>CP141127.1:48401333-51143000 GCA_035236585.1 Warburgia ugandensis | reverse complement strand
ATTTCATATTCCAACCATTTTGATAACGACACCTCATCCCTTCGACACTACATTAGCATCGCATCACTACAGCATCACCAACGTGTTTGTGTCGAAAAAGGGTAGGCCACCCCTCTCCGATGAAAAAAAAGTGAGAGTAGAAGAGATTCAAAAGGTAGGGGGTTGTTTTGATAATGACACCTCATCCCTCCGACATTGTGTCAGCACCGTTCCACCACCGCATCACAACCATGTTTGTGACAAAAAAGGGTAGGCGTCGCCTGACTCTAATAAAAAAGAGAGAGAGAGAGAGAGAGAAGAAGAGATTCAAAACACAGGGATCATTTTGATAACAACACCCCCTAACTCCGACACTGCATCAGCTTCGTGTAACCACTGTGTCGGATATCGTGCTTGTGGTGAAAAAGATCAGGCGTCGCCCCACTTCGGTCAGAGTGAGAGAGAGAGAGAAAAGAAGAAGAAGAGATTCAAATTGTAGGGGGGTTTCATAATGACACCCAATCTCTTTGACACTGCGTTAATGCCATGTCACCACCATGTCTGCGTGGGAAAAGGGTTGGCGCCGCCCCTCTATGGTAAAAGAAAAACACAAGGCAGAGAAGAAGAGATTCAAAATGGAGGGGGTCATTTTGAGAATGAAACCCCCTCCCTCCAATACTACTACAGTGTCGCGTCACCACTATGTTTGTACCATAAAAGGGTAGGCACCACCCTCTTTGGTGAAAGAAAAATCCAAAGAAAGAGAGAAGAAGAGATTCAAAACCACAGGGGTTCCTTTTGATAATGACATCCCCCCTTCCGACACTATGCGAGTGCCACATCACAACTATCTTTGCCCCAGAAAATGGTAGATGCCACCCTCTCTAGTAAAAAAAAACAAAAAGATAGAGAAGAAGAGATTCAAAATGTAGAGGCCATTTTGATAATGACAACCCTTCCCTCTAACACTGCATCAAAGCCACGTTACCACTGTCTCTGCGCTGAAAAAGGGAACACGCCATCCCTCTCAGTTGAAAAAAAAAAGAGAGAGAAGAAAACATTCAAAATGCTGGGGTTTATTTTGTTAATGACACCCCTTTCCTCTGACACTACATCAGTGCCTTGTCACCACTGTGTCACACTGAAAAAGGGTAGGCACTACCCCTCTTCTGTCAAAAGAAAAAAGTGAGAGAGAAGAAGAGATTCAATGTAGGGGAAGTTTTGATAAGGACACCCCTACCTCCAATAATGCATCAACGACACTTCACCACTGTGTTTGCATTGAAAAACGGTTGGCACCACCTCTCTCTAGTCATAAAAAAAAGGAGAGAGAGAAGAAGAGATTCAAAAGGTAGTGAGTCATTTTAATAATGATACCCCCAAGCTCCAACACTACATTAGTGCCGCATCACCATTGTGTTTGTAACAGAAAAGGGCAAGTGTAGCCCCTCACTAGTAAAAAGAAAAAAAAAGATAGAAGAAGGGATTTAAAAGGTAGGGGGTCGTTTTGATAATGACACACCCCTCCTCCGACATTGCATCACCACCGTGTCACCACAGTGTTTGCACTGAAAAAGGATAGGCGCCATCACTCTCTGATAAAAAATAAAATAAAAGAGAGAGTGAAGAAGAGATTCAAAATGCAAGGGGTCATTTTGATAAGGACACCCCCTCCCTCCCACACTGCATTAATGTAGCATCACCACTGTGTCTATGCCAAAAAAGTGTAGGCGCCACCCCTTCCTTCAACATTGCATTAGCACTGTGTCACCATTGTTTCTACGTTGGAAAAGGGTAGGTGCCGCCCCTCTCCAATAGAGAGAGAGAGAGAGAGAGAGAGAAGAAGAAGAAGAAGAAGAAGAAGAAGAAGAAGAGATTCAAAACATAGGGGGTCATTTCATAATGACACCCCCTTCCTCTGACACTGCATTGGCGTCGCATCACCAACATGTTTGCACTAGAAAAGGGTAGGCTCCGCCCTCTACAGTAAAGAAAAAGAAGAAGAGAGCTATAGAGAGAAGAAGAGATTCAATACAAAGAGGGTCCTTTTGATAACAATCACCCCTCCCTCCAACACTGCATTAGCACCGTGTCACCACTGTGTATGCACCGAAAAAGGGTAGGCACCCCACTCTCTAGTAAAAAGAAATAAAAGTGAGAGGGAGAAGAAGAGATTCAAAACATAGGGGTCACTTTGATAACGACACCCCTTCCCTCCGACATTGCATTAGCATCACATCACCCCCATGTCTATGTCGGAAAAGGGTAGGCGCCACCCCTTTCCCGTCAAGAGAGAGAGAGAGAGAGAGAGAGAGAGAGAGAGAGAGAGAAGAAGAAGAAGAAGAAGAAGAAGAAGAAGAAGAAGAAGAAGAAGAAGAAACGATTCAAAAGGCTTGAAGTCGTTTTGATAACCACACCCTTCCCACTGACATTGTGTTAGTGTCGCATCACAACTGTGTCTGTGACGAAAAAGGGTAGGCACTGACCCTCGCAAAAAAAAAAAAAAAAAAGAAAGAGAAGAAGAGATTTAAAACACAAGGGTCATTTTAATAATGACTCCCCCTCTCTTCGACACTGTGTCTATGCCCAAAAAGGGTAGGCCCCACTCCTCTGGTAAAAAAAAAAAAGTGAGGGAGAGGAGAAGAAAAGATTCAAAACAAGGGGGTCATTTTCGTAATGACACCCCCTCCCATTGACACTGCATGAGCACTGCATCATCACTATGTCTACGTTATAAAAGGGTGGGCCCTGCCCCTCTTCGCTAAAAAAAGGAGAGAACAAGAGATTCAAAATGGAGGGGTCTTTTTAATAATGACACCCCCTTCATCTGACACTGCCTTAGTTGTGCATCACCACTATGTCTGTGGAGGAAAAGGGTAGGCATTGCCCCTCTCCACTAAGAAAAAGAGAGAGAGAGAAGAAGAGATTCAAAATACACGAGGTTGTCATCACCATTATGTTTGCAGCTGAAAAGGGTAGGCGCCTCCCCTCTCTGGTAGAGAGAGAGAGAGAGATTCAAAATGTAGGGGGGTCGTTTTGATAAGTACACCCCCTCCCTCCAACACTGCATTAGCGCCTCATCACCAAGGTGACACCACCATCTTTGCGGCTGAAAAGGTTAGGCGACACCTCTCTTCGATCAAAAAGAGAGAGAGAGACAATAAAAAATGTAGGGGGTAGTCCCTTAGACAATTTGTCAATGCCGCATCACCACTATTTGTCTATGCTGGAAAAGGATAGGCATCACCACTCTTCGGTAATTAAAAAAAATAGAGGGAAGAAGAGATTCAAAACATAGGGGTTCATTTTGATAATGGCGCTCCCTTCCCTCCTACACCACATCACCACTATATCTGTGATGAAAAAGGGTAGGCACTACCCCTCTTTGGTCAGAGAGAGAGAGAGAGAGAGAGAGAAGAAGAGACTCAAAATGCAGGGGGCCTTTTGATAACGACACCCCCTCCCTTCGACACTACATCAACCCCACATCACCACTGTGCCCATGCCCAAAAAGGGTAGGCGTTGCCCCTCTCTGGTTAAAAAAAAAAAAGCTAGAGAACAAGAGTTTAAAAATGGAGGGGGTAGTTTTGATAACAACACCCCCCTTTAACATTGCATCAGCACTACATCTTCATTATGTCTGCACCAGAAAAGGGTAGGCGCCGCCCCTCTCCAGTCAAAAGAGAGAGAGAGAAGAAGAAGAGATTCAAAATGTAGGAGGTCATTTTAATAACGACAGCCCCTCCCTCTGACATTATGTGAATGATGCATCACCACTCTCTCAACACCAAGAAAGGGTAGGCATTGCCCCTCTCTGGTCAAAAAACAGAGAGAGAGAGAGAAGAAGAAGAAGAGATTCAAAATATAGGGGTCACTTTGATAATGACACCCCTGCCCTCCGACACTGTGTTGGCGCTGCGCCACCACCGTGTCTGCACCAAAAAGGGGAGGCACTGCCCTCTCTGATCAAAGAGAGAGAGAGAGAGAGAGAGAGAGAGAGAGAGAGAGAGAGAGAGAGAGAGAGAGAGAGAGAGAGAGAGAGAGAGAGAGAATAATAGATTCAAAATGCAAGGGGTCATTTTGATAATGACACCCCCTCCCTCTAACACTACATCAGTGCTGCATCAGCAATGTGTCTATGCTGGAAAAGGGTAGGAGCTGGCCCACTCTAGTAAAAAAGAGAGAGAAGAGATTCAAAGTGTAGGGGTTCACTTTTATGACGACACCCCCTCCCTTCGACATTGCATCAGCGCTGCATCATCACTGTGTCTACACTAGAAAACTAGTCAAAAAAAGAAAGAGAGATAAAAAGAGATTTAGAGTGCAGGGAATCATTTTGATAACAACACCCCTACCTTTGACATTGCATCAGCACAGCGTCACCACCATGTTTGCGCTGGAAAAGGGTAGGTGCCATCCTTCTCCGGTAAGAGAGAGAGAGAGAGAAGAAGATATTCAAAATGCATGGGGTTGTTTTCATAATGACACCTCATCCCTCTGACATTGTGTCCACGCAACGCACCACCATGTTTGTGTCTGGGAAAGGGTACGTGCCACCTAGCTCCTGTAGAAAAAAAGGAGAGAGAGAAAAGAGATTCAAAATGTAGGGGGTTGCTTTATTAATGACCCTACTCCCTTTGACGTTGCATCAACATTGGAAATCGGTAGGTGCCACCCCTCTCCTATACAAAAAAAAAATAGAGAGAGAAAAAGAGATTCAGAATGCGGGGGGTCATTTTGATAATGACACCCTCTCCCTTTGACACTGCGTCAACATTGTGTCACCACTACATCACCACTGTGTCTGTGCTAGAAAAGGGTAGGTGCTGCCCCACTCCAGTAAAAAAAAGAAAAGAGAGAGAGAGAAGAAGAGATTTGAAGCACAGGGGGTCATTTTGAAAACGACACTTGCTCCCTTCAAAACTGCATCAGTACTACATCACCATCGCGTCACCATTGTGTCCATGCTAGAAAAGGGTAGGTATCACCCCTTTCCAGTTAAATAAAATAAAAATAAAAAAAAGAGAAAGAAGAAGAGATTCAAGATGGAGGGGGGGCATTTTAATAACAACACCCCATCCCTCTGACACTGCATTGGCGTCGCCAATCTCTGGTCAAATAAAAAAAGGAAAAAAAAGAGGGAGAAGAAGAGATTCAAAATGCAAGCGGTCATTTTGAAAATGACACCTCCTCCCTTTGACACTGCGTCAGTGCTGCATCACCACCATGTCTGTGTCAGAAAAGGGTAGGCACCATCCCTCTCTGGTCAATAAAAAAAGAGAGAAGAGGAGATTCTAAACGTAATAGGTCATTTTAATATTGCCACTCCCTCCATCCAACACTGCATTACCGTCACCATCGTGTCCTCCCCCGAAAAGGGTAAGAACCTCCCTTCTTCTATGTTGCATTAGAACTGCATAACCACAATCTTTGTGCCAGAAAAGGGTAGGCACAGCCCATCTTTGATCAAAAGAGAGAGAGAGAGAGAGAGATTCAAAATGCAAGGGGTCATTTTGATAACAACATCCCATTCCTCCAACATAGCATCAGCGTTATGTCACCACCATGTCTATGCTGGAAAAGGGTAGGTACTGCCCCTCTCCAGTCAAGAGAGAGAGAGAGAGAAGAAGCAATTCAAAACGTAGGGGGTCTTTTTAATAATGACAACCCCCCCCTCTAACACTACATCACTGACGAGTCACCACCGTGTCAGTGGTGGAAAAGGGTAGGCGTCCCCCTCTCTAATAAATAAAAAATGTAAGAGAAGAAGAGATCCACAATGCAGGGGGTTGTTTTGATAACAACAACCCCGCCCTCTGACACTGTGTCAACGCTATGTCCTCACCACATCACCACTATGTATGGGTCAGAAAAGGGCAGGCGCTGCCCCTCAACGATCAAATAAAAAAAAAAAAAGAGATAAAGAGAGAAGAAGATATTCAAAGTGCAAGGGATCATTTCGATAATGACATCCCTCCCTTCAATATTGCATTAACACTCCATCACCACCACATTTCCACAGAAAAAGGTTTGGCACCGCCCCTCTCTCTGGTCAAAAGAGAAGAGAGAGAGAGAGAGAGAGAGAGAGAGAAGAAGAAGAAGAAGAAGAAGAAGAAGAAGAAGAAGAAGAAGAAGAAGAAGAGATTCAAAATGTAGGGGGTTAGTTTGATAACAACACCCCTCCCTCCGACACTGCGTCAATGCTATGTCACCACTATGTCTACATCAGAAAAGGTTTGGCACCGCCCCTCTTTAGTTAAAAAAGAAAAGAAAAGTGAGAGAAGAAGAGATTCAAAACACAGGGGATCATTTTGACAATGACATCCCCTCCCTCCAATACTGCGTCTGCGCCACCTCACCACTGTGTCTATATCGAAAAAGCATAGGTACAGCCCCTCTCCAGTCAAATAAAAAAAAGAGAGAGAAGAAGAGATTCAAACGCAGGGGGCATTTTGATAACGACTCCCCATCCCTTCAACATTGCATTAGCGACACATCACCACCCTATTTGCACCAGAAAAGGGTAGGCACCGCCCTTCTCTAGGAGAGAGAGAGAGAGAGAGAGAGAGAGAGAGAGAGAGAGAGAGAGAGAGAGAGAGAGAGAGAGAGAGAGAGAGAAAGAAGAGGAGATTTAAAATGCAGGGGTCATTTTGATAACAACACCCCCTCCCTCCGACATTGCATCAGTGCTGCATCACCACCACGTCACCATTGCGTTAGTGCCAAAAAAGGGTAGGCATCACCCCTCTCTGATAGAGAGAGAGAGAGAGAGAGAGAGAGGAAGAAGAAGAAGAGATTCAAAATGTATGGGGTCATTTTGATAACGACTCCCCCTACCCTTGCCTACCCTTGACCTTACGTCTATGTTGCATCCCCAACACGTCTGTGCCTAAAAAGGGTAGGCCCCACCCCTCTTTGGTAGAGAGAGAGAGAGAGAGAAGAAGTGATTCAAAATGTAGGGGGTCATTTTGATAATGACACCCCCTCTATCCAACACTGAGTTCGTGCCACGTCACCACCGCATCTGTGCCAAATAAGGGGAGATGCCACTTGTCTTCAATCAAAAGAAGAAAAAGGAGAGAGTGAAGAAGATATTCAATACACAAGTTATTTTGATAACGACACCCCATCCCTCTGACATTGTGTCAGCACTGCTTCACCACCATTTCCAGGTTAAAATAAAGAGAGAAAAGAAGAGATTTAAAATGTAGGAGATCATTTTGATAACCCCTGCAATTTGAAAATGACACCACATCCCACCGGCATTACATGAACACCGCATCACCGTCGTGTTTGCACTGGAAAAGGTTAGGCATTGCACCCTTGTAGTCCAAAAAGAAAAGAGAGAGAGAGAGAGAGAGAGAGAGAGAGAGAGAGAGAGAGAGAGAGAGAGAGAGAGAGAGAGAGATGAAAAGATTCAAAAGGCTGGGGGTCATTTCTATAACGATAACGACACCCCCTCCCTCAAACACTACGTCAGTGCCATGTCTCCACTGTGTCTGCATGAGAAAAGCATAGGAACTGCTCCTCTATAGTCAAAAAAGAAAAGAAAAGTGAGAGAAGAAGTGATTCAAAATGGAGGGGATCGCTTTAATTATGACACCCCATCCATCCGATAATGTATCTGAGCCATGCCACCACAATGTCTGCACCGGATAAGGGTAGGCACTGCCCCTCTCTGGTCAAATAATAAAAAAAGAGAGAATAATAGGCTCAAAACATAGGGAGCATTTTGATAATGACACCCCATCCCTCCAACATTGATTCAACACTGCGTTATAGCCATGTCTACACCTGAAAAGGGTAGGTGTCACCCCTTACTGGCATAAAAAGAAAAAAGAGAGAGAAGAAGAGATTTAAAAAGCAGGAGGTCATTTTAATAACAACACCGCCTCCCTCTAACACTGCGTTAGTGTCGCATTACCACTATGTCTACGTTGGAAAAGGGTATGCATCACCCCTCTCCAACATAAAAGAAAGAGAGAGAAGAAGAGATTCAAAATGCTAGGGGTTGTTTTAATAACAACACCCCCTCCCTCTGACAAAGGGTAGGCATCGCCTCTCTCGAATAAAAAAAATGTGAGAGAAGGAGATATTCAAAATGCAGGGTGTCATTTTGATAAGACACCCCTACCCCTCTGTGGTAGAGAGAGAGAGAGAGAAGAAGAAGAGATTCAAAATGCATGGAGTCATTTTGATAACAACACTACCTCAGCACCGCATCAACAACATGTCTACACTGGAAAAGGCTAGACACATCTCTCTCTAGTTAAAAAAAAAATAGAGAGAGGGAGCAGTGAAGAAGAGATTCAAAACACAAGTAGTCGTTTTGATAATGACACCTCCCTCTAACACTGCATCAGCACTACATCACCATTGTGCCTGCACTGGAAAAGGATAGGCACTGCCCCTCTCTGGTCAAACAAAAAAGAGAGAGATACAAAAAGAGATTCAAAATGTAGGGGGTAGTTTTGCTAATGATACCCCCTCCCTCCGACATTGTGTCAGTGCCGTGTCACTAACTGGACACGACAATGTCTACGGTAGAAACCGATAAGCGCTGCCCCTCTCCTATCAAAATAAAAAAGTGAGAGAAGAAGAGATCGAAAATGCATGGGATAATTTTGATAATGACACCCCGCGCACTGGCACTGCATCAGTGACGCGTCACCTCTGTGTCACGACAGTGTTTGCACCAGAAAAGGGTAGGCATTACCCCTCTCTGGTCGAAAGAGAGAGAGAGAGAGAGAGAGAGAGAGAGAGAGAGAGAGAGAGAGAGAGAGAGACAGAGAGAGAGAGAGAGAGAGAGAGAGAGAGAGAGAGAGACAGACAGAGAGAGAGAGAGAGACAGAGACAGAGACAGAGACAGAGAAGAAGAAGAAGAAGAAGAAGAAGAAGATGTGATTCAAAACATAGGGTGTCATTTTGATAATGATGCCTCTACCTCTGACACTACATTAGTGCCATGTCACCACCGTGGCTACACCGAAAAAGGTTAGGCACCGCCACTCTCTTGTTAAAGATAAAAAAAGAGAGAGAGTTAGAAAAAGAGATTCAAAACCCTGGGGTCATCTTGTTAATGACACCCCTCATTTTAACACTCCGTTAGTGCGGCATCACCACTACGTCTACACCAGAAAAGGATAGGCGTCGCCCCTCTCTACTCAAATAAAAAAGAGAGAGAGAGAGAAGAAGTGATTCAGAATGCATGGGGCATTTTGATAACGATAGCCCATCCCTTCAACGCTACGTTAGCATCGTGTCACCACTATGTTTGTGCCAGAAATGAGTAGGAGCCGCCCTTCTCCAGTGAAAGAGAGAGAGAGAGAGAGAGAGAGAGAGAGAGAGATTCAAAATGCAGAGGGTCATTTTAAAAACAACACCCTCTCCCTCCGACAATGTGTCACCACTACATCACGACCTTGTCTGCACTGGTAAAGGATAGGTGCTGCCCCTCTCAGGTCAAAAAATAAAAAAGAGAGAGAAAAAGATATTCAAAACATAAGGGGTCATTTTGATAACGACACCCCTTCCTTCTACACCGTGTCAATGCCAAGTCACCACCACGTCACCACTGTGTCAACCCAGAAAAAGGGCTGACACCGCCCCTCTCTAGTCAAAAGAGAAGAAAAAAGAGAAAGAGAAGAAGAGATTTAAAACCTAGGGGGTCGTATTGATTATGACACCACCGCAAAAACCTAAGGGGCCATTTTGATAACGACACCCCCTCCCTCCAACACTGCTTCTGCATAGCGTCAGCACTATTTCTACATCGAAAAAGGTTAGGCGTCCCCCCACTCTGGTCAAAGAGAGAGAGAGAGAGAGAGAGGAGAGAGAGAGATGGAAGAAGAGATTCAAAATGCAAGGGTTCATTTTAATAACGACTCCCCCTCCCTCTGACACTGCATCACCATTGCATCACCTCTGTGTCTGTGCCGAAAAAGGATAGCTGCTGCACCTCTTTGGCCAAAAAATAAGAAAAGAGAGAGAGAAGAAGAGATTCAAAATGTAGGGGACCATTTTAATAATGACACCCCCTCCTTCTGACACTATGTCAGCATCATGTCACCATTGTGTCTGTGCTGAAAAAGGGTAGGGCTGCCCGTCTTCGGTCAAATAAAAAAAAAGAGAGAATAAGAGATTCAAAACGTAGTGGGTGTTTTGAAAATGACACCCCACCCTCTGCCCTCTAAGACTGCTTTAGTGCCGCATCACCACTATGTCTGTGCCAGAAAAGGGTAGGCGCTACCCCTCTGTAGTAAAAAAAAAAGAAGAAGAGAGAGAGAGAGAGAGAGAGAGAGAGAGAGAGAGAGAGAGAGATGAAGAAGAGATTCAAAATCACGAGGTTATTTTGAGAACGACACTGCCTCAGCGCTGCATCAACAACATGTCTGCACTAGAAAAGGCTAAGCACATCCCTCTTTGGTAAAAAAAAAAAAAAAAAGAACAGAGAGAGGGAGAGAGTGAAGAAGAGATTCAAAACATAAGCGATTGTTTTCATAACAACACCTCCCTCCGACACTGCATCAGCACCATGTCACCATTGCATCACTACTGTGCCTGCACTGGAAAGGGGTAAGCACAACCCCTCTTTGGTCAAATAAAAGAGAGAGAGATAGAAGAAGAGATTCAAAATGCAGGGGGTAGTTTTGATAATGATAACCCCTCCCTCCGACACTGCGTCAGTGCTGTGTCACTAACTGGACACGATGGTGTCTATGCCAGATACCGATAGGAGACCCCTCTCTGATCAAAATAAAAAAGTGAGAGAAGAAGAGATTGAAAATAAAGGGGATAATTTTCATAGCAACACCTCGTCCACTGACACTGCATCAGTGACGCGTCACCTCTGTGTCACCACAGTGTTTGCGCCATAAAAGGGTAGGTGCTGCCCCTCTCTGGTCAAAAGAGAGAGAAAAAGGGAGAGAAGAAGAAGAAGATATTCAAAACACAGGGGGTCATTTTGATAACGACACCCCTTCCTCTGACACTACATTATTGCCATGTCACTACCATGGCTGAATCGGAAAAGGTTAGGCTTAGAAAAAGAGATTCAAAACCCAGGGGGTCATCTTGATAATGACACCCCTCCCAACACACTATGTCTACACTAGAAAAGGGTAGGCGTCGCCCCTTTCTAGTCAAATAAAAAAGAGAGAGAGAAAAAGTGATTTAGAATGCAGGGGGCATTTTGATAACGATAGCCCATCCCTCCAACACTACTTTAGCATCGCGTCACCACCATGTCTGTGCCAGAAAAGGGTAGGAGATGCCCTTCTCTAGTCAGAGAGAGAGAGAGAGAGAGAGAGAGAGAGAAGAAGAGATTCAAAATGCAGGGTGTCATTTTAATAATGACACCCTCTCCCTCCGATAATGTGTCATCGCTATGTCACGACCTTGTCTGCACTAGAGAAGGATAAGCGCCATCCCTCTCAAGTCAAAAAATAAAAAAGAGAGAGAAAAATAGATTCAAAACATAAGAGGTCATTTTGATAACGACACCCTCTTCCTTCTACACTGTGTCAATGCCAAGTCACCACCATGTCACCACTATCTAGCCCGAAAAAGGGCTAACATTGCCCCTCTCCAGTCAAAAGAGAAAGAAAAAAGAGAAAGAGAAGATAAGATTTAAAACCTAAGGGATGTATTGATGATGACACCACCTCGAAAACCTAGGGGCCATTTTGATAACGACACCCCCTCCCTCCAACACTGCATCTGCACAACATCGCCACTATTTCTACATCGAAAAAGGTTAGGCGTCGCCTCGCTCTGGTAAAAAAAAAAAAAAACAGAGAGAGAGAGAGAGAGAGAGAGAGAGAGGGAAGATGAGATTCAAAATGCAAGGGGTCATTTTGATAACGACTCCCCCTCCCTCTAACATTACATCAGCAGTGCATCACCACTGTGTCTGTGACGAAAAAGGATAGCTACTGCACCTCTTTGGTAAAAAAAACAAGAAAAGAGAGAGAAGAAGATATTCAAAATGTAGGGGATCTTTTTTATAATAACACCCCCTCCCTCCAACACTATGTCAGCATCATGTCACCATTGTGTCTATGCCGAAAAAGGGTAGGGGGTGCCTATCTCCAGTCAAATAAAAAAAAGAGAGAATAAGAGATTCAAAATGTAATGTATGTTTTGAAAACGACATCCCATCCCTCTAGCGCTACTTCAGCGTCACATCACCATCGCGTATGCACCGAAAAATGGTAGGATTTACACTTCTCAAGTAAAAAAAAACAGAGAGAGAGAGAAGAAGAAATTGAAAATTTAGGGCTTTGTTTTGCTAATGATGCCCCTCCCTCTAACACCATGTCACCACCATTTCTACGTCAGAAAGGCATAGGCACTGCCCCTCTTCAGTCAATAAAGAAAAATAGATAGATAGAGAGGGAGAGAGAGAGAGAGAGAGAGGAAGAGAATCAAAATGCAAGGGCTCGTTTTGATAACGACCCCCCCTCCCTTTGACACTGTGTCAGCACCACATCACCATGTTTTTGCCATGGAAAAGGGTTGGCGCCACCCCTCTTTGGCCAAAAAAATAGAGAGAGAGAGAGAGAGAGAGAGAGAAGAAGAGATTCAAAACCCAGGGGGTCATTTTGATAATGACATCCCCTCCCTCTAACACTGCATCAGCGTTGCATCACCACCGTGTCATGGGTGGAAAAGGGTAGGCGCCACCAATCTCTAGCAAAAAAAAAAAACAGAGAGAGAGAAGACGAGATTCAAAACACATGGGTCATTTTGATAATGACATCCCCTACCACCAACACACTGCGTCAGTGCAACTTCACCACTGGCTCTGCACTGGAAAAGGGTAGGCACCGCCCCTCTTCGACAAAAAAAGAAAAAAAAATAGAGAGAAAGAGAAGAAGAAGAGATTCCAAACATAGGGCATCATTTCGATAACGACACCCCCTCCCTCCAACATTGCGTCAGCTGCGTGACCACCGTGTTAGCACTAAAAAATGGTTAGGCTCTGTCCCTCTGAGAGAGAGAGAGAGAGAGAGAGAGAGAGAGAGAGAGAGAGAGAGAGAGAGAGAGAGAGAGAGAGAAGAAGAGATTCAAAATGCAAGGGTTATTTTGATAATGACATCCCTTCTCTCCGACATTGCATTAGCACCACGTCACCACTGTGTCTAAGCTGGAAAAGAGTAGGCGCTGGCCCTCTTTGGTCAAAAAATAAAAGAAAATAAAATAAAAGAAAGAGAAGAAGAGATGCAAAATGTAGGGGATCATTTTAATAACAACACCCCTCCCTCTAACACTGCCTCAGCATCACGTCACCACTCGGTCTACGATGGAAAAGGGTAGGCATCGCCCCTCTCTAGTCAAAATAAATATAAGAGAGAGAGAGAGAGAGAGAGAGAGAGAGAGAGAGAGAGAGAAGAGATTCAAAATGCAGGGGGCTATTTTGATTATGACACCCCCTTCGTCTAACACTATGCCAATACTGTCTCAGCACTGTGTCCCCAATATGCCTGCACTAGAAAAGGGTAAGTGCTGCTCCTCTCCCATCAAATAAAAAACAGAGAGTGAGAAGAAGAGATTCAAAACAAAGGGGTGCTTTTTTATAATGACACTCCATCATCACTCTAACACTGCATTAGTGCCACATCACCATCGTGACTAGACCAGAAAAGGGTAGGCATTGCCCCTCTCTAGTCAAAAACCAAAAAAAAAAAAAAAACAAAGAGGGAGAGAAGAAGAAATTCAAAATGTCCGGGGTAGTTTTGATTATGACACCTCCCTCCAACACTGCATTAGCATTGCATCATCACCGTGTCTAAGAACGAAAAGGGTAGGCACCACTGCTCTTTGGACAAAAAAATAAAAATAAAAAAAAGAGATAGGGAGAAGAAAAGATTCATAACGCATGGGGTCATTTTGATAATGCCACCCCTCCCTCTAACACTTAGTTAGCATCATGTCACCACCGTGTGTACGTTGGAAAAGGGTAGGTGCCGCCCCTCTCTAACCAATAAAAAAAAGTGAGAGAAGAAAAGATTCAACATGTAGGGGGTCATTTTGATAAAAACACCCACTCCCTCTAGCATTATGTCAACGTTGCATCACCACCATGTCTGTTTGGGAAAAGGTTAGGCACTGCCTCTCCAATCAAAGAGAGAGAGAGAGAGATTAAGAGATTCACAATGAAGGGGATCATTTTGATAACGACACCCCCTCCCTCTGATAGTTCATCAGCATTGCGTCATCACTGCGTCACCATCGCGTATGTCTGAAAAAGGGTAGGCACGACCCCTCTTCAATAAAAAAGGGGGGGAAAGAAGAGATTCAAAATGGCAGGGGTTATTTTAATAAAGACACCCCATACCTTAGACACTGCGTTAAGGCTACGTCACCACCATGACTATGCTGGAAAAAGATAGGCATCAACCGTCTTTTGTAAAAAAAAAAGAAAAAAGAAAGATAGAGATAGAAGAAGTGATTCAAAATGCAGGGTGTCCTTTTGATAATGATAATCCCTCCCTCTAACATTGCGTCAATGCAGCGTCACCAACAGGACACGTCGATGTTTGCGGCAGGAAGCAATAGGCACCACCCCTCTCCGATAAAAAAAAAAAGTGAGAGAAGAAGAGATTCAAAATGTTGGGGGTCGTTTGGATAACGACACCCCGTCCACTGACACTGCATCAACACTGTATCACCTCTGTGTTGCCACTGTGTCTGCACTAGAAAAAGGTAGGTGTTGCCCTTCTTCGGTCAAAGAAAGAAAAAGAGATTCAAAATGCGGGGGGTTATTTTGATAACAACACCCCTTGCCTCTCACACTCTGTTAGTGCCACATCACCATAGTGGCTGCAAGGGAAAAGGTTAAGCTCGACCACAATCCAGTAAGAAAACAAAAAACAAAGGAAGAGATAGAACAAGAGATTCAAAATGTAGGGGGTAGTCTTGATAATGACACCCCTCCTTTCTACAATGCATTAGTGCTGTGTCACCACTGTCCATGCCAGAAAAACGTCCAGCCCTCTGTGATCAAACAAAAAAGAGAGAGAGAAGAGGCTTAGAATGTAGGGGGACACCCCATCCTTCCCACACTATTTTAACATCTGTCACCACTATGTTTGCGGCGGAAAAGGGCGCCTCTCTCAAGTGCAAAAATAGAAAACGGAGAGAAGAATAGATTAAAAACATAGGGGGTCATTTTGATAATGACGCCCCCTCCCTCTGACACTACATCAGCGCCGCATTACCACCACATCACCACTATGTCTGGTAGACGGCTCCTCTCTCTGGTCAAAAGAGAAGAGAGAGAGAAGATGATATTCAAAACCCAGGGGGTCATTTTGATAATGACACCCATCCCTCCAATGCTACGTCTACACTACATCACACCACCATTTCTACATTGAAAAAGGTTAGGTGCTGGCCCTCTCCAGTAAAAGAGAGAGAGAGAGAGAGAGAGAGAGAGAGAGAGAGAGAGGAGAAGAGGTTCAAAATGTAGGGGATCGTTTTCATAATGACCCCCTCCCTCTAACACTGTTTCAGTGCTGCATCACCATTATCTCTGCTCCAAAAAAAGGTAGGCACTGCCCCAATACAGTAAAAAAAAAAAAAAAGATAGAAGAAGAGATTCAAAATAAAGTGGGGCAGTTTGGTAACAACATCCCATCCCTTTGACACTGCACTAGCGCTGCATCACCACTACGTATGTACCAAAAAATGGTAGGAGCTGCACCTCTGTGGTAAAAAAAAAGGAGAGAGAGAAGAAGAGATGTAAAATTCAAGGGGTCATTTTGATAATGACACCCCCTCCCTTCGACACTACGTCACCACCACATCACAACTGTGTCTGTGCCAGAAAGGGGTAGGCACCACCACTCTTTAGTCAGAGAGAGAGAGAGAAGAAGAGATTCAAAACACAAGGGGTCATTGTGATAACAACCCCTATCTTTGACATTGCGTCAACCTCATGTCACCACAGCTACACCACCATGTTTGGGTAGAAAAAGGGTAGGTGCCATCCCTCTCTTGTAAAAAAAAAAAAGAAGAAGAAGAGAAAGTGTAACAACCCCAAATTTTATATCCTTTTTATAGAAGTATAATTTGGAACTAATAAAACCATTAGATAGTGCTCGAAAAACGGAATCCAACAAGCCAAAGAACGCTCAAAACAGAGCCCGTATGAAGAAGTTACGGGGCCTCGAAATCAAGGGCAATATGGTAATTAAAAGAAAGAACCCCCCCCCCCCTCACGTTGCAAACCCGATGAAAAGTCAGGTCTGCGCTCTCTCTCTCTGTCTCTCTCTCTTCAGGGCAAAACCTAGGTTTTTTTTGCCTGCTTCGATTTGCCATAGGCACGATCTGTTCTTCCAACTTTGAAAACCCTACCCTAGCAATCCCAAACGAAATGCAAACTCGACGACAGGGAGGGTTTCTCTCTCTCTTTCATTGTGAACCAAATAGAGAAAACAAGGGGGAAACCGAAAACATGTAGAATCCGGCGATTCCAAACCCCCTTCCTTAGTGATTTTCCAAAAAATAGATCATATGATCTGTTCTCAAACACATGAAAACCCCCCACTATTCTTCCTTCTCTCTGCTCATCTCATTTCCAGTCTCAGGAGGCGTCAATGGCAAGGGCCTCTGACCAACACCGAAGACCCCTACCATATCTCTCATCTTCTCTGTCTCCGATCTCCTGGGCTGCCTTTCACTGGCAGCATACTCTTTTCTCCAACGTGGGCAGAGGGTTTTGAACACTAGTTCTCTAGCTTATTTGATGCTTCTTGAATGGATGATCGATATCCCATCTCATTTGAAACAAGATTGGTATGCCTTTCCATGGCCTGTTGAAAAGCGATGCTTTGTGGTTTTTTCAAATGGGACAACAATATGGTTGCTAACGAGTTGGATGCCTCAACCATATTTTTTTCAAGCAGGGATTTATTAGTATTTGGACAAAAGGATTCTGAAACTAGAGATACCAGCAACGATGTTTCAAGACCTGCTGAAGAAGTAGGGGGTTGGAGAACTATAAGAGATCATTTAAAGAAGCCATCTTTACCCTCCTCTCCCGATGATCGGTGTCTTTCAAATAGAGATAATGGTGTATGTAATTCACTTGAGTGTGGCAGTGAATGTGGAGATGGTGATGATCATAAGATAGGATTAAATGCCAGCCCTGGAGTTGAAGTATCCATTCAGCCTGCTACATGTTACCGGATTCTAGCCAGGCTTTGTCAAGCAGTATGTTGGAGTCCAACCTTGAGAGGAAACGAAATCAAGAAGCATGAAAGCTAATGAAAAGGCAAAGGAAGTCTACTGCAATGTATAATCGTCTTTGAGAAGGCTCAACTTCTACCTTTGATGATGCAAAAATCTCATATGTATGCTCATTCGGGGAGCAATCAAATGTTAAACCACAATAAGATGCAATTGTCAGAGCCATGAGATCTTAGAGACTGCGAACGTCGTCGATCAGCTAGTGGACAATGGATGAACTCGCCACGCGAGGTAGGTGGAAAATTTAAGACTGCATGTCTAAATCATAAGATGCATATTATAAACATGATTTTATTTCTGCTTATAGATGTTATGAAATTCAAATGGTATTATTTATATTCTACATGCTTTAAATTGTAATGATAAAAATAATGTAATTAAAAGAATTGCATGTTATAATTGATGCTTATGCCTTGTACATCATGTATGTGAATTGTGAAATTATGTTTATGGTACATGGGTACCATGTCAATATTGATGATGTATGAGTCTAGGTTATAGGATACATCCTTGGTGGGTTATCACCAAATAAGTGAGGATGTTATTCTTGTTATGAAATATATGAACAGGGGAATTGCCTGCTATTATGATTATTTTACATCCGGGCATGGAGGCCTGAGAGTTTTGTTTTAGACAAGCATAGGCCTGGGGATGCTATGCTAGGAGAGTTATGAGGGTTTGGCCACCCGATCTCCAAAATTTATTATGTTATTGATACCATGCACTATGTGTTACAAAAAGTCGGGTGGGGCAATCATGGGAAGGCCTCCACTGTGACATCCATGGTCCTCCCATGCGGACATGGATCTTGTGATTTCCACCGAGGATGGTATAGGTGGATTATTGAGTAGTTATCTGGGCGCGCTGTACGGATTCTGACAACATGCATAGTAGTCCTTATATTTGGTGCACTATGGTGCATATCCTTGAGGGTTGCCAAAAGACACTAGAGTGCCCAAAAGATGCGGGTGAGGTAGTGTGAGGGCCAGGCAATTGTGAGGGACCCAAAGAGGATAATATTATATACGTTGTGCATTCTGCCCACGGGACAGGTGTATATGATGACATTATGAGATGCCTTATATGATATGGTATGATGATATGCCTTATATTGTTTTCCCAGCAATGGCTGGAGGATTTTGGACCCTATATAGTGAGGGCATGAGGATTATATTGATATACCAGTAGTGGCTGGATAATTATGAACCTCATATGATGAGGGATATGATTTTGAAACCCAGTATAGTTTGGGAATGCAAATTAGGTGACGTTGAGTATATTCATAATTTTGTATGTCCTTTAACAAATTTCATATATGTGTATTATTGTTATATTAATATGATTGAGGGAATAGTTTCATATATGTTTTCATATGGGTTAGTGAATGGATAGAATTGTATGCAGAGTATGGTTCATGGAATTGAAGTATTTATTTGATGATAAATAATAAGTAAAGATATATGATTTATCAATGGAATTATTAAGAATGATGAAAACATGTAGATATTTGGCTTACTAATGGGTTATTGAGATATGAAACTTATTGTAAATTCAATTTAACTTAATTGCTATGGAAATTAATATTCTAATTACTATTGAATAAGTAATGTATCTTAAGATTTAGCATGCTTCTTAAACTCCCCTACCAAGCATAGCTTGCTGAGATATTGTAAATGTTTTATGTTTACAATATCTCAGATACAGAAAGACAGGAGAAGATGTACACAACAAACGGAATCCAGCAACCATACTTTTACGCGCAGGTATATGTTTCATCTAAAGCTTTTGTATTGTGTAGTTAGTCAATTGAATTGTGATATTGGACATTTAATATAATGTTATAAGGTTTATACAAGTGAACCACTGGATGGGTCCTGTTTTCAAAAATAAAATTCTATCTTCTAGAAAAAATATATATATATATATATAGTGTGAGCATGAAGGTGACATCTGGGTTTTTGGAAAAATGAATTTCAAAGAAAAATCTTCCATTGTTTTTGTATTTTAAAAAGTTAGAGGCGCGCCATCTTTTGAAATAATTGCGAAAAAATTTCATTAAAAACCCGGGGTGTCACAGAAAGAGAGAGTGAGAGATGGGGGGTGGTCATTTTGATAACAACACTCCCTCCCTCCAATACATCGTCAGCATTGCATCACCACTATATCTGCGCTAGAAAAGGGTACGTGGTGCCCCTCTTCGGTCATAAAGAAAAAAAAACAGATAGAAGAAATGATTCAAAATGTAGGGGGCATTCCCTCCAACACTATGTGAGTGTAAGGGTAGGCGCCGCCCCTCTCCGGTCCAGAAAAGAAAAGAGATAGAGAGAAGAAGAGATTCAAAATGCAGGGAGTCATTCTGATAACGACACCCCTCCCTCTGACACTGCGTAAGTATTGGGTCACCATCATTTATGCGCCAGAAAGGGGTAGGCACCACCCCTCTTTGATCAAAAAAAAAAAAGAGAGAGAGAGAAAGAAAAGAAATGATTCAAAATGCAAGGGGATTTTTTTTATAACAACACCCACTCCCTCTGGCATTGCATTAGCGATGTGTCACCACCTTGCCTATGACAAAAATGGGTAGGTGCCACCCCTCTTCGGGAGAGAGAGAGAGAGAGAGAGAGAGAGAGAGAGAGAACCCGTGTAGGGTTCATTTTGATAACAACACCCACTCCCTCCGACGCCGTTGAAGTCCAATCCGTGTAGTGAATGGATTAGAAGGAATGAAGAAGGAAATGATAGGACTCGTTCTTGAATTATTTCATAAAAAGATCTTCCCCTCCACACCAATCACTAGTTGAAGTCCAATCCGTGTAGTGAATGGCCTACTAGGCTTGCTTCTCATGAAATTGGGTGAGGGAATCGGAAAGGATCTCAACAACTGAGTGGGCTTTTGGGCCCTTTTCTCTTCTACACATTCTCAATAGATCCGCTTTTACTATATTTCTACCAATCAAAAAAATTCCATACTAAAGACACCAGCTTCCTTTTTTTTTTGCCTCTATTGGATTTTGAAACTAACTCCTCATTCTCCAAATCAGTAAGCTTATCATCATCCTCATTCTCATGCACCAAATTCAAACTATCAGATACATTATGGCTCCCAACTTGTACCTATATTTTGATTTACAAACAAAATTTAGTATATGTTAAACAAGAATTACTTCATAAAAAGGTCATATTAATCAAAACAAGAAATAAGCATAGAAATATATGGAATCAAATAAATAAGAATCAAACAAATGAGTGAACAAGCAATATATATATATATATATATCGAGTGAGGAATAAAGAGAGAAACAAAGATCTAAAGAAAGAACAATTAAGAAACACATACCTATGGTGGTGCAGGTGTGCTCATGGTGTAAGAATTCTTGAAGATATCTAGAAAAAAGGGCACAAATCAACGAACAACCATCGACAATCTGA
Organism: Warburgia ugandensis; assembly: GCA_035236585.1. Classification (NCBI taxonomy): domain Eukaryota; kingdom Viridiplantae; phylum Streptophyta; class Magnoliopsida; order Canellales; family Canellaceae; genus Warburgia; species Warburgia ugandensis. Next base: position 51,122,339 of record CP141127.1, on the reverse strand, counting down.
AAGATTAAAAAAAATAGCCTCTCACAACTTTTTCAAAATTAAAGATCTTTTCAATAAACAATTTTCAGCAATTAAGCTCCTCATTCTCCTTAATACAACTTCCACCTGAAATTGTTAGTTGTCAGGGGGTGAGTATGACAACTCCTAGTGAGAGTTTACTTGCTTAGATAAAACCATCATGTCAAATCAAAACCCATATCTATTAATCAGTATTAATTTATAAGTCATGTGATGTATATATTGGGCAATGGTAATATAACATCCCTAATTTCTAAATCTCAGTTTTAGTGAATTTTGAAAAATATTAAATTGGGATGAAAAGAAGTATTAAATTCATATTTTTGGAGTTTTATAAGTAAAAGACTAGATAGACATCTAATCTAGCATTGAGACCTCTATAATTGGATATTACTTGAAAAGACGATTTAAATGACACCAAGTTTGTAAAAATTAGAGTTCGGATGGAGGAGATATGAGTATTTGACTGTGAGGGGCAATTTTGTAAAAATAAGATAGAAAAAAAAATGCCTTAAATGAAGGGGGGTCAGATTTGATACTAGCAACCCCCCCCCCGCCCCCCCCAAATTAAGTGAACCCAACAAACGTCGAGTTTGTTTCTTCCTAGAACTCGACAAACTAAAGAAGGAAAGAAAACCTAACGGGACAGAGAAATGAGAAGAGAAGGAGAGAAGAGAGGAGAGAAGAGAGAAGAAGAGGAGAAGGAGAAGAAGGGGGCCAAAGCTACCGGAGTAGATGGCACACTAGCAAAACAAAGGAAGACAAGCGTTCTAGGCCGTTGGAGATCAGGTCATCGTAGGAGACAACACCAGCTTGGATCAATGATCAATTTGTTTAGCAACATCAAACAATCAAAACCCCCAAAGTTATTGGGAGATCCAAGGGGATCTTGATCATTGATTGGTGGGGAAATAGCACGCACACCTAATGAAACACCTTTTGGAGGGTTTTACGATGAATTGGAGGTGATTAAACTCATTTTAGAGAGGGAAAAGCATGAAAATGGGTCTAGAAGGTATGATCTACAAAACCCAACTTCAAATTTGTGGTATTTTGTTAGATCTATGCATTTATATGCTAGATCTAGATTTGTGGATGATCCAACTATTCAATTCCTAATCTAAGCTTAGGGATAGGAAATTTAGGGCATGATGTTGCTCAAACCACAAAAATTTCAGATCTAGGCTAAAAATTGATCAAACAACGATTAGGTACTATTCACACAGTAATTTTGCAATGTTTAATAGATGATCAGACACCATAGATGAGTTCCCTGTCCTCAAAAATGATAGAATGACTAGAATTATATGAATTTGAAGTGAAACAGATCAGATGATCTAGGCCGTCCGATTTGTCACTATTCAAATAGACACCTTATGATGACAGATCAACGATTAGTGGTCACAGATGGATTCCTAAACTCTGAATTAGCTTAGATATGATATAAAGTATGAAATTTGGATAAAGTTACATCAACAATTGACTTATATGAACTGTTCATGATGCTCATTATATCAGTCTAATTTAGGAATATAATTATAGGTTGTATTGAAGATTATAGTATGGAAAATAACATCCACCTCCAACCCAAGAGTTGATTTAGATAGGAATCAAGGGTTAAGACCACTGAATAGTGAATGTGACTTGCAGTCACTTAAGAATAGTGGATAGCCAATCCAAGGCCAATGGCATGGATTGGAAATCCAATAACTATTTGCCATTTAATAGCTATCAACCAATAGCTAATGAAACACCTTTTGCATAGTAATGAACACTGTCACTTTGCCTTGTGCCAAATAGTGTTAGGGAAGCTAGGAGAAGTCCTAGAATTGTATAACTAAATATGTGTTTGTGTTGTTACATAGGTGATTGATCGGGGGTGCGTAAGCAAACTGAATGAAGTATTCACATTAGTGAACTAGAAGATCTCCATTTGAGGTAGGTGGAATTAAGATTGCTAAGATTTTTGCTATATATAAATTTCAAACATTGAAACAAGTCTTTTCAGTTTATATGAAAGATAAGATGAATGTGCATGCTGAAATTGAGCCATTATTAAATTGTTCATGCATAAGCTATGCATTATTGTGAACCATGTGAGAAAATATAAGACTGATACAAGAAAATTGTGAAATGGCTCATATGAGCGAAAGGGGTCATTACAATGTGGGCAAGCCACAAAGTCGTTATGATGCTGGCAGACATTCAGATTGGACAAGCTACTAGTCCCTGAGAGTTTAGCCCCATTGTTTGGGAAGTTTGATGTGTTGTGTGAGGGGTCATTATGATGTGGGCGGGCCTTTGGGCTAGACAAGCTACTAGTTCCTGGCTAGACAAGCTATCAGTCTCTCAGGAGCAAAACCTTTATCTTTGGGTTTAACCCACTACGCCAACTCATTGCACCAAAGAGGATAATATTATTTGTTGTGTACTTGATGTACACAACAACGCGTTAGTATTTGATATGTGAAATGGCTTGTAAGAGCGAAGACTAGTATCAGGAAATGTAAATGACTTATAAGTTGACATGTGACTGCATACTTTGCATTTCAAAGAATGTGTTTTGTACTGATGTATTGGTATTCCTTCCATTTTGGCATGGATTCATGATTTTGATGAATGTTGAATGATTCAAGTTAAATGATAATTGAATTGCGTTTGCATGATTCAGCATGGACAAATTGATTTATATGCAATTATCATAAATTTTTTATATAAAAATGGCATCTTATTCCACCTACACAAGCAATTTCTTTGGTTTGCAATGCCTCAAATACTGAGAATAGTAGCAGGTTTGGCATGTTGACCGTATCTCAAAACAGAGGACTCCTAAGGAATAGGAGTTGCTTGCTGACGGAGTACACCAATAGAAGCTTTGGAAAAGGATAGGTAAGAATTGGTCTTTGAATTGATGTTATCATATTAGAAATGAGAAAGAGACTCATTATATGTAATTATAGGAATTTAGAATACTTATGTGACTGGGTTGTGTTATGGAGGTTCTGGGTGTGTTGTGTTGATGTAAATTGTTCTTGTCTTGTTAGATGTATGAAAAGGAGACAATCTCCATTTATATTTTAAAATTTTCAACATATGTTTATGAGGTACATCATAATGACATGTGTTAGATGTCATATGTCTAAAAAACAGAGGAAACTCTACCATATTTTTTATAGAAATGAGTGCTCATTTCACTGAGAATCCTTGTTTTTGAGAAAAGAAAAATGACACTTGGGATTTTTCAAAGTGAATTTAAAAGAAAATATTTTCCACTACATTGCATTATTTTTACACAAATTATTTCAAATTGGATCGATCCTGCATTAGAAATTAGTTTGTATTAAAAAATAATATGAAAACTTGGGTCGTCACAACTAATGTTGGAGATATGGGTGTATCTAATCACCCTCCAAAATGTTTGTTCATATCATATCAAATATTAGTCATCAAACAATTTTAGTTTTTACTACTAAATCACCTTCTAATTGACTTTCTAGCAAATACCATATGTATATGAGCTAAGCATTCAAATTGGCAACATTATACTAGAGTTAGACATAATCCTAGTCATGGTGTTGGTATGTTTAAAAATACAGTCTAATTTAACTACCACTTGAGAACCATGGTGACAAGATGACTGAGAGATAAAAAGGTTGTGAAAGGCTTTCAAATTAAATAAGCTAAGACAAAATATAACCTACCAAGAAAAGATGAAAGTTTTCACAAGATTCTAAAATAACTATGACAAACAAGTAACATAAAGAGAACAATTAATAGTGTTATGCAATGATACATGGAGTGGTTCGACATGTACAGAGTGGTTTGACATGCACAAAGTAATTGTGTGTAGTGACAAACAGGGAGTGTAAAAGAATAAATGCATGCCTCAAAGCCTTGATACTGAACTACTACCCAACAAAGTTGAGTTATCAAGCAAGATCAATTTGGGAAGATTTGTCTACATTTAAAGGGAAGAAAAACCTCCTAGGGCTTCCACATAGAAGCCCTAAATCTATCCCTCTCGATTTTCTTGCTCAACCTCCTCTATTTCAGTTTTTTTTCTAGGGCTTCCAATTTCCAAAGTTCCACACAAAAATCCCCAATTCTTTTTTCCTTTCTCCTTCCTTCCTTCCTTCCGTCCTTCTTCTTCTTCTTCTTCTTCTTCTTCTTCTCTTTGGTTTTTTGTATTTCATCATGTGGGTTTCCACAATTAGATGTATGCATGGAAAAATATAAAATAAAAACTTGATTTTTTACTTAAAAATTGTTGGGGAGGTGACTTGAAGTCTAGACCTCACCTTAACAAGTTGTACTTGGGACTTAGCTACACTTAGCTTAGGTCATCAAGCCTTAGTAGATTAAAATTTTATTAGGGTGTGTAGTACATTGAAACCATAAGTCATTTAGACTACTCATATAGCATATTGAAACCAACCCTAAAAAATTACATGATTCTCAACTTCAAACTCCAAACGTTTACTCACTAATTAGCATAGATATTCCATTTCTATCTGCTCTAAGCACTAAAGAGCTGCTTTCACTATGCTCTCTAATACTTGGCCTTTACTTGCTAACACATCAACATTGTTATGTAATTTAAACTCATATAGATAATGTCTCCAAATCTTTATGATGAATATAACAATTATCAATTTTGGATCATGAGTAATATATTCTACCTCATGCTTCTTCCATTATCATAATACAAGATCTTTTTATTTTTTTGTCTACCTCAATTTCTGTGTTTGTTATCATGCTTTCTAACTTAAGGTCAATCCATTCTATGTATACAAAAGTTCAAAGGTTATCCAAATTCATGATTATGTCTAGACTCCACATTATTTGAGCATCTTGTTCAGCAATATACATAAGGCCAAATACAAATGGAATTCCTTGCAATTCATAAATCTATTCTAAACAACAACATGCATTCATAGATAGAGCCCTAGACATGAGAAAACATGGGAAAATTATTATTATTATAGAGAACATAGAAAAGAAATATTTAAGTTAAATGTGGGACAGTTTTTGAATAACCATATCCTATATTAGTAAATATAGTATGGTTATTAAAAAATGATCCTCTATATGCAACTAAATATAAGATGGTTAAGATTAAATCATCTTATATTTGTGGTGAATATAGGTTGATTCCCAAAGAACGATCCTATATTCCCCTAATATAATTAGTTCATGGCTGATGCAAGTTATAAGAAATATATAGGACGGTTTCCCAGAACTATCTTGTATTATCACTTATAGAGGATAGTTCTCACTAATCCATCCTATATTACCATGAATATAGGATAGTTGTGGGAGAAACATCCTATATTCACCACCTATTACTGATGGGACGCTTATGAGAGAACACAAATTTAGGACGATTCCTCCAAAACTATCATGTATTAGCATTAATACGAATATAGGATGATTCTTTGAGAACCGTCCTATATTTTATTGTCTTAAAAATTTAGGATAATACAAGACAGTTCTATGAAAATCATCCTATACTTGTTTTCCTTTATAAATTATAAGCCCTTCTTGCCCCACCCCAAACCCAAATTTTTAAAAACCCTCCCTCAAATAGAGAAAAAACCTAGACCATATGAAGAAGAAGAGAAGGAGAGAAATGAAGATAGAAAGTGTGCTACCCAATGCAAGGAGAGATAAGAAGGAGAAGGAGAAGAAGAAGAAGAAGAAGAAGAAGAAGAAGAGAGAGAGAGAGAGAGAGAGAGACCACACACACTTGTGTTGTGCTACCCCAAGCAAGAAGGAGGAGAGAGAGGGAGAAGAAGAAGAGATGAAAAAGGATAAAAGGAAATGGAAGGAGGTAACTGCTCTTAGAATTTCTATCTAACCATTTTTGCCCTCTTTTTTTGTTTTGTAAAAAATAATAATAGTAAATCTCAAACTAAATAACTTATTTGACAAGGAACTTGATCAAAGAGACAATATAGGGACACTATTTTTCAATTATAGGTCTTTTAAACTCATTCCCTTTGATATCATTGCCTACATGGAGTCTCTTACATCCCCCAAATGGCATGTCTATGAAAAAAATTATAAACACTACTCTAGATACATAGCCCAACCCTTAATGGAGCTCTGGAAATAAGTGGAATATCTTATTTGGTAGTAGATTACCCCAATAACTTAAACTGAATAACCAGGATTCCAACATGCTTCAAGTCAACCCATGTAATTATATGTGTGCATGTCAACCCATGTAATTATATGTGTGCAAACCTTTATCCAAAGATGTTGCCTAGGTACCTATCAAATTCTAATTCTATAGTCAACATTTGTTTAGTGAAGATTGAAGTCTTCTCTTCATTCAGAAGTGTTGTTGACGTAGCATGTTACAGTCTATAACACTTGGTTAATAACCATGTAACAGGATATCAATCAACCTTATCTTGCACTCATTAGTGGTATCATCTTTGACATTTTTTTTGAGGATCCACTTCTAGCCAAAATAGTGTAATTCAAAAACAAAACATGATGTGTCATCACGAGCAACTGCATTTAACAATTTCATGCTTAAGACATAAGTCCTCCTCTTTGAAGCATTAATCTTCTCTAATTCAATAACCCAATCATTTATTGGAGCTTTTTACCTTTGTGAATAGCATCATCACCTTGAGTTGGTAAGCAGTCTTCAGATTTATAATCCATAGGGTCTGTAGCCTTCATTAACAAGCCCAATGAGTAATAATTAGTCAATATGTTTGTTATCTTTCTCTTTTAGGATATTTAGACCTTTACTTTAAGCTATTTGAAAAACAAGGCTTGCTTTTTTTCTATTAGCAATAAAGGTTTGTAGTTGGAAGATTGTAAGAATAGGCTTACTGTCACATGACTCATGAAAACTTAATGAGAATAGTATCTTTCTCACATAGCTTTTAGATAAATCTAAACTATTGAGCATGGAATTGAAACCATCTGAACTAATGTTCAATTTTTTTGCATAAACCATTTTGAAATGTAACCTCTTTGATCAAACCTTAGTGTATTAGTAATTAATCTTTACATTATAACTATTAACTGGTTTTCTCGAACATTTTTTTGTTGTTTGTTTGAATTACCATTATTTCCACTTGATCTAATTGTAATGTTTTCACTTGTGAAGGAAACATGGAACATGAAGAATATGAACAACATGAAGAACAATCCAGCACATGTACACTTGTCACAAGAAAGGGCAGAGGGCTGACAAAAATGGAACATATAATTAAGAGAATGTCAAAGGGAATAAAAGAGATGGTACAGTTCAGTAGTAGAGGACAGCCAATAGGTGCTAGTGCACATTTTTATGCTAGTTTCATATGCTACACAGTTAGAAGCATGATGCGGTCTCAATGATTTATTGGAAATGTGTCACCATCAATCAAAGATGTAATATGGTAAATGGTCAAGGTATGTAAATTCCTCCTACATATAACATAATATGTCCCTTTTCTGTTTTTTCCATAGATTAATGTGCTTCTTTTTTATTTTATAGTCTTCCTTTATCATCTCCGTTGAGTGCAACAAGAATGAGTAATAGGAGGTTGGTGAACAATGGAGGAAATGGAAGAGTGAGGTTGCAAGAAAGTACATGCTTCCAAATGACAATGATCCATCAATGCTCAACATTGTCCCTGAGTTGTATTCCTGCTTCATTGACTAGGATGCGTGGAATCAATTTGTATAGTTTGGGCTCTCATCTAATTTTGAGGTAATTACCTCTAGCCCAAATTTTTATTCCTCTAATTATTAAAGTCAATTGTATTTTGATTACATTCCTTTGATGTTTAGAGAAAGTGTATAAAAGGACAAATGGTTAGTGCAACTAATCATTTGCAACACCACCTTTCTACGGTTGGTCACACACAGTTAGAGGAAGAAGTAAGTATATGTGACAGTTCATTTCTATCTAATTACTCTAGATTTTTATTTCATTAACTTTAACATATTATCTCTCTTAATAGCAAAAAAAGGCTGGGATCACGGAGCCCATCAACTACGCTCTTCTCTGGAAAATGTACATTTGAAAGGATGTAATTCCCAAACCTTCACTAATAAAAATACTATAGTAATTATGACACAAATTGTAAGTGGTTTTAAGCGCCTACCTTTTTATCTCTTGGATTATATTACATATATGGATTTTGAGATGACCCGGGTTATTGTAACACATTTTGTAATACATTTTTCAAAGGTGCGCCCTTAGTAGTAAAAAAATTTGCAAAACAAAGCAGTGAAATTTCTTTTCTTTAGAACTTGTTTTGTAAAACCCAAGTCATCACTTCTTACATAACATAAGTAGAATTTTGTACAAGATAAAATTTCATTGAAGGAATATACTTTATTAAATTCCAGAATCCATCCAATGGTTCACAGTACAGCTCGGGTATCAGTACAATACTTGTCCAAATTACATAATCCAAATTTCAAACCTCACCATACATTAAAAACTCTCAATACAATGCAATGCTCTTAAATAAAAATACATGTCTTCAAGGGATATAACCTGATTGATTATTCTTCCAAATCTTCTTAAGTCTTAAGCTCCTAATTCTGAGATATTGTAAACAGTCAAACATTTACAATATATCAGCAAGCTATGGTTGGTAAGGGATTTAAGAAGCATAATAATTTGATAGTATAATCCTAACACTTCATAATCCCATTATTCATACTCATGGATTAATCTCTTTACTTTGTCATATATGTACATCCTTACACATACATATTGTATATGTCGTATAGATATATATACGGTCAAAATGGTGAAAAAAGTTAATATCTCAAATATCAATGGTCACACTTAGACACATTGAGTTAATCAATCATCCAGACTCTGCTGGAAAATACTCCTCATTTGGGTAGTATCATCACACTCATCCATACTGAGTTGATAAAACATCCAGACTCTGCTGGGAAAATACTCCCTTATTTAGGCAGTATCGGCATCTCATTATGCCATGCATCATAATGTAAAATACTTAAAGGACTACTATGCTGCAGTTTGATCCATACCAAGTATGAAAATCATCTATGTCATGTCTATATGGGGAGAGTGACTGTCACAGTGGTGGCCTTCCCATAATTGCCCCACCCAACATTTTGCCTCTCTTTGGGCATGGTACCATCATATTTATCACCTTTCGGAGAGCGAGTGGCCAAACCCTTGTAACCCTCCTAGCATAGCATCCCAAGCCTATTCCTAGTTAAAACAAAAACCACAGGCCTCCTTGCTTGTATATAAAGTATTCTTTTACTTATTAGATGTCTTGTCTATTTATATCATCATCCTCATATTTTGGAATTCTTATACCAAGGATAAGATTTCACTTCAAACTTAGGGATCATCATTTACAATGAATGATACCCATGTTCATATAAGTTAAGGGATCACCATTCTATATGAATGATTCCCATGTATTGATTTTATACTTATCGGACAATTTGTTTGTTTATTTGGGCTTGGAATACCCTCTACTTCTCTATTCACTTAGGGTATTCCTCAATTCTAACTTAACCATTTCATATGTGTTTTGGTTGGATTATAAGGGTTTTCAATGGTACAAGTATTTACATTGTACTTGTCAACATTTCCAAACATAAAATCATGTATTCAACATGTATTTCTCATGTAGATGCATTAATAAAATCCTCCTGCCTTCAAGTAGTGATTCATCTCTTCAAATCTTCCATGATCCCGATTGATGTATGAAATCTGTGAATCCATACATACTGTCAATATTTATACAATCTAAATAATCCTATATTTTTTGTCCTATCTATATTCTTTGTGTAATCTTGTCCTTTGATATAAAGGATTTAGATCTTATGTCCTATCATGATCTATCTTCCTCAGATAGTGTTTATCCTATTGATCAATAATTCTGACGGCTAGAATGATCTTTTAATCTTTCAGATCTAAGTATTTTCTATTCTAAGTCTTTGTGTATTCCTTTCTTTGATCTTGATCTTTCATAGATCCTTTGACCAACAATTTATACTTGTTGATAAAGATCAAGGGCTTAGATATTCTATCATCTAGTTCTTCTTTGATCTAAGTTCAATTGTTTGATCATCCCTAAGGAGGATGATCTTGATTCTCTTCCTTGAATCATATTTGATCAAGGGTTTGGATTCTCTATCTAGATTTGTCTACAACATACATACTTAGATACATAATAAAATACGACATTAGGATTCTTATTGTTCTTGACCATTGACGATCCTATAGATCTTGTTTGATCATCCTTATCTTACTTACAATTTTTTTTAGGATTAGATAAGTTACTAACCATTTATGCTCTTATTATTATTATTATTATTATTATTATTATTATTATTCAACCAGTTAATGCTTTACTGGTAGAAGATAGCTTATTTCATCCTAAGTCTAGATAGCTCCTCTTATTTTCAATTGACGAAGGCTTACTAGTTGAATGGTTGAACACAAAGTGGTTCCTTCAATCCTTAATGTAAGGAGGTGTTTAAACCTCACAAACATCAATAGAAAGTAGGGAAAGAGCGACGCTCTATTAGAGAACCCCATTAACCACCATGTTTAGCATTCACTAGAGTGACCTTAGCTCAACCTTTCATAAGGTTCCTATGAGCATTTTGACCCTAAGTACTCTTTCTAATTGATTTTAATTAAGTCCATGAGCATTTAAAATGTCATTCATGGGATTCTCCTAGTTTGGGCCAAGGATTTGATATCCTTATATTGTCCTATTAACTATAGCCCTTACTATGATTATACTTTATGATGTATATGTATTAGTATTTATATGTCATCAATTACCTCTTTTAAGGTATTTTTCATAATTCTATGATTAAAAGAAATTACACCAATAATTCTAAGGAATTTAAGGACAATCATGCTAAAATTGAAAGTATTGACTTGAATTTAAATTTGCTATTTAAAAGAAATTAACAAATAATATTGCAACATCTTATTCTAGAAAATTAAAGATAATTACACTAAAATTGGAAAATAGACATGGATCATAATTAAATCAAATTTACTATAAAAGACAATTAATTAAGCATGTGATCAATCTATCCTTATGATCCAGCAATCCGATTTGTCCATCTTTTAGATCTAGGGTTGATATTCCATTAAGAATGCAACCCTTGATCCTTTATGTTTCTGTTTGATCCAACATCATACTAACATGATCCTAACCTTAGATCATTCAATTTATAGGTCCAATTGTACTAATCATTCTTGATCCATCCGATCAAGGTGATCCATTGAGATTTTCCATTATCATTTTCTCATTTAAGGGCCTACACATTGATTTATTTCATATCAATCCAATACAACCATTCCCATGCGGCTTTATCATCCTTAGATCCGTAGTGGATCTAGATTTGCAATTCTAATCACCCTAGATCTACTTGATCAAGGGTGTAAGTAAAAGTATTTTTAATTAAAAGAAATGTTTGATGCTTAAAATCTTTTTTTCCCCCTCATCAAGATATATTCATAGCATCTTACATACTGAAAATCAGAGTTAAATTGAGTGAGTAATTGCATTTTTAAATTTTTAGCCATTTTCAATGGCTGATTTTAGTCTATACTATTTTTAATCAAATAAACCTATATAGAGGATTAGAAATCCTAATATGATCATCAATCGTAGGGTTTTGACAAATTTTGGATCCATCCATTAGATTAGATTTTCAATTTGACATCATTTTGATCATGATCCATTACTGTTGGAACATATTTTAGTGACTATCATATGTAAATACAATTAAAAACATAAATCTAACATCTCCATTAGATTCTACACACCATTAGAAATTCATAGCAACTTTCTGATCTAAAATCAGAGCTAAAATGAGCTCTCAATTGAAGAAACAAGATTTCAGTTAAAAAAATCAACGACACATATTTGATCTGGCGTTTAGAATGTGTTTTAGATGATCTGGAACATGGCAAGATGATCTAAAATGTAACTAGACAATCCTAGAATGTGGCTAAATGATCTAAGTGGGGTCAGGCTTAGATCAATGCTTGATCTCAGAGATTGGTTGAGACGGTTCGATCTGGACCATTGGATCAATCCCTTTGCAGATCTCCCAAATCTGAAACATCCAAGGGCTAATATTTCTTACTTTGGGGTTTGGACCCTTCTGGATTGATTTGATGGCTTAGATTTTCCATCTAAGCCCTCCATCATCCAGAATTTAAGGGTTCTTATCATTACTTGATTTTTATTGTTTTTAACATAAAACTAATTTCAGAAAATTAAAAATTATATAAACTAACATGAATTGAGTTTGGAAAGAGTTTTCACCTACCTGATTAGAGAAAAACGTCAATTTTGGGTCCAATTTAAAAGAATACTCGATGATACAATCACCCAAGAACCACTTGTTTTGTGATTTCCCATTGATCCATTGGATCTTGAAATTTTTTTCGGAGTTTTTTGATAAGGTAGTCTAGAACAATATGAAAGGTTGGATTGGCAATATTTTATTTGGAACAGAGTGCGTAACTGAATTTAGGTCTCTTGTTCCAATTTAGAGAGAGGAGAGAGAAAATGAAAGGAGATATTTTTGGGAGTTTTGGAAATGAATCTAGATCTGGTTTTATAGAGGAAGCAAGATAATTTTGTGGTAAATTATATGAACATTTTTGGGGGATTTTTTGGGGTGTATTTATAGATGTTTTTGAATTTTTCATAATTACTTGTAATAATTATGTTTTAATTCTTTTGGATATTAAATTAACATTGGATCCTCCACTACCACCTCCTTATCCACTATCAGATGATAGTGGTTTGATGACTCATTACATGTTTTCTTGCCGTTGGATCCATTTGTGGGCCCCATGGAGGTGTGAAATGACCATTTTGCACTTTCATGGAGAAAAATCTATTTTATTCTCCCAAACTCAGAATTGATCGTACTTAGTGGCGTTGGAATAATTTTCTAATTACACTATTAATATTGAAGTCTTAGATCTTGGTTATGGGTAAAATTACCATTTTACCCTTTTATTCATAAAAATAGAGAAAACTAGGGATTTTTCACTTTAACTCGGAATTGAACGTACTTAGTGTCATTTTGATCGATTTTTTGAGTACATTCATAATTTATAAGTTTTAAATTGTGTTTTAGTCTTTATAAAAAGATAATTTCCAATAACCTAATATTCTAGCCCAAAATTTCTAAAAATTCAAACTTAATTGATTTTCTCAATCAATTTACAAAAATTGGGGTTATTACAGATTTGATTATGTTTTGATAATTACATGTCCAAGAAGAGTTGACCTAAGAAAGTGCAACTACTAGAACTTTAAGCAGAACTAGTGCAAAGGGAGACATCTTATATAGGGCTATGGGCAATAAGGACAAGCACCCTAGCCGAGTAAGGGTCCAAGGCTGCAATGTGGTTCGTTCCAAGTTCTTTCCTAAATCAAAGAATCCTCCAATAGAATACTTGGAAGCATGGAAGGATAAATACTTTGAGGAGATATCTAAGAAGGTGAAGAATGATTTGTATAAGGACTTTTGGAGTTGTAGAAGTACCCATTAGAGTATTGTCCCTCGACCACAATTTGACAGCAGCTACACTCCTCCATCTGAAGAAGAGGTAGCAAAGCATGTCTTTGAAGGAAATTTCTCAATCATTGAGGTATGTATTGACATGTTTTCTTTTGTAATGTTGAATTATTTAATAAAATTATCATGATTATATATATATGTTATTTCTCAATTGCAGGTGGGTCAGTGCATGTTGCAGCTACATACAACTGAGAAATATGTCGCTATGGCTACATAGTAGGAGGTTCATTTTGTGACTTCTATCACGTTGCACTGCAAGTTGATGGATCTACACACTAAGCATGTTTGCATTATTGTTGTCATCCAACAAGATGCCCCTACCATTTTTGATACAAGAGGATGATATTGAAACTGTTGGAGATGCAATTGGATATCATGTGGCTTGGCCAGAGAAATATATCAAACCAATGATATCTAAGGTATTTGTATGGTGTCATAGCGTCATTTTCATTTGTATTTTTGAAGTCCTATCCTAAATTGATTAACATGGTCTACAAATGTTGGTTCACCAAATGTAGCAGAAGATGACATTGAGGTCAACCCCCTCCCTTGTAGCAAATTCCAGCATAGCGATTGCCCCATCCTAGGCATTTATATATACTTGTACTGTAAAATTTAATCTCACTGTCTCTCTTCTTTTATATATATATATATATATTACTAATTTCTGGAACGTTACACCCACAGTGTAAGGATCAGGTGGAGGCTCCAACTAACATGCCTCCATTCTTAAGGGGACTATATAAACTAGTCAATGAAGATAAGGAAATTAGCCCTATGAGGATAGAGGAAGGAGTGCTTGTTGACGACATGGTTGAGGTTCCACTCCTGAAGGAGGATTTCTTAACCATATATAATATGGCTCAACTAGAATACATGCACATCATCATCTATATTGGGTATATCATGCAACTATGTTATAAATCAAAATGGCATTACTTATTTTGTTAATAAGACATGATAATTATTTGACATTGACCTAATGTGGGTCTTTGCATGACAAATTGCAAAGATTACAGGTTAAGGACGTTTACAAATTCCTTGACCCTACTGTCATCTTGTGTTGTGTAAAGGGGTAGGCCTTGCTGATTCCCAGCAATAGCTGGAAAGTTACAACATATGTTGTTAATTATGTCATTTCATACACATGAATATCTATATCAGTTAAGATTTGAAACTTACAATTGAATTATTGTGTTTATATGTCCCATTGAATGCTATAAGCTTTGGATGTGCATGGTGGGCATGCAATGTTTTTCGATTCTTATGGAGTGCACATTGAAGGACAATTGATGGAAATTATCAACAAGTCAATATTATTCAATTCATTATAATAACTAGATATCTAATAACTATCATATTATTCATAAACTAATGTTTTTCAATTATATATGCGCAGTGCATAGTATAAATGGGCTGAGCTAAAAGATATTAACCATGCAAGAAAACTTAAATGGAAAGAGATCAAGGTAATGCTTACTAGTTCTTTACTATAATTTATAACCTAAAATTATTTCGAATGATATTTCAACCTTTTCTATTGTCTTTGGTGGCATTGGTGTGTTGTACCCTAAACAACAATTTAATTAGGACTGTGGATATTATGTTCTCAAATACATGAGAACCCTCATTCCCTGAGGATTTACAATCTCATAATTGAGAAAGGTAAGATAATTACTAATCATTGTTATAGTTTTTTACATTTCCTGTCTGACTTCAAGATTGCATGTTTGAACTAATTTAGTATATGTTTCTTGCAGGTAGATTTAGGAAGCAAGAATTACTCCCAGTTGGATCTAGATGACATTAGAATGGAATGTATAGAACATATTATGAATTTTTATTTGTATTTCACTAATGTTAATGAATGCAAACATTTTTACTCAAATGAAATACAAAACATAACTTCATTTCTATGGATGTATTCCATTTTTCTTTTGATTAAAGTATGTGCATGCTATCTTTATTTAAATAAGGATAAGTTGGTGTGATGAACCAGACATATGGTTGTCTATGGAGAAGTGTGAATGTATGGGTGTGCTTTCTTTATTAATGTGAAGTGTATGGAGAAGTTAAATGTGGAATTATTGGAAGTGAATGTGTAGAATGATTGTAAATATAACCTACAGAAGTGAAGCGAATGTGTTATTTTGTCTCATAGTGACTATTGAATTAATGTACTTTGAAAATTATAATTGTTGGAAGAATGTACATAACTGTGACGACCTGGATTTTTGAAACACATTTTCATAAATATTTGCAAAGGTAGGGCCCTGATTTTGAAAATTTTTAAAATACAAATAGTGGAAACATCTTTTCTTTGAAATTGATTTGTCAAAAACCTGAGTACCACCTCGAATTACTTATCATACACATATTTTTGCATAAAATAAAATTTCTATTGAATAACAATAGAAATACTTTTATTAAAATCAGGATCAATCCAGTAGTTCACATACACATCCTCGGTAGTCATTACATACCTTGTCCAATGTTACAATCCAAATTACAAAACAATCAATACAATCTTCCTCAAAGTAAATACCCTGAGTAGTAGTTTGGTGATGATTATCCTCAAGTCTTGAGCTTTCAATCTTCCTTAACTGTATCTGAGATATTGTAAACATTCAAACATTTACAATATCTCAGCAAGCTATGCTTGGTAGGGGATTTAAGATATATATTCAATATATATCAAAATCAACAGTTCATTATATCCATGATATAAATCAATTAATATAATTGGATAACCATTTTATCCTTCACTCATCATATGAATTATATGTATATATTACATATAGATAAAACCACTGAAAATCATGAATATAGTTAATATCATCAATAATATCTCATTTCCAAACTGATTTCAATATTAGCACTAGGTGTTAATATATAATCATACTGTATTAGGAATCATCCTCCAATACAACATTGGTAATAATTTTTACCGGGCATCTCATCATGTCATAATCAATTGTATCATAATGCAAAATAATCTCAAGGACTACCATGCTTGTAGTCTCAATCCATACAGTGCACCCGAATAATTGCTCTCCACTGATACCCTGGTGAAAAATATAGATCCATGTTCATATGAGGGAATCAAGGCTACCACAATGGTGGCCTTCCCATAATTGCCCCACCTAACATTTTGCCTCTCTTTGGGCACGGTATCATCATCATAAGCAGTTTCGGAGAGCGGGTGGCCAAACCCTCATAACTCTCCTACCATTGACATTGCTAAGCATAAGCCTATCTTAAAACAAAATCACAAGCCTCCATGCTTGTATGGAAAATAATATTTCATACATACAAACTGTGTGTCTAGTTATAATAAGACATGCCTATAACTTATTTCCTTAAGATTTGGGGGTCCAACTTATGTAGTTCAAATCTTCTCATTCTACCCATTAAGTAATTTCATAATTACTTAATCAATCATTTTGTATTCATTTGAACATCATTTGTTGCCTTAAGTAATTTCATAATTACTTAATCAATTACTTTGTATTCATTTCAAAATCATTTATTGATTCATAAACAATTCTAAGGCAAGTATAATCAATCTATAGTTATTAGGATAAGATCATGTGTAAAATACATGTATCTTCTATATTGAATATATTCTTAAGGTCCACCTACCTTTACTTTCAATAATCCACTTTTTAATTGATCTTAATCATCATATCCTTCATGTATCTGTCAAATCATATATATATATATATATAGTCATTCCTCAACTCATTTATACTTCTTAGTTGTTCTTTTGATCATCCTTACATAAGATGATTTGCATCTTTTTTCGTAGATCATATTGATCAAGGTCTAATCTATTGATCTATATTCATACTAATTCAAAAACATACATACTAACACAATATTATGTTTTTTATTATTCTTGATCATTCAAGATCTCCCTATGGATCTTGTTTGATCTTTGATTATCTTAATTATCATTTTTATTAGGATTAGATAGTTTACTATCCTTTTATGATCTTATTATTATTTAACCAGTTAATGTCTTACTGGTTGAAGATAATTTATTTCTTTCCTAACACTAGACAGCTCCTCCTTATTTCAAAATTGACTAAGGCTTACCAATTAAAAGCTGCTCATAGAGTGGTTAATTCAATCCTCATGTAAGGAGGCATTTAGACTTCACAAACATCGCTAGAAGGTGGGGGAAGAGCAAGGTTCAATTATAGAACCCCCTTAACCACCATGTTCAACATTTACTGGGATGACCTTAGCTCAACCTTCATAAGGTTCCTATGAGCATTAAACCCTAAGTACTCTTACTATTTGATTTTAATTAAATCCATGAACATTTAAAATATCATTCATGGGGTTTATTATTCTCCTAATTTGGGCTAAGAAAATGATATTCCTTATATTGTCCTACTAACTATAGCCCTAACTATCATGAAGTCCATGTCCATATTCATTGTATATGTTCATCAATATCTATTTTCATTTAATTACATTTTTTATGTAATTTACATAACATGAACATTAAAGTGTAAATAAATAAATTTAACAATTACATCTACTAAGAAATACAAAGAATATTTACAGTAGAATATAATAATTCACATGCTCATTTTGATATATCATATTTATGCATTTTGATCCAATGATCATATTTTGATTTCTATTCATTTTTTCTCTCACTAAAAGTTTAGATATTGATCTTTTATTTTTATTCAAATCTATCACATTATCTGTAATGACCCTGAATTTTTGTAACTTATTAAGGCAAATTAATAAAGTTTGAATTTTTAGAAATTCTGGGCTGGAATATTAGGTTATTGAAAATTCTCTTTTTATGGAGATTATCTCATGAATTAAAACATATAAATTATGGATGTACTTAGAAAACTGATCGAAACAACATTAAGTACATTCAATTCTGAGTTAAAATGAAAATTCCTTAATTTTCTCCATTTGGAGGTAAAATGGTAATTTTACCCATATTCCATATCTAAGAAATAAGACCTCAATATTCATGAAGTACTTAGAAATACGATTCCAATGCCACTAAGTACGCTCGATTCCGAGTTCAGACAAATATTGCCTATTATTTTCCAATTTTGGAGTTAAAAAGGGCAAAAAGGTCTTTTCACATAAAAGTGGGGCCCACAAAGTGGGCCAACGTTCTAGAAGCAATAATAATTGCTTAGTGCATTATTGCTGGTAGTGGAGAATGTAGTGGAGATTGTAGTGGAGAATGGAGAATGCACTTGTAATAAAAAATTAGAAAGTAATAAAATATCCTATTAAAAGAAATGATAAAAAAATTCAAATTTGGCTATAAATATATCCCAAAAATTTTCACAACCTTAGCCACAAAATTTCCAAATCTTCCCTAGAGTTTCATCCCCAAATTCTCATTCATCCTTCCCCAATCTCTATTTTTCTTATTTCTCTCTCCTCTTTCTAAGTGGAACAAGAGACCTAAATTCAATTAGGCACTCTATTCCAGGAAGAATTTGATAAATTGCACCGTCCATTACCTCCTATACTATAGTATATACAAAAGCCCCAAATAAATTTCAAGATCCAACGGTTCCAACAACAAAAAATCACAAAAAGGTGGACAATCGGGCTATGTTATCATCAACCGGTAATTCTCTCAAATTGAGCATCAAATATATGTTTTTTCTCCAATCAGGTTGGTGGAACTACTTCCCATACATATTTTTTATGTTTTAGTGTAATTTTTATTTTTCTGTAATTTAATTTGAATGAAAAATGGTAAAAATAAAGTGAGTACAAGAGCCTTCAATTTATGGTGATAGAGAGCTCAGATGAAAATTCTGAGCTTTCTAATAGATCCAGAAGGGTTAAAAACCCCTAGGATACAATTTTCAAGAAAATCTAACAAGGTTTGGACCCTCAATTGAGAGAGATTAATTCTGGTGGGCCCAGATCAAATCTGGACCTTAGGAACAGTTGAAAACTTCAATTTAAGATTGTGAAGTCATATGAACTCCAAATTGAGATCAGAAAGAAGCTATGGAAATCTTGTAATGTCTAATTTCTAATGAAGTCATAATATTTCTAAAATTTATTTCTGTATTTTTCTGTATTTTGGAAATAAGTGTCCAATTTCTAAGATCTTCAAGATCTGAGGTGATCAGATCTTGAAAATTTATTTTAGTGATTATATAATAATGTAATAAAGTAATATCTATGTTTAATTTGGACAGATCTTGGATAAAATAGGGGATCTACCCTTTATGGTAGACAAACCCTAAAATAAAAATAAAAAAAATACAAAGGGACCCACTTGATCAATGAGATCAAGTATGATCAGATCCTTGGGATGGATTAAAGGGATGATATTATGATGGAATCTAGTTAGATCATGCATGAAATGTGACAAAATCAAGTAGATATGATTTTTGGATCTTAATGGATTAAAAGCCCTAAAGGTAATTAAAACCCTTGATCTAAAGGAAAACACCTAAGATCTAATGGTTGGATCATATTTAAAGGTTTATAATAATCTTAATAAAATTATTTTAATTGTCTTTTATTGGATATAGAAGTGTAAATGTGATTTATGTTTTAAGTTTTAATTGTCTTTTATTGGATATAGAAGTGTAAATGTGATTTATGTTCTAAGTTAGAAAACATGATAGTGTAATCTTTAAATTTTAGTATGATATGCCCTAAATGAGTAATTTGTTAGTAGATTTGATTATCTTAGAATCATGTTAGTGTAAATTAGGATTTAAACATGATTTCATTATGATAGAAGATGTGTTTCATAACTTAGGATCATGTTAGTTTTATTTCACTAGCTTAAGTTACATTCAAAGGAAGAATGTTAGTATATAGTTGTTAAACTTATATTCGATTTATGCTTTCAAGTTGATGATTTACTTATTGTCAAATTTTATTCAATTGTTAAGTAATTGTTAAGATATAAGGAGCATAAATCACCAAAAATGTAAACTAATGAAATATAGAAATTCATGGACAACTAAGATGAATGAATGATTTTGACTTAATAAGGGCTATAGTTAGTAGGACAATATAAGGAATGATTTATCATTTCCTTGGCCCAAAGTAGGAAAATAATGAACATCCATGGATGACATTGTGCATATCCATGGAAATTAATTAAAATCAATTAGAGAAGGGACTTAAGGTGTCACGACCCGGGTTTTTATATGATGCAATGTTGACAAAAAGGCGAGATCTCTTATTTTATAAGTATGAAATGCATGAAAATCTTTTTTATTTGTAAAACAACCTTTCATAAAAACCCCGAGTGTGAAAACACATTCTCAATCTATTTAGTCATGGCAAAGTTTTAAATCAATATTGTTCCCAAGAAAGTGTTAGTCACAGCCCCAGCTATTAGAGAGTAACTAAAATCAAGTAGCATTGAAAGATAAGATAGGGGTCTACTTACTTGTGCTTGGTCTGTGTCTCCTAGTACAAATGTCCCTTGCCCTTAGGTATTTACATTGTATCTGAAAAATGTTGAGGATTGGGTGAGTATATAATATACTCAGTAGGGCCTATCACTACTTTTTTTATAAATGCATGAGATGTTTTGAAATCATGTGCTCATTCATTCAAAACATGCGTATGTTTGAATACTCGAGTTCAATATTAGTATAAGAATCCATAATCAATTTCAAAATATGCGTATGTTGAATACTCGAATTCGATATTAGTATAAGAATCCATAATCAACTAAAATTCTCATAACTTAAAAGATCACATAATTCCAAAAGTGAAAGTATCATATATATATGATGACATCATGATATGCAATAGATGCCTCATGGAGTCCAACTCATGGATCTCTAGTATGGTATGGTCGACCAACCTCATATCATGCTATATGAAATGCACATCAAACCATAGGGTCCACTATGCCCACGACCTCCTCGCTGTGTGGTCCCCGGGTACTTGAGGACACTTGGTCATAGGGTCCACGGGGCCTATGACACGCCGACCTAGTGCCGTGACACCAGTGGTAGCCCCCTGTACCACATGCAGTCGACGTAGGGACTTGCCTCTTTTTGGGCGTGGTACCCATCCACCTATTAGTGGTAGAGGCCGAGTGGCCAACCCAGACCCCTCGGCATAGCACCCACGGGCTTACTTGCCCAAATCACATAAGATAAGTCAAAAACTTTTTGTTAAAACTTGTCCTCTTTTGGGTCCCTCACAACTGCCTGGCCCTCGGCACTCCAGCATCTTTTGGCAACCCTCAAGGACATGCAATCTTTGCAAGTACGTAAATCATGCAATGCATGCACATGTTTGCAACACATGTATGTGCATAATGTATATGCAGGCATTCCAAAACATGGCTATGTACAAAGCATTTAACATGCATGCTAAATTTATTCATACAATTCACATACAAATCAAGTCATATATCTAAAACATATGTTCTCAAATAACAATAGTTCTTTTAAAAGAATATAATAGTGATAGAGCACCTACCTGACTAGGTCGCGTTCACCCTCTTGTCCTCGTACACTCCTGAACATGGTTTGAGGTCTTAAGGTTAGTTTAACCTATTTGATGGGTTTAGAGCAGTTGGGTCTTATTACTTAGGCATTAGGGGTCCATCCCTATGCCTATGGGTGTCCTAAGGTCCTAATTAGGCCTTGGTATTCTCAGTTTTCCAGAGTCCTAGTGGTCACGCGCCACCACCCTATTCTAAGAGTCATGCCCTACTTTGATTAGGGATTTTATGGTTCAGATGTGTCCGCGTCGTCGATACGGACACAACGCCTTTTGCGGCGCCTCAATCGGAGCTCTAGATCTCAAGTTATAAGCGTTTTAACATTGTATGTACATATAGTCTTAAAGACAAAAAAAAAAAGAGGAATGCTAGGGCGCTGCGCGTCTGCTACGTGCACCCAGCATCCTTAAGAAACCAAAAAAACGACGCACGCTAGTGCATGTCTCAGCGGGCGCGTCTGCAAACGCGCGAGACAACGCCACTCGTCGTCCCTTTAGCGGGCGCGTCCCTGGACGCGCCCGTTTGGTTTTTCAAACGGCGTCGACCTGCGTCGATGTGGGACGGTCCTATTGGATCGTCCTGCCTGTTAGTGACCTGGGTTGTCCTCAGGTCACCCTGGTTCGACCCTGTCGAACCAGTGCGGCCTGGGGACGACCCAGGGGTCTTTGTGGCTCTCCTGGAGGCCTATTCTCCATGGTTTTTCATGGGAAAACCTAGGGAAACTGAGCCTAGGACTATGGGTGAGATGGGTTTGGGGAGTTTTGGAGCATACCTGCTTCGTGGGTGGTTTTCTCTCCACGTTTTCCCCCCTTGGTCACTGCTTCATGACTGGTTTTCTCCAAGGCCTTTGGGCTGCCATTAGAGGCACCCAAGAGCTCTATTTACAGAGCTTTTACAGAGGGTTCTGGAGGGGTTCTAACCGCCTTTGAATGGCGGTGGGGAACCCTCTAGAATGGCGGTGGTTTCTTCTTGAAACACCGCCGTTTCAGAAACCTCTAGGAGGTTGAAGACGATGGGGTGCCCGTATCAAAACAGGCACCTGTGTTTTTCAGGTTAAGTCGTTTTTTGTGAAATTTACAGTTTTGCCCCTAAACTTCAAAGGGTCATATCTTGCTCATTTTAACTCCGTTTTGGGTGATTTTGGTCTTGTTGGATTCCTTTTTCCGAGACGCATCTAATGGAACTACTTTTAGTACCAAATTCCTGAGTTTAGTCAAGGTGACTAGTGAAATGACCAAAATGCCCTTTTCTTTAAAACTGAACTTTTCATTGCTAAACTTGGAATTTCAATAGTACAAAATTGGAGTCATTACATAAGGTAAAGAGCTCATAGGAACCTTGTCAAAGGTTGAGCTAGTACCACTCCAGTGGACTCTGAACATTGTGGTTATAGGGGGTATACAAGAGCCAAGTGCTTTTCCCTCACCTCCCATTGACGTAAGAGAGGTCTAAACGCCTCCTTACATGAGGGTTGTATTAACCACTTTTTGAGCAGACTTTAACTGGTAAGTACTGGTCATCCTAAAATAAGGAGGAATTGTCTAGTGATAGGAAGAAATAAATTATCTTTAACCAAGTAAGACACTAACTGGTTGAATAATAATAAGAACATAAAAAGATAGCAAATTATCTAACCCTAATAAAAATAGTAAGTGAGATAAGGATGATCAAACAAGATGAGATCTTGTATGATAAAAAACAATAAGGAAAAAGAAACATCAATGTAAATTAGATTGTTATGTATGATATAGATAGTATTTGTATAGATGATATTAAACCCATTGATATATGATATTCAAGGAAGAAAGATTCAGATCATCCTACATAAGTATGATCAAAAGACCATGTAGTATGTACCCTTGATTAGAAAAATGACATTATACATATGATTTGACAGATATATGTTGATCGAGACTATGGCAGATTTCAAGGAGTAAGAATACCTTATTGAGGTAGGTGGATTATTAAGAATGCCTTTACATGAAGATACATGTCTAATACATGATCTTATGTTTTGAAGTATTGACATGTATGATACCAATATATTAAGGTAAATACCTCAAGTTGAAATATGATCCAACCAAATGATGAGGAAAATAAGTATTAAATGGTTAAGTTGAGAATTGAGAACAACCCTAAGTGAATAGGAAAGTAGAAAATATTCTAGCCCTAGATAAACAGACAGATAGTCTGATATGTATAAGTATTATTTTACATACAAGCTTGGAGGCTTGTGGTTTTATTTTAAACAGGCATAGGCCTGGGGATGCTATGCTAGGAGAGTTAAGAGGGTTTGGCCACCCACTCTCTGAAACTTAATGATATTGAATACCAAGCCTAAGAAAGGCTAAAAGTCGGGTGGGGCAATTATGGGAAGGCACCACTGTGACAGCCATGGTCCTCCCATATGGACATGGATATTGTAATTTCCACTGAGAATGGTATAAGTGGATTATTGAACAATTATCCGAGCGTGCTGTACGGATCAGACTGCAAGCATAGTAGTCCTTGATTATTTTGCATTATGATGCATATGAAATTGGCATAGTAAAATGCCTTAAGGGATGGCATGATGAAATGCCAGGTAATTGTATATTACCAATATTTTTCCCAAGAAGGGAAAATCGATAGTAATGCTTGGCTGAAATACAAATCTCCTATAATGAAAGGAGTTGATAAGTTTTGTATGGAAATGATTATTGATTATTTTTACAATTTTAACGGATTTGTTCTTATATACTATGTATGTATAAAGGTGAACACAAATGATAAGGAAATGAGATGTTTATATAAATAATGTTCTTATATACTATGTATGTATAAAGGTGAACACAAATGATAAGGAAATGAGATGTTCATATAAATAATAGTGGTCCGTGAATGTGTTTATGATAGAATGAATTATGGAATAGTTGAATATTGAGATTTTACTGTCAATAATTTACATTCTTATCCCCTACCAAGCATAGCTTGCTGAGATATTGTAAATGTTCGAATGCTTACAATATCTCAGATACAGAGAAGGAGACTTAGGAGCTCAAGACTTGAAGAACTAGTGAAGAATAAGTAATAAGGGTATATCCCTTGAAACATTGTATAGAGAGCATGTATTGTATTTAGAACTTTGTAATTTGAATTGTGTATTTGGACAAGTATTGTAAGGATACAATGGGTTATGTACTATGAACCACTGGATGGATCTTGGAAGTTTAATAAAATGAATTTTATTTTGTACACAAATTGTACTTATGTTATGTATGAAGTGGTGACTTGGGTTTTCAAAATAAGTTTTAAAATAAAAGAATTTCCGCTGCTTTGTTTTGCGAAATTTTTTTTACTAAGGAGACGCCCTTGCCTTTGAAAAATATATTATAAAATGTGTTTCAAAAACCCGGGTCATCACATTATCTTAATGTGATATCATTACTAGATCATTGAGTCATCTCATCAAATGATCTGATCTTTCTTGATCTAATTGATCAAGCAAGTCTTAAGTCATTTTATCAAAATTAAGGGCATAGATCTCAATCTATCCCAAATTAGCCACATCAGGTTCATCAATCCATATGATCTTAACTTAAGATCATCATTCAAACTAATTTTAATGGTCGGATCATGTTTGATTACTCAGATAAAGTAGATCCATGATTATTTTTAATATTTCTCTTCCATTAAGGTTAAATTTCTTAATTCATCCTAGACCAATTACATCTAACTCTTTATTCCATGTTCCCTCATCCCTAGATCATTGATAGATTAGAAATCCAGGGTTTGATCATGTCAGATTTGACTAATCTTGGGAATTAGTACAACTTTTTATAATTTATAGAATTTTACAATGAATAAACCTAAATTTTATGTTTCCATTTGATTCTATGCTTTATCCGGAATCTAGAACATCTTTCCGATCTTGATTTAGAGTTAAAATGAGCTCTGAATTAAAATTTTAAGTTTCAGATCAAAATAAGGAGCCCAGATTCAATCTAGCCCTTGCAAATTGACGGGGACGATTAGTGGCCCATCTCCATCGCATTCCACCAGTGATAGCTGGTGTATGGGGAGGGTGACCTGAGATAGGCGAGACGGTGCAATTTGGACCGTCGGATCACCCTTTCCCTGATCCTCCTAAATCTGACCACGTTAAGGGCCTAGATCTCATACCCTAGGGTTTTGGGACCTTCTGAATCCATCTAACCACTCAAAATATCCAAAATTTTTATGTTTTATAGGTGTTTTCCACTTGGTTCACCGGTATTGGATTCACTAAAAAAATCTTGCCGAAAAATCTAGTCTGTTGATCTTTATACTTGGAAAATTACCAGAATAGCTAGAGGGGGATGAGGAGTACCCACATGTAGTGTCCAGAATAGAAGAATAAGGCCAGAAAAGAGAGATCCACGCTAAAAAATATAAATTCGCTAGATTTATTATTTTCCTGTGAATTTGCCAGTGAATACATCTTATCATTGTGAAATCATAGGGCTTTTGAAGACTAAGAAATTCTAAATAGGATGAATGATTCAGATCTGATTTCCAACAGTCTGAATAAGATGTCTAATTGAAAAATAGTACCAAGGGTGAAACCATGGGTCCATCGGGGATGACACATCTGTGGACGCGCCTGATAGATCTAGGGGAATATTCCCCTCGGGTGCATCCGCAAACAGGCTTTGCAGTTGTAAAGGGAAGAGGAGAGAGAAAAGAAAAGAGTGAGAAGGAGAGGAGGAAAGGGAGAGCGAGAGAGAGTGGGGAGAGAATTTCAATGCAATTTTGTGAAAATGTTAGGGGTATTTATAGGCATATTTTTTAATTATTTTCATTTTAAATGATTTTTTCACTTTTCATATTAAATTCAAAGTAGATTCCTCATCATTTTATTCCTTCATCATTAATATTCCCTGAGCTGGTTGTCCACTAGCTCACCTCACTTTTGTGGACCTCACACAAAAGTGAAATGACCATTTTACCCCTATGGGTAAATGTAAATTCACAAAATTAAGAAAAATAGGGATTTTTTCACTGGAGCTCAAATTTTAGCATGCTTACAGTCATTCTTCTTAGTTTCCCATGAATGATTCCAAATATCTATGTTTCAAGACCTGATTCTTTTTTTAAAATTAATATTATATTAAATATAATATTTCACCTCTATTTTCATAAAAATTCTAATTAATTTCAAATAATTTCATAAAAATTGGGGTTTTCACAATAACAAAAAAAAATTAACAAAAAAAAATGTAGAAAGTGGTTAAGAAGGATGTACAATATGGGATGGTTATTCAAAAATTGTCTTATATTATAACTCATATAAGATGGTTTTTGAAAAATTGTCCTATATTACTATAAGAATATAGGATGATTTTTAAAAATCATCCAACTATAAGAATATAGGACAGTTATTGAAAAACCATCCTATATTATTACTAATGTAAGATGGTTTTTAGTAACTGCCCTATATTAGTATAAGAATATAGGACGATTTTTTAAAAACCATCCTATATCAGTAAGAATAAAGGATGGTTTTTGAATAACCATCCTTTTTATTAAGATAGATAAATTGGCTTGTGTTAGTGCTACTACTTAGACTGGTTAACAAGTCGTGAGTTAGATGGAAGTCGTGAGTCAAACAGGTCAATACGATGAGTCAACATGCTGACCCAAACATGACACAATTTTTGGCATGTCATTTTTGGGTCAACCCAAAAATGACACTAACACAATAAGACTCGACCTAGACCTACTAAATTCGTGTCAAGTTTAAGTCATGTTATCACGTCATGTCGTATTTTGCCTCCCCTAAGTGCAATCCAATGCAACAAATATAATGAATGACAATAACCTATATAGATTACACTACTAACCAATATGCTAATTGCACTAAATGCAACTACATTAAGAAAATAAAAAAGAGTAAAGAAGACTTGCAATGACGTTTCTAATGAAGATCAAGTGTGGACCACCATACCTACACTTGCCTATATTAATACAACCCATTTAAAATTGAATAAATAAATTACAAGTTATAATGGTGCCTCACTACAAGTTCACTCAAAAACCTAATCTAAGAAAGCAATAAAATCCTATCTTGTTGATAAAGCTCCTATGGCCAATTTCCCTCGCACCAAAACAAAGAATGATGGGTCAATTTTGAGGAATTAGCAGGATATGCAATTATGATGAAAAAACCCACATCTAATGCAACCTACAGTTACAACTAAAGATAAATAATCTAAATAAAATTCCAATATTGTGATTCCCCAACAACAACGCCTAAAACTTGGTGTAGCTTTAAAATTACTTGCAAGCACATGATTCAATATAGTAATTTGCACATGGGAGAGGTTGATCCTATTAGGAATCTCTCAAATTTGTATGTTGGATGGATCTTATTTAAAGTGCTTAACTTTAGCCAAATAGAGAGATTGAATTGGATTTGAATTTAAACTACGAAAGTAAGCAATATGAAATTGGAAACATGCACTAAAATTAGAAACATGAACTAAATAAAACTTTCTATTAATAATGATATTCAAAGAAATTAGAAACTTTTCTAACTAACGGAAATTTAATAAAAGAAACTAATGCAAAACTAGAATGAATTAAACTAAGCAACTTCATTTAAGGAAATTTACTAAAAAGGAAACTATTCCAATTTAACACTTTCCTAATTCTAAAATTTTCTAAAAATGAAACTTTCTAAAACTCAAAAAGGAAACTTTCTAAAACTAAACTAAGATTCAAATAACTAATATGAAACAAAAGAACAACAAAACATTTAAAGGAAATTCACCCAATTACCATATACGTGACTCATGGAGTTGTGCACATAGTTCATGAGTGAGAGATGGCCAAAAATTATGAATTAAAAGCTACCTAACATGAAATATAATCAAAGAACTTAATAAAAAATCTAAATGTTTTCCTAAGGAATTAAGCAATTATGATGTACAGAATAATGGAAATTAAGCATGAACTTTGAATGGAAAATTTTAGATTTTAAGACTTAAGAAACTCAAATCAAACTAAGCAAGGAAAGTAACTTAACTCCCACTTTTTATGTAAGATAACACTCAAAATCTAAAGTACTTTAATACTGGAAGAAAGCATTAACAATAATCCTCAAAAAACATTATTAATTGAATACCAAAGTACAACAAATACAGTGCTCATTGTACATAGATTAGAAGTTGAGAAATATGCGCTCTTCCCAAACTCGAAACTTGATTGAAATCAAACATCCAACACACTCAAATGCTTTGAAACTAAACTAAGATGGCATGAAAGTCAAATCTAAGAGAGAAATCAAGAGAAAGATGACTAGAATGATGGGGCTAGTTAAGGCAAAAAATGCTTATAACTAGTTCTAAATTCAAGCCAAAAAATGTGAAATTCAAGCAAGGTAATCATTGATTCAAGCTTTTCCTTCTCTTGATTGTCACTAGTAGAGGAGGATTAAGTTGGATGTTTTTTGAATAAGCAAGGATAAACTAAGAAATCCGAATCAAAGAACTAAAGGAAAGTTAGGAGGAATTATGAGTGTGAAAGCAAAATCAAAACAAGGAATTAATAGTGCTTCAAAGAAACCACAAAAAGCTCTTAAATTTTCAGAAAAAGAAACAACAATTTTGCGTTTTCAATTTCAAAAGAACCAAATAGGATTGACTAAAATAAGACTCATGAAATTCCAACTAAAGAAAACAACGACCAATGTTCATTTCAAAAGATTTTTAGGCAAATATTAGAGGTAAATACATAAAATTCGAATGAAATGATTAACTCAAGTATGGATTTTTAGGGAATTGGTCAACATTTGACTAACTTAAGTTCACAAAAATGAACTAGAGATCTTGACTAAAGAACTAAGGTAATCGAGCATTTCTATTAGTTTTACTACCAATCACAAAGTTATCAATATATCATAGCATATGTGAATAAAGAATTGAGGTAATAGAATAACTATTAAACAATGTAGGCATCATATACCATGAAATTCAAGATTATGTAACCTATCCTAGTAACTCCAAAAGTTAAACAAAATGAAAGTACATTTGTCCCAAACAGGTGAATAACTGTTAGAAAAGAGGCCTTGACAAGGGATCCCATGGTTAGGGGATAGAACCTGATTGATTTTGACGACAATAGCAACTATGGTAGAGCTAGAGTGGTTAGAGGCTTCCTTTGTGAGTTTTCGTTAAAAAATGAGTGATAAATCTAGTTCTTAGATAAGTAGTTAATAGTTAAATCAAATTTGATAGTGAAAGTTAAGACATATTCTATAACAAGAAATTTTTTCTCATGGTCCTTTAAAAACACTTCAAAAAGAAACTCTTATCTTAACGGGAACTATTTATATAACTGTAGTTTTTCAGCAATGTAGTTGACAAATTTTTTATAAGATTGTCATAACAAGAAATCATCTTTTGATTATTTAAATTAAGTTGTATGTTCATTGATGCTAGATCATGTCTTGTAACGTACACCTTTTGATTGTTTCTATGGATGAAGAGACTCTAATTAAGAGACTAGTATTTCATGTCTTGCCAATGTTTGCATTACCTATAAGTCTAAAACATAAGTAGGTGCACTATAAACTAATGTTCTTTAAAGTTCCAAGAACTCTAGTTTATGTTTCTCTCACTTTGCAAATGGGAGAACAAAACATCTCTTTGTCGTTATCATCTTTGGGATGTTTCTTATCTTTGTTGATGCAGGTCAAAGGTTGTGGGGAGGCTTCATGTGACTCTCTTTTCTCAGCCCCAATTTAAGGATATCTACTAAGAATCCTCTCTGCTTGTTTGTCAACACTTGTAGATGTTTATACATAATTTCTTAAGAAGAAGAACAATGACATTTTGAACTAATGCATTCTTTCTAGGCCTTCTTTTCTATTCAAGTAAACATTTTTCACTGCTACAAGCAACTAACTTCATCAAAGAAATGAGAAACATGGTCAAAATCATTTTAAAGTAGATTCAACCTAATCAACATCAAACAAACTTTAGTTCTCAAGAGATTATTCTTCATAAAGATAAGTAATTTACCTCTTTGCAAGTTTAGGAACCTTAGAATATGTCAAAAACCACATCTTAATGATCAAAAAGCAACTTACTACACTTACTACAAATGTAATATGATGCTGAGATATGATCAGAATTTGGGATAGATAGGTATCCTAAGAAACATCCTTTCCCAAGGAGTGAAATATATTACTCTTTCATAAAAAAATATCTCCTAACCTATGTCCTCAAATTACACATGTTTTGACATGAAATTTAAGAAACCAATGGCCTACTTATCACTCAATGATAATACCATCAACATGAACAAAGAAATACATTGCTTTAATATTGTTTTTAGGCTAGATTGAAGAACTAATTTGTGAAAATAAACATGAAAATGTTAAAAACCTCAGAAGGTCCTAAGCAATAAAATTGTGCTTAGAGCAGCATTCTTCTCAGCTAGGTGTGCATTGACTCAAAGAACATTCAGCATAATTATAATCTAAAATCTTAGTTTTAATACACCTCTCCTAGTCATTAAATAATCTAAACAAGTGCAACTCCAGCCACACCCAGCTTATTAGGACTAGTCCATCAAAGTTGAGTTCCAATGTGCATTGTGAAAAACTCATGGAGAGCATTAGTTTGAAATAAAAGCTTTGGGAAACATAGAACTTAGAAGCCTCATCAACTTGAAATAGGCATATGCTTTTGTGTCAAACTATATTCATTTTCCTTTTGAATGGTTTTCAGGCTAGCAACTATTATTCTAAGAAGAATCTTGTCTCTTCAGGTAGCCAATGGATCCATCTCAACATTGATGCCATTGAGGACTTGGGGCTATAGAAAGCCTTAGAATCTAGAAAAAGCATATACAAATTACTAAGGTCATCATTTTCCTACTTTGAGAAAATGAAATTTACAATATAACAAGGTTTACCTTGTGTTTCATGTGTAAAATCTAGTTTGATCTGTCAAGCAAGGTGGTGGCACGCATTCTCTCTCTCTCTCTCTCTCTCTCTCTCTCTCTCTCTCTCTCTCTCTCTCTCTCTCTCTCTCTCTCTCTATTTGCATCAAAAACTAGAGGGCTTTGATCTTTTGCGGGAGGGGTTTGTGCAAGTAACAGAGGGTTTTATCTATTTGGTGGGGGTGGGGGTTTGTGTCGACATTAGAGGGAAAGATTTATTTGGTGGGGGAAGGGGGTTTGGCATTGGGTAGCAGAGGGAAAGATCGATTTGTTCAAAGTGTGTGTGTGGGGGGGGGGGGGGGGGGGGGGCAGGGGGGTGTGGTGGTTTGCCTTGGGTAGCAGAAGGAAAGATCGATCTATTCAGGGGGACAAGGGGGAATTGCATCAGTTAATAAAGAGAAAGATCAATTTGTTCAATCGGGTGGGGGGATGTTGCTTTATATTTCATACTATGTAGGATAGTTTTTTAAAAACTATCCTATATAGTAAGAAATATAGGATGATTTTTTATATTGCTTACTATATATAATGGTTTTTAAAAAACCATCCTATATTTATTATTATATATAGAACAATTTTTAAAAATACCTTCCTATGTTCTTCTTCTAATAAACAGTTTTTAAAAATCCATCTTATGTTATCCCCAGATCTCGCTTGCTCCTCTTTCCCTTATTATTATTTAAATAACATAAGATAGTTTCTAGTAAATCATCTTATATATTTTCCTGTATATAAGATGATTTCTATAAAACACATCTTATATTTATTAAATTATAGGACAGCTTGTCAGAACCCATCCTATGTTCTCTATAGTAACATTTATAACAAATTTCCCATGTTCTTTGGATCTTGAAAATCTTAATAAAGTGTAAAGGGCTGAGTGGGGGACCATCCCTTTTTCCCTAGCCATGACAGAAAATATTCCAAGGCACAAAGACAAACCAATTAATTGGCATGACATATTATGTATAAACTAATTGATTATATAACTTCATCAATTACAAACATCAAATGTTATATGCATTCTAATTTGTCCCATCAAATTTGATCTGAGCCAAGCCAAGCACCCTCCTCTCCAACATCATGCATATAATCCATCTTACTTCTTCTAGATTAGATAGCATTTGTTGTAGTGATATAAGGATAATCAATTATCGTGTCACCTAGCTTGTCTTCATAGTAAAAGTCCCTCAAGGAGGCTAATAAAATAGTTGAGAATCTCATATCATGTCCATATTATACATAAAATACTTGATTAACTCGAGATACCAAAATAAACTAAACATTTTTATAGCCAATCTTATTGAGGTCAACTAATGTCAATATGAGAGCATCAATTTTCATGCTATTTTTATCATGTTCTACCCAATTGCAATTAAACACAACCATAGATCTACAAGTATAATCTAACATCCATATCTCATGTATAATAAGTATTGTTCCCTACGATTGGATTGTTTTTCTTTGAACTAGAAAAGAAAATAGCTTTAACAACTAAGCTAATGGCATTACCTTGTTGTGCTCTTGAGGTATCATGGTCTTTGGTGTGAAATCGATAACCATTGATTGCATATGCAACATACTTTATTACTTCTAGTCGAGGTCGCATCACCATCCACCCCAAGGATTCAAAAATACTATGACCTAGAACACCACATTGATCTAAAACAAGTGTATAATATTACTTAAGCAAGATGATTAATGTATACGTGCATAAGCATTTACAAATCAATTAAGTGAATGAATTCACTATAATTAATTACCTTTTGATGTAGCCAAGTAGTGAAGGAGTGACAATGTGTAGCTTGCACTTACTTCTATCTCTCTGCATCTCTTGGATACCTCTCTTTTAGAAAGTCCATGTGCTCGCTACAATGAAGAGATGAAAATTATATATAACATACATGTAACTAATACCTTACCTTTCAACTTATATAGGAAAATGTAAAAGAAACCTCAAAGAGAGAGTGTTAATTATTTTATGTATGGCTAAACTTCATCGACATTAATGTTTTGCAAGACATAAGGGTGTGCATGATCCCATTCCTTACTATCAATAATCGATACATAACCACTAGTGAGAGGTTCGCTGACTTTAGACCATTTAATCCACCAAATCATTTCTTTCTTGCTGTTCTAATAGCATCTAGTCCTCATAAATAATTGATACAAAATTCCACTATTTGTTCTACAATGTAACACTAGGCGATACAACCTAGCCAGTAGTAATTTTGTACATACCCTTTTATCACCTTCATGTACTTCTCAAGTGAGTAAATCGATTACAACAAACAAGTCCAAAAAGCCTAACCACATCAATGAGATGCACTATTAAGTGTACCATGATATCAAATAAGGATGATAGGAAGATTGTCACAAGCTCGCATAAGGTTGTCACTAGATGCTCCTAGATTTCTTATAATCTCAAAGTATCGACAACCTTCTTGGATTAGTAGTAGATCCTCTAACTTTATTTGACAGCATTGGACATATTACTATGCGCAGGAGTTATTGCATTAGTGAATGAAAATTGTGCGACTTCATCCCTAAGAGTTTCAGCTCTTCCATGGAGAAAATGCTTCTAAAGCTTGAAGAGTACCTATCGAGAACATTGATCTCTGATAGGGTTTTACACACTCTTCTACTCTCCTCTCCACTAAGCACATAATTTACTTTAAGAAAGTATGTTCCTTGGTTGCCCCTATACTATGGATGCAACCTTCTCTTCAAACCCATAGTCATTAGATTCATTGGAGCAGCAAGTCCGTCTTTTATTTTTCCTAGCATGTTGAGCAAGGAACCAGTCAAGCTTTCACAATCATTCTTCTCAATATGCATAACATAAAGCATGTGCCACACGTGCAAGGATTTTTAATACACAAGTCAAAGAATGTTTACTTCTTCTTCCAATAACTTTTAGAGTTGTTATCATATGTATGCTTAGTTGCCTTTCTCATCCACCATAAGACATTAAAGTTTTCAGCCTATTCTAATAGTTATAGTCTAATCAACCTTTTTGGAGGTGTCCTAGTCTTCACACTACCATTAAATCCCCCATTCTCAAAATAGTATGGATGGTTTCTATTCAACCATATTCTGTGGCCTAGGAATGTCATCTTCCTACAATTTTGAAGTCGTACGGCACACGTTTGGTCAATACAAATAGGATATGTATTGTATTCCTTCATTGTGTATCCCACCAAATTACCATATGCAGGAAAGTCATTTCTTGTCCACATTAGTATAGCCTTAGGGGTGAATGTCTATTTCATGTATGCACCATGATCTTCAACCCCTACTTCCAATAATGTGCTAAGATTGTCGATCAATAGAGCCAAGTAAATGTCAATGTCATTCCTACGTTGCTTTGGACCTGTTATTAACATAGTTAACATCATGAAGTTCGTCTTCATGTGCAATAACGCAAAAGGTTGTGACAAAGTATTATAATAGGCCAACAACTATATCTGCTACTCATAGAACCATGAGGATTAATCTCATCTTCCAATATTGTAAGTGGTGGGTTTTGGGTTGTTCTCCAAAACTGGGCAACATGAAGTCTACAAGCTTCCATGTTATCACATACTCTCTCCTTGGTACACCTTATGAGTTTCTTCACTATTTCTTTAACATGAATCATTCTTTGGAACCATGGAATAGGAGGAAAATACCATAGGATGCTTGCACAAACATCTTTCACTTGTTGATCAATTAAATTCTTCTTTAGATTCCATCTTGAATGTCCACAATTTGGGCATCTAGTTTTGTCTTTGTGCTCCTTCCTATACAAGATGCAATCATTGGGACATGCATGTATCTTTCAAAATACATATAACATAAATGTAACTAATATCTTACCTTTCAACTTATATAGGAAAATATAAAATAAACCTCAAAGAGAGAGTGTTAATTATTTTATGTATAGCTAAACTTCATCGACCTTAATCTTTTGCAAGACATAACGATGTGCCTAATCCAGTTCCTCATCAAGAGTCGATACACAACCACTACTTAGAGGTTCACTGACTTTAGACCATTTAATCCACCTAATCATTTCTTTCTTGCCATTTTAATAGCATCTACTCCTCATAAATAATCGATGCAAAATTCCACTGTTTGTTCTACAACGTAACACTAGGCAATACAACCTAGCCAGTAGTAATTTTGTACATACCCTTTTAACAGCTTCATGTACTTCTCAAACAAGAAAATCCATTACAAGTAAACAAGTCCACAAAGCCTAACCACATCAATAAAATGCACTATTAAGTGTACCATGATAACGAAGAAGGATGATAGGAAGATTGTCTCAAGCTCGCATAAGGTTGTCACTAGATGCTCCTAGATTTCTTATAATTTCAAAGTATCTACAACCTTCTTTCACAAAGAATTAAAAAAGTAGTAGAATTTAGTAATAGATCCTCTGAGTTTATCTAACAGCATTGGACATATTACTATGCGTAGGAGTTATTGCATCAGTGAATGAAAATTGTGCAACTTCATCCCTAAGATTTTTAGCTCTTCCATGGAGACAATGCTTCTAAAGCTTGAAGAGTACCTATCTAGAACTTTGATCTCTGATAAGGTTTTACACACTCTTCTACTCTCCTCTCCACTAAGCATATAATTTACTTTAGGAAAGTATGTTCCTTTGTTGCCCCCATACTATGGATGCAACCTTCTCTTCAAACCCATGGTCATTAGATTCATTCGAGCAGCAAGTCCATCTTTTAATTTTCCTAGCATGTCAAGCAAGGTACCAGTCAAGCTTTCACAATCATTCTTCTTAATGTGCATAACATCAAGCACGTGCCACACATGCAAGGATTTTCAATACACAAGTCAAAGAATATTTACTTCTTCTTCCAATAACTTTTATAGTTGTTATCATATGTATGCTTAGTTGCCTTTCTCATCCACCAAAAAATATTAAGGTTTTCATCCTATTCTAATGTTTATAATCTAATCAACCTTTTTGGAGGTGTCCTAGTCTTCACACTACCATTAAATCCCCCATTCTCAAAACAGTATGGATGGTTTCTATGCAACCATCTTCTGTGGCCTAGGAATGTCATCTTCCTACAATTTTGAAGTCGTATGGCACACATTTGGTCAATACAAATAGGATAAGTATTGTATTCCTTCATTGTGTATCCCACCAAATTACCATATGTAGGAAAGTCATTTCTTGTCCACATTAGTATAGCCTTAGGGGTGAATGTCTATTTCTTGTATGCACCATGATCTTCAACCCCTACTTCCCATAATGTGCTAAGATTGTCAATCAATAGAGCCAAGTACATGTCAATGTCATTCCTACGTTGCTTTGGACCCGTTATTAACATAGTTAACATCATGAAGTTCATCTTCATGTGCAATAATGCAAAAGGTTGTAACAAAGTATTATAATAGGCCAGCAACTATATCTGTTATTCATAGAACCATGAGGATTAAACTCATCTTCCAATATTGTAAGTGGTGCGTTTTGGGTTCTTCTCCAAAATTGCGCAACATGAAGTCTCCAAGCTTCAATGTTATCACATACTCTCTCCTCGACACACCTTATGAGTTTCGTCACTATTTCTTTAATATGAATCATTCTTTGGAACTATGGAATAGGAGGAAAATGACATAGGAGGCTTGCACAAACATCTTTCACTTGTTGATCAGTTGAATTCTTCTTTAGCTTCCATCTTGAATGTCCACAATTTGGGCATGTAGTTTTGTCCTCGTGCTCCTTCCTATATAAGATACAGTCATTGGGACAAGCATGTATCTTTCAACATACATATAATATAAATGTAACCAATATCTTACCTTTTAACTTATATAGGAAAATGTAAAAGAAACCTCAAAGAGAGAGTGTTAATTATTTTATGTATGGCTATATCTCATCAACATTAATATTTCACAAGACATAAAGGTGTGCCTAATCTAGTTCCTATCAATAGTCGATACACAACCACTACTAAGAGGTTCACTGACTTTAGACTATTTAATCCACCTAATCATTTCTTTCTTGCCATTTTAATAGCATCTACTCCTCATAAATAATCAATGCAAAATTCCACTATTTGTTCTACAATGTAGCACTAGGCAATACAACCTAACCAGTAGTAATTTTGTACATACCCTTTTAACACCTACATGTCTCTAAGAAGTAAATCCATTACAAATAAACAAGTCCACAAAGCCTAACCAATGCACTATTAAGTGTACCATGATAACGAAGAAGGATGATAGGAAGATTGTCTCAAGCTCGCATAAGGTTGTCACTAGATGCTCCTAGATTTCTTATAATTTCAAAGTATCTACAACCTTCTTTCACAAAGAATTAAAAAAGTAGTAGAATTTAGTAATAGATCCTCTGAGTTTATCTAACAGCATTGGACATATTACTATGCGTAGGAGTTATTGCATCAGTGAATGAAAATTGTGCAACTTCATCCCTAAGATTTTTAGCTCTTCCATGGAGACAATGCTTCTAAAGCTTGAAGAGTACCTATCTAGAACTTTGATCCTGATAAGGTTTTACACACTCTTCTACTCTCCTCTCCACTAAGCATATAATTTACTTTAGGAAAGTATGTTCCTTGGTTGCCCCCATACTGTGGATGCAACCTTCTCTTCAAACCCATGGTCATTAGATTCATTCGAGCAGCAAGTCCATCTTTTAATTTTCCTAGCATGTCAAGCAAGGTACCATTCAAGCTTTCACAATCATTCTTCTTAATGTGCATAACATCAAGCACGTGCCACACATGCAAGGATTTTCAATACACAAGTCAAAGAATATTTACTTCTTCTTCCAATAACTTTTAGAGTTGTTGTCATATGTATGCTTAGTTGCCTTTCTCATCCACCAAAAAATATTAAGGTTTTCATCCTATTCTAATGTTTATAATCTAATCAACCTTTTTGGAGGTGTCCTAGTCTTCACACTACCATTAAATCCCCCATTCTCAAAACAGTATGGATGGTTTCTATGCAACCATCTTTTGTGGCTTAGGAATGTCATCTTCCTACAATTTTGAAATCGTATGGCACACGTTTGGTCAATACAAATAGGATAAGTATTGTATTCCTTCATTGTGTATCCCACCAAATTACCATATGTAGGAAAGTCATTTCTTGTCCACATTAGTATAGCCTTAGGGGTGAATGTCTATTTCTTGTATGCACCATGATCTTCAACCCCTACTTCCCATAATGTGCTAAGATTGTCAATCAATAGAGCCAAGTACATGTCAATGTCATTCCTACGTTGCTTTGGACCCGTTATTAACATAGTTAACATCATGAAGTTCATCTTCATGTGCAATAATGCAAAAGGTTGTAACAAAGTATTATAATAGGCCAACAACTATATATGTTATTCATAGAACCATGAGGATTAAACTCATCTTCCAATATTGTAAGTGGTGGGTTTTGGGTTCTTCTCCAAAACCAGGCAACATGAAGTCTCCAAGCTTCAATGTTATCACATACTCTCTCCTCGACACACCTTATGAGTTTCTTCACTATTTCTTTAATATGAATCATTCTTTGGAACCATGGAATAGGAGAGAAATAACATAGGACCCTTGCACAAAATCTTTTACTTGTTGATCAATTGAATTCTTTTTTAGCTTCCATCTTTAATGTCCACAATTTGGGCATGTAATTTTATCTTTGTGCTCCTTCCTCTATAAGATGCAATCATTGGGACAGGCATGTATCTTTTCATAGTTCAACCTAAAGTAACATATCGACCTCCTTTGGTAGTATTTTACTCAATCACTTTCAACAATTCTATAAAACCTTGTTTTGAAAAACCAAATCTCAATTTCACATTGTAAATTTCTACTACTATGGATAACTTAGTATAATTTGTACACCCAAGATACAATGACCCATCGACTTCATTATAGTCTGGAATTGTTTAGGATCATCCTAAAAGTCATCATATGCATCTCGAAACATCGGTGCAGCTATACTACTATGTGCAACACTTTCTACTGTGGCTTCATGTGCCATGATCATATACACATTCCACCATACAAGGGGTTTATGAGGAATTCCTTCTCAATGCCACATCCAAGGGCTATAGCTTTCATAAACTCCATTGAAACACAAATGTTCTCTCAACTCACCTACAATAACCTTTTTCAAGTTTCCACATCTTGAGCATGAACATTGCATCACATTACAATCGCCACCTGCCCTAAGTGCAAACTTTATGAACTTTTCTATTCTCTCCTCATATTATCTTGATGATCCTTCCGTAGTCATCCAAGTGTATTTGTCCATTTTTTCAAAAATTTGAACTTCATATGTGTGTGAAGACTTTCTAGACATGAAAAGATTGATAATATTGGGTTAGGAATTTAACCAAGTACTTAGTGTACATGTGACATATGTAAATATTCATTTACAATGAATAAGTAATCACAATTACAAAATATATATATGGGTAAAAAAATTTCTAATTGTGATTGTTTATTCATTATAAATGAATATGTACATATATCACACCTATTATTAGAGTAATGTGATATATATATATATTTCATAAAAATCAAGATGCTATAGTTTTTGGTATCAGTGCGCATGCCATATTACTCACAAGTAGAATCATTGAAGGGAAAAGTGCAACACTTAGGAAAGCCAAGTCCTAAACTTAGTTAGGGGTCTTATTTAGAATCATTAGTAATGAATCTTATGTAATCTTGTTGGTTTTAGATGCCTCCCTGAAGACGTAGTGCGAGTCTACCATCTCAATTGGATGGACAAATAGCCGATAGGGATGATGGCAGTAGTAGAACCTAGGGTGAAGCAAAATGAGGTCATGGACCTTCTTTTGTAGAGCATAACATAGAGACTGTGGGCCTCAGCTAGTACAATGGAGGCAAATGGGGTGACAAATCTAGAGGAAGATGAGCATCTCACAACGGACAATCTACCTGAGAGATTTAAGAAGATTACTCCTAAGTTCACTAATAGAGATGGGCCAGAGGTGGTTGACACTTGGCTATTTGATATAGAGAGGATATTTGAGACAATGCCAGCATTAGTGGATCGCTAAGTTGTGGAAGCCACATTCATATTGATGAGCAAGGAAACCTAGTGGTGGCCAACTGATTAAAGGAGTTTCTTTGATGTTGGTGATGTTATTGCTTGGGATGACTTGAAGGTTGTCTTCATCAATAGGTTTCTTCCTCCACATCTTTAGGAGAAGATGGAGCTAGATTTCATGACTCTTATGCATGGAACGATGACAGTGGTGTAGTACAATGTAGAGTTTCCTCAACTACAAAGATTCGCACCTGAGGTGTGTTTTTCAAAGTAGAGGGTGGCACACAAGTTTATTCATGGGTTGAACTTTGACCTGAAGCACCAGATTTTGATTCCATAGCCCACATCTATAGCTTAGGATGTGGAGCTTGCTTCTATCTTAGAGTGGGAGTTGATGGACTCTAGTAGAGACAAAGGTAGATTTAGTGACCCTAAGCCAGCATCTAAAGGGGTCACAAAGAAGAAGTTTGTTATTAAGAGGACTCCAACATGGCCGACCAGACTTGTACTAGGTTAGGCCAGAGGTAGAGAGGGAGTCCAAGGTGTGTGTTAGAGATGTCAGCGATCCACTGACATTGTCATTGAGGAGATGTAAGAGGTTATTAGGCTTATTTAACCTATGGGGAAATGTAAGAGGAATAAATGCCTTGCATTGAGGAGATTGATGTTATGCATGAGTATACGAATGTATTCCTAGAGGAGTTACATCGTTTGCCACCCATGAGAGAGATGGAGTTCACCATTGAGTTATTACTGGGACTATCTCCAAGGCTCCTTAATGCATGGCTCCTGTAGTGCTTAAGGAGCTGAAGGTGGAGTTATAAGAACTATTGGATCAAGGTTTCATCTGCCCTAATGTTTTTCCATAGGGAGCTCCAATCTTTTGTTAAGATGAAGGATGGCTCCTTAAGGTTATGCGTGGACTATAGGGCAATGAACAAGGTCACAGTGAAGAACAAAGCACACTCCCCCATATTGATGATTTATTCCACTAGTTACAATTAGCTAGAGTCTTTTTTAAGGTTGATCTAAGGATTGGATACTATCAATTAAGGATTTGGGATGAGGATATCCCTAAGGCTGCATTTAGGACCCAGTATGGCCACTACAAGTTTCTAGTGATGCCATTCCAATTGATGAATGCACCAGTGACATCCATGGACTTGAAGACTATTTGGACTAGTTTGTGGTCATAATTGGAGATGATATTCTTATCTACTTGAGTAGTGTTGAGGAGCACCATGAACATTTAATGACTATTTGAGGTTGCTACAAACACATTAGTTGTATGTTAAGTTCTCAAAGTGAGTTCTAGTTGGATCAGGTACACTTCCTTGGACACATCATATTCAAGGATGGGGTTATGGTGGATCCATAGAAGGCTGAGGTAGTGGCTAGCTAGGAGTGGGCCCAGACTGTGACACAGGTACATAGTTTTATGGGTTTGATAGGCTACTATAGACTACTCATCGAAGTATTTTCACATATTGCACAGCCTCTGACTGCCCTAACTAGAAGTATGTCTAGATCGATAATTGTGAGAGGAGCTTTTAGGAGCTGAAGGGAAAGCTTAGCTCTGCACTGATTTTATCTTTACCATCAGGTAGCGATGACTTCATGATTTACACTAATACCTTAGAAAAGGGGCTAGGATGTGTTCACATGCAGCATGTCAGAGTCATTGCATACACTTCTTGACAATTGAAGAAGCACAAGCAACTACCCCAACATGATATGGAGCTAACCACTATTGTTTTTTGTTTTGAAGATCTATCGACACTACTTATGTGGAGAGCATTTTGATGTCTTCACAAACCACAATAGCCTTAAGTATTTGTTCACATAGAGAGATCTCAACATGAGGCATAGATGTTGGTTAGAGTACTTGAAGGAATTCAACTTCACCATATAGTACCATCTATGTAAGGTTAATGTAGTCACTGATGCCCTAAGTAAGAAGTTGAGTGGTGCTATTACCAACATCACCATCCAATTGACTTCCTTATATTAGATTTTATAGTGACATCAACCATATGGGGAGACAAAAACATTATGTAACAAAGAGGATTTTGAGAAGGGGGTAGATGGTGGTGTCAAATTTCATGATAGATTGGTTGTGCCAGTCATCTCAGGTCTCAAGCATGAACTGTTGAAGACATCTCATCATTCAAAGCTTGCTCTGCATCTAGGGGGTATGAAGATGTACCATGATCAAACAAGATAGTTTTGGTGGCATGGAATGAAGAAGTACATTGGGTAGTGTGTAGCATAGTGTATCACATGTCAGTGGTTCAAGTCAAAGTGTCAAAGGCCTATAGGATT
Source organism: Warburgia ugandensis (assembly GCA_035236585.1). Taxonomy (NCBI): domain Eukaryota; kingdom Viridiplantae; phylum Streptophyta; class Magnoliopsida; order Canellales; family Canellaceae; genus Warburgia; species Warburgia ugandensis. The sequence continues at coordinate 51,078,901 of CP141127.1, read as the reverse complement.
GCTACAAACTCTAGAGATTTCAGTTTGGAAGTGGGGCCATGTTACAATGGATTTCGTGGTCGATCTACCTAGGACATCTAGTGGACACATTGTGAATTTGGTTGTGGTGGATCAACTTACCAAGTCAGCTCAGTTTCTACCCATCAGATAGAGATAGTCTTTAAAGAGCCTTGCCAAGCTCTATATTCAAGAGATAGTCATACTACATAGAGTTCCATTAATCATTATTTTAGATAGGGATAGTAGTCTCACATCACAATTTTGGCAACGTGTGCGAAGGGGTTAAGAACCTCTATGCATTTCATCATGGTATTTTATCTTTGGATAGATGGTCAATCTAAGAAGATGATATAGACACTAGAGGATATGTTGAGAGCCTATGCACTAGACTAAAAGGGTTGTTAGGATGAGCATCTACCATTAGTAGAGTTGGCCTACAACAACAATTACCACTCTGGCATTGGCATGGCTCCATACAATGTATTGTATGGTAAACCCTACCACGCATCAACATGCTAGAGTGATGTAAGCATGGGATACTTTTGTATTAACCTCAATTTTTATAAATTGATTGAGAAAATCAATAAAGTTTGAGTTTTCAGAAATTACGGGTTGGAATATTAGGTTATTGGAAATTCATTTTTTTTAAAGATTAAACCATGATTTAAAACTTAAAAATTATGAATTTACTCAAAAAACCAATCAAAATGACACTAAGTACGTTCAATTCCAAGTTAAAATGAAAAATCCCTAATTTTCTCCATTTTTATGAATAAAAGGGTAAAATAGTAATTTTACCCTTAACCAAGATCTAAGACTTCAATATTTAGAATGTACTCAGAAATATGATTCCATCACAACTAAGTGCGCTCGACTCCGAGTTCAAAGGAATAAAACAGAATTTTCTCCATAAAAGGGCAAAATGGTCTTTTCACACCCTTGTGGGGCCCACAAATGAATCCAACAGCCAAAAAACATGTAATGAGTGGTCAAACCACTACCAGCTGATAGTGGAGAAGGAGGTGGTAGTAGAGGATCCAATGTTAATTTAATATTCAAAAGAATTAAAACATAATTATTATAAGTAATTATGAAAATTGCAAAACACCTATAAATACCCCGCCAAAAATCCTCCAAAAATGTTCATAAAATTTACCATGAAATTACCTTACTTCCCCTACAAAACTAGACCTAGATTCATTCCCAAATTTTCAAAACTCCCAAAAATCTCTTTTCTTCTATTTTCTCTCTCCTCTCTCTCATTGGAATAAGAGACCTAAATTCAATTAGGCACTCTGTTCCACATCAAATGTCACAAATCCCACCATTCAGATTGTCCTAAACTACCTTATCAACAAAACCACAAAATAAATTTCAAGATCCAACGGTTCAAACAATAGGAAATTACAAGACAAGCGGTTCTTGGGTGACCATATCATCAAGTGGATATTCTTTTAAATTGGGTTGCAAAACCTACTTTTTTCTCCAATCAGGTAGGTGAAAATTCTTTCCACACTTATTTCATATTAATTTACATAATTTTTATTTTTCTGAAATTAGTTTTAGGTTAAAAGTTATAAAAGTCAAGTAAGGACAAGAACCCTTCATTTTTGGATGATGGAGGGCTCAGATGGAAAATTTGAGCCATCCAATTGAGCTAGAAGGGTCCAAAACCCTAAGATAATAAATCTTGGCCTTTGGATGTTTCAGATTTGGGAGATCTGGAGAAGGGTTGATCCAACCATCTAAATCGAACCATCTCAACCAATCTCCTAGATCCAAATCATCTTACCACATTCCAAATCATTTAAAACGTGTTCTAATTACCAGATCAAATCTAGGCTGTTGATTTTTTAAACTGAAATTTTGTTTCTTCAATTTAGAGCTCATTTTAGCTTCGATTTTAGATCGGAAAGTTGCTATGAATTTCTAATGGTGTGTAGAATCTAATGGAGATGTTATATTTATGCTTTTAATTGTATTTACTTATGATAATCACTAAAATTCATTCCAATAGTAATGGATCATGATCAAAATGATGTCAAATTGAAAATCTAATCTGATAGATGGATCAAGAAGGTGTCAAAACCTTATGATTAATGATCATAATAGGATTTCTATTCCTCTATATAGGTTTATTTAATAAAAAATTGTACAGACTAAAATCAACTGTTGAAAATGGCTAAAAATTTAAAAATGCAATTACTCACTCAATTTAAGTCCGTTTTTCAATCTGTAAGATGATATGAATAGATCTTGATGAGGGGAACATATTGAACCCATAAACACAAGATTTTAAGTATCAAAACTTGCTGTTAATTAAAAATACTCTTACTTACACCCTTGATCAAGTAGATCTAGGGTGATCTGAATTGAAAATCTAGATCCACTAAGGATCTAATGATGATAAAACAGCATGGGGATGGTTGAATTGTATTGATATGAAATAAATCAAGGGTAGGCCCTTAAATGAGAAAATGATCATGGAAAATCTCAATGGATCTCCTTGATAGGATGGATAAAAAATGATCAGGCCAATTGGACCTATAAATTGAATGATCTAAGTTTAGGATCATGTTATTATGATGTTAGATCAAATAGAAACATAAAGGATCAAGGGTTGCATTCTTAATGGAATAATGACCCCAGATCTAAATGATGGACAAATTGGATGGTTGGATTATAAGGACAGCTTGATCACATTCTTAATTAATTGTATTTTAAATAAATTTGATTTAATTATGATCCATATCTATTTTCCAATTTTATTGTAATTATCTTTAATTTCCTAGAATATGATGTTGAAATATTATTAGTTAATTTCTTTTAAATAGCACATTTAAATTCAGGTCAATACTTTCAATTTTAGCATGATTGTCTTTTAATTCCTTAGAATTATTGATGTTATTTCTTTTAATTATAGAATTATGGAAAATACCTTAAAAGAGGTCATTGATTATATATAGATGAACTTCAGTAAATACATATACATCATGATTATACTTCATAGTAAGGGCTATAGTTAGTAGAATAATATAAGGATCATCAAATCCTTTGCCCAAACTAGGAGAATAATAAACCCCATGAATGACATTTTTAATATTCATGGACTTAATTAAAATCAATTAGAAAGAGTACTTAGGGTTAAAATGCTCATAGGAACCTTATGAAAGGTTGAGCTAAGGTCACTCTAGTGAATGTTGAACATGGTAGTTAAGAGAGTTCTCTAATAGAGCATTGCTCTTCCCCTACCTTCTGTTGATGTTTGTGAGGTCTAAATGCCTCCTTACCTGAGGATTGAAGTAACCACTTTATGTTTATCCATTCAACTAGTAAGCCTTAATTAATTTGAAATAAGAGGAGCTTTCTAGACTTAGGATGGAATAAGCTATCTTCAACTAGTAAAACATTAACTGGTTGAATAATAATAATAATAATAATAATAATAATAATAAGAACATAAAAGGTTAGTAAATTATATAATCCTAATAAAAATTGTAAGATAAGGATGATCAAACAAGATCCATAAGATCTTGAATGATTAATAACAATAAGAATCCTAATGTCGTATTTTATTATGTATCTAAGTATGCATGTTGTAGACAAATCTAGATAGATAATCCAAACCGTTGATCAAATATGATTCAATCAAGATCATCCTCCCTAGGGATGATCAAACAACTGAACTTAGCTCAAAGAAGAACTAGATGATAGAAGATCGAAGCCCTTAATCTTTTTCAACAAGTATAAATTATTGATCAAAGGATCTATGAAAGATCAAGATCAAAGAAAGGAATACACAAGGACTTAGAATAGAAAATACTTAGATCTTAAAGATTAGAAGATCATTCCAACCATCAGATCTATTGATCAATAGGATAAACACTATATGAGGAAGATATATCATGATAGAACACAAGATCTAAATCCTTTATATCAAAGGACAAGATTAAACAAAGAATATAGATAGGATAAAAAATATAGGATTATTTAGATGGCATAAATATTGACAATATGTATGGATTTACAAATTACATGTGACACCCCAGGTTTTTCCCAAAAGTTTTTTGTATTTATTTCAAAAGATGGTGCACCACTAAATTTTAAAATACAAAAACTGCAAAAGATTTTTCTTTGAAATTCATTTTATAAAACAACAGGACCCATCTAGTGGTTCACATACACAGCCCATATAATCATTATACTAAATGTCCAAGCAGCATAATCTAAATAACTAAGTACACAATACAAAAACTTTAACAAAATATATACCTGAGCGCAGAAGTATGGCTGTTGAACTCCTCTTACTTGTGTATGTCTTCTCTTATATGTCTGTATCTGAGATATTGTAAACATAAAACATTTACAATATCTCAGCAAGCTATGCTTAGTATGGGAGAGTTAAGAAAACATGTTAATTACATATGAATTAAGATTTTTACATCAATTAAAATATTCAATTTCATCATGATGCTTATATGGGATGAAGTTTACAACCTAGTTCATAATTCAATAATTCAATTATCTACAAGTCATTGATAAAATAGCTATTTATAATTCTTCTTCATCATATGAATATAAGAATCACAATTTAGAGATTTCACTTTACATGATATATTTAATATATATAATTCACTGGTATTTTAAATATTTATCATTATCATTTTCCATATCATACCATACTCCAGTTTTATGAACCATACTCTACATAATATATTTACCCATTCACTTCCCCATACGAAAACTTTTATGAAACTATGCCCTCCAACATATACATATAGTACTATATCATATATATTAAAATCGTTAAAAGTCATACAAAGTTATAAATATAGTCCATAGGTTTTATAAGTTCCATTCCCAAACTATATTGTGTCTCATACATATACCCCTTACCATACGAGGTTCATACAACTCCAGCTACTACTAGTAACATCATAAAAGGCATCTCATCATGCCATCAAATAAGGCATCTCATCATGCCATCACATAAGTCATCTCATAATGTCATCATCATATAAGGCATCTCATCATGCCATCATATAAGCATCTCATTATGCTATCATATAAGCACTATAGTGAATCAAATACAAGGACTACTATGCTGAAGTCTGATCCATACAAGCACGCTCGGATAACTGCTTTCATACTCCAAGGATACCAAGTGTGAAAAATCATCTATATCATGTCTATATGGGTAGACAAACCATCATAGTGGTGGCCTTCCCATATTGCCCACCTAACATTTTGCATCTCTTTGGGCATGGTATCATCATATATATCACATTTTAGAGAGTGGGTGGCCAAACCCTACTACTCTCCTAGCATAGCATCCCCAAGCCTATGCCTGTCTAAAACAAAACTCTCAAGCCACCATGCCTACATGTAAAATAATAATATACAGGTGTCTTCCCTGTCCATAATATATATATATGAATATCTCATCATAATCATAACATCCTCACTTATTAGGTACTTGCCCACCAAGGATGTAATATAAAATCATTGACTCATACATCACATATGATGTAATGGTACCCATGTACCACAAATATCTTTTTATCACAATAACGAGTATAATATTTTTAAGAACAAATCATGTGTATCCATTAATATCATTTAATGGGCTTTAATTATAAGCATGTCATTCATGCAGCATTCCAAGTCACAAATTCTCATCATTCACAAGTAAATATTTTTCATCATCATATAACATATGAAATACAAAATTTAAATGATATAATATCTATCATAAGAATAAGATCATCTTTAAAACATGTATCTTACTATTAAGACATGCTTTCTTAATTCTCCACCTACCTCGTTTAGCAAGTTGATCCATTTCCACTAGCTGATCAACAACGCTTGTAAAGTCTCACAGATCCATATTGATCTAGTCCTTGTTCTTCACCTGAATTCACCAAATCAAGTAATCAATTAGTAATCCTAAGGGAATAATCCTTTTTAACAACTTTTATGGCATGGACCATAGAATTTGATCCTATTCCATACCTAAATTCCTCGATTGATCTCTAACAACCCACATAGAAAAGATAAAGTGAATTGTTCATCATAGGAGAAACATAGGGCCATTTCCAACAGTAACTTCCCATGTGTTTTTACTTCAAAAAGCAGTCCCACATGGATTGAAGTTTCCTCCCAACATTTCTATACTATCCTTAAGTAAGAATCACTAAATTATACAATTTTTTTCAAAACTCCCAAATTTCCTAGGATTGCAAGGAGACTATTTAATGTATATGGTCGAATTGACCATTTTCGAGTCTCTAATCAATGCTCTAAACACAAATAAACTCACGGAGTTCCTAATATTTGTGGGACTGATAAATTATCTATAGATCTAAGTCAATTTCCAATAGTGGATCAAGAATTCTCTATAGTTTATTAATCAAGACCATCAATTCTAATTAGAATAGACATCAATGATCCAATGGTTGATTGGAGTTCTAATCAACCTTGGATAGTCATAATTTTTCTAAAATTATAAGCCTTTGATCATAATTTTAAGAATCTGTTGCAATCCAAGGCTCAGATCATAAATATTGGATCTTTACATAAGATCAAAACTCATATGAGTTGATTAAGGCTTCTGTCAATCTCTGTCCTTAGATTAGGGTTGAGATCGATGGTTGGATTTATGTGAGCCTCTAAGTTTAGTGTTTTCCACCAAATTGCAGTGTCGGATCAACCCTTAAATGATCCACCTATTAAGATTGGTTGAAGATGGTTGAATCTACCTTTTTCAAGTGATCCAACGGTCCATATTTACTAAGAGTGGTCAGATCGACCTTCCCTAGATGATCCGACGGTTAAGATTCACTGTAATTGGCCAGATCTAGCTAATTTAAGAGTGCACAGTGGTTTGATGGACCACTCTCTACCTTGGATTGATGATCAGAGCATTAACAGAGTGGCTAAAGCTCTGATCCTTTACTGAACCTCACAATAGGTGGGGAAGTCAATAAAGATTTGACATTTTACCAGAAATTAGGGCTTGGATCTGTCGGTTACAAATGATTCAATCATCACAATCCCTTTTAAAACATCGGATCTATCTTCTACAGATGATCCAAAGGCTAGGGTTGGTCGGCTCTGCCTATTACAGATGATCTGATGGCTAAGGTTGGTCAGATCAATGTATATTGCAGTGGATTTGATGATTAGAACTCAAGTAAAAATCCCTAGAGTTCAAATCGATCTCCATAACCCTAGATCTACATGAAATTCCTAAAAACAGTAAACAATCAAGACAAAACAATGGATATAAGTGAGGATCTTACCTTTGTAACGCTCCCAACTTCCCATCTTTGTCAGAGAAGGAGTGATTCGTCCAAACTTTCCAGCAATGATTTTGTGCACACTGATCTTACTCCAATCCATAGTTATTCCTCCTCTGATCATGGTAGAACCAAAGGGGTTTTGTTCCCCTCTTTGTGCAGAGGAAAATGGATGGCTGGATTAACAATCTGAGCCCCCATTGTTGCCGGCGTGCTCCTCCTTCTCTGTTGACACAAAAAAACCCCAACCCTCTTCTCCAACATGACTGGGATTTTTCGGCAAGCAAGCTCACTCCCTATCTCTTTTCTCTCCTTTCTCCCTCTTCTCCTTCTTTCTTCTTCTCTCTTCTTTCTTACTCCTCCTTTCCTCTTCTTCCCCCCATCGGGTTTCCTCTTCTCGTCAGGTTTGGGAAATAAACCAACGTCTATTTTCCCTTTTAGTTTAAGTGAGGGGGTGCCGTTATCAAACCTGCTCCCCCCCCTTTTGTTATTTTTATTGGTTTTCTTTTTCTTTTAATTATTTTATATTAGTTGTTAATCAAGATGTTCTTACTATTTTAAACACCATGATACTAGTTAATGATTTTTTAAACTCCATGCAACAATATCCTCCAAAATATAACTGATCTTTAACTTAACTAAATACATTCCACTTAATGCATTGCTTTTCCATCTTCCATAAACAACAAGGGACCACTTTCTTTGTGCCACTCTAATATTTGAACTTTACTTGATAAGCCATCAAAAACAATAAATTTTTTACTATGTTTTTCTTTCATTTCAACTTCTAAAATCTTTTAATTGTAATGATTCTTAGAATACATAGTCTTTATCTCCAACTCAACTTTTCTATTTTCTCATCCCTTTTTCTCTTTATAAATAACTTCAAAGAGTTGCATACATCTCTTAACTTAAATTAAATCTCTTTTACATGTATTTAATCAATCCTAACATTAGGAAACTGCCTATCTTTTAGAAAATTAAGTGTCACATTTCTAACAAAATTTTGACAGAGTCTCCTCTATTTTTCGGACTTACGCATTTAACGCATGCAATTCGGATGCACTTCATAAATCATTCATAAATCCATAATATCTTTTTGAGACTCAGTCTCATCATATTCCAACATCCATCATAATATAAGAATTCATTCATCCCACACATTCACCTAATATGATAGATTTTCAATATAATACAACTTGATTACCCATCTCCGTAATACTATATGAAATATTCAAATCTTTCCAAGGTACATTGCAACACATTTCAAAACCATCAACTGATAACTGCTTAACAACTCATGCATCACCACCCTACCCATATATCCTATCAAATTTTCAAGTCATTTCATAGACTTCCATCAAAGATCTCCAGAATTACATTGGTTTAGATATAGGGAAGTTTGTACTTCTTCAAGCAATCATTTAATATAAGATATCAACTCATATCATAACATTTCAATTGTATTCAATTTCACATATGAAATCAAAATAAAGAGATTACCATTTACATCAAGGAACATCTTAGACATCACATTCCAATTTACTAAGATAAGATGTAGAGTGTCTTATGATCAATAGCAATGCTCTTTAACTTAAGCATCAACGAAACATACAACCATAGATGCTAAGGATACCACATATGATTTAGAATTTAATACCTGAACTTACCTCCTTTTGTATAAATTCGAACACCTAAATAATGCATCCATTGTTTCTCAAATGCAATTATGAATCTAATATCATTAAATGAACAATTGATTTTGCATTAACTGTGCATTCACATTCATATATGTAAATATCATCATTGGTGTTTTCAACATCAATACATTACCATCACGATTTCAATACTGAGACTTCAATGCTTTCATCAATACAAACAAATGCAAATGTTTGTCATATTCTCCCATGACACATGATTCAAAGGAATTTCTTCAGTTCATTTATCACATAAGGTTTATATCCTCTATTCTCATATATATTAACAAATACTCTTCATTAGAAGAGTCCAATTTCATAGCGTCAATCAACTGCTAGTGGAATAAACTCGAAGTCCATCAATCACTGATGGAATATCTCAAATTCAGATATAATTCACAAGTGAGATTTGATCTTTCAAAATACATAGTTCGAGAACCTTTCTCAAAATAAAGTACATATTCACATCACTTATTTTCTTAAAGTATGCTAGTCTTCATAGCTAGTGTTTGTTTTTCATTTCTTATGATTACCATCTTTTTACATATCCTACAGGCCATCCTTCCTATGTCGGGATATGAATTCATCATCAAAATCATCACTAGTCAACCAACTAGTGATGTTTATTAGAAATATTACTTTCTCATTTAACAATGGTTTATTGTAATGTAATTTACTTCTTTATCATGCACCATTTTTCTTGATTGAGTGGTTTATTTTACCAAGCACACATCCCATTTACAAACAGAAGGAATAGATCAATGGAAAGAAAAGGAGTATCATCTAGGTTAGCTAGAGGGAAAAATCCTGGAGTTTTCTTGGGTGCAGTTATTTTAGCTTCAATTGAAGTAGCTGGATTACTAGAATGCCGATAGTAAGGGAAACTGAAGAGGAAAGAGCAAGAGGAAAAACAATAGTTTATTGTAATCGGATTCTAATTTTTCTCATGCTCATGCACACTTACTTTCAATTAAATAACTTTTACTTTAAGGAGCATACACATGAATATACAATGTATAAGGAAAAGTGAATAGAAAGGATGGAAAACAAAACAATAGTTTCTTGTAATGAAATTTAAGTCTGCATCATGCATAGTTATTTGCAACCAAATAGTTTTTACTTTAGGGAGCATACACATGAGCAAGTCTAGGTAGAGCAAGAAGAATATAATGAGGTATATGAAGAGAATAGCAATAATGAAGAAAACAATTAAAATCTAGAATTTGGGAATGTTGTGCAACGATTTTAACTCATTTTTATTTTATTATATTTATCAACCTTTACCTCCATCTTTCTTCTCAATCTTACATCATTCATCATTTATAATAACTGTAGTTGTCAACAATACATGTTATTCTCAAGAAAAGTATTCATTCGTTTATAGTTGATATAGTGCATGATTTTAACATATTTTGTCTTCTAAATAAGAAGACTAACACACCATTACAATGTGCTTTCATCTTTGTGACAATCCATATTGTCTAACAATTTGCAATTCCATATAATATGGATATCATACCCATGTTCATCATACCAAATGATTGTATCATGCTAAATCCATTATAATAATGAGGATAAGCATATCATTCTTTCAATAAGACATAATAAACATTTCTTTGAATAAGTCCTTGTAACATTGACTTATCCATCAACTGGAGTTATCATATCAACTCCATCCTGCAACTTTTCATTAACACATTCATAGTTAGCTTGCTTATACATAATAGAGAAATACACAATTCTTAATTTATCCAGATTTTTAGTGTGGATCAATGGTTTCTTAAACATATATGAGATTATACATATAGGTATATTATGCATTATGTTTCATGATGAGCTTTGTATCTCACACTATTATGGTACTAAGTTTATTATCAAATACTTCAATTTTATTAGATTAAAATATAATTCCTTCAAACATAGATTCTTCATATGTGATGTATGAGTCTTACTCTAAGTCTCTATCTTGATGAACTTTCTACCATAAACTAAAAAAATTTCCTTGAATTCCTTCAAGCAATATTGTCTCTACAGATTCCTTTAACCTGTAGTTTCAAAAATACTCATTTAATCTCGTGTCATCTGGTAGTTCTAACTATTATTTCTATGAAAGTCTACAATTCTTATAAGTTTCCTTATATTGAACCTATCCATTATCAATTGTTTCTATTTCTCCTCTTCAATTTGCCACTCCTTAATTCACCTCTATTTCATCCTCTTCTGATACAAACCAAAGCTACACTCTATATTTCTGTGTAACCCTTTCTAATCTATCATTTACCTCTTTTCAAACTGACTACTCTTACACTTGGTCTACGTGACCAATGAGTATATACCATGTTGTGAATTCACATTGATACTGGGCATATTTTCTATTTAACCTTAGGCAAAAGCATTTGACACTACTATATGCTATGGTATGTAGTTACCTTAATAGGTTAAAGGATGTTTTACAACACTAATTTAGCCATTTCTACTAACTGCTCTTTTGGTCCACTATTCACCATAATTGGAATCGATAATTCCTTAAATCATTCTCCTAGTTGTCTTATTAGGGGCATCTCCTTATGGTTTACTATCCCTCTATAAGCTAGTTATACTAACTTACTCTTTCTAATACTTAACTCATTCCATTCTAATCCTTATCTCAACTCACTACATCCTAACCTATATTTGGAATAATATCCTTTTTATTGGACATAAAGGGCTCCAAGTGATTGGATGAACCACTCTGATATGAACTGTGACACCCTGGGTTTTTCTCAAAAAAAATTTGCATTTATTTCAAAAGATGGCGCCTCTAAATTTTAAAATACAAAAATAGCGGAAGATTTTTCTTTGAAATTCATTTTTCCAAAAACCCCGATGTCACCTCAACTCCCATACTATACATAATATAGTTTTTATAGAAGATAAACGTTCACTTTATAAAGCAACAGGACCCATCTAGTGGTTCACATACGCAGCCCCTATAATCATTATACTAAATGTCCAAGCAGCATAATCCAAATAACTAACTACACAACAAAATATATACATGAGCGTAGAAGTATGGCTGTTGAACTCCTCTTGCTTGTGTATGTCTTCTCATGTATGTCTATATCTGAGCTATTGTAACATAAAACATTTATAATATCTCAGCAAACTATGCTTGGTAGGGGAGAGTTAAGAAAACATGTTAATTATATATGAATTAAGAATTTTACATCAATTAAAATATTCAGTTTCATCATGATGCTTATATGGGATGAAGTTTACAACCTAGTTCGTAATTCAATAATTTCATTAATAATTCAATAAATCTGCAAGTCATTGATAAAATGGCTATTTATAATTCTTTTTCATGATATGAATATAAGAATCACAATTTAGAGATTTCACTTTACATGATATATTTAATATATATAATTCACTGGTATTTTAAATATTTATCATTATTATTTTCCATATCATACCATACTCCAATTTTATGAACCATACTCTACATAATATACCTACCCATTCACTTCCCCATATGAAAACTTTTATGAAACTATGTCCTCCAGCATATACATATAGTACTATATCATATATATTAAAATCATTAAAAGTCATACAAAGTTATAAACATAGTCCATAGCTTTTATAACTTCCATTCCCAAACTATACTGGGTCTCATACATATACCCCTTACCATACGGGGTTCATACAACTCCAGTCGCTGCTAGTAACATCATAAAAGGCATCTCATCATGCCATCATCATATAAGGCATCTCATATGCCATGATATAAGCATCTCATTATGCTATCATATACGCACCATAATGCATCAAATACAAGGACTACTATGCTGCAGTCTGATCCGTACTAGAGCACTCAGATAACTACTTTCATACTCACGAATACCAGGTGTGGAATATCATCTACATCATGTCTATATGGGTAGACAGACTATCATAGTGGTGGCCTTCCCATATTGCCCCACCCAAAATTTTGCCTCTCTTTGGGCATGGTATCATCATATATATCACATTTCAGAGAGTATGTGGCCAAACCCTACTACTCTCTTAGCATAGCATCCCTCGACCTATGCTTGTCTAAAACAAAACTCTCAGGCCACCATGCCTAGGTGTAAAATAATAATAATATATAGGCATCTTTCCTATCCATAATATATATATATATATATATGAATATCTCATCATAATCATAACATCCTCACTTATTAGGTGATCGCCCACCAAGGATGTAATGTAAAATCCTTAACTCATGCATCACATATGATGTAATGGCACCCATGTACCATAAATATTTTTTTATCACAATAACAGCTATGATATTTTTAAGAACAAATCCTGTGTATCCATTAATATCATTCGGTAGGCTTCAATTATAAGCATGTCATTCATGCAGCATTCCAAATCACAAATTCTCATCATTCACAAGTAAACATTTTTCATTAGCATTTTATCATATGACCTTGAGGTCACGAGTTCAAGGCATGGAATCAGCCTCTTGCAAAATGCAAGGTAAGGCTACCTACTATAGGCCCTTATGGTCTACCCCTTTCCTAGACCCTACATAGGTGGGAGCTTTGTGCACTGGGGCTGCCCTTTATTTATCATATGAAATGCAAAATTTAAATGATATAATATCTATTATAAGAATAAGATCATCTTTAAAACATGTATCTTACTATTAAGACATGCTTTCTTAATTCTCCACTTACCTCGTGTAGCAAGTTCATCCATTTCCACTAACTAACAGATGACGCTTGCAAAGTCTCACATATCCATATTGATCTAGTCCTTGTTCTTCATCTGAATTCACTAAATCAAGTAATCAATTAGTAATCCTAAGGGAATAATCCTTTTTAACAACTTTTATGGCATGGACCATAGAATTTGATCCTATTCCATACCTAAATTCCTCGATTAATCCCTAACAACCCACATAGAAAAGATAAAGTGAATTGTTCATCATAGGAGAAACACAGGGTCATTTCCAATAGTAACTTCCCATGTGTTTTTACTTCAACAAGCAGTCCTACATGGACTGAAGTTTCCTCCCAACATTTTTATACTATCCTTAAGTGAGAATCACTAAATTATACAATTTTTTCAAAACTCCCAAATCTCTTAGGATTGCAAGGATACTATTTAATGTATATGGTCAGATTGACCATATTCGAGTCTCCAACCGATGCTCTAAACACAAATAGACTCATTGGAGTTCCTAATATTTGTGGGACTAATAAATTATCTATAGATCTAAGTAAATTTCCAATAGTGGATCAAGAATTCTCTATAGTTTATTGATCAGGACCATAAATTCCAATCAGAGTAGACATCAATGATCCAATGGTTGATTGGAGTTCCAATCAACCTTGGATAGTTATAATTTTTCTGAAATTATAAGCCTTTGATCATAATTTTAAGAATCCGATACATTCTAAGGCTCGGAACATAAATATTGGATCTTTACATAAGATCAAAACTCATATGAGTTGATTAAGGCTTCTGCTGATCTCTGTCCTTAGATTAGGGTTGAGATCGATGGTTGGATTTATGTGAGCCTCTAAGTTTAGTGTTTTCCACTAGATTGGGGTGTTGGATCAACCCTTTATAAATGTTCCACCTATTAAGATTGGCTGAAGATGGTTGAATCTACCTTTTTCAGGCGATTTTATGGTCCATATTTACTAAGAGTGGTTAGATCTACGTTCCCTAGATGATCTGACGGTTAAGATCCACTGTAATTGGCCAAATCTAGCTAATTTAAGAGTGCACAAAGGTTGGATGGACCAATCTCCATCTTGGATTGATGATCAGAGAATTAACAGAGTAGCTAGAGCTCTGATGCTTTACTGATCCTCACAACTGGTGGGGAAATTAGTAAAGATTTGATGTTTGGCGAGAAATTAGGGCTTGGATCTGTCAGTTACAGATGATTCAATGGTCACAACCCCTTTTAGAACATTAGATCTATCTTCTCCAGATGATCGGATGGTTAGGATTGGTTAGCTCTACATATTACAGATGATCCAATGGCTATGGTTGGTCGGATCAATGTATATTGTAGTGGATTTGATGATTAGAACTAAGGTAAAATCCCCAAAGTTCAGATCGATCTCCATAACTTTCAGATCGATCTCCATAACCCTATATCTAAATGAAATTCCTAAAAATAGTAAACAATGAAGACAAAACAATGGACATAAGTGAGGATCTTACCTCTGTAATGTTCCCAACTTCCCATCATTGTCAGAGAAGGCGTGATTCATCCAAACTTTTTGTGCGCACTAATCTTGCTCCAATCCATGGTTGTTTCTCCTCCAATCATGGCTGAACCAAAGGGGTTTTCTTCCCCTCTTTGTGCAGAGTAAAATGGATGGCTAGATTAACAATCCAAGCAGCCATTGTTGCCAGTGTGCTCCTCCTTCTCTAGCGACACGAAAAGACCCCAACCATCTTCTCTAGCACAACTAGGTTTTTTCAGTAAGCAGGCCCACTTCCTATCTATTTTCTCTCCTTTCTCCCTCTTCTCCTTCTTCCTTCTTCCTTCTTCTCTCTTCTTTCTTCCTCCTCCTTTCCTCTTCTTCTTCTTCTCTTCTTCCCCCCGTTGGGTTTCCTCTTCTCATCAGGTTTGGGAAACAGACCAACGTCTGTTTTCTCTTTTCGTTTAAGTGAGGGGGTACCATTATCAAACCTGGCCCCCCTTTTTGTTATTTTAATTGGTTTTCTTTTTCTTTTAATTATTTTATATTAGTTGTTAATCATGATGATCTTACTATTTTAAACACCATGATACTAGTTAATAAAGTTTTTCAACTCCATTGACTATCACATTCCAACTACAAGTGGGGCCAACTAAGTTACAAAAATACCGTTTATTCGTCCAACCACTGATTTTAGTAAACTTAGTGTCATTGGATTTGTATTGATGAGTAGAATCTAGATTTTATAATTTCAATTTCATGTTCTTAGTTTTTTTTTATCTTTTAATTATCGTATTGCCCTGGACTTCAAAGGCCCATAACTTCATCCTGACTCTATTTTCAACATTCTTTGGCTCATTGGATTCCATTTTCTAAGTACTATCTAATGGTTTTAGTTTTAGTTCCAAATTGTACTTCTTGAAAACTCATAACTTGATCATGGAATAGTAAAATTTTAGGGTGAAATTCATCTGAACTCTGATTTCAATGTTCTTTATGTTGTTGGACTCGATTTTTTTATTACATTTCAAATATTCATGCTTCCACTCAAAATTCCATTTCTATAAAAATTTATTTTCTTTGGGTCTAAAATTCCAATTTCACATAATAATGCCCAGAATAGTATTTACAAAATTTGGGGTTGTTAGATTACATATATTATGATCATGGAAGATTTGAAGAGATGGATCACTACTTGAAGGAAGGAGGATTTTATGAATGCATCTACGTGGGATGTACATGTTGAATACATGATCTTATGTCTAGGAACGTTGACAAGTGTAATGTTAATACATGTATTAAATCCCCTAAAACCCTTATGATTCAATCAAACACATATGAAATGGTTAAGTTAGAATTGAGGAATAGACTCTAAGTGAATATGGAACTAGAAGATATTCTAGCCCTAAGTAAATAGATAGATTGTCTTATACGTATGAAACATATTTTACATACAAGCATGGAGGCTTGTGGTTATGTTTTAAATAGGCATAAGCCTGGGGATGCTATGCTAGGGGAGTTATGAGGGTTTGGCCACCCGCTTTCTGAAATTTGATGACATGATGATACCTTACCCTATGAGAGGCTAAAAGTTGAATGGGGCAATTATGGGAAGGCCACCGCTGTCAAAGTTCTATCTCCCCATATAAGCAGTGACACAATATTTTCCACTGTGGTATCAAAGGTGAACATGGCAGTTATTTGAGCGCACTAGTACGGATTAGATTGCAGCATGGTAGTCCTTTGATTATTTTGTATTATGATGCATATGAGATAGGCATAGTGAAATGCCTTATGTTTTGGCATGATAAAATGCCAGGTAATTGTATGTTATCAGTATCTCCCAAGAAGGGAAATTCCTGTATAAGACTAGCTTAAATACTAATTTCTCATAGTGGAAAGAATTGATTAACTTAGTTGGGAATGTTATTTGACTACTTTCATAACTTTGATGGATTTATCCATGTACAGTATGTATGTATAAGGATGTACATATATTACAAAGTAAAGAATTTGACACATGAGTATGTTTATGAATAATGGGATTATGAAGTATTAGAATTATATGTCAAATTATTATGCTTCTTGAATCCCCTACTAAGCATAGCTTGCTGAGATATTCTAAATGTTTGAATGTTTACAATATCTCAGATGCGGAGAAGGAGAGTTATGAGCTCAAGACTGAAGAAGACTTTGGAGAATAATCATCACGGTATACCCCTTGAAGACATGTATTTTGTTTTGTTTGAGAGTATTGAATTGTAATGAGAGTTTCATTGTATGGTGAGCTTTGAGTTTTGGATTATGTAATTTGGACAAGTATTGTAATGGAATTTAGGTTGTACTGTGAACCACTGGATGGATTCTGGAATTTAATAAAAGTATATTCCTTCAATGGAATTTTATCTTGTACAAAAAAATTCTACTTATGTTATGTATGAAGTGATGACTTGGGTTTTTCAAAACAAGTTTTAAGAAAGGAATTTCTGCTGCTTTGTTTTGCAAAAAAAATTTACTACTGAGGGCTCTACCTTTGAAAAATGTATTACAAAAACCCTCGAGTCATCACAACTTTTTCAGGTCTAAGTTGATAGATTAATGTGTTGAGAAGGTGAGATTGATTTTGAGGCATCTATTAGTTGCGCATAGTAGGTAGAAGAGCTATGTTAATCTGAGCATAGATTTGAAGTTCCAAGACCAAGTCTTTCTAAAGGTATCTCCAACCAAGGATGAGATGAGATTTGGGGTGAAGGGTAAGCTACACCCTAGATTTGTGGGTCCATTCAAGATACTTGAAAGGGGCAAAGTTGCTTACAAACTAGCACTTCAACCCTCACTAGCAGACATGAACGATGTATTTCATGTTTCCATGTTGAGGAAATATGTCCTGGACTCTACACATGTTCTTGATCAAGTGCTAGCCGACTTATAGTACACTTAACTTTTTAAGAGTGGCCAGTATGAATCCATGATGGGAAGGAGAAGACCTTATGTGATGACCCAGGTTTTCATAACACTTTTTAAATCCAAAAGACATTGACTTAGCGAGTTGGATTTCTAATAAAATCATTTTTAAAGTGTAAACAACTACGGAAGAATCTTTTCTTTTAAATTCATTTTGAAAAACCTCGAGTGTCATTTTTTTTTCTCAAAAACAAGGATTCTCAGTGAAATGAGCACTCATTTCTACCAAAAATCCGGCAGAGGTTCCTCAGTTTTTGGGACATATGACATTTAACGCATGTCAGTGTGAAGTACTTGATAAACATTTGTTGACAATTTCAAAACATAAATGGAGACTGTCTCCTTTTTCATACATCAGACCAAATAAAGACAAATCAAGTCTAACAAAACACACCCAGGAACTCCACGTCACAACCCAATCACATAAGTTATCCAAACTCCCCAAAATTACATTTATAGCAATCTCTCTCCCATTTCTGATAAAATAACTTCAAACATAATCCAATTATTACCTGTCTAAGTCAGAAGCTTTTTGTCAGCGTACTCCTATTAGTAAGTTCATACTTCTTGGGAATCCTTTGCTCTGAGATATTGTAAACAAATACAATATCTCAGCAAACTTGTGCTTGTGTAGGTGGAATAAGAAGCAGTTGTATATAAACAAAATCATGATATTCTATATAAATTAATTGTCCATGCTAAAACATGCAACTAACATTCAATTATCATTTAGATTGAAATAATTCAACATTCACCAAAATCATGAATTCATGCCAAAATGGAAGAAACTTCAATGCATCAGTACTAAAACATATTCTTGAAATGCAAGTATGCAGTCACATGTAAAACTCACTAATCATTTTCATTTACTGATACCAATCTTTGCTCATATGAGCCATTCACATTTCCAAATACCAACGCGTTATCGTGTATATCAAGTACATAGCAGACAATATTATCCTCTTTAGTGCAGTGAGTCAGTGCAGTGAGTTAAACCCAAAGACACAGCTCAAGGCTTTACTCCTAAAAGACCAGTAGCTTGTCCAGCCAGGAACCAGTAGCTTGTCCATCCCGAAGGCCCGCCCACATCATAACAACTCTATGACCCGCCCACATCATAACAATCCCTCGAACATGTCAAGCTCCCCAAACAATGAGGTTAAATCTCAGGGATCGGTACCTTGTCCAGCCCGAAGGCCCGCCTACATCATAACGACTCTGTGGCTTGCCCACATCATAATGACCCCTTTCACTCATACGAGTCAACTCACAATTTTCTGGTATCAGTCTTATATTTTATCACATAATTCACAATAATATATAGCTTTTGCATGAACAGTTTAATCATGGTTAAATTTTATCTTGCACATTCATCTTGCCTTTCATATAAATTGAATAGACTTATTTCAATGCTCAAAATTCATATACAAACATGTATATAACAAAAATCTTAGCAATCTCAATTCCACCTACCTCTACTGGTGCTCTTCTAGTTCAATGAAATGAATACTTTACTCAGTTTGCGTATGAGCTCCCAATTAATCACGCCTCTGTAAAATACAAAAACACATTCAGATATATAATTCTTGGACTTCTCCTAGCTTTTCCAATATGGAAGCTTCCACTAAGTTTGTCCCTGGCACTGGTCATCATAAGGCGAGCTGGTGATGCTTATTACTGTAAGGGTGTTTCATTAGCTATTGGTTGATAGCTAGCTGAATGACAACAGTCGTTGGATTTCGAATCCACACAATTGGCCATGGATTGGCTATCCACCATTCATCTTAAGTAACTGTAGGTTGTTTTTATTGTCCAGTGGCCTTATCTTGCACTTTTCTAGCTATCTTAACTTATTAGAGGTTAGGGTACATCATGGTCGTGTGTAACCACCAATCAAAAGTGACAGGTCCTTATTACTCTACTGTCCAATCGACGATTTAGATTTTTAGATCAATTTCAGTCTAAAATTCTTAATTTGTGATATATCCAAGCAAATTTCAATGCTCTAGAACTCATTTGTGCTGTCTGATCATCGATCAGACATTAAAAGATTACTATGTGAATAGTACTTGATCAGATGGCTAAGATCGTTTGATCAATTTTCAGCCTAGATCTGAAGTTTTTGTGTGATCAAAGCTACATCATGCACTAATTTACCTATCCCTATACTTGGAATGGGGATTGGACGGTTGGATTATCCATAATTCTAGATTTAGCATAAAAATGCATGGATTCCACAAAATTCATCAAATTAAGAGTTGGGTTTTGTATATTTCACCTATTATACGCATTTTCATGTTTTTTCCTCTCTAGAATGGGCTAGATTGGCTATTTGTTGTGAAGCCCTCCAACATACGCATGCGACGATTCCCCTTTAAATTTGGAGTTCAGTAATGCCTGGATCGTTCCAAAACCTCAGGTTTTGGTTCATCTTGTCGTAAGGAGCAAAATGGCTGGCTCGAATTATCGATTTAACTCGTCATCTTCTCTGACAACGTCTATGAACTTCGAGATCCCAAAAAAACCCAAGCCTTCTTCTCCAATGTGGTGGATTTCCAGGCGTGTAGTTTCTTCCCCCTCTCCTTTCCTTTCCTTCTCTCTTCTTTCCCTCCTCTCTCTTCTTCTCCTCTTCCTTCCTTCATCGGGTTTTCTCCCCTTTATTTTTCTTTTTTCTTTTTTCTTTTCTTTTTCTAGTCTATCCTTCGGGTTTGAGAGGAGAAGGGCCCAATGGCCCTCTTACGTGGGGGGTGCCAGTATCAATTCTAGCCCCCCTTCATTTAAGTGTTTCTTTTTTTTTCTTTTTCTTGCTGTTGTTACACCTTATGAACTAAGACAATTTTCCTTGTCAAGGTTCTAAGGCAATATCACATATATGAGGAGGTTACATGGGAAATCGAGGATGACATGAGACAACAATTCCTATATTTGTTTTGAATGGTTTACACTTAATGACACAATTTAAGGGACAAAATTTTTTTAATGAGGAAGAGTGTGATATATGTAAATATTGATTTATAATAAATAACTAATCATAATTATAAATAATAAAAAAAGGAAATAAAAAATGGGGTATTTTTTCTTTTATTTCCATTCCAATTTCACATCTTCTTAACACTCCTTACTAATAATCATCGATGAAACAATCCAATTAGATGATGTTTTAGAGTGTGAGATATAATGAATGAAATTTCACATAAGTGAAAGTGCAAGTTAATCGATGGATGGATTGGATTATTAGGGTTCCATAAATAGACCCCCATCAAGTAAGAGTCTAGTTTTGCATTTATAGATGATCTAGGGTAAAAGAGACACCTTAGATGGTGTATTAGCAAGCAAATTGATAAAGGGAAAAGGTATTGATGCATAGATCAAGGTATAAGAAAAGGTGGACTAAGAATGAGATCCACCATTGGATGATTTAGTCTAGCGAGCCATCCCTTGAATTACAAGAAGTGGAAACCATCGGCAATTTGAGGCCAAGCAGCATTGACCATTAGATGGTAGGGTATGATTGAAATTTGAGTTCATTTAGTAAATTAATGTCAAATAGGAAGATAGAATCAAATTGTTTACAATTGTAAAGGCTTTAAAGTAAGGGGTTTTCCTCACTTAAGTACAAATGGCAGGCCAAATTCACTAAGGGGAAGCTAGTCACCATGTGGATGCACAAGGGAGTGGCAGCTAGTTTCACCCCATGTGACACTGGGCTTCTGAAGTCCAAAATAAAAATGTTATAAGGGAAAAGCAAGGGCTGGAAATAGAAATGTTTCCAGCCCATGCATAGAACTATTTGGCATATGAGAAGGAAGGTGGAGTAGCTAGGAATTGATACAAGAAAGGAGATTTGAAAAGTGAAAACTTAGGGTAATGGTGGGGGAAATGAAGATTGAATGGGTAGCAAGAGCTGGAATCCAAGGAAGGAAGCAGGGTGTAAGAAAATATCCAACCAAAATGACCTTCTTGACAATGGTGAAAACATCATGCTGAAGGGGAGTTAAGCATTGAATTGAGGAACACACTCTCCTGTAGATTTTGGAAGCTTTATAGGTAGGGGGATGGTTGGAGGATCATTAATATGGGTTTTGGTTTAGCTTAAAAAACCTAGGATTTTTACTAGAGTTTCAAACATGTTTTTAAGAATTCCAAAGAAGCATGCATAGAAAATTCTAGGCATGTTAAGCCTACTAGTTTGCTTGTTAAAAGTTAATTTCTTGACTAATTACATCACATAAATTTCACAGTATGGCAGACAAAAAGTTTCTTTCTTGAAATACTTCTATTTAAGCTAGCAAATGACATGTTTTGAAGTGAGATATCCATGCTGTATTTTGGGATGGTTTTCAGTGGAAAATAGGGGACAGTTTCTCTTACAAAAAATGTCCATGTATTTCACCAAATTGAGTGAATAATTTCATAGGTTTTTTAAGTGGGTTGATGCAAATTGTAATATTGTAATTTGATGTTTAAAATTTTGATGTTATGCATACTAATTTGGGGGTGTTTAGATAGTGAAAGGAGCAACATTTTCCTATAGAAATTTCTTTAGGAAATTGTACAAAAAGGGCACGATTTTCTCCATCATTATTGACATGCTAACAATGAAATATTGACCATTTCTTTCATGGGTTTTGGTAACTAATAGCTTATTAACTTGTCAATATGGGAAGAATAAATATGATGGAATAAAATGGTAAAGAAACACCTACTACTAGAACAAGAAAAACTAGCAAATGTACATGACTGGTTGCAGGGCATTTAGCCCTCGATTGGGAAAGTGAATGGCTTTTTGGGGGGAAATTGTGATTGAATGAAATAACAATTAGCCAGTTCATATTCCATGGTTAGAACAACAAATTTGGTGATGTTAGAGTGAAAAAAAGTGGACATGTGGTAGTCCCTGTTGGAACTTCCAATACAGTGGTGTTTTACCTATGGGCCTTTGGCCTTTGGAAAATTATAAATCAATGGAGGTTATTTTTTTACTTTTTACTTTTTCCTTTTTTTGTGGGGGGAAGGGGGGGCGCATTTGTGGCTGATCGACCATTATAACAAAGAACTATGCTGTTGGGAAAATTTTGGATGATTTGGGTAGGATTCAACCCAAGTTAATGGACTTTAGAGAGTCATTCTTGAAATAATCTCCAGCAGGATAATAATCAGGGTACTTGGAACTAGATTTTGGACCAGTAGAAAATAGCTTAATCAAATGGGGAAATCTGTGGAAAAGTGTTTTTAATGTGTTAAAAAGGTATCCTAAGGGAAAAAAGTAAAAATTTGGACTCATTTAAGTAGGCCATTGCCTAATAAAGAGGATGAATGAGGACTTTGCTCCTACTAAAATTTCCAGTAGTAAGGTGTTGAATAGTCTACTACTTACTAGAGCCTATCTAAGTGAATTTGCAAGCAAGATTCAAATTTTTTTATATTCAATGTTAGTTCTATCAATTAGTTAACTAACATATTAATGGAAGCACTTGGATAAGAAACAAGATAGATAAGTAAATTTTGGTGGGGCATCACTATAGAAATTTCAAGCAGGAATATATTTCGATGTCAACATTACCTAGCTAAGTGCAAAAGGTTGAAGTTGACTAACCATTGAAAGAAATACTTAAACTCTATTAAGTTGTCAAATAATAAAATCCTACTTAAATTAGTGACTAATGCTAAGCTAAGTTCCACTAAGTAGGGTGAACATCTTGGTGGACTTGAAAGGTCTATGACTCTATTCTTAAAAGAAGACTTTACATTTTCAATGGTGGAGGAATGAACATCAAAAACCTCTAAGGTGAAACAAACCCCCAAATAAATAAGTCATAATGGTTTCACCTTACATAAATGACAAATGGTTAGGGATTGAAGTGAGAGAAGTGATGACAACGTAAAACAATACACTATAGAATTGCAAGTGGGAATAAGTTGGAAACCTACACCCACTTAGCATACTAATTGGAACTCAAACCATTGTCGGACTTAGCATGAGTAATGATGAGCTATCTAACAACGTGCTAACATGCACACTAATAAGGATAGTTAAAAGATACTAGGAGTTTGATGGACAAAAGGATCATCCAAGGGTAACATGAATAATATACCTTGCTCCTTAACTAGGGAACTTCTTTAAGTGAAAGAACATTCGCACTCTAATGAAAGATTGAACCTCTAGATATAACATGGATTATGACATAAACCACCATATGCTATAAAAGCTAAGTCCTTGGAATTTACAGGACTAATGGATCTCACGCATGTCATTGACCTACCTTATATATAGTACAATGATTTGGTTAATCATCAATGCTTTAGGCATGCACTCTATGAGTCATTGTAAGCCTGGATACATGAATTTCCATTAGTGTTTTCGGCATGCACTCTACTAGTAGCCATAAGCCCAAGTAGTTGCAATTTTGTCGATGCTTTATACAGGCATTCTACGAGTAGCTATAAGCCCTAGAGATATAATTTTAATCAATGCTTTAGGCAAGCGCTATATGAGCATCTATAACCCATGGTGGACATGGATTTCGTCCATGTTTACAGCTGCAACTCTCTGAGTAGCTGTAAGACCTCAAAATGCAATTTTGATTGCCAATTTGGTAGGTGCTCTATGAGTACCATAAGACTTAGAGGCATGCATGCCTGGGTGGTAATATGACCTCAAGGTATGCTTGTTTAGGACGGTCATAAGACCAAGGCTTGCGTACTACGTGTCACTATAAGTCCTGGAGACTGTATGCTAGGAGGCACAATTGACCACTAACATCTGAGATGATATTGATACCAGCCCTACAATAGAGACGGAAGGCAATAGAAGTAGCTTCTTCTGGGAAACTGTTTTAATTAGCTACATGCTGCCATGAGGTCTAATGATGATTAGGTCATGAGGTATCCACAATCAACATTGAAACTGCAATAGCCACCAGGGGTGATTGTAGGTCCCTATGAGCATAGGAGTCTGGGAATGTTGGACATGCCAATCACTCTTAAGAGTTTAGACCACGATGTCCCTAATGGTAGGACTATATGCCATGATGGTCTATAATCGATTAGTTTTCGGCGGTGATGTGGGCTTGGATTTACTCAATTACTATGAGTTTTACCTAATCGATGATTTGTTGATTTCTAAATTTACGCATGACTTAGGATTAGTAGTTTTTCCATGTGATTTACATCTCACACAATATCACACCTCATTTTGACATAGTATTTGGGGTTCTTGTGAAAATGAAACCTAAGTTATGCCCATTATAGGCCTATTTATTACATTGACTTATGAATGGATATATATATATACATAGTACTGGATGCCCTATTTTTGGCAGGGAAGCTTATATTAGCTTTCTTCCAAATCATGGTCTATTGATATTCTCACCCCCTACAACCAAAATTTTCAAGTCTTAAGGAGTTCGAGTGTGAGGGATACAGGGAAGGTGTAAGTATCAAGTTTGACTTAGATGTACACCATCTATATTTTTTGTATGTTCATTTGAAAGATTCCATGTATAGGAATTCATTTTGGGTTGTATATAACTTATTTTGTTGACACATGAGATGGCTGTAGAACCTTAGTTATGGACTATTTACTTATTCAAATTGATGTGTGACTCTACTTGTGACTAGTAACGATCCTGTGGCATGTACTTCTAACCATCTTTAGGTTAAAATACTATTTTACATATATGTAGAGGTTTTGATAGTAAAACCTTATTGAATTTGAAGTATTTTACAAAATACATATATAGTATCACTCTGATTGTTTTTCAAAACCAAGAAATTTTTGCTACTTTCTAAATTAAAAATTGATAAATATTTCAAGAAAACTGGGATGTTACATGACATGCACTAAAAATTTATGTACAGTTGGAAAAAAACATATATATATATATATATATATATTAGATGACTCAAATTTTCAATGCTAGGTTTGGAACAAGAAAGAATGATGCAAAAACATGAATGATAGATACACATGAATGATCTGTAGACATGAGTAATCCATCACATAGTAAGGAAAAACTATAGAAAAGGAATTTTATAACCATTATCATCAAATAAATCTTGTGACAAAAACAAGAAAGAATACATACCCAAACTAATATCAACCAAGAAAATATAAATTTGGGACAAAATGTACATAAATCTAACTCAATCTTGGAGTTTTTAATCAAAGTAGCTAAGAGTAAAAAATTACAAGTTGAACTTCACATTGTTTTAAAAAGAAGATTTAAAGGATGGTTTCTACAAGTCATCTAATAAAACTTGACCCTAACATTATAAGATGGTTTCTAAAAACAATCTTATAAAATCTTACATCATAAGATGATTTTTTTTAATTTGTCTTAATATAAATTTTTTATAAGATGGTTTTGTGAAATCATCTTATAATGTCATATGTTAAAAGATGGTTCTCAAAAACTATCTTTTATTATTTTTAACAAGATGGTTGTGTCTAAACTATATTTTTTGCTATCTTATAAAACCCTAACTTTAGTAGGGTAGGGTCTATAGAGAGCTAATATAGTGAGAAAGTTTTTACATGGGGCTATATAGACATAATTAAGGATGTGTGTGAGGGAGTAGTTACAAATGTTAAGACCACTAGCTGAGAGATCGATGAGTTCCCTATCTCTACAGGAACATACTAGGGATTGGCATTGAACCCATACCATTTCACTTTAGTTATAGATGAGTTAACAAAACATCTAGATGAGGATTTTCCGTGGTGCATGTTATTTGCAGATGACATAGTTTTGATTGATAAGACAAAGGAGGGTGTAAACATAAATCCAGAGTTGTGAAGAGATGCTATCAGCTCTAAAGGATTTAAGATTAGCTGAACTAAGATAGAGTATATGGAATGCAATTTTAACAAGGACAGTTGAGTGAAATACCAATAAAGGTTGATAACCAAGAGTTCCCCAAAAAGACCACTTTCAATACTTGGGATCAATAATTCATGAGAGTGAAGAGATAAAAGGGATGTTACCTAGAGAATCCAAGAGTTTGAACAAATGGAGATGTGCCTCTTGAGTTTTGTGTGATCAGTGGGTTCCATTAAAAGTGAAAGGAAAATTCTATAGGATGGTTGTAAGGCCAGCCATGCTCCATGGATCAAAGTGTTGGGCAGTTAAGGGACAACATGTACATAGGATGAGCATATCCAAAATGAGGATGATGAGATGGATGAGTGGCAAACCAAGAAAGGATAGAATTAGAAATGAAAATATTAGAGGAAGCTTAGCATTAACACCAATAGGTAACAAGATGATGGAGGTAGACTTATATGGTTTGGGCATGACTAGCAAAGACCAAAAATGGCATCAATTAGATGGAGTTAGTTGATCCAAATTGAAGGATCTAAAAGGGCAAGGGGAAAGACCAAAAGTTCATGGATAGAAGTGATGAGAAAGTATTTAAAAACTTTTGGACTGAATGAAGCCATGACTTTAATAGAATAGAATGGAGGACCAAGATTCGTGTAGCCAAACCTCAATCGAGTTAAGGCTTTGATGATCATTTTAGGTTCATTAGATTATAATAATTTTGGGTTTATTATCATACTATATCATCCCTCTAGAATTGATCCTACAAAATACTACACTTATCAACTTTGCACTTGTAGAAATTAACAAGAGTAGTGCCCTACCACCCTTGGATCCCTCCAACAGATACAATAAATGAAAGTAAAATATGAGATGCACTCCTCCTACAATTGAAAAAAATTCTAATTCAACTATATTATATCCTTGGATTTATGCTACAAAGGGGTTTAAATGGATGGGAACAACACTTCTAAATAATGAATCTACAAACTACCAAGTGACTATCTAAATATAAGTTTCTTAAGCTAGAGAATACTTTCTAAATATTAGGTGCTTGCCTAACAAGAGCTTCCTAAAATTGGGTTTTTCCAAATAATACTTTAATAAGTATTGAGTAGTTGCCTAAATGCATTCAAAGAGTTTCGATATACATGCATTACATATAAGCAAGTTCCCAAACTCCCTAACTTCCCATGCAAGAACTTTCCTTAAGCTTAGCTTATTTGAAATCTTTGACTAGTTAATAGATCTTACAAAGGAAGTATATTAGAAATGTTTTGGCCATGGAACACCTCCCATTGTGTGATCTTCAATGTTCATTTGTTGTAATCTAGGACGTTCTCCATCATTTAATCCAAGGCATCCATTCATCATATAATCTATGAATTTTTTATTTTTTCTCCAAGATGCCCCTTTTGGCCAATGAAAATTATTTATTCTTTGAAGACTCAAGTTGTCCACTCCTCCACAAACTAACACATCCAAAACATTTTGATCTAGGAGGGTTTGATGATGATCTTGACCATTCATTGCTTGATCATCCTTGATCTCTCCTGATCTACCACTGATCATGGAATTTTAGGACACCCTCGTGTTATTCTCTCTAGTTTGAAAAGACCTCATCTTTGAGGCCTTTAACATACTCTCCTTTGTATGGTCAAAGATCTATTACATTAAAAGTGTCTGAAACTTCAAATTCTACAGGGAGCTCAATCTTGTAAGCATTCTCGCCAATTTTCTTCTAGACCTTGAAAAGACCCACTTCTCTTGGATTAATCATTGAGTGTTGCCCTTAAGGAAATCAATCCTTTCTAACATTCATCTATATCAAATCTCCTTCTTGAAATTCAGTAGATTTTCTATGCATATCTACTTGTTCTTTAACTTCTCATTTTGACTTGTAATCATTGCTCGGATATGCATGTACATCTTCTTGATTTCCATTGCTCTTTCTGTAACATCTCCAATAAAATTATTGGCTACTAGCATGCATACTAAATCCATTAGACATAAAGGATCTTTTCATATATACATCATGCCAAAAGAACTATAGTGTGAAGTTTGACTATAAGAACTATTGAAAGCAAATTTAGCTTTAAATAACAACAAATCATATTTACGGATATTCTTTCCCACAAAAACTTCACTGTAGACTTCCTAAACTTCTGTCAACAACTTCAAATATACATCCAAAGTTAGGCAAATAGAGAATAGGACCATTGCTTACCATGTGTTTGATAAGTTCCTTAAGATTTCCTTCCTTCAAACATTTTATAATTGGAGTAATAATAGTGCTGAATTCTTGATGAATCTCTTATTGAAATAAGTAAGGCCACGAAAGCTTTAATATCATAAAGAGACAAAGGAATTGGCCAACTGAGAATAGACTTAACTTACTTGGATCCATCTTTACTCCATTAATTGAAACAATATAGCCCAAAAAGTTAGGGTTAGCAACAAAGAAATTGCTCTTCTCCATATTCACGTAAACTTCTATTCTCACAAAGTATTTATTACTCTGAGGATGACTTAAATGCTCATCTTGATTTTTGTTGCATAGAAGAATATCATCAAAGTACACAACAACAAATTTTTCACTGAAGGGCTTAAAAATATGAGTCATTAAATGCATGAAAGTGTTAGGAGCATTAGATAAGCCAAAAGGCATAACTAACCACTCATTGTGTAATAACCCCAATTTTTGTAATTGATTGAGAAAATCAATAAAGTTTGAGTTTCAAATATTTTGGGCTGAAATATTAGGGTTATTTAGAATATACTTTTTATAAAAGTATAATCAAATATAAGACATGTAAAATTGAAATTAAACTTAGCAAACCCTTCAAAATGCTTGTAAGCACGACAAATTCTGAATTCGGATGAAAAATCCTTAAGTTTCTTCATTTCTTAGACAAAAAGGTAAAATAGTAATTTTACCCAAAAATCAAAATATGAGACATGAAAATTTAAAATGTACTGAGAAATATGAATCCAACGCCACTAAGTACACTCAAATCTGAGACCATGGGAATAAAACCCAAAATTTTATACATAAATGGCAAAATGGTCTTTTACACCATGTGGGGCCCACACAGGGCCCACAAGGGACCCAAAAATGAATCTTATGAATAGCCCACGTGAAGTCATGGGTCAACAAACACCAGCTGGTCTTGGGGAAGAAAAATGGAGCATGGGAGACTTTCATGCCATTTAATAATAAAAAATTAAATATTATAATCATGAAAGAAGACCAAAATGCCTATAAATACAACCCCAAAAATTCTCTAAAAATTCTCATAAAATCCCTGCCAAAATTTCTTCACTCTTCCTGAAAAATTACACCTAGATCCCTCCCTAAAAACCCAAAACAAGAGATATTTCTCTTTTCAATTCCTTTTCTTTTTTGATTGGAACAAGAAACCTAAAATCAATTAGGCACTCTGTTCCAAATCTAATATCATCAATTCCACCATCCAAAACTTCCCATCATACCTTAGCTACAAAACCCCCAAAGCAATTTCAAGATCCAACGGCTCAAACAACGAGATTTTTGCAAGAAAGGTGGATCTTGGGCCTATCTTCATCAAAAGGGTATTTCTTTTAAATTGGACACATAAACAATGTTTCTTTACCAATTAGGTAGGTAGAAATACTTTCTATACATGTTTACTTATGTTTAATGAAATTTTTATTTTACTGTAATTTATTTTGATGATAAAAAAAAGTAAAAATAAAGTAATAATAGCACCTTCAATTTAGGACGATAGAGAACTCAGATTTAAAATCTGACCTTACCAATCAATCCATAAGGGTCCAAAACCCATAGGGTACAAATTTCACTAAATTTCATGAAGGTTTAGTTCCTCAATCAAGAAGGGATTGATTGGATGGTCCAAAAGGACTATCCGATCTCCTGATCGAACGAACAACACGTGAGACGCCGCACGCATGCCCGCGTAAGCGCATGCGACATCATCCTGCGTGCACGGAGTGTGTGCAAAGTCGTCCCGCGCGCGTCGGGCAACGTCCCGTGCGGACGCTTTTCCATCTCGTCATGACGAACGTGCCCAACGAGCGAGAGCGTTCTGCCCAGCTTTCTCGTTCCGGCCGAAAGATCTGGGCCGTCCATTCCGGTGGGCCCAGATCAAATCCAGGCCTTATGAAGGACTGTGAACTTCTAGATCTCATTTCGAAGCCATCTGAACTCCAAATTAAATCGGAAAGAAGCTATGGAAAGCTTGAAACCTATATTTTTTGATGAAATGATAAAATGGACATAATATTCAGTAAAACTTTCTGTATTAAAGAAACAAGTTTCCAATTACCTAGATCTTCAAGATCTGAGATGATCAGATCAAGAAAATATGTTTTACTAATTATATATTATTGAAATAAAGTGATATATATGGTTTATTTGGACATATCTGAGATATATTAAGGGATCTACCCATTATGGTAGAAAAACCCTTAAAATACAAAGGGACCCACTTGATCAATGAGATCAAGTGTGATCAGATCCTTGGGATGGATAAAATGAATGTTGATATGATGAAATCCAAGAAATCATGGATGGATTATGACAAAAATGGATCAATATGATCTTTGGACCTTAATAAAGAAAATCCTCTAAATATAACTAATACCCTTAATCAAAGGAAAAGATCTAAGATCTAATGGTTGGATCATAAGTATTGGTTTCTAAAAATGTTAATGTAATTAGTTCCATTTTATATAATAGCATTTTAAATATGATTATGTTATAAAGCATGCTAGTATAACATTTAGACTTTAGCATGATATGTGATTTCATTGTTATCATAAGGTGCTAGATTTAATTACCTTAGGGGCACTTTAGTATGATTTCATGCCATTCTAACTTAGGACCATTCTAGAATTTCATATAAGTTTATACTATAGTATGAGATTATACCTTAAGTCCATGTTAGTTTAAATTGAGTTATTAAGGTATATTAGTTTGAAATCATGTTAGAGTAATTTTAAGTACCTTGCCTCATTATCATTAAGTGTTAAATTATGTAGTTTTATGCTTTGAATTTATAATTTATTTATGGTTAAATGTTATTAGTAGATCTACTCGTTATGAGATAAAGAGCATAAAACATCAAAAATGTAATCTAATGAGAAAGTAGAGTTTCATGACACAAATAAGAATGGAGTACTTTGGACTTAATTAGTAAGGGCTATAGTTAGTAGGATAATATAAGGATTATCAACTCCTTGGCCCAAACTAGTAAACGAATAATAAACCCAATGAATGACATTATAAATATTCATGGACTTAATTAAAATCCATTATAAAGAGTACTTAGGGTAAATATGCTTATAGGAACCTTATGAAAGGTTGAGCTATGGTCATTCTAGTGATTGATGAACATAGTGGTTAAAGGGGTTATCTAATAGAGCCTCGCTCTTCCCTACCTTTCGTTGACGTTTGTGAAGTCTAAACGTCTCCCTACATGAGGATTGAAGTAACCACTTTATGTTCACCCATTCAGCTAGTAAGCCTTAGCCAATTGGAAATAAGAGTAGTCTAGATTTAGGCTTGAATAAGTTACCTTCAACCATCACATTAATTGGTTGAATAATAATAATAAGAGCATAAAAGGTTAGTAAATTACCTAACCCTAATAAAAACAGTAAGTAAGATAAGGATGATCAAACAAGATCCATTAGATCTTGGATGATCAAGAACAATAAGAATAAGAATATTATATTGTACTTAGTATGCATGTTTATTAGTATGCTTGTTATAGTTCATTAGATTAGATAATCCAAACCCTTGATCAAAGATGATTCAAGGAAGAAAACCAAGATCATCCTCCTTAGGGATGATCCAATAACTGAACTTAGATTAAAGAAGAACTAGATGATAAAAGATCTAGGACCTTGATCTTTATCAACATGTGTAGATTGTCAATCAATGGATCTATGAAAGATCAAGATCAAGGAGATGGACACACAAAGACTTAGAGATAGAAAAATACTTAGATATGAATGATCTAAAGATCATTCTAAACATTAGATCTAGTGATCAATAGGATTGTTCAAATTTATATATTGACAATATGTATGGATGTACAAATTACATACATCAGTCGGGATCATGGAAGATTTGGTAAAAGAGATCACTCCTTGAAGGTAGGAGGATTTGATGGATACATTTACATGAGATATACATGATTGTACTCATGATCTTATGTTGACAAGAGTAATGTTAATACTTGTATTAAATCTCTTGAAAACCTTATGATCCAACTAAACACATATAAGATGGTTAAGGACTAACCTATAAGTGAATAGGGAACTAGAAAATATTTTAGCCCTAAGTAAATAGACATATGGTCTGATATATATGAAATCTATTTTACATACAAGCTTGGAGGCTTGTGAGTTTGTTTTAATAGGCATAAGCCTAGGGGAATGCTATTGCTAGAGGAGTTATGAGGGTTTGGCCACCCGCTCCTTGAAATTTGATGATATGATGATACCTTGCCCAAAGAGAGGCTAAAAGTCGGGTGGTGGCAATTATGGGAAGGCCACCACTGTGAAAGTCTTGTCCCCCATATAGGCAGTGACATAATATTTTCCACTATGGTATCAGTGGTGAATAAAGTAGTTATCCAAGCGCGCTAGCATGGATCAGACTACAGCATAGCAACCTTTTTTATTATTTTGCACTATGATGCATATGAGAATAGGTATAGTGAAATGCCTTATGTTGTAGCATAATGAAATGATAGGTAATTGTATATTACCAATATTTCCCAAGAAGGGAAATTCCCAGTATAAGATTAGCTGTAATACTAAATTCTCATAATGGAGAGAATTGATCAGCTTAGTTGGGAATGGTATTTGACTACTTTCATAAATTTAACTGGTTTACTCATGAAGAGTATGTATGTATGTATATAGATATACATAAATTACAAAGTAAAGAGTAAAGACATGAATATGTTGAGGGATAATGGGATTATGAAGTATTGGAATTACATTGTCAATTATTATGCTTCTTGAATCCCCTACCAAGCATTGCTTGCTGAGATATTATAAATGTTGCAATATCTCAGATACAGGGAAGGGGAGTTAGGAGCTGAAGACGATAGAAGACTTGAAGAGAATAATCCTCAAGGTATACCCTTGAAGAGATGTATTTTTCTTTGTTGAGAGTTTTATTGTATGGTGAGCTTGAGTTTTGGATTATGTAATTTGGACAAGTACTGTAATAGATTTGGTTGTACTGTGAACCATTGGATGGATCCTAAAATTTAATAAAAGTATATTCCTTCAATGGAATTTTATTTTATACACAAATTGGGTTTTCAAAACAAGTTCTAAAGAAAAGAATTTCCGCTGCTTTGTTTTGCGAAAAAAATTTACACTCTTAAGGGCCCTGCCTTTCAAAATACTTTACAAATCATGTTACAAAAACCCGGGTCGTCACAGTTGGTATCAGAGCGATTCATCCAGTCATAGTACAGTACAAATATGTCCAAAGGAGAGATTATAATCCAAGTCTAGATTAAGATAGAAGTAGTTGTATAGAGGACTGATAGAATTTTGGTTTATGAGCAGATGCCTCCAAAGAGAGTCACAAGGCAGACAGCTCAAAATTCTCCAGAAGACAATATGGAGAAAGTAACTATGAGTAATATGGAAGAGATGATGGCAAGGATGTTAAGGAACCTCCTTCCTCACCTACAACAACCCTAAGGTTCATCACCTCCTATAGAAATACCAAGTACGTAGGCTCCGGCTCAGCCTAGGGTGAGACATACTACACCAGCACCACCACCAGCTACTCCCACACTAGGACAAGGGCAATCTTCCCTTGTACCAAGTGAAGAAGTTGGAAAATCCCCATTAGCACCAAAAAAAGTTGACAAAATGATGGAGAGATTTCAAAAGATGACTACGGTGTATAATGGTAAGGGTGAAGCTAAAAAGGCTAAGGAATGGATATATGAAGTTGAAAAGACTTTTAGTGCACTACGCACTCCTTCAGAGTTGAAGGTGAAATTTGCCACATACTTATTCAAATAAGAAGCTGCATTTTGAATTTACGGAAGTATTACATGGGAAGAATGTGGAAATTTGCCACATACTCGAATTCTGAAGATATTACATGGGAAGAATTTACGGAAGTATTCAACCATAAATATTGAGAAAAAAATTTACACTCTTAAGGGCCTGCCTTTCAAAATACTTTACAAATCATGTTACAAAAACTCGGGTCGTCACACATTGAGTCCACCTCTAGTTTTCAAAACCATCTTCCATTTGTTATGTAGTATCATTCAAATATGATGGTACCCGCTACAAAGGTCAATCTTTGAAAAAGTGGTAGCTCAATGGAGTTGAGCTAGTAGATTATCAAGACAAGGGATAGGAAGTGGTAACTAATCATTATCTTATTCACTGCCCTGCTGTCAATATACATTCTCCATGTTCCATCCTTCTTTAATACAACAAGGGAAGGTACTATAGAAGGACTTTTAATTTCTTTAAGCAAACCTTTGACAATTAATTCATCAACTTGATGATACAATTCTTCATGCACTTTCGAACTCATATGATATTCAACTTTGCCAAGAGGGATAAATCTAGGAATAAAGTTGATATAATGCTATATATCTCCCATAGGAGGTAAACCATTTGGAATTTCTTTAGTAAGTACATCTTCAAACTCAATTAGCAAGGTTATACAATCAATGGTTGTATGTTTTTTTTTTCAAAATCTTCATCAATCTCATCAACAGAACATGCATCATTTATAACTTCAATAAAATAATCAATCTTATGCATGTTGCTCATGTGAACTACCTCAGATGTTTTAGAAGGAATCATTGGTTTTAATGGTGCTAAAAAAATTTCTTACCATTGAAAATGAAAGAATGAGTATTTCTAAACCAACAAGTTGAACTTTCCTATCATATTATCATTGTCGACTCAACAACAAGTGACATGCATCTATTAGTATTACATGACACCATACTTCGTCTTTGTACCTTTATCCAATATAGAAAGAGACAAGGCATTGATGAGTTACTTTAATTTAATGTCCCTTGTCTAGACATGTAAGCATGTACGGTTAAGGATGGGGCTTTGTTTTCAACTTTAATCTATTCACCAATTTTGTAGAAACAACATTCTCACGAGCACCACTGTCAATTATAATATTGCACACTTTTCAATGGATGTGTATCTCATGTCAAAAGATGGCATAGCCAATCATCATCCTTTTAGAAATTACTTCAGCTTCCTTGCACCACCAACATATTACCTTAACCATCATGAATGGCATCTTTGTCTTATTCATAACATGATAAAGATTCTTCCTCCACCAAAACAACCACCATACCATTTGGACATTCAAAGGCAATGTGTCCAAGACTTTGACATTTAAAACATCTCCTCGCATTTGAAATTGAGGGATTAGATAGCTTTTATCATCAATTTTTGAATTAAGGTTTTCGAAATCTTGTATGAGGTGTTTGTTTAGAAGAACCACTCCCAAGATTGAAAGAGTTTCTCTTTCCATAAGGTCTAAAAATCCTCTTTTTGTTGTTTCTCCACAATTAATGCAAGCTTTCTAACATCATTAAAAGACCAGGATTGTTGCAAATATACTATATCTCCACTTTCTTTCTTTATACCACCCAATAAGTGTGTTATGGTTTGCTCTTAGCCTTTACTGCATCATACCTTAACATAAGGTGTTGAAATTTAGTATTACATTCCTCCATATTCCTCCATTCTATAATTTTCAGGTAGAAATATTTTTTTGAACTCTTTTTTCATCTTTTCCAACTTTAAATCTTTTATCCTCACGTACTCTTTGTTTCTTTAAATTCTCCCACCATAAAGAAGCATACTTTCTAAGTTTGGGAGCAACTAACATTATCTTAGCATCTTCTAAGAACTACTTATATCTAAAAACTTGTTCAATCATATGAAGTAGGTCTAGTAATTCATCAGGTTACCTCTTTCCCTCAAACTTTGGAACATTCACTTTCACTCATGAAAAGTGAAAATCATGCTTCCTTCTAAGAGCATTGTTCAATGATGATCTCCTATCAGACCTCCACTTTTTGTAGAAAAAGAAAGAGAATCATCTAAGTCATTGTCAGAGGATTCAATGTTAGAGTTCTCACATCCCCTATCACCATGACTACTAT
Source organism: Warburgia ugandensis (assembly GCA_035236585.1). Lineage (NCBI taxonomy): Eukaryota > Viridiplantae > Streptophyta > Magnoliopsida > Canellales > Canellaceae > Warburgia > Warburgia ugandensis. The sequence continues at coordinate 51,041,727 of CP141127.1, read as the reverse complement.
ATTGATCTAAGTATTCTTAGAGCTATTCGGTTTATCTCCTTAGGTTGTCCATCTCAATATCACAAGCATATTTGTCAAAATTAATAGTTCACTATACACAAAATGTCATTGCAACCGTAAGATTTCCACTAAATTGATACTAGATAAACAAGTAAAATAGAAGATAATATGATACATTGTAAATCGTTTACCACTCTATGGATACAGAACATTCACTACCTTAAAGATATAGGACTAAAGTATGAAAATAACTATCACTCTGTGGATATAGAATAATCACCACCATAGAGACATAGAACCAAGGTGTAGTAATAGCTCACCTCTCCTTGCATACAAAAACACTACCAAAGAGATTGAGAACTATGGGTAGAAATTAGGCCACCAATTTTAAGGACATAGATCAATCACCACCTTAAAGATACAAAACTACCTCTCACCATCCATTGGACCCTTCCAAGAGATATAAGAAATTTGAGATGCATTCAAACTATCACAATGGAATAAATGTCCAATTCAACTATAATATATCCTTGGATTCATGCTAAAAAGGAGTTTAAATAATTAGGAATAGCCCTCCCAAATAAGCAATGCACAAACTACAAAGCAACTAGCTAACTACAATAGTTTCCAAAGCTAAAAAATGTTTTTTAAATATTGGCTAAACTAGGTCCTTCAAAATATGACTTTCTAAGTATGGCTTAAACACATTCAAAGAGTTTCCATACACATGTATTACAAATAAGCAAGTTCCTAAATTCCTTGATTTCACATGCAAGAACTTTTCTTAGTCTTTGCTGATTTGGAATGTTTGACTAGTCAATGCACCTTACCAAGAAAGGCATTTAGAAAATGTCTGGACCATGGAATTAGGAAGTCTTTTGACCATGGAAAAATTGAAAAATGCTATGGTGGACCATGGGACTCCTCCCATTGTGTCATGTTCAATGTCCATTTGTGATAATCTAAGATGCCTTCCATCATTTAATCCAAGATGCCCAATCATCATATAGTCTAGGCATTTTTTTAGTTTGGTTCCAAGATGCCTCTTCCAGCCAATCTAAATTGTTGATTCTTTCAAGACTTAAGTCATCCACTCCTCCATGATCTAATGTGTCAAAAAGGTTTTGATCCACGAGGGTTTGGCAATGATCTTAGTTGTTTAATGCTTGATCATCCTTGATCTCTCTTGATCCACCATTGATCTTGGAATTTTGGACACTAGTGTGTCATTCTCCCAATGCTGAAAACAACTCGTCTCCAAGCTATTTGCATCATCATCTCCTTTGAATGGTGAAGGATCCACTATGTTGAAAGTATTTAAAACTTTGAATTATGTAGGTAGCTTGATCTTGTAAGCGTTCTCACAAATTTTCTTGAAAACCTTAAAAGGTTTGTCTACTATTGGCTTGAGCTTAAAGTGTTATCTTTGAGGAAATCAATCCTCTCTAAGATGCACCCATATCAAATCTCCTTTTTGAAGTTCACTAAATTTTATGTGCTCATTTGCTTGTTCTTTATACTTCTCATTCTGAATCTTTGATTGGATCTACTCATGCATTTTCTTGATTTGCTTATCTCTATCTTTAGAATCTCCACTGAAATTAGTGGCTAGTGAGAGGACTACTCAATCCATTGGGTTCAAATAATCTTTTCATACACCACTTCAAAAGGACTAAAACTTGTAATTTGACTATAGGAACTGTAGAAAGCAAATTTAGCTTGAGTTAATATCAAGTCCTATTAGCAAATATTCTTTCCTACAAAACCTCATACTAGATAAGTCAAACTTGTATGAACAACTTCAAATATATGTCCAAAATTTGGTAAAGAGAAAATAGGAACATTGGTTACCTTTCATTTGATAAGTTCAAAGCACCATTGTGCTTCCTCCACTTGCAATTTCCTCCCTTTAAACATTCTATAATTGGAGCAATAAAATTGCTAAAATTCTTAATGAATAACAGGTGAGGTAATAAAAGCTTCTAATATCATGAAGATACTGAGAAATTGGTCAACTAAGAATAGCCTTCACTTTACTTGGATCAATCTTTACTCCATTGACTGAAATAACATATCCCAAAACAATAAGGCTATTGGTGAAGAAATTCCACTTCTTCAACATACAACTTTTGTTCTCGCAAAATATGTAGTACTTGCCAAAGATGACTTAAATACTCCTCTTAAATTTTTCTATACAAAAGAATATCATATAAGTGCACAACAAGAATTTTTCTACTGAACAGTTTAAAGATATAAGTCATTAAATGCATAAAAGTGCTAGGAGCATTAAGTAAGCTAAATGGCATAGCCAACTACTCATAGAGTCCATTTTTAGTTTTAAAAGCCATCTTCCATTCATCACGTGGTCTCATTCAAATTTGATGGTGCTAGCTACAAAGATCAATCTTTGAAAAAGTAGTAGCTCCATGGAGTTGATCTAGTGGATCATCAAGGCGAGGGATTGGGAAGTGTAATTGAGCATTATGTTATTCATTGCCCTCCTATCAATACACATTCTTCATGTTCACAAGAAGGGAAGGTACTAGCCAAGGACTATTGCATTCTCTAACCAAACCTTTGGCAATTAATTCATCAATTTGATGTTGTAATTTTTCATAATCTTTAAAAACTCATATGATATTCAGCTTTGTTAGGAGGGATAGAGCCATGAACATAGTCACTATAATGTTGTATATCTTTCAGTAAATACATCTTCAAACTCAATAAGCAATGATTATAAAATTAATGCAACTTTCCAAGATACAAAATTAGGCACCTCACCACACTTAGCTCTCTCTAAGAGATATAGAAAACTCAAGAAATCTAAGAAACACTCAAACTTCCGCAATGGAAAATTCTTTCCAATCAAATATAGTGTATCCTTGGATTCATGCTACAGATAGTTTTCAACAGCCAAGAATAGCCCAATATTGTATACAAAAATCACAAATTTTTATTGCTTTAGTGCATTAGATGATCATTTTTGCACTCAAATGATGGATTTGCACTAAAACCAATATTCAATTCATTTTTCAAAGTTAGATCACCTGTAATTATGCTTAAAACCAATTGTGAAATAATACTAATTAGGTTTTTTCTAGGTTTCCTAGTGTATATGTTAAGATCTAAGTGGAGGGATTAAGCTAATCAATAATTTATCTTGTCAATCAAGCTTAGATATAAATGAATAGCTTAGATCAATCTGATTTTGATGAATCATACCAATTAAAGAAGTAGAATCTCAAATCTTTGAGGATCCATCTGTTTCACCACCAAGGTCATGCATGCCTATAACTACTCACGTTACATTGTAAAAGAGAAAATTAATACATGGGCCCCACTCACTCTTTCATTCTTACACACATCAAGGACCCACAAGGATGAATGTATAACGTATGAATGCTGAGAGAGTCTATGTGACAACATAAGATGACAATCGATCACACATGAATGATCCCTCTTGACCTCTTGCAAACAAGAGAGAGATATTACTACTATAGAGAGAAAGCTCCTAGGACTATTCTACTTTTATCAATAGATGGTGTGATAGGAGGAGAGAGTCAATTGTAGGTGAATGGGGCTCAAGGAGATTGAGAAGGGCTAGTGACATTAGCTACTCCTCATTCTCTATAAGAGGAGGAGGCTTGGACATCAAAATGAGGTGAAAGTGTGAAGGAGGGGGAGAAGGGAGAATAGAGAATAGAGGAGGAGACAAATGAAAAGAAAGAGAGAAAAAAATAAACTCTACTCTCTCTTCCATCCATTAGGTAGTAATCCATTGTTTTTACTAATTTCTTAGAATAATTTGTTGTAATACATCCTCTGTAAGAGCTTGAAGGGAAGAAAATAAGTGTTCACTGCAAGTCTATCTCTCTTAGTCTCTTTCCCATTCATTTGCTTTGAAATTTCATACAAGGATTGCTTACTAGTTTGATCTACTATCTATTACCATCATTCTAGCTTCCAAATGTTATGAATGGCAGTGAGCTAGAGGTTAAATTTAGAAAAAGAAAAGCTGAAAACTAGTTTTCTAATTATGTTAGGCAAGTTTATTTTTGTCTAGAATTAGAGTGATCTTAGCATAACATTAGGAAACACCACTCATTAATTCCTAATGTCTTAAATGTATAAGAAAACTTTATTTGAAATTTATCTAAATTTGGAAAAGATAGAATTGCCCTTAGTACAATTCTTATATTCAATGTCATTACCTTTCATAATAAGTACCTAGAATTAATCCTCAATTCATTAAAGTTAGGTTTTACATGAAATTATTAGGATTTGATAATCTATCTAGTTTCTAATGATCAATTATTTTTAAGTTAAATTTTCAAAGAAACCACACTCCAAGAAAATGATCATAGTTTCAATCTTCTTCTTAAGTTATAAAGAGGAATAACTAGTAGTGGACCCTAATACTAGTTGAGGTAATCTCTAATCCTAACTTTTAATCATAATTAATTCTCTTAAAGCAATCTCATCCATTTGATCATTTTATCACATCATCTTGTAATCTTTCTAGTGTAAATCCCTTATGATCATGATAGTGGAATAATTGTTTCAAATGTTTTTGGCACCATTACATAAGAGGTAATCGTGTGATGACCCAGGTTTTTGAATTATATTTTCTTATTTATTTTCAAATGGTGGTCAACCAATTTTGCAAACATTTTGATAACTTAAGCAGCAAAAAAAAAATTCTTTGAAATTCTTTTCAGAAAACCTGAATGCCACATTTCACTCACATATACATACATAATTTTTGTATACAACGTATGTTTCCAAAGAAACTCATTTTATTAAAATTGTAGGATCGATCCAATGGTTCACATACACAGCCCCTTTATTACATCTTATGTCCAAAATACACAAATCAAAATTCAATCCAATCCGTTCACAAATGTACATAGTCGTGATCAACAATATGGTCTTCATCTTCCCAAGTCGTATCCCTCCATTCTTTTCTTTCTGTATCTAAGATATTGGAAACATTCAAACATTTATAATATCTCATCAAACTATGCTTGTTAGGGGATTCAAGAATATATGGAATCGTATAATTCAAAAGTACAGTATTCATAATCATCATATTCCATATGAATCACATAATTCAATTTCCATGAACCATACCATATATGATATTCTATCATATAATTTATCATGTAACATCTACTATGATAATTTCAAACCACTTACCACTATATTGTATGTATATATACAGTCAAAAACAGTGAAAAATAGTCAATAACTCAAAGATCAATAATCATACTTAGATATACTTAGTTGATAAATCATCTAGACTTTTGCTAGAAAAATACTCCCTCGTTAGGGCAGTATTGGCATCTCACTATGCCATGTATCATAATGCAAAATACTCAAGGACTACTATGTTGCAGTCTGATCCGTACTAGCACACTCGGATAACTGCCCTGTTCACTACTGATACCACGGTGAAAAATATTGTGTCACTGCCCATGTGGGGAGATAGGACTTTCACACTGGGGCCTTCCCATAATTGCCCCACCCGACTTTTAGCCTCTCTTTGGGTAAGGTATCATAATATCATCAAATATCAAGAAGCAGGTGGCCAAACGCCCATAACTTCCCTAGCATAGCATCTCCAGGCTTATGCCTGTTTAAAACAAAACCACAAGCCTCCATGCTTGTATATAAAATACTTCTTATACATCTCAGACAATTTGTTTGTTTATATTATCATCCTCGTATTCAATATCCCCATGCTAAGGATATAATTCCATTTCCAGATTTAGGGATCCTCATTTACAATGAATGATACCCATGTTCATATAAATTTAGGGATTAATCATTTATTGTAAATGATCCCCATTTCCTTTAATTTGGTATTCATATACCAAATGTTATTAAGTGTAAGGATACTCATTTGATACAAATGATATCCATTATTATTATGTTCTTATCTAAGTTTAGGGGTAATCATAAATGATACCCAGATATTTTTTATGTATTCCATCTAATTTCAATAGTTATTTCTATCTCATATACATGAATTATGATTCAAATGTAACTAAGCATATTATCTTCCTTAAGAATTATAATGTCTACGTATAACAACAATTCCATAGACCATAGGTCTTGTATTCTTAAAGTTCCTTCTACCTTCATGTAGTGATCCATCCCTTCATATCTTCCATAATTGACGTATGTAATATGCAAATACATACATACAATCATTATCTGTACAATTTTGGATAATCTCCTATTTATCTTCCTTATCTAATCTTGTCCTTTCATAGAAAGGATCTAGATCTGTCTTGTGTTCCTATCATCCATATAATCTATCTTCCTCATATAGTATTTATCCTATTGATCAATAGATCTAACAGTTAGAATAATCTTCTAATCTTTCATATCTAAGTATTTTCTATTCTAAGTCTTTGTGTGTCCATCTCTTTGATCTTCATCTTTTATAGATCCTTTGATCAACAATTTATACTTGTTGATAAAGATCAAGGGCCTAGATCTTCTATCATCTAGTTCTTCTTTGATCTAAGTTCAATTATTTGATCATCCCTAAGGAGGACGATCCTAGTTCTCTTCCTTGAATCATATTTGATCAAGGGTTTGGATTATCTAATCTAATGATCTAGATTTGTCTACAACATATATACATGGATACCTAATAAAATACAACATTAGGATTCTTATTGTTCTTGACCATTCAAGATCCTATGGATCTTGTTTGATCATCCTTATCTTACTTACAATTTTTATTAGGATTAGATAATTTACTAACCTTTTATGCTCTTATTATTATTATTATTCAACCAGTTAATGTTTTACTGGTGGAAGATACCTTTTTTCATCCTAAATCTAGACTGCTCCACTTATTTCCAATTGACTAAGGCTTATTGGTTGAATAGCTGAATACAAAGTGGTTACTTCAATCCTCATGTAAGGAGGCATTTAGACCTCACAAACGTCAATGGAAGGTAGGGGAAGAGCTAGGCTCTATTAGAAAATTCCTTAACCACCACGTTCATCATTCACTAGAGTGACCTTAGCTCAACCTTTCATAAGGTTCCTATGAGCATTTTAACCCTAAGTACTCTTTCTAATTGATTTTAATTAAATCTATGAACATTTAAAATGTCATTCATGGGGTTTATTATTCTCCTAGTTTAGGCCAAGGATTTGATAATCCTTATATTGTCCTACTAACTATAGCCCTTACTATCATTAAGTCCATGTCATTCATTCCATGTAAATGTCCATCAACTCTATTTTTCATTTAATTACATTTTCAATGTAATTTACATAACATAAGCATTAAAGCATACATAAATAAATAAATAAGTAAATCTAACAATTAAATCTACTAAGCAATAAAAGACAATTACAATATCATTCATTAAGTCAAATGAAAATTTAACATGCCATAACTGTTCATGATGATCCAATGATCATATTTGATCTCAATTCATTTTTCATCCCATTTAGGGTTTAGAACTTGATCTTTCATTTTCCCTTAGATCTAATACATTTTCTTAATTTTATTCTATCACTAGATCATTGATGCATCTCAATCCATATGATCTTAACTTTATATCATCATCCAAATGCATCCACACTGTCCAATCATCCTTAATCAAATTGAACAAGGAGATTACCATTCACTTTTATGGATTTTACTACTTTTAAGGGTCAAGATCTTAAGATCTAGAAAATAAATTACATCCAACCATTAATTTATTGTAATTATACATTTAGATCATCATATAAACTATTTTAAAAGGTCTGATCATGCTTGATTAATCAGATCATGAAGATTCATGCTCATTTTTATGATTTTTCTTCTTTTAAGGCTAGATCTCTTAATTAAACATAGATCAATCACTTCTAACCATTGATTCCATGTTTCAGAATCACAAGGTCATTAGTGGATCAAAATTATAAAGTTTGATCATTCCAAATTTCACTGATCATAGGAATTAATAATACTTTTCTTTATTAATAGAATTTTACATGCATCAAAATTGGAGCTTTTATATCTAAAACCGTAGCTAAATTGAGCTCTCAATTGAAGAAACAAGATTTTGGTTCAAAAATTGGACGGCTGAGATCATTCCAATAGAAAATGACAAGTGGAGTGCAGTCTGCCCCCGTTACCGTCATTTACAGGTGATTTGAGAGGAATCACGGCCTATGGGCGAGACAGTCCAATCTGGACCATCAGATCACCTAGCCTTGGATCACCCTCCAATCCTTACAATTAAGAGCTGAGATTTCACCTCCTAGGGTTTTTGGGCCCCAGGTTTCCAACCAATTGCTCAAAATTTACTTTTGAGCTGTGAAAGATGGAGATCTCACCATCTGTTGCCGAATCCATCATTTTTTATGAATTAGTGGCCAGAGGAAATCAAGGATGGTCAAAAATCACCTAGGGGATGGTAGAAATGAAAGGGAGTGAAGTGGGTGGCCTACCTGTTCTGGTCCAGTGAAGTAATTTCATTGGAGAAGAGATTTACTAATGAAAGAAAACCCTAACGCCGAAAAATGCATACAATCGAGAAAATTCCCATTGTTGTTGCCAGAGAAGGTGGGGGACCATGGGGGAAACACATACCACCCCATTTTGAAGATATTAAATGGTGCAAGATCATCGTTTAACAGCTAGATTGGCCAAAATAACTTGAAAATTCCACCGAAGGGTGTACCCAATAACGTGTTTGTCTTCATTTTGAGTTTCCCAATGATCCAGGAGGTGGATCATCATGAAAACTTAGGGATTTTGTAGATCAACCCTGTCCAACCAGATCCAATGGTGGAGATTGAAAAATAATGGCTGTAAGTGGATGGCTAATTCAATTAGGAATTTCCAAGCAGAAACCCTCATTCATCAGGGACGATGCGTCCCTAGACGCTCCTGTTGCAGACACGGGGGTCATCTGCCCGGGTGCGTATGGGGACATGCCAAAGGGAATGAGAGAGAAAGAGAGAAAGGAGGAAATGGGGGAGATGGGGGAGGATTCTGGAGCTGAGATTTCAAGGCATTGTAGGGGACCTAGTGAGAAACATTAGGAAAAATTTTGGGAATTTTTCTATGGTATTTATAGGTGTTTTTGAATTTTTTTATGATTACATGTAATTACCATGTTTCAATTCATTTTATTATTAAATTGGCATTGGATTCCCTGTAATGCCCGAGCAATTTACACTATTTTTAACGAAAATTGAATATTCTATAGGAAATAAACTGAGTTAAATGTTTCACTTTATTTAAAATAGTAAACAAAGGAATTTGTGAGAGAACTTAATATCATTAGATTCTACTCGAAAAATGGAATCCAACGCCTCAAAAATCACCCAAAACAGAGTTCGTATGAAGAAGTTACAGCCATTTAAAGATAGGGATATTTCTAGAAATTAAACAAAAAAAGAAAAAAAAAAGACAAAAAACGCAGGGGGCCATTTTGATAATGGCACCCCCTGTTGTCTTCAACCTCTAGACCCCTCCAGAAACCCGTTTTTCCTGATTTCTCTAGAATACACCAAGGGAAATGGCAGCACCGCCTTCTCCCCTCTATAAAAACCCCATCTCCCCCTCTTCAAAATCGCATTTTTTAAAGCCGTTTGAGATTGGGGTTTCCGACAAAATCGAAAACCCGTCTCAACCCATCTCCCTGCATTTTTCCGGCAACGGCCAGGCCCTAGTCAGGTTGGCCATTCCGTTCCCGTCTCCCCATTTCCCCGCTCTTCTCTGTTCCGATCTGGGCATTGGGGTTTTTCCCCTTCTTCACGGTTTTCGGCGAGCAGGAGCATCAGGGTGAAGAATAGGCACACCCATCAGCGATGGGTACTCTCCCAGACCACCCAGGTAAGCCCCCCACCCCTTCCTATTTGGTTTTGCTTCTTCCCTGCCCAGATCCATGCCGGATCTGGGTGTTTTCCGGCTGGGGAGACGCTGTGGAAACCGGAGAAGACGGGTTTCCTCTGAAACCCATCCAAAACCAGTTGTCACAGAACGTACCCCATGACACACACGAGTGACACGTCCCCTGGGGGCCAGCATCGCACGCACACAAGCGTGCGGCAAGCTTTTGACTTGTCCAAGATGCGCGGGTTATCCTGGGCACCAAGACGTGGCCCGCCTGCGTCGAAGAGGCATTTGCAGAACGCATTCGCGGTTCAACCAAGATACACGTGTGTCCTGGGAACTGGGGCACGTGGGCCTAATGAGACTTTAAAGTTAGGATTAGAGGATAAATTACAGAGTTTAACTATGGGAAAGTAGATCCACACCATAGGATCTAGCCTGACGAATGAATTAGGCAAGAACCATGGATCCAATAGGCAGATCTAGCTATCTAATGTCTAAATAGAATGAAATTAATAAGGACTCCTTGTATCCATTCATACCCAAGAGTTTATAAATGAGACCCAGGGATGGGTTAAAGTGATAAAGGACGCGACTCCAGGAGACTTTGAGGTAGGTGCTCTATCGCTACTAGACTTTTTAAAAGAGCCATGATTGTTTTATGCATGTTTTAAGTATAAGTTATATAACTTGTTTAGCATGACTTAATTCAGTATACATATGATAAATGCTTTATGCATAGATATGTTTTGCAAATAATTGCATATACATTATTCATAGATATGTTTTGCAAACAAATGCATATATTGCATGATTTGTGAGCATTGAGTTTTTGAAAGATTGCATGTCCTTGAGGGTTACCAAAAGACGCCGGAGTGCCCAAAAGATGCTGGGTAGGCAGTTGTGAGGGTCAGGCAATTGTGAGGGACCTAAAGAGGACAGGTTTTGAAAAAGAGGTTTAACTTGTTTGATCTAATATGATTTGGGCTGATAAGCTCGTGGGCGTTATGCCCAGAGGTTTGGGTTGGCCTCTAGCCTCTAGCCTCTACCACTATTAGGTGGATGGGTACCACGCCCAAAAAGGGCAACATCCCTGCTTCGACTGCATGTGGTACAGGGGGCTACCACTGGTGTCATGGCACTAGGTCGAAGTGTCATATGTCCCGTGGAAGCATATGACCCTATGTCCTCAGGTACCCGGGGACCACACGGCGGCGAGGTCGTGGGCATAGTTGGACCCTATGGTTTGAGGATTTATTTGCATTGCATATGGCATGATATGAGGTTGGTTGACCATACCAGATATCCATGAGTTGGATTCAGTGGAGCATCTTATGCATATCATTATGTTTATGATATATGATACTTTCGACTTGGATTATGCTATTCTTGAAGTCGTCAGTATTCTGATTTGACAGTGGTTTTTAGTATCGACATTGACCATGATTGTTCGAACATGCACATGTTTTAAAGAGCATATGATTTTAAACATAGCATGCATTGCAAAACTAGTAGTGATAGACTCCTACTGAGTATAGTATATACTCACCCTATCCTTAACATTTTTTAGGATAGTTCCACTCACAAATAGAAGACGTCCCAGGAAATGTTAGTGCTATGAGCAAGTGAATCAAAAAGGAAACAATTATACATGTAAGTAAACTCTCAACCCTTTGGACATGTATTTGTATTTATTTACAGTTGGGCTGTGTGCTATGACTGGATAGACCTGGGGAAAAATATTTATGATTTCTAAAGTTTTTCAAAAACTACTTTGATTGTTGTGAAAGCAAATGACACTCGGGGTTTTCAAAATGAGTTTAAAACAAAAGATTTTCTGCTACATTGCATTGTTTTTTCAAAATAGGGATCCCGCCTTAGGAATTTAGATTTTTCATTTAAAAATGCATGAGAAAACCCGGGTCATCACATTCCCACTGCCACCTCCTTCTCCACTAGTAATTGGTAGTGGTTTGACTCATGATGGTGGTCTTCCATACCATTGGCCCACCTTGTGGGCCCCACATAGTTGTGAAAAAATCGATAATGAAGAAAAATATGGTTTATTCCTATGAACTTGGAATTTAGCGTACTTAGTGTCATTTTGATTAGTTTTCCAAGTACATTCCAAATTTTGATGTCTTAGGTCTCGGTTATGAGTAAAATTACCATGTTATCCTTTTATTCATAAAAATAGAGAAAAATAAAGATTTTTCATCCGGACTTAGAATTTAACGTACTTCTAGTCATTCTGATCAGTTTTTTGAGTACATTACAAATATCAAAATTTTAAGTCTTGATTTTATTTTATAAAAATTGAATTCTCCTAGAACTCAAAGTTCTAGTTTCACTTTTAGAATTTCAACTTTTAATTTTTAATAATTCAATTATATTCATAAAAATTGGGATTATTACAAATCATGTGGCCAAAGTACCAAATTAGGTTTAAGTTAATTTGGTTAGTTTACTTTTCTATTATAAAGAAGTCAACCTCTATTTTACTTCAAATCACAAATTCAATTTAAAGATTGTGATTATACGAGTCAAGGGTAAATACGAGTCAAGGGTAAACCATCGCTGCTTCAAAGTGGAGGTGGTTTGTAAATGGCTTACCCTGCTATGAGAAGACTTACTTAGGACCTCACTGTAAGATCTACTAACTTGTTTATTTTATCTTAGATCTAGAATTTTCATTTTTAAAGTATTTTTTGGTAGTATAATCTCATACAAATAGCATTGATCTTTTAGTTGTTGCATATTTTCTAAGTTGTTGCATTAATTTATTATTTTTCTTACAGTTTTAGACAAGTTTATCTGCTTTAAAGTTATTTTATTATGCCATGATGAATGAAAATTGATTAGGAAGGCATCATGTCCTACAAGATCAAGGGTGGATTTCATCACCACCTCATGGCCCACTTAGGTTAATTATCATCTTTTGCATATCCTAGCCTTTAAGTTTTAATTAAAATCAATTAGAAGAGACCTATAAAGGCTTTTAAGCTCATAGAACCCTCTTGGAAGGACGTGAACTACTGTCACTCTAGTAGCCTAAAGTTAAATCATTGTGTTGGCACTTAAACAACTAGCTCTATAACACATGTTATGACTTACATTACCTATGACTAACTGAAGAGGGAGTGAAGTGGTTGATTTAGCAAGGATCCAACTGGTAAGCAGGAAAACAAGTCTTAAAAGAGTAAAGGATTTGTCTAGATTAGGATAATCTAAAAGCTACTCCCCTCACAGAAAATTAAGATAATCAAAATATTTTTTAGCTTATTAGCAATGGGTTTGTTAATTGTGTCCTTTGTTTGTGCATCATTCTAAGTTTCTTCATTTAGTTTACTTTTCAAAAAAGAAGAAGAAGAAGAAATTGTTGTTTACATTGTATACAAAGATTAAAAAAAATTGCATTGTATGCACATCTGGATACCCAATGAAACCAGAAGGTTCATCAGATTAATCCAAGATACCATACAAATCCTCTAGTGACTTGCACAATGCTAACATGATAAATTTAGTGTTGCAAGATTTATTTAATTAATCTTCCTTTTCGAACCTACTTGAGGCCTATTTGGCCCATTATTATAGATTTAATGAGACTATATTAATAGAAGAACTTAATAGCCTCCTTAATTCTATGTCTATCATGGACACGAATAACTGGAAACCTCATTTTGAGGAATTTCACCAGAGGGAGTCCACTCCCATTCCATCCTCAGTTGAACCCTTAAACTAGAGTTACCACCTCTATCATTCAATCTTAAGTATGCATATCTAAGAGACCACTTTCTTGCTACATTTTAACAATGTATGTTGAGTATCTCCAACGTTATGGTAGAGCACTTTTTAAATGTTTGCATGGATAGCTCTTGTATTTTTTAGTAGTTTTTAATATATGCTTTGCAAATTTCAAAAATCTTTGAAAAATTGTGAGGACAAAAATTTAGTGCTAAACTGGGCGAAGCACACTCCAGTTTCATTTGGGACCTAGCAATTGAGTGGGCCTCATCCCTTTATGATGTTTTTGTACCCTAGTTTTTCAAAACTTACTTTTTCTACATCATCCATTCTTTATTTCTTAGTGTTGTTGGTCCATCACCCTACTTTTCAAACATTGAGGACAATGTTTCCCTCAGGGTGGGGGTGCAGAATTCTTCCAAATCCTGGTCTTTTTATAGTTTACTACTACATGAGAGCCTCATAAAGAGGGTAAAAAACATTAATAGAAGTCGGTACCGAAAGCGAATTCTATCGAGCAAACTTGGAAAATAGATAAGAAAAGAAGTTAGTAAGGAAATGGTTTTAAGAATCTTTATTTTTAAGTCAATAACAAATATGAATTTAAAAACAAAAACTTTTAAAGTCATTTGGAAAAAATGGCTTCAAAAGTTGATGTCTTTTAAGGCATTTTGTCAAAACGACTTAAAAAACTATTTTTTTTAAAGTCATTTTGAAAAGAAAAAAAAAAGACTTCAGAAAGGCATCTTTTGAAGTCAATCTAAAAAAAACAACTTCAAAAGAGTTTCTATTTGAAGTTGTTCTAAAAAAATGACTTAAAAAATGTTACACTTTTGAAGCCTTTCTAAAAAAAACTTAAAAAAGACACTTTTGAAGTCATTTTTTCCAAATCAATTCAAATACGAACTCTTTTAAAGTTGTTTTTTTCATAACAACTTCAAAAGATGCCATTTTCAAAGTCATTTTTTCAAAAGGACTCTAAAAATGCTTTTTTATTTCTTTTACTTATGTTGTAATCTACCTACATTTCGCATACATTCAATGTGCTACCTACTACATTGCTCTTGCAATCTTTAAAAATATGAAAAAAATACATTCACTTCTACATTGGGTATAAAACATCCAAATTCTTCATCCATCCTCCCCACACCACATTCACACATACATTCATTTCCACATGACATTAACATCTTGAAATGACTTGATAATTAAAGAAACCACATCACATTCACTGCATTTATAGCAAATTCACTTCATTTACTTCCGCATGTGAAGTTCCCCTCATTCATCATCCCATAAAATATATATGCAGCAATGAAAATAATGAAAACTAGAAGAATACATAAATATCTACATTCGCGACATTTATAGTCCAATTTCCCTCATTCATCCCATATAATGTATATACTTTAATGAAAATAATGAAAAGTAGAAGGAATATGCATATCAATGAAAAGAATACTTTATCATGGATAAGGTAATTTACATTCATGAAGTTACTCCAATTGTTCTACTGGAAACTCATGACATATTCAGCCCATACGCTTCGTACATCATTGAGGTTTGCTTTGGAGTAACTCTTCTTGTTTGCCCATTCAGAAAGTATAGTAGCCTACTGTAATAATCGAGCAATTTACACTATTTTTAACGAAAATTGAACATTCTATAGGAAATAAACTGAGTTAAATGTTTTACTTTATTTAAAATATTAAATGAAGGAATTTGTGAGGAAAATTAGTACCATTAGATTATACTCAAAAAATGGAATCCAACGCCTCAAAAATCACCCAAAACAGAGTTCGTATGAAGAAGTTACGGCTGTTTAAAGATAGGGGTATTTCTGGAATTTAAACAGAAAAACGAAAAGAGACGAAAAATGCAGGGGGCCGTTTTGATAACGGCACCCGCTGCCGTCTTCCACCTCTAGACCCCTCCAGAAACCCCTTTTTTTTTATTTCTCCAGAACACCCCAGGGGAAAGGGCGGCACTGCCATTGAGGGGCACTGCCTTCTCCCCTCTATAAAAACCCCATCTCCCCTCTCCAAAAAACACGTTTTTCGGCATTTTTTCTAGTCGTTTGGGACTGGGGTTTCTGGTAAAAACCGGAAACCCGTCTCTCTGCAATCTTCGGCAACAGCCAGGCCCTAGTCAGGCCGGCCATCTCCCCATGACCCTCTCTTCTCTTGTTCCGGCCTTGCACGATTTCCCCCTTCTTCGAGTTTTCTAGCAACAAGGGTTTGGGCAGGCAACCTACAAGGCGGGAAGAGCACCATCTCTGGCTGCCAGGTAAGCCATCCCTCCTTCTTTTCCTCTCCGTTTTGGTTCCCCAGGGCCAGATCCATGCCGGATCTGGTCTTTTCCAGTCGTTTTCCAGCCACGATCCTGGCCGAAAAACGTTCCAAGCCAGCTTGGGCCGGCCCTGCACGAACCAGGCATCCCAGGGACGCCATGCTGTACATGCACCTGGGACTGGGTCCCTGGGACAGGTTCTAGGTGTATGACAGTGCGTACACTGTCCCAAGTGCGACCTTCAGGTGCGCGCGCGACATGGGGCACAGGTCCTAGCTCGACCAGGGTGCACGGGGTGCCCTGGGAGCTGAGACGCGCCATGCTACAAGGTGCGTCCGTGCGATGATGCGCGTCATAGCGCGTCACTTAAGCATGCATGTGCGCGTGCAAAACGCGGATCTAATGAGACTTTAAAGTTAGGATTAGAGGATACTATTGGAAAGTAGATCCACACCATAGGATCTAGCTTGACGAATGAATTAGGCAAGGACCATGGACCCAATAGGCAGATCTAGCAATCTAATGTCTAAATAGAATGAAATTAATAAGGACTCCTTGTATCCATTCATACCCAGGAGTTTATAAATGAGACCCAGGGCCGGGTTAAAGTGATAAAGGACGCGACTCTAGGAGACTTTGAGGTAGGAGCTCTATCGCTACTAGACTTTTTAAAAGAGCCATGATTGTTTTGAGAATGCATGTTTTAAGTATAAGTATATGACTTGTTTAGCATCACTTAATTCAGCGTACATATGATAAATGCTTTATGCATAGATATGTTTTGCAAATAATTACATATACATTATGCATAGATATGTTTTGCAAATAATTGCATACATTCTATAATTTGTGAGCATTGAGTTTTTGAAAGATTGCATGTCCTTGAGGGTTACCAAAAGACGCTGGAGTGCCCAAAAGACGCTGGGTAGACAGTTGTGAGGGACCCAAAGAGGACAGGTTTTGAAAAATACATTGCGCATATATTGCCAAGACATGTGCTACATGCATAGATTGCATGATAAGTGTGGCCTTGGCCGATGAGGGCTAGCCAACGAGGGTGGGCCAGAGAGAGCTGACAGGCTTCTAGGCTGGCAAGCTTCTAGGCATGGTTATCACTTTGAATGTGAGACTAGCATGAGCAGATTTTATGCGTTGCATGCATGTTTTGCAACCGATTGCATAAATTGCATGATTTATGATGAATAAGTGTCATATGCCCCGTGGAGGCTATGACCCTGTGTCCTCAGGTACCCGGGGACCACACAACGGCGAGGTCGTGGGCATAGTTTGGACCCTATGATTTAAGGATTTATTTGCATTGCATATGGCATGACATGAGGGTGGTCGACCATACCAAATATCCATGAGTTGGATTCAGTTAAGCATCTTATGCATATCATTATGTTTATGATATATGATACTTTCGACTTGGATTATGCTATTCTTTAAGTCGTCAGTATTTCAATTCGATAGTGGTTTTTAATATCGATATTCAATGTGATTGTTCGAACATGCATATGTTTTTAAGAGCATATGATTTTAAGCATAGCATGCATTGCAAAACTAGTAGTGATAGACTCCTACTGAGTATAGTATATACTCACCCTATCCTTAACATTTTTCAGGATAGTTCCACTTACAAATAAAAGACGCCTCAGGAGATATTAGTGCTATGAGCAAGTGAA
Organism: Warburgia ugandensis; assembly: GCA_035236585.1. NCBI lineage: Eukaryota > Viridiplantae > Streptophyta > Magnoliopsida > Canellales > Canellaceae > Warburgia > Warburgia ugandensis. Next base: position 51,024,153 of record CP141127.1, on the reverse strand, counting down.
TAAACAAAGGAGACAACTATACAAGTGAGTAAACTCTCTACCCTTTGGACATGTATTTGTATTTATTCACAATTGGGTTGTGTGCTGTGACTTGATAGACCTGGGGAAAAATATTTATGATTTCTGAAGTTTTTCAAAAACTACTTTGATTATTGTGAATGCAAATGACACTCGGGGTTTTCAAAAGGAGTTTAAAACAAAAGATTTTTCGCTACATTGCATGGTTTTTATAAAATGGTTTTCAAATAGGGATGCATCCCGCCTTAGGAATTAGATATTGAATTTAAAAATGCATGGAAAAACCCCGGTCGTCACAACTACAATACAATATTTTAATTCAGTTAACATGTTCTTTTGAGCTGGGATCCATCAATGATAAGTGCTCAATTTTGTATAAAAGGTGTCCAATTAGTAGCTCATGTGTTATAAATTGTAAACATTATCCTAGGGTTTTTCTATAAATTCATAACACATGCATTTTTGATCTAATGATTCAAAAGTTTAATATCTTATAGATTCAAAAACTAATCAAGGTAGGTATGTGAATTGTAATAATTTTCTAGAAATTAATTAGGGTATTCAATCTTTTGTAGTTATTGAGATGATGATGCAAATGCTGAGATTGCTTTAGATGAGGAACTAAATTCCCATCATTCCAAAGGTCACGTAAGGGTCAAGATCATTTCAAGGTAAGTAGAAAAGCCATCAAGGAAAAGTTAGGAGTCAAGCCACATGAGCCTTGAAGCTAAGTGAGCAAGTCATTGAAGCCATCAACCTGAGCCATTTAAAGCTAACTACATGGTTCACACCTTTTGGGAAGTTTCCATGCAACTTCCCTCTTGAAAAGAAAAAAGGTGATTTAAAGAGAGAAAATAGGAACAAGTTTGACTTATCACTAAGGGTAGGTGGTAGGCAAGGTGGACCAATAGGAGAAGAGTCCTCATTCCTTAGACTTTCCTTTTCTCTCACCTTCTAATTCCCGCTTTCCTAGCACCTTCCTAGAGTCCTACTTCTAATTCACTTCTTAAGTTACCTATCCTATCTTATCTCTATCCCAAAACTTATCTCCTTTTCCTATTTTCCTAGGGATATAATTCTACAAAATCTTATCTTTTTAGAAAATATGGAACATAATATGAAAGAAAGGGAGGTCCTCCACCTTTTTTTACACAGGGAGTTCCACACCCCCTTTTGGGCTGGTCCTCCACTTGGATTTCATGCATGATTCTCTTGCTTCAAGCCTTATTAAAGTTGTTCCAGCCTCCTTCAAATTCAACACTTCTCCTTCTTTGTTTGCTCTTCAATTAGGTTGGTTTTTTCTTGCACCTTTACATTACTTGTTGCTTGCTTTCATCTCTAGTATTATGCTTCAAGTTCTTTCCTTATTTTCCTTGCTTGTTTGTTCTAGTTGCATATTTTAGAGCCTTGCATCCTAAAGCTATTAATCTCTTGTAATGAAAGTTAATAGAAGGTAACCTTAGGATCAAGTTAGTTGTTCTTTGTTCTCCTTTGAATCCTTGCCTTTCTATTGTTTCTCTTCCCTTACCTATCTTTGAGTTTGTTCCATTTCTTTTCACTTTCTTTCTCTTTGGATCACAAGCATGCTACTTAAGGAATTTTGGATTGGAATTTGGTTTAGTTTTATGTCTTGACGAAGGCACAATTTTCTTTCTATACGTATGTAATTATGCGCACACTTTTGTATGAGTTTTAATTCAATGAAAGTCTATGTTCGTGCACAATTTCCATGGTTTATTTAAGTGCCTTAACATTGGTTATCATGTTGATTCTTCAAGCTTAGTTCCCATGCACACCCTTCGCTTTAATTTCCATGCACACCATAGTAATCCCATGCATCAAAATCTATTAGTTTCATTCACATCATCCTAGGTTAATTTCCACATAGGTTTCACATGCACCACATTCAAGATCCATGTGCACAACTCCATGGGTCATGCGCATGGTAATTGGGTGATTTTTCTTGAAGAAGTTAATTGTTTTCTTGTTTCATTATAATTTAGTATTCTTTGGTTACTTACTTGCATCTTAGATTTTGATAGTTTCTAATTTTAGTTTTTAGAAAGGGTCAATTTTGTTAAGTTTCCTTATTAGTAGTTTCTATTTTCATGCATGTGTCCTTTTAGATGTTATTTGCTTTCCTAGTTTAATCAAAACCATCTTTTTCACTGAAGATAAGTGGCTAAATGAGATCCAATTGATTGAATATATGTGAGATTGTTTGTGGGATCAACCTCTCTCACGTGCAAATTACTACATTGACTAGTGTGTTTGCAAGCAATATTAAAGCTACATCAAGTTTTTGGCACTATTGCTTGGGAATTGAAATGATTTGTAGTTAGATCCTTATTTACATTATCTATCTCTAGTTATAATGTTAGGCTGCATTATATTAGGGTTGTTGCATCATATTTGCTTATTTTCCAATTCCTCTAAATTTGACATATCACTCTGATTTTGTGTGAGGGGAATTTGGCAAAAGAAGGTATGGCTATCCTATGGGCCAAAGCTTCATCAAATTAATTAGGTTTTCCTTGCTTTCTTAGATTAGGTTTTTGAGTGAACATGTAGTGAGGCCCCATTGCAATTTGCAATTATTTATTTCATCTTAAATTGATAGTAATAATACAGACCAAGTGTGGGGTATGATGGCCCACACTTGAACTTCATCAGAAACCCCATTGTAAGTTATTCTCACTCCCTTTTGTTTTTCTAGTGTCCTTGCATTTAAATTGAAATTTACATTTTGATTGGTAGTTTAATTCATATAGATTTGGGTCATTGTGCACAATATAGGTTGATTTTATACTTGTTCCATCTTATTTAGGGCTATTGCATTAGATTGCACCTATTTAACAAAGGTTACTTTGTTAAATAGCATATATGTAGGCATTAGTTTCCCTTTCCTTGCATTGCATTACACATTTATTGCTTTATGTTAGATGGATCACATTAATAGTAAGGGCCCCACAGGAACCCTCATAAGGTAAGGACTAGATTTCATCACTAGATCCTTGGCCTAACTAGGTAATCAAATAAATTCCTTGTATGTTTGTGATCCCAACCCTTAAAGCTTAATTTAAAATCAAGTAGCAAGAGACTTAGGGTTTTGAGCTCATAGGAACCTTTTTGAAAGAGGAGATCTATTATCACTCTAATGGCTCATCAACATTGTGGTCATAGTGGGTATTTAAAATCCAAGTGATTTTTCCATGCCTTTTATTGACAGTTGTTGAGGTTTAAATGCCTCCTTCCATGAGAATTATATTAAATACCTTGGGCAAGACCTAACTAGTAAGCATTAGTTGAGCCTAGATTAAAGTAGGAGGTGTCTAGATTTAGGTCTAAAAGTTACTGCCTACGGATTAATAAAGAACATCAAAATAGCTTGTTGTCAAACCATTAGGGATTGATTGTGCATTATTTAGAGTTAATAGTCACATTTAGTTAGGTTGCATCATGTAGTCAAGGCTTTCCTTTAATTTAATAAAAAAGAAAGGTATTTAGTCATTGTATACAATGATTTATTTCATTGTAAATAAAGTTGAGTACAATGGCCTACCAAACAAGGGATAATCAACCATCACTTTCATACTATTTCACTCCTATGCCCTTAAGCTATGAAGATATGTATGAGATAGAGCCAACCTATAATCCTAATTTGTTTAAGACATATGATAGAATGATCGCTACAATGAATAGAATGGAAAGTCTAAGGAATAGGTTAAATGCTTTTAGGCAAGAAAATTAGTCGCATCAATAACCTCTGTATGAGAATTACTATACCAAGTCCTATCAACAAACATAATAAAATAATGATTATGCCTATTTTGAACCACTATACCCCATTACTTCATGACCATCAAGCTCCACCTACAATGGATATTATCAAGACCAAGTGGATGCAGCTAATGCATTCCCTAAACCTAGCAATTGTTATCCTAAGATAGACTATCAAGACTCTAATGGATGGGCTATGCATGAGGAACGACTATTATCTCAAGAATATCAACCATATTAGGAAGAAACCATCATGGTCCCACTGTAATCAACCCTACCATGATTGTCAAGAATATCAGGGACAACCATCATGGTTCCATGCTGATCAACCTTTCCCTAGTACCCTAATGCCACAATAGTATGAGCCATATGAGTCTGAAGAATCATTCAAAGAGACCTTACTTAAAGAAAATATGGAATTAATATCATTTCAAATGGATCAAATGCATGATGACTTTATACAATGGGGTGACGAAATGAAACAAATTAAGGAGGAGAGTGACAAAACCCTTGAAAGAATTATAAGAATGGAAATACCATATGTTCCTTCCTAAGTACAAGATTTCCCACCATCCTTGGAATCCTCAATACATATCCATTCAAGACATGTCCTGTCCTTTTTCTAATTAGAATGAAGATACCTCATTTGATAAAGTGAATGAGTATATGGATACTCAACCATTAATGGACACTTTTCAATGGCAAGACCGAGTAGAACACCTATATTTCCTAAAACTCAATTTGAGTTTTATAGTGTAGAGGAAGTACCCAATGGGATCTACAGACTTTATTTGATCAAACCCCAAATAGCAAAGCCATACCACCAAAAATCTTACATGTGCCTAAAGAATAGGAAGAAAAAGAGTCAATTAATGTTTTGACCCAACATTAACCAACTCCAAGGTACACATTAGAAAACTTAAGGGTCTAAGCCCTGCCAGCCCCTACCTCCAAAATAAAAAGAACAACCTTTTAAGGAAATGCAAAGTTAACTTATACCCCAATTTTAGGAAAATGTAATAGAGAAGGAGGAAAAATATGTACTGATTGCAATGGGCATCATTATCCCTCAAAATCTAAAATTGTGGTGGTCTACTATGTCATTATCTTGTCACCACCAAAAATTTTAAGGTAGAGAATGTATATTGACTACTGTGAAATTCTTTCATGGAGTGAGAAATTCCTCCATTACTAGAGTTATAATTAGGTTAATCAATTAGGTATGGAGTAAATTATTTAGTCTAGTATGACTGACGATGTTAAACTTAGGGCTCATTGAGAGGCAACCCAAGATTTTTTTAGAGAGTCTCATTATTCTATACTACCCATTCATCATTAGGTCCTATGTTTCAAAACATTGAGGCCAATGTTTAATTCATGTTGGGGTGTAGACATGTATGAGATTTCGAGTTTTTCTTTAAAGAGAGAGAGAGAGAGAGAGAGAGAGAGAGAGAGAGAGAGAGAGAGAGAGAGAGAGAGAGAGAGAGAGAGAGAGAGAGAGTTTTCAAAGTTTTTAGGTCAAAGTTCCTTTACTATGATGAGAATTGGATTTTCTGAGTATTTCCCCAACTTTAACTTCTTAATAGAAATACATATGATTAATTCTATATTTTATTCATGTCCTAAAGTATTTTACAAAAGTTAAAACACTCTTACCCACAGTGCATAAATTTAAACAGATAGATGGTATGACTTAAAGACCCTTAGGAAAATCAGTGGAGAACTATACCCAAGTGAATATTAGAGACTATCATTTGTCTGAGGGTTATATATATAATTCCATATTTTCTTTAGCAAACATTAATTTGAAAGATCCTAGTATCCTTGTTTTGGTCATTATCCAAGAATCAAATAGGAGTACTAACTTTCTTTCCTAAACATTTATTGAATCTAATAGGCTTTAAAGAAACCCAGAAAATGATATAGGCCATCCTTGTTTTAGCCTGGAGACATAAAGCCTATCTAGTAATGTATACTACTTCTTATACCCTTTGACCCTTTTGGTAAGCCTTTTCTTTTCAAAACCTCATTTACCTTAACTCGAAAAACTAAGTAAAATATCCATTACCTATCTTTCAAAATGAGTAGAGATGGTTGAAAAAGTATAAAAAGGAATGCAAGAAGTGAAAGATATCAAAGTGTTTACACAGAAAAGCATTTCCCTCGAAGAAAAAAATAAATACAAAGAAAAGTTAGAAAACAAGAAATATCAATAAAAAGAAAAATGAAGAGGAAAGAAAAATTAGAAAAGATATTCACTTTAGTACAATCAAAAGAAAATTTGTCTAAACAATAGTTAGAAACTTTGAATCCTTATACCCTTTCATTTAGAACCATTACCAAGCCTATGTTTTGTCCTATCTAAAGACCTGTTGTTCTATGGTGGAAAATAGCCTTTATGAGGATAAATATGAAGGAATTAAGGTGAACTACCCTTATTGGTCTTGGTAATGGTATCTATTCTTAGGGATCATGTTCCTTTATCTCATATGTGCTTAAAAGAAATTATGTGAACCATCAATATCTTTGGATTCGGTCACATAGTGAGAGGAATTTGTTTGACCCCTTTCTCTAAGAGCTTTTATTTTTTAGTGTATAAAAATGAAAATTTGAGGTCAAAACATCTTTATAATAAAGAAATAAGTATATCAATTTAGAGGTCTTGATTTACGTAGCATGTACATACATTGCACTCCAAGATATAATTGTAATAAAAATGGCTTTGGTATGTGAGTAACTTACAGAATTTCTCATTCATCTTTGTTTAGTTGCTAAACTTAATAAAGTGATAATGAATGAGAATTCTCTGAGATAAAATAAAAGACTTAACCTTATTGAATTTTGTAAGTATATTCATTGCAAACCCTCATGAGACTTAACTCATCCACTAGGGATTACCTAGGGGTTTAAGGGTTGTTGCATATGTTGAATGCAATTATGAATACCTACAAAAATGACAACCACTTTTGTTTTTATGATTCTTTGCATGTTTTTCTTGGGACTACAAAATGCTTGTTAGGGGTGTGATAAGCTCTCAATTTTGTATAAAAAGGATCCAATTAGTTGCTCATGTGTTATAAATTATAAACATTATGCTATGGTTTGTTCAAAAATTCATGACACATGCATTTCTGAACTAATAATTCAAAAGTTTGATATATTTTAGGTTCAGAAGCTAATTCAAAGTATGTACATAATTTTCATAATTTTTTAGAAGTTAATTAGGATTTTTGAGCTTTTGTAGGTATTAAGATGATGATCCAACGACTAAGATCACTTTCAATGAGAATCAAGGATCAAGATCAATAGAGAGAATATGGATCTAAATTCACATCATTCCAAAGATCAAGCAAGAGTCAAGATCATTTCAAGGCAAGCAGAAAAGTCATCAAGAAAAAGTTAGGAGAAGCCAAGCCACATGAGCCTTGAAGCCAAGGGACCAAGCCATTGAAGCTATCAACCTAAGCATTTAAGTCAACTGCATGGTCCATACATGCGGGGAAGTTTCCATGCAACTTCCCATATGGAAAAAAAAAAAATGTAATTTGAAGAGAGAAAATAAGAAGAAAGTTTGACTTTTCAACAAGGGTAAGTGGCATATAAGGTGGACCAATAGGAGAAGAGTCCTCTTATGTAGACTTTCCTTTTCTCTCACTTTCTAATTCCCACTTTCCCAGTATCATCCTAGAGTCCTACTTCTAATTCCCTTCCTATCTTATCTCTTTTTCCTATTTTCCTAGGCATAGAATTCTACAAAATCTTATCAAATATGGAACATAATATAAAAGAGACGTAGGTCCTCCATGTTTTTTACATAGGGAGTTCCATGCCCCCTTTTGGGCTGGTCCTTCACTTGGATTTCATGCATGATTCTCTTCCTTCAAGCCTTATTCAAGTTGTTCCATCCTCCTTCAAATTGAACACTCTTCCTTCTTTGTTTGCTTTTTAATTAGGTTGGTTTTTCTCTTGCTCTTTTACATTACTTATTGCTTGCTTTGATTTCTAGTTTCATGCTTTAAGTTCTTTCCTTGTTTTTCTTGCTTGTTTGTTCTAGTTGTGTACTTTAGAGCCTTGCATCCTAAGAGCTATTAATCTCTAGTATTGACAGCCAAGAGAAGGTAAACATAGGATCAAGTGAGTTGTGCTTTATTCTCCTTTGAATCCTTGCATTTCTATTAGTTCTCTTCCCTTACCTATCTTCAAGTTTGTTACATCTCTTTTCACTTTCTTTCTCTTAGGATCACATACATGCAACTTAAGGAGTTTTGGATAGGAATTTGGTTTAGATTTATGTCTTGAAGAAGGCACAATTTTCTTTCATTAAATATGTAATTATGCACACACTTTTGCATGAGTTTCAATTCAATAAGGGTCTGCTTCTTGTGTAATTTTTCATGGTTGATTTAAGTGCCTTAACTTTGATTATCATGTTGATTGTTCATGCTTAGTTGCCATGCACACCCTTCTCTTTAATTTCCATGCACATCATTATAGTTCCATGCATCAAAGTCTATTAGTTTCATATCATCCTAGGTTAATTTGCAAATAGGTTTCATATGCACCACATTCAAGATCCACGCACACAACTCCAAGGATCATGCGCATGGTAATTGGGTGATTTTTCTTTAAGAGGTTAGCTGATTCCTTGAATCATTATAGTTTAGCATTCTTTGATTACTTGCTTGCATCTTAGATTTAGATAGTTTCTAATTTCAATTTTTAGAAAGGGTTAATTTTGGTTTGTTTTCTTATTAGTAGTTTCCATTTCCATACATGTTTCCTTTTATATGTTATTTGCTTTCCTAGTTTAATAGAAACCATCTCTCTTTGGTTTAAGATAAGTGATTTAAATAAGATCCAATTCATTGAAAATCCATGAAATTCCTTATAGGATCAACTTCTCTCACATGCAAATTACTACATTGATTCATGTGCTTGCAAGTAATATTGAAGCTACACCAATCAACATTAAAAAAATATAGGATTGAGACTAGTAAAAAGTATCTTACCTTTCTTAATTGGGAGACATTAACACCATCATGTACTTCGGTCCTCATGTATCTCAGCATATAGTACCCACACTCCTAATCAGACTACTATCTAAGGCACTATGCAAGAAAGAAAACAAAAGGGATCAATAAATACCATATTTAATGTTATAATTTTAGTTTATAAAAATAGAGTAAGTAACTATTTTCAATACTTTCACATTCTTCCAAGTGATTTTTGGTGGTTGCACAGTCTAGGCCAAATTAACCTATGTTAACCATGCTCTACAAATTTAAATTTTAAATGCATTAGATATGGATAAAAAATTACTTATCTATAGATTATACATGAAAAAATTAAAAAGCTTACTTATTTATTATTTCTACGAGGGCTGGACCTATGTGCAATTCATAAGAATAAAAAAATAATGCTTGCCCACCGTACATGTCCCCAAACAAGCAATATCTAACAAACCCTATATACACAATCATATGAATTATAATTAAAGTTTACAATCCTTATGTGTAGAACAAGTTGTCAAAAAACAAAGAAAAGAAAACATACCCATTATTGGAGGGAATCATTAAGCCTTGCCCCTCGGACTATTGGAAGAACCCTAGTAAAATATCATCAACGTGCCTCTCCATTGCTCATTGCTTTGCTACTCCACACATGATGCTAGGGTCAAGGAATTGGTATAATACATCCCCGGCCTCAAAAAGGCTCATTGCATCATTCAATAAGTTAGATAAAAGAAATAATTATTACCTATTATGAAAAAATAAAATGTAATGTCAAGTATTATAAAAGTAGATATTTGTATATAACCCATGTAGGAGACAATGTGAGGGTGCTCGAGTTGATCCCATTGGCAAACTTGTAATAGGTCCTTTGTCATAGTGGCACCTCAACAACAACATCGGCAAGCTCTCGCTCCTTGATCTGTACAAGGTTGATTTTCTTATCTTCATTGATGAGTCTAAAGAGTGACCTTAAGGATCAAGGCGTGTTAGGTGGGACTTCAATGCAATCCTTAGACAGTAATTGTAAAAGTTATAGAGTCAATTAATATTGATCAATGAAGATGTTCAAATTTATGATGAAATATATATATATATATATATATAAATGCTAGTACCAGTTTAATTGGTATGGCGGTAGCTAAGGGTACTATGGTAGGCAGCCTCAATGGCAATTTTTGCTGCTAATTAACCTTATATATAATTAATAAAAAAAATTAAACTAAGGTCTTTAGCTAAAAATTATTGTTGAGGAAGGTAGTGTGAAAAGATAAATGCAATGGACTCTATGGGAATAATGAATTCCTCTTGCCAAGAAATGTGATATACAACTACCTGCCAAAGTTACAATATTTTCCATTTCTAAAGGAAATGGAAGGTAGACAGTTGCAATCAAAGCCATGTCAATGGAGACATGCTTACTATGTGGAGGCATACTAATCCCATGCAAAATGTTTGATACATGCTCATAGCATGATCCAACTATGACAATGTTTTGACTAGTATTCAAGGCCAATAGGCATTAATTCACCTGCAAATCATAAATACGTCATACATTGAAGAGGTTGAGATAGGAGAATTACAGAAGGATAGTAAAAAAAGTTCCAGTGTAGCGAATACCTCCTTAACTGGATTTTCTATCTCAATGGGCACAGGTTTTCCTTCTTGATCTTCTTTAGTATGAGAGTTACAGCTAGCATGTGATGGAGGTAGGGGTGGTACAAAGATCCAGCAAAAGGATGTAGAAACTATCACTTAACCCTCGTCACATAGTAGGTTAATTATATTTGTTTTTATCCTCTCACACAAGTCATTGGGTAAGAATGTCCTACAAAATTTAATTAGAAGGACATGATTAGTTCGTTCATTTAATTGTGTAAAATAGCTTCATCTATTGACATTTAGGCGTTACGACCTACCAAATGCGTCATCTTCTAAAGGATTTTGTAGTCAATGGGATTTGTAGTCCCAACTTTCTTTTGCTATCAAGCAAGACACTATAGTTAAGTCATAAATGTATATAACTATAATATAATTTAAAAGGAATAAACTACCACAAATGCTTACTTCACACTCTTCCAAACAAGCGTAGCCCAACCTAGAGAGGTGGTGTTGCAGATTAGTTTGATGCAACTTTCTTCCTCTTACACTCTTTACCTACACATTTGTATATACACAATCAAGTGTAATAATTGGATGTTACATATAATTAGTTAAATGAAACATCAATTTAGCACTACCTCAAATTCATAGGACGTGTGGTCCTTTACAAATGCATTCCACACATCATAGTTAATAACATTAGAATAATTGACAAGCATGGATCATTAACATATGCAGCTATGTAATTGCAAACAAGGTAGTTCTTCCATTTTCTCCATTGCTCACTAGCTCCTTGCAAAGCACACATCTTCCTATGCTCAGGTACCTCAAAGGCAATCTATAAAGTATAAAGCACATTAGTATATTTGAAAATAAGAAGATAAAGTATCTTATAAATTATATAATATAGAATATTTTTACATACCTTCACCACCTATATTAACTCTTTTATTGATTGTCGCACACATCTCCAATCATGAAATATGATAGATACCATGTTTCTTATCATGGAGTAGAGAAAACTACTATAAGATGCTGCACTCTCACCTATCTCCTACCCTTATTATTGTACTATATAACTTTTTTAATTTGCTTTGACTTTCTCTTGATAACATTTTCCTTTGTTGTTCGGTCTCTACCCTTTCTCTTTTAAGTGCTGCTCAAGTTAACCTCTTATTCTTGCTCTTAATATTGTTCACATTCTTCATTTTGATGTTGTTCCTATTCCATCTTTACTACAAACAAGAGCATAGTGATATTAGAACAATGAAATGAAATAGTCCATGTGCTACATTTAAAGAAAACAAAAGTAGAACAAAGCATAAGAAACTTGCTTTTTTGAGTACAAGATAAAAATTACGAGAGAATGCAAAACTCATCAACAATAAGATATTAAGAAAACTTTCTAAATCCAATAAGGATATGGAATCGATATGTTAAATCCCATGCACATTTCATTACAAGAATAATAGAAACAAACTTTAAGCTAAAAACAACATAACAAATAACAACAATTAATTTACATAAATATTGTGAGATGAATCAAGAATTTAAAGAAGAAAAGTATGTGTGTACCTTGCAAGGCATTCAATTATGCCCTTCAACTATTTAAGAATCCCATGTAATAGTCAGTTTCTAAAACCCATATTATATTCTAGTGTTTAATGTAGTCACATATATCAACCAACATAGTGTTCTACTAGATCATAAGCATCAAGTGATAGTAACTAGACCTCATTTAACCTTTGTTATAGGCATGGTGGCTTAGTTTCTGTAGAAGTTCAAATTTACTCACTTGAGAATCTACTCTCAAAATAGTGAAGTAACTACAAGAGGTAACTCTGGTTGTGGTTTGTTAGTTAAGAGGTTTGGACACATTTGTGTGGTCGATTGGATGGGTGCACACTGGATTCATCCAATCTTAGACAAGAAACCTATGACATGCATACTTAATAGCCTTCTTGGGAATAATGTGATGTCATAAAGAAGTAAAATTCCAAGAATAGTGCCTCTCAAGTGCTTAATTGAATGCAAGACAATGTCGTGTACCAAAATGACATGCGAGCTGATACAATTAAGGATGGTAGTTGAAGTTGGTTTCAAGTTAAAGATCCAGTGAGGATCAATTTTAAGGTTCAAGCTATTATTCATATCACTTGCAATCCAGTTTCCACTAAAAGAAAAACCATACAAAAATGTTAATGTTATAAATAGGGGACATTTAAAGTCGTGAAAAAACTAACTTTAAAACATGTTTATGAAGTAGCTTTTTTTTTAACAAATTTAAAAACAAGATATCTAAGTTGATTTTTCAAAACAACTTTAAAAACATGTTTTTTAAGTCATTTTCTAAATACAACTTTAAAAACCTATTTTTGAAGTCTCTTTTTGGAATGACTTTAAAAACCTAGCAGACTTTTAAAGTCATGTAAAAAATGACTTTAAAAACATATGTCTAAAGTAATTTTTTTAACAACTTCAAAAATAAGATATTTGAAGTTGTTTTTTTTTCAGAATGACTTTAAAAACCTATTTTTGAAATATTTTTTTCATAATGACTTTAAAAACATGCTTTTATAAAGTTATTTTTTCCCATCAACTTTAAAAACCTGTTTTTGGAAGTCATTTTCTTCAAAAAGACTTTAAACACCTTTTTAAGTCATTTTTTTAGAACAACTTAAAAATATATAAAATAATATATATATTCTCTTTATGAACCAACATTTACATATAAATGTAGTAAGATTTGTTTAGGAAGTAATAAGCCCCTTTAATATCTCTTCATCTGCAAGGAATTCTCAATGGGAAAACATAGACAAAGGGCTTATTCGATTTCATTCAAATTAAGTGGTATACTAATTGTTCCACACTTTACTTTAAAATTTCTTACTTACAATGATACCAGCCATTTTTTCATAAAATTCATTGCTGATTCAAGCATTCTAGTGCATATATAAATAAACATAAGCACAAGAAAATTGAAGTATTTTTAAATTATTCTTCATTTATCATTATTTTATTATATATATATACATATATCAAATGTTTACATGTGATTAGATCTTATTAATACAACATCATGATCAAAAAGCTAATCTAGAACTATTTCATCAAGATCTAACATCTTAGTATTCTGCTCACACCACTCTCTAATGAAGAGAGAGATGGTAAAGCTTTAAGTTGCAACATCCTCGACCAACTTGATGGAACCATTTCTCTTCATCAAACTCTAATTTTGGATGAGAATCACAAAGCATAAGGTTCTCCTTTTCTCTAATAGTAAGTGTTAGAGAGAGAAGCAATTGCTCTTTGCAACGAAATTGTACATTTTTTGCTAGAATCATGATGATCTAAGCAACTACTTAACCCCATCATCTATAGTGACAAAACCCATTTTGTCTACAAAATGCAAACAGATCAAAGAGTTAGTAATAAGAAAGAAAAGGATGATAAAATGAGATTTTAGTATCCTTACCTTATTTTTCATGTCACAAACATTTAAAATATCCAAAAAGAAAAGCAAGAAGCAAAACAGAGAGAGAGAGAGAGAGAGAGAGAGAGAGAGAGAGAGAGAGAGAGTGAGAGAGAGAGAGAGAGAGAGAGAGAGAGAGAGAGAGAGAGAGAGAAGGAGGCTGCCATGCTGACAAGGGATATAGGAAAGAACAAACAAGCTCAACCCCTTTTGTAGAGGAACCTAGACTTTTAAATTCATTTTTTCAAAATGTCTTTAAAAGTTGATCCTTTTAAAGTTGTTTCCATAAAATAAATTTAAAAGCCCCTTTTACTTGGCACTAGATAATGTTTCATATAAATCAATCTTGAATCACACATCCTATATATAATAAACAAAAGCATATACCAAAGAAGTTATTTTTAAATAATTTCTCAATCACTAATATAATTCATATAGCACATATGAAAAGAGCTAATCACAGTGTTAATCTAAAATTATTTTATTTCACTAATATAATCCACATAGGCTCTTCATATATTGTTTTCAACCCAAGCACCCTCCTCACCATTATCAGACATATAATCTTCATTCTCGTCAAGTAATTCAACTAATAGAATTGTTTTGGTGTAATCTATTGCAAAATCGTAGGTCATCTTCATCATAAACATCCCTTGAACAAGATGATAAGATAGTTGACCAAGATGTACCATGATGTTAAAGAAGGATGATGGGAAGATTGTCTCAAGCTCAAATAAAGTTCTCACTAAATGTTCTTGAATTTCTTATAATTTTGAAACATCCACCACCTTCTTGCACCAAGCATTGAAGAAGCAGTAGAATTTTGTAATAGATCCTCCAACTTTATATGACAACATTGAACATATTGCTATAAGAAAGAGTTGTTGCATCAACACACGGCAATCATGGGACTTCATCCCTAACACTTTTAGTTCTTCCATGGGGACAATATTTCTAAAGTTTGTGTAGTAGTCATCTAAGAGTTTGAGCTCAAATAGGGTTTTATACATTATTCTTCTCTTCTCTTTGTCTAGCATGTAATTTGCTTTAGGCAGGTATGTTCATCGACTAACCCTATCCTATGGATGTAACCTTCTCTTCAAACCCATTTTCATAAGATCCATCTAGATGCAAGTCCATACTTTATTTTTCTTAGGATGTCAAGTAAGGTATCGCTCAAGTTCCACACACATTCTTCTAACTATGTGTGACATCAAGCATAAGGCACAGCTGTAGTGATTTTCAATATGCAAGCTGAAAGAATATTGACTTCTTCTTCCAACAACTTCTAGAGTTGCTTTCACCTACATGTTTACTTGCTTTGATCTTCTTTCCCCATAAGACATTAAGGTTTTCAACTTATTACAATACTTGAATCCTCCCTTCTTGAAATGATATGGATGGTCTTTGAGCAACCATCTTTTGTGGCTAAAGAATGCTATTTTCCTATCATCTTTAGGTTGTATGACACGTTTGGTTAGTAAAGATAGGAAAAGCATCGTATCCCTTCATGGTGCATGTAGACAAATCACCATACACAGGGAAGTCACTTATTGTCCACAACAGTATAGCCTTTAGGTTAAATGACTCGTTCTTGTATGCATTGTAAGCTTCAATACCTACATCCCAATATCAACATAGTTACTTCGGACCCAATACCTAAATCAAGGGAGTGAAGTACGCATCAATGTATTCCCTAGCTACTTCGGACCCAATATCAACATAGTTAATATCCTCATCATGCATAAAAATGGTGGGAGGTTATAATAAACCAATATAACGGGCCAACAACTATGCTTGGTACTCATAGAAATGTGAGGATTAATCCCATCTGCATATAATGCACGTTGTAGGTTTCTAAGTTCTTGCCCAAAGTTAGGCCACATGAAGTCTAAGAGCTTCCATGTTGGGCTACTAGCTAGATGGTGTGAAAAGTTATAAGCTACACTCTCCTTGGCATGCCATACTAAATTCTTTGCTATTTTTGTAATATAGAACATTCTTTTGAACCTTGGAATATGGGAAAAATACTATAAGACCTTTGTAGGAATGTCTGTTACCATCTAAGTTGAATCTTCTTTAACTTTCAACTTGATTGCCAACAAGTTGGGCATGTAGTTTTATCCTTGTGCTCCTTCCTATGCAAGAAGCAATCACGGGTCATGCATATATCTTCTCATACTTCAACCATAGTGTAACTAGGATTTTCTTTGCCTCCCATGTGGACTTCACCAATTTATTAACCTTCGGTAGTATCCTACCCACCACTTTCAAGACTTCTATAAAACTTTGATCTCAAAAGCCAAATCTTAATTTCATGCTGTAAAGTTCTACCACAATAGACAACTTGGTATACTCTTTACACTCAGGGTATGTTAAGTGTTCAATTTTGGTCAAAATTTCCCTAATTTAGTGTTCAATTAGATCATCTAACTGTTCAAATTTGCAAAACTTAGCTTAATTTTGAATTTAACTTCAATTGACCGTCCAAACCTTAATTTGTCAAAATCAACAATCAGATGATCATTAGAGTTCATTAAATGACTAATGTACTCTTCAGATGATTCTAATTTAGTCTTTTCTTTTGCAGATCAACCAAAGGACGCATGGATGACTAAGATCAAAAGTTAACGGTGCAGATCATGTTAAAGAGGATTTGATGGACCATATCACCCATGAAGATGGATGGAATAGTTTCCTAAACAATAATGGAGTTTAATTGGGAATCATGAACAGAAGGGAAATAACATGGAGAAGGCAATGTACAATTTTGGAAGAGTTTCCAAAGTCCAAGGAGGGGACCCAATTTAGCATTCACTTAATCCCTCTTTCCCTACTTCTCTCTTTCCTATTCTTCCCTCTCTACCTACCTTCCTATTCCACTCTCTTTTCCTTTTCCTTTTTCCTTTTTTCCTTTATTTTTCTTTCCTTTCCCACTCCCACTCCCACTCCCACTCCCTCTTTCCTTTCTTTTCTCTTTCCCTCCTTATTTTTCTCCTTTTTTCTTCGTTTTTTTTTTTTCCCTTCCTCACTTTGACGTACCCATCTCTCTTCTGCCTAACATCTTTCTCCCCCTCTTCCCTTTCTCTATTCTATTCCTCTCTCCATTCTCACCACTTCTTCTTCTCTCCCAATCTCTCTTTCCCATTCTATTCTCTCCTCTCCTTCTCCCTTCTCATTCTTTTCTCTTCTCCTCTCTTTCACAGCTTTCCTTCACCACCAAACTCTCTCCCTGCTCCCTCTCTTCTCTCCCACGTTCTACCCTTCCTCTCACACCCTTCTCTCTCCATTCTCGCAACTCTTCTTTTCTCTCCCACTTCCCATCTCTCACAACGCTCCTCTCATCTCTTCCTCTCATTCCCCTTGTTCTGTCCACACAACCCAAGCTCCTCCTTCTATATCTCCACCCTTTCCCTTCTCCTTCGCACTTCTCTTTCCACCCGACCAGACCCACCTTATTCTCCTCTCCTCTCCTTTGTCTCTCTTCTCATCTACCCCATACCCCACCTTTTTTGCCCAGTCCATTCCAGGCTGATGATCAACGCCCAGGCGTCATGTCCTTCATCAAGCAGAACAAAGCCCAAGCCAGATCACACTCCATCTTCTTCCTACAACACTGCACCAGTCACCGGCCGGATTGCATGCCAATCCCTCCATCTCAGGCCTCTTTCTCATCATCGGACGGTCCAAGAGCAAAAACCCAAGTCGGGTTTCCAATCTTTTTCCTCTCCTCGTTCCTCCTCTCTTCTTCCCTTCTCCTCTCTTCCCTTTCTTCCTTCCCTTCTCCCTCTTTCACTTCTCTTCCTTCGTCTAGTTCTTGCTTAAAAACCAGATTTTCATGAAATTCTGATTTTGCCCCTTCTCTTTAAAAGAAATTGCATTTCTATTCTTTTTTGTTAATTCCATCTGTGTCCCCAGTTTATTTACATCTGCGTCCCAGTTATTCCGGTTTTATTTTATCTACATTTTTCTTATCCAGGAACTGCCTAATCTCTACCAGATCATTTAAGGCTTAACCCAATCAACGGGTTAGCCTTAATCAAAACCAAATCTTCAATTTCTCCTTTGTTTCTCAACGGATTTCAAATTAATTTTGCAGAATCAATCTTAGGACATCCCTAGATCTAAGTGATGTTTCTGATCTTTGATCTGAAATTCATAAATCAATCTAAACTGTCCAAATCTTGAAATTACAATTTAGCCCAGATCTCTTTGATTTTGAAGAATCTGTCAAATCCGATCGGTGGATCACTAATCAAGAATGTGCTGAAGATATATGTAAAGGAGGATTAGTTTTTAGAAGACCAAAAGTGAAGATTTTGATAAAGATTGATCTAGGGAAGTAGCTTTTTCTTGTTATTTGATTTTATTTGTTTTATTTCAAAACTGAAAATTCTGTATTTTTGAGAAGTTGATTAGATCTGAACATTGATTCTCATTTCAATAATTCCAGTAATTGTGAGTGATTTTTTTTTAATTTTACATAATCAAATTTTATTAAAAATTTTATTTTTTTAAATTAAGTCCTCATGGGATCGACCCGTACTTGCATAAGCTATACTACAATAGCCTGTGCACTTATGGTTAAATAATCAACAAGTTTTTTGCGCATTGCCAGGAACTTGCATTGGAGTTTTTATCAAATTTAATTAAATCAAAAAATTGGAAAAAAATCAAAAAATTTCAGAAAAATATAAAAAATTAGAAATTTCCATTTTTAGCATTTTAGAAATTTTAAGGTGCATTTTTCAATTATTTTTATGGCATAATCACCTTGTTTCCTTAATTTGGTACTAATTTCTAATTTTATTTTTCAGAAATTTGGGAAGTGGCTCTACACCAAAATGGAAATTTTCCTACTTTCCTAGAATAAGACTTTCTTTTTTATTTTGAGTGAATCTTGTAGTGAGGATCCTTGTAAATTGTAATTTTCATTTTAAATTTTAAAGGGTTGTATAATACAGGGCAAGTGTAAGATAAGGTGGCCCACACTTGATCTTCATCAGAAACCCCACTGTGAGTTTCCTTACTCATTTATTTCCTTGATTAGGGTTTGCATATAGAATAATTTGCATTGTTTGGTAGTGTAACTCATATAGAAAGCATCTTTTATAATTGTTGCATTTTAGGATTTTGTATTAGTTTATTGCTTTTAATAGCATTCTTACGACATGTTTAATGTTTTAAGGTGATTTATATGCTGATCGAATTGCCATGGTGTGTGAAAATTAATTAGTAAGGACACCCAACCCTACATGATCAAGGGTGGATTTCATCACCATTCCTTGGCCCACCTAAGATAATCACCTCAAGCGCGCAACCCCACCATTCACATTAAATTAAAATAAATCAGAAGAGACCTATAGGGTCATCACATGCTCGTAGGACCGTCTTAATAGGACACGAATTACTGTCACTCAAGTGGCTTTTGATCATTGTGGTTATTGGGGGTTATCTAATAGAGCCTCGCTCTTCCCCCACCTCCTATAGACGTTTGTTGAGGTCTAAACGCCTCCTTACACGAGGGTTGTATTAACCGCTTTGGTTAGAACCTAACTAGTAAGCAGTAATCAACTCCTAAAGAGAGGAGGAGTGTTAGATTAGGCTAATTAAAAGCATCGTCCCCACAGAAAATCAAGAAAATCAAAATATTGCTGCTTATTAGCCTTAGAATTATTTGAGTGTGCCCTTTTGTTTGCGCATCATTCTAGAAGTTAGGTTGCATCATTTAGGTTAGTTTTCCAAGAAAGAAAAAAAAGAAAGAAGAGAAGACATGATCAGTTGCACCTAATGAATAATTTAAACACTGATAAAAAAGGGTAATTTATACGCCAGCATTAATAAAGAAGATATTTCCCCATGGAAAAACAATCCACTCCTTAATGATGATGAACCACCTTTCATCTTTGATAATTATGATGTTTCCTCATGGATGAGCAATCCTCTCTTTAATTTTGATGATCATTTACCTCTATTTAATGATGATATACGTCAATGGAGGAATCATTCTCAACCACATGGAAATAGGAGAAAGGACCAATATAAAACACATGAGAATAATTGGCATAACCAAAATTCTTGTGGGAAGACACTAAGAGACTATTTGCAGCCTAATTATACCAGCACATTTTCATGTATACTTTTACCTCCAAATGCTGGTATGATTGAATTAAAGGTGGGAGTAATTCATTTACTTCCCAAATTTTATGGGCTAGATAGTGAGAATCCTTACATGCATTTACAAGAATTTGATGAAGTGTGCACGACTCAACAAACACAAAACATCGAATTAGATATGGTAAGACTCAAACTATTTTCTTTTTCCTTAAAAGAAAAAGCTAAGATGTGGTTTCATTCATTGCCATCAGGTTCCATACAATCATAGGAAGAAATGACTAGGAAGTTCTTGAATAAGTTCTTTCCTATACATAAGACAAATGATCTCAATCGAAATATAATGAATTTTACCTAGACAAATAATGAAACTTTCTATCAATGCTGGGAAAGATTTAAGGAATTATTGTTAACTTGTCCACATCATGGATACAAACTTTGGCATATAATTAGCTTCTTTTATGAAGGACTTAAATCTAATATGCGTCAGTTTGTTGAAATGATGTGCAATGGTAATTTCTTAAACAAACAACCTGAAGAGGCGCAAGAGTATTTGGAATGGTTGGCGTGCACAAACTTGGGCTGATTCAGAAAAAGTAGGTTTCTCAAACAAGCCTAAGTCCACCACCACATCCTCTAGGGGAGAAATATATGCTACAACTAAAAAAGATGATATAAAAATAGCATCTTTAGATAGAACAGTTGAGGCCATGGAAATGGAAAAATGTCCCTCTAAGAAAGTTGAACAGGTGTGTGATATTTGTGAAAGTAATACACACCTCACTCAGGAATGTTTCATTGATGATGAATTGACACATTCTTATGAGCAACATTTTTCCCCATTAAAGACATATAGTTCCAACTAGAGTAATCATTCTACTGTCACAAATGAATACAGTGCTTCACAGAAGGCCCCACACCAACCCTATCACCACAAAGGACCATTTGCTCATGGACCTTACCTTCCTCCACATAAGAGGAAAGTGGAGGATAATTTCCATCAAGTCATGCAATACCAAGAGAAGAAAATTTCTCAAATTAAATCCCAATTAAAAGAGAACACAAATTCCATGACTGAATTGAAGGACATAATGTCTCAAATACTACATACTATTAATAAAGAGGAATGTCCTATTCCTCCAAATGAATATCTTGATGATATGGATGTAGGAGACGAGATTAATTCTTCACTTACAGACATGGAACAAACAAAGGTAGCTACTATTATTCATAATGGTAACATAATTGAGCAATCTGGACCTAAAAAGGCTGAAATAGTATCTAAACTAGTCAGAAAAAGAGATGAATTTATTGATCAGGAAAATGTCACACCCACTGAGCAATATGACATCCTTGCTCCATTTCCAAAAAGGCTGCATCTAACTCCTACAATTGTCTCTAATTATGTGAAGCAGCTTAAAGATAAATTTATCTTGCCTTGTGATAAAATGAAAATTTTTAAATTGCAAGATAAATTTATTCATCATTCCTTTTCAGAGGCCTGTCCAGCTTATTTCATATGGGACCGAGGGAAGTTTCGAACTCAGTAATTTTTTTCCTCTAAAAATTTTCATTTGAAAATAAAGTATGTAGCGTATTTTTTACTTTCTTATTTTTCTTTTTTAGTTTTTTCTATATCTCTCAATTTTTATTTTTATTTTGCATTTTCTCAATGCATTATTATCATCATACTTTTTAAACATTGAGGACAATGTTTCTGTCAGGTTGGGGGGTGTAGAATTCTTACAAATTCTAGTTTTATTTTAGTTTTTAGGTGATTTCCTTGGTTTTTCAAACAATTTTTTTTTTGAAAAAATGAAAAATTTTAGGTCATTTCCCATACTGTGATGAGAATTGGATTTTCTAAAGTATAATCTTGATAAATTTAGCTTATTAATGGAATTGAATATGATTAATTCATCATTTTACTCATTTTCTAAAGTATTCTATGAAAGTAAAGTCTCAGATCATATTTGTACACGCAGTTGCATATAGATAGTCTAGATTGATAAGTGGCTATAACTTATAAATCCTGAAGAAATTTAGTGGAGACCTATAACCCAAGTGAGCTTTCGAGCCATTCATCCTTTTGAGAGGTTATAATTGTTCCTAATTTTCTTCAATGTCCTTCAAGAGAATTGATCCAAAATTCTTAATTTTGGCTAATTACCTGAATAATTATAATACTACCTTTAAAATTCTGGAAGTTCATTGAATTTGATAGATTATAGGCAACCTAGAAAATGATTTAGGCCATCCTTGTTATTAACCTAGAGACAAAGCCTACCTAAAAGTATTTTTACCACTAGTCAGCCAACTTGAGCCTTTTATATAAAGCCATTTCTTTTGTCACCCATATTACCCTTTACCCATTTTAACCTAGTATAAATTATCCATTACCCATTTTCTTTGAAAAATAAGTTAGAGAAGAATGAAGAAATACCTTTTAGTTGTAAGGAAAGTAGAAAGTGGATGTCAAGAAAAGAGATATTCTTCAAATTGCTTCAAAAGTATTGAAATATAAAGAAAAGACTAAAAAAAAAAAAAAGAAGTTTGAAGAATACAAAGAAAAGTGGAAAAAAAGAAATATTTACTTCATCAAAAAAAAAAAAGAGTTGTCAAATTTAATAGAAGACCTCTACTTATTTTTTTGAAGAAACCTTGAATACCCTTATACCCTTTCTTTAGTAACCTGTCCTAAGCCTACGTTTCGTCCCAGTTCAAGACCTATTGATTCTAGGAGAAATATAGTCTTGATGAGGAAATGAATGGATATGATCTAAAAGAGTGGTATTTCTAAATATTCAAAGGTAATGGCATCCATTCCAAAGGGATCAAAACAATAAAATTCCTTAGTAACTCCCATTTTTCATGAGTATATGTGAGGTAAATTTGTTTTTATTGACTCTTCTCACATAATTACAAGAGAGATATGATTTGAACCCTCTATCTGAAAGATCTTATTTTTGAGTGTATGTCATTAGTGAGGATTGAGGTCAAAACATATTTTAGATGGAGTTCAAAAGTTAGAAGTTTACTTAGAGATCAAGATGATTCTATATGTAAATTGTACATACAC
This sequence comes from Warburgia ugandensis, assembly GCA_035236585.1. Taxonomy (NCBI): domain Eukaryota; kingdom Viridiplantae; phylum Streptophyta; class Magnoliopsida; order Canellales; family Canellaceae; genus Warburgia; species Warburgia ugandensis. The sequence goes on along the minus strand of CP141127.1, from coordinate 51,001,079 downwards.
ACACACATTCTGAGATCTAAGCTTAAGTGGAATTACTTTGGCATATGGCTACAGTTTTGAATTTTTCAGTCATTTTTATTAGTATGCTAAAGTGATGTGATTTATTGAAGATAATTCTCTGAGGAAAAAGATGAGTTGACTTAAAAATAATTTTTGAAATCTTAAAATTTTGGTTTTTCTCATGTTTTGCTCGGGACTAGCAAAATGCTGGTTGGGGAGTGTGTTAAGTGTTCAATTTTGGTCAAAATTTCTCTAATTTAGTATTCAATTAGATCATCTAACCATTCAAATTTGCAAAACTTAGCTTGATTTTGAATTTAACTTCAATTGACCGTCCAAACCTTAATTTGTCAAAATCAACAGTCAGATGATCATTAGAGCTCATTAAATGACTAATGTACTATTCAGATGATTCTAATTTGGTCTTTTCTTTTGCAGATCAACCAAAGGGTGCATGGATGACTAAGATCAAAAGTTAACAATGTACATCATCTTAAAGAGGATTGGATGGACTAGATCACCCATGAAGATGGATGGAATAGTTTCATAAACAAAATGGAGCTTAATTGAGAATCATGAACAGAATGAAAATAACATGGAGAAGGCAATGTACAATTTTGGAACAGTTACCAAAGTCCAAGGAGGGGACCCAATTTAGCATTCACTTAATCCCTCTTTCCCTACTTCTCTCTTTCCTATTCTTCCCTCTCTACCTACCTTCCTATTCCACTCTCTTTTCCTTTTCCTTTTTCTCTTTTTCCTTTATTTTTCTTTCCTTTCCCACTCCCACTCCCACTCCCACTCCCTCTTTCCATTCTTTTCTCTTTCCCTCCTTATTTTTCTCCTTTTTTCTTCCTTTTTTCTTCCCTTCCTTACTCTGATGTACCCATCTCTCTTCTCCCTAACGTCTTGCTCCCCCTCTTCCCTTTCTCTATTCCATTCCTCTCTCCATTCTCACCACCTTCTTCTTCTCTCCCCATCTCTCTTTCCCATTCTATTCTCTCCTCTCCTTCTCCCTTCTCATTCTTTTCTCTTCTCCTCTCTCTCACAGCTTTCCTTCACCACCAAACTCTCTCCCTGCTCCCTCTCTTCTCTCGCACGCTATACCCTTCCTCTCACACTCTTCTCTCTCCATTCTCACATCTCTTCTTTTCTCTCCCACTTCCCATCTCTCACAATGCTCCTCTCATCTCTTCCTCTCATTCCCCTTGTTCTGTCCGCACAACCCAAGCTCCTCCTTCTCTATCTCCACCCTTTCCCTTCTCCTTCGCACTTCTCTTTCCACCTGACCAACCCCACCTTATTCTCCTCTCCTCTCCTCTGTCTCTCTTCTCATCTGCCCCATACCCCACCTTTTCTGCCCAGTCCATTCCAAGTTGGTGATCAATGCCCAGGCGTCATCTCCTTCATTGAGCAGAGCAAAGCTCAGGCCAGATCGCACTCCATCTTCTTCCTACAACATCGCACCAGTCACCGGCCGGATTGCACGCCAATCCCTCCATCTCAGGCGTCTTTCTCGTCATCGGACGGTCCAAGAGCGAAAACCCAAGTCGGGTTTCCACTCTTTTTCCTCTCCTCCTTCCTCCTCTCTTCTTCCCTTCTCCTCTCTTCTCTTTCTTCCTTCTCTTCTCCCTCCTTCGTTTCTCTTCCTTCATCTGGTTCTTGCTTAAAAACCAGATTTTCACGAAATTCTGGTTTTGCCCCTTCTCTTTAAAAGAAATTGCATTTCTGTTCTTTTTCGTTAATTCTATATGTGTCCCCAGTTTATTTACATCTGTGTCCTAGTTATTCAGGTTTTGTTTTATCTGCATTTTTCTTATCCAGGAACTGCCTAATCTCTACCAGATCATTTAAGGCTTAACCCAATTAACGGGTTAGCCTTAATCAAAACCAAATCTTCAATTTCTCCTTTGTTTCTCAACAGATTTCAAATTAATTTTGTGGAATCAGTCTTAGGACATCCCTAGATCTAAGTGAGATTTCTGATCTTTGATCTGAAATTCATAAATCAATCTAAATTGTCCAAATCTTGAAATTACAATTTAGCCCAGATCTCTTTGATTTTGAAGAATCTGTCAAATCTGACAGGTGGATCACTAATCAAGAATGTGCTGAAGATATATGTAAAGGAGGATCAGTTTTTAGAAAACCAAAAGTGAAGATTTTGATAAAGATTGATCTGGGGAAGTAGCTTTTTCTTGTTATTTGATTTTATTTGTTTTATTTTGGAACTAGAAATTCTACATTTTTGAGAAGTTGATTAGATCTGAACATTAATTCTCATTTCAATAATTTCAGTATTTTTGAGTGATTTCTTTTTAATTTTACATAATTAAATTTTATTGAAATTTTTATTTTTTTAAATCAAGTCCTCGTGGGATCGACCCGTACTTGCATAAGCTACACTACAATAGCCTGTGCACTTGCAGTTAAACAATCAGCAGGGTATAATGGCTAATGGGCTTCCTCTTATGTAGTTTGAAATTGTTTATGGTCATCCTAAAAGTCATCGTATGCATCTTGAAACATCAGTGTAGCTGTATTGTTTACAACACTTCCTATAGTATCTTCAAATCTTCCCTCCATTATCAAGGGTCACCCATATGGAAGTTCTTCTCCATGCCAACTCCATGGGTGATAGCTTTCATCAATTCCATTAAAAACAAGTGTTCTCTCAACAACCCTACTGTTACTTTTTTTAAGTTTTCACATTCCAACATGGACAATGCATGCAAGTATGATCACCATTTGATCTAGGTGTGGACTCTATAAACTTTTCAGTTCCCTCCTCATATTCTTTTGTTGTTTTTGTTATAATCATACAAGTATATTAGTCCATTTTTTCAATAAATTGCAGCTAATCTGTGTGTCCAGACTTGTTAGACATGAAAACCTCAATTAGACATTTTACCATATAATAGGTATACAAGAATTATAAGCGTTTGAAAGAACTAAATTATATGCATGCACACATGTGAAAATTTCCAATTAACAATGAAGAAAATGTAAAACATGCACAAAATATATCAAATATGCAAATGAGTGAGACAAACAAGGAGATACTAACTAACACTCAAAATGATATCGACCAAGAATATATATGTGTGTGTGTGTGTGTGTGTGTGTGTGTGTGTAATTCCAATTCATAGTTGATTTGGTTGAAGATAGCTACAACAAAAAATCAACCGATATGAGCTTTAGTTTGTGTATATATGAAGACATTCGGAACTAGAAAATCGAAAGATGCTGTCAAAATTCTTATAATAGGGTACTACTTTTGAAGTCGATTTTAGAAAACAATTTTAACAAAACACACTTTTAAAGTTTTTTCAAGAAAAATGACTTTCAATTACATACTTTTAAACTCATTTCCATAAAATAACTTTAAAAGAGAGTCACTTTTGAAGTCATTTTCTGGAAGTGCCTTCTAAAATCTTTTCTTGTGAAAAAAAGTTATTCCCACTAAAGTAAATTAGGGACTTTAAAACCAAACTTAAGAAGTCATTTCTATAAAGCCACTTTAAAAGTCTATACTTTTATAGTCGTTTTATGAAAAAACAACTTCAAAAGTCCATGGTTTTAAAGTTGTTTTCTTAAAACAACTTCAAAAGTATGGACTTTTGAAGTCATTCTTTAGAAAACAACTTTAAAAATGCTTTCCCACGGAAAAAAAAAGTTCTTTGTGCCAGACTAAAGAAGTCCTTCCTTCTTTTACAAGCCTACTTCTTAAGTATGCTTTTTAATTTGGTTTTTTATAAATGACTTCTTTATCCTAACTTTGAAAGCAACAATTTTAGTAGTGGTTAGTCTTTTTATAATTGGTCTTTTTATAGTTGTTTTTCTTTAAAAACTTTGCGAAAATTTAAAAATCTTTTAAAATTTCAAGGTCCATTCTTATACTATGATGAGAATTGAATTTTCTATAGTTAAGTGCTTCCTATTTACTTTAGCTTATTAATAGAATAGTACATGATTAATTCCTTAGTTTACTCATTTTCTAAAGTATTCCATGACAACTAATCTCGGACACTCTTATGCACACTGTCTCGCGTACCTGGTTTAGACTAATAAGTGGTTATGAATTTTAAAACCTTGAAGAAAACTAGCGAAGACCTATAAACCATGTCATTAGTTGAGCCATTAATTTTTTTAAGGGTTATAAATGAAATTCTAAAATTCTAGTTGATCTCAATATTCTTTGATTTCGTCAATAATCAAGAGTAACTATTGAGTATTATCCATAATCTTCTCAAAGTTTGTTCAAACTAATAGAAAAATATTAATCCTAAGAAATGATTTGGACCATCTTTGTTGGTATACAGATCCATAAAGTCTACCTAATGATATGTTTACCACCAGTTAGCCTTTTAAGCCTTTTATATAAGCTTTTTTCGTATGAACCCAATTACCTACACACATATTAACCCAATATCAAATATCCATTACCAATTTTCTTCAAAAATAAGTTAGAGATGGTTGAAGAAATATCTTTAGATTGTAATTCAAGAAAAGAAGTGCACGTCAAGAAAAGAAAGTTCTTCAAAGATCCAAAGAAATTCAAAAGATGCAAAAGAATGAAGTAAGAAAAGAAGAAAATAGAAAAGTGCAAAAGAATGTGCACTTTAGTACAATGAAGAAGAATTGTCAACCTTTAGTAGAAGAAGACCTCTACTTATTTTCGGAGACTTTAAATACCCTAATCCATTCTTTTCATCACCCTCTCCTTAGCCTTTATTTCATCCTAGCTAAAGACCTATTGATCTTTGATTGTATATAGTCTTGATGGGGATATAAATAGATAAAAATTAGGGCGTCATATTCCTTAACTTTCTCTTAATAATGGCATAAATTTCTAAAGGAAATTTTGATTCATAATCTCCTTAGAAGTAAAAATCTGTTGTGTATGTAGACTGTACACATGCTACCCTTGGAGATACAAGTTTAAATGGAATATTTTTAGCATATGAGTAGGTTGTAATTCTCTAAGATAAACTTATGAATTGACCACTTTTCAAATTTTGTGAGTAAATTCACTGTAAACCATTATGACTCATCCGCTAGGGGTAACCTAGATGTTCAAGGACTTGTGCATAGGCTAAATGCAATCATGAGTACCTACAAAACTAATAAATTTTCAATAAAATGATTTTTACATACGTTGCTTCGGACTTAACAAAATACTGGTTAGGGTGTGTGTTGAGTGCTTAATATTGTATCCAAAAACCCCCAATTTTATATTGTTTTAGCACATTAGATTGATCATTTTTTCACTCATATGATAAATTTGCACTTAAATCATAATCTAGTGTACTTTTAGGGTTAGATCACCATCCAAAGTTAATTATGTTTAAAAAATTGTAAAATAATACCAATTAGGATTTTCCTATGTTTCTAAGGTGTATGTTTAGATCCAAGTGGTGAGATCAAGCCAATTAACATTTTATCTCGCTGATCAAGCTTAGGTATAAATGGATGTCTCAAATTGATCTAATTTTGATGCACTAGATCAATTAAAGAAGTAAAAGCCCAACTCTATGAGGATCATTCCATTTGTTTCACCACCAAGGTCATGCAAGCCTAAAACTTCTCATATTATAGTGTGAAAGTGGAAAATCATAAATGGGCCCCACTAACTCTTTCATTCTTATGCACATCAAGGGTCTATAAGGACAAATGTATAACATATGGATGATAAGGGAGTGTACTGGATAGCATAAGATGATAATGGATCTCACATGAAGGGTTCTTAAAGTAGAGATCAAGTCAAAAACAAATTATTGGATGGATGGATGGATGAAGGATGGAGATCTTAAGGTTGATAGCTATATGTTCTAGCCATGTGTTACAAGATGAGTTGCTAGCTAAAAGCAAGCTTATTGCTTGACCTCTTGCAAACAAGAGGGAGCTACGGATTCCATGGAGAGAAAGCACCTATGACCATTCTAGTTTCATCAATGAATGTTGTGATTGGAGGAGAGAGTCAATGGTAGGTGAGTGGGGGCCTTGAACAAATAGGGAGTAGCTACTAACATTAGATACTCCTCACCCTATACAAGAGAAAGAGGCTTGGACATCAAAAGGGGGTGAAGGTGTGAAGGAGAGGGAGAAGGGAGAAGAGAGAAGGAGAGAGAAAATAAAATAAAATTCTCTCTTTGATCTATTAGGTCGTAATCCATTGTTTTTACTAATTTTTTAGTATAATTTCTTGTAATCTATCCTCTATAAGAGTTTGAAGTGAAGGAAAGAAGTGTTAATTGTAAGTCTCTCTCTCTCTCTCTCTCTCTCTCTCTCTCTCTCTCTCTCTCTCTCTCTCTCTCTCTCTCTCTCTCTCTCTCTCTCTCTCATTTGCTTTGAAATTTCATATAAGGATTGCTTACTGATTTGCCCCACCCATTGCTACCATTAGTCTAGCTTCCAAATGTTGTGAATGCTAGTGAGCTAGATATTAAATATGACAAAGGAGAAGCTAGAAACTAGTTTTCTAACCTCCTCTCAGAGGATTTCCAATGGGAGAGAGAAAGAAAGTGAGGTGAGATACAAGTTTTCCACCCGTCCTTCATTGATGCTATCTTTATAGGTGTGTAGTATAGGGTCTTAGATTTCTCCCTTATGTGCATTTGTTTTAGTGTTGGTCAATGATCTAAACTATTAATATTGGTTTGATCTCACCAAGGAAGAAGTGGAGTGAATTTTTCTAGAGGAGAAATGAAGTAGAGCAAGATATCTTCATCTTTGTCTCCTCTTTTTATTGTTACTACAAGAGAAAATAGAACTTTGGATTTACCTTCTTTTAGTCATGTTTTTAATATCTAAACCATTGTGAATGTTCTCCTATGTCTTAGAAAGAAGTTCATATGGTTTTGTAGCAATTTCATGGTGTTTTCGGTAAGATTTTTCAAGGAAAACAATAATAGTGTTATTATTATAATGTTACTATTTGTGGTGAACTCGTCATAATCTATATCAAATATCTTTATATCTGTTTGTTTTCTTAAAAGTATAATCATACCGATGGACTCTATGGTATCAAATTAGAATTAGCTAAGAAATTTCAATGAAAAATTTCATATGAAAGTTGGAGAATTTAATGGCCAAAGTGACCAACTTCATCACATGCTCACTCGTGTACACAAGGACTATTGCAGTGAGTGATGAATCAGTCATCTTTCTGATCAAATATCTCCATATTGATTGTTCTTATCCATGATCTAACCATATCATTGGATTCCTTGGCATCCATAATACTATATAAAAAAATTTATGGAAAAAATTGATCTCTAAGGTGGTGAAATCATTCTCTAAAGTGTCCCTATTTATCATGCTAACAGGCGTGTGGGAAAATTTCCTGCAACTCCCAATTAATAATGACATGCGCCTAATTTTTGTACCTTTACATTTCATCCAATTTTCATCTGATTTTAGTATATAATATCTTATTTTGAAGCTAATTAACTGATAAACAATTTGGCATGTGACTTCATGGTCAATAGTTGCTGGTTTTCAAAGTTTATTTTCTACAGAAAATGTTAGTGACACTCTCCAAGGTTACAGTCACACCAATAGTGGGAGTAGGCTTCTCTTTGATTTCTTATTGAATTTGAGTGAGATTTGATATGGATATTCTTGGATACATTTGAAACATGATGACCAAAGGATATGTTAAAAATATTCTAAGAACTTAGAATTATTTAATGTTATTTATTTTGTTTATCTTTATCACTTTGGTAATTTTTCTTTTTCTCAATTGTTGTAACAATCAAGTAAGTGGAAAAATAGTAGAAACTAGATACTATTTAGCATAATTTTTACGGTGGTTCTCTCCTTAAGTTGTAGATTAGTTTTATTTAAATTTTCATTACTTTAAGATAGATTTAATTAATTTATATTGAATAAGAAATTATGTTAAGCTAGTTTATTTCGCTTAGGATTAAAGTGATCCTAGCATAACATTAATGAATATCACTCATTAATTCCTAATGTCTTAGAAAACTAATTTAAAGTTTATCTCAATTTAAAAAAGAGAGAATTTTCCTTAGTACAATTCTTTGATTCAATGCCATTACCTTTCATAATAAATATGTGGAATTAATTCTTAATTCATTATAGTTAAGTTTTACATGAAATTATTAGGATTTGATAATCTTATGAGTTTTTAATGATCAATGATCTTTTAGTTAAATTTTCAAAGAAAACACATTTCAAGAACTAATCATAGTTTCAACCTACTTCTAGAGTTACAAAGAGAAATAACTAGTGAAGGACTCCAATACTAGTCTAGGTGATCTCTAATCATAACTTTTGATCATAGTTAATTCTCTTAAATCAATCTCATCCATTTTATCATTTTATCAAATCATCTTGTAATCTTTAAAATGCAAATCCCTTAGGATCATAATAATGAAATAATTTGGTGCTTTAAATTCACACTAAATCCCCCTATGAATTCGACCCTAAATAGTACAATTAACTAATTATGCACTTGCAGGAAAATGCTTAACACTTGCCCAACAAGAGTTTTCTAAACTTAGGCTATTTCCAAATAACACTTTATAAATATTAGATAGTGGCCTAAATACATTCAAAGAGTTTTGATACACATATAAGTATCTAATTTTGCATAAAACCACCCAACTAGTTACCTATGTGTTATAGGAGTAAATTAAGGTTTTTGACCAAAATTCGTAACACATGCATTTTTGACATAATGACTCAAAATTTTGATATTTTGTAGGTCTAGAGGCTAATCCGAACCAATATGTGATTAATTATATTTTTAGGATTTAATTAGAGCCATCAAGCTAAGCCATCAAAGGCATTTAAGCTAGCCATGAAGCCAAGCCAATGTAGTTCTCAAAAGTGAGCCATCAAAGTCACATGAGCTAAGCTAAATGGAAGACCATGATTGGAGGAGAATCCAAAGAATTATCCTTGAGATTTATGAGGTAATTTTGAAGATAATTGAGAGAAATTCTACTTGGATAAGGTAACATGTGGATCAATAGGAAGAGACCCCACCATTATTTATATTTCCTCACCTTCCACCTCACAACAAAGATGCACAATGAATTTTACTTTCCATTCAAGAGTCCTACCTTGCTAAGACTTCTCCACCTTCCTAAACTCCTATCAAAACCATCCAACTAATCCCCACTTCCTAAGAAACCACCTCGCCAATCAATTTTCCCTACCACACCTCTTTTTCCTATCTTTTCCTACCCATCTCATTCCTACCACCTTCTTTTCTTTCTCTTACCTCATTCCCAACTAATGCACTTTCCATATTCTATGGGGCTCAATGATTTTTGAATGGGGGAGACACTTCCTACTAAAAAAATGCATGTGCCAACTTAAGGACACCTAAAGAGGTAGCCACCTATCCCACCTTTCTATCTTTAAAAACCCTAACTACCTGCTCATCTTAATTATCCAAATCCTTTATTTTCATTCCCACCATACCTTTATCTTAGGCCCCTTAGAACATATAGGAGAAAAAATATAAAAGACTATAAAAAAACCAAAGTTGAGGCATCTCTCCCTTGGGAGGAAAAAGACACCTCCTTCACTGTGGAGGAGGGCATCCTTTCCCTTAACCATGTTTCTTTAATTTTGCAAGCCTTCAAAGAGTTTCTCCCTTAGCAGTCATATCTCCCAAGCCATTCCACGCCTCCCTCTTGTATGTTTCCATTGAGTCTTACACCTTAAATTTTGAGTTGGTTCTTCATCACTTTGTTCTTTCCTTGTTGCTTGTTTGATTGTTCCTTGATTACCTTGTTGAAATGCTTTTATTTGAAGCCTTAGATCCTTGTATTTAAGGACTACAACTCTCTTGTAGTGACAACCAAGAAAATGATGACCTTGAATCAAGTTCCTTACTCCTTGAATCTCCTTAAGTTCCTTGCCTATCTTTTGCCTCTTTCTTATCTTTTTCCCTCTCTTTTCCTTGGATATCCTTAGATTACATGCATGCTTGTTTAGGGTTGGAATGTTGGATTGCATATAAGAAAATATAAGCAATTTCTTTGGATGTATTTTGATCATTGAATGGTGGGCACACTCCTTGGATGATGCGTACCACACTTGTACCTAAAATCCATATAATAAGATTGATGTTTGGTTTATGATTGAAGTTTACTTTCCATGAATGTTTTATGTGATTTAAATCTTTTTTTTCATGGATGTTTAATTCAATTTTGCATATTCAAGTACATACATTATTCACTTTAGATTAAATGCATCTCTTAAATTAGTTTTGCATCTAAGAAACACACCATAGTTCCATGCACAAAGCCCCATGGGTCATGCACATGGTCTTGAAGTGTGATTCCTTATAAAGTTGCTTGCTTTGATTAGAGTTTCATGCTTTAATTAAGATAGTTTCAAGCATTCCATGCTAGCCTACTTTGCACTTTAGTTCATGTATACTTTCCATGCTTTATGTACACATTCTTTCTATCATTATGTTCATGCACAAATTTCAAACTTCATATGCACTATGTTATTTTTGTTTTGCATGATTTGTTTATTTCATGTTATATTAGTTCTTCATGGTTTAGGTTTAGCTGCATGCTAGGATAGTTTCAATTATTTCCAATCTTGGTTTTTTAGAAGGTTTTAATTTTAGAAAGTTTTCATTTAAGAATATTTTATTTTTAGAAAATGTGTTTTAGGAAAATTTTAAAGTTTAACATGTTTTAGGTTTTAGCATAATTTTCATTCTTAGTTTAGGAAAAATCTCATGATCATTGGCTAGGTTAAATAATTAAAGTAGGTACCACTAGTATCAAAACAGTTCTATTCCTCATAAGATCGACCTCCTCACGTGAATTATTACAATTGATTCGTGCGTTTGCGAGTTTAACTTTAAAATCACAACATATTACAAATAAGTTCCTTAATTCCCTGACTTGCCTTGCAAGAACTTTTCTTAATCTTTGACTAGTCAAAACACGTTGACCAATGAAGGCAATTAGAAACATTTTGGCCATGGAGAAATAGAAAGTACAGGGGTGGACCATGAGATGCCTCCCATTATGTGATCTTCAATGTCCATCTGTGATAAACTAGGACACCCTCTATCATTTAATCCAAGATGTTCACTCATCATATAATCTAGGTATTTTCTATTTTGGTTCCAAGATGCCTCTTCTAGCCAACCTAAACTATTGATTCATTCAAAACTCAAGTTGCCCACTTCTACATGATCTAACATGTCCAAAACATTTTGATCTAAAAGGGTTTGATGATGATCTTGACCATTCATTGCTTGATCGTTATTGATCAACATTGATCTTGGAATTTTGGGACACTCTTGTGTCACCTACAATGGCTTTCAAAAAGCTATTAAACAACAAAAACAAACCCCCCTCCACTCAGTAATTAAAAGCCAAAAAGCCCATAAAAAAGCATGACTGTAGAAGAAAGACCCACCAATATCCTTTACTTTTGTTTGTTTTCAAATGGAATCTTACAACCAATTTTCTGTCTTTGATTTACATTGTTAAACAGATGGAAATTTGGGCTCTAAATGGAATTGGAGCAAGGATTTGGATTTGCTCTAAGGCAAGTCTTGATAGATCATTTTTGTTTAATGAAGAGAAAGGAGGGAAAGCATGCTTTCTTTAATATTTTAATAGTAAAAATGGTCAACAAACACATGGAATGTCAATTGCCACTTAGTAAAAACATGTAGGATGGCTAGTGATGGTGACATAAGATGATTATGAAAAAAATCAAAGAGTTCGGGGTTTGATTTGAGAAGTCGATGAAATGGGGATAGTTTTGAAAAAATTAAGAAAGTTCAAGGTTTAAAATGTATTTTGGTTTTTCAAAATAAACCAAGGAAAGTACTAAAATAATTGTGGGTTGGGCACAAAAAGGCCTTTTGATAATATTATTGAATGGAATCTTAATGGAAGGACCACTTACATGGGTCTTCTAGAAGGGATGATACCAATTTTGAAGACTTTTTTGTTTTTGGGTTGGGGTTTTACTTTGTAAGAGAGTAGTAGTATGATACCATTTTTTCAAAGAAAAATATAATCAGTTGGATCTCACTTGTGTTGGGTTTCAAAATTAGCGACCCACCGCAAGAAAGGGAAGATCAAGATAAGTTCGAAATGAGTAAATAACTTGCCCAACCTGACCCATTGCCATTCCTTTTATTGTAGCTACTAGGTCTTGGATAGAATCAGTTCACCTCCATTCAAAATGAATTGGTGTATTGCACCAAAAGGTAAAGATTCATGGTAGGCATATATGCTCTTTAATGTGAGAAGAAGTCCATATCCTTTCTTTTCATACATTATGAATTTTTTGAATCTAAGTCATTCATCACGTTCTCTGTACAAAAAATAGGTCACTCAATAAAAGTTAATGCATTTAAATGATCCTAACTACTTGTCTTGGGCCTTTGAAAAAATTAATTGAAATAGATAATCTCTATTTTCTACCTATAAAAACATATGCTAAAAAGTATCTAATAAACATAAAATTTAAATCTAAATTTGACCTTTAACCTATCTAAACCATTTTAAACATGATCTTACTTATGTACACAAAATAAAGTTTCACCAAGCTTAGAGGTGTGGTGTGGACATCTTCGCACGCTCAAAGGTGAGTATAATTGGGACCCAAAGGTAAATCAGTTAAGGTGCAGTGCTGCCGGCATGTATTATGGCAAGAGGCCCCACCGTAGGCCACGCGCAGAAGTTACTTAAATTAGCCATCTTGAGCCTTGGTTCAACCAAAAATTGGTATATACACTTGTGAGAAATTTCCAACAGCCCATTCACAATCAAGACCTTAGTGACACTCACAATCAAGATCTAAGTGATCAGCAATAGAATCTAGCGGAGATGATTCGCTGGGCATAATATATCTGGGAAGAGTCCTAGAAGATGACCGGACTGGATCACTAATAGCAGAAGCCTCCCTGTAATTTTAGATGAATGTGCATGCAAGCGAACCCCTAAACTTCTTATAGATCGCAATATGAAGCGCCCACCTGTAGATTGATCCAAAACGTTCATCTCACTTATCGAAGGGTGCTGATCCGAATAAAGCCTTGTGACAGGGAAGGATGGGACGGCATCAGGAGCAAGTTCCAAATTCCAGCAGGCTCTACGCGTGCGTACCCGCATGCATGGCTCCTCTCTACTAACATAACGAAAGCAACGAAAATCCCAACATTCAGTATTAATTTATTTTACTGCGAGTTTCAACCTCGAGTCCGCCGTTTTTGGCATCTTTTTCCGAATCTTTGGACGATTTCTTCCGTCTTTCGTCCTTTTTCTGTTTTCTCTTCTTGCGAATCTTGAATCGCTAGCTGTAATTCAGGATCCGCATCTTCAAAGCTGATTTAAGGGAGGAACATAGAGTTATAGCTGCGTAAATATGCGGAGTCTGGAGCAGGAACAATTGCCAATCTTCCTAATGCTGGTACTTTTCTTGATGGTGATTGCTTGATGTGTATTTATGCGAAAACTTCATTCTTTATACTTTCGATTATCATTTTACCTTGTGCCCATGTAGTTTTCTTTGTTTATTTTATTCTTTTTTTTTTTTGTTTCCTGGTTTGAAATCAATGTTCTTCTGAAGTGGGTCATTTTTAGGCCTTTGAGCGAACATGTAGGGTGCAAAGAAGAAATTTAAACACTCACTGATGCTTTTGTTTCTGTTTGAGAGAGAAAGTCGTAGCATTGCCTGTTAAACCGAAAGGCGTATTGCATCTTTTCTAAGTGGAAGAAAATGTGTGATTTATTGCTTCATTGTAAGAATTTGTAGAGGGGTTTTCAGAAATCATCTACGGGCCACAGCTGCAACTCAATGGAAGAGATGCTTTAGTTTCTCTTAGAGAAGTACTTGATGACCATGTGAGATGTGGCTTCTGTTCTTTAGAGGAAGAAATGTGTCATTGACTGATTTGTTGGAATACTTTGTGCATTTGCTAACTGAAGAGATGTTTTTGTCATCTTGTGGATAAATATGTTGCCCATTTGATTCGAAGACTTGCAATATTCACAAGTGACAGACCTTAAAAGAGTCGTGGTATTTTCAAACGCCCAATGAGGGTTTTATGTTTGGATGCTTCCTTTTCATGACTTTAGGCATAATTTTTGGAAGATCTAATCCATTCATATTATTTGTAATATCTTAGATTACCTACATACCAAAAAGTTATCTTAGTGGATGCTCGTCAGCCTGTGCTTTAAATCGACCATTGAAATATAACAACGACAAAAGTGCAGTAGTTAGGATCATTTGATCGGCCTGATTTTCTATAGATAGGCTGAATACAGTGACCCAAATAAGATGAACATTTTAGATGTAAGCAAAAATAACAAAAAGGCAGTGTCTGACAGTAAGATGCTGCTTTAGGCATTTGAAGATACCAGGACTCTATGCACAAATGAAAGAGCTCAATAAATATTATTATGTACTACAAAGATTTGAATGCTGCTATAGTCATTTTCTTAGTCTACTTCAGTTTCTCATGTTCTATATATGCTATCAATTTCAGCTTACTATTTTAGAAGAATGGGTAATGGATATATTATCTGGGATAATATGGGTAAAAAAAAAAAGGCTTATGTGAGGCTCAAATTGGTTAACTAGTGATAAAAATGTTTCTAGGTAGGCTTTATGCCTCTAGGTTTATAACAAGATGGCTTTGATCATTTCCTAGGTTTCATATAACCTATCAGATTCAATGAACTTCCAAAATTTTAAAGGTAATATTCTAATAATTCAGGTAATTAGCCAAATTTAAGAGTTGGTTGTTTCAAATTTAATTTAAGCACTTTGAAGAAAAATTTGAAAATATTTATAACTTCTCAAAGAATTTAATTATTCTAAAACTCACTTAGGTTATAGGTCTGTGCTAAATTTCTTCTAAATCTTTGAGTTACAATTACTTATTAATTTAGATTATGTATATACAACTGTGTGTAAAGATGTGATTTGAGACTTAGCTTTTATAGAATACTTTAGAAATGAGTAAAATAATGAATTAATTATATGCAATTTCACTACTAAGCTAAAAGTTAGCTAGACTATATTTTAGAATATCCAATTCTTACCATAGTGTAGGAATTACAAAAATTAAAAATTGTCAAAATTTTTTTATTTTTTTTATTTGGAAAATTAGGGAAGTCAATTGAAAGAATGGAATTTCCTAGAATTCTGCACTCCCAACATGAAAGAAACACTGTCTCCAGTGTTGGAAATATTGGACCAAAAATGAATATGGGTGGTGCAAAAAACAAGGAATATGGGTAGTGGATGTTGACTTGAGTTCTCCTAGTCTTAGCTGAACATTGACTGTGTAGGGTTACAAATCGATATTGGATCCTAAATCTAAGAGGGCTTGGTTAATCTTGTGGTTATTGATGATACAGCTGAGAATGGGGCAACCTGGATCCTTGCATTTTTGAGGTTTATGGTGCTGAAGAAATGAACTAAATTGTTCAATCATGAATGCTTTCTTTTGTGCATTCAATTTCCTCGTGTATAAATCCTTTAAAAATTTGACAAATGATGGGATTTATTTTATTGCGCCTAAGATCAGTATGTTGATCTTGACTTGCTTAAATATCTCCACATTCTTATTAGTAGTACTCTTTGTGACTTAACACAACCTTTGAGAGAATGGAGTAGGGATGGGACATGGTTCAATAAGTGGAGTGGGGTCCATCTCTTTAGATTTTTATTTATTTTCTGAGGATTTTTCTACCTGATCAGTCATTGGTGGCTCATCTTTTTCAATTCTTTGTTCACTTCTATGAATGGTGATAGCCTTAGTCTGTTCCATTTAATTCTTTTATCACTTCTATGAATGGTGATAGCTTTAGTCTGTTCCATGGTAAAGCTTGATGATGCATTAGGTACATTATTGCCAATAACATACACATCCTTGAGGTTTGCTTATGATTGAGCTGGAAACTTTTCTTTTTTCATTGTTTGCATCATTTGGCTCATTATATTTTTCATTAATATTATGGACTGTTTGGGTTGTTTTAATTGGACTTCTAATTGAAAGGTTTTCCTCTCGTGTTTCTGGATAAGGTGATGTAGATTATCCTCTATAGGCCTTTTGGGTGAGGGCATGTAAGGTCTAGGAGTAGGAAGTTGATGAGTTTGGTATGTGGCTGGAATCTATGTAGTTAAAGGAGTGAAGCACACTGAGGCGCAAAGGGTGCGCCTGGAGCCTGATGCGCAAAATTATATTTTTCATAATTAAAAATTAGCTAAAAATTAAAAAAAAAAGCATGAAAAGTACATCATACATGAAGATACAAGCATGAGTAAGTTATATATGTGGATAAGAATAGGTATTAACTAATAAATATAAAAAAGCACAAAATTTTCCTAATTTTCCCGATTTTTTTTTCAGAAAAATTAAAAAAATAACCCTAAATTACAAAAAAAAAAAGATGAAAAAATTATCACACATGAAGACACAAGCATGGGAAAGCTATATATGTGGATAGAAATACGTTTCAATGAAGAAATACGAAAAAACGATAACTTTTTTTCATTTCCGTAACTGATTTTTTTGGAAAAACAGTAAAAAACCTAAAAAAAACTCAAATCTAGAGTAAAGAAGTATAAAACTCAAATGGAATGTTTTCTTATACATATAGAACTAAAACCCATCAAGATCTATGGAAAATAGTTAACAAAAAACAAAAAATTTGAAAAAATGGTATTGGTTTTTACGTGTTTTATAGAAACTGTATACACATGCTAAAATTCATAAATCCATACCTTTTGTTTGCTTAGATCTGTGAAAGATCGAAGAGGAATGGTCATTTTCGCCTTCTCAGTAGGTTGGAAGATTGAAATTAGGGTTGGAAGGTGAAAAACGTAAAAAAAAAATGAGGTTTATACTTTACCGGTAAGTGGTCTGCGCTTGGAGTCGGGGGCAGGCTTGAAAGCTGTGCCCAGGCACACCCAAGCGCAGGCCTAGGCGACCACGCCTCATTTCCTCTACACCTGGCACTCTCCCAGGTGCATACCTGTCGACTTGCACCTAGGCGCACCTTTAACTACATAGGCTGGAGTAAGTGTCCTTGATTTTGTTGGTGAGGCTGGTATGGGTCGAGTTGTGAAACATTATCAATTTGTCCATTTCTCAAACTGAAATTTGGATGATTTATCTAGTTGGGGATTATATGTCTCAAAGTATGGGGTAAAAGGTCTTTTACATACATTCAGGGTATTAGCTTGATCATGAAGTACCTTTTAAAATGTTGGAATAGTGGGGCATTCCGGAGTAGGATGTACGGTACTTTCACAAGTGTTACACACTTGTTCGACCTTTTTGGATGTGATGGTCCCCATTTCCATGGCCTCTACTTTTTGGGCTGGGGATGTTACTTTAACATTATTGAGTGATGCATTAAAAACATTGAAAAATGTACCAAAAATTCCTCAAATGCTAAATGAATGCAATTACTAAATTTTTTATGAAAACCCCGTTGCCGGCCCTTGTCAACATTGCCAAAAACTTATTGTTGTTTTTAGCTAGTGCACGGGCTATTGTAGTATAGTTTGTACAAGTATGGGTCGATCCCACGGGAATTAAACTTAACACGTGGGGGTTTAAATACAATTTAAATTCCTAAAATTAACAGAAATTAAAACAATTAACTAACAATGCACAAAAATAGATTTATTGCTTAACTAAAAAATTACACAATTCTAAATTTAAAAGACAAAGTTAAACAAAATAAAAGCTAAATTTCCACTTCACTGGTTCAATCGCAGTTAAATCCTCCATATCTTGTCACATCAAAGTAGATCAACCCTCACCAAGTCCATCATTGAAGTCTTTGATCGCTGATTAAACAGTCTAATGATGCAAATTTTTCAGAAAATTAATGATTTGGATCGAGGGATGAAATTAAGATTTGGATGACTGATATTGACTGCAAAAAATTGTAGCAGGAATTATAGTTGTCCTGTTAGTTAATGCTTGACCATTGATTCGATTCTGTTTAAATCAAATGGGGATTAAAAACTGCATAGTTCAGGGACCTCGAGAAAAGTATGGAAGAGGGAAAAAGACAAAACATGGATGCAGATGGTATTAAAATAAGGGACTAAGGGCTTTTCTAGAACCTCTCCTGAAAAACTGCATAGTTCAGCCCATTTGAAACTATTGAAAATGAAGGGAGAAGAGACGAATCAGGGTAACACCCAATTGGGTTTTCTCGTGGAAACAGCCTCTTGCAAAAATACAAGGTAAGGCTGCCTACTATTGGCCCTTGTGGTCCGCCCCTTCCTCGGACCCCGCATAGGCAGGAACTTCATGCATCGGGGTTGCCCTTTTTTGTTTTCTCTGAAACAAAGGAAGCTTATTAAAAGGATAGAAATTTGGAAAAATATACAAAGGAAAACAAAATAAAATGTGAGGAAGACAGGGAAGAGAACTATGGTGGAAAACAGGGATTGGAAAGCAGAGGAAAACATGGTAAATAGAGGGGCTAGGAAGAAATGGAAAACGAGAAAAATAGGGTGAGAAACAGGGAGTGAAATGTGGTTAAAAAAAAAGGAAAGACCACTGAGAATCAAGGAAGAACGACTATAAAGTAGGGAAGAACAAAGGTAAATGATGGTGATACGCAATGAAATAGGGGCAATCTGATGGTTGAAGAACAAAGGGCTTAGACGGTGATGGAAGCAGATTAAAACAAAAAAATGATGAAACAAAAGTTAAAAACAGAGGTAAAAACAAAGCTAAACATGACTGAACCAAAGGGAAGAAAACAAAGGAAAATAACAGTGAGGTTGTGAGAGAAAAGCTGGGTTGGAATGGAGGATCGATCGTTTGAGGGAGAGGAGTGCTGGGTTCAGCCCTCTTCTTCTTCTAAGGTTCACTTCTCGGTCTAGACATTCTTTTTTGTTTCTTTCATGCCCCGCATCCCTTTTTTAGTCTTTCTTATATAGACTTTCCATATTAGTTTCCTGCTTATCTTCAACTCCTCCATCTTTGCCTTCTCACTCTTAATCTCTTTCCCAAAAGATAAGAGATAATCTTTATTATGTTGAAGTCCTACTTATCTCCTTAGCCCTTCTATCCATGTGTACTTCATTCCCACTGGCCATCTCCTGGATCCATCTTGCATTGTGAAATCCACGTATCCTTTTGATGATCTTGTCCTAGTTAAGTTGATCCAAGTTGTCCAGTTCCATTTTGATTGATTTGTTACACATAAAATTGAATTAGAATCATTTTAACCATAATTTATTCATCTGATCAACTCTAATTATCATCAAGCCATTAAATTTTGCCAAACAACAGGTAGATGATGAATTGGGGCTATAATGCATATTTAATCTAAAATTGCAAAATTAATTACTTAGATGATCTATCTAGATGTTAATTTAAGGATATTTTAGCTAAAATTGATCACTCAACAAGTTTATTAAGTGTGAAGTTTAATTGAGTTTCTATTAGGATAATATTTCTGGAGCTTCCATTGACTGTGCCATTTTTTCTTCTTCCTTTTCCTCAAGTGATAATTGTACATAGCAAAATACGCAAGAAACACAACCCATGGGAGGCATCTACCCCAAGCCTAACAGTAAAAGACAAAATGTAACTCAAAGAAGGCAGAGAGAAGAGATGCAAGAGAGGAATGACTAGAAAAACTAATTGCGGTTTCTTCCAAAAAGAGATGCAGGAGAGGAGTATCAAGAAGAGCTAACTGTAGTGTCTTCCCTAAATTTTAGGGTTTGAGAATTTGGTGATTTGTATTGAAACTCTAAGACTCAAGTTTAAGTTTTGAAATGATAGCATCTGGAGGTGTATAACTATAAGCAGTTCATGCCTAGTTTCTTGAAAAATTAAGTTGAAGGTTTGCTCAAGACTCTAATAGAGGGAAGAGTTGGGAGATGAGGACACCTTTATTTGGCACTTGTAACCAAACATGGGTGGCTGTGTGTATACCTCCAGTTTTGAGATGGGTTTGCTCTTCCACGTGCTTTAGGGTTAAATGGGAATACTTGAGACCCCCATTCAAATTTAAGCAAACTGAACGACATCATTCGTGAATATTGGTAAGATAATTGATACAGCCATGATATCCAAGATATTCCTTGAGCTTTTCTTTAGGCTTGTTTTATATGAGGATGTCCTTTGTTCCAAATAGTACCACAGCATCTAGCATTATGTTGAATGGAAAATGTAAAGGGACAGTATTGTGAGCAAGTTGAAAATATTTGGTTGTAAATTATGTGCATGATGTGTAAAATGAATATAAATTAGAAACTAGATTCACCTTAAATTCATTGATAAAGAAAAAAGTTAACTAAATGAGTCTCTTAAGTGGTTTGGTAATTTTTTTGTTTTCCGAGTTTCATGATGGACTATTTAAATAGTGAAATTCAATAGTCTTGCTGACAATGCTTAAGCTTGTAGTGACCGTAACTCCATTTTATATTTTATTGGAGAACTGGAATGAAAGAAATACTAGGATTTTTAAGAAGAAGACGAATCTGGGTGGTAGAATAATTAAAATAGCAATTATGCCTTTTGAAAGGAAAAAAGTTTTGCGCATTTGATTGTTCAAGATTTTCATAGAAGGTTAATCTTATTTATGTTCATGTCTGACTGCAAGTGAATTATAAAGTGGGTACCCCCTCTCTCTGATTTGATCAAACTAAACCTTGATTGGATTCTCATTAAAAGTCTTGTTCTAGCAGTTTTGTTGTAACTTTTAGTAATACCAAAAGGGAAGTGTTGGAGGTATATTCAGCCTGCTGGTATTATGGCCCCATATGAGGCTGAAATTTGTTTGCTTCTTTGTGTGCTCTCTGTGTTCCATTGAGATTTGGGTGGTAACTCATATGGAAGTGTGGTTCATCTAGTTCAGTTGTTTGCATTTCAAAAGACTGTGAGATCTTGCTTATTTTCTAGTGGTATTCTGATATATTGTCCTATTCTATTGTTTTTGGCAGTTTTCTAAGGAAACAATTGAAGTCACCAACATTTTTCAGACCAGCTTCATTTGATGTCCCCTCCTGAGGCCTTGAATCTAATTTTGATGGCAGTAGTCTGTAAATCTTGGACAAGTATAGCTGGAGAATATGATAGTATTGCTAGGTTGGTTTGCATCTAGTGTTTGATGGCTTCAGATACTCTGATGAATCAGAAATCCTACTACCAAAATTTGGTATCAAGTCACTAAAAGTCCTTTATCTTTCTTCCATGATGGAAGGTGATTTCTTAATGGGATTTGTTTGATGCAATGTGAAGAGTTCTTGTGGAGTCTCGTGGACACTAGTTCAAGAGGCTTGATCTTGTTGCAGATTGATAGGAACCTGTTATCCATCCTTGAAATCCAACTAACTTAGAGGTGGATTCGCCTGTGATGGTGTTTCTGTGAGTCTGGATTGCTTCTTATTTATGTTCTTCTGACCAGCTCAATCGTATTTTTTCTTTTTCTTCTCTTCAACAATATCTTTCTTGTCATAAAAAAGCTGATGATGTAGGGAACTTGACAGAAAAGGGGGATAAAATACATTTATTGTTGCGGGACAAGAAGAAGAACATATCTGAAAGGAACTTGTTTCGAACATTTGAAGTATTGTAGAGATACAAAGTAAAACCACACACACAAGTTCCTGAAAGAAGTGGAAGATGAACAGAAAAATGAATTAGGAATCACTCCAAATGATTAGGATAGTAACGGAGGAATTACACCTATAGGATGCCTGCAAGCACATTGAAGTCACATTAACAGCTTGAAAACCACCAATAGAGACTGTTGGGATTTCTCTTTGGAATCACAGCAAATTGGGCATCACACCCTTACTGTTGCACTTACAGTGGCTACAAAATTTCTCACTTCTTCATTTTCTCAAAGATATTTTAATCAAATTTATAGAGCTTACAATCAATACTTTCCACAGCTACTGGTTACTACCTTCCTAGTATGCACAAACATTTATGATAGCAACACCGAATGAAATCTGCTCAGCTTGGGCTATCCAATAATGCATAAGCACCTATGGACACTAAAGCCAATCAGTGGTCAACTTTTCTGCTGCTGCTATGCACAAACACTTAGCAACCAAACCAATTATATTTGGTCATTTTTTGGGATCCTGTAAGCAGATCATACAAATCTTGTAGTGATGTATGCAATCTGGTCAACTATTGACTAGAGTGGCTTGCTGAAATAGGCCATCCCTTAGCGTACTTGATGATTGGCAGTGCTAGAATGGTGGATGGTCTCTACTATTTGATGACAACCTCTGATGTAATAAACAAGCTCAGGGATTTAGTACTAGTGTTAGTTCTCTCTCTATCCGAGAACAAATAATGATTTGGCATCTTAGGCTAGGACATCCTAGTTTTTCATATATGAGATGTATGTTTCTTGTTCTATTAAAAAATGTGGATTATTCATCTTTTCAATGTGAAAGTTGTCATTTATCAAAGAGCCATCACACTATGTACAGTTTCAAAACCATATTGTGCCTCAAAACCTTTTTACTTGATTCCTAGTGATGTTTGGGGTCCTTCAAGAATTACCACATCTTCTGGAAAAAAATGGTTTGTAACTTTCATAAACGATCACACTCGGCAATGTTGGGTATACTTGATGAATGATAAATGTGAAGTTGAAAATTTGTTCCAAATTTTTTTCAATATAGTTGAAAACCAATTTCAAACAAAAATAAAAATACTTCATTTTGACAATCAAGTTTTGGGAAATTTTTTCAAGGAAAAAGGAATTCAACGCCAGTCTACTTGTAGTGATACTTCTCAACAAAATGGTATTGTCGAGAGAAAAAATGACACTTACTTGAAGTTGCACGTGCTATTATGTTCTCAATGCATGTTCCAAAATATCTATGGGGAGATGCAATTTTGATAGCATCTTATTTGATAAATAAAATGCCTACTCCTATTTTAAAATCCATTACATCCTTAGAATGTTTCAAAACTTTCTTCCCTGAATGTCGACATTTCTCTGTCTTACCCTTGAAAATTTTTGAGTGCACTGTGTTTGTACACATCCCTAGTAGGCTTCGTTCCAAACTTGATCCTAGGGCAGAAAAATGTGTGTTCATCAGCCATGCCCCCAATAAAAAGGGATATAAGTGTTATAATCCAAAAAAAAACCTTTGTGAGTTTGGATGTATCGTTTGTGGAAAGTTAGCCTTACTTTAGTCAAAACTGTCTTCACGGGGAGAGAGAAAATAAGGAAGCTCAGTTTTGGGAAACAGCTGTTCCTCTGCCTACTAACTTCTTTCCCGTATCTGTTCTTGATCCTTCCACTGTAGTAGTCACAATAATGAAGAAAGAGGAAATACTATTCTACCATTGGCAAACTTAGATGACTTACTAACAGGGGGAGAAATATTAAGATAGGATCTCCATAATCCTACTTCAAAACTTCGTATTTACACTCAAAGGGGTACTCATAAAACTAATAATGACGTGCCCACAATTTTAGCACAAAATCCATCACTATCTCCAAGCAATGATTCATCTACAACTTCAGGTAACTCTAATCCGTCTTTGTCAAATTCCACTCATATTGTTTTTTATCTTGATTTACCTATAGCACTAAGAAAGGGAGTTCGAAACCTATGCAGAACATCTTATTACTAAATATGTGTCTTACCATAAGCTTTCTAAGTCTCATAAAGCTTTTACCTAACAAATCTCTCACCTGTTCATCCTAAGAACCATTCAGGAAGCCTTAGATAACCCAGATTGGAAATTAGTAGTTTTGGAAGAATGCTCTAAAAAAAATTGGGACTTGGGAGATAGTTAACTTACTAAGGGGAAAGAAAACAGTAGGATGTAAATGGATTTTTCTTTGGTCACAAAGATTAATTCAATCTGTGTCTTACTATCCTTAGCCGTTAGTCTTGACTGGCCCTTACACTAGCTAGATGTAAAAAATGCATTCTTAAATAGGGATTTGGAAGAGGAAGTCTTTATGAGCCTACCACCGAGGTTTGAGGAACATCTTGGTGAAAGAAAAGTGTGTAGACTAAGAAAATCTCTGTACGGCCTCAAACAATCTCCTAGAGCATGGTTTGAGTGATTTGAGAAAGCTATAAAGGCCCACAGACATATACAAAGTTAGGCAGATCACACTATGTTTTATAAACACTCAATAGAAAGAAAGATTGCTATTTTAATTGTTTATGTTGATGATATAATATTAACAGGTGATGATCATGTTGAGGTAAAGAGACTCAAGAGTCCTTGTTGATGAATTTGAAATCAAGGCCTTGGGAGTCTTGAAGTATTTTTTTGGAATGGAATTTGCTAGGTCTAAAAAGGGCACCTTTGTGTCTCAACGAAAATATGTGCTGGATCTTCTTGGAGAGATAGGTTTACTCGACTGCAAGGCAGCAGAGACACCAATGGAGCCTAATTTGAAGTTAAGATGTAAAGAATAGGGAACAATTTCAAAGGGTGGTTGGTAAACTGATTTATCTATCGCATACCTGCCCAAATATAGCTTTTGTAGTGAGCATGGTAAGTCAATTTATGTACTCACCAGGTCCAAAACACTTTGAGGCAGTGTATAAAATCCTAAGGTACTTGAAAGGATCACAAGGGAAGGGCCTGATGTTAGAAGAGCATGGTCACCTACAAATTGAAGTATGTAAAGATTCAGATTGGGTTGGGAGTATAACTAATAGAAGGTCAACCTCTGGCTACTGTACTTTTGTTGGAGGAAATCTTGTTACTTGGGGTAGTAAAAAACAAAATATGGTGGCATGAAGCAGCACTGAAGCCTAATTTAGATCAGTTGCTCACGAAATTTATGAGGTGTTGTGGATTAAGAGAATCTCAATCGCACATAACTCTGTTCTTCATAACAAGACCAAGCATGTTGAGGTAGACAAGCACTTCATCAAGGAGAAAATAGAAAACAGGCAGATTCAGATGACGTATATAGCAACTGATGAACAAATTGCAGCTATTCTTACAAAGGGAATATCCAAGAAACAATTTGAAAAATTGATTGCAAGTTGGCCATGAAAGGTATCTTCAAACCAGCTTGAGGGAGAGTGTTGTAAAGGAGAATATTCAGCTGAGATGTCTTGCTAATCTCTAGGAATTGTCTAGCCGTATTTTATGAGTAAATTTAGGCTAGTTAACTTTGTAAGTAAGGAAACTTAGCTGAATGGTTATTTAGGCTAGTCAACTTTGTAAACAAGGAAACTTAGCTGTATGGTTATTTAGGCTAGTCAACTTTGTAAATAAGGAAACTTAACTGTATGGTTATTTTGTTCCTTTTTTAGTACCTTGTATAGATTATAAGTAGTGTACATGTATATCATAATAATAGATCATTGTTTACTCAAGAAAAGAAAATAGTTCTTTTCTAATTCCTTATTATTCAGAAGATCAAACCACATTGTGGGGGTATATCAAAACTTAGCAAGTAATTGACATGAACAAAAATAAAGATGCAAGTAAGAAGATTAAATCTCTAAGTTTCTCAAATCTCTAAGTTTCTCCTTTTATCTTCTCATCGTATCTTGGATAAGTTTTGAGGTATAATAGCAAACTAGAACAGGCATTCATCACTTTCATCTAGTGCATATTGCTGTACAACCAAAATTACTTGTTTCCAAGGACCTATTTAACTCAACTCTAGGGCTATCTGTAAGGATGTTTTTGTATTCCTGCTGGGAGAAATAAAAAAATCAGATCATCTAGAGGTCCCTCTAGTGATTCCCTCCAGGTTGTGTTATCTTAAACAGGCATCCAATCAGTAGCTGCAACAAACTGGTAAAGCCCAAAATTGCTTCTCACATTGCTTCCTCTGTCCACCCGCTACATGTACAATAAAAACAAAATACAGACACATCCATGCTTGTCCAGTCCCTGCATGTGTGGTGGTGGAGTATTATGTCCCACACTTGCGAGAATGGGTGGCTGAAGGGGCAAGCCAAATGATAAAGCTGAAATGGGCAGTGAGCAACGTTTTGAGGATGATTACCGAAATCTCAATAAACATGC
Organism: Warburgia ugandensis; assembly: GCA_035236585.1. Lineage (NCBI taxonomy): Eukaryota > Viridiplantae > Streptophyta > Magnoliopsida > Canellales > Canellaceae > Warburgia > Warburgia ugandensis. The sequence goes on along the minus strand of CP141127.1, from coordinate 50,975,074 downwards.
CAAAAAGAACATGTTTTGGTATTGAGGCTGCAAGTTTAAGTCTTGCCAGGTAGATAAATCTAGGTGCGATTTGCCTTTCAAAAGAGAAAATAATTAAAAGATAAAATCCAAACAGGAACTATACTTCCTTGTTTATGGGAAACCGTCTTCCAGGAATCAATTTTCCCCAGCTTGCCGGAAGATTCTGGCAGCTATGCTATGTCCTATCGTCAATTGTCCATACTAGTTGATTGGTTTAAACCTCTTATTGCAATACATGTGAAAATGGAAATAGTCAAGGTAGTTTCAAGTGTTATTATAGTAATCTTTATACTGCTATGTCTGTAGTTACAGATGATGAATGCCCTGATGTTTACTGTGGAAGCAACATTAAACCTATTAATTAGCTACTCATGTGCACATTGCATTCCATGCAATTTTGCCACGTGAACTAAGCAATGTTTTGTGAAGTAAATTTGGATTAAAGCAGCTCTGGGCCTAAGGTGTACACTTGGGTCTGGTGTGTGCTTGGTTGACTTGTCCAATTCAAGTAATTAATAAGCAATGGTGCAGTTGCACAGCTCTTTTATCCTCTAAAAGAAAAAAAAAGGCCAAGAGAGAATAGAATAGAATACTTAGAAGGAAAAAAGCTCTGTAGAATTACTAAAGCAATAGTTAGATGTGTATAAGAACTTAAGGTGAAGGCTGACCCCATAGGTAGGAGACAGCTGAGGGACTGAGAGTTAGTCCCACATTGCTTAGGGAGAAGGATTTGGGCTGGTTATAAGAGTTTGGGACTCTAATGGTCACAACACGTTTTCCTTGAAAAATTAGGGAAGAACAAAGCCATGAGGGGTGTATGGGTGCCTCAAAGCGAACAATATTGTGGCTATTTGGACCCTCGGCTGTTGCAAATGGTATTAGAGCCAGTTCCCCTGGTGGTGTGGTGGGTAACAGCATGTGGTGCCTTTGGCCGTGAAGGGAGACGGCCTAGGGACCCCATAGATAGGAGACGACTGAGGGACTCAAGCAGGTCATGCGAGGGCATATGTTCTCTAAGGGAGGAAGGGGTGAAGGCTTAGGGACCTCATAGGTAGGAGACAATTGAGGGACTGAGAGTTAGTCCCACATTACCTTGGGAGAAGGATATGGGCTGGTTATAAGAGTTCAGGGAACTCTAATGGTCACAACGCATTTTTCTTGAGAAATCGGGGAAGAACAAAGTCGTGAGGGGTGTATGGGTGCCCCAAAGGGGACAATATTGTGACTGTTGGACCCTCGGCTGTTAAAAACGATGGCAGGAGGCGCACCCTAAGCCCAGCTTCTTGTAGTTGCTATTGCAAAATACCGCTTACCCTTACGACTATAAGCAACAGGGGGGCTGGGCTGCTCGCCTTCATTGAAGGCAGTAAAACCTTGTTGATGGGTAAGTTGGGCATTGACTTGGGGAAATTTTTAAGCAATGGTATTATGTTCTGTAGAAGCAGAGCCTTGGTGCAATGGTAGAGTTGTTGTCATGTGACTTTGAGGTTATGACTTCGAGGCGTGGAAACAGCCTCTTGCAATACAAGGCTGTGTACTATTAATCCTTTGTGCTTTGCTCCTTCCCAGATCCCTCATATATTGGAGTTTCGTGCACCAGGCCGCCCTGGTATTATGTTTTGCACAATTATATAGTTATTTTATGATGATCGTGTCCAATCTAACCCTTGATCTTCAAAGTTGGGTTTTGTCGGTGGATGGAAACAGGAAATTTATATGGAATGGACTTTGCAAGGTCACTAATAACTGCATTAGTATGTGACTGGTTAAGTCTGACTACGTTCGTTGTTGTTCATTGGTTTTCTTTCTTTCTCGCTCTTTTTTCTTCTTTTTCCTTTTTCTTAAATTGATGTTAGTATCTGCCATCGCTTTTGGAACATCGTGTATCCTTAAAAAATACTATGGATTTATAACTTAAGTCTTGGATAGACTAGCACCCACTTTCTTTTTTTACTTTTTCCTTTTTCCTTGTCATTGAATACTGTTTAAATTTTTTACTCCTGTATAATATATTATTCTATAACTTGGCAGGCTAATTATTCAGAGACTCTGCCTGCTTGACCAGTTCTCTGTTAGCTTGTTCCAGCATTCATCTAGAAGGTACCCTTCTTTTTCATGTTTTTGATTCTTAATTGTTCCTTGCAGTTTGCCAGTTAGTCATTCTTTTTCAAATTTCTGATTGTTTCTTTTGGAATCAGTTCAATATGGATGCTGAATCACAATGGATTCCCTCTGAGTCCCCTCGTTCATCAGCAGATGTTGCGCATGTCAATGGTGGTTCAGTTCACCATTCTGACCTGCTGGAAGCACGTTGTCTTCTGTGCAGAAGAATTTTTTTTCTTGATAGTGATCCTAATGAAAGTACTGAACCAATATGTGTATGTGGAGAGTGTAATAAGGATCATGACACAGATATACAAGGCTCTCATCATAGTAGATCACACAGAAGGTCTCGGTATAATAGGAGTTCTGAGTCAATAGAAGATCTATTCTCACAGCAGCTTTCCCAACTGCTTAATCTGGTGCAGAACCAACATGCTTTTGCAATCTCTACCTCTGAGCATGAAGGCCAAGTCAACAATGATGCTGCTTTTACAGTAATGCAGCGTTCAAGTTCACATACAACTCCAAGTAGGTCCAGAAGGTGGCACGGAGAACTATCTGACAATGACAGTGAAGGTTTTGATAGTGTGGATTCTCTCTTTGGTGAGAGCAACTCAAATATTAGCTTTGGTGGTTTTGGTGCGCTACATGGCGAGAGTGATGCTGTTTCCTTCACTGTTTATGGCGCAGACTCAGATGCTTCGGTTGAAGGACATGGCATATTTGACAGAGAACTGTCCATCCAACCTGATGATGGCAGCAATATTGCTAGTGACACAGATATTGACCCGATGCATGCAGGTCTAGATCATTGGAATTCCAATGTCGGTGATGAAGACGGTGAATGGGAAGAAGCTGATGTTGAAGATGAGCCCATTACAGAATCAGGTAGGTGGGTCCACTATTCAAATCGCTCCAATGGAAATGGACACCACACAAACTGGCGGATACAGGTTCGTTCTGCTATACACGGTGCTTCAGTTCAGTGGAGAATGCAGGAAAGTACAAGCACATATATTCCTGATGTCTTTGCTAACCTGGAGGATCGAGAATTGCCACCTAATGCTGGGAATCCAAGTGACTATCTTGATGCCAGAGGGTTTGACGAACTGCTTGAGCAGCTGGCAGAAACTGACAGCGCAAGACGTGGAGCACCACCTGCAGCTGCATCTTTTGTGGACAGTCTGCCTCGTATCATCATCTGTGAGGAACACCAGAGACATGGTTATTTGATCTGTGCAGTTTGCAAGGATCACCTACATGTAGACACTGAAGTGAATGTGCTCCCATGCTTACACCTCTACCATCCTTCCTGTATCTTGCCCTGGTTAAGTACACGAAACTCATGTCCTGTTTGCCGATTTGAACTTCCTACTGATGACAGGGATTATGAGGAAGGCAAGCAAAACTCAGGCGGCAGTAGGCCACACATTCACGAGATTCAGCAGCAGGACACAAGTGAGGACAGTTCCTCCGATATCTTGGTAGATGTTGATGTAGACGAAGCTCATGAATATAGTCATGGTAGGGTACCACAGGGGAACTCGGTTGATATAGATAATACTGCAGATGTCTCTAATAGAGAGAGAACAAGAGGGTGGCTTTTCTTGGCTGCCGCTCCAATTGTAGGTATTGTTCTTGTCCTATGTTCTAGGAACCCTCTTGTTGACGGAAGGATTCCTTGTGGCTTGAGAGAACAGAATCAACAGTTTCCGAGATCTTCTAGGACCACCTCAGAAGCTGAGGGCAGGGAGAATAGGAGACGGAGATGGTCTTTCTTTTGAAGGATATTGATTTTCTTGCTGTGCGTTTGATATTGAAAGTACTGGTTTCCCACCAATACTGTGGTCGGCTTTAGTTGATTTCCATAAAAGATCTTGTGTAATACAATATCATTTCATTGAAGGAGCTCTGTGTGTTGTCTTGTTTTTTTATGGCGGGATTGAAGATAAAATCAATCATCATCATCAAGACCTTATCCCAGTTAGGGGTCGGCCATTGAAGATAAAATCAATATATGGTTTAATTGTTTAAAACCTATGGTAATACTTAGTATCTGATATCCTCACTCAAAATTTTCATTTACTGCATGATATATTTAGTATCCGTTATCCTCGCAAATTTTTTGGCTAACTACATGATATATTTTGAGAAGGGCGCTGATAGAGGCGCCCTAAATGCTGATATTTTGACTTGCATCACCTGGTCCAATACAATATATTTCATTAAAGAAGCTCAATGTGTTATTTCTTGTTTTTTATGGCGATAATGAAGATAAATCCAAGATATGGTTTGGTTGTGCAAAGCTGGTGACGCTATGTAGTATCTGATATCCTCGTTCCATATTTTTCTGAAAACTGCGTTTATGTTCTGGAAAGGGTGCTGAGAAGGACATGCCTTAAAATTGGTCGAACGCGCACACGTAGACCATTACTGTTTCTCCCCTTTGAATTAACCGGTCACTAAGGAAATATACGTATTTCTTTAAACCAGCCCCACCTTGTATAACAAATATAAATACCGTAGAGTAGGGGGTTTATGTTCCATAGACTTTCTTCTCTCGATGTGAAAAACAGAAAGCTAAATACATGGCGTTCTGTGTCTCTCGATCACCGGATCTCTTTCCCTATTTCCATATGGCAACCTTGCTTGCCTTTTTCTTCCAGTTATCAGTTTCTTCACTTTCTTGTTGACCCTTACAGTTTTCTTACAATCAGTCCATATATAGATTTCCTAGCTTCAAAAAGCCAATTCGGGTATACATGTAATTGGGCACTCCCTATGACCTTGGTTGATGTGGGATTGCACCTTTTGCTACTACTTTTTGAGATTTTTTGTGCTATCTAGCATACTCTACACACAATTATAACCAAGGTTTTTTTGTGCCTATGACACTATTTGTCTTCACTTTTCATGTAGTTGTTGGTGGGACTCAAGCATGGTGTATGTGGAGCCTTTTGTTCTCTTTTATGATGTCTTTCTGTGTGTTGGTTCTTTCTCTTGAGTGGTGATAAGCTTGATCGTCCTCACCCACTTGCATTTCTCCTTTGATTAATATAACTTGATAAATTAAGAAAAAAAGAAAACAATCTTTATATATAACTATTAACTTGAAAAAAAAGACTTCCTAGCTAAATAAAATAGGACTCCTAATTAGCAACTCGATAACTATATTGCATTGATATCTACACCCCTAACTAGTTCATATCACTTAATTAAACAAATGTGTGTACTTACTTTGCACCTAGTCGAAATTGAAAGCACTACCAAGTCTTGCCTTTAGGTTGTGTAATTCCGTTTGTGACTACTTGAGTCAACATTAAAGTATGTATAACTCAGTCTTTGCAAATTTAGTAGTTGGATAATAAATTACTCCATTGTCTACATCAAAATTCACATTGTGCATGAATAGAAAAGAACAATCTTAGAAAGGAAATAAGAAGGCTCATTTCTTTAGGGAGATGGGAGTTTCTATATTTATATTTCACTATATCAGTGGTTGTGAGTACAATCCTCTGGTACTAGTAATTTGGATCATTAATTACATTTCTTTGACTATTAAAATACATATAGACAAATGAAAGATCATACCCTTTATTAAAAATTAAGTTTACATACCTAACCATGAATTTGCGACTTCATTATTCTTTGCACGTCTTAGTTTAGACTTTGGATAGAAACTTGGTTGAATAAGTTTTACAATGTAATTTAGTTGACTTAGCTTTATGACATGAGTTGGCTGACAATTGGTGTATGAGTGTCTTTCAAAGTATTACCTAGACTCGATAAGAGTGTATGACCTTTGAAGCCTCTCTTTCATTGTTTAGGTGCAGGTATCATTGTAGTCTCAAGTGCATAGTAATATCCTTTCTTTTGTATATTCTAGAAGACATGTAGAGCCATAGGCATAGATTTTACATTCCTTTAGATGTTTGATATTGGATGAGAAGGCATCTAGGTAGCCATTAACCAGTTAACTTTTAAGAGGGTATGATTTTTAGCTCTTTTGGAGTCTAGCTATGTTTTTTACAAACATACTTTGTCATGAGGATATATATATATATATATATATATAGGGTTTGTGGACAAAGTTCTTCCTTATAGGAGTCTTCTTGATGGGGCCTACATGGCTAGAATCACCACCACCTTGAGGCTTGCTCATAGTTAATGCCCACTAGGTTAGAATTATCATTACCTTAGAACTTTCTCATAGCTAGTGCGCATTAGTTTAAAATTATTGACCTCACATGATCACCTCTAAATGAGTTGTTTATATAACATAACAAGGAGCCTTGCATGGCCACAATTGCATAAATTATTCACATAAAATAATATGAAGCTATGTGTCGTATATGAATTATTTACGTAAGATAACATGAAGTGCGCATGGCCATCTTTGCTTCGATTATCCATGTAAAATATTCTAGGGCCTTGCGTAAGGGCTTGCCACCTTTGCATGAATTATTCACTTAAAATACTATTAGGCCTTGCATGACCACCAACTTTGCATAGATTATTCATGTAAAATATTATGTGGCCTTTCATGATCTCCAACTTTGCAAGGATTATTCATGTAGGGATTTGCCACCTTCGCATGAATAATGTATAGCTAAAATATGGTATTTATTTTAGGTCAATGATAACCATTAGATTTAAGCTATACAAATTATGGATCTTGAATTTGCAAGAGTAATCACAAACATTGAATTTAAGTTATCTGAATCAAGGTTTTTGATTTGGACCAGATCAATCATGATCGTCAAATTCAGGCTTAGATGGATCACGAATTTTTACTTGATTTTGAGGCTAGATGAATTGGACTTAGGCTTAATAGATCATGACCTTTAGATTGGATTAAAGATTAGATCAATAGGCTTAAGGTAGGTTGAGATCTTTGGATTTATTTCTAGGACCTAGATCAATAGGCTTAGGTTACATTGATCTTTGGCTTTGAATTTATTTAAGGGGTGTACTAATAGGTCTAGATTAAATTGGGCTTGATCTTAAAGTAGGCGTTGAATCTAGGTCACGGTTATTGTTAGGTTAGGGCTATATCATGAACGTTCATTTTATTTTCAGCTAGATCATAGTATCCATTAGGCTAGGGCTAGATCATAAACTTTGATTTGTTTTAGGCTAGAACTTAGTATCCACTAGGCTAGAGCTAGATCATAACCTTTTATTTGTTTTATGCTAGATTGTCCACTAGGCTAAGGTTAAATCTTAGTAGTTAATTGTATTTTATGCTAGTTCTGAGCATCTACTAGGCTAGGGATCTTGACCATTGAATATATATATTTTGGCTAGATCTTAACATTCGCTAGACTAGGGCTAGATTGAACTATTAAAATTTGTTTTGGGCTAGATCTTAGCATCCACTAGGCTAGGACTAGATCTTAGCATATGAATGTTGTTTTAGACTAGATCTTATCATCCTCTAAGCTAGGGCTTGATCTTAGCCATTGATTTAGTTCATATTTAACTTTGGGACTTCGAAAATCAAGAAGAGGGTACTCATTTCTATTAGATATGGGGACTACCTTTTTACTTTATTTCCTTTCCTTTAATTATTTAGAGTTAAAGACGGGGAGGGGCATCAGTTTGTATATATGATCCACTCTTTATTTAGAGAGAGAGAGAGAGAGATCATGGTCCTATTCTTGATGGGGGCTGCTCTTTGGTGCTTTTTTCTTTTTTGAATGGTACACGCACACACATGCATAATCTCAAAGGTTGGTCACCCATGAGAGATTCTCCTCGCACCATTGTACTAGAAGTCATTAGCGCACCGTCGGTTCAATTAGAATAAAAATTAAAAAAGTGAATACTTGAAAAGTGAAAGTAAGCAGGCATTAGGACTAAGAGCACTAAAACCCACACAATGAGTATTAACATGCACAATAAAATGAAGTAATAAATAAAAAAAATGAGGATTGGCAAGCATGCTAGAAAGAAACACTATATTGTGGACCCAGGAGGAAGGGTGAATTGGGCCTAATAGGAAAATTAAAGTCCTTTGACTAAATCTAATTGAATCATGAAACTTCTTTGTGCAAAAATGAAAAACTAATCTTGAGTGCTAGAAAGAATTGGAAAGCAAACAACCACAAGAACATAGAGATTTATAGAGGTTTGACTAGCTTGTCAATATGCCTACTTCCTCTCTCAAGAATAGGGGTGGCAAAATACGACACGACTCAAACTTGACCTGGATTTAGTGGGTTAGGGTCGAGTCTTATCATGTTCATGTCATTTATCGAATCAACTTCAAAATGACATGCCAAAAATCCTGTCATGTTCATGTCAGCCCATGAATGTCGGTTGTGTTGACCCATATGACATGTGACCTACTAACCTGTCTGACTCGTGACCGTTAAATTGTCATGTTGGCCTATATAACTCGCGACCTGTTAACCTGTTGTGTTGACCCATTTGAGTTCCAAAACAAAAAGAACTTGATTTATCTATCTTAACAAAAAGGATGGTTACCTAAAACCGTCCTTTATTCTTATTGATATAGATTGATATATGACAGTTCTAAAAAAATTGTCCTATATTGGCAAAAAGTTGGTAACCAATAAACTCACATAATAATATAGACGATTTTAGATAACCGTCTTATATTACCATAACGATAAAGGATGGCTATTCAATAATTATCTTATATTTTCATTAATATAAGACGGTTACAGAAAATCGTCCTATATTCTTATAGTACTACAACACGGTAATTGGTAACCAGTAAGCTGTTATAACTTAGAATGTAATAATATAAGATAGTTTTAAATAACCGTTAATAATATAGGAAGATTTTTCAATAACCAGCCTATATTCTTTAGTAATATAGGATGGTTTTGGATAACTGTCCTATATTCTTATAGCAATAGAGGAAGGTTTTGCAAAAACCTTCTTATTAAGATGATTTTTGAATAAACATCCTTTTTTGTACATCTTTCTAATATTGACCAATTATATATATATATATATTGTAATGACCGCAATTTTTGTAATATTAAAATCCCATGAAAAGATCAGTTTTTGAAGATAAGGGCATTTTAGTCATTTCACTATTCACCTTGACTGAACTCAGGAATTTGGTCCTAAAAATGATTCCATTAGATGCGTCTCAGAAAAAAAAATCCAACGAGACCAAAATCACCCAAAACGGAGTTAAAATGAGCAAGTTATGGCCCTTTGAAGTTCAGGGGCAAAAATATAATTTTATTAAAAAACGAATTTACCCTGCAAAAACACAGGGGCCCGTTTTGATACAGGCACCCTTCATCTTCCACCTCTAGAGGGTTCTAGAACGGCGGTGATTGGAGGAGAAATCACCGCCATTCTGGAGGTTTCTCCACCGCCATTCAAAGGTAGTGAGAGCCCCCTCCAGAACCCTCTCTTAACTCTATAAATAGAGCTCTTGGGCGCCTCTAATGGCAGCCCAAAATGTTGAAGAAAACCCGTTGTGGAGGAGTGACCTAGAGGGGAAAACGTGGAGAAAAACCCAGCAACGAGCCAGGTATGCACAAGATCCCTCAAAACCCATCTCCACCGTAGTTCTAGGATCAATTTCCCTAGGTTTTTGCATGAAAAACCATGCAAAATGGAGCCCGGGAGATCCACCAAGGACCCAGGGACATTTCCTGGGCCGCACTGGTTCGATAGGGTCAAACCAGGGTGTCCTGAGGACTTCCTGGTCCCCAGACGACGAGACGTTCCAGTCGGAACATGACACGTCGAACGCGTCTGAAGAAAACCAACGGGCGCATCCAAGGACGCGCCCGCAAAAAGGAAAACGGGCGGAAAAGTTAAGTGCATCTGCAGACGCGCTTGCTGAGGTGCCCGCTATAGACGCGCAGAGCGCTAGCACTACGGGACTTTTTCATTCCTTAAGGAAGCTGGGGCGCGCGACACAGACGCGCAGTGCTCTAGCATTCTGTCTTTTCACTTTTAAGACTCCTATGTACGTGCAACACTAAAACGCTTATAACTTGAGATCTAGAGCTTCGATTGAGGCGCCGCAAAATGTGTTGTGTACGTGTAGATGACACGGACACATCCAAACTATAAAATCCCTGATCAAGGCCCAATCAAAGGTGGGCATGACCCTTAGAATAGGATGGTGGCTCGTGGCCTTTAGACCTTTGGAAAACTAATAATACCAAGGCCCAATTAGGACCTTAGGACACCCATAGGCATAGGGATGGACCCCTAATGCCTAAGTAATAAGACCCAACTACTCTAAACCCATAAAAGATGGACCAAACTAACCTTGAGTCCCCAAACCATGTTCAGGAGCGTACGAGGACAAATCGGTTAGCGCGACCTAGTCAGGTAGGTGCTCTATCGCTACTAGATTCTTTTAAAAGAACTATGATTGTTTTGCAAATACATGATTTAAGTATATGACTTGTTTAGCATGCATGTGACAAATGCTTTATGCATAGACATGGTTTGTATATACATTATGCATAGATATGTTTTGCAAACTATTACATACCTTGCATGATTTATGAGCATTAAGTTCTTGCAAAGATTGCATGTCCTTGAGGGTTGCCAAAAGACGCTGGAGTGACGAGGACCAGGCAGTTGTGAGGGACCCAAAGAGGACTGGTTTTGAACAGAGGTTTTTGGCTTATTTGATCGTACATGATTTGGGCTTGTAAGCTCGTGGGTGCTATGCCGAGGGGTGTGGGTTGGCCACCCAGCCTCTACCACTATTAGGTGGATGGGTACCACGCCCAAAAAGGGCATGTCCCTGCTTCGACTGCATGTGGTACAGGGGGCTACCACTGGTGTCACGGCACTGGGTTGAAGTGTCATATGCCCCGTGGAGGTATATGATCCTGTGTCCCTAGGTACCCGGGGACTACACGGAGGTGAGGTCGTGGGCATAGTGGGACCCTATGGTTTTGTGGATTTATGTGCATTGCATATGGCATGATATAAGGATGATCGACCATACCATGATAGATATCCATAAGGTGGATTCAGTTGAGCATCTTATGCATATCATAATGTTATGATATATATGTATATGATACTTTCGATTTTGGATTATGTGATCCTTTAAGTCGTTAGTATTTCAGTTTGACAATGGATTTTAATATCGATATTGAACGTGATTATTCGAACATGCATATGTTTTTATGAGCACATGATTTTAAACATAGCATGCATTGTAAAACTAGTAGTGATAGACTCCTACTGAGTATAGTATATACTCACCCTATCCTTAACATTTTTCAGGATAATTCCATCCACGAGTAAAGGACATCTATGTTAGTGCCACAAGCAAGTGAATCAAAAAGTAAACAATTATACATGTAAGTTAATTCTCAACCCTTTGGACATGTATTTGTATTTATTTATAGTTGGGCTGTGTGCTATGACTGGATAGATCTGGGGAAAACCACTTATGATTTCTAAAGCTTTTCAAAAACTACCTTGGTTGTTGTCAAAGCAAATGACACTTGGGGTTTTCAAATTGAATTTCAAATAAAAGATTTTTCCATTGCACTGCATTGTTTTTCAAATAGGGATCCCACCTTAGGAATTTAGATTTTTCATTTAAAAATGCATGTGGAAACTCGGGTCGTCACATATATATATTTGTTGGTTTTTGTTTGTTACATACATTCTTCTTGAAATTATATTTTTCAAAGTACATTAATGCAGTAGTTAGTATGTGATAAAATAACACCTTCACTCCCTTCTGTAGGTTACATTTACGTTCATTGTACACATTCACTGCCAAGTTCCAATATTGCACATTTAACTTCTCCATACACTTTACATTGAATTGAACATTTGAACTAAAGAAAGCACACCCATACATTCATAATTTCACACTTCTCCATAGACAACCATATGTTTGGTTCAACATACCAACTTCCCATCATTTAAATGAAGAAAGCATACACTTTCACACATTCTTCAATCAAAAGAAAAATGAAATACATCCATAGAGATGAATTTATGTTTTGTATTTCATTTGAGTAAAAAATACATTAATTCAACACTCACTATGTGACAAAATAACACATTCACTTCACTTTTGTAGGCTACATTTACAGTCATTCTACACATTCACTTCCGAAATTCCACATTTAACTTCTTCATATACTTCACATTGAATTCAACTAAAGAAACCACACCCATATATTCACTTCTCCATAGATAGTTATATATATTTTGTTCAACATACCAACTTCCCATCATTGAATAAAGAAAGCACACACATTGACACATACTTCAATCAAAAGAAAAATGGAATATATCCATAAAATGAACTTATTTTTTGTATTTCATTTGAGTAAAAAGTACATACATTCATTAACATTAGTGAAGTATAAATTAAAATTCATTATATGTTCTGTCCATTCCATTCTAATGCCTTGTAGATCCAACTGGGAGTAACTCTTGCTTTCCAAATCCTCCTACAAGAAACATATAATAAATTAGTTCAGACATGCAATCTTGGATTTAGTTAGGAAATGTACAAAAATGTAACATTGATCAGTAATTGTCTTACCTTTCTTAATTGTGAGATTGTAAATCCCTCGTGAATGAGGGTTCTCATGTATCTGAGGGCATAATAACACACTTCCAATTAGATTTTTGTTTAGGGCACTGGACACCAAAGACAATAGAAAATGTTCACATATCACTTGAATAAGTTTAGGCTAAAAAAAATAGTAAAGAACTAGTAATTAGTAAACCTTACATTAACCTTTTTCTAGTTGAGTTTTGTTAGGTGGTCAATACCTTCCAGCTCAGCCCATTTATACGATGCACTACACACATATAATTGAAAAGCATAGGTTTTGAATAATATGATAGTTATCACTTATCAAGTGTCTAGTTATTATAATGAATGAAATAATAAAGACTTACTTTTTGATAATTTCCATTAGGTGTCCTCGAATGTGCGCTCCCCAAGAATTAAAAACATTGCATGCCCACCATGTACATCTAAAGCTAGCAGCATCTAATGGGACCTATAAACACAATAATTCAATTGTAAGTTTAAAATCTTAACTGATATAGATATTCATGTGTATGAAATGACACAATTTAGCAACATATGTCATAACTTACCTGCTATTATAAGGAATCGATAAGGCCTACCCCTTTGCACAACACAAGAGCCCATGTGTGATATCTTCAATTTATTTCTCCAAGGGCAAATGCTCCTTTAATCCAAAGACGATAGTAGATCAAGAAACTTGTACATGTCCTTCACCTCTAATCTTTGCAATTTATGGTGCAAAGACCTGCATTGGGTTAATGTCAAATAATTATCACATCTTATTAAAAAAAAAAGTAATGTCATTTTGATATTTAATAGAGTAGTTACATGACATGCCTGATATAGATGATCATGTGATTCCAATTGCGCCATATTACATATGGTTAAGAGGTTCTCCTTCAAGAGTGGAATCTCAACCATGTCATCGACAAGCACACTTGCCTCTATCCTTATGGGGCTAATTTCCTTATCTTCATTGACTAGTCTATATAGTCCCCTTAGAGATGGAGGCATGTTAGGTGGAACCTCCACCTGATCCTTACACTATGGATGTAATCATGTAATGTTCTAGAAATTAGCAATGAATATATATATATATATATATAAGAAGAGAGAGAGAGAGAGAAAGATAAAATTTTATCAGATATATATATATATATATAAATACCTGGGAAGGCTAGGATGGGGCTATGCTAGAATTTGCTACTAGGGAGATCAGCCTAAATGGTGCCTTTTGCTGCTTCTGGTGAACTAAAATGTTGCAGACAATATTAGTCAATTAACAATTTAGTAGAGGACTTGAAAAATGTAGATGAAAATGATGCTATGGCACCATATACATACCTTGCATGTCATTGGTTTGATATATTTCTTTGGCCAAGCTACATAATATCCAATTGCATCCTCAATAGTTTCAATATCATCTTCTTGTATTGGAAATGGTAAGGGGTATTTGATTGGATGGAGGTAGTAATGCACACATGCTTAATGTGTGGATGCATCACCTTGTCATGCAACATGATGAAAGTCATGGAATGAATCTCATATAGTGTTGCCACAGTAACATAGTTTTTAGCTATATGCAGTTGTAACATGCATTGACCCACCTGCAATTTAGAAATAACGTATATATAATGATGAAAATAGTACTAAATAATTCAATATTGCAAAAGTAAACATGTCAATATATACCTCATTGATCGAGAAATCTCCTTCAAAGACTTGCTCTTTCTCCTCTTCTTTGGATGGAGGAGTGCATCCATTATCAGATTGGGGTTGGGGGACAATATCTTGACATGAACATCTATGACCACTTATGTCCTTATACAAACCATTGTTCACATTCTTATATATCTCCTCAAAGGTTTTCTCCTTTCATGCTTCCAAGTCTTCTATTGGAGGATTCTTTCTTTTTTTTTAGTGAAGAAATTGGAAGGAACCACACCATAGCCTTGGTCCCTTACTCAGCTAGGGTGCTCACTCTTGTTGTCCATAGCCCTATATAGGATGTTCCCCTTTGTAGTAGTGTTGCTAAGAGTCCCTGTAGTTGCACTTTCTTGTGTCAACTCTTCCTGCACATGTAATTATCATAATATGACTAAATCCATATTATATATGTAATATAATCCAATATATACAAAGGTAGTCACATAAAACCGCTAACAATTTGTGACACAATTGTTGCAGTACTTTTGTTAGTGAAAGTTTGGGAGTTACGCCCTTTCAAATATGCAATTTTCTAAAGAAGAGAGTGGTTGATGGGCTCCGTGGCCTTAGCCTTCTTTTGTTGTTAAGAGACACTATATGTCAGAGTTAATGAAATAAAAATTTACTATATATAGACAAAAATAAAGTGTCACATATACTTATTCTTTCTCCTGACTGTACGTAGCCAACCTTGGAATGGTGCTGCATATGATTAATTGCATGCACCATTTGTCCTTTCATACACTTTCCTTACACATCAGATGAATGTAATCAAAATACAATCAACTTTAATAATTAGAGGAATCAAAATTTGGGCTAGTTGTAATTACCTCAAAATTAGGTGAGAGCCTAAACTATACAAATTGATTCTATGCTTCCTGGTCAATGAAGTAGGAATCCAACTCAAGGATGATGTTAAGTCTCGATTGATAATTGGCATTTGGAAGTATGTACTTTCTTGAAAGCTCACTCTTCCATTTCTTCCATTGTTCATCGACCCCCTATAATGCATTCTTTTACACACAAAGGTAGACTACAAAGTAAAAAAGAAGCACATTTGTCTATGTAAAGAAAAACAAGATAAGGGACATATTATGTTATATGTAGGAAGAATTTACATACCTTAACCATTTCCCATATTGCATCTTTCATTGATGGTGACACATGTCTCCAATTAGTCATTGAGACTGGCACCAAGCTTCTAACTATGCAGCATATGAAATTAGTATAAGAATATGCACTAACACCTGCCATTTGCCCTCTATTGTTGAATTGTACCATCTCTTTTATTCCCTTTTACTTTCTCTTAATTATATGTTCCCTTTTTGTCAGCCTTCTACCCTTTTTTTTATAGGTGTACATGTGCTCGATTGTTCTTCATGTTCTATGTTTCTTTCACAAGTGAAAAAACTACAATTAGATCAGTTAAAAATAATGGTAATTCAAACAAACAACAAAAAAATGTAAGAGAAATCCAGCTCACTAGTTTAGGGTTATTTACAAGCTATGTGAGAAAGGGACTATTCCCACTAAGTTTCCATGAATCATGTGACAATATGCCTATTCATACCATCTTCCAACTACAAACCTCTCTTGATGATAAGAAAAAAGCAAGCCTTATTTTTCAAATAGTTGAAAGTAAAGGTCTAAATATCCCAAAAAAGAAAGATAACAAACATATTCACTAGTGATTACTTATTGGGATTATTAATGAAGGCTTTAATGTGACGACCCGGGTTTTCCCATGCATTTTTAAATGCAATATCCAATTCCTAAGGCGGGATGCATCCCTATTTGAAAACCATTTTATAAAAAACCATGCAATGCAACGGAAATTCTTTATTTTAAACTCATTTTGAAAACCCCGAGTGTCATTTGCTTTCACAACAACCAAAGTAGTTTTTGAAAAACTTCAGAAATCATAAATGTTTTCCCGGGTCTATCCAGTCACAGCTCACAGCCCAACTGTAAATAAATTCAAATACATGTCCAAAGGGTAGAGTGTTTACTTACATGTATAATTGTCTCCTTTTAATTTTTCTTGCTTGTAGCACTAACATAGGTAGCCTCTACTCGTGGATGGAACTATCCTGAAAAATGTTAAGGATAGGGTGAGTATATACTATACTTAGTAGGAGTCCATCACTACTAGTTTTACAATGCATGCTATGTTTAAAATCATATGCTCTTTAAAACATGTGCATGTTTGAACAATCATGTTCAATATCGATATTAAAAACCATTGTCGAATTGGAATACTGACAACTGAAAGAATAGCATAATCCAAGTCGAAAGTATCATATATATATCATAAACATAATGATATGCATAAGATGCTCAACTGAATCCAACTCATGGATATATGGTATAGTCGACCAACCTCATGTCATGCCATATGCAATGCAAGTAAATCCTCAAACCATAGGGCCCAACTATGCCCACGACCTCACCGCCGTATGGTCCTCGGGTACCTAGGGACACAGGATCATATGCCTCCACAGGACATATGACACTTCGACCCAGTGCCGTGACACCACTGGTAGCCCCCTGTACCACATGCAGTCGAAGCAGGGACATGCCCTTTTTGGGTGTGGTACCCATTCCAACTAATAGTGGTAGAGGCTGGGAGGCCACCCCAGACCTCTCGGCATAGCGCCCACGAGCTTATTAGCCTAAATCATATACGATCAAACAAGCAAAAACCTCTTTTTCAAAACCTATCCTCTTTGGGTCCCTCACAACTACCTGGCCCTCACAACTATCTACCCCAGTGTCTTTTGGGCACTCCAGCGTCTTTTGGTAACCCTCAAGGACATGCAATTTTTCAAGAACTCAATGCTCACAAATCATGCAATATATGCAATTGTTTGCAAAACATGTCTTATGCATAATGTATTTATCATATGCATGCTGAATTCATTTATATGCTAAACAAGTCATAAAATAAGTCATGCTAAACAAGTCATATAATTTATACTTAAAACATGCATTCAAAACAATCATAGGCTCTCTCTTTTTGTTAATAGTCTAGTAGCGATAGAGCACCTACCTCGAAGTATCCTGGAGTCGCATCCTTCATCACTCAACCCGTCCCTGGGTCTCATTTATAAACTCCTGGGTACGAATGGATACAAGGAGTCCTTATCAATTTCAATATATTTAGACATTAGATCGCTATATCTACCTTTTAGGGTCCATGGTCCTTGCCTAATTCATTGTCAGGCTAGATCCTATGATGTGGATCTACTATTCCATGGTTAACTCTGTAAATTGTCCTCTAATCCTAACTTTATAGTCTTATTAGGTCTGTGTGTCCCAGTTCCCAGGACACCTGTGCATCCTGGTTGAATCGTGACCACCTCACGTGCACGCACGCCCAAAGGCCGTGCCAGCTACCGTATTTTGTACGCGCACATGCATGCTCAAGCGACGCGCTATGAAGTGCATCCTGGATGGCATCGCACGGACGCACCTTTGGTGTAGCATGGCGCGTCTCAGTTCCTAGGGCACATAGTACATCCTGGTCGAGCCAGGACCCGTGCCCCATGTTGCACACGCACCCGAAGGCCGCACCAGGGACAGTGTACACACTATCGTACGCCTGGAACCCATCCTAGGGACCCTGTGCCAAGCGTACATGGAGCATGGATTCCCTGGGACGCCTTGTTTGTGCAGGGCAGGCTGGAACCGGCTTGGGATGTTTTTCGGCCAAGAAATCCAGCTGGGAAAGGACCAGATCCGGCATGGATCTTGGCCTGGGGGAAGTGAAACAGAGAGAAGGGAAGGAGGGGCTTACCTGGGTAGCCGGGGACGCCCTCCTTCGGGTGGTGCAACTCCCTCTTTCCTCCTGAAAACCTTATGTTGCCGGAACTCGTGAAGCAAAAAAAACCCCAATGTCAAGACCGGAAAAGAGAAGAGAGGGGAATGGGGAGATGGGAATGTCATGCCTGACTCCCGATTTTTGCTAGAAACCCCAGTCCTAAATGACCGAAAAATCGTGATTTGGAGAGAAGGAGATAGGGCTTTTTATAGCCTTGCTATGGCGGTGGCAGATTTCTCTGGAAAAATTGGGAGAAGAGGGTTTCTGGAGAAATCTGGAGGAGGAAGACGACAGGGGGTGCCATTATCAAAACGGCCCTCTGCGTTTTCGTTCTTTTTCGTTTTTAGTTTAAATTACAGAAATGCCCCTAATCTTTGAACGACTATAACTTCTTCATACGAACTCCGTTTTTAGCGTTCTTTAAGGCGTTGAATTCCATTTTTCGAGTAGAATCTAATGGTACCAAGTTTCTGTAAAAATGATTTCATTTAATATTTTAAATAAAGTAAAACATTCAACACAGTTCATTTCTTATAGAATGTCCAAAATAGCGTAAATTGCTTAGGTGAATGCATTCCCCCCTTAGGAATCAAATCTAGGCTCAACCTCAATTTATCATTTTTTATTGTTCCTTCTACAAGGCCTTACCTATAAGGGCCGCTTTCGCTGCGTACTCTGATGCATACTCCCATACGTGCCAGTTTAACAATACCAGTTTCTAGCTGTAACTCATCTATCTCGAAATCCTTAGATGCCTATACTTTTCTGATAATGTATAGGATAGTCTCCTCGTAGGATCATGCTTCTTTATTCATGTATAAATTACTCCATACTTCTTTGAGATCATATGATCTTATTTCTCCTATTTCATTATGAATATCATAGGATAATCCCTTTTTCTTCTTGTCTTTCATCTAGTGATCTCTTTATCCCCATCTCCTTCTAATGGTTGGTTATATGTCATTAGTTAGAGTCAAAAAAATTACCTTCTTTCTATTGTGTCTAACTTTGCTTCTTATCTTTTATATTTGTCCCCAAGATACTTCAATAACTGACATGGTATCATGTGCTCTACAGCCAAACCCTTGATTAACTTTGAATTTCAACTGTCTGTCGTTTTCCATATGTGACTTTATTCCTCGACCAAAGTTACATTGAAAATAAAATCATGAAAGCCAATTAGTAGCATCTTTCATCGAGGACCTTATCATATACTGAAAGTAAAATGTCCTAACTCTCTATCCAGTTTCATAATTATTGAATTCATTAAATGCTTTTCTTCATGAAGATTTTATCCAAACTCATGTCAAATGTTAATGGTCGATTCATCATCATGGGTCAAATGTTCTCGTCTAGAGGCCTATCTTACTATTCACATCAATTTGTCATTAGGATTTTCAATAATGTTCCCATTTATGCAAAGCAAAAAGTCTCTTATTCATAACCGAGTACCCTTAGTAGGTCATGGTTGAATCCTTTATCATCATCCTCTTTGCCCTTCCTTTGCGTGATGATTTTCTTCGTAACCTTTCAGTCCAAAAGTTCTATACTCAATCCAGTAGGGTTAGTCCTTAGGAAATTCCTTCAATTGATTTTTTGTACTTGGTATATGCTCATAACAACTAACTATTTGTCTAAAGGCAATGTAACATTAAATCTTCAGCTTATAGTGTGCTAGCCATCTCACCTTTCTCCTTTCATCCCCTATGTCAATATATTTTTTAATCTTTTATCAAGGCCTTATCGTCAACCATGCAGTTTGTATTGTCAGGAGGTATAAGTAGTGATTTTCTCAATTCCTCAAATTTAATCCTTCAAGTGCCTCCTCATACTTAGCGTACAATAGCAGTCGTTCAATAGCTACTACATCAAGTTATGCTGAAGCTGTTAAATCATCAAATTTGAAAAACACTCAGGTAAGCATGGAACATTTTCGTAGACATATAGAAAGACTTTATTTGATTACCTATTGATCTCTTTCCAGATATATCTTTGTCATAAGCTTAGGGGTCTCCAAATTGATCAGTACTTATCTACCTCTCTTTTCAATTGAAGTCAGCAGCATCTTTCAAACCCACAGTGATTTCTATGGTTTGTTATGGTATCTATTCAGGTTTGGAAAAATCTGTCTCACTGGTGGAGATCATTCCTTATTTTTCCTTCTATCTCAGTTGTTACTGTATTTATTGTACTTGTGGCTCCTCCATGATGTGGCCTAATCAACTGACCTCATACCCTTAAGTGACTTAGTCTAATAAGTAACTTCTTTTAGGTAGAACTCATGTCCAAATACTTATAATATCCCTCTGAGTATATAACTTCGACTACTAACTCATAGATACTAACATACTTGATTAATCAGGGTGGGATACCTTTATTGAGTCAATAGTACTCTAAAGGTAATGACTAAATAATGGTCTTAAGATTTTTGGTCTTCCAATCTATAATAGTAAGACCTCCATTTTGATCCTTGATGGTACCCTACTTGCTGAAGAAAGAAAAATGGACAAGTTACTGTCCCAGCTTAATTCCTTTTTCAATATACTTTATTTACTCATGTAGTGGCAAGGTAGGATATCACCAAATTTTCCTTTATTTTTATTTTTTATGGACTATATCCGTTGGTGTTCCCCATAAGCTAATGGATCCGATAAGAATCTAATTGTAATAATTGATATCAAACCATTTGTAGAATTTAATTTCTAGTTGGTCACCATTCCTCTTCGAAAATTTCTTGTCGCATAATCTCCTGAAATTCGATACTCTACTCAAAGTCTTAAACCCCATATGCTTTCTGTTTTTTATACTCTTTTACAATAAGATCACCAACTCATCTATCATCATTCCTTCGAAGTTGATTGGTTTATCTTCCCACTCGATTCAAGATGAAAGATTTGTATGTATCTTCATAAAGTCATGATCTTCTTCTTTTGTGATTTTTGCATAGCCAAAGAACATTATTCGCTTTCAAATGAATCAAATTCTTAATGCAAATATAATTATATTATTCAAGTTAATGTAATAAATTCATAATAAATTACAATATCATAAGTCACATATGAAACATACAATTGCCTTCATCATATCTAAAACTTCTTGACTAGAAGACAA
The DNA here is from genome assembly GCA_035236585.1 of Warburgia ugandensis. NCBI lineage: Eukaryota > Viridiplantae > Streptophyta > Magnoliopsida > Canellales > Canellaceae > Warburgia > Warburgia ugandensis. Next base: position 50,953,781 of record CP141127.1, on the reverse strand, counting down.
GTTTTTCCTATCATCAACATCAAGAATACTACCTCTAGCTGTAGATGAAGATGGGGAATGATTAGGGGGACTCTTAGCCATATATCCATTGAAGAGTGCCAATAACTTTTCCCAAACTCGAGCAAACTCCAAGCAACCATAACCAAACAATTTCTTATATGACAAATTGACAAATGAGAGCTTATATTGAGGATCCAAAACACATGCAATTGCCAAAATGGTGCTAAATTTAGATCAATACTTTGAAAACTTGGCAAACATTTGAGTGGACATTCTCTTTGTATAGTCATCATAACTTCTTGTGTATTTTATTAAACACAAATTAATCATAAATGTTGCACGAAAGTAGAGATTTCTTGTAGGATACTTGGATCCAAAAAACATTCAAGTAGCATCATAAAAAATAACCAAAAACTTCAAATTTTTTGTAGCATTTTCTCATTCATCTATAGAAGAACAATGCTTCTAATATGGGTCACTTAGTTCTAAGTGACAAAATGCACATTGGTAACAATGAGCACTTTCAAACACCGCATAAGTTGATTTCCATCTTGTAGGTTAAGCTTGCCTTAAGCCCTTTTTGGTCTCCATTGTCATGTTATTCACACACTCTAAATTTTTTTTTCTTTCTACCTTGTGATGCTTTTACATACTTGATGAATAGCATCATCTATTTCATTCAAATCATCTTGCACAATCAAATTCAAAACATGAAAATAACAACTAAGATGAAGAACTCTCCACCACAAACAAGTGTGTTTCTAATATTCAACTAATGCCTTAACAACTCAATACAAGAATCATTAGCAAAAGTGTTGTCTAAAGTGTGACGACCTGGGTTTTTGTAACACGTTTTGTAATGTATTTTGAAAGGCAGGGCCCTTAATAGTGTAAAATTTTTTGCAAAACAAAGCAGCGGAAATTCTTTTCTTTAGAACTTGTTTTGTAAAACCTAAGTCATCACTTCATACATAACATAAGTACAAATTTTGTACAAGATAAAATTCCATTGAAGGAATATACTTTTATTAAATTCCAGAATCCATCCAGTCGTTCACAGTACAGCCAAATCTATTACAATACTTGTCTAAATTACATAATCCAAAACTCAAGCTTACCATACAATAAAACTCTCAACAAGGCAAAATACATGTCTTCAAGGTGTATACCTTGAAGGTTATTCTCTTCAAGTCTTCAATTTTCTTGAGCTCCTAACTCTCCTTCCATGTATATAAGATATTGCAACATTTACAATATCTCAGCAAGCAATGCTTGGTAGGGGATTCAAGAAGCATAATAATTGACAATGTAATTCCAATACTTCATAATCACATTATCCCTAAACATATTCATGTCTCAACTCTTTACTTTGTAAGTTATGTACATCCATATACATACATACATACTATACATGGGTAAATTAGTTAAATTTATAAAAGTAGTCAAATATCATTCCCAACTAAGCTGATCAATTCTCTTCATTATGAGAATTCAATATTTCAACTAATCTTACACTGGAAATTTTCCTTCTTGGGAAATATTGGTAATATACAATTATCTAGCATTTCATTATGCTAAAACATAAGGCATTTTATTATGCCTATTCTCATATGCATCATAGTGCAAAATAATCAAAAGGGCTACCATGTTGCAGTCTGATCCGTACTAGCGCGCTCGGATAATTGACCTATTCACCACTAATACCACGGTGGAAAATATTATGTCACTGCCCATATGGGGGGACAGGACTTTCACAGTGGTGGCCTTCCCATAATTGCCCCCACCCTACTTTTAGCCTCTCATAGGTCAAGGTATCATCATATCATCAAATTTCAAGAAGCAGGTGGCCAAACCCTTATAACTCCTCTAGCATAGCATCCCCCTAGGCTTACACCTATTAAAACAAACTCACAAGCCTCCAAGCTTGTATGTAAAATATATTTCATATATATCAGACCATATGTCTGTTTACTTAGGGCTGAAATATCTTCTAGTTCCCTATTCACTTATAGTCTAGTCCTTAGCCATTTTATATGTGTTTGGTTGGATCATAAGGTTTTCAAGGGATGTAATACAAGTATTAACATTACTCTTGTCAACATAAGGTCACGGGTTCAATCATGTATATACCATGTAAATGCATTCATCAAATCCTCCTACCTTTAAGGAGTGATCTCTTTTCCCAAATCTTCCATCATCCTGACTGATGTATGTAATTTGTACATCCATACATCTTGTTGCTCTTCAATGGATATATGGTTAAGAGTCCCCCTAATCCTTCCCCATCTTCATCTACAGCTAGAAGTAGTATTCTTGATGTTGATGATAGGCAAAACTTGTCTTATAGTCAAGAGGTTTTAGATATCATGAAGGTAATTGTATGTTTCATATGTGACTTATGATATCGTAATTTATTATGAATTTGTTACATTAACTTGAATAATATAATTATATTTGCATTAAGAATTTGATTCATTTGAAAGCGAATAATGTTCTTTAGCTATGCAAAAATCACAATTGGAGATTTATTTGGATGAAACAAGGTTGCAAGAGTCAAAGCTAGACATTCTTATATTCTGGAATTAATACAGGATGGTTTATTAATAATCTCTTATCCTATAAAAATAATATTTTTATAATCTTGTTTACATTTATATTTAATGAAAATGTTGATTTTAGGTATCCTAAACTTGTTACCATGGCTCGTGATGTCTTGAGCATTGCTATATCTGCAGCTGCATCAAAGTCTACTTTTAGGGTTGGCGGTCGGGTTCTTGACCAATATAGGACTACTTTAAAGTTGAAGTGCAAGCATTGAATTGTGTAAGAGATTGGCTATATGGATTGAAAGGTATTAATTTATGATTATGTATTTAAACTTTATTTTATTTGATATGTATATATATATATGCATATATATTATATTTATAAGCTAAGTAATGACTAATTCATGTTTATTCTATATCATTGTAGACTTTGCCATTATAGTTGCTATGGATGAGCTTGCTGAAGACATTGCAAGCATAAGTAATAGTGCAGGACCACCTCAACTAATTGAAGACTCTAGAAAACAATTCATTTTGATTAATTTGTACTTCTATACTTTTCATAACTTATATTAATTTATGATGTTTAATATTGAATTTGCTGTCCTCCACAAGGAGGTGGATTTCTCTCATGTGCTGGTTAGTTGCCAGTAAGTTACTATTATAGTCATTTGAACACATGTTGAGTTTATGTTTTTGAACTGCTCTTCCAGTTGGTGAACTTCTTTAGATTTTCATAAATTTTTAATTATATCTGAAAAGAAAAGAAGTTCCCTCATTAAGGAGGTTGTAACATTATTCATGGTTCATTTTTCCAACTACCTTTTGATGTTGGCCTACAATGCTGTGTAGTAGCCATATGGTTTTGACCTTTAAACTGTTATGTTATTCCTTGGTAGAGTAGCTGATTTTTTTAAGTTTTAGACTATCTCAGAGGCTTGAATAAAAACTTAGTCAAGGATAATTTTGCTATCGTGTATGAGGTAATTATGCTAACTATTTGAGGGTGCTTAGTTATTTACACTAGACCTCTTAGCACAAGAAAATTGTGTTTGATCTGAATAATAATGCTTCCATGACTAATCACTCATTAATGACTTGGTTGCAAGTTCTTCCTCAATAAGATATCAGTTGTCAAGGATCTTTAACCATGTGTTTGATAATGTTATTTAGTAATAATCAAAAGAAGAATATAAGACCATAAGTGCTTCAACTTTAAACTTTAAATAACAATGGTTATCATTGGAGGAACAGTTCTTAATTTCCTTGTCTTTTTTGTTGTACATGTTCGAAGTTTTCCTGTTGAGGTCATTTATCTCTTGGGTCTCCAAGGTGTTGCACCTCTTTCTCATTACTTTGTGGGTTTTATTGGATAAGCTTGACTATCTTAGCTTATAATATTAAAATTGAGTACTTCTCACAGTGCTTCTCTTGCACACATTCTAAGAACCAACCTCTTTGTTGTCATAGTTTGGGAATTTAGATAGCCATTTCTTTTTATTGATGGGTTTATTGCTCAAGCTCCTCAACTTGTGGTAGTTGCACATCTTACTTTTGTTGTTTCTACTGCATGGTTTCTTACAATTTTTTTCATGATCATATTCCCCTTTAATTATTTGAGTAATTTCTATACTGCTTATGCTATGCAGGGATGGGAGTATTATGAAATGTGACATATATGGTGAAGTTCAAACCAGTCAATTTGGCCTCCTAGACTTGACTCGTTCATTTGCAAACCCTTTTATTTGGAACAATGTTTGGCTTCATCCTTGTGTATGATCTCGACTATGGAAATTGCATCAAATTTTGTCATTTATGCCTCCAGATGGACAGTTTAGGCTCATGAGTTACAGGTTTGTTTCTATTTGAGCTGAATTTTTAGAGATTCTTTTACTTATAGTGTAGTCTAGCTAAATATTTTCTCCCTAATGACAGGTTAAAAAATTGAAGAACACTCCAATTTACTAAAGCCGCAACTAATTTTAGATGTTGGAGCATGTCAACTAACCATCTTAGTAGTTATAGAAGGTTTTAACCTAGGTACGATGTTTTGACTTGGTGATATTAAAGTCCTTAGTTTTCTTGAACCAACAATATATTAGCTAGGTGTTTGTAAACAATAAGACTTTTTAAACCTGAAAAACAATGATTGATTTCCTAACTTGATTTCAGCACATTTGGAGTTGCACCATCATCTGATCCTTATTGAGTTTAGGTTTTCAAACTGCTCTTCCAACTAATGAACTTTTTTAGTCCAAGTTTTAAAACATTTATGATAGGTTTTGGTAGTATAGGGGCTATTTTGGCAATCTATTGGAATTAGAGTACAATTGAGGTGTAACTTGCAACTTGAAGATTCTTAGACATCATATATCCAGATAATTTGCATCTACAATTGATAGGATTCAACAAGTTTTCCAAGTTTCATTTTCTACCATGTTGTGTCACTCGAACATGACTCATTTACACAATCGTGTTACAAGAGTTATGTCGTTTCACTTGAACATGACACATTAACATAATTGTGTTACATGAGTCATGTTGTGTTGACTTGTTTAATAAATAAGTCATGTTACACGAATTGTGTTGTCCTGTGACCTGAACATAATCCATTTACATAATCATGTTACACGAATTGTGTCGTGTCATCCAAACATGACTCATTTACATAATATTGTTACATGAGTCGTGCTTTTTGGTCTCTTTTAATAAATATTTCATGTTCAAGTCATGAGTTCTTGACATGATTATTAATCATGTTGTGTTCATATCAACCCATATATTCTAATGAGTGAATCTCGACAAGACTCGAACATGAACCTCTGACATGATTTTCCACCCATAATCAAGAATATATCCTCCTTAAGTTCTCCACTAATTTTAGTGAGAATTTACACCCCAAGTTGAATCTGTACTTGGACACTCAAGATCTATCATTGCTACATAGAGGGCTTTTAAAGTTAGTTAAAAGTGATAATAGAAGTCTCTTAATAAGTGACTTCCACCGAGCCAACTTGGAAAGTTGGCAACTTTTAAAGTCGTTTACATAAACAACTTTAAAAGTAAAAAACATTTAAAGTTGTTTTGATTGACTTTTGAATCATTTACCAAAAAATGACTTCTAAAGTTGGTGAGTTTAGAAATCATTTTCCTATAAGCAACTTCAGATGAACCACATCTTGATGAACTTTTTAAGTCACTTACAAAAAAATGACTTCTAAATATAGTATCCTTAGAAGTTGTTTTCTTATAAGTGACTTCAAAAGAACCCAATCTTGATGAACTTTAAAAGTCTCTTACATAAAAATGACTTCTAAATTTGTTGACTTTGGAAGTCATTTTCCAGATAAGTGACTTCAAAAGCTCATGTTGATGGAATTTTAAAGTCATTTTTTCCTAAACAACTTCAAAAATTCTACAGTTTTGAAGTCCTTTATTGAAAAACAACTTTAAAAGTATTTTTTTTTCAATTTTTTTTTTTTCTAGCTCCACCACCTATATACAATTGAATAACAAACATTCCATGTACACTTGATACTCAAAAAACCTTTATAAACATTAAAAACCTATTAATATACAACATTCATCCACTTCTTAATAGAATACCACTTGTATACATTAATTTGGATAACAAATATCATGTATACTTAATACTTCAATGCATCCACATCTTAATTTATTGATACATAACCACCTATGTATATATTGAATAACAAACATTCTATGCACCTAATACTTCAAACAATCTTCATAAACATGAAAAATCAAACATCATATACACCTAATACTTCAATCTCCATACAGATTCGAAACCACCATCCACTATAATGCATTGACATCTTTCTTGATATGCTACCACCTGTGTATACATTGAATACAACATGCATCCACTTATTTCTTGATACCCCAAATTGTTCTTAAAATATAACACCTAACACATCCACAATGGCTACAAAACATCCATACTCATTATTATCCATCCACATCTATCTTGAAAATAATTTATGTAAGAGACTACAACATATGCATTGTCTATAACATCTATATTTACATCATTTATAAATACATACACATTCATATTTACTTTCACAATCCAAATAACCCTCTCAATATTCATCTCATAAAAGTTATATAATTCAACTGCCACATATTCACTTCATGTTTAAGCTCCAAATTCACTTCATCCATACTCATTTATTCCCACACTCCAAATTTCCACTCATTCATTACTTAAAATACAAATATATATATATATATATATATATTTCAAAGAAAATAATAAAATCTAAGGGAATACACACAAGTCATAGATAAAAATACTTTATTATGTATTTCAGGTTCATGTAGTTACTCCATGTGATCTAATTGAAACTCATTACATACTTAGCCCATTTAGTTTGTATTTCATTGAGATTTACTCTCGCATAACTATAATGCATCAAGCATTTTTACTATTTTTGCATCCATTTTACAAAAAATGAATTGGACATTTTATATGAAATTAATCATGTTTAATGTTTTAAAATAGTAAATAAAGGAATCTATAAGAAAAATTAGTACCATTAGATTACGTTCAAAATGGAATCCAATGCCTCAAAGAACGCCAAAAACAGAGTTCATATGACAAAGTTATGGGCATTTGAAGATACAGGGGCATTTTTATAAAATATAATTAAAACAGAACGACCCAAAAACACAGGGGGCCGTTTTACTAACGGTACCCCCTCTAGGTCGTCTTCCACCTCCAGCACCACCTCTATAAGGCGACAACAATGGCACCACCACCATGGGCAGCACCGCGTAGCCCTCTTCCCTCCTCCTCAACCATATCTCCTCTTCCCCGTCTCTGGCTATCGAGCTAGGGTTTCCAGCAAAAATAAAAAAACCCTCCTTCGGTTTTCCCTGTAATTTTTGGCCAGGCCCGAGTCTTCCCTACAGGCCGGCCATTCCCCTCTCTTCACTTCCCCCCTTCTTCCTCTGGTCTCACCGAAAATTTTGTGTGATTTCCACCTTCTTTGTGTTTCGGCAACCTGGGTTTCAGAGTGGAAACAGGCACACCCACTGGCAATGGGCACTTCCTTAGGCTGCCTAGGTAAGGCCATTTGCTTCTCTCTCTCTCCTCTCCCTTTGCCCCTAGATCCTGAGTGAATCTAGGCAGTTTTCTGCCCGAAAATTGTCTATTTTTTGTGAATGAAACTAGACGGGTGAAAACCCGTCGAAGGCAACCCATCCAGGGGACGTTGTGCGTCACGTGCACCCAGAATATGCCATGGGATGGCCTCTATGCACATGCGCGAGCATACAGTGGCTCCCAAGTCAACCAAGACACGCGAGACGCCCTGAGAGCCGAGACGCATCCCGTCCACGTCGGGGAAGCGTCTATGGGACACCTCTTGGATGGCGCTATAGTGCACCACTCGAGTGTGCACCAGTGTGCGACCATGGTCGTGGCTCTACTAGGATGCGCATACGTCCCAAGAACCACGATACACGGGCCTCGGGTGCACTAAATTGGTTCGTCCATGATTTTGGGACACTAAAAATGCAATTTCTAAGGCTGTAGGACTCTGATTGACAATCCAAAAGAATCGTGCGTCCGTATTAACAGCGTGGGCCTAATGAGACTAGGATCATAAAACTATTCAGTATAACTATAGCCTAAGAACTATAAGGATCTTTTAGATTTAGCTTAGAAGCGTACTAAGTAAGGGCTTACAGATCTAGAAAGACAGATTTAGCCATTAATCTATAAGTCTAAGCAATGACCCATAAAGGTTGGAAAATAATACTTGAATCCTTGTTATCCATTAATATCCAGGGTTGTACAAAAGTGATCCAGGGTCGAGTAGTGAAGAACAAGATTTGAGGAACATCGAGGTAGGTAGTCTGATACTACTAAGTTTTTCAAATGTATTTCAAACTCCAACTGCTTTACTTGACTCTATTGCCGTATTTATTATGTTTTTTTATAGATATGATGCTTTCATGAAATTTTCTTCATGATTTATGGCTCTGAATGTGAATACTAGCATGAACAGATTTTATGCATTGCTCGCACGACTTGAAAGTGATTGCATAAGTTGCATGGTTTACGATGGCTGAGATTTGGATTATATGTATGCTTTTTGAGCCAAATAGCCTTTATATAAGCACTACATACATGTTTTGTGATGATTTGGAATATATGCATTGCTTGCATGTTTTGAAACCCATTTGCATAAAATTACATGATTTATGATAATTGAGATCGGGGTTTCATGTATTCATATTTTTGGGCTATTGAGCCTGTGGGCACTATGTTGAGAGGTTGTGTATGTATGGGGTTGGCCTCCCGGCCTCTACCACCAAAAAGGTGGATGGTATCATTGCCAAAAATGGTATTGTCCCTTCCTTGACTACTGTGGTAAACAGGGACGACCATTGGAGGTGTTCATGGCACCCTTTCGGGGACATATCCGTAGTCGCCGTGGAGGCTATGGTGGACTGATCTCTAGATACCGGAGACACGCAATCCAGAGGGGTTCTGGTCGTGAATATAGTGACCCTATGATTTCAGTGTGATTGATATGCATATAGCATTGAGATGGTCGTATACGAGTACTCGTGACTAGTTGGTGTGACGTGTATGCAGAGAGACTAATGTGCATGATACTATCATCTGCTTGAATGATGATTATTTTAAGAGTTTCATGACTATTATATTTGACTCGCTGGTTTGATGCATTTGCCGAGATCTTCGTATATGAATTTATTGATTTCTATTTCATGATTTTGATCATATTTATATTGTTGAATACTAGATTATGAGAAAGGATTTCATGATTGAAATTGCATCAATAAGCTTATGTTTTATGTATAACTATGCATGCTTACACAAAAAGAATCACTGATGTTTTACATGACAAGCTCTTGGAATCATGCATGTTGCCTACCGTATTTTCAAAATAGTAGTATCAGATCACCTGCTGGGTATGAGAAATACTCACCCAAATATATTATTTTCCAGGATAGCTCTACTCATGAGTAGAAGAAGCATCAGGAAATGTTAGTGCTACGATCAAGTATGAATGTAAGTAAACACTCTACCCTTTGGCCATGTATCTGTATTTATTTACAGTTGAAATTTGTGAGTCAGATTTGGATAGACCTGGGAAGACATTTATGATTACAGTAATTTTCAAAAACTACTTTGGTTGTTGTGAAAGCAAATGACACTCAGGGTTTTCAAAATGAGTTTAAAACAAAATATTTTTCCACTGCATTGCATTGCTTTTATAAAATAGTTTTCAAATAGGGATGCATCCTGCCCTAGGAATTAGATATTGCATTTAAAAATGCATGGGAAAACCCGGGTCGTCACAGTAACTCCTCTTGATTGCCCACTCAGAAAGCATAGTTTCCTGAAACACAACATATTTAATTAAGCTAAAACTTTTTAGCTAGATCCATAAAAATTGTATAAAAATATAAGATTATGCAAAATAAAAAGTGTTCTACCTTTCTTAAATGGGAGACGGGAGTATTATTGAATACGAGAGTCCTCATGTATATCAAGACATAATACCCACACTCCCAAATTTAAATTTTAAATGCATTATAGATAAATAACAAACTACTTACCTACACATAACACATGAAAAAATATAAATGCTTACTTATAATATTTGTGAGGGCGGGACGAACATGCGGTCCATAAGAATAAAAAAAGAAAGCATGGTTACCATGCACATCCAAAACATGCAGCATCCAATGAGACCTATATAAACAGTTATATGAATTGTAATGGAAGTTGACAATCCCTAATTAAAGAATAATTTGGTAAGAAAATAAGAAAATTAAAACTTACCTGCTATTGTAAGGAATCATTAAGCCTTGCCCTTGAGAGCTGCCAAAGAAACCTGGTAAAATATCCTGAATGTGCCTATCAATCGACCATTGCTCCACTACTCCAAAAATGATGCTAGGGTCAAGAAATTGGTAAAGTGTACCCTTATGCTCAAAAAAGCTAGTTGCATCATTCAAGAAGCTGCATAAAAGAAATAGTTATTACATATACCATTAAAATATAACATGTAATTAAATACTAAATGATTTATAAGCAAGTATATGCATATACCCCATGTAGGAGATAATGTGAGCATGCTCGAGTCAATCCCATAGGCAAACTCATAATAGATCCTCTGCCATAAGTGGCACTTCAACGACATCCTCAACAAGCACTCCCTACTTGATTCGTACATGATTGATTCCCAAATTGGCATTGATGAGACCATAGATTAACCTTAGGGATCGAGGCATGTTAGGTGGGACTTCCACATGCTCTTGGGATGGCTGTTGTAAAAGATGTAAAAATTTTCAACTAAATAATATCAATATATGAAGAGGGCCTAATTTATGATAAAAAAAAACCCAAAGATATATATAAGTACTTGTTCCATTGGTGCAGCAGCCAGAGGTGACACAGGAATGGCATCCAATCTTGGTGCCACATTTTGTTGCTGATTAACTGTATATAGGTATTAAACAATTGAGGTCTCTAGCTAAAGAATATTGCTAAGGAAGGTAGTATGACAAGATACATATCGTGGACTATATGGGAATGACTAGTGCCTCCAGCTAAGTGACATGATATGCAACTGCCTGCTCAACAGTTATAATATTTTCCAATTCTAATGGGAAGGATAGGCAAGCATTAGCATTCAAATCCATGGTAATGGACACCTACTTAGTATGTGGTGGCATATTGATTCTGTGCAAAACATTTGATTCATGCTCATAGCAGGAACTAACTACCACGATATTTTGACAAAAATCTACGGCCAATAGGCAATTGACCCACCTGCAAAACAAATATGCAATAGAGAGTTTGAGATATAGATTTATTACAAAAGGACAATGAAAATTTCTAGTTTTGTCTATGTATAAACCTCTTAGGCAGGAATTTCCTTTTTGAGTGGAGTCGGATGTCCTTCATTATCTTCTTCAGTAGGGGAATTGTAGCTTGCATGTGATGAAGGTATAAGAGCGCTGTGAGAATTATGAGTAGGGGATGGGAGTAACAATCATCAAACCTCCCTCACGCAACTAACTAAATCACAATCATCAAGACCTTATCCCAATTAGGGGTTGGCCACAAGAATCTTATTCCTCCATTCCTCTTTATTAAGTACCATGGCTTCATTTAGTCCCAGTGTTTTTAAATCTTTCCTCACCACTTCCATCCATGTTCTTTTGGGCCTTCCCCTTACCCTTTTAGAACCTTCAAATTGCATTACCTCACTCCTTCTAACCGATGCCATTGTTGGTCTCCTTTGAACATGTCCATACCATCTAAGTCTAATTTCCCTCATCTTGTTATGTATTGGTGCTACCTCCAAATTTCCTCTAATATTTTTATTTCTAATTCTATCCTTTCTTATCTTACCACTCATCCATCTCAACATCCTCATTTTTGCAACGCTCATCCTATGAGCATGATGTTCCTTAATTGCCCAACACTTTGATCCATAGAGCATGGTGTGACGACCGGGTTTTCCCATGCATTTTTAAATGCAATATCTAATTCCTAAGGCGGGATGCATCCCTATTTGAAAACCATTTTATAAAAACCATGCAATGCAGCAGAAAATCTTTTGTTTTAAACTCATTTTGAAAACCCCAAGTGTCATTTGCTTTCACAACAATCAAAGTAGTTTTTGAAAAACTTCAGAAATCATAAATGTTTTCCCGCAGGTCTATCCAGTCACAGCACACAGTCCAACTGTAAATAAATACAAATACATGTCCCAAGGGTAGAGAGTTTACTTACATGTATAATTGTCTCCTTTTTTATTCACTTGCTCGTAGTACTAATATCTCCTGAGGCGTATTTTATTTGTCAGTGGAATTATCCTGAAAAATGTTAAGGATAGGGTGAGTATATACTATACGTAGTAGGAGTCTATCACTACTAGTTTTACAATGCGTGCTATGTTTAAAATCATATGCTCTTTAAAACATGTGCATGTTCAAACAATCAGGTTCAATATCGATATTAAAAGCCACTGTCGAATTGGAATACTGACAACTTAAAGAAACAGCATAATCCAAGTCGAAAGTATCATATATCATAAACATAATGATATGCATAAGATGCTCAACTAAATCCAACTCATGGATATATGGTATGGTCGACCAACCTCATGTCATGCCATATGCAATGCAAGTAAATCATCAAACCATAGGGCCCAACTATGCCCATGACCTTGTCGCCGTGTGGTCTCCACGTACCTAGGGACACAACGTCATAGCCTCCATGGGGCATATGACACATCAACCCAGTGCTGTGACACCAGTGGTAGCCCCCTGTACCACATGCAGTCGACGTAGGGACATTGCCCTTTTTGGGCATGGTACCCATTCCACCTAATAGTGGTAGAGGCTGGAGGCCAACCCAGACCTCTCAGCATAGCGCCCATGAGCTTATTAGCCCAAATCATATAAGATCAAACAAGAGAAAACCTCTTTTTCAAAACCAATCCTCTTTGGGTCCCTCACAACTGCCTGGCCCTCACAACTGCCTACCCGACATCTTTTGGGCACTCCAGCGTCTTTTGGTAACCCTCAAGGACATGCAATTTTTCAAGAACTTAATGCTCACAAATCATGCAATATATGCAATTTTTTGCAAAACATGTCTATGCATAATGTATTTGTCATATGCATGCTGAATTCGTTTATAAGATTAAACAAGTCATATAACTTATACTTAAAACATGTAGTCTCAAAACAATCATGGCTCTTTTTAAAAGTCTAGTAGTGATAGAGCGCCTACCTCAAAGTCTCCTGGAGTAGCTTCCTTTATCACTCAACCCGTCCCTGGGTCTCATTTATAAACTCCTGGGCATGAATGGATACAAGGAGTCCTTATCAATTTCAATCTATTTAGACATTAGATAGCTAGATCTGCCTTTAGGGTCCATGGTCCTTGCCTAATTCATTTGTCAGGCTAGACCCTATGATATGGATCTACTATTCAATACTTAAACTCTATAAATTGTCCTCTGATCCTAACTTTAAAGTCTCATAAGGTCCGCATGTCCCAGTTCTTAGGACACCCGTGCATCCTGGTTGAACTGCGACTGCCTCACGTGCGTGCGCGCCCAAAAGCCGTGCCAGGGACTGCGTTTTGCACACGTTCATGCATGCTCAAGCGACGCGCTATGACGGGCATCTTGGATGGCATCGCATGGACGCAGCTGTGGTGTAACATGGCGCGTCTCAGCTCCCAGGGCACTCTGTGCATCCTGGTGGAGCCAGGACCCTTGCCCCACGTCTCATGCGCACCTGAAGGCTGCACCTGGGACAGTGTACACACTGTCGTACGTCCAGAACCCATCCCAGGGACCCTGTCCCAGGCGTATGTGGAGCAGGGCATCCCTAGGATGCCTTGTTCGTGCAGGGCCGGCTAGAATCGGTGTTGGAGCGTTTTCTGGCCAGGGAATCCAGTTGGAAACTGGCTGGAAATCGCTAGATCCAACACGGATCTAGCCTAAAAGGTGGAAGAACCCAAGAGATAGGGATGAACATGCTTACTTGGGCAGCTTGGGGACGCCCTTTTTCTCGGTAGTGCGTTTCCCTCTGCCGAAAATCTATGTTGTCCGGAACCCACGAAGAAGGGGAAAACCCCAATGCCAGACCGGAAAGGAGAAGAGGGGAAATGGGGAGATGGCAATGGCAGGCTTGACTTGGGCCTGGCTGTTGCCAAAAAGCACAAGGAGATGGGTTTGAGATGGGTTTCCGGTTTTTGCTAGAAACCCCAGTCCCAAAATCACCGGAAACTGTGTTTTTGGAGAGGGGGAGATGGGGCTTTTATAGAGGGGAGAAGGCGGTACCCCTCAATGGCGGTGCCGCCATTTCCCCTGGTATGTTCTGGAGAAATTGGGAGAAAAGGGTTTCTAGAGAGATCTGGAGGTGGAAGACGACAGGGGGTGCCGTTATCAAAATGGTCCCCTGGGTTTTTCGTTCTTTTTCGTTTTCTGTTTAATTTATAGAACTGCCCATGATCTTGAAATGGTCGTAACTTCTTCATACGAACTCCGTTTTTGGCGTTCTTTGAGGCGTTGGATTCCATTTTTCGAGTAGAATATAATGATACCAAGTTTCCTCACAAATTCCTTTGTTTACTATTTTAAATAAGGTAAAACATTCAACATAGTTCATTTTTTATAGAATGTCCAAAATAGCGTAAATTGCTTGAGCGTTACATTATTACGTCCTTAAAAGAATTTCGTCCTCAAAATTCCATAAATTATCATCTTCAAGGTATTTTGTCTCTTAGATAACTTCTTGGTGAATGCATTCTCCCTTTAGGAATCAAATCCAGGCTCATCCTTAATTTATCATTTTTATTGTTCCTTCTTCAAGGCCTTACCTATAAGGGATGCTTTCGCTGTGTATTTTGATGCATACTCCCATACGTACCAGTTTAACAATACCGGTTTCTAGCGGTAATTCATCTATCTCAAAATCCTTAGACTCCTATACTTTTCTCATCAGGTATAGGATAGTCTCCTCATAGGATCATGCTTCTTTATTCATGTATAAATTACTCCATTCTTCTTTGAGATCATATTATCTTATTTCTCCTATTTCATTTTGAATATCATAGTATAATCCCTTTTTCTTCTTGTCGTTCATCTGGTGATCTCTTCATCATCCATATCTCCTTCTAATGGTTGGTTATATGTCATTAGTAAGAGTCCAAAAAATTACCTTCTTTCTATTGTGTCTAACTTTGCTTCTTATCTTTTACCTTTGTCCCCAAGATACTCCACTAGCTAATATGGTATTATGTGCTCTACAGCCAAACCCTTGATTAACTTTGAATGACTTGATTCCTCGACCACAATTACATTCAAAATAAAATCATGAAAGTCAATTAGTAGCATCTTCCATCGAGGACCTTATCATATACTGAAGGTAAAATGTCTTAACTCTATATCCAGTTTCATAATTATTGAATTCATTAAACGCTTTCCTCTGTGAAGATTTTATCCAAACTCAAGTCGATTCATCATCATGGGTCAAATGTTCTTGTCCACACACTATTCACATCAATTTGTCATTAGGATTTTCAATAATGTTCCCATTTATGCAAAGCAAAAAGTCTCTTATTCATAATCAAGTACCCTTACTAGGTCATTGTTGAATCCTTTGTCATCATCCTCTTTGTCCTTTCTTCGCTTGATGGTTTTCTTCGTAACCTTTCAGTCCAAAAGTTCTATACTCAATCTGGCAAGGTTAGTCCTTAGGAAATTCCTTCAATTGAATTTTTGTACTTGGTATATGCTCATAACAACTAATTATTTGTCTAAAGGCAACGTAACATTAAATCTTCACCTTATAGTGTGCTAGCCATCTCACCTTTTCTCCTTCCATCCCTTATGTCAATATATCGTTTAATCTTTTATCAAGGCTTTATTGTCAAACATGCAGTCTATATTGTCAAGAGGTATAAGTAGTGATTTTCTCAATTCCTCAAATTTTATCCTTCAAGTGCCTCCTCATAATTAGCTTATAACCATAGTTATTATTCAATAGTGATTATATCAAATCGTACTGAAGTTGTTAACTCAACAAGTTTAACAACACTTAGGTAAGCATGGAACATTTTCTTAGACATAGAAAGATTTTAATTGATTACCTATTGATCTCTTTCCAGATATATCTATGTCATAAGCTCAAGGGCCTCTAAAGTGATCAATACTTATTCGCCTTCCTTTTCAATCCAAGTTAGTAGTATTTTTCAGACTCAAGTGATTTCTATGGTTTGTCATGGTATCTATTCAGGTTTGGAAAAATCTGTCTCATTGGTGGAGATCGCTCCTTATTTTTGCTTTTGTCTCAGTTGTTACTGTATTTATTGTACTTGTAGCTCCTTCATGATGTGGCCTAATCAACTCCATGATGTGGCCTAATCAACTGACCTCATACCCTCAAATGACTTAGTCTAACAAGTAACTTCTTTTAGGTAAAACTCATGTCCAAATACTTATAATATCTCTCTGAGTATATACTTGATTAATTAGGGTGGGATACCTTTATTTAGTCAGCAGTACTCAAAAGGTAATGACTACATAATGGTCTTAAGATTTTTGGCCTTCTAATCCATGATAGTAAGACCTCAATTTGATCCTTGATGGCACCCTACTTGCTAAATGGACAAGTCATTGTCTTGCTTAATCCCTTTTTCAATATATTTTATTGGCAAGGTGGGATATCACCAAATTTTCCTTTTTATGGATTATATCCATTGGTGTTCCCCATAAGCTAATGGATCCGATAAGAATCTAATTGTAATAATTGATATCAAACCATTTGTAGAATTTAATTTCTAGTTGGTCACCATTCCTCTTCGAAAATTTCTTGTCGCATAATCGCCTGATATTCGATGCTCTACTCAAAGTCTTAAACCCCATATGCTTTCTCTCTTTTATACTCTTTTACAATAAGATCACCAACTTATCTATTATCATCCCTTCGAAGTTGATTGGTTTATTTTCCCAGATGATTGAAGATGAAAGATTTCTATGAATATATTCTTTCCTCAATAAAGTCATGACCTTTTTCTTTTGAATATTCAATATTCATTGAATACTGGTAGTTACATCTCTATTTCTTTCTTTCTTTTCTTCAAAATCCTCATTTTTGTCTACCTAGATCAATGTCTTCATGTGCTTTGTTGCATATAATCGATACTGCATCTACTCCTTTAGATATGATAAACTAAATGCTTTCTCAGAAATTCTAAACTGTCTTAAGATCATGAAATCCTCAGTTGCCTGTAGCCTCAATAAAATTCGTACAATGTCTTAATAATGACATTGATGTTTTGATCATGCTATACTTTTCTTACAAGTTCATGTGAGGATCAATCTATTATCACAGATCTATCATCCCCAATATTATTGTCAAAAATCTTTTGATAACTTGGTCGAATTCATTTCCTTATCATATTCGTGTTATGTTTCTCTTAATCACATAACATGTCACTTGTATACATCTTCTGATTTGCTCCATAATACTCAGGTAATTATTATTCAATAGCACTTCACTCTTTATAAGACTCCAATTAAGGTATCCAAAATTGAGCTAAGTCCTTCAGGATCCATACCTTTGTGATCTAGCATAGTCACAGTTATCTCCTAATATCATCTTGCATTCTCATCCCTCTTAGATTATCATCAATATCTTCTCAAAGTCTGTCTTTTACATCCCCTATCATACTTATATCATATCCTTGTGATAGTGTACTCATATTCTGATATTCTTTATGATGGTAAGATAACCATCTAGGTTCTTCAATTTTCTCACCTTTGATGAGATTGCTTTATTGCAGGTTAGAACTATCTACTAACAAGTCCACTAACATCTTCATTCATCATAATATGATCCATATATGAGTTTTCATATTTGCACCACACAACAATCCTTAATCCTTAAGTTGTCTTAGACTAGATCTTGGATAAGGGTTGCACTATCCTCTGCCTAATTATTTGTTAAACCAAGCTGTGTTTCACCTATTTATTTATGGTGAACTTCCTTGTGCATTAATATTGTAATCTTCAAATAGAAGTAGTCATCTCTACTACTCCTATTTATACTACTTCTTCTTGATTTTCTCTATTGTCTATGACCCTTGGACATGCTGGACTGGCTGTGAAAGGATAAAACCTGGGCTCTGATACCAACTGTGACGACCCAGGTTTTCCCATGCATTTTTAAATGCAATATCTAATTCCTAAGGCAGGATGCATCCCTATTTGAAAACCATTTTATAAAAACCATGCAATGCAGGAGAAAATCTTTTGTTTTAAACTCATTTTGAAAACCCCGAGTGTCATTTGCTTTCACAACAATCAAAGTAGTTTTTGAAAAACTTCAGAAATCATAAATGTTTTCCCCCAGGTCTATCCAAATACAAAGACACAAATCCAACTGTAAATAAATACAAATACATTTCCAAAGGGTAGAGAGTTTACTTACATGTATAATTGTCTCCTTTTTTATTCACTTGCTCGTAGTACTAATATCTCTTGAGGAGTATTTTATTTGTGAGTGGAAGTATCCTGAAAAATGTTAAGGATAGGGTGAGTATATACTATACTTAGTAGGAGTCTATCACTACTAGTTTTACAATGCATGCTATGTTTAAAATCATATGCTCTTTAAAACATGTGCATGTTCGAACAATCATGTTCAATATCGATATTAAAAGCCACTGTCGAATTGGAATACTGACGACTTAAAGAATAGCATAATCCAAGTCGAAAGTATCATATATATATCATAAACATAATGATATGCATAAGATGCTCAACTAAATCCAACTCATGGATATATGGTATGGTCGACCAACCTCATGTCATGCCATATGCAATGCAAGTAAATCATCAAACCATAGGGCTCAACTATGCCCACGAACTCGCCGCCGTGTGGTCCCCGGGTACCTATGGACATAGCGTCATAGCCTCCACAGGGCATATGACACATCGACCCAGTGCCGTGACACCAGTGGTAGCCCCCTGTACCACATGTAGTCGACGTAGGGACATTGCCCTTTTTGGGCGTGGTACCCATTCCACCTAATAGTGGTAGAGGCTGGAGGCCAACCCAGACCTCTCGGCATAGTGCCCACAAGCTTATTAGCCCTAATCATATAAGATCAAACAAGCAAAAACCTCTTTTTCAAAACTTGTCCTCTTTAAGTCCCTCACAACTGCTTGGCCCTCACAACTGCCTACCTAGCATCTTTTGGGCACTCCAGCATCTTTTGGTAACCCTCAAGGACATGCAATTTTTCAAGAACTCAATGCTCACAAATCATGCAATATATGCAATTGTTTGCAAAACATGTCTATGCATAATGTATTTGTCATATGCATGCTGAATTCGTTTATAAGATTAAACAAGTCATATAACTTATACTTAAAACATGCAGTCTCAAAACAATCATGGCTCTTTTTAAAAGTCTAGTAGCGATAGAGCACCTACCTCAAAGTCTCCTGGAGTAGCATCCTTTATCACTCAACCTGTCCCTGGGTCTCATTTATAAACTCCTGGGTTTGAATGGATACAAGGAGTCCTTATCAATTTCAATCTATTTAGACATTAGATAGCTAGATCTGCCTTTAGGGTCCATGGTCCTTGCCTAATTCATTTGTCAGGCTAGACCCTATGATATAGATCTACTATTCAATAGTTAAACTCTGTAAATTGTCCTCTGATACTAATTTTAAGGTCTCATTAGGTCCGCATTCCCTAGTTCCCAGGACACCCGTGCATCCTGGTTGAACCTTGACCGCCTCACGTGCTTGTGGCCCAAAAGCCATGCCAGGGACCACGTTTTGCACGCGTTCATGCATGCTCAAGCCATGCTATAACGCGCATCCTGGATGGCATAGCACGGACACACCTTTGGTGTAACATGGCACATCTCAGCTTTCAGGGCACCCTGTGCATCCTGGTCGAGCCAGGACCTGTGCCCCACATCGCACGCGCACCCAAAGGCCGCACCTGGGATAGTGTACACACTGTTGTACGTTCGGAACCCATCCCAGGGACCCTGTCCAAGACGTACGTGGAGCAGGGCATCCCTAGGATGCCTTGTTCGTGCAGGGCCGGCTGGACCCGGTCTTGGAGCATTTTCTGGCCAGGGAATCTAGTTGGAAACTGGCTGGAAATCGGTAGATCCAGCATGGATCTAGCCTAAAAGGTGGAAGAACCCAAGAGAGAGGTAAGAACAGGCTTACTTGGGCAGCTTGGGGACACCCTTTTTCCCGATGGTGCGTTTCCCTCTGCCGGAAATCTATGTTGTCCGGAACCCACGAAGAAGGGGAAAACCCCAATGCCAGACCGGAAAGGAGAAGAGGGGAAATGGGGAGATGGAAATGGCCGGCTTGACTCGGGCCTGGCCGTTGCCAAAAAACGCCGGGAGACGAGTTTGAGGTGGGTTTCCAGTTTTTGCTGGAAACCCCAGTCCCAAAATCGCCAGAAACTGTGTTTTTGGAGAGGGGGAGATGGGGCTTTTATAGAGGGGAGAAGGCGGTGCCCCTCAATGGCGGTGCTGCCATTTCCCCTGGTGTGTTCTGGAGAAATTGGGAGAAAAGGGTTTCTGGAGAGATCTGGAGGTGGAAGACGACAGGGGGTGCCATTATCAAAAGAGTCCCCTGGGATTTTCGTTCTTTTTCGTTTTTTGTTTAATTTACAGAACTGCCCCTAATCTTTAAACTACCGTAACTTCTTCATACGAACTCCGTTTTTGGCGTTCTTTGAGGCGTTGGATTTCATTTTTCGAGTAGAATCTAATGATACCAAGTTTCATCACAAATTCCTTTTTTTACTATTTTAAATAAGGTAAAACATTCAACACAGTTCATTTCTTATAGAATGCCCAAAATAGTGTAAATTGCTCGGGCATTACACATGGCCAGCCTTATGGCCATACTATAGAAATTTTCTTTTAGTTTAGTGGCACCCACCAATAACACAAAACTCAAGATGCACATCTACATTTGTTACAACCCGCTTGGATTCTTTGGGTAACCTCTCTCTCAATCTCTCAATCTCTCCACTCTCATGAATCATTGATCCTAAGTACCGAAAGTGGCCTTTTATGGGCCTTCTTAGTTATTAATCTTGACTGGTGTTCCACTCCTACTCCTCTCCTAGCTAAAATTGCATTCCATATATTCAGTCTTAGTTTGGCTAGTTTTAAATCCTTTAGCTTGTAATGCTTCTCTCCATAACTCTAGCTTTATGTTTACACCCCCTTGTCTCATCAAGTAAGACTATATCATCTGCAAATAGCATTCACCAGCGAATCTCCTTGTCCAGATGTTTTGTTAACTCATCCAAAACCAATGTGAAAAGGTATGGGCTCAAGGCCAATCTTTGGTGTAATCCTACAATGACAGAAAAATCACCAGTCTCGACACTAGTGGTCTTAACATTTGTTACTGCTCCCTCATACATATCTTTAATTATGTCTATATGCCCATGTGAAACCCCTTTATCGCCCAACACCTTCTATATTAACTCTCTAGGGACTCTATCATAAGCTTTCTCTAAGTTGATAAAGACCATGTGGAGGTCTATCCTCCTCTCCCTGTATTTCTATACTAAATGTCTTAGTAAGAAAATAGCTTCCATGGTAGACTTCCCAGGCATTAAACCAAACTGATTCTCAATCACTCTGTCAAAAAGTTTCATAGTGTGGCTCATAAGTTTGATCCATTGATAATTAGTGTAGCTCTATATGTCTCCTTTATTCTTATAAATTAGTACAATAAAGTTTTTCCTCCACTCATCAAGTATTTTCTTTAATTTATACCATCGGGTCCTGTGGCCTTTCCTGATTTCATCTTTTTCAAGGACTCTTTCACTTTAGGTATTCTAATCCTACGTTCATATCTATAATATCCAATGTTATTTAGATTTATAGTATTTTCAATCCCTATATTCTTAGAGTCATTGTCATTTAATAATTTTTGAAAGTATGTTTCCCACCTTTGTTTGATCTCATCATCTTTGACTAATACCTTTTGATCATTGCTTATAATGCACCTAACATGATCTAAAGTCCTTACCCTTCTGTTCTCTTACTTTTTCAAGTTTAAACACATCTTTCTCACCTTCTCTTATTCCTAGTCTATTATAGAGCTCATCATATGCTTTAAGTTTAGCCTCATGTACTATTCTCTTAGCAACCTTTTTAGCATTATTATATTGTTCATATTTTTCATTATTTCTAGTCTTCTGCCATGCTTTAAAACACATCTGTTTTTCTTTAACAACTTTTTGTACTATTTCACTCCACCACCATGTTTCCTTTACTAATTGGCTTTTACCTTTAGATACTCCTAAGACATCTCTTGCCACTTTCTTAATGGACTCAACAATATTAATCCACATGGTATTTACTTCTGTTTCATAGTTCCAATTTCCTTCTACCATCAACTTATTTGTGAATGAGATTATTTTCTCTCCTTTTAAGTTGCACCACCACTTAATTTTTAGGTACCTATTAAGTTCATTTCTTTTCTTCTATCTTTTGATATAGATATCTATAACCATTAGCCTATGTTGTGAGGTTAAACTCTCATCGGGTATCACCTTACAATCCTTACACATAGATCGTTCATTATTCCTAAGTAAAAAAGAGTCTATGAAGGTTAGTAAGTGCTCATCCCTCTTCTTAAAAGTGTAATTACAATGACCAGGTAATATGACAAAGCAAAATTGTGGATATTCTCCCTCATCTCATTTCGTTGACCTATAACATATCCTCCGTGTATTCTATCATATCATTCCTTTTCTTTTCCTACATGGCCATTTAAGTCTGCTCCTATAAATATCCCCTCAGTGATGGGAATTTCTTGCATGACTTCCTCCATATCTTCCTAAAATTGTCTCTTGATTATATCTTGTAACCCTACTTATGGTGCCTACACCATTTCTGTTATTATCCTTTCCCACATACCATAATTTATACCCATCTATTTCTCTAGCTGTAGCCCCTTTCTACTTGGTTTCTTGAATACAAGTGATGTTGACTCTCCTACGTTTCATCGTGTCTACTAACTCCAAACTCTTACCTGTCAATGTCTCTATATTCCATGTGGCAATACAAACCTTATGCTCTAGAGATATCCTATTTACTATCACCTTTCTCGACCTCCATGGCATGAACCCTTGTCCACTTTTCACTACACCTGGGTTCTGATGCACCGCATCGCTTCTGAGGGGATGCTCTAGCAGCCCTTGCCCATTTTTCACTACACCCAGGATCCGATGTAGTGCGTCGCTTTTGGGAGAACGTGTGATGACCCGGGTTTTCTCATGCATTTTTAAATGCAATATCTAATTCCTAAGGCGGGATGCATCCCTATTTGAAAAACATTTTATAAAAACCATGCAATGCAGCGGAAAATCTTTTGTTTTAAACTCATTTTGAAAACCCCGAGTGTCATTTGCTTTCACAACAATCAAAGTAGTTGTTGAAAATCTTCAGAAATCATAAATGTTTTTCCCCATGTCTATCCAATCACAGCACACAGTCCAACTATAAATAAATACAAATACATGTCCAAAGGGTAGAGAGTTTACTCACATGTATAGTTGTCTCCTTTGTTTATTCACTTGCTCGTAACACTAATACCTCCTGAGACGTCTTCTATTTGTGAGTGGAACTATGGGTGAGTATATACTATACTCAGTAGGAGTCCATCACTACTAGTTTTGCAATGCATGCTATATTTAAATATCATATGCTCTTTCAAGACATGTGCATGTTCGAACAATCACATTCAATATCGATATTAAAAACCACTGCTGAATTGAAATACTGATGACTTAAAGAATAGCATAATCCAAGTCAAAAGTATCATATATCATAAACATAATGATATGCATAAGATGCTCCACTGAATCCAACTCATGGATATTTCATATGGTCGACCAACCTCATGTCATGCCACATGCAATGCAAGTGAATCCACGAAACCATAGGGTCCAACTATGCCCACGACCTCACCGCCATGTGGTCC
Organism: Warburgia ugandensis; assembly: GCA_035236585.1. Taxonomy (NCBI): domain Eukaryota; kingdom Viridiplantae; phylum Streptophyta; class Magnoliopsida; order Canellales; family Canellaceae; genus Warburgia; species Warburgia ugandensis. Next base: position 50,929,648 of record CP141127.1, on the reverse strand, counting down.
CCGAGTACCTAGGGACATAGGATCATATACCTCCACGGGGCATATGACACTTTGACCCAGTGCCGCGACACCAGTCGTAGCCCCCTGTACCACATGCAGTCGAAGCAGGGACATGCCCTTTTTGGGCGTGGTACCCATCCACCTAATAGTGGTAGAGGCTAGGAGGCCACCCCAGACCTCTTGGCATAGCGCCCACGAGCTTATTAACCCAAATCATGTACGATCAAATAAGCCAAAAACCTCTTTTTCAAAACCTGTCCTCTTTGGGTCCCTCACAACTGCCTGGCCCTCACAACTGCCTACCTAGCGTCTTTCGGGTACTCCAGCGTCTTTTGGTAACCCTCAAGGACATGCAATCTTTCAAAAACTCAATGCTCACAAATCATGCAATATATGCATTTGTTTGCAAAACATATCTATGCATAATGTATATGCAATTATTTGCAAAACATATTGGTGCATAATGTATATGCAATTATTTGCAAAACATATCTATGCATAAAGCATTTATCATATGTATGCTGAATTAAGTCATGCCAAACAAGTTATATAACTTATACTTGAAACATGCATAAAACAATCATGGCTCTTTCAAAAAGTCTAGTAGCGATAGAGCACCTACCTCAAAGTTTCCTGGAGTTGCGTCCTTTAGCACTCAACCTGTCCCTGGGTCTCATTTATAAACTCCTGGGGATAAATGGATACAAGGAGTCCTCATTAATTTTTAATCTATTTAAAAATTAGACCGCTAAATCTGCTGTTTAGGGTCAAGGGTCCTTGCCTAATTCATTGCCAGGCTAGCTCCTATAATATGGACCTACTTGTTCAATAGTTAAATTCTATGAATGGTCCTATGATCCTAATTTTAAAGTCTCATTAGGTCCGCATGTCCCGGTTCCGAGGACACTAGTGCATCCTGGTTGAACGGTGACAGCCTCACGTGCGTGTGCGCCTAAAGGCCGTGCCAGAGACCACGTTTTGCACACGCACATGCATGCTCAAGTGACGCGCTATGACGTGCATCACCACATGGATGCACCTTGTAGCATGGCGCGTCTCAGCTCCCAGGGCACCCCGTGCATCCTGGTCGAGCTAGGACCCGTGCCCCATGTCGCGCACGTACCTGAAGGTCGCACCTGGGACAGTGTTCGCGCGTGCACAAGCATGCCTAAGCGACGCGCGTCCTGGATGACCTCGCGCGAACACATGTTGGCATTAGTCAAAATGTGCCTTGGCTCTCGGGCCGCCCATGCGTCCCTGTCGAGCCTGGACTGTGCCTAGGACGCACCGAGGCCATGCCCATACACAGTCGCGTGCCCTCGTGCATAGTGGCATGCCTGGGGTCCATCCGCACCATGCCCAGGACCGTCTCCCTTATCGGTCCAGTCCTAGGTTCTGCCATTTTTAGCCGAAAAATGCTAGGTCCGGCCTGGTTTTTTTTTTTTACCTGGGGAAGTGGATGGGAAGGACAGCTTGCCTGGGCAGCTAGTGATGGCGCTCCCCGCTCCTGGTCATCCTCTGTTCTGGTTCTGAAAACCCCATGCCACCAGAATTTCGTAAAGAGGAAACCCCCATGCCAAGATGAGAAAGGGAAGAGAGGGGAATGGGTAACTGGCAATGGCTGGCCTGACTCGAGCCTGGCCGTTGCCGGAAAACTCAAGAAAACTAGGTTTGAGACGGGTTTCTGATTTTTCCGAAAACCCCAGTCTCAAATGGCTGGAAAAATGCCGAAAAACGTGGTTTTTTGGAGAGGGGAGATGGGGCTTTTATAAATCTGCTATGGCGGTGCCCCTCAATGGCGGTGCCGCCATGGCGGTGGTAGATCCCTCTAGAAAAATGGGGATTTAGGGTTTCTGGAAGGTTCTTGAGGTTGAAGACGACAGGGGGTGCCGTTATCAAAACGGCCCCCTGCGTTTTTCGTCCTTTTTTGTTTTTTCTTTTTTTTGTTTAATTTCCAGAAATAACCCTATCTTTAAATGGCTGTAACTTCTTCATACGAACTCCGTTTTGGGTGATTTTGAGGCATTGGATTCCATTTTTTGAGTAGAATCTAATGGTACTAAGTTCCCTCACAAATTCCTTCATTTACTATTTTAAATAAAGTGAAACATTTAACTCACTTTAGTTCCTATAGAATGTTCAATTTTCGTTAAAAATAGTGTAAATTGCTTGGGCATTATAGAATGCCTAGTAACCCTTGCTTATTTTTCACCTCAGCCGAGATCCGATACAATGTGTCACTTATGGAGAACACCCTAGTTCAAGGGAATGTCAGTATTCAATTCATGTCATGTTAGGGTTGCCATAGTTTTAAGAAGCTGAAGATGATTTTCATTTCTTCCCTACAAACTAATATACAAATGCATATTGATTTGCAAGCAAAAAAGAAATAACAAAATCATCTTCAGCTTCACCCTTGCCGGCAGACACCTGACACAAGGGTTGCCATATTTTAAGAAGTTGTAGATGATTTTCATTTCTTCCTCACAAATTAATATACAAATACATATTCATTTGTAAGAAAGAAATAACAAAATCATCTCCAACTTCTCCCTTGTTGGCTGGCACTTGAATGCAACCGACTAAATATATCAGACTTTACTTTTTTCAGCAAGCTCATTGTAGGCCTCGTCATCATCTTGAACTTTAGTATATGTCCTTTACCAAAGAACTTAGAAGGAACAATGCTGTGACCCATGCCCTAAATCGACTAGGGTGGTCCTTGTTTTTGCTCATAGCGTTATACAAGATGTTTTCCTTGGCAGCAGTGTTGCTTAAAGCTCTTGTAGCAGCACTTTCTTGGATAAGAATGTCTTGCAAAATTTAATTAGAAAGACATGATCATGTGATCTAATTAATTGTAAAAAATTTATAGATAGGTGGAACCACTTACTATACAAGAAGCAATTTGTGCAGTAGTTTCATCTAAGAACTTGTTGCAAGTACGGTCCATTGTATGTACCATCTTCCAAAGGATGGAGTGATCAATGGGTTTCGTAATCCTTGCTTTTTTTTTTTGCTATGTAGCAAAGGCACTGTAATAACCCCAATTTTTGTAAATTGATTGAGAAAAATCAATAAAGTTTGAATTTCAGATATTTTGGGCTGAAATATTAGGGTTATTTAAAATATACTGTTATAAAAGTATAATCAAATATAAAATTGAAATTTAAACTTAGCAAACCCTTCAAAATGACTGCAAGCATGACAAATTTCGAATTCGGATGAGAAATCCTTAAGTTTTTCATTTTTTGGACAAAAGGGGTAAAATAGTAATTTTACCCAAAAATCAAAATATTCCAAAAATCAAAATATGAAACATCAAAATTTAGAATGTACTAAGAAATACGAATCCAACGCCACTAAGTACACTCAAATCCGAGATCATGGGAATAAAACCCAAAGTTTTATGCATAAAGGGCAAAACGGACTTTTTACACCATGTGGGGCCCACATGGGGCCCACATGGGGACCACCACGTCCCCAACAACCAAATTGATTAGCAGCCCATGTGAAACATGGGTCAACAAAGATCAGCTAGTCATGGGGTTAGGTATGGGAGCATTAAAGACTTTCATGCCATTTTATATTAAAAAAATAACATATTATAATCATGAAAAAGACCCAAAATGCCTATAAATACAACCCCAAAAATCTTCCAAAAATCCTCATACAATCCCCACGAAATTATCTTCAATCTCCTTGAAAAATTAGATCTGGAATTCCTCTCAAAACCCCAAAATTTCCAAGAGCTAAATCTCTTTCCAATTTGTTTTTCTTTTTAGATTAGAACAAGAGACCTAAATTCAATTAGGCACTCTGTTCTAGATCTAATTTGATAAATTCCACCATCCAAAACATCCCAACACATCTATTCTACAAAACCCCCAAAGGAATTTCAAGATCCAACGGTTCAAACAACGGTATTTACGCGAAAGGTGGATTTTAGGCTATATCGTCATCAACAAGGTATTTTTTTTATTGGGCATGTAAATCAAGTTTTCTCCTCAATCAAGTAAGTGGAAATCCTTTTCCTATATTTTTAGTAATGTTTTATGTAATTTTTATTTTACTGTAATTAATTTTGATAATAAAAAGATAAAAATAAAGTAAACAACAGAACCCTTAATTAGGGATGATGGAGTGCTCAGATGAGAAATCTGACTGTACCAATCGATCCAGAAGGGTCCAAAACCCCTAGGGTAGAAGTTTCATCAAAATCAGAGACCTTTTGGGCCCTCAATTGCAAGAGGATTGATTGGACGGTCCCGAGAATGGACTGTCCGATCTCCAGATCAGACGACGCCCACGTGACGCACCGTCGGAACGGCGCGTGCGATACGCGTGGAGCGTCTGTTCAAGCGCACGGAAGGCGCGTCCGTCCAAAGGACGAGCGGACGCGCCCGGGCGGCCGGTTTGCGGGCGCGCGCGGACGACGGGCGTTACGCTCGTCCCGTCCGCGTCTGTGGACGTCCCGCAGGCGCGCGTCGAGATTTCGTCCCAGCGGACGCGCCCGACGACGCCTGGTTCATTCCGCTCGGTTCGTTCCGCCTGCCGTTCCGCCCGACTAATCTGGGCCGTTCCTTCCTTGGGCCCAGATCAAATCTAGGCCCTAGGAAGGACCGTGAACTTCAGGGATCAATTCTGAGTCATCCGAACTCCAAATTGAGATCGGAAAGAAGCTATGGAAAGCTTGAGACCTCTATTTTCTTATGGAATAATAAAAATGACATGTTATTCAATAAAAACTTTCTGTATTTAAGAATTAAGTTTCCAATTACATAGATTTTCAAGATCTGAGATGATCAGATCTTAGAAACATGTTTTAATAATGATATAATACTTAAATAAAGTTATATCTATGTTTAAATTGGATATATATGAGATATATTAAGGGATCTACCCTTTATGATAGAAAAACCCAAAAAAATACAAAGGGGCCCACTTGATCAATGAGATCAAGTGTGATCGAATCCTTGGGATGGAAAGAATAACTGTTTATATGATGAAATCCAAGGAAATCATGGATGGATTATGATAAAAATAGATCAATGTGATCTTTTGACCTTAATAGAGAAAATTCTCTAAATATAACTAAAAGTCCTTAATCAAAGGCAAAGATCTAAGATCAAATGGTTGGATCATAAGTAAAGGTTTCTAAAAATGTAAATCTAATTAGTTTCATTTTATGTTATTATGTTATAAAGCATGCTAGTATAACATTTAGAGTTTATGTGTTCATTCTTATCATAAGGTGCTAGAGTTAATTTAAGTACCTTGCCTCATTTTCATTGAATGTTAAATTAAGTAGTTTTATGCTTTAAATTTATAATTCATTTATAGTCGAATGTTAGTAGTAGATTTACTTGTTATGTGATAAAGAGCATAAAACATCAAAAATGTATTCTAATGAGAAAGTAGAGTTTCATGACACTAATAAGAATGGAGTACCTTGGACTTAATTAGTAAGGGCTATAGTTAGTAGGACAATATAAGGATTATCAAATCCTTGACCCAAATTAGGAAAAGAATAATAAACCCCATGAATGACATTATAAATATTCATGGACTTAATTAAAATCCATTAGAAAGAGTACTTAGGGTAAACATGCTTATAGGAACCTTATGAAAGGTTGAGCTATGGTCATTCTAGTGAATGATGAACATAGTGGTTAAGGGGTTATCTAATAGAGCCTCGCTCTTCCCCTACCTTTCGGTGACGTTTGTGAGGTCTAAACGCCTCCTTACATGAGGATTGAAGTAACCACTTTGTGTTCACCCATTCAACTAGTAAGCCTTAGCCAATTGGAAATAAGAGGAGCGATCTAGATTTAGGCTTGAATAAGCTACCTTCAACCATGCACATTAACTGGTTGAATAATAATCATAAGAGCATAAAAGGTTAGTAAATTACCTAACCCTAATAAAAACAGTAAGTAAGATAAGGATGATCAAACAAGATCCATTAGATCTTGGATGATCAAGAACAATAAGAATAAGAACACTATATTGTACTTAGTATGAATGTTTAGTAGTATACTTGTTATAGTTCATTAGATTAGATAATCCAAACCCTTGATCAAAGGTGATTCAAGGAAGAAAACCAAGATCATCCTCCATAGGGATGATCCAAGAACTGAACTTAGATCAAAGAAGAACTAGATGATAGAAGATCTAGGACCTTGATCTTTATCAACATGAGTAGATTGTCAATCAAAGGATCTATGAAAGATCAAGATCAAGGAGATGAACATACAAAGACTTAGAGATAGAAAAATACTTAGATATGAATGATCTAAAGATCATTCTAAACATCAGATCTAGTGAACAATAGGATTGTTCATAATTTATATATTGACAATATGTATGGATGTACAGATTACATACATCGGCCAAGATCATGGAAGATTGGGGAAAAGAGATCAATCCTTAAAGGTAGGAGGATTTGATTAATGCATTTACATGAGATATTCATGATTGTACTCATGATCTTATGTTGACAAGAGTAATGATAATACTTGTAGTAAATCTCTTGAAAACCTTATGATCCAACCAAACACCTATAAGATGGTTAAGGACTAAACTATAAGTGAATAGGGAACTAGAAAATATTTCAGCCCTAAGTAAACAGACATATGGTCTGATATATATATGAAATCTATTTTACATACAAGCTTGGAGGCTTGTGAGTTTGTTTTAATAGGCATGAGCCTAGGGGATGCTATTGCTAGAGGAGTTATGAGGGTTTGGCCACCCGCTCCTTGAAATTTGATGATATGATGATACCTTGCCCAATGAGAGGCTAAAAGTCGGGTGGTGGCAATTATGGGAAGGCCACCACTGTGAAAGTCTTGCCCCCCATACGGGTAGTGACATAATATTTTCTACCGTGGTATCAGTGGTGAACAGGGCAGTTATCCGAGCGCGCTAGTACGGATTAGACCGGCAAAGATAGCAACCTTTACGATTATTTTGCACTATGATGCATATGGGAACAGGCATAGTGAAATGCCTTATGTTATAGCATAATGAAATGCTAGGTAATTGTATATTACCAATGTTTCCCAAGAAGGGAAATTCCCAAGTATGAGATTAGTTGTAATACTAAATTCTCAAAATAAAGAGAATTGATCAGCTTAGTTGGGAATGATATTTCACTATTTTCACAAATTTAATTGGTTTACCCATGAAGGGTATGTATGTATATAGATATACATAACTTACAAAATAAAGAGTATGTTTGAGGATAACGAGATTATGAAGGATTGGAATTACATTGTCAATTATTATGTTTCTTGAATCCCCTACCAAGCATTGCTTGGCCGAGATATTGTACTTGTTGCAATATCTCGGATCCAGGAAGGAGACTTAGGAGCTGAAGACTATAGAAGACTTGAAGAGAATAATCTTCAAGGTATACCCTTGAAGACATGTATTTTTATTTGTTGAGAGTTTTATTGTATGGTGAGCTTGAGTTTTGGATTATGTAATTTGGACAAGTATTGTACTAGATTTGGTCAGATCTTGTGAACCACTGGATGGATCCTGGAGTTTAATAAAAGTATATTCCTTCAATGGAATTTTATTTTGTACACAAATTGTACTTATGTTATGTATGAAGTGGTGACTTGGGTTTTCAAAACAAGTTCTAAAGAAAAGAATTTCCACTGCTTTGTTTTGCGAAAAAATTTTACACTCTTAAGGGCCCTGCCTTTCAAAATACTTTACAAATCATGTTTTCAAAAACCCGGGTCGTCACAGGCACTATGTTAGAGAACATGTATATAACTATAGTAGCATTAAATTGAATGGGATAACTATCATAGTTGCTTGCTTCACGAACTTCTAAACAAGTGTAGTCCAACCTAGAGAGGTGGTGTTGCATATTTGTTTCATGCACCTTTCTTCCCCTTGCACTATTTTCCTGCACATTTTTACATGCGTGATCAAGAGTAATAATTGAATGTTACATGTAATCAAAAGAATGAAGCATCATTTCTACACATATCTCAAATTTGACAGAGGTGCGGTTTTGTACACCATGTATAGCCTTGATGGATCATTGACATTTGGAGATATGTAATTACAAAAAAGGTAGTTCTTCCATTTTCTCCATTGCTCACCTGCCCCTTGTAAAGCACAAATCTTCTAGTCATCTAGCATGTCAAAGGCAGACTTCAAATTGAGCACATCAAATTATTATATTTGAAAATAAGGAAAGTTATAATTTAAATAATACATGTTATTGATGTTTACATACTTTCACAATTTCCCATATCAAATCTTTTATCGAGGATGGAACATGTCTCCAATCCTCAAATGTGATAAAAACCATGCTTCTTATTGTAGAGCAGAGGAAACTGTTATAAACAGGTGTGCTCTCACCAATCTCTTGCCCTCTACTATTGTATTGGACAGTTTCTTTAATTCTCTTTGACTTTCTCTTGATAACCTTTTCCATTGTTGTTCAATCTCTACCCTTTCTTTTTGGAGTAGTGCTCATGTTGGCCTCTTGCTCATGCTCTTCAATGTGGCTATAATCTTCAGTTTTATGTTCTTCTCATTCCATCGTTACCACAAAGAAACACTCAATGATATTAGAACAATGACATAAAAAACCTATGTCCTTGATAAACATAGTTTGAGTAAAAAATAATAATTAAAGGAGACTTTGTCTCCTTCCATTCACATAAACATACAATATCTAACATATGCAACAAACTAACCTCAAAGAAAACAGATAAAGGATGCATGAAAAGTATTTGCCTACTTAGTATAGATATTTGTAAAGGAGCTACAAATCCCATAGACCTTTCACTAATCTTTAACTCCACTGCTTCGAGTTTACATCTCTTAATGGGTGTAGGTATTCATATGATTTTTGCATGAAAATCACATTTGTTGTTCACCACTTAGCCATCATTCAACCACTTTCCACATTTCTCAATTGCTTGTTAAGCATGGCAAAGCCACCTGGATTGTGTGCCAAAGTCCGTACTAAACTTCCAGGAGTTCTAAGGTCCATGTTACTACCCTTTTACCATAAGAAATTTTGTTTTATTATATATTATGTTACTTGACTTAGCCAGTCCATTTCAAAGTTACTATTCACAAGTAGTGATAAGCTTAGCTTATGCTACTATTTTTCCTTATGTTATGCTAGATGTTATTACCAGACATGTTAATGAAGTTTATGATCTTCCAACCATGGGGAATTTCATTCAACTAGCCACCCAAGCATGGACTAATTGGTTCCACAAATAGATACCTTCATGTTGGAAATTCTTGCCTGGACATTCCACCATGTCCACCCAAAATGAGGTTAGAAGTCTACCTAATCCAATCATTTCATTCCTGAAACCTTAACCAACTGATAGAGTTATTAGTTAGTTAAAAATTTCCCAAGAACTCTCATTTATTTTCCAATCAACCAAAGGCCAAAAGGCCATCAACATAAGGCACCTCAGTGCTGGTTTTTTACAAGGGATGGCCCATTCACCCATGCTATTCCATACTAAACACCATCATTTCCAAGTCAGTGCTAGGACACAATCATTATTCACATGGGTATGAATTGTGCACATAATTTCCCTAAAAACATTTAACGCATTACTATCCATAGATACTACATCAATTCTGCTTATTTGTAAGTCAAATTAAGTGCCAACAAGAAGGCATTTAGTTATCCCTATGTTAATAGTAAAAATGCTTCACCAAAAGATAGAAATTAATAGTGTTTTACTACTACAGGTTTACACAAGTTTATACCCATATGGTTCTCCACTTCAAGTAATTCAAAACTCATTTAAAACATGATTCTATCAAGTAGAGAGAGTTTTTTTTCAATGATAAGAAACATTTGGTTGATAACCTAATCCAAAATTCGATTTGGGTTGAAAAACATAGAAAAATATATCAACCAAAGTAGCCTTGAGAAACAAAAGAAGTGAGGAAGTAATCAAGCACCTATAAGATCGCGCTTGTTAGCTTTAATTCCTCTGAATGAATACCTCCAACGCTAGGGTTTGCACACGAATCACTTAATTCTCTAGAAACACCATGAAAATCAATCAATAAATAGAAGTAAATGGAGGTACCCCCCCCCCCCCCCGGCCCTCACTTCCCACACCCACTACTCGGATCCTCCCTTCCCATCCCACTGGTCAGATCCCCCTTCCCTCCCTATTGCTGGGATCCCCCTCCCCTTTGCCGCACCTCTCTCCCCCTCCTCGAAACCCAGTTCCTTGCCCCCACCCACCACTCCTAGAACCCAATTCCCCCCTCCCCCCTCCCCTCCCGCTCCCGCTCCCGCTCCCGCTCCCCCAACCCAAAACCCACCCCCTTGAGCTGCCTACCAGCATGATACATACTACCCTCTTCACAACATTTAACAATTAATACACAATGAAACATATTTTTTATGATAGTCAACATTTATTCATGGGTTTAGGGTAAGGGTAAGTACAGGGTTCAAGGTTCAGGGTTAGGGTTAAGCGCTCAGGCTTAAGGTTCAGGGTTAGGGTTAGGATTAGGGTTGAACTACACTTAATTAGTTTTAAATAAATATATGTATTTGATTGACATTAAGCTTCCAAAGTTTACTTGTGTCACAAAATAATGTAGAAACACTCCTAAAGAACTAAAAATATGTGATAACCAAAGAAGTACAAAAATTGTACTAATAAAAGAACAATAGGCAAAATAAGATGATAAATTAAGTAGGAGGTGGGAATGTGGGTGTGTTAATTAGCTTAAATTTCTCTATCCATTTCATGAACTATTTGTGTGAGAGAGCATGGTTCATACATTAATGTTTTCTTGACACCAAATTCACATAATTCAAACATTTGTAAATTGTTATTTAAAAATCAAAGATGTTAAATAATTAATATGATAAATTTAGGAGGTCAATCTCTTTTGTTGCTAAATTTGATATACATAAACAAGTAATTTATATGCAAACAACTTTAAAAGCATACACTTTTAATGTCATTTATTGATGAGTGACTTTAAAAGTGTACACTTTTTATTAATTTTTTCATTTATAAATTTTTTATTCAAAATATATACACCTTTTATGTTAGTACTTCACAATATCTAACAATTAATACATAATGAAATTGATTTTTTATGATAGTCAACATTGATTCATGTATTCTTTGTACACACATGCACATATAGCTCACTTATCAATCAATAAAGCTCATGACAAAAGATCTAAAATTTTAAATATGGAATTATATATATATATATATATTGCAATTGACTAATATACATATTACACATATTCCAAAATATATATTATTTTCAAACCCAAGCACTTCCCCACCATTGTCATGCACATAATCCTCATTCTCACCTAGTATTGCATTGATTGATGGGATTGCTTTGGTAATACATGGGTAATTTATTTCAGTATCTCCTAGATTGTCTTCATCATAAAAATCCCTCGGACAAGATGATAAAACAATTGACCATCTCTCATCACATTCATCTTGTGCATAAAATACTTGTTTTGCTTGAGATGCCAAAATAAATTGATCATTTTTGCCTATCCCGTTGATGTCAACCAGTTGTGTTTCACCCAATCACACTTAAACACAGCCATAGTTATGAAAGTATAATCCAAGGCCCAAATCTCTCTTATAACCCCATAATAAATATCATCTGCCACTATTAGCCTGTTATCCTTTGAACTTGAAAACAATCTAGCATTGACAACTAAGCTAACTCCACTATTCTGTTGCACCCTTGAGTTATCACGGTCTTTCGTGTAAAAGCAATAATCATTGATGGCATATTTGGCATATTTTATTACTTCTAGTTATGGTTTCATTGCCATCCATCTCAAGGTTTTTGATATACCGTTGCTTGCTACTGCTCGCCAATCTTGCATCTGTGTATATGCATATTAAGTAGGCTTAAGTAAGATTAATATATATACGTATGTAATGACCCAACCAATTTATGTTATTTAACAAAAATGAATTGGACATTCTATTGGAAATGAAAAGTTCACTTTTTGGAGATAAGGGTATTTTGGTCATTTCACTATTCACCTTGACTGGACCCAGAAATTTGGTCCTAATAATGGTACCATTAGGTGCGTCTTAGAGAAAGGAATCCAACAAGACCAAAATCACCCAAAATGGAGTTAAAATGAGCAAGTTATGGCCCTTTTAAGTTCAGGGGCAAAAATGTAATTTACATTAAAAAACGGATTTAGCCTGAGAAACACAGGGGCCCGTTTTGATATGGGCACCCCTCTTCTTCAACCTCCTAGAGGGTTCTAGAACAGCGGTGTTTGGAGGAGAAACCATCGCCATTCTAGAGGTTTCTCCACCGCCATTCAATGGCGGTGAGAGCCCCCTCCAGAACCCTCTTATAGCTCTATAAATAGAGCCTTGGGAGCCTCTAATGGCAGCCCAAAAGCTTGGGAAAAACCCATTGTGGAGAAGCAACCAAGAGGAGAAAATGTGGGAAAAACCCGGCCACTAACCAAGTATGCCCAAAATCCCTCCAAACCCGTCTCCCCCTTAGTCCTAGGCTAAGTTTCCCCAAGTTTTTGCATGAAAAATCATGCAATAAGGAGCTATAGAGAGCCAAATAGGACCCAGGGACGGTCCCTGGGGCGCATTGGTTTGACAGGGTCGAACCAGAGCGTCCTTAGGATGCCCGGGTCTCCGTCAAACTGAAACGCACCTTGTACGTTGAGAAAACTGGACGGGCGCGTCCGTGGACGTGCCCCAACTAAGAACGACGGGCGAGAATCCAACGCGTCTGCAGACGTGCCCGCTGACGCGGGACGCGTTAGCGTGCCAGGCTTCCACCTTGTTTCGTTTGACCCTCTATGTACACTCGGCACTAAAAAGGCTATCACTTGAGATCTAGGGCTCCGATTGAGGCACCGCGAAAGGCGTTGTGTCCGTGTCGACGACATGGACACATCCAAACTATAAAATACTTGATCAAGGCCAAATATAAGGTAGGAAAAACCCTTAGAATATGATAGTGGTGCGGGGCCACTAAACCTTTGGAAACCTGATGATACCAAGGCCCAATTAGGACCTTAGGACACCCATAGGCATGAGGATGAACCCTTAATGCCTGAGTAGTAAGATCAACCACTCTAAAACCTATAAAAATAGGCCAAACTGATCTTATTCCCCTAAACCACGTTCAGGGGCATACAAGGACAAGGGGATTAGCATGACCTAGCCAGGTAGGTGCTCTATCGCTACTAGACTTTTTAAAAGAGCCATGATTATTTTAAAAATACATGTTTTAAGTATAAGTATATGACTTGTTTAGCATGATTTAATTCAGCGTACATATGATAAATGCATTATGCATAGACATGTTTTGCAAACCATTGCATATATTGCATGATTTGTAGGCATTGAGTTCTTGAAAAATTGCATGTCCTTGAGGGTTACCAAAAGACGCTGGAGTGCCCAAAAGACGATGGGTAGGCAGAGTTGAGGGACCCAAAGAGGACAGGTTTTGAAAAAGAGGTTTTTGCTTGTTTGATCTGATATGATTTGGGCTGGTAAGCTCATTGGCACTATGCTGAGAGGTCTGGGTTGGCCTCCAGCCTCTACCACTATTAGGTGGGATGGGTACCACGCCTAAAAAGGGCATGTCCCTGCTTCAACTGCATGTGGTATAGGGGGCTACCACTGGTGTCACGGCATTGGGTCGAAGTGTCATATGTCCCGTGGAGGCATATGACCTTGTGTCCCTAGGTACCTGGGGACCACACCGCGGCGAGGTCGTGGGCATAGTTAGACCTTATGGTTTGAGGATTTACTTGCATTGCGTATGGCATGACATGAGGTTGGTCGACCATACCATATATCCATAAGTTGGATTCAATTGAGCATCTTATGTATATCATTATGTTATGATATATGATACTTTCGACTTGGATTATGCTATTTCTATAAGTCGTTAGTATTCCAATTCGACAATGGTTTTTAATATCGATATTGACCACGATTGTTTGAACATGCACATGTTTTAAAGAGCATATGATTTTAAACATATCATGCATTGCAAAACTAGTAGTGATAGACTCCTACTGAGTATAATATATACTCACCCTATCCTTAACATTTTTCAAGATAGCTCCATTCACGTATAGAAGACGCCTATGTTAGTGCTACGAGCAAAGTAAATCAAAAGAAGACAATTATACATGTATGTAAACACTTTATCCTTTGGACATGTATTTGTATTTAATTATAGTTGAGTTGTGAGCTGTCACTGGATAGACCTGGGAAAACATTTATGATTTCTAAAGTTTTTCAAAAACTACTTTGGTTGTTGTGAAAGCAAATGACACTCGGGGTTTTCAAAACGAGTTTAAAACTAAAGATTTTCCGCTGCATTGTATGGTTTTTATAAAATGATTTTCAAATAGGGATGCATCCCTCCTTAGGAATTAGATATTGCATTTAAAAATGCATGGAAAAACCGGGATCATCACAATGTATACATATATAGATACACGGAATGTAGTTTTTTCACTTAAGTGAGATTTCTTTCATTTTACCTTCTTACGCAGCCAATTTTTGAAAGTGCAATAATGCTCAAATTGTAGCCACTTCTGTTTCTTTGTCTAACTTGGATTCTTTGCTTTGAGCACATCCATGTGCGCACTACGTACACACACAAATTAATAGAGTAATCAAAGAAAATATAATTAACCATCAATAATTAAATTTTACATACATGATCAACTTACTCAATGTATGGTTGGACTTCATCAACATTTTGCAACACATAAAGATGACCTCGGTGTTGTTCTTTATGGTCAACAATTGATACATGACCACTCGATAAAGGTTGCCAACCTTTGGATCATGAAATGCAATTGATTGTTTCTTTCTTGGGATACCAATGGCATCCACTTTTGCTAAGTACTTTGTGCAAAACTCCACTGCTTCCTCTGCAATATAACATTCAGTTATATACCCCTTTGGCCAATTGCAATTACATACATACCCTTTTAAAATTTTCATGTACCACTCAAATAGATACATCCATCGTAAGTAAACTGGCCCATAGAGTTTGACCTCATCAATGAGGTGCACTGTTAAGTGTACCATGGTGGAAAGATTTTCTCAAACTCACATAAAGTTGTCACTAGGTAACCTTGAATTGCTTCTAATTTTGAAACATCAACCACCTTCTTGCACGAAGCATTAAATAAGTAGCAGAATTTTGTAATAGCTCCCCTAACTTTATCGGGTAACATAGAATGCATTGCTATTGGTAGTAGTTGTTGCATCAATGCATGGTAATCGTGGGACTACATCCTGAAGCTCTTCCATGGAAACAATGTTTTTAAAGTTTGAAGAGTATTTGTCTGGGACTTTGAGCTCAAACAAGATTTTACACATTATTCTCCTCGCCTCTCTATTGAGAGTATAATTTGCCTTATGCAGGTATGTTCCTCGATTGCCTCAGGGTGCAACCTGTGACGACCTTGGTTTTTGTAACACATTTTGCAATAAAATTTTCAATGGCAAGGCCCTTAGTAGTAATTTTTTTTTGCAAAACAATATAGTAAAAATTCTTTTCTTTTAAATCAATTTGTAACACAACCCAAGTCTCACCTCAACATACATAATACACATAAAGATTTTTGTATCAAACTAAAATTTTATTGAATACCAGGAATCATCCAGTAATTCACTTGACACAACCCCTATATTACAATTACAATCCATTGTCCAAATACAAAGTACATAGTCTAGTTTCACAATCTTCAAAGAAGATACAGTGATTAGTCTGGTTGCGTCTGGGCTCTTCAAGCTATACATCCCCAAGTCTCCTTCCCTGTATTTGAGATATTGTAAACATTCAAACATTTACAATATCTGAGCAAGCTATGCTTGGTAGGGGATACAAGAATATAATACTTCATTAATACAAGAATACGATATCTCATTCATCATTCTATCATGTTTACCCATTCATGGACCATCTCATCATAGAGTACATACATCATTTATATGGTATAGGGTAAACACATTAAAATAGTGAAAATACTCAAAATTTGTTCCCTCCCCTGGCTATACTCCCACTTAGGAGATCAATATTCAGCCAAATCTCATATGGGGATTTTCTCTTTAAGAACTCATGTCTTTCATCATACTTGGTATCTCATCATGCCATGGCATTTCACTATGCCTATCATATGTGCATTATAATGCAAAGTCATCAAGGACTACTATGCCACAATCTAAATCCGTACATGGTGCCCAGGTAAAAGCGACTTCAAAAGTTATTGAATTTTGAAGTTGCTTATAATTAAATGACTTCAAAGTTATTGACGTTTGAAGTCACTTTGTGACAAACAACTTTAAAAGCCCATCCCCACGTAATATTAGTCATCCTGCCAAATATCTTGGCATACTTTTAAAGTCACTTAGAGTAAACGAATATAAAAGTGAACAAATTTTAAAGTTGTTCAGAAATAAATGGCTTTAAAAGTCCATTCTTGCTAAATATAATATTCTTGCCAAGTTTATCATGATACTTTTGAAGCCGCTTACTTAAAACAACTTCAAATTTTTTTGACTTTTAAAGTCGTTTATCTCTAAATGACTTTAAAAGTTAGCAACTTTCAAAGTCATTTAATATTAAACAACTTTAAAAGTGCTTCCAGTAAAAGATTTCCTCTTCGTGCCAATTTTTAAAGTCATTTATGGTTAAATGACTTCTTAAATCTATATATTTAAAGTTGTCTATTTTAAACCAACTTGTAAAATATTTATGAAGTTTGTAGTCATATAAGAAACTTCTTTATGCCATCTTTAAAATCCTCATGTGTAGTAGTGTGTACTCAATGTTTGTACAAGAACAACCTGAAAGAGACAATCCTCTATTTAAAATAGATGGAATAAGAAAGGAAAACCGTTTTTGAAATACAATTCAAATAAGAACAATAAGAGAAGAGACTAAGAATAAAATCACCAGATAATAAGAATGAACTCCTTCAGTTTTGGTAGAAGATGAATCAAGAACTTTGTTAATAAGCTTTGCACACAATATTCAAAGATATCAACCTTTAAAAACTTATTCTTAATGGTAATACAATAGCTTCTTTCAATTGGTTTGAAGAGATTGATGAATAACTTGGATTTCTCTTAAATGTCTTTCATAAATCTCTTGATCTAAGGGTCCAATTTATATTTGGGGCTCATGGTTCAATTGTACATGATCCTCAGATGCTCCTCCAATATTCTTAATGGTGAAATGGCCATTGGCTATATTTATTTTTAACACAAATCTGGTCGTTGAGTAGCTTTTGTTGGCTTTTGCATCAAATGTTTGAAAATTAGAAAACTCATGATGCATGATTCCAATTGATGATCTAATCCATTCATACCTACAAAATTTCATCTTAAATATCCTAATATATGATAGATCAAGAGTTTAAGACATTAAACATTACTGTTGATAATTGTTGAGCAGCAATTGTTGACTTTTGTAACTGATACTTGAA
This sequence comes from Warburgia ugandensis, assembly GCA_035236585.1. NCBI lineage: Eukaryota > Viridiplantae > Streptophyta > Magnoliopsida > Canellales > Canellaceae > Warburgia > Warburgia ugandensis. The sequence goes on along the minus strand of CP141127.1, from coordinate 50,912,133 downwards.
AATTAGAAAACTCATGATCCTTAATTCTAATTGATGATTTGTCCAGTCCTTTTTATTATCTATGAATCTAGATTATGACTCTCAAATTTTGGGTCAAAATATTAATATTAAAGAGAGATTCATTAGACCAATCTTGCAGTGTCTGTCCAAAATAGATTGATATGGGTGTCGAGTCCTAGCTACCCTTTTCTGCAAAAAGCCTCCACCACCAAATGGTCATACTTTCGTGTCCAATGTCTAATTTTAGTGATTCAATGCTCTATGCAATGACCATTGATGATCTTCTAGATATAGTATCTAGTATCTTAAAACTCTTTCATTATTCAAGTTAAATTACTAGACACTTATAAAACCATTTCATTGTTCATGTTAAATTACTAGACACTTATAAAGCACATGGAGAACACCAAATAACACCAAAGTGGCTCAATTTTATGTATCTAAAGTGACTAATCATGCAAAAATAAGTATGGGATCTAATATACAACATGAAAATCTAAATGGGTACCTTAGGATTTAAGTAGAAACAATGTTTAGGTGGCTGGAATTAAGGCACAAAGTTAAGGAAAAAATAGTTTCTAGATTTCAGTACTTAAGAACATTCAATAAATCATAGCATTAGAAAGCTATTGAAGCCACAACTTTCATGCAAGGAAACAACCCAAATATCAAGTGCTTTGATAAAATAAATAATATATAATCTTGGTGTAGCTTTAAAATTACTCACAAGCCCATGAATCAATGTAGTATTTTCATGCAATTGAGGTCGATCTCACAAGGAATCTCATAGATTTACAATGGATTAAATTTTATTTAGATCACTTAGCTTCAGCCAAAGAGAGAAGGTTTGATGATTAAACTAGGAAACTAAGCAAGATGGGAAACATGCTTAAATTACAACTGAAGGAAAACTTTCTAAAAGTAAAGATGTTCAATGAAATTAGAAACTTTCCTAACTTACATGCATTTAATTAAAGAAAACTAATGCAAAACGAGAATGAACTAAACTAAGCAATAACAATTAAGGAAACTACTAAAGATAGAAACTTTCCTAATATAACACTTTCCTAAAGAAGAAACTTTCTAAACCTAAAAAAAATGAAAAAAATAAATTAAATTATTCTAAATAAGATCTAATAACTAAACTAATCAATGATTAAAGATGAAATGGACTTGATACCATTGGCATGGTTCTACGACTGTGTGCATGGTTCTAGGACCACAAAAGTGGCTTAATTTGATGTATTTAAAGTCACTGATCATGAAACCTAACTATGTGATCTAATAAGCAACATGAATATCTAAATGATTACATAAGTATTTAAGAAGAAACAACATTTATGTGGATGGAATGAAGGCACAAAGTTAAGGGAAAAACAATTTCCAGATTTTGTTACTTAAGAACATTCAACAAATCTAGCATTAAAAAGCTATTGAAACCACAACTTTCATGCAAGGAAATGACCTAGATCTCAAGTAATTGTATAAAATAAATAATTCATAATAATAATTCCCATCGAACTTTATTGAATTGTATCTAAGTTACATAAAAAACTAGGCACATAATACATGTTCTATTGCCAGATATTGCATCTAATTCTTAAGCATGAAATCCAATCTAAATAACACCAAAAATGAAATCTAATGCTAAAAAAATAAAGTATGAAGACATGTAAAGAAAACCTATGAATGAGTTTAAAGGAAACGAAAGCTAAGTGGATGAACTAACTAAGGAAAAACTTCCCAAAATTAAGGGAAAAATGTGTAGAAAACATGGAATTCAAGTGGGAAAACCAAGGATTTAAGCCAGCTATTCTCCTGGATGTCACTACCAAAGAATAACTAACTTTAATATTGATTTAATAAATAAGAAAAAATATATAATTTAAGCAAGAAAGAAAAGGATTGAGGTCTAGAAAAATAGTATGGGCTTTAAGGAACAAAACAATGAAAACTAAAAGTAATAAAACTAAAGAAAAATAACTAAGTTACTAACCTAAATTGGAGAGAAAAAAAGCAAAAAAATAAAAAGAATACCATAGGAAGAAAAGTATTAAAGAAGTTCCAAAGTCCAGCAACAACAAATCACTAAAGGAAAAGCTTGGCATCAAGATGTCTCACCCACCTCTACTTGAAAAATTCGTATGAACCATGGCGGTATATGAGTGCGTTCCTTACTTAGGAAAGGATGAATACATGAGGAAAGTGACTCTAGGGTTAGGTTATTGAATGAGGAAGGTTAGTAGGATATAATTTAGGTAGTAATGATGTCACTAATGATGACATTAGAGAGAGAAATAAGCATGAGTTGACTGGTTTCCAAATTAGAATGTGGGAGGCATCCTTTTCCAAGGAGGAAAAGTAGCCCTCCATTATTCTTATTGAATGATGATATGAGAGGATGGGACGTGGAATGAAAAGTGGTGGAAAATTCTAAGTAAAATAAATGGTTTGGATGGTTTTGAATTGACTTAGACTTAGGGTTTCCATCTTAGGAAACCACATAATTTTAAACATGTGGCTTCTTCGGCAACATTAATTCTCAAATGATAAGCTTTGGATCTTGCCATTGATGCTACAATACAATTTGTACTAAATATTTGAATACTTAGGCAATCAATGACAAGCTTTGTTACTATTAAAACATAGCGAGATAGAGTTAAATGCAACAATATATTCTTTTTTTATGATGACAAAATTTTTTGAAAATAAAGATGATTGGAGAATTAAAACAATTAAGATTCTCTCTTTCTTCTTGTTAATATCACAAAGGTAAAATATGTACCTCAATTTTTATGATCAATAAAAATTTAGGCTTTATTCAGAATCCAAAATTTGAGATTTTAGAAACTATATAATTAAATAATGAGACTAGTATTGATGGATAGACCTGTCCAATGACCATTAGTAAGTTAAGATTTAACTTTCTATCAAAGTTATGAGAAAATTAAACCTTTACATTGACAACAACACCCATTTTTGAACATAGGGTAAAAGTTGGAATGTGGGACCCACTTAACTACCAAATATAGGCAACCAAGTCAGTAAAATGCTAGATACAGTGAATCATATAAAAAGATATTTTTAATTATTTAGAAATATTGGCAATTTGTGAATATATTTGAGATTAGTAAGTATTTCAAGGAATAAAAGAATTGATTCTAGAAAATAACTAAAAATCAGAAAGTGAATTTAAATAAAATAAAATTAGAATATGGAGAATCATAGATTGGGAAACAAAAGTTCTATTTGATTGGAAATAAAAATATAAATGGATGCAAAATAAAACAGAAGTGTCCAAATATAATGAATCAGGTAGGCACATTTTTAGCTCAAATAATGGGAAATTTGAAACTATTGGATAGTAAATAAGAGATCTAACTTATCATAAATAGAATGGAATTAGGAGCAGATACATTCCATTTAGGAAAGGGTAAGACGTCCCTAAATGTAAGACATGTTAGGCTAGGGAAAAGAAAGAAAGAAAGACCAAAAGAAGGAGGGAGAGAAAAAGAGGAAGAGAGGGAGAAAGAGAATGAAGGAGATGCCTCCCTTCTACTAGTTAAGAAATGAGCTGAAACATGGAGGATGAGTGGAAAGGTATGCAGGAAAAGCTAGTGAGGAAATGCAATAAATCTAACTAAGAGAGGTAGATCCAGGCTACAAAGTTTTTAAGTTTTTGAAAACTTGATTCCATGCTTTAGCAATATTTTTTGAAAATGTGAATTTTATGGATCATTGGAAAATGTCATATTTCTTTAGCTCATGGATTGAGATTATGATAGTATAATATCTTCAATCAACATTATCCACATTCCTTATTTCATGCTTTGGCTAGCGGTAATCATGCCTTCATAAACTTGATTCTCTACCCTTGGATCGTGAGCACTTTATTATATCATAAAACAAGATTATAATTTGACTCTCTATAGTATTTTCCACCTAATGGATTTGAGCATGCATAGTATCGTTTGTTTGAATCTAATTTGTTCCCTTGTGAGTTAAAGGAAAAGCTATAAGAATTATTGGACAAGGGATCCCTTAGACCCAATGTCTCACTATGAGGAGCACTGGTCCTCTTTGTTGAGAAGGACATGTTAATTAGACTCACTATTGGCTATAGAATGCTTAACAGGGTCACTATCAAGAACAAACATCTTATATCCCGTATTAATAACTTGTTTGATTAGCAATAGTCAGCAATAGTGTTCTCTAAGATAGATCTAAGGTTCAAATATTGCCAACTCAAGCTTAGAGAAGAAGATATATAGAAGATAGCATTTAGAATCATATTAGAGCCATATATGTCCACTGTGAGTTCTGAGTCATGGCATTTATAGCTCAACCATTTTTATGGATTTCATGTTCTTGGTCAAATTTGTCATAGTGTTTGTGGATGATATTTTGATGTATTAAGAAAGACATGAGGAACACTAGGAACACTTGTGCATAGTATTGAACACACAGATGAAAATCAGTTGTATGTGAAGTTTATCAATTGTGAATTCTGGTTGGAAGAGGTTGATTTTCTGGGCCATATTATTTCTAAGAATGGTTTTGTAGTGGACCCAACAAAGGTGGACATAGTGGAGAAATGGGAAACAATGAAGATGGTAATAAAGATATAGAGTTTCCAAGGGCTTGTAGTATACTATCATAGATTCACAGAAGGGTTCACACAAATTGCCTTGCCACTGACGAAGTTAACTTAGAAAGATGTGAAATTTGTATGGGATGGGAGTGTGAAAAGAGCTTCTTAGAATTGAAGAGGAAGCTGACCACTGCACTAAATCCTCACTTTAGAATTGGGCAATATAGGTTTCGTAGTATATAGTGATGCCACAAGCAAAGGACTGGGAACTGTTCTAATGCAGAATGAGAATGTAATTGCTTGTGCTTTTAAATAACTGAAAAAGTGTGACATAAATTATCTTATCCATGATCTAGAGTTTGCTACAGTAGTATTTTCCTTGAAGATATATGATGACATTATCTATAGAACAAAAAAGTGAGGTGTTCACTGACCATAAAAGTCACAAGTATATCACCTCACAGCATGTGTGCCAGCATATTATCAAGGAGATGGAAGCTACTCTAGGAAGTGGTAGATGTAGGTCAAAGATTTATAAGGATAGATCATTTATGGATAACTTGGCAAGGAGATTTGCTACAGTTGAAACAGTTTGACAGATGTAGAAGGATGCTATTGAGACACACGCACTAGTTGTGAAAGTAGATATCAGTAAAGAAATAAATGATAGTGTGAGACTACAGGGGTGATTGATAGTGTTGGTAGATGCTGAACTAAGGAAGGAGACTCTTAGGGAGACAGAGATAGACTAGTTGTAGCACACCATTCATCCAGGCTGAACTAATATGCACTAGGACTTGAAGAGACAGTTTTGGTTGCATAGCATGAAAAAGGATCTAGGAGAATATGTGGATCAATGTTTGACTTGTCATCAAGTTAAGACATAGCACCAATGGTTGGCAAGATTGTTACAACCCATTGAGCTTCCCGAGTGGAAGTGTTACCACATCACTATGGACTTCATAGTGGGTTTGCCTAGGATGTTGAGTGGACACGATATAATCTGGTGATAGTAGATCTGCTAACAAAATCAATGTGTTTTCTTCCCATTTAGTAGAATTTGCCTACAAATAGCATAACTTAGTTGTATATTAAGGACATTGTAAGTTTACATGGGCTATCATTGACCATTTCCTCCTACAAAGATAGTTAGTTTATTTTTAAGTTTTAGTGGAATGTATATTAGTCTTTGGAATTGTAATTGAGTTATATTACTACTTTTGATTCTCAAATAGAAGGGATGAAACCCTACCTTTGATTGAGTTTTCCTAGAATAACAGTTTCAACTAAGCTTCGGTATAGGTACATATGAGGTGCTATATTGTAGACCTTGTTATTCATTAACATGTTGAAATGTTAATTTAATAGTGGAGAAGGAGGTGGTAGTGGAGGATCCAATGTTAATTAAATATTCAAAAGAATTAAAACATAATTATTACACATAATTATGAAAAATTAAAAAACATCTATAAATACACCACAAAAAATCCTCCAAAAATGTTCACAAAATTTACCACCAAATTATCTTGCTTCCCTACAATACCAGATCTAGATTCATTCCCAAATTTCCAAAACTCCCAAAAATATCCCTTCTGTCACTTTCTTTCTCATCTCTCTAAATTGGAACAAGAGACCTAAATTCAATCAGGCACTCTGTTCCAAATCAAATTTTATAGATCCCACCATTCATATTGTCCTAGACTACCTCATCTATAAAACCCCAAAAGAAATTTTAAGATCCAATGATGCTATCCATGGGGAATCACAAAACAAGCGGTTATTGTGCGATCTTATCATCAAGTGGATATTTCTTTTAAATTGGGCTATAAAATGTATGTTTTTCTCCAATCAGGTAGGTGGAAACTCTTTCCACACTTATTTCATGTTAGTTTATATAATTTTATTTTTCTAAAATTAGTTTTAGGTTAAAAATAATAAAAATCAAGTAAGGATAAGAACCTTTCAATTCTGGATGATCAAGGGCTAAGATGGAAAATCTAACCTCTCCAATCAATCCAGAAGGGTCCAAAACTCGTATGTTAGAATTTTCAAGAAATTTTATTAAGTTTTGAGCCATTGATTAAAGAGGAATTGATTGGATGGTCCAAAAGGACTATCCGATCTCCTTAATAAGATTGGGCACCCAGGACACCACACAGAAACATGCCTTGCAGGAGCATCTCCTTGCGTGCGCTCTGCGTGCAATGCCATCCCAAAGGAACAAACGCGCAACAACGCTCGTCTTGGGAAGAGCATTACCGCGTGCATCTTGGTGACAGGAGCACGACAACAATTCCACTTGACTGGACTCACTCCACCTGATTAATCAGAGCCATCTGTTTTGCTAGGCCCAAATCAAATATGGACCCTCAAAATGACTGTGAACTTCAGTCTTCAATTGTGGAGTCATTTGAACTCTAAATTAAGATTGGAAAGAAGATATGGAAAGCTTGTAAAGTCTATTTTCTTTTGGAAACATAAAATTGATAAAACTTTCTAAGAAATTTTTTGTTTTAAGGAATTAAGATTCTAATTTTCATGATCTTTAAGATTTGAGATGATTAGATCTTAGAGATCTATTGCAATGATGAAATAATATTGAAATAAAGTAATATCCATGATTTATTTTAATAGATATAACATAACTATTGAGGAGTCTACCCTTTATGATAGAAATTACCTAAAAATACTAAGGGACCCACTTGATCAATGAGATCAAGCATGATCAGACCCTTGAGATGGATTGAATGAATGGAATTATGAAGGAATCCAGTGAGATCATGGATTAAATGTGACAAAAATAAGTGGATATGAACTTTGGATCTTAATGAAGTAAAAGCCCTAAATGTAATTAAAACCCTTGATCTAAAGGAAAAGATCAAAGATCTAATGGTTGGATCATAAGTAAAAGTTTCTAATGATCTTAATCTAATTAGTTTAATTGTCTTTTATTTACTGTGATATATGTTAGGAAGCATGATAGTGTAATTCTTAAATTTTAGCATGCTATGCTCTAAATGTTATTAGTTTGTTATTAGGTTGGTAGATTCAATTATCTTAGGGCCATGTTAGTTTAAATTTGGGATTTTAGCAAGATTCCATTAGATTAGTAGTAAAATTTCAAGCATTTCATAACTTAAGATCATGTTAGTTTAAGTACAGTTTTATTTCAGTAGGTTAAGTTACATTCATAGGAAGCAGGTTAGTATAAATGGTTGTTAAAGTTATATTGGATTTATGCTTTAAAGTTAACGATTTAATTGTTGTCAAATTTTATTAGTAGATTCAATTGTTAAGTAGTTGTTAAGATATGATGAGCATAAATCACCAAAAATGTAAACTAATGGAATATATAGATTCATGGACAAATAAGATGAGTGAATGACTTTGACTTAATATTAGTAAGGGCTATAGTTAGTAGGACAATATAAGGATGATCAAATCCTTGGCCCAAACTAGGAGAATAATAAACCCCATGAATGACATTTTAAATGTTCATGGATTTCATTAAAATTAATTAGAAAGAGTACTTAGGGTTAAAATGCTCATAAAAACTTATGAAAGGTTGAGCTAAGGTCACTCTAGTGAATGTTGGACATGGTGCTTAAGGGGGGATAGAGCCTCGCTCTTCCCCTACCTTTTGTTGACATTTGTGAGGTCTAAACGCTTCTTTACATGAGGATTGAAGTAACCACTTTGTGTTCATCCATTCATCTAGTAAGCCTTAGTTAATTGGAAATAAGAGGAGCTGTTTAGACTTAGGATGGAATAAACTATCCTCAACCAGTAAAACATTAACTGGTTGAATAATAATAATAATAATAATAATAATAAGAGCATAAAAGGTTAGTATATTATCTAATCCTAATAAAAATTGTAAGTAAGATGAGGATGATCAAACAAGATCCACAGGATCTTGAATGATCAAGAACAATAAGAATCCTAATGTTGTATTTTATTATGTATGTATGTTGTAGACAAATCTAGATAGAGAATTCAAACCCTTGATGAAATATGATTCAAGGAAGAGAACCAAGATCATCCTCCTTAGGGATAATCAAACAACTGAGTTTAGATCAAAGAAGAACTAGATGATAGAAGATCTAATCTCTTGATCTTTATCAACAAGTATAAATTGTTGATCAAAGGATCTATGAAAGATCAAGATCAAAGAAAGGAATATAGAAAGCCTTAGAATAGAAAATACTTAGATATGAAAGATTAGAAGATCATTCTAACTATCAGATATATTGATCAATACTATCTGAGGAAGATAGATCATGATAGGACCTAAGATCTAGATCCTTTATATCAAAGGACAAGATTAGACAGAATATAAATAGGATAAAAAATAATGGATTATTCAGATTGTATAAATATTGACAGTATATATGGATTTACTGATTACATACGTTAGTCAAGATCATGGAAGATTTGAAGAGATGGATCACTACTTGAAGGTAGGAGGATTTTATGAATGCATCTACATGAGAAATACATGTTGAATACATGATCTTATGTCTGGAAATGTTGACAAGTATAATGTAAATACTTGTATTAAATCCATTGAAAACCCTTATGATCCAACCAAAACACATATGAAATGGTTAAGTTAGAATTGAGAAAAACTCTAAGTGAACAGGGAACTAGAAGGTATTCCATCCTTAGATAAGCAGACAAATTGTTTGATAAGTATAAAATCAATACATGGTAATCATTCATATAGAATGGTGATCCCTAAACATATATGAACATGGGTATCATTCATTCTAAATGATGATCCCTAAGTTTGAAATGAAATCCTATCCTCAGTATAAGAATACCAAAATACGAGGATGATGATATAAACAAACAAGATGCCTGATAAGTAAAAGAATACTTTATATACAAGCAAAGAGGCTTGTGGCTTTTGTTTTAAATAGACATATGCCTGGGGATGCTATGCTGGGAGGGTTACGAGGGTTTGGCCACCCGCTCTCCGAAATGTGATATATATGATGATACCTTGCCCAAAGAGAGGGAAAATGTCAGGTGGGGCAATTATGGGAAGGGAACCACTGTGACAGTCTGTCTTTCCATATAAACATAACATAGATGATTTTCCACACTCGATATCTATGGAGTATGAAAGTAGTTATCCGAGTGTGGTGGTACGAATCAAACTGCAACATAGTAGTCCTTTGAGTATTTTTCATTATGATGAATGGCATAATGAGATGTCGATACTACCTAAATAAGGATGCATTTTTCTAGTAGAGTTTGGATGTTTTAGCAACTCAGTATGACTGAGTGTGATGATAGCCCAAATAAGTGAATATTTTCCAGTAGAGTCTGGATGATTGATCAGATCAACTCAGTGTGTCTGAGTGTGACTATTGATGTTTGAGATATTATCTATTTTTCACTATTTTGATGGTATATATATATATCTATACGACATATACAGTATGTATGTGTAAGAATGTACGTATATGACAAAGTAAAGAGATTGATCCATGAGTATGAATAATGGGATTATGAAGTATTAGGATTATATTGTCGAATTATTATGCTTCTTGAATCCCCCACCAAGCACAGCTTGCTGAGATATTATAAATGTTTGAATGTTTACAATATCTTAGATATAGAGAAGGAGAATTAGGAGCTCAAGAGTTAAGAAGACTTGGAAGAATAATCAATTATGGTATATCCCTTGAAGACATGTATTTTTATTTGAGAACATTGTATTATATTGAGAGTTTTTATTATATGATGAGCTTTGAAATTTGGATTATGTAATTTGGACAAGTATTTTATTGATGCCCAAGCTTTATTGTGAACCACTCGATGGACTTTGGAATTTAATAAAAGTATATTCCTTCAATGGAATTTTATCTTGTACAAAATTCTATTTATGATATGCATGAAGTGATGACTTGGGTTTTAAAAAACAAGTTCTAAAGAAAAGAATTTTTTCTATTTTGTTTTGCAAAATTTTTTTTACTACTAAGGGTGTCCTGCCTTTGAAAAATGTGTTACAAAAACTTGAGTCGTCACAGTTGGTATCACACCCTTATGTCCAATATGAAAATGACAATCCAATTAGAGGATGCGAAACAGTGAGTGAATAAGAAATACGATAGTATTTAAAGAGAATGAGTAATGTGATTAACACATTAGTTAAGAATGAATATAGGAAGAGTTATGTGATTGACTCATTAGGTGAGGAGTTAATGTAATTAACTCATGGAGTACTAGTGGAGTCTAAGTAGATATTATTTAGTGAAATAACTAGGAGTACTGCTTAGTAAGTCAATATAGGGAATAGTAGTTATAGAAACAAGTAAGGAAAACATTGCAATAGAGGAAGATGTACTATGATATTCATGTATAACCTGAAATCTTAAGTAAAGATACTTGTAGAAATAAAATACATTAGGTGAAGTAATGGAGATTAAGAGAAAGAGATGATAAATTGGAAAAATATGATGGAAAGGATGAAGAAGGATAAAATCCAACACTTTATAGGAAGGGTGAAATAGATACTAAAGATTAAACCTTCGAATTTTTACAAAATTCAAAAATAATAATAATAAATAATAAAAATAAATGTAAGAGTTACGATTGTTACATAGATATAGTATTATGACAATTAGCTAAAGGATTTAATCATCAAAATAGAGATGATCTTACTTGAGAAGAATTTAAGGAGATAGGTAAATATTTTCAAAATTGGTGAATGAAAAGAGTTTCAATAAAGATAAATGAGGAGATAAAATTTAGAGGAATATTGATTCAATTATATGATAGAATTGAAATATGAAAATAATTATGGTCTATAATTTGCATTGATGATAGAATGGAAAATGAAGACCTATAAATGAATAGGGATACTAATATGATGAATTTAGAGATATTGATTCTATTTATATGATAGATTTAGTGATATTGAAAGAATTATGGAATATAATGAGGAAAAATACATTTTAAAGGAATGGTGAAATAATCATGAGGAATGAAGACCTATAAACAAATATAGCAACTAAACTTAAGTGTGAGTTTTGGACAAATGAGATGATTATGGATGTGGTATCTAGATTTTTGAGAAATATGTGGTTAGAAATTTCACGATATTTTGGAGATTTTCAATAACATCATATTGAATGAGGAAATATCTATAGTAGTTGAGGAAAATGTCATCAACATATCTGAATAAGTGGAAAGAACAAATTTAAAGGATTAGTAGACAAAGGAGTGATTATAGTAATAAGTTTACATTGAAAATTAACAATTTTCTTGAGAAAAGAAAAAGGAAGGTCAATATGAGGATGCATTGAACATAAATGATATTATTGAGGAAATTAAGTACCCTTTTACTCTATAGGGATGAGTAATTCCCAAATTTATTATCATCAAATGGGAATCTGAAATGAAACATAATAGTATGAAATCAAAACAAATTTTGAGTTATATGAGTGGGATAAATGATGTTCATGAATTTGAGGAGAATGGAATATATTAGATGAATTGGTAATGATATATGGAATTGATTTAAGAAAATCAAAAGCATTTATATAATATATGATAGACACTTACAAAACTTGTCAACTATCTGGTAAGTGTATATGTTGATTGAAGAAAGCAAAGTTTAGGGTCATATACATTTTAAAAATGATATGGAAGTTGACCCAACAAAGATGGAAGATGATACTAATGACCATGACAATTAGAGAAATTTATCTTGTATTGATTGTATAACATACTAAAGGACATTCTTTTAAATATAATCTTTCCATTGATTACATAAACCATAAAGAGTTTATGGTAGATTATTGAGACTTGAAGAATATATGGTAAATTATGGAGTTTTTAAAGGCTTGAGAGTGGATGACTACAACGTCAATATAGACTCTTTTAATAGAAATTATAAAAAATACTTCAAATAAAGGGTTATTATATTGAAAAGTTATGAGGTATGCTTGAAAGAAGCATGAGGAAATACATAATCTTAAAAAGGAAGAATTAGAAAATCAAGTGGTATGAATAAAGAGGAAATCATAGCATAAGAATAGTAATGAAAGTTGAGGAAGAAGTTATTACAAGGAAACTATTAGGATCTGGAAAGAAAATTTCAATAAAAAGAAATAGTAGAGTATAATTATTTAGAACAAAAATGAGATAAGTACTTCCAAATACTAGAAGAACCAAGAAGAGATAATTACTTCCAAATATTGGAAGATTGTTACAAAGGACAATAGTTGAAATTGTAGAATTAAGCAATATGTCATTTTGGTAGATATTCTAAGGACTATACATATTAGGAAAGATATTCCAAAACTATATATGTTGAAAAGGAATAAGGATGAGCAATAGAAGTTAGAATGGAACAATATGAAGTATTGAAAGATTTGAATTAGAAATTTAGTATACCAGTAAAGAGAAATAGGAAGTTGTGAACAAAAGGGTAACTCAGTTTAAGAGTTATTAAACCTTTTGAAAGCCTAGCAAGAATTGGGTTAAGTGATTAATGCATTAGCATTATTAGTGAGATGTGTGTTTATGTCTCAAAAATATGATTTTTACCTTTGAGGAGAAGGTAACATGAACTATGAATGAAAGGAAATGGAGGTTTCCTTAAGTGGCAAGGCCACTTGAGCAAACTTATGAATGAGTTAATGAAAACTCATAAGTAAGCTAAAATGCAAATTTTGAGGACGAAATTATTATAAGGGGGAAGATTGTAATAACCCCAATTTTTGTAAATATTCTAAGCCAAAATATTAGGTTATTGGAAATTCTCTTTTTATAGAGGTTAAAACATGATTTAAAACTTACAAACTATGAATGCACTTGAAAAACCAATCGAAATGGCACTAAGTATGTTCAATTCTGAATTAAAATGAAAAACCCCTAATTTTCTAAATTTTTATGAATAAAAGGGTAACATGGTAATTTTACTAATAACCAAGATCTAAGACTTCAATATTTAGAATGTACTCAGAAATACAATTCCAACGCCACTAAGTACGCTCAATTCTGAGTTTGGGAGAATAAAACGAATTTTTCTCCATAAAAGTGCAAAATGGTCCTTTCACACCTTTGTGGGGCCCAAAAATGAATTCAACAGCCAGAAAACATGTAACAAGTGGTCAAAAACTACCACTGATAGTGGAGAAGGAGGTGGTAGTGGAGGATCCAATGTTAATTTAATATTCAAAAGAATTAAAACATAATTATTGGAAGTAATTATGAAAAAATAAAAAATAAAATAAATACATCCCCAAAAATCCTCCAAAAATGTTCATAAAATTATCTTACTTCCCTTGCAAAACCAGATCCAGATGCATTTCCAAATTTCCAAAACTCCCAAAAATCTCTCTTCTTTCACTTTCTCTCTCCTCTCTCTAAATTGGAATAAGAGACCTAAATTCAATTAGGCACTCTATTCCAAATCAAAACTCACAAATCCCACTATTCATATTGTCTTAGACTACCTTATCTACAAAACCTCAAATAAATTTCAAGATCCAAGGATGCAATCAACAGGAAATCACAAATCAAGCTGTTATTGGGTGATCTTATCATCAAGTGGATATTTCTTTTAAATTGGGCTACAAAACCTATGTTTTTCTCCAATCAGGTAGGTGAAAACTCTTTCCACACTTATTTCATGTTAGTTTATATAAAATTTATTTTTCTAAAATTAGTTTTAGGTTAAAAATAATAAAAATCAAGTAAGGATAAAAACCCTTCAATTTTGGACAATGGAGGGCTCAAATGGAAAATTTGAGCTTCCAATCAATCTAGAAGGGTCCAAAACCTATAGGGTAGAATTTTCAAGAAATTTTATCAAGTTTTGAGCCATTGATTGAAGACAAATTGATTGGACGGTCCAAAAGGATTGTTCGATCTTCCTAATAAGATCAGGCTCCTGGGATGCCGCTGCAAGATGCCGAATAGAAATGTGCCTTGTGGGAGCATCTCCACCCGCGCTCTACATGCAACGCCATCCCGATGGAACCATTGCGCGACAGCCCCAGTCCTGGGAAGCACGTTACTACATGCATCCTGATGACAAGAGCACGACAGCCGTTTCAGCCAACTGAACCCCCTCCGCCCGATTTATCAGAGTTGTCCATTCCACTAGGCCCAGATCAAATCTGGACCCTCAGAACAACTGTGAAATTTAGTCTTCAATTGTGAAGTCATCTGAACTCCAAATTAAGATTGGAAAGAAGCTATGGAAAGCTTGTAATGTCTATTTTCTTCTTAAACCATAAAATTGATAAAACTCTTTAAGAAACTTTCTATTTTAAGGAATTAAGATTCTAATTTTTATGATCTTTAAGATCTGAGATGATGAGATCTTGGAAATCTAATACAATGATGAAATAATATCCAAATAAAGTAATATCCATGATTTATTTTGACAGATATAACATAAATTGAGGAGTCTACCCTATATGGTAGAAATTACCTAAAAACACAAAGGGACCCACTTGATCAATGAGATCAAGCATGATCAGACCCTTGGGATGGATTGAATGAATGGAATTTTGAAGGAATCTAGTGAGATGATGGATTAAATGTAACAAAAACAAGTGGATATGATCTTTGGATCTTAATGGAGTAAAAGCCCTAAATGTAATTAAAACCCTTGATCTAAAGGAAAAGATCAAAGATCTAATGGTTGGATCATAAGTAAAAGTTTCTAATGATCTTAATCTAATTAGTTTAGCATACTATGCTCTAAATGTTATTAGTTTGTTATTAGGTTGGTAGATTTAATTATCTTAGGGCGATGTTAGTTTAAATTTGAGATTTTAGCATGATTTCATTAGATTAGTAGTAAAATTTCATGTATTTCATAACTTAGGATCATGCTAAATGCATGCATGAGTTGATTTACTATGCTTGCATTTCTTATTCTTCATCTTGCTAATTTATGAGTTTCAAGTTTACACATAGATATCCATGGCTACCCCAAAATAGAAGTGCATGTCTTTATGACGGTGTTCAGTATACTCCCTCTTGCATATTGTGTTTTCAAACTAGTAGTAGCAGGTTGTCTACTGAGTATGATAAATACTCAACCCAATCCATCATTTTTTCTAGATCAAACATAGTACAATTAGAAGGAGCGTCAATGAGAGTTAGGGCCACAATCAAGTAAGTACAGGTAAGGCTGAGTGATGTAAACTTGGTTGTAAGTGCTTATTTGTAACTTGGGCTGTGATTAACAATCTTGGGAGTAGTAATTATTCATTTTTATGTTTTGTTAAAAATGTGCCATGGCCTTATACATTAACTGTTCATCAAGATTTGTTAATGATGCTTGGGGGTTTTATACAAAAGTTTTGATTAAAAGAAAACTTTCACCACATCCTTTTAGCAAAAATTATTTTAAAATAGAGATCGATCTCGCTGTTATTATAAAATTGCATCATAAAAACTTGGGTCATCACAGCATGTTAGTATAAATGGTTATTAAACTTATAATGGATTTATTCTTTAAAGTTTATGATTTAATTGTTGTCAAATTTTATTAGTAGATTCAATTGTTAAGTAGTTGTTAAGATATGATGAGCATAAATCACCCAAAATGTAAACTAAATGGGATATAGAGATTCATGGACAATTAAGATGAGTGAATGACTTTGACTTAATATTAGTAAGAGCTATAGTTAGTAGGACAAAATAAGAATTATCAAATCCTTGGCCCAAACTAGGAGAATAATAAACCCCATGAATGACATTTTAAATGTTCATGGATTTAATTAAAATCAATTAGATAGAGTACTTAGGGTTAAAATGCTCATAGGAACCTTATAAAAGGTTGAGCTAAAGTCACTCTAGTGAATGCTAAATATGGTGGTTAAGGGGGGTTTCTAATGGAGCCTCACTCTTCCCCAACTTCCATTGATGTTTGTGAGGTCTAAACGCCTCCTTAGATGAGGATTGATGTAGCTGCTTTGTGTTCAACCATTCAACTAGTAAGCCTTAGGCAATTGTAAATAAGAGTTGTCTAGACTTAGGATGGAATAAGCTATCTTCAACTAGTAAAACATTAACTGGTTGAATACTAATAATGATAATAATAAGAGCATAAAAGGTTAGTAAATTATCTAATCATAATAAAAATTGTATGTAAGATAAGGATGATCAAACAAAATCCATAAGATCTTGAATGATCAAGAACAATAAGAATCATAATGTCGTATTTTATTATGTATGTATGTGTGTTGTAGACAAATCTAGATAGAGAATCCAAACCCTTGATCAAATATGACTCAAGGAAGAGAACCAAGATCATCCTCCTCAGGGATGATCAAACAACTGAACTTAGAAGGTAGGAGGATTTTATGAATGCATCTACATGAGAAATACATGTTGAATACATGATCTTATGTCTAGAAATATTAACAAGTATAATGTAAATACTTGTATTAAATCCATTGAAAACCCTTATGATCCAACCAAAACACATATTAAATGGTTAAGTTAGAATTGAGGAAAACTCTAAGTGAATAGGGAACTAGAAGGTATTCCATCCTTAGATAAATAGACAAATTGTTTGATAAGTATAAAATCAATACATAGAATGGTGATCCCTAAACATATATGAACATGGGTATCATTCATTCTGAATGATGATCCTTAAGTTTGACGTGAAATCCTATCCTTAGTATAAGAATACCAAATGCGAGTATGATGATATAAACAGATAAGACATCTAATAAGTAAAAGAATACTTTATATACAAGCAAGTAGGTTTGTAGTTTTTATTTTAAATAGGCATATGCTGGGAGGGTTACGAGGGTTTGGCCACCTGCTCTCCAAAATATGATATATATGATGATACCTTGCCCAAAGAGAGGGAAAATGTCGGGTGGGGCAATTATAGGAAGGCGACCACTGTGACGATCTATCTCACCATATAGAGATGACACAGATGATTTTCCACACTTGGTATCCGTGGAGTATGAAAGTAGTTATCCGAGCGTGCTGGTACGGATCAGACTGTAGCATAGTAGTCCTTTGAGTATTTTTCATTATGATCCATGGCATAATGAGATGCAAATACTTCCCAAATAAGGATGTATTTTTCCAGCAGAGTCTGGATGTTTTATCAACTCAGTATGGCTGAGTGTGATGATACTGCCCAAATAAGGGCATATTTTCTAGGAGAGTCTGGATGATTGATCAGATCAACTCAGTGGGTCTGAGTGTGACTATTGATGTTTGAGACATTAACTATTTTTCATGGTTTTAACTGTATATATATCTATACGACATATACAGTATGTATGTGTATGGATGTACATATATGACAAAGTAAAGAGATTGATCCATGAGTATGAATAATGAGATTATGAAGTATTAGGATTATACCGTTAAATTATTATGCTTCTTGAGTCCCCTACCAAGCATAACTTGCTAAGATATTATAAATGTTTGAATGTTTACAATATCTTAGATATTGAGAAGGAGAATTAGGAGCTAAAGACTTAAGAAGACTTGGAAGAATAATCAATCAAGGTATATCCCGTGAAGACATGTATTTTTATTTGAGAGCATTGTATTGTATTAAGAGTTTTTATTGTATGGCAAGCTTAAATTTGGATTATGTAATTTGGACAAGTATTGTACTGGTACCTGGGCTGTACTGTGAACCATTGGATGGATTTTGGAATTTAATAAAAGTATATTCCTTCAATGGAATTTTATCTTGTACAAAATTCTACTTATGTTATGTATGAAGTGATGACTTGGGTTTTACAAAACAAGTTCTAAAGAAAAGAATTTCCATTGCTTTGTTTTTCGAAATGTTTTTTACTATTAAGGGTGCCCTACCTTTGAAAAATGTGTTACAAAAACCTGGGTTGTCACAATTTGCATGCTCTAAAAGGTATTTAAGGTACACTTTATTTGATGGACAAGCTGAAGTTAGATGGGCTAAACTGGAACAAGTAGCACATACCTCTTATGAAGGTTTATGGGATAGAGTGATAGCCATGAAGTTTCAAACATAGTTTTAAGTTTGTCCATTCTTTAATTTAAATGGCTCTAGTATGTTTAGTTTTTCAACTACTGAGTCAAGCTTATAGGATAGAGCTGTAAGTACTCCTATTTCATGTACACACCTTTCTTTAGAGGCTGGTTATTTCTCTCTCTTCTATTTGAATAATCCTACTGCTGGGAATTATCTGCCAATGTCTAAAAGAACTCTGAAACCTCTCTCTCATCTTTTAACATGAGGGCCACTCCACTCGCTGCATCTAGCATTTATCTATTCTGAGGCGTCAATGCCTCATAAAAGTATTGAACCTATTGCCATATCTCAATTCTATGATGATGGAACTTTTGCAATAGGTCATTCCATTATTCCCAACATTTATAATATTGTTCTTCATCCCTTAGTTGGAAATTGATAATTTAACGATTAAGGACATTTGCTTTGTGAACAAGGAAGAATTTGTTAAAAAACTTCTTAGATAGTTGGTCCCATGTATTAATGAAACCTACCTCTAAGGAATTGAGCCATGACTTGACTTTATCCTCAAGTGAGAATGGGATTAGCCTAAGCCCAATAGCATCATTCGAAAAATTTTCAAACCAAAATGTGGTGCAAATACAAACTCCTTGACATGTAGGTAAGATTCTTCTTGGTCTCAACCATAAAAGATGGAGAGAACTTGGATAACTCTCAACTTTAACTCAAAGTGGTCTACATTCATAAGAGATAAAACTATGTAGGATGGGGTGTTGAGTTGTAGTGGTACATAAAAATCTCTATTAGCTTTGCGCTTGACTTCTGCTAGTGGTTCAACCATGGGGATAGGACTTGGTTTCTTTCCCCTTGTCTAAGGTTGCATTGAATCTTTGGGTTGAAAGGTGCTAACTCTAAGTTTTAAGATCGACACTCTTGAATAAACTATCCTAATCTATATGATGACTCTAACTATACATGATGGCACAATCAAGTCCCGTTAATCACTAATCAAATAATATCTTGTTTATTTTTTCTTAGTATATAGGTGGTAGCTTCTTAGACCTAGATCTAGATAGCTCCTTTTTCTTCCAGATTTGACTACTACATACTAGTTAGGTTTTGCTTGAAAGTGGTTAATACAATCGTCGTGTCATGAGGCATTTGACCTCAACTAACAACAATGAAAGGTGTGGAAAAATCACTTGGGTTTTAAGACATCCACTATAACTACAACGCTCAAAAGCAATTGGAGTGGCAATAGATCATGTCCTTCTAAAATGGTCCTATAAGCTCAATACCCTAAGTCTCTTTCTTCTTGATTTTGAATTAACGTTCAAGGGTTGGGATCATGTCATACATAGGATGTTGATTGATCCTAGGTGGTCTAAGGAGCTTGTGATGAAATGTAGTCCTTATCTTATAAGGGTTCTTGTGGGGCCCTTGCTAGCATTAGTTCCAATCTACCATATAGTGGTAAATATGCAATGCACAACAAAAGCAAACCAAAATTGTTGCGACTCCCTGGCAATGGGTGCCAAAATTTTTGTTATTTTTAAGTTAAACTTGTAAGCACATGAATCAGTTGAAATGTTCTCATGTAACAAGGTCAGTCCACGAGGAATCGAATGAATGTGATAGAGTGGTCCCTACTTTAAATTACTTAACCTAGCCAAAGATCATGAGATTTTAAACCTTAACTAATGACGAAAACTAAAAAATGCATGAATTTAGAAACTTTCTAAATTTAAAATTTCTAAACCTAAATATGGACACTTACACAACCAACCTAAGATTCAAACTAAACTTAAACAATCATCAAACTTAGAAATCAAAACATGTAATACTTATGAAAACAACTAAACAAGTGGTATGCAAGGAATTAAACATGAAAGAATGCATGAAACAAAATAGTAAGATGCATGGATGATCATGACAATATGCATGAACTATGATGCAAATATAATCTAACATGGAATGCATGAATAGAACTAAAATTTGAGCATGAGAATCTAATCTAAATTATGAAGTTTTTCTAAGGGAAAACACCTTGAAACCATGCACATGAACCATGGGATTATGCTCATGATTTATGGGATAAGCATAGACTGAAATCAATGGGCCTATAGCTAACTATCATGAATTCTAATATAAGAACTAAACACACAACTTGAAAGCTTAATTAATCTCCTAAAAAATAACTTAGATCAGCAGTAAATAATGTGAAGAATTAAGCATAAACAAAGTGATATTTCTATGTTGCTGGAAATTCCAGTACCAAGCTGTTTCCAATTTCCAAGTATTCAACACATAAAGGCATGACTTTATATGCATTAAAACATTTAATTAAAAATTTCTTCACTACTGGAAACAAGTGTATACAAGAACTTCAAGTTATTTCATTGAAATAGTACCAATTACATCCAGAAAGTAGAACACATAAAACATATACATAATGCTGGAAATTGTGTTCAATTCAAGACATGAAACTTGACTTGAATCAATTCTAAAATACCTTCCAAAAACCCTCAAACTGATCTCCTCTGATAAGAAAGTGGTTTCCAAGAGAGAAACAAAAGAAAGAATGGCTGTACTAATGAAGGAACTTGAGGAAAGGAACACATAAAACTATGTCTATCTCTTAGAAGAAAGCATGGAATGCAAAGCACAAACTAGCATGAAAGTACTAAGACCAAACAAGAGAGTAAGATGAACTAACCTTTGAAAGATAAATCAACATGAACTAGGCATGGAACACTAATGCCTCATGCCTTAGGAAAAAAATAGCATCCATCCAAGGAGTTGAATTCCAAAGCTAAATAGAGAGAATGAGAGGTTAGGAAGAGGACATCTCCTTCCCCAATGGAGGAACCATCATTTTTTCCTTA
The DNA here is from genome assembly GCA_035236585.1 of Warburgia ugandensis. Classification (NCBI taxonomy): domain Eukaryota; kingdom Viridiplantae; phylum Streptophyta; class Magnoliopsida; order Canellales; family Canellaceae; genus Warburgia; species Warburgia ugandensis. The sequence continues at coordinate 50,890,685 of CP141127.1, read as the reverse complement.
GAGAAAAGGTGTCCCTAACTAAGGTTTGTACTGAATTTTATAGTTTTTCTCCTATTTTTCCTAGGATGCCCTAATAATGTGTGATGGGGATGAAAACATGTAATTTTGGACGGCTATGATGGATGAGAAGCCAGGGTTTCAAAGGAGGAAAGTGAAATAGGGGGTGGCTGCCTTTAGGTAGAGGAGTAGGTGGAAAGTGAGGAAAAATGGGAAAAAGTGAGAAAAACATAAAAAATAGAAGACTCTCATCCTATTGTTTTGCAGTCTAACTTATCCTAAAGAATTTTCTTTTTACTTTCCTTCAAAATATCCCTTAAAATATCGTGGATAATCCTCTTGATTTTCCTCCAATCCTAGCCTTCCATTTAGCTTAGCTTAGTGGCTTATTTTGAGGGCTCCATTGGGTAGGTTTCATGGCTGGATTAGATGCCCCTCTTAGCTTCCTTCATGGCTCCATCACTTGGCTTGAGTGGTTTGAATGGTTTGTCTTGAATTTCTTAGCTTATCACTTTGTCCATGGCTTGAATTTGGCTAATGTGGTTTACATGGCTTCCATGCAAAGGTGGTGAGAATGCATGCCTTACTTCATGGGCCCACTTTGGCCACCTTTAGCTCCTTTTATTTCATCCATTGCTTACCCTAAAATTATCTTGACCTTTGGATTGATAACTTTTATGCTTTGACTTTATCTTTTGATCTTGATCTTCAATTTCGTCCTAACCGTTCTTGGTTGTTGGATCATCATCTCTCTTCCTACAAAAAGTGAAAAACTCTAATCAAATCATAGAAAAATATAATTAATCACATACTTACCTTGGATTATCCTTTGGACCTACAAAATACCAAAATTTTGTCTTATTAGGTAAAAAATGCATGTGTTAAAATTTTTGGTGTAAAATACCCAATTTACCCCTATAAGTTGTAACACATGGGTAACTAATTGGATGGTTTTTATGCAAAATTAAACACTTATCATACCTCCAACCAGAATTTTACTAGTCCCAAGCAAAAAATTCAAAAATTCAAAATTTTAAAATTGATATAAGGTGCCACTTTCGTATATACTCACTATTGCACTTACTCATGTAACAAGCGCATGAAACCCTAGTTACACCTAGTAGACGAGTTAGGCCTCATGAGGATTTGTAGTGAATATATCCACAAACATTACTAATGATGATTTCCCTATTTTATCTCAAAGAATCCTCATTCATTTGTACTTTACTAGTTTTTCACAACTTAATAGAGGTAAGTTTACAAATCATGCACATACTAAAGAACATTTTATTCTAGGTATTTCAGCAGTGCATGTGTGTGTATAGCCACGTAAGTGCTGACTTCTAGCTGGATATGCTTAAATTCCATTGAAAATATGTTTTGACCTCAAATCCTCTCAGGTATAATCTTAGAAATGAAGTTTTCAAATAGAGGGCCAAACGTATTTCTCTCATTATGTGATCGAATCCTATAAGCTACTAGTTCACATAAATTTTTAAGTGCTAAAGAGACAAAGGAACATGATCCCTAAGAGTGGCTATTATCATAGAAATAGTAGGATAGTTTTACCTTAATTTGTTCTTTTATCTCTTCTTTAAGGCATTGTTCCTCTTAAGATCCATAGGTCTTCAAATAGGATGGAACATAGGATTGGGATACGCTTAGAAAAGAAGGGTACAAGGATTTCAAAGGTTCAAAATTGAGTAGAGGTCTTCTTTTTTATTTTCGAATAGTTTTTCCTAGACTTTGTTGAACTAAATTTCCTCTGTATTCTTGTCTTTCAATTTTCTCTTATTTTTTTTCACTTTTATTTCTTTTTTCTTTTGACTTATTTGAAAGAAAGACTACTAATTTTTGTCACTTTCTTTGAACTTGTCTAGTCATTTTTGTCCCCCACAATTGCCTGGCCCTCACAAATACTTAACCAGCGTCTCTTGGGCACTCTAGCATCTTTTGGCAACCCTCAAGGATACGCATCATAGTGCATCAAATACAAGGACTACTATGCCATAGTCTAAATCCATATAGTATGCCTAGTTAACTGCATAATAATCTACTGATACCAACTGTGAAAATAACAAAACCCATGTCCGCATGGCGAGGACCATGGCTGTCACAGTGATGACTTCCCGTGAATGCCCCACCTAACATTTGGCCTCTCATCGGGCATGGTATCCATCATATAATAAATTTCTGAGAGCGGGTGGCCAAACCCTACAACTCTCCTAGCATAGCATCCCCAGGTCTATGCCTGTCTAAATCAAAACTCTCAGGCAACCACGCCTAGATGTAAAATAATAATACACAGGTGTCTTACCTGTCCATAATATATATATATATATATATGAATATCTTATCATAATCCTAACATCTTTACTTATTAGGTGATCACCCACCAAGGATATACTGTAAAATCTTAGACTCATACATCGCATATGATGTAATGGTACCCATGTACCGACCGTGTGTATCCATTAATGTCATTCAGTAGGCTTCAATTATAAGCATGTCATTCATGTAGTATTTCAAATCACAAAATTTCATCATTCACAAGTAAACAATTTTCACCATCTCATATCATATGAAATGCACAAGTTAAATGATATAATGTCTATCATAATAATAAGATCATGTTTTAAAACACATGCATCTTACTATTAAAACATGCTTTCTTAATTCTTCACCTACCTCGTGTGGCGAGTTCATCCATTGTCCACTAGTTGATCGACGATGTTTTTCTCCTTGAACAGGTGATGAGGAAGACACATTCCTCTCATCTTCTTTGCTTTCTTTTAGTGCCTCAACAGTGATTGTAATTGTGTTTGATGCTCACAAATTCTACCCAGTTTCACCTCTAGTTTGAATTGGAAGCTCAGCCTTCCTCTTGTTCTTGCTCAAATTCTTCTTGTAATTGGTCACAAACCTATTAAGCTCCCACTGTGTCTCAGCATCAAAGCTATTAATGTCCACCTCAATCTCATCATCATGTTGACTAAGGTTTGACTTCCTTTCCTTGATTATTTAAAGAATATTTTCTAGCTTCTCTGAAGGCATATTTAGAAGATTTGTGCTAAATCTGCATTGCTCATCATACGTCATGTCTCGTTTGTGAGGATCCTTGGCTTTGTGTTTCTTCGAAGCGGCAATTCTTTTAAAGATGGTGCTGCTGTCATTGAGGTTCCCACACTTTGCATACTATCAACCAATGCAAACCTAACAAAGATTTGAGTTTCAAATCCCAATTTTAATAGATGATCATCAATTTGCATTCCTTCCCCAAGTGCCATCGAATTATTATAGGCATCAAGCACCCCTACAATTACGAACTCCCTAGGCCTGATCCCTACAAAAATGCATCTACATTAACAACCTCAATGCTTCATCAGCATTATCATTTTTTGCATATCCACAATTAATAGCCAAACATGTGATTGAGTCCTTATCTCTTGAAAAATCAAACATTAGAAATACATCATCTAAGCTCCCACAAAAACATTTGAGAAATTGGTAGTCTTGATAGTAATAGAATGAGCTTACTTACCTCAAAAAGGGTCTAATAAATTAGTGACATATTTAAAAAAACCTACAAAAATTCAGGGATTAGGAAGAACATAGTGAGATATCATTGTCGAAACAGTTGCAATACAAAAGTCGATCCATTTTGTCCACTGTGCTGGGACTGACTATTGATAAGGCAATTCCAAGAAACTATATCATGGTTCTAGATTTCTTCAAACTCGAGTGTGGCTTCCAGTAAGGAGCCGCATTTGGCGTACATGTTAATGAGGCTGTTGGCAAGGAAAGTGTTCAACTGAAAACCAGTTTTGGGTATGTAGAGTTCTGCCTTTTGCAAGGTTTTTGTGTTCTATGCATTGCTAGAGAAATTGGAGGGGGGAACAATTGGATGGTAATAAAAACATATTACCTTCTTCTTGGATGTTGGATTCCCTAAGCAAGAGGTGAAGACAAACTTGTGAATCCATGAAAAGTTGCATCCTCTATAACTTCAACCCCTTAGCAAACTCCCTTCTCTGCTTCGTACCTTCCACCCTCAAATAGATCTTTCCAAATTTAACAATCGCCTGATCCAACTGCTAGAATCCATCTCTGCCATCGGCATCCCGATGCTAGCTCTCCGTACTAGACCTCAATGATCTAGAATCTGCATCAACAAAAATGTAGTTTCTCCAATAGGGTTGATCAGAAAATGGGAAACCCGATCTAAGTTTTGGGTTTCTCGCCATCAGTGTGCCCTGATCCAACTGATGTAGGCACCAGTGATTAGATGGAAGGGGGAAGATAGAAATCGGGGCTATGCCAAAGGAAATGGGCGATCCGATGTTGGGAAACCTACTCGGAAAGGGTTTGTAGGCCGTGGGGAAAGAGATTAGGGGGAAGGTGTTGTCGTGCGCTGAGTTCAAGCTGCCGCACCAGGTGCGAAGCCAGAGAGAGAGAGAGAGAGAGAGAGAGAGCAGACCAAACCCAACGTTTTGTCGGGTTTGCAATGTGAAGGGGGGTGCCAATATTAATTTGGCCCCCCCTTCAAAGGCCCATAACTTCTTCATACGGACTTTGTTTTTAGCTTTCTTTGGCTTGTTAGATTCTATTTTTTGAGTAATATCTAATTTTTTTAGCATTGGTTCCAAATTATAATTCTATAAAAAGATATACCCCTTGAAAGGTCATAACCTAATCATGGAATAGTAAAATTTTGGGGTGAAATTCATCTGTAATCCGATTTCAATGTTCTTGATGTCATTGGACTAATTTTTTTGAGTACATTCCTAACATTCATGTTTCTATTCCAAATTCCAGTTATATATAAAATTATTTCCTTTGGGTCAAAAATTCCAATTATATTCCAAAATTCTAATTTAGTAATGTCTACACCCCCCAACTTGAATGAAATGTTCTCCTCAGTGTTTTGAAATATAGGACATCTATTAAAATGAGAAATGTAGAACAATAAGACTTTCAAACCCTAGGTTACCTCCCAGTAAACATTAAGTTTAACATCTTCAGCTAGATATTAAAAATCAAAATTAGATTGTGTAAGATGGGCCTCTAGTGGATCGAAGGTAGATAGATAATGGTGGTAGAACTTCTAGAATTAAATATTCAATTAGGTTGCAAGAGTCATGAAGATCTAATTGTTGATGGTTGGTACTAAAAACATTAAACTCAACTTTCATAATGCCAAAGGATAATTGTAATACACCATTTCTACAATTTATGTTTGTATTAGACATCGTAAAGAATGGATAATGAAGAATTGCTAAGATCTAACTACCAGGGTCTAGTAAAGGCTAGGTATCTAGGATAATAAAATTGATAGGAAAATTGAAATGGTCCACCTATATTAAAACATCCTCAACCATACCACATGGATCTTAATTGATCGATCAGCTAACTTGTGATGACCTGGGTTTTCCCATACAGTTTTGAATGCAATATCTAATTCCTAAGGCGGGATGCATCCCTATTTGAAAACCATTTTATAAAAATAATGCAATGCAGCAAAAAATCTTTTGGTTTAAACTCATTTTGAAAGCCCCGAGTGTCATTTGCTTTCACAACAACCAAAGTAGTTTTTGAAAATTTCAGAAATCATAAATGTCTTCCCAAGTCTATCCAGTCACAGTTCACAGCCCAACTATAAATAAATACAGATACATGTCCAAAAGGTAGAGTGTTTACTTACATTCATGCTTGCCTTCTCATCAGTCACTTGATCATTACACTAACATGGTCCTAATGCTTCTTCTAATTCTGTGTGGAGCTAATATGGAAAAATAATATATTAGGGTGAGTATTTCTCATACTCAATAGGTCATCTGATACTACTATTTTGGAAACACGGTATGCTTCATGCATGGTTCCAAGAGCTTTTTATGTAAAACATCAATAATTTATTTTGCGTAAGCATACATAGTTATGCATAAAACATTACCTTATTGATGCGATTTCAATCATGGAATCCGTATACAAATCACATCATATGAATACGACTAAAATAAAAATCAATAGGTCCATATACGAAGATTTCGGCAAATGCATCAAACCAGCGAGTCACATAGAATACTCATGAAAATCTTAAAATAGTCGTCATTCAAACATATGCTAGTATCATGCACATGAGTCTCTCGACATACATGTCACGCCAACTGGTCACGAGTACTTGTATACTACCATCTCAATGCTATATGCATATCAATCACATCGAAATCATAGGGTCACTATGCTCACACCCGAACCCCTCTGAATAGTGTGTCTCCAGTATCTAGAGACCAGTCCACCATAGCCTCCATGAAGACTATGGATATGTCCCCGAAAGGGTGCCGTGAACACCTCCAGTGGTCGTCCCTGTTTACCACAACAGTCAGGGAAGGGACATCTGAATAGTGTGTCTCCGGTATCTAGAGACCAATCCACCATAGCCTCCACGAAGACTATGGATATGTCCCCGAAAGGGTGCCGTGAACACCTCCAGTGGTCGTCCCTGTTTACCACAACAGTCAGGGAAGGGACAATGCCGTTTTTGGCAACGATACCATCCACCTTTTTGGTGGTAGAGGCCGGGAGGCCAAACCCGTACCCCTCAGCATAGTGCCCACTTGGCTGAATAGCCCACAAACATACATAATCCAAATCTCAAATCAACATAAATCATGCAATTTATGCATTTGTTTTCAAAGTATGCGAGCATAGCATGCAAAGTCATAACCCTGCCTAGAAGCCTGACAGCCTAGAAGCCCGCTAGCCTAGAAGCCTATCAGCTCTCTCTGGCCCGCCCTCATTGGCCAAGGCTACACTTCTCAAAACATGCTTGTATAAGAACATCATAAAAGCATACTAAATGCAATGATAGGTTCAAATGCTTTAATGTTATAAATCATGCAGACAATTCTGTATGCTCATATGAGAATATCATATTTCAAAAGCATCATAAAGGCAAGTAAATCACTTGGAGTTTGGGATGTATTTAAAACGTAGCAGTATCAGATTATCAACAAATTAAGTATATTTGGAAAAACATAGCAGCATCATACCACCTACCTCAATTGTCGTCACTTAGCTCGTGTCCCTCTTGCAGACGAGTCCTAGAGTACCTTTACATATCATTTAAACATGAAATCTAATCATGATTTCCAGCCCTAAGGCCTCTCTTAGATTTATTCTTGAGGTCTGGCCATGGTTGATTCTATGGATTCATAAGATCCCCACAGTGTTTAGGCTACTTGAGTTTGTATCAAAATTACGGACGAACCAGAGTCATCTTATGCGTAAGGCCTGCGCGTCCCAGTTCGCAGGACGACCGTTCATCCCGGTTGAACCGTGACTGCCTTACATGCGCGCGCATGCCTGAGTTGTGTGTTGCGGTGCGTGTTCTAGAGAGCGTCGTGTGAGCACATCCTCAGCGCCAGGTGCGTGCGTCTCGACTCCCGGAAGGCCCCGTGCGTCTTGGTCAAGCCGGGACTGCGCCCGCACATGATGCGCGTGGGCCAGTTGCCTCAGGGGGCGTGTTTCTCATGCGCATCATGTACTGTGTCCCGGGGTTTTCCCTGGTTCGAAAAAGCTAGGTTTTGACCCAGTTTTCTCTGGAATTTCTCAGTCGGAAATGCCCAAATCTAGTGAAGATCTGGGCTGGGAGAAGAGAAAACGAAGGTGAAAGAAGTGGGGACTTACCCGGGGCAGTCTGGAAGGACCCATTGCCTATGCGCCGGTGATGCTCCCTTTTCCACGCTGAACCCTTGGTCGTTGGAAACACCAAGAGGGAGGTGAAGAGAGAGGAATGGGCCTAGCCAGAACTTGCAGGGAAAACTGAATAAGGGTTTTTCAATTTTTTTGTAAACCCTAGCTCGATAGCTGGAGATAAGGAAGAGGAGATGATCGGAGGAAGTGGGAGAGGGGGTTTTTATAGAGGGTGAGAGGCGGTGCTGCCAATGGCGGTGCAGCCATTTACCCTTGCACCGCCTTGCAGAGGCGGTGCTGGTGTGTCTGGAAAAATTAGGAGAGGGGGGTTTCTAGAGAAATCGGGAGGAGGAAGAAGACAGGGGGCGCCGTTATCAAAACGGCCCCCTGCTTTTTTCATCTTTTTCGTGTTTTAAAGATAAATTACAAAATTGCCCCTAATCTTTAAACGACCGTAACTTCTTCATACGAACTCCGTTTTCGGCGTTCTTTGAGGTGTTGGATTCCATTTTTCGAGTAGAATCTAATGGTACCAGGTTTTCTTAAAATTCAATCATTTAATATTTTAAATAAAGTAAAACATTTAACATGGTTCATTTCCTATAGAATGTCCAATTCATATTTGTCAAATGGATGCAAAAAAAGCATAAATTGCTCAGGGCATTACATAACTCCAATGTGGTGTTGGTTGGATTGAGCTCACCAATCCCTAGTTGCTCACAGACATAGTATGGCAATTGATTAATACCACCCTCTAAGTCAAGTAATGCTCTATCTATGACATGTTTTCCTATAATGCAAGAAATTGTAGGACATCTTAGATCTCTAAATTTTGGTGGGGTCATGTGTTGAATTAAAGAGCTCACCTGCTCAATGAGGAAGGCTCTTTTTTTGCACATTAACCTTGGCTTTGAAGTGTAGAGCATTTTCAGAGACTTAGCATAAGCAAGAGTATCCTTTATAGCATTGAGTAATGGAATATTTATTTGTACAAGTTTAAACATTTCCATTATCTCATTGAAATTTGTTCTTTTCTTATTCATATTAAGTAGTTGAGGGAATGGGGCTTTAGGCACATAAGATGTTTCCACTATAAGCTTAGTAGTAGGTTTTGTCTAATCTATTTGTCGTGTATTTTGGCCTTTCCATTCTCTTCTTCCTTTTCCTTAGTTTGGCCTACCTTGTTATCAACTTGATGGCCACTTCTAAGGGTTGTGATATACATAGCTTGCTCGTGGGGTCTTTGTAATTTAAACCCTATTTCTAATTAGCCCTTAAGGTTAGGGATAGGCTAAGTGGGAAACTTTCCTTTTCTCCTCTCACAAGATGCATTTAACTGATCCATTTCCCTCTCTAACTTGGCAATATTTTGTTGACTCTCATTATTGGTTTGTGTAAAACTTTAGTATTTTCATCAAGTTTTTCATTATATATTACTTATTATCCTCCATTGATGGTTTATATGTTTGTTGGGGCAGTTGAAGCCGTGGTGGTTGTGTGAAGTGGCAATCTTAAGAAAGTTTTGAAAGGGAGCTTCTCAAACATACTTCCTTGTTAAGTATTCTTAGACCATGACAAATTGGGATGCCTAGACCATCCTTGATTATAGGTCTCATAATATGGGTTGTTGTGTCACGACCTGGGTTTTTATATGATGCAATTTTGATAAAAAGGCGAGATCTCTTGTTTTATAAGTATGAGATGCATAAAAATCTTTTTCTTTTAGAAAACAATCTTTCATAAAAACCCCGAGTGTAAAAACACATTCTCCAATAATTTAACCATGGCAAAGTTTAAATCAATATCATTCCCAAGAAAGTGTTAGTCACAGCCCCAGCTATTAGAGAGTAACTACAATCAAGTAACATTGAAAGATAAGATAGGGGTTTACTTACTTGTAGTTAGCCTGTGTCTCCTAGTACAAATGTCCCTTGCCCTTAAGTATTTACTTTGTATCTGAAAAATGTTGAGGATTGGGTGAGTATATAATATACTCAGTAGGAGCCTATCACTACTAGTTTATAAATGCATGAGATGTTTTAAAATCATATGCTCATTCAAAATATGCGTATGTTTGAATACTCGAGTTCAATATCAGTATAAGAATCCATAATCAACTGAAATTCAGAATATGCGTATGTTTGAATACTCGAGTTCAATATCAGTAATACTCATGACTTAAAAGATCACATAATCCAAAATTGAAAGTATCATATATATATATATATATATGATGACATCATGATATGCAATAGATGCTTCATGGAGTCCAACTCATGGATCTCTAGTATGGTATGGTCGACCAACCTCATATCATGCTATATGAAATGCACATAAATCATCAAACCATAGGGTCCACTATGCCCACGACCTCCTTGCCGTGTGGTCCCCGGGTACCTGAGGACACTCGATCATAGCCTCCACGGGGCCTATGACACATCGACCCAGTGGCGTGACACCAGTGGTAGCCCCCTGTACCACATGCAGTTGACGTAGGGACTTGCCTCTTTTTGGGCGTGGTACTCATCCACCTATTAGTGGTAGAGGCCGGGTGGCCAACCCAGACCCCTCGGCATAGTACCCATGGGCTTACTTGCCCAAATCACATAAGATTAAAGAAGTCAAAACCTCTTGTTAAAACTTGTCCTCTTTGGGTCCCTCACAACTGCCTGGCCCTCGGCACTCCAACATCTTTTGGCAACCCTCAAAGACATGGAATCTTTGCAAGTACTTAAATCATACAATGTATGCACTTGTTTACAAAACATATGTGTGCATAATGTATATGCAATCTTTTACGAAACATGTCTATGTACAAAATGTTTATCATATGCATGCTGAATCAAGTCATGCTAAGAAGTCATATACTTATAACATATATTCTCAAAACAGTAATAGATCTTTTAAAAGAATCTAATAGTGATAGAGCACCTACCTGGCTAGGTTGCGTTAACCCTCTTGTCCTTGTACGCTCCTGAACATGGTTTGGGGACTCAAGGTTAGTTTAGCCTATCTTTTATGGGTTTAGAGCAGTTGGGTCTTATTACTTAGGCATTAGGGGTCTATCCCTATGCCTATGGGTGTCCTAAGGTCCTAATTGGGCCTTGGTATCCTCAGTTTTCCCAAGTTCTAGTGGCCACGCACCACTATCCTATTCTAAGGGTCATGCTCTACTTTGATTGGTCCTTGATCAGGGATTTTATGGTTTGGATGTGTCTGAGTCATTGACACGGACACAATGCCTTTTGCGGTGCCTCAATCGGAGCTCTAGATCTCAAGTTATAAGCGTTTTAGTATTGTATGTACATAGAGTCTTAAAGACAAAAAAAAAAAACAGAATGCTAGGGCGCTGCGCGTTTGCGACGTGCGCCCTGCTTCCTTAAGTAACAGAAAAGTCATCATGCGCTAGCGTGCTGCACGTCTGTGGCATGCACCTCAGCGGGCGCGTCTGTAGACGTGCGCTACTTCTCCGCCCTTCTGTCCCTTTAGCGGACGCGTCCCCGGACGCGCCCGTTGGTTTCCTTCCGACGCGTTCGACGCATCAAGTTCTGTCTGGAACGTTTGTGTCGTCTGGGAGACCGAGGCATCCTCAGGACACCCTGGTTCAACCCTGTCGAACCAGTGCGGCCCTGGGGACGTCCCAGGGTCCTTGGTGGCTCTCCCAGGCTCCATTTTGCATGGTTTTTCATGCAAAAACTTAGGGGAATTGAGCTTAGGACTATGGGTGAGATGGGTTTGGGGAGCTTTTGAGCGTACCTGCTTCGTGGCTGGCTTTGTCTCCACGTTTTCCCCTCTTGGTCACTGCTCCCCGACTGGTTTTCTCCAAGGTTTTGGGCTGCCATTAGAGGCACCAAGAGCTCTATTTATAGGGCTTTTAAAGAGGGTTCTGGAGGGGTTCTAACCGCCTTTGAATGGCGGTGGGGAAACCTCCAGAATGGCAGTGGTTTCTCCTTGAAACACTGCCGTTCCAGAAGCCTCTAGGAGGTTGAAGACGACGGGGTGCCCGTATCAAAACAGGCACCTGTGTTTTTCAAGTTAAGTCGTTTTTGTGAAATTTATAGTTTTGCCCTTGAACTTCAAAGGGCCATATCTTGCTCATTTTAACTCTGTTTTGGGTGATTTTGGTCTTGTTGGATTCCTTTTTCCAAGACGCATCTAATGGAACCACTTTTAGGACCAAATTCTTGGGTTTAGTTAAGGAAACTAGTGAAATGACCAAAATGCCCTTTTCTTTAAAACTGAACTTTTCATTGCTAAACTTGGAATTTCAATATTACAAAATTGGAGTCATTACATTCTTACCCCCTTAGGGGAATTTTGCCCCCGAAATTCTACTATATATAGTCAAAAGATCTCGGGGTACTTTTCTCGCATTTTTGACTCCGGTTCCCAAGTTTCTTCTTCCATGTGCGCATTTCTCCACAAAACTTTGACTAAGGGTATGTCCTTGTTCCGCAGCTTCTTATTCTTACGATCCCGAATCTCAACTGGTCTTGTCTCTAGTCTGAGATCCTCCGTCATCTCTATGGGTACCTGGTCGATGACATGAGCGGGGTCAGGCACGTACCTCCTTAGCATAGACACATGGAATATGTTATGCACTTCGGATAGCTGAGGGGGTAGTGCGATCCTGTAGGCCACTTTTCCCACTTTCTTCAGGATTTCGAAAGGTCCTATGTAACGTGGACTAAGCTTGCCTTTGATACCGAACCTCATAACTCCTTTAGTGGGAGATATCTTCAGGAAAACGTGCTCTCCTATGTCGAATTCCAATGGTCTCCTCCTTCGATCAGCATAGCTCTTTTGGCGGCTTTGAGCTATGAGGAGGCGGCTTCTTATGAGTCTGACCTTCTCGGCACATTGCTCTACCAGCTCGGACTGGAGCACCCTGGATTCTCCAACTTCACTCCAACTGGTGGGTGATCGACAGGGTCTCCCATAGAGCGCCTCGTATGGAGCCATGCCAATGCTTGACTGAAAGCTATTGTTGTACGCAAACTCGACTAGCGGTAGGTTTTCATCCCAGCTCCGCTTCCAATCAAGGGCACAAGTCCGCAATATATCTTCGACTACCTGGATTGTGCGCTCTGACTGTCCATTGGTCTATGGATGGAAGGCTATGCTATAGTTCAAGGAAGATCCTAAGGATTTTTGGACAGACTTCCAGAGTTGCGAAGTGAAGCGGCTATCCCTATCTGAAGTGATACTAAGGGGTATACCATGTAGACTTACTATCTCTTTGATGTATAGCTGAGATAGGCTGTCAGTGGATTGGGCATGACGTATAGGAAGGAAATGGGCTGTCTTAGTTAATCTATCAACAATTACCCAGATAATTTACATGACCCTTAGCTTGTCCATCAAATAAAGTCTACTATGAATGCCTTTTAGAACAAACAATGCTCTTGGTGCATATCGCAACCTTAGCAACAATAACCCATATTTTGAGACCTATAATTGTTGATGTTTTCTGCAAGTGCATGGGCTATTGTAATATAGCTATGCAAATACGGGTCAATCCCACAGGGACTCGCATTAGAATTTTAGAGTTTTTAATAAAATTTAATTATTTAAAATTCAATTCAATTGAAAAAAATTTAACAGAAAAAAATTCAAACTTCAAATATAATTTATCAATGAGAATTATAGAAGCTCAACACAAGAATAAAGGAAATTAACTAAAGAAATAAGAAATTTCTACTTCCTTAGACTAGTTATTGTCAATTTCTTCAGATCTAAGCATATAAACTTTGATCAAACTACATCAGAATCTTTCTGGTACTCTTGATTGATGATCCACCAGATGGATTAGGCACATTTCATAAATTCTAAGAGATCTGGCCTGAATAAGAATTTTGGGCATTGGACGGTTTATATCACTTTTTGGGGCTTAGATTACAGATCAAAGAAATTAATCATGACAATGGATGTCCTCAAAATGAATCTATAAAATTAATTTGAAATCAGAAGAGAAACAGATGAGGAATTGAAGATTTTGATTGGTTAAGGCTAACCCGTTGATTCGGTTAGACCTTAATTGATCTGTCTTGATTAATCTGTTCTTGGATAAGCAAAATGTGGATAAAACAGAAGTAGAATAGTTAGGGACACAGATGTAATTATTGAGGAAAGACAGAAATGAAATTTCTATTTAATAACTAAGGGCAAAACTAGAATTTGGGAAAAAAAAATTTTAAACAAAAAAAATACAGAGAACTTCCCGACGAAGAAGGGGGAACCAAAGGAGGGAGAAGAGGAAAAGGGAAGAGGAGGGAAAGGACACGGGAGGGAAACCCACTTCGGGTTTCCTTCTTCGGATCATTTGGTGATAGAGAACCATGCCAGAGATGGAGAGATGGCCGGAGAAGATCCCCGGAGGAGATGTGCAGACACCTAGGTTGAATGGATGTGGCGTCGCACATCTGGACGTTGCTTGGTCAATCTGGAATTGCCTGGCCGGTGATGATCCTGGAAGGGAGTTGGGGAGTTCTTTACTAGTGGGAAGGTGGAGATTGGGAATAGGGGAAGGTGGAAAGTGGAGGATCTGGGTGCGTGAGAGGGAGAGAGGGGTGATTTGGATGTACGTGCTGGATTAGGGGACTAGATCTGGTGAAGAATAGAAGATGGGAAGAAAGTCTGGGTTGTGGAGGAAATCTGGGCAGTACCAGGTGAGTGAGAATATAAAGTTGAGAGATGGATGGGAGGTGCAGTGATGGGTGCGATCAAGGGTGGAACTCAGTTTCCAATAGGAAACCAAGAATGGAAAAGAAAAAGGACTGGGGTGGAGATGAAAAGAAAAAGGACTAGGGTGGAGATGAATCCTGGGTTGTGTGACTCATTTGAGCAGATAGGTCCAGTGCAGTGGAAGAAAAGGAGTGTGGTAGACAAGGGAAATAGAGGTATGGAGAAGAGGAATACTTACTGTAAATAAAGGAAAGATTGGCAATCAAAGAAAAATAAAAACAATGAATCAACAATAGACTGCAAAGAAGACAACCCAAAACTTCAGCTCTCCAAAAACAACCCTCTAAAGCTCTCCAGGTTCCCCTCTTTATACATTTTTTCTTTCCTAATCTTCCTCCACCTCCTTCCTTCTTTTACTCTAACAAATTCCTCTTCTTCCCATCTCTTTCAATTAGAACTCTTCCAATTAGGAGTCCTCTTTGATTAGGTAACCTTCATGCTCTTCACTAATTTGCACCGTTGATCCTTGAGGGATAATCTATAACATTGATCCATAGTGATCCATGCCCTTTAGTTGATCCACAAAAGAAAAAGACTAAATTAAAATAATCTAAACCATACATTAATCATCTAATAAACTGTAATGATCATCTAACTATTGATTTTGAGAAATTAAGGTTTAGATGGTCAATTTGAGCTAAATTAAGAATCAAGCTAAATTTTGTAATTTTAATTAGTTAGATGATCTAATTGAATGCTAAACTAGTGGTCTTTTACTCAAAATTAAACACTTAACACATTGCCCAACCAGCATTTTGATAGTCCTGAGCAAAATATGCAGACAACTAATTTATACAAAACTGGTACAAAGTGCCACTTTCATAGGTACTCACGATTGCATTTAGCACATGCAACAAGCCCTTGAACTGCTAGGTTACCCCTAGTGGATGAGTTATGCCTCGTGAGGGTTTGCAGTGAATATACCCACAAAATTCAGTAAAGTCAAGTCCCCTATTTTATCTCAGAGATTCCTCATTCATTAGCAAATTGATTAGTTTTTCACAACTTAATGAAGAGGATTTGACAATTTTACACACCATACACATATTAAAGACATTTTATTTAAGCTATTCCCCAGAATGCATATGGGTGTACACCCACATAAATCTTGACTTCTAATTGTATATGCTTACATTTCATTGGAAATATGCTTTGACCTCAAATCCTCACAGGTATACGCTTAGAAATAAAACTCTCAGATAAGGGGTTAAACATATTTCTCTCATTATGTGACCAAATCCAACAAGCTGATGGTTCACATAATTCTTTTCAATGCTCATGAGACAAAGGAAAGTGATCCCTAATAGTGGATTTTATCACCAAGAATATTAGGGGTCTTTTACCTTAATTCTTTCTTTTCTATCTCTTTTTTAAGGCTATGTTCACCTAAGATTAATAGGTCTTTAACTAGGACAAAATGTAGGCTTAGGACAGGTTTAGAAAAGAGAGGTATAAAGATTTCAAAGGTTCAAAATTGAGTAGATGTCTTCATTGAATATCTACTAGGACAACTTTTATTTTAGGTTTGTACTTGAAGTGAATTTCTCTTTCAGATTTTGGTCTTTCTTTTTTCTTTTTTTTCTTCTTTGGAAGAAAAACATTTAATTTTTTCTCACTTCTTTGACTTTTTGTCCTATTTTTGAATTTTTTCTACTCTACTCATTTTGAAGATGGGTAGTGGTTATTTATTTTGGGTTATTTTGGGTTAAGGTGAATGGGGTTAAGAAAGAAAAAGGTTGAATAACAAGCTCAAAAGGCTAACTAGTGGTATACTATATTGGGTGGGCTTATGTCTCTGGGCTGACCAAGGATGGCCTATATCATTTCTTAGGTTTCCTAAAGCCTATCAGATTCAATAAATTTCTAGAATTAAAGCTATTACTCCTATTTATTCTTGATGTTTAACCAAAACAAGGGTAACAGGATCACACTAATGTATGTAAGCTAAAAAAATTATGGAATTACTTATAACCCTCTCAAAGAAGATAGTCTCAAACTCTCACTAGGTTATAGGTCTCCACTGATTTTCCTCAGGATCTCTAAGTTATACCTCTATATTAGTCTTGATTATGTGCTACGTGTACTTAGTTTCTGAGAATTAACTTTCATAAAATGCTTTAACACATGCATGAAATGTAAACTTAATCATATGCATTCCCATTAAGAGGTAAAAATAGTATATTTATTAAATTCTGAACATCCAGTTCTCATCATAGTAAGGGAACTCTACTTTAAAAACTCTCTTTTTTTTCTTTTTCTTTTTTTTTAATTTTTTTTAAAAAAATTATTTCTTAGAAAATTCAAAATCCCTGGTACATCTACAGCCCCCAACCTGAATGAAACATTGTCCCCAATGTTGAAAAACATAGGATTTCTATATGAAAGTTGAGTGATGTAGATTCTAAAAACCCTTGGGTTACCTCCCAATAAGCGCTAAGTTTAACATCTTCAGCCAGACATATGATGAGTGCAATGATGATATGCTGTAAGGCTCTTGGAGTGGTAATCTAATGTGGATCATGATACTCGGGTAGCTCCAACTCATTGAATTAGAGTTTTCTATGGGTTCCAGCCGAATCTAAGTCAAAATTTAGCTTTTTGACAGCCCAATATGCCTTGTACTCTAACTCTATTGGTAAGTGGCAGGCCTTTCCATAGACCAAGTGGTAGGGTGACATTCCTATGGAGGTTTTATATGCTATGTGATAAGCCCATAAAGGGTGTCTTTCCTATTTAGATTGACTGTCTTTTCTAGAATTTGCTTTATTTCTCTATTGGATACCTCTACTTGACCACTAGTCTGAGGGTGGTATGGGGTAGCTATCCTATGGTTGACACCATACTTTTTCATTAAATTCTCAAACACCTTATTACAAAAGTATTTTCCCCCATCACTTATTATGGCTTTTGGAGTACCAAACCGTGCAAAAATATTTTCTTTTATAAACTTTACCACAACCTTGTGGTCATTGGTTTTGCATGGTATAGCCTCCACCCACTTGGACACATAGTCCACTCCCACTAAGATGTACAGATTTCTAAAAGAATTAGGAAAAGGTCCCATAAAATCTATGCCCCAAACATCAAAAGGTTCTATGACAAGGAGTGGGTTTAAGGGCATCATATGTCTTCTTCCTAAACTTCCTAACCTTTGACACCTTACACATGCCTTGTAGTAAGCATGTGCATCCTTAAATATGGTAGGCCAATAAAATCCACACTGCAAAATTTTTGCAGCTGTCTTTCTAGAGCTGAACTGGCCCCCACATGTATGATCATGATAAAAGGAGATGATTTGATTATGCTCACTATCGGGTATGCATCTCTTAATTACTTGGTCAGGACAGTACTTGAATAGGTACGGGTCATCCCAAGTAAAATATCTAACCTCAATTAAAAATCTCTTTTTATCTTGTTTGGTACAATGATTAGGCATTTGTCCTGTAACAAGATAATTAACAATATCTCCATATCAAGGTAACTGGGAAACATGCAATAACTGTTCATCTGAGAATGACTCAGTTATAGGCCCTTGATCGGTAGTGTGCTCCACCACTAATCTGGATAAGTGATCTACTACCGCATTTTCTGAACCTTTCCTGTCCCTAATTTCTAAGTCAAACTCTTGTAGCAGTAGTATCTAATGGATCAACCTAGGTTTTGCATCCTTTTTAGAAAGGAGATAGTTTAAAGCCTCATGATCTGAGTATACTATAACCTTAGACCCTAACAGGTAAGATCTAAACTTATTCAGAGCAAACACTACAGCTAACAACTCTTTCTCAGTAGTGGAATAGTTGAGTTGCGCATCATTTAGTGTTTTACTAGCGTAATATATCATATGGGGAAGCTCCAATGGCATAATCCAACGCATCACACATTATTTTGAATGGTGTGTTCCAATCTGGTGGTTGAATAATAGGTACAAAAGTCAATTCAATGTTGAGTTGCTCAAATGCCTTCTTACAGTCCTCATCAAAGTCAAAAGTGGCCTCCTTTGTAAGTAAATTACATAGGGGCTTGGCAATTTTGCTAAAATCTTTGATAAATTGTCTGTAAAAGCCAGCATGTCCTAAAAAGGAGTGAATTTCTTTTACCGTCCTTGGTGGAGGAAGATTGGCTATTAAATCCACTTTTGACTTATTGACTTCTATCCCATTGGGTGATATTATGTGGCCTAATACTATCCCACTCCATACCATAAAATGACACTTTTCCCAATTTAAGACCAGATTCTTCTCTTGACGCCTTACCAGGACTAACTTCAAGTGGTGCAGGCACTCATCAAATGATGACCCAAATACTAAGAAGTCATCCATAAACACCTCAAGAAATCTTTCTACAATGTTTGAGAAAATGCTCAACATACACCTTTGAAATGCAGCTGGAGCGTTACAAACCCAAAAGGCATACGTCTGTAGGCGAAAGTTCTAAAAGGGCAAGTGAAGTTGGTCTTCTCCTGATCCTCTAGTGCTATAGGAATTTGGTTATAACCGAAATATCCATCCAGAAAACAATAATAGCTATGTCCAACTAACCTCTTTAGCATTTGGTGAATGAATGGTAGAGGAAAATGATCTTTCCTCGTGACTGCGTTCAACTTTCGATAGTCAATACAAACTCTCCACCTAGTGGTCATGCAAGTGGGGACTAGCTTGTTATCCTCATTTTTTACTACCATAACCCCAGATTTCTTAAGTACAACCTGAACAGGGCTGACCCAAGTACTATTAGAGATGGGGTATATGATGCCAACATCTAAGAGTTTTAGGACTTCATCTCTAACTACATCCTCCATGTGGGGGTTCAGTCACCTTTGAGTTTCCCTAGAAGGTTTTGCATTTTCTTCTAGATGTATCCTATGCATGCATAAGGTTGGACTTATCCCTTTTATATCTGTTATTGTCCACCATAGAGCAGTTTTATGTTCCTTAAGGACATCTAATAGCTTACCCTCCTATTCATTATCTAAGTCTGATGCTATTACTACAGGTAAGGTTTCATCTAGGCCTAAGTATGAATATTTCAAGTTATCAAGCAAGGGTTTTAGGTTCAAAGACAGTGGTTGCTCTATTGAGGGTATGGGGATAGATTTAGACAATGGGAGTGGTTCCACATAAGGACCCCACTTAGAGGTATCCACGAGTGGTGCAACATCTAAAAGATTGTTTACCTCCTCAATAGACTTGTCTATATGAAATTCTCCATTAAAATGCATCAGCTAAGCCTCTAGTGGGTCTGAGATAGACAATGGTGAATGACTCTCATTAATTAGACTCTCAATCAAGTTGACATCACAGGGATCGTCGATGTCTAAATGTTGCTAATCGGCATTAAAAACATTAAGCTTAACCTTCATGTTGCCAAATGAGGGTTACATTACACCATTCCTATAGCTAATAATGGCGTTAGACGTTGCCAAGAATGGACGCCCAAGGATGACTGGGATTTGACTACAGGGTCTGATATAGGTTGGGTGTCTAGCACAATGAAATCAATAGGGTAATAAAACTTATCCAGCTGTATCAAGACATCTTCAACCAAACCATGGGGTATCTTGATAGATCTATTAGTTAATTGCAGCGTGGTAGTAGTTGGTTTCAACTCACTGAGTTTTAGTTGCTCATAGACAGAGTATGACAACAAGTTAACACTAGCCCCTAAGTCAAGAAGTGCCCTATCTATGACATGATCTCTAATGACGCAAGTGATTGTAGGACATCCTAGGTCTCTAAATTTTGGTGGGGTTTTATGTTGAATCAAAGAGCTCACTTGTTCGGTGAGAAAAGCTTTCTTTTGCACATTAAGCTTTTGCTTTGTTGTATAGAGCTCTTTTAAGAATTTAGCATAGGTCGGGATGTCTTTATTTGCATTGAGCAATGGTATATTGATTTGTACATACTTAAACACCTCCATTAACTCATTGAAGTTTGATCCCTTCCTAGATTTATTCAGTAATTGGGAAAAAGGGGCTTTAGGCACATAGGGTGCCTCTACTATAGGTTTTATAGGGTTGTTTTGTCTTTTCTCTTTTTCCTGAATTTTTGTTGCCTCTTTTTCCTCTACAGTTTCCTTAGCTTGCCCTTCTTTGTTATCAATTTGAAAACCATTTCTTAAGGTGATTATGGACTTGGCATGCTCATGAGGGTTATGGTTTTGAGAACTTGACCCTATCTCAAATTGACCCTTAGGGTTAGGGATGGGTTGACTAGGAAACTGACCCTTTCCTCTATTATGTAATTCAGCACACAATTGGCTTATTTGCACCTCTAGTTTAGCTATGGCATGAGAGTTGACATTGGCTGAATGTCTACTATCATTTTGCAATTGGTGTAAGGCCTTATAAGTGTAATCATTATCTTTTACAAATTGTTCGATCATGGTGTGGATGTTTTCCTCTGAATATGGTTTCTTTTGTTGTAGAGGTTGTTGGAAACTAGGTGGCTGATGGGGAACTGTAGTTCTAAGAGGAAAGTTTTGGATAGGGGGATTTACAGATGGCCCCCCTTTGTGGTTATTCTTTGACCAAGACAAATTGGGATTCCTAGCCCATCCAGGGTTGTATGCAATGTTTGCCATTCTATGTTTCTAACTTATGTATGCAATGTTTCCTTGTTAATTCCATTCTTAGATTAGGATAAGAAACCAACTCTTTTGGCTGGGCTATATAATTTAAAACAAGATCCGTCCACGACACAAAACCATGAGACTCTTTGTGGGATTGACTTCACTTGCGTGCATCTTCTACAATAGATTCATGCACTTGCAAATAAATTGAAACATACACCAATGATTGTGCATAAATCTGCTAATGTGAACATTCTTAACAACTTTGATGCAATGTAATGTATGTAGATACAAGACTCACTATAATAGTAATTAAACTCTAAACATACACTAACACAATGCATGCAGGAGCCTCTAAGAGAACTCACTCTACTACAAAATTTCATGATAATTGATATATATTCTTCACCTAGTGATTTTGGGAAAATAGTATGCTGACATCTATTTATTGAAATACCTCCTATCTTACAATTTCCTACATGTGAGTGTTAAGTTGGCTCTACTTGTCCTGAAAATGTCATTCATTTCCTTTTAATGTAGAGAAATGGTGGGCTTTATACCTATTTTATCCTTTATTGTCCACCCTTGAGCTATTTGATGTTCCTTATGAACATTAAATGGCTTAGCTTCATGTTCTTTGTCAAGGTCTGAGGCAATGATAATAGGCAAGTATTAGAGGAGCCTAAATTTTGACATTTTGAAATTTTTGGGATAGGTGTTAGATCCAATGGCACAAGTGTAGTCTTAGGAAATTGAAGAGATCCTACTCCTATATTCCATTTAGAAGTATTCGATAAAGGTGCAGTATCGAGTAAAGCTTTAACTTCATCAATAAAGTTATCTACTTCAAAATATAAACTAAAATGAGGTAGACATGCATTAAGAGAATTAGTATTAGAGGATGGTGGGGATATGTTATGCACTAGACTCTCTATCATGTTAACCTTGAAGGAATCTTTAGAATCTAAATGTGGTTGTCTAGTATTAAAAAATTTTAGCTTGGTTTTCATGTTAGCAAAACACAATGTCATAACACCATTCCTACAATTGATAATAGCATTTGATCTGGCCAAGAACGGTCGTCCTAAAATGAAAACAATTTGTCTAACAGGTTCTAATACAGGTTGGGTATTTGAGATGAGAAAATCAATTGGGAAAAGAATCTTATCAACCTATAGTAATACATCCTCAACCACACCACAAGGAATTTTTACTAATGTATCTGCTAATTGTAGTGTGGTAATAGTCAGTTTCATCTCACCTCAACCTAATTGCACATAAACAGAGTATGACAATAGGTTAACACTTGCCAATAAATCAAGCAATGCCATATCAATTACGTGTTCTAAAATCATAGATGATATATTAGGGCACCCAAGATCTCTATATTTTTGTATCTGTGTTGGATTATCAAGATGACTTGCTCAATAAGAAAAACTTTCTTGTGCATATTAAGCTTCCACTTCCATGTGTAGTGATCTTTTAAAAATTTGGCATAGGAGGGGACTTCTTTAATATCATTGAGTAATGACATATTAATATTGACTTGTTTAAACACATCCATTATCTCATTAAGATTTGTACCTTCTTTTTTTTTTTCGTATTCAGACATTGAGTATAGGGAGCCTTTATCATATAAGATGCCTTTAAAAGGGGTTCAGAGGGAGTGGGGTATGTTGGACCCTTTTCTTTACTTTTTAAGTTTTTGCGTGAATCTCTTCTACTCACTAGCCAGGGATTGCTCAATCAGGCCCACCTGATTGTCTATTTATTTACCATTCGTAAGGGTAGTAATATATTTAGATTGCTGATGAAACTTTTGTTCTTTCTCCAATGTGGTGCCAATCTCAAACTGCCCCTTAAGGTTTGGTATAAGCTGACTAGGAAAATTTCTTTTTTTCTCCTCTAATTCAGCATACCAAAAAGTTGAACCATTTGATATTCCAACTTAGCATTAGATTTTGAATTGACATGTAAAGTATGTTTGGAATAATTTTGAAACTTTAAAGAACCTTGCATGAACAAATTGAGGGTGTCCTCAATAGATGGTTTCCTTGGTTGTTGTGGAAAATGTTGAGGAGGTTGATGATTCTGTGGAATTGATGCAAGAAGAAAATGTTGAGGAGGTGGAATTCTATGTAGATCCCCTTGTTGATTTTTCTTTGATCATGATTGGGATGCCTAGTCCATCCAAGATTATGGGTCTCAGAATAAGGATTATAGCTAGGGTTCCTAAATGCATTTACCTACTCCAAAAAATATTTAGGAAATGCAGAGCTTGATGGACTAGACATAGTAGGATGTTTTAGAATAGAACAAATAGAATAAACCTTAGGTAAAAGTTGCATAGATGATCCACTAGTCAACATGAAAGCATCTATCCTTTGTGCTAGACTATCTATCTTATCATCTATATGGGCCAATTGTACAAGTCTTAAGTTTCTCCTATTTCATATACAATGCATTTCTTCTAAGATTGTGAATTTATTTCCATTCTAGTAGAATAATCCCATTGCTGGGAGTTTTCAAACAGTGTCTCAAAGAAATTCTAAGCCTAAACATCACTCTTGGTCATGAAGGCCTCACCACTAGTGGCATCTATCATACATCGATTTTGTGGTGTCAAACCTTCATAGAAATATTGCACTTGTTGACACTTCCCAAAGCCATGGTGAGGAACTTGAGCAATAGATTGTTCCACATTTCCCAGCATTCATAAAAATGTTCACCTACTTTCTACTAAAATTTTATAATTTCCTTTCTAAGGGCATTTGTTTTGTGGACATGAAAAAGTTATTTTAGGAACTTCCTGGGTAATTTATCCTTAGAAGTGATAGAACCTACCTCTAAAGGGTTTATCCATGCCTTCACTTTATCCTTTAAGAGAGAAAGGGAGTAGTCATAATGCAATTGAATCATCTAAGAAATTGTAGTATTTAAATCTAGCACAAATGTCAAGAATTCCTTAACATGGTGATAAGTGTCCTCTTTGTCAAGACCAAGTATGTAGGTAGAAGTTGAATTAACTCCAAGTTTTAACTTGAAATTATCTGTGTTAGTCATAAGCAACCCTATATATGATGTGACGACCTAGGTTTTTGTAACACGTTTTGTAATGTATTTTGAAAGGCAGGGCCCTTAAGAGTGTAAATTATTTTTTTTTGCAAAACAAAGCAGCGAAAATTCTTTTCTTTAGAACTTGTTTTGTAAAACCCAAGTCACCACTTTATACATAACATAAGTACAATTTGTGTACAAAATAAAATTCCATTGAAGGAATATACTTTTACTAAATTTCAGAATCCATCCAGTGGTTCACAATACAGCCAAATCTATTACAATACTTGTCCAAATTACATAATCCAAAACTCAAGCTCACCATTCAATAAAACTCTCAACAAAGAAAAATACATGTCTTCAAGGGTATACCTTGAAGATTATTCTCTTCAAGTCTTCTATCGTCTTCAACTCCTAACTCTCCATCCCTGTATTTGAGATATTGCAATGAGTACAATATCTCAGCAAGCAATGCTTGGTAGGGGATTCAAGAAGCATAATAATTGACAGTGTAATTCCAATACTTCATAATCCCATTATCCCTTAACATATTCATGTCTCTACTCTTTACTTTGTAATTTACGTATATCTATACACATACATACTTTTCATGAGTAAACCAGTTAAATTTATGAAAGTAGTCAAATATCATTCCCAACTAAGCTGATCAATTCTCTCCATTATGAGAATTTACTATTTCATCTAATCTTACACTGGGAATTTCCCTTCTTGGGAAATATTAGTAATATAAAATTACCTAACATTTCACTATGCTAAAACATAAGGCATTTCACTATGCCTATTCTCATATGTATCATAGTGCAAAATAATCACAAGGGGGCTACCATGCTACAGTCTGATCCATACTAGCGTGCTCGAATAACTGCCCTGTTCACCACTGATACCACGGTGGAAAATATTATATCACTGCCCATATAGGGGGACAGGACTTTCACAGTGGTGGCCTTCCTATAATTGCCCCCACCCTACTTTTAGCCTCTCATAGGGAAAGGTGTCATCATATCATCAAATTTGAAGGAGCGGGTGGCCAAACTCTTATAACTCCTCTAGCATAGCATCCCCCTAGGCTTATGCCTATTAAAACAAACTTACAAGCCTCCAAGCTTGTATGTAAAATAGATTTCATATATATATCAAACCATCTGTCTGTTTACTTAGGGCTGAAATATTTTCTAGTTCCCTATTAACTTATAGTCTAGTCCTTGACCATCTTATATGTGTTTGGTTGGATCATAAGGTTTTCAAGGGATTTAATACAAGTATTAACATTACTCTTGTCAACATAAGGTCATGAGTTAAATCATGTATATCCCATGTAAATGCATTCATCAAATCCTCCTACCTTTAAGGAGTGATCTCTTTTCCCAAATCTTCCATGATCCTAACTGATGTATGTAATCTGTACATCTATACATATTGTCAATATATAAATTTTGAACAATCCTATTGATCACTAGATCTGATGTTTAGAATGATCTATAGATCATTAATATCTACATATTTTTCTATCTCTAATGGATCTTGTTTGATCATCCTTATCTTACTTACAGTTTTGATTAGGGTTAGGTAATTTACTAACCTTTTATGCTCTTACTATATTATTCAACCAGTTAATGTTTTGCTGGTTGAAGGTAACTTATTTAAGCCTAAGTCTAAACTGCTCCTCTTATTTCCAATTGGCTAAGGCTTGCTAGCTGAATGGGTGAACACAAAGTGGTTACTTCAATCCTCATGTAAGGAGGCGTTTAGACCTCACAAACGTCAACGAAAGGTAGGGGAAGAGCGAGGCTCTATTAGATAACCCCCTTAACCACTATGTTCAACATTCACTAGAGTGATCATAGCTCAACCTTTCATAAGGTTCCTATAAGCATGTTGACCCTAAGTACTCTTTGTAATTGATTTTAATTAAGTCCATGAATATTTACAATGTCATTCATGGGGTTTATTATTCTCCTAGTTTGGGCCAAGGATTTGATAATCCTTATATTGTCCTACTAACTATAGCCCTTACTAATTAAGTCCAAAGTACTCCATTCTTATTTGTGTCATGAAACTCTACTTTCTCATTAGAGTACATTTTGGTGTTTTATGCTCTTTATCTCATAACAAGTAGATCTACTAATAAAATTTGACAACAATTAAATCATAAACTTTAAAGCATGGTTCCAATATAAATTTAACAAACATTTATACTAACATGCTCCTTGTGAATGTAACTTAACTTAATGAATAAAACTATACTTAAACTAGCATGATCTTAAGTTACAATGGCATGAAATCATACTAACTTGGTCCTAAGTTACACTTGCATAAAATCACACTATCATGCCCCTAGGATAATTAAATCTAGCAACCTATGGTATCAATCAAACCACATGTCATGCCAAAGTCTAAAAGTTACACTATTATGCTTTATAACATAAATCATATTTAAAATGTTATTTTCAATTAATAGAAAATGAAACTAATTATATTAATACTTTTAGAAACCTTCACTTATGATCCAACTATTAGATCTTAGATCTTTTCCTTTGATTAAGGGTATTAGTTATATTTAGGGGGTTTTTTTTATTAAGGTCAAAAGATCATATTGATCTATTTTTGTCATAATCCATCCATGACTTCCTTGGATTTCATCATATCAACATCCATTCCATCCATCTCAAGGATTTGATCACACTTGATCTTATTGATCAAGTGGGTCCCTTTGTAATTTTTAGGGTTTTTTGACCATGGTGGGTAAATCCCTTAATATCTCTTAGATCTGTCCAAATAAATTATTTATATAACTTCATTCCAATATTTTTTCATTATTAAAACATATCTCCAAGATCTGATCATACCAGATCTTGAAGATCTTGGCAATTGGAAACTTATTTCTTTAATATAGAAAGTTTTACTACATAATTTTTTAATTTTATCCTTTCATCAAAAAATAGATGCTTCAAGCTTTCCATAGCTTCTTTCCGATCTCAATTTGGAGTTCAGATGGCTCTGAAATTAGATCTGGAAGTTCATAGTCATTCCTAGCGCCTAGATTTGATCTCAGCACAAGAAATGGACAGCCCAGATTTTTTGGGCGAACGCTCCTGCTCGTCGGGTACGTCCTCCATAGAGGCGCTACGGATGCTCCCTTCCAGGACGTCCACAGAAGCGGGCAGGATGAGCGGAACGCTCGTGGTCGCGCACTCGTAACTGGGACGCGAGGCGGACGCGTCCGCTCATCGTTTTGATGGAAGCACTGTCGTCCCACTTGGGAAGACGTCCCACGTGCAGCGCATGCGTCTTGGGCACCGTTCGATCAGGAGATCAGACAGTCCATTCTAGACCGTCCAATCAATCCTCTATCAATTGAGGGCCCAAAACATATATGATCTTTGTGAAAATTCTACCCTAGGGGTTTTGGACCCTTTTGGATCGATTGATGCAATCAGAATTTTCAGCTGAGCACTCCATCATCCTAAATTAAAGGTTTTGTGGTTTACTTTATTTTTAGCTTTTCATTACCAAAATGCAATTACAGTAAAATAAAATTTTCATAAACCAGTAGTAAACATTCCAAGAAACATTTTCACCTACTTGATTGGAGAAAAAAATGTTGGTTATATGTCCAATTTAAAAGAAATACCCTTTTGATGAAGATATGGCCCAAGATCCACCTTTCTTGCGAATGCCATTGTTTGAACCGTTGGATCTTGAAATTTCTTTGGGGGTTTTGTAGCTAAGGTATGGTGGGAAGTTTTGGATGGTGGAATTGGTGATATTAGATCTGGAACAGAGTGCCTAATTGATTTTACGTTTCTTGTTCCAATCTAAAAAGAAAAAGAAATTGAAAATAGAGAGATCTCTTGGGATTTTTGGGTTTTTGGGGAGGGATCTAGGTCTAATTTTTTAGGGAGAGTAAAAAAAAATTTGTAGAAATTTTAGGAGTATTTTTGGAGGATTTTTGGGGTTGTATTTATAGGCATTTTGGTCTTCTTTAATGATGAAATATAATATTAATATTTAATTTTTTATTATTAATTTGACATGGAAGTCTCCCATGCTCCATTTTTTCTTCCCCAAGGCCAACTGGTCTTTTTTTACCCATGAATTCATATGGGCTGCTCATAAGATTCGTTTTTGGGTCCCTTGTGAGCCCCATGTGGGCCCCACATGGTGTAAAAAGACCATTTTGTCCTTTATGTATAAAAATTAGGGTTTTATTCCCATGATCTCGGATTTGAGTGTACTTAGTGGCTTTGGATTCGTATTTCTCAATACATTCTAAATTTTGATGTCTCAGATTTTTTATTTTTTGGTAAAATTACTATTTTACCCTTTTGTCCAAGAAATGAAGAAAATTAAGGATTTTTCATCTAAATTCAGAATTTGTTGTGCTTATAGTTATTCTGAAGGGTTTGCTAAGTTTAATTTCAATTGTACATGTCTTATTCTTTGATTATACTTTTATAAGAAGCATATTCTAAATGACCCTAATATTTCGGCCCAAAATTTCTGAAACTCAAACTTTATTGATTTTCTCAATCAATTACAAATGCCTTAACTTTAGTACTTTGTTCGCCGTTGCTATTGTGGGGTTATCTAGATTGAGGTGATTTCTTAACTCCTACTTAATAGTGCATTCAATCTTAAGATCTACAAATGCTAATTTGGTTTCAAACATTGATGATCAATTGTATGTTAAATCACTGCATTGGTACAATAAACACAACTTTGCATACATCAAAAAGGTATTCATTATATACAATGAAAGAGTGATCTCTTTCTTTCTTTTCTCTATTTACTAGACTGGGGAAACTTAGACTAAATACTACAACCTAGATGCAAAAATGTTGCACATTGAATAGGAAACAATCAATCTAACCCTAATGCAAACAAACTACATTTTTTTTTATCTTTAATTTATGCAAGCGATTATATTTTAGATTATACTAACCTAAATGGCTCTTCCTCTCTTTTAGACTTGTCTCACTACTTACAAATTAGATCCTAACTAAAATTAACTGATTCATACCCTCCTTAGTTAGCCATAGGTAATCTGAGCTGTTGAGTATGTTGCAGAGCTAGTTGTTTAAAAACCAACCTTGTGATTTAGCATAGGGCCACTGGAGTTACAGTAATTTGCTTCCTTCCAAGGGGGTCCTATGATCTGTGGGTAGATATAGGTCTCTTCTAATTGATTTTAAATTAATTTTTGGAAGTTTAGGCTCTTTGTTAAGTGGTGATGAAATTTAGGTGGGCCAAGAGGTGGTGATAAAATTCATCCTTGATCTTGCAAGGGTTATTTCCCTTATTGATCATTTTTTCATTCCCATGGAAGTTAGATCAATCATATAATAACCTTAAAGCAATAAGAATTTCCTAAAACTACAATAAAAAGTAGTAAACTAATGCGACTACCTATATGTTACTTAACTAAGGGTCCAGGCCTTGACAAATGGGACACTATAACTTAGACACCCAATGTTTGTTGGTTATAGCTGAGCTTAGGCTATTCCTTGTTAAGTAGGTGCTACTAATGCAATAGTCCTAATTAATATACAATCATTAAATTATGTATGCAAGCTATATGATACTAAACTATCATTCAAGTATGCAAGACTAATTTAACATGCAAATTCCTAATCTCAAAAATATAGGGAGTTAGGATACCTTATAGTGGGGTCCTAAATAAAAGTTTTCTCTTAGAAGGGTGAACCATGCACGAACCATCTCCACTTCCAAGTTAGGATAGTTCACCCTGACTTGTATTATTACAACCCTTTTTGAATTGAATTATGATAAAATAAAGTACAATGTGAACTCACTATAATTCGGTCAAAAAAAAAAAAAAAAGCATTATCCTAATGTAGCACCTCCAAATCCCTCATTAAACTACAGTTAAAAAAAATAAATGATAAGTATCAATAAATAAGCAAAATTATGCAAAAGATGCTCCTAAAATTGCCTAAAATCTAAATGCATGCCATCCTAAACTGCAACTGATGGTAATTTAACCTAGATTTAATTAAAATTTTGTTGCTAGTCTTTAAGAATATTTTGTTTACCTTTATAATACTATCTTTGATAACCCTATCCTAAGCCTTACATTTTGCCCTATTGAATGACCTAACTTGATCTTAGGAGTAGTATGGCTTAGAAGTGGTTACAAATGAGTAGTGATGATGGTAGAGAGCTACCTTTTTCTTAGTTGGTATCTTTTTCGTTAGACCATTTATAAGTTACCATTTTTTCATATGAATATTTGAGATAATTAGGCTTTGATATACATTCTTTTGCTCACATAATGATGACTATTTTATTTACCCACTGCTAAGTGTCAAGTATATTTTGTGAGATTTGAAGTCAAAGCATACTTTTGGATGGTGATTTAGGGTATAGTTTGCTTAAAGACTAATAATTGTGTATATATTGGCTATATTCGTGCATGTGCATTCCAAGGTTTAATTAGTAACGGAATATCTTTAGTATAAGGGTAGAATTTTGAACCATTATTCATTTTTATTAATATGCTAAAGTTAGGTATTTAATGAATACTGAATGAAAGAAAATTCTCTAAGAAAAAATAAAGGAACTTCCATATTTGTTTTGAATTGTTTATGGGTATCCTTGCTGGAAACCCTTATGAGACTATAACTTGTCCAATAGGGTAATCTAGGGGTTTAAAGGCTATTTGCATATGCTAAGGCAAAAGTCAACACTTGAGCATCTTGTTAGGATTTTTAGATTTTATATATTTTAGTTTTGTTAGAGGACTAGAAAAATGTCTAGGGGTATTTGATATACATAAAAATATTACATTTAATATTGCTAAAATGAGCATTTTCAACCCTTGATTTACTTAATTTATTATGATCATGATAGAATTGATAAAAGTGTGTACTTTTGGCAAATCAAAACTATTCCACCATTTGAACAATCACATGGAACTTGCTAAGAACCACAAAGTGAAGAAGTTCAACATGCTTTGGGGTTGTCCTTATCAAATTCAAGTAGTTAGAAACCCTAAGTATGTGACCAACACTATCCACCCAAAAGAGAGTGTCATTATCAATGGCTAAGGTGGCCAACTTCGCACGCATGTCAGCCACCTCCTTGGGGAGCTTCTAAGTGAAGCTAGATGACATATAATGGAATCACATGCATGTCATTATTCTAAAGTGAAACCCCCAGAAAGCAGGGCTTGCATGAAGGCATTCTCACTCATTCACTTTCTCGAATAAGAGAGGGACCCTCCAATGGTTTCCACATATTTGCAAAGGTGCCTATGATGTGCACTAACTAAAGCAGGATGCTATCACCTAGATAGCCAATATGTAGTCTAACCAATGAAATGTGATTACGAGGCAGAAAAAGACATTTTCTCTAGACATGGATGTATGGCGAAGTAGAGTGCAAAGAATGTCATTATCTAGCCAATATTAGATGAATAAGTATTTGTCCATCAACTACATTTGGAAGGGAGTTGGGAGAGATTCCTTTGGGGATAACATGTTAAAATATTTGTGGATTCTTTTTATTGGAAGAAAAGGAAGAAGCTTCAATACATTCATAAGATTTCCTCTTAAGGAGGTGCTTATCATGGTAGGAAGGATGTGGAAAAGTGGGCTGCTTCTTTCATCTTTCCCTAGTAGCTCTCTTATTCCTTTTAAAATTGATGTTTCACTTAAGATTTTTAAAAGAAGGAAACAAACAGATCTTCAACATCCTTGTCCTCTTCAAGAAATTTCCCAAGTGAATAAGACAAAGAAAGTTTCAAAGAATAAGAGGGCTACATGTTACATAAAATGGGAGAGAGGTGGGCTGCATAGGGACATTCCTTGGAGAGCTATACACATTAAAAGGTGTGGTGCATGGGAGGATAAAAAAAAATGTTAGAATCTTTTGGGGAGAGAGGTGCTTCAGGTGGAGTGGTTTGAGGTGATAGCTTACGTGATCAAATCCTGGGAGGGTAAGTTTCTCTTGGACATTGTGGTGCATGAAATAAAAGAGGAAGAAGAGACCTACTTGTTTGTCTTTATCAAGCAACTCTCTCTCTTAAGGAGTTTTTTATTTTTTTCGTGTAGGATTGCTTGGAAGGGGATGATGTTTTGTCTTCTTAACTAGTTGCCCAAGAACATAAGGAGAGGATGTTGATTTATTGGAAGGAGAATAAGGTGAGTGAACTGCTTGGGTTGCTACATGAAAACAAAAGAGAAAATGAGTTGTTGGGTCATGGGGTGAAAATAAGAGAATAGAAGGCTGGTGAGAGGGATTCCTGGGTGATATGTGAAATATAAAGGAGGAAGAGTTGAAAGAGCCTTATGCATGAAATCAAAAGGAGAGGACATGATTGGGATGCTCAGTTATTTGTGTCTTCTTCTGTCTTCTTCAAGCTATTGGTCAAAAGAAGGTTCTTGAGTTTTGACTTTGAATCCTTGAAAATAGGAATGACTGTTCCCTACCCTTTGGGGATTTAACATTTACATCCTTGGAGAGAAGTGGAGGAAGGGTGATTTTCTAGTGACTTGGGTTTGGTGCTGTTGGATGATATCCTCTCCAGCTATTGAGTGACATAAAAATATTAGATATGTTGTTAGAATGATGTTTGAAGGGGCTTTTGTATAGTAGCTAGTGCATTTTGGAATGAACTCAGAAGCGATCCTTGTTAAATGACATAGCGAATACTAGTGTAGCTTTAAAATTACTCACAAGAACACAAATCAATGTAGTATATTCATGCAAGTGAGGTCGATCCCACAAGGAATTTGATAGATTTGCAAATGATTGGATTCTCTTTGGATCATTTAACTTCAGCCAAAGAGATAGCATGGAATTAGCAAACTAGAATTAAAAGAAAATTTCAAAAATTAAAGCTAGGAAATTAAAATAGAAACTTACCTGACTAACATGTAAGAAACTAAAGAAAACTAATGATAATTTAGAATGAATCAAACTAAGCAACTTAACTTAAGGAAACTGTTAAAAAGGAAACTTTCCTAATCTAATACTTTCCTAAACTAAAGCTTCTTAAAAATGAAAATTTCTAAAATTCAAAAAGGAAACTTTATAAACCTAAACTAAGATGTAAACAATGAATTAACTACATCCAAAACAAGATTAAGCGAAAACAAAAAAATAAAGTCACCTAGTACCACACACATGATCCATGGATTGTACAAATGGTTCAAGGTTCAAAAAGTGATAAGAGTTGATGAATCTAAAGTGAATTGTCTTACAAAATAATTAATGAATCTAATAAACAACATAAAATATAAACAGGTTTCTAAAGATTTAAGAAAATAAAATGTTTAGATGGCCAGAAACAAAGCACAAAGTTAAGGGGAGAAAATTTCCAAATTTCAACTAAAGAAAATTCAACAAATCTAGCATTAGAAAGCTATTTGAACTTCAACTTTCATACAAGGAAACAACCAAAATCTCAAGTAATTTGATAAAAGAAACATTATATAACAATAATTCCCACAAAACTTTACTGAATCATCTCAAAATTACACCAAAAATTAGATGCATAATACATGTTCTATTGCTGAAAATTGCATCTAATTCTTAAGCATGAAACCCAAACTAAACAACACCACCAATGTAATCTAATGCTCACAATCTAAACATGATGACATGAAGAAAACCCATGAAGGAATTCAAGAGAAAAGAAAGCTAAGTAGGTGAACTAACTAAGGAAATGCATGGATTTTTTCATGGATCATTTTAGTCACCTTTGCTTTCTTCCAATTTCATTCAGGGCTCCAGTCCCCACACCCATAGCTCCTTGCAACCCATGGATACCTAACCACATAGCTCGACCCACAAAAAACTTTGCGAAAGGCAATATAGGGCATTGGATCATCTTCTCACTTCCTATAAAAAGAGTAAAAAAATAAATAAATCCCAAACATTATGATGATTCACATACTTACTCTAGCTTAGCTTCTAAACTTGAAAAATATCAAACTTTTGAATTATCAGGTTAGACTTGCACGTGTTCCAAAATTTTGGCCAAAAATCCTAATTTAACATTATAAGTAATAACACATGGGCAACTAATTATGTACTTTTTATACAAAATTGAACACTTATCAAAGATGTGAGCAATATGATTCCATTTCGTAGGAGATTTAATTTGTGCTTGTGTTTAATTCATGCATTGACATTTTTGTAATCCTTTGAATTTTAGTTGAATGAAATTTTATTGGTCATTTTATTAGTTAGCTAATGCTTGTTTGGATTTGCTTTAGTTGAATGTTTGATTGTCTATGCTTTATTTTAAATTTCAATTATTTCCAATTCTTTTTATTTGCTAAATACTAGTTTAGGTTGAATTTTATGTTGTAATATTAATTTTAATTAGGAAGTCATTCAATAGTTATTTTTGTTTGCTTTTAATAATTTTTAGAATTTGTTTTTAGGTTTAAATATTAGTATAAGTTTTAGAATAAATATGAGGAGCTAGGTTTCTTCTCCAAGGTTAGGATGAAGCCACACTAGAGTAATGTACTCTCATGCTTTAGTAATTCTTAGATTTGAAGTGCCAAAATATCAATTTTAGGTTTATCAAATTAATTTACATAGTATTCTTTTCATAGAAAATATCATGCATCCCCTATAATTTAGAAACTAATTATGGTAGATTAATTAATTTGGTATGTAAAAATCTTAGATAATTTATGACCATCTGAAAAAAGATAAGTATTCTTTGAAAAATATAGTACATTAGACGAAACCTTAGGATTGAGAAAATTTTAAAATTAAGTATTTTAACAATTATATATTCCATGTTTTTAATCCATCTCTATTTTATTAACATGAGTAGTAGAAAACCTAAGTTTCTTATTTTTAACATATGTGATTTTATTGGGGTGGATTATAAACCCTGGTATTTAGAAATTTGAGTAATTTTATCTCTTTTTGTGTTCTTCAATTTAATTGATTATTTATTGCTCATTTACTGGCTAAGTTAAGGTAATTTAGATTGAATTTTAACTAAAATTTTAATTTCACAAATTACATCCTCATAGGATCGGCCAACACTTAGATATTCTATATTACAATAGATTCATGATCTAGGATGTATTTTCTCAACATAGACACATGGAATACATTGTCAACTTTAGATAATTTTGGAGGTAAAGCTAGTCAGCGTGCTACCTGGCCAACTATCTCTAAGACCTCAAAAGGAACTATAAATCATGGGCTGAGCTTTCCTTTTGCATCGAACCTCATAACTCCACTTGTTCTTGTAACATCTTTAGAAATACATGATCTATGACTTCAAATTACAAGTCCCTACACCTTTTGTGTGCGTAGCTCTTCTGTTAGCTATGTGCTGCTAAAAGTCATTTTTGAATGAGTCTCACCTTCCATGGACATTACTCAATAACCTCTGACTTCATAAACTATGGCTCCCCAATGACACTCTAACAAGTTGGCATGTAATAAGGTCAGCCATAAAATGTCTCATAAGGTAACATATCGATGCAAGAATGATAGTTGTTATTGTAAGCAAACCCAACAAGACGAAGATGTTCATCCTAATTTCCCTTCCATTCCAAGAACAAATCTTAGCATTTCCTCAAGAGTAAAGATAGTCCTCTCTGATTGTCCATTTGTGTGTGGATGGAATGAGTACTAAACAAGAAGTACCTAAGCCCTTTTGTACACAACAAAAAATGAGAAATTAATTTGTGGTATCTATCAAAGATGATTGTTAGTGGTATGCCATCCAAGCTCGCAATCTCGTTGATGTAAAACTTGGCCAAACTTTCTCGTGTTTTAATCTACTAAATAGGGAGGAAATGTGTAGACTTTTTTAGTCAATTCACAATCACTCAAATCAAGTCATTCCCATTGGATGTCTTGGGCAATCCCATGATGAAATCAATGGTGATGTGATCTCATTTCCATTTCAGAAGCTTTAGGTCTATAGTAATTTTGGCAACCAAGACTTCTAAATATAGTTTTTCATAAATTCCTTTAGAAAAGGTAGGATATCCTACAAATTTATTGCTTTTAAAAACATTTATAAAGATTCCATAAATGTACAAGTTTCCAAAACTATTTATTCCAACGTGAGTGTCATTTTTAAAAATTCCACATAAATTCAAAATCATGAAGGAATTGAATGAGCACAAAAATGACCCAATAGTCATAATAGAAATAATTAAAACATTCCATGATTCAACATGAATAAAACTTTGTTATTTATTACAAATTTTATCAACAACAATTCCATAATGATCATCGTCATCATCGTCGTCGTCATCATCATCATGACCTTGTCCCAATTGAGGGTCAGCCACATGAATCTTATTCCTCCCTTCCCATCTATTAAGTGTCATGGCTTCAGCCCGTCCCAAAGTTTTAAATCTTTTCTCACCTCTTCTATCCACATTCTTTTGAGTATTCCCCTTGGCCCTTTAGAATCTTTGATTGTATTTTAGTCTTCGATGGATATGTCCAAATCATCTAAGTCTATTCTCCCTCATCTTATTACATATTGGTGCTACTTCTAAGTTTCCTCTGATATTTTCATTCTTAATTCTATCCTTTCTTTCCTTCTTCTCATCCATCTCAGCATCCTTATTTTGGCTACGTTCATTCTATGTATATGATGTTCCTTAACTACCCAACACTTTGATCCATAGAGCATGGCTGGCCCTATAGCCATCCTATAGAATTTTTCTTTTAATTTGAGTGGCACCCACCAATCACACAAAACTCTAGATGTAGATCACCATTTCTTCCAACCTTCCTAGATTCTTTAGGTAACTACCCTTCTAATGTCTCCACTCTCATGAATCATCTATCCTAAGTATCAAAAGTTTTCTTTTTAGGGGGGCTTCTTGGTTATCAACCTTTACGGGTGCTCACTCCTACTCCTTTTCTTGCTAAAATTGCATTGCATATACTCTGTCTTAGTTTTACTAGTTTTAAATCTTTTAGATTCTAATGCATCTCTCCTTAATTCTAGCATCGTATTTATGCCCTCCCTTGTCTCTTCAATTGAAACTATATCATCTACAAATAGCATACACCATGGAATCTCCTCATGCAGATGTTTTGTTAACTCATCCATAATCAATGTGAAAAGGTACAGGCTCAATGTCAATCCTTGGTGCAATCCTACAGTGATAAGAAATCGCCAGTCTCCTCGCTATGGTCCCAATGATAAGTGTTCAATTTTGTATAAAAAGCACCTAATTAATAGTCCAAGTATAAATTAAAGGCATTATTCTAGGGTGTTTTAGAAATTTCATAACACATGCATCTTTGATCTAATAATTCAAAAGTTTGATATTTGACAGATTCAGGAGCAAATTAAGAGTAAGTATGTGAATTCTCATAATTTTATAGGATTTTTACTCTTTTGTAGGTTTTCAATAGATGATCCAACGACAGAGATCAATAAGATAAAATTTGAAGATCAAGATCAAAGAAGGCGAAAGACTTAGATTTCAATATTTCAAGGAAGCAATTAGAAGCATTAACGGTGACTAAAAAGGTACATGCAAAAAGCCATGCAATTCCACCACATTTGCATAAGAATTGGAGCTATACATGAAGTTTCCTTATCTAACAAGGAAGCCTAAGTAAGCCCGGCCATTTAAACCTCTAAGCCAAGAGACTTAGACACTCAAGTCATTAAGTTGCAAGCCATCAAAGTGAGCCACCAAGCCACATGAGTGCCATGCTATATGGAGTCACACTATTGGAGGAGATTTCAATCAATTATTCTATGCTAAAATTTTCATTTTCATAGGATAAATAGAAGAGTTTGATGGAGATTAGTATATGTAAGATATACATGCATAGGTGACAATTGTACAAGGTGGGATGCCACCTTCCTTGAAAAGTGATGCGTCCTCACTTTCTATTTTCATTCTTAGAGTCCAACCTCATCCCACCTCCTAAACTTTCATCTTCACTCAAACACCTAGCATTCCTATCCTAGAGTCCTAATTCTAATTCCCATCCTAAGTTTCCTATCTTATGCCCATCCCTTGGTAATTTTTAGAAAGTCCACCTTATCCTACTTTCTAAATCCATCTCTTTACACCTTCCAAACATTTTCCTAGAGTCCTACTTATAATTCCTTTCTTAATCTAATCAAATCTTATCCTTTTAAGAAGAGAATTAATCTATATATACCAGCCTCCATTCCATCATCCCATATAGAAGGAATTCCATGTCCCATCCTAGGTTGGAATTCCATGCCTTTCTTCATAGTTCACCATGCTTCCTTCTTGCCTTCACCCTTTCAAGCCTTCATCCTTTTCCTAACTCTTTTGGACATCTATACATTCTTATGGGAGTGGACTACATGTCCAAGTGGGTGGAAACCATACCATGTAAAACCAATGACCACAAGGTAGTGGTCAAGATCTAAAAAGAAAATATATTTGCACACTTTGGTACATTGAGGGACATAGTTAGTGATGGGGGTAAACATTTTTGTAATAAAGTATTTGAGAACTTAATGAAGAAATATGGTGTTACCCATAGGATTTCTACCCCGTATCATGCTTAGACTAGTGGATAGGTAGAAGTGTCAAATGAGGGGATAAAGAAAATCTAAGAAAAGAAATTCAATCCATATAGGAAAGACTAATCTTTTAACCTTAGTGATGCTTTATAGACCTATTGTTTTGCTTATAAACCATCTATAAGCATGTCACCCTACCTCTTGGTATATGGAAAGACTTACTAGTAGAACTTGAGCATAAAGCATATTGGGCCATTAAAAAGCTCAATTTTGACCTAGATAATCTTGGGACCCATAGAAAACTCCAACTCGATGAGTTGGATGAGTGTAGGAAAGATGCATATGAGTCAACAATGATATACAAAGACTGCATGAAAAGCTACCATGATAGACATATTTTGCACAAGTCCTTCACCATAGGACAAAAGGTTTGGTGTCTATTTCTTAGAAAACTTCTATCTCGATGGTCTAGACCTTACATAGTACGTAATGTTTATCCTCATTGGGCCATTAAGATAGAAAGGATGGAGAGATTTAGAAAGTAAATGGGCAAAGGTTGAAACCCTATTTAGAGTTGGTAAACCTCGAAGTGGAAGAAACCTTGCTAGATGAACCAATCTACTAGGAGCCACCTTAACATGTCCCATGACACCTACATCTATATGTCTAGCTAAAGATGTCAAACTTAGTGCCTACTAAGAGGCAACTTAGGGTTTGTAGAGAGTCTCATTGTTCTGCATTACCCATTTATCATATAGGGTCCTATGCTTCAAAACATTGGGGACAATGTTTAGTTTAGGTTGGGGGGTGTACATATGATGCATGGGATTTCTAAATTTTATTGTATTTTTGAAAAAAATAATTTTCTAAATTTTATGAGTCCTTTAAGGTCAAAGTTCATTTACTAAGATGAGAATTAGATTTTTTGAAGATTAGTATTTGTCCAACTTTAACTTCATCATAGGAAAGCATATGCTAAATTGTGCATCTTATTCATGTCTTCAAGTGTTTTATGAAAGTTAAATCCTAAGAACAGTCTTACACATCGTACATATTCAAGGCTAATGATGGTTATGACTTAAAGACCCAGAGGAAAATCAGTGGAGACCTATACCCAAGTGAGTATTAGGAGCTATCGTCTTCTAAGGGATATAAATAATTCTATATTTTAATGTACATAAACTTTGAGATATCTTAGTATTTTTTTAATTTTTTTTGTCAATTTACTAGAGCCAAAAGAAGTATTAACTTTTGTTCCTAAATATTTATCGAATCTTGTTGTGATTTAAAGTTAAACTCGCAAGTGCATAAGTCAATTGTAGTAATTCACGAGAGGAGGTCAATCCCATGAGGAATCAAATGGATGTGTGATTGGCTAGTCCATCCTTAAATTACTTAACCCTAGTCAAAGATCATGAGATTTTTAACCTAGACTAATGATAGAAACTAAAATGCATGAAATTATAAATTTTTTAAATTTATAACTTTCTAAACCTAAACATCAAAACTTTCTTAACTACAAACCAAAGGTAATAATGATCTAAATAAGAAATCAAAACATGTAATACTTTTGGAAACAACTAAACAAGTAGCATGTGTGGAATTAAGCAAGAAGGAATGCATGAACTAGAATACAACTTAGGCTAACATGGAATGCATGAAACCTAAAGCATGGAACTAAGATGCAAACTAATAATTAATTCAATCTAAACTAATATCAAACTACAATTAAACAAGAAAACTAAATGGAAACAATAGCTAATCAAACACTTAAAAGAAAACTACCAAGTACCATGCATGTGATCCATGAAATGGTGCGTATGATTCATGGAGTAAACACAAATTGAAATCGATGGACCTATAGTTAACTATCATGCAATCTATTCTAATCATTAAGTCGACATTCTAAGAGTTTAACTAAATCCTTAGAGAATAAAGCTACCCAACAGTAACAAATGCTAATTTCAAGCACGAATCATTCATGATAACTATGTTGCTAGAAATTCCAGCATCATGCTATTTTCAATATCCAAGCAGTTAACACATGAAATCAAGCACTTTAAATACCATAAATCATTAAAACCTAATGTACATAGCTACTGTAATAACTAGCAATAATAATCCTCAAAGAAATTCATTGATTGAATGTCAAATTACATGTAAAAAAAATAGATGCATAAACATATATACAATTCCTGGAAATTGCATGCTATTTGAAGACATGAAACTTGATTCAACTCTATTCTAAAACACATTCCAAAACCCTCAAACTGATCACCTATGATATTAAAGTGGATTTCAAGAGAGAAACAAAAGAAAGAATGGTCCAATGATGATAGGACTTAAGGAAAAGAACACCTAAAACTATGTCTATCTCTAAGAAGAAAACATGGAATGCAAAGAAGGAAATCAAAGACTTAAGTCACTTCTTCTCTTAGCTATCACTACTAGATAAGAATTAACTTGATTCATTGATGAATAAGCAAGGAAAACTTAGAAGTTGAAGGCAATTATTCATGGAAAAACAAACAAAGCAAAGCAAAAGATGAGACAACAAAAGTAAAGAAATAAGGAACTACAATAGACAATGAACTAACCTAAATGTTTTGAAGAAGGAATCAACCATGAAAACACCTCAAGGATGAGGTGTGAAAGGGTTTGAGAGTGATGAGCAGCACCTAAGGAGATCATTCTTAAAATCAAGGAGGTAAGAAGAGGGTTGAAGGAAAAGATCGTCCTCTCCAAGGTGGAGGAGACGTCCTTTTTCTTCCACAAAGGGATCCCCTTTTCTTTTTTATTTTTTTATTAAGTTGGGGAAATGCTAGTATTTTAGGAGAGGGAATCTTCTCCATTAAAAATCATAAAGGGCCTTGTAAATAGCATGTTGGGTGCATGGGATGAGGTAAGAAAGAGAGTGATAGGAAAAGTTAGGAAAGAGAGGTGAGGTAGGGAAAAGTGGTTGCCTAGGTGGTTTCCTAGGAAGTGGGGATTGGTTTGATGGTTTAGATGAGAGTTTAGGAAGGTGATAGAGTTGTAGAAAGGTAGGACTCTTGAATGGCGTGTGAATTTCGTAATGTATGTTAGTAGTGACGTGGAAAGTTAGAAAAAAAGTGAAAAAATATGGAAAAACATAAAAATTAAAGGGATCTTTTCCTGTTGGTCAATATTGTGATGACCCGGGTTTTATATGATGCAAATTTGATAAAAAGGTGAGATCTCTTGTTTTATAAATATGAAATGCATGAAAATTTTTTCTTTTTGGAAAACAAGCTTTTGTATAAAACCCCGAGTGTTAAAACATATTTTTCAATTATCTAGCCATGGCAAAGTTTTAAATCAACATTATTCCCAAGAAAGTGTTAGTCACAGCCTCAGCTATTAGAGAGTAACTACAATAAAGTAACATTGAAAGATAAGGTAGGGGTTTACTTACTTGCACTTAGTCTGGGTATCTTTTGTCACAAGCGTTCCTTGCTCTTAAGTGTTTACTTTGTGTCTGAAAAATGTTGAGGATTGGGTGAGTATATACTATACTCAGTAGGAGCCTATCACTACTAGTTTTATAATGCATGCGATGTTTAAAATTATGTGCTCTTTCGAAACATGTGCATGTCTGAACACTCAAGTTCAATATATCAAAAACCATTGCTAAATTGAAACACTAACGACTTAAAGAATCTCACAAACCAAGTCAAAAGTATCATATATACATCATAACATAATGATATGCATAAGATGCTTCATTGAATCCAACTCATGGATATCTAGTATGGTATGGTCGACCAACCTCATATCATGCCATATGCAATGCAAATAAGTCTACAAAACCATAGGGTCCAACTATGCCCACGACCTCACCGCCATGTGGTCCCCGGGTACCTAGGGACACAGCGTCACAGCCTCCACGGGGCATATGACACATCGACCCAGTGCCATGACACCAGTGGTAGCCCCCTATACCACATGCAGTCGACGTAGGGACATGCCCTTTTTGGGCATGGTACCCAATCCACCTAGTAGTGCTAGAGGCTGGGAGGCCACCCCAACCTCTCAGCATAGCGCCCACGAGCTTACTAGCCCAAATCATATACGATCAAACAAGCAAAAACATCTCTTTTTCAAAACCTGTCCTCTTTGGGTCCCTCACAACTGCCTACCCACCGTCTTTTGGGTACTCCAACATCTTTTGGTAACCCTCAAGGACATGCAATTTTTCGAGAACTCAATGCTCACAAATCATACAATGTATGCAATTGTTTGCGAAACATATCTATGCATAATGTATATGCAATTATTTGCAAAACATATCTATGCATAAAGCATTTATGATATGTACGCTGAACTCGTTTATAACATTAAGTTATGCTAATCAAATCGTATAACTTATACTTAAAACGTGCATTCAAAACAATTATGGCTCTATTTAAAAGTCTAGTAGCGATAGAGCACCTACCTGGCTAGGTCGCGCTAACCCCTTTGTCCTCGTATGCTCCTGAACATGGTTTGGGGAATCAAGGTTAGTTTGATCTATCTTTTATGGGTTTTAGAGTAGTTGGTCTTATTACTTAGGCATTAAGGGTCCATCCCTATGCCTATGGGTGTCCTAAGATCCTAATTGGGCCTTAGTATCATCAGTTTTCCAAAGGTCTAGCGGCCACGCGCCACCATCCTATTCTAAGGGTCATGCCCACCTTTGATTGGGCCTTGATCAAAGATTTTATAGTTTAGGTGTGTTCGCGTCATCGACACGGACACAACACCTTTTGCAGCACCTCAATCAGAGCTTTAGATCTCAAGTTATAAGCTTTTTAGTGTCACATGTACATAAGGCCTTTAAGAGTGAAATGCGGAATGCTAGCGCGCTGCGCGTCAGTGGCATGTGCCCTAGCTGTTCTTAAGAAGCAAAAAATCCTGGATCGCTAGTGCGCTGTATGCAGCAGCATGCACCTACAGACGTGCCGGATTTTCCCTCCCGTCTCTTCCTTTTGCGAGCGCGTCCCCGGACGCGCCCATTTGGTTTTCTCGAACGCAGTCAACGCGTTATGTTCTGGCTGGAACGTTTCCTTCGTTGGGGGACCGGGGCGTCCTCAAGACACCCTAGTTTGAACCTGTCGAACCAGTGTGGCCCAGGGATCGTCCCTGGGTCCTTGGTGACTCTCCAGGGCTCTATTTTGCATGATTTTTCATGCAAAAACTAAGGGAAACTGAGCCTAGGACTACTGTGAAGATGGGTTTTGAGGGATCTTGGCATACCTGACTCGTTGCTAGGTTTTTCTCCTTGTTTCTCCTCTTGGTTGCTTCTCCAAAATGGGTTTTCTTCAAGCTTTTGGGCTGCCATTAGAGGCACCCAAGAGCTCTATTTATAGAGCTATAAGAGGGTTCTGGAGGGGGCTCTCACTGCCCTTCAATGGCGGTGGAGAAACCTCCAGAATGGCGGTGATTTCTCCTCCAATCACCGCCGTTCTAGAACCCTCTAGGAGGTTGAAGAGGAAGGGTACCCGTATCAAAATGGGCCCTTTTTGCAGGCTAAATCCGTTTTTTAGTAAAAATTACATTTTTGCCCCTGAACTTCAAAGGGCCATAACTTGCTCATTTTAACTCCGTTTTGGGTGATTTTGGTCTTGTTGGATTCTTTTTTCTGAGATGCACCTAATGGTACCATTTTGAAGATAAAATTTTTGGGTTCAGTCGAGGTGAATAGTGAAATTACCAAAATACCCTTATCTTCAAAAACTGAACTTTTCATTACTAACTTGGGATTTTAATGTTTCAAAATTGGAGTCATTAAAAATATGCTACCTTATCCTAGTGAATTTTCCCTTAATTATCTTCAAAATATCCTCATAAATCCCAAGGATAATTCTTTGGATTTTCCTCCAATCATGGCCGTCCATTTAACTTAGCTTATGTGGCTTTGATCGCTAACTTTTGAGGGCTTCATGTGTGGCTTAGATGGCTTTCTTAGCTTGATGCCTCAAATCATTTGCTTTGGATGTTGGCTTGAATCCTTAGATTGTCTCCTTGTTCATGGCTTGAATATGGCTAAGTGGTTTAAGTGAAACCCATGCAAAGGTGGTTGACTTTGCATGGCTTATGCATGGGCCCACTTTGGCACCTTTGGATCCTCTAATTGAATTTGTTATCCTAAAGATGAGCTTCATGCTTGAACTCTTGTTGGATTGATGATTTTCAGGCTTGGAATTGATCTTTTCATCTTGACCTTTTATTTTCTTCTCAATCAATCTTGGCCATCGAATCATCATCTCTCTTCCTACAAAAAGTTAAAACCTCTAAATAAATC
The DNA here is from genome assembly GCA_035236585.1 of Warburgia ugandensis. Taxonomy (NCBI): domain Eukaryota; kingdom Viridiplantae; phylum Streptophyta; class Magnoliopsida; order Canellales; family Canellaceae; genus Warburgia; species Warburgia ugandensis. The sequence goes on along the minus strand of CP141127.1, from coordinate 50,845,821 downwards.
ATAGAAAAATATTATTAATCACATAATTGGCTCTATTAGCCTCTGGACCTACAAAATGTTAAATTTTTGAGTCAATAGGAAAAAAATGCAAGTGTTACGAATTTTAGTCAAAAATCATATTTTACCTCTATAAGTTATAACACATGAATAACTAATTGGGTGGTTTTTATGAAAAATTAAACACTTATCATGTGTAATATTGGAAACCCTTGTTATAGCCTTCAGACATAAAACTTACCCAGTAATGTATGCCATTATTTAGACACTTTGAGCCTCTTGGTAAGCCTTTTCTTTTCAAGAACCCATTTATCTTAACTGAAGAAATCCAATTAAATATCCATTTCTTATCTTTTAAAATGAGTAGAGATGGTAGAAAAAGTAAACAAAGGACAAAAGTCTAAGAAGTGAAAAATATTAAAGCATTTACATAGAAAACCCTTTCCCTCATGGAAAAACAAAAACAAAAGAGAAGTATTAGAATAAAATGAAAAGTGAAGAGAAAGGAAACATAGCAAATATATTCACTTCACTACATTCAAAAGAAAAGAAAAGTTGTCCTAACAAATATTCATAAAAGACCTCTACTTTTTGAAAATTTGAATTCATATAAAAGCATCATTTCAATGGAGTATAAGCATATCTATTTAAAAGTCCATACTCATGTAGCCTATACAGACATTGCACTCCAAGATATAAATGTCATAAAATGACTTTGGAATGTGGATAACTTATGGAATTTTTCATTCATCCTTATTAATTTGTTAAAGCTCATAAAGTTCTAATGTACAATAATTCTTTAATATAAATCATGAGGCCTAACTCATCAAATAGGGGTAACATAGGGGTTTAAGGGCTTACGGCATATGCTAAATGCAATTGTGACTACCTATGAAAATGGCAACTATTGTTTCATGATTTTTCACATGTTTTGATCTAGACTAGAAAAATGCTAGTTGGGTGGTGTGACAAGTTTTCAATTTATTATAAAAATTACCCCATTAGTAGTTCGTGTGTTATAAATTATGGGCAGTATTCTAATGATTTTTCAAAAATTCATAACACATGCATTTCTGAGCTAATGATTCAAAAGTTTGATATTTGAAAGGTTCTGAAGCTAATCAAGAGTAAGTATGTGAATTGTCATAATTTTATAGGATTTAATTAGGGGGTTTACTCTTTTGTAGGTGTTGAGAAGATAATCCAATGGCTGAGATCAAGTAAGATAAGATTTAAAGATCAAGATCAAAGAGGGCCAAAGACCTACATTTCAATACTCCAAAGCTAATTCAAGGGCTAAGATCAACTTAAGGAGAGCAAATCAAGTCCAAGGAAGTAATTGGAAGCATTAAAGGTAACTAAATTGGTCCATATAAAAAGTCATGCAATTCCACCACATTAGCATAATAATTGGAGCCATATGTGAAGTTTCCTAGTCTAATAAGGAAACCCAAGTAAGCCAAGCCATTTAAGCCTTGAAGCTAAGGGACTTAGCCACTCAATCCATCAAAGAAAGCCACCAAGCCACATGAGAACCATGCCACACAAAGTCATACTATTGAAGGAGATTTCAAACAATTATGATATGCTAAAAGTGTGATTTTCAAGGGATAATTAGAAGAGTTTAATGGAGATTAGTATATGGTAAGATACACATGTATAGGTGGACCAATCAAGAGGGAAACCATGTCAAATTTTCCATCTTTCTCTCTCTTTTCCCCTCTTTTGTCTCTCTTTCCAATATCCTACATGCATTACACTTTAAGCAAGGTGGGGATGCCACATTCCTTGAAAAGTGATACCTCCCCCCTTTTTAATTCCATTTTTAGAGTTCCACCACATGCCACCTCCTAATCTTCCATCTCCGTTCAATAACCTAACTTTCCTCTCCTAGGTTCTTACTTCTAATTCCTATCCTATGTTTCCTATCTTATCTATCTTATCGCCATCACCTTGGTTATTTTTAGAAAGTCCTCCCTATCCCACTTTCTAAATCCATCTGTTTCCACCTTCTAACCACTTTCTTAGAGTCCTACCTATAATTCCTTTTGTAATCTTATCTTTTTAAGAAAGGAATTCATCTATAAATACCAGCCACCATCCCATCATCCCACATAGGAGGAATTCCATGCCCCATCCTAGGCTGGAATTCCACACCTTTCTCCATAGTTCAACACCTCCTTCTTGCCTTCATCTTTTCAAGCCTTCAAATACTCCAACTTTGATGCACCAAACCCACCTTGCTTCATCCTTGAAGGTACTCCAAGCCTCCTTCAAGTTCAATATTCCTTCTTTTTTTTGCACTTCAATTCAAGGTTGGTTTTCATCCCTCTTGCTGCTTTGTTCTAGGTGCATCTTTCTTTCCTTGTCTTTCCTTTGAGTTTTTTTTCCTTGTAAAATCTTACTTATCTTGTCTAATTCTTCAAAATCCAAGTTAACTTTTCTTTGGTAGTTACTACCAACAGAACTAGAAACTTGAATCCCTTTTGTTTCCATCTTAATATTCTCTTGTTTCATGCTTTGATCACCTTGTTTTCCCCTTGGCTAGTCACTTGTTCTTTGCTTCTTTCTTACATCTTTCTTTTTGAGTTTCTTTCTCAAATTCACATGCGTGATATCTAAGTTTATATTGGGATCATTTGAGTATGTTTAATCTTCAATTTGAAGTTGAAATCCTATTTAAGAAAAGTGTGTAATTTTCAGCTTCGTTCTATACGTACATGCACATCACTTTTTGATGTAATTTCAAGTCAATGAATGAAGTTGTTCCAAGAGCATTGTTATTGTTTAATTGTAGCAGTAGGGTTGCTTACTACTTTGCTTTCCATCCCTTACTTGATTTGAATTTCTTATACACCATATGGCAGGAATTTTTCATTTCATGTGCAATGTGCAATGTCCAACAGTTCCTACACTTTGTTTGCTTAAAATTTTAGGAACTAATTTATCTTTTTAGTTTGTTTAATGAGTGATTTGATCATTTTTCATGTTATTTAGCTTTCAATTCATAATTTCTAGCCATCTTTCACTCCGGGAACCGCGCACACACTTTCATGGTCATGTGGATGGCGATTGAAGTTCATTGTTGGTTGATTCTTTACATAGGTTAAGTTTAGATTTTAGTAGTTACTTGTTTTGCATCTTAGGCTAGTTTAGGAAGTTTATAATTTGTTTTTAGAAAGTTTTAGGTTTAGGAAAGTGTTTGTTTAGCAAGGTTTCATTTTTAGTAATTTTCCTTATTCTAAGTTTCCTAGACTCATTCATTCTAGTTTTGCATTACTTTCTTTTATTGAATGCATGTTAGTTAGCAAATTTTCTAATTTCATTGAATATATTTATTTTTAAAATGTTTTATTTAGTTGTAGTTTCTAATTTGATGCACATTGCCAATTCCATGTTGTTTTAATTCCTAGTTTAATCAAAACCCATCTCTCTTTTGTTAAGATAAGCAATTTAAATAAGATTCAATCAATTGAAAATTCAATGGGATTCCTCATGGGATTGACTTTTCTCATATCCAAAATACTACATTGATTTGTGTGCTTACAAGTAATATTAAAGCTACATCACCTAACATTTGTTACTGCTCTCCCTCACATAGATCTTTAATTATGTCTATATACATATGTGAAAGCTCTTTCTCGCTCAACACCCAGCATATTAACTCTCAGGGACCCTATCCTAAGATTTTTATAAGACAATAAAGACCATATGGAGGCCCTTCCCCCTCTCCCTATATTTCTCTGTCAATTCTCTAAGTAGGAAAATTGCTTCCATGGTAGACCTCCAAAGCATGAAACCAAACTAGCTCTCCGACACACTCTTCTCATGTCATAACCTCTTCTCAATCACTTTTTCAAAAAGTTTCATAGCTTGGCTCATAAGTTTGTTCCCTCGATAATTAGTGTAGCTCTTTATGGCTCCTTTATTCTTATAAATTGGTACAATAGAGCTCTTCCTCCATTCATCTAGCATTTTCTTTGATTTTACAACCTTGTAAACAACTTTGTTAACCAAACTACTCCATTATCTCCTATTTGTTTCCGACCCTCTATTAGAATACTATTGTGTCCCAGGAAATTTCCTAATTTCATCTTTCTCAAGGCCTCCTTCACTTTAGGAATTCTAAGCTGACAGTTTTATGTATAATATCCAACGTTATATGGGTTTATAGTACTTTCAATCCCTATATTCTTAGGAAAATTATCATTTTACAATTTTTGAAAGTAAATTTCCCACCTTTGCTTGATCTCGTCATCTTTGACTAGTACCCTTTAGTCATCACTTCTAATACACTTAACATGTTCTAAGTCTTTACCATTATGTTCTCTTATTTTTGCAAGTTTAAACTCATTTTTCTCACCTTCTCATGATCCTAATCTATTATAGACCATCATATGCTAGATTTTAGCCTCACATACTATTCTTTTAGCAATGATTTTAGCATTCTTATATTACTCAAAGTTTTCATTATTTCTAGTCTTCTACCATGCTTTAAAACATACCCTTTTTTCTTTAATAACTTTTCATACTTTTTCACTCCACCGCCAAGATTCCTTTATAGATTTCTTTTTACCTTTAGATACTCCTAAGAAATCTTTTGCCACTTTCTTAGGGGGCTTGACCATATTAATACACACGGTATTTACTTTTGTTTCATTTTTCCAATTTCCTTCTACCATAAACTTATTTCTAAGCGATATTATTCTCTCCCCTTTTGCATTCCACTACTTAGTTTTTGGACACTATTAAGTTCGCTTCCTTTCTTCCATCTTTTAACATAGATATACTTCCATTAAGCCATGTTGTGAGGTTATACTCTCACCAGGTATCGCATTACAATGCTTACACATTAATATTTCAATATTCTTAAGTATAAAAAGGTCTATTTGGATTTTATAGATTCCATTTTTAAAGGTTATTAAGTGTTTATTACTATAATTCTATCACTAGTTCTTTTAACATTTTCAACTTTATCATTTAATTCTTTATCCAGCACTAACCCTATGCCATTTCTATTATTATCCCTTCATAGGTACGAGATCTTATACCCATTGACTTCTCTAGTTTTAGCCCCTTTCCACTTAGTTTCTTATATATAAGTGATAGTGACTCTCCTACATTTCATTGTATCTACTAATTTTAGACTCTTACCTGTCAATGTGCCTATATGTCGTGTGGCAATGCAAATCTTATCCTCCTGAGCAGCCTATTTACCCAAGAACTTCTTAACCCCCATGACATGAACCCATGTCTACTTTCCACTACACCTAGGTTTTGATGTAGCACATAACTTTCGAAGGAATGCTCTAGCAGCCCTTGCTTATTTTCCACTACACCTGGGATCTAATGCACTGTATCGCTTCCAAACGAACACCCTAGCATCCCTTGCCCATTTTCCACTACACCTGAGATCTGATGTAGCAGGTCTCTTATGGAGGATGCCTTAGCATGAGGGAATGTTAACGATCGATTCATGTCATGGTAGGTTTTCCATAAGTGAAGAAGTTGAAGATGATTTTCATTATTTTCTCTTATTATTTCTAAACAAATATACCAATGTATATTCATTTGTAAGTAAGAACAGAAAATAATGAAATCATCTTCAACTTCTTCCAAATGTTTACTTGATAGTTGGCACTTGCTGCAAAACTCTCCTCCTTTTTATCCTACAACAATGGAGTTAACAACAAGTCCACAATACTTAATAAAACAACTACACTAAAACTAAGGCTACTCTTTCTATTTTCTCCTTGGCTTCCTATTTTTTTCTACTTACAGAAGTTGTACTAATCATTGTGAGTTTCGCCTAAAATGTTGGTGGATGTGAGTATGATCACTTAGTAGGAAATTCCTAAGTTAGTTTGAAAACAATAGAAAACACACATTTATGCAAAATAAGAAAAATGTATTGGATCATTCATTCGATATCAAATTTGCAATAACAATAACTCATATAAAGGCTGAAAATTAAGATATGTACTAAACATCTAAATTAATAAGGAAATGTGTCAAATATCAAATTGTCATATCATATAATTGGCTGACAACATCCCGTCATAAGCCATATAGGCAACTGGTCTGAGCCCTCAAGGATGACTGACATGTCTATCATGTCTATATATCTAAATGGTCAACTATGCATATAGAGGAATCACTTCTATCTATGCTAGACTATGGACACTATACAGTTTAAAAACTAGCTCACATGGGGCACCAGATTTGTATGAAGTAGTCTTCCCATGATAATACTCTCATAATAGTGTCAAAATGAAGCACCTAATTAGATGAAAATATGAGATCTCAATGCTTATTCAAATTTCAGGATGCAAAAAGCATAAATCATGTGAGTACTCAAACATTATTTTGAGATCCAGTATTGGAACATATATATGTGTGTGTGTGTGTGTGTGTGTGTGTGTGTGTGTGTGTGTGTGTACATATGTGTGTGTATGTATGTATATGTTCTTTTTGAAATCTAAAAAGAATTTGAATAGCTTACAAACATGCACATGAGAAGCAATAGAAAAAAGTTCTCCCTTTTGTCTATCTAATTCTTAGATTTGTTGCTATCAATCTCTAGGTCACCATTCCATCTATTTTATATCAAGTTTCCTATGTGTATTAGTAGTGCTCAGTATTGTATCCAAACACCTCAAATTTTGTATTGTTTTAGTGCATTAGATCGATCAATTTTACATCATATGATGAATTTGCACTAAACTAATTAATTTTTATCTAACCATGATCCGGTGTATTTTTAATGTTAAATCCTCATCCAAAGGAAAATATGTTTAAAACTATTGGTAAAATAATACTAATTAGGATTTTTCTATGTTTTGTAGGATGTATGTTAAGATCTAAGTGGAGAGATCAAGCCAATCAACAATTTATGTCGCTCATCAAGTTTAAATATAAATGGATGGCATAGTTCAATCTAATTTTTATGAACTAGATCAATTGAAGAAGCATGTCTTTGAGGGTCATTCCATGTAATTTTACCACCAAGCTCATGCAAGCCTAGACTACTCATCTTATGGTGTGAAAATGGATGATCAAACATGGGTTCCACTTACTCCTTCATTCCTACACTAAGCAAGGGCCCACAAGGTTGGGAATGTAGAAAGTGGAAGAATGTATAACATATGGATGATAAGGGAGTGTATGGAATATCAAGTGATGATGAGGAATTTCACTTGATGGTTTCCAAAAGCAAAGATCAATTCAAAAACAAGTAATTGGAAATGGATGGACGAATGGAGGGTGGAGATCTCAAGCATGGTAGCTCAACCATGTTGCATAGGGAGAGGTATTAGCTAGCAGTAAGCTAATTTCTTGACTTCTTATAAACAAGAGGGAGCTATTAATGCTATGGAGAGAAAGCACTTAGAACATTCTACTTTCATCAATGGATGGTGTGATTGGAGGAGAGAGTCAATGATAGGTGCGTTGGGAGCTCAAGGAGATAGGGAGTAGCTCCTTTCTCTTTATAAGAGGAAGAGGCTTGAACATCCAAAAGGGTGTGGAGAGAGAGAAGTAAGAGGAGAGAAAGGAAAAAGAGAGGAGAGCAAAGTGTGGATCAGTTGAAGGGAGGAGTAAACTCTAACTCCCTGATATGATCCATTAGGTAGCAGTACATTGTTCTTATTAATTCTTGTGGTTTTGTATAATTCTCTCTTTGTAATTGCTTGGATTTAAGTAAATGAAATATATCTTTGAAAGTTTTTCTATCTGTTATCTTGTTTTGAAATTTCATTATAGCATATTGTGTGATGCTTACTAGTTCATCTCTTTTACCTTCTACTACTATCATCTTAGCCTTTAAATGTTATGAATGACTATAAGTAAGAGGTTAAATCCAAAATCTGATAGAGGCAAATCTAGAACCAAGTTTTCAAGTCTTTTACCATTTGATTTCCCCTAGAGGAGAGCAAGAAAGTGGGGTGCAATCCAAGTTTTCCACCCATGTTCCACTATTACCATCCTTATGGGTGTGTAGCAACAAAGCATTAGATTTCTCCCTTGTGTGACTTCCATTTGGTGATAATCCATGATCTAAACTATTAATAATGCTCCCATATCTCTCAAGAAGAAGTTGAATTAAGTCTTCTAGAGTACAAGCAACTGTAGAGCAAGAAAACTTAATCTTGTCTCATCTTTCTACTATTATTGCATGTGAAAATAGAACATTAGGATTTCCTTCTTTTAGTCATGTTTTTGTTTTATTTTTTTTCCAATGATTTAAATCATTGTGGGTGTTTTCCTTAGTATTAGTAAAAAAGTTCATATCATTTTCTATCAATTTTGTGAAATTTTGGATGAGTTTTCTCGAAGCAAACCGTAAGAGGTACTATTACTACCCATGATGAACCTGTCATATTTTGTATCCAATATCTCCATCTACATTGGTTTTCTACAAAATCTAATTGTACCAATGGATTCCTTAACATTTGACTAAGATAGATAAGAAATTTAACTAAAAGAATAAATAAGAAAGTTAGAAAATTTAAGGGTCAAAGTAACCAACTTCATCACGCGCTCACTAGTATACATAGTAACATGATAAACTATTCATCTTTCTGATTGAATATCTCCATATATGTAGGTTATATACAAAATATAACCATACCATTGATTTCTTTGATATCCAATTATACTAGATACAAAATTTCATAGAATTTTTGAATCTCTAATGTGGGGAAATCATTGGCCGAAGTACCCATCTTCATTACATACTCACTGATTTATGGGGTATATATAGGAAATTTCTTGTAATATTCAAGTGCTACAGACAATCACACATATTTTTATGCATTTATATCTCATTCAATTCTCATCATGTTTTAGTGTGCAGTACCTTATTTAGAAGGTAATTAAGTAAGAAAGAATTTGAAGCATGAATCTGTAGTCAATAGTTAGTAGTTTCAAAAGTTTATTTTCTGGAAGAAATGATAGAGACAATCTCTAAAGCACAATCACACTAACTGTAGGCCCATGTTTCTCTTTTATTTCTTATTGGATTTTAGTGAAATTTGAGATGGAGGTTCTTGGATACATTTTACACATGATGAATGAAGAAAATGTTGAAAAAGCTTCTTAGAACTTTGAAATATTTAATGTTATTTTTTATTTTATCCTTATTATTCTTTCCTTGTAATTTTCTCTTTCTCAATCATTGTAACAAGCAAGTGAAAAAAATAAATAAATAGTGGAAAGTAGATACTATTTAGCATAATTTGTAGGATAGTTCTTTTCCTTAGTTGTAGCTTCGCTTATATATTTAAATTTTTATTGCTTTGATTTAGATTTAATTAATTTATGTTAAATTAGAAGTTAGGTTAGGCTAGTTTACTTTTTTTGCTATTGATTAGAGTGATCCTACCATAACATTAAGGAACAACACTCATTAATATCAAATATATTAAATGTCTTAGAAATTTTAATTTAAAATTTGTCTCAATCCAGGCATTAGAGCATTGAGAGGACCTTTCCCTCATACGAGTGGAATGAGAAGGACACAGCTACAAGATTCCTTATGTTGGATTGGGTTGATCTTCAGAAGCATAGGAATGTGTGGTTGAAACTACTTATTAGTTGGCATCAATTTTAAGCTAGCTGCCAAGGGATGGCTGTTGCTATTTTAAATAAATTGGCAAGTGCACCAATCATTTGCAAAAGAGTACACTAGTAAGGTCAATCTCATGAGGAGTGAACTATTATGATGCTAGTGGTCCCTACTTTAAACTATCTAACCTAGCCAAAATTCAAGTGATTTTTTACCTAAAGTTATAATGGAAATCAATACATGAAATTGAAAACCAAGAAAAAACAAGAAACATGCTAAATGGGAAACTTTCCTAAAATGCACTTTCTAAAATTAAAACTTTCTAAAATTAAAAACTTCTAATTTTATGACTTTCCAAACTAAAACTTTCCTAAAATGCAATTTATCAAATTTAGTAAACTAACTTTCTTAAACATGAAATGAGTAACCAATCTAATGGAAACATGCTTTAACAAACTACTTTCCTAATCATGCAAAACTAAGAAAAGTAAGCTACCAAATCAACTATTTTAATAAGTATGGAAAATTTGATTACTTTCTAACTAAATAAGATGCAAAATAATGAAATCTAACTACAACTAAACAAAAGAAATTAATGAAAACAATTACTAACAACAATGAAAATAAAACTACCCAATTAGGATACATGTAACCATGGAATGGTATGCATGATTCATTGGATAAGAGTGGATTCAATCAGCTACTTTCGGAAAGCTAAGCATGCAATCTATTTCTAACATTAACTAAGTTATCTTACAACCTAATTGGGGATTGAAAAATTAAGTGAACAAGATTATATTGTGGTGGAAATTAACATACACCATTCATGCAAACAAATTCTAGTAGTAAGGTTCAATTACTATAAAATGTAAAACATGAAATTAATCACTTAAGGAATTCAAACATTCAAGAACAAAGTTAATTTACTGCTGGACACAAACATGAATTGCAAATTCAAACTAATATCATTGAATCATATCCAAAAAGTCATCAACATAACATTCCATACATGTAATCCAAATCTGAAAATTAATTGCTACTACAATGATGTTCACTTAATCTTAATCACTCCTGAATTAGAAGCCAAACTCTTCTTCAATCGTTCCAATATTCACTCATGAACAAGTATGCTTGAAATCAAGGGAGAATCCTATGCAAAATAAGGCAACAATCCAATGGAACTTAAGCAAACAAAGCTAGAAATCAAGAGGCCTAAAAGAGAATAAAGATGCAATGAAAGATAAAGAACAAAAATAGATTCAAGATGACTTCCCTTGGTTGTCACTACAAGGGAAAACCATACTTGAATCTTAGTTTAAAATTAAGGAAAGCTAAAGGAAAAATAAGGCAAACTAACATGAAAAGAAGAAAATTCCAACAAAGGCTAACCAACCTTCTAAGATGAACCAAAACTCCAGAAATCATAAGTTGAACACTTGAGGAAGAAGCATGAACCTTAAAAGATTGTAGCAGTACTCAAAGACATCTAAAAATCATAGGTGGAGAAATTTGGTTGGTTGGGAAGTTTCCTATTTGGAAATTCGTAGTGCATCTATTGGTGAGGTGGAAATTAAAGAAAAGTGGGGAGAAGTGAGAAAAACTGTAAAAATTGGTTGCTCTTATCCTATTGGTCCACATGGGATCATATTTTAATCCAATTTCCTTTAATTATCTTCAAAATAACTCATGGATAACTCTCTTGAATCATCTCCAATCCTAAACTTCCATTTAGCTTAGCTTGATAGTTTAAATGGCTAGCTTAGGAACCTTCATTGGCTTCTTTTCTTGCCTTCAACCCTTGGCTTGAGTGGCTTGAATTCCTTAGCTTGCCATATTCTTTCATGGCTTATATGGCTAAGGTGGCTTAAGTGGCTTCCATGCAAAAGTGGTGGGAATGCATGGCTTACTTCACAGGCCAACTTTGGCCGTGTTTAGCTCCTTTAATCACATCCATTACTAGTCCATAAGATGATTTTGAGGCTTTGACTCTATCTTTTGATCTTGATCTTCAATTCCATCCCGATCGCTCTAGGCCATTGGATCACCATCTTACTTTTTACAAAAAGTGAAAAATCCTAGTTAAATCCTAGAAAAACATGATTAATCACTTCCTTACCTTGGACTAGCTTCTAGACCTATAAAATGACAAACTTTTGGGTTATTAGGTCAAAAATGCATGTGTTATGAATTTTGGTCCAAAAAGTCTAATTTACCCCTATAAGTTGAAACATATGGATACTAATGGGTGGTTTTTATGTAAAATTAAACCCATATCACTGCCCCCAACAAGCATTTTGCTAGTCTCGAGAAAAACTTGTAGACAATCATTTTTCAGAAACAAATACAAGGTGCCACATTCATAGGTACTCGTGATTGCATCTAGCACATGCAATAAGCCCTTAAACTCCTAGGTTACCCCTAGCAGACAAGTTAGGTCTCATGAGAGTTTGCAGTGAATACAACTACAAAATTTCCTAAGGTTGATTCCACTATTCCATCTCAGAGAATCCTCATTCTTTAGCACTCTACTAGTTTTTCACAACTTAATGGAGAAGATTGACCATTTTACAAATCATACACATATACTAAAGACATTTCATTCTAGTTATTTCTCAGAGTGCATGTGTGTGTACAACCATTTAAGTCATGACTTCTAACTAGATATGCTTAAACTCTATTAGAAATATGCCTTGACCTCAAATCCTCTTAGGTATACTCTGAGAAATGGAGCTCTCATATAAGGGTTTAAACATATCTCTCTCATTATGTGACTGGATTCATTAAAGCTAATTGTGCACATAAATTTTTAAGTAGTAAAGAGACAAAGGAAAGTGATCCTTAAGAGTGGATGTTATCACCAAGAATAGTAGGAGTATTTTACCTTAATTCCTTCTTTTTATCTCCTCTTTGAGGCTATGTTCCACTTAAGGTCCACAAGTCTTCAACTAGGATGAAACATAGGCTTAGGTAATCTAAAGAAGGGTATAAGGATTTATAAGGTTCAAAATTGAGTAGAGTTCTTCAATGAATATATGTTAGGACACTTTTTGGTTTTGTTGAAGTGAATTTCCTTTGTATTCTTATCTTTCACCTTTTTTTTCTTTTTCTTTTGGCTTCTTTTGAAGAAAGTCTGCTAATTTGCTCACTTCTTTGACTTTTTATCCTCTTTTGAATTTTTCTATTAACTCTAGAAAATGGGTAATGGTTATTTATTTTACTTGTTCTTGTGGGTTAAAATGATTGGGGTTAAGAAAGAAAGGCTTAATAGTAGGCTCGAAGGGCTAACTAGTGGTATAGAATATACTGGGCATGTTTTATGTCTCTAAGTTGAACAAGGATGGCCTATATCATTTCCTAGGTTTCTTTAAAGCCTATCAGATTTAATAATTTTTTTAGAAGTAAAGCTATTATTCCTATTTACTCTTAATAGATAATGAAAACATGGATAATAGGATAAAAATAAGTTATGCACACTGGAGAAAGTGTGGAATTACTTATAACTCTCTTGAAAGAAGGTAGTCTCTAAACTTACTTGGTTATAGGTCTCCACTAATTTTCCTCAGGGTTTGTAAGTCATACATCTTTTTAGTCTTGAATATGCATTGTGTATAAATGGTTTCCTAGAATTAACTTTCATAAAATGCTTCAACACCTTAATAACATGCAAAACTAATCATATACACTCCCATTAAGAGGTGGAAACATTAGAAATACTAAACTCTAAACATCTAGTTCTCATCATAGTAAGGGAACTCTTTCAAACATGTTTTTTTTTCTTCTTAAAACTCAAGAAAATTCAAAATCCCTATATGCATCTACACCCCCCAACTGAATGAAACATTGTCCCTAATGTTTGAAAACATAGGAACCTATATGGAAAGATGTAGAAGATGGATATTTTAAAAACATCAGGGTTACCTCCTAGGGAGTGTTAAGTTTTATATCTTTAGCCAGACATAATGATGAGTGTAATGATGGTACCCTATAAGGGTTCCTGTAGTCGTAATCTAAGGCGGGTCATGATATTGAGCTGCCACTAATAGTATCTCATCAACCTCAAGATTAAGAATCTCTAGGAAAGGTTTTAACCTCTAACTATTGACTTTTTGGATTTCTCCATCCTTCTCAATCTTGATGGCCCCATGAGGATAAATAGTGTGTACTACTATATAAGGTCCGGTTCATCTAGATCTAAGTTTTCCTCGGAAGAGATGCAATCTAGAGTTATATAATAAGACTTTTTGTCCAAGTGTGAAGGATTTTCTTAAAATTTGGTGATCATATGCAACCTTCATCTGGTCTTTGTATAATCATACAAAGTCATATGCATCTTTCCTCAATTCTTTCAACTCATTAAGTTGTAGTTTTTAGTGGGTCCTAGTAGAATCTAAGTTAAAATTGAGCTTTTTGATAGCCCAATATGCTTTGTGCTCTAAATCTACTTCCAAATGGTAGGCCTTTTCATAGACCAGGTGATAAGGTGACCTTCCTATGGGGGTTTCATATATTGTACGATAAGCCCACAAATCATTGTTGAGTCTCATAGACCAGTCTTTCCTACTTGGATTGACTATCTTCTCTAGAATTTGCTTTGTCTTCCTATTAAATACCTCTACTTGACCACTGGTCTAGGGGTGGTATGGGGTAGCTATTCTATTGTTGGCACCATATTTTTTCATTAAATTCCCAAACACTTTATTACAAAAGTGTCTCCTCCTATCACATATTATGGTTCTTAGAGTACCAAACCTTGTAAAGATATTTTCTTTTAAGAACTTTACCATGACTTTGTGGTCATTGGTTTTGTCGAGTATAGCCTCCATCCACTTGGATACATAATCCACTCCCACTATGATGTATTGACTTTCAAAAGAATTAGGGAAGGGTCCCATGAAATCTATGCCCCAAACATCGAATGGCTCTACAATAAGTATTGGGTTTAAGGGCATCATATGTCTCCTCCCTAAACTACCAATCTTTGACACCTCACACATGTTGTGTAGTAAGCATGCGTATCCTTAAATATGATAGGCCAATAAAAACCATACTGTGAAAGTTTTGCAGCTATCTTTCTTGGGCTAAAATGGCCCCCACATGTATGATCATGGAAAAAGGAGATGATTTGATTATGCTCACTATCTAGCACACATCTCCTAATCACCTGATTAGGATAGTACTTAAATAAGTATAGGTCTTCCCAAGTGAAATATCAAACCTCAGTCAAAACTCTCTTTTCATCTTATTAGGTCCAATGATTAGGCATTTGTCCAGCAACAAGATAATTACTAATATCACTATACTAAGGCAACGGAGAAATATGCAATAGCTGTTCATTTAGGAAGGATTCAATTATAGGTGTGTGATCTCTAGTATGCTCCACCATTAGTTTGAATAAGTGATCTACTGCAACATTTTTGATACCTTTCTTGTCCCAAATTTCTGAGTCAAATTCCTATAGTAGAGTATCCAATGGATCAACCTAGGTTGTGCATCCTTTTAAGAAAGGAGGTACTTTAAAGTTGCGTGATCCAAGTACACTGTAACTTTAGACCCCAACAAGTAAGGACTAAACTTATCCAAAACAAACACTACAACTAACAACTCTTTCTCTGTTGTTGAATAATTAAGTTGCATCACATTTAGTGTTTTACTAGCACAATATATTACATGGGGACATTTATTGATGCGCTGCTTGAAACAGCTCCAATGGCATAATCAGACGCATCACACATAATCTCAAATGGTGCATTCTGATCTAGTTGTTGAATAATTCGTGTAGAAGTCAACTTGACTTTTAGTCACTCAAATGCTTTCTTATAGTCCTCGTCAAGGTAAAAAAATGGCCTCCTTTGTAAGTAAACTGTAGAGGGGCTTGGCAATTTTGATAAAATCCTTAACAAAGCATTTGTAAAAGCCAGCATGGCCTAAAAAGGAGCAAATTTCATTCATTGTCCTTGGTGAGGGAAGGTTGGCTATCAAATCCACTTTTGCCTTATCAACTTCTATCCCATTAGGTGATATTATGTGGCCTAAAAATATCCCACTTTGTACCATAAAATGACACTTCTCCTAGTTTAAAATAAGATTTGTCTCCTTACACCTTGCTAGAACTAACTTTAAGTGGTGCAGGCACTCATCAAATGATGACCCAAATATTGATAAGTCATCTATAAACTCCTCAAGAAACCTTTCTACAATATCAGAGAAAATACTCAACATACACCTTTGAAATGCAGTTGGAGCATTGCAAAGCCTAAGAAACATATGTCAATAAGCGAAGGTTCCAAAGCACCAAATGAAGGTAGTCTTCTCATGACCCTCTGGTGCTATAGGCATCTGGTTATAGCTGGAATATCCATCCAAAAAATAGTAATAGCTATGTCTAGCTAACCTCTCTAACATTTGGTCAATGAAGGGTAGAGGAAAGTGATCTTTCCTCATGACCGCATTCAACTTTCGATAGTCAATGCAAACTCTCCACCCAGTGGCCATGTGAGTGGGGGGACTAACTCATTATCCTCATTTTTTACTACCATGGTCCCAAATTTCTTAGGTACAACCTAAATGGGGCTGACCCAAGTATTGTCAAAGATAGGATATATATTACTAACATCTAAAAGCTTTAGGACTTTATCTCTAACCACATCCTTCATATGGGAATTATGTTGTCTTTGAGTTTCTCTAGAAGGTTTTGCATTTTCTTCTAAGTGTATCCTATGCATGTAGATTGCTGGACTAATCTTTTTATGTCTGCTATCATCGACCCTAGAGCAATATTATGTTCCTTAAGGTCATCTAAAAGCTTACTGTGATGACCCGGGTTTTCCCATGCATTTTTAAATGCAATATCTAATTCCTAATGTGGGATGCATCCCTATTTGAAAACCATTTTATAAAAAACCATGCAATGCAGCGGAAAAGCTTTCACATTTTAAACTCATTTTGAAAACCCTGAGTGTCATTTGCTTTTACAACAACTAAAGTAGTTTTTGAAAAACTTTAGAAATCATAAATGTTTTTCCTCAGGTTTTTCCAATCACAGCACATAGCCGAACTGTAAATTAATAGAAATACTTGTCCAAAGGGTAGAGAGTTTACTCACATGTATAGTTGTCTCCTTTGTTTATTCACTTGCTCATAGCACTAACATAGGCGTCCTCTACTCATGAATGGAACTATCCTGAAAATTGTTAAGGATAAGGTGAGTATATACTATACTCAGTAGCAGTCTACCACTACTAGTTGTACAATGCATGCTATGTTTAAAATCATATGCTCTTTAAATCATGTGCATGTTCGAACAATCATGGTCAATATGGATATTAAAAACCACTGTCAAATTGGAATACAGACGACTTAAAGAAATAGCATAATCCAAGTCGAAAGTATCATATGTCATAAACATAATGATATGCATAAGATGCTCCACTGAATCGAACTCATGGATATCTGGTATGGTCGACCAACCTCATGTCATGCCATATGCAATGCAAGTAAATCCTCAAACCATAGGGTCCAACTATGCCCACGACCTCGCCGCCGTGTGGTCCCCGAGTACCTGAGGACACAGGGTCATATGCCTCCACGAGACATATGACACTTCGACCCACTGTCATGACACCAGTGGTAGGCCCCTGTACCACATGCAGTCGAAGTAGGGACGTTGCCCTTTTTGGGCATGGTACCCATCCACCTAATAGTGGTAGAGGCTAGAGGTCAACCCAAACCTCTCGGCATAGTGCCCACTAGGTTATCAGCCCAAATCATATCAAATCAAACAAGTGAAAACCTCTTTTTCAAAACCTGTCCTCTTTGGGTCCCTCACAATTGCCTACCGAGCATCTTTTGGGCACTCCAGCGTCTTTTGGTAACCCTCAAGGACATGCAATCTTTCAGAAACTCAATGCTCACAAATCATGCAATATATGCATTTGTTTGCAAAACATATCTATGCATAATGTATATGCAATTATTTGCAAAACATATCTATGCCGAAACATATCTATGCATAAAGCATTTATCATATGTATGCTCAATTAAGTCATGCTAAACAAGTTATATAACTTATACTTAAAACATGCATAAAACAATCATGGCTCTTTTAACAAGTCTAGTATCGATAGAGCACCTACCTCAAAGTCTCCTGGAGTCGCGTCCTTTATCACTTTAACCCGTCCCTGGGTCTCATTTATAAACACTTGGGTATGAATAGATACAAGGAGTCCTTATCAATTTCAATCTATTAGATTGCTAGATCTGCCTTTTAGGGTCCATGGGTCCTTGCCTAATTCATTGTCAGGCTAGATCCTATGATGTGGATCTACTATTCCATAGCTAACTCTGTAAATTGTCCTTTAATCCTAGCTTTAAAGTCTTATTGGGTCCGCGTGTCCCAGTTCCCAGGACACCCGTGCATCCTAGTTGAACCGTGATTGCCTCACATGCGTGTGCGCCCAAAGGTCGTGCCAGGGACCGTGTTTTGCATGCGCATCATCGCACGGATGCACCTTGTAGCATGGCGCGTCTCAGCTCCCAGGGCACTCCGTGCATCCTGGTTGAGCCAGGACCCGTGCCCCATGTCGTGCGCGCACCTGAAGGCCGCACCTGGGACAGTGTATGCACTGTTGTACACCTGGAACCCGTCCCAGGTGCATGTGTAGCATGGCATCCCTGGGACGCCTTGTTCATGCAGGGCCGTCTAAACGGCTTGGGAATGTCCTCCAACCCAGAAATTTGGCTGGAAAAAGGCCAGATCTGGCATGGATCTTGGCCTGGGGGAAGTGAAATGGAGGAAAGGGAAGGAGGGGCTTACCTGGGTAGCATGGGGACGCCCTTTTCCGGGTGGTGCGGCTCCTCCTTTCCGCCTGAAAACCCTTGGTTGCTGGAAACTCGAAGAAGGGGAAAATCGTGCAAGGCCGGAACAAGAGAAGAGAGGCATGGGGAGATGGCCTGCCCGACTAGGGCCTAGCCATTGCCGGAGATTGCAGAGAGATGGGTTCTCTATTTTTGCCGAAAAATTCAAGATTTGAGGGTTTCTGGAGAAGTCTAAGGAGGAAGACGACAGGGGGTGCCGTTATCAAAACGGTCCCCTGCGTTTTTCATCCTTTTTCATTTTAAACATTTTCTGTTTAAATTCTAGAAATACCCCTATCTTTAAACGGCTGTAACTTCTTCATACGAACTCCATTTTGGGTGATTTTTGAGGCGTTGGATTCCACTTTTCGAGTAGAATCTAATGGTACTAAGTTTCCTCACAAATTCCTTCGTTTACTATTTTAAATAAAGTGAAACATTTAACTCAGTTTATTTCCTATAGAATGTTCAATTTTCGTTAAAAATGGTGCAAATTGCTCGAGTATTACATTATTACCCCCTTAAAAGAATTTCGTCCTCGAAATTCCATAAATTATCATCTTCAAGGTATTTTGTCTTTTGGACAACTTCTTGGTGAATGCATTCCCCCCTTAGGAATCAAATATAGGCTCAACCTCAATTTATCATTTCTATTGTTCCTTCTATAAGGCCTTACCTATGAGGGCTACTTTTGCTGCGTACTCTGATGCATACTCTCATACGTGCCAGTTTAACAATACCAGTTTCTAGCTGTAACTCATCTTTCTTGAAATTCTTAGATGCCTATCATGTATAGGATAGTCTCCTCGTAGGATCATGCTTCTTTATTTATGTATAAATTACTCCATGATCATATTATCTTATTTCCCATAGTCCTTTTTGAATATCATAGAATGATCCCTTTTTTTTCTTGTCTTTCATCTAGTGATCTCTTCATCATTCATATCTCCTTCTAATGGTTGGTTATATGTCATTAGTAAGAGTCCAAAAATTACCTTCTTTCTATTGTGTCTAACTTTGCTTCTTGTTTTTATATTTGTCCCCAAGATACTTCAATAACTGACATGGTATCATGCGCTCTACATATAAACCCTTGATTAACTTTGAATTTCAACTGTCTGTCGTTTTCCATATGTGACTTTATTCCCCGACCAAAGTTACATAAAATCATGAAATCCAATTAGTAGCATCTCCCATCGAAGACCTTATCATATACTGAAAGTAAAATGTCCTAACGCTATATCCAGTTTCATAACTATTGAATTCATTAAACGCTTTTCTTCGTGAAGATTTTATCCAAACTCAAGTCGATTCATCATCATGGATCAAATGTTCTCGTCCAAAGGCCTATCTCACTATTCACATCAATTTGTCATTAGGATTTTCAATAATGTTCCCATTTATGCAAAGAAAAAAGTCTCTTATTCATAACCGAGTACCCTTACTAGGTCATGGTTGAATCCTTTGTCATCATCCTCTTTGTCCTTTCTTTGCTTGATAGTTTTCTTCGTAACCTTTCAGTCCAAAAGTTCTATACTCCCTCCAGTAGGGTTAGTCCTTAAGAAATTCCTTCATTGATTTTTCGTACTTGGTATATGCTCATAAAAACTAACTATTTGTCTAAAGGCAACGTAACATTAATTCTTCACCTTATAGTGTGCTAGCCATCTCACCTTTTCTCCTTTCATCCCCCATGTCAATATATTGTTTAATCTTTTATCAAGGCTTTATCATCAACCATGCTATCTGTATTGTCAAGAGGTATAAGTAGTGATTTTCTCAATTCCTCAAATTTTATCCTTCAAGTGCCTCCTCATACTTAGCTTATAATAGCAGTTCTCGTTCCATAACTACTACATCAAGTTATGCTAAAGCTGTTAAATCATCAAATTTTGAAAAACACTCAGGTAAGCATGGAACATTTTTGTAGACATATAGAAAGACTTTATTCGATTACCTGTTGATCTCTTTCCAGATATCTCTTCGTCATAAGCTCAGGGGTCTCCAAATTGATCAGTACTTATCTACCTTTCTTTTCAATCCAAGTCAGTAGTAATTTCTTCACCTTGTCATGGTAGCCATTAAGGTTTGGAAAATCTTTCATATTAGTTTAGATCACTTCTTATTTTTGCTCCTATCTCAGTTGCAATTGTCCTCATCAACTGACCTCATACCCTCAAATGACTTAGTTTAACAAGTACTTCTTTCAAGGAAAACTCACGTCTAAATACTTTTAATATCCCTTTGAGTTTATAACTTCAACTACTAACTCATAAATACAACATACTTGATTAATTAGGATGGGATACCTTTATTTAGTCAATAGTACTCTAATGGTAATGACTAAATAATGGTCTTAAGATTTTTGCTCTTCCAATCTATGATAGCAAGGCCTCAATTTGATTCTTGATGGTACCTTACTTGCTAAATGGACAAGTCATCATTCCCGGCTTAATTCCTTTTTCAATATACTTTATTGGCAAGGTGGGATATTACCAAATTTTCCTTTTTATGGATTATATCCATTGGTGTTCCCCATAAGCTAATGGATCCGATAAGAATCTAATTGTAATAATTGATATCAAACCATTTAATTTCTAGTTGGTCACCATTCCTCTTCCAAAATTTCTTGTCGCATAATCTCCTGATACTCTACTCAAAGTCTTAAACCCCATATGCTTTCTCTCTATTATATGCATTTACAATAACATCATCGCCAACTCAACTATTATTATTCCTTTGAATTTGATTGGTTTATCTTCCCAGATGATTCAAGATGAAAAATTTCTATGGATCTATTCTTTCAATAAAGTCATGACCTTCTTTTTTGAATATTCAATATTCATTGAATAATGGTAGTTACATCTCTATCTCTTTCTCTCTTTTCTTCAAAAATCCTCATTTGGTCTACCTGGATCAATATCTCCATATGCTTTGTTGCATATAATTGATACTTAATCTATTCCTTTACGTAACATATATGATAAAATGAATGCTTTTCAGAAATTCTAAACTGTCTTAAGATCATTGAAATCCTCAATTGCCTGTAGCCTCAATAAAATTCATACAATGTCTTAATAACGACATTGACGTTTTGATCATGCTATACTTTTCTTACAAGTTCATGTTAGGATCAATCTATTATCACAGATCTATCATTCCCAATATTATTGTCAAAAATCTTTTGATAACTCGGTCGAATTCATTTCCCTATCATATTCGTGTTATGTTTCTCTTAATCACATGATATGTCACTTGTATACATCTTCTTATTTGCTCCATAATACTTAGGTAGTTATTTATTTGATAGCACTTAACTCTTCACAAGACTCCAATTAGGGTATCCAAAATTGAGCTAAGTCTTTCAAGATCCATACCTTTGTGATCTAGTACGAGTCACAGTTATTTCCTAATATTATCTTGCATTTTCATCCCTCTTAGATTATCATCAAAATCTTCTCAGAGTCCATCTTTTATATCTCTTATCATACTCGTATCATATCCTTGTGATAGTGTACTCATATTCTGATATTCTTCATGATGGTAAGATAGCCATCTAGGTTTCTCCGATTTTCTTATCTTTGGTGAGATTGATCTATTACAGGTCAGAACTATCTATTAACAAGTCCACTAACATCTTCATTCATCACTCTCATCATAATATGATCCATATATGAGTTTTCATATTTGCACCACACAACAATCCTTAATCCTTAAGTCTTCTTAGACTAGATTTTGGATAAGGGTTGCACTATCCTCTGCCTAATTATTTGTTAAACCAGGCTGGTTTCACCTATTTATTTATGGTGAACTGCCTTGAGCATTAATATTGTAATCCTCAAATAGAAGTAGTCATCTCTACTACTCCTATTTATACTACTCCTTGATTTTCTCTATTGTCTATGACCCTTGGACATGCTAGATTGGTTGTGAAAGGATAAAACCTGGGCTCTCATACCAACTGTGATGACCCGGGTTTTCCCATGCATTTTTAAATGCAATATCTAATTCCTAAGGCGGGATGCATCCCTATTTGAAAACCATTTTATAAAAAACTATGCAATGCAGTGAAAAATCTTTCACATTTTAAACTCATTTTGAAAACCCCGAGTGTCATTTGCTTTTACAACAACTAAAGTAGTTTTTGAAAAACTTCAAATATCATAAATGTTTTTCCCCAGGTCTTTCTAGACACAGCACACAGCCCAACTGTAAATTAATACAAATACATGTCCAAAGGGCAGAGAGTTTACTCACATGTATGGTTGTCTCCTTTGTTTATTCACTTGCTCGTAGCACTAACATAGGCGTCCTCTACTCGTGAATGGAACTATCCTGAAAATTGTTAAGGATAGGGTGAGTATATACTATACTCAATAGCAGTCTATCACTACTAGTTGTACAATGCATGCTATGTTCAAAATCATATGCTCTTTAAATCATGTGCATGTTCGAACAATCATGGTCAATATGGATATTAAAAACCACTATCGAATTTGAATACTGACGACTTAAAGAAATAGCATAATCCAAGTCGAAAGTATCATATATCATAAACATAATGATATGCATAAATTGCTCCACTAAATCCAACTCATGGATATCTGGTATGGTCGACCAACCTCATGTCATCCCATATGCAATGCAAGTAAATCCTCAAACCATAGGGTCCAACTATGGCCACGACCTCACCGCTGCGTGGTCCCCGGGTACCTGAGGACACAGGGTCATATGCCTCCACGGGACATATGACACTTCAACCCAGTGTTGTGACACCAGTGGTAGCCCCCTGTACCACATGCAGTTGAAGCAGGGACGTTGCCCTTTTTGGGCATGGTACCCATCCACCTAATAGTGGTAGAGGCTGGAGGCCAACC
Organism: Warburgia ugandensis; assembly: GCA_035236585.1. Lineage (NCBI taxonomy): Eukaryota > Viridiplantae > Streptophyta > Magnoliopsida > Canellales > Canellaceae > Warburgia > Warburgia ugandensis. Next base: position 50,822,529 of record CP141127.1, on the reverse strand, counting down.
CAAACCTCTCGGCATAGCGCCCACAAGCTTATCAGCCCAAATCATATCAGATCAAACAAGCAAAAACCTCTTTTTCAAAACCTGTCCTCTTTGAGTCCCTCACAACTGCCTATCGAGCGTCTTTTGGGCGCTCCAACATCTTTTGGTAACCCTCAAGGACATGTAATCTTTCAAAAACTCAATGCTCACAAATCATGCAATATATGCATTTGTTTGCAAAACATATCTATGCATAATGTATATGCAATTATTTGCAAAACATATCTATGCCGAAACATATCTATGCATAAAGCATTTATCACATGTATGCTGAATTAAGTCATGCTAAACAAGTTATATAACTTATACTTAAAACATGCATAAAACAATCATGGATCTTTTAAAAAGTCTAGTAGCGATAGAGCACCTACCTCAAAGTCTCCTGGAGTTGCGTCCTTTATCACTTTAACCCGTCCCTGGGTCTCATTTATAAACTCCTATGTATGAATGGATACAAGGAGTCCTTATCAATTTCAATCTATTAGATTGCTAGATCTGCCTTTTAGGGTCCATGGGTCCTTGCCTAATTCATTGTCAGGCTGGATCCTATGATGTGTATCTACTATTCCATAGCTAACTCTGTAAATTGTCCTTTAATCCTAGCTTTAAAGTCTTATTGGGTCCGCGTGTCCCAAGTCCCAGGACCCCAGTGCATCCTAGTTGAACTGCGACCGCCTCACATGCATGCATGCCCAAAGGTCATGCCAAAGACCGCGTTTTGCATGCACACATGCATGCTCAAGAGACGCACTATGACGCTCATCATCGCATGGACGCACCTTGTAGCATGGTGCGTCTCAGCTCCCAGGGCACTCCGTGCATCCTAGTTGAGCCAGGACCTGTGCCCCATGTCGCGTGCGCACCTGAAGGCCGCACCTGGGACAGTGTACGCACTGTCGTACACCTAGAACCCGTCCCAGGTGCATGTGCAGCATGGCATCCCTGGGACGCCTTGTTCATGCAAGGCCATTTGAACGGCTTGGGAACGTCCTCCGGCCCAGAAATTCGGCTGGAAAAAGGCCAGATTCGGCATGGATCTTGGCCTGGGGGAAGTGAAACGGAGGAAAGGGAAGGAGGGGCTTACCTGGGTAGCCTGGGGACGCCCTTTTTCGGGTGGTATGGCTCCTCCTTTCCGCTTGAAAACCCTTGATTACTGGAAACTCGAAGAAGGGGCAAATCGTGCATGGCTAGAACAAGAGAAGAGAGGCATGGGGAGATGGTCGGCTCGACTAGGGCCTGGCCGTTGCTGGAGATTGCAGAGAGACGGGTTTTCAATTTTTTCAGGAAACCCCAGTCTCAAACAACTAGAAAAAACGCTGGAAACCGTGGTTTTTGGAGAGGGGAGATGGGGTTTTTATAGAGGGGTGAAGGCGGTGCCCCTCAATGGCAGTGGCAGACTTCTCTGGAAACTTCGGGATTTGAGGGTTTCTGGAGTCTGAGGAGGAAGAAGACAGGGGGTGCCGTTATCAAAACGGCCCCCTGCGTTTTTCGTCCTTTTTCGTTTTAAACGTTTTCTGTTTAAATTCCAGAAATATCCCTATCTTTTAACGGCCGTAACTTCTTCATACGAACTCCGTTTTGGATGATTTTTGAGGCGTTGGATTCCATTTTTCGAGTAGAATATAATGGTACTAGGTTTCCTCACAAATTCCTTAATTTACTATTTTAAATAAAGTGAAACATTTAACTCAGTTTATTTCCTATAAAATGTTCAATTTTCGTTAAAAATAGTGTAAATTGCTCGGGTATTACACTTACCGTCCAATTCATTATCTGAATCTAATGATATTATCATATGTAAGGTTTCATTTGGGCCTAGGTAGGAATATTTCAAGTTGTCAGGTAAGGGTTTTAGGTCCGGAGATGGTGGTTGCTCTATTGAGGGTATTGGGATAGATTCAGAAGGTGGGAGTGGTTTGACACAAGGACCCCACTTGGAAGTATCCATGATTGGAGTAGCCTCCAGAAGGTTGTTTACCTTCTCAATAGACTTGTCTATATCAAATTCTCCATTAAAGTGCATTAGACAAGTGTCTAGTGGGTCATAGATGGACAATGGTGAATGGATGTCATTAATTGGACACTTGATCAAATTGACATACAAGAATTATCAAAGTCTAAATATTGCTGATCAATGTTAAAGACATTTAACTTAACTTTCATGCTATTGAACTACAATTTCATTACACCATTCCTATAATTAATAATGGCATTGGACATCACTAAGAATGGATATCCAAGGATAACTGGAATCTAACTACCGAGATTAGATACAAGTTGAGTGCTTAATACAATGAAATCAACTGGGTAATAGAGCTAGTCCACCTATATTAAGACATCGTCAACCATACCACAGGGTATCTTGACAGATCTATTAGCCAATTGCTGTGTGGTAGCGGTTGGTTTTAGCTCACCGAGTCTTAGTTGCTCATAGATAGGATATGGCACTAAGTTGATACTCACCCCTAGGTCAAATAATGCCTATCTATGACGTGATCTTTAATAATGGGGGAAATGGTAGGACACCTTGGATCTCTAAACTTTGGTTGGGTCTTGTGTTGAATCAACGAGCTTACCTGCTTGGTGAGCAAAGCTTTCTTTTGTACATGTAGCTTTCCTTTTCTTGTGTAGAGCTCTTTTAAGGACTCGGCATAGGTGGGGATGTCTTTCATTGCATTGAGTAATAGAATATCGATTTGGACATAAATACATTCATTAACTCATTTAGGTTTGTTCCCTTTCTAGCGTTGTTCACTAACTGAGAAAAACGGGCTTTAGGCACATAGGGTGCCTCCATTCTACCAATTTTTTTTGTTTTTTCTCTTTCTCCTATGTTTTGGTTGCCTCTTTCTCCTCTGTCATTTCATTATCTTACCTTATTTTGTTATTCATTTGATAAAACTGCTCTTAATGGTGGTTATAAACTTGGCATGCTCATGAGGGTTAAGGTTTTGAGAACTTGACTATGACGACCCGGGTTTTTGTAACACGTTTTGTAATGTGTTTTGAAAGGCAGGGCCCTTAAGAGTGTAAAAAATTTTCGCAAAACAAAGCAACGGAAATTCTTTTCTTTAGAACTTATTTTGAAAACCCAAGTCACCACTTCATACATAACATAAGTACAATTTGTGTACAAAATAAAATTCCATTGAAGGAATATACTTTTATTAAATTTCCAGGATCCATCTAGTGGTTCACAGTACAGCCAAATCTATTACAGTACTTGTCCAAATTATATAATCCAAAACTCAAGCTCACCATACAATAAAACTCTCAACAAAGAAAAATACATGTCTTCAAGGGTATACCTTGAAGATTATTCTCTTTAGGTCTTCTATCGTCTTCAGCTCCTAACTCTCCTTCCCTGTATTTGAGATATTGCAACATTTACAATATCTCAGCAAGCAATGCTTGGTAGGCGATTCAAGAAGCATAATAATTGACAATGTAATTCCAATACTTCATAATCTCATTATCCCTTAACATATTCATGTCTCTACTCTTTACTTTGTAATTTATGTATATCTATATATATACATACTCTTCATGAGTAAACCAGTTAAATTTATGATAGTCAAATATCATTCCCAACTAAGCTAATCAATTCTCTTCATTATGAGAATTTAGTATTACAGCTAATCTTATACTGGGAATTTTCCTTCTTGGGAAATATTGGTAATATACAATTACCTAGCATTTCATTATGCTACAACATAAGGCATTTCACTATGCCTATTCCCATATGCATCATAGTGCAAAATAATCGAAAAGGTTACTATGCTGCAGTCTGATCCGAACTAGCGCGCTCGAATAAATGCCTTGTTCACCACTGATACCACAGTGGAAAATATTATGTCATTGCCTATATGGGGGGGCCAAAACTTTCACAGTGGTGGCCTTCCCATAATTGCCACCACTTGACTTTTAGCCCCTCTTTGGGCAAGGTATCATCATATCATCAAATTTCAAGGAGCGGGTGGCCAAACCCTCATAACTCCTCTAGCAATAGCATTCCCCTAGGCTTATGCCTATTAAAACAAACTCACATTCCTCCAAGCTTGTGTGTAAAATAGATTTCATATATATCAGACCATATGTCTGCTTACTTAGGGCTGAAATATTTTCTAATTCCCTATTCATTTATAGTTTAGTCCTTAACCATCTTATATGTGTTTGATTGGATCATAAGGTTTTCAAGAGATTTAATACAAGTATTAAAATTACTCTTGTCAACATAAGACCATGAGTTCAATCATGAATATCTCATGTAAATGCATTCATCAAATCCTCCTACCTTTAAGGATTGATCTCTTTTCCCCAATCTTCCATGATCCTGATTGATGTATGTAATCTGTACATCCATACATATTGTCAATATATAAATTTTGAACAATCCTATTGATCACTAGATCTAATGTTTAGAATGATCTTTAGATCATTCATATCTAAGTATTTTTCTATCTCTAAGTCTTTGTGTGTCCATCTCCTTGATCTTGATCTTTCAGAGATCCATTGATTTACAATCTACACATGTTGATGAAGAATAGGGTCCTAGATCTTCTATCATCTAGTTCTTCTTTGATCTAGGTTCAATTATTAGATCATCCCTAAGGAGGATGATCTTGGTTTTCTTCCTTGAATCATCTTTGATCAAGGGTTTGGATTATCTAATCTAATGAACTATAACAAGCAAACTAATAAACATGCATACTAAGTACAATATAATATTCTTATTCTTATTGTTCTTGATCATCCAAGATCTAATGGATCTTGTTTGATCATCCTTATCTTACTTACTGTTTTTATTAGGGTTGGGTAATTTACTAACCTTTTATGCTCTTATTATTATTATTCAACCAATTAATGTGCTGGTTGAAGGTAACTTATTCAAGCCTAAATCTACACTGCTCCTCTTATTTCCAATTGGCTAAGACTTACTAGCTGAATGGGTGAACACAAAGTGATTACTTCAATCCTCATGTAAGGAGGCGTTTAGACCTCACAAACGTCAATGGAAGGTAGGGGAAGAGCGAGACTCTATTAGATAACCCCCTTAACCACTATGTTCATCATTCACTAGAATGACCATCCCTCAATCTTTCATAAGGTTCCTATAAGCATGTTTACCCCAAGTACTCTTTCTAATGGATTTTAATTAAGTCCATGAATATTTATAATGTCATTCATGGGGTTTATTATTCTTCTCCTAGTTTGGGCCAAGGATTTGATAATCCTTATATTGTCCTACGAACTTTAGCCCTTACTAATTAAGTCCAAAGTACTCCATTCTTATTTGTGTCATGAAACTCTACTTTTCATTAGATTACATTTTTGATGTTTTATGCTCTTTATCTTATAACAAGTAGATCTACTAATAACATTTAACCATAAATGATTTATAAATTTAAAGCATAAAACTACATAATTTAACACTTAATGATAATGAGACAAGGTACTTAAAATTACTCTAACATGATTTCCAACTAATATACCTTAATAACTCAATTTAAACTAACATGGACTTAAGGTATAATCTCATACTATAGTATAAACTTATATGAAATTCTAGCATGGTCCTGCGTTAGAATGGCATGAAATCATACTAAAGTGCCCCTAAGATAATTAAATCTAGCACCTTATGATAACAATGAAATCACATATCATGCTAAAGTCTAAATGTTATACTAGCATGCTTTATAACATAATCATATTTAAAATGCTATTATATAAAATAAAACTAATGACATTAACGTTTTTAGAAACCGTTACTTATGATCCAACCATTAGATCTTAGATCTTTCCCTTTGATTAAGGGTATTAATTATATTTAGGGTATTTTCTTTATTAAGGTCCAAAGATCATATTGATCCATTTTTGTCATAATCCATCCATGATTTCTTAGATTTCATTATATCAACATTCATTTTATCCATCCCAAGGATCTGATCACACTTGATCTCATTGATCAAGTGGGTCCCTTTGTATTTTTAAGGTTTTTCTACCATAATGGGTTGATCCCTTAATATATCTCAGATATGTCCAAATAAACCATAGATATCACTTTATTTCAATAGTATATCATTAGTACAATATATTTTCAAGATCTGATCATATCAGATCTTGTAAATCTAGGTAATTGAAAACTTGTTTCGTTAATACAGAAAGTTTTACTGAATATTATGTATATTTTATCATTTCATTAGAAAATATATGTTTCAAGCTTTCCATCTTCTTTCTGATCTTAATTTGAAGTTTAGATGACTCCAAAATGTGCTCTAGAAGTTTACAGTCCTTCCTAGGGCTTGGATTTGATCTGGGCCCAAGGAACGGATGGCCTAGATTAGTCGGGCGGAACGCGCTCGGTTCGTTGGGCGCTTCCCCTGCGATGAAATGCGGAAGCGCCTGCATGGGGCATCCATGGACGCGCGCGAGACGTCGTCGCATGCGCTTGCTGGAGCGCGCGTGTGGCGTTTCACATGTCGTCCGTCCGTTCGGGAGAGCAGACTGTCCATTTGGACCGTCCAATCAATCCCTTCTCAATTGAGGGACCAAACCTTCATGAAAATTCATGAAAATTGTACCCTAGAGGTTTTAGACCCTACTGGATCAATTGGTAAGGTCTGATTTTCCATCAGAGCCCTCTATAGGCCTGAATTGAAGGTACTGTTATTACTTTTGTTTTTCATCAAAATAAATTACAATAAAATAAAATTTTCATTAAACATAAGTAAACATGTATAGAAAGTATTCCCACCTACCTGGTTGGAGAAAAACCTTGGTTATATGCCCAATTTGAAAAGAATACCTTGTTGATGAAGATATGGCCTAAGATCCACCTTTCTTGCAAATTCCCGTTGTTTGAACCGTTAGATCTTGAAATTTCTTTGGGGGTTTTGTAGATAAGATATGGTGGGAAGTTTGGACAGTGGAATTGATGAAATTAGATCTGTAACAGAGTGCCTAATTGATTTTAGGTCCCTTCTTCCAATCTAAAAAGAAAAAAAAAATTGAAAAGAGAGATATTTCTTGGAAATTTTGGGTTTTTGGGGATGGATCTAGGTGTACGTTTTTAGGGAGAGTGAAGAAAATTTTGTGGGAATTTTATGAGCATTTTTGGAGGGCTTTTGAGGTTGTATTTATAGGCATTTTGGTCTTTTTTTCATGATTATAATATTTAATTTATTATTATTAATTGGCATGATAGTCTCCCATGCTCCATTTTTCTTCCTGAAGACCAGCTGATGTTTGTTGACCCATGACGCCCCGTGGGCTACTCATAAGATTCGTTTTTGGGTCCCTTGTGAGCCCCACATGGTGTAAAAAGACCGTTTTGCCATTTATGTATAAAATTTTGGGTTTTATTATCAAATATTAAAATTCTCATCCATGACTAACCTTACTAATGTTGTGACGACCCGAGTTTTTTTTATAATGCAAATTTGATGAAAAGGCGAGATCTCTTGTTTTATAAATATGAAATGCATGAAAATCTTTTCCTTTCTGGAAAACAATCTTTTGTATAAAACCCCGAGTGTCAAAACACATTTTCCAATTATCTAGCCATGGCAAAATTTTAAATCAACATTATTCCCAAGAAAGTGTTAGTCACAGCCTCAGCTATAGAAAGTAACTACACTCAAGTAACATTGAAAGATAAGGTAGGGGTTTACTTGCACTTAGTCTGGGTGTCTTCTGTCACAGGCGTACCTTGTCCTTAAGTGTTTACTTTATGTCTGAAAAATGTTGAGGATTGGGTGAGTATATACTATACTCAGTAGGAGTCCATGACTACTAGTTTTATAATGCATGCGATGTTTTAAAATCATATGCTTTTTCAAAACATGTGCATGTTCGAACACTCAAGTTCAATATCGAGATTAAAAACCATTATCGAATTGGAATACTGACGACTTAAGGAAATCACATAATCCCAGTAAAAAATATCATATATATATCATAACATAATGTTATGCATAAGATGCTCAACTGAAAGCTGTTGTTGTACGTGAACTCTACCAGCAGTAGGTTTTCATCCCAGCTTTGCTTCCAATCGAGGGCACAGGTTCGCAACATATCTTCTACTATTTGGATTGTGCGCTCTGACTGTCCATCGGTCTGTGGATGGAAGGTTGTGCTATAGTTCAAGGAAGATCCTAAGGATTTTTGGACGGACTTCCAGAGTTGTGAAGTGAAGAGGCTATCCCTATCTGAAGTGATACTAAGGGGTATACCATGTAAACTCATTATCTCTTTGATGTATAACTGAGATAGGCTGTCAGTGGATTGGGTATGGCGTATAAGAAGGAAATGGGCTGTCTTAGTCAATCTATCAACAATTACCCAGATCATGTCATGACCTTTAGAGGTCCTAGGTAATCCTACAATGAAGTCCATGGTAATATGGTCCCATTTCCATTCAGGTAACTCAAGGGGTTGTAACAATCCCACAAGTCTTTGATGTTCAACCTTTACTTGTTGACATGTTAGACACTTTGCCACAAATTCCCCTATGTCTCTTTTCATACCATCCCACCAATATTGTCTCTTTAAGTCTTGATACATCTTATTTCCTTCCAGGTGTATAGTATACTTAGACCGATGAGCCTCTTTTAAGATTTCTTGTCTTAACTCTTCATTAGTCGGTAACACTAATCTTCTTTGCTTGTAGACGCTACCATCTTCCCCTTTAGTAAACCCTGGTTTTCCTATGAAAGCTTGTATATCTGAATCTCCTTTCTGTTCTTGCTTAACCTTTTCGTTAACAGCTGACTTTATTGTTAGTCCTGCCATAATGATCTTGTGCTTACTTATGTCTGGTTTCCATGTGATTACTTCTTGTAATAGCTTCCATCTCTTAGTTAATAAACTTGCACACATCCCTTGGGTTTTTCTACTTAATGCATCAGCTACCACATTAGCTTTTCCAGGGTGATAATGAATGGAGAAGTCATAGTCTTTTAAGTATTCCATCCATCTTCTTTGTCACATGTTTAAGTCTTGTTGGGAAAAGATATATTTAAGACTCTTATGATCTATAAAAACTTCAAACTTTTCCCCATATAAATAATGTGTCCAAATTCACAAGGCAAAGACTATGGCTGCTAATTCCAAGTCATGGGTCAGGTAATTGACTTCATGATTCTTGAGTTGCCGAGAAGCATAAGCAATTACCTTTTATGTTGCATAAGTACGCAGCCTAGTCCTTGTTGCGAGGCATCGCTATATATCTCAAATCCGCCACTTCCTGAAGGTAAGGTAAGGACAGGTGCTGTAGTTAACCTTCTTTTTAGTTCTTGGAAGCTTTCCTCACATTTATCAGTCCATTCAAATCTTGTGTCTTTCCTGGTCATCTTAGTTAGAGGTAAAGCAATTTGTGAAAAACCCTCGATGAATCTCCTGTAATATCTGGCAAGTCCTAAGAAGCTTCTTATTTCTGTGACTGTCCTAGGTCTTTCCCATTTCTGTATTGATTCAACCTTAGCAGGGTCGACTACTATGCCATCTTGAGAAATAATGTGTCCTAAGAAATTAACCCTTTCTAGCCAAAACTCACACTTAATAAATTTTGCATATAACTTGTGTGCTCGTAGGGTGTTTAATGTTATCCTTAGATGTTCCTTATGGTCTTCAGGAGTTTTAGAATATATTAAGATATCATCCACAAGCACTATGATGAATTTATCTAAGTACTCCTTGAACACCCTATTCATGAGGTCCATAAACGCGGCTGGAGCATTAGTCAAACTAAAGGACATCACTCTGAATTCATAATGGCCGTATCAAGTCCTGAAGGCTATCTTGGGAATATCTTCTTCTCTAACTCGAAGTTGATGGTACCCGGATCGTAGATCAATCTTAGAGAAGACTCTGGCTGACTGAAGTTGATCGAAAAGATCATCAATTCGGGGAAGGGGGTACTTATTCTTAATGGTGACCCTATTTAGCATCTGATAGTCTATGCATAATCTCATGGAGACATCCTTTTTCTTAACAAAAAGGATTAGAGCTTCCCACGGAGATACGCTAAGTCATATGAACCCTTTATCAAGTAGTTCTTGTAACTGGGTCTTCAGTTCTTTTAGTGCTGCAGGAGCCATTCGGTAAGGAGCTTTGGAAATGAGGGAAGTACTGGGTATAAGGTCAATGATGAACTCAATTTCCCTTGGAGGAGGTAGACCTGGTAAGTCCTCAGGGAATATATCAGGAAATTCTCGGGCTACCTCGACATCCTCTAGCTTTGGTTGGGGACTCTCGACAGATTCAATCTTGGCCAAGAAGAAGGGGCATCCCTGAGCAATGTGCTTAACTGCTTTCGTGGCAGAAATAACACATGCTCTAGAATAATCCTTTCTTCCTTGGAGGGTGAAAGTGTCTCCATTCGGTAGGGTAAAAGTGACACGTTTCTGGCGGCAATCAATAAAGGCTTGATGAAAGCTAGCCAGTCCATACCTAGGATGATGTCGAAGTCATTCATATCTAAGTGAATAAGATTGGCATGTAGCAAATGATCCTTGATCGAAATGGGGACATCCTGGAGATAAGAATAGGTGGGAAGTGCCTGGCCTACAAGAGTCATGACTTCAAGAGTGAAGTCCAGGTCCTGTGGTATAATGTCCAAGGATGATGCAAACTCCCGAGATATGAAAGAATGAGTGGAGCTTGTATCGAATAGAACTTTAGCAGGTGTATCATAGTGTGACGACCCGGGTTTTTATATGATGCAATTTTGATAAAAAGGCGAGATCTCTTGTTTTATAAGTATGAGATGCATGAAAATCTTTTTCTTTTGGAAAACAATCTTTCATAAAAACCCTGAGTATCAAAACACATTCTCAAATTATTTAGCCATGGCAAAGTTTAAATCAATATTATTCCTAAGAAAGTGTTAGTCACAGCCCCAGCTATTAGAGAGTAACTACAATCAAGTAACATTGAAAGATAAGGTAGGGGTTTACTTACTTGTACTTAGTCTGGGTGTCTCCTAGCACAAACATTTCTTGCCCTTAAGTATTTACTTTGTATCTGAAAAATGTTGAGGATTGGGTGAGTATATACTACAGTAGGAGCCTATCACTACTAGTTTTATAATGCATGAGATATTTTAAAATCATATGCTCATTCAAAACATGTGTATGTTTGAATACTCAAGTGCAACATCGATATTAAAATCCATTGTTAAACTGAAATACTAACGACTTAAAGGATCATATAATCCAAAATTGAAAGTATCATATACATATATATCATAACATCATGATATGCATAAGATGCTTCATGGAATCCAACTCATGGATTTCTAGTATGGTATGGTCGACCAACCTCATATCATGCCATATGCAATGCACATAAATCCATGAAACCATAGGGTCCCACTATGTCCACGACCTCACCGTCGTGTGGTCCCCGGGTACCTAGTGACACAGGATCATATACCTCCACGGGGCATATGACACTTTGACCCAGTGCCGTGACACCAGTGGTAGGCCCCTGTACCACATGCAGTCGAAGCAAGGACATGCCCTTTTTGGGCGTGGTACCCATCCACCTAATAGTGGTAGAGGCTGGGTGGCCAACCCACACCCCTCGGCATAGCACCCACGAGCTTACTAGCCCAAATCATGCACGATCAAATAAGCCAAAAACCTCTGTTCAAACCCTGTCCTTTTTGGGTCCCTCACAACTACATGGCCCTCGGCACTCCAGCGTCTTTTGGCAACCCTCAAGGACATGCAATCTTTACAAGAACATAATGCTCATAGGTCATACAATGTATGCAATAGTTTGCAAAACATATCAATGCATAATGTATATACAAAACATGTCTATGCATAAAGCATTTGTCACATGCATGCTAAACAAGTCATATACTTAAATCATGTATTTGCAAAACAATCATAGTTCTTTTAAAAGAATCTAGTAGCGATAGAGCACCTACCTGACCAAGTTGCGCTAACCCCTTTGTCCTTGGACGCTCCTGAACATGGTTTGGGGACTCAAGGTTAGTTTGGCCTATCTTTTATGGGTTTTAGAGTAATTGGTCTTATTACTTAGGCATTAGGGGTCCATCCCTATGCCTATGGGTGTCCTACGGTCCTAATTGGGCCTTGGTATTATCAATTTTCCAAAGGTCTAGCGGCCATGTGCCACCATCCTATTCTAAGGGTCATGCTCACCTTTTATTGGGCCTTAATCAGGGATTTTATAGTATGGATGTGTCCGCATCATCGACACGGACACAACGCCTTTTGCGGTGCCTCAATCGGAGCTTTAGATCTCAAGTTATAAGCGTTTTAGTGTTGCATGTACATAGGCGTCTTAAGAATAAAAAAACGGAATGCTAGGGCGCTGCGCGTCTGCGTCGTGCGCCCTGGCTTCCTTAAGGAACAAAAAAAATGTGCAGCGCTAGCGTACTGTGTGTCTGCAGTGGGCGCCTCAGCGGGTGCGTCTGCAAACACGCCGGGTTTTCCCGCCTCTCTTTCTCTTTTGCAAGCGCCTCCCTGGACTCGCCCATTTGGTTTTTCAAACGGAACGACGTGGGACGTTCCGACTGGAACGTCCTGCTCGTTGGGGAACCGGAGCATCCTCAGGAAACCCTGGCTCGATCTTGTCGAACCAATGCGGCCTAGGGGACGTCCTTGGGTCCTTGGTGAGTCTCTAGGGCTCCATTTTGCATGGTTTTTCATGCAAAAACCTAGGGAAATTAACCTTGGAACTATGGTGGAGATGGGTTTTGAGGGATCTTGGGCGTACCTGGCTCGTTGCTGGGTTTCTCTCCTTGTTTTTCCCTCTAAGTCACTGCTCCACGATGGGTTTTCTTCAACGTTTTGGGCTGCCATTAGAGGCGCCCAAGAGCTCTATTTATAGAGCTAAGAGAGGGTTCTGGAGGGGGCTCTCACCGCCTTTGAATGGCAGTGGAGAAACCTTCAGAATGGCGGTGATTTCTCCTTCAATCACCGTCATTCTAGAATCCTCTAGAGGTTGAAGATGAAGGGGTGCCCATATCAAAATGGGCCCCTGTGTTTTTACAGGGTAAATTCGTTTTTTAATAAAATTACATTTTTGCCCCTGAACTTCAAAGGGCCATAACTTGCTCATTTTAACTCCGTTTTGGGTGATTTTGTTCTCGTTGGATTCCTTTTTCCAAGACGCATATAATGGAACCATTTTTAGGACCAAATTCCTGGGTTCAGTCAAAGTGAGTACTGAAATGACTAAAATGCCCTTATCTTCAAAAACTGAACTTTTCATTGCTAACTTGGGATTTCAATATTACAAAATTGGAGTCATTACACATAGATAGAAAGAATACCTTCAACTACTACATTTGAAACCTGGGCTTGACTTTGTGAGGGCAAAGACACGTCCTTGGCGTTTTGGAACTTGATCTTCTTTATGCTCTTCAACTTTCTTTTTAGGACAATTACTAGCAAAATGTCCTAATTCTCCACAAAGATAGCAAGTGATGTTGAAAATGGGACATGGTTTTCCTGAATGATACCTGTTACATTTAGGGCATGTCTTCTAGTCTGGTCTTCTTCCTTTGTTTTCAAACGGCTTCTTGAAAGGTGGCCTGGGTCCAGATGACTGAAATAGTCTCTTTCCTTTATTTCTTATGGGGTTGATGTTCTTAGTTTCCTTTATTTCTTGGTTCCTTTGATAATCCTTTTTGTATAGGGAGGCCATCTCTACGACTTTGGCTACTGTGGAAGGTTGGAAACCTAGAACTCTGTTCCTGAGTCCTGGTTTAAGCCCATCTACAAATCATTCTGCTGCATCTTCCTCATCAGAACAAGCACGTGGTGCAAATCTTCGGAGGCTAATGAATCTATTTTCATACTGTTGGACAGCCATATTTCCTTGTTCTAAGTCCATAAATTCCTTTTCCTTCTATTTTCTTATGTGTTTAGGATAATATTTGTCATTAAAGACCTTTTTAAACTCTTCCCATCCTATTGTTTCTCGCTGGTCAAAATAAGTCCTTGTTGCTGTTTCCCACCAAAAGGTAGCCTCTCCCCTAAACACAAATGTGGCCATGGGTACTTTTCTTTCTTCAGCTATGTTCATGGCTTTAAATATCTTTTCAATATCAATTAACCATTTTTCAGCTGTAGATGCTTCATCTTCTCCTGTGAATGAGGGAGCTAATTTCTGAAACCTTTCTAACTGAACCTCAATCCTATCTATTGCTTTATCAGGGGAAGGATCTCGTGTGGTAGGGGTTTGGCTTTAACTATTCATGTATTGTCCCATATTCTGTAGGAATTGCTGGAACAATTCATCCATCCCATTACCTGACCCAGTGGAGTCCACTGGTGGGGCTTCAGGTCTTGGAGCATTGCTTCCTTTCTTTTTAGGCATCTGTAATCACAAGGTAATTTACCAGACCTTAGTATGTGTTATCCTATTACCCCTTACACTTTCATGGATGAAACTTGATTATAAGTTATTCTCCTCATAACTGGGCTATGAGTAACGTCAAACCAGCCTCTGATACCAACTGTGACGACCCGGGTTTTTTTTTATGGTGCAGATTTGATGAAAAGGCGAGATCTCTTGTTTTATAAATATGAAATGCATGAAAATCTTTTCCTTTTTGGAAAACAATCTTTTGTATAAAACCCCGAGTATCAAAACACATTTTCCAATTATCTAGCCATGGCAAAATTTTAAATCAACATTATTCCCAAGAAAGTGTTAGTCACAGCCTCAGCTATAGAGAGTAACTACAATCAAGTAACATTGAAAGATAAGGTAGGGGTTTACTTACTTGCACTTAGTCTGGGTGTCTTCTGTCACAGGCGTACCTTGTCCTTAAGTGTTTACTTTGTGTCTGAAAAATGTTGAGGATTGGGTGAGTATATACTATACTCAGTAGGAGTCCATCACTACTAGTTTTATAATCCATGCGATGTTTTAAAATCATATGCTTTTTCAAAACATGTGCATGTTCGAACACTCAAGTTCAATATCGAGATTAAAAGCCATTATCAAATTGGAATATTGACGACTTAATGAAATCACATAATCCCAGTCAAAAATATCATATATATATCATAACATAATGTTATGCATAAGATGCTCAACTGAATCCAACTCATGAATATCTAGTATAGTATGGTCGACCAACCTCATATCATGCCATATGCAATGCAAGTAAGTCCACGAAACCATAGGGCCGAACTATGCCCACGACCTCACCGCTGTGTGGTCCCCAGTTACCTAGGGACACAAGATCATATACCTCCACGAGGCATATGACACTTCGACCCAGTGCCGTGACACTAGTGGCAGTCCCCTGTACCACATGCAGTCGAAGCAGGGACATGCCCTTTTTGGGCGTGCTACCCACCCACCTAATAGTGGTAGAGGCTGGGAGGCCACCCCAGACCTCTCGGGATAGCTCCCACAAGCTTATTAGCCCAAATCATGTACGATCAAACAAGCCAAAAACCCCTTTTCAAAACCTGTCCTCTTTGGGTCCCTCACAACTGCCTACCCAGTGTCTTTTGGGCACTCCAGCATCTTTTGGTAACCCTCAAGGACATGCAATTTTTGCAAGAACTTAATGCTCATAAATCATGCAATATGTGCAATTATCTGCAAAGCATGTCTATGCATAATGTGTTTATCATATGCATGCTGAATTCATTTCTATGCTAAACAAGTCATCAAATAAGTCATGCTAAACAAGTCATATACATATACTTAAAACATGTAGTCTTAAAACAATCATGGCTCTTTTTACAAGTCTAGTAGCGATAGAGCACCTACTTGGCTAGGTCGCGCTAACCCCTTTGTCCTCGTACGCTCCTGAACATGGTTTGGGGAATCAAGCTTAGTTTGGCCTATCTTTTTATAGGTTTTAGAGTGGTTGGTCTTACTACTTAGGCATTAAGGGTTCATCCCCATGCCTATGGGTTTCCTAAGGTCCTAATTGGGCCTTAGTATCATCAAGTTTACAAAGATTTAGTGGCCCCGGGCCACTATCATAGTCTAAGGGTCGTGCCCACCTTAGATTGGGCCTTGATCAAGTATTTTATAGTTTGGGTGTGTCCGTGTCGTCGAAATGGACACAACGCCTTTCGCGGTGCCTCAATCGAAGCCCTACATCTCAAGTTATAGCCTTTTTAGTGCTGAGTGTACATAAAAGGGTCAAACGAAGCAAGGTGGGAGCCTGGGACGCTAACGCGTCCCGCGTTAGTAGCATGCGCCTCAACGGGCGCGTCTACAGACGCGTTGGATTCCTGCCCAGCTTTTTCAATTGCAGGCGCATCCACGGACGCGCCCGCTGGTTCCTCTCGAATGGGGACGACGCGTTCTGTTTGTTGGGGGACCAGGGCGCCTTCGGGATGCCCTGGTTCGACCTTGTCGAACCAGTGCGGCCCAGGGATCGTCCCTGGGTCCTTTGTGACGCTCTAGGGCTCTGTTTTGCATGATTTTTCATGCAAAAACTTAGGGAAACTCAGCCTAGGACTAATGGGAAGACGGGTTTTGAGGGATTTTGGGCATACCTGGCTCGTTGATGGGTTTTTCTCCACATTTCTCCTCTTGGTTGCTTCTCCAAAACAGGTTTTTCCCAAGCTTTTGGGCAGCCATTAGAGGTGCCCAAGAGCTCTATTTATAGAGCTATAAGAGGGTTCTTGAGGGGGCTCTCACCGCCCTTGAATGGTAGTGGAGAAACCTCCAGAATGGTGGTGATTTCTCCTCCAATCACCACTGTTCTAGAGCCCTCTAGGAGGTTGAAGAAGAGGGGTGCCCGTATCAAAACGGGCCCCTGTGTTTTGCAGTCTAAATCTATTTTTTAGTAAAAATTATATTTTTGCCCCTGAACTTCAAAGGGCCATAACTTGCTCATTTTAACTCTGTTTTGGGTGATTTTGGTCTTATTAGATTCCTTCTTCTGAGACGCACCTAATGGTACCATTTTGAGGACCAAATTTCTGGGTTTAGTCAGGGTGAGTAGTGAAATGACCAAAATACCCTTATCTTCAAAAACTAAACTTTTCATTGCTAACTTGGGATTTTAATGTTACAAAATTGGAGTCATTACAAATGCACTATATACTAATGCTGGTTCTTGCTAGAATTTCCCAAAAAGTGTTAATAACTCTTATTGAGTTATCCCTTTCGTTTCAAAAACCTTCCATTTCAGTTGACTGGTAATTTTCACCAATCTTTCCATACTTCACAATTTTCCATTATACCTTTTATTGCTCATCCTCATTCTTTTTCAACATATAAAGTTTTGACATAGCTTTCCTACTATGTATCAACATATAAAGTTTGGACATAGCTTTCCTACTATGTATGGTCCTTAGACTTCCTATAATACATATTGATTAGATTCAACTTCAACTATTGTTCTTTGCAACAACCTTCCAATCTTTGGAAGTAATTTTCTCTTTTCTTATTCTTCCATTATTTGGAAGTGTATACTTTATTTCTTCTCTATAGTTCATACTTCTTTACTATTTCCTTCTATTGACAACTTCTTGTCAAATTCTATCCTTGATAATAGTTTCCTTGTAATGAATCTTTCCTCATTCCCATCCATTATTTTTGTAACACTCTTTGAGTGCCATTTTATTCATAATACTTGACTTTCTACATTTGTCCTTCCAAGATAGTGTCATTTAACTCTGCATATATATTCCTGATCCTCTTTTGTTATTTCTTTCTCATATTTAGAACAATATTTAGAACACTCTCACAATCTATGATAATATTTATCTCTTTTCCTCTCATATATATATTTATATGTCATAGGCGTCAAAATTTCTAGATTTTGCATTTCCTCATTCTTCTTTCAAGCGTACCTCATAGCCTTTATCATATCATACTAACTCTTTATTTACGATATTCTTGATAATTTCAATTAAAAGAGTCCATAATGACTTTGTAATCATCCCTTCTTAAGTCTTTACAAACACCATAATTTATCAACTATTCTTTAATTCTCAACAATCTATTATCAACTCATTTAGGATTTATGTAACCAATGGCAAAACTTCACTAAAAGAATGTCCTTATGTTATAAAATCAATAAGAGATATATTTCTCTAATTGTCATTGTCATTTCATATTTTGATCTCATATTCCACCTTTGTTGAGTCAAATTCCATGCTATCCTTAAAATTTATATTACCTAAACTTTGCTTTCTTTAATCACACGTACACTTACAAGACAAGTTGTGTAAGTGTCTAACATATATCCCCTGAATGCTCTTGATTTCTTGAAATCTATTTCCATATATCATTACCACTTCATTCAATATATTTCATTCTCCTCAAATTCATGAACATTTGTTATCTAACTCATAGAACTTTAAAATTTGTTTTCGATTTTATACTTTGATGTTGCATTTCCAATTCCCAATTAATAATAAATTTGAAAATGCTCATCCTTATAGAGAAAAAGGATACTTAATTTCCTCAACATCATTTATGCATCCTTATATTGATTCCTCCTTTTTCTTTTCCTAAAAGAAATTTGTTACTCTCATAATGTAAATTGCTATAATCACTCCATATCCTTAAAAAGTTGTTCTTTCAACTCATTCATATAATTTGATGTTCTTTTCCTCAACTATTATAGATATTTTCTCATTCAATCTCATGTAAGATTGAAAATCTTCAAACTATCTTAAAATTTCTAACCACTTATTTCTCCAACAATTTGGATTCATAACTCATTCAAAATCATCTTTAAACTTAAATTTAACAACCAATATTTGTTTTCATTTCTCATGTTTTATTTCACCTTTCCTCCAAAAATATATTTCCCCTTACTGTATTTCTTAAATCTTTCAATATCACCAACTCCATCATGTAATTGGAAGTAATATCTCTATTCATATTTAGCTCTTTATTTGCCTTGATCAATAAGATGTACTCCTCTTCATGATAATCAATGACTATATTTTCCTAATCAATATTTCTCTTTGTTTTCATGTTCCATGACAATTTTACCATTTATACCAAAGGTATTTCTCTTTATGGTAGTCCCAAAATTATTTTCAATAGCACCAAAGTTATTATATCAATAATTCTTTAATCGTTGAAAATCCTCTAGTGCTAATTTCCACAATGATTTGTCATACCTTTATAATTTCTAACTTGGTGATTTCATAATTGTTGTATCATATATAGAGCTATAATTTCTTTGTTAACCCTATATTCTCATGGTTTAATTGTCTTTCTTAATAAGTTTGGGATCATATTTTTGTCCCTTTAACATATCTAACTCTCTTTTTCCTTTTCCTTTTATTATAATATCAAAGATCATCTCTTCATGTTAAAATTTTATCATTTCTCCACTAAATCCTTTGCATCACTAATTTTGGAGAAAAATACTTGCTTAACCCCTTACTCATATTTATTTCAAACTATTCTCATTTACAAATTTTGAACTTTCTCACCTATATCCTTAAATTTCTTTCAAGCCATATCCTCTCTATTTTGATAATTAATTTCTTTTAACTAATTGCCATAATACTATACATGTAGCAATTCTAATTGCTACATTTATATTTATTTATATATTTAATGTTAACTTTGAATTTTACAATACTTCTAATGTTTTCATCTTTAACACCTATTTCTCATAAATCTCCATTTCACCTTTTCTATAAGGTTGGTATTTTTTAATTTTTTTTTCGTCTTATTTTCCAATTTATCACTTTTTTCTCTTTATCTCCATTTCTTCACTTAGTAATGGTTATATACATACTTCACTTAATAATGGTTATATACATACTAGTATTAATGTACTTTGTATGTTTACTCAGGACTTAGCATACCTTACATCTATTGTAATGTTTTTCCTATGGATTTCTATATCTTATTATTCCCTCTATTGGAATTCTTATTTGCTAAGTAGTATTTCTAGTCCTTGCACAAAGTAATATCTGCTTATACTATACTATTCCTTCATTACACTAACTCTTTCTATACTCATTCTCAACTAATGAGTTTAACTCTTTCTTCACTAATGAGTCAACTCTTTACATCCTCTTTAACAAATGAGGCTACTTTTTCAAGACTTATCCTTCACTAATGAGTTAACTCCTTTTATACTTATCTCTTAACTAATGAGTTTATCACATAACTCCTTCTCATCAACTAATAACTTATCTCTTGTACACTCACTTCAGGTTGAACTTGAGCCTGTGTACTTGGTATTTCTACAGGAGTGATGAACCTTGGGTTTATTGTCGGTGAGGAAGAAGGTTCTTCAACACCCTTGTCATCATCTCTTCCACATTGCTCATTGTTACTCTTTCCATATTGTCTACTGGAGTATTTTGAGTTGCTTGTCTTATGACTCTCTTTGGTGGCATCTGTTCCTAATTTCTATCAATCCTCTATACAACTATTTCTATCTTAATCTAGACTTGGATTATAATCTCTCTTTTGGACATATTTGTACTGTACTGTGACTGGATGAATCGCTCTGATACCAACTGTGACGACCAGGGTGTTTGTAACACATTTTGTAATGTATTTTGAAAGGCAGGGTCCTTAAAAGTGTAAAAGAATTTCACAAAACAAAGCAATAGAAATACTTTTCTTTAGAACTTGTTTTGAAAACCCAAGTCACCACTTCATACATAACATAAGTACAATTTGTGTACAAAATAAAATTCCATTGAAGGAATATACTTTTATTAAATTTTCAAGATCCATCCAGTGGTTCACAGTACAACCAAATCTTTTACAGTACTTGTCCAAATTACATAATCCAAAACTCAAGCTCACCATACAATAAAACTCTCAACAAAGAAAAATACATGTTTCAAGGGTATACTATCATGGCCTAGGTTTTCCCATGCATTTTTAAATGCAATATCTAATTCTTAAGGCAGGATGCATCCCTATTTGAAAACCATTTTACAAAAACCATGCAATGCAGCGAAAAATCTTTTGTTTTAAACTCATTTTGAACACCCTGAGTGTCATTTGCTTTCACAACAACCAAAGTAGTTTTGGAAAAACTTCAGAAATCATAAATGTTTTTCCCCAGGTCTATCCAGTCACAACACACAGTCCAACTGTAAATAAATACAAATACATGTCCAAAGGGTAGAGAGTTTACTTACATGTATAATTGTCTCCTGTTTGATTCACTTGCTCGTAGCACTAACATAAGCGTCTTCTACTCGTGAATGGAACTATCTTGAAAAATGGTAAGGATAGGGTGAGTATATACTATACTCAGTAGGAGTCTATCACTACTAGTTTTGCAATGCATGCTATGTTTAAAATCATATGCTCTTAAAAACATGTGCATGTTCAAACAATCACGTTCAATATCGATATTAAAAACCATGTCAAATTGAAATACTGACGACTTAAAGAATAGCATAATCCAAGTCAAAAGTATCATATATCATAAACATAATGATATGCATAAGATGCTCAACTGAATCCAACTCATGGATATCTGGTATGGTATGGTCGACCAACCTCGTGTCATGCCATATGCAATGCAAGTAAATCCACGAAACCATAGGGCCCAAACTGTGCCCACGACCTCACCACTATGTGGTCCCCGGGTACCTGAGGACACTCGGTCATAGCCTCAATGGGGCATATGACACGTCGACCCAGTGCCATGACACCAGTGGTAGTCCCCTGTATCACATGCAGTCGACATAGGGATGTTGCCCTTTTTGGGCGTGGTACCCATTCCACCCAGTAGTGGTAGAGGTTGGAGGCCAACCCAAACCTCTCGGCATGGCGCCCATGAGCTTATTAGCCCAAATCATATAAGATCAAACACGCGAAAACATCTTTTTCAAAACCTGTCCTCTTTGGGTCCCTCACAACTGCCTGGCCCTCACAACTGCCTACCTAGTGCCTTTTGGGCACTCCAGCGTCTTTTGGTAACCCTCAAGGACATGCAATTTTTCAAGAACCCAATGCTCACAAATCATGCAATATATGCAATTGTTTGCAAAACATGTCTATGCATAATATATTTGTCATATGCATGCTAAATTAAATCATACTAAACAAGTCATATAACTTAAAGTTAAAACATGCATTCAAAATGATCATGGCTCCTTTTAAAAGCCTAGTAGCGATAGAGCACCTACCTCAAAGTCTCCTGGAGTCACATCATTTATCACTTTAACCCGTCCCTGGGTCTCATTTATAAACTCCTGGGTATGAATGAATACAAGGAGTCCTTATTAATTTCAATCCATTTAGACATTAGATTGCTAGCTCTGCCTATTGGATCCATGGTCCTTGCCTAATTCATTCGTCAAGCTAGATCCTATAATATGGATCTACTATTCAATAGTTAAATTCTATAAATGGTCCTATGATCCTAATTTTTAAAGTCTCATTAGGTCCGCATGCCCCAATTCCCAGGACACCTGTGTATCCTGGTTGAACCACGACCGCCTTACGTGTGTGCGCGCCCAAAGGCCATGCTAGGGGCCACGTTTTGCACATGCACATGCATGCTCAAGTTACGCGCTATGACGCGCATCATCGCACGAACGCACCTTGTAGCATGGTGCGTCTCAGCTCCTAGGGCACCTCGTGCCCCATGTCGCGCACACTTGAAGGCCGCACCTGGGACAATGTACGCACTGTCATATAGCTGGAACCCATCCTTGGGACCCTGTCTCAGGCGCACATTGAGCAAGGCATCCCTGGGATGCCTGGTTTATGCAGGGTTGTCTAAACCTAGTTTAGGAACGTCTTGATCATGCAGGACCAGCCCAAGCCGGCTTGGAGCATTTTCCGGCCAGGAACCTGGCTGGAAATGGCTGGAAATGCTAGATCCAGTATGGATCTAGCTTGAGAGGAGGAAAGAAAACGAAAAAGGAATGAACAACGTCTTACCTGGTAGCCTGGGGAGTGCCCATCGCAGATGGTAGAGCCTATTCCGGTTCTGAAACCCTTTGTGGTCGGAAAAATTCGATGAAGGACGAAACCTTGTTGCCAGTACTAGAAAGAAGAAATGGGACATGGGAAATGGCAATGGCCAGCCTGAGTTGGGCCTGGCCGTTGTCGGAAAACAAAGAGAGACGGGTTTCCGGTTTTTGCCGAAACCCCAGTCCAAAAGTTGCCGAAAAATCGTGTTTTTGGAGAGGGGAGATGGGGCTTTTTATAACCCTGCTATGGCGGTGCTGCCAATGGCGGTGCCACCCTTGGCAGTGGCAGAAACCTCTAGAAACAGGGTTTCTAGAGGGTTCTAGAGGTTGAAGACGACAGGGGGTGCCGTTATCAAAATTGCCCCCTGCATTTTTTGTTTTTCTGTTTAAATTTTAGAAATATCCCTATCTTTAAAAGGTTGTAACTTCTTCATACGAACTCTATTTTCAGCGTTCTTTGAGGCGTTGGATTCCATTTTTTGAGTAGAATCGTACCAAGTTTCCTCACAAATTCCTTCATTTACTATTTTAAAGAAGGTGAAACATTTAACACAGTTCATGTCCTATAAGATGTCCAATTTTTGTTAAAAATAGTGTAAATTGCTCAGGCGTTACATTATTACCCCCTTAGAAGAATTTCGTCCTCAAAATTCCATAAATTATCATCTTCAAGGTATTTTGTCTTTTGGATAACTTCTTGGTGAATGCATTCCCCCCTTAGGAATCAAATCTAGGCTCAGCCTCAATTTATCATTTCTATTGTTCCTTCTACAAGGTCTTACCTATAAGGGCCGCTTTCGCTGCGTACTTTGATGCATACTCCCATACGTGCCAGTTTAACAATACTAGTTCTAGCTGTAATTCATCTATCTCAAAATCCTTAGATGCCTATACTTTTCTCATCATGTATAGAATAGTCTCCTCATAGGATCATGCTTCTTTATTCATGTATAAATTACTCCATACTTCTTTGAGATCATATGATCTTATTTCTCCTATTTTATTTTGAATATCATAGAAAAATCATTTTTCTTCTTCTCTTTCATCTAGTGATCTCTTCATCATCCACATCTCCTTTTAATGGTCATTAGTAAGAGTCCAAAAAAAATACCTTCTTTCTATTGTGTCTATCTTTTACCTTTTGTCCCAAGATACTCCACTAGCTAATATGGTATTATGTGCTCTACAGCCAAACCCTTGATTAACTTCGAATGACTTGATTCCTCGACCAAAATTACATCCAAAATAAAATCATGAAAGCCAATTAGTAGCATCTTCCATCGAGGACCTTATCATATACTGAAAGCAAAATGTCCTAACTCTATATCCAGTTTCATAATTATTGAATTCATTAAACACTTTTCTCTGTGAAGATTTTATCCAAACTCATGTCAAATGTTAATGGTCGATTCATCATCATGGGTCAAATGTTCTTGTCCAGAGGCCTATCTCACTATTCACATCAATTGGTCATTAGGATTTTCAATAATGTTCCCATTTATGCAAAGCAAAAAGTCTCTTATTCATAACCAAGTACCCTTACTAGGCCATGGTTGAATCCTTTGTCATCATCCTCTTTGCCCTTTCTTTACTTGATGGTTTTCTTCGTAACCTTTCAGTCCAAAAGTTCTATACTCAATCTGGTAGGGTTAGTCCTTAGGAAATTCCTTCAATTGATTTTTCGTACTTGGTATATGCTCATAACAACTAACTATTTGTTTAAAGGCAATGTAACATCAAATCTCACCTTATAGTGTGCTAGCCATCTCACCTTTTCTCCTTCCAGCCCCTATGTCAATATATTGTTCAATCTTTTACCAAGGCTTTATTGTCAACCATGCAGTCTGTATTGTCAAGAGGTATCCTCATAAGTAGTGATTTTCTCAATTCCTCAAATTTTATTTTTCAAGTGCCTCCTTATTTTATCTTTCAAGTGCCTTCTCATACTTAGCTTATAATAGCAATAATTCTCCTTCAATAGCGATTATATCAAATTGTACTGAAGTTGTTAACTCAACAAGTTTAACAATACTCAGGTAAGCATAAACATTTTCTTATACATAGAAAGACTTTATTTGATTACCTATTGATCTCTTTCCAGATATATCTATGTCATAAGCTCAAGGGCCTCTAAAGTGATCAGTACTTATTTGACTTCCTTTTCAATCCAAGTCAGCAGTATTTTTCAGACTCAAAGTAATTTCTTTACCTTGTCATGGTAGCCATTAAGGTTTGAAAAATGTTTCGCATTGGTTTAGATCACTTCTTATTTTTGCTCCTATCTCAATTGCAACTGTTCTCATCAACTGACCTCATACCCTCAATTGACTTAGTTTAACAAGTACTTCTTTCCAGGAAAACTCAAGTCTAAAGACTTATAACATCCTTCTGAGTATATAACTTCGACTAGTAACTCATAGATACTAACATACTTGATTAATTAGGGTGGGATACCTTTATTTAGTCAACAGTACTCTAAAGGTAATGACTAAATAATGGTCTTAAGATTTTTGGTCTTCCAAATTTATGATAGCAAGATCTCAATTTGATCCTTGATGGTACCCTATTGCTAAATGGACAAGTTACTGTCCCGGCTTAATTCCTTTATTCACTCATGTAGTGGCAAGGTAGGATATCACCAAAATTTTCTTTTTATGGACTATATCCATTGGTGTTCCCCATAAGCTAATTGATCCGATAAGAATCTAATTGTAATAATTGATATCAAACCATTTGTAAAATTTAATTTCTAGTTGGTCACCATTCCTCTTCGGAAATTTCTTGTCGCATAATCTCCTGAAATTTGATACTCTACTCAAAGTCTTAAACCCCATATGCTTTCTCTCTTTTATACTCTTTTACAATAAGATCACCAACTCATCTATCATCATTCCTTCGAAGTTGATTGGTTTATCTTCCCAGATGATTCAAGATGAAAGATTTCTATGGATCTATTCTTTCCTTCCTATAGGATTCAAGATGAAAGATTTGTATGTATCTTCATAAAGTCATGATCTTCTTCTTTTGAATATTCACTCATTTTTGTCTGCCTAGATCAATGTCTTCATGTGCTTTGTTGCATATAATTGATACTGCATCTACTCCTTTACTTAACAAATATGATAAACTAAATGCTTTCTCATAAATTCTAAACTGATCATTGAAATCCTCAATTGCCTATAGCCTCAATAAAATTCATACAATGTCTTAATAATGACATTGACGTTTTGATCATGCTATACTTCTCTTACAAGTCCATGTTAGGATCAATCTATTATCATCCTTAGTATTATCATCAAAAATCTTTTGATAACTCGGTCAAATTCATTTCCCTACCATATTAGTGTTATGTTTCTCTTAATCACATAATATGTCACTTGTATACATCTTCTGATTTGCTTCATAATATTCAGGTAGTTATTATTCGGTAGCACTTCACTCTTCATAAGACTCCAATTAAGGTATCCAAAATTGAGCTAAGTCCTTCAGGATCCATACCTTTGTGATCTAGCACGAGTCACAGTCATCTCTTAATATCATCTTGCATTCTCGTCCCTCTTAGATTATCATCTAAATTCTTCTCAAAGTCTGTCTTTTACATCCCTTATCATACTCATATCATATCCTTGTGATAGTGTACTCATATTCTAATATTCTTTATGATGGTAAGATAGCCATCTAAGTTCTTTGATTTTATCACCTTTGATAAGATTTCTTTATTGTAGGTCAGAACTATCTACTAACAAGTTCACTAACATCCTCATTCATCATTCTCATCATAATATGATCCTTATATGAGTTTTCATGTTTGCACCACTACACAACAATCCTTATTGATAAGATTTAAGCCATCCAATATCTAAGTATTTGCTAGACCCATCTCATTTTTCACTTATTGGTTTATGGTGAAATGCCTTGAACATTAATATTGTAATCCTCAAATAGAAGTAGTCATCTCTACTTCTTCAATTTATACTACTTCTTCTTGATTTTCTTGATTGTTTATGACCCTTGGACATGCTGAACTAACTGTGAAAGGATAAAACCTAGGCTCTAATACCAACTGTAATGACCCGGGTTTTCCCATGCATTTTTAAATGCAATATCTAATTCCTAAGGCTGGATGCATCCCTATTTGAAAACCATTTTACAAAAACCATGCAATGCAGCGAAAAATCTTTTGTTTTAAACTCATTTTGAAAACCCCGAGTGTCATTTTCTTTCACAACAATCAAAGTAGTTTTGGAAAAACTTCTGAAATCATAAATGTTTTTTCCCAGGTCTATCCAGTCACAACACACAGTCCAACTGTAAATAAATACAAATACATGTCCAAAGGGTAGAGAGTTTACTTACATGTATAATTGTCTCCTGTTTGATTCACTTGCTTGTAGCACTAACATAAGCGTCTTCTACTCGTGAATGGAACTATCCTGAAAAATGGTAAGGATAGGGTGAGTATATACTATACTCAGTAGGAGTCTATCACTACTAGTTTTGCAATGCATGCTATGTTTAAAATCATATGCTCTTAAAAACATGTGCATGTTCGAACAATCACGTTCAATATCGATATTAAAAACCACTGTCGAATTGAAATACTGACGACTTAAAGAATAGCATAATCCAAGTCGAAAGTATCATATATCATAAACATAATGATATGCATAAGATGCTCAACTGAATCCAACTCATGGATATCTGGTATGGTATGGTCAACCAACCTCATGTCATGCCATATGCAATGCAAGTAAATCCACGAAACCATAGGGCCCAAACTGTGCCCACGACCTCGCCGCCGTGTGGTCCCTGGGTACCTGAGGACACTCGGTCATAGCCTCAACGGGGCATATGACATGTCGACCCAGTACCGTGACACCAGTGGTAGCCCCCTGTACCACATGCAGTCGACGTAGGGACGTTGCCCTTTTTGGGCATGGTACCCATTCCACCTAGTAGTGGTAGAGGCTGGAGGCCAACCCAAACCTCTCGGCATAGCGCCCACGAGCTTATTAGCCCAAATCATATAAGATCAAACACGTGAAAACATCTTTTTCAAAACCTATCCTCTTTGGGTCCCTCACAATTGCCTGGCCCTCACAACTGCCTACCCAGCGCCTTTTGGGCGCTCCAGCGTCTTTTGGTGACCCTCAAGGACATGCAATTTTTCAAGAACCCAATGCTCACAAATCATGCAATATATGCACTTGTTTGCAAAACATGTCTATGCATAATACATTTGTCATATGTATGCTAAATTAAATCATACTAAACAAGTCATATAACTTAAACTTAAAACATGCATTCAAAACGATCATGGCTCCTTTTAAAAGTCTAGTAGCGATAGAGCACCTACCTCAAAGTCTCCTGGAGTCGCGTCCTTTATCACTTTAACCCATCCCTGGGTCTCATTTATAAACTCCTAGGTATGAATGGATACAAGGAGTCCTTATTAATTTCAATCCATTTAGACATTAGATTGCTAGCTCTGCCTATTGGGTCCATGGTCCTTGCCTAATTCATTTGTTAGGCTAGATCCTATAATATGGATCTACTATTCAGTAGTTAAATTCTATAAATGGTCCTATGATCCTAACTTTTAAAGTCTCATTAGGTCCGCGTGCCCCAGTTCTCAGGACACCCGTGTATCCTGGTTGAACCATGACTGCCTTACGTGCGTGCGCACCCAAAGGCCGTGCCAGGGACCACATTTTGCACGCGTACATGCATGCTCAAGTGACACACTATGATGCGCATCATCGCACGAACGCACCTTGTAGCATGGAGCATCTCAGGTCCCAGGGTACCCTGTGCACCCTGGTTGAGCCAGGACCCATGCCCCATGTCGTGAGCGCACCTGATGGCCGCACCTGGGACAGTGTACGCACTGTCGTACAGCTGGAACCCATCCCTGGGACCCTGTCCCAGGCGCACATGGAGCAAGGCATCCCTGGGATGCCTCGTTTGTGCAGGGTTGTCTGAACCTGGTTTAGGAACATCTTGTTCATGCAAAGTCGACCTAAGCCGGCTTGGAGCATTTTTCGACCAGGAACTCGGCTGGAAATGCTAGATCCAGTATGGATATAGCCTGAGAGGAGGAAAGAACAACATCTTACCTGGTAGCCTAAGGAGTGCCCATCACCGATGGTAGAGCCTATTCCAGTTCTGAAACCCTTTGTTGCCGGAAAAATTCAATGAAGGTGGAAACCTCATTGCCAGTATAGGAAAGAAGAAAGGGGACATGGGAAATGGGAAATGGCAATGGCCGGCCTGACTTGGGCCTAGCCATTGCCGAAAAACACAGAGAGACGGGTTTCCAGTTTTTGCCGGAAACCCCAGTCCAAAAGTTGCCAAAAATTTGTGTTTTTGGAGAGGGGAGATGGGGCTTTTTATAGCCCTACTATGGCGGTGGCAGAAACCTCTAGAAACGGGATTTCTAGAGGGTTCTAGAGGTTGAAGATGATAGGGGGTGCCGTTATGAAAACGGCCCCCTGCGTTTTTCATTTTTTCGTTTTTCTGTTTAAATTTCAGAAATACCCCTATCTTTAAACGGCTGTAACTTCTTCATACGAACGCCATTTCTTAATTTACTATTTTAGAGAAGGTGAAACATTTAACACAGTTCATGTCCTATAGGATGTTCATTTTTTGTTAAAAATAATGTAAATTGCTCGGGCGTTACATATACCTTGAAGATTATTCTCTTCAAGTCTTCTATGGTCTTCAGCTCCTAACTCTCCTTCCCTGTATCTGAGATATTGCAACATTTACAATATCTCAGCAAGCAATGCTTGGTAGGGGATTCAAAAAGCATAATAATTGACAATGTAATTCCAATACTTCATAATCCCATTATCCCTCAACATATTCATGTCTCTACTCTTTACTTTGTAATTTATATATATCTATATACATACATACTCTTCATGAGTAAACCAATTAAATTTATGAAAGTAGCCAAATGTCATTCCCAACTTAGCTGATCAATTCTCTTCATTATAAGAATTTAGTATTACAGCTAATCTTATGCTGGAAATTTTCCTTCTTAGGAAATATTAGTAATATACAATTACCTAGCATTTCATTATGCTACAACATAAGGCATTTCACTATGCCTATTCTCATATGCATCATAGTGCAAAATAATAAAAAAGGTTGCTATGCTGTAGTCTGATCCGTACTAGCACGCTCGAATAACTGCCCTGTTCACCACTGATACCACGGTGGAAAATATTATGTCACTGCTCGTATGGGGGGCAAAACTTTCACAGTGGTGGCCTTCCCATAATTACCACTACCCAACTTTTAGCCTCTCTTTGGGCAAGGTATCATCATATCATCAAATTTCAAGGAGCGGGTGGCCAAACCCTCATAACTCCTCTAGCAATAGCATTCCCCTAGGCTTATGCCTATTAAAACAAACTCACAAGCCTCCAAGCTTGTCTGTAAAATAGATTTCATATATATCAGACCATATATCTGTTTACATAGGGCTGAAATATTTTCTAGTTCCCTATTCACTTATAGTTTAGTCCTTAACCATCTTATATGTGTTTGGTTGGATCATAAGGTTTTCAAGAGATTTAATACAAGTATTAACATTACTCATGTCAACATAAGATCATGAGGCCAATCATGTATATCTCATGTAAATGCATTCATCAAATCCTCCTACCTTTAAGGATTGATCTCTTTTCCCCAATCTTCCATGATCTTGACTGATGTATGTAATCTGTACATCCATACATATTGTCAATATATAAATTTTGAACAATCCTATTGATCATTAGATCTAATGTTTAGAATGATCTTTAGATCATTTATATCTAAGTATTTTTCTATCTCTAAGTCTTTGTGTGTCCATCTCCTTGATCTTGATCTTTCATAGATCCATTGATTTACAATCTACACATGTTGATAAAGATCAGGGTCCTAGATCTTCTATCATCTAGTTCTTCTTTGATCTAAGTTCAGTTATTGGATCATCCCTAAGGAAGATGATCTTGGTTTTCTTCCTTGAATCATCTTTGATCAAGGGTTTGGATTATCTAATCTAATGAACTATAACAAGCATGCTAATAAACATGCATACTAAGTACAATATAATATTCTTATTCTTATTGTTCTTGATCATCCAAGATCTAATGGATCTTGTTTGATCATCCTTATCTTACTTACTATTTTTATTAGGGTTGGGTAACTTACTAACCTTTTATGCTCTTATTATTATTATTCAACCAGTTAATGTGCTGGTTGAAGGTAACTTATTCAAGCCTAAATCTAGACTGCTCCTCTTATTTCCAATTGGCTAAGGCTTACTAGCTGAATGGGTGAACACAAAGTGATTACTTCAATCCTCATGTAAGGAGGCGTTTAGACCTCACAAACGTCAACAGAAGGTAGAGGAAGAGCGAGACTCTATTAGATAACCCCCTTAACCACTATGTTCATCATTCACTAGAATGACCATCCCTCAATCTTTCATAAGGTTCCTATAAGCATGTTTACCCTAAGTACTCTTTCTAATGCATTTTAATTAAGTCCATGAATATTTATAATGTCATTCATGGGGTTTATTATTCTTCTCCTAGTTTGGGCCAAGGATTTGATAATCCTTATATTGTCCTACTAACTATAGCCCTTACTAATTAAGTCCAAAGTACTCCATTCTTATTTGTGTCATGAAACTCTACTTTTCATTAGATTATATTTATTTTTGATGTTTTATGCTCTTTATCTTATAACAAGTAGATCTACTAATAATATTTAACCATAAATGATTTATAAATTTAAAGCATAAAACTACATAATTTAACACTTAATGATAATGAGACAAGGTACTTAAAATTACTCTAACATGATTTCCAACTAATATACATTAATAACTCAATTTAAACTAACATGGACTTAAGGTATAATCTCATACTATAGTATAAACTTATATGAAATTCTAGCATGGTCCTATGTTAGAATGGCATGAAATCATACTAAAGTGCCCTTAAGATAATTAAATCTAGCACCTTATGATAACAATGAAATCACATATCATGCTAAAGTCTAAATGTTATACTAGCATGCTTTATAACATAATCATATTTAAAATGCTATTATATAAAATGAAACTAATTACATTAACATTTTTAGAAACCTTTACTTATGATCCAACCATTAGATCTTAGATCTTTTCCTTTGATTAAGGGTATTAGTTATATTTAGGGGATTTTCTTTATTAAGGTCCAAAGATCATATGGATCCATTTTTGTTATAATCCATCCATGATTTCTTGGATTTCATTATATCAACATTCATTTTATCCATCCCAAGGATCTGATCACACTTGATCTCATTGATCAAGTGGGTCCCTTTGTATTTTTAGAATTTTTCTACCATAATGGGTAGATCCCTTAATATATCTCAGAGATGTCCAAATAAACCATAGATATCACTTTATTTCAATAGTATATCATTAGTAAAGCATATTTTCAAGATCTGATTATCTCAGATCTTGAGGATCTAGGTAATTGGGAACTTGTTTCATTAATACAGAAAGTTTTACTGAATATTATGTCTATTTTATCATTTCATTAGAAAATATATGTTTCAAGCTTTCCGTATCTTCTTTTTTATCTTAATTTCGAGTTCAAATGACTCTAGAATGTGTTCTGGAAGTTCATAGTCCTTCCTAGGGCCTGGATTTGAACTGGGCCCAAGGAACGGACGGCCTAGATTAGTTGGGCGGAACACGCTCGGTTCGTCGGGCCTGTCCGCTGCGATGAAATGCAGAAGAGCCCGCACGGGGCATCCACGGACAAGCGCGTGACATCAGTGCACACGCTTGCATGGGCGTGCGTGCAGCATTTCACATGTCGTCCGTCCGATCGGGAGATCGAATAGTCTGTTTGGACCGTCCAATCAATCCCTTCTCAATTGAGGGGCCAAACCTTCATGAAATTTTGTGAAAACTGTACCCTAGGGGTTTTGGACCCTTCTGGATCGATTGGTAAGGTCTGATTTTTCATCGGAGCCCTCTATAAGCCTAAATTAAAGGTGCTATTATTACTTTTTTTTTACTTTTTTTTTCATCAAAATAAATTACAGTAAAATAAAATTTTCATTAAACATAAGTAAAAATGTATAGAAAGTATTCCCACCTACCTGATTGGAGAAAAAACCTTGGTTATATGCCCAATTTAAAAAGAATACCTTGTTGATGAAGATATGGCCTAAGATCTACCTTTCTTGCAAATTCCTGTTGTTTGAACTGTTGGATCTTGAAATTTCTTTGGGGGTTTTGAGATAAGATGTGGTGGGAAGTTTTGGATAGTGAAATTGATGAAATTAGATCTGTAACAGAGTATCTAATTGATTTTAGGTCTCTTATTGCAATCTAAAAAGAAAAAGAAATTGAAAAGAGAGATTTTTCTTGGAAATTTTGGGTTTTTGGGGAGGGATCTAAGTCTAATTTTTTAGGGAGAGTGAAGAAAATTTTGTGGGGATTTTATGAACATTTTTGGAGGGTTTTTGGGGTTGCATTTATAGGCATTTTGGTCTTTTTTTCATGATTATAATATTTAATTTTTTATTATTAAATGGCATGAAAGTCTCCCATGCTCCATTTTTTCTTCCCCATGCTCCATATTTCTTCCCCAAGACCAGCCGATGCTTTTTGACCCATGACTCCACGTGGGGTGCTCATAAGATTCGTTTTTGGGTCCCTTGTGGGCCCCACATGGTGTAAAAAGACCGTTTTGCCATTTATGTATAAAATTTTGGGTTTTATTCCCATGATCTCGGATTGAGTGTACTTAGTGGCATTGGATTCATATTTCTCAGTACATTATAAATTTTGATGTCTCATATTTTGTTTTCTGGGTACTATTTTACCCTTATGTCCAAGAAATAAAGAAACTTAAGGATTTTTCATCCGAATTTAGAATTTGTCGTGCTTACAGTCATTTTTAAGGGTTTGCTAAGTTTCATTTCAATTTTACATGTATTATTATTTGATTATGCTTTTATAAAAAGTATATTCTAAATAAACCTAATATTTCAACCCAAAATATCTGAAACTCAAACTTTATTGATTTTCTCATTCACTTACAAAAATTGGGGTTATTACTTATCTTAAATTAGCCCTTCGAGTTAGGGATGGGTTGAATAGGGAATTGACCTTTTCTCTATTATGTAGTTTAGCTAACAATTGGCTTCCCTGCATATCCAACTTGGCTATGGCTTGAGAGCTGACATTGACTGAATGTCTACTTTCATTTTGCAACTGGTGTAAGGCCTTTTTAGTGTCATCATTATCTTTTAAAAAAATTTTTTAAGCATGATTGGGATGTTTTCCTCTAAAGATGGTGTCTTTTACTACTAAGGTTATTGGAAGCTAGGTGGCTACTGGGGAGCTGTAGTTTTGTGAGGAAAGTTTTGGGTAGAAGGGTTCATAGATGGTCCCCCTAGTTATTCTTTGACCACTAAAAGTTGGGATGCTTAACCCATCTAGGGTTGTAGGTCTTAGACTATGGGTTGTTGCTAGGTTGGCAATATGCATTCAATGCATTTGCTTAATCAACAAGATAATAATTCAGCACTTTATTTGATAAACAAGACATGGTTATATGGGTGGGGCTAGAACATATGGTAGAAACCTCTTGTGGAGGTTTAAGGGATGAGGTACCCATAAAGGATTGAAACATGGTTTCAAGGTTGTCTACTCTACTATCAAACTTGTCCAATCTTGCTATTATAGAATCAAGTTTATGGGATAGACCAATATGCACTGTTATATCATAGAGACCCCTCTCTTGGTGGGTTGGTTGTTTCTCTCTCTTCTATTTGAAAAATCCCATTGCTGAGATTTATCTGCAAGAGTCTAAAAGAACTCCCAAGCCTCGATCTTAGCCTTTAGCATGAGGGTTCCTCCAATCGCTGCATCTATCATTTGTCTATTT
Source organism: Warburgia ugandensis (assembly GCA_035236585.1). Taxonomy (NCBI): domain Eukaryota; kingdom Viridiplantae; phylum Streptophyta; class Magnoliopsida; order Canellales; family Canellaceae; genus Warburgia; species Warburgia ugandensis. The sequence continues at coordinate 50,787,650 of CP141127.1, read as the reverse complement.
TGAGGCATCAATGCCTCATAAAAGTATTGAATTTGCTACCATTTTTTGAATCCATGATGTGGGCACTTTTGTAGTAGTTGATTCCACTGTTCCCAACATTCGTAATATTGTTCATCATCTCTTTGTTGGAAATTAATGATTTCACGAAGAAGGGTATTTGTTTTGTGAACAGAGTATAACTTGTTCACAAACTTTCTAGACAATTGGTCCCATGTATTGATGGAAACTTCCACCAAGGAATTATGCCATGATTTAACTTTGTCCTTGAGAGACAACGGGAATAGCCTAAGCCTAATAGAATTGTCTAAAAAAATTTGGAACCTAAATGTGTCGCAAATATCAAGAAACTCTTTGATATGTAGGTAGAGGTCTCTTGGATCTCAACCATAAAAAGTGGGAAGCAATTGTATGACTCTCAGCTTTAACTCAAAGTGGTCTACATTTACGGAGGTAAAGCTATGCAAGATGGGGTGTTGAGTTGTAGCGGTGCATAAAAATCTCTAATGGTCTTAAGCTTGACTTCTGCTAGTGGTTCAGCCATGGGGAGAGGAGCTTGGTTTCTTTCCCCTTTTCTTAGACTGCGTTGAATCTCTAGGTTGAAAGGTGTTATCTGTGGGTTTTGAGATCGATGCCCTTGCATAAACTATCCTATACTAAATGCCCTACTCCAAAGGTTGACTCTAACTCTATGTGATGCACAATCAAATCTTAATGAGCACTAATGGAGCAGTGTTTTAATTATCTTTTCTTAGTACATAGGTGGTAGCTTCTTAGACCTAAATCTAGACAACTCCTCATTTTGTCCATATTTAATTAGTACTTACTAGTTAGATTCTACTAAAAAGTGGTTAATATAGTCTTTGTGTTAGGAGGTGTTTAGACCTTAACTAATATCAACAGAAGCCATGAAAAAATCACCTGGATTTTAAGACACCCACTATAATCACAATGCTCAAAAGCCACTAGAGTGATAATAAATCGCATCCTTCTAAAAGGGTCCTATGAGCTTGATACCCTAAGTCTCTTTGTACTTGATTTTAAATCTAAATTCAAGGGTTGGGATCATGGCATACAAGGATACTAATTGATTCCTAGGTGGGCCAAGGAGCTGGTGATGAAATCCAGTCCTTATCTTATAAGGGTTCCTATGGGGCCCTTACTAACATTAATTTTATTCCACCATAAAGCTGTAAATATGGAATGCAAAACAAAATAAAACTAATGCAACCTATATGCTATCCAACCAAGGTTAGATTGGTGCTCTAATGCAACAATTCTAAGAAATATGTAGCATTTATCAATCAATGGTCCTAATCTATATGAATTATGCTAACATCCAAATGCAAATTATTTTAAAAATTGAGTAAGAGATACTCACAGTGAAGGGTCCAATGATGATCAAGTGTGGATCACCATACCCCACACTTGCCTTGTATTATTACAATGCATTTAAAATTAAATAATAAAAAAATTACAATTTACAATGGGCCTCACTACAAGTTTCATTCAATCCTAATCTAGGAAAGCAATAAAATCTAATCTAAGATGATGAAGTAGTGGGCCATAGGATCACCATTGCTCCTTTGCCAATTTCCCTCACACAAAAAAAATCAAAGAAATATGGTCAATATGAGGAAAATAGCAACATATGCAAAAAGTATACAAAAATGCTAACCTAATGCACCTTAAACCTAGACTAGAGGAAAATAACATAAAGTATGGAATACTACACAATTTGTTGCAACTCCCCAACAATGGTACCAAAAACTTATTGTTGTTTTAAATAAACTCCCAAGCATACAAATCATTTGCAATATAGTATGGTAGTGAGCTTGATCCCACGAGGAGTGAACTATTGTGATGCTAGTGGTTCCTACTTTAAACTATCTAACCTATCCAAAATTCAAGTGATTTTTTACCTAAACTAATAATGGAAATCAAAACATGAAATTGGAAACTAAGAAAAAACAAGAAACAAGCTAAATGGGAAACTTTCTTAAAATGAACTTTATAAAATTAAAAATTTCCTAAATTAACAAATTCTAATTTTATGACTTTCCTAACTAAAACATTCCTAAAATGTAAGTTATCAACTTTCCTAAAATAACTTTCCTAAACATGAAACTAACAACTAATCTAATGGAAACTCCTTTAACAAACTACTTTTCTAATCATACAAAACTAAGAAAAGTAAGCTATCGAATCAACTATTTTAAAAAGTATGGAAAATTTGATTACTTTCCAACTAACTAAGATGCAAAATAATGATATCTAACAATAACTAAATAAGAGAAATTAATGAAAAGAAAACTACCCAATTAACATATATGTAACCATGGAATGGTAAGTATGATTCATTGGTTAAGAGTGGATTTAATCAACTGTAATGACTCCATTTTTGTAACCTTGAAATCCAAAGTTGGTAATAAAAAGTTCACTTTTTGAGATAAGGGTATTTTGGTCATTTCACTGTTCACCCTGACTAGACCTAGAAATTTGGTCCTTAGAATGGTACCCTTAGGTGCATCTCAAAAAAAGAAATCCAACAAAACCAGAATCGCCCAAAACGAAGTTAAAATGAGCAAGTTATGGCCCTTTGAAGTTCAAAGGCAAAATTGTAATTAAAGTTAAAACGAATTTGGCCTGAGAAAATAGGGACCTGTTTTGATACGGGCACCCCCCTTCTTCCCAAACATACTGGAGATTTCTAGAATGACGGTGTACAGGGGAGAAATCATCGTCATTCTGGAGGTTTCTCCACCGCCATTCCATGGCAGTAGAAACCCCCTCTAGAACCTTCTGTAAGCTCTATAAATAGAGGTCTTGGACACCTCCAATGGCAACCCAAAACCATGGGAAAAACCAATCTGGGAGCTGTGTGCAAGAGGAGAAAACATGAAAAATACCCGGCAACGAACTAGGTATGCCTTAAACCACTCCAAACCCATCTCCCCCTTAATCTTAGGATGAATTTTCCTAAGTTTTTGCATGAGAAACCATGTAAAACGGGGCTCTAGGGAGCCACAACGGACCCAGGGAAGGTGCTTGGGGCGTACTGGTTCGACATGGTCGAACCAAGGCATCCTGAGGACACCCAGGTCACCACGGAACCGAAAAGCAACCCGTGCATTAAAGAAAACTAACGGGCACGTCCGGGGACGCGCCCTCAAACGAGAAAAGGAGATGGAGACCTGGTGTGCTGGTAGACACGCCCGGTGGGGCGTACACCGCTGACGCAGGACGCATTAGCGTCCTAGGGCTCCTGCCTCGTATGGGCCTTCTATGTATTCTTAATACTAAAATGCCCATAACTTGAGTTCTAGGACTCCGATTGAGGTGCCGCAAGAGGCGTTGTGACCGTATCGACGGCGCAAACACACCAAACCATAAAATACCTGATCAAGCCCCTATATAAGGCTAGCATAACCCTCAAACCATGATAGTGGCGCGGGGCCACTAAACCTTTGCAAACCTGACTATACCAAGGCCCAGTTAGGGACCTTAGGAGGCCCTTAGGCATGGGAATGAACCCTTAATGCCTAAGTAGTGAGGTAAACTATTCTAGACCCAATAGAAATAGGCCAAGCTAACCTTTTTCCCCTAAACCATGTCTAGGAACATACGAGGACAAGGGGACTAGCATGATCAAACCAGGCAGGTGTCTTATTGCTACTAGACTTTTAAAAAGAACCCATGATGCTTTGAGAATGCATGTTTTGAGTCATGGTTGCTTTTCTTTATGCGTATATCATATAAACTTATGTTATGTCCTTATGCATATGACATGTTTAGCATGAATTGATTTCATAAATGAACTTAACATGCATATGAAAAATACATGGCACATATATTGCCAAGACATGTGTTACATGCATAGATATGTTTTGAAAAATGATTCTTGTCTGCATGATAAGTGTAGCCTTGGCCAATGAGGGCGGGCCAAAGAGAGCTGGCAGGCTTCTAAGCAGGGTTATGACTTTGAGTGCAATATTAGCATGAGCAGATTTTATGCATTGCATGCATGTTTTGCAAATGATTGCATAAATTGCATTATTTACAATAAATAAGTGCATAAATTGTATGATTTGTGATTATTGAGTTTTGACTAAATGTATATCCTTGAGGGTTACCAAAAGACACTGGAGTGCCCAAAAGACGCTGGGTAGGCAGTTGTGAGGGCCAGGCAGTTGTGAGGGACCCAAAGAGGACATGTTTTGAAAAAAAGGTTTTTGCCTGCTTGATCGTATATGATTTGGGCTAGTAAGCTCGTGGGCACTATGCCGAGAGGTTCGGGGTGGCCTCCCAGCCTCTACCACTATAGGTGGAAAGGGTACCACACCAAAAAGGCTTGTCCTTACTTCGATTGTTGAGTGGTAATGGGACTACCACTGGTGTCACGGCACCTGATCGAAGTGTCATATGCCTCATGGAGGCTATGACCAAGTGTTCCTAGGTACCCGGGGACCACACGGCGATGAGGTCATGGACATAGTGGGCCCTATGTTTTTGAGGATTTACTTGCATTGCATATGGCATGACATGAGGATGATCGACCATACCATAGATCCATAAGTTGGATTCAGCTGAGCATCTTATGCATATCATATATGTTTATGTTATCTATGCTACTTTTGACTTGGATTATGCGATTATTTAAGTTGTCAGTATTCTATTTTGACAATGGCTTTTGAACATGAGTGTCCAAACATGCACATGGTTTAAAGAACATATGGTTTTAAAACATAGCATGCATTGTAAAACTAGTAGTGATAAACTCCTACTGAGTATAGTGTATACTCACCCAATCCTTAACATTTTTCAGATACAAGTAAACACTTAAGGACAGGATATACCCGCGACAGAGAACATCCGAATTTAAGTACAAGTAAGTAAACCCCTACCTTATCTTTCAGTGAATGTTACTTGATTGTAGTTACTCTTTGTAGCTGGGGCTGTGACTAACACTTTCTTAGGAATAGAGTTGATTTAAAACTATGCCATGGCTATATGATTTGAAAATGTACTCAGGGTTTTATACGAAAGATTGCTTTCCAAAACAAAAGATTTTCATGCATTTGATATTTCTAAAATAAGAGATCTCGCTTTTTATGAAATTGCATCATATAAAACTCGGGTTGTCACATCAACTACTTTGGAAACCTAAGCATGCAATGTATTTCTAACTTTAACTAAGTTATCTAACAACATAATTGGGCTCTTAAAAAATCAAGTGAACAAGATTATATTGTGCTGGAAATTAACATACACCTATAAAGAAATTCCAGCAGTGAGGTAATGGAAACATTCAATTACTGTAACGTGTAAAATATAAAATTAATCACTTCTAAGGCATTCAAACATTCAAGAACAAAGTTAATTTACTGCTGGACACAAACATGAATCAAATCCAAAAAGTCATCAACATAGCATTCCATACATGTAATCCAAATCTGGAAATTAAATGCTACTACAATGATGTTCACTTAATCTTAATCACTCCTCAAATACAAGCCAAACTCTTCTTCAATTGTTCCAATATTCACTCATGAACAAGTATGCTTGAAATCAAGGGAGAATCCTATGCAAAATAAGGCAACAATCTAATGGGACTTAAGCAACCTAAGCTGGAAATCAAGAGGCCTAAAAAAGAATAAAGATGCAATGAAAGATAAAGAATAAAACTAGATTCAAGATAACTTCCCTTTGCTATCACTACAAGAGAAAACCAGACTTGAATCTTAGTTTAAAAGCAAGGAAAGCTAAAGGAAAAACAAGGAAAACTAACATGAAAAGAAGGAAATTCCAGCGAAGGCTAGTCAGCCTTCTAAGATGAATCAAAACTCCAAAAATCCTAGGTTGAACACTTGAGGAAGAAGCATGAACCTTGGAAGTTTGTGGCAGTACTCAAAGACATCACAAAATAACAAGAAAAAGGAAACAATTGGGTTGGAAGGAAGTGGGCATCTCCTTCCTATGAAGGAGACGTCCTTTTCCTATGGTGAAAGAGTGGTCATTTGCTTGGGTTTTGGGCTGGTTTTATAAGATTTGTCCAATTTTTCCTAGGGTAACCTTGTACTAAGCTATGGTGGGGATTAAAGAAGGTCAAATTGAAGGACTAGGATGGGGGAAAAGGATGGACACTAAATAAGAAAGTGGGGGGAAGTAGTTGGCTATCTTAAGATGGGAGGTAGGTGGGAGATGCCACCTTTTTAGGAGGGGCCGTCTCCCCCCTTCCAAAAAACGTTAGAGGCTTGTCTTTTAGGAAAATAGGTGGGGATATGTTAGGAAAGAGGTGGGATATGTTAGGTGGAGAAATTTGGTTGGTTGGAAAGTGTGACGACCCGGGTTTTTATATGATGCAATTTTGATAAAAAGGCGAGATCTCTTGTTTTATAAGTATGAGATGCATGAAAATATTTTACTTTTGGAAAACAATCTTTCATAAAAACCTCGAGTGTCAAAACACATTCTCAATTTATTTAGCCATGGCAAAGTTTAAATCAATATTATTCCCAAAAAAGTGTTAGTCACAACCCCAGCTGTTAGAGAGTAACTACAATCAAGTAACATTGAAAGATAAGGTAAGGGTTTTACTTACTTGTACTTAGTCCGGGTGGTTCCTAGCACAAGTGTTCCTTGCCCTTAAGTATTTACTTGGTGTCTGAAAAATGTTGAGGATTGGGTGAGTATATACTATACTCAGTAGGAGCCTATCACTACTAGTTTTATAATGGATGAGATATATTAAAATCATATGCTTTTTCAAAACATGTGCATGTCTGAATACTCAAGTCGATATAAAAATCCGTTATCAAACTGAAACACTAATGATTTAAAGGATCACTAAATCCAAAATCGAAAGTATCATATACATACATATATCATAACATTATGATATGCATAAGATGCTTCATGGAATCCAACTCATGGATCTCTAGCATGGTATGGTCGACCAACCTCATATCATGCCATATGCAATGCACATAAATCCATGAAATCATAGGGTCCCACTATGCCCACGACCTCACCACCGTGTGGTCCCCGAGTACCTAAGGACACAGGATCATATACCTCCACGGTGCATATGACACTTCTTCGACGTAATTCATGCAATTTATGAAATCGGTTGCAAAACATGCATGAAATGCATAAAATCTGCTCATGCTAATATTGTATTCAAAGTCATAACCCTGCCTAGAAGCCTGATAGCCTAGAAGCCTGCCAACCTAGAAACCTTGTCAGCTCTCTCTGGCCCGCCCTCATCGGCCCGCCCTCATCAGCCCGTCCTCATCGGTCAAGGCTACACTTATCATACAATCTATGTATGCAGCACATGTCTTGGCAATATATGCGCAATGTATTTTTCAAAACCTGTCCTCTTTGGGTCTCTCACAACTGCCTGGCCCTCGGCACTCCAGCGTCTTTTGGCAACCCTCAAGGACATGCAATTTTTGCAAGAACTTAATGCTCATAAATCATGCAATGTATGTAATAGTTTGCAAAACATATCTATGCATAATGTATATGCAATTATTTACAAAACATGTCTATGCATAAAGCATTTACCACATGCATGCTAAACAAGTCATATACTTAAAACAAGTATTCACAAAACAATCATAGTTCTTTTAAAAGAATCTAGTAGCAATAGAGCACCTACCTGACTAGGTAGCGCTAACCCCTTTGTCCTCGGACGCTCTTGAACATGGTTTGGGGACTCAAGGTTAGTTTGGCCTATCTTTTATGGGTTTTAGAGTAATTGGTCTTATTACTTAGGCATTAAGGGTCCATCCCTATGCCTATGGGTGTCCTAAGGTCCTAATTGGGCCTTGGTATTATCAATTTTCCAAAGGTCTAGTGGCCACACGCCACCATCCTATTCTAAGGGTCATGCTCACCTTTGATTTGGGCCTTAATTAGGGATTTTATAGTTTGGATGTGTCCACATCGTCAACACGGACACAGCGCCTTTTGCGGCGCCTCAATCGGAGCTCTAGATCTCAAGTATAAGCATTTTAGTGTCGCACGTACATAGAGTCTTAAGAATGAAAAGAAACGGAATGCTAGGGCGCTGCGCGTCTACGTCGTGCGCCCTGGCTTCCTTAAGGAAAGAGAAAACCCGCAATGCTAGTGTGTTGTGCGTCTATGGCGTGCATCTCAGCGGGTGCATCTGCAGATGCTCCGGGTTTTCCCGCCTGACTACCTCTTTTGCGGGCGCGTCCCTGGACGCGCCCATTTGGTTTTTCAAATGGGACGACGTGTGACGTTCCTATTGGAACTTGTTGCTCATTGGGGAACCGGGGCTTCCTTAGGATACCCTAGTTCGACCCTGTGGAACCAGTGCAGCCCAGGGGACGTCCCTGGGTCCTTGGTGAGTCTCCAGGGCTCTATTTTGCATGGTTTTTCATGCAAAAACCTAGGGAAATTGACCTTGGAACTATGGTGGAGATGGGTTTTGAGGGATCTTGGGCGTACCTGGCTCGTTGCTGGGTTTTTCTCCTTGTTTTCCCCTCTAGTTCACTGCTCCACGATGGGTTTCCTTCAACGTTTTGGGCTGCCATTAGAGGCGCCCAAGAGCTCTATTTATAGAGCTAAGAGAGGGTTCTGGAGGGGGCTCTCACCGCCTTTGAATGGCGTTGGAGAAACCTCCAGAATGGAGGTGATTTCTCATCCAATCACCACCATTCTAGAACCCTCTAGAGGTTGAAGATGAAGGGGTGCCCGTATCAAAACGGGCCCCTGTGTTTTTGCAGGGTAAATTCGTTTTTTAATAAAATTACATTTTTGCCCTTAAACTTCAAAGGGCCAGAACTTGCTCATTTTAACTCCGTTTTGGGTGATTTTGGTCTCGTTGGATTCCTTTTTCTGAGATGCACCTAATGGAACCATTTTTAGGGCCAAATTTCTGGGTTTAGTCCAGGTGAATAGTGAAATGACTAAAATGCCCTTATCTTCAAAAACTAATCTTTTCATTGCTTAACTTGGAATTTCAATATTACAAAATTGGAGTCATTACAGAAAGTCTCCTAAGAGATGGAATGAGATGGATTTATGGAAATTCGTAGTGCATCTATTGGTGAGGTGAAAATTAAGGAAAAAGTGGGAAAAGTGAGAAAAACTCTAAAAATTCGTTCCTCTTACCTATTGGTCCACTTGCAATCATATTTTAATCTATTTTTCTTTAATTATCTTCAAAATAACTCATAGATAACTCTCTTGAATCTCCTCCAATCCTAGCCTTTCATTTAGCTTAGCATGATGGCTTAAATGGCTAACTTTGATGGCCCCATTGGCTAAGCTCATAGCTAGCTTAGGAACCTTCATTGGCTTCTTTTCTTTCCTTCAACCCTTGACTTGAATTCCTTAGCTTGCCATATTCTTTCATGGTTTATATGGCTAAAGTGGCTTAAGTGACTTCCATGCAAAGGTGGTGGGAATGCCTGGCTTACTTCGTGGGCCAACTTTGGCCATCTTTAGCTCCTTTAATCACATCCATTACTTGTCCATAAGATGAGATTGGACTTTGGTTTATGATGAAGTGATGATTTTGAGGCTTTGACTCTATCTTTCATTCTTGATCTTCAATTCCATCCCTATCAATATAGGCCATTGGATCACCATCTTACTTCATACAAAATGTAAAAATTCCTAATTAAGTCATAGAAAAGCATGATTTATCACATGCTTATCTTGTACTGGCTTCTAAACCTACAAAATAACAAATTTTTGGATTGTTAGTTCAAAAATGAACGTGTTATGAATTTTGGTCTAAAATCTCTAATTTACCCCTATAAGTTGTAACACATGGTAATAATTGGGTGATTTTTATGAAAAATTAAACACTTATCAACGAAAGTAAGACAATCTTAGTATGGTTTCATGGAACTATAGGTAAGATCCCAATCAAGAGTTTATTGATATGTACAAGTAGTTTGGATCAGTTTTAGTTAAGTAATTAGCTCATTTAGTTAGGCACTACAAAATTTTTATCTGGGATGGTTTCACTTGGGTAAGCCATCTAGATGACTATTGCGTTTGGTTTCTTTAAGATTATCAATCTAAGTGCAATTGAGTCTCAATTGGGGAACTACTTTGATTACAATACTTAATCAAGACTCATTTTGCATAGATTTTTAGATTTTTTTTATTGCAATTAAGTGAATTTATCAGGTCTTATTCCATAAGTAAAATAAAGCTCATTGAGAGCTGCAACATTGTTGTTTGCGAAGGCACAAACATGTTAGCTTACTTGTATGATTTCTCAAAGTGATTTTATGTAACTAGTAACTATCATCCACTACCTTGGATACTAATTTGGGAAAGGTAGCATGGGAGGAGTGCAATTATTTCTTAATTGAATCTTTTTTTCTTTGGACCATGGGTGTGTAGTAAAGAAGATTGAATTTTTGGAATGTCATTTCAAAAAAATTATTGAGGATTTGGATTGATGTTGTAGTAGAGATTTCTAACTTTTGTAGTGCATTTACAAAAGTTTTGGATTTATTCCAAGGTGTTGTAGGTCAGTCCTTTTATATTGAAGAAGTAAATGTTGGTTTTAGTAAAAAACTAAAGTTTGTATTGTTGGTTTGTAGTGAAGATTACAGAGTTTAGGATTGTCATTTGTAGCATAGGTTAATGAAGCTTTTGTCTGTCTTTGAGAGATATAAGACATTGAGAGTTGAGTTAAACTACTAATTTTGATCCACCAATGCGTTTTATGGCTATCAGTGTCTAGCTTTTACTACTAAGGATAATTTCATTCCTCATTTCACTAATACATTAAAACCAATGGATTGCTTACTATCTTTCATGGTTCCTGTAGATCTAAGTTCTTCCTTTCAATTTGTCAAAATGTAAGAAGCAAGAGACTATCTCACATGCTTTTACTACTATGGTTGTTGGCCACAGATTTGTTGTTGACTGATTTTGGTCATTTAGTAGGAAGACATTTGGTTTTTCCAATTTTGGGTTGCATTGTTGTATGTAGAATAATGTCTAATCTAATTTATTTTGTAATTACATAGGTAGCAATATCTATTCATAGGGTGTAGGACTCTTCTTCCTCAATAGTGTTAACTATAATGGACTATTTCTCTTAGATTGTTTTGGTCTATATTTTAGAGTGTTATTAAGTCACATTCAACTTTGCTATGGACTATTTTGTGTCTGTAAAATGCTTGAAATCCTCACTTATTTTCGATCTATATCATACACCTCACACATATAATTCTAGAGATGAAATCAACAACATGAAAAGCAACATTAAACATGCTCATGCTTCTGCTACTAAAATTTGGGCTTTTAAAGACAGTAAAAGGAAGATGGTTTTTAGTAAACCATATTCATAAAAATAATCTAAGATAATTTGACTAAACTATTTTTAAAAATCACACTTATGAAGATGGTTATACTCTAACCATCTTCTTCAATTTTGTGGGAAGCACTTTTCTTTTCACGGGAATGATTTTAGAAGTCAGTTTGAAGAAACAATCTTTAAAAATGGTCTTATATACTTTTTAACCTTCATATATATTGCAGTTTATCATACTATTTAGATAGCCTAAACCTTATCTAGGTTCATTTTCATTCTAGATAGTTTCAACTAAAATACCATGGTCATATATATATATATATATATATATATTCTCAGATGATTTCAATCGACATCCTGTCTTATGTGAACATATACATCCATTCCTACGTGAACTTGCTCTTGGTATAGGTTGGAGTGTTGGTAAGGATCCTTCCTGTTTTATCTCATGTTTTATAGATTTACATGATTGTGGTTAAAAAGTTCCGTTCTTGAAATCAATTTTTCCATCCTATGTGCAAAATCTCTAATAATTAAGTTTTTTCCAAATATTTTCCAATTTGCAAACCTAGTGTTAAGGAAAATGCCTAAATAAGTTCACTAATTTTTCATGTGTAAAGGTTTTCACATACATCTGAGCTTCAATTGTTTGCAAAACCAGGCAATTATGCTTGGATGACCATGGCAAGTATGAGGAGGAAACAAGAGTTTCGTAGAGTTTTCACTTAGGGTAGGGGGTGTTTGTAATCACATGCTTTGTCCATGCTAGAGATGTGGAAAACTAAAAAAGGTAATTGTAAGAACTGAGAGAACATTTGTGAGTCGATGAAAGCTATCGCCTCTAAATTTGGCATGGAGAAGAACTTCCTCATGGGACCTCTAAAGGGCAAGAAGATGTGATTATGAAGACACTATTGGAAGTGTCACACATGGTATAGCTACACTGATGTTTCAAAATGCATACAAAGACTTCTAGAATGACCATGAACATTTCCAAACTACATTAGAGGAAGCTTATGAGCCATGCATGTTGAGTATATAGATTATACCAAGTTGTCTACAATGGTAGAACTTTATAATGTAAAATAAAGACTAGGATTTTCATATCAAGGTTTTACAAAAGTCTTAAAAGTGGTAGGTAAAAAACTATCAAAGGAGATCAAACTAGTGAGGTTCACATGAGATGCAAAGAAACAATTGATGCACTAGGATTGAATTATGAGAAGATACATGCTATTCCTAATGACAACCTTTTATACGGGAAGGAGCATAAGAATAGAACTACATGGCCAACCTCTGGACAGTCAAGATGAAAGTTGAAGAAGAATTCAATCGAGCAAGTGAAAGACGTGTTTGCAAAGGTCTTATGATATTTCTCCCCTATTCTAAGGGTTAAAAATTGTTCTATATTATAGAAATAGTGAAGAAACTATTATGACATGCCAATGAAAGATTAGCTCATAGCTATGAATGCCATTTAGCAGATAGCTCACCGTGGAAGCTCGTACAATTCATGCATTAGGTATAGTTGTTGTCTCTTATGTTACAACCTCCCCACTGTTGCTATGCATGAAGAGGAACTTCAAGGTGTTAACTATATTGATATCAAATCCCAAGAACTTGGGGGAAAGACATTGATATGTACTTGGCTTCCTTGATTGATGATCTTAAGATGTTATGGTACATAGGGGTTGAATTTTGTGGTGTGTATAAGAAAGAGTCACTCACCATAAAGGTAATACTGTTGTGGACAGTAAGTGACTTCCTTACATATAGTAATTTGTTTAGATGCACTATCAAGGAATACAATGCTTGCCTTATCTGTACTGACTAGAAATGTTTTTTGTGACTTAAACATGGTAGGAAAATGGCATTCATTGGCCACAGAAGATGGTTACATAGGGACCTTCCATACTATTTTAAGAAGGAAGAATTTAATGGTAGTTTAAAGACAAAGACACCTCCAAATATGTTGATAAGACGACAAATATTGGAACAAGTTGAAAACCATAATGAATTATGGGGGAAGAAGAAAGTAACTAAAAGTGTAGGTGATAGCAACTCTAAAAGTTTTTGGAAGAACAAGTCAATATTCTTTAAACTTACATGCTAGAAATCCATGCATCTATGTCATGTGCTTCATGTCATGAACATTGAGATGAATGAGTGTGAAAGGTTGACTAGTACCTTACTTGACATGCTAGGAAAATCAAAGAATAAACTTATTGACTTGCAACTCAAATGATATTTATGAAGATGGGTTTGAAGAGAAGGTTGCATCCGTACGATGGGGGAAATAGAGGAACATGCTCTCCTAAAGCAAATTATACACTCGAAGATGAGGAGAGAAGAATAGTTTGTAAAACCTATCAAATCTCAAAGTACCAGAAGGCTACCCTTCAAACTTCTTTTATTGTCTCCATAGAAGAACTAAAACTATTAAGGATGAAGTCTCACGATTCTCATGCACTGATGCAACAACTCCTACCTATAGTGATATTTTTTATACTAGTAGAAAATTTTAGAGGATGTATTGCAAAAGTCTACTACTTTTTCAATGCTCTATGCAAGAAAGTGGCAGATAAAAAGTATAAAAATCCAAGAACATCTAGTGACAACTTCATGTGAGCTTGTGACAATCTTCCCATCATCCTTCTTTGATGTCATGGTGCACTTAATAGTGTACTATATTAATAAGGTCAAACTCTATAGCTGAATGTCAAATTGTAAGAAGAAGCAGTGGACTTTTGCACAGAGTATTTATTAGGAGTGTGCTATTAGAATCCCAAGAAAGAAATGATCAGTTGGTTTTCATGATCCAAAAGTTGGTTAACCACTTTCTAGTAGTTGTTTGACCATTGAACATAAAGAATGGGACCATGCACACTTTTATATCTTGAGAAACAATAGTGATGAAATATGGCCATACATTAAGTAAGTTGATCATGCTTGACTCTCTCTCACTTTCTCTCGTCGCTTTCATGTTTTACTCTATTTCATATATGTGTAAAAATTAATTAATGGTAAGTTTTTTCCTTCAACCTCTTCATTTATACATATAGTGAGCATATGGACTTTCTAAAAGTGAAATATCCAAGTTATGCAAAGAAACCAAATCGGTTGCAATATATGCACTGTTGCACTTTCACTACTTGGCTCCATCAAAAGGTAAAATGAATAAATTCACTTCTTATTAATTGCATACTATATATACTTAATTATAATAATCAACTTAATATATACAAAGGTTCAAGATCAATGAGGCATTCTAGGTAATGGTATATCTAAATCCTTCATATAGATGATAATAGAACCACGACCAGAAATAATAAGTAATAAAGTATGGGCAGTATGCCATTAATGGTTATTGCTTTACACAAAAAGACTATGATAACTTAAGCATGCAATAGAATAACATGGTTATATTTTTTCCAATTCAAAGGATAGTAACCCAATGGTTGCAAATAATTCTTATTAATGGTCTCCAAGAGATATGTGGCCATTGGATTATACATGCAAAACTATGGTTATATTTAAGTGTGATTGGGTGAAACATGACTAAGGGAGCATCAAAACTGATGCCCTTGAATTAACATTGGTTGAACTCAATAAGATTGGTTATAAAAATGATCAGTTATTTTGGAATATCAATGAAACATATATTTAATTGTAAGATGGACGTGATAGGAGATGGTTAACTATATTATCAGCCTCCTTGAGAAACTTTTATAATGAAGATTACCTAAGCAATACTTTAATAAATTGCCATTCTACTACCAAAATAATCCCATCAATCGATGCACTTGGTGAGAATGAGGATTATGTGCATGATAATGGTGATGTTGCTTTGGTAGAAAATAATATTATGATAGGACAAATTAAAATATAAATATTTGAAATATAATTAAAGGACTTGTCCCAAAATTTGCATGTGCATGCGTTTGTGTTATTTTTATTTATGTATGTGGATATTTATCTATAGTTATATATGATGTAGGTGAATTAGGAACAAGCCAACTTGAGATTATTATGTAAGTTAAAAGATTTATAATTTCTTCATAACACAAAATTTTACAACTATTTTTAAAAACCAACTTTACAAAATATTTTAAAAGTTAGTTTTATAGAACTAAATTTAAAAACCATCACTTGTTTATAAAACCTCAAACATATCTTTTTTTCCTATACAATTGACTATCTTCATCTAACTAGTGAAAAGATAGTGTCCTCCTCCATTTCTTCTTCTTCTTCTTCTTCTTCTTCTTCTTCTTCTTCTTCTTCTTCTTCTTCTTCTTCTTCTTCTTCTCTCTCTCTCTCTCACTCTCTCTCTCTCTCTCTCTCTCTCTCTCTCTCTCTCTCTCTCTCTCTCTATATATATATATATATATATCTTCTCTTTTGCCTACCATCTGGTTACTAGATTTTGACCATTATGATTACAGATGTTACAGTTAAGAACTTGGTTAGATTGTCATGATTCGTATAAAAATCTTGTGATTTCAGTGGGAAGTTTTTTTTTTATCTAGACCTCATAAGAGAAAGGCACAGTGTGAACAAAAATGAAAAGGATTAATAACTAGGTTGCAAGGAATGAAGTTGTGGAATGTTACTTGTCTCTTAAATCAACACAATGTAAGGAATCGGAGGTAAGAAGTAATTAGATAAGGGTAAAAGCTAATTCAAAGTTAGGGTTTGCAGTTGTTCTTTGAAATTAAGGTTCAATGAGGAGAAATATCTTCTAATAAAAGAGTTAATCAGTTAAGCACAAAAGGATATAAAAACTCTAAATCATGAGGCATTGGCCAATAATTCCTCTTTGGATAGAGGATGTCAATATTGAAACTTGTGAATTATTAGGTCAAAAGTTTAATATTTTCTAGGTTCAAACAATAATACAAAGTAAGTATGAGAATTATCAAAATTTATAGGATTTAATTAAAGTTTTTATTCTTTTGTAGTTGTTGAGAAGATGATCCAATGGCTAAGATCAACTAAGATAAGATTTGAAGATCAAGGTCAAAAGAAAGCCAAAGACCTAAATTTCAATATTTCAAAGCTAAATCAAGGTTCAAGATTATCTTAAGGCAAGTAAGATAGCAATGGGAAGATTCAAAGGTAACTAAAATGAGCCATGCAATTTCAATACTTTTGCAGGAGAAGGGGCTATGCATGAGGTTTCTTACTTTAACAAGGAAACCTAAGGAAACCAAGCCATTCAAGCCTTGAAGCCAAGGAACTTAACAACTCAAGTCATCAAGCAATGAGCCATCAAAGTGAGCCATTCAAGCCTTATTAGCCATGTCACATGGAATCACACTATTGGAGGAAGATTTCAAGTAATTATCCTATGCTATAATTGTATAATTTCAAGAGGATAATTAGAAACTAGTGAGACTCTGTCAACATGGGCGGATAGGCATGCATATGTGGACCAATAAGAGAAGATGCCTAACTCCTTATGTTTCCCACTTCTAAGCAATTTCCTTTAAGTTTGTACTTCCTAAAATCCTTCTTCCTAGCTTCCACTTCTTAAAGTCTCCTTGCCTTATCCAACTATCTTTCCCTCATCCTTATCTTATCGTATCTTCTTTCCATTATAATCCCCACTTTCCTAACCTCCATCATTATCTCATCTTATCTCCTTCTCTTTCCCTCCCTTACCTTATCTCACTTTCTTAATCCATCTCTTTCTACCTTCCACCCACTTTCTTAGAGTCCTACCTATAGTTCCTTTCCTAATCTAATCAAATCTTGTCTTTTTAAGAATGAAATTCATCTATAAATACCAAGCACCATCTCATCATCCCATATAGAAGGAGTTCCATGCCCCTGCCATGGGCTGGTCCTCCACATTTTCTTCTCCACAAAGGTCCACACCTCTTACCATAGCTCCATGGTCCTCAATGCCTCCTTCAAGCTTAGCAAGTCTTCTTCCTTTGGTCTTCCTTTGCTCGTTCTTTTCTTTCCTTGATTTGATTATGTTGTTATCCTTTGTTGTTTGATTTCAATTTTGAGCCTTAGATCCTTGTATTCAAGGGCCAAAAAATATCTTATAGTGATAGTTAGGAGATTATAGCCCTTGGATCAAGTTCTTGTTCCTTGACTTTCCTTGGTTTCCTTGTTCCATTCCATCTCTCTTTTCCTATGTTTCTCCTAGTTGACTATGGCATCCTCAAAAAGAGTGCCGTGAACACCTCTAATAACATTTAACCATAAATGAATTATAAATTCAAAGCATAAAACCACATAATTTAACATTTAATGATAATGAGGCAAGGTACTTAAAATTACTCTAACATGATTTCCAACTAATATACCTTAATAACTCAATTTAAACTAACATGGACTTAAGGTATAATCTCATACTATAGTATAAACTTATATGAAATTCTAGCATTGTCCTAAGTTAGAATGACATGAAATCATACTAAAGTGCCCCTAAGATAATTAAATCTAGCACCTTATGATAACAATGAAATCACATATCATGCTAAAGTCTAAATATTATACTAGCATGCTTTATAACATAATCAAATTTTAAAATGCTATTATATAAAATAAAACTAATTACATTAACATTTTTAAAAACCTTTACTTATGATCCAACCATTAGATCTTAGATCTTTTCCTTTGATTAAGGGTATTAGTTATATTTAGGGGATTTTCTTTATTAAGATCCAAAGATCATATTAATCCATTTTTGTCATAATCCATCCATGATTTCTTTGATTTCATTTTATCAACATTCATTTTATGCATCCCAAGGATCTAATCACACTTGAACTCATTGATCAAGTGGGTCCCTTTGTATTTTTAGGGTTTTTCTACCATAATGGGTAGATCCCTTAATATATCTCAGATATGTCCAAATAAACCATAGATATCACTTTATTTCAATAGTATATTATTAGTAAAATATATTTTCAAGATTTGATCGTCTCAGATCTTGAAGATCTAGGTAATTGGAAACTTGTTTCTTTAATACAAAAAGTTTTACTGCATATTATTCCATTTTCTCATTTCATCAGAAAATATAGGTTTCAAGCTTTCCATAGCTTCTTTCCGATTTTAATTTGGAGTTCAGATGGCTCTAAAATTTGATATGGAAGTTCACAGTCCTTTCTAGGGCTTAGATTTGATCTGGGCCCAAGGAACGGACGGCCCAAATCTTTTAGGAGGAGAACTAAGCCGGGCAGAATGCTCCCGCTAGTCGGGCACGTCCGCCACAGAGGCGTGATGGAAGTGCCTGTCTAGGATATCCACAGATGCTGACAGGATGAGCAGGATGCTCATCGTCCGCGCACCCATAAATGAGACGCTCGTCGGGCACATCCGCTCGTTGTTTTGACGGACTTGCCGTCGTGCCGCTTGGGATGACGTCCCACGTGCAGTGCGCCTGAAACATTTCCTCATGTGCCGTTTTCGACGTTGCATCACATGTGTCTTGGGCGCTGTTAGATCTGGAGATCGAACAGTCCATTCTAGATCATCCAATCAATCCTCTCTCAATTGAGGGGTCAAAACATCTCCGATCATTGTGAAACTTCTAGGGGTTTTGGACCCTTCTGGATAGATTGCTGTAGTCAGAATTTTCATCTGAGTACTCCATCATCCTAAATTAAGGGTTCTAGTGTTTACTTTATTTTTACCTTTTTATTACCAAAATAAATTACAGTAAACTAAAAATTACATAAACCAGTAGTAAACATCTATATAAAGTATTCCCACCTACTTGATTAGAGAAAATGTTGTTTATGTGTCCAATTTAAAAGAAATACCCTTTGATGAAGATATGGCCCAAGATCCACCTTTCTTGCAAATTACCGTTGTTTGAACCATTGGATCTTGAAATTGATTTGGGAGTTTTGTAGCTAAGATATGGTGGGAAGTTTTGGATGGTGAAATTGATGATATTAGATCTGGAACAGAGTGTGTAATTGATTTTAGGTCTCTTGTTCCAATCTAAAAAGAAAAAGAAATTGAAAAGAGAGAGATCTCTTGGGATTTTTGGGTTTTTAGGGAGGGATCTAGGTCTAATTTTTCAGGGAGAGTGAAGAAAATTTTGTGAGGATTTTATGAGCATTTTTGGAGGATTTTTGGGGTTGTATTTATAGGCATTTTGGTCTTCTTTCATGATTATAATATTTAATTTTTTATTATTAAATGGCATGAAAGTCTCCCATGCTCCATTTTTCTTCCCAAAGACTAGCTAGTGTTTGTTGACCCATGAATTCACATGGGCTGCTCATAAGATTCGTTTTTTGGGTCCCTTGTGGGCCCCACATGGTGTAAAAAGACCGTTTTGCCATTTATGTATAAAATTTTGGGTTTTATTCCCATGATCTCTGATTTGAGTGTACTTAGTGGCGTTGGATTCTTATTTCTAAGTACATTCTAAATTTTGATGTCTCATATTTTATTTTTGAGAGATTTTGATTTTTTGGGTAAAATTACTATTTTACCCTTTTGTCCAAGAAATGAAGAAACTTAAGGATTTTTCATCTAAATTCAGAATTTGTCGTGCTTACAGTCATTTTGAAGGGTTTGCTAATTTAATTTCAATTTTACATGTCTTATTATTTGATTATACTTTTATAAAAAGTATATTCTAAATAACCCTAATATTTCAGTCCGAAATATCTGAAACTCAAACTTTATTGATTTTCTCAATCAATTACAAAAATTGGGGTTATTACAATTTTCCCCCCTTACAATAATTTCATCCTCGAAATTTGTAATACAATACTTACTCAAACAAACTAGGGTGCGTCTTCCTCATTTCTACTTCCGTTTCCCACATGGCTTCCTGAACAGAGTGATGTTGCCACAGGACTTTGACTAACGGAATGCTTTTGGTTCTTAACTTCTGTTCCTTGCGGTCCAGAATTTGTATTGCCTTCTCTTCGCAGGTTAGGTCAGGCTTTAGCTCTTCTGGCACCCTTTGAAGTACATGAGTGTCATCTTGGAGGTATTTCCTTAGCATAGACACGTGAAAGACACTATGTATTTCTTAGAGTTGGGGTGGTAAGGCTAATTTGTAGGCCACTGGACCAACTCTTTCTAAGATTTCAAATGGACCAATGAATCTAGGACTAAGTTTTTCTTTGCTTCCAAACCTCATTACTCCTTTGACAGGTGATACTTTTAGAAATACGTGCTCCCCCACATCAAATTCTAGGTTCCTACGTCTTTTACCTGCCTAACTCTTTTGTCGACTGTGTGCTATTAACAACCTCTTCTGTATCAATCTGACCTTGTCTACACATTGTTCTACTAGTTCTGACTTTATCAGCTTTCTTTCTCCAACTTCACTCCAATAGGTTGGTGATCGACATGGCTGTCCATACAATGCTTCATATGGTGCCATACCAATACTTGCATGAAAACTGTTGTTATATGCAAATTCTACTAAAGGAAGATGTTCATCCCAACTCCCTTTCCAATCTAATGCACATGCTCTCAACATATCTTCTAAGGTTTGAATAGTCCTTTCTGATTGACCATCTGTTTGAGGGTGAAATGCTATATTGAGTTTAAGTGAGGTTCCCAAGGCTTGTTGTACACTCTTCCAACATCTCAAAGTAAATCTTCCATCCCTATCCTAGATCATGGATAGTGGAATCCCATGAAGTCTTACTATTTCTTTGATGTATAACTTAGCCAGACTGTCAACTGATTGGTTTTGTCTAATTGGAAGGAAATGTGCTGACTTTGTTAGCCTATCCACAACCACCCAAATCATGTCATGGCCTGCCTGTGTCCTTGGCAATCCCACTACAAAATCCATAGTGATATTGTCCCATTTCCATTCTGGAAGTTCCAATGTTTGTAACATTCCAACTGGTCTTCGGTGTTCAGCCTTTACTTGTTGACAATTTAGACATTTAACCACAAATTCTCCTATTTCTCTCTTCATGCCTTCCCACCAAAAGTTTCTTTTTAAATCTTGATACATCTTTATACCTCCAGGGCATATAGAAAACTTTGATTGATGGGCTTCTTGTATCAATTCCTTTCTCAGACATGTATTTGAAGGAACCACCAATCTCTCCTGAAAATGTATGCCCCCATCTGTTCCCTTAACAAATCCTTTCTTTTCACACAATTCCTGAGTTGCTGTATCTTCTTCTTGGGCTTTAAGGACTCTTTCTACAAAAGCTAATTTAATTGTGATGTTTGTGAGTAGAGCTCTTGGTTGTCTACTTAATGCATCAGCTACTACATTTGCCTTTCTAGGATGGTATTGGATGGCAAAATCGTAGTCTTTGATATACTCTATCCATCTTCTTTGTCTCATATTCAAATCAGCCTGAGCGAAGATGTATTTGAGACTCTTATGATCTGTAAATACATTGAATTTTTCTCCATACAAATAATGTCTCCAAATTTTCAATGCAAAAACTACAGCTGCCAATTCTAGGTCATGTATTGGATAATTTATTTCATGTTTCTTCAATTGTCTAGATGCATAAGCAATGCCCTTCCCATTTTGCATCAACACACCTCCTAACCCTTTGCCTGAAGCATCACAGTATATTTCATATCCCCCACTCCCAACTGGCAAAGTCAATACTGGTGCTGTAGTTAACCTCTTCATTAGCTCTTGAAAACTATTTTCACATTCTTCTGACCAAGTGAATTGTACCCCCTTTCTTGTCAAGGAAGTCATTGCAAGAGCTAGACGAGAGAACCCTTGAATGAATCTACGGTAGTATCCTGCTAGTCTAAGAAAACTACATATTTTTGTTACTGTTTTAGGTTTCTCCCAATTCATTACTGCTTCAATCTTGGTGGGGTCCACTTCTACTCCATTCTTGGAAATTACATGACCTAAGAAATTGACCTTCTCTAACCAAAATTCACACTTACTAAATTAACCAAACAGTTTATGTGTTATGAGGGTATTTAGTACAATTCGTTAGTGTTCTTGATCTTCTTTGATACTGGTAGAGTAAATCAGTACATCATCGATTAATACAATCACAAATTTATCCAAAAATTCTTTGAAGATTTTATTCATCAAATCCATAAACACGGCTGGTACATTGGTCAGCCCAAAAGACATGACTAAAAACTCGTAATGCCCATATCGAGTTCTGAATGCTAACTTGGGTTTGTCTTCATCCTTAATACACAATTGATGATATCCTGATCTAAGGTCAATTTTAGAAAAGACCTTAGCAGATTGGAGTTGATCAAAGA
The DNA here is from genome assembly GCA_035236585.1 of Warburgia ugandensis. Taxonomy (NCBI): domain Eukaryota; kingdom Viridiplantae; phylum Streptophyta; class Magnoliopsida; order Canellales; family Canellaceae; genus Warburgia; species Warburgia ugandensis. Next base: position 50,765,137 of record CP141127.1, on the reverse strand, counting down.
GATCATCAATGCGAGGTAAGGGATACCTATTTTTCACTGTGACACTGTTCAACATTCTATAATCAATGCATAATCTCATTGACCCATCCTTCTTCTTCACAAATATTACTGGTGCTCCCCATGGTGAACTACTTAGTCTAACAAACCCTTTTTCTAACAATTCTTGCAATTGTCCTTTTAACTCTTTCAACTCTGCTGGGGTCATCCTATAAGGTGGTTTAGAAATTGGAGTTGTACCAAGAATTACTTCAATGGCAAACTCAATTTCTCGGTGTGGGGGTAACCATGGTAGTTCTTCAAGAAAAACATCTTGGAATTCCCTGACCACTTCAATTTCTGTTATCCTGAGCTATTCAACATCTAAGGAAACCATTGTTGCTAGAAATGCCTGACACCCCTTGGACATATGTTTGACTGCCTTCATAGCTGAGATGATGGATTTGTTTAAGTCATTGTGTTTCCCATAAAGTATTAATACTTTCTCCCCTAGTATACTAAATGTGAGTTTCTTCTTGTGACAATCCATAACTACCCAGTATTTTGCTAACCAGTCCATACCCAGTATGATGTCAAAATCCTCCATGTTCAATAAAATGACGTCTATGTCCATTCTTTTGCCCAATACTTCTAGAGGTACATTATGCAAGCATTCTTGTAGTTTAACTATTTTTCCAACTGGAGATGTTACATCTAGATCAAATCCCAAGTTTTTCACTAATAGTTGTATACTAGATGCAAATTCACAAGATATAAAGGAATGCGTAGATTCAGAATCAAACAGTTCTTTGGCATAGTTGTCTGCTACAAGTAGTGTACCTTCAATTACTACATTGGATGGTCCAGCTTGGCCGTTAGTGATGGCGAAGACCCTTCCTTGGTGTTGAGGAGCAATTTCTAGTTTTGCCTCCCTGACTGCCAATGGTTTGGTACAGTGGGTAGCGACATGTCCAGACTCCCCACAATTGTGGCACTTGATTGGAAATCATTGTGGTTGTTATTGTATAGGTCGTGGGCAGATATTGCCTTGGTGAAATTTTCTACATCTTGGACATGGCTGTCTATTTGGCCTTGGTGCATTGTTCCTTTGATCTTTTTGAGGCTTAAAATTGTTCCAAGATCTTTTATTCTTCTGGAAAGGCCTTGGGTTATTGTTTCCTCCTCCACTAAACTTGGTAATTTGACCTTTTTTGTACTCTTCTTCAACCTTGGAGGCCATTTCCACACAATCTACCAAGGTAGTGGGTTTAGTACCCATCACCTTTATTTTCAGCCCTGGGTGTAGCCCTTAATGAATCGATCCACGGTGTGTGTTTTTGTGTTACACACATGAGTTGCGAATCTCCTTAGTTGTGTGAACTTATTATCATAGTCCACCACTGACATATTCCTTTGCTTTAAGTCCAAAAACTCTATCAACTTCCTTTGTTGTACATGAGAAGGAAAATATTTATGGTTGAATACTTCCTTAAATTCTTCCCATGTAATATCTTCAGAATTCGAGAAGAAGGTGTTGTTAGCTGATCTCCACCAAAATGCAGCTTCTTGTTTGAATAAGTATGTGGCAAATTTCACCTTCAACTCTAAAGGACTACGTAGTGCACTAAAAGTCTTTTCAACTTCATATATCCATTCCTCAGCCTTTACAGCTTCACCCTTGCCATTATACACTGTAGTCATCTTTTGAAATCTCTTCATCATTTTGTGAAACTTTTTCTAGTGCTAATGGGGATTTTTCAACTTCTTCACTTGGTACAAGGGAAGATTGCCCTTGTCCTAGTGTGGGAGTAGCTGGTGATGGTGTTGGTGTTGGTGTAGTATGTCTCACCTCAAGCTGAGCTTGAGCCTATGTACTTGGTATTTCTACTGGAGGTGATGAGCCTTGGGGTTGTTGTAGGTGAGGAAGGAGGTTCCTTAACATCCTTGTCATCGTCTCTTCCATATTACTTATGGTTACTCTCTCCATATTGTCTTCTAGAGTATTTTGAGCTGTCTGCCTTGTGACTCTCTTTGGTGGCATCTGCTCATAAACCAAAATTCTATCAGTCCTCTATACAACTACTTCTATCTTAATCTAGACTTGGATTATAATCTCTCCTTTGGACATATTTGTACTGTACTGTGACTGGATGAATCGCTCTGATACCAACTGTGACAACTCGGGTTTTTGTAACGTGATTTGTAAAGTATTTTGAAAGGCAAGGCCCTTAAGAGTGTAAAATTTTTTCGCAAACCAAAGCAGCGAAAATTCTTTTCTTAAGAACTTGTTTTGAAAACCCAAGTCACCACTTCATACATAACATAAGTACAATTTGTGTACAAAATAAAATTCCATTGAAGGAATATACTTTTATTAAATTCCAAGATCCATCCAGTGGTTCACAGTACAGCCAAATCTATTACAGTACTTGTCCAAATTACATAATCCAAAACTCAAGCTCACCATACAATAAAACTCTCAACAAAGAAAAATACATGTCTTCAAGGGTATACCTTGAATATTATTCTCTTCAAGTCTTCTATCGTCTTTAGCTCCTAACTCTCCTTCCTTGTATCTGAGATATCGCAACATTTACAATATCTCACCAAGCAATGCTTGGTAGGGGATTCAAGAAGCATAATAATTGACAATGTAATTCCAATACTTCATAATCCCATTATCCCTCAACATATTCATGTCTCTACTCTTTACTTTGTAATTTATGTATATCTATATACATACATACTCTTTATGAGTAAACTAGTTAAATTTATGAAAGTAGTCAAATATCATTCCCAACTAAGGTGATCAATTCTCTCCATTATGAGAATTTAGTATTACAGCTAATCTTATACTAGGAATTTTCCTTCTTGGGAAATATTGGTAATATATAATTACCTAGCATTTCATTATGCTACAACATAAGGCATTTCAATATGCCTATTCTCATATGCATCATAGTGCAAAATAATTAAAAAGGTTGCTATGCTACAGTCTGATCCGTACTAGCGTGCTCGGATAACTGCCCTATTCACCACTAATACCACGGTGGAAAATATTATGTCATTGCCCGTATGGGGGGGAAAGACTTTCACAGTGGTGGCCTTCCCATAATTGCCACCACCCGACTTTTAGCCTCTCTTTGGGCAAGGTATCATCATGTGACGACCTGGATTTCGTATGATGCAAATTTCATAAAAAGGCAAGATCTCTTGCTTTAGAAATATGAAATACATGAAAATCTTTGTTTTGGAAAGCAATCTTTCATATAAAACCCCGAGTGTCAAAACACATTTTCAAATCATATAGCCATGGCATAGTTTTAAATCAACTCTATTCCCAAGAAAGTGTTAGTCACAGCCCCAGCTACAGAGAGTAACTACAATCAAGTAACATTCACTAAAAGATAAGGAAGGGGTTTACTTACTTGTACTTAATTTGGATGTCCTCTGTCACGGGTGTATCCTGTCCTTAAGTGTTTACTTGTATCTAAAAAATGTTAAGGATTGGGTGAGTATACACTATACTCAGTAGGAGTCTATCACTACTAATTTTACAATGCATGCTATGTTTTAAACCATATGTTCTTTAAACCATATCCATGTTTGGACACTCATGTTCAATATCGATATTAAAAGCCATTGTCAAAATAGAATACTGACGACTTAAAGAATCGCATAATCAAAGTCTAAAGTGACATAGATATCATAAACATATACTACGATATGCATAAGATGCTCAACTGAATCCAACTCATGGATCTATGGTCGACCATACTCATGTCATGCCATATGCATGCAAGTAAATCTTCAAAAACATAGGGCACACTATGCCCACGACCTCAGCGCCGTGTGGTCGCCGGGTACCTAGGGACTCTCGGTCATAGCCTCCATGGGGCATATGACACTTCGACGGGTGCCGTGATACCTCCAATGGTAGTCCTCGTTCACCACAGCAATCGAAGTGAGGACAAACCTATAGTGGTAGAGGCTGGGAGGCTACCCCGAACCTCTCGACATAGTGCCCACAAGCTTACTAGCCCAAATCATATACTATCAAGCAGGCAAGAACCTTTTTTTTTTCAAAACATGTCTATGCATGTAACACATGTCATGGCAATATATGCACAATGTATTTTTCATATGCATGCTAAGTTCATTTATGAAATCAATTCATGCTAAACAGGTCATGTGCATAAGGATGTAACATAAGTTTATATGATATAAACATAAGTTTATATGATATACGCATAAAGACAGGACATATAACTTAAAAACATAAAACATGCATTAGAAAAACAACCATGACTCAAAACATGCATTCTCAAAGCATCATGGGTTCTTTTTAAAAGTCTAGTAGCGATAGGACACCTACCTAGTTTGATCGCGCTAGTCCCCTTGTCCTCGTACGTTCCTGGATATGGTTTAGGGAAAAAAGGTTAGCTTGGCCTATTTCTATAGGTTCTACAATAGTTTACGTCACTACTTAGGCATTAAGGGTTCATTCCCATGCCTAAGGGCCTCCTAAGGTCCCTAACTGGGCCTTGGTATAGTCAAGTTTGCAAAGGTTTAGTGGCCTTGAACCACTATCAGGGTTTAAGGGTCATGGAAGCCTTAGATAGGGGCTTGATCAGGTATTTTATGATTTGGTTGTGTGTCCGCGCCATCGATATGGACACAACGCCTCTTGCAGCGCCTCAATCGGAGTTCTAGAACTCAAGTTATGGGTATTTTAGTGTTAAGAATACATAGAAGGCCCAAAATGGTCGCACGCTCCCGGGCGTCATCAGGCTGCGCGGCGTCACCATCGTAGGCCCACACGAGGTGGGCGCCCGGGACGTTAACGCATCCCACGTCAGCGGGGAGTAGCCCACAGGGCGTGTCCCCAGAAACACCTGCCCTCTGCCCCTTTTCTCGTTTGCGGGCACGTCCACAGACGCACCCGTTAGTTTCCCTTTAATGCACTAGTTGCGTTTTGGTTCTGTGGTGACCTGGGCGTCCTTGGGACGCCTTGGTTCGACCCTGTCAAACCAAAATGCCCCAGGCACCTGCCCTGGGTCTGTTGTGGCTCCCTAGAGCCCCATTTTGCATGGTTTCTCATGCAAAAACTTAGGGACATTCAACCTAAGACTGAGGGGGAGATGGGTTTGGAGTTGTTTAAGGCGTACCTAGTTCATGGCTGGGTATTTTTTATGGTTTCTCCTCTTGCCTGCAACTCCAAGACTGGTTTCTCCCAGGGTTTTGGACTATCATTGGAGGCGCCCAAGAGCTCTATTTATAGAGCTTAAGGAGGGTTCTGGAGGAGGATTCCCACCGCCATGGAATGGCGGTGGTTTCCCCCCTGCACACCGACATTCTAGTATGTTTGGGAAGAAGGGGGTGCCCGTATCAAAACGGGTCCCTGTTTTCTCAGGCCAATTCGTTTTAAATTTAATTACCATTTTGCCCTTGAACTTCAAAGGGCCATAACTTGCTCATTTTAACTCCATTTTGGGTGATTCTAGTCTTGTTGGATTCCTTTTTCTGAGACGCATGGCTACCATTCTAAGGACCAAATTTCAAGGTCTAGTTAGGGTAAACAGTGAAATGACCAAAATAGCCTTATCTCAAAAAATGAACTTTTCATTACTAACATGGGATTTCAAGGTTACAACAATGGAGTCATTACACATCATATTATCAAATTTCAAGGAGCGGGTGGCCAAACTCTCATAACTCCTCTAGCAATAGCATTCCCCTAGGCTTATGCCTATTAAAACAAACTCACAAGCCTCTAAGCTTGTATGTAAAATAGATTTCATATATATCAGACCATATGTCTATTTACTTAGGGTTGAAATATTTTCTAGTTTTCTATTCACTTATAGTTTAGTCCTTAACCATCTTATATGTGTTTGGTTGGATCATAAGGTTTTCAAGAGATTTAATACAAGTATTAACATTACTCTTGTCAACATAAGATCATGAGTACAATCATGTATATCTCATGTAAATGCATTCATCAAATCCTCCTACCTTTAAGGATTGATCTCTTTTCACTAATCTTCCATGATCCTGACTTATGTATGTAATCTGTACATCCATACATATTGTCAATATATAAATTTTGAACAAACATATTGATCACTAGATCTAATGTTTAGAATGATCTTTAGGTCATTCATATCTAAGTATTTTTGTATCTCTAAGGCTTTGTGTGTCCATCTCCTTGATCTTGATCTTTCATAGATCCATTGATTTACAATCTACACATGTTGATAAAGATCAAGGTTCTAGATCTTCTATCATCTAGTTCTTCTTTGATCTAAGTTTAGTTATTGGATCATCCCTAAGGAGGATGATCTTGGTTTTCTTCCTTGAATCATCTTTGATCAAGGGTTTGGATTATCTAATCTAATGAACTATAACAAGCATACTAATAAACATGCATACTAAGTACAATATAGTATTCTTATTCTTATTGTTCTTGATCATCCAAGATCTAATGGATCTTGTTTGATCATCCTTATCTTACTTACTACTTTTATTAAGGTTAGGTAATTTACTAAGCTTTTATGCTCTTATTATTATTATTCAACCAGTTAATGTGCTCCTCTTATTTCCAATTGGCTAAGGCTTACAAGCTGAATGGGTGAACACAAGGTGGTTATTTCAATCCTCATGTAAGGAGGCATTTAGAGTAATTTTCTTTTACTTGTTGAGTTTTGAGTAATTTTCATCTCATGAACCGTGTGCACCATCCCATGGATCATGGACATAGTACGTGGGTAATTTTTCTTTAGATCTTGCTTTGTTTAATTGTTTAATATTTAGTATTTACTTGGCTATTTTCATCTTAGTTTAGTTTTGAAAATTTTCCTTTTCGAGTTTTAGAAATTTCCATTTTTAGAAAGTTTCAAAATTAGGAAAGTTTACCTATCCTATAACTAGACCTAGTATAGGAAAGTTTCCTTTTCAGTAAGTTTCCTTAAGTTTATGCTTCCTAGATTCATTCATGTTAGTTTTACATTATTTTCCTTTGATTGAATGTATGTTTCTTAGTTGAGTTTCTAATTCCATTACGTAGCATTAATTTTAGAAAGTTTCTTTTAATGGTAATTTCTAATTTCATGCATATTTCTTTTCTTTTTTCATTTACTTTCCTAGTCTAAATTTAAATTCAATTCAATCTCTATCTTTGGATGAAGTAATCACTTTGAATAAGATCCATCCAACATACAGATTTGTGAAATTTCTTGTGGCATGTAATACTACTTTGATTCGTACACTTGCAAGTAATTTTAAAGCCACACCAGTCAGGCAGGTATCCTATTTAGAGGTCAGGGGCCAATCTAAATCCTCCTAGAATAGAGCCATTAGGGTCTTATAGCCTCTACATGAATATTTTGAGTTGTATAAAATCCATAAATACAGGATGAGTATCATATGTCGTTTAAAATCATAGGTACCATTCACACCTTTGGGCACTATTCAAAGCACATATCCTTATAGGGTCAAAAGTAAGCACCTCATAGGTGGAAATATGATACATTACTGATAGTTCAAATTTTAGGATGTGGAAAGCATAATCATATTAATCAAAGCATTACTTTGGAATCTAGTATTATAATACACGAGTGCGCGCACACACATGCACACACACACACACACACACATATTCTTTGTAAACTATAAAGGATTTGAAAGCTCACAAAATGATGCGTTTAAAATATAATATCATAAGTGCATGACTCTATTGTAACATAGATTGTGCAAGTACAAGTCAATCCACAAAGACTCTATTAATAAACATATTTTAATTAAAGCCTAGTTTAAGTACAATAGCCTAGCCAAATGATTTATTAACTAATTATTTAATCCTAAAAAATAATAAAATAAAATCAAACCTATGCCTAGTGTTTAATAATCCACATATTAAAATTAAATATTTCTAGAATTAAGCTATCTAGATTTTTCCATACACATGTAATAAAGTTCTAATAACTCTAAAGACAAAAAAAAATATTTCTTTTTGAGCTCTCTTATAGGATTTTCTTAATATCATTTTTCTAGCTCAATGATATACTTCTTCAAAGTATAGCCTGTCTCTTAAGGGCATTGGTTATCAAGGATCCTTATATATCACTCTCTTTTTACTATACTCAGCGTCCCTTTCTTTCAAGCAATTACTGAGTATGCAAACTTATAGTGCTACGATTCTAATATTAATATGAAAGCACTTTTTTAACCTAAAGTCACCTAATCATAAAAATATCTTATTCTAACACATTTATCATTCTAATCCTTAGATGACTAATTTAACATACTGGCATAAATAAAACTAACAAAAGCATGAATAACATATGCATAAAATAAAGAACTTACTAATAATGGAGAGAAAAGAGAACTTTCATTGCTTCAAATTTAAAGGATTGCAAGAATTAAAAATGGAAAATTTGAAAAGAAACTAAAATTTCCTATGGAGTGAATGAGATATTACCAACTTTCATGCCGTGTCACTCAACAAGATCGTCGTTGAACTCGCTCCAACCTATGCTACCACCTGCCTTCATCATCTATACGGTGCCTTATACTTGTTGTGTCACTCAACAAGCATATGGGACACCAGCCAATACCCACAACCCACAAGAAAATATCTCACTCAGTCACAATCCCCATGTCCATGTATTACATGTTAAGCACCTCTCTCGCACCCTTCTATCACCCACACAACTCAATTACCAACTCACCTTGGATTACACACAACAACACATGATCCAATTCTCTTTGGATTATATGCACTATCAAAACTTAAGCAGCTACTCTTGGGTAGCTACTTGAAGAAGATAAAACACTCCCCAAGCATCCCATGTGAGCTCCTTCTTTAAGGGAGAGCTGCTTGAAAAAGACAACAAGTAGCTCTCTTCCTTTCCTATACCAACATACCACACTCAATATCTATAAAACATGCACATCACTATAAAGATTCACATGAAACACTTTTAAGAGGGAGCTACTTGAAAAAGACAAGCAAGCATCCCTCTTTTCCTCATTCCTTTAACTCCACATGCAATACAAAGTTAAGAATGTAATATAAGAGAGTCCCATGTGAAATTGGATGGAGAGCTACTTGAAAATGATAAACATGCAAATCTCCTCTTCTATTTAATATAAAGAGCTTACCTCTAATGACTTCCATGTGAAGCACTTCTCCATGGATTTCAACATGTAAGCACTAAGGCTTCCAACCAGCCTTCAACGCCCACACCCAAAGTAGCTCTCTCTCCTATGGATTTTAACATGTAAGCACTAAGGCTCCCAACCAACCTTCAAATCCCACACCCAAAGTAGATCTCTCTCTTCTTAAGGTTGCTCCCCTTAGGATTTCATTGTGTAAGAGCAAGGGAGAATGGGAATGAGAATCACGAATGCAGTCCCATCTTTTGTTGTTTTAGTGATGGAAGGGAAGGAAGGTTGAAGTTCCTATTAGAAACTACCTTCCATCCCTATCATCATCTTTCCTCTCATCTATCCCTTATCTTGTCACCCTCGTATCCCATCTAGGAAACTTCCTCTAAGAAAAATCATGGTTCACTTGTGAAATACTTTAGAATGTAACCTAGAATAGATGGTGAGATCAAGTGTGATGCTTAGCTTCGATGGTGAAATGAGATGGAGTGGTGGCTAGGATTTCATAATTTCCCTTATGATTCCATAGAGATTTTCTTATCCAAACTGATGCTCCTCCTTTATTTTCTTCTCAACCTACCATTTCTATCATTAGCTAATCACATTTAAGAGAAGTACATGTTTTCTCCCAAGGGGAACACACTTTCTCCTCCTAGAAAAATGGTGGGCAACCCATCAAAATTTTCTCCACCAATCATGGCTCAATCTTATCTCTCTTGCATGGATACTTTCTATTGGTCAATCATACCTCAAATGGCTTCTCAATGTTTGCTTGAGGATGGTCTTGGATGTGGGATGATCTCAGCCATTCTTGAAATTCCAAGAAAAAAAACTAACAGTAGTTTTTCCTTTTTTGTCTCTTTCCTCCCTTCTTATTTTTCTCCACCAATCATACTAATCCCTTCATATATTTCATGTTGATTTAAGTGAGATGCACCACCTTTGCATGGAAAATTTGTGGTACACATGTAGGTGCTACACATTCTAAAGTGTAGAGAGAGAAAGTGAGGGATTTTATGTCTCCTAATGGCCTTGGCTTGAGTGTGCTTCACATGCTTGCTTCTTATAATGCGTATGGCTCTTAAGCTTTACTTAGAAGCTTCCAAAAGGTGGTGGAATGCATGCATGCACGGAAGTTCTGCCACCCTATGTTTTGATTTTTATAGTCTCTTTTCCATGGATAATGTTTAGCAATGCTTCTAGGGTTTCTCACTATGTTGAAAATGACAACACACTCCTTTATTCTAAACTACCAAACTTCATAAATTTGATAGGTGTGAATGTTGATGTTCCAACTCTTTATTATCCATCTTTTAGGATATGGAATGCCAAAAATACCCTTTTTTTTATAATTGTACACTAATCCTCCTACAAAATATGAAAATAACCCTAATTAGTGATATTTATGATAAAACAAGGGCTAAAATATGCTAAATATATAGGTGTTTTTAATGTAATAATTATATGCCTATCACAAAACATGCACATGAGAAGCAACAGAAAAATTTACTCCTTTTCATCTATCTAATTCTTAAATATGTTACTGTCAATCTCTAATTTACCATTCCATCTATTTTATATCAGATTCCAATGTGTATCAATAGGAGGTACAAGTTAATCAAAACCATTTTGCTTTCAATTTTCATTCCTTAATACAATCTAGCTATGGTTTGGATTCATTGTTCAGCATCAATTTAGATGTTTGAGGAATTAAGTTACCATTTCCATCATGGATTATGAATAGGTTTTCAACCTTTCACATGTGGAAGATTCCTTATGTTGGATTGGGTTAATCTCGAGGATGATTGGAATGTGTGGTTGAAAGTCCTTGCTATTTTAAATTGATTCTAAGATAGTTTCTAACGAATGGTAAGTAAGTCAATCTTCGCAAAGTTTAGTGGAACTACAAGTATGATCCCAATTTGGAGTTTACTTATATGTATATGTATTTTGGATTAGTTTTACCTAAGTAATTCATTGGTTTAGTTAGGTACAGCAAAAATTTTCTTAACAGTTTCACTTAGGTAAGGTGTCTAGCTCATTGTTGGGTATGGTTTCTTTCAAATTAATGTCCTAACTACTCTTCTTTGGACTATTTTTGGACTAAAACTCCATCATGGTAATGCGTATCAAGGGAGAAATTAGCAGAGCATCAATTACTTGTAGTTTAGTGATGGCTACCTACTGAATTCTTCATGCTATTATTAATTGGTTTAAGATTGGCTCATTGGGGAACATCTTTGATTTCAATACTCAATTAGTAAGACTCATTTTGCATATATTTTTGGATCACTTACTAAACTTGAGTGAGGGTATCATGTGTAGTTTAGTAGCAAAACAAAGTACTTAGACAGCTACAACATTGTCGCTTACAAAGGCACAGATAGGTCAATTTACTGGTCTGTTTTCTCAAAGTGATTCTATGTAATTGATGACTGTTAGATGCTACCTTAGACACTGATTTGGGGCAAGTAGCATGGGAGGAGTGTGACACTATCTTGACTGAATTTCTCTTTGGATAGTGTGTGTAGCAGAGAAGATCGAAATTTTTGGAATGCAATTGTAGCAGAATTACTAAGGATTTGGACTATTGTTGTACCAGAGATTTTTGGCTTTTTGTAGTTACATTTACTTAAGTTTTGGACTTGTTCCAAGGTGTAGTAGTCTAGTAATTTTATATTGAAGTAAATGTGGGTTTTAGCAAAAAACTGAAGTTTGTGCCATTGGTTCATTGTGAAGACTGCATAGTTTAGGATTGTCATTTGTAGCAAAGGTTACTGAAGCTTTAGACTTTCTTTGAGAGATACAAGACATTAAGGTATTCAATTCTAAACTATTTCTCAAAGAAATTTCCAGTATTTGATGGCTATTAGTGTCTAGTTTTTACTACTATGGACAATTCATTTGTTAAGTCCCCAAAGCATTGAAATTAGTGGATTGCGTACAATCTTTCACAGATCCCATAGATATAAGTTCATGCATTCAATTTGTCAAAATGTAATAAGCAAGAGACTATCTCATTAGTTGTTGTCATTTGGTTTCTCACCTACATTTACTACTATGGCTGTCGGTCACATATTTGTTATTGATTGATTTCACTCATTCAACTGGAAGATATTTGGTGTTGTCTATTTTGGGTTGAACTATTTTATGCAAAAGAATGTCTAATCTGATTTCTTTTGTACTTACATAGGTAGCAATAGTTGTTCATAGGGTGCAAGCCTTTTCTTCTCAATTGTGTTTATTGTAATGGAATGTTGCTCACGGATCGATTTGGCCTATATTTTAGAGTGTTATTAAGTCACATTCAAATCTGCTATGGACTATTTTGTGTATACAGAATGCCTGAAATCATCTCTTGTTTTCCATCTATATCATACACCTCACACATAATTCTAGAGATGAAATTGAAGGCATTAAAAACAACAATTTATCATGTTCATGCTTCACTCATAAAACTAAAACAAATAAATCAATCATGCTTGTAAAGAATGACTAAAAAATATTTAGGATCAAATCAATAAATCAGTGACTTGAATGTTGAAACTAAACTAAATGTCTTGAATGAGTCATACATAAAAGAATACCAAAATTTTCAACAGAAAACTTGTATACAATAGAGAACAGTATAACAGATATATAAGCAAGATCATCTCATTTTGAAAACAAGGTTATATATATATATATATAGAAATGTTACGTACATACCTCTGTATTTAGAATTTTTTAACCCTAGAAATCACTTAAATATCACTAATTAGGTTAATGCCACAATTTTGCAGGTTCAGGGTACAAATAAGAAAATGCACAAATTGATATTTTTACCCCTAAAAGAGCAATTTCACCTTTCAAGCTACATTGTGGACCTACAAATGACAAAAATGAAGTCTTAGAGGTTAAAAATGATCATTGGCTATCACTATCAAAGTCAAAGTGGTGAGAAACCCCATGCACGACTCGTACACAAATGAAGGTGAAAAGGTGGCAAATTCCAATCCATGTATACATTTCACCACCTTAGGAAGCTTATGGGGGAAGGGCAATTCACATACAATGAGATAATACAATAAAAGCTTCTAAAATATAAAAGAACACCATGACCCAGATGAAGACTTTTTGCGTACTTTCTCTCTCCTACTCAACCAAAAGAAGAAGATCAACCAATGATTGGACATCTTATCCATGCTAAGATGGTGAAATTTACTTGGTCCTAAGTGAAATATATAAAGAAATATCTAAGGAATCAAGGCCATTCATTCTAGGGCACTTCAATCTAATGTTGGAGAGAAAAAGATGCTTAAGGAAGATATACACATCCCAAAGGGTTTGCTTCTATTCAAGATAGGATAAGCATGATCTAAGGGCCAAGAATGAAGCATTGAAAAGATCAAAACCCTAACCACCTTTTCCATGTTAAAAAGTCAACCCAAAGCACTAAGGAAAAGGAAGATCTCAACCACCCATATTGAACCAATGATCATCTAATCTTAGAGTTTGTAAAAACAACACACACACCCAATTGGAAATCAACCCCCCCACTCTCCTTGAACCTTCTAAATTTGAATCCTTAGATTCCTTCCACCTTTTCATACCTTTCCCATCTCTTTCCTTTGCCACCTATTACCTTTCCATTAGGTTATTTTCTTCTCTTTTCATCGTACCACCTCCCAAATTCCACTCCACTCCCTCCACATGAAAAAGAGGCATCCCCCCTTATCCACTTACAAAAAACCAAACCAACTTCCTAATCTACCTCTCTTCGCTTCTAAGAAAACTTTTTTTCCTACCAAATCTTCTTTCCTACCCACCTTATAATTTTCTTTCCTTTCCTTCCCCACTTTCTTATCCAAGTCTACCCAAATTCCATTCCACTTTTGTAAAATGGAATTCATGCCCCACTTTATATTCCTTGCATTTTAATATTCCATCTCAATCATTCAACTATTCATTATTCCTTAGATCTTAACCTTCCATCCTTAGGGCTTCCACTTTCTAAAATCTATAAATAAGAGGTGAAAAAGAAGAAAAATCTTTATATCTTACCTTTTCCCTTATACATGAAAGCCAAATGTAGGAGAAATAGATGGAGAGAAATCACCTTTGCAAGAGTGCCCACATAATTAAGTTCAATCCTTTGGAGAAGAGGTAAGGAAACGCTTCCATGCCCGCTTCCCTTTTTTCTTTATTTCTCCCATCTTCATATTCATTCCCCCTTCTCTTGTTTCCATTCTTTCACCCTAGAATAATAGGCATAGAACCTTTATTTCCCCACCTCTCTTTCACATGCATCTTTTGTGCCGACCCAGGTTTTTGTAGCACATTTTGTAATACATTTTTCAAAGGTAGGGCCCTTAATAGTAAAAAAAATTCGCACACAATGTAATGAAAATTCTTTTCTTTTAAATCAATTTGTAGCACAACCCAAGTCTCACCTCAACAAACATAATACACATAAAGATTTTTGTATCAAAATAAAATTTTATTGAATACCAAGAATCATCCAGTAGTTCAGTTTACATAGCCCCTATATTACAATTACAATCCATTGTCCAAATACAATCCAAATACAAAGTACATAGTCTAGTTTCACAATCTTCAAAGAAGGTACCTTGATTAGTCTAGTAGCGTCTGGGCACTTCAAGCTATACATCCTCAAGTCTCCTTCCTTATATCTAAGATATTGTAAACATTCAAACATTTACAATATCTCAGCAAGCTAAGCATGGTAGGGGATACAAGAAAATAATACTTGATTAATACAAGAATATGATATCTCATTCATCATTCTATCATGTTTACCCATTCATGGACCATATCATCATAGAGTACATACATCACTTAGATAGTATAGGGTAAACCCATTAAAATAGTAAAAATACTCAAAATTTGTTGCTTCCCCTGGCTATACTCCCACTTAGGAGATCAATATTCGACAAAATCTCGTATGGGGATTTTCCTCCAAGAACTCATGTATTTCATCATACTTGGCATCTCATCATGCCATGGCATTTCACTATGCCTATCATATGTGCATCATAATAAAAAATCATCTAAGACCACTATGCCGCAGTCTAAATCTGTACAACGGGCCTAGATAACTGCATAATAATCCATTGATACCAACTATAAAAATAACAAAATCCATGTCTGCATGGGGAAGGACTACGGCTGTCACAATAGCAACCTTCCCATGATTGCCCCACGTAGCTTTTAGCCTCTCTTTGGGCATGGTATCCATCAATCATACATTTCAGGAAGCGGGTGGCCAAACCTTCATAACTTCCCTAGCATAACATCCCCAGGCCTACGCTTGTGTAAAACAAAATCACAAGCTACCATGCTTATATGTATAATACATTGTACATATCAAACAATGTGTTTGTTTAACTAAGACTGGAATATTTTCTATACCCCATTCTTAGGGTTTCCTTAGTCCACACATCTCACTAATTTCTCATCATTTGATTGGATTATTAGATTGGATCAGTTGGATGGATCATGGGGTTGGATCACTTGGTCAGATCATTTGCTTGGATCATTATTGTTCTAAGGTACCGTAGGTATACTTATATCATGAAGGTCTATAATTCCAAACAGAAGATCATGTATATATATACGCATGAATCTTTAATACATTCTTATACATCCACCTACCTAAAAGTGGTATTCACTCCATATTGTCCATCATGGTCTTGATTCATACATCTCAAACTGGTATTCACTCCATATTGTGCATCATGGTCTTGATTCATCATCTGTCAAACCATACGTATAAAGCTATTCCTTTATAATAGTATTCCTTTTACATGTATTTGGCTTATCCTATGAAAGATGCCCTAATTTTCCTTGAATCATATATGATCAAGATTTCAAACCTTCTAAGTTCATAATCTACACTATAAGTAAAATCATAGAACAATACTATGCTCTACATTATTATTTTTTCCTTTTTGTTTGTGATCATTCAAGATCTCTCTCGGATCTTGTTTGATCTTCCTTATCTTATTTACAATTTTTTTTATTATTAGGGTTAGATAATTTGCTAACCTTTTATGCTCTTATTATTATTTCTCAACCAGTTAATGTTTTACTAAATTGAGGGTAACTTATTCATTCTTAATTCTAGACAACTCCTCTTTTTTCCAATTGACATAGGTTTACCAATTATATGTCATTCCTAACGTGGTTAATTCAATCCTCATGTAAGCAGACATTTAGACCTCAACAAACGTCAACAGAAAGTGGAGGGACAGTGAGGCTCATGAGAAACCCCCTTAACCACGATGAATAACATGCAAGGGCATAGCCTTAGCTCAACCTTTAATAAGGTCCTATGAGCTCATAACCCTAAGTTTTATTTCTACTTGATTTTAATTAATTCCATGAACATATACTATGTCATTCATGGATGTTTATTATGCTCTTATTTTGAACCAAGAAAATAAAAAATCCACCCCTTATATTGTCCTACTAACTGTAGCCCTTACTATGATTATTTCTCATGATGTACATATATATTTTGTGAAGTTCAACTATATTTCATTAATTACCCCTTTTAAGGTATTTTCCATAACTCTACTAATGTAAAGAAAATTAAAAGAAATTACACTAATAAATCTAAACCTAAAGAATTTAAAGACAATCATGCTGGACTTGAAAATTTGACATGAATTAAATTTGCTAATAAAACAGTTAACTAGAATATTAACAACATTTTAATCTAAGAAATTAAAGAAAATTATACTGAAATTGAAAACTTGACATGGATTATAATTAAATTAAATTAAATCTACTATTAAAGACCATTGACTAAGTATATGATCAATTTATCCTTATGATCCAACCATCCGATTTGTCCATCTTTTAGATCTAGGGTTAATATTCCATTAAGAGTACAACCCTTGATCTTTCATGTTTTTTAATGATCCAACATCTCTAATACATGATATTAGCCATAGATCATCACTTTGATAGGTCCATCTGGTCTGATCATTCATGATCTGCCGATCAAGAGGATCCATTGGGATTTTCTATGATCACTTTTACTTTGGATGGTCTAAACTTTAATTCAGTTCATGTCAATCCAATCCAACCATCCCCATGATGATTTATCATCATTATATCCTTAATAGATCCAAAACCTCACTTTTGATCACCCCAGATCTACTTGATCAAGGGTGTTAGTAGGTGTATTGTTAAATGATAGAAATTTTTAATGATTAAAATATTGTTTTTATGGGTTCAGTAGGTTCCCATCATCAAGATATATTCATATAATCTTCCTGATAAAAAATTAGACTTAAAATGAGTGAGGAATTTCATTTTTAAGTTTTTAGCCTTTTTCAATGGCTGATCTTAATCTGTAATGTTTTGATCAATTTAACTGATGTAGAGTCATTGAAATTCTACTATGATCATTAATCTTAAGGTTTTGATATGTCTTGGATCCATCCATCGGAACAAATTTCCATTTTAACATCAATTTGATCATGATCCACTACTATTGGAACTAACTTTAAAATTTATTTCATATAAATCAAATTAAAAACCTCAATATCATTATTTCCTTCTATTGTATACAATACAAGAAATCTATAGCTTCTTTCAGATCTAGATTTGGATCTAAATTGAGTTTGGAATTGAATTTTCAAGTTTCCATCAATTTCAACGGTCCAGATTGATTCTGGACTGTCAGATTTTATTTCTTAAAATTAAGGGTCCAGATGAAAATAAAACTTACTGTGATCATGGTTCTTAGGGTTTTGGAGCCTTTTGAATCCATTGAACGGCTCAGATTTTCCATCTGAGGTGTACTTGATGGTGTTCTAGGCCTACATGATTGGTACTAGTTTTTCTAGAATTTTGGCTGGAAAACCAGTCTGGTGACCCAATTTTGGGGAAAATATATTGAAAAATAAAATAAAGAGATAGGAAACCTACCTGGAAGTGTTCAGAAGAGAAGATCTTGCCAAAATTAAGAAAATCCTCTCCAAAAAGTGAACTATGCTCGAGACCATATAATTTGTTATATTCCAATGAAATCGGCGGTGGATCATGCAATTATCATAGGGATTTTGTAGATAATCTTGTTACAAATTGATCTTATGGTTTGGATTTCTAGTATGAGGGTTAGATCACTTGATTTCTATAGGTTTTCCACTTAGGGTTAAAATTAGAAATAAGAAATGAAGGAGAGGAAAAGAGGGAGAAATTAGAGAAGGAGAGGGAATTTGGAGCTGGAATCAAAGGAGGAGTTGGTGAATTTGTGTTAAATTTTGTGAACATTTTTTAGAATTTTTCTAAGGTATTTATAAGCTTTTTCTAAAAAAATTAATCATTTTTAGTAATAATTATGTTTTCCTCTATTGAATTTTATATTAAAAAGAATTCCCCCACTTCTTGTAACATTCCCAAATTTTGTAAATACTATTCTGGGGTTATTATGTGAAATTAGAATTTTGGAATATAATTGGAATTTTTTACCCAAAGAAAATAAATTTTTATAGCAAAGAAATTTGAAGTGGAAGCATGAATATTTGGAATTTATTAAAAAAATAGAGTCCAACGGCATTAAGAACCCTTAAACAGGAGTTCAGATGAATTTCACCCTTAAAGTTTACTATTCCATGAGTAGGTTACTAGATTTTAAGGAGTATATCTTTTTATAGAAATATAATTTGGAACTAGATACTAAAAGCATTAGATAGTACTCACAAAATGGAATCCAACAAGCTAAAGAACTCTAAAAATGAAGTCCGGATGAAGAAGTTATAGGCTTCAAAGTCATGGGTAATACTATATTTAAAATATTTAAAAAGAAAACATAACTTAACTGAAGGGGGCCAAATTGATATTGGCACCCCATCCCCCTCACATAGGAAACCCAACGAAATGTCGGGTCCCCGACCAGCTGCCGTCGACGTTGCGCCTGACGCAACAACTAGAACCAACTCGCCGACAACGGAGACAACCCTTCCCTCCATCTCCTCCATCAATTATGCCCCTCTCTTGCTCCCTCTTCATCATGAAACCCTCCTCTGATTGGTGGAAGAAAACCTAGAAGAAACCCCCTTCTTCGGCATCTTTCTGACCACCCACGGCAAACCCTGCTCAGATCTGCTACATGCAAGCTCCCCTTCACCCCAAACCCTAGCTCTCCTCTTCTCTGAGTAGATCCATAATGGATCTGTGTTTTCTAGTGTACTCACCGGATCAGTGCCCTAACTATCCTCTCTCTCGGTTAGGTTCAGACCGACATTGACAGAGGTCACCGACAACACCCTTCCCTCTGATCTCTTTCCCCATGGATGGCAACCCCTTTGCATGTATATTTCTTGTTTCCCGGCATGATCGGGACTGCCTGTATCCCACTCCTTCCCTCTCTAGATTTTGCACCCATTGGAGTAGGCTAACGGCGAAAACTCTCCTCCTCTTGTCTCCTTCCTTTGGCTAGTGCTGCACGTGGTGTGCCAGCTGCCTTCTCTCTCCCCCTCACCACCAGTGGCTAGCTGGCCACTTACACTGGTCGCCTGTGAACCTTCCTAGCTTCTGATCTATGCAAATCCATACAAATCAGACTATTCACCATAATCAAATTGTCGATCGGACACCAGATCACCTGATCTGTGATTGATCTAACCATATATCATGATTTGGTCATTGATCTGTCTCCAAATGGCAGATCTGTAACTGATCTGACCATTCAATGTGGTAAGATCATTGATCTATCCCCAACTGACAAATCTATAACTAAATCCACAAAACCCCTCAAGCAATTCTTTGACCAGAGCTGATATGACGGAGATCTTGACAAAACAATACTGTACGGCCACGATCGTAGCATTTTCACAAGGATTTTTTAGAGATTGATGATGCACAACAAACAGCCAGAGACCATCATTAAAAAATGATGCTCAATAAGATCAATCCGTTGAAGAATGAGGATTGGAAGCACGCATAGGAGGTATAATCTATACTTAAAACCTTTGTTTTTGTTTTTGATTCGTGTATGGAATAGTATATGCTAGTAAATCTAGGGTTTTAATGAGGATCTGAAGCAATCCTTCAATTGAAATCATAGATCTATAAATAGTTTATCAGTCCCACAAATATTAGGAACTCCAGTGAATCTATTTGTGTTTAGAGCATCAATTAGAGACTCAAAAATGGTCAATTTGACCATATACATTAAATAGTCTCCTTGCAATCCTAGGAATTTGGGAGTTTTGAAAAATTATATAATTAAGTGATTCTCACTTAAGGATAGTATAAAAATGTTGGGAGGAAACTTCAGTCCATGTGGGACTGCTTGTTGAAGTAAAAACACATGGGAAGTTGCTATAGGAAATGACCCTGTGTTTCTTCTGATGAAAAATTCATTGTATCTTTTCTATGTGGGTTATTAAAGATCAATGTCTAACATGAATGTGTATTTAAACTAGAAATTGAAACATTCATAATGGTAAGTGAAAGCAGGTAGAGACAAGACGAAAATTCTTGCCCAATCAATCATAAATTAGCATCTTTCTTCCTATATTTGGCTGGCTGATCTACATGCCATTAACGGGATTATAAAGAGTGAAGTTTTAGTAAGATATGTGGGAATGACATTAAGTTACTTACAAATGAGGGAACCAAGCTGAAAGTAATTATATGCATGAATGGTATATTATTGGACCAGTACGGGTACACTTAGACACATTTGGTTTTACTTGAACTACCTGGGCAATTACCCTTGGAGTCAAACCTTAATACTATCTTTAAAATCATTAAAAGATAGATGAGGATCAAAATGAGACCACTTTTGGCCATTAGATCATACTTAAACATAAATATATGTGCATGCGTATGTATTAAGAAAAGAAGTTTTATGTGTTGTATAGATTGAAGCACACGAGGTCGATCGTGAAGAAGAGGGTGATTAAAGCTAGTGGAATCTAATGAATGTCTTACACGAGGTAGGTGGAGAATTAAGAAAGCATATCTTAATAGTAAGATGCATGTTTTTAAACATGATCTTATTCTTATGATAGATATTATGTCATTTAAATTGTGCATTTTATATGATATATGATGATGAAAAATGTTTACTGGTATAATTGAAGCCTATTGAATGATATTAAAGGATGCACACGATTTGTTCTTAAAAATATCATAGCTGTTATTGTGATAAAAAGACATTTATGGTACATAGGTACCATTACATCATATGTGATGTATGAGTTTAGGATTTTATAGTACATCCTTGGGGGCGATTACCTAATAAGTGAGGGTGTTATGATTATGATGCGATATTCATATATATATATATATATATATATTATGGAAAGGCAAGACACCTGTGTATTATTATTTTACATCCAAGCGTGGTGGCCTGAGAGTTTTGATTTAGATAGGCATAGGCCTAGGGATGCTATGCTAAGAGAGTTGTAAGGTTTGGCCACCCGTTCTCTGAAATTTATTATATGATGGATACCATGCCCAACGAGAGGCTAAATGTTGGGTGGGGCAATCATGGGAAGGCCACCACTGTGACAGCCATGGTCTCCCCCATGCGGACATGAATTTTGTTATTTTCACAGTTAGTATCAGTGGATTATTATGCAGTTATCCGAGTGCGCCATATGAATTTAGACTGCGGCATAGTAGTCCTTGTATTTGATGCACTATGGTGCGTATATGATAGCATGATGACATGCGTATATGATGGCATGATGAGATTCCTCACATGATGATGCCATGATGAGATGCCTTTTATGATGTTACCAGCAGCGGCTGGAGTATTATAAACCCCATATAGAAGGGGTATGATTTTGAGACCCAGTAAAGTCTAGGAATGTAAGTTATAAAACCTATGGACTATGTTCATAACTTTATATTACTTTTAACGATTTTAATATATATGATATAGTCCTATATGTATATGCTGGAGGGCATAGTTTCATAAAAGTTTCATATGGGTATGTGAATGGGTAGATATATTATGCAAAAATATGGTTCATAAAATTGGAGTATGGTTTCATATGGAAAATGATAATGATAAATATTTAAAATATTAGTGAATTATATATATTAAATATATCATATAAAGTGTAATCTCTAAAATGTGATTATTATATTCATAGGAAGAAGAAGAATTATATATAGCTACTTTATCAATGGCTTGCAGATAATTGAATATTTTAATTGATGTAAAATTCTTAATTCATACATAATTAACATGTTTTCTTAACTCTCCCCTACTAAGCATAGCTTGCTGAGATATTGTAAATGTTTATGTTTACAATATCTCAAATATAGACAGATAGGAGAAGACATACACAAGCAAGAGGAGTTTAATAGCCATACTTCTGTGCTCAGATATATATTTTGTTAAAGTTCTTGTTGTGTAGTTAGTTATTTGAATTATGCTACTTGGACATTTAGTATAATGATTATAGGGGTTGTGTATGTGAACCACTGGATGGGTCCTGTTGTTTCATAAAATGCATGTTTATCTTTTATAAAAACTATTATGTAAAATATGGGAGTTGAGGTGACATCTAGGTTTTGGAAAAATGAATTTCAAAGAAAACTATCTTCCCCTATTTTTGAATTTTAAAATTAGAGGCATGCCACCTTTATAAAATAAACGTAAAAAATTTTCATGAAAAACCTGGGGTGTCACACATCTACCTCTATCTCCACTACCAACTGGTAGTGGTTTGACCAATTATTGATGTTTCCAGACTGTGGGACACCGTTGCCCCACATCTATGGGGCCCACATTAATTTGAAATGATTGTTTTGCCCTTTTTGTTGAAAAATATAGAAAAATACAAAATTTTCATATGAACTCAGATTTTGATGTACTTAGTGTCATTTTAATCGGTTCTCTAAGTATGTTTTCATTTATACATGTATTATACCTTGATTGTGAGGTAGAATTATATTTTTTCCCTTTTTAGTTTAAAAATTAAGAAAAATATAGATTTTTATACCGAACTCGGAATTGGACAAACTTATAGTCTATCCAAGGCTTTTTTCCATGTATATATCAAATATCTTGGTTTCCAATCTTGATTCCACTTCTATGAGAAGTGCCTTTTTAATAACCCTAATATTCCAGCCTGATTTTCCTTCGAATTTTCAATTTCATTTTTTATTCAATCTCCTTACAAAAATTAGGGGTGTTACATCTTTCCAAGCACCCTGATCTCCTTTCTTACCATCACCTTCCAGACTCATACATCCATACTACTCTCCATATAACCCTCCACCTTCAAGCCTTTCCCTGCATAAGCAGCACCATCATTTACCCTTGCACACATTAGCCACTATTCGCCCTAGATCACATGCAACCTATCTTCCTCTCATCCTTCTCTTCCATGCCTAGACATCCACCTATTTTCCTTTCACTTTCTTTTCTTCTTTGGGATTTTAAATGCGAGGAAAAGTAAAAATACCTTGTGCCCTTCTATGGCATCCAAGGTTAATTCCAATTCCTAAAGCATGGTTGAGAAACAATTTGGGTTGTGGCATGTTGTGTTAATGAGAGGTGAAAAGCTTGGTTATAGATTAGTGTACTTTGGGCTGAATGTAAGTGTATAAGCCCTTGTTGAGTGACACAACAAGAAGATTATAAAGTAAGTTCAAGCCTGGAAAAGAAGAAGAGAACATGTAGAGAGCCTTGTAATTATAATGAAGTTTATTAATGAAATTATCTTTTCAATTTAGTTCCCTCTACTTTCTTTTTTTTTATTTTTCTTTAGTTTAGTTTAAGGAGTTTTCTTATTTTTATTTCATAGCTGAGAATTATTTGCTTTGATTTAGTCATTACTTCTAATTTGTTTCCTTAATTTGCTTTCTTTCCTTATTGGCCATGTTAGAGTAAAGAAACTTGTGTCTTAATTAACTCACATTTATCAAAGATTCCTTATGGGATTGACCCATGTTTTTTTATTCTATAATTTAACATAGCTGTGCACTTACAGTAATTATTAGGAAACATCAGAAGGTTGAAATCTAACATAAGGAATCACTACACACCCTACCTATTCTAATGATCCTACATTTTTTCCTTCTGTCCTTCTCTGTTTCCTCTCTCTCAGTTCTCTTTCTCAATATGTTTCTTATAATGGTTTTCTTCCTTTCATAAACAACCGAACACATCTCTAATATAGACATGTAGATGGCTGAAAATAGATCTAATCATCATTCTCACTACACTTTCTATTGCAATTTTCTTCCTTTCCCAAGTATCCCAACATGTCTCTAATATAGACAAGTGGATGGTTAAAAAGTAGGATCTAATCATGACTCCATATGGCTCTTCCTAGTCCACCTATGTTCTAGACCAGTTAAGAGCCAAATCTCCCTTGAGTTCTGTATGTCGTCCTTAGAACAACATGCTCTTAATTCCTATGAAATCTCACATTTCCATCTATTTTTTTTCATTTTTCCCAAATTCATATAATTAATCTTAATCATCTAACCATCCAAGATTAAAATGTCATCACTATATCCCAGCCATTCATTTCCTCATCTAGGATAAAAATTCTCATTGTATCTTAGCCATCCATCATTCTTTAGGATCAAACCTCCTTGCTTGTCGATCTCATCCTTTCATCTGAGATGTGCACTAGATCTACTTCTCATCCATAATCTAAGCCATCAACTGTTTAACATTTAAGATCATTCCTAGTTAATAAAATCTGAACATCTACAGTCTCAGGGTCACATTATTCAAAAAGATAGTTAAGTTGTTTATTCGATGACTTGAACTCTATCCCTAATGCTTCCATACTCACTCTATAACCAGCACAGTTATCTTGCTTCTGTTGGTCAACACTTGTGAATAAGCATATTTACACAATGTAAAATTTCAAGATATTACAATAACCCTACAAGCCTTTGATGTTCTGCCTTCACTTTTTGACAAGTTAAACACCATGCCATGTAGTTACTGATGTCCTATTTCATGCCATTCTGCCATAAGTTTCTCTTCAAGTCCTAATACATCTTAGTGCCTTCAAGATGTATGATGTATGTTGAACCATATGCCCCTGTAACAAATCTTCTCTAAACCTTGCAATCGTTGGAACTACAAGTCTACCTTGAAAGTGTACACCTCCATTTGCACCTTTTGAAAAATGAGCCTTTAACTCATTGCTTGAGTCTCATTAGAGTCCTTATGAGCTTGCAAAACCTAATCCACAAAATTTGATTGTAAAAACACATTAGTAATTAGTCCTTTTGCCTTTCTACTCAAAGCATCGGGCACAATATTCATCTTCCAAGGGTGGTATTGGATGGTGAAATCATAATC
The DNA here is from genome assembly GCA_035236585.1 of Warburgia ugandensis. NCBI lineage: Eukaryota > Viridiplantae > Streptophyta > Magnoliopsida > Canellales > Canellaceae > Warburgia > Warburgia ugandensis. The sequence goes on along the minus strand of CP141127.1, from coordinate 50,739,687 downwards.
CTTTAAATGCTTCATCCATCATCGTTGTGTCATGTTAAGATCACTACATGAGAAGATGTATTTGAAGCTCATGTGATCAGTAAAGACCTCTAAATTTTCTTCCTATATATATGTCTCTAAATTTTAAGAGCAAACACTATAGCAACCAACTCCATGTCATGTGTGGGATAGTTCACCTCATGATTCTCCAACTGCCTAGATGCGTATGCGATTACCTTGACATGTTGCATTAACACACACAGCCAAGTACTTTGCCAAGTGCGTCACTATAAACCACCAATAGTTTGCTACCCACTAGTAATGCCAAAATAGGTGTTGTGATAAGTCACTTCTTCAACTCCTAAAAACTCATTTTACAATCCTCTATCCAAATTAACTTGTTCTCTTTCCTAGTTAGTTTAACCAGTGGCTAAGCAATATAAGAGAATCCCAAGATGAATCCCTAATAATACCCAATGAAACCAAGGAAACTAGGAATCACTATCATGGTCTTACGTCTCTCCTAATTAAGGATTGGTTTAACCTTCTTCAAATCAATTGCAATACAATCCTTCAAAATGATGTGAGCAAGAAATTGGACTCAGTCAAGCTAGAATTCATACTTAGAAGACTTGGTGTATAACTTATGAGTCTAAAGAGTGCTTAACACAATTGACAAATGTTCTTGATGCTCTTCTAAGCTAGTAGATTATATCCAAATATTGTCAATAAATGCAATGATAAACTTGTCAAGATACTCCTTGAATACTATGTTCATGAGGTCTATAAATGTTGTGGGATTATTCATTAGTCTAAATAGCATCACCAAAAAATTCATAGTGATCATAAGCATTATGAATGTTGTTTTTGGGATATCCTCATCTTGAATTCTCAACTGATGATATCTAGACCTCATATAAATCTTTAAAACTACCTTGTCAATCTACAACTGATCATAGAGGTTGGTGATGAGAGGTAATGAGTACTTATTCTTGATAGTAACTGCATTTAGAAGTATATAGTCTATGCACAACCTCATGGATCCATCCCTCTTCTTGATGAAAATACTTAAGCTCCCCACAGTGAGACAATTGATCAAATAAGTCCCCAATCCATCAATCCTTGCAATTACCCCTTCATTTCCTTCAATTCTACAGGAGCCATTCAATATGGTGCCTTAGAGATGGGAGTTGTCCCTAGCATAAGCTCAATAGTAAAATCCATCTTTTGCTTTTGCTTTAGTTTGGTTAATTCTTTTGGAGATACATCCTTAAATTCTCAAACCATATAAAGCTTCTCAATATTAGGCCTTTTCTTTATTGGGTCACTATACTTGCTAGATAAGCTTGCCAAGAACACAAAGAAACAAAGATTTAGTCGTGGAGGTTGTTGATCATTTTTCAAAAATGGCACATTTAATAACTTGCACTAAGACCATTGACACTTCACATGTGGCTGACTTGTACTTTAGAGAAGTTGTTAAACTCCATAGCCTTCTGTTGTAATTTTAAGTTAAACTCACAAGCACACAAATTGGTATATTAATTCATGTGATGGAGGTTGATCCCACAAGTAATTGAATGGTTGTGTGATTAGTGGTCCCTACTTGAACTATTTAATCTAGCCAAGATAATGAGAAGTTTTGTCTTAACATAACAAAGGAACTTAACATAAATGTAAGACATGTAAAAATGCTTAAATAAACTACATTTAAAAATACACTTTCTACAAAAAATGAAACTTTCCTAAATTGAAAACTTCCTAAAAATAAAATTTTTCATCTTTCCTAAATCAAACTTTCTAAGCATGAAATTTAGCAAATAATATATGGAAATAAGCAACTAATTAACCACTTTCCTAAATTAACTTTTTAAATAACACATAACATCTAATGAAAACAAATATGCAAAAAATTAAATCGCTCACTATGTAATGACTTAAAGAAGCATGATGAGGCAAGAATATTAAGGCAATAAATTCTAGAACCACTCACATGATCCTAGAGCGGTGCGCATGATTCTAACTATGAAATCTATCTTAAAATGTTATAAAACATGTAACATGGCAGTAAATAAGTGCTTGGATGGAAATGAACTATTAACTTTTAATCAAAAGAATGAGATCTAACAACATGCTAAGCATTTCTAAGATGATGAGCGTGCTAAACATCTACACATAATTTAAAATTCAAGCAATGAATTCTCGAACCACGCACATGATCCTAGAGTGGTGAGCATGATTCTAAAATGATTCTAACTATGAAATCTATCTTAAAATGTTATAAAACATGTAACATGGCAGTAAATAAGTGCTTGGATGGAAATGAACTATTAACTTTTAATCAAAAGAATGAGATCTGACAACATGCTAAGCATTTCTAAGATGATGAACGTGCTAAACATCTACACATAATTTAAAATTCAATCTACTAAACAAGGCCTAAACTTACATGGATGAACAAAACTTCAAGATCTAACAACATTTATTAACCAATCATGCATCAAACTCCCACAATCTCCACCTAAGAACTTCTTAGAACCATGCACATGACACCTAAAGTGGTGTGCATGGAATCAAGGTGCTTAGGGTAGGATGAATGCTTGGTTGAGATGTTATCAAATTAAAAAGATTGCTGGAATAATAATCTATGACTTTATTTACAATAACAAAATTTCAAAGGTAATCATTCATCAATGAAAGACAAACTTGATATCATCAAAAGATACTTCATTCAAGTAAGGGGTTACAAGGATGGTGTGCACTATCCATGAAACAGGCATACCATACTTACGTCATATAAACCCAAAAAAATTAATTCCCAAATCTCTGTTCCAATATCTAATAAACAATCATGTGAACCATTAAGGAAAAACTATTGAAATAGTATCAAAAGGAAGCATGGCAATGGAAGCATAAACAAGAGATTTAAGCAAAGAAAAGAAGAATATGGCTAATGGATTTAAGATGACTTTCCCTTGGCTATCACTTCAAGGGAAATCAACCTTGGATCTTTCGATCAAGAAGCAAAAAGAGTGGAAGAAATGAAAGGCATTCAACAAATTTCTACCCATGGAACTAAGCAATAATAGAGGTTCAACAAGAAGAACAAAAGGAGGAATGCTTTAATGGAGGAACTAAGGAAATAAGCTAGGCCTAGGTGTGGAAGGTATGATGCTCCAATAGAGAAATACATTGAATGTTGAAGAGAGGAATAATGTGTGGAAAAGAAGAAGAAAGGAGAGGAGTTTTGCTTTGAAACTCCTCCCTAGAACGCTATCCATGTTAAACACTTCAAGTTTTTATATAGGTAATGAGCGTTCAATTTTATATAAATAATACCCAATTAGTTGCCCATATGTTACTACTTATAGTGTTATATTAGGGTTTTTTCACCAAACTTTATAACACATGCATTTCTGACCTAATAATTCAAAATTGTGATATTTTGCAGGTTCCTAAGCTAATCCAGTGTAAGTACATGAATGATCATATTTTTAGGATTTAATTATTTCTTTTTGCCATTTGTAGGTCTTGAAGAGATGATCCAAAGGCTGAGATTTATCAAGATGATGAATAAAAGATCAAGTCAAGGCCTAATTACAACATTTCAAAGTAGATCACGGTCTAGGATCATATCAAGGAAAGATAATGGATCAATGGAAGCAATTGGAAGAGCTAAAGGAGACTAAAATGGACCCATGAAGTAAGCCCTGCATTTTCACTAGCTTTGTATGGGAACCATTCGAGCCTCCTTAGCTATATAAGCCATGAAAGAAGGTGACAAGTTAAGGAATTGAAGCGAAGCAACTCAAACCATTAAAGCCAAGGGTCCAAGCCACAAAGCCAAGCCAAATGAGCCCTCAAAGTGAGCCACATAAGGCAATTTACACATGGAGTCATACAATTGGAGGAGAATTCAAGCAATGACCCACTTGCTAAATTTGAATTTTCAAGGTTTAAGATAATTGTCTAAAAGTAAGATGATTCGACATTGGTGGACACATCAAGAGAGAAACCCTACTTTCCAACTCCATCTCTCACTTTTTTCTCTCTCTTTTTCATAGGGTTACAAGTTAAAGGAGGAAGGCACCTCATTAATAAAAAGACGCCCCCAACTTTCCTATTTAATGATTAAGGGTTTCCTAAATAGAAAACCCTAGATCTACTTCAATCCAAACAACTTTAAAACACTAGATCTTTACACATTTTCCCTAAACCCCACTCCTTACCACTTCCATGACTTTCTTTCAACCAATGATCACAAAATTTGAAGGAAAAAGCTCCACTCTCCTTCCATGAAAAAGATGCCTACCCCTTGTTCAAATTTAGAAACCTACCAACATATCTCTCTTATGTCATTTTCCCAGCTCTCTTTCTTACATCATCTAGTGAATTCATCTTTAACCTAACCTTCCTCATTCAACACCTTAACCCTAGGTCCATTTTCCTCATGGTTTCACCCCTTCCTATGTTAAAATCCACTCATCTATATATTGCCCCATGTTCCATACAAATTTTCCTCATAGAGGTGGGTGAGACACCCTGAAATCAATCTCTCTTTTAGTGATTTGTTGCTATTGGACTTTGGGATTTCTTAGATGCTTTTATCTTTTTAGATTTATACTTATTGTCTTGGTTATTTGATCTCCAATTAGGTTAGTAGTTTTCTTAATTTGGTTTAGTTTTGATTGCTTTAGTTTCCATGTTTTTGCTTTCTAGTTTTGAACCTTCCTTTCCATCTAAGTTGTTCTTATTTCTTCACCCCAGTTCCATTGTTTTTATTTTTTATTCCCTTAAGATTCAAGTTAACTCATCTCTAGTAGTGACAACTAAGAGAAGAACTAGCTTAGAACCTTGATTTCCCTCTCAAAATTCATTTTTTTCACCTTAATCTCACCTTAGTTTTAGGTTAATTTCCTTACCTTATTTTACCCAATTACCTTTCTTTTCTATTGAATTCCTTTCTAGGTTTTCTTTGCATGTCATCATACCTTAGTTTCTGAGCATTAGATTGCATTTTTGGTGTTTTTTAGAAAGGATTTCATACTTAAGAATTAGATGCAATTTCCAGCAATAAAACATGTATCATGGATCTAGTTTTTGGTGTAATTTGGAGATGATTCAATAAAGTTTAGTGGGAAATCTTGATATGATTTGTTTATTTCATTAAAGTACTTGAGATCTAGGTTGTTTAATTGCATAAAAATTATGGTTTCAAGAGCTTTCTAATGCTAGATTCATTGACTGTTCATAAATATCAAAATCTAAAAACTAATTTTTCCTTAACTTTGTGCTTTAATTTCAGCCATCAAAATATCTTATTTTCTGAATTCTTAGGCACCAATTTAGATTTTCATTTTGCTTATTTGACCCCATAGTTAGTTTACTATTAAGGGGGGTTTATTTAACGGCGTACCTTTGGCGATTTTTTGGCACATCTACTGCGATATCTTCGATGATATCTTCTATGATATCTGAGATATGTGTCATATGTTTTGTGATATCTTGTGTGATATTTGGGATATGTGGCATTTGTTCTATGATATCTCAAGTGATATCTCTAGTGATATTTTTGGTGATATCTGATATGTCTTAAGAAACATATGCCTCAGATATCATAATTAAATAAGCTGCATTTCTGAGATATGCCATGATATTAGGCAGTATAGTGTCATTCACCAATGATCTGGGCCATTCATCTATGCCATGATATTCCTAAGCCCTAGGAGTTTATGATAAAAGTACATGAGGAGCCTAGTTTCTTCAATGATCTGGGCCATTCATCTTGATCATCTTGCCTAAAAATAATTCCTTCCCTCGCCTTTTCTGAAGTGTTATTGCGGCTGCCAGAGTAGAACTCAAGAGTAGTTTTTCCACATTATTGAAAAGGTGGGCACCTTCAATAAAAGTTTGAGTCCTGCTAAGACTCCACGCTCAATTTCATCTCCCAATTTTCCTGCATGTGGAACATTTTTTTCATATCCAAGCCATTCATGAAGGTGTTAGGTAGGCTAGATATCAAATTTCATCCTTAGCCTATGATGCTCAATAACAAATTAAGACCCATCCATTTATTTTTATTTTCAAAAACCAAAATTAAAGCGATTGAGAACAACCAAATGCATTGATATTTTGTGGGTTATGGATTATGGTAAACATGATGAATGGCTTTGATATAAAAGGGTAGTCCCATGCACAAAGCTATTACATATGCAGGGTATAGGAAGAGAAACTATAAAGGCCTATAGCAAGTAGGCTTATCTCGCATTTTGCAAGAGGCTATTTCCACGGCACAAACTTATGACCTCCAAGTCACACGGCAACAACTTAACCATTGTGGCAAGGCACCCTTTTTGATGAAAGGCTTAGATCCATAAGAAAAAGTTCAGGTGTCCCACCAAGATGCCTCATCCACTAACCTACAAAGGCAAGTCTCAAATAGGTTGATTTGATCTCACTAATAAAACTATTTTCATGGGTATTTGGCAAAAAATGCCATTACATTGTGGCACTTTTGCAAAAGAGTTCAACAATTTTTTAGTTTTGCAAATTTGTCAATAAACTTTTGTGCTTTGTGAAATTGACATTCTTTTTGTTTTCCATCTTCCTTGCATGTTAATTTTGTAAAAATTTAAAATTAAATCACCCTTTTCAAGGCAAAATAGAAAGAAAGTATGAGCAAAAGGCATTAAAATTTTCTCTGTAATGAGAATGATGAAACTAGATATATTGCACTAATGCCTGTAGTCTTAGTTTCCGAGCTTTTTGACCTAAATGAGTTACAAATGTCTCTACAGAGATTTGTTAAATTGGAAAGCAATAAAACTCAGAGGAGGGGGGGCCGTGGGGGAGGCGAATTCACTGCATTGTGGTAGTGCAACAAACCCATCACTCAGAAGGCAAAACTTATTCAAACCCAAAACCTTCCAATGGATCAGACTAGTGGTAAGAGAATTAGTAACTTGGTCATGACTTCTCATAAAGCATCAACCAAATTTAGTGATCTGTTTTGACAAAAGATTATCCTAAGAACAACAAAAAACAACAGAGTCAAAAGACACGTGGTAGAAACTGTCTCATATTATCTTGCAATGCAATTTGAGGCAACAAACTTAATTGAAAATAAATAAAACCACCTTAGTTTTTCCTACATAAGGGGGAAACAAAATAATCAAAGGGCTGCTCCAATCACTGACTAAAACAACTGCTGCAAAATTCTCTAATGACCTCTCAATATGATTACATTGCATGAGCCTCCCAACATGAAACTTTTGAAACATAAGTAAAAACCTATAAGCACACAAATTTAACCAAACCAGCCCCTTATCATAACCTTGTTTTATGTTTTGATTTGTTCACACAGACTCTATAAATTAGTTTCAATTGCTGGTATCAGGCTCTCTTAATAATCCATGCCACCGTTCATCGGCGGAGCTTCCTTCTCATCCTTTGGAAACTCAACAACAATAGGCTCAGTTGTAGTCATCAATTAGGAAACACTACAAGAAAATGAAATGGTAGATGTTAGAATTAAGGTATACTGCTACTTCCCAAGATTAGATTTTTTAGAATTCTGGGCGTTTGAATGAGTGCTTGAATGACCTTTTTCAGTGTTTGTGTACATCTATTACACGCCTTATCCAATATTTGAGTGGAGAACAATATCTCATCTTAGTATCAACTCTTAGGAGGTGTTTTAGCATGGATACAAGAACGCATGAACTGAGATATCATCAAAGGACAATGATGCTCTCTTGCTATTTGCAGCATCCACCAAGGCAGTTCTTATTACCTTCAATGGGTCAATGATCCTGACTTAGGATGAAACAAATAGCACCCATACTTGGATAAAACCATCAAACAAGCAAAGATAGACATAATTTGAGATCTAGGTTATCCTGTTCCAAGAGCTTGTCAACAACCACAACCCCTTCAACTCTAGCATTGGACGAAATCGTGTGCACCAGTGTCTGCAATTAAATAGACATAATCTTTATTAAGTTAAAATAAAACTAGAACTAGTAGGGAAGTTTCAATACCTCATGTTTGACTAGAGATTCCAAAAATACTTGGTTTCCTAAAAGCACTACTTTGTGTTGTATGAGATCTGCCAGATTAATCACAAAAAACTCAGCAAAACTGAATAAAGACAATAAGTATCCATTAATCACAGAAAACTCACTCATGTCAAAGTCCCTGATATGAACTTCATAGAAGAGTGCAGATTAGGAATTGAGGGACTTGATAGAAAGAGAATGATGATCTCTCTCTCTCTTTGTTACATACCACCATTCTCTCCAAAGATTATAGCAAACCAAAAAATATCACAAATACACTATCAATATTCATATACATTATTAGAAATCAAATCCATCAAGAGGCAATGAGCAAAATAAATCATAGTTTTACATAAACATAGACACAATCATTAAAATGATAATTATAAGCAGAAGTCCACCAAGGACATATGCTACTACATTGAATGATGACAAGGAGGCATTAAATACGAGGGAGACATAGTCGCTCCCTCCATCTTGTAATGCATGAGCAAACTTCGACACCACATCTTGATCAAATCTCCCATCAAACTACTCCCTCCAGTGCATTGTCATCCCAATTGGTGGTAAGAGTGGTAGCTCAACTAACATGTACTCATCAAGACAAATAAACTATCATGTATGTTGTTCATTGGCAAGACAATGAAAGTACAACTTGCCATGATTGGGCTTCAAAAGTACTTGGAGTAGCAACATAGGCCCTCGACCTCATGAGCATAGGGGTGGGGTTTTGCTCCATTCCTATAAGAAGATATCATGTGCATATATTTTGTGCTATAAGAAGTACATACAATTAATATAAGCATTCAAGTAGCAACAGTCAAGTAGCAGCATGTCGAAGGTTAAATAACTCTCCGGCATTTTGTGGTTGCTGCATTCCCTAGGCAAACTCCTTTAGATGATACTTAGTCTTTCGATAAGGGGCAAGAAATTGTTGCCTATTTCCATAACCCCTGTCAACCAAGTAGTATTTTCCTGTACCATAAATGCATCAGCGATTAATGAACAATCCATCAAGGTAGAACCTACAAATGTAAACAAATAATGGATTTACCATCAAGAATTGTCAACCGTGCTCCTACTCTTGTAAGAGCCTCTTTCAACATGGCAAAGTCTTGCACAGACCCCTCAAAGCCAGCAAGCACATATGTGAATTATAGCATGCAAAAATGTTCTGTGCAATGAACCTTTCCTATTATGACACTTTGACAAATCGCAAGGACCCACACCAAAAACCCTCCTATCAATGTCCCATCTGCAGCTCCAATGCAACCCTGTCAATAGTATGTGACATATTGAATGTTAAGTCTATAGTATCCCAATATATTATATTGAAGATTACAAAAGATTGATAGAGTTGTCGTGAAATGATTATCTCTCTGATAATTATTTGAAATCTCTGGGTGGTCCTCCATTGCATGAGGAGCCATAAGGCAACATACAACTGCAACATTGCACAAAGGACTTTGTTGAAGTTGGTACTGATGGTATAAGTGGACCTAAATAGATCCTTCACTACTGATTCTTACCTCGAATCCTAATCGACAATCATTAAGAATGTTGCCACCATCTCCTCCATTTTCACCCAACAGGTGCTCGATAAGCAGCTGGTGATCTGAAAAATATTAATTAGCTTATCAAACTAGAACTGATGCATTCTATACAATTTTTGAAATCTTGTCCTAGTTTCTTCATAAACTAGCAAAAATTTCCTCGTAACCTCGAGTACTTTTTTTGTGTGTGCATAGGCCGTGGCATTTGCACATGCAACGCCGCATCCTCCTCAAGATGCATAATATGTCTAAGTATGTGTGATGTGGCCGTGCTTATCACATTATGCACTTCAAGAAGCACTTCATCGTTACTTGCAGTGCTGCACTTTCCCTCTTCTCCCATTGCCCTGCATTATTGCACATAAAAGTAGTGATGGGTAAATGCAACGCTTTATTGTACCAATATTTTGCTTATATTTTAGCAAAATTTTGGCTAAGTCTCCTTTGTTTGTTGAACAATTCATAGTTTACACATATGAGGCATTACACCTAATAATCAACATTTACAACTACGAAAATTATATATTCTGATATGTATATCAATGCATCACCCATTTATAATTAAAGGTTGAAATCATATAATGACATCACAATAAATATGTGATTAAATATCCACAATCTCAATGTATAGAATAATATATGACTAAACAGAATAAAAACCAGCTACAGAGGTCCAATATAATTACACACCAAAGAGTTTCACTCAACATCAACAAAAAAAGTGGTTCAAATTGAACAACATAGGCTCTCTAAAAAGAGCAAACACCTACAGGTGCATCCTCACATACAACAGTTGTCTCTCCTGTGACCAATGATCAAAACCCTCCTTGAAGCCTAGGTCCATTTTTTGCAGAATACTAATGCCTTAACTCTCTCTATCTCAATCAAACCCTCCAAAGTATCCAATGCAGTCATCCATGAGGTGTTGTCTATACCTGCAAGTCTTTTTAGCCTTAATATAATGGAAGGTTCAATGTGGAGGGGGATCATTACATGTTGAGGATGATGATTGACTAGCTTGCTTCCCTTTTCCCCTCACTCATTGTAGGTTAACAGTCTTAGAGGAGGGAATTGAGGATGATGTGGTGGAGGAAGTTTGGCGGATGGGGGGTTATGGAAGGTGTTTAGATGGATCTTGTGAAGGCAATCCATCATTGTCCCCTTCAGCTTCCTCCCCGTGATATAGGACTTGTGAGTCAAATGCATCAACATCCACATTTGACATATTTTGTCTGTATACTTCCTCAGCCGGTTGTGAATATTGATTGTCAGCCATGCTTGATTCATGGAGTCTGTCATCTTCTACAGAATTATTAATCCCTGAGAAAAATTCTCCTGTGGCACTACTCCCCCAAACATCGTGTCTAGGTGTTCATAGTTTCATAAATTCCTCCCAAATAAGCAACGAGCCTCTGCGTCCCAAATACACAAACATTTGTAAAGTCATTATAAAGGTGATGCATATTATTATAGAATTGGAGTAGTGCATTACCTGCAGGTGGGTATTCATGATCTCTGGAGTTGCAAGGAAGCAATTTCTCTCTGCGTCCCACCCTAATCCTAAGTCTCCATTCCTTAATTTTTCAAGTGTAATATACTTGATTTTGAAAAGTCATATTTTGTTATTCAATTGCTTCATCGTCAAATCAACTCCAAATTGCATTTGGAAGTGAAACGCAATTCCTTAATCACTGCACCCTTTGGAATACTCTTAGTTGCAATGATTCTACCCTTTATTATTTTATCATAAAGTGTTTAGAGGATAAAGTGGTCACTACTAGACATATGCACTTTGAGGGTGCAAAAAAGTAGAAGCAAGGGATGCACTACACAAAATAGTTTCTCCTTTTCCAAGCACAAATATGAAGCAAGGTATGCATGAGTGGAGGAGTCACTTTTATTCTCACACAAAGTAGAGATTTCAGATTACATATCAAGATAAATTTTAGAGTGCCAACAACAAATACAATAGATACAAAGAGAAAATAGATCACAAAGAGAAAAAATAAATCCCTTGAGAGGAAGAAGGAAAATAGAAACAAGTGGAAGAACAAAGCAAAACCAGGCACAACAAGATAAAAGAAAGTGTGAATGAGTAAACAAGATTATTCAAAAAGATAAGAAAGTCATTATAGGTTTCTTAAACTGTTTAATGTGTAATGTTAATTACTCCCAGTTTCTCAGCATTACACAATTTCAAGATTCATCAAATCTCAATATCAAGTTAGGAATAAAAACAATAGTTGACCATCCACCAAGAGATAATGGGAACAAAAAGAAGACTAGCAGCTATTCCATGCGCCAACTGAAACGGTGATCCTAAAGCAAGCAAATATGTACTTAAAGATGGAAGCAAAGTTTCCATAGTCCTAACTAAGTAACAAAACAAGAAATAAGAAACAACCTAATTTCATACAAACACGGGGCTTTAAGCATAGTTTCCTGGTCATAAACTACAAACCATCGTGAGGATAGACCAACAAAAAAATAAAACTTGCAATCCTCGAGGGGAGAAATGGTAGATTTCTTACTTCCAACATATCATAGTTAGATAATCACACAAACAAAATTGGCATAAGAACCAAAAGCCAACTACAAAAAATGAAAACATGTCCCTAAAATCCAAACTACAAAAACCAGTAAATTAGGTCACCGAAATCCCAAAAACCCAACTACAAAAACTAGTTAAATCAAAGAAGTTTTCTTGTTAAACTTCAAAACATTTCACAGTAAACTAGTTAGACCTACATACTCAGATATCCTAAACACTGCAAACTTAACTACTCCTACCTATAAGAAAGCTGAAAAAACTAATTTGTTAAGGATCTTAAGTAACAATCAAAGGCTTTCTTTTCAAATGAGAAAAGAACTTCAAATTTAACACCTAGCTTGTTCAAAAACACTGATTGAGAAGCTAAAATCATAATATCTTCATAACAAAGTATAGAACAAAAGATCTACCTATTTCAAGTGAAACAAAAGCCCTCATGAATCTCCATAAACACAATAGTAAAGAAGCACAAAAAGAAAGTAGAGTAGACTAAACAGCTTATAGCCCCAAAAAGCTGAAGGACAAACAGATTACAAACACCACCCAGATAATTGATTGGAAAAATAGAGCCACTAAAGAGGGATTGAAAATGAAAACAAAGAGGGTATCATTAAATTTTTGTTAGAAAACTTCAGCTCAAAGAACACATTTCTATTTCAAAATGAAAGAATTCTAGCACCTAGAACAATAAATGCCTTACAAAAACCAGATTAAAGCAATACAAAATACATCATTTGGGATTAACTTACCATTGAGAGGAGTAGCAAAAGAAGGTGTAAGCAATAAGCATAGGAAAAATGGAACCAGTGACATTGTTGCTCATGGTAGAAACAAAATCCTAAGAGGAAGAGGAGAGAAGAAAGGAATTTGTTGAAACTAGAGAAAGGCGTCCCCGAAATAAAAAAAGACCCAACTACAAAAACTACTAAATCATCCAAAAATTCCAACCTAATAGATTACAGCTTCTAGTTCACCTAAAATCAAAGAGAGAGAGAGAGAGAGAGAGAGAGAGAGAGAGAGAGAGAGAGAGAGAGAGAGAGAGAGAGAGAGAGAGAGAGGGGTGGGACAAAGGTGATCTGTTAGAGACGTTCAGAGGGGTGGGACATAGAAGATCTGCTGAAGACAACAAGAGGGGTGGGACAAAGAAGATCTACTAGAGACAATCTGCTAGAGATGTTGATAGGGCTGGGACAAAGATGATCTATCAGAGATGTTCAGAGGCTTGGGACAAAGACGATCTGCCGGAGACATTCAACGGTATGAAACCCTAGTTTTTCTAAACCTTTTTCCAGTACAGAACAATAATAATAATAATTTGGTTTATAAAATAGGCAGGATCCCTAAAATAAAAACTTGCAATTAACATCAATAACGCAGCATTCAAAAGAAATCCCTGAGGGTCATTCCATATCCAAAACCACAATAATAAACAGAAATCAAATTTTTGATACACTAAGCATGCTCAAAGTAAAATCAAGACAAATCATACACAGTCATGAAAAGATAATAATAAGAATAATATGTCTAAATCCCCTAAGGTCCATCCATGATCACCACGTCATACACACATCGGCAAGTAAAGGTACACTATACAAGTAGTGTGGGTCCAATCTATCCAAAATGTCAACATCCATGTATAGCCCAACAAGTCTAACACAAGTCCAAGAGAGGTACACTAAATCAGTCTCTAATGTACAAAAATGTAGATGGCCCTTGAGGTCCTTGCTCTAATCCATGCTACTCCACCTTTTTCCCTCAAGGTCCTCAACAAGCTATCGCTTGTGTAGGTGATTCACATTTGATAATAAATACAATAAAATCACATGACACAAGTATAATAATCATGGTGAAATCGCATAAGATGAATGTATACAAAGCATGTGAAACATCAGACATCCATAATGGATAAATTAGGAAATCATGAGCTAACCAATCATTATCAAATCCGTGTATCATAGCATGCAAGGCATGAAACACATGAATACACATCCATCACAGAAATAAAAGTTCATGTCCACAAAAAAATATAATGCATGTCATGATCATGGAATGTGGTGCACAATCAAGCCCTATGAGTGTCTCAACTACACTCATGACGATGGTAATGAGTACTCATTCCAACCCTAGGTCCCTCACATGTAGCCTGCATCTGTCCATTTCCTGACAGAAGCTTGTCAACCATCCCCCGTCCCGCCCTTAGATCGGTACAAGACTCGGCTTACCCTGCTTTACCTTATACAATTTGACCTTGGGTCCCTCATGTGCAGCCTGCATCAGTCCATTTCCTGACAGAAGGTTGTCAGCCTGCCCTCAGATCAGTACAAAACTCTACTTACCTTGCTTCACCAGATACAATCCGACCCTGGGTCCCTCACGGGCATCCTGCATTAGTCCATTTCCTGACAAAAGCCTGTCAGCCATCCCCCAGCCCACCTTCAGATCAGTACAAGACCCAGCTTACCCCACTTCACCCAAAAGTCTCAAATTAAGATTCATGATAAGGTGGAATCCATCACACATCAAAACATGAATAATCACATAATCAAACGTCACAATATCAAGCATAAAATACTAAAACATTTCAATAAATCACGATAGTGTATAAAATGCAAGCCTCAAGAATTTTAGATAACAATTCATGATCGATGAAATCAAGAAGAAATCCCAAATGTAATCACCTACCTCAATAAACATGATACTCCAGTCAGGCGTGTAAGCAATGTCACATAGTGCGCTTTGACATACCCATCACATCACAAGTCATCTATCACTTGGTATTCTCACATCTCAAAATAAACAAATTCCAAGTCATAATTCCCTTGATTTGGTAGTTAATCCTAGATTAGCAACCCAGATCATTTGATTAACCCTCTATTAGGTCAATCCTAAACTAAATGTAGGTTTTTCTAACTTCTTGACCAAAATTTGTGGTCCTTGATCATCAATCTATGTCATAATCCACTTAATTGATGCCCCTTAATAGATGAAGGGTCAGTCTCTATCATCTCGTGAAGTTTGGAGACGATTCAACCATTGGATCACTCCATAACACTTATAATTGATATCTGACTATCAATTCTAATCATTCTCATCATGATCTCTCTAATTTTAGTATTTATTTAGTGATTTATAATTGTCTCCATGATTATACCTCAATTTGATGGTCAAATCACTCTCTGATTAACCAATCCCAAGGTACTTGATTATATCAATTATCAAGATCACTTGTCTTGACAATCACATGCAATCTACTTTGCTAATCCCCTAGATCATCTCATATTTGGTGTATATAATCAAGTTCTAAGGCTTGATCTAAGTTATCTAATGGTATTTAGTGATTTAACTATTTAAAAGGTGTTCAAATCTAAGTTTTCATCTTAAATCTAGGTGCGAGTCATCGAGACGATTGCAATGGATCTTTCAAATCATGATTTGGACCTCTAAAGCTCCTAGAATCACATTTTATATGAATGGATACTCATAAAAATCAAAAATTTTCATTACATTCAAGCGGTGTCATGGGGATGCGCAACACATGATGCATGTACAGAGCGCACATCCCGCGATGTGGCGATGATGTCGCATGCGCTACCTGGCATGCGTCTCTACTATATCCCGCTAGCAGTCTGTCATGGTTGCCGTCACCAGGGACGATGACCAAACTAGTCCGTCATCGCCGGACACAACAGCCAAACTCTGTTCACTGCCAAGGAATCCTAAGTGTCCAAATCCTAGATTTTTTCACCATTTTATTCAGTTTTTTGCATACATTCCAATTTTAACCTTCTTATTGACAGATTTTGTCATTTTCTCATATTTTTACTTGATTTTTACCATGTTTATAAAAATCTCCCTCTTAGTATTGTTTGAGCTTTTTGGTGTCCCTAGCCATCAGATCACCATGAAAATTCATGGGTTTGTTCTTTGTGTCATCATGCACAAGATGAATGATTCAGATCATCATCTAAAACCATTTCATCAACTTGTTTCTAAAAAGAATATTAATGCCCTTAACTCACTGGAAAACAACAATCCACGCTGTTTTTCGACATTAACATTAATGGAACTCAATGGAAAAGGGAAAAAACACTGGAGGGTGGCCTACCTAAGTTAAGTTGGCCAATCCTAGTTGTTTCCCATAACAAGTGCACACGTGGGAGGGGAAAACAATGGCATCTGCGCCATGAAATGTCGTCGCTGGTGATGTCTGTCGCCAGTGATGGCTATTGCCGGTGATGTGGAAAACAAAGGGGAGGTGCCTTTAAAGCTAGGAGGTCATTTATGGCGGGGAGGTGCATTTAAAGCGCTCCCCCACCCACCCACCCACCCCCCCCCCCCATTGCATTTTAATATTTTATCTATTTTGTATTTTATATTTATATAAAATTTAATTTTTATTTAATACTACATGATTACCTCCCCTTATCCATTAATTACCTGTTAGTGTCACATATTTCGGTGCTGATTTGTGGGCCCTACTTATGAAATGACTATTCTACCTCTCGTATTAATTTAATTAATTACAAAATTTAAAATAATTAGCCATTTTTCATCCAGTCTTCAATTTTAGAGTTCTTAGTAGCGTTGAGTTCCATTTCTTGAGTACATTTCAAATTTTGAGATTTTAGCTCATAATTTCATCTCTAAAATTTTTGAATCTCCAATTACCTCAATTTTTACTAAAATTCCAAAATTCCATGAAATTACGTATTTTTAGAATTTAAAAATTGTGGGTATTACAAATGGTGGGGACAATTCCATTGGAGATGAGGAAGGGGAGTGATGAATAGCAGTGACGCTAGGGCTACATTTCTGGGTGAGGTCTTAGGGGCGTGAGGTCCTCTCCATGGAAGATGCACTTTTCTTCTCTAGCTAGAGTGAAACAAATTGCAAAATACATTCATGAATATGCTTGTAATTGAAGTCCTTGTTCATTTAATGTGAAAATATAAAGATTTTTGAAGTTGTTTTCTATAAACAACTTTAAAATTCCTAACTTTTAAAGTCATTTACATGTAAACAAATTTAAAAGTATGGACTTTTAAAGTCACTTGTAGCAAATGACTAGAATTGTACATCTGTTTTAAGAATTATTTCATTGAGCTCTGCCATTCCTTTTCGATCTGTGTTTATTATCCATGCATAAAAACTAAGCTAGATTTTGTTTCACTACTCTGAACCAAATCTTACTTGCGAATTGGAACTACATTCACAAGGATAAAATTACATGCCTAACTTGTGGATAGCTAAGATTAAAGTTAAAGAAGAATTCAACTAAACAATTGCAAGCATTCCTACAATGGTTTTATGGTACTTTTCCCTTATTTCTAAGATCAAAAGACTGTTCTGTATAATATAAATAGTAAAGAAATTAGTGTGGCATGCCAAGGATAGAGTAGCTGATAGATTTTCACTCCATCCAGTAGATAGCCCAGCATGGAAGCTCATAGACTTCATGTGGCCTAATTTTGGTGAAGAACCTAGAAACCTATGACTTGCACTATCTACATATGGGATTAATCCTCATGGTTTTACGAGTAGCAAGTATAGTTGTTGTCTCATTATATTAGTTTGTTACAACCCCCCACCATCTCTATGCATGAAGACTAAGTTCATGATAATGTTGATATCAGGTCTAAAGCAACCAGGGAATGACATTGGTGTGTACTTGACTCCCTTGATCACTATCTTGAGACATTATGGAATGTAGGCGTTGAAGCATATGATGCATACAAGAAAGATTCATTCACCCTAAAGGCTATACTATTATGGACAATAAGGGACTTCCCTGCATACAGTAATTTGTCTAGATGCATGGTGAAGGGATACAATGCTTGTGCTATCTGTAGTGATAAAACATGTGCTATATGACTTAAACATGGTAGGAAAATGGCATTCCTTGGGCATAAAATATGGTTGCGCAGATACCATCCATATCATTTTAAGAAGGGAGAATTTAATGGAAGTGTAAAGACAAAGACACCTCTAAAGATGTTGACAGGACAACAAGTATTGGTGCAGGTTGAAAACTTTAATGTCTTGTGGGGAAAGATGAAATCATGTAAACTTGTAGGTGAAAGTAATTGTAAAAGTTGTTAGAAGAAGAAATCAATATTCTTTCATCTAGCATACCGGAAACCACTACATCGACGCCATGTGCTTGATATCATGTACATTGAGAAGAATGTGTGTGAAAGCTTGACTGGTACCTTGCTTAATATCCTAGGAAAAATAAAGGATGGACTTGTAGCTCGAATGGATCTTATGAACATTGGTTTGAAGAGGAGGTTGCACCCAGAGGATAGGGACAATTGAGGAACATACCTTCCTAAGGCAAATTATACACTCAATAGAGAGGAGAGGAGAATAATGTGTAAAACCCTATTGGAGCTCAAAATCCCAGGTGGCTACTCTTCAAACTTTAAAAACATTGTCTCCATGTAAGAGCTGAAATTGTTGGGGATGAAGTCCCATGATTGCCATGCATTGATGCAACAACTGCTGCCCATAGTAATACATTTGGTGTTACCAAACAAAGTTAGGGGGCTATTACAAAATTCTTCTACTTTTTTAATGCTTTGTGTGAGAAGGTGGTGGATGTTTCAAAATTACAAGAAATTTAAGGTCATCTAATGACAACTTTATGTGAGCTTGAGACAATCTTCCCAACATCCTTCTTTGACATTATGGTACACTTAACAATCCACCTCATTGATGAGGTCAAACTCTTTGGGCCAGTATACTTATGATGGATGTACTCGTTTGTGAGGTACATGAAATTTTTAAATGGTTATGTATAGCCAAATGTTATATTACAGAGGAAGCAATGGAGTTTTGCACAAAGTACTTAGTAGGAGTGGATGTGATTGGAATCTCAAGAAAGAAACAATCAGTTGCATTTTATGATCCCAAGTTTGGCAAACCTCTATCGAGTGGTCGTATATCGATCGTTGACTATAAAGAATAGGACCAGGCGCACCTTTGTGTGTTGCAAAATGTTGATGAACTCCAGCCATACATTAAGCAAGTTGATCATCCATGCACTTATGTAAAATTTAATTGTTGATGGTTACATTTTCTTTGATTACTCTATTAATTTGTGTGTGTACGTAGTAAACACATGGATGTACTCAAGGCAAAGAATCCAAGTTATGCAAAGAAACAAAAGCGGCTACAGTCTTAAGCATTATCACACTTTCAATAATTAGCTGCATAAGAAGGTAAAATGAAAGAATTCTCACTTAATATTAATTAAAAAACTATATTCCATACATATGTATATATGTAATCTTACTTAAGCCTACTTAATATGAATATACACAAACTCAATATCAAAGAGAAGTAGTAGGCAACGGTATATCAGAAACCTTGCACTCGATGGAGATGGGACCATGACGAGAAGGAATAAAATATGTCAGATATGCCATCAATGGTTATTGTTTTACATGAAAGACCATGATAACTCAAGAGTGCAACATAATAGTAGAGTTAACTTAGTTTCCAATGCTACATTCTTTTCCTGTTCAAAGGACAACAGTCCAATAGTGGTGGATGATGTTTATTATGGGGTTATAAGAGAGATTTGGGCCTTGGATTATTCTTTCAGAACTGTGATTGTGTTTACGTACGATTGGGTGGAACACAACAAAGACAACATCAAAACTAATGCCCTTGGATTGACATTGGTTGACCTCAACAAGATAGGCAATAAAAATGATCAATTTATTTTGGCATCTCATTCAAAACAAGTATTTTACAAGCAAGATGAACGTGATAAGAGATGGTCAACTATTTTATTATCCTATCTGAAGGATTTTTATGATGAAGACAATCTAGGAGATACTGAAATAAATGACCTTCTATTACCAAAACAATCATGTTGTGCTTTCTGCAAGTGCACGGGCTATTATAGTATATATATGTAATCTTACTTAAGCCTACTTAATATGAATATACACAAACTCAATATCAAAGAGAAGTATTAGGCAACAGTATATCAAAAACCTTGCACTCGATGGAGATGGGACCATGACAAGAAGGAATAAAATATGTCAGATATGCCATCAATGGTTATTGTTTTACATGAAAGACCATGATAACTCAAGAGTGCAACATAATAGTAGAGTTAACTTAGTTTCCAATGCTACATTCTTTTCCTGTTCAAAGGACAACAGGCCAATAGTGGTGGATGACGTTTATTATGGGGTTATAAGAGAGATTTGGGCCTTGGATTATACTTTCAGAACTGTGATTGTGTTTACATACGATTGGGTGGAACACAACAAAGACAACATCAAAACTGATGCCCTTGGATTGACATTGGTTGACCTCAACAAGATAGGCTATAAAAATGATCAATTTATTTTGGCATCTCATTCAAAACAAGTATTTTACATGCAAGATGAATGTGATAAGAGATGGTCAACTATTTTATTATCCTATCCGAAGGATTTTTATGATGAAGACGATCTAGGAGATATTGAAATAAATGACCTTCTATTACCAAAACAATCATGTTGTGCTTTCTGCAAGTGCACGGGCTATTATAGTATATATATATGTAATCTTACTTAAGCCTACTTAATATAAATATACACAAACTCAATATCAAAGAGAAGTAGTAGGCAACAGTATATCAAAAACCTTGCACTCGATGGAGATGGGACCATGACAAGAAGGAATAAAATATGTCAGATATGCCATCAATGGTTATTGTTTTACATGAAAGACCATGATAACTCAAGAGTGCAACATAATAGTAGAGTTAACTTAGTTTCCAATGCTACATTCTTTTCCTGTTCAAAGGACAACAGTCCAATAGTGGTGGATGACGTTTATTATAGGGTTATAAGAGAGATTTGGGCCTTGGATTATTCTTTCAGAACTGTGATTGTGTTTACGTACGATTGGGTGGAACACAACAAAGACAACATCAAAACTGATGCCCTTGGATTGACATTGGTTGACCTCAACAAGATAGGCTATAAAAATGATCAATTTATTTTGGCATCTCATTCAAAACAAGTATTTTACATGCAAGATGAACATGATAAGAGATGGTCAACTATTTTATTATCCTATCCGAAGGATTTTTATGATGAAGACGATCTAGGAGATACTGAAATAAATTACCTCTTATTACCAAAACAATCATGTTGTGCTTTCTGCAAGTGCACGGGCTATTATAGTATGGCATGTGCAAGAGCAGGTCGATCCCATAGGGACATGCTTTAAGAATTTGAGTTTTAATAAATTTTAATTATTCAAAAATTGAAATTAAATGACAAAAAATAACGAAAGTGAATTCAGGCTTCAGATATAATTGTTCAATGAGAATTATAGAAGTTCAACTTAGGAAGAAAGAAAATTAACTAAAGAAACAAGAAAATTTCACTTCCCTAGACTAATTATCATCAAATTCTTCAAATCTAGTCCCATAAACTTTGATCAGCCTTCATCAATCTCTTCCTAGTGCTTCTGATTGATGATCTACTAGATGGATTATGCAAATTCCCAAAATTCTTAGAGATCTAGGCTAGATAAGAAATTTGAGATTTGGATGGTTTAGATCACTTTCTGGGGTTCAGATTTAAGATTAGAGGTGTTAATCAAGCCAAGTTGTCCTAAAAATGATGTTTAAAAGTTAATTGAAAATTTGATCTAAAACAGAGGAGAAATTGAGAAATTGTGGTTATTATGGCTAACTTATTGATTGGGTTAAGCCTTAATCAAGTGGCTCAGATTGTGTAGTTCCCAGATAATAGAATGAAGATAAATTAAAACTAGAACAGAAGCAGGATACATAAGGAGTTAAAAGGAGGACACATATGGAATTTTAATTAAAGATCATAGGCTAAAATTGGAATTAAATTGAAGATCTGACTAAAATGGAAAAAAGAAATAGAGAACCCTATAAAGGTGAGGAA
Source organism: Warburgia ugandensis (assembly GCA_035236585.1). NCBI lineage: Eukaryota > Viridiplantae > Streptophyta > Magnoliopsida > Canellales > Canellaceae > Warburgia > Warburgia ugandensis. The sequence continues at coordinate 50,717,621 of CP141127.1, read as the reverse complement.
GCCAATGGAGGGGAAAATGGAAGTGGGGAAGGAGCAGAGAGGGGGACAGAGCAACATCATGGAAAACCCGTGTTGGGTTTTCAACGATGAAGATGCCAATGCAGTGAAGGACTGGTTTGGTCTGGGCAGAGACCGATGGAGCATGGCTGGCAAAGTTTAGACGGACAACCGGTACTGTGAATTGCTTGTGGTGTAGTAATAGTGGTGAAGCAAAGTCTAGGAAGGATTTGTCGGCTCAAGTGTGGATCACTGAAGTAGCTAGGCAAAGGGTAGCAATGACGCCAGTCTAGGCAATGGAAGAATCAAGTAGAGTAGTGTTGGAGAGGAGACAACGCTAGTGGCGCTATCTAGGCAGGACCATCGGGTGGTGCTGAGAGGAGATTCATGCTATCAAGTAGAGAGTAAGAGATGAGAGAGAAAGATGGGCTAGTGCAAGTGGTGGGCAGTGAAGTAGACGGCAACTTAATGTCGAAGCAAGTGGAGGGCTGGGCAGTGGAGGACAATGACAAGCGATGTAATCGTGGAGCCGTGAACAAGGTGGTAGGAAAAAAATAACCCAGGCTTAGTCTGGGCAATGAAGAGATGGGTGGAAGGCCAAATGCGGTAAATAAAATAATAGAAATGAGAGGGAGGAATAGGTGTAGTGCAGGCCAACCCATCTACTTTAGGCAAACGATGACGGCAGTGGAAGGGGGACTAATCGAGAAAGGAGAAAGGAAAGAGGGGCTTGGCAGTTGTGGTGGAAAACTAGAAAACAAAAAGGGGCCGTGAGAGAGAGATGTGAAAGACAGTAAAAGGAAAAAAAAAATTGAAAGCAATCAAGAATGATGAAGAAGATGGATAGCCAATAAAGGAGAAATAAAAACTGAACCCCAAAAAAATCTCCCAGGACTCCCACGATTCCCCCTTTTTATAATTTTTCCCCTTTCTAATTCTCCTCCCTCTCTTTCTTTATCCTTTAAGAGTTAGTTTCCTACTAGAAAACTTCCTTTTCTTCCAAATCTTATCCCTGATCTCCTCTATTTATTAGAGCTCTTCTTCTTTTAGGAAACATCCAATCTTGCTTTGTGAGTGATCTAGTCCATCAATGTCCTCTTGGGTGATCTGTGTCATTGATTATCCGTTCAAACCATGATCTATTTAATCTGCAAAAATATTGGACTAGATTCTAACCATTCATTAAACATTTGATTAGCTCAGATGATCATCTAACTGTTAATTTTGACAATTTATAATTGGATGGTCAATTTGAGCTAAATTTCATATTTTATCTAAAAATCACCAAATTGATGAGTTAGATTATCTAATTAAATGCTAAAATAGGGGTATTTTAGCCAAAATTGAACACTTAACAAATCCCATCAATAAAAGTAGTACTTGGTGAGAATGAGGATTATGTGCATAACAATGGTGAGGATGGTATTTGGGTTTGAAAATAATATATAGTTTGGGGTATGTGGAATGTATTAGTCAGTTGTAATATATGTATATATATAATTCCATATTTTCAATTATTAGCTCTTTTGTCATGAGCTATATGGATTGATAATTGAGCTCTATGTGTATACAAAGAATGCATGAATCAATGTTGACTATCATAAAAAATCTCTTTCATTGTGTATTAATTTTTAGATATTGTAAAGTACTAACATAAAAAGTATATATTTTTTGAATAAAAAATAGTTTATAAAGTTGTTTAGTGTTCCTTTTAAAGTTATTTACACTAAATGACTTCTTTATGTACAATTAAATTTAGCACTAAAACCGAACTGCCAATTTACACTAATCATTATGTAACATCTTTGATTTTTAAATAACAATTTACAAAGTTTGAATTATGTGAAATTGGTGCCATTTAAGAACTATGCTCTATCTCTCACACACACACTTCCCACCTCATGAAACAAGGAAATTTAAGCTAACACACACACACACACACACACACACACCTCCACCTCATAATTTAATCATCTTATTTTGCTTAAAGTTCTTTTATTACGATATTTTTTGTACTTCTTTGTTTATCACATTTCTCTAGTTCTATAAGAGTGTTTCCATAATATTTTGTGACACAAGTAACCTTTGGAAGCTTGGTGTCAATCAAATACTTATAGTCACTTGAAATTAAGAAGTTCAACCCTTAAGAAATCTTATGAATGACCATTAACAACCTAGCTATGTGATCAAACTTAGTGTGGGATGCATCTTTCCCACAAAGAGGATGTTACTTTTAAAGTTGTTTATCAATAAACAACTTGAAAAAGTGTTCACTTTTAAAGTCATTTACACCAAATGACTTCTTTATGTACAACAAAATTTACCATAAAAAATGATCTCCCATATTTACACTAATCATTATGTAACACCATTGTTTTTAAATAACAATTTACAAAAAAAATTGAATATGTGAAATCGATGTCAAGTAAACTTTAATTTAAGAACCATGCACTCCCTCACACACACACACACACAAACACTTCCCACCTCACGAAATGGACAGGGAAATTTAAGCTAACACACACATACATCCCCAACTCATAATTAATTTAATCATCTTATTTTTTTTAAAGTCCTTTTATTACTATAGTTTTGTACTTCTTTGGTTATCACATATTTTTACTTTGATAGGAATTTCTACAATATTTTGTGGCATAAGTAAACTTTAGAAGCTTAGTGCCAATCAAATACATATAGTCATTTAAAATTAAGAAGTTCAACCCTTAAAAAATCTTATGAATGACCATTAGCAACCTAGCTATGTGATGAGACTCAGTGTGGGATGCATCTTTCCCACTAATAAGGTGTTATTTTTAAAGTCATTCACAAATAAACAACTTTAAAAATGACATCTTTTAACATTGTTTACACTAAACAACTTCTTTATGTACAACAAAATTTATCTTAAAATGCAAATTATGAATTTTGTAGTTTGAGTTTTGCATAATTGACCTTTTGAAAGATACTTATTTTACACTTAAAACCCTAATATTTGGAATGTACATGTCGAGATGATTCCAACAAAACTAATTTTCTAAGAAACAGAGTTCAAACGAAGAATTTATGATGTTTTGAATATGGAGGATATTTTAGAAAAAAGAAAAGAAAAGGAAAGCCTAAAATAGGAGGGCCATTTTTTATATTGGCACCCCCTCTCTTAATAACCTAAAACTTGATGACCTAGTTAAAACCCGATCATCCCATCCCTTTGGTCCATATTCTTCCCCATCTTCCCAACGACCCACAACTAGTCTAATCTCCCACTGGCAATGTGCAAAAGCCTTGGCTTTCCCTCTGATCTGACCAATTGCACCCAACCATCGGCCACTGCCAAACACATCAATCACCACTATCTCTGACTAGCAATGTACAAAAGCCTCTGCTTTCCCTCTGCCATTGGCAATCATGGCCGACCAAAAGCCACCACCAATCACTCTCGATCACCACTATCTCTCACCGGCAACTGTACAAAAGCCCCTGGCTTTTCCCTCTGACACTGCCAATAGCACCCGACCAACAGCCACCACTAATCATGCCCGATCACCATTATCTCCCACCATCAACTGCCCAAAAACCCATGGCTTTCCCCTCTAATCCAGCCAATCTCACACAACCACTGGCCAATCATGCCCAATCACTATTATCTCCCATAAACAACTGTGTAAAAGCCCCTGTCTTTCCCCAACAGAAATGGCCAATCACGCCTGGCCACCAGCCAATGACTCCCAATCACCCTAATCTCCCACTAGCAACTGCACAAAATCCCTTGACTTTCCCTTTTACAACACCAATCGCGCCCGACCACCAGCCACCTGCATCTTTGTTTTAAGTAAGAAAGTTGATATCTACTATTCCTCACATAAGACTCCATTTACATGGTTGTTTTGGATTGGATTTGTGATCTGATCTTATATGTGTTTTATATTATGTTTGTGATATCTTCAATTTGCATGAACAGTTGAGATTTAGCATTATTAGCCTGATTTTTATAAATATGCATATTCCATTGATTTTTGCTAGTTGTAAGCTTTAACAATCTTGGAAACCATGTGAATTTTGTAGCTTATGATTTTGGCGTGTTTCATATATTTGGAAAGTTAGTATACTTTGTTTTGATTATAAGAATGTATGATGACATCTTGCACAATTGGAAGTATTTGATTTAATGAATTGATATAAAAAATTACCAAGTTGAGATTGCATTTTTGGAAATTTTGTTATGCCAAATTATAAAAATAGAATACTAATATTCTGAAATTGCATTTTTGGAAACTTTTTTATGCTTAATATAATGGCTAGGTCATGAAAAGGAATGTTTTGATAACTTAAACATTATTGAAGTTGAAATCATACTGTTGGGTATGATGATACCCAAGATGCCTGATTTTGACATACTAAAGTGCTTGTTGGGCCTATGCTAAGGGGTAGTATGGATTGGCCTCACTAACCGTGACCACTATGAGAGTGGAATGGTATCCATGCCTGACATTGGTAATTTTCTAAACTAGTGGGCAAGACCACTATAGATGACTCATGTCACCCTTTCAATACTAGATGTAAGCTCGGTAATGATATGGGTGCATGTGTGTGTGCTTAACGACAAGTAGTAACTAAGTTCTCAAGCATATAGAGGGACTAAAATGGATGCACTTTCAAGTATGAAATGAGTATGTGTATACTAGAACATGGACATGTTAATGCTAGTTGCTTTAGGTTTAAATCAATAATATGGTAAGCCATCTTTCAAGACGTAAAACACATGCAAATGTCAGAGAAGTGGAGTACTATCTTGGAGCACAAATATACACAAATAAAATAAGTATTTGATGCCTAGGATCATATCCCATTTGGGTGGTGTTTGGCCATGAGAAAAATGCAAACAATGGTGACATGACCTAGCTAACTAAGCAATACAAATCCTAAGGAAAAGTGACCTAAAGGTAACTTCATGAAGAGTAGTAAATGGCTTTACACCCTTAGACTAAAAGCATTACATGTTAAAGAAAATGAGTGAAACAATACTATACCTAAGGGGATACAAACCCAACTAGAAGGCATATTACACCTGGCCTAGAATAGACTAAAAGCATCTGTCAACTTACCTAAGACTCTCAAAACTAATCAATAGGTGGTCCAAGTACATGCCTAATCACCTTAATAAGAATGACTTATAATGCATTTCTAGAAATGAGTATGATAAAGACACAACAAGACATACATGCAAGTTTAACTTGAGCATGTGTTTAAGCTAAAAAATTGGGATTTTTAGTATCTGAAGAGTGAGCCTCACTTCTTGGGATTTAATGTATGAGTTATTCGAGAACTTGTATGTATATTTAGTTTGATGTAGTGGACTCATTTTTATTTAGTGGAATGTATTGTGATGTGGTTGTGACTAGAGGTTCTAGGATGTGATAAGTTGTATGTTTTTGCTTTGAAAACAATGAAAATTTATTTGTATTGTCTATTAGGTGTCTCACACACATGCGTTAAATGCGCATATGTCTGAAAAATAGAGGAAACTTTGCTGGATTTTTTATAAGAATGAGACACTCATTCTACTATATAATCCTTGTGTTTGTCATAGAAATGACACTTGGGATTTTGATAAGAATGACTTATAACACATTTTTAGAAATGGGCATGAACAAGACACAACAAGACATACATGCAAGCTTACTACTAAATGCTTTAAGATGTATCTCTTGATTGTCAAATGGTAGCCATAATTGCTTACAAAAAGCTAGATTGTTTCAGTCATGTTTATATGAGTGCAAATGAATGTGTATATAGATGTGCTATGTGATGACTAGAATCAGGTACGTTAACATTGCTTTACTTATATCCTGATTTATATGCAAGTTAACATTGCTTTATTTATAATAATGAAAATTAGTTTCTAGGTTTAATTTTGGAAAAGTTTAATTTTAGAAATATCTTTTCTTTAGAAAGTTTCTCTTTTCATGCATTTCTTATGTGATTTGCTTTCGGTTTGTTTATCACATATGTCATGTCGACTTCGTCTCTTTAAATGAATTGCATGCCCTTTTTGGCTTAAACAACAATGGAAAAGGTTATCAAGAGAAAGTTAAAGGGAATTAAAGAAACTATCCAATATAATAGCAGAGGGCAAGAGATTGGTGAGTGTGCACCTGCTTATAGTAGTTTCCTCTACTCTATAGTAAGAAGCATGGTTCCTATCACGTTTGAGGATGGGAGATATGTACCATCCTCAACAAAAGATTCCATATGGGAAATGGTGAAGGTATGCAAACATTAATGACATGTATTATTTACACTATAACTTACCTTATTTTTCAAATATAGTAATTTGATGTGTACAATTTGCATACTACCTTTGACGTGTAGAATGACAAGAAGATGTGTGCTTTATAAGGGGCTGGTGAGCAATGGAGAAAATGAAAGAACTACCTTGTTCGCAACTATATAGCTCCAAGTGTCAACAATCTGTCAAGACTGTACACGGTGCCTTCCATTTTCTCCAACATCATTGACCAGGAGGTTTGGAATACATTTGTATAGAACCACACCTCCACCGAGTTTGAGGCATGTGTAGAAATGATGCTTCATTTAATTAATTACATGTAACATTCAATTATTGCACTTGATCACACATGTATAAATGTGTTGGTGAAGAGTGCAAGGGGAAGAATGCTGCATGAAATAAATGTGTAGTAGTACCTATCCAAGTTGGCTACACTTGTTTAGAAGAGTGCGAAGTAAGCATCTGTGACAATTTATCCCTTTCAATTTAATGCTACTATAGTTATATACATGTTGTTCTCAAACTATAGTGTCTTTGCTTGATAGCAAAAGAAAGCTGGGACTATGAAACCCATTCATCGCTCCATCCTCTGGAAGATTTCATTGGACTATACAAGCAACAAGTTCTCATATGAAAGTACTATGCAAATTGCTTCTCACATAGTAAGTGCATCCACTTGTCTATAAATTTTATACAATTAATTAGATGACATTGTCATGTCTTTCTAATTAAATTTTGCAGGACATTCTTACCCAAGAAAGTGCCACTACAGGAACTCTAAGTGGCACTGCTGCCAATGAGGACATCCTAATTAAGGCTATGGGCAATAAGAAGGACCACCCTAGTTAAGTTAGGGGCAGGGGTTGTGGTGTCATTCCTTCTAAATTATTTGATAAAGGATGTTTACCTTAAGTTCAAGCTGATGAGGAGGCCTACAATGAGCTCATTGAGAAAATAAAGACTGATATATTTAGTCAGTTGCATGAGGGAGGTTTGATTATTGTTACTCCATCCCCTACTCATAATTCTCACAGCATCCTTGTACCTCCACCAAAAGCAAGCTATAATTCCCCAACTAATGAAGATAATGAAGGAAATCCAACTCCCCTCAAAATGGAAATTCTAGTCCAAGAGGTATATATAAATATATATAGACAAAACTAGGAATTTTCATTGTCCTTCTATAATAATTCTCTATCTTAACCTCTCTACTACATATTTGATTTGCAGGTGGGTCAATGCTTGTTGGCCTTTGATTCTAGTCAAAATATTGTGGCAGTTAGTTCATGCTATGAGCATGAATCAAACATTTTGCACGGAATTAGTATGTCACCACATACTAAGTGGGTGTCCATTACCATGGCTTTAAATGCTAATGCCTGCCTACCATTCCCATTAGAACTAGAAAATATTATAACCATTGATCAGGCAGTTGCATATCACGTCACTTGACAGAGACATTAATCATTCCCATAGAGTCCAGGATATGTATCTTATCATACTATCTTCCTCATTAATATTTTTTAGCTAAAAACCTCACTTAATTGTTTAATTATTATACATGGTTAATTAGCAACAACATGTGGCACTGAGATCAGCCACTGTTCCAATGTCACCTATTGCTGTGCACCATAGGAACAGGTACTTGTATATATCTTTAGTTTTTTTTCATAGTAAATTAGGTCCTCTTCATTGATTAATTCTATTTAGCATAAAATTTTTACATCTTTATAGCAGCCATCCAAGAAGCATGTGGAAGTCCCACCTAACATGCCTTGATCCCTAAAGTTAATCTATGGTCCTATCAACAATGATATGGCAATCAATTCTATTCAAATCAAGTAGGGAGTGCTTGTGAAGGACATTGTTGAAGTGCCACTTATGGCAGAGTATCTACTAGAAGTTTGTCGATGGAGTCAACTCAAGCACCCTCACATTGTCTTCAACATGGGGTATGTGCACATACTTGCTTATAAATCATTTGACATTTACGTGTTATATTTTCATGGTATAGGTAATAATTATTTCTTTTTTGCAACTTCTTGAATCTTGTGACATGTTTTTAGGGTGAGGGTACACTTTACCAATTCCTTGACCTTGGCATCATTTCTAAAGCAGCAGAGTAATGGCCAAAGAAGAGGTGTATTCAAGATATTTTACCAAGCTTCTTTCACTGCTCTTAAGGATAGGGCTTAATGATTCCCTACAATAGCGAGTAATTTTTAATTTTCTTATTTTCTTGCCAACTTATTCTATACATAGGGATTGTCAACTTTTATTACAATTCATATAACTATCCATGTAGGTCTCATTGGATGCTGCTCATTTTGGATGTGAACGGTGGGCATGCTTTCTTTTTTTATTCTTGTGGATCACACATTCGTCTCGACCTCACAAAAATTATAAATAAGTGAGCATTTATTTTTTTCATGTCTTATGTGTAGATAAGTAATTTGTTATTCATCTATAATGCATTTAAAATTTAAATTTGTAGGGTTTGGTTTGAATGGGCTAATATCACCAAGATTATACAACCACCAAAACTCGCTTGGAAGAATGTCATGGTATATGAAATAGCTAATTGCTCTAAGTTACCACTAATTAAACCCGGCATTATTACAAATGATGTTTATGGGTTCTTTTTTGTTGTCCTTGTTGCAAAGTGTCCTAAACAACAGTCTAATTGGGAGTGTGGATATTATGTTTTAAGATACATGAGGACCCTCATATTCGATAGTACTCTTGTCTTCCATTGAAGCAAGGTAAACACTTTTTAATTTTCATAATCTTATATTTTTCTATAGTTTTTATGAATCTAGCTCAAAAGTCTTCCATTTCAGATATTTTGAATGTTCATGCATGAAAAACATGGTAAAGATACTTAAACCTCTTGTTATCATCCGTGACTTTCTTGTTACGAACTCTTTATTTGTATTTTGTAAATAAAGTGGGTTTTGTCACTACAAATGACGGGGTTAAGAAGTTGGCTAGATCATCATGATTCTGGCACTATTTCATTGCAAACAACAATGGCTTCTCTCTCTAATCTTCACTATTGGAGAAAAGGAGAACCTTATGCTTTGCAATTCTCATCCAATTTTAGGGTCTGATGAAGAAAAATAGCTCCATCATATTAGCTAAGGAAGTTGGAAATTGAAGCTTTAGCATCTCTCTCCCCATTAGAGAATGGCATGAGCTAAATACTAAGAGGCCAAATCTTGATGAAATAGTTCCAGATTAGCTCCTTGATCATGTACCATCTTATATTAATGAGATGTAATAATATGTAATATTTGATACATATAATAAAAGGATGACAAATGAGGAGTTATTAAAAAATACTTAGATTTCCTTGTTCTTGTGTGTGTTTAGATATTATATATATTTGTGAGTGTACAGAATGCATGAATCAATGCTGAATCTCATGAAAAATCAATGTCATTATAATTAATTAAGAGATTATAATGTAAAAAATATATATGTAAAGTGAAAAATATAAAAATAAATAGAAATAAATTTAAAGTAAAACAACAAATTTAACAATAGTTTTTAAAGTCATTTTGTAAAAACAACTTTGAAAGTCTAAGTATACAAGATCAAAATATGTCCATCCTTCCATTTGCCTTTCAATATCTGTCTTCTACAGTTGCTCGTGCAGTCTCTCCATCAAGCAGTGCCATGCCCTGTCGAACAATTCATGCTTCTTCGCCTGCGTAAGGTACATCTTCCCCTCCTTGCATCTCTCCCTCTCAACCTTGGCAATGACAATCGACCCTGCCCTGTCCTCTTTCCCCCTCCCTCCTCCCTGCGACAATGATAGGCACTCGTTCCCCTTCCTTGCTACTTCATCTCTTCAATGATGACGACCCCCCAACCCTATCGATGATGACCAAAATCCACCCCCACCTCCTTCTGATGACCAATCATTCGCCCCCCGCCCCCCACCTTTTGTCAATGACCAAAACCAACCCTACTACCTCCTGCCAACAACCAAAACCACCATCCCCTTGCCTCCTGCATTGACGAGCCACCCCCTCTCCTTCCTTACCCCCTACAAAGATGATCAACCACCCACTCTCCCTCCTATGGTCCTCTCCGCCCTACAAGCTATGGCCCAACCAACCCTCTCTCTCTCTCTCTCAGTTTGTTATGATGTTTCACATTTATCAATGTCATAAAGAATTTATGTTTAAAGTGATTCTATTTATTTGTTATGTTATTTTAACTTTGTTATTTGTTACTATTATTCTTGTAATAGTAGGTGTAGGGGATTTAGGAAAGTCCTAAATATAAGAACTAATCATGCATTTACCTCTTCTAAATGAAAGCTACATGATGATGCCTACTCTATCTAAATACTAACATGTATGTGGTACAATGCTTACAATTTAGGAAAGTGCTAAACCTAAGAATTGATAATGTATTTTGTTTCTCAAGTGGTCCTAAGATGTATGTAAACAAAGATGGAGTGTTAACAAAAGTTTTAAAAAGAAAGATCTACAATCCATGCGTGAGATTCTAAAATTAGAAAGTAGCATACTTCTAAATTAGGTAAGTTCTAAAACAATGAAAAATAAAATGATGAAGGCATTCTATACTAGATAGGACAATAATCTCTAATACTTATTATGCTCTAATGAGAGTGTGTGTATGAAAACCTAGTGCCATATATGCAAACCTAAAATTAGAAACTATCTTAAAATAGAAACTACCAAGCAATTTATAAAAGTAAATGATGAATGGATGCTAGGGTATAAACAAAGTGTATGATGCTTGTAAGAATTAAATATGAAAAAGCTTCCCAACCTATAGTTAAGTTGTCTAGCACATTGTTTAGAGAAAGAAGTTAGATCCATAGAATTTCCACCTTGAATTGGAAAGGAGCATGTTCTTAAAAATAGAGAGTACCATGCTTCTAATTTAGGAAAGCAATACATCAAGAATCAATCATGCATTAAGTTCCCAAAGTGGTTCTAGGCATATGTAAAGAAAGATGGAAAGTTTAAAAAAAAAAAAAAGCTTTAAAAAGAAAGAATCTAAGATTGTTGTGTGAGATTCTAAATTTAGAAAGCAACATACTTCTAAATTAGGAAAGTTGTAAAACAAGGAAAAGTAAAATGATGAAAACATTCTATACTAGATAGGACAATAATTTGTGAGGCTTATTATGTTATAATGAGAGTGTAGAATGCATGCAAATGTAAAATTAAAAACTATCTTAAAATAGAAACTACCGTGCAATTTACAAAAATAAATGATGAATTGATACTAGGCTATAGACTAAGTGTATGATGCTTGAAAGAACTAAAGATGCAAAAGCTTCCCAACTTTGGTCGATCTGTTAATTAAATGCCAGGTTGAGTGTTATCACATTACTTAGAGAAAGAAGTTAGATCCATGGAATTTCCTTGTTGAATGGAATTTCCATCTTGAATTGGAAAGGAGCATGTTAATAATACCTAAGATTAAAAATAGAAAGTACTATGCTTCTAATTTAGGAAGGTGCTAAATCTAAGAATTGATCCGGCAAACCTAATGCTATGCATGTAAACCTAAAGAAAGTATAAAAATAGAAACTACCATGCAAGTTAGGAAAAGTGCTAAACATACAAAACTAAATGATGAATGGATACTAAGCTATGGACTGTGTATGATGCTTGAAAGAACTAATTAAACATGCAATAGGTTCCCATGCTTTGTTTAAGATGTCAATTGAGTGTCACTTAGTTCAATGCTATCACATTGTTTAAAGAAAGAAGTTGGAACCATGGAATTTTCTTGTTGAATGGAATTTTCATCTTGAATTAGCAAGGAGCATATTAATAAGGCTTATACCTATTTTTTTACTTCAAGCAATAATATCTTATTTTTATGGATTATTTTAATTTTTTTAAATATATATACTCTATTTCTGTTAGATTAGAAAATCAAAGTGAATAGTTGATGACTATGCCATAAAATGCCACCCTTCTACTCAAAAAAGGAGGTTTATTATGTTTTGATCTACTTTTGTTTTCTTTAATTGCATTAGCTAGCCTATTTGATTTAATTGTTGTCATATCATTATGTCCTTGTTTGTAGTAATGATGGAACATGAACAACATTAAAATGAACAATATGAACAATATCAAGAGCATGAACAAGAGGCCAACCTCAGTAGCACTCAAAAGAGAAATGAGAGAAGGTGAATAACAATGGAAAAGGTTATCAAGAGAAAGTCAAAGGAAATTAAAGAAACTATGCAATACAATAGTAAGGGGCAGGAGATAGGTGAGAGTGCAGCCTCTTTAACAATTTTCTCTCCTCTACAGCAAGAAGCATGATTCCTATCACATTTGCTGATTGGAGACATATGCCACCATCAATAAAAGATTCAATAAGGGAGATGGTGAAGGTAGGTAAAAAATTTATGTATTATATAATTTTATAACATATTTTATCTTCTTATTTTTAAATATACTTATGTGCTTTGTACTTTGTAGACTACCTTTGAGGTACCAAATCACAAGAAAACATGTGTTTTACAAGGGGCTAGTGAGCAATGGAGAAAATAGAAGAACTACCTTGATCATAATTACATAGTTCCATATGTCAATGATCTATCGAGGCTTTACATAGTGTCTACCATTTATTTCAATGTCATTGACTAAGACATGTGGAATGCATTTGTAAAGGACCATACATCCTTTGAATTGGAGGTATGTGCTAAAACAATGTTTCATTTAATTAATTACATGTAACATCCATTTATTGCACTTAATTATGTATGTACAAATGTGTACGCAAAGAGTAAGATAAGAAGAAACTAATATGCAGCACCATCTTTCTAGGTTGGGCTACGCCCATTTGGAAGAGCGTAAAGTAAGTATGTGTGACAGTTTGTTCCTTTCAAATTATACTATAGTTATATATGTTCCATTATCTAGCTATAGTGTCTTGCTTGACAGCAAAAGAAAGTTGGGACTATGGAACCCATTGACTGAGCCATCTATGGAAGATGGTACATTTGGTCAGCCATAATGGCCAAACATTCACAAATGAAACTACTGCACTAGTTTCTTCACACATTTTAAGTGGTTCCACATCTCTAACCTTGACTACCTTCAATTTTATGCAACTAATTAAATGAAATGATCATATTCTTCTAATTAAATTTTGTGGGGTATTATTACCTAAGAAAGCAAGAGTACAAGAACTCTAAGTAGCACTGTTGCCAATAATGATATACCATATAGAGCTATGGGCAAGAACAACCAGCCAGGTCAAGTAAGGGGCTTAGGTTGCAGTATCATTCCTTCCAAATTCTCTGGTAAAAGAATACCTACAATTGATGATTTAGAGGCCTACAATGAGTTGTTTGAGAAGATAAAAAAAAATGATATAATTAACTACGTGTGTGAACGAGGCTTGCTGGTAGTTTCTCAATCTCTTGTACCTGATTCTCATACTACCCCCATACCCCCCATCAAATGCTAACTACAATTCTCTAATCATTGAAGTTCATGAAGGACAAAATACAACCTTTGAAAGAGAAATTCAGGTCAAGGAGGTGTACACATAAACACTAGAACTTTTCTATTGCCCTTCTATAATTCTCCTATCTCAACTTCTCCCATGTATGATTTATTTATGATTTGTAGGTGGGTCACTGCCTATTGGCCTTGAATACCTGTCAAAATGTCATGTCAGTTGGATCATGCTATAAGCATGAATCAACCATTTTGCATAGGATTAGTAAAACACCACATACTAAGGGCATGTCCATTACCATGGCTTTGATTACAACTACCTACCTTCCATTTCCTTTAGAAATGGAAAATATTATAACTGTTGGGCAGGCAGTTACATATCACATAGCTTTGCTTGAGGAATTTATCATTCCCATTGAAGCCGCTCGCCATTGCACCACTAGCTAACATTGCACAAATGAAAGCAATACTAGTATTTATGTTTACTTTTCATCATAAAATTAATTGTCTTCATTGATAAATATTAATTAATTAAAATTCTCTGCAACTTTTATAACAGTCGTCTAAGGATCACATGGAAGTCTCACATAACACGTCTTGATCCCTAAGGTTACTCTACGAATTCATCAACGAAAATAGAGCAATCAACATCATATGGATCAAGGAGGAGTGCTTGCCAATGTCGTTGTAATGTCACTTATGGTAGAGGACCTATTATGAGTTTAACAATATGATCAATTAGAGCACCCTCACATTGTCTCCTACATGGGGTATTATGATAACCCATGTTTTTATAACACCATTTAAACGTAAAAGGCATTGACATAACAAGGTTGATTTCTAATAAAAATAATTTTTAAAGACCAAATAATAGCAAAATAATTTTTTCTTTTAAATTCACTTTGAAAAAACTTGAATGTCATTTTTTTTTCTCAAAACAAGGATTCTTAGTGAAATGAGTCGTCATTTCTACTGAAAATTTGGCAGGGTTTCCTCTGTTTTTTGGACATATGACAATGCATGTCATTGCGAAGTACCTGATAAACATTCATTGACAATTATAAAACATAATTGGAGACTCTGTCTCCTTTTCATAACTCTAACAATATAAAAACAAATTACTCAAACAAAATACACACAAAGCTTCCACATTACAACCCAGTCGCATAAGTTATCAAAACTCCCATAATTACATATAATGCAGTCTCTTTCTCATTTCTGATACAATAACTTCAAAGATAAACCAATTCTTACCTATCCTAGTCAAAAGTTTCCGTTGGTGCATTCTTGTCAATAATCAACTCCTATTTGCTTGGGAATCCTTTGCTCTGAGATATTGTAAACAAGTACAATATCTTAGCAAGCTTGCACTTGTGTAAGTGGAATAAGATGCAATTTTATATAAACAAAATCATGATATTTCTATATAGATCAATTTGTCTATGCTAAATCATGCAAACTACAATTCAATTATCATTTAACTTGAAATAGTTCAACATTTATCAAAATAATGAATTCATGCCACAATTAAAGAAATACCAATACATCAATACTAAAACACATTCTTTGAAAAGCAAAGTATGAAATCACATGTCAAACTCACAAGTCATTTACATTTCCTGGTACCAGTTTTTGCTCTTATGAGCTATTTCACATTACCTAATACTAGTCTTCACTCTTATGAGCCATTTCACATTCACCTGACACTAGTCTTAGCTCTTACAAGCCATTTCACATTCACCTAACACCAGTCTTTGCTCTTACGAGCCATTACACAATTTCCTCACACCAGTCTTCACTCTTACGAGCCATTTCACACTTACCTGATACTAGTATTCGCTCTTATGAGACATTTCACAATCACTTGGTGTCATATGAGCCATTTCACAATTTCCTGGTATCAGTCTTCGCTGTTACGAGCCATTTCACAATTACCTAGTGTTATTCTTTGCACTTACGATCCATCTCACAATTATCTAGTATCAGTCTTCGCTCTTACAAGCCATTTCACTAGTATTAGTCTTCGCTCTTATAAGCCATTTCATAATTACCTGGTGTCAATCTTTGCTCTTATGAGCCATTTCACAATTACCTAGTGTCAGTCTTCACTCTTACGAGCCATTTCACAATTACCTGGTATTAGTCATTACTCTTACAAGCCGTTTCATAATTTCCTGGTACCAATCTTATATTTTCATACATGGTTCACAATAATACATAGCTTATGCATGAACATTTTAATCATGGTTCAATTTTTTTAGCATGCGCATTCATCTTATTTTTCACATAAATTAAAAAAATTGTTTCAATGCTTGAAATTCATATACAAATATATATATAGCAAAAATCTTAGCTATCTTAAATCCACCTACCTCAAATGGAGATATTTAGGTTCACTAATGCAATAATCTATTTAGTTCATGTACGCGCTCCCGACCAGTGACACCTTTATATCAATACAAACACATATTCAAGTATACAAATCTAGGATTTCTCTTAGCTCCCCTAGCATAGATGTTTCCTCTAAGTTAGCTCCTGGAACTTTCGGCACAAGGCAAAGTGACGGTGCTTATTACTATGCTAAGAACATTTTCATTAGCTATTGGTTAATAGCTAATTGAATGACCAATGGTTACTAGATTTCTAATCCACACCATTGGCCCTGGATTGGCTATCCACCATTTATCTTAAGTGACTGCAAGTTGCTTTCATTGTTTAGTGGCCTTATCTTAAAATTTTTAAGTATCTTAACTTAATAAAGGTCAGGGTACACAATGGTGGCTTCTAATCACCAATCAGAAATGGCCAAGTCCTTATTACTCTACTGTCCAGTCGAATGGTTTAGGTTTTTTGATCAATTTCAATCTAAAATTTTCAATTTGTGCCATATCCTAGCAATTTCAATGCTCAAAAACTCATCGGTGGTGCCTGATCATCAATCAAGCACCACAAAGTGATTGTGTAAACAATACCTGATTGGACAATTGATATTGTTCAATTAGTTTCTAACCTAAATCTACAAATTTAGTGTGATCTGAGCTACATCAGGTCCTTAATTACCTATCCCTAAGCTTGGATTAGGAATTGGATGGTTGGATCGTCCATAAATCTAGATCTAGGGTGAAAAGACACAAATTTAGGAAAATACATCAAATCACAAATTGGGTTTTATAAATCTTACCTTTTGAATGCATTTTCATGCTTTTCCCCCTCTGGAATGAGGTAGATCAACTCTATTTTCTAATGAAACCCTCTAATCAAGCTGTGCATTGTTCCCCTCTTCGACAATAGTCAAGGTCATGTCGGATTCCCCAATAACCTTGGGGTTTTGGTTCTTCTAGGAAAGCCTTAGAAGATGGCTGGCTTAGATCAACGATCTAAGCTGTCGTCATCTCCAATGACCTCCTGCAACTTCAGTGAACCTTTAACCCTCAAAACCCTCTCGTTCCTCTAGAATGGCTAGGTTTTCTAGCATGCAGATCCCAACCCCCTCTCTTCTCTCCTTTCTCCTCTCCTTCTCTTCCCTCTCTCCTCTTTTCTTCTTTCTTCTTCCTCCTCTCTCTTTCCCTCCCCCCTTCATCAGGTTTTTCTGGTCTGTCGGGTTTGGGAAGAAATAGACCTAACGTTATGTCGGGTTCCCTTAAGTGAGGGGGGTGCCTATATCAAATACGGCCCCCTTCATTTAAGCATTTTGTCTTCTTTTTTTCCTATCTTATTTTTATATAAATGCCCATCATATTCCAATATTCATATCTCCTCCATCCGAACTCCGATTTCTACAAACTTGGTGTTGTTGAAGTCATCTTTTCGAGTACTATCCAATTATGGAGGTTTCAATGCTAAATTAGATGTTTATCCAGTCTTTCACTTATAAAACTCCAAAAATATGAAATTTAATATGTTCTTTTCATTCCAATTTAATATTTTTCAAGATTCACTCAAATTGACATTTAAAATTTTTGGGATGTTACATTCTTCCCTCCTTATATGAATTTTGTCCTTAAAATTCTTTCCATTTTATTCTTTAAACACTTCTAAAAGTATCCACATATCACAAGATAACTATTCGTGTCAACAATTCCAATATCAACATCGATAAATAGACAATTTCACATCATGTCATCTCCTCATATACTAATTCACATATAAATTGATAAATGGTAAACCATTTCAAGTTAAACAACTCAAAATTTAATTAGAACACATCATAGCCACATATAATGCAATTAACATAAACCAAACTCTCATCTAGGATTTAGTTATTTGTGTAGAACTTTAATACTGGTAAAATCACATTATCAATTAAATCAAGGCATCTTAGCTCACCAGTAGGAAAATCTATGCTGAATCTATTATAGAGCACATCAGCTCACCCATAGTCAATCATTCGCCAAATCAATACCAGAGCATATGGCTCACCAATAGGCACCCTATGCCAATCAAAACTAATATGCAACACGATCATACTATAAGCACCTAGCCTACAGTGCCAGTCGCACCCATCCTCATCGGCCGCCCTTATCGGCTACTCACAAGTGTAGATTGTAAATCAAATTTTGATTACCTAGAAGAGTATAATCTCATATAATATTATACACCATTGTTATCCTAGAGAAACTCTATTACTTGGCGCTAGCAATTCATAAGACTAAAGAACTATGAACCTCATTCACCAGTTTGGCTAATCTCAGCCCATCACAATCTTAATAAACTGCCTCTCTATCATTCAAGGTATTGCTGTAAAGGAAATTCACTTCCTCAGACCATAACTCATGCTATAGATGTTTGCAACAAATGATGAGTTAGACATTCTAAATTAATGCACAAGGATTCCTTGTGCTCCTCTTTATTCGTGAAGTATACAACAATACTATTCATTAACACAATCATGGCTACTCCAAATAACATTTGAAGATTCCACTCATCATATACATACATTCTGTCAATGTATTGGTTCCACTAGTTGGTACCATCCAGAACTCGTAACAATCATTACAAGTACTAAAAATCATCTTAAAGACGTCATACTCAGAATCCTAGGCTGGTTATAACCACACCTCAAATGAATCTCCACAAACACGATGCACCACCTTGAGTTTGATCAAATAGATCATCAATATACGATTGAGAATATCAATCCTCTACTGCGATACTATCAAACAAATGATAATATGTGCATAGCAATAAAGATCTCTCTTCTCGTGAAGAAGACTAATGCACTTTATGAAGACCCACTAGGCCTATTAAAATCCTTATTAAAAGCTCATATAACTAGAGCTTTGCCAGCTCAGTTGGGCCATCCCATATGGTATTCTAGGTAAACAATATTATACCTAATGCCAATTCCACTTCAAAATCATTCTCTTGCGGCAATATCATAAAAGCTCCTTAAGTAAGATTGCAAACTCTTACACATCATCTTTGTGCTCAGTCTGTGGGCACTAACAATCCTCCATTGTCACACGAACAAGAATAAAACTTGGCATCCTCTGAAAAAGTATTGCACTACCTTCAAGGTAGGATCAGCAAATCCATTCCAAAGATGACATCATAATCCACCATATTGAGTAGGATGAGATCATTGTTCATCATCTGTTTCTTGCTAAGTTCATAGGTACCTCTTAAAAGTACTCATTAGCCTTCAATAACTCTCCTACTAAAGTCATAATATCCAACTAAAAGGATAACATATCTAGGCATGTCCAAGCAAAACGCCAACACATAAAACGAAAGAATAACTGGGTCCTGAATCAAGGAGGATCATAACATACCTACCAACAATTAGGAAAATACTCTCCATCATCTAGTTTGAAGCCTGTACTTGCCTTGAAGTAATACTGAAAACTCATCACTGCTAATGTGGGGCCATCTCTGCCCTAATCCCAATGTCAATCTGTCTGACTCGCTATCCTCTAGGACAACTCTAAAGAAATGCACTGACTCACCACAGTCAAGCATCTAAAGGATTTTTGCTGTAATGGCGGTTGCTTATACTATTGCCACTACTATGGCATCTAGTAACTCTAAGACATAACTGTTCAAGCACTTGCCCTTGTAAGGAACACACCTCTTCAACCTGTAAACTTGTTCAAATACTATTGAGCTACCTGATCTCTCTACTTTAAAGTAACCAACTCTATTTGCATCACTAGTTACTCCTCAGGCAAAGATATTGATCATTATTGGCCTTCCCAAGAGCCTTCTAAGTAAAGGTCTCAGCAATAGAGGAACACATCCTCTCAAATGACCATAATTAGAATCCTCATAATTTCATTTTTATTGTCTTCACTTCCACCATTTCATTTCTTGTAACTAATGAACTATCTCATGGTCATATTAGTCAAAATTAATTGCAACTTTATCAATCTCACATCCAATGAAACTAATCTTTCATAATAACCTTCATTATTAGAGACCACAATATCATCACTATCTGTGTTGAATGTAAATTAATTATAATCAATTTTATCTTGTCCCATTCACTTCATCTGTCTTTCTCCCTAGTTGATTCATTATGTAATCATCACTATTTAATGATTATTCTTATAAAATAGCCATCATGTCTCTCAAGTAATATGCATTTCAAATCATAATTAAAACACTCACAATAATTCATAAGCATTCTCTTCTCATTGATTCTAGTCATTAGTATTTTTTGTATGCACAAGAACTCATTAATTTTCATCTCATAGCTTAGAAAATTCATCCATAAGATCACTAGGACCTTATTTCATCAAATTTTTAATGATTTTCACCACACTACAATTTATTTGTCAAATAAATCCACTTTCAAGTTTAGGTTAATACAATAATTCTCTAACTTTCTCGAGTTCTCATTAATTGTAATAATTTTTTATCCTTCATTATCATTCTCATACCATTGTTATTACCATAGTTGTTAGGCCTTTTCAAAAGTTTATACACACTATCCAAGTTAGAACTTGAACTTATTCACTAAGTTTCTGTATTCATGCTTCAATTCTCCACTCATCTGTTTTTCTTTCTTATCATTTAGTAATCATCCTTATAAAACAGTTGTTATATCCTCTAAGCATTATGCACTTCCAATTCATAACTACAACTCTCAAGAATCATTTAAATAGGCATTTACTTCTCAATGATGACTAGTTGTCAATATTTCTATATATATAAGGAATAACTCCTTTTCATTCCTTTGATCAATAATTAATTTACCTAAGTGGATCAACTACCACTGATTTTCCTAATACCAAAATTTATCAATCGAATATATCCACAACATATATAGACTAATGTTGTAATTCTCTTAATTTTTCCTGAGTTCTCTTCCATTGTGATTACTCTGCCCTCTTGTCATTATAATCAAAATATTATTGTACAATAGTCATCATAATCCTTAAAGGTTTATACACATTGTCAAAACTAAAACTTGGATCCTCTAAAGGTCGCCCCATGTGAATAGATCTATCTTTGATAAAGTTTTCATTTAAATATACTAATTTTGTACTCTTATATTATTGTTCTTTACTCTAAGATCTATACTAACTTCATAAGAGTACTCCTCTTACTCATAATAGGACTGAAAATATATTGTCTTCTTAGAACTTGCCAACCCTCATGGGTTGCATTTATTGTTGTTGCTGCATCAGCTGACTGAGGTTTTGCATCATGCTGGCCATGAAGTACATCATTTGCCTCCCCTAGTCAGATGCATCAATAAAGGGGTTTGTTGTCCTCTGACTCATCCTCTTATGTGGCATCCTTCCCTTCATTACAAGATCCTTTTATGACTTACTCTCAAAATCATTAATCACAACATCTTACTTTTGAGACTACTTAAGACTTTACTCAATGTGACCAACTGCGGGTGGACTAAACCTGGGCTCTAATATTCATATCTCCTCCATCCAAACTCTGATTTTTGTAAAGTTGGGGTTGTTGGAATCAACTTTTCAAGTACTATCTAATTATGGAGGTCTCAATGCTAAAGTAGATGTCTATCCAATCTTTCACTTGTAAAACTCCAAAAATATGAAATTTAATATGTTCTTTTATTCTAATTTAATATTTTTCAAGATTCAATCAAACTGACATTTAAAAATTTTGGGATGTTACAGGTATATGCAAATTTCTACTTATAAAATACATGACATTACATGTTATTTTTTCATGGTAGGTAATAATTATTTCCTTTATGCAACTTCCTAAATGATGCAACAAGTCTTTTTGAGGTCGAGGATGTATTTTACCAATTCCTTGACCTCGACATCAATGTAGAGTGGTGGAACAATGGCTAATAGAGAGGCATATTGATGATATGTTACCAGGATTCTTCTGTTGCTCCAAGATGTAAGGCTTAATGATTCCCTATAATAATGTGTAAGTTTTAACTTTTTTGTTTTCTTGCCAACTTATTCTATACTTAAGGATTATAAACTTTAATTACGATTCATATGATTGTGTATATAGGGCTCATTAGATGTACTTGTTTTGGAATTACATGGTGGCCATGCTTTCTTTTTTTATTCTTGCGGATCGCACTTTTGTCCCACCCTTGTAGAAATCATAAATAAGTAAGCTTTTAATATTTTCATGTATCATGCATACATAAGTAATTTTTTATCCATATCTAATGCATTTGAAGTATAAATTTGCAGAGCATAGTTAACATAGACTAATGTGAGGCCCCCTTATGTGCATTACATATGAAGAAGTAAAAAGTGGTAAATTATCAGATTAAATCTAAAGCATACACAAAAGAAAATTTTCCACTAATTTGAGATGTAATTTCAATTCGAAACCCTCATCCATAAACCATCATAGAATTATTAGACAAGTAAATGCAAGAAAATTTTTCAAACATATTGCTTTGGATTGAATTTATCCATTACTAACATGTTGATAGATTTTCATCTTTGTATAGTAGTCAACTTTCATGCACCCTAAAAATTTATTGCTTCATAGCTAACTACAAAGGCAGTGAAATAAATATGCTTGGATTAGAGTTGCAATACAATGTAGTCTTGTTCCAAGCCAATGTCCCTTTCTAGATTTTGTTTTTAAGTCAAACCTATTTAAGCATTCTTAGTAGCTACAATCAAACAAACCTAGTCATCAATGCCTAATAATTTATTTTTTCTATGTAGATAATGTTAATAATACTGGTGGAAACATTATTTTACCCATAATTTAGTAATAATTTATTCCAAAATATAGAAAATGTAGTTATCATAAATGCTAAAATAAATTACTACTATAATATTTAATTTCCACCAAAGACAAAACTAGATGTTCATGGACATAACCCAACTCCACATAAAGACAAAGGTGGATGTCCAACAAATGGGCTCCATATCCATTGTACATGGACATTGGCTTGGAGATTGTTATCCCAATTAACAAACACTATGTTGAGCCTTTTGAGTTGTAGATGGGCCACTCACCTTTGGATGTGTAAAGATGCACCAACCAAATCATTATAACATGACCCCTCCCTTACCTCCTGGTGTGTAAGCATTTGTGTATGATATAGTCCTGCATTGGGGGTACTACATGGTGCATGCACATAATATGCTTCATAAATGGGGCATGTTTTGGCCCTTTGCCGGCCTTTCAATTCTTCCTTCCCACATTCTCTAGGTAAACTAATCTATTTATCAGATTAGCCCTCCCCCAAAATGGGTACAAATATATGATCTAACTGGTATGTCTAAGATGGACCCCTTCTCCTTCACGTGTGGATTATACCTAAGATGGAGTTAGTCAATTTTGATTACATCCGATCATTGTTAGTCCACATTGAACTAGGTTGATTTTCATGAAAATCTTGCTAGTTCATTGGTAGTCCATCACATGCTAAGATGACATAGACTGATTATTAGCCCACATCTTGCAAACCCATCATTTTTCCATCTTGAGTTAGCAAGAGTTTCACAAAACTAAGCCGAGCTCATTGTTAATGGATGAAATTTCTAGCAAGGTTAATTTGAGTCAAGTTTAAGGTGTGGGTCCTATTATTAGTGTGAATTGAAGGGTCTTTTAGCTTGAAGAAGAAACAAGGAATGATTTACTTTTTACCCGATTATGTGAGAGTTTAACAAAATATGAGTTGGGCATAAAAAACTAATATCCACACTCATTTTCAAATAAATGATATTTGATATTCATATTCATTTTCATCTAAAAAGCTATTAACATGGTAGTCTATATTAGTTATCTATACTCTTTTAAATAAGAAATTTTTTACATGGAAGGCCCTAGAAGCTATATACACCCATTTATAAAATGAAGATATTTACATTGTGGGTCCTAGCAACTATCCATGCAATTTTCAATTGAAAGCTATCTACATACCAAGGCCAAGAAGCTATTCATACATATTTTCAAATAAGAAGCTATGTATATGGTGGACTCATGAAGCTACTCACACACTTCAAATAATAAACTAATAATATGATGAGCCCTAGAAGCTGTGCACACCATTTTCAAATTAAAGCTATTTAGATGCTAGGATCTAAAAGCTATTCACACACATTTTCAAATAAGAAGCTATCTACATACCACATCTTGCAAACCCATCATTTTTCCATCTTGAGTTAGCAAGAGTTTCACAAAACTAAGCCGAGCTCATTGTTAATGGATGAAATTTCTAGCAAGGTTAATTTGAGTCAAGTTTAAGGTGTGGGTCCTATTATTAGTGTGAATTGAAGGGTCTTTTAGCTTGAAGAAGAAACAAGGAATGATTTACTTTTTACCCGATTATGTGAGAGTTTAACAAAATATGAGTTGGGCATAAAAAACTAATATCCACACTCATTTTCAAATAAATGATATTTGATATTCATATTCATTTTCATCTAAAAAGCTATTAACATGGTAGTCTATATTAGTTATCTATACTCTTTTAAATAAGAAATTTTTTACATGGAAGGCCCTAGAAGCTATATACACCCATTTATAAAATGAAGATATTTACATTGTGGGTCCTAGCAACTATCCATGCAATTTTCAATTGAAAGCTATCTACATACCAAGGCCAAGAAGCTATTCATACATATTTTCAAATAAGAAGCTATGTATATGGTGGACTCATGAAGCTACTCACACACTTCAAATAATAAACTAATAATATGATGAGCCCTAGAAGCTGTGCACACCATTTTCAAATTAAAGCTATTTAGATGCTAGGATCTAAAAGCTATTCACACACATTTTCAAATAAGAAGCTATTTACATTGTAGGAATTTGAAATATATTCACATTCATTTCAAATAAGAAGATATTTATGTGGTGAGCACTTGAAGCTATTCATACTCTTTCAAGTGAAAGCTATTTACATGGTAGGATTGAGAAGCTATCACATACATTTTCAAATAAGAAGTTATTTATATGGTGGGCACTAAAAGCCATCTATACTAATTTTAAATAAGAAGCTATTTATATGGTAGGCCCCAAAAGCTATCCACACCTATTTTCAAATTTGAGCTATTTGTATGAAGACTTAGAAGCTATTCATACATATTTTTAAATATAAAGCTTTTTATATTATAAAGCTATCTGTATAAATATGCTTCATAGTATGTATAATACATCCACAAAATAAATTCTATCATTAGCAAGAAGGTCGCCAAATAGGCTTCATAATATGTAAGAAGGACCCACATATATACTTCGTAGTATGCATGGAGGGCCTACAAATAATGTTCATGTCATGCAATGCAAGCCTACTGATTCACTAGAGACATTGAGTTGACTATACGTACATAAGATTGTAAGGTTACATGGGGTACTTGTATCCATTGTGTTAGATAGAGATTCAAGGTTTACTTCCTAGTTCTAGAAGGGCTTACAGGAAGTAATGAGTGGAAGGTTGACTTTTAACTCTGCATTTCATCCCCAGACAGATGGGTAGCCTAAGAGAGTGATTCAGGTGCTCGAAGATATGTTGAGAGCTTGTGCTAGACTTTCAAAGAAAGTGGGTTGAACATCTATCATTGGTGGAATTCTCATACAACAACAGTTTTCAGTCTAGTATTACCATTTGAGGCATTGTATGGTAGACTGTTTTGATCCCCAATTTGTTTGGCAGAGGTTGGTGAGACATCATTGTTAGGCTTTGAGCTAGTTAGAGAGAATATAGAAAAGGAGAAGAGAATTAGACAATAGCTGTTGATAGCTCAAAGTAGAACCAAGAGCTATGCTGACCGAAGGAGGAGACTGTTGGAGTTTGAGGTAGGAGATCATGTGTTCCTAAAAGTTCGACCAAGAGAAGAAGTGACACATTTTTCAAGAGAGCTATCCCGTTGACTTATTAGACCACTCAAGATTCTAAAACATGTGAGAGAAGTCACTTATTGTTTGGCTTTGCCTCCATAGTTATCGCAGATTGATAATATTTTTCATGTATCAATGCCACGAAGTATGAGCCAAACCCTTCTTATGTTCTTGATTGAACAAGTCTTGGCATCTAAGAAGATTTTTCATATGAGGAGAAGCCAATATACCTGGTTGACTAAAGAGAATAGGTTTTGCATAGAAAAGTGATACTACTTGTAAAAGTTGTATGGCAATATTACGGGGCAGATGAAGCAATGTGGGAGCTAGAGTCAGAAATCTAGCAAAAATATCTAAAACTATTTGAGGACTCAAGTATAGATTGAAATTTCAAAGACAAAATTTCTTTAAGAGGAGACATGTTATCACACGCGTGTCCTAAGATTAGGGAAAAAAGGTAATTAATGTTAATTTTCTAAAATTTTATGAAATAAGACAAAGAAGGCTAGATTTAGTAGATGGGCACCATATGAGTTTAGGTCTACATTGGGCATGAATTTGGGTAAATTAAAAACTCCAAATATTGTTGAATTGTGTATACTATTAAGAATTTAATGACTTGAAACTCCACTTTAGATTCATAGCAAATTTCGAGTAATTTTGCTTTAAATTGAAATTTTTATTAAAAATTTCAAAAGAAATTTAAGACATTGAAATTAGACTACAAGAGCTTAAAATTTGGATTATGCTCAATAAGGGCTTTCCAATGACATTAAGAACATGTAAAACGGAGATCAGAAGATAAAAATCCAAAACTTTTACAAATGAAAAGGGGGTCCAAATTAATAATGGCACCCTCTACGTTGACTATTCTGATGAGGTGAGTTGACAAGAGAGTTGGCACATGGGTGTTAGACTTAGCACATGGACTCAACCCCTTACAGGCATCGAAGACTAGAAACAAGGGAAAAACCCATGTTTTCTAGACCGCGAGAAGCTTTCTTCTGGATTCCCTTAGATCATTCCTCCCTCTGGTCATTACATTCCTCATTGGACAGTCCTTGCATCCTCTCTCATCATCTCCCTTCCTCTTCTCCTCCTCATAGGACATCGATCGATGCCAAGATCATGCTTGCAACAAAACTTGACGATGGCACCTCCCTACACGGAATAGGTCAACCAACGGTAGGTAGGTCCCCCAGTTCCCTTTTTTGCTCTCTTTTTATTTCTTCCCTTCCTCTTCATTCCCTTCTCAATGCCGATTAATCGTCGTTGTTGATCATTGATAAAAAAAACCATGGAGGAAGCTGACTATTGAAAAATACAGTCAACAAATAGTATTAGATCAATGGTCCAAACCATTCACCTTTTTCCTCATGTGATTTTAAGTGAAACCCCTTTGGTCTTCAAAAGATCCGTTAAATAACGATGTTGTAAATTGAGAAAAAATTGTAAATTTGGTGACATCAAAAAGTTAGATAAAATCTGGCAAAAAACCCAAGATTCCAATAGAATTTGTAGAGAAAAAATGGATAGAACTCTAATTCATAAAATTTTGAACAAATTTGTACAATTAGTGAAGCTTTCATACTATGTATGCCATTGGTGACGATCAGAATCTGATCCTCTTCTTTGGCGAGGGTGACTTTTTCTGGCAAGACACTAAAAGTGAAAATTTTGTGGATTTGAATAATTCATGCCTGATCTTTTCATCTGTGACAACAAATCTTTGATCAAATACTATTTTGATTGATGAATTTTTACTTGAAGAATTGGTAGTGCTTAGGAAAAACCTTGATCTTTGCATTCGACAATTAAAAACATGATCGAAGGTATATCCATGTAATTTATGACTTTAATTATATATCAATAATGAATTGTGATGAAAATGACAGACCAATTATGGGCTAGTTAATGCAAGGTCTGATTTTAAGCGTGGATTTGGTTAAATTCACCAAATTACTAAACAAATTACCTTTAATAATGTGAATTGAAACCTCTAAAGGTACACACATCGATCTAGATCATCGATTAGAGGCCAATGGTGCCGATCTAAGTAGATAGCGACCAATTGGTGACTTGATAGTCAATCTCAATATTAGAGGTTAGATCAATGACTTTATGAGGAGAGATCTTAAAGTAATTATAGTAATTTGCATAGAGTTTTGAAATTTACTTAGAACTTGTATTCTCAATCCAGGTTTTGAATACGATTTGAACACGGTTGATAATTGACTTGTGAGGTGTACTTAAAAGTCAGGTAAGAACCCTAAACCCTCATTTAACATTAAATTTTTGTTGATCTATTCACTTTGTAATTAACACTATGGATGTGTAGAACATATAAATTATCATATTGGTTGCATGGATATTATGAATTCCAATTACCTACTGAAATTGTCATGTGATATTCTAATTAACGATTCTTAAATATTATGATGATGTTAATTGTGATAAAATGTGTCAATCCCAAGATAGTAAGTCCTAATGACTGCGCAATAGGCTATGATGACGCCTTCCAAGATGGTAAACCTTGAGGAAAAGGGCTACCTGGTTGATTGCAACAAAGATGAAGCCACCTAAGATGGTAAATCTTGAGGAATGGATTGTCAGTTATTGAGCCTCTTAAGATGGTAAACCTTGAGGGAAAGAGCTGCCTAGTTCTTTAGGATCACAGTAGAGCCTCCTAAGATGGTAAATTATGAGGGATGAGCTATTAGGTATTAAGCCTCCTAAGATGGTAAACCTTGAGAGAAAGGGCTACTTGGTCTTTGGATCATGGTGGAGGCACCCAAGTGGTAATTCCTGAGGGATGAATTGTCAGGCATTGATTCTCCCAAGATGGTAAACCCTGAGAGAAAGGGCTGCCTAGTTGATTGCAACTATGATGGAGCCACCCAAGATGGTAAATCCTAAGAGAACCTAATATTGGAGCTACCCAAGATGGTAAACCCTGAGAGAAAGAGCAGCCTGGTTCTTTGGAATCATGGTAGAGCTGCCCAAGATGGTAAATCCTAAGGGTCTAGTTGCCTTATGTATTATACTCATAGTGGGTTGCCTAAGATGATAAATCTTTAGAGAGACAACTACTTTATCAATGTGATGATGTCATACTTATTTATTATTACTGAGAACATAATTAAATGAAATACATTTCTATACAATTTTATTTGAATGCTATGCTTATTGTCTTACAGTTTGAATTTGGAATAAACTATAATTTTGGTTAGATGTTAGCATGTTATACCTAATATTACATGTTCATGATTTCATTAATTATTTGTTAAAATGGAAATGAATGTTCCATGGTTGGACATGAATGTGAAGTTGAGCTACGCTCAACAAGCATAGTAGGATATGCATGGGTTTAGTTTTGTTTCCTTTTTAAGTTGATGTTGTGTGCATGGGATTTAGTTAGAACTTCAAGTTAGAAAGTACAAATTATAGTATTACTATGGTGAATTGTGTGGAGACTGAGTCTCCTATATACATTGGAAAACTATTATACTGTTTATCAGGTGAATTATATTTCATGCGTTAAATGCGTAAGTCTAAAAAACAAAGGAGACTTTGTCCAAATTTTGGTAGAATTAAGTATTTAAAATTCTGTTATCTAAACCATGACTTGCATAAGAAAAGAACATCAAGCTCTTTTGATACTTCTAATGCAATATATAAAACAAAAGCCATGTAGGCTTCGTTTGAGCCAATTACTATGTTTGATTACGTTAAACCATATTCTTAGGGTTTGAGGTTGCGACACATACTTTACAAGAATTGCTATGTTATTGTTAGATGCTTTACCCCAATGCCCACACATGTTTTATAAGAATTGTACTTCTATGTAAGTTATTTTAATATTAAATATTATATAAAATTCTAGTCACATATGGTCAAAATCATCTTAGCTCAAATTAAACTCGTCCTAGTTCATCCTAACATCTTGTAAAATCTGGCTAATTTAAGTTCAGTAAATGAGCTATATTGGGTGAAATAAGATTTTGGACACAATATCTAGCTAAATTAGGCTAGTGTTATACAAACCAAAATCTGGCAAACTTGGTCATATCGAGTGACCTCAAACTTGACTTGTAATGAAGATTCTTCTATTTTATGTTAGCACTATCTACACTTTGGGATATAGATGAGATATTTATTATGATCTTCCATGTTGGGAGAGGGGTGAATTAGAATGGATCACTAAATAAAAAGTGTCCAGAAAGAGTGCAAGTTCAAAAAGAGAGGAAGCAGGACATGCCCCTTTTTTCATGCATGGTACAATATTCTTTTCAAATCTAAGCTATTCATTATGTTTTGAATACAAAAAATAGGTGACTCATGAGACATTTGATTTTAGATTTTTGAAAAACTTCATAACAAAATGAACGATCATGAATTTTGAAGTAAAAAAATGTGGGCTAAAAACACTCGTCGCGCATGAAATCAAACTATAGCGTATCTAAACCACTCTTAACGTGACAAACGGGTTAGATCTAACCAAAAAAAAAAAAACTTGTAGGTGAATGAAAACGGGTGAACGCGGCCCACAACTGGCGCTATGATTTGAGGGGCACGGATACCATGGGCATCAACCGTACAGGAAGCGCCGGATACATAAATCTATACATAGTCATCTTCCTACGCCAGGGACAGCCACGAAAAAACCAAACGGCCAGGACCAGGTCCAATTCTGTCTTTGTTTCCCTTAAAGGCCAGTTCCAATTCTTCTGTAGCAACTGAATTTTTTTTCTAATGGCAATATCCATACACGCTCTCCATTCCTCTGCAAGTCTGGCGCCAAAACCCCAGATGAAGAACAAGAAAAACTCACCTTCCGTTTTCATCTCTACAGACCCTTCTCATGTCAATCTAGTCCAACTCAGAGAACTCTTCAAATCCACTAACCATTCCTGCCATAGGTTCCCCCAGCTCAATCCCGATGGCCGCGTAGAACCCGTTGATCTCGACAAGCTAAGAATCGCCTTGGCCCACAGCTCCGTCGTTGTTTCCGTCTTCTGCAAAGCGGAATTCATTTCCCAAGGAAAGGAACAAGTTGGAGAAAAAGAGTTGGGTTTTGGGGTCTATTTGGAGAGGGCGATTCCTGTAACGGAATCCAACGGGCAGTTGGTTGGATTCGGTCGAGCAGTTTCTGATGAGGGATTGACGGCATCCATTTATGATGTGGCTGTAAGAAACCCTTTTCTTCTTGCTTGCTTTTTGAGTGTCAGGATATCGTTTGTACGTACTTATTCTCTAGGAACATCTTTTTCAATATATGGGAACTCGTCCCAGGATATACGGTTACCACATATCGTTATTCAATACTAGCACAAGGAAATATATTTGAAAGAATGAAAAAAAATAAGACACTTCGAAAGCCATTCATCGATCCTTTCATGTTCGCTGTGGAAAACTAAAAATCCTAACTACATACTCTGCAAAGAGACACAATAGATGCACACTTGGAGAGTCTTGATACTTGAAATTTTGGATGATACAAGACCCAAGAGACGAATTTTATACCCGATTGGTATTCTATCACTAAGTTTAAGCTTTTGATCAATTACTCATTTTATCTATATTATGATAGTTATGGGAATATAGAGGCACACATGCACTTGCACGACGCAAGAGAGAGGGAGACGGAAAAACAGAAGTGGGGAACTTAGGAGAGAAAAGATAAGAGAATCAAAAAGATAAGAGAATCAAAATAAATTACACCACGTATAATAGATAGTTGAATTACATTAGGAAACTCGTCTTTCTCAGAGAATGTTGTTGCCCATGCGGTTTGGGCCTATACTCTCAAGAAGCATGGTCCATTCTCAGGTGCAGTTTTGCATTAACCTCCCACAAATAATTTTTGCAGTTCAAGGATTGGCTCTCTTCTGCAAGTAACCTTCCACGACCAAATCTATCACAACTTTGTCAATCCATGGGTCCTGAGCAATGATATCTATTCTCGCTACTCTGCAAATGGCCCTGTGTTTTCCATAATTGCAGGAATTTTTAGAGAGAAGAGAGAGCTAAGTGGGAGTGGAAAGCTGGCTAGACTACTAAGGCTGAGGCTTGGGCTCAAACATCACTTTCTATGTAGTACTCTTTTGAAGGTGATTATCTAATTAATTATTTAGTTAATTCTAATTACTGTTTAATACTAGTGTATCTGTATATTATAATAATGCTAAAGATAAGTTTATTTGACCTTTTTGTTTGTATTTTTTTAAAATAGAACACTTGTCCAGGAATCCCAAGGATGTCTAATATTTTTGTAAAAATTAGGGCTACAACCCAGAGAGAAACACACATAGAGAAAACCATTGTCTTCTTCTACTAGTTTCTCTTTCTCTCATGCTCCTCTCTATGCTATTGTTTTTCTTAAATTTTAGACAAGTCTCTTATTTTCAAGTTCATGCTTCTTAAAGTCAATCTTATTCACAACTTAATCAATAAGCTTCCTTTTCTTCTTTGTTTGAGATTGCATACTTTGTAAATTTGC
Organism: Warburgia ugandensis; assembly: GCA_035236585.1. Lineage (NCBI taxonomy): Eukaryota > Viridiplantae > Streptophyta > Magnoliopsida > Canellales > Canellaceae > Warburgia > Warburgia ugandensis. Next base: position 50,685,118 of record CP141127.1, on the reverse strand, counting down.
TTTTAAGATCAAACAGTTCTTGCTTACTCAAACTTCAGACCTGAAACCTAATAGCTTAAGACGAAATTGTTGTTTTTTCATAGTTCCAATTCTTTATACTATTATTTCTCCTTTTCTTAATCTCAATTTCTATGAACAAATTTCAAGAGATGCTAATAGAAGCTTCTTTTTTATTTGATTACTTGTAGATTACAATCAAAACCCTCCAAACTGATAGCTTTTATGTTTTTGTAAAATGTCTAAGTTATGGTGTCTTGTTAGTTACAATGAATTGCTAATTCATTTGTGTCCAAATACCAGTATTTTAACAATTTCCCCTGTCAACTCTTTGTTGAGCACGTACATGTATCTTAGCAGAGCCAGCCATTTAGTGTTGGTTTCTTTTTCTTTCACTACCCCCGGAACTCACTATGAATATGGAGAAACTTCTAGTGTACATATATAAAAGATTTATTAGCCCTTTTATCCACACCCCGCCACCCCCCCCCCCCCTTCCACTTTTCCATATTAAAACTTTCTTTTAATTGGAAATGCTCACACCCACGTCATTTACTAAATTGGTGTATGTGTGTGTGGGGCCCACTAGTTTCCATCCATCATTTTTATTGAATAAATATGGACTATATTTTAGGGTTTTTGACCCCTTGCAACACTAGAGACAACGTATTATATGGACAATATATTATATGACCACATAGTGGGAGGGCTAGACCCTGTCTTATAAATATGGACAATATATCCATTTTGGCCCACTACGTTTTTTGGCCCCTTGTAGAACAAGATGGTTGGCTGTTCAATAGGTTACCAGACGTAATGCATTATGATTCATCACCTATTCTATTCAATCTGTCAATGGATTTTTCATAAGTTGATGAGTACCTACAAATAATGAGGGAATAAGTTACGAGTTTGACATTATGTCTTAACAGTGTGCATAATGATGATGAAGTGCTTGAACCTGCAAGAAGTTATGCAGGCAGAAAACATATAGTGTGCTATCTATCGTAGAAGCGATATACTGAATACTTTGACTGGCAAATAATCTAATACTTCATGTTGTGTTAAAAGGGGAAAAACCACTTTGGGTAACAATTACTCTCATACTCACTGCGGTGTTAAAATGTCAAACAACGACGTTGGAAAACTTTAGAGAAAAAGTATTTACTTGAAGCAACGATTCTAAGAAGCATTTAGTAGGCCAAATTCTTTCTATACATGACAGCAGATGATAAATCTGTGTTGAGTCAACATGGTGAATTTGATTTGATCATTGATCAAATGTCAAGAAGGGCATTAATTTAGATGAACAAACTAGTAGTAATAATTGTGATGCACAATCTTCATTTTGGCTGATTATTATAGCACACTGTTGCATGAACTAGTGAAATGTATTAAGCTGTTATGTTTCAGTTCTTAAATTTTATTCGACAATGATAAACAACCGGAGTTGTAGAGAAAGAACTATTTGGTCCATAGCTTCAATATCTGAAATGGCAATTCTTTACGTGGTAATAGCATTCATGTAAGTGTTTACTTAAGATATTACACTGTAAACCCTTATTTTGATTCAATAAAAATCCCAAATTCTAAATTCTAAAGGAGATGAAGTCAGATTTTGAATTCATTGACAAATAGCAGACTTCTATGGGTTGGGTCAAAATGTCAACTTTCAAATATAAGGGGGGAGCTTTTTCCAATCCCAAGAGCTTAACATTTTTACAGCGCTTTAGTATGCTGAAAATAAATAGGGACCAGACCAAGTCAGAAAGATTCGGTGACTGTCCTGTTTTTGGTCATTCGAAAATACTTTGTCAAGCAGGGGTATTTTGTGAGGCAGCTTTGACTGTGATAAAGTTTATTTATAAAATTGTTTTGGGACACTCTGAATTTCGAGTTTTATCATGGAAACTGTTTTGCAAAATGATCTTGAGGTTTTGTTTCTAAGCTTATACCGAAACATCCCTCATTTGGCATCTGAATCTCATCATGGTTCGTACTTTCCATTTGATGAAAGACTCGAATCCCATGTCTTTCTGACCTTAGAAGTATTAATGGAAGGGCAGATATCACATTCTTCTTGATATGAACTTTAAAGTTTTGCTCAGAAACAAAAAAAAGGGCAGCCCTAGAGCACGAAGCTCCCGCCTATGCGGGGTCCGGGGAAGGGGTGGGCCACAATGGCCTAAAGTAGGCAGCCTTACCTTGCATTTTTGCAAGAGGCTGATTCCACGCCTTGAACCCGTGACCTCAAGGTCACAGGACGACAACTTTGGACTTGATGGGTTGGGATGAATGTGGAGGAATTTTGCCACTGAAGTTTTGTTTTCCTCATTCCTAGATACCTTAGACGTGGTTCTGCAGGCTGTCTTCTCTTTTTCTGGTAAATTTTGAGGTCATCCTCTATTACATCTTGAGCTGAACTTTTTCTGCAGTCAATGCTGAAAGAAACAAAAACTTATATCTAATGTAACAGGCCATGAATATCTGGTAATGTATATCAGAATTATTGAAATTAGTTTTCTTCAAATTTTCCTACCTCAGTAGTCTAAAAGGTGCCTTCAGATTGAATATGTGTGCAATTGTTAGTCAATTGTAGTATGCAGGGACTGGATATATTGATAACATTTTGGTTCAGCGCTTTTCAGGTCACCCCTTCACTGCAAAGATTGGGAATTGGTTCTAAAATAGTCAAAAGAATCATAAGGTATGCAGATACTATTTCGAGGATACTACTGTTTCCTGCTCTTCCACTGAAGATCTAACACTTATCTGGTTCGTTCCAGGGTTCTGACTAGTAGAGGCATATATGATATAGCAGCTCTCTGCCCAGAGAAGGACAGGTATTGTCCTTTCTTCCTTAACTGCCTCAAAGCAACACATGCAGACTCCGTGATGCTGAAGTTTGACTTAGCATGAAGGGTGCTTCAAAGTTGTGATTCTTGCATTATGAATTTAAAGATGTTTAGGGTTATACTAGTCTATCATTGAGTTTTTCAAGCTTTAAAGGGCTTATGTTGTACTCCATTTACTTTCAACTACTTGGTCATTTTGTCGACTGGCTCCATTGCCCTCCAACTGAAGTATTCATCAAGCAGTGAATTGGAGTCTTCTTAACATCAAAATTTTACAAATTAATGCATATCTTGAGAAAGAGTCAACGGGAGTAGAACATGTACTTGGTATTAAAGCCAGTCCACATTTGAGTGCTAGCATTTGGAATTTGATTTAAGAGGGCCCTGAATAATTCCCCTAGTTCATTTCGAGTTTCAACTGTGACCTTTGCTGCTTTAATGTTTGAATTCAGCTTTAAGAGGTCTCTGAATAATTCGCCTGGTTCATTTCAAGTTTGAACTGTGACTTTCTTGCTTTGATGTTTGAATTTGTTTTATGCAAGTAGTGTTGCTCCCATCTGAGAATATTGTGATACTTAGGTGCTATAGATTTCAAAATAGCTCATGTTCTTCATTTGGCACCAGTCCCATCTCTGGGCCTTCTTCTCCCACTTGCTGCTTCTGTAACTGAGGTTGGGATTGGGATGCTAGCTATTGAATTGCAACTTCAATGTGAAGTGATCTACTGAGGCTATTTTACCAGGCCTCAAAGTGAGACTCTTTCTCACAACAACATGCAGCCCATCTAACCTAGTAAATGGTTAGTGCATGTAACTGCTTAAAGGGGGTTAACCAGAGTTGAGAGTTAAACGAACACCTGGCATGCTGAGAGAGAGACTTACCTTGAGGCTTGTCATTTCCCATCATATTAAACCCATCCAATAGGTTCTTATTGTCAATGATTAGAGGATACTTTTCCTCTTTGAAAAAGAGAACAATTTATATGATACTATTCAACGGTACACATCTGTGCTTGTGTGCAAGGCCAAGAATCCATGATGTGTACTTGTATTGCAAGTATAAAGCAATTACTGCAAATTAAAAAGTAAAAGGTTGTGCATGTTTTCTGTATTGAAGTATGTCCCTGCTGATGCAGTGATCTGCACAATTCTATATATTAATTTGGTATCTTCTTTGCAGGCTGTTTTTCAAATCGTGCGGATTTGGAGAGGATTCTCTCGGTTCTACCACAATGATGTACACACGGACCACATCAAGCTATATCAAGGGAAACCCAGTGACTAGCATGCTGGTCGGATGCTGTTATTGGTTCCACCATTAAGCGAAACCTTGTTGCCTAAGAGGACAAGTATTGACTAGGGCAGCTTTACCTAATAAACTGGAAATTAGTCCGGCTTCCTCCTAGCCGCTCTGCGACTAGCCGATCGCATTGCTTTGAGCCTGAAAGTACTTTATGACATGGGTTCCACGTAAGTCTTAACGACAGGCAGTTGCTTCCTCTAATGGAGAATGTCTAAGACTGTTGGTACATCTCTTAAGACTATTCGACAATGCTCCTCTTCCTTGATGAATATATTTCCTTTACCAATCGGTGGAGAAAAAGAGGTTTCTGGGTTTAGCCCTGATGAATTTCAAGGGTTGGGCTTTCGTCCACCAAGAATCTGTAGTTTCGTGATGCTCAGACCAAAGAATAGGGTGGCATACAGGTTTCTGTTTCCTTGGCGGTTACCACCACTCCTAGCAATAAAACGAAACAAGAGGTCCTGTTGGAGTTCATGCTCTCTTGGTATAATATGTTCTTTCCATGTTGTTCTCTCGTCATAGTCACCCTTGTAACTTGGTGTATTGATATGTTGAGTATATTCCATTCTGCTGTATTACATTTAAGAGACCCGTGCCTTGTTCTGGAAATAACTTTCGGGACCCATTTGTGCTTACTGTTTCTCTTGATCGCGTGGTTCCCCTTTCAATAAAAAGTCAAATATATACTTTGTAAAGGTCCTTTTTGATGGCCAAGAAATTTACTTCCAAGTAAAGAATACTTCTTGGTTCTGCCAATCTTTCACTTTTTGCCTCTCTTCTTAAGCGTAGCTACTTTACCAAAAGAAGAATCTTATCAGGCAACTCTCTAATCATCTCTTGCTAACGCTCTTTCATAAAGGATTACTCGAGCATGGGGAAAATTCGGGTCGAGATCTGCCTGATCTCAGCCCGAGGACTCCGGCGATCCTCATCACTTTGGAAGCTGCAATGGTTTGCAGTTGGATGGATTGACCCTGAACACAAGTACTGTACAAAGATCGATGGTTCAGGGAGCTCAAATCCCACCTGGAGAACCAAGTTTTCAGCATCATTTGATGATTCAAACCCGAATTTGCATGCTCTAGCATTAGATGTTGAAGTCTATCGCAGAGAGCCCATTTTCCTTAGAGAAAAGCTCCATGGCGATGCAACCATTCTTTTGAAAGAGTTCTTTGTGAAGTTTCTCAAGAGGTCAGAGGTGCCAGAATCGGCAATTGAAGAGGTCGGAAGTTTCCAGTTGAGGAGAAAGGGTTCCAACAAACCTCAAGGATTTGTGGACGTTTCTGTTCAGATCTCAGAGGAGAGAGAGGGTGTCCCTTCATTCTCAGGTAATGCGTCTACAAATTTGGATTTTTGGCTGTGACTCGTACCTTGAGTGCAAATCACACCTGCCACTGGAAACTATATTTGTACCCAAACTAGATGAACGAAGACACAGGTAAGTTTCCTAGTCGACTAAGTTTTTGAGCATTGCTGGTAGCTGCTTAATTTGGTGGCTCGAGTTGAACATTGGAGTTGGATGTATTTATGATAATCTAATTCTGCATCATATGCTGCCAACGGTCAGGACCATGTAGCCCAGGTTCACCAATATATGTTTAACAAAGGCTATGATCTAGTCTATTCATAAGTAGATAATTTTGCTCCGGAACGTAAGTTTCAATTTTGCTAGCAATTCCTAAAATTAAAAAAAAAAAAAATCGCTAATGTAAGTATCCTCAGGACTACAAATTTAGATTTTGATTTGCAGGTAACGAGGAAGGAGGATTTAATCTCTCAGATCAGAAGAGTGGTATTTCTCTAGATATAGCAGATGGATCGATGTCATCATACCCATCCCAACCATTTCCTGGCTCAGTCAACCCGCCAATGAGTTATCCCTACGCTCATCCCATGCCAGCGACTCCGAACTATTACAACCCACCGGCCCCACCAAACAGCTATCGTCCTCCCAGAACTCCCCCACCTCCACCTCCACCACCACCGTCACATGTTGGTTTAATACCTACATTTCTTCCAGGAACAAACCAATTGCCAGAGAATTACATCAATTTGCCATCTTCATCCGCTGGTGGACGTGCTGGTACTGGTCCTGGTTTTGCAGCCGGAGTTGGCGCTGGGGCTTTGTCTGCTGGTGCTGTCATCTTCGGCGATGATTTTATGGCAGGATTCAATTTGCCGACGGATCTTCACGGTGGTAGCCTCACTGTAACAACAGATCCTCCTTTTTAGTGTTATATATTTGTGTTTAATTCGCTGTAGCTCTTCTTCAGCCAGGCTTGGTCTAAGTAGCATAGGTCATTAATATATTTGCTCCCTGTAGGCGTGGCCTCTCGGGAGAACTGACAACTGCACATATGTAATTAACACCGTATGTTAATCACATATTCATGCTTATCTCCGGCAGCACGGATAATTAAGTGAATCCTATTTCTTGTTTCTATGCTTACATACAGGAGCAAAGCAAGATTCTCCCAAGGCCGAGCATATATGAACGATTTGAAGAGGCTACGAACCGGTCCCTAAGACCCTTCTTCTCTTTCAACCTGGCGGTTCACCAACTCTGACCAACATTATATACACGTGAAGACGTTTACGGTGGAGATGGTGAGACCCAAAAGTCATAGAAACAGCTAAGCAGAGAGCCCCGTGCACCCTTTTTTGGTTAAACAAGCAGTACTAAGTCAACGGAAATGACTGTACAAAGAGTCCACGTACATATGCGCTGTTCTACAGACTAAAGTCAAAAGCGATTCGGAGAAAATCTACAAAAGATGCCCTGATCAACAATTCTAGAGGATTCATATTTGTACCTCGGTTAATTGGACAGATTAACCATTTCTTCGGTTACTCGACAAACTAATAGTTTGTTCACTCAGCACATGTTTCCAACTTTAAATGAGATTCTATCTTAATATTGATGATGTCCATCCCATAAATCCACGCTAAGACTCTTGCCAAGAAAAGAAGTCTGTTAGAGGTAGATAATCTAATCTAATTAGGAGTCCTAATTAGATAAGGTTAAGAAGATAGAGTTTGTGTTAATGTATAACACTTCAAGCCTCCCTTTGATCTCTATAAATAGGAACCAGAGACAGGGTTGTAGGCATCAGTTGTACATCTCTCCTTTGTAGTGGATTGTTCCCCCTCCTCTCGTGGACGTAGGCTAGACTTAGTTGAACCATGTAAATCTTTGTATTCTTGTGTATATTGTTTGATCCTAATTTACTATGCATAATGAGTGGTATCAAAGCTTGGTTCACATGAGAGGATTGCCAGAATAGAGCTTGGTGAATATAGGAGTGCCAGAGTAGAACAAGTGTCGGAGTAGAATGCAAATCCATGTTCAGATCCAGGCCAGGTGTGCCCCAGATCCATGTTCAGACCCAGCCCAAGTGCGGCCTAGATCCCAATCTAGACCTAGGCCAGGTGTGATGCAGTTCCAATCTAGACCCAAGTAGGTGCAGTCCAAGTTCATGTTCAGGCCTAGTCAAGATCGACCTAGATCCTATCCAGATTCAGGTCGAGTAGAAGCCCAGAACAAAGAAACCCTAGATCGGAGGGTCTAGATCTCTCGACCATTGAATGACCTAGAGCATCCAAATTGGAGATTGACTGATCAACCTAGATCTCTTAGAGAACCCTTTCACGGTGGGATTCTTTGCTGAAAAAGGGAGGGAAACCAACAATAATCATCGGATCGAGAAAGCCGGCAACAACTGCTGGCACTATAAAATGAAGAGAAGAAAGGGTTAGGGTTTTGGTTGGCCAGTGAAAAACTGACCAAAGCCCCTGTTTTTGTAGTGTCCAGTAGATCTAAGGCAACATTTGATGACGTTAGCCACTTCGGGAGAAGAAACAGAAGCCAACATCATCGGCCATTAGAGAAGATAATAAAAAAAAAACAAAAGAAAAGAAAGAGGAGGAATTTAGCTACTCTAGCCCCACCAAAAATATTGAGCTCCGATCACTACACACTATGTAGCTGGAGATATCGACTGAACATAAAGGGGAGGACAAGAATCGAGCTACGATCATTGTGTCACACCATGAGAAACTCCTTATTGGATACACCGCAAAGGATGTCGAAGATCACCGTGAAGCAACGCTAGAAATCACCGCACCCAAAGAAGAGGAGGAAAATAAGGTTAGGTTTTCTGATCCTTACCTTTTATATTAAGTGCCTAAAAACTTAGATCCCAGATTGATAAAGACATCCCCAATGGCCAAAAATAATGCATTGAAAAATTGATAAAGACATCCCCCTCTTATACGTCTCATTAGCACCCCCTCAATTTGATAAAGACACCCCTGAACAAGAAAATTTAGGGCACCCCTCAATTTGTCAAAAACACCTATCCTCCAGACTCATCCATACACTCCATTTTTTACAATTTTTCTTAGAAAAGGTAGAAACAAAGTTTAAGAACATGGAGGAGGCCAGTTCTAGAAATATCATGGTTGGAGCCATGATAAAATTAAACGCCACTAATTAAATGTTGTGGATACCTAGAATGGAAGATCTTTTACACTGCAAAGTTCTCCATGACCCTTTAGATGATTAGGGAAAAAGACCTGAGGGAGTTTTTGAAAAAGATTGGATAAAGATGAATAAGAAAATCATAGGTCAGATTTGATAGTGGATTGATCACAATGTATTTCACCACATTGCTCAAGAAGAAAATATTTATAGTCTCTGAAAAAAGTTAGAGAATATGTATCAGGCTAAGATCCCTTGAAATAATGATGAAAAGACTTGTAAATCTCAAACTAAGCAGTGGAATGATTGTGGTTGAATATACCAGTGAATTTCAAAATCTAGTAAATCAGCTAGGACCAGTGGCGTTACAATTAGGAGATGAGTGGCGAGCCCTACTACTGTTAGTTCACTACTTGAAAGCTGAGAGACACTGGTAATCTCACTCAACAACTTAGCTCTAGAAGGAAAATTGACCATGGGTATGGTTAAAGATGTGCTATTCAACAAGGATGTCAGAAAAAAAGAAGATGGCACTAACTAAGCACATGCCCTGACAACTGAAAATAAGTACACTGGGAGAGACAAACACAAGGGAAGGAGTAAGAGCAAACAAAGGGGAAGATCACAGACTCGCAACAGATCAAAAAGTCAACTTAGAGGATAGTTCAAGTGTTTCCACTGCGGCATTCCAGGTCATAAGAAGAAAGACTGTCGAAAACTTAATAGAGAGATGAGACATAGCAAGCCAAAGGAGGACAATGGTGAGACACTAGTCACCATTGCTTAAGACATAGCAATGCTCACTACTAAGGAGGAATTGTGCCTACACATGGCCAAGAGTGAAGCAGAGTGGGTGATAGATACAGTGGCTTCTTGTCACGCCACTCCTTATAAGGACTTCTTCATCACCTACAAAGAAGTTTACTTTGGCACTATAAAGATGGGGAGTGACAGTTCCTCAAGAACAGTTGGGATCAGTGACGTGCAGATAAAGACAAATACTAGCTACATAGTAGTACTAAATGGAGGTGCGACATATGGAAGAAATTAGATTGAACTTGATCTCAATCCTAGCTCTCGACAAACAAGGCTACACCAAAGTACTTCAACAACAGTACTTGGAAACTGATGAAAGGTGCAATGATTGCAGAGAAAGGATATATATGCAGCACACTGTACAAGACCTACACAAGAATATCCAGAGACAGCCATATCACAGTAGAGGAAGAATGATCACCAAACCTTTGACACAAAAGGCTTGGCCACATGAGGGAGAAAGGTATGTTCACACTTGCAAAGAAGCAACTCATCAAAATAGCCAAAAGGTATAGCTCTTAATCTATGTAATTACTATTTATTTGGCCAGAAACATAGGGTTGTTTTCTCTTCTTCTAGTAATAAAAGAAATGAAAATTTCAGTTTGGTGTACTAGGATGTATGTGGTCCCATGAAAGTAAAGTCATTGGGCAGGAACAAATACGTTGTATCCTTTATAGATAATGCATCTAAGAGGGTATGGGTATAATTTGTAAAGAATAAAGAATAGGCTTTTGAATGCTTCAAGAGATTCCACGCGATGGTGGAGAGGGAAACTGGAAATAAATTGAAGTGCCTTAGAATAGGCAATGGAGGAGAATACACCTCAAAAGAGGTTAGAGCATATTGTGTAGTACGTGGCATTCAACATGAGAAGATAGTTCCACATATCCCATAACACAATTGAGTAGCTGAAAGAATGAACCAGACCATTGTGGAGAGAGTAAGATGCATGCTCAGTATGGCTAAGCTACCTAAGCCATTCTGGGGTGAAGTTGTGAAGACCGCCTGTTACTTGATCAACAAGTCACCGTTAGCACCACTAGACTTCAAAGTTCTAGAACAGAAGTGGATTGGCAAGAAGGTGACTTATTAACACCTGAGGATATTTGGGTGTAGAGCTTTTGCACAATGTATCTAGAGAGATGAGAAGAAACTAGATTTGAAGTCTACCCCTTGTATCTTCATTGGGCATGGAGATGAAGAACTCGAATACGAATGGTGGGACCCTGAGGCGAGAAGAATCATCCGAAGCGCAGATGTAGTGTTTTAGGAGAATTAGTTCTATGAAGAACCAAGGAAGGCTAAAGACCTCAGTACTCTAGATCTAGTACCAGATTTAGCACCCATAGAAGTTGACTCAGAAGTTACACCAGAAGCTAAACCAGAGGTAGAGAAATTTGAGCAAGGGAAGCATCAGCCCTCTATACCAAAAGATGTTGGGACATCAGATGCTAAATCAACTCCTCAGCCATAAGGAAAAGTACATCCAAAGATGTCAACAAGAGGACGTATTCTGATTTCATCACAGAAATATTTGGAATCAGAATATGTCATGCTCACTAATGAGAGGGAGCTAGAGAATTTTCAACATGCCCTGGCGCATGCAAACAAGGGAAAATGGGTGCAAGCTATACAAGAAGAAATTAGCTCATTAAAGAAAAATCAAACATATGAGCTAGTGACACTTTCCAAAAGTGAAAAGAGCACTAAAGCACAAGTGGGTCTTCAAGGTGAAAAGAGAAAGCAATGGAGAACCAGTCAAGTATAAAGCGCAATTGGTTGTCAAAGGCTTCGAGCAAATGAAAGGAATAGACTTTGACAAGATCTTCTCACCAGTAGTGAAGATGACATCAATTAGGATTATACTCGGATTGGTGGCTAGACACAACTTGGAGCTTGAGCAAATGGACGCAAAGACAGCCTTTCTACATGGAAATATAGAAGAAGAGATATACATGGAACAACCAGAGGGTTTTGAAGTTGAGAAGAAGAAACATTTGGTATGCAAGTTGAAGAAAAGTCTTTATTTAAGCAAGCACTGAGGAAGTGGTACAAGAAGTTTGACTCATTTATGATGAGTTAAGGTTTCAAAAGAACAGCTGCAGATCAGTGTGTGTATGTCCAGAGATTACCCAAGGGTAAATTCATCATTCTTCTACTTTATGTAGATGATATGTTGGCAGTTGGACCAGATACAAATATGATTAGTAGGTTGAAGAGGGATTTATCTAAGTTCTTTGACATGAAGGACTTAAGAGCAACTTATCAGATCTTGGGGATGAAGATCATACGTGACAGGAAAGAAAGAAAGTTGTGGCTATCATAGGAAAAGTATGTTGAATGAGTAATCAAGAGGTTCAACATGGTGAATGCCAAACCAGTCAACACTCCACTCAGCAATCATTTCAAACTGAGCAAAAGGACATGTTCCTCAACACCACAGAAAAAAACAGAATGGCCACGATTTCCTACTCATCAGCAGTTGGGAGTTTGATGTATGCGATGGTGTGCACAAGGCTGGATATTGTTCATGCAGTAGGAGTCATGAGCAGATTTCTATCAAATCTAGGGAAAGATCATTGGGAAGCCATGAAGTGGATACATACATGAAGGGCACATCAAAGTTGTGACTGTGCTTTAGAAGTACAGAAACACTCTTGAAAGGTTACACAGATGCTGATATGGCTAGAGATCTTGATGGAAGAAAGTCAACATTAGGGTTTCTTTTCACTTTTGCAGGGGGAACTGTATCTTGGTAGTCCATGTTGCAAAAGTGTGTAGCTCTGTGACAACAAAAGCTGAATATATTGCCGTAGTTGAAGCAGGCAAGGAAATGTTGTGGATAAAGCGATTTCTCTAGGAGCTTGGTATGACACAGGAAGAATACAAGATACGTTGTGATAGTTAGAGTGCTTTAGACTTAAGTAAGAACTCAATGTATCACGTGTGCACCAAGCACGTTGACGTACAAGATCACTAGATGTGAGAGGTGACAGAAAAACAAATGCTAAAGCTGGAAAAGATTCACAGTGATGAGAATCCTACAGATATGTTAACAAAGGTCGTAACCTATTGTGATGACCCAGGTTTTTAGTAAAACATTTTATAAATATTTTGCAAGTACATGACCCTTAGTGGTAAATTTTTTTCACAAACAATGCATCAGAAATTCTTTTCTTTAAATTTGTTTGCAACAAAACCCAAGTCTCACCTCAATGTATGTAATATACATAGACATTTTGTATAAAATAAATTTTTATTAAATACCAAGAATCATCCAATAGTTCACTTTACACAGACCCTGTATTACAATTACAATCCATTGTCCAAATATAATCCAAATACAAAGTACATAATCTGGTTTCATAATCTTCAAAGAAGATACCCTGATCAGTTTGGTAGCATTTGGGCTCTTCAAGCTATACGTCCTCAAGTCTCCTTCCTTATATCTGAGATATTGTAAACATTCAAATATTTACAATATCTCAACAAGCTATGCTTGGTAGGGGATACAAGAATATAATACTTCATTAATACAAGAATATGATATCTCATTCATCATTCTATCATGTTTACCCATTCATTGGCCATCTCATTATAGAGTATATACATCATTTATATAGTGTAGGGTAAACCTATTAAAATAGTAAAAATACTCAAAATTTGTTCCTTCCCCTAGTTATATTCCCACTTAGGAGATCAATATTCAGCCAAATCTCATATGGGAATTTTCTCTCCAGGAACTCATGTATTTCATCATTCTTGGCATCTCATCATGCCATAGCATTTCACTATGCCTATCATATGTGCATCAAAATGTAGAATTATCAAGAACTACTATGCTGCAGTCTAAATCCGTACAACGTGTCTGGATAACTATACAATAATTGACTGATACCAACTGTGGAAATAACAAAATCCATGTCCGCATGGGTGAGGACCATGGCTATCACAGTGGTGGCCTTCCCATGATTGCCCCACTCGACCTTTAGTCTCTCTTTGGGGATGGTATCCATCATATCATACATTTCAAGAACGCGTTTTAGACAATCTGAAATGTGGCAAGAAGATCTGGAACATAACTAGACAATCCCAAAATGTGGTTAAACAATCTGAGTGGGGTCAACCTCGGATCAACGCTTGATCTGGGAGATTGGTTGAGATGGTCCGATTTGGACCGTCAGATCAACCCTTCTCTAGATCTCCTAAATTTGAAATATCCAAGAGCCAAGATTTCTTACCCTAGGGTTTTTGAGTGTGCTAGATCCATCTATCAAATTAGATTTACATTTTAAGATCATCTTAAGCATGATCTAAGATTGTTATAATATATTTTAACAATTATCTCACATACATACAATTAGAAACACAGATCTCATGATTCCAATATATTTTCATAACATAAGGAATGCATCAGTATTTTTAGAACTAAAATTAGAGCTAAAATGAGCTCTTAATTGAAGAAACAAGATTTCAATTTAGTGAATGGATGGTTGAGATCATTCCAATAGAAAACAACAAAAATAGAAGTAGTCCACGCCTATGACCGCCTTTTATAGGTGGTCTGAGAGAGGTGAACGGCTATGGGTGAGATAGTCTAGATCTGGATCGTCGGATCACCCATCGCAGGATCTCTTCCATTGGTGAAAACCAATGGCTTAGATTTCATCTCCTAGGGTTTTTGAACCCTATGAATCCATCCAACAGCTCAGAAGTTGCATCTGAGCCATTCATGGAGGAACCATCGTTCCCGACGGATCAATGGCTGGGGAGGTCACCTAAAGGCTGGAGATCAACATTACGTACCGGAATGATTGGAGGAGGGGGTTTAGGCTTACCTAGGCCAGTCTGGTGAAGAGAAGTTCACCAGAGAGATAGAGAGAGAGAGAGAGAGAGAGAGAGAGAGAGAGAGAGAGAGAGAGAGAGAGAGAGAGAGAGAGAGAGAGAACACCAAGAAATCCTAGGTTGTCGAAAATGCATATAGTTCAAAAATATACTAGTGTCATTGCCGGAGATGGGCTGAGAACATGGGGGGAACATAGATCCCCCTATTCTAAACTAATTCAATGGTTAAGGATTGTGATTCACTGGCTGGATTTTTTAGAATAATCTCTAAAATCTACCAGAGACGGTACCAGTTCAATGTTCCATTTTAGTTTTGGATTTCCCGACAATTTAGACATTGGATCATAATGGAACTAAAGGGCTTTTATAGATTGTGCCTACTCGAACAACTCTAAAGGTAAAGATTAAAAATTAACTGCTGGAATTGGATGGCTAATAGGATTTAGGGTTCCTGGGTGGAACCCTAGTCTCATCGAGGCAACGCGTCCTTGGACGCTCCCGATGCAGGCATAGGGTCGTTTGCCTGGGTGCGTCTGGGGACACGCCCACAGAGAAAGAGAGAAATGGGGAAGATGGAGGGGGAGTTTTGAGATGGGATTTTGGGGCATTGTTGGGGATCTCATGAAGAACGTTAGAAAAATTTTTGGGAAATTTTATAGACTATTTATTTGGATTTTTGAAAATTTCATGATTACATGTCATAATTATGTTTCATTTCTTTTTATTATTAAATTGTCATTGGATTCCCACTACACCTCCTTCTCTACTAGCAGATGGTAGTGGTTTGACTTATGATGGTGGTCTTCTAGACCGTTGGCCCACCTTG
Organism: Warburgia ugandensis; assembly: GCA_035236585.1. NCBI lineage: Eukaryota > Viridiplantae > Streptophyta > Magnoliopsida > Canellales > Canellaceae > Warburgia > Warburgia ugandensis. The sequence goes on along the minus strand of CP141127.1, from coordinate 50,669,994 downwards.
TGAGCCCCACATAGTAGTGAAAAGACCTTGCCCTTTTAATTCCAAAAATGGAGAAAAATAGGATTTATTCCTATGAATTGGGAATTGTGCATACTTAGTGTTGCAATGATTGGTTTTCCAAGTGCATTTCAAATTTTGATGTCTTAGGTCTCGGTTATGAGTAAAATTAATATTTTACCCTTTTATTCATAAAAATGGAGAAAAATAAGGATTTTTCATTTGGACTCAGAATTTGACGTACTTATAGTCATTTTGATTGATTTTTTGAGTACATTACCAATATACAAGTTTTAAGTCTTGATTTTATTTTTTTTATAAAAAGGAATTTTCCTGGAACTCAAAGTTCCAGTTCCACTTTTAAAATTTCAACTTTTAAATTTTAATAATTCAGTTATATTCATAAAAATTGGGGTTATTATACCTATGAGAAGCGACTGCTATGTAAAAACATAGTGGTTATGAATCTAGACTATTAGAGTGTGGCATGGGGATAGAGGGGGACAATTGATGATGTCCATCCTCATAAATCCACTTGAAGACTCCTGCTAAGAAAAGAAGTCTGTTAGAGTAGATAATCTAATCTGATTAGGAGTCCTAGTCAAATAAGGATAAGAAGATAGAGTTTGTGTTAATGTGTAATACTTCAAACCTCCCTCTAATCTCTATAAATAGGAAGCAGAGACAGGGTTGTAGGCATCAGTTGTACATCTCTCCTCTATAGTGGATTGTTCCCCCTCCTCTCGTGGACGTAGGCTAGACTTAGCCGAACCACACAAATCTCTGTGTTTGTGTGTGTATTGTTTGATCCTAATTTACTGCACATAATAGATATTAAGTTCTTAGATCCAACTCGCACGATGTTTTGTGAGTTGGTTGTAGTTATGAATTCAATCCTGCCTCCGGACGTACACTGATGTGTGTGTGGTTGATGGGTGATTTCATGCATGCTTTCCCACGGATTGGTGAGATCAGAATCTCAAAGAGGAATGATGCTACACAACTTGGTTGGATCAGAACTTGTCGTACAATATTCTACTTTTACACAGTGGCCCACACCTTTACATCATCAGATCATTCATCTTATTCCCTAGTTGCTGATATCTTGTACTACAAATATCGCCATTATTGGGTGATTCTAACATTCAAAATATGTACCTTTTACTTGTTGATTTTGGATTGTTCCTTGAACAATGTTGTGCACTATTTATGCATGTGTCTGAAAGCATATTTTTCAAATTCCATGCTTATTCAATCTGCATCATTTCAGGAATAATAGTCATCCAAAGTTAAATCAAATGAATGAGTCTAATCAAACAAAGGTGAGGCCCTCCATGTAAAACTGTGGCCTTTGTGGCAGGTTACTATTTTGTCTCACTTTATAGCATCATTTCTGAAGGAAAGGTAACTTATAAACTTGAGGAGAAAATCCTTCCCCACGTCGAGTAGCAGAGGATGGGAGCATTCATAAGAATGAGATGATTTATTATTGCCTATCTTCTAGAAGAACATAAAACCATAAAAAAAGTACATATTAAGTAGTCACCAGTCTACGAATAATTATAAGGAAAAAGAAGAAAAATTATAACACCAAACCAAGTAGGTGCACAACAATCACCGAATAGTAAAGGATACATACCCAAAGCATGGCATATGTGTGAATACAGGTCACTGGATTAGAGAGGAATGCAAAGCCACACAAATATCCAATGATCAGGCCACAAAATGACTATGATTTTAACTTGAGGTGAGGTGTAAGACAGAGAAAGGAGTAAAGACCAAATAGTAACCATGATAGACACCATGACCACAAGACTGCTAACAGAAGATCCAAGTTTGTGACAAAGGGTTTCACAGTAGGGAAACTAGCCATACCCAGTGCCACCAATTCTTTAGTTATTTGGAATGATTCCATCTTAAGCTAAAGATTTTATACCATTGTTTGTAGACTCGTCGCCTGGTACTTGTAATTCTCAAATTTCTAAGTAATACACTACTAGAGAATTTGTATCCTCAATTGCAGATCTATAAACGTGAGAAAAGAGGAAGAAATGCATTCAATTTTTGTCCAAATCTAGTCAATCACATTCTAGAAACTTGAAGGGAAGTTACAATCATCCTTCAACCACCTGATGTATTGTGTGAGTCTCCCTCAGGGTAAAAATGAGAAACCTTATGTGAATGCTAGGTGTCAATTCTAGTAGCAATAGTATGAATTCAGCCTCACATGAATCTCCACACTCTAATGACCCTGCAAACTCCAATTTTGTGCAATGTTTTGAGTATCTTAGCAATCCACCAATGTGACAAGCACTAAGTTGCCATAACAAGATCCATCATAGTCCAGCTTAAAGCAACCCTGTTAGAGAGGAGACCACTTTCGGTCCTTTCTTTTAGAGTAAAAAATGATAGAGAGCCAATGTTTGAGCATAGAGTTGATTGAGCACCTTTAGAAATTTATGGAAATAAATGATGCTTGTTGTTTCAACTTAAAAACAGGTGGGGGATCTATTGTTTTTTTTTATTAGGTTAAAGGGACTATGTAACACCCTTAACTTTTGTAATGAAATTGAATAAATAATGAAATTGAGAATTTTAAGGAAAAATCAGGTTGGAATATTAGGGTAATTAAAAATACACTTCTCATAGAAGTGCAATCAAGGTATAATACATGTATAATTGAAAACATACTCAATGAACCCTTCAGAATGACTGTAAGCATGACAAATTCTGAATTCAGATGAAAAATTCTTATTTTTCTACATTTTTATGAACATAAGGGTAAAATGGTAATTTTACTCATAACCAAGGCCTAAGACATAAAAATTTAGAATGTACTCAGAAATATGACTCCGACACCACTAAGTACACTCAATTTTGAGTTCATGGGAATAAAACTTATTTTTCTCCATAAAGGGCAAAATGGTCTTTTCACACCATGTGGGGCCCACAAGGGACCCACGAAGGAATCCAATGGCTAGAGCACGTGTAATCATGAGTCAAACCACTACCACCTGCTAGTGGAGAAGGAGGTGGTAGTGGGAATCCAAAGACAATTTAATATTAAAAGGAAATGAAACATTATAATTGCATATAATCATGAAAAATCCCAAAATGCCTATAAATACCTCAGAAAAAATTCCCAAAAATGTTCAAAAAATTCATCCCAAAATTCTCTACCCTCCCTCAAAATTTTAGCTAAAAAATCCTCTCCCTTTTCTCTCTTTTCTTCCTCCCTTTTCCCTATTTATTTCCTTCTGTTAGCGTGTCCACAGATGCACTTGGGGGAATATTCCACCCTGAACCATCAACAGCGTCTAGGGTCGCATCATCCCTGATGAACCAAGGTTTCCTCTTGGGAAACCTTATTTGAATTATCCATCCATTTCTAGCCATTTTATTTCAATCTTAACGATTGGATCTATTTGGACTGAGGAGATCTACAAAAGCCCTAAGAAAGTTTGGTGATTCGACTCCTAGATCACTGGGAAAATCAAAACAAAATCTTGAATGGTACTAGGTACCATCTCTGATAATACATCCTTATTATTTTGGCCAATCTGATTGGTCAACCTTGATCTGGAATCGTTGAAACACTTCAGGGAGGGGTGATCTACAAAAGCCCCATGGTATCACTCCAACTCCGGCAACGTTGACGGAGGAATCAAAGTTTGTATATTTTCTAGCGTCTAGGGTTTCTATTATTTCTTTGGCTTAATTTCTTCTTCTCCAGTGACCCTCTCTTCATTGGATTGGCACAGATAGGTGCATCTCCCTCCCCTCTTTCAATTCCAGCATGTCCTTGGTATTTTTCCGTATTTAGGAGATCTCCTAGGCCGTTGATCTATTGGGAGCAATGGATTCAGCAATAGGATTGAGATCTACCATTGTGGACAACTCAGATGAAATCTTTGAGTCATTGGAAGGATTCCTGGGGCCCAAAAATCCTAAAAGGTGAAATCTAGGCCGTTGACAGTCAAGGATGGAGGAGATCTAGCCGTGGGTGATCCGACGGTCCAGATGTGGATTGTCTCTCCAATAGCTGGTCACCTCCATCGACCACCTGGGATAAGCAGTAACGAGTGCGGGCCACTGGTCGTCCCACACTCATAAACCCAGATTTGATCTAGGCCATCCAAATTTTGAACTGAAACTTTATTTTTCCAATGAAGAGCTCAATATTGCTCTGATTTTAGATCTGAAACTTCCTGTAGATTCCTTATCACTTTTGTAAGATACTGAACTCATGAAATGTATGTTTTAAATTGTATTTATTTGAGATTACAACAAAAATCCATAGTAATAACCTTAGATCATGATCAAGATGATCCCAAAATTGAAATTTGAATTGATGGATGGGTTCAAAGGATCCCAAAACATTATGGATAATAATAATAGTAAATTTTTTGGGTTTCTAGATCAAGTAAATCAACAAAAACACTAAGATTAAAATTCAGCATTTAAAACGGGCTGAAATCTTAAAATTCTAATTTTGATCTCAATTTAACTCCAAATTGAGATCGAAAATTTGGGTTGGATTCCTTTTGATAAGTATAATCTACTGACCTTAGAAAATTTATGTTTTGATGCATGTAAAATTTTGTTAATAAAGAAAAGCATTTCTAATTCTCATGATTAGTGAAATTTGGAAGGAATAACTTGATACGTATGGTTTGATAGATGAATCAAGACCATGATGGGGAATGTGGAGTGAATACCACTTGAGATGTATGAATCAAGACCATGATACCACTTTCATGTGTATACATACATGATCTTTTGTCTAGAATTATAGACCTTCTTGATATAAGTATGCTTAATACCTTAGAATAGTCATGATCCAATCACATAATCCAACTAAGTGAACCAACCCCATGATCCAATTCAATTATCTACTTACCTAATTAAATGAGGTGAAAGCAATGAGATGTGTAGACTAAGGAAACCTTAAGAATAGGCCATAGAAAATATTCTAGCCTTAGTTAAACAGACACATCGTCTGATATGTACAATGTATTTTACATACAAGCATGGTGGCTTGTGATTTTATTTTACATAGTATTAGGATTGGGGATACTATGCTAGGGAAGTTATGAGAGTTTGACCACCTGCTTCATGAAATTTATATGATGGATACCATGCCCAAAGATAGGCTAAAAGTTTGGGGGCAATAATGGAAAGGCTGGCTATGACAACCATGGTCCTCCCCATGCGGACATGGATTTGTTATTTTCACAGTTGGTATCAGTAGATTATTAATAGTTATCCAAGCATTCTGTACGGATTTGAGACTGTGGCATAGTAGTCCTAATATATTTTGCATTATGATGCACATATAATAGGCATAGTGTAATGCCGTGGCATGATGAGATGCCACTACATGAATTCTTGGAAAGAAAATCCCTATATAAGAATTGGTTGAATATTAATATTCTAAGTGGAAGTATAGTCAGGGGAAGGAACAAGTTTTGAGCAATTTTCACTATTTTAACTGATTTATCCTATACTACATAAATAACGTATATACTCTATGTTGAGATAACTCACGAGTAGATAACTATGATGGAACGATGACTGAGGTAGGTATTCTTATATTAGTGAGGTAGTATATTTTGCATCCTCTACCAAGCATAGCTTGCTGAGATATTGTAAATGTTTGAATGTTTATAATATCTCAGATATAGGGAAGGAGACTTAAGGAAGTAAAGCTTGAAGACTTAGGAGCTCAAGATAGTAGAAGACTTGAAGAGAATAATCAATCAGGGTATGTCCCTTGAAAACATGTATTTTTATTTGAGAGCATTGTGTTGTATTGAGAGTTTTTAATGTAGGCGAGGTTTGAACTTTGGATTATGTAATTTGGACAATGGTTTGTAATTATAATATAGGGGCTGTGTAATAGTGAACTATTGGATGATTCCTGGTATTCAATAAAATTTTAATTTATACAAAATATCTGTGTATTATGTATCTTGAGGTGAGACTTAGGTTTTGCTCCAAACAAATTTAAAAGAAAAGAATTTTTGTTGCATTGTTTGTGAAATTTTTTTACCATTAAGGGCCCTATCTTTGAAAAATGTTTTACAAAATGTGTTACAAAAATCTAGGTTGTCACAAACTATTAGTTTCACATTGCCTACCTTATAAGAGATGCAAATAGGCATTTCTATAAAAGGGATCATAAGTAATAGTCCCACCTTGTTTAGTAAGGAGATTAGAGGAGAGACCCCTATATTAAAGGGACGCCTCTGTAGGCTTCTCCCATTTCAAAATCTTTCAAGCCTTGAAATTTATGAAGGTGCTCTGCTAGGGTTTTTCTAGGTTTCAAATGGGAGCTTTGCTTGTATTATTCTTTGTAGTGTTCAGAAGTTAGAGACTCTCTGAGATCCCTTCCTTTCTTTCTTCAATTTTGTCTCTTCGAGACCTTGATTGTTCCTCAAGTTCCTTAAACTCTTTAAGTCCTAATATTTGCTAAGTTCTTTAGGTTTTTTGAGACTGTTGAGTTCTCAATATTTTATTTAAAAATCCTAAATTTTCTATTGTTTTAATGCATTAGATTGATCATTTTTACACTCATATGAAAATTTTGGACTAAAATCATAATCTATTATATTTTCAGGGTTGTATGTTAAGATCCAAGTGGAGAGATCAAGCCAATCAACAATTTATATCACCGATCAAACTTAAATATAAATTGACTACTCAGATTGATCTAACTTTTATGAACCAAAGAAAATGAAGAAGTAGAAGTTTAAGTATTTGAGGATCATTTCATCTATTTTACCAGCAAGCTCATGTAAGCCTAAAACTACTCATGTTATGGTGTGAAAGTGGAAAATCATAATGAGCCCAACTCACCCTTTCATTCTTACACACATTAAGGCCCCACAAGGATGAACGTATAACACATGTATAAATGTATAACATATGAATGCTAAGGGAGTGTATGGAATAACTTGAGATGATAAACGATCTCACATGAAGGGTTCCTAGAGTGGGGATTATGTAAAAAACAAGTAATTGGATGAATGGATGGATGGATGAAGGTGGAGATCTTAAGGATGGTAGTCCTATGTCATAGTCATGTGTCACAAGAAGAGTTGCTAGCTAGAAGCAAGCTAGTTTCTTGACTTCTTACAAACAAGAGGGAGCCATTAATGCTATGGAAAGAAAGCATTTAGAACCATTCTACTTTCAAATGCTGGTGTAATTATAAGAGAGAGTAAATGGTAGGTGAGTGGGGGGCTCAGGGAGATAGGGATTAGCTGCTAACATTAGCTACTCCTCACTCTTTATAAGAGGAAGAGGCTTGGACATTCAAAGGAGTGAAGAGAGAGAGAGAGGAAAAAGAGAGGAGAACAAGGTGTGGATTAGTTATAAGAAGGTTTTGTTATGATTTATTCTTTGTAATTTCTTGGATTTAAGTAAATGTTCTTTGAAAGTTTTTATATCATTTTTCTTATTTTGAAGCTTATTAATAGTAGATTGTGTAATGCTTACTGGTTCATTTCTTTCACCTGCTACTACTATCATCATAGCTTTTAAATACTATGAATGATAGTAAGAGTTTAACTATACAAATCTAATAAAGAAAAAGCTAGAACAAGTTTTTTTGTCATTCTTCAAATGATTTTCACTTGGGAAGGGCAATAAAGCAAGGTGAAATCTAAGTTTTTCACCCCTTTTCCACTATTGCTACCCCCATAGATGTGCAGTAATAGAGCCTCAGATTTCTCACTTATTCAACTTCAATTCAATGTTGATCCTTGATCTAAACCACTGATAATATTCCTATCACTTAGGAGAAGTTGAGTTAAATCTCCTTGAGTAGAAGGAACTGTATAGTAAGAAGACTTAATCTATGTCCTCTTTTAACTATTACTGTAGGAGAAAACATAATGTCGAATTTCACTTTTTCAATCATGTTTTTGTTTTTGTTTTGATGATCTAAACCATTATGAATATTATCCTAAGTCTTATGAAGGTTCGTATGGTTTTCTAGCAATTTGTGGAGTTTGGGTGAGATTTCTCAAAGAAAACATTAACAGGTACTGTTATTGTTTGTGATGAACCGCATATTTAGTATCAAATATCTTCATCTATATTGGTTTTCTACAAAATCTAACCATGCCAATGGATTCTTTGACATCCAATTAGCTTAGTAGTAGGGGACTCATTAGTATACACAATAGTAGGGGATTGTTACTATGCATGATGAATCAGTTATCTTTCTGATCAAATATCTCCATATCTGTTAGCCTTCCCTTGATCTAACCATATTATTGGATTTCTTGACAGCCAATTAGGTTAATTATGAAGTTTCATAGAAAATTTTGATCTTTAAAGTAGTGAAATTATTGGCTAAAGAACCCTTGTTCATCATGTACTTACAGGTTCATTGAGTGTATGAAGAAAATTTCCTACAAGTTCCAATTGCTAGTTATACTCACAATGATTTTTGTATCTTTATATCTAATCAATTATCATTTGATTTTAATGTATTCATTTTTTTAGGGATTTAAGTAAGAAATAATTTGGTGCATTAATCCATAGTAGATAGTCGCTGGTTTTAAATGTTTATTTTCTAGGGAAAATGCTAGTGACACTCTCTAAAGTTGTAGTTGTACTTACTTTAGGTGCAGGTTTCTCTTTGATTTCATATTGGATTTGAGTCAGTTTTGAGTTGAAAGGTCTTGTATACATTTGACACATGATGAAGAAGGACATATTGAAAAGTCTTCTAAGGACTTAGAAATATTTAATGTTATGTGTTTCTTTTATCTTTCTTACTTGTAATTTTTTGTTTCTCAATCATTATAACAATTAAGTGAAAAACTAGATACTATTGAGCATAGTTTTAGAGTGGTTCTTTCCTGTAGTTGTGAGTTAATTTTATTAATTCAAATCTTTATTACTTTAAGATAGATTTAATTAATTTATGTTTAATAAGAAATTATGTTAGGCTAGTTTATTTTTGCCTAGAATTAGGTTGCTCCTAGCATAACATTAAGGAGCAACACTCATCAATTCCTAACATCTTAAATGTTTTAGAAAATTTAATTTAAAATTTATCTCAATTTGGAAAAGAAAAAATTTTCCTTAGTGCAATTCTTTGATTCAATATCATTTCCTTTTATAATTAATATTTGAAATTAATCATTGATTCATAATAGTTAGGTTTTACATGAAATAATTAGGATTTGGTAATCTATCTAATTTCTAATTATCAATAATTTTAAGTTAAATTTTCAAAGAAACCATAGTCTGAGAAATGATGGTAGTTTTGATCTACTTCTTAAGTTAGAATGAGGAATGTAAGTGGTGGATCCTGGTGCTAGTTTAAGCGATCTCTAATCGTAACTCTCAATCATAGTTAATTCTCTTAAATCAATCTCATTTATTTGATCATTTGATCATTTTATCACATTATCTTAAAATATGAGAATTTTAACCCTAAGTACTCTTTCTAATTGATTTTAGTTAAATCCATGAACATTTAAAATGTCATTCATGGGGTTTATTATTCTCTTAGTTTGGGCCAAGGATTTGATAATCCGTATATTGTCCTACTAACTATAGTCCTTACTAATATTAGTCAAAGTCATTCACCCATCTTAATTCTCCATGAATCTCTATATTCCATTAGTTTATATTTTTGGTAATTTATGCTCATTATATCTTAACAACTACTTAACAATTGAATCTACTAATAAAATTTGACAACAATTAAATCATAAATATTAAAGAATAAATCCAATATAAGTTTAACAACCATTTATACTAACATGCTTCCTATGAATGTAACTTGACCTAATGGAATAAAACTATAGTTAAACTAGCATGATCCTAAGTTATGAAATACATGAAATTTTACTACTAATCTAATGGAATCATGCTAAAATATCAAATTTAAACTAACATGGCCCTAAGATAATTAAATCTATCAACCTAATAACAAACTAATAACATTTAGAGCATAGCATGAAATTACACCATCATGCTTCCTAATTTACAACATAAATCACATTTACAATTCTATTATCAAATAAAAGACAAGTAAACTAATTAGATTAAGATTATTAGAAACTTTTACTTATGATCCAATCATTAGATCTTAGATCTTTTCCTTTAGATCAAGGGTTTTAATTACATTGAGGGCTTTTTGTAATACCCGAGCAATTTACGCTATTTTTAACAAAAATTGGACATTTTATGGGAAATGAACTGAGTTAAATGTTTCACTTTATTTAAAATATTAAATGAAGGAATTTTTGAGGAAACTTAGTACCATTAGATTCTACTCAAAAAATGGAATCCAACGCCTCAAAAATCACCCCAAACGGAGTTCGTATGAAGAAGTTATAGCCGTTTAAAGATAGGGATATTTCTGGAATTTAAATAGAAAAACGAAAAAGACGAAAAACGCAGGGGGCCGTTTTGATAATGGCACCCCTTGTTGTCTTCCACCTCCAGACTTCTCCAGAAACCCTCAATCCCAATTTTTCCAGAGAGATTTTCCACCGCCAAGGGCGGCACTGCCATTGGCAGCACCGCCATAGCACCGCCTGGGACAGGGTCCCAAGGATGGGCTCCGGGCGTACGACAGTGCGTACACTATCCCAGGTGCGGCCTTCGGGTGCGCATGTGACATAGGGCATGGGTCCTGGTTCGACCAGGATGCACGAGGTGCCTGGGAGCTGAGACGCACCATGCTACAAGGTGCGTCTGTGCGATGATGCGCGTCATAGCACGTCACTTGAGCAGGCATGTGCGCGTGCAAAACGGGCTCCCTGGCACGGCCTTTGGGCGCGCACGCATGTAAGGCGGTCGTGGGCATAGTGGGACCCTATGGTTTCATGGATTTATGTGCATTGCATGTGGCATGATATAAGGTTGGTTGACCATACCATGATAGATATCCATGAGTTGGATTCCATGAAGCATCTGATGCATATCATGATGTTATGACATATTTTTATGATTATGATATATGATACTTTTGACTTGGATTATGATATTTCATTAAGTCGTCAGTATTTCGATTTGACAGTGGCTTTTAATATCGATATTGAATGTGATTATTCGTACAACATGCATATGTTTTTATGAGCACATGATTTTAAAGATCGCATGCATTATAAAACTAATAGTGATAGACTCCTACTGAGTATAGTATATACTCACCCTATCCTTAACATTTTTTAGGATTATTCCATCCATGAGTAGAGGACATCTATGTTAGTGCTACAAGCAAGTGAATAAAAAAGGAAACACTTATATATGTAAGTAAATTCTCAACCCTTTGGACATGTATTTGTATTTAATTACAGTTGGGTTGTGTACTGTGACTGGATAGACCTGGGGAAAAGCATTTGTGATTTCTAAAGCTGTTCAAAAACTACCTTAGTTGTTGTGAAAGCAAATGACACTCGGGGTTTTCAAATTGGATTTTCAAATAAAATATTTTTTTGCTACATTGCATTGTTTTTCAAATAGGGATCCCGCCTTAGGAATTTAGATTTTTCATTTAAAAATGCATGGGAAAACCCAGGTCGTCACAATCAGAGAACAAATTACAGAGTTTAACTATTGGAATGAAGATCCACATAATAGGATCTAGCCTGACAAATGAGTTAGGCAAGGACCATTGACCCTAAACGACAGATCTAGCAGTCGAATGTCTAAATAGATTGAAATTAATAAGGACTCCTTGTATCCTTTCATACCCTGGAGTTTATAAATGAGACCTATAGACGGGTTGAGTGATAAAGGACGCGACTCCAGGAGACTTTGAGGTAGGTGCTCTATCGCTACTAGACTTTTTAAAAGAGCCATGATTGTTTTAAGAATGCATGTTTTAAGTATAAGTATATGACTTGTTTAGCATGACTTAATTCAGTGTATATATGATAAATGCTTTATGCATAGATATGTTTTGCAAATAATTGCATATACATTATGCATAGCTATGTTTTGCAAATAATTACATATACATTATGCATAGATATGTTTTGCAAACAAATGCATATATTGTATGATTTGTGAGCATTGAGTTTTTGAAAGATTGCATATCCTTGAGGGTTACCAAAAGACGCTGGAGTGCCCAAAAGATGCTAGGTAGGCAGTTGTGAGGGCCAGGCAGTTGTGAGGGACCCAAAGAAGATAGGTTTTGAAAAAGAGGTTTTCGCTTGTTTGATCTGATATGATTTGGGCTGATAAGCTCGTGGGCATTATGCCGAGTGGTTTGGGTTGGCCTCCAGCCTCTACCACTATTAGGTGGATGGGTACCACGCCCAAAAATGGCAACGTCCCTACTTCGATTACATGTGGTACAGGGGGCTACCACTGGTGTCACAGAACTGGGTCGAAGTGTCATATGTCCCGTGGAGGCATATGACCCTGTGTCCTCAGGTACCCGGGGACCACACGGCGGCGAGGTTGTGGGCATAGTTGGACCCTATGGTTTGATGATTTACTTGCATTGCATATGGCATGACATGAGGTTGGTCGACCATACCAGATATCCATGAGTTGGATTCAGTTGAGCATCTTATGCATATCATTATGTTTATGGTATATGATACTTTCGACTTGGATTATGCTATTCTTTAAGTCGTCAGTATTCCAGTTCGACAGTGGTTTTTAATATCGATATTGAACATGATTGTTCGAACATGCACATGTTTTTAAGAGCATATGATTTTAAACATAGCATGCATTGCAAAACTAGTAGTGATCGACTCCTACTGAGTATAGTATATACTCACCCTATCCTTAACATTTTTCAGGATAGTTCCATCCACGAGTAGAGGACACCTATGTTAGTGCTATGAGCAAGAAAAATCAAAGGAGACAATCATACCTATAAGTAAACACTCTACCCTTTGGACATGTATTTGTATTTAATTACAGTTGGGCTGTGTGCTGTGACTTGATAGACCTGGGGAAAAACATTTATGATTTCTGAAGTTTTTTCAAAAACTACTTTAGTTAGCATGAAAGCAAATGACACTCGGGGTTTTCAAAATGAGTTTAAAACTAAAGGTTTTCTACTGCATTGCATGGTTTTCATAAAATGGTTTTCAAATAGGGATGCATCCCACCTTAGGAATTAGATATTGCATTTAAAAATGCATGAGAAAACCCGGGTCGTCACACTTTTACTCCATTAAGATCTAAGATCATATCCACTTGTTTTTGTCACATTTAATCCATGATCTAACTATATTTCATCATAATCCCATTCATACAACCCATCTAAAGGGTATGATCATGCTTGATTTTTTTGATCAAGTGGGTCCCTTTGTATTTTTAGGATTTTTTAATCATAAAGAGTAGATCTCTCAATTTGTCTTAGATTTGTCAAAATAAATAATATATATTACTTTATTTCAACATTATTTCATCATTAATTCAGATCCCCAAGATTTGATCATCTCAGATCTTGAAGATCATAAAAATTGAAAGCTTATTTCCTAAAAATAAAAAGTTTCTTGAAGATTTTTTTTTATCAATTTTATGCTTTCAAAAGAAAATAGACATTACAAGCTTTCCATAGCTTCTTTTCGATCTTAATTTGCAGCTCAGATGACTCCACAATTGATGAATGAAGTTCTAACTTAGGGGTTTTAGACCCTTGAAGATCGTTTGGACGGCTCATATTTTTCATTTGAGCCCTCCATCCATTGAAATGAAGGGTTCTTATCCTTACTTGATTTTTATAATTTTTAACCTAAACTTAATTTCAAAAAAATAAAAATTATATAAACTAACATGAAATAAATATGGGAAGAGTTTTCGCCTACCTGATTGAAGAAAAATGTAGGTTTTATTGCCTAATTTTAAAGAAATATCTCTTTGATGATAAGATCGCACGATAACTAGTTGTTTTGTGATTTTCCTTTGATTGCACTATTGGATCTTGAAATTTATTTTGGGGTTTTGTAGATAAGATAGTCTGGGACAATATGAATTGTGAGATTTGACTTGGAACAGAGTGCCTAATTGAATTTAGGTCTCATGTTTCAATCTAGAAAAAGGAGAGGGAAAGTGAAAAAAGAAAGATTTTTGGGAGTTTTGGAAATTTGGGAATGAATCTATGCCTAGTTTTTCAAGGGAAGCAAGATAATTTCGTGGGAATTTTAATGAACATTTTGGAGGATTTTTGGGGGTGTATTTATAGTGTTTTCAAAATTTTCATAATTACTTGTAATAATTATATTTTAATTCTTTTGAATATTAAATTAACATTGAATCCTCCACTACCACCTCCTTCTCCACTATCAGTTGGTAGTGGTTTGACCATTTTGCCCTTTTATGGAGAAAAATCTATTTTATTCTCCCAAACTCGAAATTGAGCGTACTTAGTGGCCTTGGAATTGTATTTTTGAGTACATTCTAAATATTGATGTCTTCTCATTTATGGGTAAAATTACCATTTTACCCTTTTTCATAAAAATGAAGAAAATTAGGGAATTTTCATTTTAACTCAGAATTGAACGAATTTAGTGTCATTTCGATCTATTTTTCAAGTACATTCATAATTTCTAAGTTTTAAATCATGTTTTAATATCTATAAAAAGATAATTTCCAATAACGTAATATTCTAGCTTGAAATTTCTAAAAATTCAAACTAAATTGATTTTCTCAATCAATTTACAAAAATTGGGGTTATTACACCAATAGATCATTTATTCTCTTTTGGAAAAATGATCACTTTTGTAAATATAGTCCATGTGTCATATATGTGAAAAAATTTATAATATGAAGTTCTCCTAGGAAAAGGGGGAGTGAAATACTATATGATTTTGGCAAGTTAAGCTTGATCAGAAATGAGGTATTTGTTAGAAAGGCATATGCTTGTAATGACATCATTAAACTATCTTTGAATGAATCTATGACTAATTTAGCATGTTTACCTGAGTCTTCTTCTTTAATGAGACTTTAACTTAAGACATGAATATTACAATGCTATTAGCAACATGATAGACTATGCTTACTTTCTAGTTTCTGTAATTGTGCCTCTGAATGTAGCATGTTTAAAATCTAAACACCCTGGAGAACTTTATAAAGTGTAAAAAGATCTTCATAAGTATTGGATCAATTCATTCATGCTTTTGTGGTATGAATGGAATTATTACTGGAATATGTAAAACTATACTTCATTACATTTATAGATGACTATTCTAGATATATTTATATGTATTTGTTGACATCCAAAGATGAGGTAATTTCATGTTTTTAGCATTTTGAAGATGAAAATTTGGATGAAAACAAAATTAAAATCCTTTCTCGTTACCTTCAAAATGGTAGAAATGGCTAACCCAATGCTCATGCATGCAAAAGTACCTTCAAGCTTCAGGGTGAAGCTTTATTGCTTGTATGTTTATATTTTGAATAGAATTTATTTAAATAATTTATCAATCTTCCCTTGTAAGTTGTGGAAAGGAAGAGCACCTAACTTGAAATATTTTAAAGTATGGAGATACTTCACATATTACAGAGTTCAACATCATAAAAGAACTATATTATGTCTTAGGGGTATTAAAGCATGCATTTAGAATATGAAAAAAATAGTAAAACACATAGGTACATAAACTTATATGTTCATGTTTCTATAGAATCCAAGGATACTGTCTTTGAAAATAAACTTTCACAAAAAATAGCACTTAAGAATAATCATCATTTAGTCAAAATCATGAATATTCTCCAAAAGTTGTAGAAAAATAAAAAAAGACTCACAAAGACCCTTGTAGGAGTGTATAGGCATCATATGACATTTATTGTAATGTTCTATTGATGAAAGCTTTACCAACAAACCCAGTCTCACTCAATTCTAATTTTTCAATATGGATGTAAGTTTTCCTTTGATTTTTAATATGAAATTTTAAAGAGTTTGATAACCCATTATAAACTTTCCAAATGAACCAAGTCTCACTCAATTTTGACTTTGTTTGATGGGGTCTGTAATTTAAAAAAATTATTGTAACCATCAAGTGTATTTCACTGCTCCATGACTTATATTTGGAATTATGTTTTAAAATTTTACATGTGAATAAATTTTCAAAAAACAAATTCAATGATTTAAATATAATCAATTTCTTAGACAAGTTGACATGTTTTCTAATTTGTGAAAGGAAAATCTACAAATTATCATTTTTAGGATTTTATTTTACATTAAAAATCAAGATTCTAATTTATGAATTTTTCTTTTTCATTAGTTAACATTTGTAGAAGTTCCAAATATCTTTTGGACTCAAAGGAGGAGTGTTGCATTTGAACCCATTGACAAAATCTTCATTTACATCATCCTTTGTCCACAACTTATGTTTATAATTAGGCAACAACTAAATAAATGTCTTATCCTTTAGAATCATTTGAAATAAATGTGGCAACTAATAAGACTTGAACTCCAAACCTTCCTAGATAATCCATAAAAAAATCTCCAATTTCAACTTTGGGGCATTCTTTCCCATCATACATCGGGATCAGTTTTGGCAATAAATTTCTTTCTAACTTCCAATATCAGTAAAGAGATCAACAGTCTTCGAATCTAACCCATCACTATCATGAAGTATATTCTACTCTCTCTCAAGTTCTTTCATAGCTTGCTCTCCTAAATTTTGAGTTGTGGTTATCTTTTTCTCCATGAGATTTAGCTTCTCTTTTAAACTTCGTAGTTCTTCATCTTTAGGACCCCTTCCACATTGTTCATAGTAAGAGTAATGCTATCCTAGTGGTGGGTTTTGGGTGTTGAAACTGATGTGAGGGCTGATTTGTGGAGTGATATTGTATCAGATTGGTAGATATGGACTCCTAGAGTGTTGTAGGTTTGAGGCACAAAGATGGCTATTATTAGTAAGATGTAGATTACTGGGAGAAAGGGTCATGGGCTAGAAAGTTAACTAAATTCTCTAGGACTAGAACTATATAGTTAAATTGTTGTACCAATGAGTAGGATGAGAAAATTGGGTCCTCAAATCATTAAAATATCTCATATATATCAAGCCCTCTTAAGGGTATCAGAATTGGAGTAGGGTGAATTAGTACAACATTTGGAGGAGTAGGGTGAATAGGTTTTCCATCACAAGGATGGGGAGTAACATAGCCAAGAGGTAGATGTGATCCTTGGGTTTGGTGAATGAATAGGTTTGGCAGGTGGGCCAATGATATATTGATTTTCCCTAGGAGGAGAAGAAACTAGGTCATGATTAATCCCAAGAACTCTTTTCATACTATGGTAGGGGTAGAAAGGAATCTTTTCCGTCAAAGAATAGCAATGATGTCACCTAAAAACAATATGAAAATTTTGAGTTTTTAGATATGTTTAGGTCACTGCATTAAATTGTTGTTAGAAATAGTTCCATGATAAAGTAATGGCTAGTCATTAGATGAAGCAATGAATACGCATACCTAAGAAATCTCTCTTGGACCTTTATCAGACCTTGATATTTGACGTCATAGGGCTCCATGGTTGAAACATGAACTCAACATCCTACTAGATATGGTCTAGGTTTATACATGCAATGCAAGGGTTACTTTGGACTGCCAAAAGGTCACTCATTGCTTAGAGTATCACAGTCCTAGATCTAAAGACCAAAGTATCTCCATTTGACATAGTATGAGTAGAGTTGTTTCCAAAGGATCACATAGTCCTCATAAGTTGGCTACCACAAGGTATTAAATCAAATGAGTTATTAAATAGGACCATATGAATGCATATAGCCAAAGATGCATGAATATGTTACCCTAAATTGCAAGTTCATGGAGTTGCTACAACTCTTAGAGCCAAACAATCATCCACATGCCATTAATCCATCCATTTAAAAATGTGTAAACCCATGCAAAACTCAAATAGTGAAATAGTACACTACAAAGAGTTTCATCAAAGAAACAAAAAGGAAATATTGTATTTGCTGTAAGGAAGGTTGAAGATAGTGTAACACTTACAGTTTAGTTCTTAAGGCTATCTATGATAGACCCTCCACTGCTACACATGAGGCTTTTAAAGTCAATATAAAGAAGTCGTTGTTTTGACTATCGACTTAGTAAATATTTTGCAAGTCATTTTGAAAAAAGGACATTAAAAAATCACACTTAAGGAGTAATTTTATAGAATGATGACTTCTTTAATCTAGTGCAAAAAGGAATTTTTTCACTAGAAAAAACTTTTAAAGTTGTTTGAATCAAATGACATCAAAGACCTACATTTTTAAAGCCATTTTATTCTAAACAACTTTAAAAGTTAAACTTCAAACTTTTAATGTCATTTAAAGAAAACAACTTTAAAAGTGTATAGTTTTAAAAGTAATAGTTTGTTTTCATAAAATTTCATTGAATTTTGGTTTGTTTTTTTTTTACTTTCTTCATCTATACACAAAATGAAGCTCATATATATATGTTTATTTTTGTTGTGGGTGGACCAATTCCTAACTATGAATTGGAATTACATTTATATATTCTCCATCAATATCGATTTTTGAGTCTTGGTTAGTATCTCTTTTGTTTGTCTCATATTATATATATATATATATGCATGTTTGAAGAATTTTTGCATGGTACCTAGGTCCTTTGCATATTCTTGTATTTATTAGGTATAGAATGCATGATTCAACACTGATTTGTGTGAAACATTATTTGTTGTCACGTTAATTAGTAAATTTGAAGGGGAGCCCTAGCACAATGGTAAAAGTTGTCATCATGTGACTTTGAGGCCACAGGTTCAAGGCATGGAGATAGCCTCTTGTAAAAATACAAGGTAAGGCTACATACTATAGGCCCTTGTGGTCCACCCCTTCCCCAAACCCTACATAGCGGGGAGCTTCATGCACTGGGGCTGCCCTTTACATTAATTAGTAAATTTAAGGTCATGAAAAAAATGAGTTTAAGGGCTTTTAAAGTCTTTTTCAAAAAAAAGAAAAAGGACTTCAAAAGTTTCAACTTTTAAAATTATTTTCTAATAATGACTTTAAAGGTCCTTCTTCATCTATAAAAGGCCAAAGCCATCTCATTTTGTATTATATCCCCTGTTCATATTCTTCATCTCATGGGTGGCATGATGACCTCCTCCTTAGGTCCTTGTGTCTCTCTCTGTCCTATTTCCCTTCTTGCTTTCCATTTTGGATATTTTGATCATTTATGGCATGAAAAATACTGCAAGTAAACCAAAACCTCTTTTTTATCATGTAGGACTTTCTTGTTACCAACACTCTCTGTTTGCATTTTGTAGCTCGTGGGTTTTGTCACTACAGATGATAGGATTAAGAAGTGTGTTAGATCATCATGATTTTGACAAAAAATGTATTATTTCATTGCAAACAACAATTGTTTCTCTCTTTAACCCTCATTATTGGAGAAAGGAAGAACATTATGATTTATGGTTCTCATCCAAAATTGGGGTTTGATGAAGAGAAATGGTACGATCAAGCTAGAAGTTGTAGCTTAAAGCTTTACCCTCTCTCCCCTTAGAGTGGTATCAGCTAAATACTAGGGGGCTAGTTTTGATGAAATCCTTTTAGATTAGCTCTTTGATAATGATCTTGTACTAATAAGATCTAATAATACTTAACATTTGATATATGCAATAAAAGGATGATAAATGAGGAGTTATTTCAAAAAATACTTTGACTTCTTTGTTCACGCATTTGTTTATATATGTGTGTATGTGCAAAGAATGCATGAATCAATGTTGACTATCATAAAAATCAGTTTCATTGTGTATTTATGTAATTGTAAATTACTAAAATAAAATATATTTGAAGTGAAAACTATATTAGTTTTTAAAGTCATTTGAAAATAATGACTTTTAGTATGGTGCAAAATGATTTTTCACTGGAAATGACTTTAAAGTCATTTTATGCAAATGGCTTTAAAAGTGTAGACTTTTAAAGTCATTTCCTAGAAACAACTTTAAAAGTATAGATTTTAAAGTCATTTTCTAAATATGACATTAAAAGTAAATCTATACTTTTAAAGTTGTTTTCAGAGAATGACTTTAAAATTACTACTCTATTTTAAGAGTTATTTCAATGACTTTCACTTTGCTTATTTGACTGTCTTCATCTATATGCAAAACATATGTCGATTTTTATTGTGGCTATCCTCAACCAATTCCCAACTATGAATAGGAACTACATTCACTTATTCACGGTTGGTATCAATTTTTGAGTGTTGGTTAGTATCTATTTGTCTCATATATATATATATATATATATGAAGATATTTTGCATGGTTATGGCTAGAAACATCCCTTTTTAAAGTTATTATTTTTTTTTTGAATTTATTTGTCATATTTTGATTCTTTTTCATTGTTAATTGAAAATTTCCACATGTATGCATGCCTGTAATTTATTTATTTTAAATACTTATAATTCTTGTATATCTAGTGTTTAGTAAAATGCCTATCCTAATCTTTTCATGTCTAACAAGTCTCCACACATAGATTTGCTTCAATTTATTAAGATAATATGGACAAATATGCTTAGATGATTGTGACAAGAACATCAAAAGAATATGAGGAGGGAACAGAGAATTTCATAGAGTTCGCACTTAGGCAAGTGGTGATCTTAATTGCATGCATTGTCAATGCTCAAATGTGGAAACATAAAAAAAGTAACTGTAGGGATGTTGTGAGAGCACTTGTGTTGTAATAAAATTGATGAAAGCTATAGCCCATGGATTTGATATGAAGAAGAACTTTCGCATAGGCCCTCGACAAGGCTTGGAACACATGAAGACACTGTAAGAAGTTTTGCAAATAGTACAACTGTACTGGTGCCTTGAGATGCATATGATGACTTCTAAAACAATCCTAAACAATTTTATACTACAATATTAGAGGAACACGATGAGCCATTTTACCCTGAGTGTAAAGATTATACCAAGTTGTCTGTAGTGGTAGGAATTTACAATGTGAATTTAAAAATTGGTTTTCCTAATTAATGTTTTACAAAAGTCTTAAAAGTAGTAGGTAAGATGCTACTAAAAGATAATAACTAGCGAGGTCTACATGGGAGGCAAAGAAAACCCATGTAGCACTAGGGTGGAAGTTAAAGAAGAATTCAACTAAGACATTTATAAACATTGTTGCAAAGGTTTATGGCATTTCCCCCTATTCCAAGGTTCAAAAGAATGTTTTATATTTCAAAAACAACAAAGAAATTAGTATGGCATGCCAAGGATAGAGTAGCTGATAGCTTTTCATGCCATCTAGTAGATAGCCTAGCATGGAAGCTCATAGAATTCATGTGGCCTAATTTTGGTTAAGAACCTAGAAACCTATGACTTGCATTATCTAAAAATGGGATTAATCCTCATGGTTCTATGAGAATTTTTTTATCAAATTTAAAAACCTTCTATGTAGTAGTGCTCAGAGAGTGATCCTTAGTGAATAGCCAAATTTCTATAATGCCTTTTTGAGAGATGTTGATGAACAATAAGATGTGGTTAGGAAGTGTGAAAGAAATTTAGATTGTGAGCTAATGATCTAGGTATCTAAGACACAAAATCAGAGTAGTTAATCAATGAATTTGTAACGAGTAACCACTAACTGAAAGAGGACTACAAGTGCCTTCTGATTCTTCATTGATCTTCTAACTAAAGACTTGAGTTCACACCTCTCAATGGGAAGGCTCATCATCCATTGAGGCATGTTATTGTCTCTATAGAGCCATGTGCATATGCATGGTACTAAGCTTTCATAAGAATACTTATGCAATGTAAATACTATAGCTAGTCCCATAAACAAACACTTAGAGAATTGACCAAAATGAAGAAGGGGAAAATATTGAAAATTAAGGGAACTAAAAATAAGCAAGATCTTAAAAGTAAATTAAATCAAACAAGTTATTACTAACATAAAACTAAAAGTGAACTACTATAAAGTAATAAAGAAGCATAAATGGAAATTACTTAGATTAAAACATCCTACCGCACTTAAGAATTAATAAAGAAGCATGAATAGAAATTACTTAGATTAAAACATCCTAATGCACTTAAAAGTTTGTTGATTTGAATCCTACCTAGAGATGGAGGATCCCTCTTCAATCTTTTCCTAAGCCCCAAGGTTTACACCAGTACAAAACTTAACCAGCGTTTATAAGAAGAATGAAGATTTGTTTATTTTTTACTTTAAATTAATTGGTTTATCTTCTTTAGTTTAATTATTGGTACTTCATTTTTTCTTCTTCTTATTGTTTAGTTGGTGTCAAAACCTTCTTTGATAGTCATAAGAATCAACTCGTTCTCTTGTTCAGGTTAATGTGGTGACTAAATTTGGAAGGTTTACCAGGTAAAGGATATGGATGGAATATGAATGGGAAATGTAGGTTAGTTGGGGAACAGAGTAAATAAATTGTGGCGCAAAGGTGAGCAAGGATAAATGGCACCATGCTAAGTAATCATGGGTGATAAATGCAATTAGCCTATCAAGATTATGCAATTGTGGCTGTGTGATTTGAAAGTGTATCCATAGCTTGCATGTTAGCTGATTAATGTTCTTGCTTGCTCATTACTTGGAAGCAAGAATCGGCTATCATTCAATTGGATAATGGTCAAAATTAGGTGGCTACACATGTATATGTTTAGATGCAAGATTCTATAGGGATTTCAAGTAATTTTCAAGAAGAAAGCTCACTAGAATGCTTTGATGAGTTTAGATCTAGTAGGCATTAAGTCTCATGATCTAGTGATCTTTGATGGTAAAATTCATGTTTTGTCTCTTTTTTAAGTTTTATTTAAAGTATTATTAGAATCCATGAGATCTTGTACAATATTAATTAAATCTATGGGAACCAACTTGTAGGTACAGAGAATGTGTGGAAATTCTTAGTCAAAATTGGATCTACATGAGAAAATGATGGAAAGTACATCAAAATTGAAGTGGTGAAAAGTGAATATTTCATTTCTTTTTCTACCATTTTTTGTGGCTAGTAGCCATTAAGCAACATAGTGGTAGCTAAATGCCATGTTGGCAGGATTTTTTGATAGTTAGTTGCAACTGTTGAAAGTGATAGTTGACAAATTGGACAGGGGCTACCAAGAGGTCCAACAATTGCCAAATACTTCTAGAACTAGGAAACTCATTTCTTCATTAATTTAAAGTGACAGTTCATTAGGATTCAGATATGAGACTTAGTATGTCTCATATATGCGTACAAAACTACATTCTATCATTACTATAAATAAATACACAATTATTTGATGTAATGATAAAATTGAGCTTATATAGTAAAACCTAGTTTGAAATAGGGAAGTTGGGTACCCAACCTAGTGTAAAATTATAACCAATGTCAACCCTGAGAATCTCTAGACAAAATCACAATTGGATCCTAGAGCCCAAAATTATTAGCTAGAGACTCCATTTAGCAATTTCTCATATTTTGCTATAGGGTTAGTGTGAAAATTGAGGACTTACAACATGCAAAGTTGTGTACTAAGCTACCAACACCCCTACAATGTTAAATTGCTTTTATTCAAATGGTTCTTTTACAAGCCTTTAAAGTTAAGTCATAGACCAACAAGTTTAGACTAGAGGAAGACCAAAGTTATTTTAGTACTTATGGACCTAGAATTTGTTTGCATTAGTATTTATAGACATCAAATTTTGTCAATTTATGACTTACAAGGACCCTCTTGTAGTCTTATGGTCACAAAAATGCATAAATTCAATCAAGTTCATGCTTTAAACTTTTCAAAATCACACAAGCTCTTTCAAGGAAATTTTAGAATTTATTTTGAAAGATCATCTTTCCAATAAAGCATCAGTGTCAAAGTTTGCTTTTTAATACTTCAAAAATAATTTTTTAAAGACAATTTCATGAAATAAGCTTCTCAAATATTATAAATTATTTGTTTCTAAATTTTTTTGAATAATTTTAGTTTATAAAAATATTTCAAAACATTCAAAGTTCTTTAAGTCATAGGTTCAGAATGTTTTCAAAATTATTCTAAATGCTAAATTTTTTTGAGAATCATGTTTCCTAAAAGCTCTAAATTACTCTAGTTTTCAAAGTATTTCAAAATGATTTCTAGGTGTTTAAAATTTTTCCAAAGAATTAAAAAAAAAATTCTTTTCAAAATCACTCCAAAGCTTGCAAACAATTTTTCCTAAGTTTCAAGTGACCAAAGTTTAGTCATTAGTTAACCAACATTTGATAAAGTGTTGATCTTGTAGAACCAAAAGTCGTTCATGCTTTTCAAAGCATAATCAATCACTTCATAAGTGCAAATAGTTATTTCTGCATCGAATTGAATGAAAATCATAAATGTGAAAATAGGTCTCATACACTTAAGGTGAAAATCCATGAGGAAAGATGGTAGTCTCAAATCATCTGTAATGTCCAAAAGAGTCTGATAAGTTTGTCAAAGCAACATACTCAAATGAGACCGTACGAAGGCACATAGCTCTTAATCCAAAATGAACAAATCCATGCCCACATTGGTGTGGAAATTGATTGCTCCAATCATGGTGGCATACAATTCTACCACCCTGAACAAGGTTTAAATTCTCAAGAAATGACCCACATAACATCAATACATAGACACATGCTCGTAAGGCCCTACCATCATCCATTGCTGACTACCATGGCCTTCACATCTTCTCATGGTTACTGCACAAACTATGACTCACCGATTCTCATGGGTGCTACGCACCCACTTCTTAGAGCACTTCCCCAAGAGAAGGTACTCCTACTACCCACCATCTCCATCTCAGGGCTGGTATCAATATCATCTCGGAGGTCAGTGGCTAACTACACCTCCTAGCATAGGGTCTGTAGGACCTATGGCACACTAATGCAATGCACCTACCGAATGATCTGGGACATAGGACACACCAAGAGTGACTACCCAAAATAGTGATGAAATCCATATCCATAGGTCTTGCATCTGCTCATAGAGCATGCACCCAATGCATTAACATATTTGTATCCATCAAGACTTATGGCCACTCATAGAGTACTTGCTAAAAGAATCAATGAAAACCATAACCAATAGGGCTTACAGCTGCTCATAGAACACCTGCCTAAACATCAACATATCTACATCTGTTAGGACTTATGGCTACTCGCCCAGTGCCCACCCAAATCATAAATCATATACATCTCCAAAATCATTACACGAAAATAAAATTACTATTTCAAAATTTTATGTGAAACCATTCAAATCTATTCATTCTCAACCCATATTCTCAGTAAGCTATAAAAAACAACTTATCTTCATGAGCATTCTTTATTCTTTTTTTAGATAATGCTTTTTTAGTTCCCAAAAGCATGCATCCCCTGCAATGATTGTAAAAGATAAATCTCAAGAAATATCTTAAATGCACTTCTTGTTAAATGGACCATAGTTAAACTTGAGATAAAACTTTGATCAATGAACACCCATATGTTACAACATAAGGTCATGGCTTGTAAATATCTATTGCATGTCCATAGCATTTAGAATATTCGTTCCAGGTTTAAATGTCATTATGGTTATTTCCAATCCTACATATCAATAGCTAATTCCATTTCAACAAATAGTAGTCAAATCATGTTGAAGTGAACCTAATTAAGGGCTATTGTTTACACAATTTTTATTTTGTTTCTTGGTTTTGAAGACCTTATGATTATTCCCTCAGCATCTATTCAAGAATATAAACTTTGAGTTAATATGTTACACTTTCTTCTATCTTGGAACCAAATCATTTGTTCATTCTCAAGTAGTTAAGTTACAAGTATGACATCTTATAGCACATTTGCTCAGGTCTTCCTATAGTTTAAAAACCTTATGAGTTACTTTGAAATCTTTACTTTATTTTATATACATTATTAATATTTCATGCTATTTGGGGCATTCCAAACATTATAATATTAATATACAAATCTTTATGTCTCAGTAGCATGTGTAAGATCAAACCTTGTTTAGGGATTACAATGTCAACTTAAAGTATAAGCTCAAAATCAAGGTAGCCAGTTTGATTACTCATTTGTCTTAATGTTATAATTGGGATAAAACATGTGTTTCAAGTTCATTTGATGTATATATCTAGTCTAGATGTATAACATGTTTCTAAGTATTATCAACATCGGCTAAACATATATATATATATATATATATATATTAAGTTCTAGTCATTGAATATAGTTTCCATTCTTTTGTTTGTGTTATAATTAGGGTTACAATAACATTTTCTATTTAAATTAGTCACTCCATTTTTTATTTGATAATATAAAAGGTTTGATATGATAACTTCTAAATTTATCACATGCTTTCATAATTTTAGTAGTTAAAGACAATATTTTGTAAATCACCATCTGCATTCAATCATTTTTATAAAAAACATAACAATTTTCAAAATTACCAAACTAGCAAACCGTAATCCACCTACTCCTATGGCATTCATCCTTGGTTCTCATGTGTACCTCCTTTAGCTTGATCTATTGATTATCCAATTCATAGGTTTCTAGTTGATCCATTGAAGGACAGCTTTGATCATGTCTTTGTCACTGATTAATGTACCAAGAATGCAAAGATATGCTGATCTGGAGCTCCAATTGTGGAACGATTATGGATCAGAAAGAGATGGAGTGTCTGATCTTACAGACCTAGCATTAAATGGTCAATCAATTGTTCAATCTTAGAATTGAGCTAGATATGTCATTGTTCTAGGGGTTTGGTGATAGATCTATGCTCATATTAGAATGAATACTTAAATTAGGTATGTATCTAAGGGCTTATTTGCTAATATATAGTTAGATTGAGATTAAGGGTTAGATTTGATCACATACCAAATTATCTAGTATGAAATCTACATCCATACTTAAAAGGGAGCTTATATCAATCATAGATCTAGGTAGTAAGTTGCTACTTAATAGTCAGATCATGGTGAATGGGTTTTGATTGATCAAAGATCAAGGTGCTGATGATCGATCAATGGCAAGATCATGTAAAGCTTCACAAATTGATCATAAATCTGGCCTTTGTAGATAGATCACTGTTAGATTGCAATGAATGGTTAAGATAGATTTAGATATCCCATTTGGAGGTAGATCAATGCTTGGATTATGACAGGATGTGCAAAATCAATCACAAATACATCATTCAAAGATAGATCAACGTCTAGATCATGACGAATTGTGAGATTGACCACAAATCTGGTGATTTAGTTTGATCAAAGGTTTGGTCATGATTAACAATTGAATTTTCTCTGATCAACAAAAAAATAGATGGGTCTTGTTCTTCATGTTGCAACGATCATGATGGCTATCTCAAATATGCAAAATCCTTCCTGGATTGGCCATGGGAAGGATCAAAGTTTAAGGGAGTAGTGGGGCCAACCATATCAACTCGGCTCCCCAAGGTAAGTTGGGGGTGGGCGACATGGGTGAGTTGCCCTGTCCTAACTTGCTAGAAAAAATAGGGAAATAGGGGAAGGAGGACTGGGGCCGATGCACCGGTAAAGTAGTGCTGGCTAGAAAGGGAAGAGGAGGGTTTGGGGCAATGATCTGCGGTCCTTTCTTGGTTGCTGCCTCGACTAGCATGGTCTATTAGCTGCATCGGTCCCTTGTTGGTCAATGTAGTGGAGAAGGGAGAGAAGAGAGGGCTTTGGGCGCAGAAGTGGCCAGCGACATAGGTTCAGTTGCTGCTTAGGGCCACCTAGAACCGAGAAGAGGGGGGAATTGAGGGGTTTTTGGGGTGACCGCATCGAGGAAGGACAACAAGGGAACAAGAGGGTTTTTGCGGTCTATTGCATTAGTTGGAGAAGAAGGTTTTGCGATGGGCGGCTAACAATAGTTCAAATAGAGGGAAGCCAATGGGATTCCTTGAAAAGGGGTGGCGTGGACACCAATTTTCTCCATTTTCTTCGACATCCCCTATCTTTTCATGTTTTCCAGGTCATTGCCTTGTTCAGGGAAGTTAGGTGATGCATGGAAGATCGGCACCCCCTACATGTCATGCCCAATTCCACACATCGTGGGTTGTTTGCAGCGTCAAAAACTAAACAAGGTGGGGATACCATTATTAATTTGGACCCACTAAATTAGTGAAAATTTTGGACATGTTTCACCTCGATCTTAGTTTTGCTCAAAATTAGTGGTCTTGGAATTGTCATGACACATAGTTTTCATTTTTGTAATTTCAAATCAAAATTTTGAGTTTTTAAGGGAGTCACTTCCTTGAAATTCAATTTTATTTTTATTTTGATTAAAATATGTTATAATTACCTAGAAATTAAGTCAAAATTTGGAGTTTTCATGATTATTACCTATACCATGAAAGTATAACATGTTATGTCAAATACTTTTATAAGCAAATATGTACATATACCTCATGTAGGAGACAATGTGAGGTTGCTTGAGTTGATCCCATAGGCAAACTCATTATAGGTCCTTCACCATATGTGGCACTTCAACAATGTCATAGGCAAGCACCCCCTCTTTAATTTGTGTGGTGTTGATTGCCCTATCTTCGTTGAAGAGACCGTAGATTAGCCTTATGGATCAACGCATATTAAGTGGGACTTCCACATGATCCTTGCATGGTTGTTGTAAAAGATGTAAAAATTTTAGCTAAATAATATGAATTAATGCAGAGGACAAAATTTATAATGCAAAAAACAAACATATATATATATATATATATAAGTACATATTCCATTGGTGCAATAGTAGGTGACAGTGCAATGGTGGGCGACATCGATGGTGGACTTGATTAACTCTTTAAAGTTAATAAATAATTAAATTGAGGTCTCTAGCCAAAATTTATTGATGAGGAAGGTAGTATGATAAGATATACCATGAACTCCATGGGAATGACTAATACTCTAGCTAACTAACGTGAATATAACTGCTTGCCCAACGGTCAAAATATTTTCCATTTCTAAAGGGAGTGGTAGGTTGGCATTAGAATCCAAAGCCATGGTAATGGAGACTCACTTAGTATTTGGCAGCATACTAATTTTGTAAAAAATGGTTGATTGATGCTCATAGCATGAACCAACTACCATGGTAATCGTCACTCGCTTAGTATGTGGTAGCGTACTAATTCCGTAAAAAATGGTTGATTGATGCTCATAGCATGAACCAACTACCACAATGTTTTGATGGGAATCCAGGGCCTATAGGCATTGACCCACCTACAAAATCAAATATACAATAGAGAGGTTGAGATAGAGAATTATTACAAAAGGATA
Source organism: Warburgia ugandensis (assembly GCA_035236585.1). Lineage (NCBI taxonomy): Eukaryota > Viridiplantae > Streptophyta > Magnoliopsida > Canellales > Canellaceae > Warburgia > Warburgia ugandensis. The sequence continues at coordinate 50,640,824 of CP141127.1, read as the reverse complement.
ATGAAAATTTTTAGTTTTGTCTATATATATACCTCATTGGCTGGAATTTCTTTTTCTAGGGGGCTGATTGTCGTCTATGAACTTCTTCAGTTGGAGAATTGTAGCTAGCATTTGATGGAGCTATGGGGATGTTGCAAAATTTTGTTTAGGGGATTGAAAAACTATAATCAAACCTTCACGCCCCCGGCTAAATATATTTGTTTTTATTTTCTCAACCAACTCAATGTAGGCCTCTTGATCTTCAAATGTAGGTGAATTTTTACCAAAGAATTTAGAAGGAACACTACCACACTCCATGCCCTACCTTGACTAGGGTAGTCCTTCTTACTGCCCATATCCCTACGCAGAATGTCATCATTGGTAGCAATGCTGCATAGATTTCCTGTACTTGTGCTTGTTAGATAGGAATGTCTTACAAAATTTAATTAGAAAGACATGATCATTCCACCAATTAATTGTATAAAATTCATAGATAGGTGGAACCACTTATAATGTGAGAGGCGATTTTTTCCATAGTTTCATCTGAGAACATTTGGATAGTATGACCCACCAAATGCACCATCTTCTAGAGGATGGAGCAATCAAAGGATTCTGTAGTGCCAGCTTTCTTTTGCTATCAAGCAAGACACTATAGTTTGAGAACAAAATGTATATAACTATAGTAGCATTAATTTGAAAGGAATAAATTGTCGCAGATGCTTACATCATGCTCTTTTAAATGAGCATAGCCTAGCCTAGATAGGTGGTGTTGCATATTAGTTTCATGCACCTTTCTTCTTCTTGCACTCTTTACTTATACATTTGTACATATGTAATCAAGTGCAATAGTGAGATGTTATATGTAATTAATTAAATGAAACATTGTTTCTACATATACCTTAAATTCAATGGACGTGCTATTCTGGACAAGTGCATCCTACATGTCCTGATCAATGACAACTTCACCGATGCCTGTCCTAAGCCTAGATGAAAAAGGAGGTGCTAGCCGGTAAGGAAGAAGTCGAAGATGATTTTGTTATTTCTTTCCTACATGCAAATGAATGCATTTGTATATTAGTTTGTAAGTAGGAAATGAAAATCATCTCCAGATTCTTAAAAGTATGGTAATCCTAACAACACGTGAATTGAAAACTAACATTCCATCAAACTAGGGTGTTCCCCATAAGCTACGCACTACATCGGATCCCGAGTGTGATGAAAATGGGAAAGGGTTTCTAGGGCATTACCCCATAAGCAATGTGCTACATCAGATCCCGGGTGTAGTGGAAAATGTGCAAGGACTGCTAAAGTGTCCCCTTAGAAGTAATGCGCTGCATCAGAACCCAAGTGCAGTGAAAAGTGGGCATGAGTTCATGCCATGAAGGTTGAGAAGTGCGTGAGTAAATAGGATATCTCAAGGGCATAAGATTCTTATTGCCACATAGAATATAGGGACATTGATAGGTAAGAGTATGGAGTTAGTATATATAATAAAACATAGAAGAGTCAACATATCTTGTATCCTAGAAACCAAGTGGAAAGGGTTAAAAATAGAGATTTCGATGGGTATAAACTTTGGTACATTGGAAAGGATAATAACAAAAATGGCGTAGCAATAATAATAGATAAAGAATTAAAGGATAAGGTTGTGGACTTAAAAGAATCAGTGATAGAATCATAATAATAAAACTTGTTTTAGGATGGCAAATTATAAATATTATAAGTGCATACGCACCACAAGTAGGGTTAGAAGACATAATCAAAAGTCATTTTTGGGAGGATATGGAGGGAGTTATGCAAGAAATTCCCAACACTAATGGGATATTTATAGGGGTAGACTTCAATGGCTATGTAAGAAAAGAAAAGGAAAGATATGATAGGATACATAGAGGGTATGGTATATGATAACAAAATGAGATGGGAGAAACTATCCTTTTTTTGCTTTGTCATAGAACCTAGCCATTGCAAATACATTCTTTAAGAAGAGTGGACTTCATAAAAGCCAAATAGACTTTTTTCTACTTAGGAATACTGAAAGATCAATGTGTAAGGATTGTAAGGTGATACTCGGTGAGAGTCTAACCTCACAACATAGGTTAATGGTTATGGATATCTATATTAAAAGATGGAAGAAAGGACATGAACTTAATAGGTATAAAAAACTAAGTGGTCTAACTTAAAAGGAGAGAAAATAATCTCATTCACAAATAAGTTGATGGTAGAAGGAAACTGGAACTATGAAACAGAAGTAAACACCATGTGGACTAATATGGCTTAGTCCATTAAGAAAGTGGAAAAAGATGTCTTAGGATTATATAAAGGTAAAAACCAATTAGCAAAGGAAACATGGTGATGGAGTGAAATGGTAAAAAAAGTTATTAAGGAAAAATGGGTGTGTTTTAAAGCATGACAGAAGACTAGAAATAATGAAAACTATGAATAGTATAAGATTGCTAAAAAAGGTTACTAAGAGAGTAGTAAGTGAGGCTAATCTTAAGGCATATGATGACCTCTATAGTAGACTAGGATCAAGAGAAGGAAAGAAAGATGTGCTTAAACTTACAAGAATAAAAGAATAAGGGTAAAGACTTAGATCATGTTAGGTGCATTAGAAGTGATGATCAAAGGGTACTAGTCAAAGATGATGAGATCAAACAAAGGTGAAAAACTTACTTTCAAAATTTGTTAAATGACAATGGCTCTGAGAATATAGGGATTGAAAATACTATAAACCTAATAACATTGGATATTATAGATATCAACGTAGGATCATAGTACCTAAAGTGAAAGAGGCCTTGAAAAAGTTGAAATTAGAAAAGGCCATGGGGCTCAATGGTATACCAATAGAGGTTTGGAAGCTTATGGGAGATACTAAGTAGTTTGGTTGACCAAGTTGTTTAAAAAGATTCTAAAATCAAAGAAAGGGCCTGATGAATGGAGGAAAAGCTCCATTGTACCAATTTATAAGAATTAGGTAGACATACAGAGCTGCACTAATTATCGGGGATCAAACTTATGAGCCCCATTATGAAACTTTTTGAAAGAGTGATTAAGAAGAGGCTACAATATGAAACAAGTGTATCAGAGAACCAATTTGGTTTCATGCCTGGGAGGTCTACAATGGAAGTTATTTCTTATTAAGACAATTGATAGAGAAAATATAGGGAGAGGAGGAAAAACCTCTACAGGGTCTTTATGGACTTAGAGAAAGCTTATGATAGAGTCCTTAGAGAGTTAATATGGAGGGTGTTGGATGAGAAAGGGGTTTCGTGGTGGTTCTCCTGTCAGTGTAGGATTGCACTAAGGATCAACATTGAGCTCATACCATTTCACATTGGTTATGGATGAGTGAACAAAACATCTACATGAGGAGATTCCATGGTGCATCATATTTACAGATGACATAGTCTTACTTGATGAGATAAGGGAGAGCGTAAACACAAAGCTAGAGTTAGGAGAGAAGCATTAGAATCTAAAGGATTTAAAATCAGCCGAACTAAGATAGAATATATGGAATGCAATTTTAGCAAGGAGAGTAGTAGGAGTGGGACACCAGTTAAGATTGATAACCAAGAAGTCCCTATAAAAGACCACTTTTAGTACTTAGGATCAATGATTCATGAGAGTGGAGAAATTGAGAGGGATGCTATTTACAGAATCCAAGCGGGTTGGAACAAATGGAGATGTGCATTTGGAGTTTTGTGTGATTGGCACGTGCCACTCAAACTAAAAGGAAAATTCTATAGGATGGACATAAGGCCAGCCATGCGCTATAGATCAGAGTGTTGGATAATTAAGGAACATCATGTTCATAGGATGAGCATCACAGAAATGAGGATGTTGACATGGATGAGTGGAAAGACAAGAAAGAATAGAATTCAGAATGGCAACATTAGAGGAAACTTAGTGGTAGCACCAATAGGTAACAAGATGAGGGAGATTAGACTTAGGGGACCAAAAATGGCAGTGATTAGAAGGAGGGAGGTGATGCAAGTAGAAGGTTCTAAAAGGACAAGGAGAAGGCCGAAAAGAACTTGGATAGAAGTGGTGAGAAAAGATTTAAAAACTTTGGGGCTAATGAAGCCATGTCACTTAATAGAGAGGAATAGACAAATAAGATTCATGTGGGTGACCTGTAATTGGGATAAGGTCTTGATGATGATGACGTCCTGGTCAATGACATTAGAATAAAAGGTAAGCACTGTATACAACCTCGATAGATCATTTACATATGGAGCTATGTAATTGTGAACAAGTGAGTTCTCTATTTTCTCCATTGCTCACCAGCACCTTGCAAAGCATGCATCTTCTTCTACTCAGGTATGTCAAAGGCAATCTACAAAGTACACAACAAATTACTATGTTTGAAAATAATGTATGTTATAAATCATGTAATACATGTTATTAATGTTTACCTACCTTCACCATTTCCTATATTGAATCTTTTGTCAAGGATGGCACAAGTCTCTAATCCTCAACTGTGATAGGAGCCATACTTCTTACTATAGAGTAGAGAAAACTACTATAAGAGGCTACATTTTCACCTATCTCTGGCCCCCTACTATTGTATTGTATAATTTCTTTAATTCCTTTCGACTTTCTTTGGACAACCTTTTCCATTGTTGTTAGCCCTCTACCCTTTCTCTTTTGGGTAGTGCTCATGTTGGCCTCTTATTCGTGCTCTTCATTTTTCCCATATTCTTCATTTTGATATTGTTTTTGTTCCATCTTTATGACAAACAAGAACATAATGATATTAGAACAATGAGATAAAAAAGGCCATGTATGAAAATAGAGACATGCATGAAAATAGAAACTTTTTAAGTATAGATATTTCTACATTAAACATTCCTAAAACTAAACTTATAAACTAATTAAACTATTTTGAAGATGCAACATCTTTAAGCAATGAAACCTAAACCTAGCATAGCATGGAATTAAACTTATCAATGAAGGGCAACCACTGAATATGGACTAATAGTACAAATAAAACATGCAATTAAAACTTAATAGGACTACACATGATGCATGTATCATAGAAAACTATAGATCTCACATAATTTTGAAATTCAAAGCATAACATAAAAGAGCCATGTTTATGTACCATTAATACAAGCATCATCATAATTTACAATAAGCCCCATTTCAATAATCATTCACATTCCCCACACATTCCTATTTACTCAAGATATAAGTAAAATAATGTTAACTTGCATGATTCTAGCTATCACATAGCATGTATACACACACTCATTTGCACTCATATAAACATGACTGAAACAATTTAATTTTACGTGAGAAACTGCTAGCATTCAACAATCAAGAGATATATCTCAAAGTGATCAAGCATGTATTGCTTAGTTTTGGGAGTTTTAGGTAGATTGGATGATGGTTATAGTCTATCTAGTCCAAGTGTAACTTCTCATTATTGTTTAAAATTTCACTAGAATGACTTTCTAGTCGAGAGTTTATAATAGGCTTGTGAGTCATAGCTAAAGGTGCATTTCACTTCAGAAAATTGTTGTTAATGGTTGTTAGATACAAGGATCTAATGAGATAAAAATTCTACAAGTTTTATAATTGCATGACTTTTCATAGCAAAACTAAATTTGTTTAGATAACATGTGTAAGATTAGTTAAATAGTAGAATTACTTGCATGTCTCAAGTAGTATGACCTATTGGTGGATAGCTGAAGGTGGATTTCATTTTAGAAAACTATAGTTGATGGTTGCTACAGATAGGGATCTAATGAGATACAAATTCCTTCAAGTTATATAATTTTGTGTCTTCTCATAGCAGAACTTAATTTGCTAAGATAACAAAATGTGCAAGAGTAGTTAAGTAATATAATTATTTGCATGTCTTAAGTAGTATGACCTATTGGTGGATAGCTAAAGGTGGATTTCACTTTAGAAAATTGTAGTTAATGGTTGCTAAAGATAGGGATCTAATGAGATACAAATTTCTACAAGTTGTATAATTGTGTGTCCTCTCATAACATAACTAAATTTGCTTAGATAATGTATGTAATATTGGTTAAATAGTAAAATTACTTGCATGTCTCAAGTGGTATGATCTCACGAAGTCACACACTCTCAAATCAAGAATACAGTTTTGTAGATCTTACTTCTTGGGTGTGTTTCCATGCTTCTTCTTCTCTAGAATGAGTTAGATTGATCCTAATTTATAGTGAAACCCTCCAAGCTTTGTCATGTGTTGATTTCCTCTTCTATTTGCAGCCAAGAAGGGCATGAATTGCTCCAATACATTGGGGTTTTGATTCAAGCTTGTGCGCTGAGTGAAATGATAGGCTCAGATCAGCGATCTGAGTTGGCATCATCTCTAATTATAGCCTGCAACTCCAACAATTGAACCCCACTCCGGAATCATCCTTGTGATAGGTCCTCTCCGGCAGGCTGTCTTCCTACCCTCTTTCTCTTCCTTTCTCTTCCTCTTCTTCTTCTTCTTCTTCTTCTTCTTCTTCTTCTTCTTCTCCTCCTCTTTCTTCTCTCCTTGTCGTGCTTTCCATGGCAAGTTTGAGAATAGACCTAGGTCTGTTCTTCAATTTACTTAAGTGGGAGGGGGAGCCATTATCAAAATGGTCCCCTCCTTTAGTTATTTAATAGATTCTTTTATTAAAATTTAAAACTATAAAGCAATGTTTTCACTATTTTCTATTTCATAACTACAGTTAAAAAGAGATGAATGTTACTCAAACTCAAACTTTTGGAAGTGGGGCCCAGTCAAGGAAATTACCAACCCTTTTTGAGAAAAATCGGAGACTTATTCATCAGAATTTTGATTTTAGCAAACTTAGTCTTGTTGGAATCTTTTTTTTGTGTACAATCCCATTATTGAGGTTTCAACACTTGAGTTGATGTCTATAATATTTGCACTTTGTAGAACTCCAAAAATTGAAAATTTCAATATTCTCTTTCCACTATGATTTTACATAATTTAAAATTTTTGTAAATTTTTATTTAAAAATTAGAGATGTTACATTATGATTAGTGTAATAATTGCTGATTATTCTTGGTTGTCAAATCCATACATTTCTTACCATCCACTATTTAGATCATGGATTAGGCGTCACAAGATTACTATTTTTACTATGATAGATTGGCCTGTGATGATTGTCTGATTTGTTTCATTAATGAATTAGAAATTTTTGATCCATTCTACATCAATTTTGGGTCAAGGAACTTACTGGTAGCATTTGATCATTGATTAGTCATCACCAGTACTGTTTCCACAATTTTTGCTTCACCATAAACATGCAAAAATTCTTCAAATATGCAAATATATGAGACAAGCAAAGAGATACTAACCAACACTGAAAAATCAATATCTACCATGAATATTTGAATGTAGTTCCAATTCACTATTGGGGTTTGATTGAGGATAGCCTCAATTCAGAGTGGAAATTTTAAAAGTCGTTTACTATAAATGACTTTAAATGTCTAGACTTTTAAAGTCATTTATTATAAATGAATTTACAAGTCATAGTATTTAAAATCATTTTTTTTCAAATGACTTTAAAAATTAATGTGTTTTTTACTTTAAATAAATAAATAAATAAACATATATATATCTTATATTAGTACTTTACAATATCTCACATAAATACACAATGAAACTGATTTTTTATGATAGTCAATGTTGATTCATGCATACTTTGCACACACACACACGTGCGCGCATGCATGCATGCACAGAAGTATAAACATGTGAATAAGGAAATCAAAGTATTTTTTTGTAATAATTTCTCATTAATAAAATCCATATAACCCCCTCGTATAATGTTTTCAACACAAGCATCCTCCTCACCATTACCATGCACATAATCCTCATTCTCACCAAGTACTTCAATTGATGGGATTGTTTTGGTAATATAAGGGTAATCTATTTCAGTATTTCCTAGGTCATCTTCATCGCAAAAATCCCTCGTATAAGATGATAAAATAATTGACAATCTCTTATCGCATTTCTCTTGAACATAAAATAGTTGTTTTGCTTAAGATGACAAAATAAATTGATCTTGTTGAGGTCAACCAAAGTCAATCCAAGGCATCAATTTTGATATTGTCTTTATTCTATTGCATCTAATCACACTTAAACATAGCCATAGTTCTGCAAGTATAATCCAAGGCCTATATCTCTCTTATAACCTTATAATAAATGTCATATGCCACTATGCCCTATTATCCTTTGAACTACAAAAGAATGTAGCATTGACAACTAAGATAACCTCACTATTCTATTGCACTCTTGAATTATCACAGTCTTTCATGTAAAAGTAATAACCATTGATGGCATATCCAACATATTTTATTACTTCTAGTCATGGTCCCATTGCCATCCAGCCTAAAGATTCAAATATATAATTGCTTGCTACTTCTTGCTGATCTTGAATGTGTATACATAGTAAGTAGGATATGATTATTATAGGTAAGATTATATGTATATAATGTAATTTATTAAGTACGAATCTATCATTTTACCTTTTAATGGAGCCAAGTATTGAAAGTGTGACAATTAATGCTCAAATTGTAGCCACTTCTGTTTCTTTCGTAACTTGGATTCTTTGCCTTGAGGACATTCGTGTGCTCATTATACACACATACACACACACACACACACACACACACAAATTAATGTAGAGATAAAAGAAAATATAACCATTAATAATTAATTTTTACCTAAGTGTATGATCAACTTACTCAATGTATGTTTTGAGTTCATCAAAATTTCCATGCAAAAGTTCTTCAAACATGCATACATATATGTGTGTGTGTGTGTGTGAGAGAGAGAGAGAGAGAGAACCGGCTGTAAATGAGACTTTTAAAGTTGTTTAGTGTAAATGAGTTAGAATGTCATAGTTTTTAAAGTCAATTTTTCAAACAACCCTAAAAATTAATATATTTTTCACTTGAAATGTATATATATATATTAGTACCTTACAATATGTTACATAAATACACAATGGAACCAATTTTTTTTATGATAGTCCACATTGATTCATGTATTCTTCGCACGCACACACACATATAAACAAACATGTGAACAAGGAAATCAAGGTATTTTTTGGAATAACTCATTTATCATCCTTTTACTACATATATCAAATGTTACATTTTATTAGATCTTATTAATACAATATCATGATTAAAGAGCTAATCTAAAATGATTTCATCAAAATCTAGCCCTTGTAGTATTCAATTGAAACCACTCTAGGGGGAGAGAGGTTTAAGCTTTAAGTTGTAATTTCCTCGTCCAACTTGATGGTACCATTTATCTTCATCAAACCCTAATTTTGGATGAGACCCACAAATCGTAATGTTCGCCTTTTCTCCAATAGTGTGGCTTAGTGAGAGAACCGGCTGTTGTTTGCAACAAAATCATGCATTTTTTGTTGAAATCACGACGATCTAACACTTCTTAACCCCATCATCATTAGTGACTAAACACACTTGATCCATAAAATGCAAATAGAGAGAGTTGGTAAAAAGAAAGTCATGCTAGATAAGAAGAGGTTTTGGTTTACTTATAGTATTTTTCATGCTACAAATAATCAAAATATCCAAAATAGAATCAAGAAGAGAAACAAGATAGAGATAGACACAAACACTAAAGGAAGAAGCTGTCATGTCGTCCATGAGATGAAGAACATGAACAGGAGATATAGGAACAAATGAGATGATTTCAGCCTTATATAAACAAAGGACTCTTAAAGTCGTTTTTAGAAACTACCTTAAAATTTGAAACTTTTGAAAGTGTTTCTTAGAAGATGACTTTAAAAGTCCTTAAACTCAAATTTCTTTTCATGTCTTTAAATTCACAAATTAATGCAACAACAAATAATGTTTATCATAAATTAGTGTTGAATCATGCATTTTGTACGTAATAAATACAAGATTATGTAAAAGACATAGATACCATGCAAAAAAACTTTAAACATACATACATACATATATACATATATATATATAACATGAGACAAACAAAAGACATATTAACCAAGACTCAAAAATTGATATTGACTAAAAATATATAAATAAAATTCCAATTCACAGTTGGGATTTGGTCCCCCCACAACAAAAATCAACTTAAATATATGAGCTTTAGTTTTTGTAAATATGAAGATAGTAAAAAAAAAAAAAAAAAACGAAAAGTTGATGAAAAACTTATTAAAACAAAGTATTACTCTTATATCTTTTAAAGTCATTTAATAGAAAATTGACTGTTTTTGTTTGGCTTGAAGAGAAAATTTTACATGGGAAAGGACTTTTAAAGTCATTTGAACTAAATCACTTTAAAATTTTAAAATTTTTAAAGTCAATTAGAAAAAAATGACTTTAAAAGATGCACTTTTGAAGTCATTTGATTTAAATGAGTTTAAAATTCCTTTCCTACATAATATTTTCTCTTCACAATAGACTAATGAAGTCATTTTTCTATTAAATGACTTCTTAAGTGTATGCATTTAAATTCATTTTTTCCTAAACAACTTGTAAAATATTTACAAAGTTGGTAGTGAAAATAATGGCTTCTTTATATTAGCTTTAAAAGCCTCATCTGTAGTAGTGTAAGCTACAAATTCTGACAACCTAGGTTTTTGTAACACATTTTGTAATGCATTTTTCAAAGGCGGGGCCCTTAGTAGTAAAATTTGTTTGCAAAACAAAGTAGCAAAAATTCTTTTCTTTGGAACTTGTTTTGAAACCCCAAGTCATCACTTCATACATAACATAAGTAGAATTTTTGTATAAGATAAAATTCCATTGAAGGACTATACTTTTATTAAATTCTAGAATCCATGCAGTGGTTCACAATACAGCTTGAGTATTAGTACAAGACTTGTTCAAACTACATCATCCAAATTTCAAAGCTCACCATACAATAAAAACTCTCAATGTAATACAATGCTCTCAAATAAAATACATGTCCTCAAGGGATATACCCTGATTGATTATTCTTCCAAGTCTTCTCAAGTCTTGAGCTCCTAATTCTCCTTCTCTGTATCTGAGATATTGTAAACATTGAAATATGTACAATATCTCAACAAGCTATGCTTGGTAGGGGACTCAAGAAGCATAATAATTTGACAATATAATCTTGATATTGCATAATCCCATTATTCATACTCATGGATCAATCTTTTTACTTGGTCATATATGTACATCCTTACACATGCATACTGTATACCTTGTGTGTGTATATATATATATATATACGGTGAAAACCAAGAAAAATAGTTAATATCCCAAAACATAATCATACCCAGTTTATACTAAGTAGATAGATCATCCAGACTCTGTTGGACATACTCCCTCATTTGGGCAGTATCGGTAATCCACGATTACCTGACATCTCATCATGCCATATCATAAGGCATTTAACTATGCCATGCATCATAATGCAAAAATACTCAAAGGACTACTATGCATGCAATCAGAATTTGAACTAGTGCGCCCAGATAACTACCCAATAATCCACATATACCATCCTTGGTGAAAATCACAATATCCATGCCGTATGAGGGGGACCATAGCTGTCACAGTGGTGGCCTTCCCATAATTGCCCCACCTGACTTTTAGCCTCACTTAGTCTTGGCATCCATATCATAACAAGTTTCAAAGAGCGAGTGGCCAAACCCTACTAACTCTCCTAACATAGCATCCCTAGACCTACACATGGTTAAAACAAAACCACAAGCCTCCATGCTTGTATGTAAAGTAATTCTCATATGTATCAAACAATCTATCTGTTTACTTAGGGGTGGAATATCTTCTAGTTCCCTATTCACTTAGAGTTTTTTCCTCAATTCTAACTTAACCATTTCTTGTGTTTTGGTTGCATCATAAGGGTTTTCGATGGATTTAATACAAGTATTTACATTACACTTGTCAACATTTCTAGACATAAGATCATGTATTCAATATGTATATCTCATGTAGATGCATTCATAAAATCCTCCCACCTTTAAGTAGTGATCCATCTCTTCAGATCTTCTATGATCCTGATTGACCTATGTAATTTGTAAATCCATACATACTGTCAATATTTATACAATCTGAATAATCCTATTGTTTTGATCCTATCTATATTCTTTGTTTAATCTTGTCCTTTGTTATAAAGGATTTAGACCTTTTGTCCTATTATGATCTATCTTCCTCAGATAGTGTATATCCTATTGATTAATAGATTTGATGGTTAGAATGATCTTCTAATCTTTCATATCTAAGTATTTTCTATTATAAGTCTTTGTGTATTCCTTTCTTTGATCTTGATCTTTCAAAGATCCCTTGATCAACAATTTATACTTGTTGATAAAGATCAAGGGCTTAGATATTCTATCATCTAGTTCTTCTTTGATCTAAGTTCAGTTGTTTGATCATCCCTAAGGAGGAGGATCTTGGTTCTCTTCTTTGAATCATATTTGATCGAGGGTTTGGATTCTCTATCTAGATTTGTCTACAACATACATACATAGATACATAATAAAATACGACATTAGGATTCTTGTTGTTCTTGATCATTTAAGATCCTATGGATCTTGTTTGATCGTCCTTATCTTACTTACAATTTTTATTAGGATTAGATAATTTACTAACCTTTTATGCTCTTATTATTATTATTGAACCAGTCAATGTTTTACTCATTGAAGATAACTTATTTCAGCTTAAGTCTTTACTACTCCTCTTATTTCCAATTGGCTAAGGCTTACTAGCTGAATGGATGCCTTGGCACAACGGTAAAAGTTGTTGTCATGTGACCTTGAGGTCACGAGTTCAAGGCATGGAATCAGCCTCTTACAAAAATGCAAGGTAAGGCTACCTACTTTAGGCCATTGTGGCCCGCCCCTTCTTCAGACCCTACATAGGCAGGAGCTTTGTGCACCAGGGCTGCCCTAAGGCTTACTAGCTGAATGGATGAACACAAAGTGGTTACTTCAATCCTCATGTAAGGAGGCGTTTAGACCTCATAAATGTCAACAGAAGGTAGGGGAAGAGCAAGGCTCTATTAGAGAACCCCCTTAACCACTATGTTTAGCATTCATTAGATTGACGTTAGCTCAACCTTTCATAAGGTTCCTATAAGCATTTTAACCCTATGTACTCTTTCTAATTGATTTTAATTAAATCCATGAACATTTAAAATGTCATCCATGGGGTTTGTTATTCTCTTCATTTGGGCCAAGGATTTGATAGTCCTTATATTGTCCTACTAATTATAGCCCTTACTAATATTAAGTCAACGTCATTCACTCATCTTAATTGTCCATGAATCTCTATATTCCATTAGTTTACATTTTTGCTGATTTATGCTCATTATATTTTAACAACTACTTAACATTTGAATTCACTAATAAAATTTAACAATAAATAAATCATAAACATTAAAGAATAAATCCAATATAAGTTTAACAACCATTTATACTAACATGCTTCCTATGAATGTAACTTGACCTAATGGAATAAAACTATAGTTAAACTAGCATGATCCTAAGTTATGAAATACATGAAATTTTACTACTAATCTAATGGAATCATGCTAAAGTCTCAAATTTAAACTAACATGGCCCTAAGATAATTAAATCCACCAACCTAATGACAAACTAATAACATTTAGAGGATAGCCTGCTAAAATTTAAGAATTACAATAGCATACTTCCTAATTTATAACATAAATTACATTTACAATTCTATGATAAAATAAAAGAAAATTAAACTAATTAGATTAAGATTATTAGAAACTTTTACTTATAATCCAACTATTAGAATTTAGATCTTTTCCTTTAGATCAAGGGTTTTAATTACATTTAGGGCTTTTACTTCATTAAGATCCAATGATCATATCCACTTGTTTTGGTCACATTTAATCATGATCTAACTAGATTTCATCAATATCCCATTCATACAACCCATCCAGAGGGTCTGATCATGGTTGATCTTATTGATCAAGTGGGTCCCTTTGTATTTTTTGGGTTTTTCTACTATAAAGAGTAGATTCCTCATTTTTTGTTAGATCTATCAAAATAAATCATGGATATTACTTGATTTCAATATTATATCATCATTGCATTAGATCACCAAGATCTGATCATCTCTGATCTTAAAGATTATGAAAATTAGAATTTTAATTCCTCAAAACAGAAAGTTTCTTAAAGAGTTTTATCAATTTTATGATTTCAGAAGAAAATAAACATTACAAGCTTTCCATAGCTTCTTTCTGATCTTAATTTGGAGTTCAAATGACTCTACAATTGAAGATATGAAATTCACAGTCATTCTAAGGGTCCAGATTTAATCTCGGCCCAGCAACGGGTCTGGTCGGGAGGAGCAGGTCTAGTCAGGCAGAGCAGTCACCGTGCTCCTCTTTGCCAGGATAAGTTGAACGTGCTCCCCTAGGGCTACTGCTGTCGCATGGTCATTCTGTCAAAATGTTTCATATGCGGAGACACTCTCTCAGGGAGCGTTTCCATGCAGCGTTCCATTGCAGCGTCCCAAGAGCCGGTCTTATTAGGAAGATCAGACAGTCCTTTTGGACCGTTCAATCAATTTCTCTTTAATCAAAGGCTTAAAACTTGATTAAATTTCATAAAAATTCTACCTTAGGGGTTTTGGGTTCTTCTAGATTGATTGAATAGCTCAAATTTTCCATCTAATCCCTCCATACAGAAATGAGGGGTTCTTGTGCTTACTTGATTTTTACTATTTTTAACCTTAAACTAATTTTAGAAAAATAAAAATTATATAAACTAAGATGAAATAAGTATGGGAAGAGTTTCCACCTACTTGATTGGAGAAAAACATGGGTTTTGTGGCCCAATTTAAAAGAAATATCCTGTTGATGATAAGATCGCCCGATAACCGCTTGTTTTGTGATTTCTCGTTGATTACACCATTGGATCTTGAAATTAATTTTGGATTTTTGTAGATAAGGTAGTCTAGGACAATATGAATGGTGAGATTTGACTTGGAACAGAGTGCCTAATTGAATTTTGGTCTCTTGTTCCAATTTAGAGAGAGGAGAGAAAAAGTGAAAGAAGAGAAATTTTTTAGAGTTTTGGAAATTTTGGATTGAATCTAGATCTAGTTTTGTAGGGAAAGCAAGATAATTTTGTGGTAAATTTTATGAACATTTTTGGAGGACTTTTGGGGGTGTATTTATAGATTTTTTGAAAATTTCATAATTACTTGTAATAATTATGTTTTAATTCCTTTGAATATTAAATTAACATTAGATCCTCCACTACCACCTCCTTCTCCACTATCATCTGGTAGTGGTTTGACCACTCATTATATGTTTTTTGGGTGTTGGATTCATTTATGGGCCCCACGAAGGTGTGAAAGGACCATTTTGCCCTTTATGGAAAAAATCTGTTTTATTCTCCTGAACTCGGAATTGAGCATACTTAATGGCGTTGGAATTGTATTTCTGACTACATTCAAAATATTGAAGTCTTAGATCTCGATTATGGGTAAAATTACTATTTCACCCTTTTATTCATAAAAATGGTGCAAATTAGGGGTTTTTCATTTTCACTTGGAATTGAACACACTTAGTGTCATTTTGATTAGTTTTTTGAGTAAATTCATAATTTATAAGTTTTAAATCATTCTTTAATCTTCATAAAAAGAGAATTTCCAATAACCTAATATTCTAGCCCCAAAATTTTTAAAAATTCAAACTAAATTATTTTTCTCAATCAATTTATAAAAATTGGGGTTATTACACAAACAACTAACTAAATTAAGCTAAACTATGATCAAACAATCTAACCAAACAAGACCTAAAGAGAAATTTCCCAAGTCCCATGTGCATGATCCATGGGATGGTGCACATGATTCATGGGTTAAGATATGGCCTAATTTGATGAATCAAAAGCAAACTAATATGCAATATAACTAAGGTCCTTACCAAACAACCTAAAAGTCTAAATGTGTTCCTAAGGAATCAAGCAAATAAGATGAATACGGTGCTAAAAATTAAGCATGAAGATTGAATGAAAAAATATCATATTTCAAGCACTTAAAAAAATAAAGTCAAACTAAGCATGAAAAGCAATTGAACTAGCACCCTTTATACAAGATAAATCTCAAGATATAAAGTATTTTAATACTGGAATCAAGTATAAATAATGAACATCAAGAAGCTTCGTTGATTGAACATAAAAAACGTTCAAAATTGTGTGCATAATACGTTGGCTTAAATCTAGAATTTCTGCACTCTTCAAGAGCCCAAAACTTGATTTAAATCAAAGTAACAACTCTCTATAGGAACCTTAAACTACGCTCATATAACATGCAAGTGAAATCTAAGAGAGAATCAAGAGGGCAGATGGATGGAATGATGGAACTAGTTAAGCCAATAGATGCCTACATTCAAGCAAAAATGTGGAGTTCAAGCAAGGAAAATCAATGATTCAATCTTGTCCTTCTCTTGGCTGTCACTATCATAGGAGAATTAACTTGGGTCTTTGATGAATAAGAAAGAAAAAATAAGGTGGCAGCAAAAGAAAAATAAGGTGGCAGCAACAATTCAAGGGAAAACAAGGAAGATATATAGGTCTAGAACTAAAGAAGAAAAACAAGAACAACTAAACAAAGATTGAAAGAAAAGTACTAACCTAGAATTGAAGTGCAAAAGAAAGCATCCCAAAAGAAATCTAAAGTACAAAGCCCCAAAGATCCCCAAGCTAGAGTGCAACTTTCAAGGCTTTCTCACAAAATCCCTACTTGGTAAAAAATGTGAGATCCATAATAGAGAGTTGAGTTTCCAATTGAATGAAGGCTTAATTTAAGAAGAGAAAGGGGATCTAGATCAATGTTTCAATGTAGAAAAGTTAGGTGGAGAGATAAAGTGAAGTAATGACATAAGAAAGTGATATCGTGGCAGCTGCCATGTAATTAGAAAGGGGGGAGGCGTCATCTTCTTAGGAAGGTGGCTTGGAATTTCTTCCCTTATAATTGTATGGTATTTTAGTTGTTGGAATGTGAGAAAAATAGAAATAAAAATGGTGGGAAAGATGTAGGGTTTTGAGGAGTTTTGATTTGAAGGGTTTTCCAATTAGTAAACCACTTAAGTTGCCTACTAAGCAAGGGGAGGCACCAATTTTCTATGAAGGTGCCTCTCCCCTTAATCCAAAAATGTGAAAACCTTAATTGGGTGGAGGAACAGATGGAAATGGAAAGTGGAAAGTGGGTTTTCTCTCTTGATTGGTCCACCCATGCATGATCATCTTACCTTTTACAAATATTTCTCAAAACTTTCTAATTATCCCTTGAAAATCACACTTTTAACATAAGATAATTGCTTGAAAAGTCTCCTCCAAATGTATGATTCCATGTGGCATGGCTCCATGTTGCTTGATGGCTCACTTTGATGGATCATTTCTTGATGGTTTGAATGGCGTAGTCCTTTGGCTTCAAAGTTTGAATGGCTTAACTTCCTTAGGTTTTATAATTGGACTAGGAAACCTCATGCATAGCTCCAATTTTTATGCAAAGTGGTGGAATTGCATGGATTTTTGGCATGGATCATTTTAATCACTTTTAATGCTTCTCATTGCCTTCTTGCCTGCCTTAAGATGGTCTCAAAGCTTGATCACACCTTGGATTGATGCCATTTTAGGCCTTGGTTTGATCTTTAGATCTTGATCTTCAATTCCCATCTTTATCAATCTAGGCCTTTAGTTCACCTTCTTCACACTTATGAAAGATGAAAGACCCTAATTAAATGCTAGAAATTTATGGCAATTCACATACTTACTCTAGATTAGCTCCTAAACCTACAAAATAACAAACTTTTGAATTATTAAGTTAGAAATGCACATGTTACAAATTTTTCAAAAAACCCTAGAAATAACTATGTAATTTATAACATATGGACTACTAATTGGGTAATTTTTTATACAAAATTAAATACTTATCACACTAATTGGGTACTTTTTATACAAAATTAAATACTTATCACATGTATGACTCATACATGATCATGCAAAACTGCTCAAAATGCTCATTTAATCCAACACATTACTAAACTAACCATGGTAAAACCATCAATTTAGAAAAATAAATATGTATCACAATTCTAATGGTAAAACCATCAGGTAAATGTAAGCATTAAAGCACAGTAATTAAAGACAGTGTCAGTTGATAAATTCAAATAGCATAACTATGAAAAATGGGTGGCATACAATCCTACCACCGAGGTAATGGCATATAGTCCAAACATCTAGATGGCAACATATAACCCTACCATGATGGGACTTGTCTAGACTCTCGAGAGTTACCGGCATGCCCAACATGCCCAAACTAAAACCTAGATTCCTATGCTCATAGGCCCTACTGTCGCCCAAGGTGACTACTGCAACCTTTATGTCAACTCACATATACTACACGATCTATCATCACTGGACCTCATGAGGGCTATCAGGCTACATTTTTAAAGCACTTTGCCATGAGAAGCTACTCCTACTACCTGTTGTCTCCATCCAAGGTTGGTTCAATATCACCTCAGAGGTCAGCAATCAATTGCATGGTGTAAGTTTAAAATTACTTGCAAGTACACAAATCAATTGTACTAGATGTATGCAAGAGAAATCGATCCCACAAGGAATATCATGGACTTTCAATAGATTGGATCTGGTTTAAATCTTTTATTTCTAGCCAAAGCAGATGTTATTTGATTGAACTAGGAAAGTAATTAACAATGGACAGTAAACATGCATGGAATTGGAAAGCATAACTAAGGAAACATGATGAAGATAACAATTTGTAAAAAACAAAGATTACAAACTTTCCAAACCAATCTAAAACGTAATGACTTAAGCAAGAATTCTTAAACTAGAATTAAACTAAAGATCACTCAATTTAATCAAGGAAACCACCTTAAGTACCATGTGCATGCTCAATGGAGTTGTGTGCAAGGAACTTGTAAGGATGTAGATGGATGGTGCATATGAATTTTTAGGATTACAAACATGTAATCTAAAGAAAACAATAAAGAGATTAGTTAATGTGCAACATGGGTTCTAAGCATTAAGCAAACTATTCATGGATCTAAGGGGACTTGAGTGCATGGATCTTATGGAACTGGAATGGAAATTTAACTATGGATGATGTGCAGGATGCATGATTGATTGGGCATGGAATTGTGCATGTGAATCAAGTAGTAAACTAATAAAAAAATTAAGAACTTTAAGGCATTGGAATAAGTCAAAGGAGTGTGCAATAATCATGAACTTTTCATTGAACGGAAAGCATTACAATTCAAGGTACACATGAACATAATAAGTAAGATTTATGCTTCAGTTTTTAAGAACATAAAATTGACCAAAACTTGTTTTCAACTACTCCAAAATAGTCCAATAATCACACTCAAAGTAGCATGCAAGTTAATCAAAGAAAAGTAAAGAAAAAATTGACCAAAAGAGATGAAGTGTGGAGTAAAAGATGGAAAGGAGTAATCAAATAGGCGAAGGGAAAGAAAGAAGATTCAAGGCAAAAATTAGCAAGGAAACAAAGGGGATTCAATGGTTGCCTTCTCTTGGCTGTCACCGCAAGTGCTAGCAATCTTTGAATCAAAGGAATTAGCAAAAGAGGGCAAAGCAATGGAGGAATTATACACATAAAACAAGGAATTAAATAAAATACATAAGGAAAAGAAAACAAGAGGAAAAATTAACCTTAAAAGCTTTGAACTTAAATGAGAATTAAGGCTTAAAACTTGAATGACAGCTAAACATCCAATGGAGAAGATATTGAAGGCTTGAAGTTAGCTAGAATTCTTTGACGAACAGCTAAGGAGGGGCATGGTGCTCCCTTGGTCTAAGGTAAAAGCTTGGTGACCTTCTATATATGGACACATGGGACACCTTGGATTTTTATAGAGGATTTTAGATTTTTAGGTTTGGTAGAATTATAATTCTAAGAGATAAGAGAGATATGATGAGGATAGAGATAAGGTTGAGATAGGATAGGTAATTTAGAAGTAGGACTCTAGAGTGAGTAGGGAAGTAGAAAGGTGCTAGGAAAGTGAGTTTTAAGAGTTGGATGTGGAGATTTTAGCAGGTTTTGGATGAGAAATTTGTATGAATACTAGCAAGGTGGGTGAAAAGTGGTTTTAACTTGGAAAATATGGAATTTTAAGGATTTTGTAAGGTGGGAGGTGCCACTTTTCAAGGAGGTACCTCCCCATTGTTCCCATGTCTATTTCCTTAAATAGAGGGATGTAGATAGAGATGGATATGGAGAGAGAAAGTTGGGAAGAATCTAAGGCTTGGATCTTCTTTAATTGGTTCACCTAGTATGTTATCTTACCATGTGATAAATCTTATCCACTCGCTAATTATCTCTTAAATTTTCATCATTTTTACATAGGATCATTTCTTCAAAAAGTAATCCAATCATGTGACCCCATGTAGTATGGCTCTCATGGCTTGAATGGATCACTTTGATAGCTTATTTGGTTTGGCTTGAGTGGCTAAGTCCTTTGGCTTCAAGGCTTGAATGGCTTGGCTTCATTAGATTTCCTTATTAGACAAGGAAATCTCATGTATGCTCCAATTCTCATGCAAATGTGTGGAATTTGCATGGCTTTTTACATGGGTGCATTTTAGTCACCTTTAGATCTTCTCATTGCCTTCAGAATTTCCATAAGATGATTTTGGACCTTAATTGAGCTTTTAAATTTAGGTCTTTGGTCCGCTTTTGATCTTGATCATGAAATCTTCTCTTACTTGATCACTATCATTGGATCATCTTCTTAACACCTACAAAAGAATAAAAATTCCAAAAAAATCCTAGAAAATTGTAATTATTCACATATTTACTCAAGACTAGCTCCTAAACCTATAAATTATCAAAATTTTAAAGCATTAGCTCAGAAATGCAGGTGTTATGTAATTTCAAATAAAACCCTAGAATAATGCATATAATTTATACCACATGGACTACTAATTAGGTAGTTTTCATACAAAATTGAACACTTATTGACCGCCCAACTAGTATTTTGCTAGTCTCAAGCAAAACATGTGAAAAATCATTAAAAAAAAATGGTTATCATTTTCATAGGTACTGATGATTGCATTTAGCATATGCAACAAGCCCTTATACCCTTAGTGGATGAGTTATGTCTCATGAGGATTTGCAGTGAATATACCCACAAAATTCAATAAGGCTTAGTCTCTTATTTATCTTAAAGAATTCTATTCAATTAACACACTAATGGCTTAAGCAACATAATAATGATGAATGAGAAATTATACAAGTTATTCACATACCAAAGCCATTTTATTGCATTTATATCTTGGAGTACAGTGTGTATACAAGCTATTTAAGCTTGGACTTTAAGATATTCTTATATTCCTTTGGAAATATGTCTTGACCTCAAATTCCCATTGGTATACATTTAGAAATAAAGTTCTCATAGAAATAGGGCAAACAAATTTCTCTCTTTATGTGACCAAATCCAAAGATACTAATGGTTCACATAATTTTATAAACATTTTTTAGAGAAGGATAGGATCCCTAAGAATGGATGTCATTACCAGGACCATTATGAATAGTTTGCCTTACTTCCTTTCTATTATATCCTCATTAAGGCCAGTTTCTACCTTAAGTTCAATAGGTCTTTAGATAGGAGGAAATGTAAGCTTGGGATAGGTTTTAAAAGGATGGGTAAAAGGATTCAAACTTTCAAATATGAGGTCTTGAATTGATGAAGGACAATGTTATTGCTAAATGTTGAAATGAGTATATATATTTTTTATTATCCTTTTCCCTTTTCTTCTTTTTCTTTTTTCCTTGAGGAAAATGCTATCCTTTTTCAAGACTTTGATACTTTTCACTTCTTAGAAAATTTTCCTTTTCTACCATCTCTACTCATTTTTGAAAGATAGGTATTGGATATTCAACTAGATTTCTAGGTTAAGGTAACTGGAGTTTGAAAAGAAAAGGGTTACCAAGAGGCTTAAAGGGTCCAACTAATGGCATAATTTACTGGGTAGGCTTTATGTTACTGGGCTAAAACAAGGATGGCCTATATCATTTCCTAGGTTTCTAAAGCCTATCATATTCAATAAATGTTCATGATATAAAGTTGGTACTTCTTTTGTATACTTGGAAGTTGACCAAATAAGGATATGATCTTTCAAAGCAATGTACACTGAATAAAATATGAAGTTACTAATTTTCCTCAAGGTCTCTAAGTACTACCATTTATTAGTCTAGACTATGCACTGTGTGTCATTGTGTTCCAAGATTTAACTTTCATAAAACACTTCAAGACATGAATAAGATGCAAAATTAGTCATATGCATTTCTATTACAAAGACAAAGTAGTGGAACTACTAAGCTTTGAAAAATCCAATTCTCATCATAGTAGACAAACTTTTACCTTAAAAGTTCTGAAAAACTCAAAAAACCCTCTCTTTTTTTCTCTTTTTACATGCATGAAAAAACTCAGAAATCTCATATATGTCTAAAGCCTCCAACTTGAACTAAACATTGTCTGCAGTGCTTAGAAACATAGGACTTGCTATATGATAAATTGTAATGTAGAACAATGAGACTCCCTAAAAAAAATTCCTGGGTTGCCTCCAAGTGAGGACTAAGTTTAATGTCTTCAACCAGACATATCTTATAACTGATCAAATCTAAACCTAACTAGTGTCTCCTATGCCTACCCCTAAAGATGGAGGAGTTTCTCACTCTATGTAAGAAGTTCACAATACTCAATATACATCCTCCACCTAGACATTTTATGCAGTGGTAAAAATATAGCTTGAAAGATGTAATAACACCAATTTTTGTAATTGATTAAGAAAATCAATAAAGTTTGAGTTTTAGATATTTCGGGCTGAAATATTAGAGTTATTTAGAATATACTTTTTATAAATGTATAATCAAATAATAAGACATGTAAAATTTAAATTAAACTAAGAAAACCCTTCAAAATGACTGTAAGCACGACAAATTTTGAATTCGGATGAAAAATCCTTAAGTTTCTTCATTTCTTGGACAAAAGGGTAAAATAGTAATTTTACCCAAAAATCAAAATCTCCCAAAAATCAAAATATGAGACATCAAAATTTAGAATGTACTAAGAAATATGAATCCAACACCACTAAGTACACTCAAATCCGAGATCATGGGAATAAAACCCAAAATTTTATACATAAATGGCAAAACGGTCTTTTTACACCATGTGGGGCCCACATGGGGCCCACAAGGGACCCAAAAACGAATCTTATGAGCATATCACGTGAAGTCATGGGTCAACAAACATTAGTTGGTCTTGGGGAAGAAAAATGGAGCATGGGAGACTATCATGCCATTTAATAATAAAAAATTAAATATTATAATGATGAAAGAAAGACCAAAATGCCTATAAATACAACCCCAAAAACCCTCCCAAAATGCTCATAAAATCCCCATGAAATTTTCTTCACTCTCCCTAAAAAATTAGACCTAGAGCCCTCCCCAAAAACCCAAAATTTCCAAGAGATATCTCTCTTCTCAATTTCTTTTTATTTTTAGATTGGAACAAGAGACCTAAAATCAATTAGGCACTCTGTTTTAGAACTAATTTCATCAATTTCACCGTCCAAAACTTCCCACCATATGGTAATAATTAATCCCTTAAATCAGGATTACAGAGTGCTCAGATGAAAATTGTGACTGCACCAATAGATCCAGAAGGGTCCAAAACCCTTAGGGTAGAATTTTCACAATGATGTGAGAAGGTTTGGTCCCTCAATTGAGAAGGGATTGATTGGACGGTCCAAACGGACTGTCGATCTCCCAATCAGATGGACGACGTCCCGCGAGCGTCCATGGACGCCGTGTGTGGGCGCTTTCATATTTCATCGCAGTGGACGAGCCCAACGAACCGACTCGTTCCGCCTGACTAATCTGGGCCGTCCATTCCTTGGGCCTAGATCAAATCCAGGCCCTATGAAGGACTGTGAACTTCTAGATCACATTCTGGAGTCATCTGAACTCCAAATTGAGATCGAAAAGAAGTTATGGAAAGCTTGAAACCTCTATTTTCTGATGAAATGATAAAATGGACATAATATTTAGTAAAACATTCAGTATTAAAGAAAAAAGTTTCCAATTACCTAGATCTTCAAGATCTGAGATGATCAGATCTTGAAAATATGTTTTAATAATGATATACTATTGAAATAAAGTTATATCTATGGTTTATTTGGACATACATGAGATATATTAAGGGATCTACCCATTATGGTACAAAAACCCTAAAAATACAAAGGGACCCACTTGATTAATGAGATCCAGTGTGATCAGATCCTTGGGATGGATAAAATGAATGTTGATATAATAAAATCCAAGAAATCATGGATGGCTTATGACAAAAATAGATCAATATGATCTTTGGACCTTAATAAAGAAAATCCCTTAAAAATAATTAATACCCTTAATCAAAGGAAAAGATCTAAGATCTAATGGTTGGATCATAATTAAAGGTTTCTAAAAATGTTAATGTAATTAGTTTCATTTTATATAATAGCATTTTAAATATGACTATGTTAGCATGATATGTGATTTCATTGTTATCATAAGGTGCTAGATTTAATTATCTTAGGGGCACTTTAGTATGATTTCATGCCATTCTAACTTAGGACCATGCTAGATTTCATATAAATTTATATTATAGTATGAGATTATACGTTAAGTCCATGTTAGTTTAAATTGAGTTATTAAGGTATATTAGCTGCAAATCATGTTAGAGTAATTTTAAGTACCTTGTCTCATTATCATTAAGTGTTAAATTATGTAGTTTTATGCTTTAAATTTATAATTCATTTATGGTTAAATGTTATTAGTAGATCTACTTGTTATGAGATAAAGAGCATAAAACATCAAAAATGTAATCTAATGAGAAAGTAGAGTTTCATAACACAAATAAGAATGGAGTACTTTGGACTTAATTAGTAAGGGCTATAGTTAGTAGGACAATATAAGGATTATCAAATCCTTGGCCCAACTTAGGAGAAGAATAATAAACCCCATGAATGACATTATAAATATTCATGGACTTAATTAAAATCCATTAGAAAGAGTATTTAGGGTAAACATGCTTATAGGAACCTTATGAAAGGTTGAGCTATGGTCATTCTAGTGAATGATGAACATAGTAGTTAAGGGGGTTATCTAATAGAGCCTCACTCTTCCCCTACCTTCTGTTGACGTTTGTGAGGTCTAAACGCCTCCTTACATGAGGATTGAAGTAACCACTTTATGTTCACCCATTCAGCTAGTAAGCCTTAGCCAATTGGAAATAAGAGGAGTAGTCTAGATTTAGATTTGAATAAGTTACCTTCAAATAGCACATTAACTGGTTGAATAATAATAATAAGAGCATAAAATGTTAGTCAATTACCTAACCCTATTAGAAACAGTAAGTAAGATAAGGATGATCAAACAAGATCCATTAGATCTTGGATGATGAAGAACAATAAGAAATAGAATATTATATTGTACTTAGTATGCATGTTTATTAGTATGTTTGTTATAGTTCATTAGATTAGATAATCCAAACCCTTGATCAAAGATGATTCAAGGAAGAAAACCAAGATCATCCTCCTTAGGGATGATCCAATAACTGAACTTAGATCAAAGAAGAACTAGATGATAGAAAATCTAAGACCCTGATCTTTATCAACATGTGTAGATTATAAACCAATGGATCTATGAAAGATCAAGATCAAGGAGATGGACACACAAAGATTTAGAGATAGAAAAATAATTAGATATGAATGATCTAAAGATCATTCTAAACATTAGATCTAGTGATCAATAGGATTGTTCAAAATTTATATATTGACAATATGTATGGATGTACAGATTACATCCATATAGTGATCAATCAGGATCATGGAAGATTGGGGAAAAGAGATCAATCCTTAAAGGTAGGAGGATTTGATGAATGCATTTACATGAGATATACATGATTGTACTCATGATCTTATGTCGACAAGAATAATGTTAATACCTGTATTAAATCTCTTGAAAACCTTATGATCTAACCAAGCACATATAAGATGGTTAAGGGCTAAACTATAAGTGAATATGGGACTAGAAAATATTTCATCGTTAAGTAAACAGACATATGGTCTGATATATATGAAATCTATTTTACATACAAGCTTGGAGGCTTGTGAGTTTGTTTTAATAGGCATAAGCCTAGGAGAATTGTTAAGTGTTCAATTTTGGTCAAAATAGCCATAATTTAGCATTCAATTAGATCATCTAACCGTTCAATTTTACAAAACTTAGCTTGATTTTGAATTTAAATCCAATTGACCATCCAAACCTTAATTTGTCAAAATCAACGGTCAAATGATCATTAGAGTTCATTAAATGACTAATGTACGGTTTAGATGATTCTAATTTAGTCTTTTCTTTTGCAGATCAACCAAAGGACGCATGGATTACTAAGATCAAAAGTTAACGGTGTAGATCATCTTAAAGAGGAATGGATGGACCGGATCACCCATGAAGATGGATGTGATAGTTTCCTAGAAGACAATGGAGCTAAATTTAGAATCATGGAGAAAAAGGCAACCCTTTCCCCCACTTCTTTCTTTCCTTTTCTTTTTCTTTCTTTCCTTTCTTTCCTTTTTCCTCCTTTTCCTTTTTCCTTCCTTTTCTCTTTTCTTTCTTTTTCCTTCTTTCCTTTTCTTTTTCCTTTCCTCACTCTCACTCTCACTCTCACTCTCACGTACCCACTTTCCTTACTTTTCTTCTCCTTCTCTCAACGTCTTTATCACACCATCCAATTCTTCTCCTCTCTTCCCATCTTCCTCTCTTTCCCAACTGCACCCAACTCTCCCCCACTTCCCATTCTCCCACTTCTCTCTTCTCCTCTCTTCTCCCTTGTTCTCTCTTCTCTCCCGCACCACACCACCTTGTCTCCTCTACTTCTCAATCTCCCCCTCCTTCTTCTCCTCAATCTCTCTCACGTACCCATTCTCCCAACACTTCCTCCTTCCTCCTTCCTTCTCTTTCTCTCTACTCCTCTCTTTCTCACGCTCTTTGCCTCTCACCCACAGACAAACCAGCCCCTCTTTTCTCCTACGTTCTTTCTCATCTGTTTCTCCCTTATCCCTCCTCTCTGCTATCTCCCTCTCCTTCTATCAATCCCCATCCTATTCTGTTTTCCTTTATCTGCCAATCCCCCTTTGTCCACACCTCTCCACCACGATCGCCCCAACTGCTAAGGCACTCGGGATCATCCTCCATGAAAAAAACCATACCAGACCAAGTCCTGGTTGTTTTTTCTTCTCTGCTCGCACCGCACTTGGCGACACCACCAAACCCAGATCATCGGCCGGCCCAACTCGAGTTTCCCATCTCCACTCTGCTCCCGACAGTCCAGACGATCTGCACTAGACGGCACCCAGCTGCCTGGTCCCATCTGCTCCGGACGGTACTGGGGAGAAAACCCGAAACGGGTTTCCCTTCTTTCCTCTTCTTCTTTCCTCTCCTCTTCTTCCTCCTCCGGTTTACCCTCCATCACCGTCTCCTCCTTCGTTTGGTTTTTCATAAAAACCAAATTTTTAAACAAAATTCCGGTTCTGCCCTCTCTTTAACAGAAATTACAATTCTGTTCTTTCTGGTTTATTCCATCTGTGTCCCAGTTTATACCGGTTCTGTTTTATCCATCTTTTTCTTATCCAGGAACTGTCCAATCTGAATCAGATCAATTAAGGCCTACTCCATCAACAGTTTTGCCTTAATCAAAACCAAATCTTCAATTTCTCCTTCTTTTCTCATCAGATTTCAAATTAATTTTACAGGTTCATTCTTAGGACATCTCTAGAGAGAATCAATGTCTCTGATCTTCAATATGAGATCCAGAACTCAATCTGAATTGTCCAAATCTAGAAATTACAATTTAGCCCAGATCTTGACCGTTTTGAAGAATCTGTCAAATCCGACCGGTGGATCACTAATCAAGAACTTGTTGAAGATATTTGTAAAGGAGGATCAGCTTTTAGAAGTCTAGAAGTGAATATTTTGAGGAAGATTGATCTAGGGAAGTAGTTTTTTTCATTATTTGATTTTGTTTGTTTTCTTTAAGAACTGAAAATTCTGTTTTTTTGAGAAGTTTATTAGATCTGAACATTGATTCTCATTTTAATAATTCCAGTAATTTTAAGTGATTTATTTTTAATTTTAAATAATTAGATTTTATTGAAAATCCATCATTTTAAATCAAGTCCTCGTGGGATCGACCCGTACTTCCATAAGCTACCCTACAATAGCTCGTGCACTTGCGGTTAAACAATCAACAAGTTTTTGGAGCTGTTGCCGGCGACTTAGAAAGGAGTTTTCATAAAATTTAATTAAAAATCACAAAAAAAAATCAGAAAAATAAAAGAAAATTAGGAATTCCAATTTTCAGCATTTTAGGAAATTTTTAGGTGCATTTTTCAATTAATTTTAGGGCATAATCACCTTGTTTCCTGAATTTAGTACTAATTGCTAATTTTATTTTTCAGGAAATTGGAAAGTGGAGGAATTGGGCAAGTGGATCTTCACCAAAATGGAAACTTCCCTGCTTTCCTAGAATAGGACTTTCTTTTTTCTTTTGAGTGAATCTTGTAGTGAGGATCCTTTGTAAATTGCAATTTCCATTTTAAATTTTAAAGGGTTGTATAATACAAGGCAAGTGTGGGATAAGGTGGCCCACACTTGATCTTTATCAGAAACCCCACTGTGAGTTTCCTTACTCATTTATTTCCTAGATTAGGGTTTGCATTTAGAATAATTTGCATTGTCTGGTAGTGTAACTCATATAGAAGCATCTTTTGTAATTGTTGCATTTTAGGATTTTGCATTAGTTTACTGCTTTTAATTGCATTCTTAGGGCATGTTTAATGTTTTAAGGTGATTTATATGCTGATCGAATTGCCATGGTGTGTGAAATTAATTAGTAAGGGCACCCTACCCCGATAAGACCAAGGGTGGATTTCATCACCACTGCTTGGCCCACTTAGGATAATCACCTCAAGCGCGCAAACTTTCCTTTCACATTAATTTAAAATCAATCAAAAGAGACCTATAGGGCCATCACATGCTCATAGGACCCTCTTAATAGGACGGGATTTACTATTAGTCCAGTGGCTTTTGATCACTGTGGTTATTGGGGGTTATCTAATAGAGCCTCGCTCTTCCCCCACCTCCTATTGACGTTTGTTGAGGTCTAAATGCCTCCTTACACAAGGGTTGTATTAACCACTTTGGACAGAACCTAACTGGTAAGCAGTTGTCAACTCCTAAAGAGAGGAGGAGAGCTGGTCTAGGCTAATAAAAAACGTCGTCCCCACACGAATTCAAGAGAGTCAAATATATTGCTGCTTATTAGCCTTAGAATTATTTTGTTTGCGCATCATTCTAGAAGTTAGGTTGCATCATTTAGGTTAGTTTTCTCAAAGACAAAAAAAAAAAAAAACAAAAAACAAAAAACAAAACAAAACAAAAAGAAGCTTCCCTTGTATGCACTTTTGGAGACGCGACAAAACCGGAAGGTTAGTCAAGTACGACCAAAAAGACATACAACAAGATCAGGCCACATCTATGACTGATCAATGCTCCAGGGGTAATTTACCCCATGGAAGTCAAGAGGCTCCACTTATCATGAATGAGGACCCACCACCTTTGATGGACGATGAATATCAACCTCCACCAAGGAGGAATAATCATCAACCAAATAGAGATTAGAGAAGAAACAATAGGGAGTGGGACCAACAGAGTGAACATGGGGATGATAATATTGAGGGTTATCAAAATTTTTGTGGTAGAACTTTAAAAGACTACCTTCAGCCTAAACCCCCTAGCACACCATGCTGTGTAATTCTTCCTCAGAATGCTGGTGCGTTAGAATTAAAAACAGGAGTAATCCAATTACTTCCCAAATTCCATGGTTTAAATAGTGAGAGTCCTTACTTGCACCTTAAAGAATTTGATGAGGTATGTAGTACCCAGAGAACTCAAAATATAGGTCTAGATACTGTCAGGCTTAAACTTTTTCCTTTCTCTTTAAAGGAAAAAGCAAAAATATGGTTTAATGCACTGCCATCAGGTTCCATAAGAACCTGGAATGAAATGACTAGGGAATTCTTAAAGAAGTTTTTCCCTCCCCATAAAACAAATACGCTTCGCCGTAAGATAATGAACTTTACCCAAAAGGATAAAGAATCATTCTATCAATGTTGGGAAAGGTTCAAAGAACTACAACTCACTTGCCCACATCATGGCTATGAACCATGGTGCATCATCAGCTTCTTTTATGAAGGACTAAATTTGACATGCAGCAGTTTGTAGAGATGATGTGTAATGGTAACTTTCTCAACAAACAACCAGATGAGGTGGAAGAGTATTTAGAAAGGCTAGCTGAAAGTACACAAACCTGGGCTAACTCAGAAAGAATAGAACATACAGATAGACCTAAGCCCAATAACACCCAGGCTAGGGGAGGCATGTATGCTATGTCTGAAAAAGATGATATCAATGCCAAAGTAGCATCCCTAGCGAGAAAAGTAGAAGCCATAGAAATGGGAAAGAAAAACTCAAATAAAGAAGAACAAGTGTGTAGCATTTGTGAAAGTACGTCACATCTTACTCAGGAATGTCCTACAATCCCTGCTTTTCAAGATGTACTTTATGATCAGGCTAATGCACTTAACACATATAAAAGACCTTTCTCCCCATATTCAGACACTTATAATCCCAACTGGAGAAACCATCCAAACTTTAGTTGGAAAAATGGACCTACTGCTAATGTTCCACAACCAGGACAATATCAACCTCATCAACAAAACCAAGGACTTCTTACCTTACCTTATCAAACTCATCAACCTCCTTCTGGACCTTACTTGCCCCCACCTAAAAGGCATGTTGAGGATAATCAAAATGTTCAAAACTAGGAAAGGAAAATTTCTCAATTAGAAAGTCAAATAAAACAAACCAACTAGTCCATGAATGAATTAAAAAAATTGATGAGTCAAATGATGCAAAGTATGGAAAAAGGAAAGTTCCCAGCTCAACCACAAGCAAACCCTAAGGGAGTGCATGCGGTTAGCACTAATGCATCTGATGAAACATCTAGCTCTACCATGGAACAAACTAAGGCTATTACTATTCTTAGGAGTGGTAAAAGAATTGAGAAAGATGAGCCTCAAAAGACTGAAAAGGTAGAAAAATCCATGAAAGTTAAAGAAAACTCTAAACAAAAGGACCCTGTTTCACTTGTTGATCCATGTCCTATACCTGCTCCATTTCCTCAAAGGTTGCTTCAAGCCCTAAAGCTACCTCTAATGATGAGATTTTAGAGATTTTCAAGCAAGTCAAGATCTACATACCGATCTTAGATGCTATAAAACAAATCCCATCATATGCTAAATTCTTAAAAGACTTATGCACCATAAAGAGAAAATTGAATGTCCAAAAGAAGGCATTTTTAACTGAACAGGTTAGTTCTATTCTTCAACACCATACACCACCAAAGTACAAAGATCCTGGTTGCCCCACTCTTACTTGCATTATTGGCAGCTACAAGATTAACCAAGCTCTTCTTGATTTAGGATCTAGTGTAAATCTATTACCATACTCGGTATACGAACAGCTAGGTTTGGGTAAACTAAAACCTACATCTACTATGCTCCAGCTAGCTAATCGTTCTATAAAAATATCGAGAGGGGTAATAGAGGATGTGTTAGTCCAGGTAGAACAATTTTGCTTCCTTGTCGATTTTCTAGTTCTAGATACACAACCAGTGATGAATGAGAAGAATGAAATACCAGTTATCCTGGGACGACCATTTTTGGCTACGTCCAATGCCTTAATCAATTGTAGAAATGGTGTCATGAAACTATCCTTTGGCAATATGACATTAGAGCTAAACATCTTTAACATTTGTAACCAACCTAGTGAAACTACTGATGATTTGCATAGTATTAACATGATCAATTCGGTTGTGCAAGATCAGTTTCAGTTGTCTTCCTTGTCAGACCCACTGGAGGCCTGTTTGGCCCACTTTAATGAGATTAATGAGAATGCATTAATAGAGGAAGTTAATGCTCTCCTTGATTTTGTACCTATCATGGATATAGGTAAATGGAAACCTCATTTTGAGGAGCTTCCATTAAGTGAGATCACTTCCCTTCCATCATCTGTAAAACCCCTTACAGAGCCTGAAATCCCAAATAAGCCTTTTAACGTAGAATATGTACCTAATTGGGACCTACAACCTTCATTTGAACAATCATTAGATAAGAAATTAGGCCCACTTGATTTGTTGCATGTGCCAATAGAATAGGAAAATAAAGAGTTCATTGATCTACTGTCCATACATCAACTGACTCTAAGGTACACACTAGAAGATAATCAGGATTTAAGCAAAACCATGCCTCCTCCTCTATTAATACCAGAACAATCTTTTAAGAGAGGGCATAGTCAGCTTATACCTCAATTTTAGGAAAATGTAAGGAAAAAGGAGGACCATTCACATCCATTTGGTTTAATAGAATTCAAATTTGCAGTAGTTCACATTGTTATAGAGATTCCACCACCCAAATTTTCTAGGTGGAGTTATATTGATTATCGTGAAATTTTGAAGATAGGAGATCATCAAAGTGGTCTCATTCAATTTACATTCATGGTAGTCTACTATGTTATAATTCTACCATCACCAAAAATTTCAGGGTGGATGAACTATATAGACTATCGTGAGATTTTGAAGTGGAGTGAGAAATCTTGCCATTTCATTATTGGAATCAGGAAAAATCAAAGATAAATGAGGATATATGTCTGGCTGAAGACGTTAAACTTAGCGCTCACTAAGAGGCAACCCAGAGTTTTTCATTTTTGTTGTTTTCTACATCGCCCATATTCATTTTAGGTCCTACTTTTTAAACATTGAGGACAATGTTTCTCTCAGGTTGGGGGGTGTAGAATTCTAGCAAATTCTAGTTTTTTTTTTCGATTTTGAGGTGCTTTTCCTTTTCTTTTCTTTTTTCAAAAAAAAATAAAAATTGAAAAAATGGAAAATGTTAGGTCATTTCCTATACTATGATGAGAATTGGATTTTCTGAAGTATAATCTAGATAAATTTAGCTTATTAATGGAATTGAATATGATTAATTCATCTTTTTACTCATTTTCTAAAGAATTCTATGAAAGCAAAGTCTCAGATCACATCTGTATACGCAGTTGCATATAGATAGTCTAGATTGATAAGTAATTATAACTTAGAGATTCTAAAGAAATTCAGTGGAGACCTATAACCTAAGTGAGTTTTTCGAGCTATTCATCCTTTTTGAGAGGTTATAAATATTTCTAATTTTCTTCAGCGTGCTTAAAGAAAATTGATCCCACAAAATTTCTTAATTTTGGCCAATTACCTGAATAATTAGAATATTATCTTTAAAATTCTAGAAGTTCATTGAATTTGATGGATTATAGGAAACTTAGAAAATGATTTAGGCCATCCTTGTTGTTAACCTAGAGACATAAAGCCTACCCATAAAGTATTGTTACCACTAGTTAGCCAACTTGAGCCTTTAATATAAGCCTTTTCTTTTGTCAACCAAATTATCCTTTACCCATATTAACCTAGTATAAATTATCCATTACCCATTTTCTTTGAAAAATAAGTTAGAGAAGAATGAAGAAATACCTTTTAGTTGTAATGAAAGTAGAAAGTGGATATCAAGAAAAGAAATATTCTTCAAAGTAATTCAAAAGTACTGAAATAGTCTGAAAAAAAAAAAAGTTTGAAGAATATAAAGAAAAGTCAAAAAAAGAAAAGAAAAAGAAATATTCACTTCATCAAAGAAAAAAAAGAAAAAAAAAAGTTATCAACTTTAGAAGACCTCTACTTATTTTTTAAGAAACTTTGAATATCCTTATACCCTTTCTTTGGTACCCTGTCTTAAGCCTACATTTTGTCCCAGTTAAAGACCTATTGATTCTAGGAGAAATATAGTCTTGATGAGGAAATGAAGGGACAGGATATAAAAGAGTGGTATTTCTAAATATTCACAGGTAATGGCATCCATTCCAAAGGGATCAAAACAATAAAATTCCTTAGTAACTCCCATTTTTCATGAGTATATGTGAGGTAAATTTGTTTTTATTGACTTTTCTCACATAATTAAAAGAGAGATATGATTTGAACCCTTTATCTGAGAGATTCTGTTTCTAAGCGTATGTCATTAGTAAGGATTGAGGTCAAAACATATTTTGGATGAAGTTCAAAAGTTAGAAGTTTATTTAGAGATCAAGATGATTCTATATGTAAACTGTACATGCACACACTCACTTTGAGATTTGAGCTTAATTGGAATTATTTTGGTATATGGGTAGGGTTTTGAATTTTTTAGTCATTTTTATTAGTATGCTAAAGTGATGTGATTTATTGAAGATAATTCTCTGAGGAAAAAGAGGAGTTGACTTAATATTTGAAATCTTGAAATTTGGTTTTTCGCATGTTTTGCTAGGGACTAGCAAAATGCTGGTTGGGGGGTGTGTGTTAAGTGTTCAATTTTGGTCAAAATACCCCTAATTTAGCATTCAATTAGATCATCTAACCGTTCAATTTTACAAAACTTAGCTTGATTTTGAATTTAAATCCAATTAACCATCCAAACCTTAATTTGTCAAAATCAACGGTTAGATGATCATTAGAGTTCATTAAATGACTAATGTACGGTTCAGATGATTCTAATTTAGTCTTTTCTTTTGCAGATCAACCAAAGGATGCACGGATTACTAAGATCAAAAGTTAACGGTGTAGATTATCTTAAAGAGGAATGGATGGACCAGATCACCCATGAAGATGGATGTGATAGTTTCCTAGAAGACAATGGAGCTAAATCTAGAATCATGGAGAAAAAGGCAACCCTTTCCCCCACTTCTTTCTTTCCTTTTCTTTTTCTTTTTTTCTTTTTCTTTCTTTCCTTTCTTTTCTTTTTCCTCCTTTTCCATTTTCCTTCCTATTCTCTTTTCTTTCTTTTTCTTTCTTTCCTTTTCTTTTTCCTTTCCTCACTCTCACGTACCCACTTCCTTACTTTTCTTCTCCTTCTCTCAACGTCTTTATCACACCATCCAATTCTTCTCCTCTCTTCCCATCTTCCTCTCTTTCCCAATTGTACCCAACTCTCCCCCACTTCCCATTCTCCCACTTCTCTCTTCTCCTCTCTTCTCCCTTCTCCCTTGTTCTCTCTTCTCTACCACACCACACCACCTTGTCTCCTCTACTTCTCAATCTCCCCCTCCTTCTCCTCCTCAATCTCTCTCACGTACCCATTCTCCCAACACTTCCTCCTTCCTCCTCTTTCTATCTACTCCTCTCTTTCTCACGCTCTTTGCCTCTCACCCACAGACAAACCAGCCCCTCTTTTCTCCTACGTTCTTTCTCATCTGTTTCTCCCTTATCCCTCCTCTCTGCTATCTCCCTCTCCTTCTATAAACCCCCATCCTATTCTGTTTTCCTTTATCTACCAATCCCCCTTCGTCCACACCTCTCCACCACTATCGCTCCAATTGCTAAGGCACTCGGGATCATCCTCCTCCATGGAAAAAACCATACCAGACCAAGTCCTGGTTGTTTTTTCTTCTCTGCTCGCACCGCACTTGGCGACACCACCAAACCCAGATCATCGACCGGCCCAACTCGAGTTTCCCATCTCCACTCTGCTCCCGATGGTCCAGACGATCTGCACCAGACGGCACCCAGCTGCCTAGTCCCATCTGCTCCAGACGGTACTGGGGAGAAAACCCGAAACGGGTTTCCCTTCTTTCCTCTCCTCTTCTTCTTCCTCCTCCGGTTTACCCTCCATCACCGTCTCCTCCTTCGTCTGGTTTTTCTTAAAAACCAAAATTTTTAACAAAATTCCAGTTCTGCCCTCTCTTTAACAGAAATTACAATTATGTTCTTTCTGGTTTATTCCATCTGTGCCCCAGTTTATACCGGTTCTGTTTTATCCATCTTTTTCTTATCCAGGAACTGTCCAATCTGAATAAGATCAATTAAGGCCTAACCCATCAACGGTTTTGCCTTAATCAAAACCAAATCATCAATTTCTCCTTCTTTTCTCATCAGATTTCAAATTAATTTTACAGGTTCATTCTTAGGAGATCCCTAGAGATAATTAATCACTGTGATTTTCAATATGAGATCCAGAACTCAAGCTGAACCGTCCAAATCTTGAAATTACAATTTAGCCCAGATCTTGACCGTTTTGAAGAATCTGTCAAATCCGACCGGTGGATCACTAATCAAGAATGTGTTGAAGATAGTTGTAAAGGAGGATTAGCTTTTAGAAGACCATAAGTGAAGATTTTGATGAAGATTGATCTAGGAAAGTAGTTTTTTTTCATTATTTGATTTTGTTTGTTTTCTTTAAGAACTGAAAATTCTGTATTTTTTAGAAGTTTATTAGATTTGAACATTGATTCTCATTTTAATAATTCCAGTAATTTTGAGTGATTTATTTTAAATTTTAAATAATTAGATTTTATTGAAACTCCATCATTTTAAATCAAGTCCTCATGGGATCGACCCGTACTTGCATAAGCTACCCTACAATAGCCCGTGCACTTGCAGTTAAACAATCAACAGGAATGCTATTGCTAGAGGAGTTATGATGGTTTGGCCACCCGCTCCTTGAAATTTGATGATATGATAATACCTTGCCTAAAGAGAGGCTAAAAGTCGGGTGGTGGCAATTATGGGAAGGCCACCACTGTGAAAGTCTTGCCCTCCCATACGGGTAGTGACATAATATTTTCCACCGTGGTACCACTGGTGAACAGGGCAGTTATCCGAGCGCTCTAATACAGATCAGACTGCAGCATAGCAACCTTTTTGA
Organism: Warburgia ugandensis; assembly: GCA_035236585.1. NCBI lineage: Eukaryota > Viridiplantae > Streptophyta > Magnoliopsida > Canellales > Canellaceae > Warburgia > Warburgia ugandensis. The sequence goes on along the minus strand of CP141127.1, from coordinate 50,603,931 downwards.
TTATTTTGCACTATGATGCATATGAGAATAGGCATAGTGAAATGCCTTATGTTGTAGCACAATGAAATGCTAGGTAATTGTATGTTACCAATATTTCCCAAGAAGGGAAATTCCCAGTATAAGATTAGCTGTAATACTAAATTCTGAAAATGAAGAGCATTGATCAGCTTAGTTGGGAATGATATTTGACTACTTTCACAAATTTAAATGGTTTACCCATGAAGGGTATGTGTGTATATAGATATACATAACTTACAAAGTAAAGAGTATGTTTAAGGATAATGGGATTATGAAGTATTGGAATTACATTGTCAATTATTATGCTTCTTGAATCCCCTACCAAGCATTGCTTGCTGAGATATTGTAAATGTTGTAATATCTCAGATACAGGGAAGGAGAGTTAGGAGCTGAAAACGATAGAAGACTTGAAGAGAATAATCTTCAAGGTATACCCTTGAAGACATGTATTTTTCTTTGTCGAGAGTTTTATTGTATGGTCAGCTTGAGTTTTGGATTATGTAATTTGGACAAGTACTGTAATAGATTTGGCTATGCTGTGAACCACTGGATGGATCTTGGAGTTTAATAAAAGTATATTCCTTCAATTGAATTTTATTTTGTACACAAATTATACTTATGTTATGTATGAAGTGGTGACTTGGGTTTTCAAAACAAGTTCTGAAGAAAAGAATTTCCGTTACTTTGTTTTGCGAAATTTTTTACACTCTTAAGGGCCCTGCCTTTCAAAGTACATTACAAAACGTGTTACAAAAGTCCGGGTTGTCACAGTTGGTATGAAACCGATTCATCCAGTCACAATACAGTACAAATATGTCCAAAGGAGAGATTATAATCCAAGTCTAGATTAAGATAGAAGTTGTTGTATAGAGGACTGATAGAATTTTGGTTTATGAGCAAATGCCACCAAAGAGAGTTACAAGGCAGACAGCTCAAAATACTCCAGAAGACAATATGGAGAGAGTAACAATGAGGAATGTGGAAGAGATGATGACAAGGGTGTTGAATAACCTTCTTCCTCACCTACAACAAACCCAAGGTTCATCACCTCTGTAAAAATACCAAGTACGCAAGCTCAGGTTCAACCTGAAGTGAGTGATTAAGAGATAAGTTATTAGTTGATGAGGAGTTATGTGATAAACTCATGAGTTAAGAGATAAGTATAAAAGGAGTTAACTCATTAGTGAAGGATAAGTCTTGAAAGAGTAGCCTCATTTGTTGAAGAGGATGTAAAGAGTTGACTCATTAGTGAGGAAAGAGTTAAACTCATTAGTTGAGGAATATGGAAAGAGTAGACTCATTTGTGAAGAAAGAGTAACTCATTAGTGAAGGATGAGTATAGAAAGAGTTAAACTCATTAGTTGAGAATGAGTATAGAAAGAGTTAGTGTAATGAAGGAATAGTATAGTATAAGTAGATATTACTTAGTGAAAGGACTAGAAATACTACTTAGCAAATAAGAATTCCAATAAAGGGAATAATAAGATATAGAAATCCATAGGAAAAACATTACAATAGATATAAGGTATGATGTTCAGGTCTAACCTAAAGTCCTGAGTAAACATACAAAGTACGTTAATACGAGTATGTATATAACCATTATTAAGTGAAGTATGTATATAACCATTACTAAGTGAAGAAATGGAGATAAAGAGAAAAAAGTGATAAATTGGAAAATAAGATGGAAAAAAATAATAATTCCAACCTTATAGAAAAGGTAAAATGGAGATTTATGAGAAATAGGTTTTAAAGATAAAAACATTAGAAGTATTGTAAAATTCAAAGTTAACATTAAATATATAAAGAAATATAAATGTAGGAATTAGAATTGCTACATGTATAGTATTATGGCAATTAGTTAAATGAAATTAATCATTAAAATAGAGAGGATATGGATTGAAACAAATTTAAGGAGATAGGTGAGAAAGTTCAAAATTTGTAAATGAGAATAGTTTGAAATAAATATGAGTAAGGAGTTAAGCAAGTATTTTTCTCCAAAATAAGTGAGGCAAAGGATTTAGTGGAGAAATGATAAAATTATAGAACATGAAGAGCTGATCTTTGATATTAGAATAAAATGAAAAGGAAAAAGAGAGTTAGATATGTTAAAGGGACAAAAATATGATCCCAAACTTATGAAGAAAGACAATTAAACCATGAGAATATATGGTTAACAAAGAAATTATAGCTCTATATATGGTACAACAATTATGAAATCACCAAGTTAGAAATTATAAAGGTATGACAAATCATTGTGGAAATTAGCACTAGAGGATTTTCAAGGATTAAATAATTATTGATATAATAACTTTGGTGCTATTGAAAATAATTTTGGGACTATCATAAAGAGAAGTACCTTTGGTATAGATGGTAAAATGGTCATGGAACATGAAAACAAAGAGAAATATTGATTAGGAAAATATAGTCATTGATTAAGTCATTGATTATCATGGTCATGGAACATGAAAACAAAGAGAAATATTGATTAGGAAAATATAGTCATTGATTATCATGGTCATGGAACATGAAAACAAAGAGAAATATTGATTAGGAAAATATAGTCATTGATTATCATGAAGAGGAATACATCTTATTGATCAAGGCAAATGAAGAGCTAAATATGAATAGAGATATTACTTCCAATTACATGATGGAGTTGGTGATATTGAAAGATTTAAGAAATATAGTAAGGGGAAATATATTTTTGGAGGAAAGGTGAAATAAAACATGAGAAATGAAAATAAATAAATATTGGTTGTTAAATTTAAGTTTAAAGATGATTGTGAATGAGTTATGAATCCAAATTGTTGAAGAAATAAGTGGTTAGAAATTTTAAGATAGTTTGAAGATTTTCAATCTTACATGATATTGAATGAGAAAATATCTATAATAGTTGAGGAAAAGAGCATCAAATTATATGAATGAGTTGAAAGAACAACTTTTTAAGGATATGTAGTGATTATAGCCATTTACATTATGAGAGTAACAAATTTCTTTTAGGAAAAGAAAAAGGAGGAATCAATATAAGGATGCAGAAATGATGTTAAGTAAATTAAGTATCCTTTTTCTCTATAAGGATGACAATTTTCAAATTAATTATTAATTGGGAATTGAAAATGCAACATCAAAGTATAAAATCAAAAATAAATTTTAAAGTTCTATGAGTTAGATAATAGATGTTCATGAATTTGAGGAGAATGAAATATATTGAATGAAGTGGTAATGATATATGGAAATAGATTTCAAGAAATCAAAAGCATTCAAGGGATATATGTTAGACACTTACAAAACTTGTCTTGTAAGTGTACATGTGATTAAAGAAAGCAAAGTTTAGGTTATATAAATTTTAAGGATAGCATGGAATTTGACCCAACGAAGGTGGAATATGAGATCAAAATATGAAATGACAATGACAATTAGAGAAATATATCTCTTATTGACTTTATAACATAAGGACATTCTTTTAGTGAAGTTTTTCCATTGGTTACATAAATCCTAAGTGAGTTGATAATAGATTGTTGAGAATTAAAGAATAGTTGATTATGGTGTTTGTACAGATTTGAGAAGGGATGATTACAAAGTCAATATGGACTCTTTTAATTGGAATTATCAAGAATATTGCAAATAAAGGGTTAGTATGATATGATAAAGGCTATGAGGTAAGCTTGAAAGAAGCACAAGGAAATGCAAAATCCAGAAATTTTGAAGCCTACGACATATAAATATATATGTATATATATATATATATATGAGAGGAAAAGAGATAAATATTATCATAGATTGTGAGAATGTTCTGAATATTGTTCTAAATATGAGAAAGAAATAACAAAAGAGGATCAAGAATATATATGCAGAGTTAAATGACAATATCTTGGAAGGAAAAATGTAGAAAGTCAAGTATTATGAATAAAATGGCACTCAAAGAGTGTTACAAAAATAATAGATGGGAATGAGGAAAGATTCATTACAAGGAAACTATTATTCAAGGACAGAATTTGATAAGAAGTTGTCAATAGAAGGAAATAGTAAAGAAGTATGAACTGTATAGAAGAAATAAAGTATACACTTCCAAATAATGGAAGAATAAGAAAAGAGAAAATTACTTCCGAAGATTGGAAGGTTGTTACAAAGAACAATAGTTGAAGTTATAGAATCTAATCAATATGTATTATAAGAAGTCTAAGGACTATACATAGTAGGAAAGCTATGTCCAAACTTTATATGTTAATACATAGTAGGAAAGCTATGTCAAAACTTATATGTTGAAAAAGAATGAGGATGAGCAATAGAAGGTATAATGGAAAATTGTGAAGTATGGAAAGATTGGTGAAAATTACCAGTCAAGTGAAATGGAAGGTTTTTCAAACAAAAGGGATAACTCAATAAGAGTTATTAACACTTTTTGGGAAATTCTAGCAAGAACCAGCTTTAGTATATAGTGCATTAGTAAGGTTAGTCATGGATGAGCATTTTTACCTTTGAGAAGAAGGTAGTATAGGAAAGGAATGAAAGGAAATGGGATTTCCATAAGTGGCAAGGCCACATGTGTAAGGCTATGAAAGAATTGTGAAAACTCCTAAGTGAGTTGTATTACAAATTTTGAGGACGAAATTATTGTAAGGGGGGAAGATTGTAATAACCCCAATTTTTGTAATTGATTGAGAAAATCAATAAAGTTTGAGTTTCAGATATTTCGGGTTGAAATATTAGGGTTATTTAGAATATACGTTTTATAAAGGTATAATCAAATAATAAGACATGTAAAATTTAAATTAAACTAAGAAAAACACTTCAAAATTACTATAAGCATGACAAATTTTGAATTCGGATGAAAAATCCTTAAGTTTCTTCATTTCTTGGAAAAAAGGGTAAAATAGTAATTTTACCCAAAAATGAAAATATGAGACATCAAAATTTAGAATGTACTGAGAAATACGAATCCAATGCCACTAAGTACACTCAAATCGGAGATCATGGGAATAAAACCCAAAATTTTATACATAAATGGCAAAATAGTCTTTTTACACCATGTGGGGCCCACAAGGGACCCAAAAACGAATCTTATGAGCAGCCCATGTGAAGTCATGGGTCAACAAACATCAGCTGGTCTTGGGGAAGAAAAATGGAGCATGGGGAAGAAAAAATGGAGCATGGGAGACTTTCATGCCATTTAATAATAAAACATTAAATATTATAATCATGAAAAAAAGACCAAAATGCCTATAAATACAACCCCAAAGCCCCTCCAAAAATGTTCATAAAATCCCCACAAAATTTTCTTCACTCTCCCTAAAAAATTAGACTTAAAGCCCTCCCCAAAAACCCAAAATTTCCAAGAGATATCTCTCTTCTCAATTTCTTTTCTTTTTAGATTGGAACAAGAGACCTAAAATCAATTAGGCACTCTGTTCTAGATCTAATTTCATCAATTGCACCATCCAAAACTTCCCACCATATCTATTCTACAAAACCCCCAAAGCAATTTCAAGATCCAACGGTTCAAACAACGAAAATTTGCAAGAAAGGTGGATCTTAGGTCATATCTTCATCAACAAAGTATTCTTTTTAAATTGGGCATATAACCAAGGTTTTTTCTCCAATTAGGTAGGTGGGGATACTTTCTATAGATTTTTAATACTGGTTTATGTAATTTTTAGTTTACTGTAATTTATTTTGATGATAAAAAAGGTAAAAATAAAGTAATAACAGAACCCTTAATTTAGGATTATAGAGTACTCAGATGAAAATTCTGATTGCACCAATAGATCCAGAAGGGTCCAAAACCCCTAGGGTAGAATTTTCACAATGATTTGAGAAGGTTTGGTCCCTCAATTGAGAAGGGATTGATTGGACGGTCCAAACAGACTGTTCGATCTCCCGATCAGACGGATGACGTCCCGTGCGCGTCCATGGGCGCTTTCCCATTTCATTGGCAGTGGATGCACTCGACGAACCGACTCGTTCTGCCCGACTAATTTGGGCCGTCCGTTCCTTGGGCCCAGATCAAATCTAGGCCCTATGAAGGACTGTGAACTTCCAAATCACATTCTAGAGTCATCTGAACTCCAAATTGAGATCGAAAAGAAACTATGGAAAGCCTGAAACCTCTATTTTCTGATGAAATCATAAAATGGACATAATATTCGGTAAAACTTTCTATATTAAAGAAAAAAGGTTCCAATTACCTAGATCTTCAAGATCTAAGATGATCAGATCTTGAAAATATGTTTTAATAATGATATACTATTGAAATAAAGTTATATCTATGGTTTATTTGGACATATATGAGATATATTAAGGGATCTACCCATTATGGTAGAAAAATCCTAAAAATACAAAGAGACCCACTTGATCAATGAGACCAAGTGTGATCAGATCCTTGGGATGGATAAAATGAATGTTGATATAATTAAATCCAAGAAATCAATGATGGTTTATGACAAAAATAGATCAATATGATCTTTGGACCTTAATAAAGAAAATCCCCTAAAAATAACTAATATCCTTAATCAAAGGAAAAGATCTAAGATCTAATGGTTGGATCATAAGTAAAGGTTTCAAAAAATGTTAATGTAATTAGTTTCATTTTATATAATAGCATTTTAAATATGATTATGTTATAAAGCATGCTAGTATAACATCTAGACTTTAGCATGATATGTGATTTCATTGTTATCATAAGGTGCTAGATTTAATTATCTTAGGGACACTTTAGTATGATTTCATGCCATTCTAACTTAGGACCATGCTAGAATTTCATATAAGTTTATATTATAGTATGAGATTATACCTTAAGTCCATGTTAGTTTAAATTGAGTTATTAAGGTATATTAGTTGGAAATCATGTTATAGTAATTTTAAGTACCTTGCCTCATTATCATTAAGTGTTAAATTATTTAGTTTTATGCTTTGAATTTATAATTCATTTATGGTTAAATGTTATTAGTAGATCTACTTGTTATGAGATAAAGAGCATAAAACATCAAAAGTGTAATCTAATGAGAAACTAGAGTTTCATGACACAAATAAGAATGGAGTACTTTGGACTTAATTAGTAAGGGTTATAGTAGGTAGGACAATATAAGGATTATCAAATCCTTGGCCCAAACTGGGAGAAGAATAATAAACCCCATGAATGCCAATATAAATATTCATGGACTTAATTAAAATCCATTAGAAAGAGTACTTAGGGTAAACATGCTTATAGAAACCTTATGAAAGGTTGAGCTACGGTCATTCCAGTGAATGATGAACATAGTGGTTAAGGGGGTTATCTAATAGAGCCTCACTCTTCCCCTACCTTCTGTTGATGTTTGTGAGGTCTAAGCACCTCCTTACATGAGGATTGAAGTAACTACTTTGTGTTCACCCATTCAGCTAGTAAGCCTTAACCAATTGGAAATAAGAGGAGCAGTCTAGATTTAGGCTTGAATAAGTTACCTTCAACCAGCACATTAACTGGTTGAATAATAATAATAATAATAAGAGCATAAAAGGTTAGTAAATTATCTAACCCTAATAAAAAATAGTCAGTAAGATAAGGATGATCAAACAAGATCCATTAGATCTTGGATGATGAAGAACAATAAGATATAGAATATTATATTGTACTTAGTATGCATGTTTATTAGTATGCTTGTTATAGTTCATTAGATTAGATAATCCAAACCCTTGATCAAAGATGATTCAAGGAAGAAAACCAAGATCATCCTCCTTAGGGATGATCCAATAACTGAACTTAGATCAAAGAAGAACTAGATGATAGAAGATCTAGGACCCTAATCTTTATCAACATGTGTAGATTATAAATCAAAGGATCTATGAAAGATCAAGATCAAGGAGATGGACACACAAAGACTTAGAGATAGAAAAATACTTACATATGAATGATCTAAAGATCATTCTAAACATTAGATCTAAAGATCAATTGGATTGTTCAAAATTTATGTATTGACAATATGTATGGATGTGCAGATTACATACATCAGTCAGGATCATGGAAGATTGGGGAAAAGAGATCAATCCTTAAAGGTAGGAGGATTTGATGAATGCATTTACATGAGATATACATGATTGAACTCATGATCTTATGCTGACAAGAGTAATGTTAATACTTGTATTAAATCTCTTGAAAACCTTATGATCCAACCAAACACATATAAGATGGTTAAGGACTAAACTATAAGTGAATAGGGAACTAGAAAATATTTCAGCCCTAAGTAAACAGACATATGGTCTGATATATATGAAATCTATTTTACATACAAGCTTGGAGGCTTGTGAGTTTGTTTTAATAGGCATAAGCCTAGGGGGATGCTATTGCTAGAGGAGTTATGATGGTTTGGCCACCCGCTCCTTGAAATTTGATGATATGATGATACCTTACCCAAAGAGAGGCTGAAAGTCGGGTGGTGGCTATTATGGGAAGGCCACTACTGTGAAAGTCTTGCCCTCCCATATGGGCAATGACGTAATATTTTCCACCATGGTATCAGTGGTGAACAGGGCAGTTATCCGAGGGTGCTAATATGGATCAGACTGCAGCATAACAACCTTTTTGATTATTTTACACTATGATGCATATGAGAATAGGCATAGTGAAATGCCTTATGTTGTAGAACAATGAAATGCTAGGTAATTGTATGTTACCAATATTTCCCAAGAAGGCAACTTCGCAATATAAGATTCGCTGTAATACTAAATTCTCAAAATGAAGAGAATTGATCAGCTTAGTTGGGAATGATATTTGACTACTTTCATAAATTTAACTGGTTTACTCATGAAGAGTATGTATGTATATAGATATACATAAATTACAAAGTAGAGAGTAGAGACATGAATATGTTGAGGGATAATGGGATTATGTAGTATTGGAATTACATTGTCAATTATTATGCTTCTTGAATCCCCTACCAAGCATTGCTTGCTGAGATATTGTAAATGTTGCAATATCTCAGATATAGTGAAGGAGAGTTAGGAGCTAAAGACGATAGAAGACTTGAAGAGAATAATCTTCAAGGTATACCCTTGAAGACATGTATTTTTCTTTATTGAGAGTTTTATTGTATGGTGAGCTTGAGTTTTGGATTATGTAATTTGGACAAGTATTGTACTAGATTTGGATGTACTGTGAACCACTGGATGGATCCTGGAATTTAATAAAAGTATATTCCTTCAATGGAATTTTATTTTGTACACAAATTGTACTTATGTTATGTATGAAGTGGTGACTTAGGTTTTCAAAACAAGTTCTAAAGAAAAGAATTTCCGCTGCTTTGTTTTGCAAAAAAAAATTTACACTCTTAAGGGCCCTACCTTTCAAAATACATTATAAAATGTGTTACAAAAAGCTGGGTCGTCACAGTTGGTATCAGAGCGATTCATCCAGTCACAGTATAGTACAAATATGTCCAAAGGAGAGATTATAATCTAAGTCTAGATTAAGATAGAAGCAATTGTATGGAGGACTGATATAATTTTGGTTTATGAGCAGATGCCACCAAAGAGAGTCACAAGGCAGACAACTCAAAATACTCCAGAAGACAATATGGAGAGAGTAACCATGAGTAATATGGAAGAGATGATGACAAGGATGTTAAGGAACCTCCTTCCTCACCTACAACAACCCCAAGGTTCATCACCTCCTGTTGAAATACCAAGTACGCAGGCTCAGGCTCAGCCTGAGATGAGACATACTACACCAACACCACCACCAGCTACTCCCACACTAGGACAAGGGCAATCTTCCCTTGTACCAAGTGAAGAAGTTGGAAAATCCCCATTAGCATTAGAAAAAGTTGACAAAATGATGGAGAGATTTCAAAAGATGACTACAGTGTATAATGGCAAGGGTGAAGCTAAAAAGGCTAAGGAATGGATATATGAAGTTGAAAAGACTTTTAGTACACTACGTACTCCTTCAGAGTAGAAGGTAAAATTTGCCACATACTTATTCAAACAAGAAGCTGCATTTTGGTGGAGATCAGCTAACAACACCTTTTTCTCGAATTCTGAAGATATTACATAGGAAGAATTTAAGGAAGTATTCAACCATAAATATTTTCCTTCTCATGTACAACAAAGGAAGTTGATAGATTTTTTGGACTTAAAGCAAGGGAATATGTCAGTGGTGGACTATGATAACAAGTTCACACAACTAAGGAGATTCGCAACTCATGTGTGTAACACAGAAACACACACTGTAGATCGATTCATTGAAGGGCTACACCCAGGGCTGAAAATAAAGGTGCTGGATACTAAACCCACTACCTTGGCAGACTGTGTGAAAATGGCCTCCAAGTTTGAAGAAGAGTACAAAAAGGGTTAAATTACGAAGTTCAGTGGAGGAGGAAACAATAACCCAAGGCCTTTCCAGAAGAAAAAAAGAACTTGGAACAATTTTAAGCCTCAAAGAAATCAAAGGAACAATGCACCAAGGCCAAATAGACAGCCATGCCCAAGATGTAGAAAATTTCACTAAGGCAATATCTGCCCATGACCTATACAACAACAACCACAATGATTTCCAATCAAGTGCCACAATTGTGGGGAGTATGGACATGTTGCCACCCACTGTACCAAACCATTGGCAATCAGGGAGACAAAACTAGAAATTGATCCTTGACACCAAGGAAGGGTCTTCGCCATCAGTGATTGCCAAGCTGAACCATCCAATGCGGTAATTGAAGGTACACTACTTGTAGTAGACAACTATGCCAAAGTACTGTTTGATTCTGGATCTACGCATTCCTTTATATCTTGTGAATTTGCATCTAGTATGCAACTATCAGTGAAAAACTTGGGATTTGATCTAGATGTAACAACTCCAGTTGGAAAAATAGTTAAACTACAAGAATACTTGCATAATGTACCTCTAGAAGGATTAGGCAAAAGAATGGACATAGACCTCATTTTATTGAACATGGAGGATTTTGACATCATACTAGGTATGGACTAGTTAGCAAAATACTGGGTAGTTATGGACTGTCACAAGAAGAAACTCACATTTAGTATACCAGCGGAGAAAGTATTAATACTGTATGGGAAACACAATGACTTAGACAAATCCATCATCTCAGCTATGAAGGCAGTCAAACATATGTCCAAGTGGTGTCAGGCATTTCTAGCAACAGTGGTTTCCTTAGATGTTGAATAGCTCAGGATAACAGAAATTGAAGTGGTTAGGGAATTCCAAGATGTTTTACTAAAGAACTACCAAGGTTACCCCCACACTGAGAAATTGAGTTTACCATTGAAGTAATTCTTGGTACAACTCCAATTTCTAAAGCACCTTATAGGATGGCCCTAGCAGAGTTGAAAGAGTTAAAAGGACAATTGCAAGAATTGTTAGAAAAAGGGTTTGTTAGACCAAGTAGTTCACCATGGCGAGCACCAGTAATATTTGTGAAGAAGAAGGATGGGTCAATGAGATTATGCATTGATTATAGAATGTTGAACAGTGTCATAGTGAAAAATAGGTATCCCTTACCTCGCATTGATGATCTCTTTGATCAACTCTAATCTGCTAAGGTCTTTTCTAAAATTGACCTTAGATCAGGATATCATCAATTGCGTATTAAGGATGAAGACATACCCAAGTCAGCATTTAGAACTCGATATGGGCATTACGAGTTTCTAGTCATGTCTTTTGGGTTGACCAATGCACCAACAGTGTTTATGGATTTGATGAATAGAATCTTCAAAGAATTTTTGGATAAATTTGTGATTGTATTTATAGATGATATACTGATTTACTCTACCAGTATCAAAGAACATCAAGAACACTTATGAATTGTACTAAATACCCTCAGAACACATAAACTGTTTGGTAAATTTAGTAAGTGTGAATTCTGGTTAGAGAAGGTCAATTTTTTAAGTCATGTAATTTCCAAGAATGGAGTAGAAGTGGACCCCACCAAGATTGAAGCAGTAATGAATTGTGAGAAACTTAAAATAGTAACAGAAATACGTAGTTTTCTTGGATTACCAGGATACTACCATAGATTCATTCAAGGGTTCTCTCGTCTAGCTCTTCCTATGACTTCCTTGACAAGAAAGGGGGTACAATTCACTTGGTCAGAAGAATGTGAAAATAGTTTTCAAGAGCTAAAGAAGAGGTTAACTACAGCACCAGTATTGACTTTGCCAGCTGGGAGTGTGTGATATGAAATGTATTGTGATGCTTCAGGCAAAGGGTTAGGAGGTGTGTTGATGCAAAATGGGAAGGTCATTGCTTATGCATTTATACAATTGAAGAAACATGAAATAAATTACCCAGTACATGACCTAGAATTGGCAGTTGTGGTTTTTGCATTGAAAATTTGGAGACATTATTTGTATGGAGAAAAATTCAATGTATTTATAGACCATAAGAGTCTAAAATACATCTTCACTCAGGCTGATTTGAATATGAGACAAAGAAGATGGATAGAGTATATCAAAGACTACGATTTTGCCATCCAATACCATCCTGGAAAGGAAAATGTAGTAGCTGATGCATTAAGTAGATAACCAAGAGCTCTACTCACAAACATCACAATTAAATCAGCTTTTGTAGAAAGAGTCCTTAAAGCCCAAGAAGAAGATACAGCAACTCAGGAATTGTGTGAAAAGAAAGGATTTGTTAAGGGTACAGATGGGGGCATACGTTTTCAGGAGAGATTGGTGGTTCCTTCAAATACATGTTTAAGAAAGGAACTGATACAAGAAGCCCATCAGTTAAAGTTTTCTGTGCACCCTAGAGGTACAAAGATGTATCAAGATTTAAAAAGAAACTTTTGGTGGGAAGGCATGAACAGAGAAATAGGAGAATTTGTGGCTAAATGTCTAAATTGTCAACAAGTAAAGGCTAAACACCAAAGACCAATTGTAATGTTACAAACATTGGAACTTCCAGAATGGAAATGAGACAATATCACTATAGATTTTGAAGTGGGATTGCCAAGGACCCGGGCAGGCCATGACATGATTTGAGTGGTTGTGGATAGGCTAACAAAGTCAGCACATTTCCTTCCAATTAGACAAAACCAATCAGTTGACAGTCTGGCTAAGTTATACATCAAAGAAATAGTAAGACTTCATGGGATTCCACTATCCATTATCTCAAATAGGGATGGAAGATTTACTTCGAGATGTTGGAAGAGTGTACAACAAGCCTTGGGAACCTCACTTAAACTCAGTATAACATTTCACCCTCAAACAGATGGTCAATCAGAAAGGACTATTCAAACCTTAGAAGATATGTTGAGAGCATGTGCATTAGATTGGAAAGGGAGTTGGGATGAACATCTTCCTTTAGTAGAATTTGCATATAACAACAGTTTTCAGGCAAGTATTGGTATGGCACCATATGAAGCATTGTATGGACGGCCATGTCGATCACCAACCTGTTGGAGTGAAGTTGGAGAAAGAAAGCTAATAAAGTCAGAACTAGTGGAACACTGTGTAGACAAGGTCAGATTGATACAGAAGAGGTTGTTAACAGCACACGGTCGACAGAAGAGTTACGCAGATAAAAGATGTAGAAACCTGGAATTTAATGTGGGGGAGCACATATTTCTAAAGGTATCACCTGTCAAAGGAGTAATGAGGTTTGGAAGCAAAGGAAAACTTTGTCCTAGATTCATTGGTCCATTTGAAATCTTAGAAAGAGTTGGTCCAGTGGCCTACAAATTAGCCTTACCACCCCAACTCTCAGAAATACATAGTGTCTTTCATGTGTCTATGCTAAGGAAATACCTCCAAGATGATACTGATGTACTTTAAAGGGTGCCAGAAGAACTAAAGCCTGACCTAACCTTTGAAGAGAAGGCAGTATGAATTCTGAATCGCAAGGAACAGAAGTTAAGAACCAAAAGCATTCCGTTAGTTGAAGTCCTGTGGCAACATCACTCTGTTGAGGAAGCCACATGGAAAACGAAAGTAGAAATCAGGAAGACACAACCTAGTTTGCATGAGTAAGTATTGTATTACAAATTTCGAGGACGAAATTATTATAAGGGGGAGATTGTAATAACCCCAATTTTTGTAATTGATTGAGAAAATCAATAAAGTTTGAGTTTTAGATATTTTGGGCTAAAATATTAGGGTTATTTAGAATATACTTTTTATAAAAGTATAATCAAATAATAAGACATGTAAAATTGAAATTAAACTTAACAAACCCTTCAAAATGACTATAAGCACGACAAATTCTGAATTCGGATGAAAAATCCTTAAGTTTCTTCATTTCTTGGGCAAAAGGGTAAAATAGTAATTTTACCCAAAAAATCAAAATCTCCCAAAATTCAAAATATGAGACATCAAAATTTAGAATGTATTGAGAAATACAAATCCAACGCCACTAAGTACACTCAAATCTGAGATCATGGGAATAAAACCCAAAATTTTATACATAAATGGCAAAATGGTCTTTTTACACTATGTGGGGCCCACATGGGGCCCACAAGGGACCCAAAAACAAATCTTATGAGCAGTCCATGTGAAGTCATGGGTCAACATACACCAACTGGTCTTGGGGAAGAAAAAATGGAGCATGGGAGACCTTCATGCCATTTAATAATAAAAAATTAAATATTATAATCATGAAAGAAGACCAAAATGCCTATAAATACAACCCCAAAAATCCTCCAAAAATACTCATAAAATCCCCACGAAATTTTCTTCACTCTCCCTAAAAAATTAGACCTAGATTCCTCCCCAAAAACCCAAAAATCCCAAGAGATCCCTCTCTTTTCAATTTCTTTTTCATTTTAGATTGAAACAAGAGACCTAAAATCAATTAGGTACTATGTTCCAGATCTAATATCATCAATTTCACCGTCCAAAACTTCCCACCATATCTTAGCTACAAAACCCCCAAATCAATTTCAAGATCCAACAGTTCAAACAACGGTAATTTGCAAGAAAGGTGGATCTTGGGCCATATCTTCATCAAAGGGTATTTCTTTTAAATTGGACATATAAACAACGCTTTTTCTCCAATCAGGTAGGTGGGAATACTTTCTATAAATGTTTACTACTGGTTTATGTAATTTTTAGTTTACTGTAATTTATTTTGGTAATAAAAAGGTAAAAATAAAGTAAACACTAGAACCCTTAATTCAGGATGATGGACTACTCAGATGAAAATTCTGACTGGACCAATCGATCCAGAAGGGTCCAAAACCCTTAAGGTAGAAGTTTCACAATAATCGTAGATGTTTTAGGACCTCAATTGAGAGAGCATTGATTGGACGGTCCAGAATGGACTGTTCGATCTCCAGATCTAACAGCGCCCAAGACACACACGTGACGCAGCATCGGAAATGGCGCACGCAAAAACATTCTGCGGTTACGCTGAGCATCGGACATCATCCCAAGCGGCACAACAGCGCGTCCGTCAAAACAACGAGCAGACGCGCTCGACAAGCATCCCGCTCGTCCCGTTCGCGTTGGTGGACATCCCAGACAGGCACTTCCATCGTGCTTCTGTGGCGGATACGCTTGATGAGTGGGAGCATTCCACCCGGCTTGGTTTTTCGTCTGAAAGATCAAGGCCGTCCGTTCCTTGGGCCCAGATCAAATCTAAGCCCTAGAAAGGACTGTGAACTTCCAGATCAAATTTTGGAGCCATCTGAACTCCAAATTAAGATCGGAAAGAAGCTATGGAAAGCTTGAAACCTATATTTTCTGATGAAATGATAAAATGGACATAATATTTAGTAAAAAATTTTGTATTAAAGAAACAAGTTCCCAATTACCTAGATCTTCAAGATCTGAGATGATCAGATCTTGAAAATATGTTTTACTAATGATATACTATTGACATAAAGTGATATCTATAGTTTATTTGGACATATATGAGATATATTAAGGGATCTACCCATTATGGTAGAAAAACCCTAAAAATTCAAAGGGACCCACTTGATCAATGAGATCAAGTGTGATTAGATCCTTGGGATGGATAAAATGGATGTTGATATAATGAAATCCAAGAAATCATGGATGGATTATGACAAAAATGGATCAATATGATCTTTGGACCTTAATAAAGAAAATCCCCTAAATATAACTAATACCCTTAATCAAAGGAAAATATCTAAGATCTAATGGTAGGATCATAAGTAAAGGTTTCTAAAAATTTTAATGTAATTAGTTTCATTTTATATAATAGCATTTTAAATATGATTATGTTATAAAGCATGCTAACATAACATTTAGACTTTAGCATGATATGTGATTTCATTGTTATCATAAGGTGCTAGATTTAATTATCTTAGGGACACTTTAGTATGATTTCATGCCATTCTAACTTAGAACCATGCTAGAATTTCATATAAGTTTATACTATAGTATGAGATTATACCTTAAGTCCATGTTAGTTTAAATTGAGTTATTAAGGTATATTAGTTAGAAACCATGTTATAGTAATTTTAAGTACCTTGCCTCATTATCATTAAGTGTTAAATTATGTAGTTTTATGCTTTGAATTTATAATTCATTTATGGTTAAATGTTATTAGTAGATCTACTTGTTATGAGATAAAGAGCATAAAACATTAAAAGTGTAATCTAATGAGAAAGTAGAGTTTCGTGGCAGAAATAAGAATGGAGTACTTTGTACTTAATTAGTAAGGGTTATAGTTGGTAGGACAATATAAGGATTATCAAATCCTTGGCCCAAACTAGGAGAAGAATAATAAACCCCATGAATGACATTATAAATATTCATGGACTTAATTAAAATCCATTAGAAAGAGTACTTAGGGTAAACATGCTTATAGGAACTTTATGAAAGGTTGAGCTATGGTCATTCTAGTGAATGTTGAACATAGTGGTTAAGGGGTTATCTAATAGAGCCTCGCTCTTCCCTTACCTTCTGTTGACGTTTGTGAGGTCTAAACGCCTCCTTACATGAGGATTGAAGTAACCATTTTGTATTCACCCATTCAGCTAGTAAGCCTTAGCCAATTGGAAATAAGAGGAGCAGTCTAGATTTAGGCTTGAATAAGTTACCTTCAACCAGCACATTAACTGGTTGACTAATAATAATAAGAGCACAAAAGGTTAGTAAATTATCTAACCCTAATAAAAACAGTAAGTAAGATAAGGATGATCAAACAAGATCCATTAGATCTTGGATGATGAAGAACAATAAGATATAGAATATTATAGTGTACTTAGTATGCATGTTTATTAGTATGCTTGTTATAGTTCATTAGATTAGATAATCCAAACCCTTGATCAAAGATGATTCAAGGAAGAAAACCAAGATCATACTCCTTAGGGATGATCCAATAACTGAACTTAGATTAAAGAAGAACTAGATGATAGAAGATTTAGGACCCTGATCTTTATCAACATGTGTAGATTATAAATCAATGGATCTATGAAAGATCAAGATCAAGGAGATGGACACACAAAAACTTAGAGATAGAAAAATACTTACATATGAATGATCTAAAGATCATTCTAAAAATTAGATCTAGTGATCAATAGGATTGTTCAAAATTTATATATTGACAATATGTATGGATGTGCAGATTACATACATCAGTCAGGATCATGGAAGATTGGGGAAAAGAGATCAATCCTTAAAGGTAGGAGGATTTGATGAATGCATTTACATGAGATATACATGATTGAACTCATGATCTTATGCTGACAAGAGTAATGTTAATACTTGTATTAAATCTCTTGAAAACCTTATGATCCAACCAAACACATATAAGATGGTTAAGGACTAAACTATAAGTGAATAGGGAACTAGAAAATATTTCAGCCCTAAGTAAACAGACATATGGTATGATATATATAAAATCTATTTTACATACAAGCTTGGATGCTTGTGAGTTTGTTTTAATAGGCATAAGCCTAGGGGGATGCTATTGCTAGAAGAGTTATGAGGGTATGGCCACCCGCTCCTTGAAATTTGATGATATGATGATACCTTGCCCAAAGAGAGGCTAAAAGTCGGGTGGTGGCAATTATGGGAAGGCCATCACTATGAAAGTGTTGCCCTCCCATACGGGCAGTGACATAATATTTTCCACCGTGGTATCCGTGGTGAATAGCATAGTTATTCGAGCGCGCTAATATGGATCAGACTGCAGCATAGCAACCTTTTTGATTATTTTGCATTATGATGCATATGAGAATAGGCATAGTGAAATGCCTTATGTTGTAGCACAATGAAATGCTAGGTAATTGTATGTTACCATTATTTCCCAAGAAGGGAAATTCCCAGTATAAGATTAGCTGTAATACTAAATTTTCAAAATGAAGAGAATTGATCAACTTAGTTGGGAATGATATTTGACTACTTTCATAAATTTAATTGGTTTACTCATGAAGAGTATGTATGTATATAGATATACATAAATTACAAAGTAAAGAGTAGAGACATGAATATGTTGAGGGATAATGGGATTATGTAGTATTGGAATTACATTGTCAATTATTATGCTTCTTGAATCCCCTACCAAGCATTGCTTGCTGAGATATTGTAAATGTTGTAATATCTCAGATACAGGGAAGGAGAGTTAGGAGCTGAAGACGAGAGAAGACTTGCAGAGAATAATCTTCAAGGTATACCCTTGAGGACATGTATTTTTCTTTGTTGAGAGTTTTATTGTATGGTGAGCTTGAGTTTTGGATTATGTAATTTGGACAAGTATTGTACTAGATTTGGCTGTACTGTGAACCAGTGGATGGATCTTGGAATTTAATAAAAGTATATTCCTTCAATGGAATTTTATTTTGTACACAAATTATACTTATGTTATGTATGAAGTGGTGACTTGGGTTTTCAAAACAAGTTCTAAAGAAAAGAATTTTCACTGCTTTGTTCTGTGAAATTTTTTTACACTCTTAAGGACCCTGCCTTTCAAAATACATTACAAAACATGTTACAAAAACCCGGGTCGCCACATAGTATTTCCCCCTATTCCAAGGTTTAAAAGAATCTATTGTTTTGTGGAAATAGATAAGAAACTAATATGGCATGGTGAGGAGAGAGTAGTTGATAGCTATGTTTGACATTCAATAGATAACTCAGCTAAGAAGCTTGTGGACTTCATGTAGCCTAGTTTTAGCATTGAGCCTAGAAACTATGACTCTCAATATCTACTAAGGGGATTAATTTTTAGGGTTCAATCAACAGCAAGTATAGTTATTCGCCTGTTATAATGGTCTATTTCAACCTTCCACTATTTCTATGAATGAAGAGGAAGTTCACGATGTTAACTATGTTGATATAGGGTCTCAAGCAATAGGGATCAACATTGACATATACTTGGTTCGGTAATTTGTGTGGATGCATTGTTAAGGCATACAATGCTTGTTTGATATCATGTCATATGACTTAAACATGGAAGGAAAATGGCATTTTTTAGCCATAGAAGATGGCTGCATAGGCACCATCCATATTGTTTTAAGAAGGAAAATTTAATGACAATGTAAAGATAAGAACACCTCCATATATTTTGATAGGATGACAAGTATTGGAACATGTTGAAAACCATAATGTCTTGTGGAGGAAGAAGAAAGCAACTAAACATGCATGTGAAAGTAACTCTAAAATTTGTTGAAAGAAGATGTCAATGTTCTTTCCACTTGCATAGTAGAAATCCCTACATCTATGCCATGTACTTAATGCCATGCACATTGAGAAGAATGTGTGCAAAAGCTTGACTGGTACCTTACTTGACATGCCAGAAAAAGGATGGACTTGCAACTCAAATGGATCTTATGAAAATGGGTTGAAGAGAGAGTTGCATCCATAGGATAGGGATAATCAAGGAACATACTTAATGAGAGCAATTATAGGCTTAACAGAGAGAAGAATAGTGTTTAAAACCTTATCCATGATCAAAGTCCCAAATGAGTACTCTTCAAACTTTAGAAACATTGTGTCTAGGGTAGAGCTAAAATTGCTAGGGATGAAGTTGCACAATTGTCATGCATTGATGTAACAACTCTTGCCTATAGCAATATAATTAGTGTTATCAGTCAATGTTAGAGGATTAATTACAAAATTCTGCTTCTTCTTCAATGCTTTGTGTAAGAAGTTGGTAGATCTTTCAAAATTACAAGAAATCCATGAACATTTAGTGAAAACATTATATGAGCTTGAGACAATCTCCCCATTATCCTTCCTTAAACACTTAACAATACACCTCCTTGATGAGGTCACACTCTATGGCCAGTTTACTTGTGATGGATGTACCCATTTGATAGGTACATAAATATTTTAAAAGGCTATGTACAAATTAGCTAAAGGGGTGTGTAGTAGAATGTTACATTGTAGAGGAAGTGGTAGAATTTTGCATATAGTACTTATCTGAAATGGATTCTATTGGAATCCTGAGAAAGATACAATCAGTTACATTTCTTAATCCAAAAATTTATGAATCTCTTTTGAGTGGAATGAGACTTAGAACACCTTTATATCCTACAAAATAGTGTTGATGAAGTCCAGCCCTACATTGAGTAAGTTGATCGCACTCAACTCTCTCTCTCTCTCTCTCTCTCTCTCTCTCTCTCTCTCTCTCTCTCTCTTTCTCTCTCTTAATTTGTATATATATTGATCACATAGGTAAAATCAAGTTATGAGCACTGTCCAACTTTCAATGCTTGGCTTAGTCAAAAGGTAAAATCAATTAATTCACACTTCTTATAAGTTACATACTGTATATTATTATACTTAATTACAACAATCATATCCATATATATATATATGTATGTTCAAGATCGGTGAGATGTTCTAGGTAATGGTATATCCTAATCCTTGGGCTAGATAGTCATGGGATCATGACCAGAAGTAATAAGGTATGATGGATATGCCATCAATAACTACCATTTTTAACAAATGACCATGATAACTCAAGAGCACAACAAAATATCAGGGTGAGCTTAGTTGTAAATGCTACATTCTTTTTTGGTTTGAAAATTAACATGCCAATAGTGGAAAATGATACTTATTAAGGGATTATAAGGAAGATATGGGCGTTGCATTATACTTGCAAAACTATGGTTGTGTTTAAGTGAAATTGGGTGGAATATAATGAAAACAACATTAGAACTAATCAGTTCTAAAGATTGGTATAAAAATAATTAGTTTATTTTGGCATCTCAATTGAAGCATGTATTTTATGTGCAAGACAAATGTGATAAGAGATGGCCAATTGTCATATCAACCTTCTTGAGGGATATTTTTTATGAAGATGACCTAGGCAATATTGCAATAGATTACTCTTGTGTTACCAAAATAATTGAATCAATTAATATACTTGGCGAGAATGAGGATTATGTGTTTGATACTGGTGAGGAGAGTGCTTGTGTTGAAGACTATATATGAGAGGGCAAATTAAGATGTAAATAAATTGAAATACAATTGAAGGAGTTGAAGGAGTTATCACAAAAATTATAAGTGCATATATTTGTAGTTATGTATGATGCAGGTTCATCAAGAGTAAGCGAGCCCGAGAGTATTATGCATGTTGCATTGAGCAGGGAGTTAAACATTGTAATTTCTTCATAACGAAACTTGTATGGTAATGTTTTTCAATTCATTGCTCATAACCAACTTTAAATGAGATTTTATGGAGTTTTCAAGTCATTCTTCTAGAACTGACTTTAAAAGTGTCCATGTTCTTTGTGAAAACTTAATATCATCTCATTTTTTCCTATGTTCCCCATCCAGTCTCTTCTTTTAGAGGGCAGAATACAACCTCCTCCTCCTCCTCCTCTCTCTCTCTCTCTCTCTCTCTCTCTCTCTCTCTCTCTCTCTCTCGTCACTCTTCTATAATCCATTTTTGAGATTTTGACTATTTGTAGCATAAAAAACATGGTCACCATCTTGTTGTCATTCATTTTAGTTCTTTCTTTAACTATCCATTTATGGCCTCCTATTCTTCTCTCACTATATACCATCACCCTCCTGCCATTCATTTGTGAGATTTTGGCTGTTTGTAGCGGTTTGTTTCATCCATTTTTCTTATTAGTAATTCCATGTAGAATATTGTGGATGAACTAGGTTTTGTAACTGTAGATGTTAGGGTTAAGATCTTAGTTAGATTGTCATGATTCAGACAAAAATCATTCCATTTAAATGGAAAAAGAAACTACTTCTTGATCTAACTATCATAAGAGAATGGGCGCACCTCATGCATGGTTTGATGTTGAGAAATTTTCTTCTTCTGATGAAAGAGATGAAAAGTTGGTCACAAAAGGCTATACAAACTCCAAATCATGAGGCACTGGATCTTAAAACCTCATCATGGCAGTGGATGTCTACATTGAAGTTTTACCATCAAAGGAACTATGAAATTGTGGTGTGACCTGATACTAAGAGGCTAGATTTTTATGAAATAGTTCCATATTATCTCTTTGATCATGTGATAGCTTATATTAATAAGATGAAATACTATGTAACATTTGATATATGTAATAAAAGGATGATAAATGAGGAGTTATCCAATAATTACTTGATTTGCTTGTTCTTATGGATTTATTTATTTATATGTGTCTAATCATCTCAGTAATCTTATTATGATGGTGGACCATTTGAATCAATAGAAAAGTGTAAGAGAGTTATTATGAAGTTTGCTAACAATATTTCTTAAGAACTTTTAATTATAAGATAAGTTGCACTAATATAGACTTCATTTTATTAATGTTAAAATAATTGTACAGGTAAGAATCATGGCCATTTTCAAGCTAACTTTGACCTTTGAAATCAAATAACCCTAACTTTCCAAGAAAACTAGATCTATAGAGAGAAGAGTGCATATGATGGAAATCCATGCCAATCACAAAATGCTTGATTGAACACTAAATTCTATGAAAAATCAGTGTTAGTCTTGGTAGGTGTTTTAAAGTTGGTTTGGAAAGCCGACTTTAAAAACTATTTTCTTTAAATCTATATTGAAAACTTACCTTATAAATATTTTCAAAGTCGATTTGAAATTGACTTTAAAAAATATTTCTAAAGTCAATTATCCATACCAACTTAAAGAAACCCCCCTTAGGTTTAATACAAAACAAAATTTTGTTTAATGCCATTTCCCCTTCCTGCCTATCAGAGATCACTCTACATATCTTGATGTACCCCCTCAGAACTATATATCATCTCCCTCTTTCACTCTCTTAAAAACTATTTTTATAGTCAAAACGGAATAACCAACTTAAAAAACTATTTTTGAAGTTAGCTTTTAGTAACCAACTTTAAAACCTCCTTTTTAAAGTTAGTTATTCATACTAACTTTAAAAATCGTAATACAAAACAATATTTTGTTTGCCTTCCATTTCCCCTTCATGCCCACCAAATATCTTTGTGTATCGCTACCACACTCCCCCAAAAATCTTCTTTGTTTTTGTCAATGATGAGGTAAGTCACCTCTTATCTCTCTCTCTCTCTCTCTCTCTCTCTCTCTCTCTCTCTCTCTCTCTCTCTCTCTCTCTCTCTCTCTCTCTCTCTCTCTCTCTCTCTCTTTATTCGTTGATAATTGTTCAATTTTGTATTAAAGTACCCAATTAATATCCCATGTGTTACAAAATACAATATTAATTCTAGGGTTTGTTTGAAATTTTTGTAACACATGCATTTTTGCCCTAATAATTCAAAAGTTTGATATTTTGTAGGTTCAAAAGCTAATCTAGAGTAAGTACATGAATAATCATATTTTTTTAGGATTTAATTAGAGTTTTTGACCTTTTATAGGAATCAAGATCAGAATCTAGGAGCCAAGATTAATCAAAATGGAAATTGAAGCCATTCATGAGGTTTCATAGTCTATCCAAGCAACCTAAAGAAGCCAAGGCCTAAATGTCATCAATACTACGTGTTATTAAGGTCTAAGATTATCTCTAAGGAAAACAAAGGATTAAATTGAAAGAGAGAAAGGGGCTTAAAATGGGCCCATGCATAAGCTATGCATTTCCACCATGTTTGCATGAGAGCCATTTAAGCCACGTTAGCCATATATACCATGACAGAAGGTGACAACCTAAGGAAGTCAAGCCAACCCATAAAAGGCAAGGGTGTGACAC
Source organism: Warburgia ugandensis (assembly GCA_035236585.1). Classification (NCBI taxonomy): domain Eukaryota; kingdom Viridiplantae; phylum Streptophyta; class Magnoliopsida; order Canellales; family Canellaceae; genus Warburgia; species Warburgia ugandensis. The sequence continues at coordinate 50,579,884 of CP141127.1, read as the reverse complement.
ATGAAGCCAAGCCAAATGATCCCTCAAAGTGAGCCATTCAAGTAACTTAAGCCAAAGCTATATGAAGTGATACTATTGAAGGAGAATTTTATTTAATTATTCTAAGCTAAAAAGTGGGTTTGAAGAGGATAATTAGAGGATATTTTAGTGAAAAATCAAAGTAGGTAAGCATGCATTTCAATCAACGATAAGATCCCACCTTATTTTCTTTTTCTCATATTTTTCTCCCTTTGCCTCACTGCACTCCTTCCCACAATTTTCACTTAGGTGGAATGGAGAGTGCATCTCCCCCTCCTAAAATCATACTTAGCCAATCACCTCACCTTCTACTTTCCACTTCTTCCTCCTTATCTTTTTCTCTCTCTTACCCTTTCTCTCCAGCCTTATCTCCACCTCTTTCTAATTCCCTAATCCTTTCCATGATTTTTACAAGGGTAGACGCCCTCCTAAAATGGTGGTGCCTCCCACCTTGTTGCCACCTAAGTTCCTGCATTAGTTGTCCTAACTTTCTAAATTTGGTGACCAATCACTCCATGCCATTTTTTCTCTTCTTTCCATTCTTTCTTCCCACTTTCCCCTCCATCTCTATATCTTTTCCATGTGAAGTACCCTGGGAAGGGAGCTCTATGCATAGAACCTAAAAATTAGGAGCCTCCCTCCCCCTTCTTGCCTTATCCACTCCACTACTCCTTAGACTTTTATCTCTCTTTCTCATTCCTTCTCAACTCTACCATCCATTCCTCATCCAAAGGTTTCTTTGCTAATGATCCATTGTAAGTCCCAAAGAGTTTCACACGTCCAAACCCAGAAGTGGTTCAATGATTTTTTTCCTTGGAAGCCTTTTGAGTGTCACTTTCTAAATACAACATTATCACATTCTAAGTTCATCTTAACCTCTGAATTGCATCTTTTCATCTCCACCATAGGATCACTAACCTCTGAATTTCATCTTTTCATCTTCACTGCATCTTTAGTCTCTTTCAGCCCTCTTGATTTTCCAGCTATGGTTATTTAAGTTCGTGCCTTAGTTTTGCATAGGATTTTCATTTGATTTCAAGCATACTTGTTCATGAATGAAAGTTGGAACAATTGAAAAAAAAATTGACTTGTAATTAAGGAGTGATTGAGATTAAGGGAACATCATTAAAATAGCATTTAAATTTTAGATTTGGACTGCATGAATGGAATACTATGTTGATAACTTTTTGGATGTGATTCAATGAGATTAATTGGAATTTTCAATTCATGTTTATGACCAGCAGTTAATTAAACTTGTTCTTAAATGTTTGAATGGATGAGGAGTGATTAAATTCATGTTCTACATGTGCTATTCATTGAATGTTTCAATTACCTTATTGCTGGAATTTCTCTTCATGCATAGTTTATGCTAATTTCCAGAACCATGCAATTCCTATTCACTTGATTTTCCATGAGGCTATTTAGATTGTTAGAGTGCTTCTTTAATACTCAGTAGGATTGCATGCTTAGGTTTTCAATAGAGTTGTTTAATCCACTTCTATCCAAGGAATCATGCATACCATTCCATGGTTACATGCATGATACATGGGTAGTTTTCCTTTCATTGTATGTTAGTAGTAATCTTTAATTCACTTGTTGGTTATAGTTAGATTTTAGTAGTTTGCATCTTCATTAATTTGATTAGAAAAGTAGTTTGTTAATGCATGTTTCCATCAGATTCTAAGGGATATTTTGAAGAGCATTAAGGTAATATTCATTAGGAAAAGTTGGCATGTGGACCAATAGGATGAGATCTTTCTATTTTTCATGTTTTTTCCCACCTTTATATCACTTTCCACCTCATCACCAAGTAGCACCACGAATTTGGCTTTCTATTCAAGAGTCCTACCATTCCAAAACTATTCCACCTTCCTAAACTCCCATCCCAACTAACTACCCAACCAATCCCCACCACTTAGCTTGTCCATTGAAAGGTTGGTTGATCCCCCCTTGACCGTTCTTCTCTTAGCTTGTCCATTGTTACCTTGTTTGCTTTTGATTCCATGCTTAGTTTTTAGTTTGATTTACTTACTTGTTAGCTTTGATTTTAGTTTCATAATCCATTTATTTAAAAGCTATAACTCTTTGGTAGTGACACCCAAAAGAGTTAGCTATTCTATCAAAGTCCCTTTTCCTTGAACTTCCTTGATTTCATTGTTGATTGTTCTTTGTTTCCCTTGTTCTTTACCTTGTTGAATTCCCTTCAACTTCTAAATTTTCCTCGCTTATTCCTCAAAGAAACAAGTTAATTATTCCATGGTAGTGACATCCAAGATAAGAAGTGATTTGAGTCTTTGATTTCCCTCTTTGCATTCCAGGATTTCTTCATTGAGATAGACATAGTTTTAGGTGTTCCTTTCCTTAAGTTCCTACAGTAGTCCAGCCATATTTTCTTTTGTCTCTCTATTGGAAAATACTTTCATATCAGAGGAGATCATTTTGAGGGTTTTGTAAGGTGTTTTAGAATTATTGATTCGAATCAAGTTTCATGTCTTGAATTGAATGAAATTTCCAGCATTGTGTATTTGTTTTATGCCTTCAACTTTTTGGATGTAATTGATACTGTTTCAATGAAATTACTTGAAGTTTGGGTTTACACTTGTTTCTAGAAGTGAAGAACTATTGAATTGAATTTTTTAATGCATATGAAGTCATGCCTTTATGTGTTGATTGCTTGGAAATTGGAAATGGCATGGTGCGGAATTTCCAGAAAAATAGAAATATCACCTAGTTCAAGTGTAATTCTTCACATTATTTACTGCTGGTCTGAGTTATTCTTTAGGAGCTGTCATGGAACCTAATCTAATAACTAAACACACAACTAAAAAGCTTAATTAACTTAGACCATTTGTAAATAATGTGAAGAATTAAGCATAAACAAGGTGATATTTCTATGTTGTTGGAAATTCAAGCACCATATTGTTTCCAATTTCCAAGTAATGAACACATAAAGACATGAATTTATATGCATTAATATATTCAATTCAATAGTTCTTCACTACTGGAAACAAATGTAAACAAAACTTCAAGTGATTTCATTACAATAGTACCAATTACATCCAAAAAGTTGAATGCATATAACATATACATAATGCTGGAAATTACGTTTAGTTTGAGATATGAAACTTGCCTCAAATCAATTCTAGAATACCTTCCAAAACCCTCAAACTGATCTCCTCTAATACACAAGTGGTTGTCAAGAGATACAAGAGAATAAATGGTTGGACTAATGAAGGAAGTTAAGGAAAGGAACACCTAAAACTATGTCTATCTCTAAGAAGAAAGCATAGAATGCAAAGTGGGACATCAAAGCCTCAAGTCACTTCTTCTCTTGGCTGTCACTACCAGGGAAATATTAAATTTTTCTTTGATGAATAGCAAGAATAATTTAGAATTGAAGGCAATTCAATAAGAGAAACAAGAAACAATTAACAAAGAAAACAATGAAGGAAAAAGGGCTTTGATTTAATAGCTAACTCTTTTGGTTGTCACTACCAAAGATTTATAGATTTTAAATCAATGGATTATGAAACTAAACTCAAATCTAACAAGGAATGAAATCAAACTAACAACTAAGCATGGAACCAAAAGCAAAGAAGGAAACAATGTCAAAGTTTAGAGAAGAATGATCAAGAGGATTCAAATAACATTCAAAGAAGAATTAACACCCAAGTTCTAGGCATGGAACACTTGAGGAAGTAGAAGCCCATCTAGGAAAAGAAGATAATACCCAAAAGAGAAGGATGTTCAAAGCAAAAGTGTGAAAGAAGGGGAGAGGACGACTCCTCACTTTGGAGGGTAGTTCAACTCCTCATTTTGGAGGAAATGTTCTCCTCTCCCTTCAAAAATTCCCTCTTTTTTGAAGTATTTATGGATTTTTATATTATGTTTCTTATGTTTTCTAGGGTGTCCTAAGGTTAAGGTAGAGTTGGGATGAAGTGGATAGCGAGGGTTTTAAAGTGGGATGAGTGGGCAGCCTTTTTGAGTGCATGAAGATGGGAGACACCCTTTCTGTTAAGGAGAGGCATCTTCCCCCCCCCCCTCTCCCCGCCCCCCTTCAAAAGTAGCTGAAAATCCTTTGAATAAGGAAAGTAGGTGGATAGGATAAGTATAATGACCCCGAATTTTTGTAACTTATTAAGGCAAATTAATAAAGTTTGAATTTTAGAAATTCTAGGCTAGAATATTAGGTTATTGAAAATTCTCTTTTTATGGAGATTATATCATGAATTAAAACATAAAAATTATGGATGTACTTGGAAAACTGATCGAAACAACATTAAGTACGTTCAATTCTGAGTTAAAATGAAAATTCCTTAATTTTCTCCATTTGGGGGTAAAATGGTAATTTTACCCATATTCCATATCCAAGAAGTAAGACCTCAATATTCTTAATGTACTTAGAAATACGATTCCAATGCCAGTAAGTACGCTCAATTCCGAGTTCAGACAAATATTGCCTATTATTTTTCAATTTTGGAGTTCAAAGGGCAAAAACGCCTTCTCACATAAAAGTGGGGCCCACAAAGTGGGCCAATGTTCTAGAAGCAATAATAATTGCTTAGTGCATTATTTTTGGTAGTGAAGATTGTAGTGGAGAATGGAGAATGCACTTGTAATAAAAAATTCTAAAGTAATAAAATATCTTATCAAAATAAATAATAAAAAATTCAAATTTGGCTATAAATATGGCCCAAAAATTTCCAAAACTTTTCAAAACCTTAAATACGAAATTTCCAAATCTTCCCTGGAGTTTCAGCTCCAAATTCTCATTCATCCCTCCCCAATCTCTATTTTTCTTATTTCTCTCTCCTCTTTCTGAGTGGAACAAGAGACCTATATTCAATTAGGCACTCCGTTCTAGGTAGAATCTGATAAATTCCACCATCCATAACCTCATATACAACAGTATATACAAAAGCTCCAAATCAATTTCAAGATCCAACGGTTCCAACAATAGAAAATCACAAAAAGGTGGACCATCAGTCTATATTATCATCAACTGGTAATTCTCTCAAATTGGGCATCAATTATATTGTTTTTCTCCAATCAGGTAGGTGTAACTACTTTCCATACATATTTTTTATGGTTTAGTATAAATTTTATTTTTTTGTAATTTAATTTGAATGAAAAATGGTAAAAATAAAGTAAACACCATAGCCTTCAATTCATGGTGATAGAGAGCTCAGATGGAAATTCTAAGCTTTCCAATTGATCCAGAAGGGTCAAAAACCCCTACCATACAATTTTCAAGAAAATATAACAAGAGTTGGACCCTCAATTGAGAGAGATTAGTTCTGTTGGGCCCAGATCAAATCTAGACCCTAGGAACGACTGAAAACTTCAATTTAAGATTGTAGAGTCATATGAACTCCAAATTGAGATCAGAAAGAAGCTATGGAAATCTTGTAATGTCCAGTTTCTAATGAAATCATAATATTTCTAAAAATTATTTCTGTATTTTTCTGTATTTTGGAAATAAGTGTCCAATTTCTAAGATCTTCAAGATCTGAGGTGATCAGATCTTGGAAATTTATTTTAATGATGATATAATAATGTAATAAAGTAATATTTATGGTTAATTTGGATAGATCTTGGATAAATTAGGGGATCTTCCCTTTATGGTAGAAAAACCCTAAAATAAAAATAAAAAAAATACAAAGGGACCCACTTGATCAATGAGATCAAGTATGATCAGATCCTTGGGATGGATTAAATGGATGATATTATGATAAAATCAAGTTAGATCATGGATGAATTGTGACAAAATCAAGTGGATATGATTTATGGATCTTAATGGATTAAAAGCCCTAAAGAAAATTAAAACCCTTGATCTAAAGGAAAACACCTAAGATCTAATGGTTGGATCATATTTAAAGGCTTATAATAATCTTAATATAATTACTTTAATTGTCTTTTATTGGATATAGAAGTGTAAATGTGATTTATGTTCTAAGTTTTAATTGTCTTTTATTGGACATAAAGGTGTAAATATGATTTGTGTTCTAAGTTAGAAAGCATGATAGTGTAATTTTTAAATTTTAGTATGGTATGCCCTAAATGACTAATTTATTAGTAGATTTGATTATCTTAGGATCATGTTAGTGTAAATTAGATATTTAAACATGATTCCATTAAGATAGAAGTACAATTTTATGTATTTCATAACTTAGGATCATGTTAGTTTTATTTCACTAGCTTAAGTTACATTCATAAGAAGAATGTTGGTATATAGTTGTTAAACTTATATTTGATTTATGATTTCAAGTTTATGATTTACTTATTGTCAAATTTTATTCAATTGTTAAGTAGTTGTTAAGATATAAGGAGCATAAATCACCAAAAAATGTAAACTAATGAAATATAGAGATTCATGGACAACTAAGATGAATGAATGATTTTGACTTAATAAGGGCTATAGTTAGTAGGACAATATAAGGAATGGTTTACCAATTCCTTGGCCCAAAGTAGAAAAATAATGAACATCCATGGATGACATTATGCATATCCATGGAAATTAATTAAAATCAATTAGAGAAGGGACTTAAGGTAAAGAGCTCATAGAAACCTTGTCAAAGGTTGAGCTAGTACCACTCCAGTGGACTCTGAACATTGTGGTTATTTCCTCACCTCCCATTGACGTAAGAGAGGTCTAAACGCCTCCTTACATGAGGGTTGTATTAACCACTTTTTGAGCAGACTTTAACTGGTAAGTACTAGTCATCCTGAAATAAAGAGGAGTTGTCTAGTAATAGGAAGAAATAAATTATCTTCAACCAAGTAAGACACTAACTGGTTGAATAATAATAAGAACATAAAAAGATAGCAAATTATCTAACCCTAATAAAAATAGTAAGTAAGATAAGGATGATCAAACAAGATGAGATCTTTTATGATAAAAAATAATAAGGAAAAAGAAACATCAATGTAAATTAGATTGTTATGTATGATATAGATAGTATTTGTATAGATGATATTAAACCCATTGATATATGATATTCAAGGAAGAAAGATTCAGATCATCCTACATAAGGATGATCAAAAGACCATGTAGTATGTCCCCTTGATTAGAAAAATGACATTATACATATGATTTGACAGATATATGTTGATCGAGACTATGGCAGATTTCAAGGAGTAAGAATACCTTATTGAGGTAGGTGGATTATTAAGAATGCCTTTACATGAAGATACATGTCTAATACATGATCTTATGTTTTGAAGTATTGACATGTATGATACCAATATATTAAGGTAAATACCTCAAATTGAAATATGATCCAACCAAATGATGAGGAAAATAAGTATTAAATGGTTAAGTTGAGAATTGAGAACAACCCTAAGTGAATAGGAAAGTAGAAAATATTCCAGCCCTAGATAAATAGACAGACAGTCTGAGATGTATAAGTATTATTTTACATACAAGCTTGGAGCCTTGTGGTTTTGTTTTAAATAGGCATAGGCCTGGGGATGCTATGCTAGGAGAGTTAAGAGGGTTTGACCACCCACTCTCTAAAACTTGATGATATTGAATACCAAGCCTAAGAAAGGCTAAAAGTCGGGTGGGGCAATTATGGGAAGGCCACCACTGTGACAGCCATGGTCCTCCCATATGGACGTGGATATTGTAATTTCCACTGAGAATGGTATAAGTGGATTATTGAACAGTTATCCGGGCGCACTGTACTGATCAGACTGCAAGCATAGTAGTCTTTGATTATTTTGCATTATGATGCACATGAAATTGGCATAGTGAAATGCCTTAAGGGATGGCATGATGAAATGCCAGGTAATTGTATATTACCAATATTTTTCCTAAGAAGGGAAAATCCCAGTATAATGCTTGGTGAAATACAAATCTCCTATAATGAAAGGAGTTGATCAGTTTTGTATGGAATTGATTATTGATTATTTTTACAATTTTAACGGATTTGTTCTTGTAATAACCCCCATTTTTTTGTAAATTGATTGAGAAAAATCAATAAAGTTTGAGTTTTAGATATTTCGGGCTGAAATATTAGGGTTATTTAAAATATACTTTTTATAAAAGTATAATCAAATCATAAGACATGTAAAATTGAAATTAAACTTAGCAAACCCTTCAAAATGACTGTAAGCACGACAAATTTCGAATTCGGATGAGAAATCCTTAAGTTTTTCATTTTTTGGACAAAAAGGGTAAAATAGTAATTTTACCCAAAAATCAAAATATTCCAAAAATCAAAATATGAAACATCAAAATTTAGAATGTACTGAGAAATACGAATCCAACGCCACTAAGTACACTCAAATCCGAGATCATGGGAATAAAACCCAAAGTTTTATGCATAAAGGGCAAAACGGACTTTTTACACCATGTGGGGCCCACATGGGGCCCACATGGGGACCACCACGTCCCCAACAACCACTTTGATCAGCAGCCCATGTGAAACATGGGTCAACAAAGATCAGCTAGTCATGGGTTAGGTATGGGAGCATTAAAGACTTTCATGCCATTTTATATTAAAAAATACATATTATAATCATGAAAAAAGACCCAAAATGCCTATAAATACAACCCCAAAAATCTTCCAAAAATCCTCATACAATCCCCACGAAATTATCTTCAATCCCCTTGAAAAATTAGATCTAGGATCCCTCCCAAAACCCCAAAATTTCCAAGAGCTAAATCTTTTTCCAATTTGTTTTTTTTTTAGATTAGAACAAGAGACCTAAATTCAATTAGGCACTCTGTTCTAGATCTAATTTCATCAATTCCACCGTCCAAAACATCCCAACACATCTATTCTACAAAACTCCCAAAGAAATTTCAAGATCCAACGGTTCAAACAACGGTATTTACGCGAAAGGTGGATTTTAGGCTATATCGTCATCAACGAGGTATTTTTTAATTGGGCATGTAAATCAAGTTTTCTCCTCAATCAAGTAAGTGGAAATCCTTTTCCTATATTTTTAGTAATGTTTTATGTAATTTTTATTTTACTGTAATTAATTTTGATAATAAAAAGATAAAAATAAAGTAAACAACAGAACCCTTAATTAGGGATGATGGAGTGCTCAGATGAGAAATCTGAATATACCAATCGATCCAGAAGGGTCCAAAACCCCTAGGGTAGAAGTTTCATCAAAATCAGAGACCTTTTGGGCCCTCAATTGCAAGAGGATTGATTGGACGGTCCAGAATGGACTGTCCGATCTCCAGTCGTACGACGCCCACGTGACGCACCGTCGGAACGGCGCGTGCGATACGCGTGGAGCGTTTGTTCAAGCGCACGGAAGGCGCGTCCGTCCAAAGGACGAGCGGACGCGCCCAGCGACAGCCCGGTTTGCGGGCGCGCGGACAACGGGCGTTCCGCTCGTCCCGTCCGCGTCTGTGGACGTCCCGCGAGCGCGCGTCGGGATTTCGTCCCAGCGGACGCGCCCGACGACGCCTGGTTCGTTCCGCCGGTTCGTTCCGCCTGTCGTTCCGCCCGACTAATGCGGGCCGTCCTTTCCTTGGGCCCAGATCAAATCTAGGCCCTAGGAAGGACCGTGAACTTCCGGGATCAATTCTGAGTCATCCGAACTCCAAATTGAGATCGGAAAGAAGCTATGGAAAGCTTAAAACCTCTATTTTCTTATGGAATAATAAAAATGACATGTTATTCAATAAAAACTTTCTGTATTTAAGAATTAAGTTTCCAATTACATTGATTTTCAAGATCTGAGATGATCGGATCTTAGAAACATGTTTTAATAATGATCTAATACTGAAATAAAGTTATATCTATGTTTAAATTGGATATATATGAGATATATTAAGGGATCTACCCTTTATGATTGAAAAACCCAAAAAAATACAAAGGGACCCACTTGATCAATGAGATCAAGTGTGATCGAATCCTTGGGATGGAAAGAATAACTGTTTATATGATGAAATCCAAGGAAATCAGGGATGGATTATGATAAAAATAGATCAATGTGATCTTTTGACCTTAATAGAGAAAATTCTCTAAATATAACTAAAGTCCTTAATCAAAGGCAAAGATCTAAGATCAAATGGTTGGATCATAAGGAAAGGTTTCTAAAAATGTAAATCTAATTAGTTTCATTTTATGTTATTACGTTATAAAGCATGCTAGTATAACATTTAGAGTTTATGTGTTCATTCTTATCATAAGGTGCTAGAGTTAATTTAAGTACCTTGCCCATTTTCATTGAATGTTAAACTAAGTAGTTTTATGCTTTAAATTTATAATTCATTTATAGTGGAATGTTAGTAGTAGATTTACTTGTTATGTGATAAAAAGCATAAAACATCAAAAATGTATTCTAATGAGAAAGTAGAGTTTCATGACACAAATAAGAATGGAGTACTTTGGACTTAATTAGTAAGGGCTATAGTTAGTAGGACAATATAAGGATTATCAAATGCTTGGCCCAAATTAGGAAAGAATAATAAACCCCATGAATGACATTATAAATATTCATGGACTTAATTAAAATCCATTAGAAAGAGTACTTAGAGTAAACATGCTTATAGGAACCTTATGAAAGGTTGAGCTATGGTCATTCTAGTGAATGATGAACATAGTGGTCAAGGGGGTTATCTAATAGAGCCTCGCTCTTCCCCTACCTTCTGTTGACGTTTGTGAGGTCTAAACGCCTCCTTACATGAGGATTGAAGTAACCACTTTGTGTTCACCCATTCAGCTAGTAAGCCTTAGCCAATTGGAAATAAGAGGAGCGATCTAGACTTAGGCTTGAATAAGCTACCTTCAGTCAGCACATTAACTGGTTGAATAATAATAATAAGAGCATAAAAGGTTAGTAAATTACCTAACCCTAATAAAAACAGTAAGAAAGATAAGGATGATCAAACAAGATCCATTAGATCTTGGATGATCAAGAACAATAAGAATAAGAACACTATATTGTACTTAGTATGTATGTTTAGTAGTATACTTATTATAGTTCATTAGATTAGATAATCCAAACCCTTGATCAAAGGTGATTCAAGGAAGAAAACCAAGATCATCCTCCATAGGGATGATCCAAGAACTGAACTTAGATCAAAGAAGAACTAGATGATAGAAGATCTAGGACCTTGATCTTTATCAACATGAGTAGATTGTCAATCAAAGGATCTATGAAAGATCAAGATCAAGGAGATGAACATACAAAGACTTAGAGATAGAAAAATACTTAGATATGAATGATCTAAAGATCATTCTAAACATCAGATCTAGTGATCAATAGGATTGTTCATAATTTATATATTGACAATATGTATGGATGTACAGATTACATACATCGGTCAAGATCATGGAAGATTGGGGAAAAGAGATCAATCCTTAAAGGTAGGAGGATTTGATTAATGCATTTACATGAGATATTCATGATTGTACTCATGATCTTATGTTGACAAGAGTAATGATAATACTTGTAGTAAATCTCTTGAAAACCTTATGATCCAACCAAACACCTATAAGATGGTTAAGGACTAAACTATAAGTGAATAGGGAACTAGAAAATATTTCAGCCCTAAGTAAACGGACATATGGTCTGATATATATATGAAATCTATTTTACATACAAGCTTGGAGGCTTGTGAGTTTGTTTTAATAGGCATGAGCCTAGGGGATGCTATTGCTAGAGGAGTTATGAGGGTTTGGCCACCCGCTCCTTGAAATTTGATGATATGATGATACCTTGCCCAATGAGAGGCTAAAAGTCGGGTGGTGGCAATTATGGGAAGGCCACCACTGTGAAAGTCTTGCCCCCCCATACGGGCAGTGACATAATATTTTCCACCGTGGTATCAGTGGTGAACAGGGCAGTTATCCGAGCGCGCTTGTACGGAGTTAGACCGCACTGACATAGCAACCTTTCTGATTATTTTGCACTATGATGCATATGGGAACAGGCATAGTGAAATGCCTTATGTTATAGCATAATGAAATGCTAGGTAATTGTATATTACCAATGTTTCCCATGAAGGGAAATTCCTAGTATGAGATTAGCTGTAATACTAAATTCTCAACATAAAGAGAATTGATCAGCTTAGTTGGGAATGATATTTCACTATTTTCACAAATTTAATTGGTTTACCCATGAAGGGTATGTATGTATATAGATATACATAACTTACAAAATAAAGAGTATGTTTGAGGATAATGAGATTATGAAGGATTGGAATTACATTGTCAATTATTATGTTTCTTGAATCCCCTACCAAGCATTGCTTGCTGAGATATTGTACTTGTTGCAATATCTCAGATCCAGGGAAGGAGACTTAGGAGCTGAAGACTATAGAAGACTTGAAGAGAATAATCTTCAAGGTATACCCTTGAAGACATGTATTTTTATTTGTTGAGAGTTTTATTGTATGGTGAGCTTGAGTTTTGGATTATGTAATTTGGACAAGTATTGTACTAGATTTGGTCAGATCTTGTGAACCATCGGATGGATCCCTGAGTTTAATAAAAGTATATTCCTTCAATGGAATTTTATTTTGTACACAAATTGTACTTATGTTATGTATGAAGTGGTGACTTGGGTTTTCAAAACAAGTTCTAAAGAAAAGAATTTCCGCTGCTTTGTTTTGCGAAAAATTTTACACTCTTAAGGGCCCTGCCTTTCAAAATACTTTACAAATCATGTTTTCAAAAACCCGGGTCGTCACAGTTGGTATCGAGCCGAGTTCATCCGATCTGATGACAGTACAAATATGTCCAAAAGAGAGATTATAATCCATGTCTAGATTAAGATAGAAATAGTTGTATAGAGGATTGATAGAAATTTTGAACATATGCCACCAAAGAGAATCACAAGATAGGCAACTCAAAATACTCAGTTGACAATATGGAAAGAGTAACAATGAGCAATGTGGAAGAGATGATAACAAGAGATGATGACAAGGGTGTTGAAGAACCTTCTTCCTCACCTATAGCAAACCCAAGGTTCATCATCTTACGTAGAAATACCAAGTAAGCGAGGCTCGAGTTCAACCTAAAGTGAGTGAATAAGAGATAAGTTATCAGTTGATGAGAAGGAGTTATGTGATAAACTCATTAGTTAAGAGATAAGTATAAAAGGAGGTAACTCATTAGTGAAGGATAAGTCTTGAAAGAGTAGCCTCATTTGTTGAAGAGGATGTAAAGAGTTGACTCATTAGTGAGGAAAGAGTTAAACTCATTATTTGAGGAATATGGAAAGAGTAGACTCATTTGTGAAGAAAGAGTAACTCATTTGTGAAGGATGAGTATAGAAAGAGTTAAACTCATTAATTAAGAATAAATATAGAAAGAGTTAGTGTAATGACGGAATAGTATAGTATAAGTCGATATTACTTAGTGAAAGGAAAGTCGATATACTTAGTGAAAGGACTCGAAATACTACTTAGCAAATAAGAATTCCAATAAAGGGAATAATAAGATATAGAAATCCATAGGAAAAACATTACAATAGATGTAAGGTATGATGTTCAGGTCTAACCTAAAGTCCTGAGTAAACATACAAAGTACGTTAATACAAGTATGTATATAACCATTATTAAGTAAAGTATGTATATAACCATTACTAAGTGAAGAAATGGAGATAAAGAGAAAAAAACGATAAATTGGAAAAGAAGATGAAAAAAAAAAAAAATAAAAAAAATAAAAAAAATTTAACCTTATAGAAAAGATGAAATGGAGATTTATGAGAAATAGGTGTTAAAGATGAAAACATTAGAAGTATTGTAAAATTCAAAGTTAACATTACATATATAAAGAAATATAAATGTAGGAATTAGAATTGCTACATGCATAGTATTATGAAAATTAGTTAAATGAAATTAATCATCAAAATAGAGAGGATATGGCTTGAAAGAAATTTAAGGAGATAGGTAAGAAAGTGCAAAATTTGTAAATGAGAATAGTTTGAAATAAATATGAGTAAGGAGTGAAGCAAGTATTTTTCTCCAAAATTAGTGAGGCAAAGGAATTAGTGGAGAAATGATAAAATTTTAGAACATGAAGAGATGATCTTTGATATTAGAATAAAATGAAAAGGAAAAAGAGAGTTAGATATGTTAAAGGGACAAAAAATAAGTATTAAGAAAGACAATTAAACCATGAGAATATATGGTTAAAAAAAAAAAAAAAATTATAGCTCTATATATGGTACAACAATTATGAAATCACCGAGTTAGAAATTATAAAGGTATGACAAATCATTGTGGAAATTAGCACTAGAGGATTTTCAAGGATTAAATAATTATTGATATAATAACTTTGGTGCTATTGAAAATAATTTTGGGACTATCATTGATTAGCATTGATTAAGTCATTGATTATCATGGTCATGGATCATGAAAACAAAGAGAAATATTGATTAGCATTGATTAAGTCATTGATTATCATGGTCATGGAACATGAAAACAAACAGAAATATTTATTAGAAAAATATAGTCATTGAATTGATCAAGGCAAATGAAGAGCTAACTATGAATAAAGATATTACTTCCAATTACATGATGGAGTTGGTGATATTGAAAAGATTTAAGAAATATAGTAAGGGGAAATATAATTTTTGAAGGAAAGGTGAAATAAAACATGAGAAATGAAAACAAATATTGGTTGTTAAATTTAAGTTTAAAGATGATTGTGAATGAGATATAAATCCAAATTGTTGGAGAAATAAGTGGCTAGAAATTTTAAGATAGTTTGAAGATTTTCAATCTTACATGAGATTGAATGAGAAAATATCTATAATAGTTGAGGAAAAGAACATCAAATTATATGAATGAGTTGAAAGAACAACTTTTTAAGGATATGGAGTGATTATAGCAATTTACATTATGAGAGTAACAAATTTCTTTTAGGAAAATAAAAAGGAGGAATCAATATAAGGATGCATAAATGATGTTGAGGAAATTAAGTATCCTTTTTCTCTATAAGGATGATCATTTTTAATTGGGAATTGGAAATGCAACATCAAAGTATAAAATCAAAAACAAATTTTAAAAGTTCTATGAGTTAGATAACAGATGTTCATGAATTTGAGAAGAATGAAATATATTGAATGAAGTGGTAATGATATATGGAAAGAGATTTCAAGAAATCAAGAGCATTCAGGGCATGACACTTACAAAACTTGTCTTGTAAGTGTACATGTGATTAAAGGAAGCAAAGTTTAGGTTATATAAATTTTAAGGATAGTATGGAATTTGACCCAACAAAGGTGGAATATGAGATCAAAATATGAAATGACAATGACAATTAGAGAAATATATCTCTTATTGATTTTATAACATAAGGACATTCTTTTGGTGAAGTTTTGCCATTGGTTACATAAATCCTAAATGAGTTGATAATAAATTGTTGAGAATTAAAGACTAGTTGATAAATTATGGTGTTTGTAAAGATTTGAGAAGGGATGATTACAAAGTCAATATGGACTCTTTTAATTGAAATTATCAAGAATATCGCAAATAAAGAGTTAGTATGATATGATAAAGGCTATGAGGTATGCTTTGAAAGAAGCATGAGGAAATGCAAAATCAAGAAATTTTGAAGCCTATGACATATAAATATATATATAAGAGGAAAAGAGATAAATATTATCATAGATTGTGAATAAATATGAGAAAGAAATAACAAAAGAGGATCAGGAATATATATGCAGAGTTAAACGACACTATCTTGGATTGAAAAATGTAAAAATTCAAGTATTATGAATAAAATGGTACTCAAAGGGTGTTACAAAAATAATGGACGGAAATGAGGAAAGATTCATTACAAGGAAACTATTATTGAAGGACAGAATTTGACAAGAAGTTGTCAATAGAAGGAAATAGTAAAGAAGTATGAACTGTAAAGAAGAAATAAAGTATATCCTTCCAAATAATGGAAGAATAAGAAAAGAGAAAATTACTTCCAAAGATTGGAAGGTTGTTACAAAGAACAATAGTTGAAGTTATAGAATCTTATCAATATGTATTATAGGAAGTCTAAGGACTATACATAGTAGGAAAGCTATGTCCAAACTTTATATGTTAATACATAGTAGGAAAGCTATGTCAAAACTTTATAAGTTGAAAAAGAATGAGGAATAGAAGGCATAATGGAAAATTGTGAAGTATGGAAAGATTGGTGAAAATTACCAATCAAGTGAAATGGAAGGTTTTGAAACAAAAGGGATAACTCAATAAGAGTTATTAATCATCTTTTTGGGAAATTCTAGCAATAACCAGCTTTATTATATAGAGCATTATTAAGGTTAGTCATGGAGGAGCATTTTAACCTTTGAGAAAAGATAGTATAAAAAAAGGGATGAAAGGAAATAGAATTTCCATAAGTGGCAAGGCCACATGTGTAAGGATATGAAAGAATTGTGAAAACTCCTAAGTGAGTTGTATTACAAATTTCGAGGACGAAATTATTGTAAGGGGGGAAGATTGTAATAACCCCCATTTTTTTGTAAATTGATTGAGAAAAATCAATAAAGTTTGAGTTTTAGATATTTCGGGCTGAAATATTAGGGTTATTTAAAATATACTTTTTATAAAAGTATAATCAAATCATAAGACATGTAAAATTGAAATTAAACTTAGCAAACCCTTCAAAATGACTGTAAGCACGACAAATTTCGAATTCGGATGAGAAATCCTTAAGTTTTTCAATTTTTGGACAAAAAGGGTAAAATAGTAATTTTACCCAAAAATCAAAATATTCCAAAAATCAAAATATGAAACATCAAAATTTAGAATGTACTGAGAAATACGAATCCAACGCCACTAAGTACACCCAAACCCGAGATCATGGGAATAAAACCCAAAGTTTTATGCATAAAGGGCAAAACGGACTTTTTACACCATGTGGGGCCCACATGGGGCCCACATGGGGACCACCACGTCCCCAACAACCACTTTGATCAGCAGCCCATGTGAAACATGGGTCAACAAAGATCAGCTAGTCATGGGTTAGGTATGGGAGCATTAAAGACTTTCATGCCATTTTATATCAAAAAATACATATTATAATCATGAAAAAAGACCCAAAATGCCTATAAATACAACCCCAAAAATCTTCCAAAAATCCTCATACAATCCCCACGAAATTATCTTCAATCCCCTTGAAAAATTAGATCTAGGATCCCTCCCAAAACCCCAAAATTTCCAAGAGCTAAATCTTTTTCCAATTTGTTTTTTTTTTTAGATTAGAACAAGAGACCTAAATTCAATTAGGCACTCTGTTCTAGATCTAATTTCATCAATTCCACCGTCCAAAACATCCCAACACATCTATTCTACAAAACTCCCAAAGAAATTTCAAGATCCAACGGTTCAAACAACGGTATTTACGCGAAAGGTGGATTTTAGGCTATATCGTCATCAACGAGGTATTTTTAATTGGGCATGTAAATCAAGTTTTCTCCTCAATCAAGTAAGTGGAAATCCTTTTCCTATATTTTTAGTAATGTTTTATGTAATTTTTATTTTACTGTAATTAATTTTGATAATAAAAAGATAAAAATAAAGTAAACAACAGAACCCTTAATTAGGGATGATGGAGTGCTCAGATGAGAAATCTGACTGTACCAATCAATCCAGAAGGGTCCAAAACCCCTAGGGTAGAAGTTTCATCAAAATCAGAGACCTTTTGGGCCCTCAATTGCAAGAGGATTGATTGGACGGTCCCGAATGGACTGTCCGATCTCCAGATCAGACGACGCCCACGTGACGCACCGTCGGAACGGCGCGTGCGATACGCGTGGAGCGTTTGTTCAAGCGCACGGAAGGCGCGTCCGTCCAAAGGACGAGCGGACGCGCCCAGCGACAGCCCGGTTTGCGGGCGCGCGGACAACGGGCGTTCCGCTCGTCCCGTCCGCGTCTGTGGACGTCCCGCAGGCGCGCGTCGGGATTTCGTCCCAGCGGACGCGCCCGACGACGCCTGGTTCGTTCCGCCGGTTCGTTCCGCTGTCGTTCCGCCCGACTAATGCGGGCCGTCCTTTCCTTGGGCCCCGGATCAAATCTAGGCCCTAGGAAGGACTGTGAACTTCAGGATCAATTCTGAGTCATCCGAACTCCAAATTGAGATCGGAAAGAAGCTATGGAAAGCTTAAAACCTCTATTTTCTTATGGAATAATAAAAATGACATGTTATTCAATAAAAACTTTCTGTATTTAAGAATTAAGTTTCCAATTACATTGATTTTCAAGATCTGAGATGATCGGATCTTAGAAACATGTTTTAATAATGATCTAATACTGAAATAAAGTTATATCTATGTTTAAATTGGATATATATGAGATATATTAAGGGATCTACCCTTTATGATTGAAAAACCCAAAAAAAATACAAAGGGACCCACTTGATCAATGAGATCAAGTGTGATCGAATCCTTGGGATGGAAAGAATAACTGTTTATATGATGAAATCCAAGGAAATCAGGGATGGATTATGATAAAAATAGATCAATGTGATCTTTTGACCTTAATAGAGAAAATTCTCTAAATATAACTAAAGTCCTTAATCAAAGGCAAAGATCTAAGATCAAATGGTTGGATCATAAGGAAAGGTTTCTAAAAATGTAAATCTAATTAGTTTCATTTTATGTTATTACGTTATAAAGCATGCTAGTATAACATTTAGAGTTTATGTGTTCATTCTTATCATAAGGTGCTAGAGTTAATTTAAGTACCTTGCCTCATTTTCATTGAATGTTAAACTAAGTAGTTTTATGCTTTAAATTTATAATTCATTTATAGTGGAATGTTAGTAGTAGATTTACTTGTTATGTGATAAAAAGCATAAAACATCAAAAATGTATTCTAATGAGAAAGTAGAGTTTCATGACACAAATAAGAATGGAGTACTTTGGACTTAATTAGTAAGGGCTATAGTTAGTAGGACAATATAAGGATTATCAAATCCTTGGCCCAAATTAGGAAAGAATAATAAACCCCATGAATGACATTATAAATATTCATGGACTTAATTAAAATCCATTAGAAAGAGTACTTAGAGTAAACATGCTTATAGGAACCTTATGAAAGGTTGAGCTATGGTCATTCTAGTGAATGATGAACATAGTGGTTAAGGGGGTTATCTAATAGAGCCTCGCTCTTCCCCTACCTTCGTTGACGTTTGTGAGGTCTAAACGCCTCCTTACATGAGGATTGAAGTAACCACTTTGTGTTCACCCATTCAGCTAGTAAGCCTTAGCCAATTGGAAATAAGAGGAGCAGTCTAGACTTAGGCTTGAATAAGCTACCTTCAGTCAGCACATTAACTGGTTGAATAATAATAATAAGAGCATAAAAGGTTAGTAAATTACCTAACCCTAATAAAAACAGTAAGAAAGATAAGGATGATCAAACAAGATCCATTAGATCTTGGATGATCAAGAACAATAAGAATAAGAACACTATATTGTACTTAGTATGTATGTTTAGTAGTATACTTATTATAGTTCATTAGATTAGATAATCCAAACCCTTGATCAAAGGTGATTCAAGGAAGAAAACCAAGATCATCCTCCATAGGGATGATCCAAGAACTGAACTTAGATCAAAGAAGAACTAGATGATAGAAGATCTAGGACCTTGATCTTTATCAACATGAGTAGATTGTCAATCAAAGGATCTATGAAAGATCAAGATCAAGGAGATGAACATACAAAGACTTAGAGATAGAAAAATACTTAGATATGAATGATCTAAAGATCATTCTAAACATCAGATCTAGTGATCAATAGGATTGTTCATAATTTATATATTGACAATATGTATGGATG
Organism: Warburgia ugandensis; assembly: GCA_035236585.1. Taxonomy (NCBI): domain Eukaryota; kingdom Viridiplantae; phylum Streptophyta; class Magnoliopsida; order Canellales; family Canellaceae; genus Warburgia; species Warburgia ugandensis. The sequence goes on along the minus strand of CP141127.1, from coordinate 50,560,105 downwards.
TACAGATTACATACATCAGTCAAGATCATGGAAGATTGGGGAAAAGAGATCAATCCTTAAAGGTAGGAGGATTTGATTAATGCATTTACATGAGATATTCATGATTGTACTCATGATCTTATGTTGACAAGAGTAATGATAATACTTGTAGTAAATCTCTTGAAAACCTTATGATCCAACCAAACACCTATAAGATGGTTAAGGACTAAACTATAAGTGAATAGGGAACTAGAAAATATTTCAGCCCTAAGTAAACAGACATATGGTCTGATATATATATGAAATCTATTTTACATACAAGCTTGGAGGCTTGTGAGTTTGTTTTAATAGGCATGAGCCTAGGGGATGCTATTGCTAGAGGAGTTATGAGGGTTTGGCCACCCGCTCCTTGAAATTTGATGATATGATGATACCTTGCCCAATGAGAGGCTAAAAGTCGGGTGGTGGCAATTATGGGAAGGCCACCACCGTGAAAGTCTTGCCCCCATACGGGCAGTGACATAATATTTTCCACCGTGGTATCGGTGGTGAAACGGGGCGGTTATCCGAGCGCGCTAGTACGGATTAGACCGCAAAGATAGCAACCTTTCGATTATTTTGCACTATGATGCATATGGGAACAGGCATAGTGAAATGCCTTATGTTATAGCATAATGAAATGCTAGGTAATTGTATATTACCAATGTTTCCCATGAAGGGAAATTCCCGGTATGAGATTAGGCTGTAATACTAAATTCTCAACATAAAGAGAATTGATCAGCTTAGTTGGGAATGATATTTCACTATTTTCACAAATTTAATTGGTTTACCCATGAAGGGTATGTATGTATATAGATATACATAACTTACAAAATAAAGAGTATGTTTGAGGATAACGAGATTATGAAGGATTGGAATTACATTGTCAATTATTATGTTTCTTGAATCCCCTACCAAGCATTGCTTATTTGAGATATTGTACTTGTTGCAATATCTCAGATCCAGGGAAGGAGACTTAGGAGCTGAAGACTATAGAAGACTTGAAGAGAATAATCTTCAAGGTATACCCTTGAAGACATGTATTTTTATTTGTTGAGAGTTTTATTGTATGGTGAGCTTGAGTTTTGGATTATGTAATTTGGACAAGTATTGTACTAGATTTGGCCAGATCTTGTGAACCACTGGATGGATCCTGGAGTTTAATAAAAGTATATTCCTTCAATGGAATTTTATTTTGTACACAAATTGTACTTATGTTATGTATGAAGTGGTGACTTGGGTTTTCAAAACAAGTTCTAAAGAAAAGAATTTCCGCTGCTTTGTTTTGCGAAAAAATTTTACACTCTTAAGGGCCCTGCCTTTCAAAATACTTTACAAATCATGTTTTCAAAAACCCGGGTCGTCACAGTTCTTATATAATATGTATGTATAAAGGTGAACAGAAATGATAAGGAAATGAGATCTTCATATCAATAATAGTGGTCTGTGAATGTGTTTATGATAGAATGAATTATGGGATAGTTGAATATTTAGATTTTACTGTCAATAACTTACATTCTTATCCTCTACCAAGCATAGCTTGCTGAGATATTGTAAATGTTTGAATGTTTACAATATCTCAGATACAAAGAAGGAGACTTAGGAGCTCAAGACTTGTAGAACTAGTGAAGAATAAGTAATAAGGGTATATCCCTTGAAACATTGTATTGAGAGCATGTATTGTATTTAGAACTTTGTAATCTGAATTGTGTATTTGGACAAGTATTGTAAGGATACAATGGGTTGTGTACTGTGAACCACTGGATGGATCTTGGAAGTTTAATAAAATCATATTCCTTCAATGGAATTTTATTTTGTACATAAATTGTACTTATGTTATGTATGAAGTGGTGACTTGGGTTTTCAAAACAAGTTTTAAAATAAAAGAATCTCCGCTGCTTTGTTTTGCGAAAATTTTTTACTAAGGGGACGTCCTTGCCTTTGAAAAATATATTATAAAATGTGTTTCAAAAACCCAGGTTATCACAATAAGGTAGGAAAGAGAGAAGAAAATGGAAGGGAAGAAATGGGTAAGAAAAGGATAGGAAAGTGAGGAAATCATTTTTAAGCATACATATACTACAATACATTCGTGCACTTGAGAGTTAATTAAAACATGCAACATTAGTCATGCATGTTGGTGATCACTTTGGATTATATTTGTATTTCTTTGTGCTGCTTTGGATGATGCTGGACCAGCTAACTCCCTATAGTAGATTGTACTGAGTAGTCATTGAATTGCTTAAAGATAAATTTCCACCATGTTGCATTTCTATTGACTGAATAACTTTTTTTTTTTGTCTGAATGGTGTTACAAATTTTGTTTAAAAGAAAGATCAAAGTAAAATTAAACTTCTTTGGAGGATAAGAGAATAATTAGATAAGAAAAATCATTGGACTGCAAGTGATTGATTGCTGGTAGGTGATATGAAACTACAAGGTTTTCAAAACTCATGCAGGTATAGGACTCACCATTCTGACCATGCATGCTTTGGGAGAATACACTTCAAACCGCTTGACATTATTCTGGATTAGTTAAAGACATCCCCTAGAAAATGTAATTTCTTGCTTATTATGGAACATGAGATGCTACTATAGTAGCTTATTGGGAGTAGTTTTCTGGGTTAGAATTGAAATGCATGTCTATTAGCTTATATGAAGGCATCATTGAATGACTATGTTACAGTAATCTAATGACAAGGATATGTTATTTGAGCAAGAATCCCACAACCAAATGATGCATGTTGGTGAGTATTATCACTTTTTCTAGCGAAAATAATGCTGCAAATCAAAATTGTGTCTTGCACAATAGAAATTGAAGATATGTGCAAGTATCTCCAATTTTGGAAACTTACAAGTTCTTGTAAAACCTTGGGCATAAATCTTAAAGATATAAGGAAAATGACATTGTTTATAATATGTGATACGTTAAACATTACAAAATAGCATAAGATGAGTTTATGCTCACTTGATTACCAATATGAGTAAGATCTCTAACCTCTTAGACTTGTAGACATATTAATGTAATATCAATGCACTGCTCAAATCCCAAATTTAGACGATGAATCCAAACCTTCACCTATAACCTATAACCCTAAAATTTATTATGATATGATACTATGTTTTCAATAGATTAATGTTTTGCTTTTTAGATGAATAATGCATCTTGTTTGATGCATGGTATGACATGGACCATCTTTGCCTTCTTAGATGATCCATGAATTTTTGAGTCTTCTATCATGTTTCAACATTTTAATCCTTGTTGGTTAATCCTAGTTAAAGATCAACCTTTGGTTAAAAATTCTACCATTCACCAATCTCATAAAATTCTCATATCTTTGAAAGGAATCGAATGACTATTGCTGGGGTCGAACTTCTATTTTTAGCCATTTATTGTAAAATTTTGCAAATATGACATGTTGTTTTGTTACCTATACTTGTTGAATCTTTCATAATTTATGTAATTCCTATCCATGTTAAATTGCTTTTCTTCAAAATCTCTTGGTTCCTGTATTCCTTTTTTGTGATGACCTTTGTATTGTCTTGACTATAAGAATGTTATAGATGAAAATAAGAAAATAGACAAACAAATGCCTCGAGTGTCAAGCAAGCATAAAAAAAAAAAACAAGTTGATGGTACTAGGAAGAAGCCATATCCAAGTCTTAAAAGCTAGATGCCCAAGATAAGCTCAATGAGAAACCCCAAGAAGTTAACTAATAAGTGTTCAATTTTGTATAGAAAATACCCAATTAGTAGCCCATATGTTATATACTATAGAGATATTTCTATGGTTAATATAAAATTTCATAACACATGCATTTCTAACCTAACAATTCAAAATTTTGATATTTTGTACGTTTAGGAGCTATCTAGAGCAAGTATGTGAATGGTTATATTTTTTTAGGATTTAATTAGGGCTTTTAGCTTTCATAGGTTTTGAGAAGGCAATCCAAAGGCCTAGATAGATCGAGATGAGAATCAAAGATCAAGATAAAAAGATCAATCCGAAACCTAAAAGGCATCAATATAAGGTGTGATCAAGTTTCTAGAATATCTTAAGGTAAGAAAAAGAAGGCAATGGGAAGTATCAAAAGTGATTGAAATGGTCCATGCCAAAAAGCCATGCAATTCCAACAATTTGCAAGAGAATTGGAGCCATGCATGAAGTTTCCTAGTCCAACTAGGAAATCTAAGGAAGCCAAGCCATTCAATCTTTGAAGCCAAATGACTTATCCATTCGAGCCACCAAGGAATGAGTCATCAAGCCACATGGGAGCCATACCACATGGAGTGATACTATTGGAGCATTATTTCAAGCAATTTATCCTATCTTAAAAAGTGTAAATTTCAAGTGATAATTGGAAGGTTTTGCTAGATATTTGTAAAAGGTAAGATGATCGTGCATAGGTCAAAAAATCAAGAGTGAATTCCCACTTTCCAACAATTATTATTATATGATACTATGCTTTCAATAGATTAATGTTTTTTTTTTTTTTCAGATGAATAATGCATCATGTTTGTTGCAGGGTAAGAGATGGACCATCTTTAGCTTCTTAGATAATCTATGTGTTTTTGAGTCTTATATTATGTTTTGACATTTTAATCCTTGTTTGTTCATCCAAGTTAAAGATCAACCTTTGGTCAAATATTCTACCATTCACCAATCTCATAAAATTCACATAGTTTTGAAAGCAAAAGAATGACTATTGATGGGGTCAAAGTTCAATTTTTGGCCATTTGTTGTAAATTTTTGCAATTATGAAATGTTGTCTTCTTACCTACTTTTGTTGAATCTTTTATAATTCACATAATTCCTATCCATGTTAAATTTCTTTTTGCAAGTAAATTGGTTTCTCTACTCTGACAATCTTCAAAAGCTCCTGGTTCCTATATTCCTTTTTGGTAATGACCTTTCTATTGTCTTGGGTATAAGAATGTTGTGGATGAAAACAAGAAAACATACAAACGAATGCCTCAAGTGTCAAGCAAGCATAACATGAAAACAAGTTGACGGTAATAGGAAGAAACCATATCCAATCTTAAAAGCTAGATACCCAAGATTAGCTCAATGAGAAACCGAAGAAGTTAATGTATAAGTGATAAATTGTGTATAAAAGATACCCAATTAGTAGCACATATGTGTAAAATTATAGAGTTATTTCTATGGTTAATTTGGAATTTCATAACACATGCATTTCTAACCTTACAATTCAAAAGTTTGATATTTTGTAGGTTTAGGACCTAAACACGAGTGAGTATGTGAATGGTCATAGTTTTTTAGGATTTCTATAGGGTTTTTTAGCTTTTGTAGGTGTTGAGAAGGTGATCCAAAGACCCAAACTAATCGAGATGAGAATTAAAGATCAAGATCAAAAGATCAGACCCAAACCTAATAGACATCAATGCAAGGTGTGATCAAGGTTCTATACTATCTTAAGGAAAGCAAAAGAAGGAAATGGGAAGTATTAAAAGTGATTGAAATCGTCCATGCCAAAAAGCCATGCAATTCCACCAATTTGCATAAGAATTGGAGCCATGCATGATGTTTCCTAGTCCAACTAGGAAACCTAAGGAAGCCAAGCCATTCAAGCTTTGAAGCCAAATGACTTGTCCATTCAAGCCATCAAGAAATGAGCTATCTAGCCACATGGGTGCCATGCCACATAGAGTGATATGATTGGAGGACTATTTTAGGCAATTATCCTTTCTTAAAAAGTGTAATTTTCAAGTGACAATTGAAAGGTTTTGGGAGATATTTGTAAAAGGTAAGATGATCATGCATAGGTGGACAAATCAAGAGTGAATTCCCACATTCTCACATTTATTATTTGTGATACTATGTTTTCAATAGATTAATGTTTTGCATTTTAGATGAATAATGCATCTTTTTTTTATGCATGGAATAACATGGACCATCTTTTGCCTCTAGGATGATCTATGTGTTTTTGAGTCTTCTATCATGTTTCAACATTTTAATCCTTGTTTGTTCATCGTAGTTAAAGATCAACCTTTGGCTACAAATTCTACCATTCACCAATCTCATAAAATTCTCATAGCTTTGAAAGCAACAGAATGACTGTTGTTGGGGTCGAACTTCTATGTTTGGCCATTTGTTATAAATTTTTACAATTATGACATGTTGTTTTGTTACCTATACTTGTTGAATATTTTATAATTTATGTAATTCCTATCCATGTTAAATTTCTTTTTGCAAGTAAAATGGATTCTCTACTCTAACAATCTTCAAAAGCTAGTGGTTCTTATATTCCATTTACGTGATGACTTTTCTACTGTCTTGGCTACAAGAATATTATAAATGAAAACAAGAAAAAATACAAAAAAATGCCTCGAGTGTCATGCAAGCATAAAATGAAAACAAGTTGATGGTACTAGGAAGAAACCATATCCAAGCCTTAAAAGCTAGATTCCCAAGATTAGCTCAACGAGAATCCCTTGGAAGTTAACTGAGTAAAAATATGCTATTAGTAGCCCATATGTTATATATTATAGAGTTATTTCTATTGTTAATATGGAATTTCATAACACATGCATTTCTAACCTAACAATTCAAAACTTTGATATTTTTTAGGTTCAGGAGCTAGCAAGAGAAAGTATGTGAATGGCCATATTTTTTTTAAGATTTAGTTAGGGTTTTTTATCTTTTGTAACTATTGAGAAGGTGATCCAAAGGTTGAGACTAATCGAGATGAGAATTAAAGATCAAGATCAAAAGATCAAACCAAGACCTAAAAGGCATCAATCCAAGGTGTGAGCAAGGGTGTAGATGATAAGTGTTTAATTTTGCATAAAGGCCACTCAATTAGTAGCCATGCACTACAACTTATAGCATTAAATTAAGATTTTGTGACAAAAATTCATAACACATGCATTTTTTACCCAATGAAGCAAAAGTTTATTATTTTGTAGGTCTGGAACTAATTCCAGGTAAGTATGTGATTAATCATGTTTTCTAAGATTTAATGAGGATGTTTTCACCTTTTGTATGAAGATGATGATCTGACAGTTGAGATCAATCAGGATGAAATTGAAGATCAAGATCAAAAGATCGAGTCAAAGCCTCAAAGTCATCACTTCAAGGCCAAGATCATCTTGTGGACCAGTAATGGATGTGATTAAAGGAGTTAAAGATAGCCAAAGTGGGCCCATGAAGTAAGCCATGCATTCCCACCACCTTTGCATAGAAGCCACTTAAGCCACCTTAGCCATATAAGCCATGTAAGAAGGTGGTAAGCTAAGTAATTCAAGCCAAACCATAGAAGACACTCAAGGCAAGGAAGCTTCCTAAGGCAGCCATGAGCTTAGCCAATGAAGCCTTCAAAGTTAGCCATCTAAGCCATTAACTAAGCTAAATGGAAGGCTAGGGTTGGAGGAGATTCGAGATAATTAACCATGAGATTTTAAGGGATATTTTGAAGATAATAAAGAAAAATCTTATTAGGATAAGTTGGCATATGGACCAGTAGGATGAGAGCCTTCAAATTTTGATGTTTTTCCCACTCTTTTCCACCTTTTTATCACTTTCCACCTCATCACCAAAGACCACCATGAGCTTGACTTTGAATTCAAGAGTCCTACCATTCCATAACCCTTCCACCTTTCTAAACTCCCTTCCTAACCATCCAACCAATCCTCACCTCCTAGAAAACCACTTAGCCAATCAATTTTCCCCATGTCACCCCACTTTCCTTTTAGAAAAAAAAAAGACACCTATATTCATTTCTAAATTAGAAACTAGCCAGCCCATGCTTCTTATCTCTTTGTTTTGTCATGTTTAAGACATCATCTTGTTAATTTATATTTCGCCTAACCTTTCTCATTCAATACCTTATCCCTAGGGTAACTTTTCTTATGTTTTCACCCCTTCCTATGTTAAGAAACCACTCATGTGTATACATCCCCATTGTCCATACGAATTTTCTAAGTAGAGGTGGGTGACACATAGTGAAATTAAACTTTCCTTTGGTGTTATTTGCTACTAGATTTGGGGATTTCATAGATTCTTTTCTTCCTTTAATTTTTTAGTTATTGTCTAGGTTATTTTCTCTCCAATTCAGGTTAGTAGTTTGCTTGCTTTGGTTTAGTTTTCATTGCTTAGTTTCCATTGGTTTACTTTCTAGTTTTGCAAATTTCTTTCCATCTAGCTATCTCCTTTCTACAATACCTTAATCTCACTTATTTTTTTTGCTATTCCCTCAAGATTTAAGCTAACTCATCTATGGTAATGATAGCCAAGATAAGAGGTAGCTTAAATAATTGATTTTCCCACTTGAATTCCATGTTTTCTACCCTCTTTTTCCCTTAATTTCAGGTGCTTTCCCCTTAGTTAGTTCAGCAACTTAGCCTTTGTTTTGCTTAAATTTATTTATGGGTTTTATTTACATGTCATTATACTCTAGATTGGATTTTTTTTTTTTAGATAGGATTCTAGGCTTTAGAAAAGTTCCCAATTTTCATATTTTGTGGACAGTTTTATGCACATGATTTTGATGTAACTTGGATATGATTCAATAAAGCTTTGTGAGAATTCTTGTTATGGAATGGTTCTTTCATGAATTTACTTTGGATTTGGGTTATTTCCTTGCATAAAAGTTATGGTTTCAATAGCTTTTTAAAGCACTATTTATTTACTATTCTTAAGTACTAAAATCTGAAAATTGGTTTTTCCTTAAATTTGTGCTTTAATTCTAGTTATCAAAACATCTTAATTTCTTGAATCCTTGATACCCATTTAAATTTCATGCTTTTTATTAGATTCCATAGTTAGTTTGCATAGTAACTCACCATAGGTGCATTACATTTCACCATCTTTAGGGCTCCAAAATCATGCACAAAGTCCATAAACCATGCACAATGGTTCTAAATCCCATTCTTTTTAGATTCTTGGTTAATTTAGTTTTAATAGTAGTTAATTCATTTTTTGAATCTTATTTTTAGTTTATAAAGTTTCCATTTTGCATTTTAGAAAGTTTCATCTTTAGGAAGTTTTAAGATTTAAGGAGTGAAAGTCTCTTTAATTGTAGTTTCCATTCACATGCATATTTCCAATTTCTTATTAAATTTAGTTAGATCTCATTACTTATTTGTTTTTGCATTCTATTTTAGTATTAGAAAGTTTCCTATATTGGTTTCAAAAAGTTCTAACTTTAGAAAGTTTCTAATTCTAGTTTAGGAAAGCTTCCATTTTACTAGTTTCCTTAGTTTATGTTTCCTATATTAATTCATGCTTGTTTTGCATTTGTTTCCTTTAGTTAAATGCATGTTAGTTTAGGATGTTGCTAAGTGACATTTTATGAAAATTTCACTTTAAGAAAATCATAAAATTAGAAGTTTTTAATTTAGGATAGTTTTAATTTTAGAAGGTGCATGTTTTAGGAAAGTTTTCCATTTTGCATGTTTCTTGTTTTTGCTTAGTTTCCATTTCTTGTTTTTAATTAGTTGGTAATTTCATGTTGTCACTTCCATTCTTAATTTAGGTTAAAAAGAAAAATCACTTGAATTTTGGTTAGGTTAGATAGTTTAAAGCAGGAATCACTAGTATCACAATAGTTCACTCCTTGTGGGATCGACCTCACTTGCATGAGAATACTACATTGATTCATGCGCTTGCAAGTTTTAATTAAAAAAAAATAAAAAAAATGGAACCATTGCTTGGGAAGTTGCAAAAATTTGTGTAGTGTTTCATACTTTAGATTAGTTTCCTTTGGTTGAGGTTTAGGGTTCATTAGATTAGGGATTTTGCATAATTTCTGCATACTTTTTTCATTTGTTACTATTTTTCTCATATTGACCATATTTCTTTGATTTTTATGAAAGGGAAATTGGAAAAGGAGTGGAGGCGATCTATGGGCCATGACTTTAGCATATTAGATTAGGTTTTATTGCTTCCCTAGATTATGATTGAGTAAAACTTGTAGTGAGGCCCATTGTAAATTGTAATTTCTTTATTATTTAATTTTAATTGGGTTGTCAAAATATAGGGCAAGTGTGGGGTATGATTGCCCACACTGGATCATCATAGGAACCCTCACTGTGAGTATCTCTCACTCAATTTTTAAGATAATTTTCATTTAGTATAAAATGCATTTTTATGTTAGTATAATTCATATAGATTAGGACCATTCATTGATAATTGTTGCATCTTTACTTAGGATTGTTGCATTAGAGCACCTATCTAACCTTGGATAGATAGCGTATAGGTTGGATTAGTTTGATTTTGTATTGTATTACATATTTATAACTTTATGGTGGAATGGAATTAATGATAATAAGGGCCCCACAGTAATCTTCATAAGATAAGGACTAGATTTCATCACCAATTCCTTGGCCCACATAGGACTCAATTAACATCCTTGTATGCCTCATCCCAACCCTTGAATATTAATTTAAAATGAGGTAGAAAGTGACTTAGGGTATTAAGCTCATAGGACCCTTTTAGAATGATGCGATCTATTATCACTCTTGTGGCTTCTAAGCACTATGGTTATAGTAGATGTCTTAAAATCCAAGTGATTTTCCCATGCCTTTTGTTGATGTTAGTTGAGGTCTAAATGTCACCTAACATGAGGATTGTATTAACCACTTTTAAGTAGAACTTAACTGGTAAGTAATAGTCAAATCTAGATAGAAGGAGGAGCTATCTAGATCTAGGTGTAAGAAGCTACCATCTATGCACTAAACAAAGATAATCAAGTCACTGCTTTATTAGTGCTTACTAGGATTTGATTATGCATCATGTAGAGTTAAAGGCAGCATTTAGATTAGGACATTTAGCTTATGGTAGTTTATGCAAAGGAATCAATTTCAGAACCTAGAGCTAACACCTTTCAACTCATAGATTCAACACAACTTAAGACAAGGGGAAAGAAACCAATTTCCTATCCGAATGGCTGAAACACCAGCAAAAGAAGAGCACAAGGCAATTAGGGATTTTTATGCACCTCTACAACTCAACACCATATCTTGCATAACTTTACCTCCTACAAATGCCGACCACTTCAAGTTAAAATTGAGAGTCATTCAATTACTCCCCACCTTTTATGGTCAAGACCAAGAAGCCCCCTACATATATTAAGGAATTCCTTGATATTTGTGCCACATTTAGGTTCCAATTTTTTTTGGATGATTCTATTAAGCTTAGGTTATTCCCATTCTCACTCAAAGACAAAGTCAATTCATGGCTTAATTCCTTGGAGGTAGGTTCCATAAATACATGGAATCAATTGTCAAAAAGTTTTTGAACAAATTCTTTCCCATTCACAAAACTAATTCCCTTCATTGTGAAATTATCAATTTTTTACAAAGGGATGATGAACAGTATGACGATTATTGGGAACGATGGAATGAACTACTACAAAAATTCCCTCATCATGGATTTGAGAAATGGCAGTAAGGTCAATACTTCTTTAAGGCATTAATGCCTCAAAAAAGATAAATAGTAGATGGAGTGAATGGAGGGGCCCTCATGCTAAAAGATGGAAGAGAGGCCAAGGAATTCTTTCAAACATGGGAAGATAATTCCCAGCAATGGGATTATTCAAATAGAAGAGAGAGAAATAACTTGAGCTTTTAGGTGAAAGAATTAACAATCTTGAAACTATATTTCAATCTTTCATGGCTTCTACTCTATGCCATAAACCTCCACGAGAGGTATGCACTACTTGTTCTAGTCCAGCCGATCTAACTTTTAGCCTATCCATCCAATAAAGTATATCCTACATATCTTGTAGACCAACAAATGCACTGAACACATATCACCAACCTAGCAACAACCCTGGATGGGCTAGGCATCCCAATTTTTCTTGGTCAAAGAATAACTACCAAGGGGGACCATTTGTGAACCCATTCCCAAAACATCCCTCATAAAACTAGAGTACCCTAATAGGCGCTTGGCTTACAACAACCTCAGCAACAAAAGAAACCATATTTAGAGGAAAACATCCACACCATGATTGAAAAACTTTTAAAAGATAATGATTACACTAAAAGGGCCTTACACCAGTTGCAAAATGAGAGCAGACATTCAACCAATGTCATCTCTCAAGCCATAGCCAAGTTGGATATGTAAGTATGCCAATTGTTAGCTGAACTACATAATAGAGGAAAGGGTCAGTTCCCTAATCAACCCATCCTTAACCCGAAGGGCTAATTTGAGATAGGATCAAGTTCTCAATACCTTAACCCTCATGAACATGCCAAGTCTGTAACTACCCTTAAGAGTGGTCGTCAGATCGATAACAAAGTAGGGTAAGATAAGGAAACTGTAGAGGAGAAAGAGGCAACCAAAACACATGAGAAAGAGAGTAGACAGACATTTCCTACTTCTTCTAAGCCTATAGTGGAGGCACTCTATGTGCCTAAAGCCCCATTCCCTTAATTACTCAACAAGGCTAAGAAAGGAACAAATTTTAATGAGATAATGGAAGTGTTTAAACATGTATAAATCAATATTCCTCAATGCTATAAAGCATATTCCTTCTTATGCCAAATTTCTTAAAGAACTTTGCACTACAAAGCAAAAGCTTAATGTGCAAAACAAAGCCTTCCTTACTGAGCAAGTGAGCTTTTTAATTCAACATAAGAAACTACCAAAATTTAGAGATCCAAGATGTTCTACAGTTTCTTGCATTATAGGAGATCATGTCATAAATAGGTGATTACTTGACTTAGGGGCTAGTGTTAATCTATTTCCATATTTTGTCTATGAGAAACTAGGGATTGGTGAGCTTAAGCCAACCGACACCACATTGCAGTTAGCTAGTAGATCAATTATCGTGGTATGGTTTAGGATGTATTAATATAGGTGGACCACATTTATTTCCTTATCGATTTCATTGTCCTGGATACCCAGCCTATAGCAGACCCAGTAGTCAGATCTTAGTGATTATTAGACGTCCATTCTTAGCAACATCCAATGCAATCATAAATTGTAGAAATGGCGTATTACAATTATCCTTTGGCAATACGAAAGTTGAGCTCAATGTCTTCAATGCCAACCATCAATAATTAGATCTTGATGACTCTTACAGCATGATTGAAGATTTAATTCCAAAAGTTCTACCACCATTATCTACTATTGATCCAATAGAGACTTGTCTTACACATTGTAAATTCAATTGTTAATGTTTGATTGAAGATAGTAAACTCAACGCTTACTAGGAGGCAACCTAGGGTTTTAGAGTCTACATCACTCAATTTCTATATAGGATCCTATGTTTTCAAACATTAGGGACAATGTTTCATTTATGTTGAGGGGTGTAAATGCATGTAAGGACTTTGAATTTTTTTGAGTTTTTTCCAAAAAAAAAAAAGGTTTTTGGAAGAGTTCCATTACTATGATTAGAATTGGATGTTCATAATTTAGTAATTCTAATGCTTTCACCACTTAATGGAAGTGTATATGACTAGTTTTGGATACTATTCATATCTTGAAACATTTTATGATAGTTTATTCTCAGAAGCTATTTACACACAACACATAGTCAAGACTAATAGATAGGCATGACGTAGAGACTGAGAAAAATTAGTGGAGACTTATATCTCAGTGAGTTTAGAGACTTTCTTTAAAGAGTTATAAGCAATTTCAAAGTTTTGTTAAGTGTTTAATTTTGGTCAAAATACACCTAATTTAGTATTCAATTAGAGCATCTAATCAGATGATCATCAGAGCCAATCAGAGTATAATGTATGGTTCAGATGACTCTAATTTAGCCTATTGTTTTGCAGATCAACCAGAATATGCTTGGATGGATCAGATCAAATTTCAACGCTGCATCTTGAAGATCAATAAGGGAAGGGGAGATGATTTCCTACAAGAGGAGAGGAGATTAGGGATAAGATTTAGAAGAAGAGAAAGTTTCTTAGGAGACAACTAACAATTAGAGGATAAGGGAAGAGGGGGAGGAGAATTAGAAGGGTGAAAATTTATAAAAGGAGGAAAACTATGGGAGTCTGGGAAGTTTTTAGTTTTTCTTTTAGTTTCCTTTTCTCGCCATTCTTGTTCTTTATCATTTTTTTCGTTTTTCTCTTTTTCGTTTCCAATTGGGTTGTTTTCATTGTTTTCCATATCTTTTTATCATCGTTCTCTGCTCTCTTCTCCATCTCACTCGTCACCCATATCTGTTAACTTCTCCACCAACCAGTCTCCATTCTAAAAGCTGGACAAAGCCCAACATTGGCCCTGCTCTAGCACAGCTCCACTCGTTTCTCCCTCTTGTTCCCATTTGCTCTCTACTCCACCAATAGTCCTCAATTATCCCCTCTCTCTATCCAGCACACCCTTTCCCTCTATCACCCTCTCCCTCAGCTCCACCTCTGTTTCCTTCTTTGTTTCTTCACTGGTGTCTGCCCCACCTTCTCACCTCTATCTCTCTCTTATCTCCAACGTCATCCACTTCCATCTCTTCCTTTCAACTCCAGCCTTCACCATCATTGATTCCCTAGACAGGCACAGCTATCCACCACCCATCGTCCACTCGTCCCATTGCCCTTGCTTGCCACACTCCACTGCCCAACCTGGGCTGCACTGGACCTCTGGAGTTCCCCATCTCCACACTGCACCATTCTCCACTGCACAACATCACCTGATTTCCACCCGTTGGCCAAACCCGATTCCATCTCCAATGGACTCTTCCCTATCACCCTCTCTCTTTTAGCAACGCACCTATCTCCATCTCTATTTCCATCTCCTTCCCTATCTCTGTCCCTATTCTCTCTTCTCTCTTGGATTCTCTCCCCTCTATTTTCCCTTCAGTTACTGCATCTCTAGCTCTCTCTGGCACCTTCCTCTTTTCCCCAGGAGAAAAGCCAATTCGGGTTTTCCCTTTTTTTTTCCAAATTCTCCTCCTTTTCTTCTCCTTATCTCCCCTTGCATCGTCTTCCTCCTTTTGTTGGGCTCTCTCTCTGTGTTTTGTTGGTCACTTGTATGCATCTCCGGATTTGTTCCATAATACTCAAGTAGTTATTATTTGATAGCTCTTCAATTAAGGTATTGAGCTATACCTTTGTGATCTAGTATGAGTCACTGTTATCCCCTAGTATCATCTTGCATTCTCATCGCTCTTATTATTATCAAAATCATCTCAAAGTCTGTCTTTTAAATCCCTTATACTTATCTCATATCCCTTGATATTCTTTATGATGGAAAGATATCCACCTAGGTTCTTCAATTTTCTCACCTTTGATGAGATTACTTTATTTGCAGATCAACTCTATCTTCTAACAAGTCCATTAATCATCTTCATTCATTTATTCTCATCATCCATATATGGGTTTTCATATTTGCACCTTACAATAATCCTTATATGAGATTTCATCTTTGCATCACTGCACAATAATTCTTATTTCCTATAATTTTGATAGGATTCAAGCAATCCAATATCTAAGTATTTGCTAGGACTATCTCCTTTTTCACCTATGTGTTTATGGTGAAATGTCTTGAGTCATTAATATTATAATCCTCGAATAGAAGTAGTCATCTTTACTACTCCTATTTATACTACTTATCCTTGATTTTCTTTATTCTTCATGACCCTTGGACATGCTGGACTGGCTGTGAAAGGATAAAACGCTCTGATACCAACTATGACGACCCGGGTTTTCTCATGCATTTTTAAATGCAATGTCTAATTTCCTAAGGCGGGATGCATCCCTTTTTGAAAACCATTTTATAAAAACCATGCAATGCAGCGGAAAACCTTTAGTTTTAAACTCATTTTTGAAAATGCCGAGTGTCATTTGCTTTCACAACAACTAAGGTAGTTTTTTTGAAAAACTTTAGAAATCATAAATGTTTTTCCCCAGGTCTTTCCAGTCACAATGCACAGCCCAACTATAACTAAGTACAAACACATGTCCAAAGGGTTGAGAGTTTACTTACATGTATATTTGTTTCCTTTTGGATTCACTTGCTCATAGCACTAACATAGATGTCCTCTTTTTGTGAGTGAAGCTGTCCTGAATCATGATATATACGGATGCATCCTGTCCTTGAGTACTCACTGATGTCTGAAAAATGTTAAGGATTGGGTGAGTATATAATATACTCAGTAGGGCCTATCACTACTAGTTTTATAAATGCATGAGATGTTTCAAAATCATATGCTCATTCAAAACATGCGTATGTTTGAATACTCGAGTTCAATATTAGTATAAGAATCCATAATCAACTGAAATTCAAAATATGCGTATGTTTGAATACTCGAGTTCAACATCAGTATAAGAATCCATAATCAACTGAAATTCAAAATATGCGTATGTTTGAATACTCGAGTTCAACATCAGTATAACAATCCATAATCAACTGAAATTCTTATAACTTAAAAGATCACATAATCCAAAACTGAAAGTATCATATATATATATGATGACATCATGATATGCAATAGATGCCTCATGGAGTCCAACTCATGGACCTCTAGTATGGTATCATCGACCAACCTCATATCATGCTATATGAAATGCACATCAAACCATAAGGTCCACTATGCCCACGACCTCCTCGCCGTGTGGTCACCGGGTACCTAAGGACACTTGGTCATAGCCTCCACGGGGCCTATGACACACCGACCCAGTGCCGTGACACCAGTGGTAGCCCCCTGTACCACATGCAGTCAACGTAGGGACTTGCCTCTTTTTTGGCGTGGTACCCATCCACCTATTAGTGGTAGAGGCCAGGTGGCCAACCCATACCCCTCGGCATAGCACCCACGGGCTTACTTGCCCAAATCACATAAGATACGTCAAAACCTTTTGTTAAAACTTGTCCTCTTTTGGGTCCCTCACAACTGCCTAGCCCTCGGCACTCCAGCGTCTTTTGGCAACCCTCAAGGACATGCAATCTTTGCAAGTACTTAAATCATGCAATGCATGTACTTGTTTGCAACACATATATGTGCATAATGTATATGCAGTCATTTCAAAACATGGCTATGTACAAAGCATTTAACATGCATGCTGAATTAATTCATGCAAATCACATGCAAATCAAGTCATATATCTAAAACATATGTTCTCAAATAACAATAGTTCTTTTAAAAGAATCTAATAGTGATAGAGCACCTACTTGACTAGGTCGCGTTAACCCTCTTGTCCTCGTACGCTCTTGAACATGGTTTGGGGACTCAAGGTTAGTTTGACCTATCTTTGATGGGTTTAGAGTAGTTGGGTCTTATTACTTAGGCATTAGGGGTCCATCCCTATGCCTATAGGTGTCCTAAGGTCCTAATTGGGCCTTGGTATTCTCAGTTTTCCAAAGTTCTAGTCATCACGTGCCACCACCCTATTCTAAGGGTCATGCCCTACTTTGATTGGGCCTTGATCAAAGATTTTATAGTTTGGATGTGTCCGTGTCATCGATACGGACACAACTCCTTTTGCGGCGCCTCAATCGGAGCTCTAGATCTCAAGTTATAAGCATTTTAGTGTCCTATGTCCATAGAGTCTTTAAAGACAAAAAGTCGGAATGCTAGGGCGCTGCGCGTCAGCGTCATGCACCCTGGCTTCCTTAACAACCAAAAAAATGATGCTTCGTTAGTGCGCTGCACGTCTGCGGTACGCGCCTCAGCGGGCGCGTCTGCAGACGCGCGAGACTTTCTCACTCGTCTTCCTCTTTAGCGGGCGCGTCCACGAACGCGCCCGTTGGTTTTCTTCTCAGACGCGTTCGACGCGTCTCGTCTAGAGCGGGTCATCTCCGTTGTTGGGGGACCGGGGCGTCCTTGGGATGCCCTGGTTCATCCCTGAAGAAGCAGTGCGGCCCTGGGGACGTCCCAGGGTCCTTGGTGGCTCCCTAGAGGCCTATTCTCCATGGTTTTTCATGCAAAAACCTAGGGAAACCGAGCCTAGGACTGTGGGTGAGATGGGTTTGGGGATTTTTTGTGCGTACCTGCTTCGTGGTTGGTTTTCTCTCCACGTTTTCTCCTCTAGGTCGCTGCTCCTCAACGGGTTTTCTCCCATGTTTTGGGATGCCATTAGAGGCACCCAAGAGCTCTATTTATAGGGCTTTTAAAGAGGGTTCTAGAGGGGTTCTAACCGCCTTTGAATGGCGGTGGGGAATCCTTTGGAATGGCGGTGGTTTCTTCTTGAAACACCACCGTTCCAGAAACCTCTAGGAGGTTGAAGACGACGGGGTGCCCGTATCAAAACGGGCACCTGTGTTTTTCAGGTTAAGTCGTTTTTGTAAAATTTACAGTTTTGCCCCTGAACTTCAAAGGGCCATATCTTGCTCATTTTAACTCTGTTTTTGGTGATTTTGGTCTCGTTGGATTCCTTTTTCCGAGACGCATCTAATGGAACCACTTTTAGTACCAAATTCCTGGGTTTAGTCAAGGAAACTAGTGAAATGACCAAAATGCCCTTATCTTTAAAACTGAACTTTTTATGGGCTTTTAATATTACAAAAATTGGGGTCATTATAGCATATCACCTCCATCTCAAGAAATCTCATCTCATCCCTAGCCTCAGTAAAGAGAATCATTTATTCAACTCAACAACACCTTGTATTTTACTTTTATATCATGTCATCTCAACTATCTCTTTCAACTCATGTTACTCTAACTTAAGTAATACTTTTAGTCACATCCGTTTTATCTCATGCCGGATTTAAGTCATCTTTATCCAGCTTAAATAATCTCACTCAAGATCTTATCTCGTGTCATCTCAAGTTAGCTTATTTTGCCTCTAACACCAGCTAAAAACTGGGGTCATTACAGATGGACACTTCTTAATGGCAAACCAGAGTAGAACTCCCTATAGAGCCTAATATTCCAATTAAGCCTTGTAATGTAAATGATGTACCTGATTGAGACCTATAGACCTTATTTGAGCAACCATTAAATAGTAATATAGGTCCATCTAAAATCTTGCATTGCCAATAGAACAGAAAGCAAAAGAGTCACTTGATGTACATTAACCAACTCTATGGTACACATTAGAAGATAACCAGGGTTTAAGCCAAACGTTGTCCTCACCTCTAACAATATAAGAAGAACCTTTTAGGGAAGGGTAGAGTTAGCTTATGCCCTTATATTAGGACAATGTTAAGGAAATAGAGGAAAAAGTTAACTTGAATATAATGGTCATTACTATCCCTCAATTTGGTTAAGAAAAGGACCATTCATCTCCAAATGGTCCAACAAAATGCACGGTAGTACATGAAGTCGTTGTGTTACCATCACCTAAATTTTTGAGGTGGAGAAATTATATTGACTACCATGAAATTTTGAAGATGGGGGATCATCAATATTATTCCCCACAATTAAAAAAAGCAGTGATCTTCGTTGTTTTAATGTTACCACCACCAAAAATTTTAGGGTGGAGGCAATATATAGATTACCCAGAGGTTTTAAAATGGCATGAGAAATCTTATCATTTCATCTTAAGTTTAGGATTAGGACAAATAAGCTGACCAGTTAGCTCTAAGTCTAGGAAGATAGGTTAGGTCATGCCTAGCTGAAGACGTAAAACTTAGTGCTTTCTAGGAGGCAACCCAGATGTTTTTCAAATCTCTATCTTCTACATCTTTCCATTAGCATATAGGATCTTATGTTTTTCAAACATTGAGGACAATGTTTCATTTAGGTGGGGCTGTAGATGCACATAAAGATTTTAAATTTTCTTGAGTTTTCTTGATTATTTTGAAAAAAAAAGAGTTTAAGGTAGAGTTCCCTTATTGTGATGAGAAATGGATGTTTAGAATTTATTAATTCTATTGTTTTCATCTCTTAATGGGAATGCATATGATTAGTTAATTCTCGAAAACCATTTACACATGGCACATAATCAAGACTAATAGAGAGGTATGACTTAGAGACCCTGAGGAAAATTAATGGAGACCTATAACCTAGTGAGTTTAGAAACTATCTTCTTTCAGAGAGTTATAAGTAATTCCACAATTTCTTTAATGTATATAACTTAGTGTCATCATGTTATCCTTATTTTGATTAAATATCAAGAATAATTAGGAGTAATAGCTTTAATTCTAAAAAATTTATTGAATCTGATAAGCTTTAAGGAACCTAGGAAATGATATAAGCCATCCTCGCTCAGACTAGAGATATAAAGCTTACCTAGTATATTGTACCACTAGTTAGCCCCTTTGAGCCTATTATTAAGCCTTTTCTTTCATAACGCCATTCACTTTAACCCTGAATAAGCCAATAAAATAAATATCCATTACCCATTGTTAAAATGAGTAGAGTTAGTAGAAAATGTTCAAAAATAGGATAAAAAAGTGAGAAACATTACCTGTCTTTCTTCCAAAGAAGCAAAAATAAATAAATAAATAATTCTTGAAAGAGAAAGATAAAAATATTAAAGAGATATTCACTTCAAGTACAATCGAAAAGAAAAATTTTTCCTAACATATATTCATTGAAGACATCTACTCAATTTTGAACCTTTGAAATCCTTATACCCTTCATTTCTGAACCTATCCTAAGATTACATTTCATCATAGTTAAAGACTTATTGATCTTAGGTGAAACATAGCCTTAAAGAGGAGATAAAAAGAAGGAATTAAGGTTAACTACCCCTAATATTCTTGATGATAATATTCACTCTTACGGATCATTTTCCTTTGTCTCATGAGCATTCAAAAGATTTATGTGAACCATTAACTTGTTGGAATTGATTACATAATGAGAGAAATATGTTTAAACCCTTTATTTGAGAGTTTCATTTCTGAGAGTATAACTATGAGGATTTGAGGTCAAGACATATTTCTAATGGAATTTAAGCATATGCATTTAGAAGTCGAGATTTATGTGACTGTACACACACATGCACACTGAGAAATAACTCAAATAAAATGTATTTAATATGTGTAAAATTGTCAAATCTTCTCTATTAAGTTGTGAAAAACTATTAGATTGCTAATGAATGAGGATTCTCTGAGATAAAATAGGGGCCTTAGCCTTATTGAATTTTGTGGGTATTTTCACCGCAAACCCTCACGAGGCATAACTCATCCACTAGGGATAACCTAGGGGTTCAAGGGCTTATTGCATGTTTGAAATGCAATTGTGAGTACTTAGATCCAATTGACCATCTAATCATTAATTTGTCAAAATTAATGGTTAGATGATCATCAGAGCCAATTTGAGGTATAATGTACAATTCAAATGACTCTAATTTGGTCAGTTATTCTGTAGATCAACCAAAATATGCTTGGATAGATTATATTGAATCTCAATAGTGCATATTGAAGATCAATAAGGAAAGAGGAGAGGATATTAGCGATAAGATTTGGAAGAACAGAATGTTTCCTATGAGGAAACTAACTACTGTCACCGACACAGCAGCATCAGCCAGGTCCACCTAGGCATCTACTGCATTGGAAATTCTTCTGTTCTCCATCGCACGGCATCACTTGATTTCCACCGGTTGGTCAACCCAAATTCCATGTCCAACGGACTCTCCCTTGTCACCCTCTTTCTTTCAGTAATGCACCCATCTCCATCTCTATTTCCCTCTCCTTCACTATCTCTATCCTTGTTCTCTCTTCTCTTTCAGATTCTCTCCCCTCTATTTTCCCTTTTGTTATTACATCTTCGGCTCTCTTTGGAACCTTCCTCTTCTCCCCAGGAGAAAAGCCAATCTGGGTTTTCCCCTTTTCCCAAATTCTCCTCCTTTTCCTTCTCCTCATGTTCCCCTGCATTGTCTTCTCCTTCCGCCGGGCTCTCTCTATGATTTTCATTTAAAACTAGTAAACTAAAAATTTTCCAGAATTGCCCTAAGTGCAAAAATTATAATTCCATTTGAATCCCCTTTCTGATCCTATTCTAGTTTACTTTATCTAGATTCTTCTATCTAAGTTTTGTTTTATTCTTAGAGTAATCTAGGAACTGTTTTATCTATCCATGATTAATTGAATCAACGATTCTGCTTCAATTTCTCATCTGTTTCAATTCTAATTTTCAATTAACTTTTAGATCTGGGTTATAGGACATTTTAAAGAATTTTTATCATTCCTGATTTTCAATATGAGAATCTAAAATTAGATCTAAGCCGTTAATATCCAAATTTCTTATTTAGGTCAGATCTCTCAGAATTTTTGGAATCTACCTAATCCATTTGGGCAATCATTAATTAGAAGCACCAAAAACATGTTGATTAAGTTGGATCACAATTTAGGATATCAAATTTGAAGAAATTGATGATAAGCAATAAGGAAGTGAAATTTTCTTATTTTTTAGTTAAATTTCTGTCTTTTTTTGAAATTGGAACTTTGTAATTTCATTGATTAAATGCATCTAAGGTTTTATTGCACTTTTTGTTAATTTTTTTCATTTAATTTTAATTTTTTAATAATTAAATTTTATTAAAACTCCAATTTCTTAAAACGAGTCCTTGTGGGATCAACTCGTACTTGCAAACGCTACACTACAATAGCCCTTATACTTTTGGAAAACACAATAGTTTTCTTTAGGGTACATAATTTAGTGTGATACTATTATCCTTGCTTTGGTTAACAATCACGAATAAATAGGAGTAATAGATTTATTTCTAAAAAATTTATTAAATATGAAATGCTTTAGGAAACCTAGGAAATAATATGGGCCATCCTTATTAAGCCTAGAGATATAAAGCCTATCCAGTTTATTACATCCCACTAGTTAGCCCTTTTAGCCTATTATTAAGCCTTTTCATTCTTAACCCCACTCACCTTAACCCAAAATAACTAGTAAAATAATAACCATTACCCATTTTCAAAATGAGTAGAGTTAGTTGGAAAGTTCAAAAGAGGACAAGAAGTCAAAAGAAGTGAGAAAATTAGTCGTCTTTCTTCAAAGTATCCATAGAAAAAGAAAAGTGAAAAACAAAAATGTATCAAAAACAAACAAAGAGGAGAAAAATTGAAAGAAAAAGACAAAAATACAAAAAGAAATATTCACTTTAAGTACAACCAAAAGTTGTCCTAACAAATATTCATTGGAGATCTCTACTCAATTTTGCAACCTTGGAAATCCTTATACCCTTCTTTTCAGAACCCTATCCTAATCCCACATTTCATCCTAGTTAAAGACCTATGGATCTTAGGTAGAACATAGACTTAAAGAGGAGATAAAAAGATGAAATTAAGGTAAATTACCCCTAATATTCTTGGTAATAACTTCCACTCTTGAGGATCACTTTCCCTTGTCTCATTAGCATTTCTAGAATTGTTCGAACCATTAGCTTGTTGGATTCGGTCACATATTGAGACAAATATGTTTAAACCGTTATCTGAGAGTATACCTATGAGGATTTGAGGTCAAGACATATTTTCAATGGAATTTAAACATATTCAGTTAGAAGTCATGACTTAAATGGCTATACAAGCACAAGCACTCCTAGAAGTAACTAGAATGAAATGTCTTTAGTATGTGGATGATTTGTAAAATGGTCAATCTTCTTCATTATTTTGTGAAAAACAAGTAGATTGCTAATGAATGAGGATTCTTTGAGATAAAATAGGGGACTCAAACTTAGTGAATTTTGTGGGTATATTCACTGGAGGCCTAACTCGTCCACTAGGGGTAACCTAAGGGTTTTAGGGCTTGTTGCATGTGCTAAATGAAATCGTGAGTACCTATGAAAATGACACTTTGTACCTATTTTAATAAAATAAATTTTCACATGTTTTACTCCAGACTAGCAAAATGCTGGTTAGGGGGTGTGATAAATGTTTAATTTTGCATAAAAGCCAACTAATTAGAACCCATGTGTTATAACTTATAGCATTAAATTATGATTTTATGACCAAAATTCATAACACATAAATTTTTTTACCTAATGAAGAAAAAGTTTGTTAGTTTGTAGGCCTAGAAGCTAATCCAATTAAGTCTTTGATTTATCATATTTTTCTATGATATTAGGGTTTTTTCTTTCACATTTTGTAGGAAGCACAATGATGATTCAATGGCCGAAATTGATCAAAATGAAATTAAAGATCAAGATTAAAAGATTGAGTCAAAGCTTGTCAAGATCATTTTATGTCAAGCAATGGAAGAAATCTAAGGAGCTAAAGGTGGTTAAAGTAGGCGCATGAAGTAAGTCATGCATTTCCACCACCTTTGTATGGAAGTCACTTAAGCCACCTTAGCCATATAAGCCATGAAAGAAAGTGGCAAGCTAAGGAATTCAAGCTAAACCATACAATCCACTCAAGCCAAGGGTTAAAGCCAAGTAAACAAGCCAAGGAAGCTTCCTAAGGCAACCATGACCTTAGCCAATGAATCCTTCAAAGTTAGCCATCAAGCTAAGCTAAATGGAAGGCTAGCATTGGAGGAGATTCAAGAGAATTAACTGTGAAATTTTAAGGGATATTTTGAAGATAATAAAGGGAAATCTTATTAGAATAAGTTGGCATATGCACCAATAGTGTGAGAGCCTTCAAATTTTGATGTTTTTCCCACTCTTTTCCACCTTTTTATCATCTTCCACATCATCACCAAAGACCACCACGAGTTTGACTTTCTATTCAAGAGTTCTACCATTTCATAACTCTTCCACCTTCCTAAACTCCCTTCCTAACCATCCAACTAATCCTCACCTCCTAGAAAACCACTTAGCCAATCAACTTTTCCCAGCCAACCCACTTTCCTTCTAGAAAAAAAAAGACACCTATATTCATTTCAAAATTAGAAACCAGCCAGCCCATGCTTCTTATATCTCTCTTTTGTCATGTTTATGACAGAATTAAGGAGATCTTGTTTGTCAAAGTAGAACCGTTGATCTGATTAAGCTTGAATAAGACATATTTGGATTAAATAGTTCCTGGATTAAGGGAGAACAACACAGAACATGAGTAGAATAGAATACAAATAAAAAAAGTAACAGGACAAAAAATGTAATTAGAATTTTTATACTAAGGGAAAAAGTGAAAATTTTCCAAAAAGTTCCTTAAATTTCTCCTAACACTGAAATTTTCCTAAAACAAAGGAAGAAGAAAATGGTGATTATCGGAAGATGGAGTAGCCAGAGATTGGATCAAGCAAAGGCCGGTGCATGGTGGACTGGGCTAAAGTAAAAAAGACAATGACCTGGCTTGGGTGGTGTTGGTGTGTGGAAGATAGAGATGGTGGGTCGACACAGTGAAGTGTGGCAGGCAGGGGAGCCTGGAGTGTCTTTGGCTTCTGGAGTTAGCAACTGATGTGGATAAGAGGTTGGCTAGTGTTATGCGATGGAATGAAGAGGGGTAGACGATGACTTGATGTCGGAGGAGGTGGAGATGACGATCTGAAGCCAGCCGGGCAGTGGGCTGGGAACGTGATGGATTGGGAGACTAGTGGAGATTGCAAACGGTGTTGAAGAGAAGAGGATGATGACCCAATTTCTATCTGGTGTAATGGAACAAAGGTAAACGACTTGGGCAGTGAAGACTGGTAGGGCAAGTGGCTGATTGAATGGTGAGTGACTAGTATAGGTGTCCATCAATGCTATGACGTCTAGAGAACTGGGATGGATATCAGGTTTCGGTGTGGAGGTGCAATGGAGAAGGCAGAACTACTATGGGGAATAGGGATGCATGAGATGCTTGGGTGTTAATGCAGGATTGGTAACCGGTGGGGATATGATTAGGAGTAGAATGACACTGGGATTGATAGGGTCGAAAATGAGAGAAACGGTGGCAGACAAGCTGGTCAATGAATGGAAAAAGAAGTAGAGGGAAATAGAGAGAAAAAATAGAAATGGGAAGGTGGATGGGAAAAGAGAGAAGAGGGAAGTTGGTAAGCATTGCTAAGGAAACACAAATGAAAAAACAGACCTCCTTTGGGCTCCCACAGTTCCCTCTTTATAAAACTTTCCACTCTTTAGTTCCCTCTTTATAAAACTTTCCACTCTTTTAATTCTCTTCTCTCCCTCTTTCCTTATCCTTTAGGAGTTAGTTTCCTAGTAGAAAACTTCCTCTTCATTCCAAATCTCATCCATAATCTTCTCACCTTATTCGAACTCTTCTTCTTTTAGAAAACCATCCAATCTTACTTTGTGAGTGATCTAGTACGTCAATACCCTCTTGGGTAATCTACACTATTGATTAACCATTCAAACCATGATCTATATGATCTACAAAATATAAGACTAGATTAGAGTCTTCTAACCATACATTAAGCATCTGATTAGATCAAATGATCATCTGACCATTAATTTTGACAACTAATAGTTGGATGGTTAGTTTGAGCAAAATTTCATATTTTATCTCGAAGTCATCAAATTGATGAGTTAGATGATCTAATTAAATACTAAACTAGGGGTCTTTTGGCCAAATTTAAACACTTAACACACCCCCTAAACCAGCATTTTGCTAGTCTCGAGCGAAACATGAGAACAATCATTTTTCAAAAACTGGTGCAAAGTGACACTTTTGTAGGTACTCACGACTGCATTTAGAGCATACAACATACCCTTGAACCCCTAGGTTACCCCTCGTGGATGAGTTATGTCTCGTGAGGGTTTGTAGTGAATATACCCACAAATTTCAATAAAGTGGAGTTTGCTATTTTATCTTAGAGAATCCTCATTCATTAGCAATCTACTAGAATTTTACAACTGAATAGAGAGGATTTGACAATTCTACACATCATATACATAATAAAGACATTTTATTTGAGTTATTTCTCAGAGTGCATGTGTGCGTATAGCCACATAAATCTTGACTTCTAACCAAATATGCTTAAATTCCATTGAAAATATGTCTTAATCTCAAATCCTCACAGGTATATTGTAACACCCCAGGGTTCCAACAATCACAATATTATCTGCTTTGGACCACCTATTCATCCCTTACGGCTTTGTTCTTCCTTGGTTTCCTAGGAAAAATGCATTATTCTGTGGGTAGAGTGCGCAGTGGATACAATATTATCCTTTATGGGTCCCTCACCCCTCATGAGCTTCACCCCTCAAGGTTTTGTTCTGTTGTTGTTTTTGCAAGTGCACGAGCTATTATAGTATAGTTAATGCAAGTACAGGTTGAACCTAGAGGGAGCGCTTTAAGAATTTGGAGTTTTTAATCAAATTTAATTATTTAAAAATTAAAATTAATAGACAAAAATTAAACAAAAAGAGAGATCAACTTCAAATGTGTTTAATCAATGAAATCACAAAAGTCTAATCCATAGAAAATAGAATTTTAACTAAAAAATTAAGAAAATTCCACTTTCCTAGACTACTTATCTTCAATTTCTACAGATATGGTATCCTCAATCATGATCAGCCTTTATCAACATGCTTCTAGCACTTTAGATTAATTATTCACTAGAGGGATTAAGCAGATTCTTAAAATTCTGAGAGATCTGGATTAACTAAGAAATTTGAGATTTAATGGCTTAGATCAAATTTTATATTCACAAATTAAAGATCGGGAATTGTAAAAGTACTTTAAATTGCCCTATACCATATTTCTAAAAGTTAATTTAAAATTAGAATTTAAATGGATGAGCAATTGAAGATCTATTAAAATTAAATCAGAATCATCAATTCAGTTAACTATGGATAGATAGCACAATTTTGGGATTAATTAGAGAATAATAAAAACACAGATAATAGAATGGGAATAACACAGAACCTGGATAAAGAAAAAGACAAAATAGGCTAAAAGACAAAACATGGATTCAAATGAGATTTTAATTTTTCTACTAAGGGCATAAATGAATTTTTTTTACGAAACTCCCTTAAAAATTTCATAAAATAGAGTTTGTAGGAGAAGATGGGGATGACTGCCCAAAGATCATGGAGAAGTCGATGACAGTGCTGGTTGGTCAGTGCTATGTAGTGGAGTGTAAAACAGGGGGCAGCCTGGGACGTCGCTTGGCCTGCTGTGGAGGAAGAGCTTGGTGTCCTTTATTGGCTGTGCTGGAGAAGATGGGATAAAGTCCAAGGAAGATGTTGCTTGGCCTGGATCGATGCCTTGGTATTGACATCATCTGTACTGTAAATTGGAGGAATAGAGGGGAGAGGGCGACTAGGTTGGCTGGCTGGTCTTGGGTGCAATCATGGGTGGAGGAGCAGGAGTAGATGCCGTTGGAGAGATGGGCATTGCACAACTCTAGAGTGGTGGATAACATCAGTACTGGGCATGTCCATCTGGAACAAAATTGGGCTTTTTCCTGGATGTGCAGTACTAGAGTGGAGAATAGAGGAGGTAAATTTGGGTTTTGGAGGGCTAGGCAGTGCAGTACGTGAGAAGAGAAGCTAAGCAAGGGAAAGAAAACGGAGAAATGGAATGGTGGAGAGGTGGAGATACTGAAAGTTAATGAAAAGACCAGAGGGGTTTGGTGCAGACAGAGATAGGATATGAGTTTGAGTGTTGGATGATAGGGAAGGTGCAATAAAAGAGAAGGTGATGGAATGGAACAATCAAGCTATGATAGGGGAGGTGCGGTGAACAAAGGAGAAAGATGGAGATTGAGAGAAGGGGGAAGAATATGCTAATACAAAAGACATATGATGAATGAAGCACTAGGGAAGCAGAAAAAAAAAATGATGAATAAGGAAAGCAAAGGAAGATAAAACCCAAAAACTTCCAAACTTCCAAACTCCTCCCACTACTCCCATGGTTCCCTCTTTATAACTTTCCCCCCTTCCTAATTCTCCTCCACCTCTTTCCTTTAAGAGTTAGTTTCCTATTAGGAAACTTCCTCTTATTCCAAATTAGGACTCCTCTTCTATTAAGAAACCTTCAAATTCTACCTTGTTAGAGATCTGGTCCATTCATTGCTCTCTTCACTCATCTACACCATTGAATATCAATACAAGAAATCCAACCCTCCTTTAGTTGATCTACAAGACCCAAGGCTAGATTAGAGTCATCTAAATCGTACATTAAGCATCCACTTAGCTCAAATGATCATCTGATTGTTAATTTTGATAATTTACTATTGGATGGTCAATTTGAGCCAAAATTCATAGATTATATAAAAATCATCAAATTGATGAATTAGATGGTCTAATTAAATGCTAAACTAGTGGTCTTTTGGCCAAATTAAACACTTAACATGTTCCCTTAGGCCCCTCACCGCTCAAGATGCATTGTGACCATTAGAGTTTCCCAAACTCTTATAAACAGCCAGTTTCCTGTCTACAGGCGATGTGGGACTAACTCTTTCTTCTTCACCCCAGCCTAGAAGCCTGCTACCCTTCTCTTGGCCCACCCTCATTAGCTTAGGTCTTCACATGCTCCACCCATAGGGAACACATGTCCACGTGTGATAGCCATGACCAGGCACCCATGTGTGGTTAGCCACCACACCACAAGTGTAACACCCCAGGTTTTTCAAGACAATATAACAATAATATATAAAAAGAAAAACACAGTTGAGATCCCTGTTTAAAAAACTTAAAGAAAAGCATTTCTTTCAAAATTCGGGGAGTCATGCAACCACAAACTACAGGATTAATGATGAAATGAAATATCATTTCTACTGAAAATCCAATAGAGTTTCCTCTGAATTTTGGACTATTGCATGTGACCAGTGCAATACAAAACAACCTGATAAATAATACATAAGACATATCATATGGGAGGCTCAGTCTCCACACCCATCCACAACCAAATGCTATTTTCAATAAAATATACTCCAACAATAGATAAGAAAATATAGTCATGAAAAAATACCCAAGGTCCCTCCATATAGCCATCACATCCAACATGAATTCATATTCTTACATTTAGGTCACCTTGCAATTTTAATTAAAGTACAGTCCATACTCAAAACCCAAAGTGAGGTCTTGAACAAACCTTGTCATCTCTAAACTTCCTTAATGCTTCACTGGAAGGTTACCATCACTTTTACCTGCTCTATCAGCGCATCAACTTATAGTCACTTTCCGTATCTAAGGCATTGCAAATAAAGCAATGCCTTAGCAAGCTTTGCTTGTGTAGGTGATTTATATTTAAAAACGATAGGAAATCACATGGCCCAAGGTATGAAGATCATGGTAAATCTCGTAAGATAATTATATATACACAAAACCTCATATTTACATGATGAAAGATATACGAAATCCATGATATAAATAAAGCATCATCAATCATGGTGTCAGGACATGCAGGATTCGAGAAATTTCGTAGACGTAGATAAGCTATAACCATGCGAATCTATATCCAGAGAACAACATGAATGCATGTCAAAGGCATCGAAACATCATACATGGTCAAGCCCTATGAGTGTCTCAAGTACACTCATGACAACGTGGGGTCAATTCTCAATACCATCTGCTTTCACCCACAACGGGGTACTCAGGCACTCATGGAAAGATGCCTTGTAATTCTTCTTTCAACCTTTCACCCTTTGACCCACACGGGCACTCATGCACTCACGGAAAGATGCATTTCATGCCCGCTTTCACCCTTTCACCCACAAGGGTCACTCAGGCACTCACGGGGGGAGGGGGATGCATCCCAGCACAAGCTCAATAGTCTCAATTGTTAAGGCATAGAGACTCCCATGTGTCAAAAATCTTAGTAGTCAAGTCAATGTAACATAAATATACCAAAAATAATGCATAAAACACGCACAAGTGGCAAGCATATCGGAAATACATGCTAAAAATGATCACATGCAACATGGTAGGGCATAAAACCTATGCCTCAAAGTTTCAAATACTATGTCATGATTTAAGAAATCATGTAAATCAAGAATGTAATCACCTACCTCGATCACTCGGTACTCCAATCAGACACATAAGTGATATCAAGTCGTACGCCCTAACGTACTTGTCACATCATAAGTCATCATTGATTGTTAAACCTCTCATTTTCATCATGACTCTTAAAATTTCTATTTCGTTTAGTGATTCACATGTATTCTTATGATCATGCATTGATTTGATGGTGAGATCACGCATCGATCAATACATCTTAAGGTACTTGTTTAGATTGATCGTCAGAATCATTTTTTATTGGCAATTCAATGAGATTTGCATTTCTAATCTCTTAGATCATCTCATGTTTGACATATATAGCCAAGGTCTGAGGCCAGATCATGCATTGATTGGCTTGATTTAAGTCATCTAATGGTATTTAGTGGATTAACTATTCAAAAGGTGCTCCAAATTAGATTTTTATCTTAAATCTAGGTTTGTCTCGTTGAGACGATCACAATGCCTCTTTTAGATTGTGATTTGAACCTCTATATCTCCTAGAATCAAAAATAAGGAAAAAGGGCCTGTCGCACATGTAGCCCGTGGGCTGCACACGCGTGCCACCAGTGTGCGAGCACGTGCCATCCCTGTGCGCACGCATACAGCCCGCGTCCACCTGCATGTGTGATGCATGCTTGTTGCGCACCCAGTGTTGCATGCGTGGATGGACTACATGGAGCGCACGTGCGGGTGTCACCGCAGCTGCTGGGGATGACGACAGGGCTGCTCGTCGTCGTTGGAGACCACAGCCAAACTTTGGTCACCGTTGGCGACCTCCTGGCATCCAAATTTTGTAATTTTTGCATTGTTCTACTCCATTTTTCATGTAGATTCCATTTCTAAGCTCCCTTTCAACAAATTCCATCATTATTTTGCATTTTCACATGATTTTTACCACACTCCTAAAAACCCTCATCTTACTATTTTGATGGTTTTTCGGTGTCCCTAGCCATTCAATCACCATGAAATTTTATGGGTCTGCTCTTTGCATCACCATGCACAATATGAATGGTCCAGATTATCATTTGAGACCATTTAACTGACTTATTTCAGGTAATCTAGTAACGCCTAAACTTTACCGAAAAATAACAAGTTCACGCCGTTTTCCAGTTTACAAGTTGATAAAACTTGGAAAAGCATGGAGAAAAGAGTCGGGGCAGTCCTACCTTGGTCTGATTGTCGCCGGAGAGTCGTTGCAGGTGATGGAGTTCCTCGTGGCTCGATCCGTCACGGGAAACAAGAGAGAGGGGGGGAGTTATGGCTATACGAAAATGAGATGGGCTTTTAAAGCCTCATCTGTGGGTTCCTGCACCCAATCTGTGGGACCCACATGCATTTACTAATTTTCCCTTCTACCATTTAATTAAATACAAAAATTAAAATAATTAGCCAATTTTAGCGTTCTTAGTGGCGTTGGATTCCATTTTCTAAGTACATTCCAATTATTGAGGTTTTAACTCATGATTAAATCTCTAAAATTCTCAATTTCACAATTACCTCAATTTTTGCAAAATTCCAAATTTTCACAGTTTATGCATTTTTAGAATTTAAAAATAGCGAATATTACAATGAGGGGAACTAGCTCTGAAACCACTGTAATAGCCAGGAGCTCTCTAGTGGAACGATGTTGTTCGCTTTGGCGGACTGAGACCCATACGGTAGTCGCTACACAATTTTGTTTCTCCCTACTAATGGGGAAAAACTGGTCATTGCAAGGAGAGTTACCCACACTCTTATCAATAGCCTAACGTCAACACCTCGGGCAATGTGGGACTAACTCTCATCGGCTGGCCAACGCCTTGAGAGAATAGCCCCTACCCACATTAGGGAACATGCGTCCCCACGTGTTATTGCCCACATGTACCTGGAAACCATGTGCTGGCTAGTCCACACCATGAGGACCAATTGGCTCTGATACTATTTTTAACAGCCAGGGGTCTAGTGGTATGATATTGTCCACTTTGGCACAATGTTCCTCATGGCTTTAAAACATGTCACAAGTATTAGAGATTCCCAAACTCTTATAAACAACCCAATTTCCTCTCCCCGGCAATGTTAGACTAAATCTCATATTATCTGCTTTGGTAGCCTGGGACCCATACCTCAGCTACTACATAGTTTTGTTTCTCCCCAACGAATAAGGAAAAACTAGTTGTTGCAAGGAGAGTTACCCACACTCTTATCAATAGCTTAGTGTCAACACCCAAGGCAATGTGGGACTAATTGTCAGCGACTAGTTGTTGCCTTGAGAGAATAGCCCTTACCCACCTTAGGGAACACGCATCCCCACGTGTTGGAGCCCACACGTACTCAGGAATCACATGCTAGCTAGCCCACACCATGAAGGAAAATTGGCTTTGATACCATTTTTAACACCCTAGGCTTCTAATAGTCACAATATTGTCCATATTGGGTGCCCATACACCTCTCATGACTTTGTTCTTCCTTGGTTTCCTAGGAAAAATGCATTGTTCTGTAGGTAGAGTGCACAACGGATACAATATTGTCCTCTTTGGGTCCCTCATCCCTCTTAGGCTTCACCCCTCAAGGTTTTGTTCCCTTAGGTCTCTCACCCCTCTTGGGCTTCACCCCTCAAGGTTTTGTTCCCTTAGGTCCCTCGCCCCTCTTGGGCTTCACCCCTTAGGACACTTTATTACCTTTAGGGTTTCCTAAACTCTTATAAACAGCCAGTTTCCTCTCCCCATGCGATGTGGGACTAACTCTCTATCCTTCACCCCAGCCTAGAAGCCTACTAGCCTTCTCTTGGCCTGCCCTCATCAGCCCAAGACTTCACATTCAAAAGGTTGACCTATTCAGGAATCTTTGGATCTAAGCTTATTTTCAATTCCTCGAAGCGATTCATCGGCCGAGTTTCCATTAATCTCCATCCCTGAGAAGAATTCCAAGCTATAACAAATCAGTCTACTTTGAAACCCTGACCCTTCAATCATTCCACCACCTCAATTAGCTAGTTTCTCTAGTGGTCAAAAGGGCAACCCATCTTATTCTTCAATTTATTTTGGATTAAACTAATGAATTGGAAGGAAGGCCATTTCCATCCACTGCCCTGGTCATGGAGCCGTATGTGGACATTACCACTCATACATGCCTTTTTGCTATCTACTAAAAAAGCTATTATAGGTCTAATCTTGCTCTGGGGCTTATCTTGCACCAATAGGTCTAGCAAAGGAAAACATCCAATAATAGTCAGGGCTTCAACAGTGTCATATTGTCCACTTTGGCACAGTGTGCCTCACGACTTTAAAATGCGTCACAACTGTTAGAGATTCCCAAACTCTTATAACCAGCCCAAATCCTTCTCCTTGGGCAATGTGGGACTAACTCTCAGTCCCTTAACTGCCTCCAACCTATGAGGTCCCTAAGCCTTCACCTCTTTCCCCCTTAGGGAACACGCATCCTCACATGACCGCTTGAGTTCCTCAGCAGTCTCCCATCTATGGGGTCCCTAGGCCATCTCCCTTCATGACTAGCACCACATGTGATTAGCCACTACATCATGAGGGGAACTGGCTTTGATACCAATTATAACAGCCAGGGCTCCAACAGTGTGATATTGTCCGCTTTGGCACAGTGTGCTTCACGACTTTAAAATGCATCACAACTGTTGGACCCCTGGCTGTTACAAGTTGTATCAGATCCAGTTCCCCATGTGGTGTGGTGGCTAACCACATGTGGTGATGGTCATGAAGGGAGAAGGCCTAGGGACCCCATAGATGGGAGATGGTTGAGGGATTCAAGCAGTCATGCAAGGACGCATGTTCCCTAAGGGGGAAACAGGGTGAAGGTTTGGGGACCCCGTCGGTGGGAGACAACTGAGGGACTAAGAGTTAGTCCCACATTGTTTGAGGAGAAGGATTTGGGCTGGTTATAAGAGTTTGGGAATCTTTTAACAGTTGTGATGAGTTTTAAAGTCGTGAGGCACACTGTGCCAAAGTGGACAATATCACACTATTGAACCCTTAACTGCTACAGTGGTAACAAAGCTAATTGCCCTTGGTGATGTGGGCTAGTTGCCACGTGGTTCCCAGGTACATGTGGGCGCCAACACGTGGGGACAAGTATTCCCTAGGGTGGGTAGGGGCTGTTCTCTCAAAGCTCCGGCCAACTGCTGAGAGTTAGTCCCACATTGCCCAGGGTGTTGATGCTGGGCTGTTGATAAGAGTGTGGGTAACTCTCCTTGCAATGAACACTTTTTCCTTGTTCACGGGGAGAAACAAAAGGGGTATGGGTCCCAGTCTACCAAAGTGGACAATATCATTGCATTGCAAAGCTCCTGGCTATTACATATGCTCTTAGAAACCCTTAGATAAGGGTTTAAACATATTTCTCTCATTATATGACTGAATCTAACAAGCTAATGGCTCACATAAATTCTTTTAAATGCTCATGAGACAAAGGAAAGTGATCCCTAAGAGTGGATGTTATCACCAAGAATATTAGGGGTCTTTTACCTTAATTCCTTCTTTTTATCTCCTCTTCGAGGCTATGTTCCAACTAAGATCAATAATAATTTTGTCCTAATTACTTCTTTGACTTTTTGTCCTAATTTTGAACTTTTTCTACTAACTCTACTCTTTTTGACAATGGGTAATGGATATTTATTTTACTGGTTTGTTCTAGGTTAAGGTAAATAGGGTTAAGAAAGAAAAGGCTTAATAATAGGCTTAAAGGGGCTAACTAATGGTATGCAATATACTGGGTAGGCTTTATATCTCTAAGCTAGGTAAGGATGGCCTATATCATTTCCTAAGCTTCCTAAAGCCTATCAAATTTAATAATTTTTTTGTAAATAAAGCTATTACTCCTATTTATTCTTGATGCTTAACCAAAACAAGGATAACAGGATCATAATAATTTATGTACACTGAAGAAATTGTGGAATTACTTATAAGCTCTCTGAAAGAAGATAGTTTCAAAATCTCATTAGGTTGTAGGTCTCCAATGATTTTTCATAAGATCTCTAAGTCATACCTCTCTATTAGTATTGGCTATGTGCTATGTGTAAATAGTTTTTGAGAATTAACACTCATAAAATGCTTCAACACATGAATGATATGCAAAACTAATCATATGTATTCCCATTAAGAAGTGAAAATAATGGATTTACTAAATTCTAAACATCCAGTTTTCATCATAGTAAGGGAACTACCTTAAAAACTTCTTTTTTTCTTCAAATTTTATTTATTTTTTTGAAGGCTCAAGAAAACTCAAGAAAATTGAAATTTCCTATATGCATCTACACCCCCTAACGTAAATGAAACATTGTCATCAATGTTTGATAAACATAGAATCCTATATGATAATGGAAGGATGTAAAAGATGGATATTTGAAAAACATCTGGATTTCTTCCCAGGAAACATTAAGTTTTATGCCTTCAACCAGACATGGCCTAACCTAACTTTCTAAACCTAGAGCTAACCAGGTCAGCTTATTTGTCCTAGTCCTAAACCTAAGATGATCCCCCATCTTTAAAATTTCACAATAGTTTTCCTCCACCTCGAAAATTGAGGTAATGGTAACAAAATGACTTCACATACTACCATGCATTTTGTTGGACCATTTGGAGATGAATGATCCTCTTTTTGACCAAATTGAGGGATAACGTAGACCATTATATTCAATTTAACTCTTTCCTCCATTTTCCTGACATTGCCTTAAATTAGTGTAAAAGGTTATTCTTGTATTGTTAGAAATGGGGACAAGGTTTAGCTTAAACCGTAGTTATCTTCTAATGTGTACCCTAGAGTTGTTTGATGTAGGGTTAGTACATCAGTGGACTCTTTCTCTTCCTATTCTTCTGGGACATGCAAGATTTCAGATGGACCTAAATTACTATCTGATGATTGCTGAAATAAGGTTTGTAAGTCCCAATCTGGTACCTCTTCTACATTACAAGGCTCAATTGGAATATCAAGCTCTGTAGGGAGTTCTACTCTAGTTTGCCATTGAGAAGTGTCCCACAAAGGCACAGTATCCAAGAATTAATTCACCTCCTCAATAGATGTGTTTTCATCAAAGTCATAAAAATGAGTGGGAGCTTTTTCGGTGGGATGTTTCTTAAGCTTTATTTTCTTCATAATTGGAAATCTCTTCATCATAATCTTTAGGAGCAAGACATGGTTTGAGTAGATCTAAGTTGGAGGTTTCTAAGGATGGTTGTTGACTTTGTGGCTTAGATGGATCATAAGAAATTTCCATCCTAGTAATAAATGGCTCTTCATTATCCCCAATTTGTTTTATTTCCTTAGTCCTTTTTATAATTTCAGCAATGTTTCTGTTAGTAGTTTCCCATATTGGTTTCATTTCCTTTACCCATTTCTCCATATCTTGTCTCATTTCCTTTTGGTTAATAGCTATGATTTGTTCTATTCTCTCAAAAAATTGTTGCTCATCTAATGGTGGTTCTTCATGTTATAGTGAAAATGACTCATAGGGTTGGTATTGCTGTGGCATTAAGGTACTGAAAAAGGGTAGAGCAGGTTGAACCCATGATGGTTGACCCTGATATTTTTGATAATCATGATAGTGTTGACCAAGATGGGACTATTGTTGTTCTTCCTAATATCGGTAATCCTGAGATCATGGTTGTTTGTGATGCCTAGCCCATCCATTATAGTCTTGATAATTTGTCAGGATAAAAATTGCTGGGGTATGTGAAAGCATTAATTGCATCCAATGGCTCCTGATAGTATTCATTGTATGTGGAGGGTCATGGGGCCATGAAGAAGTGGAATAGAGTTGCTCAGAATAAGTATATTCATTATGGTATTGAGGTTGTGGTACAACTTGCTTAGAAGCTATTATCTTAAGCAATTGACTTTCCATAATATCTAACCTATCCATCGATGCATCTAATCTATGAAAACTATCCCTTTCTTGATAGCCTTTTGTTCTCAACTTCATATACATCGAAACAAATCATTCTATACAATGTTGAGTGTTTTTTTTTTTTTTTCAAGATGAAAAACTAATCTACATGATGCAACATAACTTCCTAGAATGATGCACAAACAAAGGGCACAATATAATCCTTGAGGCTAATAAGCAGCAATATTTTGACATTATTGAATTTGTGTGAGGACGATGCTTTTAGATTAGCCTAATCTAGTTCTCCTCTTCTCTTTCAAATTTGACAATTACTTTCCAGTTAGGTTTTGCTCAAGGTGGTTAATACAATCCTCATGTAAGGTGGCATTTAGACCTCAACAAACGTCAACAAAAGGTGTGGAAAAATCACTTGGATTTTAAGATACCCACTATAACCACAATGCTCAAAATCCACTAGAGTGATAATCGATCGCTTCCTAGTATGAGGGTCCTACGAGTATGTGATGGCCTTATAGGTCTCTTCTAATTGATTTTAAATTAATTTGAAAGGTTGAGTTGTGCGCTTGAGGTGATTATCCTATATGGGCCAAGGAGTGGTGATGAAATCCACCCTTGATGTTATGGGGTCGGGTGCCCTTACTAATTAATTTCCACTCTCTATGAAAGTTTGATCAACATATACATCACCTTAAAGTGGTAAATGTGCTCTAAGAATGCAATTAACAGCACTAAACTAATAAAAAATCCTAAAAATGCAAGAATTATCAAATATGATTTCTATATGCAATTATTCTACCAAACAGTGGAAGATTATTCTAAATGCAAACCCTAATCTAGGAAATAAAAGGAGTGAGGGATACTTACAGTGGGATTTTTTTATAAAGATCAAGTGTGGGCTACCTTATCCCACACTTCCCCTATATTATATAACCCTTTTAAAATTAAAATAGAAATTGCAAATTACGAAGGAGCCTCACTACAAGATTCACTCAAAAGAAAAGGAAAAATCATATTCTACGAAAGCAAGGAAATTTCTATATATGTGATGAAGATCCTAGCCAATTTTCTCCACTTTCCTATTTTTTAAAATAGAAAGATAGAAATAACTAAAAAATTTAGGAAATAGGGTGATTATGCACTAACAAAATTGAAAAATGCACCTAAAAATGCCAAACTATGCACTTCCTAAATTTTTTATATTTTTAATTAAATTTTATAAAAACTCCATTGCAGGTCCCTAGCACCGGCACAAAAAAGTTGAGTTTTTTGCAAGTGCACAGGCTATTGTAGTGTAGTTGATGCAAGTACGGGTCAATCCCACAGCGACTCCCTTTAAGAATTTGGAGTTAAAATAAAATTTAATTGTTCAAAAATTAATATTAAATGAAAAAAATTAAATAAAAGTGCAATTAGACTTTTGGTGTATTTAATCAATGAAAATTACAAAAATCCAATTAAAAAATACAGCAATTTAACTAAAGGAACATGAAAAATCTACTTCCCTAGATTGATTATCGTCAAAATCTTCAGATCTGGTCTCATACACTTTGGGTCAATAGCCCAAAAACATACATAGTCCAAATCTCAAATCACCATAAATCATGCAATTTATGCATTTGTTTTCAAAGTATGCGAGCATGGCATAAACTCTACTCATCCTAGTACCATACTTAATGCTATAAATCCATAAACTTGTATAAGAACAGCATGGTAAAAAAAAACACATGCTAATTACAGCAATAGAAATAGGTAACTTAATTTGAAATGCATTTTAAAAACAAAGTAGTATCAGACTACCTACCTCAATGTTCCTTAAATCGCATTTTTCATTACTCGACCCTGAACCATCTTAGTGAAACCCTGGATATTCATTAATAACAAGGATTCAAGTATTATTTTTCAAACTTCATGGGTCATTACTTAGACTTATAGATTAACAGCTAAATTTACCTTTTAAGATCTGTAGGCCCTTGCTTAGCGTGCTTCTAGGCTAGCTCTCGAAGGTCTTTATCATATGAGCCCGAAGGCCACGCCAGGGACTATCCCCTGGGCATGCATCACGCACCACGCCCCTGGGACGCCTAGTTTGCGTGGAACTGAGAGGAACCCATCTTTTTCCCAGCATGTTCTCAGGTCGGGGAATGCCTGGATCTAGCCTGAAAGAAGGGAAAAATGGAGAGAGGGGGAAAGAGGGGCTTACCTGGGTAGTCTAAGAGGGGACCCATCATCGGAGGTACGCCCTTTTCTGCTCTAAAACCCTAGGTCTCCAGAAACCACGAAGAAGGGGGAAAACCCCAACTTCCGATGAGACCAGGGAAAACAAATGGAGAAGAAAAGAGAGAGGGCAATGGCCTGCCCGAAGAAAAGACTTGGGCCAGTGCCTGAATTTACAGAGACCGGAAAGAGGGTTTTCTGATTTTGCAGAAAATCCTATGCTGTAGCAGCCGGAGAAGAAGAGAAGATGAGGAGAAGAGGATGACTGGGGAGGAGGGAGGGGAATGCGGGCTTTATAGCCTCACGAAGGCGGTGCTGCCCAAAGGCGGTGCCACCTTTGTTGCTGCCTTACAGAGGCGGTTCTGGAAGGGTCGAGAATGGCGGTGGCTAGAGGTAGGGGACGACCTATGGCGGGTGCCGTTAGTAAAACAGCCCCCTGTGTTTTCGGGTCTTGTTTGTTTTATACTCAAATTACATATATGCCCTTAATCTTCAAACGCCTATAACTTCTTCATACAAACTCTGTTTTTAGTGTTCTTTGAGGCGTTGGATTCCATTCTGAGTGTAGAATCTAATGGTACTAATTTTTCTCACAAATTCCTATGTTTCCTATTTAATTTAAGATAAAATATCCAACTACCTCTTAAGACTAGTAAACATATATTAATTCCCAAAATAGATAAGTTACAGCATTAGTCGTAAGTGGTAAACATTATAGTTGTTCTTCATACAAAATGTCTTCAAAACTTGGGTCATTACATAAACATGCTAGGAAGTGTCCTAAGAGTAAGAACTAAACACGAATTGAAATTCTAATATGAAAGAGTTGAAGAACTAAGGAGATCTTGTTTGTCAACGTAGAATCGTTGATCTAATTAAGCTTGAATAAGACAGATTCAGATAAACCAGTTCCTAGATTAGGTGAGAACTAAGTAAAATGTAGATAACAGAACATGAATAGAAGATAATATAGATAAGAATAGTAATAGGACAAAAAATGTAATTAGAATTTTTATATTAAGGGAAAAAATTGAATTTTTCCTGAAAGTTCCTTAAATTTCCCATAAAAATGAAATTTGCCTAAAACAGAGAAAGAAGAAGATAGTGATTACGGAAGAAGATGGAGATCAGATGAAGCAAAGGCTGGTGCATGGTAGACTAGGCTGCAGTGAAAAAGACAATGACTCGGCTTGGCCAGTGCTGGTGCATGGAAGACAAAGATGTTAGGTCTACGTGGTGAAGTGTGGTAGACAGGGGAGCTTGGGGCATCGTTTGGCTTCTTGCGCTGGAAGTTGATGTGGAGAAGAGGTTGGCCAGTGCTATGTGATGGAATGAAGATGGGTAGACGATGACTTGATGTCAGAGGAGGTGGAGATGACGATTTGAAGCCAGCCGGGTAGTAGGCTGGGAACATGATGGATTGGGAGACTGGTGAAGAATGCAGACAGTGCTGGAGAGAAGAGGATGACAACCTAGTTCCTATTTTGTGACGACCCGGGTTTTCCCATGCATTTTTAAATGAAAAATCTAAATTCCTAAGGCGGGATCCCTATTTGAAAAACAATGCAATGCAGCGAAAAAATCTTTTATTTGGAATTCATTTTGAAAACCCCGAGTGTCATTTGCTTTCACAATATCCAAGGTAGTTTTTGAAAAGCTTTAGAAATCATAAACATTTTTTCCCAGGTCTATCCAGTCACAGCACACAGCCCAATCGTAATTAAATACAAATACATGTCCAAAGGGTTGAGAATTTACTTACATGTATAATTGTTTCCTTTTTGATTAGCTTGCTCGTAGCACTAACATAGATGTCCTCTACTCATGGATGGAATCATCCTAAAAAATGTTAAGGATAGGGTGAGTATATACTATACTCAGTAGGAGTCTATCACTACTAGTTTTATAATACATGCGATCTTTAAAATCATGTGCTCATAAACACATATGCATGTTGTTTGAATAATCACGTTCAATATCGATATTAAAAGCCACTGTCAAACTGGAATACTGACGACTTAAAGAAATATCATAATCCAAGTCAAAAGTAATCATATATCATAAAAATATGCATCAGATGCTCAACTAAATCCAACTCATGGATATCTATCATGGTATGGTCGACGAACCTTATATCATGCCATATGCAATGCACATAAATCCACGAAACCATAGGGTCCCACTATGCCCACGACCTCACCACCGTGTGGTCCCCGGGTACCTAGGGACACAGGATCATATACCTCCATGGGGCATATGACACTTCGACCCAGTGCCGTGACACCAGTGGTAGCCCCACAGCCACCACATGCAGTCGAAGCAGGGACATGCCCTTTTTGGGCGTGGTACCCATCCACCTAATAGTGGTAGGGGCTGGGTGGCCAACCCACACCCCTTGGCATAGCACCCACGAGCTTACTAGCCCAAATCATGTTCGATCAAATAAGCCAAAAACCTTTGTTCAAAACTTGTCCTCTTTGGGTCCCTCACAACTGCCTGGCCCTCGGCACTCCAGCGTCTTTTGGCAACCCTCAAGGACATGCAATCTTTGCAAGTACTTAAATCATGCAATGTATGCACTTGTTTGCAAAACATATATGTGCATAATGTATATGCAACCATTTATGAACCATGTCTATGTACAAAACGTTTATCACATGCATGCTGAATCAAGTCATGCTAAACAAGTCATATACTTATAACATATGTTCTCAAAACAATAATAGATCTTTTTAAAAGAATCTAATAGTGATAGAGCACCTACCTGACTAGGTCGCGTTAACCCTTTTGTCCTCGTACGCTCCTGAACATGGTTTGGGGACTCAAGGTTAGTTTAGCCTATCTTTTATGGGTTTAGAGTAGTTGGGTCTTATTACTTAGGCATTAGGGGTCCATCCCTATGCCTATGGGTGTCCTAAGGTACTAATTGGGCCTTGGTATCCTTAGTTTTCCATAGTTCTAGTGGCCACGTGCCACTATCCTATTCTAAGGGTCATGCCCACCTTTAATTGGGCCTTGATCAGGGATTTTATAGTTTGGATGTGTCTGCGTCGTTGATATGGACACAACGCCTTTTGCGGCGCCTAATCGGAGCTCTAGATCTCAAGTTATAAGTGTTTTAGTGTCGTACGTACATCGAGTCTTAAGAACGAAAAAGCGAAATGCTAGGGCGCTGCGCGACTGCGTCGTGTGCCCTGGCTTCCTTAAGGAACCAAAAGATGACGTGCTGCTAGCGCGCTGCGCGTCTATGGTGTGTACCTCAGCGGGTGCGTCTGTAGACGCGCAGAATGTTTCCGCCTTTTCTCTCTTTTGCGAGCGCGTCCATAGTTTGGTTTTTCAAACAGAGGTCGACGCCGGTCGACGTGGGACGTTCCTA
Organism: Warburgia ugandensis; assembly: GCA_035236585.1. Lineage (NCBI taxonomy): Eukaryota > Viridiplantae > Streptophyta > Magnoliopsida > Canellales > Canellaceae > Warburgia > Warburgia ugandensis. The sequence continues at coordinate 50,517,010 of CP141127.1, read as the reverse complement.
TTGGATCGTCCTGCTCGTTAGGGACCCGGGTCGTCCTCAGGTCACCCTGGTTCAACCTTGTCGAACTAGTGCAGCCCTAGGGACGTCCCAGGGTCCTTGGTGGTTCCCTAGAGGCCTATTCTCCACGGATTTTCAAGCAAAAACATAGGGAAACTGACCTTGGAACTATGGGGGAGACGGGTTTTGAGCAATCTCGGACGTACCTGGCTCATTGCTAGGTTTTTCTCCTCATTTTCCCCTCTAGGTCACTACTTTATGACTGGTTTTCTCCAAGGTTTTGGGCTGCCATTAGAGGCATCCAAGAGCTCTATTTATAGGGCTTTTAAAGAGGGTTCTGGAGGAGTTCTAACCGCCTTTGAATGGGGGTGGAGAAACCTCCAGAATGGCGGCGGTTTCTCCTTCAAACACCGTCGTTCCAGAAACCTTTAGGAGGTTGAAGATGAAGGGTGCCCATATCAAAACGGGCCCCTGTGTTTTGCCGCTAAACCCGTTTTTGTTAAAATTACAGTTTTGCCCTTGAACTTCAAAGGGCCATATCTTGCTCATTTTAACTCCGTTTTGGGTGATTTTGGTCTCGTTGGATTCCTTTTTCCGAGACGCATCTAATGGAACTACTTTTAGGACCAAATTTCTGGGTTTAGTCAAGGAGACTAGTGAAATGACCAAAATGCCCTTACCTTTAAAACTGAACTTTTCATGGGATTTTAATATTACAAAAATTGGGGTCATTACATATTTGGTGCGATGGAGTGGAGGTAGATAACATCAACTATGAAGACTGGCAGGGAAAATGGCTAGTGGAATGGTGAGTGACTAGTGGAGGCATTCACTAGAGCTGTGACATTTGGAGAATCAGGATGGATATTAGGTTTTGGTGTGGAGGCGCAATGGAGAATGAATCATGTACTGTGGGGAACAAGAATGGAGGAGATGCTTAGGTGTCAAAGCAAGACTGGCAACCAATGGGGATGTGACCAAGAGTAGAACGCAACTGGGATTGACAGGGTCAAAAAAGAGAAAAATGGTGGCAGAGAAGTTGGTTAGTGAATGGAAATAGAAGTAGAGGGAAATAGAGAGAAAACTAGAAATGGGAAGGTGCCTGTGAAAAGAGAGAAGAGGGAAGTTGGCAAGCAAAGCTAAGGAAAAAAAAAAAGATCTCATTTGGGCTCCCACAGTTCCCTCTTTATAAAACCTTTCACCCTTCTAATTCTCTTCTCACCCTCCTTCCTTATCCTTTGGGAGTTAGTTTCCTATTAGGAAACTTCCCCTTCATTCCAAATCTTATCCATAATCTCCTCTCCTTATTAGGACTCTTCTTCTTTTAGGAAACCATCCAATCTTGCTTTGTCAATGATTTGGTCTATCAATGCCATCTTGCCTAATTTGTACTGTTGATTAGTCGTTCAAACCATGATCTGATTGTTAATTTTGACAATTTATGGTTGGTTGGTTAATTTGAGCTAAATTTCATATTTTAACTAAAAAATATGAAATTGATGAGTTAGATGATCTAATTAAATGCTATACTAGGCGTCTTTTGGCCAAAATTAAACACTTAACACAATCTTTTATAATTTATGTAATTCTTATCCATGTTAAGTTGCTTTTTCCATGTAAATCGGTTTCTCTACTCTTTAAATCTTCAAAAGCTCTTAGTTCCTACATTCCTTTTTCGTGATGACCTTTCTATTGTCTTAACTATAAAAATGTTATAGATGAAAATAACAAAACATACAAACAAATGTCTCGAGTGTCGTCAAGCAAGCATAAAATGGAAACAAGTTGATGGTAGTAGGAAGAAACCATTCCAAGTCTTCCAAGCTAGATGCACATGATTAGCTCAATGAGATACCATAGGAAGTTAGCTGCTACGTGTACAATTTTGTATTTAAGTAGCCCATATATGTTATAAATTATTGAGTTATTTCCATGAGTAATCTAGAATTTCAAAACACATGCATTTTTAGCCTAACAATTCAAAAGTTTGATATTTTGTTTGTTTAGGAGTTAAACAAGAGTAAGTATGTGAACGATCCATTTTTTATTAGGATTTAATTAGGGTATTTTAGATTTTTTAGGTGTTGAGAAGGTGATCCAAAGGTCGAGACTAATCGAGATGAGAATTAAAGATCAAGATCAAAATATCAAACCAAAAACAAAAAGGCATCAATCCAAGGTGTGATCAAGGTTCTAAACCATCTTAAGGAAAGAAAAAGAAGGCAATGGGAAATATCAAAAGAGATTGAAATGGCCCATGCCAAAAAGCCATGCAATTCCACCAATTTGCTTAAGAATTGGAGCCACGCATGAGGTTTCCTAGTCCAACTAGGAAACCTAAGGTAGCTAAGCCATTTGTTCCTTGAAGCCAAATGACTTACCCATTCAAGCCACCAAGGAATCTGCTATTAAGTCGCATTGGAGCTATGCCACATGGAGTGATTCTATTAGAGGACTATTTTAGACAATTATCCTATCTTAAAAAGTTTAATTTTCAAGCAACAATTGGAAGGTTTGGGGAAATATTTGTAAAAGGTAAGATGATCATGCATAGGTGGAAAAAACAAGAGTGAATTCCTACTTTCCAACATTTATTATTATATGATACTATGTTTTCAATAGATTAATGTTTTTCTTTTCAAATGAATAATGCATCTTTTTCGATACATGGTATGACATGGACCATCTTTTGTTTCTTAGATGAACTATGTATTTTTGAGTCTTCCATCATGTTTCAATATTTTAATCCTTGTTTGTTCATCCTAGTTAAAGATCAACCTTTGGCTAAAAATTCTATCATTCACCAATCTCAGAAAATTCTCACAGTATTGAAAGCGATAGAATGATTATTGTTGGGGTTGAACTTCTATTTTTGGTCATTTGTTGTAAATTTTTGCAATTATGACATGTTTTTTTTGTTACCTATAGCTTTTGAAAGATTTTAATTTATGTAATTCCTATCTATGTTAAATTGCTTTTTGCAAGTAAATTGGTTCCTCTGCTCTGACAGTCTTCAAAAGTGCTTAGTTTCTATATTCCATTTTCATGATGACCTTTCTATTATCTTTATAATGAGAATGCTATAGACGAAAACAAGGAAAGATACAAACAAATGCCTAGAGTTTCAATCTAGCAAAAAATGAAAACAAATTGATGGTACTAAGAAGAAACCATATTCAACTCTTAAAAGCTAGATGCCCAAGATTAGCACAATGAGAAACCCCAGGAAGTTAACTAATAAGTGTTCAATTTTGCATAAAAAGTACCCAATTTGTAGCTGATATATTATAAATTATAGAGTTATTTCTATAGTTAATTCATAATTTCATAACACAAACATTTCTAAACTAACAATTCAAAATTTTGATATTTTGTAGGTTTAAGAGCTAAAAAAGAGTAAGTGAATGGTCATATTTTTTAGGATTTAGTTAGGGTTTTTTTTAGCTTTTGTAGGTTTTGAGAAGCTGATGCAAAGGTCGAGACTTATCGAGATGAGAATTAAAGATCAAGATCAAAAGATAAAACCAAAAGCTAAAATGCATCAATCCAAGGGAAGTATAGATAGTGATTGAAATGGTCCATGCCAAAAAGCCATGCAATTTCACCTATTTGCATAAGAAATGAGGAGCCATGAATGAGGTTTCCTAGTCCAACTAAGAAACATAAGGAAACCAAGCCATTCAAGATTTGAAACCAAATGACTTAGCCATTCAACCCATCAAGACACATGGGAGCCCTGCCACAAGGAGTGATACTATTTAGACTATTGTCCTTTCTCAAATAGTGTAATTTTCAAGCGATAATAGGAATGTTTTGACCGATATTTATAAAAGATAAGTGGTCATGCATAGGTGGACAAATCAAGAGTGAATTCCCATTTTCCAATATTTATTATAATATGATACTATGTTTTCAATGGATTAATGTTTTGCTCTTCGAATGAATAATGCATCATGTTTGATACATGGCATGACATGGAACCTCTTTTGCTTCTTAGATGACCCAGGTATTTTTGGGTCTTCTATCATGTTTCGACATTTTAATCCTTGTTTGTTCATCCTAGTTAAAGATCAACCATTGGCTAAAAATTCTACTATTCACCAATGTTATTAAATTCTCACAGTTTTGAAAGCAAAATAATGACTACTGCTGGGGTGAAACTTCTATTCTTGGCCATTTGTTCTAAATTTTTGCAATTATGACAAGTTGTTTTGTTACTTATACCTTTTGAATCTTTTAATTTATGTAATTCCTATCCATGTTACATTGCATTTTGTTAGTAAATCGATTTCTCTGCTCTATCAATCTTCAAAAGGTCTTTATTCCTATATTCCTTTTTTGTGATGACCTTTCTATTATCTTGACTATAAGAATGTTATATATGAAAGGAAGAAAACATACAAACAAATTCCTCTACTGTCAAGACAAAAATAAGTTGACGGTACTAGGAAGAAACAATATCCAAGTCTTAAAAGCTACATGCCCAATATTAGCTCAATGTGAAACCCAGGGAAGTTAACCAATAAGTGTTCAATTTTGTATAAAATGTACCCAATTAGTAGCCCATATGTTATAAATTATAGAGTTACTTCTGCAATTACTCTGGAATTTCATAACACGTGCATTTCTAATGTAACAATTAAAAAGTTTGATATTTTGTAGTTTCAAGATCTAAAGTAGAGCAAGTCAATGGTCATAATTTTTAGGATTTAATTACAGTTTCTTAGCTTTTGCAGGTATTGAGAAGGTGATCCAAAGGCCGAGACTGATTGAGATGAGAATTTTAGACCAAGATCAAAAGATGAAATCAAAACCTAAAAGGCATCAATCCAAGGTGTGATCAAGTTTCGAGACCATCTTAAGGCAAGCAAAAGAAGGCAAAGGGAAGTATCAATAGTGATTGAAATGGTCCATGCCAAAAAGCCATGCAATTCCACCTATTTGCATAAGAATTGTGAAGACATGGATGGGGTTTCCTAGTCCAACTAGGAAACATAAGGAAGCGAAGCCATTTAAGCTTTGAAACCAAATGACTTAGCCATTCAAGCCATCAAGACATATGGGAGCCATGCATCATGGAGTGATACTATCGGAGGACTACTTTAGACAATTGTCCTATCTCAAATAGTGTAATTTTCAAGTGATAATAGGAATGTTTTGACAAATATTTATAAAATGTACGATGATCAAGCATAGGTGGACAAATCAAGAGTGAATTCCCATTTTCCAAAATTTATTATTATATGATACTATCTTTTCAATAGATTAATGTTTCGCTCTTCAAATGAATAATGCATCATGTTTGATACATGGTATGACATGGAACATCTTTTGTTTCTTAGATGACCCATGTATTTTTGGGTCTTCTATCATGTTTCGACATTTTAATCCTTGTTTGTTCATCCTAGTTAAAGATTAACCATTGGCTAAAAATTCTACTATTCACCAATCTTATAAAATTCTCACAGTTTTGAAAGCAATAGAATGACTATTGCTGGGGTGAAACTTCTATTTTTTGCCATTTGTGGTAAATTTTTACAATTATGACATGTTTTTTTGTTACTTATACCTTTTGAATCATTTTAATTTATGTAATTCCTGTCCATATTAAATTGCATTTTGTAAGTAAATAGATTTCTCTTCTCTAAAAATCTTCAAAAGCTCTTCGTTCCTATATCCGTTTTTAGTAATGACCTTTCTATTATCTTCACTATAAGAATGTTATATATGGAAGCAAGAAAACATACAAACAAATGCCTCGACTATCAATAGCATAAAATGAAAATAAGTTGGCGGTACTAGGAAGAAACAATATCCAAGTCTTAAAAGCTAGAAGCCCAATATTAGGCTCAATGTGAAACCCAAGGAAGTTAACCATAAGTTTTCAATTTTGTATAAAATGCACCCAATTAGTAGCCCATATGTTATAAATTATAGAGTTATTTCTACAATTACTCTGGAATTTCATAACACATGCATTTCCAATGTAAAAATTAAAAAGTTTGATATTTTGTAGTTTTAAGATCTAAAAAAGAGTAAGTGAATGGTCATATTTTTTAGGATTTAGTTATGACTTTTTAGCTTTTGTAGGTATTGAGAAGGTGATCCAAAGGCCGAGACTGATTGAGATGAGAAATAAAGATCAAGATCAAAAGATGAAATCAAAACCTAAAAGGCATCAATCCAAGGTGTGATCAAGCTTCGAGACCATCTTAAGGCAAGCAAAAGAAGGCAATGGGAAGTATTGATAGTGATTGAAATGGTCCATGCCAAAAAGCCATGCAATTCCACCTACTTGCATAAGAATTGAGAAGACATGCATGAGGTTTCCTAGCCCAACTAGGAAACAAAAGGAAGCCAACCCATTCAAGATTTGAAACCAAATGACTTAGCCATTCAAGCCATCAAGACACATGGGAGCCATGCCACATGGACTAATACTATCGAAGGACTATTTTAGACAATTGTCCTATCTTAAATAGTGTAATTTTCAAGTGATAATAGGAATGTTTTGACAAATATTTATAAAACGTAAGATGATCATGCATAGGTGGACAAATCAAGAGTGAATTCCCATTTTCCAAAATTTATTATTATATGATACTATCTTTTCAATAGATTAATGTTTTGCTTTTCAAATGAATAATGCATCATGTTTGATACATGGTATGACATGGAACATCTTTTGCTTCTTAGATGACCCATGTATTTTTGGGTCTTCTATCATGTTTTGACATTTTAATCCTTGTTTGTTCATCCTAGTTAGAGATTAACCATTGGTTAAAATTTCTACTATTCACCAATCTTATAAAATTCTCACAATTTTGAAAGCAATAGAATGACTATTGCTGGGGTGAAACTTCTACTTTTGGCCATTTGAGGTAAATTTTTACAATTATGACATGTTTTTTTGTCACTTATACCTTTTGAATCATTTTAATTTATGTAATTCCTATCCATGTTAAATTGCATTTTGTAAGTAAATCGATTTCTCTGCTCTAAAAATCTTCAAAAGCTCTTCATTCCTATATCCGTTTTTAGTAATGACCTTCACTATAAGAATGTTATATATGGAAGCAAGAAAACATACATACAAATGCCTCGACTATGAATAGCATAAAATGAAAATAAGTTGACGGTACTAGGAAGAAACAATATCCAAGTCATAAAAGCTAGAAGCCCAATATTAGGCTCAATGTGAAACCCAAGGAAGTTAACCGATAAGTTTTCAATTTTGTATAAAATGCACCCAATTAGTAGCCCATATGTTATAAATTATAGAGTTATTTCTACAATTACTCTGGAATTTCGTAACACATGCATTTCTAATGTAACAATTAAAAAGTTTGATATTTTGTAGTTTTAAGATCTAAAAAAGAGTAAGTGAATGGTCATATTTTTTAGGATTTAGTTATGATTTTTTAGCTTTTGTAGGTATTGAGAAGGTGATCCAAAGGCCGAGACTGATTGAGATGAGAATTAAAGATCAAGATCAAAAGATGAAATCAAAACCTAAAAGGCATCAATCCAAGGTGTCATCAAGCTTCGAGACCATCTTAAGGCAAGCAAAAGAAGGCAATGGGAAGTATCAATTGTGATTGAAATGGTCCATGTCAAAAAGCCATGCAATTCCACCTCCCCGCATAAGAATTGAGAAGACATGCATGAGGTTTCCTAGCCCAACTGGGAAACATAAGGAAGCCAACCCATTCAAGATTTGAAACCAAATGACTTAGCCATTCAAGCCATCAGGACACGTGGGAGCCATGCCACATGGAGTGATACTATCGAAGGACTACTTTAGACTATTGTCCTTTCTCAAATAGTGTAATTTTCAAGCAATAATAGGAATGTTTTGACCGATATTTATAAAAGATAAGTGATCATGCATAGGTGGACAAATCAAGAGTGAATTCCCATTTTCCAATATTTATTATAATATGATACTATGTTTTCAATGGATTAATGTTTTGCTCTTCGAATGAATAATGCATCATGTTTGATACATGGCATGACATGGAACCTCTTTTGCTTCTTAGATGACCCAGGTATTTTTGGGTCTTCTATCATGTTTCGACATTTTAATCCTTGTTTGTTCATCCTAGTTAAAGATCAACCATTGGCTAAAAATTCTACTATTCACCAATGTTATTAAATTCTCACAGTTTTGAAAGCAAAATAATGACTACTGCTGGGGTGAAACTTCTATTCTTGGCCATTTGTTCTAAATTTTTGCAATTATGACAAGTTGTTTTGTTACTTATACCTTTTGAATCTTTTAATTTATGTATTTCCTATCCATGTTACATTGCATTTTGTTAGTAAATCGATTTCTCTGCTCTATCAATCTTCAAAAGGTCTTTGTTCCTATATTCCTTTTTTGTGATGACCTTTCTATTATCTTGACTATAAGAATGTTATATATGAAAGGAAGAAAACATACAAACAAATTCCTCTACTATCAAGACAAAAATAAGTTGACGGTACTAGGAAGAAACAATATCCAAGTCTTAAAAGCTACATTCCCAATATTAGCTCAATGTGAAACCCAGGGAAGTTAACCAATAAGTGTTCAATTTTGTATAAAATGTACCCAATTAGTAGCCCATATGTTATAAATTATAGAGTTACTTCTACAATTACTCTGGAATTTCATAACACGTGCATTTCTATTGTAACAATTAAAAAGTTTGATATTTTGTAGTTTCAAAAGCTAAAGTTAGATATCTGTATCATACTTGATTGGCAAGTATGATACATATAGTACTGATTACATACATATATGTATATACATGCATATGTGTGCTATGATGCATTCCATGAAATGATTTATATGACAATGTAGTTTTATTATAAGAAATCACTCTTCAAATCATTGTATGTGTATGTCGTGATTTCGGTTTTGTAGTTTTAGGTTATCTATTGAGTATGTTGTATACTCACCCTACTATTTTTACTATAGGTCAACTCCGAAAGAATTAGAAAGAAGATTAAAGCTCAAAGGAAAACCACTTGAAGATTTCAAGAGGATAAAAAGCAAGGTAATCTAGAGTTTCACTAAGAAACTCAATCCATCTTGACTATTAAATGATATTCGAATCTTATATGTGATTTAATTTGTAATTGGGCTGTGATTGATAAATATTGGGAATGTTGCATGTTAGATATTTTGAAAAGGAGACGGAGTATCAAATTATATTTTGAAATTCAAATGAATTTTTATCAATTACTTCACAATGACATGCATAAATGTCTATTGTCTGAAAAACAGAGGAAACTCTGTCGAATTTTCAATAGAAATGAGTGCTTATTTCATTGAGAATCCTTGTTTTGAGAAAGTAAAAATAAAACTGGGGTTTTCAAGGTGAATTTAAAAGAAAATGGTTTTTCTACTGCATTGCATTGTTTTATAAAAGTGTTTTCAAAAAGGATCGATCCTACATTAAGAACTAGTTTTGCATTTAAAAATGCATACAAAAACCAGGGTCGTTACAGTTGGTATCAAAGCCCAGATTCATGTCATTCACAACCAATTACAAATGGAAAATCACAAATAGTCAACATTGTTAAGAGAAATTTATATTTTAGTGTAAGTAATTAGAGAAAATACTCTCATAGGATTAGTGTAACTTGAAAGTAGATGTCACATTGAAAATATAAATAACTAGAGTATAAGTGCTCAGTTAGAGTTGTGTACATGTGAAATTGCAGAAATGCAACATAAGAGGAGTAAGCGTATGAGCCCTAGGAATAAGAATAGTCCTAAGAAACTTCCTTGAGCAAGGAGCCTCATCAATTGAAATAGTGTAGAAATTCATGTAGTACGTAGGCCAATTTTTCTAGAATCAGCCACAAATAAATAACTACTAGAACAAAGACATCTGATAAAGTTGATGAAAGAGCGGAAGCTCAATTGGAAAGATTCAAGAACCTAACTCCATCATTCTCTGGAGAGGATGAATCCTACTCAGTAGAGAAATGGATTTTTGAAGTAGAGAAGGTCATGAAAGCAATGAAAATTTCAAAGAACAGAAAAGTAGTAATGGCTACTTTTATCTTGATAGGAGAAGTAGGTGGGAAAGGGCTGAATGAGTAAATTTTGAAGGAAAAGATGTCATTTCTTGGGAAGCATTTAAAGATGTCTTCTATGAAAAGTATTTTCCAAGACATGTGAGGAAACAAAAAGAGAGAGAATTTATGAATTTGGAGCAAGAAAATTCTATGGTAACACAATATGAGAACAGATTCACTTGTCTTCATAGATTTGCACCCACGGTATGTATCACAAAGGCTAAGGCTGTAGAGAAATTTGTTGATGGGTTAAACCCTAGTTTGAGAAATAGAGTTATAGGGTTTCAACGTGATACTATGGTAAAGGTAGTAGAGTTAGCCTCTCTTTTTTATAAGGATTATCAAAGTACATTGGAAGATCGACAGAAGTGGAAAAAGGATACCAACACAAGTGGGCATGCCAATAGAGGAAAATGACTAATACATTCTTCAAGTCCCCATCCTCCATAGGAGTGGCAATGTGACAACAGGAATAAAACACTAGTATGTAAAACATGTCCATGGTGCAAGAACCATCATCTAGGCAAACACTGTATTATCATCAAGTGCTACATTTGTAGAGAGATGGGACACATCACCATGCACTATCCAAAGAAAGAGAAAGAAGAAGAACCTGAAAAAGATCATATCATTGAAAGCAAAGGTGGTGTACTTGAAATCACCTTAGGACAAACACAGGCATCAAATACAAAGATAGAAGGTACACTTCAAATACATATAACATGCCTATTAAGATTTCATTAGATACTAATTCTATACTTTCATCTATATCATATGAGCTTACTTTAGGTGTAGATAGTATATGTGTAATTTAGTATCCTATATAGAATTCTGACATGGATAGGTGAACCAAATTACATATAGTCATTCATGACAAGTCTTAGTTATGATTGGAGAGACAAATAGAGGCTAGCTTAATCTTTTTGAAACATCTTGGAGACTTTCTTACTATATCAAGAATGGATTGGTTAATTATATAGTTAATGATCACAATGAGGATATGAGTTGCATTTGATGATATAGAGAAGTAATGATGTGTTTTAGACTAAGTGCTTGAAAATGAGTACATGTTATCTCTATTGAGAAGATTGATAGATGCCTTACTGAGGACTGCGATCGTACTTATCAAAGTGGAAATTTTGTAATCTAAAGCAATTTCTTAAGAAAAGGATAAGGAATTGTATCTATATAATGATGTTTCTAATAAGCAGAAGCTACTATAGTAAATAGAGTACAAATCACAGAAAACTAATAGTTAGAAATCTACATGTGAAATCATACTTTATTGGCAAGTATGTTGTATATGAATGTCAAGGAGTTATGAGAACTTATATTAAAGGTGAGATGACGATACATTTAGAGTTGTTTTCAAGATAACATTAAAAGAATTTTGAGGATGAAATTTCTCTAAAAGGGGAAGGATGTAACATGCCTAATGTTTAAAAATGAATTTAAGTAAATTTCTAAATTATCTTAAGTTCGAATGAAAAGTGAATAATGAAATTTCTAATTTTTGAAGTTTTATAAGTGAAAGTTTTATAGACATGAAATCAAGTGTTGGGGGAAGAAGAGAAGAAGAAGACACAAACAAACAAACTTAACATCTGTTTCCCAAACCCCATGAAAGAGGAAACCTGATGGTGGGGGAAGAAGAGAAGAAGAAGAGGAAAGGAGGAAGAAGGAAGAGAGGAGGGGAAGGGAAGGGGAAGAGAGAGAGAGAGAGAGAGAGAGAGAGAGAGAGAGAGAGAGAGAGAGAGAGAGAGAGAGAGAGAGAGAGAGAGAGAGAGAGAGAGAGAGAGAGAGAGAGGAGAGGAGGCTCTGGTGTGGAAAAAATCTAGCCACAACAGAGAAGAAAGAAAAGAGGGTTTGAAGTTTTTTCATGTCGCCGGAGGATGAGGAGCACACCAACAACAATGGCTGCCCGGATTGTTAATCCGGCCATTCATTCTATGCTACACACAAAGGGGAATGAAACCACTTTGGTTTTGCCATGATTGGAGGAGGAACAACCAAGGAGCGGAGCACAAACAGTATGTACAAGGCAATTGTTGAAAAATTTGGGTGAATCATGTCTTCTCCGGCTATGATTGAGGGTGGTGAACATTATAGAGGTAGGATTCTTACTTAAAACCATCATTTTTGGTCTTGATTGTTTACTGTTTGAAGAATTTTGTGTAGATCTAGGGTTTTGAGAGAAAACAGTGAAATTTTTTTATCTCAGAGGTTATTGGAGACCGATTATAACTCCAAGAATCCCTGTTTGAGTTCCGATCATCAAATCCAAAACTGTATGGTCAAATGCGACCATTTATAGTAATGGTAGCCATTAGATCATCTGTATAACGTGGATCCAACCGCTATTAATGCTTGTTGGCCATCAGATCATTTGTAAAAGGCAAATCTGATCATTTATAGTGTACCTTAGCTATTAGATCATCTGTAGAAGGTAGATCCGGCCGCTCTTAATGAGTATTGGATGTCAGATCATCTGTAATAGATCAATCCAACCATTTATAGTGTGCCCTAGCTGTCAGATCATCTAAAGAAGGTAGATCTGATGCTCTTCAGGAGTTGTGACCATCGATTCATCCATAACGGAGAGATTTGAGCCATTCATCAGGTTTATTGTGGAATCCAGAGCAAAACCCCACTGGTTGAATTGTGATCCAAGGGAATCGCTATGGAAAATCAGCATGGACAGAGGCGCATGGTCATGATTGAAGCCTATTACCTTGTTCTAACTGTGTCTAAACATTTCTAGCAATAGACTAAGCTAGGAATCATGCATAAAAGTTTAGGTGGTGGTCATGACACATGCTTACGGGAACCGCTCTAGAGTACGCTCTAGAGTACCTTGGAGGCCATTTCTTATGCAAAATACATCGTCGTCCTTCTATGGGACACTTTCAATTTTAAGGAAAATCCTCATTCGAGGGAGAATATCATTGGTCCATGAATATCAAGCTTCCTCAACTTTGTGTCATGAAGCATTAATGCAGGCACGGGCAATGAGTTACAAAGTTGTGTTTATTAGATCATTTCTCTATGGTTCTTTTTTGCAGATGTTGGAAGCATGCACATGAATAAGGTGTTGAAATTTACTTTGGTAGATGTGAAACGGGCCATATGTGTTTCTCATACAAGCAAGGAAAACACGATCCTGTGATCAGACATTGCCATTGTGTTGTTTAGACGTAGAATTGTTTGAAACTAGAGAAAAGTTCATATTAGAATATTAATCCAATAGATATGAGCAACAAAAATAAAGTTAACGGTTGGATCACAATCATGTACAGAAGGTTGACTATTTGGTATCGTTTATATGGACTTAAATAGAATTTGATCATCAAATTTTAGTTAGAATTGTATTTAAAGGATATTATACTAGTTTATGTAATTTAAGAAGGTAGGACCATTGAATCATTGATCTGTATACTACATGGTAGATCATATAAGGATATGATCCTATCTTCCATGTATAACTTAGGAACAATGATGGTAAAACATTAGAATAGGCAAATATGACCTTTAAATGATAAACTAATGAGAAAAATGATTAACCATGGAGCCATAAGAGATCTTAAGTCTAATACTTCTATGACCTTGAGATGGTCTAAACTATTAGACCGTGAGATGAGTAAAAATATAAGTTATGGATTTATAATGGTATGATACTTAGGACTGATGTTGTGAACATCAACTTTATGCACAGCATAGATTGACATGCAAGTTGATTTACGATAAAGAGTGGATAGTAAAAGCTATGGAGAAAGGATAAACTATCTTAAGAGGTAGGTGATCTGATACTGCCAAGTTTCAAATGATTTGAGAACTATTTTTAATTTAGAATGTTTTGGAATTATTATACGAATGACATGATGCATATATATATATGTATATATATATATATACATATATGTGATGTGAGTGTATATGATTTTCTCATAAAATTCATGATTCATCTTATGTTTCTTATATGATATTCTTACAACTGAAGCATGTAAATTGATATATGGGTTTAAATTCATGTTGTATACCTAATTTGGAAAGAATCATGAGTTATTCAATTTGTATTCAATTACTTAATTTATTTATGAGACATGAGAAAATAGTGACTTGTATATGAATGAATTCCTTATTTTGGAAATAAAGCTTTAAAATGCATAGTTTTATACAAGATATGCATGTCATAGGATACAATTTTGAGATATACTAATATAAAAATCAGCTGGATTGGCTATTGAGCCATGCTTTGTAAATAATATTCGACATATATAGTTTTGCATAAAGTATGCATACTATTTTATATGATTTGAGATGTATGATGTGATCATTTGGTAGTGATTGCCCAATAATGTTAATGCACCTGCATCTGTTGCAAAGGGACTTTAGGTGAGTCCACGTGCATGTGTTGCAAAGGGACTTTAGGTGAGTCCTCCTACATATGTTGAAAAGGGACACCAGGTTAGTCCCCTTGCATGTGTTGCAAAGGGAAAATTGGTGATTTACCCCATGAGGTGTGATGACCTGGGTTTTTATAACACATTTTGTAATACATTTTGCAAAGACAGGGCCCTTAGTAGTAAAAAAATTTCACAAAACAAATCAATAAAAATTCTTTTCTTTAGAACTTGTTTTCTAAAACCCAAGTCATCACTTTATAACATAAGTAGAGTTTTGGACAAGATAAAATTCAATTGAAGGAATAAACCTTTATTAAACTTCAGGATCCATCCAGTGGTTCACAGTACACCCCGGTATCATTACAATACTTGTCCAAATTACATAATCCAAATTTCAAAGCTCACATACAATAAAAACTCTCAATACATATAATGCTCTTAAATAAAATACGTCTTCAATGAATATACCCTGATTGATTATTCTTTCAAGTCTTCTCAAGTCTTAAGATCCTAACTCTCATTCTCTGTATTTGAAATATTGTAAACATTCAAACATTTACAGTATCTCAACAAGCTATTCTTGGTAGGGGATTAAAGAAGTAACATAATTTGACAATATAATCATAATACTCATTAATCCCATTATTCATTTCTGCCATAAACATGATCATGGATCAATCTCATTTCTATAACCTTTCTTTTATCATTTATGTACATCATTATACATAATGTATATGAACAAATTCATCAAAATATTAAAAATATTCAATTCTCATTCCCAACTAAGCTGATTAATTATCCACTCATATCGTAGTTAGTGGAAATGTAAAATCAATGTCCGTATGAGGGGACCACGGCTGTCACTGTGGTGGCCTTCCCATAATTGCCCCACCTGACTTTCTGCCCTTCTTAGGCATGGAATTCAACATTAACAAATTTTTGAGAGCAGGTGGTCAAACAGTCATAACTCCCCTAGCATAGCATCCCTAGGCCTACTCCTGTTTAGAAAAAACCCACAAGCCTCCATGCTCATATGTAAAATATTTCTTATACGTATTAGACAATATGTCTGTTTATCTAGGGTTGGAATATCTTCTACTTTCCTATTCAACATGTATCTTTCATATAGATGCATTCATAAAATCCTTCTACCTCAATAAGGTATTCTTACTCCTTAAAGTCCGCCATAGTCTTAATCAACGTATATCTATCAAATCATATGTATAATGTCATCTTTCTATCCAAAGCTACGTACTACATTGTCTTTTGATCATTCTTAAGTAGGATTATCTAAATCTTTCTTCCTTGAATCACATATGATCAAGGGTTTAGATCTTCTAACCTAATAAATCTATATTACAAGTATATTCACATAATAATAATCCACTCCACATTTGTATTTCTTTTCTTTTGTTGTTTTTGATCATTCAAGATCTCCTCTTGGATTCTTTTTTTATCATCCTTATCATATTTACGATTTTTATTAAGATTAGCTAATTTGCTAACCTTTTACTTTCTTATTATTATTTCTCAACCAGTTAGTGTTGCTGGTTTGAGGATAATTTATTCACTCCTAACTCTAGACAACTCCTTTTATTTCCAATTGACTAAGGCTTATCAGCTACAAGCTACTCAAAACGTTGTCACTTCAATCCTCATATAAGGAGGCATTTAGACCTCAACAAATGTCACTAGAAGGTGAGGGAAGAGGGAAGCTCTATTAGATAACCCCCTTAACCACAATTTTCAGTGTCCACTGGAGTGACCTTAACTCAACCTTCTATAAGGTTCCTATGAGCTCGTAAACCCTAATTTATCTCTACTTGATTTTTATTATTGTCTATGATCATATAAAATGTCATTCATGGATGTGTATTATTCTCCTAATTTGGGCCAAGGAAATGGTAAACCATTCCTTATATTATCCTCCTAACTATAGCACTTACTAATTAAGTCCAAGCCAAGTTATTTCTTCTTATTTATGTCATGAAACTCTAATTTCTCATTAAGTTACATTTTTGGTGTTTTATGCTCTTTATCATAACTAATTATCAATTAAATCTACTATGAAACAATAATGAAAAAATCCAAAGCATGAAACTAATATAAATTCAATAATCTAAGGATAGCAATATTATGTAATTACTATGATGATCCCTGATTAATGAAATCAAATTAAACTAACATGATCTTAAATCACAATTTCATTACCATCTTAAATGGAAATCGTACTATAGTCCATACTCAAATTAAACTAGCATGGCCCTAATTCATATATTACTTATCCTAAGGATATGTAAAGAAAATCATGTGTACTAACATGGCCCTAAGATGATTAAATCTAACCATCTAATAATATGTAGATCATTTACATCAAAATGAAGAAATAACTTAGCATGGATCCTATAATCATGGCATAAATTAAAGTTAAAATGAATCAAATGAAATCATACTAATCAATTTACATCATTAAAGGCTTTTAATATGATCTAACCTTTAGATCTTAAGTCCTTCCCTTAGATCTAGGATTTTTACCTCATTATAGATTCAAAGATCATCTTCACATGCTTTTTTCATAACAAATTAATGATTTTACTAGATCTCATCATTATTAACTCCATCCAACCCATCCATAGGATTTGATCATGCTTGATCTTACTAATCAAGAAAGTTCCTTTACAAAATTTAGGTTACTTCTACCATAAAGGATAAATTTCTTAATTTATCATAGATCTATCATATTAAATCCTCAATTTCACATATCCTTATCATTATTACATAAATAGATCAGATCTGTAAGGTTTGATCATCTCAAATCTTCAAGATCATGGAAGTAAGAATATTATTTTCTTTAAACAGAAATTTTCTTGCAATATTTCCTAAATTTTATTATTTCATATGAAAATAGACATCATAAGCTTTCCATAGCTTCTTTTTGCTCTAGATTTGGAGCTCAGAAGACTCCGAAATTCAAGTTTGACGTTCAGAGTCATTTTAACGGTCTAGATTTGATTTGGTTGTTAGAACATGACAAAATAGGCCGAACTGGTCATCCGCCCTATTTTACCAGTGACCACCGATGGAAACGGGGTGGTGACCTGTAAATGGTGAGACAATTTAGATCAGACCGTCAAATCACCATCCCCCTTTTCTCCTTCAAATTGGGACATTTCTCCATGAAATTGGCTGTTATTTCATACTTAGGGGTTTTGAACCCTTCTAAATCTATTGAACCATTTAGATGTTTCATCTGAGTCCTTCATGATTCCGATCTAGAGGGTTTTTCACTTAAACTTGATTTTTCGAAACATTAACGAAAAATCAAATCCAGTGAAATTAAAAATATCACAAATGACATAAATTGAATAGTAGATGATATTCTCCTACCTGATTTTCTCAGAATTGATGCCAAAATGAATAAATCCTCTCCGTATGCCATAACAAACCAAATAAATCTTAATTTGTCTTTTTCTATTTATTGAACCATTGGATCTTGAAATTACTTTGGGGATTATTTAGATGAGGGAATTTAGAACAATATGGATGGAAGGATTTGTTAATTTGATCTAGAACGGAGTGGCTAATTGAACTTAGGGTTGTTGGTACTATTCTAGAGAGGAGAGAGAAAGAGGGAAAAAGAGAGAGAGATTGGGGGAGATGGGGGAGGAGTTTTTCTTTGATTTTCCAAGAGAATCTAGGGAATTTCGTGACGAAGATGTGAAAATTTTTGTGAAATTTTCAGAATTATTTATAGGCAATTTTTTAAATTTTAAATTAATTTTTCATAAATATTTCCTTTTTTCTTTTTATTATTTTATTTATGAGTGGGGTTTCCCCCTCCATTACAATCTGGTAGTGCATTCCTCAATTATTGTTGCTTTTACTTTGTAGGCTCCACTTTCATGTGAAAAGACCATTTTGCCCTTTTATTCATAAAAATGGAGAAAAATGGATATTATTTATCCAAACTTGGATTTTAGTGTACTCAGTGGCACAGGATTTGATTTTTTGAGTGCCTTCCAATTTTTCGAGTACATTCCAAATATTTAAATTTTAAATCTTGGTTATGGGTGAAAATGATAATTTTACCCTTTTATGTAAAAAATTGAGATTTTTCATTCTAACTCAGAATTTAACAAAATTAGTGTCATTTGATTCAAATTTTTGTGTACATTCTAAATTTCTAAGTTTCCACTCATGATTTAATCTCTATGAAAAGATATTTTCTTTTAACCTAATATTCCAGACCGAGTCTTTTGAAATTTTAAACTTTCATTGATTTTCTCAAATCAATTTACAAAAAATTAGGGTTATTACAATATAGGACTCTTACAATAATTTCGTCCTCAAAATTTGTAATATTATAACTTTTTCACATAAATTAGGATGTGACTTCCTCATTTCTACTTCTATTTCCCATGTGGCTTCTTCAATAGAGTGATGTTGCCACAAGACCTTAACTAAGAAAATTGTTTTGGTTCTTAGCTTCTACTCTTTGTGGTCCAAAATACGTATTGACCTTTCTTCAAAGGTTAGGTTTGGCTTCAATCCCTCTAGGACACTTTGAAGTATATGTGTATCATCTTGTAGGTATTTTCGTAAGATGGATATGTGAAATACACTATGTACTTTAGAGGGTTGAGGTGGTAAAACTAATTTGTAAGCTGCTACACCAATCCTTTCTAGTATTTTAAATGGACCAATGAACCTAGGACTGAGTTTTCCTTGGTTTCTAAATCTCATGACCCCTTTAACTAGTGATATTTTCAAAAATACATGCTCTCCCACTTCAAATTCCAGATTTTTATGTCTTTTGTCAGCATAACTCTTCTGACGACTATGTGCCGTTAACAACCTCTTCTTTATCATTCTAACCTTGGCTGTGCACTGCTCCACAAGTTTTGACTTCATTAGTGTTCTTTCTCCAACTTCACTCCAACAAGTTGGTGATCAACATGGTTGGCAATACAATGCTTCATATAGTGCCATACTGATACTAGTATGAAAACTGTTGTTATACGCAATTCTACCAATGGAAGATGTTCACCCCAGTTTCGTTTCTAGTCTAATGCCCATGCCCTCAACATATCTTCTAGTGTTTATATAGTTCTTTCTAACTGTCCATCTGTTTGGGGATGAAATGTTGTACTGAACCTAAGCAAAGTTCCTAACACTTGTTGTACACTCTTCCAACATCTTGAAGTAAATCTCGCATCTTTATTAGAGATGATGGATAATGGAATCCCATGAAGACTTACTATTTCTTTTATGTACAACTTAGGTAGACTATCCACTGACTGATTTTGTCTAATTGGAAGGAAATGTATTGATTTTGTTAATCTATCCACAATTACCCAAATCATGTCATGACATTCCCTTGTCCTTGGTAATCCTACCACAAAATCCATAGTGATATTGTCCCATTTCCATTTTGAAAGTTCTAATGTTTGTAACATTCCAGCTGATCTTTGGTGTTCAGCTTTTACTTGTTGACAATTTAGACACTTAACCACAATTCCAACTAATGGGCTTCTTGTAACAATTCTTTTCTCAATTCTGCGTTTGAAGGAACCATTAATCTCTCCTGAAAATGTCTCCCTCCACCCTTACAAAACCCTATCTTTCTACACAATTCCTGAGTTACTATATCCCCTTCTTGGGCTTTAAGAATTCTATCAACAAAATCTGATTTAATGGTGATGTTTGTAAGTACAGCTTTTATCTATCTACTTAATGTATCAGCCACTATGTTTGCTTTTCCAAGATGATATTGGATTGAGAAATCGTAGTCTTTGATGTATTCCATCCATCTTCTTTGTCTCATGTTTAGATCAAGTTGAGTGAAGATGTATCTGAGACTCTTATGACCTGTGAATACACTGAATTTTTCTCCATACAAATAGTGTCTCCAAATTTTCAAGGTAAATACTACAACTGCTAACTCTAGGTCATGTATTGGGTAGTTCATTTTATGCTTCTTCAATTGCCTAGAAGCATAAGCAATGACTTACACTACCTAATCCTTTGCCTAAAGCATCACATTATATTTCATAATGCCCACTACCTGATGATATTGTTAATACTGGTGCTGTAGTCAATCTCTTCTTTAATTCTTGGAAACTATTCTCACACTCCTCTATCCAGGTAAATTGTACCCCTTTTCTAGTTAATGTAGTCGAAGGAAGGGCTAGATGGGAAAATCCTTGAATAAACCTACGGTAGTATCCTGCCAATCCCAGAAAACTACGTATTTCTGTTACTGTCTTAGGCTTCTCCCAATTCATGACTGCTTCAACCTTGCTTGGGTCCACTTCTACCCCATTCTTACAAATTACATGACCCAGGAACTTGACTTTCTCTAACCAGAATTCACACTTACTAAATTTACCAAATAATTTATGTGTCTTGAGGGTATTTAGTACAATTTGTAAGTGTTCTTAATGTTCTTTGATACTAGTAGAGTAGATCAATATGTCATTAATAAATATTATCACAAATTTGTCTAAGTATTCCTTAAATATTCTATTCATCAAATCCATAAATACTGTTGGTGCATTGGTCAGTCCAAAAGACATAACTAGAAACTCATAATGCCCATACCGAGTTCTGAATGCTGACTTGAGTATATCCTTATCCTTAATACGCAATTGATGATATCCTGATCTAAGCTCAATTTTAGAACAGACTTTAGTAGATTGAAGTTTATCAAAGATATCATCAATGTGAGGTAAGGGGTATCTATTATTTATTGTTACATTGGTCAATATGATATAGTTGATGCACAATCTCATGGACCCATCCTTTTCCTTCACAAATATCACTGGTGCTCCCCATGGTGAACTACTTGGTTGAACAAACACTTTATCTAACAACTCTTATAATTGACTTTTTATTTCCTTCAATTTTGCTGGGGCCATTCTATAGGGGGCTTTGGAAATTGGAGTTGTACCAGGAATTAATTCAATGGTAAACTTAATTTCCCTATGGGGTGGTAATCTTGGAAGTTTTGGAAAGACATATGGGAATTCCTTGACTATATCAATTTCTATTATCTTGGGTTGTTCAACATCCAAAGCAACCACTGTTCCTAAAAATGCCTAACATCCCTTACCAGGTATGCTAAATGTGATTTTGTTCCTATGACAATCCATGATTACCTAGTATTTTGCTAACCAATCCATACCCAGTATAATGTCAAAATCTATCATGTTGAGTAGAATCAAATCTATATCCATTCCTTTCCCCAGTACTTCTGCAGATACATTATGATGGTATTCTTGTAGTCTAACTGTTTTACCAATCGGTGTTGTTACTTTTAGATTGAATCCCAAGTTTTTCACTAGCAATTATATACTAGATGTAAATACACAGGAGATAGAGATAAAGGAATGAGTAGATCCTGAATCAAATAATACTTTAGCATGGGTATCAAATACTAGTAATGTACCTTCTATTACTGCATTAGATGTTCCAGCTTGGCCATCAATAATAGGAAATACCCTCCCTTGGGGACGAGGGACATTATTTGGTTTTACCTCCCAAACTACTAACAGTTTGTTGTAGTTTGTAGACATGTGTCCAAATTCTCCAAAGTTGTAACATTTTATTGGAGGTCATTGTTGTAAGAGAGTGGGACATATATTCCCAAAGTGGAATCTTCTTCATTTAGGACAAGGTCTTCTTTTGATATGATTCCCTTAACTTCTTAGAGTTCTAAAGTTGTTGAAGAGTCTTTTGCCATTCTGAAAAGGCCTTTGGTTGAAGTTTCCACCTCCTCCAAACCTAGTGGTTTGACTCTTCTTGAACTCTTCTTCAAACTTAGAAGCCATTTCTACACAATCTGCAAGAGTAGTGGGTTTAGTACCCATCACTTTCACCTTCAGCCCTAGTTGCAATCCTTCCATGAATCTGTCCATTGTGTGCATCTATGTATCATAAACATGTGCATCAAATCTCTTCAATTGGGTGAATTTATTGTCATAATCCACCACTAATAGGTTCCCTTTTTTAAGTTCTAAGAACTCCTCCTTTCTTGATTTGACATGGATAGGAAAATACTTATAATTGAAAACTTCTTTGAATTCCGTTCATGTGGTTTCTTCAAAATTTGAAAAGAAGGTGTTGTTGGCTGACCTCCACCAAAATGCAGCCTCTTGTTTTAATAGTTATGTGGCAAACTTGAATTTCAATTGTGGAGGAGTTCATAATGCACTGAAAGTCCTTTCTATTTCAGATACCCATTCCTCTGCCTTCTTGGCATTGCCCTTGCCGTTATATCTGATAACCATCTTTTGAAATCTCTCCATCATTTTATCAATCTTTTCTAATGCTAACGAAAAATTTCCAACTCCCTTACTTGGCATAAGGGAAGATTGCCCTTGTACTAGTGAGGAAGTATCTGGTGTTGGTGTTGGGGTGTTGTGTCTTATTTCAGGATGAACCTGAGCACTTGGTATATCAACTGGAGGTGATGAACTCTGGGGCCATTTGATTTGAGGAAGAAGATTCCTCAATATTCTAATCACCATTTCCTTCATATTTTTCATGGTTAATCCCTCCATATTATTCTCTAGAGCATTTTGCAATGTCTGCCTCGTTGCTCTTTTGGGTGCCACTGCTCATAAACCAAATTTTCTATCAGTAATCTATATAACTCTTTCTATCTAAATCTATATTTACATTGTAATTTCTACCTAGGACATAATAAGCCATAATTGTGACTAGATGAGTAGCTCTGATACCAACTGTGAGGACCTGGGTTTTTATAACACATTTTGTAATACATTTTGCAAAGACAGGGCCCTTAGTAGTAAAAAAATTTCACAAAACAAACCAGAAAAAATTCTTTTCTTTAGAACTTGTTATGTAAAACCCAAGTCATCATTTTATAACATAAGTAGAGTTTTTCACAAGATAAAATTCCATTAAAGGAATAAACTTTTATTAAACTTTAGGATCCATCCAATGGTTCACATTATAGGCTGGTATCATTACAATACTTGTCCAAATTACATAATCCAAATTTCAAAGCTCACATACAATAAAAACTCTTAATACATATAATGCTCTCAAATAAAAGACATGTCTTCAATGAATATATCCTGATTGATTATTCTTTCAAGTCTTCTCAAGTCTTGAGCTCTTAGCTCTCCTTCTCTATATCTGAGATATTGTAAACATTCAAACATTTACAATACTTGAGCAAGCTATGCTTGGTAGGGGATTAAGGAACATAATTTGACAATATAATCCTAATACTCATTAATCCCATTATTCATTTCTTCCATAAACATGATCACGAATCAATCTCATTTGTATAACCTTTCTTTTATCATTTATGTACATCCTTACACATAATGTATATGAACATATTCATCAAAATAGTAAAAATATTCAATTCTCATTCCCAACTAAGTTGATCAACTCTTTCAATTGTAAGAGATCAGTATATTAGCTAGTTACTATACTAGGAAATTCCTTTTTCCTGGGAATATTGGTAATATGCATTTACCTGGCATTTCATTATGTCATATATAAGGCATCTCACTATGCCTATCTCATATTCATCATAATGAAAAATAAATCAAAGGATTACCAGGCTTGAAGTCTAATATGTACAGCGCACCCGAAGAACTCCTCTTATTTCCAATTTGATTAAGGCTTACCAGCTACAAGTTGCTCAAAAAGTGGTTACTTCAATTCCCATGTAAGAAGGCATTGATACCTCAACAAACATCACTAGAAGGTGAGAGAAGAACGAGGCTCTATTAGATAACCCCCTTAACCACAATGTTTAGCATCCACTGGAGTGACCTTGGCTGAACCTTCCATAAGGTTCCTATGAGCTCGTAAAACCTAATTTATCTCTACTTGATTTTTATTAATATCCATGATCATATAAAATGTCATTCATGGATGTGTATTATTCTCCTAATTTGGGCCAAGGAAATGGTAAATCATTCCTTATATTGTCCTACTAACTATAGCTCTTACTAATTAAGTTCAAGTCAAGTCATTCCTTCTTATATATGTCATGAAACTATAATTTCTCGTTAGGTTACATTTTTGGTGTTTTATGCTCTTTATCATAACTAATAATCAATTAAATATACTAAGAAATATGAGAATAATAAAAAATTTCAAAGCATAAAACTAATATAAATTCAATAATCTAAGGATAGCAATACTATGTAACTATCATCATGATCCCTAATTAATGAAATCAAATTAAACTAACATGATCTTAAATCACAATTCCATTTCCATCTTAAATGGAAATCATACTATAGTCCATACTCAAATTAAACTAGCATGGACCTAATTCATATATTACTTATCCTAAGGATATTTAAAGAAAATCATGTGCACTAACATAGCCCTAAGATGATTAAATCTAACCATCTAATAACATGTTGATCATTTATAGCAAAATGAAGAAATAACTTAGCATGGATCCTATAATCATGCCATAAATTAAAGTTAAAATGAATCTAATAATTAAATAAAATCATACTAATCAATTTACAATATTAGAGGCTTTTAATATGATCCAACCATTAGATCTTAAGTCATTTCCTTAGATCTAGGGATTTTACTTCATTATAGGTTCAAAGATCATCTTCACATGTTTTTGTCATAACTGATCAATGATCTTACTAGATCTCATCATTATTAACTCCATCCAACCCATCCATAGGATTTGATCATGCTTGATCTTACCGATCAAGAAAGTTCCTTTACAAATTTTAGGTTACTTTTACCATAAAGGGTATATTTCTTAATTTATCGTAGATCTATCATATTAAACCCTCAATTTCACATATCCTTATCGCTATAATATAAATAGATTAGATCCTTAAGGTCTGATCACCTCAAATCTTCAAGATCATGTAAGGAAGAATCTTATTTTCTTTAAATAGAAAGTTTCCTGCAATATTTCCTAAATTTTATTATTTCATATGAAATTAGACATCATAAGCTTTCCATAGCTTCTTTCCTCTGTTGATTTGGAGCTCAGATGACTCTGGAATTCAAGTTTGAAGTTCACAATCGTTTTAACGGTCTAGATTTGATTAGGTGTTAAAACAGGACAAAATAGCCGAAACCAATGGAACTGGCTGCCCCACTCTGTTTTACTGGTATCACCAGTGGAAACGGGGGGGTGACCTATAGATGGTGAGACGATCTAGATCCCGCTTTTCTCATTCAAATTTGGCTATCATATCTCCACAAAATTGGCTATTATTTCATACCTAGTGTTTTTGAACCCTTTTGAATCTATTGAATGGCTCAAATATTTCATCTGAGCCCTCCATGATGCCAATCTAGGGGGCTTTTTTTACTAGAACTTGATTTTTTAAAACATTAACAGAAAATCAAATCCAGTGAAATTAAAAATATTAAAAATGATATAAATTGAATATTGGATGATATCCTCCTACCTAATTTACTCAGAATTGATGAATTTATGGCAAAATTAATAAATCCTTGTCGTATGCCATAGAATAAATCTTGATTTGTCTTTATCCATTTGTTGAACCGTTGGATCTTGAAATTACTTTGGGAATTTTTTAGATCAGGGAATTTAGAACAATATGGACTGTACGATTTACGAAATATGATTTGCACAGAGTGGCTAATTGCACTTAGGGCTTTGGTACTATTCTAAAGAGAGGAGATCGAAAGAGGGAAAAAGAGAGATATTGGGGGAGATGGGGGAGTTTTACTCTGATTTTCTAGGGGAGTCTAGGGGATTTCGTGGTGAAGTTGTGAAAATTTTTGTGAAATTTTTAGAATTATTTATAGACAAGTTTTTGAAATTTAAATTAATTTTTCATAAAAATCTTATTTCTTTTTATTATTTTATTTATGGGTGGAGTTTCCACCTCCACCTTTTCCTCCACTATAATCTGGTAGTGCATTGATCAATTATTGTAGATTCTAGAACATTAGCATAATCTGTGGGTTCCACTTTCATGTGAAAAGATCATTTTGCCCTTTTATTCATAAAAATGGAGAAAAATGGATATTATTTATCCAAACTTGGATTTTAGTGTACTCAATGGAGCCGAAATTGATTTTTTGAGTACCTTCCAATTTTTTTAGTACATTCCAAATATTCAAATTTTAAATCTTGGTTATGGGTGAAAATGATCATTTTGCCCTTTTATGTAGAAAATTGAGATTTTTCATTCTAACTCAAAATTTAATGAAATTAGTGTCATTTGATTCTATTTTTCATGTACATTCTTAATTTCTAGTTTCCACTCATGATTTAATCTCTATGAAAAGATATTTACTTTTAACCTAATATTCTAACTCGAGTCTTCTAAATTTCAAACTTAAATTGATTTTCTCAAATCAATTTACAAAAATTGGGGTCATTACATGAGGTTAGTCTGCTTGCATGTATTGCAATGGGACCTCTGGTTAGTCCACCTATATGTGTTACAAAGAGGTTAGTTCGCCTGCATGTGTTGCAAAGGAACAATTGGTGATTTACCCTATGAAGTTAGTCCACCTGCATGTGTTGTAAAGGGACCTCAGGTTAATCCACCTGCATATGTTGCAAAGGGACACTAAGTTAGACTGCCTGCATGTATTGCAAAGGGACCATAGGTTAGTCTTCCTACATGTGTTGCAAAGGGACCACAAGTTTGTTCACCTGCGTGTTGCAAAGGGACACTAGGTTAGTCCACCTGCATGTGTTGTAAAGGGACCTCAAGTTAGTCTGCCTGCATGTGTTGCAAAGGGACCTCAGTGTGTTGCAAAGGGACATATGGTGATTTACCCTATGAGGTTAGTCTTCCTACATGTGTTGCAAAAGGACATTGGTGATTTACCCTATATGGTGAGTCCGCCTACATGTGTTGCAAAAAGGATACACTTGGTGATTTGCCCTATATGGTTGGTCAACCTGACATGTGTTGCCAAAAGACCTATTGTGGTTTTTTTTTTTACTATAGATGATATGTTTTTATGTGATGAGCTAGTTATTTGAAATTATATTGCATATAGTTTGAAAATGGCCATCATGTAGTTTAACTAAATCTTACTTTGAATTTTAAAGTAATGATACGATACTTGATTGGCAAGTATGATATAGATTTTGTTGATGACATACATATATGTATATACATGCATATGTGTGCTATAATGCATTCCATGAAATGACTTATATGACAACATGATTTATTATCAGAAAAATCACTCTTCAAATCATTGACTGTGTATGCCGTGATTTTGGTTTTGCAGTATTATGTTATCTACGAAGTGTAATAACCCCAATTTTAGTAAATTGATTAAGAAAATCAATTTAGTTTGAATTTTTAGACATTTAGGGCTAGAATATTAAGTTATTAGAAAATCTCTTTTTATAGAGATTAAAACATGATTTAAAACTTATAAATTATGAATGTACTCAAAAAATGATCGAAATGACACTAAGTACGTTCAATTCTGAGTTAAAATGAATAACTCCTAATTTTCTCCATTTTTATGAATAAAAGGGTAAAATGGTAATTTTACCTATAAACAAGATCTAAGACTTTAATATTTAGAATGTACTCAAACATACTATTACAACGCCACTAAGTACGCTCAATTCCGAGTTCGGGAGAATAAAACAGATTTTCTCAATAAATGGGCAAAATGGTCCTTTTACACCTTCGTGGGGCCCACAAATGAATCCAACAGCTAGAGAACATGCAATGAGTGGTCACACCACTACCAGCTGAGAGTGGAGAAGGAGGTGGTAGTGGAGGATCCAATGTTAATTTAATATTCAAAAGAATTAAAACATAATTATTACAAGTAATTATGAAAATTTTAAAAACATCTATAAATGCACCACAAAAATCTTCCAAAAGTGTTCATAAAATTTATCATGAAATTATCTTGCTTCCCTTAAGAAACCAAATCTAGATTCATTCCCAAATTTCCAAAACTCCCAAAATTCTCTCTTCTTTCACTTTCTCTCTCCACTCTCTAGATTGGAACAAGAGACCTAAATTCAATTAGGCACTCTTCTCCAAATCAAATCCCACAGTCAGATTTTCCTAGACTACCTTATCAACAAAACCCCAAAAGAAATTTCAGGATCCAATGGTGCAATCAATAGAAAATAACAAAATAAGTGGTTATTGGATGATCTTATCATCAAGTGGATATGTCTTTTAAATTGGGTTGCAAAACCTATGTTTTTCTCCAATCAGGTAGGTGGGAACTCTTCCCATACTTATTTCAGGTTATTTTATATAATTTTAATTTTTTTGAAATTAAGTCTAGTTAAAAATTATAAAAATCAATTAAGGATAAGAACCCTTCAATTCTGTATGATGGGGGGTTAGATGGAAAATCTGAGCCATCCAATCAATCCAGAAGGGTCCAAAACCCTAGGGTAGAATTTTTATCAATTTTTGATCCCTTTATTAAAGAGGAATTGATTGGATAATCCAAAATGGATTGTCCAATCTTCTTTATAAGATTGGTCTCCTGGGACACCGCACGAAAACGTACCCTGCAGGAGCATCTCTGTGTGCACACCTCGTGAGCGACTATGTCCGAACAGAATGACCACATGATAGCACCGGTCTTGGGGAGCACATTACCACATTCATCCCAGTGGCAGGAGCGTGGTGACTGCTCCACCCAACCAAACCCACTCTGCCTGACTAATGAGGGCCGTTCGTTCCATTGAGGCCAGATCAAATATGGACTATCGAAATGACTGTGAACTTCTTTTCTTAATTGTGAAGTCATCTGAACTCCAAATCAAGATCGGAAAGATGCTATGGAAAGCTTGTAATGTCTATTTTGTTCTTAAATAAAAAAATTAATAAAAATATTCAAGAAACTTTCTGCTTTTAGGAATTAAGCTTCAATTTTCATGATCTTCAAGATCTGAGATGATCAGATCTTGGGGATCTAATGCAATGATGATATAATGTTAGTATAAATAGTTGTTAAGTTGATATTGGATTTATGCTTTAAAGTTTATGATTTGTTTATTGTCAAATTTTTTTAGTAGATTCAAATGTTAAGTAGTTGTTAAGATATAATGAGCATAAATCACCAAAAATGTAAACTAATGGAATATAGAGATTCATGGATAATTAAGATGAGTGAATGACTTTGACTTAATATTAGTAAGGGCTATAGTTTGTAGGAAAATATAAAGATTATCAAATCCTTGGCCCAAACTAGGAGAATAATAAACCCCATGAATGACATTTAAATATTCATGAATTTAATTAAAATGTATTAAAAAGAGTACTTAGGATTAAAATGCTCATAGGAACCTTATGAAAGGTTGAGTTAAGGTCACTCTAGTGAATGCTAAACATGGTAGTTAAAGGGGTTCTCTAATATAGCCTCGCTCTTCCCCTACTTTTCGTTGATGTTTGTGAGGTCTAAACATCTCCTTACATGAGGATTCAAGTAACCACTTTGTGTTCAACCATTCAGCTAGTAAGCCTTAGCCAATTGGAAATAAGAGGAGCAGTCTTGACTTAAGATGAAATAAGTTATCTTCAACTAGTAAAACAGTAAGTAGTTGAATAATAATAATAAGAGCATAAAAGGTTAGTAAATTATTTAACCCTAATAAAAATTTTAAGTAAGATAAGGATGATCAAACAAGATCCATGGGATCTTGAATGATCAGGAACAATAAAAAGAAATAAATACTTCTTGATGATGATATATATATTTCTTGTAATTTAGATCAAATAGAATAGAAGATCTTAGATCAAATAGAAGAGAAGATCTGAACCCTTGATCAAATATGATTCAAGGAAGAGAACCAAGATCATGCTCCTTAGGGATGATCAAACAATTGAACTTAGATAAAAAAAAAAAGAACTAGATGATAGAAGATCTAAGCCCTTGATCTTTATCAACAAGTATAAATTATTGATCAAAGGATCTATGAAAGATCAAAATCAAAGAAAGGAATAAACAAAGACTTAGAATAGAAAATACTTAGATCTAAAAGATTAGAAGATCATTCTAACCATCAAATCTATTGATCAATAGGATAAACACTATCTGAGGAAGATAAATCATGATAGGACAAAAGATATAGATCCTTTATATCAAAGGACAAGATTGAACAAAGAATATAGATAGGATCAAAATTATAGGATTATTTAGATTGCATAAATAATGACAGTATGTATGGATTTACATATTACATACGTCAGTCAGGATCATGGAAGATCTGAAGAGATGGATCACTACTTGAAGGTAGGAGGATTTTATGAATGCATCTCGATGAGATATACATGTTGAATACAGGATCTTATGTCTAGAAATGTTGACAAGTGTAATGTAAATACTTGTATTAAATCCCTTGAAAACCCTTATGATCCAACCAAAACGCATATGAAATGGTTAATTTAGAATTGAGGAAAAAACTCTAAGTGAATAGGGAACTAGAAGATATTCCAACCCTAAGTAAGTAGACAAATTGTCTAATATGTATGAGAATTACTTTATCAATAAGCATGGAGGCTTGTGGTTTTGTTTTAAACAAGCGTATGCCTAGGGATGCTATGCTAGGAGAGTTAGTAGGGTTTGGTCATCCACTCTCCAAAACTTGTTATGGTATGGATACCAAGCCTAAATGAGGCTAAAAGTTGGGTGGGGCAATTATGGGAAGGCTACCATTGTAACAGCCATGATCCCCCCATACGGACATGGATATTGTGATTTCCACCAAGGATGGTATAGGTGGATTATTGGGCAGTTATCTAAGCACACTAGTATGGATTTTGACTGCATGCATAGTAGTCCTTTGAGTATTTTGCATTATGTTGCATGGCATAGTGAAATGCTTTATGATATGGCATGATGAGATGCTGGGTAATCGAGGATTACTAATACTGCCCAAATGAGAGAGTATGTCTAGCAGAGTCTGGATGATATATCAACTCAATATAAATTGGGTATGATTATGTTTTGAGATATTAACTATTTTTCACGATTTTGACTGCATATATATATATATATATACGAAGTATACATTATGTATATGTAAGGATGTACATATATGACCAAGTAAAAAGATTGATCCATGAGTATAAATAATGGGATTATGAAGTATTAGGATTATACTGTCAAATTATTATACTTCTTGAATCCCCTATCAAGCATAGCTTACGAAGATATTGTAAACGTTTCAATGTTTACAATACCTTAGATACGGAGAAGGAGAATTAGGAGCTCAAAACTTTAGAAGACTTGGAAGAATAATCAATCAATGTATATCCCTTGACGACATGTATTTTTAATTGAAAGCATTGTGTTGGATGACATTTTTTATTGTATGGTGAGCTTTGAAATTTGGATTATGTAATTTGGACAGGTATTGTAATGATACCTGGGCTGTACTGTGAACCACTAGATGGATTTTGGAATTCAATAAAAGTATATTCCTTCAATGGATTTTTATCTTGTACAAAAATTCTACTTATGTTATGTATGAAGTGATGACTTGGGTTTTTCAAAACAAGTTCTAAAGAAAAGAATTTTTATTGCTTTGTTTTGCGAAATTTTTTTACTACTAAGGGCCCTGCCTTTGAAAAATGTATTACTAAATGTGTTACAAAAACCCAAGTCATCATACTAAGTATGTTGTATACTCACCCTACTATTTTTACCACAGGTCAACTCAAAAAAGCAAGGTAATCTAGAGTTTCACTAAGAAACTAAATCCATCTTGATTATTAGATGATATTCAAATCTTATATGTGATTTAATTTGTAATTTGGTTGCGATTGATAAATCTTGGGAATGCTGCATGTTAGATATTTTGAAAAGGAGACGGAGTCTCCAATTATATTTTGCAATTCAAATGAATTTTTATTAGGTACTTTGCAATGATATGCGTGAAATGTCTATTGCTCAAAAAATAGAGAATTTAAAAGAAAAAGGCTTTTTAGTTGCATTACCTTATTTTATAAAAGTGTTTTCAAATAGAATCGATCTTGCATTAAGAATTAGTTTGGCATTTAAAAATGCATACAAAAACCCTGGTCATTACAGGTGCGATATTGTTGCTTCCAAATATTTTGGTAAAAGAATACATACAATTGAAAATGTAGAGGTCAATAATGAGTTGTGTAAGAAGATAAAAATGGA
The DNA here is from genome assembly GCA_035236585.1 of Warburgia ugandensis. Classification (NCBI taxonomy): domain Eukaryota; kingdom Viridiplantae; phylum Streptophyta; class Magnoliopsida; order Canellales; family Canellaceae; genus Warburgia; species Warburgia ugandensis. The sequence goes on along the minus strand of CP141127.1, from coordinate 50,484,398 downwards.
TATGCATAGCCAGTTTCGTGAAGGTGGTTTGATGATAATTTCTCAATCCCCTGTACCTCCATGAAATGCTAGCTACAATTCCCCGAATAAAAAAGTTCATGAAGGAAAACATGTGCCCTTCAAAAGAAAATTTCTAGCCAAGAAGGTATATACATAAACATTCCAAAAAAATTTCAATGTCATTCTGTAATTCTCAATCTCAACCTCTCTAATGTATATTTGATTTACAGGTAGGTCAATGCTTATTGGACCTAGACACTCATCTAATCATCATGGCAGTTGGTTCATGCTATGAGCATGAATTAATAGTTTTGCACAAAATTAGTATGCCACCACATACTAAGCCCATGTCCATTACCATGGCTTAGGATGCTAATGCCAGCCTACCATTTCCTTTAGACATGAAAACTATTATAACTCTTGGGAAAACATTTGCATATCACATCACTTGGCTAGAGGCACTTGCCATTCTCATAGAATTCATGGTATATATCTTATCATACTACCTTCCTCAACAACAATTTTTAGCTAGAGACCACAATTTAATTGTTTATTATCTTCATAAGTTTAATCAGCAACAGCAAGTGCCATCGACATCACCTGTGCTGCACCATCAACCACTATCATACCAATAGAGCAGGTACATGTATCTATGTTTGTTTTTTCCATCATAAATTTGATTGTCTTCATTTATCAATATTAATTAACTAAAAAACTCTATATCTTTTATAATAGCCATTTAAGGATCATGTGGAAGCCCCACCTAACACGCTCTATCCCTAAGGTTAATCTATGGACTCATCAACTAAAATAGGGCAATCAACTCGACATGAATCAAGGAGGGAGTATTTAATGATGATGTTGTTGAAGGGCCACTTATAGAAAAGGACTTATTATTAGTTTTCCTATAGGATCAACTCAAGAACCCTAACTTTGCTCCTACATGGGGTATATGAAAACATATGCTTATAAAATACTTGACATTATATGTATATTTTCATTAGGTAATAATTATTTCTTTTATGCAGCTTCTTGAGTGAGCCATTTTGAGGTCGAGGGTATGTTTTACCAATTCCTTTACCCCAGCATCATTTGTGGAGTAGTGGACCAATGGCCGATAGAGAGGCATGTTGATGATATTTTACTAGGGTTATTCTGGTCCTCCATGGGGCAGAGCTTAATGATTTCCCTACAATATTGGGTAAGTTTTAATTTTCTTGTTTTCTTGTCAAGTTATTATATACTTAGGGATTATCAACTTAAGTTCCAATTCATATGAATGTACATATATGGCTCATTGGATGCTACTTGTTTTAGATGTGCACAGTAGCACACTTTGTTTTTTTATTCTTATATATCTCGCATCCATCCTACCCTGGTAGAAATTATAAATAAGTAAGCTTTTATTCTTTTCATGTATTATGTGTAGATAAGTAATGTTTATCCACCTATAATGCATTTGAAATTTAAATTTGTAGTGCATGGTTAACATGAGCTAATAGACCGAAATTGTGCAACCATTGAAACTCACTTGGAAGACTAATATGGTATAGAAAATAGTTAATTACTCTATTTTATAACTAATTAAACTTACAATGTTATAAATGATATTTATTGATCCTTTTTATTTTCCTTATTGCATAGTACCCTAGACAATAGTTTGATTGGGAGTGTGGGTACTATTTGATGAGATACATATGGCCCCTAATATTTGTTGGTGTTGCTGTCTCCCAATTCAGAAAGGTAAGATAATTTTTACTCTTAATAATCTTGTATTTTTCACAATTTTTTATGGTTCCAAATAAAATAATGTGAATTGAATTAAATATATTTTATCTGAATTGTAAACAAGAATAGTAACTCCAAAGCAAACCTCAATGAAATATGAAGCAAATGGATTGAGTATTTAATGAGTTTCAATTAGAAGTTTTTTTATTGATATGCATGTGTACTTTTAGTTTTCAATATTTCCATTGATTGGAACATTGAGTGTGGATGTAAATAAGTAAGTATGGATGAAGTGAATATGGAGGTTAATTTTTCTCACTATGCATGCATTCTTTTAGTTTTCACAATTTCATTAAAATATATATTTTTTATGGGATGAATGAGTGGAACTTGGAATGTAGAAGTAAATTGGTGTGTGTACGGACCTATAAATGAAGTGAATATGGAGGTTGCATTTTCCTAATATGCATGTGTTCTTCGAGTTTTCATTATTTTAATTGCAATATATAAATTTTGTGAGATGATGAATGAGGGGAACTTGGAGTCTAAAAGTAAATGGGTATGTGTATGGACGTAAATGAAGTGAATGTGGATGTTATAGTAAATGTATTATGGTTTCATTTACCAAGTCTTAATAAAATAGATGTGAATAGATGATGAATTTGGATATTTTATACCTAATATGGAAGTGAATGTATGTTTCTTTTTCATGTGTATAAAGATTGCAAGAAAATTGTAGCGAATGGTACATTGAATGTACAAATACAAGTAGTAATTGCAAAGTAAAAAAGAGTAGCTTTTAAAGTCACTTAAGAAATGACTTTAAAAACCTAATTTTTAAATTTGTTTAGTAAACAACTTTAAAAATCATAACTTTTAAAGTCGCTTCCAAACTGCTTCAAAAGTCATCATTTTTAAAGTCATTTCCTAATTGACTTTAAAAATTAGGTTTTTAAAGTCATTTTTTCTTACATCTTTTGTACTGATTTTCCAAATCAGCTTGATAGAAGTCATTTTTTGATCGACTTCTATTAATGTTTTTAACCAATTTTAAAAGCTCCTGTGTAGTAGTGTTGCTTTAAACTACAAAATCACACGAAACCCAAGCTGAGGAAAATCTATTAAAAAGACATTACAAGAAATTTATCCTAGTTTATGTTCTTTAAATGCATTTCATGGATATTTGATTCATTGATCTTATTCCATTGTGTTTTCATTTATAGTAAAGATGGAACATGAAGAATATGAACAAGAGGCCAACCTGAGCAGTACTTGAAAGAGAAAGAGCAAAGGATGAACAATAATGGAAAGGGTTATTAAGAGGATGTCAAAGGGAACAAAAGAAGCTACCTAGTACAATAGTAAGGGGCATGATATAGGTGACAATTCAACATCTTATATTAGTTTCCTTTACTCTATAGTAAGAAGCATTGTGCCTATCATGATTGATGATTAGATACATGTGTCATCAACAATTAGAGATTCAATATGGGAGATGGTGAAGGTATGCAAATTATTACATATTATATAATGTAGTATGTACCATACCTTCTTATTTTCAAATACAATAATGTGCTTGATTTATGTATTATATAATGTAGTATGCACCTTATCTTCTTATTTTCAAATATAGTAATGTGCTTGATTCTACTTTGTAGACTATTGTTGAGGTACTTTAAGAGAAGAAGATGTGTGCTTTGCAAGGAGATGATAAGAATGGACAAAATGGAAGAACTACCTTGTTCTTAGTCACATAGTTCCAAATATAGATGATCCATCAAGGTTGTACATAGTATCTGCCATTTACTCTGATGCTGCTGATCAAATGTATGGAATGAATTTGTAAAGTTCAATATGTCTACTGAATTTGAGCTATGTGCTAATATTGAATTAATTATATATAAAATCTTATTACACTTAATTATGTATGTACAAATAATTGTGTAGGCAAATAATTGAATTAACTATAGTTAGGTCAATATGTCACACATCACATGCAGCACTACCTCTTCAAGTTGGGCTACACCCATTTGGAAGAAATTTCAAATTATATGTTTCATTACCTAACTATAGTGTCTCACTAAACAGTAAAAGAAAGTTAGGACTATGGATCACATCGACCTTGCTGTCCTCTCAAAGATAGCGCATTCGGCAAGCCATAACACCCAAACATTTAAAGTAGAAGCTATTGCAGAAATTGCTACTCACATTGTAATTGTTTGTACATATCTACCCTTGACTACTTTGAATTTTATACATAAATTAATCAAACTGATCATATTCTTCTGATTAAATTTTGTACGAGATACATACCCAAGAAAGTGAAACTACAAGAACTCTAAGTAGCACTACTACCAATGATGATATCCATGTAATTCTCCTATCTCCACCTTTCTAATGTATGATGCATTTCTGATTTGTAGGTGGGTCAATGCTCATTGGCCTTCAATATCCATCAAAACATCATCACAATGGTTCATGCTATGAGCTTGAATCAATTGTTTTGCATGGAAATAGTATGCCACCACACAGTAAGTGTGTGCCTATAACTATAGCTTTGAATGCAAAACTTACCTAACATTTCCTTTAGAAATGGACAATATTTTTACAGTTGGGTAGGCTGTTGCATATTATGTCACTTGGCTAGAGAAATTTGTCATTCCCATAGAATCCAAGGTATATATCTTTTCATACCATCATCTTCAACAATATTTTCTAATTAGATACTTCAACTTAATTGTTTATTAACTGTACCTAAGCCTAATTAGATATAGTTGAAAGCACCATCAAGGTTGACTATAGTTGCAAATATCTCCTTCAATAATAATACTGGACATTATGTCTTATTTTTTCATGGTAAGGAACAATTATTTCTTTTATGCAGTTTCTTGCATCATACAATGAATCTTTTTAAGGTTGAGGATGTACTTTACCAATTTCTTAACCCTAGTGTCATTTGTAGATTGGCAGAGCAATGGTCAATGGAGAGACGAGTTGAAGATATGTTACCAGGGTTCTTTAGGTGCTCGAAATAGTAGGCTCTAATGATTTCCTACAATAGTGGATGAGCTTTATTTATTTTATTTTTTTCAACGAACTTATGTTTTACACTTTTGGATTGTAGACTTTAATTGTAATTCATATGTCTATGCATATAGGTCTCATTGGATATTGCTTGTTTTGGATGTGGATGGTGGGCACGCATTGTTTTTTATTCTTGTGGATTTCAAATTCGTCTGTCATTTATGGAAATCATAAATAAGTAAGATTTTAATCCTTTAATGTATTTATATAGCAAATAACTAATCTTTTATCCATATCTAATCCATTTGAAATATTACTTGGACAGTGCAACCAACAAAACTCACTTGGAAGAATGGAAAGGTAGGAAAAATAATTAAATACTTTATTTTATAAAAAAACTTACAATATTACACATGCATGGTATTTATTGATCCTTATTGCATAGTGTCGTAGGCAATAGTCTAATTAGGAGTGTGGATAGTATGTGCTAATACACATTACAACCCTAGTATTCAAAGGTGTTCATATCTCATAATTTAAAAGGGTAAGGCACTTTTTACTGATCATAGTCTTATATTTTTCAAAAAAATGTATGGATTTCAGCTCAAAAGAATGTGCCAACTAAATTAAATATGTTGAATTATAAGTTGATATGTTTTTCCATTGGGCAAATAAGAAGAGTTACTCCGAAGCAAATCTCAACAAAATAAAAAGGTAATGGAACAATTATAGTAATTACATCAATGTAAATTATCTTATCCATTAATATAATACTAAACTTTTCATTTATATGTATGTGTTCTTTTAGTTTTCATTATTTTCATTGAAGTATATATTTTTTATGGGATGAATGACAGACAATTAGAGTGTAGAAGTAAATGAGTGTATATGGAGAAGTGTGGGTGTAGGTACTTGTGATTTTCTTTTCATGTCTTTGAATTTCTTATGTTGGAATTGAGTGTGGATGTTAAAGTGAATAAGTGACTGTGTTGTAGATTCTATTTCCATGTCTTTTAAAGATTGTATGAATGCTATATAGTTGTAAGGAGGTTGTATACTTAGGATTTACATAAAAATGTAAATTAATGTTGAATTTGGATGTTGTTGTGGATGTCTAGGTTCACTTTTCATGTCTTTAAAGAATGCAAGAAGATTGTAGAGGTAGTAGTGCATTGAATGTATGAAGAAATGCAACTTAATATTGCACTATAAAGAAATAAAAAAAAATTTAGGAGACTTTTAAAGTTAGTTTTAGAAATTTGATCTTAAAAATTGGGACTTTTAAAATTGTTTCAAAGAGAAACCAACTTTGAAAGAGACTTTTAAAGTTAGTTTTCTCCATCTAACTTTAAAATCCCTCGACTCTTAAAGTCGATATCCCTTAGTGACTTTAAAAGTCCTACACATTTAAAGTCTTTTAAAGTCAAAAATCATAAACCAACTTTAAAAGTGTTAAACTTTCAAGTCAGTTCATGTAAAAAATCTTTAAAAGGCCAATCATTTTAAAGTTGGTTAATATAAACTGACTTAAAAAGTCTAACTTTGAAAGTTGGTTTCTAATCATCTTATTTTTTTCACCAATTTTTGAAGATGGCTTCATAGAAGATGGTTTTGTAACAGCCTTCTATATATGTTTTTTATTGACTTTAAAACCCTCCTATCTAATAGTGACCAATGAATGATGGGATTATCAAAAAGTGATGGATCATTACCCTCCTACAACCTGGGCAAGATCGCCAAATGCTCTCTCAGCTAAATATGCAAAAGAAGCAACAACATGTCTGAATTTATCTCTTCATCAAAGATAGAAAAGGAGGCAAAATTCCCACCTAAAGTAGAAGGGCACTTCCTCTCATGGTATGACAATGTTCCATAACAAACTCATTATAATAGTTATAAGTCTAGGCAAGGAGGAGGGCCATCAAATTACCAAAAGTCATTGCCAAATTAACAACATCCAAGGTGCAGATGTTTGCCTATCCTTAAGGAAACAAAACAAGTATTGAGTATAAGAATAGTAGAAACACATCCTTCTTACTCAGAAAGGAACATTACTAATTATGGGATTGAATTCGTACAAGATGGCATTAATATCAATGGTAACATAATCTACGAGAGGCAATGATAGCCATAGAAATATTACATACATGCCCCTATATTTAGAAGGTTTCAACCCCAAAAATCATTTAATTAACACTAATTATGGTTAACTCTTCTATTTTGAATATCTAGGGTACAAATAAAAAATTACCAATTTTACCCCTAAAAGAGCAGTTTTGAAAATCAAGTTATATTATGGGTCACACAAGCAACAAATAAAGTCTTGAATGTTCAGAATTATCATTGGGTGTAATGTGGAAGTCAAAGAAAACAGAAACCCTATGTACAACTCCAACTTAAATGAGGCTAAAAAGGTGGCAATTTTAAAATTAATGCACATCTATATATATATATATATATATTTCACTACCTTAAGAAGCTTATGGAAGAAATTTAATTTATACATGATGTTACCCTATAAAACGAAAGCTTCTCAAAAGAAAAAGAAAGAATGTGACCGACATGAAGACCTTTACTTCTTTTCAATCTCCTACACAACTAAAGGGAAGACAATCAACCAATCATTCGAAGGCTTATCCATATAAGATATTGAAGCACACTTGGTCCACGTGAAGCATGTGAAGATCTCTAAGGAATCAAGACCACTCATCTTAGGACAATTTGATCCAACAATTAAGAGAAGATTTACATGCCATAAAGGGATCCCATCCATCAAAGAAAAGGTAAGGATAATCTAAGGGCTATGATTGAAGTCAAACAAAGAAGGAAACCCTAACCACCTTTCCTATGTTGAAAATTCAAACCAAATCCCTAAGGAAAGGAAGATCTCAACCATATATTCTCATCCAAGGGTTCATACATCTGAGGTTTCCAAAGCCACTCCACTTTCCTCCATGTGCATTCCATATCCCAAGCTCCTTACGACTATCTAATTGGAAAACGCCCTAGATTCCCCCACAAACTTTACATTTCTTTTACTTTTCTTCCCACTAATTTCCTTTCCTACTTATTCCTTATCCCTCCTTTCTTTTTCTTTTTTCTTCTCTCCCATTTTTTCCACCCCACTATCCTATAATGAAAATCATGCCTCCCCCCATGAACATCCACTTTACTATTTAATTTCACTTCCTTCCTTCGCTCCTCAGCAATCTTCTTGGTCCTCCTTTATAATTCTTTCATTTCTTCATTCATTCCTTTCTTTCGTTTGACTTTCCTTTTCTTTTTCTTTTCCTTCCCATCTTATTCCCTTCCATCTCCATCTCCATATCCATCTCCATTACACGTATCCTTATTTAAATTCCATGCCTCCCAATCTAGCCATTGGTTCAAAATCAAATTAAGTGACTTGATCTCAACCATTGAATCCCCTTAACCCGCATGCTAGAAAGCTATAACTCGAGGTTTGTTTAATATGCTAAGAATATTTCCACTTTCCTTAGATCTCAAGGCCAAAGATAGGAGAAATAGAGGGTGGAATATCACCCTCACCCAAGCTCCCTTCAAGCTTCCATGTTCAAATCCTTTCGAGATAGGATCTCAACCTAAGTTCCAACTCCCTTCTTTCTTTCTTTCTTTTTCTTTCTCTGCCTTCTTCTATATTTTCCATTCACCTTATTCTAGCATGCATTCATGTAAATTTTTCTCACTTAGAATGTTAAAATAGTTACACTCATCTTTCAAGTAACTTAGAATAGCACATACTTCTTTTTTGTAGGTTTTCCTTAGCTTTTGCTTGTTAATTGCTTACTTTTCCTTCATCATAGAATAATTTAGATGCATACCATGTTTCCCTTCATTTACATTAATCTTTGAATGCATATAGGTATAGGTTTTTCAATGCATTCCACCAAAATTTGATGGATGTGCCTTTCTCTATTTCTTATACATAGCTCAATTTGCAAAATAACTTAGTTACATTCATGGTGGATTTGCATGTAGTTTTGTTTCTTTAGGTCAGGATTACTTTTTTTATCTAAATTTTTCTATAACTTCCCATTTAGCTTGCTTAGTTTCCATGTTTTCAAACACTTTTCTATTTTAGAAGTAGGGTAGTTTCTAACTTTGAATATCATGTTTAAAATGTAGATTCCTTGACTCTTAGTTTTAAAAACTTTCCATTTTACATTCCATACAACTTATGAATGCTTTAGGATTAGTGTAGAACCATTTGAGAAAGTAGTTTCATGATAGATTCTTAGATCTGGCAGTTTCCTAGTTTAGAAGTAGCACTTTCCTAATTTAGAAACCCATGTTCGACCATGTTTAGCTTTCTAATTTCCTTTGCTTACTTTCTAGGATTAGGTTAGAAATATCATGCATATTAACTTCTTAGATTTTGAAATCATTCCTAAATTAGAATTACTTGCATAGCATCATAATATCATGCATTTATTTGTAAGTGTCATCACTTTCCATTTTTAGATTCTCTCTCTCTCTCTCTCTCTCTCTCTCTCTCTCTCTCTCTCTCACACACACACACACACACACACACACACACACACACACACACCTTCCATTCTCACTTTCTAATGTTTTATTTCATGCATAGTTCATGTTAGTTAGCATTCATATATCATTCCTCTTTTTCTCTTTCTAATTTCTTTTTTATGGAGTTGGACTACAGAAAAGGAAAGGATTCTTAGAAGTAGGAAAATTTTCTAATTTCTTAAGGTTGAGAAAATATTCAAATCCATCCATAAGCCACCTAGGCTCCAAACTAAGGTCTTCATGTTGGAGGTTAGGGATACACCATGTACCTATTTCTCACTTTGTCTCCTAAGTCTAGGAATGGATGAGTCCTAAAACAAGGGCCACTTTCTCAACTTTCTATTCCTTTACTTCTATTTCATGTTTAAGTTTGGAAGCCTCTTCTATAGCTGCCTTATTTTAAAGGTGAATGACCTCTAGTCCCCTCTTCATCTAAACTCCTCAAATTTGTCCTTTCTTTTAAGAGTTTCTAGCTTAGGAAAAATGCAATAACATTTAGTTTTTCATCAATCTTCTTTCCTTTCATGGGTGGTAATGTTTTATAAAAGGTGTTAGGGCGTCTCTTTTCTTGGTTGTCCTAATAATTCATTCTTGAGGATCATTGGAGGGGATTTGTCATTTTGTGGCATGTTAAGGAGATAAGAACATTTTGGTGGTAACTTTAGTGTATTTTGCGTTGAAGTACAAGCTCCTATTCAATGACACAATATGAGCCCTACAACAAAGTTCAAGCTCAGATTTAAGGACCTTAGTTTGTTTTTCATGCTATCTTTTCATTGCTTATCTTACCATTCCTTGTAATTTGGCCATTAGTAAAATAGTTCTTTTCCTTTAAACAGTTTCCTTAATTCTTAATTAGTTATAATTTGAGATAGTTTCCTTCGTTGTAATTTTTATAAGTTCCCTTTTTTAATTAGTGGCATTTTTAGAAAGTTTCTTTAATTCATATTTTTCTTAGTTATAGCTTTAGAAAGGATTCTGTTATTTCCTTGCTTGATTTAGATAGTTTCCTAGTTTTATTAACTTCTTGCTTTCTAATTTGGGGTTTACTTTATAGCTTCTAAGTTAGTTTAGCTATTTCTTTATTATATAGTTGCTTAGTTTGGTTGTTTAGTTTAATGGTTACTTCTCAGATTAGTTATTTCCTTTTTAGTTAGTTATTTGTTTCCTTCTTTTATTTACTTGCTTTATGTCTTTACTTTCCATTTTCTTTCCTTGCCTTTAGATGTAGTTAAAAAATTAGTCATTCTTGCAAATGCTTTGCTAGGTTAAAGTAAGACAACTTAAATTATAATTAATTCCATTTATCAAAGAGTCTTCATGGGTGGACCTGTATTTGCTAATTTTATATGCCAACAGTGTCCTGCAATTGCGGTAGTAATTAAGTCACATCATGTTTTTGGTGTTATTGCAGGGGACTAGCAATGGAGATTTAATTAAATTTGGATTGTAATGCTTTAACACTAGTCATAGACATAAGTTTACATGTAGTTGCATTTTCATAAACTTTCCTTATTCCTAGTGAATTTGATACTTTTTCTCTCTTTTATGTAGGAATTTGGATGTGATTAAAGCTTTGAAGAAGTACCTTAGCGTAGTTTCCAATTCAAATTTTTATTTGAGTGGATTGTAGTGAGGATGAAGTTGTATTTTTATATGTGATTCATTTATTGAAATTAAGGTTGTAATAATACTGGTCAAGGGTGGGTCATTCTAACTTGGAAGATGAGGTGGCTTATATATAAACCCACCCTTGTAGGAGAAGACTATTTCCAAGACCCTAATGTGAGACTTTTATAACTTCCTTCCATTTCTTAGATTAGGTTGCATTGTTATCTTAATTACATTTGAATGGTAGTGTAGACCATTAGAAAACATTTCCTTAATTGTTGTATTCTAGGGTTTGCAATAGATTTATAGCTTTCCTTGCATAAATAGGACACATTTACTGCTTTAAGGTGCTCATATGCTGATTGAACTGCATGGGATTGTTTAAAACATAATGACTGCATTTACCCTCATAAGACCAAGGGTGGATTACATCAAGACACCTTTTCCCACCTAGGTTAATCATTACCTTATGAGAAATTTAGCAGCTATTCAAGCTCATAAGTCCCTCTTAGAGGGAAGTAGCCTATTACCACTCCAATGGCCCCTATCTAATTGACTACACTAGTATTGGACAATTAGCTCTACCAACACATTCTACGACTCAAATCATCTATGAATGACAGAGGAGGGTATGAAGTGGCTGATTAGGATTAGGATCTAACTGGTAAAGTATAGGGTTAATCTACAATAGAGGAGCTCCCTAGGGTTAGAAATAATCTAAAAGCTTCTCCCATAAAGAAAATAAAGAAAACAAACCTTTCAAGTTGTTGTTTGTTGACCGGGCTTGTTTATTTATTTCTGCATTTAGGTTGCATATTCTAGGTTAGGTCTCCCATAGACTAGAGAAGAAAAAAAAAAAGAAAGTCTCTTTCATTGTATACAATGACTTAGCTTCATTGTATATAAACATAAGTCAAATACATAATTTGTTGGTGTATGCACAATCATTGGGCACTTTCTCATCTAGCACCCTTATATACAGAGATCAATCTATGTATGAGGAAAGGCTAAATGATTCCAAAAGACCAAGAAATCCTTCCCATAGAAATAGATAAAGTAGTAGTACAAGTGAAGCTGTTGAAAAATACCTACTTCGGTTCATTTCAACTCACTGTCATGCATAACTTTACCTACAACTAATGTAGACCATTTTAAGTTGAAACTAGGAGTTAACAACTCCTTCCAAATTTTTATGGGTTAGACAAAGAGGAACCATATTACCATGTCAAGGAATTCCTTGATATTTGTTCTACTTTTGAGTACCACAACTTTTCATATGACTCTCTTAGTTTGAGGCTATTCCCATTTTCTTTAAAGGATAAAGCTAAGGCATGGCTCAACTCTCTAGAGGTTGGGTCCATCATCACATGGGATCTACTATTTAGGAAATTACTAAATAAGTTTTTCATGGTCCATAAAATGACTACCCTTAAGCACAAAAGCATAAATTTTAAATAGAAAGAGGGGGGATCAATTCTATGATTGCTAGGAATGTTGGAAAGACTTTCTTCTAAAATGTCTCAACCATGGATTTGAAAAGTGTCAATAGGCTTAATATTTTTATGAAGGTCTAACACCACACAGCCAACATATGATAAACATCACTAGTGCAGGGGCTTTCATGACTAAAAGTGATGTGGAAGCTTGGAATTTCTTTGAAACACTTGCTGATAATTCCCGACAATGGGATTACTTTCCCCAATTGGAAAGAAATTCACAATAGCAAAGAAAAGGTGGATTATATGAAGTAGGAGTCACTCTTGATCTTTATATTAAAATTGATATATTGACCTAGAAGGTGAACATAATACATGATCTTTCTCAACAATTAGATGCCTTCATGATGAATAGATCTCCTTTGCAACTCAATCTGAGGTATATTCAATCTATTCTATTCGAAACCACTCTTCACCATATTTCCCATCTACCTCTGGTTTCCTCAAGTTCTTCTCAGAGAAGGCAAATATTATGAATATATATTGCCAACCTAACTATACCAATAACCCTTATTCTGAGACTTACAACTTTGGATGGGCTAGGCATCCAAACCTTCCTTGGACAAATAATAATCATCAAGGGGATCCATCGGGGAGTCCTCAACAACCTTCTCCCAGGAATAATATGCCTCAACAGTAACAGCAGTCTCCCCAATACTTTCCAACATAGCTAAGGAAACCTTCTTTGTAGAAAATCCTAAAAGTTGGAATATTAATGGGGCAGCTATCTGATGCTCTTCGAGAGAGGGAAAAAGGAAAATTCCCTAGTCAACCAGTACCAAATCTCAAGGGTCAGTATGATATTAGCTCTAATCAAGCTAAAATCCATCAAAATTCTTAGGAGAGGAAGACAAGTCGATAACAAGGTAGGCCAGACTAGTCATTTATGGGGTAGATATAGTTGTAATTTTTCCATTATTTCTTTTTCATGGCCAAACCAACAAGATGAAGGCACTATCTTGAGAGTCTAGGTAATATTGTTCGAACCCTTATCACTTTACGTAGTTATTTCATTGGTCCATGCTTTTCATTCAAAACAATGGGACATTGTTTAATTTAAGTCTAAGTTTAGGGTATTTCAAATTTGATGTGTCTAGAAGCTTTTGAGTCTATTCTTTATTTTTATTCTTTTTCTTTTATTTTTTTAAAAATGAAATTTTTTAAAAAATACTTAAGAAAATTTTCAACTATTCAGTTTAATTTTTAAAGTTTAGCTCATTAATATATTTATATACAATTAGTTCATCTTTTTATTTTTATTTTTCTAAAGTGCTTTGTAAAAAGTTAAACTTGAAATATTCATTGCACAAAATAGTCATATATATGGTGTTTAATTTGAAGAGAAAATATAACTTAGAGTTCTTGAAGAAGATTGTGGAGACTATTAACCTATGTTACTTTTCCATGAGTTAACACTTTGAGCCTTTTTACAAGTAATCTTTTTTCTTTTATGAACCTAGTAACCATTACTTATTGAAACTCCATAATATATCCATTACCCAATTGTTTTGGAAATATGTCGAGATGTTAAGGAATTTTCTTGAGAAAATTATGAGTAATACAATTCAAGGATGAACATCAAAAAGGGATGAAAAATAGAAAAATGAGAAAAGAAAAGAAAAGAAAAAAGATAGCAATGAAAAAGGAATTGTTCACTTTTATGGGTAGAAAAGAAAATTATAAATACATCTTAGAAGACCTTTACATATATTTTAGACAACCTTTGTTTATCCTTATACCCATTCTTTTAATAACCATATCCTAAGCTTATGCTTCCTCCTAATAGAAGTTCAAACTTGATCTTAGGAGGAATATGACTTGGATATAGTTATGAACCAATAAGGATTTAGTAGAGTGTAATATTTCTAAAAGTTGGTATCCTTTCATGAGACCATTATCATTTCTTTTCAGCTATCATTCTTTTGTATGTAATATGTGAGAATTTTGAAATTTATGAACATTATTCTACTCACATATCAAAGAGAGATTTACCCCTTTTGAGTGACTTTTTTCTGACTAACAAGTAAATCCTATGAGATTTGAAGTTAAAAGGTTACATTTGGTTGGTAATTTAAGTTATAATTTTCTTGGAGACTATTATTGTATATATGTTGGCTATATTCACACACTCACATTTCAATATTTGAAGAATTAATGGAATATCTTTATCATAAGGGTAGAATTTTGAACTGTTGATCATTTCTATTAGTATGATAGTGTCAAGAGTTAATATAGGCTAAATACATGAAGATTCTCTATGCAAAATAAGGGACTTCCACAAGAATTTTTTTAAATTGTTTATGGTTAACATTTCTGTAAACTCTTACAAGACTACAACTCATCCACTAGGGTTAACCTACGGATTTAAAGGCTTTCTACATACGCTAAAGTCAAACAAGAGCACCAGCTATAATTTGGATTTCTATATTTCTTTTTTGTCGTTTCGCACTAGGACTAGCAAAATCTATGTAAGGGAATGTTTGATAGGTGTAGAAATATCACACACACACACACACACATATCCCTATAGTTAGAAGGTTTTAACCCCAATATCACTTACTTATCACTAATTAGGATTAATTCTACTATTTTGCAGATCTAGGATAAAAATGAAAATATTATCAAATTTTCCCAATTTTTCCCCTCAAAAAGCAATTTTGGAAACCAAGCTACATTTTGGGTACATATGCCATAAATAAAGCCTTGGAGGTTTAAAATTATCATTGGGTGTCACTGTGGAAGTTAGAGTGTCCAGAATCCGTAGCACCTCATGTTTATGATTTTCAATATTTCAAAAGTTCTTTAGCGCACTGATGGGGGTAGTTGATGCTCAATGAGTCAATGATCAAGTTCCAAGAGAGGGCCTAAGCCCATGGATCAAGGAGCCAGCCCCAAGATTAACTGTGAACCTTCAAAAATTGACTTTGTTAGCTTTTACTTTTGACCTTAATCAAATCTCTTTGCTAAAGAGAGGCATTTATAGACACTAAATTTCAGGCTCCCTCTAATCATTTTAGGCCAAATTCTAGTCTCCAATGATGACATGACCTCACCTAAGGTAACTTATTTGCATAGGATACCAATCCAAGATGATAGAAAGCATGGGATATAATCTTTTAAAGAAGCATGTCACTCATGAAAATCACTAAAAAGTCACCAAAATTGGGGTGTAGCCTCTATTATATGCATATCATGCTTCAAGATGATGAGCACTCTAAAACTAGGCCACATGTCCATGGAGTCTTCCATTTAATAATTGAGGTGTGTGCCACAAAGGTGCTCATCACATGCATGATATTTTATCAAAGGAACGTACCAATAAATTGGAACAATCTAGAAAAGGGAATTCTAGAAGCAATTTGTAGTGTGCATCTCAAAAGAAATTATAGCAATCTTGTCCCTCTCCAAAAACTTCCTAGGAGCAAATCTTTCAAATGTTCATGCTTCCTGGTCAATATTTTGTGCATGTGAACCAAAACTTTTTTCTTATGGAAAGATTTGAATGTGAAACAACCAAGCAATCAAAATACCCTTATTTTCACCCTATTGATTGGTGTAACATATATAAAGTGTGTAGATCTTTGAGAGAAAGCATGGAGTAGCAATCCTTATGGTGAGGAGGAGACTATCTTCATGAGAAGACAACTCTTGAAAATCACTTTCACAAATAGTTAAAGAGTTATTTCTTCCAACGAAGGACTTAAGGGGAATTCAATATAAACTTTTATATTCTGGAGGAGCAACTTATTAAAATCATTGGTCTTTTGGTTTTTTTAGTCTTCTATATCATTCTAGTCCTGCATCTTTAAGTATACTCTCTTTTCACTTCTCTGATTTAATTTATTTCCTACCTTTTAAAGTATCTTACTTTCTTAAAATAACATTAGGTAAAATAATGTTCCTTTTTTCTTCTCTCTAAGCTAGTTTTATGGTATTCAAGGTCTATAGAATTTTTCTCTAAGTCATGACTGTGCATAATCAATTATAAGGGATGACCCTAACTCATAAAGAATTGCCACACACCTAATAGGGTGGGAAAGGGATCTAATAAGAATCCAAAATTCCCTTGGCTGGTATCACTTCAGACCATTTTAAGAGATTAGATTGCCATTCTTTCCTAGATCTCATTTCTTCATGTCTAGAAACAATAATGGCTAAATTCAAACTTAGAAAAGCATCCATGATTAAATGTAAGAAAGATACCATCCTTTGTAATAAGGAAAGCAAATACAACAAGGTTAGGAGAGATGATCCTTTTTGTGAGGAAGACTCTTAAAATCTAACATTCCTTGACACTAAAGATATAAAACATCCATAGTCTTGCCTATTACCAAAAGTTAAAGCAATAAAACTCTCTCCTAATTAGTCATACTAAAGAATTATGGCATACTCAATAGTTAGTGTCTACTTCCATGATTAGACGCTTCATAATAGACATGGTTTATAGAATTTGGAAAAGTTTGTAGGTACTTAGTAACAAAGATTATTTGAAAAGGCTATTGTTGGAAGGTGTTCAAGGATTTTTTTCTAGAATTCTTTTTAAAGTTCAAAATTGTTGAAGGGTATATTTGAGATTTTACCTTTACATTGTCTTTATCGATAGCAAAAAATATGAGAATGAATGTAAAGATATATATTTTCTTGCATAATGGCTGAAGGTTTTTTAATTTGGTTGACACATTTTACAAGTTTTATTATAATGGTCAGGTTTCAAATTTATTTAATATTTCTAATTATTATATATGCATATGAGGTTACTCATCCTTAACACACACACACATATAGTGTGAGAAGCTCATTCATAAACACTTCAAGCTTGTGAAAGAGCTCTACTTGTTCTCTCTTTTGGTTTTTTATTGTCTTAAAGTCTATCAACTTTGATGTTCTCTTTTAGTTCTTCTAGAATTTTCTCATTTTGGTATTGTGTCTTCAAGATTTCTTTCACTTATGAAGTTCTCTAGTTCTATAGTTCTTGTCAAAAGGATGAGATCCTAGTTTATTGATCTTCTAGCACTCTAGTTTCTATAGTTTTTTTTTCTGGTGAAGTCCTTGTTCATTTAGGTTTACTTGATCTTACTATTATCTTTTCTTTCAATTTCTCATTAAAATTTTGCATTCTTGGTCCTTTTATCTTGTTTCTAAGGTGATCTAAGTTATGATCGCATCCATCTCTTTGAGATTTTAATGGGATATAAGAACATGATTTATTATACTTTTCAAGGCATTCATTTTAAAGATGCAACTACATACGAATTTTAATCATGAAAATCATTGAAGTACAAATTGATTCCAGCTTGGTGGAATCTTGTAAATAGAGTTACTAAGTTCTCTTGCACACCTGAGATACATCAACATTTGATCCAAAATTTGCAGTGCACCTCTAAACTAGGTTCAAAGAATTTAATTTTTGGAAGTTAAGTATTTTTGAATAATTTGAAGATATGGACTTTACCTTCCAGCAAATATTTAGTTTGATATATTAATGACCAGAATCTCCAAGAAGGATTCTCCTATGGTTTCAACCAAGATAGTATATTGGTTGAGTCACCTTCAATTGTGAGTGGAGAAAGCTGTAATGAATGCCATAACATGCCCAAGGCCTCCACTAAATAGATGTTATTTGATCCCAACCATCCATCTTTTTATATGATATATACATAGGTATTACACCCATACCTATATATTTTAACATTTTTAACCCAGACATCACTCAACTATCACTAATTAGGGTTAATTCTATAATTTTGTAGGTCCAGGGTACAAATGAAAAAAATACGTAAAATTGTCAATTTTACCCCTAAAAGAGCAATTTCACCTTCCTAGCTACATAATGGGACATACATGCTAGAAATGAAGTCCTAAAAGTTCAGAATAATCATTGCCTGTCATTGTCAAAGTCATAGTGATAAAAAATCCTATGCATAAATCCTACTCTAATGAGTGTGAAAAGGTGGTGAAATTCTGATTCCAGACTTGCATACGTTTCACCACCTTGAGAGACTTATGAAAAAAATTCAATTCATATAAAATGATATCATATACAATAAAAACTTCTCTTAAATAAAGAAGACTACGACCCACATGAAGACTTTTACTTATTTTCTCTCTCCTGCTCACCCAAAAGAAGAAGATCAACCAATTACTAGATGTCTTATCATGTAATGTAGTGAAGCACACCTAGTCCACATGAAGCATATGAAGAGATTTCTATGGAATCAAGGCCATTCGATCAAATCCAATGGTGGAGACAAAATGATGTTAAGGAAGATCTACATGTCATAATGGATAAGATCCATCCAAGTAAGGTAAGTATATTCTAAGGGCTAGGAATGAAACACATGGAAGATCAAAACCCTAACCACCTTTTCCATTTTGGAAATTTAACCTAAAACCCTAACAGCAGGAAGATCTCAACCACCTATATTGATCCTATAGTCCACCTTTACTCTAAGGTTTTAAAAACACATACACTCAATTAGGAAACTACCCCTTTCTTTAAGGACTTTTTAATTTTGAATTCCCTTGATTTCCTTCACCTACTTTTCTAAATCCTCCAGGTTCCTTCCCATATCTTTCTATTCCCACTTATTCCTTATCTTTCATTTCCATCTAGTTATTTCTTTCTTCTTCTTTTTTCTCGTAAGCTTCCATTTTCCTCTCCACTTTCAAAATTGGAAAAAGATGCCTTGGCCCCCTAGATACACTTACCAAATCCACTCCACCTTCCTTCCTTCCTTCTTAAGCTACTTATTTCTTTCCTCTTCCCATTTCTTTCCTTTCCTCACTTATTCTCTTCCTATTTATTTGCTCTCCCATCTTATTCCCAACATATTTCCATCCCACTCCCATATATAGAAAAACATACCCCCTTCATCTAGCCCTTCATTGAAATCTACTTAAGTTACTTAGATCTAATCCATCCATACCTAGGGCTTCCTTTCCTCAAACTCTATATATAGATGTGAGGGACAAGGAAAACTTTTTATCTCTTACCTTTCCCATGTACTTGAAAACTATATCTAGGTGAAGTACATGGAGAGAGAGAGAGAGAGAGAGAGAGAGAGAGAGAGAGAGAGAGAGAGAGAGAGAGAGAGAGAGAGAGAGAGAGAGAGAGAGAGAGAGAGAGAGAGAGAGAGTTCACCTTTAACAAAGCTGCCTAAGATCAAAGATAATCCATTGAAGAAGAGGTAAAGAGTCATTCCATCCCCACTTCCTTTTCTTTCTTTCTTTCTTCCATCTGCTTCCTCATTCCCCTTTCTTTCTTTTCCACTCTTCATCCACCAACCATCTCCCTTAATTTTACACTCACTCCACTACAATTATCTTCTACCCTTCTTCACTTTCACATGCATTCCCTACCTTTCTAGCCTTCCATCTTTCTTTCACATTTTTTTTCTTTGGGAATAAAGGAAAGGTAAGTATGCCTTCTAATGGTAATTAAGGACTCTGCTAATCCCTAAAGCATGGTTCAAATTTGCATTGGATTTGTGGCATGTTGGATTAAGGAGATTAGAAAATCTTGGTTGTAGATTAGTGTACTTTGGGTTGAATGTAAGTGTTACACAACAAGAAGACTATAAAGCTAAGTTCAAGCCAAAGAAAGGAGAAGAGGATGTGTAAAGAGCCTTATTAAGTGACACAATGAAGGACACCTATAGTGGCCATTTCAAGGAAGTTTCTTTATTTGATTTATTTTCCTTTTCTTTCTTTGTTATAATCCTTGTAATTCAATCTCCATTAGTGAAAAGTTATTTTCCTTTTCATAGTTAGTTTACTTTCTTCCATGCTTTATGTCTTAATTAGTTTCCTTACTTTAGCCTATTTACTTGGTTTGAGTTAGTTGCTTAGATTAGTTTTTTAGTTTAATGTTCTCCCTTTCTTTCCTTATTCGCCAGGTTAGAAAAGCAGCTTAGGTTTTAATTAAATTTTATTTATCAAATAGTCTTCATGGGATCAACCTGTATTTTCCAATTCTATGCTCCAATAAAGACATGCACTTGCGGTAATAATTGACAGACATCAGTATAATGCTCTAGAATGATAATTATTAGATGCCACAAGCACCAAAACATAAACTCCATGATCAAATAGGATATTATATCTACTACCGATCTCTTGCTTATACTTTAATAATGATTACAAACCTAAGCTGGTGAAAGGGAATCTAACTAGTAATCTCTAAATATCTATCCATCCTTTTATGCTAGGTCTGATTTACTTAAACAATGATAGCCTCAAAGTCCTTTTTTTTTTTAAGTATCCACAAAAGTCTTCTAGCTTGAGGGAGCCCCTTTTCACGAAAGCCATCTATTATCACACTAACTGGGGTTGGATATTTCCACTAGCCCTTCATCCTCTAAATCCCAAAATATAAGCATGAAGAGAAATCATCACTCCCATACAAGCAAGAATGGTAGAAAACCATATATCACCATTATGATGTCATTAGATGATCATGACTATATATATATATATTATCATCATCAAATATCAAACTATGATCATATTAAGGAACATAACAACAACAATAGCACTATGAACTCATCATGGACAAAGATTTCAATTTCTCATTTTGCTTCTTCTTCTTCCTATCTTTATTCAAGTGGAAGTTGTTGAACTGATCATACCACCTCCCTACTACTCGCTTCTGACTCACTTTCACGTCATAAATACTAAGGTTACTCATGGATTTGGAAAAATCCTTGAAAAACTTATTATATCCTTATCATACTGCTCGACAAAAGGCCTAGTCCATTAATCATTATACAAGCTTGATCAAATTGGAACAAAGCCAATCCTCTCAGCAAGTTATAGAAATACGTGTTATCAAAATTGTCTGGTGTCATTACATCATTGTAGGCAAGCATTGTTAGGTCCTTCTAATAATATGCATATGCTTTTAAGTATAAAGGTACTCTAGGACTTGTCTGCAAGAGGGACACGAGCTAAGTCACGACAATCGAGGTAGGTTGTCTGATGCTGCTATGTTTTTCCAAATATACTTAAATTGTAGGTAGTCTGATGCTACTATGTTTTTCCAAATATACTTAATTTGTTGGTAATCTGATATTGCTATGTTTTTAAATGCATCCCAAACTATAAGTAATTTACTTGCCTTTATGATGCTTTTGAAATACGAAATTCTTATATGAGCATAGGGAATTGTCTGCATGATTTATAGCATTGATGCACTTGAACCTATCATTGCATATAGTATGCTTTTATGATGTTCTTATACAGGCATGTTTTGAGAAGTGTAGCCTTGGCCGATGAGGGCGGGCCAGAGAAAGCTGACAGGCTTCTAGGCAAGGTTATGACTTTGAATACGATATTAGCATGAGCAGATTTTATGCATTGCATGCATGTTTTGCAAACGATTGCATAAATTGCATTATTTACATTGAATAAGTGCATAAATTGCATGATTTGTGATTATTGAGTTTTGGATAAATACATATCCTCAAGGGTTACCAAAAGACGCTAGAGTACCCAAAAGACGCTGATGAGGCAGTGTGAGGGACCCAAAGAGGACATAATTTTTATATTTTATGGGTTGATAAGCCTAGTGGGCACTATGCTGAGAGGAGGTATGGGGTTGGCCTCCTGGCCTCGACCACCAAAAGGGTGGATGGTATCATTGCCAAAAAGGCATTGTCCCTTCCCTGACTACTGTGGTAAACAGGGACTACCACTGGAGGTGTTCACGGCTTCCTTTCGGGGACATCCATAGTCATTGTGGAGGCTATGGTGGATTCCAGCTGTATGCTGACTATGAGCGTAGTGGCCCTATGATTTCAGTGTGATTGATATGCATATAGTATTGAAATGGTCGTAGATGAGTACTCGTGACCAGTTGACGTGACATGTACGCCGAGAGACTCATGTACATGATACTAGCATATGTTTGAATGATGACTATTTTAAGATTTTCATAAGTATTCTATGTGACTCGCTGGTTTGATGAATTTGCCAAAATCTTCGTATATGGACCTATTAATTTCTATTTTAGTCGTATTCATATGACGTGATTTGTATACGGATTCCATGATTGAAATCGCATCAATAAGCTTATGTTTTATGCATAACTATGATTGTTTACACAAAATAAATCATTGATGTTTTACATGAAAAGCTCTTGGAACCATGCATGAAGCATACTGTGTTTTCAAAATAGTAGTATCAGATGACCTACTGAGTATGAGAAATACTCACCCTAATATATTATTTTTCTAGATTAGCTCCACACAGAATTAGAAGAAGCATTAGGAACATGTTAGTGCAACGATCAAGTGACTGATGAGAAGACAAGCATGAATGTAAGTAAACATTCTACCTTTTGGACATGTATCTGTATTTATTTACAGTTGGATTGTGAACTGTAACTGGATAGACCTGGAAAGACATTTATGATTACAATATTTTCAAAACTACTTTGATTGTTGTGGAAGCAAATGACACTTGGGGTTTTCAAAATGAGTTTAATTCAAAAGATTTTTTTCACTGCATTGCATTGTTTATATAAAATGGTTTTCAAATAGGGATGCATCCCGCCTTAGATATTGCATTTGAAAATGTATGGGAAAACCCAAGTCTTCACAGTTGATATCAAAGCTCAGTTTTATCCTTTCACAGCCAGTCCAGCATGTCCAAGGGTCATAGACAATCGGGATAATTAAGAAGAAGTTGTATAAATAGACGTAGTAGAGAGTACGCAGTGGAAGCAGCTCTCAAGTACGTAAAGCAAACTGAATTGCAGTTGTGAAAGGCATTCTGAGGAAGGAATCATGAGGATAATAATCTAAGGACGTGCCCAGATTAGGTTGCAAGAATTTCAAGGAGAAAGTTCTTTACTTATTGAGGTATGGATATTAGATATATGGGATGAAACAAAAGTATTTTCTTACTCAGAGTCCTAAAGGAGAATACATTCTAAGAGACAAATAACTTGAAGATAATAATTTATGAAATTTCGATGACGAAATTCTTTAAAGGGAGTAATAATGTAATGACCCAAACATTTTATGCCCTTTTTACTAAATTTAGAAATTAATATGTGGGAATTACTATCCTAAATGTTTTAAATTATATAAAATAAGAAATAAATGAATTTGTGAGAAATCTTTATGTCATTAGATTCTACTCGAAAAATAGAATCCAATGCCTCAAAGAACACCAGAAACGGAGTTCATATAAAAAGGTTATGGGCGTTTAACGATTAGGGGCAATTTTGTAAAATGCACCTAAAAATGAAAAAGGTCAAAAATTGCAAGGGGCCATTTTGATAACGGCACCCCCTGTCTTCTTCCTCCTCTCAATTTCTCGAGAAACCCCCCTCCCAATTTTTCTAGAAAACCTCCAGCATCGCCTCTGCAAGGCAATGCCAGGGGAAATGACAGCACCTCCATTGCAGCGTCACCTTTCACCCTCTATAAAATATGCGTTCCCCTCTCCCTTCGATCATCTCTTCTCCTCTTTTTCTTCTTCGGCCATGCTAGGGTTCCAGAAAACGTCAGAAAACCCTCCATCGATTTTTCCTGGGAGGGACGGCAATGGCTAGGCCCTTCCTTTAGGCCAGCCATTCCCCTTTTCATTCCCCATTCACATTTTACCACTGGTTTCCCCAGAAAAATTGTGTGATTCCCCTTCTTAGAGTTTCCGGCGACAAAGGGAGCCGCATCGCGGAAAAAGGGGCACCATTGCCAGAAGAGGGTTGTTCCAAAACCGTCAAACCAAAGGCGTCCCAGGGACGCCACGCTTCACGCGCGCCTAGGACGGGTTCCAAGTGTGTGATAGTGCGTGCATGGTCCCTGGCTTGACCGGGATGCATGGGGTGTTTTGGGAGCCGAGACGCACGCACCTGGCGTTGAGGACACGCTTGCATGACGCTCTCTAGAGCACGTGCTCCAGTGCATAGCTCGAGCGTGCGCACGCACACATGAGGCGGTCACGGTTCGACTGGGACACACAAGCGTCTTGGGAACCATGACGGTAGGGCTGCATAGACGAATATGGTTCGTCCGCAATTTCGACACATACTCAAGTAGCCTAAACACCGTGGGGATCTTATGAATCCATAGAATCAACTATGGCCAGACCTCAAGAATAAATCTAAGAGAGGCCTTAGGGCTAGAAATCATGATTAGATTTCATGTTTAAATGATATACAGGACCCATAAAGGTACTCTAGGACTCGTTTGCAAGAGGGACACGAGCTAAGCGACGACAATCGAGGTAGGTTGTCTGATGCTGCTATGTTTTTCCAAATATACTTAAATTGTAGGCAGTCTGATGCTACTATGTTTTTCCAAATATACTTAATTTGTTGGTAATCTGATACTGCTATGTTTTTAAATGCATCCCAAAATCTAAGTGATTTACTTGCCTTTATGATGCTTTTGAAATACGATATTCTTATATGAGCATACGGAATTGTCTGCATGATTTATAGCATTGAAGCACTTGAACCTATGATTGCATATAGTATGCTTTTATGATGTTCCTATACGGCATGTTTTGAGAAGTGTAGCCTTGGCTGATGAGGGTGGGCTGAGGAGGGCGGGCTAGAGAAAGCTAGCAAGCTTCTAGGCTGGCAGGCTTCTAAGCTGTCAGGCTTCTAGGCAGGGTTATGACTTTCAATGCGATACTAGCATGAGCAGATTTTATGCATTGCATTCATGTTTTGCAAATGATTGCATAAATTGCATTATTTACGTTGAATAAGTGCATAAATTGCATGATTTGTGATTATTGAGTTTTGGATAAATGCATATCTTCGAGGGTTACCAAAAGACGCTGGAGTGCCCTAAAGAGGACATGATTTTTATATTTTACGGGTTGATAAGCCTAGTGGGCACTATGCTGAGAGGAGGTATGGGGTTGGCCTCCCGGCCTTGACCACCGAAAGGGTGGATGGTATCACTGCCAAAAAGGCATTGTCCCTTTGTAATGACTCCAATTTTGTAATATTGCAATTCCAAGTTTAGCAATAAAAAGTTCAATTTTAAAGAAAAGGGCATTTTGGTCATTTCACTAGTCACCATAACTAAACCCAGGAATTTGGTACCAAAAGTGGTTCCATTAGATGTGTCTCAGAAAAAGGAATCCAACGAGACCAAAATCACCCAAAACGGAGTTAAAATGAGCAAGATATGGCCCTTTGAAGTTCAGGGGCAAAATTGTAAATTTCCCAAAAACGATTTAACCTGAAAAACACAGGTGCCCGTTTTGATACGGGCACCCCGTCATCTTCAACCTCCTAGAGGTTTCTGGAATGGCGGTGTTTCAAGAAGAAACCACCGCCATTCCAGAGGGTTCCCCACCGCCATTCAAAGGCGGTTAGAAACCCTCCAGAACCCTCTATAAAAGCCCTATAAATAGAGCTCTTGGGTGCCTCTAATGGCAGCCCAAAAGCCTTGGAGAAAACCAGTCGTGAAGCAGTGAGCAAGGGGGGGAAACGTGGAGAGAAAACCACCCATGAAGCAGGTACGCACGAAAAAACCCAAAACCCATCTCCACCATAGTTCCAGGAACGATTTCCCTAGGTTTTTCCATGAAAAACCATGCAGAATAGGCCTCCAGGGGAGCCACAAAGACCCCTGGGACGTCCCCAGGCTGCACTGGTTCGACAGGGTCGAACCAAGGTGACCTGAGGATGACCCAAGTCACTAACAAGCAGGACGATCCAACAGGACCGTCCCACGTCGACGCAAGTCGACGCCGTTTGGAAAAAAACCAAACGGGCGCCTCCCTGGACGCGCCCGCTAAAGGAACGACGAGCGGCGTCGTCTCGCGCGTCTTCAGACGCGCCCGCTGAGGCGCGCGCCACAGACGCGTAGCGCACTAGCGAGGCGTCGTTTTTTTTTGGTTCTTAAGAATGCTAGGCCCACGTCGCAGACGCGCAGCGCCCTAGCATTCCTCCTTTTTTTTGTCTTTAAAACTATATGTACATGCAACGTTAAAATACTTATAACTTGAGATCTAGAGCTCCGATTGAGGCGCCGCAAAAGGCGTTGTATCCGTATCGACGACACAGACACATCCAAATCATAAAATCCCTAATCAAAGCCCAATAAAAGTAGGGCATGACCCTTGGAATAGGATAGTGGCACGTGACCGCTAGGACTCTGGAAAACTGAGAATACCAAGGCCTAATTAGGACCTTAGGACACCCATAGGCATAGGGATGGACCCCTAATGCCTAAGTAATGAGACCCAAATGCTCTAAACCCATTAAAGATAGGTTAAACTAACCTTAAGTCCCCAAACCATGTTCAGGAGTGTACGAGGACAAGAGGGTGAACGCGACCTAGTCAGGTAGGTGCTCTATCACTATTAGATTCTTTTAAAAGAACTATTGTTATTTGAGAACATATGTTTTAGATATATGATTTTATTTGCATGAATAAACTTTAGCATGCATGATAAATGCTTATACATAGCCATGTTTTAGATATATGATTTGATTTGCATGTGATTTGTATGAATAAATTCATCATGCATGATAAATGCTTATACATAGCCATGTTCTGGAATGACTGCATATACATTATGCACATACATGTGTTGCAAACAAGTGCATGCATTGCATGATATATGTACTTGCAAAGATTGCATGTCCTTGAGGGTTGCCAAAAGACGCTGGAGTGCCGAGGGCAGCCAGTTGTGAGGGACCCAAAAGAGGACAAGTTTTTAACAAATGGTTTTGACTTATCTTATGTGATTTGGGCAAGTAAGCCCGTGGGTGCTATGCCGAGGGAGTGCAGGTTGGCCACCCGGCCTCTACCACTAATAGGTGGATGGGTACCACGCCCAAAAAGAGGCAAGTCCCTACGTCGACTGCATGTGGTACAGGGGGCTATCACTGGTGTCCCGGCCTTTGGGTCGGCGTGTCATAGGCCCCGTGGAGGCTATGACCAAGTGTCCTCAGGTACCCGGGGACCACACAGCGAGGAGGCCGTGGGCATAGTGGACCCTATGGTTTGATGTGCATTTCATGAAGCATGATATGAGGTTGGTCGACCATACCATACTAGGGGTCCATGAGTTGGACTCCATGAGGCATCTATTGCATATCATGATGTTATCATATATATGATACTTTAACTTTTGAAATTATGTGATCTTTTATGTTATAAGAATTTCAGTTGATTATGGATTCTTATACTAATATTGAACTTGAGTATTCAAACATACGCATGTTTTGAATGAATAAGCACATGATTTTAAAACAACTCATGCATTTATAAACTAGTAGTGATAAGCCCTACTGAGTATAGTATATACTCACCCGATCCTCAACATTTTTCAGATACAAAGAAAATACCTAAGGGCAAGTGACATTTGTACTAGGAGACATAAGGCCAAGCACAAGTAAGTACACCCCTATCTTATCTTTCAATGTTACTTGATTGTAGTTACTCTCTAATAACTGGGGCTGTGACTAACACTTTCTTGGGAACATTATTGATTTAAAACTTTGCCATGACTAAATAGATTGAGAATGAGTTTTCACACTCGGGGTTTTTATGAAAGGTTGTTTTCCAAATGAAAAAGAATTTCATGCATTTCATATTTATAAAACAAGAGATCTCGCCTTTTTATCAACATTGCATCACTTAAAAACCCGGGTCTTGACATCTCATGAATAGGGTATTCAAGGAGTACTTAGATCAATTCATCATAGTGTTTGTGGATGATATCTTAATATACTCTGAGACTCCTGAAGACCATATGGAACATCTAAGGATAACATTAAGCACCCTACGAGCACACAAGCTATATGCAAAATTCAGTAAGTGTGAGTTTTGGCTGGAAAAGGTTAATTTCTTAGGACACATTATATCTCAAGATGGCATAGCAGTTGACCCTACTAAGGTTGAAACAGTACAGAACTGGGAAAGACCTAAGACAGTCACAGAAATAAGAAGCTTCTTAGGACTTGCTGGATATTACAGAAGATTCATCGAATGTTTTTCACAAATGGCTTTACCTCTAACTAAGCTGACCAGGAAAGACACAAGGTTTGAATGGACTGATAAATGTGAGGAAAGCTTCCAAGAACTAAAAACAAGGTTGACTACCGCACCTGTCCTTACCTTACCTTCAGGAAGTGGCGGATTTGAGATATATAGCGATGCCTCGCAACAAGGGCTAGGCTGCGTACTTATGCAACATGGAAAGGTGATCGCTTATGCTTCTCGACAACTCAAGAAGCATGAAGTCAATTACCCAACCCATGACTTGGAATTAGCAGCCATAGTCTTTGCCTTGCGAATATGGAGACATTATTTATATGGGGAAAAGTTTGAAGTTTTTACAGATCACAAGAGTCTTAAATATATCTTTTCCCAACAAGACTTAAACATGCGACAAAGAAGATGGATGGAATACTTAAAAGACTATGACTTCTCCATTCATTATCACCCTGGAAAAGCTAATGTGGTAGCTGATGCATTAAGCAGAAAAACCCAAGGGATGTGTGCAAGTTTATTAACCAAGAGATGGAAGCTACTACAAGAAGTAATCACATGGAAACCAGACATAAGTAAGCACAAGATCATTATGGCAGGTCTAACAATAAAATCGGTTGTTAATGAAAAAGTTAAGCAAGAACAGAAAGGAGATCCAGATATACAAGCTTCCATAGGAAAACCAGGATATACAAAAAAGGAAGATGGTAGCATTTACATGCAAGGAAGATTAGTGGTATCAGCTAATGAAGAGTTAAGACAAGAAATTTTAAAAGAGGCTCATCGGTCCAAGTATACAATACACCCAGGAGGGACTAAGATGTATCAGGACTTAAAGAAACAATATTGGTGGGATGGTATGAAAAGAGACATAGGGGAATTTGTGGCAAAGTTTTAACATGTCAACAAGTAAAGGCTGAACATCAAAGACCTGCAGGATTGTTACAACCCCTTGAGTTACCCGAATGGAAATGGGACCACATCACAATGGACTTCATCGTAGGGCTACGCAAGACCTCTAAGGGTCATGACATGATTTGGGTGATTGTTGATAGATTAACTAAGACAGCCCATTTCCTTCCCATACGTCATACCCAATCCACTGATAGCCTATCTCAGCTATACATCAAAGAGATAGTAAGTCTACATGGTATACCCCTTAGTATCACTTCAGATAGGGATAGCCGCTTCACTTCGCAACTCTGGAAGTCTGTCCAAAAATCTTTAGGATCTTCCTTGAACTATAGCACAGCCTTCCATCCACAGACCGATGGACAGTCAGAGCGCACAATCCAGATAGTCGAAGATATGTTACGAACTTGTGCCCTTGATTGGAAGCAGAGTTGGGATGAAAACCTACCGCTAGTCGAGTTTACGTACAACAATAGCTTTCAGTCAAGCATTGGCATGGCTCCATACGAGGCGCTCTATGGGAGACCCTGTCGATCACCCACCAGTTGGAGTGAAGTCGGAGAATCCAGGGTGCTCCAGTCCGAGCTGGTAGAGCAATGTGCCGAGAAGGTCAGACTCATAAGAAGCCGCCTCCTCACAGCTCAAAGCCGCCAAAAGAGCTATGCTGATCGAAGGAGGAGACCATTGGAATTCGACATAGGAGAGCACGTTTTCCTGAAGATATCCCCCACTAAAGGAGTTATGAGGTTCGGTATCAAAGGCAAGCTTAGTCCGCGTTACATAGGACCTTTCGAAATCCTGGAGAAAGTGGGAAAAGTGGCCTACAGGATCGCGCTACCCCCTCAGCTATCCGAAGTGCATAACGTATTCCATGTGTCTATGCTAAGGAGGTACATGCCTGACCCTGCTCATGTCATCGACCAGGTACCCATAGAGATGACGGAGGATCTCAGATTAGAGACAAGACCAGTTGAGATTCGAGATCGTAAGAATAAGAAGCTGCGGAACAAGGACATACCCTTAGTCAAAGTTTTGTGGAGAAATGCGCACATGGAAGAAGAAACTTGGCAACCGGAGTCAGAAATGCGAGAAAAGTACCCCGAGATCTTTTGATTGTATAAAGTAGAATTTCGGGGGCGAAATTCCCCTAAGGGGGTAAGAATGTAATGACTCCAATTTTGTAATATTGAAATTCCAAGTTTAGCAATAAAAAGTTCAATTTTAAAGAAAAGGCATTTTGGTCATTTCACTAGTCACCATAACTAAACCCAGGAATTTGGTACCAAAAGTGGTTGCATTAGATGTGTCTCAGAAAAAGGAATCCAACGAGACCAAAATAACCCAAAACGGAGTTAAAATGAGTAAGATATGGCCCTTTGAAGTTCAGGGGCAAAATTGTAAATTTCCCAAAAACGATTTAACCTGAAAAACACAGGTGCCCGTTTTGATACGGGCACCCCGTCATCTTCAACGTCCTAGAGGTTTCTAGAACGGCGGTGTTTCAAGAAGAAACCACCGCCATTCCAGAGGGTTCCCCACCGCCATTCAAAGGCGGTTAGAAACCCTCCAGAACCCTCTGTAAAAGCCCTATAAATAGAGCTCTTGGGTGCCTCTAATGGCAGCCCAAAAGCCTTGGAGAAAACCAGTCGTGAAGCAGTGAGCAAGGGGGGAAAACGTGGAGAGAAAACCACCCACGAAGCAGGTACGCACGAAAAAACCCAAAACCCATCTCCACCATAGTTCCAGGAACTATTTCCCTAGGTTTTTCCATGAAAAACCATGCAGAATAGGCCTCCAGGGGAGCCACAAAGACCCCTGGGACGTCCCCAGGCCGCACTGGTTCGACAGGGTTGAACCAGGGTGACCTGAGGACGACCCAAGTCACTAACAAGCAGGACGATCCAACAGGACCGTCCAACGTTGACGCAAGTCGACGCCGTTTGGAAAAAAACAAACGGGCGCGTCCCTGGACGCGCCTGCTAAAGGAACGACGAGCGGCGTCGTCTCGCGCGTCTTCAGACGCGCCCACTGAGGCGTGCGCCGCAGACGCGTAGCGCACTAGCGAGGCGTCATTTTTTTTTGGGTCTTAAGAATGCTAGGCGCACGTCGCAGACGCGCAGCGCCCTAGCATTCCTCCTTTTTTTTGTCTTTAAGACTATATGTACATGCAACGTTAAAACGCTTATAACTTGAGATCTAGAGCTCCGATTGAGGCGCCGCAAAAGGCGTTGTGTCCGTATCGACAACGCGGACATATCCAAACTATAAAATCCATAATCAAAGCCCAATAAAAGTAGGGCATGACCCTTAGAATAGGATGATGGCGCGTGACCGCTAGGACTCTGGGAAACTGAGAATACCAAGGCCTAATTAGGACCTTAGGACACCCATAGGCATAGGGATGGACCCCTAATGCCTAAGTAATGAGACCCAAATGCTCTAAACTCATTAAAGATAGGTTAAACTAACCTTAAGTCCCCAAACCATGTTCAGGAGTGTACGAGGACAAGAGGGTGAATGCGACCTAGTCAGGTAGGTGCTCTATCACTATTAGATCCTTTTAAAAGAACTATTGTTATTGGAGAACATATGTTTTGGATATATGACTTGATTTGCATGTGATTTGTATGAATAAATTCAGCATGCATGATAAATGCTTTGTAAATAGCCATGTTTTGGAATATTTGCATATACATTATGCACATACATGTGTTGCAAACGACTGCATGCATTGCATGATTTACGTACTGCAAAGATTGCATGTCCTTGAGGGTTTCCAAAAGACGCTGGAGTGGCGAGGGCCAGGCAGTTGTGAGGGACCCAAAAGAGGACAAGTTTTAACAGGTTTTGACTTATCTTATGTGATTTGGGCAAGTAAGCCCGTGGGTGCTATGCCGAGGGGTCTGGGTTGGCCACCCGGCCTCTACCACTAATAGGTGGATGGGTACCACGCCCAAAAAGAGGCAAGTCCCTACGTCGGCGCATGTGGTACAGGGGGCTATCACTGGTGTCACGGCACTGGGTCGGCGTGTCATAGGCCCCGTGGAGGCTATGACCAAGTGTCCTCAGGTACCCGGGGACCACACGGCGAGGAGGCCGTGGGCATAGTGGACCCTATGGTTTGATGTGCATTTCATGAAGCATGATATGAGGTTGGTCGACCATACCATACTAGGGGTCCATGAGTTGGACTCCATGAGGCATCTATTGCATATCATGATGTTATCATATATATGATACTTTAACTTTTGAAATTATGTGATCTTTTAAGTTATAAGAATTTCAGTTGATTATGGATTCTTATACTAATATTGAACTCGAGTATTCAAACATACGCATGTTTTGAATGAATAAGCACATGATTTTAAAACAACTCATGCATTTATAAACTAGTAGTGATAAGCCCTACTGAGTATAGTATATACTCACCCGATCCTCAACATTTTTCAGATACAAAGAAAATACCTAAGGGCAAGTGACATTTGTACTAGGAGACATAAGGCCAAGCACAAGTAAGTACACCCCTATCTTATCTTTCAATGTTACTTGATTGTAGTTACTCTCTAATAACTGGGGCTGTGACTAACACTTTCTTGGGAACATTATTGATTTAAAACTTTTCCATGACTAAATAGATTGAGAATGAGTTTTCACACTCGGGGTTTTTATGAAAGGTTGTTTTCCAAATGAAAAAGAATTTCATGCATTTCATATTTATAAAACAAGAGATCTCGCCTTTTTACCAACATTGCATCACTTAAAAACCTAGGTCGTGACAGTAGAGATCTCGCCTTTTTATCAACATTGCATCACTTAAAAACCCGGGTCTTGACAGTTGGTATCAGAGCACGGTTTAACGTTACTCACAGCCCAGTTATGAGGAGAATAACTTATAATCAAGTTTCATCCATGAAAGAGAAAGGGGTAATAGGATAACACAAACTAAGATTTGGGTGAATTGCCTTGTGATTACAGATGCCTAGAAAGAAGGGAAGCAATGCTCCAAGACCTGAAGCCCCACCAGTGGACTCCACTAGGTCGGGCAACGGGATGGCTGAGCTATTTCAGCAATTCTTACAGAACATGGAACAATACATGAACAATCATAGCCAAACTCCTACCCCCCGAGATCCTTCCCCTGATAAAACAATAGACAGGACTGAGGTTCAGTTAGAAAGGTTCCAGAAACTAGCTCCCTCATTCACAGGAGAAGATGAAGCATCCACAGCTGAAAAATGGTTAATTGATATTGAAAAGATATTTAAGGCCATGAACATAGCTGAAGAAAGAAAAGTACCCATGGCCACATTTGTGTTTAGAGGAGAGGCTACCTTTTGGTGGGAAACAGCAGAAAGAAACAATAGGATGGGAAGAGTTTAAAAAGGTCTTTAATGACAAATATTATCCTAAACATATAAGGAAACAGAGGGAAAAGGAATTTATGGACTTAGAACAAGGAAATATGACCGTCCAACAGTATGAAAGTAAATTCATCAGCCTCCGAAGATTTGCACCCCGTGCTTGTGCTGATGAAGAAGATGCAGCTGAAAGATTTGTAGACGGACTCAACCCAGGACTCAGGAACAGAGTTCTAGGTTTCCAACCTTCCACAGTAGCCAAAGCAGTAGAAATGGCCTCCCTATATGAAAAAGATTATCAAAGGAACCAGGCAATAAGAGAAACTAAGAACATCAACACTATGAAGAACAAAGGAAAGAGACCCATTCAGTCATCTGGACCTAGGCCACCGTTTAAGAAGCCGTTTGAAAACAAAGGAAGAAGACCAGACTGGAAGGCATGCCCTAGGTGTAACAGAAACCATCCAGGCAGACCATGTCTCACTTCCAACATCACTTGCTATAGTTGTGGAGAATTAGGACATTTTTCTAACAACTATCCAAAAAGGAAAGTGCAAGAGCGTAAAGAAGATCAAGTTCCAAAAAGCCAAGGACGTGTCTTTGCCCTGACATCTAGTCAAGCCCAAGCATCAAACGCAGTCGTTGAAGGTATTCTTTCTATCTATGATACACCTGCAAAAGTTCTATTTGATACAGGCTCCACTCATTCTTTCATATCCCGGGAATTTGCATCATCCTTGGACATTATACCACAGGACCTAGACTTCACTCTAGAAGTCATGACTCCTGTAGGCCAGGCACTCCCCACTTATTCTTATCTCCAGGATGTCCCCATATTGATTAAGGACCATTTGTTACATGCCAACCTTGTCCACTTAGATATGAATGACTTTGATATCATCCTAGGTATGGACTGGCTAGCCTTTCATCAAGCCTTAGTTGATTGTCGTCAGAAGCGTGTCACTTTTACCCTACCTAATAGAGACACTTTCACCCTCCAAGGAAGAAAGGATTATTCTGGAGCATGTGTTATCTCTGCCATGAAAGCAGTTAAACACATTGCTCAAGGATGCCCCTTCTTCTTAGCCAAGATAGAATCCGTCAAGAATCCCCAACCAAAGCTTGAGAATGTCGAGGTTGTTCGAGAATTCCCTGATGTATTCCCTGAGGACTTACCAGGTCTACCTCCACCAAGGGAAATTGAGTTCATCATTGACCTCATACCCGGTATTTCCCCCATTTCCAAAGCTCCTTACCGAATGGCTCCTGCAGAACTAAGGGAACTAAAGACACAGTTACAGGAACTACTTGACAAAGGGTTCATACGACCTAGTGTGTCTCCGTGGGGAGCTCCAGTCCTTTTTGTTAAGAAAAAGGATGGCTCGATGAGATTGTGCGTAGACTATCGAATGCTGAATAGGGTCACCATTAAAAATAAGTACCCTCTTCCCCGAATCGATGATCTTTTTGATCAACTTCAGTTAGCTAGAGTCTTCTCTAAGATTGATCTACGATCAGGGTACCATCAACTTCGAGTTAGAGAAGAAGATATCCCCAAGACAGCCTTCAGGACTCGATACGGCCATTATGAATTCAGAGTGATGTCCTTTGGTTTGACTAATGCTCCAGCCGCGTTTATGGATCTCATGAATAGGGTATTCAAGGAGTACTTAGATAAATTCATCATAGTGTTTGTGGATGATATCTTAATATATTCTGAAACTCCTGAAGACCATATGGAACATCTAAGGATAACATTAAGCACCCTACGAGCACACAAGCTATATGCAAAATTCAGTAAGTGTGAGTTTTGGCTGGAAAAGGTTAATTTCTTAGGACACATTATATCTCAAGATGGCATAGCAGTTGACCCTACTAAGTTTGAAACAGTACAGAACTGGGAAAGACCTGAGACAGTCACAGAAATAAGAAGCTTCTTAGGACTTGCTGGATATTACAGAAGATTCATCGAAGGTTTTTCACAAATGGCTTTACCTCTAACTAAGCTGACCAGGAAAGACACAAGGTTTGAATGTACTGATAAATGTGAGGAAAGCTTCCAAGAACTAAAAAGAAGGTTGACTACCGCACCTGTCCTTACCTTACCTTCAGGAAGTGGTGGATTTGAGATATAGAGCGATGCCTCGCAACAAGGGCTAGGCTGCGTACTTATGCAACATGGAAAGGTGATCGCTTATGCTTCTCGACAATTCAAGAAGCATGAAGTCAATTACCCAACCCATGACTTGGAATTAGCAGCCATAGTCTTTGCCTTGCGAATATGGAGACATTATTTATATGGGGAAAAGTTTGAAGTTTTTACAGATCACAAGAGTCTTAAATATATCTTTTCCCAACAAGACTTAAACATGCGATAAAGAAGATGGATGGAATACTTAAAAGACTATGAATTCTCCATTCACTATCACCCTGGAAAAGCTAATGTGGTAGCTGATGCATTAAGCAGAAAAACCCAAGGGATGTGTGCAAGTTTATTAACCAAGAGATGGAAGCTACTACAAGAAGTAATCACATGGAAACCAGACATAAGTAAGCACAAGATCATTATGGCAGGTCTAACAATAAAATCGGCTGTTAATGAAAAAGTTAAGCAAGAACAGAAAGGAGATCCAAATATACAAGCTTCCATAGGAAAACCAGGATTTACAAAAAAGGAAGATGGTAGCATTTACACGCAAGGAAGATTAGTGGTACCAGCTAATGAAGAGTTAAGACAAGAAATTTTAAAAGAGGCTCATCGGTCCAAGTATACAATACACCCAGGAGGGACTAAGATGTATCAGGACTTAAAGAAACAATATTGGTGGGATGGTATGAAAAGAGACATAGGGGAATTTGTGGCAAAGTGTTTAACATGTCAACAAGTAAAGGCTGAACATCAAAGACCTGCAGGATTGTTACAACCCCTTGAGTTACCCGAATGGAAATGGGACCACATCACAATGGACTTCATCGTAGGGCTACCCAAGAGCTCTAAGGGTCATGACATGATTTGGGTGATTGTTGATAGATTAACTAAGACAGCCCATTCAAAGGCAGTTAGAAACCCTCCAGAACCCTCTGTAAAAGCCCTATAAATAGAGCTCTTGGGTGCCTCTAATGGCAGCCCAAAAGCCTTGGAGAAAACCAGTCATAAAGCAGTGAGCAAGGGGGGAAAACGTGGAGAGAAAACCACCCACGAAGTAGGTACGCACGAAAAAAACCCAAAACCCATCTCCACCATAGTTCCAGGAACGATTTCACTAGGTTTTTCCATGAAAAACCATGCATAATAGGCCTCCAGGGGAGCCACAAAGACCCCTGGGACGTCCCCAGGCCGCACTGGTTCGACAGGGTCGAACCAGGGTGACCTGAGGATGACCCAAGTCACTAACAAGCAGGACGATCCAACAGGACCATCCCACGTCGACGCAAGTCGACGCCGTTTGGAAAAAAACCAAACGGGCGCGTCCCTGGACGCGCCCGCTAAAACCCTCCAGAACCCTCTGTAACCGCCTTTGAATGGCGGTGGGGAACCCTCTAGAATGGCGGTGGTTTCTTCTTGAAACACCACCGTTCCAGAAACCTCTAGGAGGTTGAAGACGATGGGGTGCCCGTATCAAAACGGGCACCTGTGTTTTTCAGGTTAAATCGTTTTTGGGAAATTTACAGTTTTGCCCCTGATCTTCAAAGAGCCATATCTTGCTCATTTTAACTCCGTTTAGGGTGATTTTGGTCTCGTTGGATTCCTTTTTCCGAGACGCATCTAATGGAACCTTTTTTAGTACCAAATTCCTGGGTTTAGTTATGGTGACTTGTGAAATGACCAAAATGCCCTTTTCTTTAAAATCGAACTTTTAATTGCTAAACTTGGAATTGCAATATTACAAAATTGGAGTCATTACATGAGATCCATAAACGCGGCTGGAGCATTAGTCAAAGCAAAGGACATCACTCTGAATTCATAATGGCCGTATCGAGTCCTGAAGGCTGTTTTGATACGGCCACCCCGTCGTCTTCAACCTCCTAGAGGTTTCTGGAACGGCGGTGTTTCAAGAAGAAACCACCGCCTTTCCAGAGGGTTCCCCACCGCCATTCAAAGGCGGTTAGAAACCCTCCACAACCCTCTGTAAAAGCCCTATAAATAGAGATCTTGGGTGCCTCTAATGGCAGCCCAAAAGCCTTGGAGAAAACCAGTAGTGAAGCAGTGAGCAAGGGGGGAAAACGTGGAGAGAAAACCACCCACGAAGTAGGTACGCACGAAAAAACCCAAAACCCATCT
This sequence comes from Warburgia ugandensis, assembly GCA_035236585.1. NCBI lineage: Eukaryota > Viridiplantae > Streptophyta > Magnoliopsida > Canellales > Canellaceae > Warburgia > Warburgia ugandensis. Next base: position 50,446,471 of record CP141127.1, on the reverse strand, counting down.
CCACCATAGTTCCAGGAACGATTTCCCTAGGTTTTTCCATGAAAAACCATGCAGAATAGGCCTCCAGGGGAGCCACAAAGACCCTTGGGACGTCCCCAGGCCGCACTGGTTCGACAGGGTCGAACCAGGGTGACCTGAGGACGACCCAAGTCACTAACAAGCAGGACGATCCAACAGGACCGTCCCACGTCGACGCAAGTCGACGCCATTTGGAAAAAACCAAACGGGAGCGTCCCTGGACGCGCCCGCTAAAGGAACAACGAGCGGCGTCGTCTCGCGCGTCTTCAGACGCGCCCGCTGAGGCGCGCGCCGCAGACGCGTAGCGCACTAACAAGGCGTCGTTTTTTTTTGTTCTTAAGAATGCTGGGCGCACGTCGCAGACGCGCAGCGCCCTAGCATTCCTCCTTTTTTTTGTCTTTAAGACTATATGTACATGCAACGTTAAAACGCTTATAACTTGAGATCTAGAGCTCCGATTGAGGCGCCGCAAAAGGCGTTGTGTCCGTATCGACGACGCGGACACATCCAAACTATAAAATCCATAATCAAAGCCCAATAAAAGTAGGGCATGACCCTTAGAATAGGATGATGGCGCGTGACCGTTAGGACTCTGGAAAACTGAGAATACCAAGGCCTAATTAGGTCCTTAGGACACCCATAGGCATAGGGATGGACCCCTAATGCCTAAGTAATGAGACCCAATTGCTCTAAACCCATTAAAGATAGGTTAAACTAACCTTAAGTCCCCAAACCATGTTCAGGAGTGTACGAGGACAAGAGGGTGAACGCGACCTAGTCAGGTAGGTGCTCTATCACTATTAGATTCTTTTAAAAGAACTATTGTTATTTGAGAACATATGTTTTAGATATATGATTTTATTTGCATGAATAAAATTTAGCATGCATGATAAATGCTTATACATAGCCATGTTTTAGATATATGATTTGATTTGCATGTGATTTGTATGAATAAATTCATCATGCATGATAAATGCTTATACATAGCCATGTTCTGGAATGACTGCATATACATTATGCACATACATGTGTTGCAAACAAGTGCATCCATTGCATGATATATGTACTTGCAAAGATTGCATGTCCTTGAGGGTTGCCAAAAGACGCTGGAGTGCCGAGGGCCAGGCAGTTGTGAGGGACCCAAAAGAGGACACGTTTTTAACAAATGGTTTTGACTTATCTTATGTGAATTGGGCAAGTAAGCCCGTGGGTGCTATGCCGAGGGGTCTGGGTTGGCCACCCGGCCTCTACCACTAATAGGTGGATGGGTACCACGCCCAAAAAGAGGCAAGTCCCTACGTCGACTGCATGTGGTACAGGGGGCTATCACTGGTGTCACGGCACTGGGTCGGCGTGTCATAGGCCCCGTGGAGGCTATGACCAAGTGTCCTCAGGTACCCGGGGACCACACGGCGAGGAGGCCGTGGGCATAGTAGACCCTATGGTTTGATGTGCATTTCATGTAGCATGATATGAGGTTGGTCGACCATACCATACTAGGGGTCCATGAGTTGGACTCCATGAGGCATCTATTGCATATCATGATGTTATCATATATATGATACTTTAACTTTTGGAATTATGTGATCTTTTAAGTTATTTTCCATTTCAGTTGATTATGGATTCTTATACTGATGTTGAAATCGAGTATTCAACCATACGCATATTTTGAATTTCTGTTGATTATGGATTCTTATACCAATATTGAACTCGAGCATTCAAAAATACGCATGTTTTGAATGAATGAGCATATGATTTTAAAACATCTCATGCATTTATAAAACTAGTAGTAATAGGCCCTACTGAGTATATTATATACTCACCCAATCTCCAACATTTTTCAGATACAAAGTAAATACCTAAGGTCAAGGGACATTTGCACTAGGAGGAATAGACCAAGCACAAGTAAGTAGACCCCTATCTTATCTTTCAATGTTACTTGATTGTAGTTACTCTTTAATAGCTGAAATTTGTGACTAACACTTTCTTGGGAACATTATTGATTTAATACTTTGCCATGACTAAATAGATTGAGAATGAGTTTTCACACTCGGGGTTTTTATGAAAGGTTGTTTTCCAAATGAAAAAGAATTTCATGCATTTCATATTTCTAAACAAGAGATCTCGCCTTTTTATCAACATTGCATCACTTAAAAACCCGGGTCGTGACAGTTGGTATCAGTGCACAGTTTAACGTTACACACAGCCCAGTTATGAGGAGAATAACTTATAATCAAGTTTCATCCATGAAAGAGAAAGGGGTACCAACAGTTGTGGAGAATTAGGACATTTTTCTAACAACTGTCCAAAAAGGAAAGTGCAAGAGCGTAAAGAAGATCAAGTTCCAAAAAGCCAAGGGCGTGTCTTTGCCCTGACTTCCAGTCAAGCCCAAGCATCAAACGCAGTCGTTGAAGGTATTCTTTCTATCTATGATACACCTGCAAAAGTTCTATTTGATACAGGCTCCACTCATTCTTTCATATCCCGGGAATTTGCATCATCCTTGGACATTATACCACAGGACCTAGACTTCACTCTAGAAGTCATGACTCCTGTAGGCCAGGCACTCCCCACTTATTCTTATCTCCAGGATGTCCCCATATTGATTAAGGACCATTTGTTACATGCCAACCTTGTCCACTTAGAGATGGATGACTTTGATATCATCCTAGGTACGGACTGGCTAGCCTTTCATCAAGCCTTAGTTGATTGTCGTCAGAAGCGTGTCACTTTTACCCTACCTAATAGAGACACTTTCACCCTCCAAGGAAGAAAGGATTATTCTGGAGCATGTGTTATCTCTGCCATGAAAGCAGTTAAACACATTGCTCAGGGATGCCCCTTCTTCTTAGCCAAGATAGAATCCGTCAAGAATCCCCAACCAAAGCTTGAGAATGTCGAGGTTGTTCGAGAATTCCCTGATGTATTCCCTGAGGACTTACCAGGTCTACCTCCACCAAGGGAAATTGAGTTCATCATTGACCTTATACCGGGTACTTCCCCCATTTCCAACGCTCCTTACCGAATGGCTCCTGCAGAATTAAGAGAACTGAAGACCCAGTTACAAGAACTACTTGACAAAGGGTTCATACGACCTAGCGTGTCTCCGTGGGGAGCTCCAGTCCTTTTTGTTAAGAAAAAGGATGGCTCGATGAGATTGTGCGTAGACTATCGAATGTTGAATAGGGTCACCATTAAAAATAAGTACCCTCTTCCCCGAATCAATGATCTTTTTGATCAACTTCAATCAGCTAGAGTCTTCTCTAAGATTGATCTACGATCAGGGTACCATCAACTTCGAGTTAGAGAAGAAGATATCCCCAAGATAGCCTTCAGGACTCGATACGGCCATTATGAATTCAGAGTGATGTCCTTTGGTTTGACTAATGCTCCAGCCGCGTTTATGGATCTCATGAATAGGGTATTCGAGGAGTACTTAGATAAATTCATCATAGTGTTCGTGGATGATATCTTAATATATTCTGAGACTCCTGAAGACCATATGGAACATCTAAGGATAACATTAAGCACCCTACGAGCACACAAGCTATATGCAAAATTCAGTAAGTGTGAGTTTTGGCTGGAAAAGGTTAATTTCTTAGGACACATTATATCTCAAGATGGCATAGCAGTTGACCCTACTAAGGTTGAAACAGTACAGAACTGGGAAAGACCTAAGACAGTCACAGAAATAAGAAGCTTCTTAGGACTTGCTGGATATTACACAAGATTCATCGAAGGTTTTTCACAATTGGCTTTACCTCTAACTAAGCTGACCAGGAAAGACACAAGGTTTGAATGGACTGATAAATGTGACGAAAGCTTCCAAGAACTAAAAACAAGGATTACTACCGCACCTGTCCTTACCTTACCTTCAGGAAGTGGCGGATTTGAGATATATAGCGATGCCTCGCAACAAGGGCTAGGCTGCGTACTTATGCAACATGGAAAGGTGATCGCTTATGCTTCTCGACAACTCAAGAAGCATGAAGTCAATTACCCAACCCATGACTTGGAATTAGCAGCCATAGTCTTTGCCTTGCGAATATGGAGACATTATTTATATGGGGAAAAGTTTGAAGTTTTTACAGATCACAAGAGTCTTAAATATATCTTTTCCCAACAAGACTTAAACATGCGACAAAGAAGATGGATGGAATACTTAAAAGACTATGACTTCTCCATTCATTATCACCCTGGAAAAGCTAATGTGGTAGCTGATGCATTAAGCAGAAAAACCCAAGGGATGTGTGCAAGTTTATTAACCAAGAGATGGAAGCTACTACAAGAAGTAATCACATGGAAACCCGGACATAAGTAAGCACAAGATCATTATGGCAGGTCTAACAATAAAATCGGCTGTTAATGAAAAAGTTAAGCAAGAACAGAAAGGAGATCCAAATATACAAGCTTCCATAGGAAAACCAGGATTTACAAAAAAGGAAGATGGTAGCATTTACACGCAAGGAAGATTAGTGGTACCAGCTAATGAAGAGTTAAGACAAGAAATTTTAAAAGAGGCTCATCGGTCCAAGTATACAATACACCCAGGAGGGACTAAGATGTATCAGGACTTAAAGAAACAATATTGGTGGGATGGTATGAAAAGAGACATAGGGGAATTTGTGGCAAAGTGTTTAACATGTCAACAAGTAAAGGCTGAACATCAAAGACCTGCAGGATTGTTACAACCCCTTGAGTTACCCGAATGGAAATGGGACCACATCACAATGGACTTCATCGTAGGGCTACCCAAGACCTCGAAGGGTCATGACATGATTTGGGTGATTGTTGATAGATTAACTAAGACAGCCCATTTCCTTCCCATACGTCATACCTAATCCACTGATAGCCTATCTCAGCTATACATCAAAGAGATAGTAAGTCTACATGGTATACCCCTTAGTATCACTTCAGATAGGGATAGCCGCTTCACTTCGCAACTCTGCAAGTCTGGCCAAAAAGGCGTTGTGTCCATATCGACGACGCAGACACATCCAAATCATAAAATCCCTAATCAAAGCCCAATAAAAGTAGGGCATGACCCTTGGAATAGGATAGTGGCACGTGACCGCTAGGACTCTGGAAAACTGAGAATACCAAGGCCTAATTAGGACCTTAGGACACCCAGAGGCATAGGGATGGACCCCTAATGCCTAAGTAATGAGACTCAAATGCTCTAAACCCATTAAAGATAGGTTAAACTAACCTTAAGTCCCTAAACCATATTCAGGAGTGTACGAGGACAAGAGGGTGAACGCGACCTAGTCAGGTAGGTGCTCTATCACTATTAGATTCTTTTAAAAGAACTATTGTTATTTGAGAACATATGTTTTAGATATATGATTTTATTTGCATGAATAAAATTTAGCATGCATGATAAATGCTTATACATAGCCATGTTTTAGATATATGATTTGATTTGCATGTGATTTGTATGAATAAATTCATCATGCATGATAAATGCTTATACATAGCCATGTTACGGAATATTTGCATATACATTATGCACATACATGTGTTGCAAACAAGTGCATGCATTGCATGATATATGTACTTGCAAAGATTGCATGTCCTTGAGGGTTGCCAAAAGACGCTGGAGTGCCGAGGGCAGCCAGTTGTGAGGGACCCAAAAGAGGACAAGTTTTTAACAAATGGTTTTGACTTATCTTATGTGATTTGGGCAAGTAAGCCCGTGGGTGCTATGCCGAGGGTGCAGGTTGGCCACCCGGCCTCTACCACTAATAGGTGGATGGGTACCACGCCCAAAAAGAGGCAAGTCCCTACGTCGACTGCATGTGGTGCAGGGGGCTATCACTGGTGTCACGGCACTGGGTCGGCGTGTCATAGGCCCCGTGGAGGCTATGACCAAGTGTCCTCAGGTACCCGGGGACCACACGGCGAGGAGGCCGTGGGCATAGTAGACCCTATGGTTTGATGTGCATTTCACGTAGCATGATATGAGGTTGGTCAACCATACCATACTAGGGGTCCATGAGTTGGACTCCATGAGGCATCTATTGCATATCATGATGTTATCATATATATGATACTTTAACTTTTGGAATTATGTGATCTTTTAAGTTATTTTGCATTTCAGTTGATTATGGACTCTTATACTGATGTTGAACTCAAGTATTCAACCTTAGGCATATTTTGAATTTCAGTTGATTATGGATTCTTATACCAATATTGAACTCGAGTATTCAAAAATACGCATGTTTTGAATGAATGAGCATATGATTTTAAAACATCTCATGCATTTATAAAACTAGTAGTGATAGGCCCTACTGAGTATATTATATACTCACCCAATCCCCAACATTTTTCAGATACAAAGTAAATACCTAAGGTCAAGGGACATTTGCACTAGGAGGAACAGACCAAGCACAAGTAAGTAGACCCTTATCTTATCTTTCAATGTTACTTGATTGTAGTTACTCTTTAATAGCTGGGGCTGTGAGTAACACTTTCTTGGGAACATTATTGATTTAAAACTTTGCCATGACTAAATAGATTGAGAATGAGTTTTCACACTCGGGGTTTTAATGAAAGGTTGTTTTCCAAATGAAAAAGAATTTCATGCATTTCATATTTATAAAACAAGAGATCTCGCCTTTTTACCAACATTGCATCACTTAAAAACCCGGGTCGTGACAGTTGGTGTCAGAGCACGGTTTAACGTTACACACAGCCCAGTTATGAGGAGAATAACTTATAATCAAGTTTCATCCATGAAAGAGAAAGGGGTACCAACAGTTGTGGAGAATTAGGACATTTTTCTAACAACTGTCCAAAAAGGAAAGTGCGAGAGCGTAAAGAAGATCAAGTTCCAAAAAGCCAAGGACGTGTCTTTGCCCTGACTTCTAGTCAAGCCCAAGCATCAAACGCAGTCGTTGAAGGTATTCTTTCTATCTATGATACACCTGCAAAAGTTCTATTTGATACAGGCTCCTCTCATTCTTTCATATCCCGGGAATTTGCATCATCCTTGGACATTATACCACAGGACCTAGACTTCACTCTAGAAGTCATGACTCCTGTAGGCCAGGCACTCCCCACTTATTCTTATCTCCAGGATGTCCCCATATTGATTAAGGACCATTTGTTACATGCCAACCTTGTCCACTTAGATATGAATGACTTTGATATCATCCTAGGTATGGACTGGCTAGCCTTTCATCAAGCCTTAGTTGATTGTCGTCAGAAGCGTGTCACTTTTACCCTACCTAATAGAGACACTTTCACCCTCCAAGGAAGAAAGGATTCTTCTGGAGCATGTGTTATCTCTGCCATGAAAGCAGTTAAACACATTGCTCAAGGATGCCCCTTCTTCTTAGCCAAGATAGAATCCGTCAAGAATCCCCAACCAAAGCTTGAGAATGTCGAGGTTGTTTGAGAATTCCCTGATGTATTCCCTGAGGACTTACCAGGTCTACCTCCACCAAGGGAAATTGAGTTCATCATTGACCTTATACCCGGTATTTCCCCCATTTCCAAAGCTCCTTACCCAATGGCTCCTGCAGAACTAAGGGAACTAAAGACACAGTTACAGGAACTACTTGACAAAGGGTTCATACGACCTAGCGTGTCTCCGTGGGGAGCTCCAGTCCTTTTTGTTAAGAAAAAGGATGGCTCGATGAGATTGTGCGTAGACTATCGAATGCTGAATAGGGTCACCATTAAAAATAAGTACCCTCTTCCCCGAATCGATGATCTTTTTGATCAACTTCAGTCAGCTAGAGTCTTCTCTAAGATTGATCTACGATCAGGGTACCATCAACTTCGAGTTACAGAAGAAGATATCCCCAAGACAGCCTTCAGGACTCGATACGGCCATTATGAATTCAGAGTGATGTCCTTTGGTTTGACTAATGCTCCAGCCGCGTTTATGGATCTCATGAATAGGGTATTCAAGGAGTACTTAGATAAATTCATCATAGTGTTTGTGGATGATATCTTAATATATTCTGAGACTCCTGAAGACCATATGGATCATCTAAGGATAACATTAAGCACCCTACGAGCACACAAGCTATATGCAAAATTCAGTAAGTGTGAGTTTTGGCTGGAAAAGGTTAATTTCTTAGGACACATTATATCTCTAGATGGCATAGCAGTTGACCCTACTAAGGTTGAAATAGTACAGAACTGGGAAAGACCTAAGACAGTCACAGAAATAAGAAGCTTCTTAGGACTTGCTGGATATTACACAAGATTCATCGAAGGTTTTTCACAAATGGCTTTACCTCTAACTAAGCTGACCAGGAAAGGCACAAGGTTTGAATGGACTGATAAATGTGAGGAAAGCTTCTAAGAACTAAAAACAAGGTTGACTAATGCACCTGTCCTTACCTTACCTTCAGGAAGTGGCGGATTTGAGATATATAGCGATGCCTCGCAACAAGGGCTAGGCTGCGTACTTATGCAACATGGAAAGGTGATCGCTTATGCTTCTCGACAACTCAAGAAGCATGAAGTCAATTACCCAACCCATGACTTGGAATTAGCAGCCATAGTCTTTGCCTTGCGAATATGGAGACATTATTTATATGGGGAAAAGTTTGAAGTTTTTACAGATCACAAGAGTCTTAAATATATCTTTTCCCAACAAGACTTAAACATGCGACAAAGAAGATGGATGGAATACTTAAAAGACTATGACTTCTCCATTCACTATCACCCTGGAAAAGCTAATGTGGTAGCTGATGCATTAAGCAGAAAAACCCAAGGGATGTGTGCAAGTTTATTAACCAAGAGATGGAAGCTACTACAAGAAGTAATCACATGGAAACCAGACATAAGTAAGCACAAGATCATTATGGCAGGTCTAACAATAAAATCGGTTGTTAATGAAAAAGTTAAGCAAGAACAGAAAGGAGATCCAGATATACAAGCTTCCATAGGAAAACCAGGATTTACAAAAAAGGAAGATGGTAGCATTTACATGCAAGGAAGATTAGTGGTATCAGCTAATGAAGAGTTAAGACAAGAAATTTTAAAAGAGGCTCATCGGTCCAAGTATACAATACACCCAGGAGGGACTAAGATGTATCAGGACTTAAAGAAACAATATTGGTGGGATGGTATGAAAAGAGACATAGGGGAATTTGTGGCAAAGTGTTTAACATGTCAACAAGTAAAGGCTGAACATCAAAGACCTGCAGGATTGTTACAACCCCTTGAGTTACGCGAATGGAAATGGGACCACATCACAATGGACTTCATCGTAGGGCTACCCAAGACCTCTAAGGGTCATGACATGATTTGGGTGATTGTTGATAGATTAACTAAGACAGCCCATTTCCTTCCCATACGTCATACCCAATCCACTGATAGCCTATCTCAGCTATACATCAAAGAGATAGTAAGTCTACATGGTATACCCCTTAGTATCACTTCAGATAGGGATAGCCGCTTCACTTCGCAACTCTGGAAGTCTGTCCAAAAATCTTTAGGATCTTCCTTGAACTATAGCACAGCCTTCCATCCACAGACCGATGGACAGTCAGAGCGCACAATCCAGATAGTCGAAGATATGTTACGAACTTGTGCCCTTGATTGGAAGCAGAGTTGGGATGAAAACCTACCGCTAGTCGAGTTTGCGTACAACAATAGCTTTCAGTCAAGCATTGGCATGGCTCCATACGAGGCGCTCTATGGGAGACCCTGTCGATCACCCGCCAGTTGGAGTGAAGTCGGAGAATCTAGGGTGCTCCAGTCCGAGCTGGTAGAGCAATGTGCCGAGAGACTCATAAGAAGCCGCCTCCTCACAGCTCAAAGCCGCCAAAAGAGCTATGCTGATCGAAGGAGGAGACCATTGGAATTCGACATAGGAGAGCACGTTTTCCTGAAGATATCCCCCACTAAAGGAGTTATGAGGTTCGGTATCAAAGGCAAGCTTAGTCCGCGTTACATAGGACCTTTCAAAATCCTGGAGAAAGTGGGAAAAGTGGCCTACAGGATCGCGCTACCCCCTCAGCTATCCGAAGTGCATAACGTATTCCATGTGTCTATGCTAAGGAGGAACATGCCTGACCCTGCTCATGTCATCGACCAGGTACCCATAGAGATGACGGAGGATCTCAGATTAGAGACAAGACCAGTTGAGATTCGAGATCGTAAGAATAAGAAGCTGCGGAACAAGGACATACCCTTAGTCAAAGTTTTGTGGAGAAATGCGCACATGGAAGAAGAAACTTGGGAACCGGAGTCAGAAATGCGAGAAAAGTACCCCGAGATCTTTTGATTGTATAAAGTAGAATTTCGGGGGCAAAATTCCCCTAAGGGGGTAAGAATGTAATGACTCCAATTTTGTAATATTGCAATTCCAAGTTTAGCAATAAAAAGTTCAATTTTAAAGAAAAGGGCATTTTGGTCATTTCACTAGTCACCATAACTAAACCCAGGAATTTCGTACCAAAAGTGGTTCCATTAGATGTGTCTCAGAAAAAGGAATCCAACGAGACCAAAATCACCCAAAACGGAGTTAAAATGAGCAAGATATGGCCCTTTGAAGTTCAGGGGCAAAATTGTAAATTTCCCAAAAACGATTTAACCTGAAAAACACAGGTGCCCGTTTTGATACGGGCACCCCGTCATCTTCAACCTCCTAGAGTTTTCTGGAACGGCGGTGTTTCAAGAAGAAACCACCGCCATTCCAGAGGGTTCCCCACCGCCATTCAAAGGCGGTTAGAAACCCTCCAGAACCCTCTATAAAAGCCCTATAAATAGAGCTCTTGGGTGCCTCTAATGGCAGCCCAAAAGCCTTGGAGAAAACCAGTCGTGAAGCAGTGAGCAAGGGGAAAAAACGTGGAGAGAAAACCACCCACGAAGCAGGTACGCACGAAAAAACCCAAAACCCATCTCCACCAAAGTTCCAGGAACGATTTCCCTAGGTTTTTCCATGAAAAACCATGCAGAATAGGCCTCCAGGGGAGCCACAAAGACCCCTGGGACGTCCCCAGGCCGCACTGGTTCGACAGGGTCGAACCAGGGTAACCTGAGGACGACCCAAGTCACTAACAAGCAGGACGATCCAACAGGACCGTCCCACGTCGACGCAAGTCGACGCCGTTTGGAAGAAAACCAAACGGGCGCGTCCCTGGACGCGCCCGCTAAAGGAACGACGAGCGGCGTCGTCTCGCGCGTCTTCAGACGCGCCCGCTGAGGCGCGTGCCGCAGACGCGTAGCGCACTAGCGAGGCGTCGTTTTTTTTTGGTTCTTAAGAATGCTGGGCGCACGTCGCAGACGGGCAGCGCCCTAGCATTCCTCCTTTTTTTTGTCTTTAAGACTATATGTACATGCAACGTTAAAACGCTTATAACATGAGATCTAGAGCTCTGATTGAGGCGCCGCAAAAGGCGTTGTGTCCGTATCGACGACGCGGACACATCAAAATCATAAAATCCATAATCAAAGCCTAATAAAAGTAGGGCATGACCCTTGGAATAGGATAGTGGCGCGTGACCGCTAGGACTCTGGAAAACTGAGAATACCAAGGCCTAATTAGGACCTTAGGACACCCATAGGCATAGGGATGGACCCCTAATTCCTAAGTAATGAGACCCAAATGCTCTAAACCCATTAAAGATAGGTTAAACTAACCTTAAGTCCCCAAACCATGTTCAGGAGTGTACGAGGACAAGAGGGTGAACGCGACCTAGTCAGGTAGGTGCTCTATCACTATTAGATTCTTTTAAAAGAACTATTGTTATTTGGGAACATATGTTTTAGATATATGATTTTATTTGCATGAATAAAATTTAGCATGCATGATAAATGCTTATACATAGCCATGTTTTAGATATATGATTTGATTTGCATGTGATTTGTATGAATAAATTCATCATGCATGATAAATGCTTATACATAGCCATGTTCTGGAATGACTGCATATACATTATGCACATACATGTGTTGCAAACAAGTGCATGCATTGCATGATATATGTACTTGCAAAGATTGCATGTCCTTGAGGGTTGCCAAAAGACGCTGGAGTGCCGAGGGCCAGGCAGTTGTGAGGGACCCAAAAGAGGACAAGTTTTTAACAAATGGTTTTGACTTATCTTATGTGATTTGGGCAAGTAAGCCCGTGGGTGCTATGCCGAGGGGTCTGGGTTGGCCACCCGGCCTCTACCACTAATAGGTGGATGGGTACCACGCCCAAAAAGAGGCAAGTCCCTACGTCGACTGCATGTGGTACAGGGGGCTATCACTGGTGTCACGGCACTGGGTCGGCGTGTCATAGGCCCCGTGGAGGCTATGACCAAGTGTCCTCAGGTACCCGGGGACCACACGGCGAGGAGGCCGTGGGCACAGTGGACCCTATGGTTTGATGTGCATTTCATGAAGCATGATATGAGGTTGGTCGACCATACCATACTAGGGGTCCATGAGTTGGACTCCATGAGGCATCTATTGCATATCATGATGTTATCATATATATGATACTTTAACTTTTGGAATTATGTGATCTTTTAAGTTATTTTGCATTTCAGTTGATTATGGACTCTTATACTGATGTTGAACTTGAGTATTCAACCTTACGCATATTTTGAATTTCAGTTGATTATGGATTCTTATACTAATATTGAACTCGAGTATTCAAACATACGCATGTTTTGAATGAATAAGCACATGATTTTAAAACAACTCATGCATTTATAAACTAGTGGTGATAAGCCCTACTGAGTATAGTATATACTCACCCGATCCTCAACATTTTTCAGATACAAAGAAAATACCTAAGGGCAAGTGACATTTGTACTAGGAGACATAAGGCCAAGCACAAGTAAGTACACCCCTATCTTATCTTTCAATGTTACTTGATTGTAGTTACTCTCTAATAACTGGGGCTGTGACTAACACTTTCTTGGGAACATTATTGATTTAAAACTTTGCCATGACTAAATAGATTGAGAATGAGTTTTCACACTCGGGGTTTTTATGAAAGGTTGTTTTCCAAATGAAAAAGAATTTCATGCATTTCATATTTATAAAACAAGAGATCTCGCCTTTTTATCAACATTGCATCACTTAAAAACCCGGGTCTTGACACCCTTCCCTGACTACTGTGGTAAATAGGGACTACCACTGGAGGTGTTCACGGCACCCTTTCAGGGACATCCATAGTCATCGTGGGGGCTATGGTGGATTCCAGCTGTATGATGAGTATGAGCGTAGTGGCCCTATGATTTCAGTGTGATTGATATGCATACAGCATTGAGATGGTCGTATACGAGTACTCGTGACCAGTTGGCGTAACATGTATGCCGAGAGACTCATGTGCATGATACTAGCATATGTTTGAATGATGACTATTTTAAGATTTTCACAAGTATTCTATGTGACTCGCTGGTTTGATGCATTTGCCGAAATCTTCGTATATGCACCTATTGATTTCTATTTTAGTCATATTCATATGACGTGATTTGTATACTAATTCCACAATTGAAATCGCGTCAATAAGCTTATGTTTTATGCACAACTATGCATGCTTACGCAAAATAAATCATTGATATTTTACATAAAAATCTCTTGGAACCATGCATGAAGCATACCGTGTTTTCAAAATAGTAGTATCAAATGACCTACTGAGTATGAGAAATACTCACCCTAATATATTATTTTTCCAAATTAGCTCCACATAGAATTAGAAGAAGCATCAGGAACATGTTAGTGCAACGATCAAGTGACTGATGAGAAGACAAGCATGAATGTAAGTAAACAGTCTACCTTTTGGACATGTATCTGTATTTATTTACGGTTGGACTGTGAGCTGTGACTAGATAGACCTGGGAAGACATTTATGATTACAATATTTTTCAAAACTACTTTGATTGTTGTGGAAGCAAATGACACTCGGGTCTTCAAAATGAGTTTAATTCAAATGATTTTTTTTGCTGCATTCCATTGTTTTTATAAAATGGTTTTCAAATAGGGATGCATCCCGCCTTAGATATTGCATTTAGAAATGCATGGGAAAACTCGGGTCGTCACACTTACTAGCTGAATGGCTGAATACAAAGTGGTTACTTCAATCCTCATGTAAGGAGGCATTTAGACCTCACAAAAGTCAACGGAAGGTAAGGGAAGGGTGAGGCACCATGTTCAGCATTCACTAAAGTGACATTAGCTCAACCTTTCATAAGGTTCTTATGAGTATTTTAACCCTAAGTACTCTTTCTAATTGATTTTAATTAAATCCATGAGCATTTAAAATGTCATACATGGGGTTTATTATTCTCCTAGTTTGGGCCAAGGATTTGATAATCCTTATATTGTCCTACTAACTATAGCCCTTATTAATATTAAGTCAAAGTCATTCACTCATCTTAATTGTCCATGAATCTCTATATTCCATTAGTTTACATTTTTGGTGATTTATGCTCATCATATCTGAACAACTACTTAACAATTGAATCTACTAATAAAATTTGACAACAATTAAACCATAAACTTTAAAGCATAAATCCAATATAAGTTTAACAACCATTTATACTAACATGCTTGCTATTAATGTAACTTAACCTAATGAAATAAAACTATACTTAAACTAGCATGATCCTAAGTTATAAAATACATGAAATTTTACTACTAATCTAATGGAATCATGCTAAAATCTCAAATTTAAACTAACATGGCCCTAAGATAATTAAATCTATCAACCTAATAACAAACTAATAACATTTAGAGCATAACATGCTAAAATTTAAGAATTACACTATCATGCTTCCTAATTTACAACATAAATCACATTTACAATTCTATTATAAAAAAAAGACAATTAAACTAATTAGATTACGATTATTAGAAACTTTTACTTATGATCCAACCATTAAATCTTAAATTTTTTCCTTTAGATCAAGGGTTTTAATTATATTTAGGGCTTTTACTCCATTAAGATCCAAAGATTATATCCACTTGTTTTTGTAAATTTAATCCATGATCAAACTGGATTTCATCATAATCCCATTCATACAACCCATCCAAAGGGTCTGATCATGCTTGATCTTATTTATCAAGTGGTCCCTTTATATTTTTAGGGTTTTTCTACCATAAAGGGTAGATTCCTCATTTTATGTTAGATCTGTCAAAATAAATCATGGATATTACTTGATTTCAATATTATATCATCATTACATTAGATCCCTAAGATCTAATCATCTCAAATCTTGAAGATCATGAAAATTAAAAGCTTAATTCCTAAAAATAGAAAGTTTCTTGAATATTTTTATCAATTTTATGAGTTAAGAACAAAATAGATATTACAAGCTTTCCATAACTTCTTTGTGATCTTAATTTGGAGTTGAGATGACTCCAATATTGAACTTTGAGGTTCACAGTCATTCTGAGGGTCCAAATTTGATCTGGGCCCAATGGAATAGATGGTCCTGATTAGTCAAGCATAGCGGGTCCAATCAGGTGGAGTGGTCGCCACGCTCCCGTCACTGGGATGCACACGGTAACGCACTCCCCAAGACTTGCATTATTGAGCGGTTGTTCCATTGGGATGGCATTGCACATGGAACGCACATGCAGAGACTCTCCCGCAGAGCGCGTTTCTATGCAGCATCCTGGAGCCCGATCTTATAAAGATGATCGGACAATCTGTTTTGGACTCTCCAATCAATTCCTCTTCAATCAAGGGCTCAAAACTTGATAAAATTTCTTGAAAATTCTACCCTATCGGTGTTGGAACTTCTGGATTGATTAGATAGCTCAGATTTTCCATCTTAGCCCTCAATCACACAGAATTGAAGGGTTCTTATCCTTACTTGATTTTTATAATTTTTAACCTATACTTAATTTTAGAAAAATAAAAAATATATAAAATAACCTGAAATAAGTATGGGAAGAGTTTCCACCTACCTGATTGGAGAAATATGTGGGTTTTGTAGCCCAATTTAAAAGAAATATCCACTTGATGATAAGATCGCTTGATAATCACTTGTTTTGTTATTTTCCATTGACTGCACTGTTGGATCCTGAAATTACTTTTGGATTTTTGTAGATAAGGTAGTCTAGGACAATATGAATGGTGGGATTTGTAAGATTTGATTTGGAACAGAGTGGTTAATTGAATTTAGGTCTCTTGTTCCAATCTAGAGAAGAGAGACAAAGTGAAAGAAGAGAGATTTTTGGGAGTTTTAGAAATTTGGGAATGAATGTAGATCTAATTTTTTAGGGGAAGAAAGATAATTTTGTGATAATTTTAATGAACATTTTTGAAGGATTTTTGGGGGTGTATTTATAGATGTTTTTAAATTTTTCATAATTACTTGCAATAATTATGTTTTAATTCTTATGAATATTAAATTAACATTGGATCTTCCACTATCAACTGGTAGTGGCTTGACCACTCATTACATATTTTCTGGCCGTTGGATGCATTTGTGGGTCCCACGGAGGTGTGAAAGGACTATTTTACCCTTTTATGGAAAAAATCTGTTTTATTCTCCTGAACTCAAAATTGAGCATACTTAGTGGCATTGGAATCGTATTTCCTAGTACATTGTAAATATTGAAGTTTAGATCTTAGTTAATGATAAAATTATAATTTTACCCTTTTATTCATAAAAATAGAGAATGAGGGATTTTTCATTTTAACTCGAAATTGAATGTACTTACTATCATTTCGATCTGTTTTTTTTAGTACATTCATAATTTTTCATTTTTAAACATTTTTTAATATCTATAAAAAGAGAATTTCCAATAACCTAATATTCCAACCTAGAATTTTTTAAAATTCAAACTAATTTGATTTTCTCAATCAATTTACAAAAATTGGGGTTATTACAATCTTCCCCCCTTATATTAATTTTGTCCTCGAAATTTGCATTTCAACATACTTATGAGTTTTCATTAACTCATTCATAAGTTTGTTCATGTGACATTGCCACTCAAGGAAACCTCCATTTCCTTTCATTCATAATTCATGTTACCTTCTCCTCAAAGGTAAAAATCATATTTTGGGGTCATTTACTAACATAAGCACACATCTCACTAATAATGCTAATGCATTAATCACTTATCCTAATTCTTTGCTAGACTTTCCAAAAGGATTAATAACCCTTAAAATGAGTTATCTTGTTGTTCACAACTTCCTATTTCTCTTTACTAGTATACTAAATTTCTACTCCTCTTTTTCACCAATCTTTCAATACTTCATAAAATGATTCTAACTTCTATTGCTCATCCTCATTCCTCTTCAACTTATACAAGTTTTGACATGTCTTTTCTAATATGTATAGTCCTTAGACTATCTACCAAAATGACATATTGATTGGATTCTATAATTTCAACTATTATTCTTTGTAACAATCTTCCAATATTTGGAAGTAATTATATCTCTTCATTGTTCTCCCATTATCTGGAAGTACTTATCACTATTTCTTTCTATTGAAAATTTCTTTTCAAATCCTAATATTAACTGATAGTTTCCTTGTAATAACTTCTTCCTCAACTTTCATTACTATTCTTCTACTATGATTTCCTCTTTATTCATAGCACTTGATTTTCTTATTCCTCCTTTTTAAGATTATGTATTTCCTCATGCTTCTTTCAAGCATAGCTCATAACTTTTCCATATCATACTAACCTTTCATTTGAAGTATTCTTGATAATTCCTATTAAAAGAGTCTATATTGACTTAGTAGTCATCCACTCTCAAGCCTTTAAAAACTCCATAATTTACCATATATTCTTCAAGTCTCAATAACCTACCATCAACTCTTTATGGTTTATGTAATCAATGGCAAGATTATACTAAAAGAATGTCCTTATAGTATGCTATACAATCAATAAGTGATAAATTTCTCTAACTATCATAGTCATTTTGTATTTCAGTATCATCTTCAAACTTTGTTGGGTCAACTTTCATATCATTCTTAGAATTTATACGACCCTAAAATTTGCTTTCTTAAATCAACATATACACTAACCATATAACTGACAAGTTTTGTAAGTGTAACATATTCTCGAATTGGTCATGATTTGCTCATAATAATTTCATATGTCATCACCACTTATCCAATAACTCTCATTCTCATCAAACTTATAACTCAAAATTTGTTTTGATATCTCACTATAATTTTTCATTTCTAGCTTCCCATTGATGATAATAGGTTGGGAATAACTCATCCATGTGGAGTAAAGGGTACTTAATATCATTTATGCATAATCTCATTGATCCTTCATTCTTCTTTTTTTAAGGAAACTTGTTGCACTCCAATATAAACTTATATAATCACTCCTTCATCTACTAATCCTTAAAATTTGTTCTTTCCATTTATTCAAATCGGTTGATGTCATTTTCCTCAACTACTATAGATATTTCCTCATTCAATCTCATTTGTCCAAAATTTACACGTAAATTTAGTTGCCTATATTTGTTTATAGGTCTTCATTTCTCATGTTCATTTCACCATTCCTTCAAAATGTATTTTTCCTCATTATATTCCATAATTCTTTCAATATCACTAAATCTATCATATAAATAGAATCAATATCTCTAGGTTCATCATATTAATATCCCTATTCATTTATAGGTCTTCACTTTCCATTCTATCATCAATGCAAATTATAGTCCATAATTATTTTCATATTTCAATTCTATGATATAGTTGAATCAATATTCCTCTAAATTTTATCTCCTTATTTATCTTTATTTAAATTCTTTTCATTCACCAATTTTGAAAATATTTACCTACCTCCTTAAATTCTTCTCAAGTTAGATCATCTCTATTTTGTGATTAAATCCCTTAGCTAATTGTCATAATACTACTTCTATGTAGTAATTTTAAGTCTTACATTTATATTTATTATTATTAATTTCAAATTTTGTAATAATTCTAAGGTTTTATCTTTAGTATCTATTTCACCTTTCCTATAAGGGTTGGATTTTATCCTTCTTCATCCTTTCCAGCTTATTTTTTCAATTTATCATCTCTTTCTCTTAATCTCCATTATTTCACCCAATAATAGTTATATTAATGTATTTTATTTCTACAAGTATCTTTACTTAAGATTTCAGGTTATACCTAAATATCATACATTACATCATCCTCTATTGCAATGTTTTCCTTACTTGCTTCTAAACTTACTATTACCTATATTGATATCATTACCCTACTAAGTAGTACTCCTAATTATTTCACTAAGTACTATCTACTTATATTCCACTAGTACTTCATGAGTTAATTAAGTTAGCTCCTCACCTAATGCGTTAATCACATAACTCTTCCTATACTCATTCTCAATTAATGAGTTAATCACATAACTCATTCTCATCAAATACTATCTTATTTCTTATTTACTCATTATTTCTCATCCTCTAATTGGATTGTCATCTTCACATTAGACATAAGGGTACTGTATTATGACTGGATGAATGGCTTTGGTACCAATTGTGATGACCCTGGTTTTTGTAACACATTTTGTAATACATTTTTGGAAGGCAGGGCCCTTAGTAGTAAAAAAAAATTGCAAAACAAAGCAGCAAAAATTCTTTTCTTTAGAACTTGTTTTGAAAAACCCAAGTCATCACTTCATACATAACATAAGTAGAATTTTTGTACAAGATAAAATTCCATTGAAGGAATATACTTTTTTTAAATTCCAGAATCCATCCAATGGTTCACAGTACAACTTGAGAATCAGTACAATACTTGTCCAAATTACATAATCCAAATTTCAAAGCTCATCATACAATAAAAATTCTCAATACAATACAATGCTCTCAAATAAAATATATGTCTTTAAGGGATATACCCTGATTGATTATTCTTCCAAGTCTTCTTGAATCTTGGGCTCTTAATTCTCCTTCTTTGTATTTGAGATATTGTAAACATTGAAACATTTACAATATCTTAGCAAGCTATGCTTAGTAGGGGATTCAAGAAGCATAATAATTTGGCAGTATAATCCTACTACTTCATAATCCCATTATTCAAACTCATGGATTAATCTTTTTACTTGGTCATATATGTTCATCCTTACACATACATACTATATACTTTGTGTGTGTGTGTGTGTGTGTGTGTGTATATATATACGGTTTATACTGAGTTGATAGATCATCCAAACTCTGCTAGACATACTCCATCATTTGGGCAGTATCGATAATTCATGATTACCTGGCATCTCATCCTGCCATATCATAAGGCATTTTACTATGTCATGCATCATAATGCAAAAATACTCAAAGGACTACTATGCATGTAGTCAAAATCTGTACCAGCGAGCCCAAATAACTGCCCAATACTCCACGTATACCATCCTTGGTGAAAATCACAATATCCATGTTTGTATGGGGGGAACCATGGCGGTCACAATGGCAACCTTCCCATAATTGCCCCACCCTACTTTTAGCCTCACTTAAGCTTGGTATCCATATCATAACAAGTTTCGGGGAGTGAGTGGTCAAACCCTACCACCTCTCCTAGCATAGCATCCTTAGGCATATTGTAATGACTCCATTTTTGTAACCTTGAAATCCCATGTTGGTAATCAAAAGTTCACTTTTTGAGATAAGGGTATTTTGGTCATTTCACATTTCACCCTGACTAAACCTAGAAATTTGGTCCTTTGAATGGTACCTTTAGGTGCGTCTCAGAAAAATAAATCCAACAAGACCAGAATCACCCAAAACGGAGTTAAAATGAGCAAGTTATGGCCCTTTGAAGTTTAAGGGCAAAATTGGAATTAAATTTAAAACGAATTAGCCTAAGAAAATAGGAACCCGTTTTGATATGGGCACTCCCTGTCATCTTCCTCCTCTCGATTTCTCCAGAAACCCCCCTCTCCCGATTTTTCCAGAAACACCAGCACCGCCTCTGCAAGGCGGTGCCAGGGGAAATGGCAGCACCATCGTTGGCAGCACCGCCTTTCACCCTCTATAAAAACCCCATCTCCCTCTTCCTCCGATCATCTCTTCTTCCCTGTCTCCGGCTATCGAGCTAGGGTTTACAAAAAAATCAGAAAACTGTCATTCAGTTTTCCCTACAAGTTCCGGCCAGGCCCGAGTCTGCTCGACAGGCCGGCCATTCCTCTCTCTTCACCTCCCTCTTGGTGTTTTCAACGACCAAGGGTTCATTGTGGAAAAGGGAGCATCACCGGCGCATAGGCAATGGGTCCTTCCAAACTGCCCCGATAAGTCCCAATTTCTTTCACCTTTGTTTTCTCTTCTCCCAGCCCAGATCTTCACCAGATCTGGGCATTTACGGCTGGGAAATGCCGGAGAAAATTGGGCAAAAACCCAGCTTTTTTGAACCAGGGAAAACCCCGGGATGCAGTGCATGACGCGCATGAGAAACACACCCCCTGGGGCGACTAGCCCACGGGCATCGTGTGTGGGCGTAGTCCTGGCTCGACCGGGACGCACGGGGCATTCCGGGAGTCGAGACACACGCGCCTGGCACTGAGGATGCGCTCACGTGACACTCTCTAGAAGGTGCACCGCAGTGCGTAGCTCAGGTGTGCGCGCGTGCACGTGAGCTGGTCGGGGGTCAACGGGGATGCATGAGCGTCCTGGGAACTGGGACGCACAGGCCCTACAAATAAGACGACTCTGGTTCATCCGTAATTTTGATACAAACTCAAGTAGCCTAAACACCGTGGGGATCTTATGAATCCATAGAATCAACTATGGCCAGACCTCAAGAATAAATCTAAGAGAGGCCTTATGGCTGGAAATCATGATTAGATTTCATGTTTGAATGATATACAGGACCCGTAAAGGTACTCTAGGACTCGTCTACAAGAGGGACAAGAGCTAAGTGATGACAATTGAAGTAGGTGTCCTATTGCTGCTAGATTTTAAAAAGAACCCATGATGCTTTGAGAATGCATGTTTTGAATCATGGTTGCTTTTCTAATGCACTGATTTCTTGCTCTTATGTTATCGAGTTGTTTTCATGCTATATGGTCTTGAATGCGATCATTTGCAATGAGGTGAATTTATGAATGCATTACTCGCATACTTTCAAAACAAATACATAAATTGCCTGATTTACGAAGATTGAGATTGGATCATTTGGATAACTAAATATCCTCGAGGGTTGCCAAAAGACACTGGAGTGCTCAAAAGACACTTGTTAGGCAGTTGTGAGGGACCCAAAGAGGACATTGAAAATGATTGCATAAATTGCATGATTTATGTTGATTTGAGATTTGGACTATGTATGTTTTTGGGCTAGTAAACTCATGGGCGCTATGCCGAGAGGTTCAGGGTGGCCTTCCAGCCTCTACCACTATAGGTGGAAAGGGTACCATGCCAAAAAGGCTTGTCCTCACTTCGATTGCTGTGGTAAATGAGGACTACCACTGGAGGTGTCACGGCACCCGTCGAAGTGTCATATGCCCCGTGGAGGCTATGATCGAGAGTCCCTAGGTACCTGGGGACCACACGGTGCTGAGGTCGTGGGCATAGTGTTGCCTATGTTTTTAAGGATTTACTTGCATGCATATGGTATGACATGAGTATGGTCGACCATAGATCCATGAGTTGGATTCAGTTGAGCATCTTATGCATATCATAGTATATGTTTATGATTTTTATGTTACTTTTGACTTGGATTATGTGATTCTTTAAGTCGCTAGTATTCTATTTTGACAATGGCTTTTAATATCGATATTGAACATGAGTGTCCAAACATGCACATGGTTTAAAGAACATATGGTTTAAAACATAGCATGCATTGTAAAACTAGTAGTGATAGACTCCTACTGAGTATAGTGTATACTCACCCAATCCTTAACATTTTTCAGATACAAGTAAACACTTAAGGATAGGATACACCCTTGAGAGAGAACATCCAAATTAAGTACAAGTAAGTAAACCCCTGCCTTATCTTTTAGTGAATGTTACTTGATTGTAGTTACTCTCTGTAGCTGGGGCTGTGACTAACACTTTCTTGAGAATAGAGTTGATTTAAAACTATGCCATGGCTATATGATTTGAAAATGTGTTTTGACACTCGGGGTTTTATACGAAAGATTGCTTTCCAAAACAAAAGATTTTCATGCATTTCATATTTCTAAAGCAAGAGATCTCACCTTTTTATGAAATTTGCATCATACGAAACCTGGGTCATCACAGTTGGTATCAGAGCTCGGTTTGACGTTACTCACAGCCCAGTTATGAGGAGAATAACTTATAATCAAGTTTCATCCATGAAATATTAAGGGGTAATATGATAACACGTACTAAGGTCTTGTGAATTACCTTGTGATTTACAGGTGCCTAGAAAGAAAGTAAGCAATGCTCCAAGACCTGAAGCCCCACCAGTGGACACCACTGGGTCAGGCAATGGGATGGCTGAATTATTCCAGCGATTCCTACAACATATGGAACAATACATGAGTAATCAACAAACCCAAACCCCTACCACACGAGATCCTTCCCCTGATAAAGCAATAGATAGGACTGAGGTTCAGTTAGAAAGGTTTCAGAAATTAGCTCCCTCATTCATAGGAGAAGATGAAGCATCTACAGCTAAAAAATGGTTAATTGATATTGAAAAGATATTTAAAGCCATAAACATAGCTGAAGAAAGAAAGGTACCCGTGGCCACGTTTGTGTTTAGGGGAGAGGCTGCCTTTTGGTGGGAAACAGCGGAAAGGACTTATTTTGACCAGCAAGAAACAATAGGATGGGAAGAATTTAAAAAGGTCTTTAATGACAAATATTATCCTAAACACGTAAGAAAATAGAAGGAAAAAGAATTTATGGACTTAGAACAAGGAAACATGACTGTCCAACAATATGAAAATAAATTCATCAACCTCCGAAGACTTACACCACATGCTTGTGCTGATGAGGAAGACGCAGTGGAAAGATTTGTTGATAGGCTCAACCCAGGACTCAGGAACAGAGTTCTAGGTTTCCAACCTCCCACCATAGCCAAAGCCATAGAGATGGCCTCCCTATACGAAAAAGATTATCAAAGGAATTAGGCGATAAAGGAAACTAAGAACACCAACACCATGAGAAATAAAGGAAAGAGACCATTTCAGTCATCTAGACCCAAGCTACCTTTCAAGAAGCCATTTGAAAACAAAGGAAGAAGACCAGACTGGAAGACATGCCCTAGGTGTAACAGGAATCATTCAAGCAAACCATGTCCCACTTTCAACATCACTTGCTATACTTGTGGAGCATTAGGACATCTTGCTAGGAATTGTCCTAAAAGGAAAGTTGAAGAGCGTAAAGAAGATCAGGTTCCAAAGAGCCAAGGACGTGTCTTTGCCCTCACTTTCAGTCAAGCCCAGGCTTCAAATGCAGTAGTCGAAGGTATTCTTTCTATCTATGATACACCTACTAAAGTTCTATTCGATACAGGCTCCACTCATTCTTTCATATCCCGGGAGTTTGCATCAACCTTGGACATTATACCACAGGACCTGGACTTCACTCTAGAAGTCATGCTCCTGTAGGCCAGGCACTTCCCACCTATTCTTATCTCCAAGATGTCCCCATTTTGGTCAAAGATCAATTGCTACATGTCAATCTTATTCACTTAGATATGAATGACTTCGATGCCATCCTAGGTATGGACTGGCTAGCCCTTCATCAAGCCTTTGTTGATTGCCACCAGAAACGTGTCACTTTTACCCTACCTAATGGAGACACTTTCACCCTCCAAGGAAGAAAGGATTATTCTGGAGCGTGTGTTATTTCTTCCATGAAAGTAGTTAAGCACATTACTCAGGGATGTCCCTTCTTCTTGGCCAAGATTGAATCTGTCGAGAGTCCCCAACCAAAGCTAAAGAATGTTGAGGTAGTCCAAGAATTACCTGACGTATTCCCTGAGGACTTACTAGGTCTACCCCCACCAAGAGAAATTAAGTTTACCATTGACCTTATACTCGGTACTTCCCCTATTTCCAAAGCTCCTTACCGAATGGCTCCTGCAGAACTAAAAGAATTGAAGACCCGATTCTGAGGAACTACTTGACAAAGGGTTCATACGGCCTAGCGTATCTTCGTGGGGAGCTCCAATCCTTTTTGTTAAGAAAAAGGATGGCTCCATGAGATTATGCGTAGACTATCGGATGCTAAATAGGGTCACCATTAAGAATAAGTACCCCCTTCCCCGTATTGATGATCTTTTTTTATCAACTTCAATTAGCCAGAGTCTTCTCTAAGATTGATCTATGATCCGGCTACCATCAACTTCGAGTTAGAGAAGAAGATATCCCCAAAACAGTCTTCAAGACTCGATAGGCCATTATGAATTCAGAGTGATGTCCTTTGGTTTAACTAATGCTCCAGCCGCATTTATGGACCTCATGAATAGGGTGTTCAAGGAGTACTTAGACAAATTCATCATAGTGTTTGTGGATGATATCTTGATATATTTAGAAACTCCTGAAGACCATATGGAACATCTAAGGCTAACATTAAGCACCCTACGAGCACACAAGTTATATGAAAAATTCAGTAAGTGTGAGTTTTGGCTGGAAAAGGTTAATTTCTTAGGACATTATTTCTCAAGATGGCATAGTAGTCGACCCCGCTAAGGTTGAATCAGTACAGAAATGGGAAAGACCTAAGACAGTCATAGAAATAAGAAGCTTCTTAGGACTTGCTGGATATTACAGGAGATTCATTGAGGGTTTTTCACGAATTGCTTTACCTTTAAAGAAGCTCATTGAGGGTTTTTCATGAATTGCTTTACCTTTAACTAAGCTAACCAGGAAAGATACAAGATTTCAATGGACTGATAAATGTGAGGAAAGCTTCCAGGAACTAAAGAGAAGGTTAACTACAGCACCTGTCCTTACCTTACCTTTAGGAAGTGGCGGATTTGAGATATACAGCGATGCCTCGCAACAAGGACTAGGTTGCGCACTTATGCAACATGGGAAGGTAATTGCTTATGCTTCTCAGCAACTCAAGAAGCATGAAGTCAATTACCCTCCCATGACTTGGAATTAGCAGCCGTAGTCTTTGCCTTACGAATCTGGAGACATTATCTATATGGGGAAAAGTTTGAAGTTTTCATAGATCATAAGAGTCTTAAATATATCTTTTCCCAACAAGACTTAAACATGCGATAAAGAAGATGGATGGAATACTTAAAAGACTATGACTTCTCCATTCATTATCACCCTAGAAAAGCTAATGTGGTAGCTGATGCATTAAGTAGAAAAACCCAAGGGATGTGTGCAAGTGTAGTTACTAAGAGATGAAGCTATTACAAGAAGTAATAACGTGGAAACCAGACATAAATAAGCACAAGATCATTATGACAGGTCTAACGATAAAGTCGACTATTAATGAAAAGGTTAAGCAAGCACAACAAGGGGATCCGGACATACAAGCTTTAATAGGAAAACCAAGGTTTACTAAAGGGAAAGATGGTAGCATTTACATGCAAGGAAGATTAGGGGTACCGACGAATGAAGAATTAAGACAAGAAATCTTAAAAGAGGCTCATCAGTCTAAGTATACTATACACCCGGGAGGAACTAAGATGTATCAAGACTTAAAGAGACAATATTGGTGGGATGGTATGAAAAGTGACATAGGAGAATTTGTGGCAAAGTGTCTAACATGTCAACAAGTAAAGGCCGAACATCAAAGACCTACGGGATTGTTACAACCCTTTGAGTTACCCAAATGGAAATGGGATTATATTACCATGGACTTCATCGTAGGGTTACCCAGGACCTTTAAGGGCCATGACATGATCTGGTAATTATTGATAGATTGACTAAGACAGCCCATTTCCTTCCTATATGCCATACCCAATCCACTAACAGCCTATCTCAGCTATACATCAAAGAGATAGTAAGTTTACATGGCATAAACCCTTAGTATCACTTCAGATAGGGATAGCCGCTTCACTTCACAACTCTGGAAGTCTACCCAAAAATCCTTAGGATCTTCCTTCAACTTTAGCACAGCCTTCCATCCACAGACCAATGGACAGTCAGAGCTGGGATGAAAACCTGCCGCTAGTGGAGTTCACATACAACAACAGCTTTCAATCGAGCATTGGCATGGCTCTGTACGAGGCGCCCTATGGGAGACCTTGTTGATCACCCACCAGTTGGAGTGAAGTTGGAGAGTCCAGGGTGCTACAGTCCAAGCTGGTGGAGCAATGCACCGAGAAGGTGAAACTCATAAAGAAACGACTCCTCACAGCTTAAAGCTGGCAAAAGAGCTATGCTGATCAAAGGAGGAGACCATTAGAATTCGACATAGGAGAGCACATTTTCCTAAAGATATCTCCCACTAAAGGAGTTATGCGGTTCAGTATCAAAGGCAAGCTTAGTCCGCATTACATAGGACCTTTTGAAATCCTGGAGAAAGTAGGAAAAGTGGCCTACAGGATTGCACTACCCCCTCAGCTATCTGAAGTGCATAACGTATTCCATATATCTATGCTAAGGAGGTATGTGCCTGACCCTGCTCATGTCATCACCCAGGTACCCATGGAGTTGACGGAGGATCTCAAGCTAGAGACGAGACCAATTGAGATTCTGGATCATAAGAGTAAGAAGCTGTGGAACAAAGACATACACTTAGTCAAAGTTTTGTGGAGAAATGCACACATGGAAGAAGAAACTTGGGAACCGGAGTCAAAAATGCGAGAAAAGTACCCCGAGATCTTTTGATTATATATATTGTAGAATTTTGGGGGCAAAATTCCCCTAAGGGGGTAAGAATGTAATGACTCCATTTTTGTAACCTCGAAATCCCATGTTGGTAATGAAAAGTTCACTTTTTGAGATAAAGGTATTTTGGTCATTTCACTGTTCACCCCTGACTAGACCCAGAAATTTGGTCCTTAGAATGATTCCCTTAGGTGCATCTCAGAAAAAGGAATCCAACAAGATTGGAATCACCCAAAACAAAGTTAAAATGAGCAAGTTATGGCCCTTTGAAGTTCAAGGGCAAAATTGGAATTAAATTTAAAATGAATTGGCCTAAGAAAACAGGGACCTGTTTTGATACGGGCACCCCCTGTCATCTTCCTCTTCCCAATTTCTCCAGAAACCCCCCTCTCCCAATTTTTCCAAAAACGCCAGCACCGCCTCTGCAATGCGGTGCTAGGAGAAATGGCAGCACCGCCTTTCACCCTCTATAAAAATGCCCTCTCCCTCTTCCTCCGATCATCTCCTCTTCCCTGTCTTCAGCTATCGAGCTAGGGTTTATAGAAAAATTAAAAAAAACCCTCATTCCGTTTTCCCTGCAAGTTCTAGCCATGCCCGAGTCTTCCAGACAAACTGGCCATTCCTCTCTCTTCACCTCCCTCTTGGTGTTTCCGACGACCAAGGGTTTAGCGTGGAAAAGGGAGCATCACCGGCACATAGGCAATGGGTCCTTCTAGACTGCCCTGGGTAAGTCCCCATTTCTTTCACCTTCGTTTTCTCTTCTCCCAGCCCAGATCTTCACCGGATCTGGGCATTTTCGGCTGGGAAACGCCGGAGAAAATTGGGTAAAAACCCAGCTTTTTCAAACTAGGGAAAACCACGTACGTCGTCCCCCGACTCGACCGGGACTCACAGGGCTTTCTGGGAGTCAAGACGCATGCACCTGGTGCTGAGGACGCACGAGCGTCCTAGGAACTGGGACGTGCGGGCCCTACGCATAAGACGACTCTGGTTCATCCATAATTTCGATACAGACTCAAGTAGCCAAAACATCGTGGGGATCTTATGAATCCATAGAATCAACTATGGCCAGACCTCAAGAATAAATCTAAGAGAGGCCTTAGGGCTAGAAATCATGATTAGATTTTCTTTTTAAATGATATACAGGACCCATAAAGGTACTCTAAGACTCATTTGCAAGAGGGACGCGAGCTAAGTGACGACAATTGAGGTAGGTGTCCTATCATTACTAGACTTTTAAAAAGAACCCATGATGCTTTGAGAATGCATGTTTTGAATCATGGTTGCTTTTCTAATGCATTGATTTCTTGCTCTTATATTATCGAGTTGTTTTCATGCTATATGGTCTTGAATGCGATCATTTGCAATGAGGTGATTTTATGAATGCATTGCTCGCATGCTTCGAAAACAAATGCATAAATTGCCTAATTTACGAAGATTGAGATTGGATCATTTGAATAACTGCATATCCTCGAGGGTTGCCAAAAGACACTAGTTAGGCAGTTGTGAGGGCCAGGCAGTGTGAGGGACCCAAAGAGGACATTGAAAATCATATGTTGATTAGAGATTTGGACTATGTATATTTTTGGGCTAGTAAGCTCGTGGGCGCTATGCCGAGAGGTTCGGGGTGGCCTTCCAGCCTCTACCACTGTAGGTGGAAAGGGTACCACGCCAAAAAGGCTTGTCCTCACTTCGACTGCTGTGGTAAATGAGGACTACCACTGGAGGCGTCATGGCACCTGTCGAAGTATCATATGCCCCGTGGAGGCTATGACCGAGAGTCCTTAGGTACCCAAGGACCACACGGCACTGAGGTAGTGGGCATAGTGTGCCCTATGTTTTTGAGGATTTACTTGCATGCATATGGCATGACATGATTATGGTCGACCATAGATCCATGAGTTGGATTCAATTGAGCATCTTATGCATATCATAATATATGTTTATGATATCTATGTTACTTTTGACTTGGATTATGCGATTCTTTAAGTCGTCAGTATTCTATTTTGACAATGGCTTTTAATATCGATATTGAACATGAGTGTCCAAACATGCACATGGTTTAAAGAACATATGGTTTAAAACATAGCATGCATTGTAAAACTAGTAGTGATAGACTCCTACTGAGTATAGTGTATACTCACCCAATCCTTAACATTTTTCAGATACAAGTAAACACTTAAGGACAAGATACACCCTTGAGAGAGAACATCCAAATTAAGTACAAGTAAGTAAACCCCTGCCTTATCTTTTAGTGAATGTTACTTGATTGTAGTTACTCTCTATAGCTGGGCTGTGACTAACACTTTCTTGGGAATAGAGTTGATTTAAAACTATGCCATGGCTATATGATTTGAAAATGTGTTTTGACACTCGAGATTTTATACGAAAGATTGCTTTCCAAAACAAAAGATTTTCATGCATTTCATATTTCTAAAGCAAGAGATCTCGCCTTTTTATGAAATTTACATCATATGAAACCCAGGTCATCACACATATGCCTATTTCAAACAAAACCATAAGCCTCCATTCTTGTATGTAAAGTAATTCTCATGCATATCAGACAATCTGTCTGTTTATTTAAGGTTGGAATATCTTCTAGTTCCCTATTCACATAGAGATTTTTCCTCAATTCTAACTTAACCATTTCATATATGTTTTGGTTGGATCCAAAGGCTTTTCAATTGATTTAATACAAGAATTTACATTACATTTGTCAACATTTTTAGACATCAAATCATGTATTCAACATGTATATCTCATGTAGATGCATTCATAAAATCCTCCTACCTTCAAGTAGTGATCAATCTCTTCAAATCTTCCATGATCTGGACTGACGTATATAATCTGTAAATCCATACATATTGTCAATATTTATACAATCTGAATAATCCTATAATTTTTATCCTATCCGTATTCTTTGTTTAATCTTGTCCTTTGATATAAAGGATCTAGGTCTTTTGTCCTATCATGATCTATCTTCCTTAGATAGTATCTATCCTATTGATTAATAGATCTGATGGCTAGAATGATCTTCTAATCTTTCAGAGATAAGTATTTTCTATTCTAAGTCTTTGTGTGTTCCTTTCTTTGAAACTACCCTAATTTAAATTTGAATCCTAAAACTAACATTGACAATAGATTCCTCAATTCATGTGACTAACACTTAATATCGCCTTTTTATATCTCATTCAAGTTTCATTATTTAAACATAAAATAGTGATGAATTAAGAGATATGGAAAATGAAATAGGAAACTAAGAAAGTGACAGTAGTGTTGGATTGTAAAACAAAGTTACAATTCATGCAAATAGTAACAAAGTTCCAATTTTTTGAGCTCTTTGTTTAATGCCTTCGTGACTCCAAATAAAAAATATAAAACATGGGCCTTCTTCTCCTTAATTTCTTCTATCTAACAAAACAAATCTCATGTATTTTCATCAAGTACCAAAGTGAGAAATGACATGCAAAGTAATCTTGTTAACCACCTGCACACGCTGTTCATCTTCCTTTTTCATTGTTTCTTTCCAAATTTTGGATCCTTTTTTTCACTCCATCTTCAATCCGGTGTTTATAGATGATGGGAAGTCAGTTTATTCAATTTTTAATGATTTCCTTCTCTAATTTCTTTTTCTCTTGGAGAAAATTTAAATAAAATTTAGTTTATAAGTCATGCTTGATTTCCGATAAGAAGCTTCCTCTTTCCTTCTCATCAACGCACATTTTTTTTCCTCCAAATCTTCACTTTTCTTATCTCTCTCTCCATATCTCTACCAACTAAGACAAATTTGGTACTTAGGGAGTTGATGGTTTATCATAACTATGATTTTTCATCTTTCATGGAATTATCTTGATTCAATTCATGATGTCCAATAAAGTCTTTTGATCTTGGCCCACAATTCATAATTTTGAATAATACAAACTATTGATCATGTCCATCTTGATAATAACTTCACATCCTCTACCAATCATTCTAAAGATGATATGTTCCAAGACATTTATGGAGAGATATTCACCATTTCAGGTTAGATCACTTAGATTGCCATTGATTTTTTTTAATCTTCCACTAATCATGGAATCCTTAAACCATTTGTAATTGGAAAATATTAGAATTTAATATATTTTGTCTTCATTCAATATGGATCATCCAATTCATCTCTAATTTATTGTAGCCATCCATTTTAATCTAAGCTTGATTGATGATCTAGAATATTGACCGCATTGATCTAAACACTTGCATCTTGAACTACAACCTACAAAACACAGAAAAGGTCTTAACTAATACTAAGTAACATGTGGTTTTGCATATATTTATCTTGGATCATCATCTAACCCTAAAAAGTCATCAAATTATGGTTAGATGATACAAATTTCAAATGATATATTTTTCAAATAAATTTGTAAATAATACCTTAAAAATATATCAAATGTCTTGCTAAATGAGCAAGTGGCCGAAAAGTTTGTGGATGAATTGATTACAAGACTAAGGAGTAAGGTCTTAAGAGTTCAACCAATGACCATGGTAGAAGTAGTCAAGATGTCCTCAGTGTTTGAATAGGACTATAAGAGGTCCAACATGGAGAAGAAAGCAAAGGAGAAAGGTACTAACTATGGAGGGAGATTTAGCAAAGAGAGAAGGCCCTCACATTTTACAAGGTCTTATCCTCTCCAAAAGTGCCCATACATTGACAAGGCCAAAGCACCTGAACCCTGACCATTGCCTCGATGCTGTAACAACCCCAAAATTCTACTATTGGATGATCGAGGTATGAGTTTTCTATGAGGATAACTTTATATGGATTTAGAATCAGGAATTAAAATATGCATAATTGGATTGTACTCAGAAAATGGAATCCAACGACCTAAAGAACGCTAAAAATAGAGTCTGAATGAGGAAGTTATGGGACTTTGAAGTTACGGCTATTTTGGTAATTAAAAGTTCAAAAAAAAAAACTAAGAACATGGAATTGAAATTATAAAAATTGGATTCTACTCGTCAATACGAAACCAACAATACTAAGTTTGCTGAAATCATAGGTTGGACGAATAAACGATAATTTTCTTACAAAAGGGTATTTTTATAATTTCACTAAGTGAGCCCCACTTGCAGGAGTTGGAATTTGATTGTCAAAGGAGTTGAAAAACATCATTAGTATGGCTTACCATTTTCTTTGACTGGTATCATGGTATTTAGTATAGTAAAAACATCATTATTAAACTTTAAAATAAATAAAAGGAAAACAAATTGAAATAAGTAAGAGGGGGCCACCTTGATAATGGCACCCCCACTTAAGTGAAAAAACGCAGGGAACAGACTCAAGTCTATTCCCAAAACTCGACAGAACTCGATAAACTCATGGAACCTAATGGGGAGAAAGAGAAAACAAGGAAGGAGAAGAAGAAGAAGAAGAAGAAGGAGAAGAGAGGAGTAGGAAAACGCCATGTTGGTCTGAAAATGGGCATTTTTGGGTTTTTACGTAACTAGAGAAACAGAGATTGGCATTGACAATGGCTGCTTTGATCTCCAATCCAACCATTCAATTAAGGGGGTGGTCAAAAGCCCTTTGGTTTCATCATGATCAGACAAGAAATGACGTTGGATTTTGAGCAGTATGGTACGCATGTGAAAGGTCACCAAAAAGTTTTAGGGAGATGTGTCTTGTCCGACAGTGATTTGGGGTGTTAATCATGATGCATGTAGGTTTTCTACAAACCCATTTTCATTTTGACCTTGATTTGTCTTAATTGTTTACTATTTTTAGGATTGTCATGTAGATCTAGGGTTTGGGAGAGAAAACACAGATTTCATGTTGATCTCAAGGGTTATGGAGATTGATCAAAACTTTGGGAATCCTTACCTGAGTTCTGATCATCAAATCCAATGCAATATACAACAATCCGACCAACCCTAGCCGTTGGATCATCTGTAGAAGATAGATTCGACGTTTTGAATGGGTTGTGACAGTCGTATCATCTGTAATAGGCAAATCAGGCCCTGATTCGTGTTGAAACATCAAGCCTATACTAATTTCCCCACCTATTGTAAGGATCAGTAACAGATCAAAGTTCTAACCACTCTGTTAATGCTCTGATCATCAATCCAAGGTGGTGAGTGGTCCATCCGACCATTGTGCATACTTAAAGTAGCTAGATCTAACTATTACAATAGATCTGAGCCGTCAAATCATCTATGGAAGGTAGATCCAACCACTCTTAGTAAATATGAACTATCGGATTGCCTGAAAAAGGTAGATCCAAACATCTTCAGCCAATCTTAATAGGTGGATCATTTATAAAGAGTTGATCTGATACTGTAATATGATGGAAAGCACTAAACTTTGAGGTTCATATAAATCCAACCATTGATCTCAACCCTAATCTAAGGACAGAGATCGACAGAAGCCTTGATCAACTCACATGAGTTTTGATCTTATGAAAAGATCCAATATTTATGATTCGAGCATTAGATTGCATCAGATTCTTAAAATTATGATCAAAAGGCTTATAATTTCAGAAAAATTATGACTACCCAAGATTGATTAGAACCTCGAGCAACTGCTGGATCTTTGATTAGAGTTGATAGTCCTAATCAGGAGAAAATTATAAGAAAGTCTTGATCCAGGATTGAGAATTGATTAATTAGACTTGAAATGAACTAAATAGAATGAGAAACAAGGACCTTGACTACATGATCATGGCCCTAAGTTTGTAATCAAAACTGAGGATGTAGGGTCAGATCGTTAGATCATAATCAAATCTAAATATCTATATGTATGTGAATGTATTAAGAAAATAATTTTTATGCTTTGTATAGATTGAAGTGCACAAGGTCAATTGTGGAGAAGAGAGCGATTAAAGCTAGTGGAATTGAAGAACGCGTCACACAAGGTAGGTGAAAATTTAAGACAACATGTCTAAATAATAAGATGCATGTTCTAAACATGATCTTATTTTTTATTATAGATGTTATGAAACTAAAATGGTATGATTGATATTTGACATGCTTTAAATTGAAATGATGAAAATAATGTCAATTGAAAGAATTGCATGTGATAATTGATGCTTATGACTTGTATATCGTGTATGTGAATTGTGAAATTATGTTTATAGTACGTGGGTACCATTTCAGTATTAATGATGTATGAGTCTAGGTTTATAGGATACATCCTTGGTGGATTATCACTAAATAAGTGAGGATGTTATTCTTGTTATGAAATATATGAACAGACAAATTGCCTGCTATTATGATTATTTTACATCTGAGCATGGAGACCTAAGAGTTTTTTTTTTTAGATAGGTGTAGGCCTTGGGATGCTATGCTAAGAGAGTTATGAGGGTTTAGCCACCCGCTCTTCGAAATTTATTATGTTATGGATATGAAGCACTATGTGTTCCTAAAAGTTAAGTGGGGCAATTATGGGAAGGCTGCCATTGTGACAACCATGGTCCTCCCATTCGGACATGGATATTGTGATTTCTATCAAGGATGGTATAGGTGGATTATTTAGCAATTATCTGGGTGCACTGTACAAATTCAGACTGCATACACAGTAGTCCTTATATTTGATGTACTATACTACTTATATGATGGCATTATGAGATGTCTTATATGTTGTGGCATGATGAAATGCCTTATATTGTTTTCCAAGCAGTGGTTGGAGGATTGTGGACTCCATATAGTGAGGGGCATGAGGATTATATTGATATACCAACAGAGGTTGGATGATTATGAACCCCACATGATGAGGGGTATGATTCTAAAACCCAGTATAGTCTAGGAATGTTAATGTTGATACTTATTGAGTATACTCATAATTTTGTACGACTTTTAACAATTTCCATATATTTGGATTAATGCTATATGTATATGATTGAGGGTGTAGTTTCATTTAAGTTTTCATAAGGTTATATGCATGGGTAGAACTGTTATGCAGAGTATGGTTTATGGAATTGGATTATCTTATTTAAATGATAAAGGATAATTGTAAATATTTGA
The DNA here is from genome assembly GCA_035236585.1 of Warburgia ugandensis. Lineage (NCBI taxonomy): Eukaryota > Viridiplantae > Streptophyta > Magnoliopsida > Canellales > Canellaceae > Warburgia > Warburgia ugandensis. The sequence continues at coordinate 50,410,831 of CP141127.1, read as the reverse complement.
TTTATTAATGGATAATTGATATTTTATGAAACATGCTACTATTTGATTATCAATTGATTATTAGATTATAAAACATGTTAATACTTGGTTTAACAATGAAGTAATGAATTATGAAATGTCTTATAAATTCAAATCAATATAATTGTTATGAGAATGAATCTTTTGAATATTGCAAATTAATTAATTTGTAATTAAATTTAACATGCTTCTTAAACTCCCCTACCAAGCATAGCTTGCTAAGATATTGTAAATGTTTTATGTTTACAATATCTTAGATTCAAATAGATAGAAGAAGATGTACACGACAAGAGGAATCCAGTAGCCATACTTCTGCGATAAGGTATATACTTTATTTAAAGCCTTTGTATTGTGCAGTTAGTAATTTGAATTGTGATATTGGACATTTAGTATAAGGTTATAAGGGTTGTACAAGTGAACCACTAAATGGGTCCTATTTTTAAGATATGAATATCTATCTTCTAGAAAACTATATATATATATATATATATATGTAGTGTGAGCCTAAAGGTGGCATCCATGTTTTTGAGAAAATGAATTTCAAAGAAAAATCTTCTGTTGTTTTGGTATTTTAAAATTTAGGCACGCCATCTTTTGGAAATAAATGCAAAAAATATTCATGAAAAACCCTGGGTGTCACAGATGTAGCAAACATCATCCAAACAAGACTTATGGAGGAGTCGTTTTTAGGTGCTACAATTGTGGTGAATCATGACACATGGTAAGAAACCATAGCAACCTAAGAAAAAGAGGGAATGATAGAAAGGCTAACTCCTTAAGAGCCAAGGACGAGTCTTCTCACTAACCAACAGGCAACCACAAGTTTCCAACATTGTGGTGGAAGGTACCTTACTCATCTATGATAGACTTACAAAATTACTGTCTAACCCAGGCTCCATAAACTCTTTTATATCAATTGATTTTGCATCCTATGTAAACTGTCCCACTCAAAACTTAGAAACATGTTTATAAGTACTGACACCTTTCGGAGGTTTCTTATTAACATATGAATACTTGCAAAATATACTTATTATGATAGACAACAAGTAAATGGTCGCCAATCTATTTTCATTAGAGATGACATACTCTAATATTATTCTAGAAATGGATTGGTTTACCACTTATTGGGCAATAATAGATTGTCAAAAGAAGGTAGTATTTGAGATTCCTTGTGAGGTAGCATTATCTCCAAGGAAGATAGGATTACATCGGAATATGAGTGATATTGGCAAATAAGGCAACAAAATACATCACCAAGGGATATTAGGCTTTCTTAGCCAAAATGGAGGTTGTGGAAGTTAAATACCTCATCTTGAGGATGTGGAAGTTGTGCAGGAGTATTCACATGTATTTCCTAAAGAGTTGTTAGGGTTACCCTCAAAAAGAGATTGATTTTACCATTAATGTGGTACCTGGTACGATCCCTATCTCTAAGACACCCTATAAAATGGCTTTGGCTGAACTAAAGGAGTTGAAGGAGCACCTACAAGAATTGTTGGACAAAGGGTTTATTAGACCCAACATTGTCACCATGGGGAGCACTGGTCCCCTTTGTTAAAAAGAATGATGGATCAATGAGGCTTGGTGCAGCTTTAGAATTACTTGCAAGCACACAAATCAATGTAGTAATTTGCATGTGAGGGAGGTCAATCCTACATGGAATGTCATAGATTTTCAATCAATTGGATCTTATTTAAATCATTTATCTTTAGCCAAAGAGAGATTTGTTTGATTAAACTAGGAAAGTAAATAACATTGAAAAAGAAATATACATGGATTAGAAAACTACAATTAAGGAAACTTTCTAAAATTAAGGATCTTGAATGATATTAGAAACTTTCCTAACTAACATGCACTCAATAAAAGAATCTAATGCAAAGCTAGAATGACTTAGTCTTGGAAACTTAAAGGTGCATGAAATGGAAACTTTCTAAGATAAAACTTTCCTAAAAGCTAACTTAGAAACTTTCTAAAACTAAAACTTTGAAACTAACTAAAACTAATTTACTAAGCAATGAATGAAAGAACTTAAATATGAACTAAACTAATCAAGAAACATGCAACAAAGATTTAAGAAAAGTGTAATATAAGATGGAAAAGTGTGCATGAAAAGTACATGAAATTTGGAATGCAAAACTAACCTAGAGTGATACGCATGATGCATGAAAGCTTATGTATAGAAATAAGTACGATGCATGTGATTCCACAAGCATAATAGTCAAGATTCAAGGAACTTAAATCATGAGAAACAATCAAAGGAAATTACTGATGAACCAACTTGATTTATTGAATTAGAATTCATACAAAGAAGGAACACATAATACATGAATCAAAATACGAAGAATGAGCCCTTTTCAAAGACATAAAAATAAACCAAATATTAACTTCAATCTCCTTTAAATCAATCTAACAATCCAGATCCAATCCAAGATATCATGTGTGTACATCTAAGGAGAAATAGAGAGAGAGACAAAGAGTGAAGGAGATATAGAATGAAAGCAAAAGATGGGTAAAGGAAAGATAAGCAATGGAAAGGCAAGGAAATCAAAGAACTAAGAACTTGATACAAAGACTTCTCTTAGTTGTCACTAGAAGAGATTAGTGGCCCTTGGGTTCATGAATCTAAGCACAAAACTTGAAGCAAACAAGAAAGAAAACAAGTAAAGAATAAGAAGCACAAAACTTGAAGCAAACAAGAAAGAAAACAAGTAAAGAATAAGAAGCATGAAACTAGAAAGCAATGCAAGCAACGAGGAAAGTAAAAGAACAAGGAAAACCAACCAACTTGAATTAAATCAACTTGGAATGGGTGAAGAGGGAGGAGACATGGAGCATCAAGTGGAGAAGTCACAAACCTATTGGAGAAAGTAAGGGAGGGAGGTGCTACCTTTTCGATAGGAGGCATCCACCCCTTCAATGTGTCTTTCATGTGGAAGGCCTAGGTGGCTTTTATAGGTGAGTTTTGCTCCTTCTAATCTTGATAAGATGTAATCCAATGGTGGGGAAAGAAAAATGAGATAGGGAAGGAAGATAGGAAAGAGACTTAGAAAGTGGAAAGAGAGATATAATCTAAGGAGAGTTGTAAATGGAAAACCCTAAGGAAATAGGTGCCAACCATTTAGGAAGGAGGCGTCTCCACCCTAGGTGTTACATGTGGGATGACTTAGATGGCAAGTGTAGAAAGAGATGGAAAGAGGGGAAAATAAAAATAAAAAGTTAAGGCTCTTCTCCTATTGGTCCACTTGCACATGCATATCTTCCCATGCGCTAGTCTCCATCAATTACTTGCTAATTATCCCTTACAATTCACAATTTTAGCATGAGATAATTGCTTGAAAACTTCTCCAATCTTGTAAGTCCATGCAACATGGCTTATTTGGCTTGATGACTTGATAAGCTTAGTTCCTTAGCTACATGGCTTACCTAAGATGGCTTCTTGCTTGATAACTTATGTCACTTAAGTAGCTTAGGTAGCTTGCATGGCTCCAAATCACATGCAAAGGTGATGGGGTTGCATGAACTATGAATGGGCTTAATCTTGAACCTTGATCGAGCTTTAAAATAGTGAATTTTAAATCGTGACGCTCTATTTTAATCTTGATCTTCAATTCTCACCATGATCAATCTCACCCATTAGATCCTCATCTTAATATCTACGAAAGAGTAAAAATCCTAATTATATCTTAGAAATTTATGATAATCCATATACTTACTCTGAATTAGCTTCTAAACCTATGAAATATCGAACTTTTGAATCATTAGGTCAGAAAAGCATGTGTTATGAATTTTGGCAAAAACCCATGATAATACCCTATATCAGGGTTACTATAAAAAACAAGTATCCATTACCTCATATTGACCATTTGTTCAATTAGCTATAGTCGGCCAAAGTGTTCTCTAAGATTGATTTGAGGTCTAGATATCACCAGTTTCTAGTGAAGGAAGAAGTCATCCAGAAGAGATCTTTTATAACTCCATACAGACATTATGGATTTAGCATTATGCCATTTTGGTTTACGAACGTCCCAACCGCCTTTACGAATTTGATAAATAGGGTGTTCAAGACCTTCTTAGATAAATTAGTGATCATCTTTGTAGATGATATCATGGTGTATTTGAAAATTTCTGGAGAACATAAGTTGGAGTTGCACATTATACTAAACACACTTTGTGAACATCAATTGTACGCAAAGTTCAGTAAATGTGAGTTTTGGCTTAACAAGGTTAACTTCTAAAGTCACACTATTTCTTAAGACAGAGTTGTAGTGGACCCAGCAAAAGTGGAAGCAGTAGAGAATGGGGGACACCAAAGATAGTAATAGAGATATGGAGTTTCCTAGGACTCATAAGATACTACTATAGGTTCATAGAGGGTTTCTCATAGATTGCATTACTGTTGACGAAGTTGACTAGTAAGGATGTGAAATTCATATGGATGATGCATGTGAAGTGAGCTTCTAGGAGTTGAAGAGGAAGTTGCTCTAGCTCTAGGGCTCACCTTACTCAAGGGCAGTGGACAATTTGTAGTTTAAAGCTATGCCTTAGGCAAAGGACTGGGATGTGTGTTGATGTAGAATGGAAAGGTAGATTACCTATGCCTCTAGACAATTGAAGAAACATGAGGTAAATTATCCAACCCATGATCTCGAATTAGCAACAATTGTCTTTGCTTTGAAGATTTGGAGACACTACATGTACAGTGAGAAATTCAAGGTATTCACTGATCACAAAATCCCTAAGTACATTTTCTCTCAAGAGGACTTGAATATGATACAACGCAAATGGATGGAGGATTTAAAAGACTATGATTTTGCCTTACAATACCATCTAGGAAAGGCTAATGTAGTGGCTGGCTGATGCACTGACTAGGAAGACTCAAGGCAAGTGTGTTAGCATGTTGACATAACAATGGAAGTTGCTGTAGGAAGTGGCTAGATGTAAGATAAAGATGCGATGAGAGAGGTTGTTTATTGCAAACTTGGTAGTGAGATCATCCATAGTTGACAAGATCCTTCAAGCACAGAGGGAAGATGCATAGACATCCAAGCACTTATTGGAAAACTAAGTTTTATTAAAGAAGTAGATGGCAATGTGAGACTACATGGACATTTGGTAGTGATGACTAATGCGAAACTAACAAAGAATATTCTGAGTAAAGTGCACCATTCAAGTATATTATTCATCCAAGAGGCACAAAGATGCATCAGAATCTTAAGAGATAGTTATGGTGGAATGGAATGAAGAAGGACAGTACATGTGGAGAGATGTCTTACATGTTAGCAATTAAAGGCTAAGCATCAAAGGCCAACAGGATTGTTGCAACCACTTGAACTTCTAGAGTGGAAGTGGGACCATATCACTATGGATTTTATAGTAGGTTTGCCTAGGACAACTGGTGGATATGATATGGTCTAGGTAGTAGTAGATTGATTGATGAAGTCTATGCATTTTCTCCCTATTAGATAGAACCAAACTACAAATATTTTGGCATGATTATACATCAAGGAGATTGTTAGTCCTCATGGAATACCCTTACTATTACTTTTAATGGAGATAACAGGTTTACTTCTCATTTTTGGAGGAGTGTGCAAGAGTCTTTAGGAACATCATTGAGTTATAGCACTGCCTTTCATCCTTAGATAGATGGGCAGTCTGAGTGCACTATCCAAATGTTGGAAGACATGTTGAGAGCACATGCAATTGATTGGAAGGGAACCTAAGATGAGAATTTACCATTAATCAAGTTTTCATGTAATACAATTCCCATGCAAATCGATATGGCTTCATATGAGGCATTGTACGGGAGACAGCGTCAAGCACCCATTTGTAGGAATTCAGTTGGAGAAAACAAGATCATTTAGTCTGAATTGGTGGGACAATGTGTTAAAAAAGTAAGAGAAATTAAGAAGAGGCTTCTTGTAGCATGGAGCAGACAAAAGATCTATGCCAACAAGAGAAGAAAGGACCTAGAGTTTGAAGTTGGTGACCATGTATTTTTGAAGATTTCACGAACCACAGGAACTATGAGGTTTGAATTGAAGGGGAAATTGAGCCCTCAAAATATAGGACCTTTTGAGATTTGGACAAGATTGGAACTGTGGCATATAGACTTGCATTAGCTCTACAATTGTCAAATTTCCATAACGTGTTTCATGTTTCGATGCTTCATAAGCATGTTCATGATCCTACATATGTGCTAGAACATACCAAACAAACTCTGGTAAACTTTGATTGTGGAAACCAAATGAGTGAGAATCCTTGATAGGAAGGAGTAGAAGTTGGGAAACAAAGATATTTTATTAGTCAAAGTCCTTTGGTAGAACAACTCAATCGAAGAAGCCACATGGGAGTTAGAGCCTAATATGAGAGAGAAATACCATAAGTTGTTTCTAGAGTGATTTGGAAAGAAATTTTGAGGAAGAAATTATTTGAAGGGGGTACTAATGTAAGAATGCAAATTTTTATACCCGACTTTACAATTATTGAATTTTTAGAAATTGATCTTGAGGATCCAAAACATAATTTATGGGAACATGGTAATCTATTAGCGAGATCTCTATGGATGTAGTAAGCGCAAAGAGAGGAATCCAATAAATATAAGCTTGCAAAAATCCAATGGTTAGGACTCAAGTTATGTAGAAGAAAAAAAAAATTCTTTGATAAGGACAGCCCTTTCTAATTATATACAAATAGTACTTAAAATAAGTGGGACCCGCTCAACCACCATATGGATATGTGCCACCATAAAATGTCCAAGTTCAATGTACTTTGCTTTCCATAAGTGATTGGTTATAGGATGGAAAGGTAAGAGATATTTAGGAAGGAGATAGGAAAGAAAATAAGTCAAGATAAGAGAGAATCTATGATAGAAGATAAGTGTTTAACTTAGAAATAACAAAAGAAATGGAAACAAACTCAATTAGGAAACTCACCACAAGAGATCCCATAAAAGAGATGTCTTGTGTGTGAAACACAAAAGGGAATTGCATGGAAAAGAGAGAGAGAAGGAAGGGTAAATCATAGCCGTCCAATCCTTCAAAGGAGAAAAATCAATTGTTGAGATTGAAATCAAGTAAGATTGTCGGGTAAAGCTATCAAGGAGATAGTTTTTTGTGTGTCAAATGGTAGAAGGATCTAGACCACTAAGTTTTCAAAAGAATTTCAAAGTTTAGCATAGAGTTTGGAACGATTTTCCTATAGATCTAAGGCTAAGATTGTAAGAGGGTCTGATGTATGGCTAAGATTGCTTATGCTGTAATTGATTAATGAATGATGCAAATAAATTAGATAGATTAAAACAAGATAATTTAAGATCTGGAATTTGATGTGAAAGATGAAAATTTTAAGATGATCAAGGAGCGTACCATCTAAGGGAGGAGAGCCCTACCCTTGATGATCATGTTGGTTATGCTTCTATCCATGCATCCATCTTTTAGAGCTTGCATGGATTGTAGATGCATCCACTCTTATATTATAGAAACTTAATATATCATTGAAAGATGAAGGGGAAAGATAGAAGAGGAACATTTATGGGAGGAGGTGTCCATCCAAGGGTGGAAATGCATCTACCCTAAGATCATTCATCCAAGGGTTGAGATCACTCCATTCACATGCACATTCTTAGGATACTAGTGTGGCTAGTAGATGAGTCTCACCTAGGATGATTCATGAATAAGAAGTTTAAGTTTAGATTTTAAGCCTTAAGGATTAATAAGTATGGAACCTATGAATAGATCTAAGCCGATATGTCGGTCTAAAAGCATAGGACATTTAGAAGAAGCTGTGGATGTGAGGATGAGAAGATATATGATGTAAAATTATAAGAAAGATGAGTAAGAGAATAAGGGAAAGGTCATATCAAAGATAATCAACAACATTAAGGAGTGCATACAAACTTGATGCATTTATCAACTCTCTTCCATGATCTAGATCATCTAAGAAGGATTAGATGATAAGATCAAGCTAATAAGAAATAAGCGATATCCATATGACCATGTTAAGTTAAGGAAAAAGTCTTAAGAGAGAGAGAGAGAGAGAGAGAGAGAGAGAGAGAGAGAGAGAGAGAGAGAGAGAGAGAGAGAGAGAGAGAGAGAGAGAGAGAGAGGAGTTGTATGTGAGTAATGCAAAAGAAGGGGATGACACCCTTTCATACGAAACCATGCATGACGCCCTACCACTTTGCACACATGGTGGTGCCATGTAAGGGGGTTTCATGAAAGGTCATCTCTTTGACACTTGATGAAAATGAATCCTAAGGAACTAAGATGATAAAATTAGATCTAAGTTTCAAAGGAACGGATGCAGTTTTCCTAGTTGATCCAAAATGAAGGGCTAGGATTAATCGAGATTAAATCTTAAAAAGAATGAGTTTAAGACCATTCCTCTTGTTAGAGTATCCTTATATGATGAGATTAAGAGTTGGTCTATGGATCAATCATCTTTATGTTTCCTATTATGTTCCATAATACTTTACTTTTAAATGTATACCTAAATTTAGAAAGGTACAAATTAAGTAAACCTTTTAGCATTAAAAGAATACATATTTTATATAGATTGTGCTCTTTTGTGAAATATGTTTTGGCAAAGTATCATAATCAAGTAAAATGTTAAGATTTTATTTTTTGTAAGATGCATATATTTAAAGTTCTTTCTTTCCATCTCTACATACTTGAGAAATGACACATAATTTGAGAAATTTGTCCTGCGCTAAAGCATAATGAATTAGCAAGTAAGACATGTATTTTTAAAAATTTCTAAAAATAGTACCTGCTGATTATAAAAATGAAATGTTTCTAAAAATGGATCTATATACTATATGCATGATTTTGATTGGCTAAAATAAGCCTAGTGGGCTTATGCTAAGGGGCACTAAGGTTTGGCCTCCCAGCCCTTGACCACTTTTGAGTAGAAATGGTAGCCAACACCTGACAGTGGCATTTTTCTCGCCTAATAAGAGCGACCACTATAGGTGACAAGACACCCTTTCATGACTGGCCATACTCCCCATGAGGATATGGTTGAAGTCCCCTTAGAATATCTACAAGCATGCTACACAGTGATTCTAGTCATGAGCATAGTGTTCCCACGAGATTTTACAGGTTTTGATGAGTTCCTAGTGGTCTTAGGTGAGGAACCCCGAGATGGTCAATAAATGAGTACACGTGACCAGTGTATTAGACAAATAGATTTTGCAAATATATGCACACATTTGATCATTTTACCTTATGGTATAATGTATATGATTTTAATAATGATATACATCCATGTTTATTGTTATTTATTTCATAAGGTATGAAATAATAAGGATGCTTGGTTATTGCATTTTATGAACAATTAAGGTAAACTCGTGATTTTTTCTTTATTGCATCGAAAACATATGTTATAATGCACATGTATGATGGATGCAAAGGTATTCGATTTTGTTGTTTTAGATGTTCCTATTGAGTAAAGTGTTACTCAAATTAAAATATGCACAATATGTAGATAAATCTCAAGAGGAGTAAAGGAAACGACATGGATTGAATCCTACATTGTTACGAGAGAGCAAAGTAAGGATTGAAGATGTTAGTAGTTAGTTTTATATTATACTTATTAAACTATTCATGTAATAAGGATATTAGTGCAACTAAACTTTATTGTGGATTGATGATCTTATTTTAGTAGATGGTTATGACTGACAAATTCTAGGCAGCTCTATAATTAATTGAACTAAAATAGCTCAAACGTGTGCTAGAATTTTGGATAGTCAGATCTTTAAGCACTTGGGGTTTTTTAATGACAACAAATGCATTTTTCAAATCGTTTTAAAAAGGGATGTCCTGCCTCACAATAAAAAAATCTCTAAAAAATGCTATTTTAAAATTTTGACTCACCACATAATGCCTTCACATCCATTACCAATTATTCTAAAGATGAAATGTTCTAAGATATTTTAAGAGAGATCTTCACCATTTAGACCATTTCTAATTAGAAAATGTTAGAAATTAATTCATTTTGTCTTGATTCAATCTTGATCATCCAATTAATTTCAAATTGATTATAGCCATCCATTTCAATCCAAACTTGATTGATGATCCAAAATATTCTAAACACTTGAATCTTCATATACAACCTACAAAATATAGGAAAAGTCGTAATTAATACTATACAACAAGTGGTTTTGCATATACTTACCTCAATTTGTCATCTCACTACTACACAAGGGGACTTTTAAAGTCAGTAAAAGGTGATAATTGAAGTCTCTTATGAAGTAACTTCTACAGTGGCAACTTGGAAAGTCATCAACTTTTAAAGTCATCTTCACAAAAACAACTTGAAAATCCATTAACTTTTGAAGTCACTTAAAAAAATGACTTCTAAAGTCATCAACTTTAGAAGTTGTTTCATCATACGACTTCAAAAACAACCAAATATTAATTAACTTTTGAAGTCACTTAAGAAATAACGACTTCTAAAGTTGTTGAATTTACAAGTCATTTTCAGATAAGCGACTTCAAAAGAATTTCATTTCGATGAACTTTTAAAGTCACTTATATAAAAACGACTTCAAATTATTGTGACTATAGAAGTCGTTTTCAAGTAAGCAACTTTGAAAGTAAAAAAATTTTAAAAAATTAAAAAATTAATTTTAATAAAAAATTCTTAATTTTTAAAGTTGTTTTTTCATAAACGACTTTAAAAATTCAATTTTTTAAAGTCGTTTTCGAAAAAAACCTTTAAAAGATTGAACTTATAAAGTCATTTTTAAGAAAACAACTTCAAAAGTTTTTTTATTTTTTGCTCCTTCTCCTTGTATACAATGAATAACAAACACCTGATATTCAATCATTGTTTATAAACATTAAGAACCTACATACAATCAATGTTCATCCACTTCTTAATACATAATACTATGAATACATTAAAATACTTCAAGATTCATACATGGGAAACCAATAACCACTACATTCCATCCACAAGTGAGTCTTTTGATACATTATTGGCTATGTATACATTGAATAACAACCATACTATGTACAATCTTTAAAAACATGAAAAACCAAACATCATATACACATTCCAAACCACCATCCACTATAGTGCATCGTCTTCCTTCTTGATACACTGCCACATGTAATTCAATACACTTCATCCACTACAATGCATTGTCTATGACATGCGCATTCACTTCATTTGTAATTCCATGCACATTTTAAGTAACCCTCTCATTCTTCATCTCGTAAAAGTTATATAATTCAACTACCTCATATTCACTTCATGTTCAAACTCCAAATTCACTACATCCGTACTTCTTATTCTCACACTCCAAATTTCCACTCATTCATTGCTTAATATACAATTATATATATTTTTAAAAAAACAATAAAATCTAAAGGAACAAAAACAAGTCAATGAAAAAATACTTTATTATGTATTTCAAGTCCAAGTAGTTACTCCAAGTAATCTAATTGAAACTAATTACATACTCAGCCCATTCATTTCGTATTTCATTGAGATTTACTCTAGAATAACTCTTCTTGTTTGCCTACTCAGCAAGCACAGCAGCCTAAAATAAAACATATTTAATTAAGTTAAACATTTTAGCTAGATCCATAAACATTGCAGAAAAATATAAGACTATGGAAAATAAAAAGTGTTCTACCTTTTTTAAATGGGAGACAAGAGTACAATCGAATATTAGGGTCCCACGCTCCTAATCAGACTATTGTTTAGGGCACTATGCAACAAGGACAGCAAAAAAGAACTCATAATAAGGTCAGTTTAATTATTAATAATAACTTAGAGCAATGAATTGTTTTATATACCTTGACATTCTTCCACATGAATTTTGGTGGTTGTAAAGTCTGGGTCACCGTAGCCCACTCCCACCAAGTCCTACAAATTTAAATTTCAAATGCATTATAGATGAATAAAAAATTACTTATCTACACATAACACATAAAAATAAATAAATGCTTACTTATTTATAATATCCGTGAGAGCGGGGCAGATGTGTGCTCCACAAGAATAAAAAAACAAAGCACGACCACCATGCACATCCAAAACGCACAGCATCTAATGAGACCTACATAGACAGTCATATGGATTGTAATTAATGGAAGTTGACAATCCATAAGTAAAGAATATATTAGCTAGGAAAAATATCCTTAATATGTCTCTTGATTGGCCATTGCTCCATCACTCTAGAAATGATTTGTACATGATTGATTGTCATATTGTCGTTGACGAGACCAAAGATTAACCTAAGGGATCGAGGTGTGTTAGATGGGACTTCCACACTCTTTTGGGTCAGCTGCTATAAAAGATATAAAAAATTTCAGCTAAATAATATAATATTAATCTATGAAGAGGGCCTAATTTATGATGAAAGAAAAACCAAAGACATATACAAGTACCTATTCCATTAGTGTAGCAACTAAAGGTGACACTAGAATGGTGTCCGCTCTCGATGCTTCATTTTGTTGCTAATTAACCATATAGAGTTATTAAACAATTAAGTAGGCCTTTAGCTAAAAAAATATTAATGAGAAAGGTACATAGTATGATAAGATACATACTATGGACTCTATGGGAATGACTAGTGCCTCTGGCCAAGTGAGATGATATGCGACTGCCTCCCCAATGGTTATAATATTTTCCATTTCTAATGGGAATGGTAGGCAAGCATTAGCATTTAAAGCCATGGTAATAGAAACCTGCTTAGTCTATGGTGGCATACTAATTTTGTGCAAAACATTTGATTCATGCTCATAGCATGAACCAAATACCATGATATTTTGATGGGAATCCAAGGCCAACAAGCATTGACCCACCAGCAAATCAAATATGCAATATAGAGGTTGACATATAGAATTATTACAAGTGGACAACGAAAATTTATAGTCTTGTCAATGTATATACCTCATGGGCAGGAATTTCCTTTTCGAGGGGAGGCAGATGTCCTTCATTATCTTCTTCAAATGGGGAATTGTAGCTCACATGTGATGGAGGTACAGCAGGATGTGATTGCTTAGGAGGGGATCAAGGAACAATCATCATACCTCCCTTAAGCAGCTGTCTAAATAAATCACCCTTTATTTTCTCAATGAGCTCATTGTAGGCCTTCTCATCATCTTGAAGTCTAGGTATACGTCCTCCACCAAAGAATTTAGAAGGAACAACACCTCGACCCATGCCCCTAACTCGACTAAGATGGTCCTGCTTATTGTCCATAACCCTATACAGGATATCATCCTTGGTAGCAGTGCTGCTTATAGTTCGTGTAGTAGCGCTTTCTTGGGTAAGAATGTCTTACAAAATTTAATTAGAAAGACATGATCATTTCATGTAATTAATTATAAAAAAATTTATAGATAGGTGGAACCACTTACTATGCACAAACCAATTTATGTAGTAGCTTCATATGCAAACTTGTTGCCAATATAGCCCATTGAATGCTCCATCTTCTAGAGGATGGAGCGATCAATGGGTTCCGTAGTCTTAGCTTTTTTTTGCTATCAAGCAAAGGAACTACAGTTAGAGAACATGCATATAACTATAGTAGCATTAAATTGAATGGGATAAATTTTCATAGATGCTTACTTTGCACTCTTCTAAATGAGCATAGCCCATCCTAGATAGGTGGTGCTACATATTTGTTTCATGCACCTTTCTCCCCCTTGCACTCGTCACCTACACATTTTTACGTGCATGATCAAGTCCACTAATTGCCATGTATAATGTAATTAAAAGAATGAAACATCATTTCTGCACATACCTCAAACTCGACGAAGGTGTGGTTTCATACAAATGCATTCCAATCCTCCTAGTCAATGACATCGGAGTAAATGGAAGGCACCGTGTACGACCTTGACGGCTCGTTGACGGCTCCATTGCTCACCTGCTCCTTGTAAGGCACATGTCTTCTTGACATCCAGCATGTCAAAGGCAAACTGCAAATTAAACACATCAAATTACTATATTTGAAAATTAAGGAAAGTTATAATGTAAATAATACATGTACTTAATGTTTACATACCTTCACCATTTCTCATATTGAATTTTTTGTAAAGGAGGGAACATGTATCCAATCCTCAAATCTGATAGGAACCATGCTTCTTACTGTAGAGCAAAGGAAGCTACTATAAGCAGGGGAATTCTCACCAATCTCTTGCCCTCTACTATTATATTAGACTGTTTCTTTAATTCCCTTCAACTTTCTCTTGATAACCTTTTCTATTGTTGTTCACCCTGTGACCTTTCTTTTTGGAGTAGTGCTCATGTTGGCCTCCTGTTCATGTTCTTCAATGGGGCCTAAATCTTTAGTTTGATGTTCTTCTCGTTCCATCATTACTACAAAGAAACACTCAATGATATTAGAACAAAAAAGGCAATGTAATGAATTTAAAGAAACCAAATTCCATCTAATAATTGAATTGCTAAGTATGTAGGACCTATGGATATCGATCATTAAGTACTATAGAGAGAACAAGTATATGGCTTAAGAAAATGACACTTGATATAGTACTTAAATAAAGAGAAATGCCACAAGATGATGTACATAGACTATGAATGTGACAGGGAGATGAATATGATATAAGCCATGAAAATTCCATAACAAACTAAATGCAATGAGCATGTCGTGGAAATTGACATGCGATAAGCTATGGAAATGCTATCAAAGAAACATATAACAAATAATGAGATAAGCCATGGCATGATGTGATAATACTTAGGCTATAAATTAGTGACCAAAGTATTAAACATGAAACATTGTGACAATTAATGATTATCAAAGTGAAACCTAAATGAACATGGCTAGTGAACAATTATCGTAAGACATGAACTTGAACTAGTAAGAAAACACATTCATGAAGTATCTGGCATGACTAGCTAGGATTGATAGATCCATGATGTGAAAACTAAATTGAAACTATACATCCAAGTAATTAGGTTATGTTATACATGCCTTTGAAAAGAATTAAATGAAAGAATATGGAAAATCAAATCTATAAATGGAAATTCTTAGAAAAACATTGAAAAGCAATGCATGAAAAATTCAAGGAAATGAGAGGATGTAGAATGCACTAGTTTTGGGATAAAAGGAAATATGAAAGGTAATACGACATGTATTGGCATAGTGTTGGCATAAACATGTTAACCAAGTAAATGGATATATATTAGTGCCTTTTTAGGCTTTAAAACCTTAAAATGGACTATATTGTGTCATTAACCACTTCATAAACTCTAGAAATATGAAGCATGCAACTATTGTTGATTAATTCAATCATGCATTTGATAAGGTTCAAGTAGAATCACAAAGATTGGTAGTTAATGCCATTGTTGAACTTTATAAATTCTACTATGTGATGATTTGCATGTTTCATGATTTTGGTTATGAATACTTTAGAAATGGAATTGTCATGTCAAGCACCATGTTTTCCATTTATGTGTGAGATTTCTCTTTTTTTCTTTTGCTTAAAGCTGAGCCATGTGTTTCATATTATGAAATAAATAAGAATCTCTTTCATAGTTATGGATTGCCTATAGGTTGTCCCAAAATTTTTTGGCTGATGTGTAGGTTGACATTGGATTGAATTCATTAACATCTAAAGCACAAACTCATAGTTTTGGCATTGAGAGTAATTTTAAAGCTATGCCACCTATCCTATGAGAGATTGGTCTTGATTTAACTAGGAAAGCAAATTAGAATAAAATGGAAACATGCATTAGAATTACTAGATGTTATTACCAGAAATCTTAATAAAAGAAAAGAGGAAGCAATCAAGCAAACCTGTAAGATTGGCCTTGTCAACTTGGATTTGTCTGAATGAATACCTCCAAAGCTAGGATTTGCACATGAATTACTTAATTCTCTGCAAAAAATGATGAAAATTAATTATTAAGAATAAATCAATCAACAGTAGTAAAGGGACATACACCTCCCCTCACCCACTACTCAAATCCCCCCTCACCTTCGTCGCATCTCTCCCCCCCTCCCCCCTCTCTAGTCCCCACCAAAAACCCCACCCTGCCCCCCACCTCCCCCTCTCCAGCCCCCACCCAAACCCCCACCACACGCCCCTCTCCTATATACCCCACCTCCCCCTCTCTCGGTATTCCCCACCCGAACACCCACCCCGCCCCCCACCTCCCCCTCTCGGTATTCCCCACCAAAAACTCCACCCCGCCCCCACCTCCCCCTCTCTAGTCCCCACCTCCCTGCTCTCGACCCCCACCTAAAACCCCACCCTACCCCCCACCTCCCCCTCTCTAGTCCCCACCCCGACCCCCATCTCACCCCTCTCCAGTCCCCACCCAAACCCCACCACGCCCCCCACCTCCCCCTCTCCCGTATACCCCACCTAAAACCCTACCTTGCCCCCCACCTTCCGCCTCTTTAGTACCCCACCCGAACACACTCCCCTACCCCATCGGAACACGTCCCCCCCTACTTACCACCTTCTCTCCTTGATCTTCTTCCCTAGCTAGCTTCTTTCTTCTCCCTCGATTTTTGTCTGGGGCAAGAAGTCTATTAAATCATGGTTTAAATATATATGAATAAAGAAGTCATGAATATAAAAAATTACTTTAAAAGTTTATACTTTTAAAGTTGTTTTCATATAAAACAACTTTAAAATTTTAGACTTTTGAAGTTGTTTATATCAAAACGACTTTAAAAGTATACACCCTTTTATAAATTTTTCATGTATATTTTGTTTTTCAAAATATATACACTTTTATTGTTAGTACTTCATATATGTTAGTTAATTTTAAATGAAATATATGAAAAAATATATGTTAGTTGATTTTAAATTTTTTTTTTTTATTCACACTATAAGCTTCCAAAGTTTACTTGTGCCACAAAATATGGTGATAACCAAAATTAAAAAATAAAAATATGTGATAACCAAAGTACAAAAACTATAGTAATAAAAGAACATAAGCAAAATAAGATTCTAAATTAATTGTGCGGTGGGAATGTGGGTGTGTTAGCTTAAATTTCCCTGTCCATTTCATGAGCTATATATATATATATATATATGCATGTGTGTGCATGTGAGAGAGAGAGAGAGAGAGAGAGAGAGAGAGAGAGAGAGAGAATGTGGTTCTTATATATATATATATATTAAAGTTTCCTTGACACTAAATTCACATAAGTTACACTTTTATAAATTGTTATTTGATGTACATACACTAAAAGTGTACACTTTTGAAGTCAACATAGGTTCAAGCATATAGTATTTGTGTGTGTGTGTGTGTGTGTGTGTGTGTTTGTAACACCCGAGAAATTTGCACTATTTTTAACAAAAATTGGACATCTTATAGGACATGAACTGTGTTTAATGTTTCACCTTATTTAAAATAGTAAATGAAGGAATTTGTGAGGAAATTGGTACCATTAGATTCTACTTGAAAAATGAAATCCAACGCCTAAAAAATCACCCAAAACGGAGTTCGTATGAAGAAGTTATGGCCGTTTAAAGATCAGGGGCATTTTTGAAATTTAAACAAAAAAACGAAAAAGACGAAAAACGTAGGGGACCGTTTTGATAACGGAACCCCCTGTCGTCTTCCACCTTCAAATCTCTCCAGAAACCCACTTTCACAATTTTTCCAGAGAGATCTGCCACCGCCAAGGGCGGCACCGCCATTGGCAGCACCGCCATAGCAGGGCTATAAAAAGCCCCATCTCCCCTCTCAAAATCACGAGTTTTTTGGCCATTTTGAGACTGGGGTTTCCTAAAAAATCATAAACCCGTCTCAACCCAGTATTTCTGTGTTTTCCGGCAATGGCCAGGCCCAACTCAGGCTGGCCATTCTCCCCATTTCCCCTCTCTTCCCTTTTACGATCTTGCTCGACGTTGGGGTTTTCCCCTTCTTCATAGATTCCGGACAACACAAAATCCCAGCAAGCAGGCGCACCCATAGCGAAAAGGGCTTCCCCAGGCTATAGGTAAGCCCCTCCTTACCTTGTTCCTCTCTGTTTTGCTTTCCCTAGGCCAGATCCATGCCGGATCTAGTCCTTCCCCAACCGGTTTTTCCAGCCGGAGAAGATGAAGCCGGTTCAGCCGGCCTTGCATGAACCAGGCATCCCAAGGACGCCATGCTCCACCTGCTCCTGGGACTGGGTCCATGGGGTGGGTTCCGAGCATACAATAGTGGGTACACAGTCCCAGGTGCGACCTTCAGGTGCGCGCGTGACATAGGGCACGGGTCCTGGCTCGACCAGGATGCACGGGGTGCCCTGAGAGCTGAGACGCGCCATGTTACACCTAAGGTGCGTTCGTGCAATGCCATCCAAGATGCGCATCGCTTGAGCATGCATGTGCGCGTGCAAAACGCGGTCCCTGGCACGGCCTTTGGGCTCGCACGCACGTGAGGCAGTCGCAATTCAACCAGGATGCACAGGTGTCCTAGGAATTGGGACACGCAGACCTAATGAGACTTTAAAGTTTAGATCAAAGGACAAATTATAGAATTTAAATATTGAATAGTAGATCCAGGTCATAGGATCTAGACTGACAATGAATTAGGCAGTTTAACTATTGAATAGTAGATCCACATCATAGGATCTAGCTTGACAATAAATTAGGCAAGGACCCATGGACCCTAAAAGGCAGATCTAGCAATCTAATAGATTGAAATTGATAAGGACTCCTTGTACCCATTCATACCCAGGAGTTTATAAATGAGACCTAGGGACGGGTTGAAGTGATAAAGGACGCGACTCCAGGAGACTTTGAGGTAGGTGCTCTACCGCTATTAGACTTTTAAAAAAGAGCCATGATTGTTTTGAATGCATGTTTTAAGTATAAATTATATGACTTGTTTAGCATGACTTATTTTATGACTTGTTTAGCATATAAATGAACTCAGCATGCATATGATAAATACATTATGCATAGACATGTTTTGCAAACAATTACATATATTGCATGATTTGTGAGCATTGAGTTCTTGAAAAATTGCATGTCCTTGAGGGTTACCAAAAGACACTGGAGTGCCGAGGCCTAGGCAGTTGTGAGGGACTCGAAGAGGACAAGTTTTGAAAAAAGAGAGGTTTTCACTTGTTTGATCGGATTATGATTTGGGCTGATAAGCTCGTGGGCGCTATGCCGAGAGGTTTGGGTTGGCCTCCAGCCTCTACCATTATTAGGTGGATGGGTACCACGCCCAAAAAGGGCATGTCTCTACTTCGACTGCATGTGGTATAGGGGGCTACCACTAGTGTCATGGCACTAGGTCGAAGTGTCATATGTCCCGTGGAGGCATATGACCCTGTGTCCCTAGGTACCCGGGGACCACACGGCGGTGAGGTCGTGGGCATAGTTGGACCCTACGGTTTGAGGATTTACTTGCATTGCATATGGCATGACATGAGGTTGGTCGACCATACCAGATATCCATGAGTTGGATTCAGTTGAGCATCTTATGCATATCATTATGTTTATGATATATGATACTTTCAACTTAAATTATGTTATTCTTTAAGTCGTCAGTATTTCAATTCGACAGTGGTTTTTAATATCGATATTGAACGTGGTTGTTCGAACATGCACATGTTTTTAAGAGCATATGATTTTAAACATAGCATGCATTGCAAACCTAGTAGTGATAGACTCCTACTAAGTATAGTATATACTCACCCTATCCTTAACATTTTTCAGGATAGTTCCATCCACGAGTAGAGGACACCTATGTTAGTCCTACAAGTGAATCAAAAAGGAGACAATTATACATGTAAGTAAACTCTCTACCCTTTGGACATGTATTTGTATTTATTTATAGTTGGGCTATGTGCTGTGACTGGATAGACCTGGGGAAAAACATTTATGATTTCTGAAGTTTTTTTCAAAAGCTACTTTGATTATTGTGACAGCAAATGACACTCGGGGTTTTTAAAATGAGTTTAAAACTAAAGATTTTCTGTTGCATTGCATTGTTTTCAAATCGGGATCCCACCTTAGGAATTTAGATTTTTCATTTAAAAATGCATGAGAAAACCTAAGTCGTCACAATATCATGACAAAAGAGCTAATTAAAATTATAAATATGGAATTAGGGTTCAAGGCTAGGGTTTGAGTTCAAGATTCAAGGTTCAAGGTTAATTAGGTTAGGGTTTTATATACTTAATTTTAAATGAATATATATATGTATTTGATTGACACTAAGCTTCCAAAGTTTACTTGAGTCACAAAATATTGTAAAAAGAATATGTGATAACCAAAGAAGTACAAAAATG
The DNA here is from genome assembly GCA_035236585.1 of Warburgia ugandensis. Lineage (NCBI taxonomy): Eukaryota > Viridiplantae > Streptophyta > Magnoliopsida > Canellales > Canellaceae > Warburgia > Warburgia ugandensis. The sequence continues at coordinate 50,390,589 of CP141127.1, read as the reverse complement.
TAGTCTTAAAAGAACATTAAGCAAAAAAAGATGAACAATTAATTATGATGTGTGTATATTTTTAAAGTCCTTTTAAAAAAATGACTTTAAAAGTCTTAACTTCTAAAGTTGTTTTATTTAAAACAACTTTAAATGTGTTATCTTTTAAAGTCATTTTTAATAAAAATAACTTTAAATGTCTTAACTTTTAATGTCGTTTGTAGTAAAAAATGATTTTAAAAGACTTAACTTTTAAAGTCGTTTTATTGAAAATGACTTCAAAAATATACAATATTTTATAGTTTTTTATAGTTTTTTTAATTCAAAATATATACACCTATTGTGCTAGTACTTCACAATATTTAACGAGCAATATACAATGAAACGACCTTTTTATGATAGTGAACATTGATTCATGCATTCTTTTTATGCATAAGCTCACTATTAATATTGATCCACATAGCTCATGACAAAAGCAGAGCTAAAAATTATAAATATGAAATTATATATATATATATACACATATTACAACTAACTAATATACATATTCCATGTACCCCAAAATATATATTGTTTTCAAACCCAAGCACCTTCCTCATCATTGTCATGCATATAATCCTCATTCTCACCAAGCGTCAATTGATAGGATTGTTTTGGTAATAGAAGGGTAATTGATTTCAGCATCTCTCATTGTCTTCCACATAAAAATCCCTTGGACAGGATGATAAAACTATTGACCATCTCTTATTACGTTCATCTTGTACATAAAATACTTGTTTTGCTTGAGATGCCAAAATAAATTGATCATTTTTATAGCCAATCCTGTTAAGGTCAACCAATGTCAATCCAAGGGCATCAGTTTTGATACTGTTGTGTTCCACCCAATAGCACTTAAACACAACCACAGTTCTAAAAGTATAATCCAAGGCCCATATCTCTCTTATAACCCCATAGTAAATATCATTTACCACTATTGGCCTGTTATCCTTTGAACTTGAAAAGAATGTAGCATTGCCAACTAAGCTAACTCCACTATTCTGTTGCACTCCTGAGCTATCAAGGTCTTTTGTGTAAAAGAGATAACCATTGATGGCATATCAGACATATTTTATTACTCCTAATCGTGGTCCCATTGCCATCCAGCCCAAGGTTTCTGATATATCATTGCCTACTACTTTTCGCTGATCTTGAATCTGTGTATATTAAGTAGGCTTAAGTACGTAAGATTAATATATATACAGCATGTAGTTTTTTAACTTAAGTGGGATTTCTTTCATTTTACCTTCTTACATAGCCAATTATTGAAAGTGCAACAATGCTCAGATTGTAGTCACTTCTATTTCTTTGTGTAACTTGGATTCTTTTCCTTGAGTGCATCCATGTGTTCACTGCATACACACACACACACACACACACAAATTAATAGTGTAATCATGGAAAATATAATTAACCATCAACAATTAAATTTTACATGGGTGCATTCATGCATGACCGACTTACTCAATGTAAGGTTGGACTTCATCAACATTTCCCAACATATAAAGATTCGCCTGGTCTTGTTCTTTATTGTCAACAGTCAATACATGACCACTCAATATGGGTTTGCCAACCTTTGGATCATGAAATGCAACTAATTGTTTCTTTCTTGGGATTCTAATGGCATCCACTCCTGCTAAGTACTCTGTGCAAAACTCCATTGCTTCCTCTACAATATAACATCAAGCTATACACCCCTTTGGCCGGTTGTGATTACATACCCTTTTAAAATTTTCATGTATCTCTCAAACAAATACACCCATTGCAAGTAAACTAGCCCATAGAGTCTAACCTCATCAATGAGGTGCACTGTTAAGTGTAATATGATGTCAAAGAAGGACAATGGGAAGATTGTCTCAAGCTCACATTAAGTTGTCACCGAATGACCTTAAATTTCTTGTAATTTTGAAACATCAACCACCTTCTTGCATAAAGCATTAAAGAAGTAGCAAAATTTTGTAATAGCTCCCCTAACATTGACTAGTAACATAGAATGTATTGCTACAAGTAGTAGTTGTTGCATCAATGCATGGCAATCGTGGATGTCATCCCCAAAATTTTTAGCTTTTCCATGGAAATAATGGTTTTAAAGTTCAAAGAGTAGCCGTCTAGGACTTTGAGCTCGAACAAGGTTTTACACATTATTGTCCTCTCCTCTCTATCAAGAGTATAATTTGCCTTAAGCAGGCATGTTCCTCAATTGCTCTTATCCTCAGGGTGCAACCTCCTCTTCAAACTCATGTTGAAAAGATCCATTTGAGCTACAAGTCTATCCTTTGTTTTTCCTAGGATATTAAGCAAGGTACCGGTGAAACTTTCACACGCATTCTTCTCAATGTGCATGATATCAAACACATGGCACATATGCAGTGATTTCTAGTATGGCAGATGAAAAAATATTGATTTATTCTTCCAACAACTTCTACAATTAATTTCACATGCATGTTTACTTAATTTCTTCGTATTCTTTCCCCACAAGATATTAATATTTTCAACCTACACCAATACCTAATGTCCTATCAACATCTTTGGAGGTATCCTTATCTTTACACTCTTGTTAAATTCTCCCTTCTTAGAATGATATGGATGGTCTCTATGCAACCATCTTCTATGCCCAAGGAAAATCGTTTTCCTACTATGTTTAAGTTGCATAACACATGTTTGATCACTACAAATAAGACAAGTATTGTATCCTTTCACAGTGCATCTAGACAAATTATTGTATGCAGGGAAGTCCCTTATTGTCCACAACAATATAGGCTTTAGGGTGAATGACTCTTTCCTATATGTGTCGTATACTTCAATGCCTCCATCCCATAATGTCTCAAGATCATCTATCAAGGGGGACAAGTACACGTAAATGTCATTCCCTGGTTGCTTTGGACCTGATATCAACATAATTAGCATCATGGACTTTCCCTTCATACATAGAGACGATGGAAGGTTGTAACAAAGTAATATAATAGGCCAACAACTATAGCTGCTACTCATAGAACCATGAGGATTAATCCCATCTGCAGATAATGCTAAACATAGGTTTCTAGGTTCTTCACCAAAATTAAGGCACATGAAGTCTATGAGTTTCCATGCTGAGCTGTCTGCTGGATGGCTTGAAAAGCTATAAGCTACTCTATCATTGGCATGCGACACTAATTTCTTTACTGTTTTTGTTATACGAAACATTCTTTTGAACCTTGGAATAGGGGGAAAGTACCATAGAACCTTTGTAGGAATGCTTATAACTGTCTCAGTTGAATTCTTCTTTTACTTCCATCTTGACTATCCACAAGTTGGCATATAGTTTTATCCTTGTGCTCCTTCCTATACAAGATGCAATCATTGGGACACGCATGTATCTTCTCATACTTCAACCCTAGTAAAACCATGGTTTTTTTGGCTCCCATGTGGACCTCACCAATTTATTATCCTTCGGTAGAATCTTACCCACTACTTTCAAGACTTCTATAAAACCTTGATCTGAAAAACCAAATCTTGATTCCACATTGTAAAGTTCTACCATTGCAGATAGCTTAGTATAATCTTTACACTTAGGGTACAATGGTTGATCATCTTCCTCTAATATAGCATGAAATTGTTCAGGGTCATCCTGGAAGTCATCGTGTGCATCCCTAAATATTGGTATAGCTATACTACTCTCTCTAATACTTTCTACAATATCTTGATCAGGCCTTGTCGAACGCCTATGCAAAAGTTCTTCTCCATGCCAAATCCATGGGTGGTAGCTTTCATCGATTCCATTAAAGCGCAAGTGTTCTCTCAATACCCCTACAATTACCTTTTTCAAGTTTTTACATTTTGAGCATGGACAACAAATGCAATTATGATCAACACCTGCCCTAAGTGCAAACTCTATGAGATTTTCTGTACCCTTCTCACATTCTTTCAATATCCTTATCACAAACATCTAAGCATATTTGTCCATTATCATAAGAAATCGAAGCAAATTTGCATAGAGACTTGTAAGACATAAAAAGATTAGGTCATTTTAACAAATATTAGATATATATTAATTAGAAGTATTCAAAATAATAACATTTAGTGAAAATTTTCAATTAACAACAACAAAAAGGCAGATTATGATAGACACATTGATGAATAAAATCAACTTCTAAAAGAACAATTTCTAACCCACAACCTTGTAAAAATTCTTCAAATAAGCATACTATTTATGAGACAAACATAGAGATACTAGTCAACACTCAAAAATCAATATTGACCCTGAATTTGTTGATGTAATTCCAATTCACACAGGTAGGATTTGGTTTGGAATAGGCAAATAGAAGTCTAGTTTAGTTTTTATGCACAAATAATAAATAGAGAGTGCAAAGCAAAAATCAACGAAATAATTCTTAAAATAGAAGAACAATTAAAGTCGTTTTAAGAAAAATGACTTTAAAAGTACACACTTTTAAAGCTGTTTTAAACAAAACAACTTTAACACTATAGACTTTTAAAGTCATTTCAAACAAAATAACTTTAATAGTGTAGACTTTTAAAGTCGTTTGGTTTAAAATGACTTTAATAATCTTTAAATTTTCACTTGAATTTTTTATTTATTTACCTTTTTTTCATTACAAATTTACATAAATACACAATGAAATTGATTTTACAATACAATCATATGCATATATATAAACAAATACATCAACAAGGAAATCAAATTATTTTTTATTACACCCAATGTTACATATATATCAAAGTATTACATATTATTTGATCTTGGTAGCCAAGATCAAATAACGAATCTGCTCTTTTTCATCAAAATCTGGCCTAGTATTTTGGTGACACCAATCTTTTTCTTCAAAAGAGGCCAAAAGTTTATGTTATAACCACCCTTTTCATCAAACCCTAATTTTGGGTGAGAACCACAAATCATGTTATTCTCCCTTTCTTCAACAGTGAGGCTTGGGAGAGAAGTAAATTTTCAATGAAATCATATGATATTGGAGAAATCAGGATGGTCAAACAGATTCTTTAACCCCATGATATGTAGTGTGAAAACCCATATGCTCTACAAAATAAAAACACAAAAAAGTTAGTAACAAGAAAAAAAATATTCGTGTGATTTAAAAGAAGTTGGTTTACTTATGATTTTTTCCATGACACAAATAGTCAAAATATAAAAATGAAAAGTAAGAAGGGTAAAAGAAAGTCGCATAGGGCCCAAAAGAAGAAGCCACCATGCCAAAACTGTGAGAAGAAGAAGATAAAGGAAAAAATGTACTTTGACAACTATTTATAAAATATCGAAGACTTCAAAAGCCATTTAGTGATAAACGACATTGAAAATATATAACTTTTGAAGTTGCTTAGCACTAAATGACTTTAAAACTGAAGGACTTTTAAAGTCCATTCCACTAAGTAAAATACTTTTGCCAAATTTACCGCAATACTTTTCAAGTCGCTTCCTTAAAACGACTTCAAAAGTTATGCATTTTTAAAGTCATTTTTCTAAAAATGACTTCAAATAGTTTTAAAATTTTCAAATGAAAAATATATCTATTTAGCTTCTATACATTACAAATTTACATAAATACACAATGAAACTAATTTTACAACGCAATCATGTGTGTGTGTGTGTGTGTGAAAACAAACACATCAACAAGGAAATTAAATTATTTTTTTATTACATCCAATCTTACATATATATCAAAATGTTACATATTTTCAGATCTTGTCAGCTAAGATCAAATAGAGAATCGGCTCTTTTCATCAAAATTTGGCCTAGTATTTAACTAACACCACTCCTTTTCATCAAAATAGGCCAAAAGTTGATGGTATAACCACCACTCTTCATCAAACCCTAATTTGGGTGAGAACCACAAATCATATTGTTCTCCCTTTCTCCAATAATGAGGCTTGAGAGAGAAGTAGCATTTTCAATGAAATCATACGATTTTAGTGAAATTAGGATGATCAAACAGATTCTTTAACCTCATGATATGTAGTGTGAAAACCCACATGATCTACAAAATAAATAAATAATAGAAAAGTTAGTAACAAGAAAAGAAATATTCGTGATTTGAAAGATGTTGTGGTTTACTTATAGTTTTTTCCATAACACAAACAGTCAAAATATAAAAATGAAAAGTAAGAAGGGAAGAAGAGAGTAGTATGAGGCCCAAAAACAAAGTCGTCATGCCAAAATCATGAGAAGAAGAAGATAAAGAAAAAAACGTACTTTGACAGCTTATTTATAAACCATTGAAGACTTTAAAAGTCATTTAGTGATAAATGACTTTGAAAATATATAACTTTTGAAGTCGCTTAGAACTAAATGACTTTAAAAGTCTATTCTCCCTAAATAAAATATTCCTACCAAATTTATCACCATACTTTTCAAGTTGCTTCCTTAAAACGACTTCAAAAAGGACTTTAAAAGTTATGAACTTTTGAAGTTGTTTTTATAAAAACGACTTTAAAAGTTCTACCCGTGAAAAATTCTCTCATCGTGCCAATTTTTTTAAGTTGCTTAAGCTTAAATGTCTTCTTATGTTTATATTTTTAAAGTTGTTTATTTTTAAATGACTTCTAAAATATTTATAAAGTTGGCAGTCGTATAAGCGACTTCTTTATGACGAGTTTAAAACCCTCCTGTGTAGTAGTTCTAATCCTGAAAATTCATCAATTTATGGTTAGATGATAACAATTTTCAAATGATATATTTTCCAAATAAGTTTCTAAATAATAGCCTAAAAATATATCAAATGTCATGCTAAATGAGAGTAATTTATACAAAAATGAACACTTAACATAAAACTATACACACTCAATGTGAGAATAGATGCCTTCCGTGATAAGGGGCTCCCCATGCTTGAGTTAGAAGTCTTTGGGCTACTTAGAAACAAATAAGACTTAGGAGCTACTTGCAAACTCTAGTTTAAGTGCTCATCACAAACCGGATCCTCTACTACCTGTCCATATTTTCTTCATAAAAGAACATGAACGATACTTGCAATATCCTGATATGAGTAAGGATGTATTATCCAATTTTGGGTAGTCCTAGAAAGGAATCACGCTGTCTCATGTCCATCGGCCATGAACGATACTTACAGTATCCTGATATGAGTAAGGATGTAATATCCACTTTTGTGCAGTCCTAGAAAAGACTCATGCTATCGCATGTCCATCGGCCCCTGTTACGTTCCTTACAGACCCCACTAGTTGAGGGACGTAGTGTGCCAAAAGCCTTTGGTAGCCTGGGTGTTCCAACTCTACGTTTAATCTGGGTTTAGAACTGACTTTTATCAGCTGATCGCTGCACCAGAATCTGCAAAATATACGATGAATTGTATTTCTTTCCACGAGAGTAAAACCAACAGCCAAAGCCCACCATTCCTCCCCATAAATAACCTCTATAAAGATTGATACTTCAGCTTTATCTAGACAAACCCCTACGATCATTGGATCAACTGGAGCAAACAGTACAAGCTGAACTGATTGGTTGGACCTACCAGTAGAAACCTGATCATATGTTGTCCAAAAGAATCTATCAACATCCAATTAAACGAGTTGTCTTAGAAAAGTAAAAGCATAACACATGATCGCGGTTATTCTTAGTTACCTCCCTTGATATTTGGAGAAGTGACTCCCTCGTTTCCCCGTCTCTCTATTTTGATAGGGCCACATAACCTCTAGGTCTACGACGATACCCAGATATCTTCTCTCTTTCTAGGATGGTTCCAACATAACCTCTCTATGTAAGATAAGTCCCCACATGTCGTGTCTCTTTCTCTGTAGGAAGGGACCCACATAACCTCTTTATTTAATATGAGACCCCACGTTTAATCTCTGTTTAAAGACGAGAGGTCAACATAAACTCTCTATCTAAGATGAGACTCCACATATTTTCTCTCTATAATCATGAATGGAAAAGGAGTGGCAATATCAAATTGCAAATCTACAAACGATCCCCAATGCGTGATCCCCTCGCACCCTTCATACTATATTGCTATTCTAATAAGCAAACATTTGATCATCTGGTTTTCCTTTCTGCGTAACTCAAGATACATAACAACGGCGATGGATACGGGAAGGGAAGTGGTTGCCACTTTCCATACAAACAGGAAATTCCGGACGCCTCTTCCACCCCTCCCTGTTTTTCATTTTCTCGAATTATTCTCCCAGATAGAAATTTCGATTTTTGATGGATCGATCGACAGAATAAGAGGAAGAGATGTAGAGCAACGTCTGGTTGCTAATCGAAAACGGAAAAAAAAAAAAAAACTCAAAAAAAATGGGAAAAAAATGCTTTTTTGCTGATGCGAAATTAAAAAAAAGAAAAAGAAAAGGAGAAACAGGATACCCAATTGCCTGCATTCACCATCTCTCTATCTCCGATCAATTTTTCGGGCGGTCGGCGGTGGTGTTTGCAGGAGCTATCTTCTTCTTCTTCAGTGCAAAGCATTTTTTGTTTACGGAGAGAGAGAGAGAATAGATGGGGTTGGTAAATTGATAAATCTGACAGAATTATTGGATAAATCGGTTTTCTTTGTGGGTGCTTATATCAATCAAAAGGGTATTTCTAGAGGTTAACGATGCGGCACAATTTCTTCACCACGATGCGTAGCCTGAAAATCGTCCATGGCTGCAAGGGAGCGGCCAAGTTCATGCCCTAAATGCTGCCGGCATAGGCATTCATCATGCTGGAGAAAAGCCCTCTCAAGATAGGCAACACATTCCCAGAACAAAATCCATCCAATATCACAACAGAACCAATTCAGCTTCTCAAATTGAAGACATTTTCCTTCCTTACAGGTTTCCTGATGGCGATCTCGTTGAACCTCCAATGGAATCTCACCTTAAATTCGTCGATTTCATTGAAACCCTTGCTAATGTGTACCGCCGCCTCGAGAATTGTGGCTCTGGGGAGGAAAATTCCGGGCTTTATCTTGAGCAATATATGATTTTCGGTGGAATTTCAGATCCCAAATTGCTCTATCGGACCCTTCGATCTGTTCGCCAGCATGCTTACAATGTCCATTCTAAGGTAGTTTCTGCGGCTTGGCTTCGGTTCGAGCGGAGGGAAGACGAACTTGATGGTTATTCTTCCACTGACTGCGGTGGGCGAATGATGGAATGCCCGAAATCCACGCTTGTTTCCGGGTCTAACCGGATACTGTTTATGACCCTTGCCCTTGCCGCAGTGTTTCGGATGATGACGTTGAGGATATGTTACAAGAAGAATGCTCGACATCTGCCGACAAGGGTGATATTGCATTTTGCATTGGTGATGAAGAGGTGATCTGTATTAGGCATAGGATGGCAGCACTTTCCACGCCCTTTCGGTTAATGTTGTATCGTTGCTTTAAGGAATCGCGGAGGGAAAAGATAAAACTTCACGCAAAATGGAATATCCGTGAGCGGAATGCAAGCAGTAGAGGTGTTTAGCGGAACAGGTAGATTAGATGCTTTCCCTCCGTATATCGTGTTGGAGCTCCTCTCATTTACTAACAAGTTCTGTTGCGAGGGTATGAAGTCAATATGTGACGTGCATTTGGCGTCGCTTGTTTGTTGTATGGATGATGCATTGGTACTAGTCGAGTATGGATTGGAGGAGAGTGCATACCTTCTGGTGGCGTCATGCTTACAAGTCTTCCTAAGAGAGCTGCCAAGTTCTTTGTACAATCCATATGTTTCAAAATTGCTTTGTAGTGGTGAGGGTCCAAAAAGGTTAAGTGCAGTTGGGCATGCATCTTTCATGTTGTATTACTTTCTAAGCCATGTCGCCATGGAGGAGGATATGAGATCGAACACTGGTGATATTGCTCGAGAGATTGGGAGAATCTGCAGTGTCTGACTGGCAGAAACAGCTAGCTTCACACCTACTGGGTCGTGTTATGCTCGAGAGGAAAGAGTACAAGGATGCTCAGCATTGGTTTGAGGCAGCTGCCGAGGCAGGACATGTTTATTCATTGGCGGGTGTTGCAAGGACCAAGTACAAGCGTGGGCATAAGTATTCAGCATATAAGCAGGCCCGCAGCTTGATCTCATACTTTAAACCAGTTGGATGGATGTACCAAGAGCGCTCCCTATATTGTATTGGAAAGGAAAAGTTGTTGGACTTGAATACTGCAACTGAGATCGATCCAATTCTCTCGTATCCATACAAGTATAGGGCTGTTGCGATGATGGACAATAATAAGATTTGCGCTGCGATCTCAGAGATTAATAAGATACTTGGATTCAAGGTTTCTCCCGACTGCCTTGAATTACGTGCCTGGTTTTCTCTTGTTATTGAAGATTATGAAGGAGCTCTGCGGGATATAAGGGCACTGCTGACTTTGGATCCAAATTATATGATGTACAATGGGAAGTTGCATGCTGACCAGCTGATCGAACTTTTTCGGCAACATGTTCAGCAGTGGAATATGGGTGACTGCTAGGCCCAACTTTATGACCGATGGTCCTCTATGGATGACATCGGATCTCTAGCTGTTGTCCATCAGAAGCTAGCCACTGAACCCAAACAGAGCCTTTTATGATTTCTATGAGGACCCAGATTTTTTAAATACATTTTGTAATACATTTTTCAAAGACAGGGCCCTTAAGGGTAAAACTTTTTTGCAAACAATGCAGCAGAAATTCTTTTCTTTTTAATACGTTTGCAACAAACTTAAGTCTCACCTCAATATACATAATACACATAGACATTTTTGTATAAAATAAAATTTTATTGAATACCAAGAATCATCCAGTAGTTCACTCTTACACAGCCCATGTATTATAATTACAAATTATTATCCAAATTACATAATCCAAATTTCAAACCTCACCTTACATTAAAAACTCTCAATACAATACAATGCTCTCAAATAAAAATTATATGTCTTCAAGGGACATACCTTGACTGATTATTCTCTTCAAGTCTTCTACCATCTTGAGCTCCTAATTCTCCTTCTCTGTTTTTGAGATATTGTAAACATTCAAACATTTACAATATCTCAACAAGCTATGCTTGGTAAGGGATACAAAAATATACTACTTTACTAATATAAGAATACATACCTTAGTCATTATTCCATCATGGTTATCTACTCATGAGTTATCCCAACATAGAGTATATACGTTATTTATGTAGTATAGAATAAATCCGTTAAAACAGTGAAAATTGCTCAAAACTTGTTCTTTCCCTTGGCTATACTTCCATTTAGAAGATCAGTATTCAGCCAATTCTCATACAAGGATTTTCTTTCCAGAAACTCATGTAGTGGCATCACATTATGTCATGGCATTACACTATGCCTATCATATGTTCATCATAATGCAAAATACTTCAGGACTACTATCCCATAGTCTCAATCCGTACAGCACGCCTAGATAACAGCATAATCATCCACTAATACCAATTGTGGAAATAACAACTCCACGTCTGCATGGGGATGACCATGGCTATCATAATGGCTACCTTCCCATGATTGCCCCACCCAACATTTAGCCTCTCTTTGGGCATGGTATTCATCATATAAATTTCAGGAAGCAGGTGGTCAAACCCTCATAACTTCCCTAGCATAGCATCCTTAATCCTAGTACTGTGTAAAACAAAATCATAAGCCACCATACATGCATGTAAAATACATTGTACATATCAAACGGTGTATCTGTTTAACTAACGATGGAATATTTTCTATGCCCTATTCTCAGGGTTTTCCTTAGTCTACAAATCTCATTACTTTCATCTCTTTTGATTTGATCATTAGATTTGATCAGTTGAATTGGATCATAGGGTTGGATTACTTAGTTGGATCATATGATTGGATCATGAATATGCTAAGGTACCAAGTATACTTATATCATGAAGGTCTATAATTCTAGACAGAAGATCATGTATGTATACACATGAATCTTTAATACATTCTTGTACATCTACCTACCTCAAAGTGGTATCATGTCTTGATCCATGCATCTCAAGTGGTATTTACTCCATATTGTCCATCATGATCTTGATTCATACATCTGTCAAACCATATGTATAAAATTATTCTTCTATACAAGTATTCTTTCTATATGTATTTGGGTTATCCTATGAGAGATGCCCTAACTTTCCTTGAATCATATATGATTAAAGTTTCAAATCTTCTAAGTTCACAATCTACACTATAAGTAAAATCATACAAAAACACTACAATCTACATTATATTTATTTTCTTTTTGTTTGTGATCTTTCAAGATCTCTCTTGGATCTTGTTTGATCTTCCTTATCTTATTTACAATTTTTATTAGGATTAGATAATTTACTAACCTTTTATGCTCTTATTATTATTACTCAACTAGTTAATGTTTTACTAGTTGAGGATAGCTTATTTCATCCTAAGTTTAGACATCTCCTCTTTTGTCAAATTGCCTAAGGCTTACTAGTTGAATGGTTGAACACAAAGTGGTTACTTCAATCCTCATGTAAGGATGCGTTTAGACCTCGCAAACGTCAACGGAAGGTGAGGGAAGAGTGAGGCTCTGTTAAAGAACCCCCTTAACCACCATGTTCATCATCCACTAGAGTGGCCTTAGCTTAACCTTTCATAAGGTTCCTACGAGCATTATAACCCTAAGTACTCTTTCTAATTGATTTTAGTTAAATCTATGAACATTTAAATGTCATTCATGGAGTTTCATTATTCACCTAATTTGGGCTAAGGAAATGATATTCCTTATATTATCCTACTAACTATAGCCCTTAGTATCATTAAGTCCATGTCATTCATTCCATGTAAATGTCCTTCAACTCTAATTTCATTTAATTACATTTTCAATGTAATTTTCATCACATAAGTTGTAAAGCATAAATAAATAAATCTACTAAGCAATAAATGACAATTATAATAACATTTAATAATTTAAATGAAAATCTAACATGCCATAACTATTCATGATGATCCAATGGTCATCATTCATCTTTCATCTCTTTTAGGGTTTAGATCTTGATCTTTTTATTTTCCTTTAATTCTAATACTTCTTCTTGATGTGATTTCATTATTAGATCATTGATGCATCTCATTAAATGATCTGATCTTTCTTGATCCAATCGATCAAGAAGAACTTAAGTCTTTTTATCCAATTTGAGGGCATAGATCTTAATCTATCCCAAATCATCATCATCTAATCCATAGATCCATATGATATTAACTTCATATCTTCATCCAAAACTATCCATACTGTCCAATCATCCTTTATCAACTAGATCAAGGAGATTATCATTCATTTTTATGGATCTTACTACTTTTAAGGCTAGATCTCTTAATTAATCATAGATCAGTCACTTATAACCATTGATTCCATGCCTCATAGTCATAAGATCATCAGTGAATTAGAATTATAGAGTTTGATCATTCCAAATTTAACTAATCATTAAAATTAGCAATACTTTTCTTCATTATCAAAATAGAACATATTTCAAAACATAAAATTTCTAAGTTCAGTAGGTTCTACTCATCAAAAGGAATCCAACCCAACTTTTAGATCTCAATTTGGAGTTAAATTGAGATCAGAATTGGGATTTTAACATTTCAGCCCATTTTAAAGGTTGAATTTTAATTTTACTGTTTTTGTTGATTTACTTGATCTAGAAACCCAAAAATTTTATTGTGATTATGATTCTTAAGGTTTTGGGATCCTCTGAATCCATCCATTAGTTCATATTTCAATTTTGGATCATCTTGATCATGATCCAAGGTTGTTCTATGGATTTTTGTTATAATCTCAAACAAATATAATTTAAAACATACATTCCATGAGTTCCGTAGCTTACAAAAGTGACAAGGAATCTACAGAAAGTTTTAAATCTAAAATCATAGTTATATTGAGCTCTTAATTGAAAAAATAAAGTTTCAGTTCAAAATTGGACGGCCCATATCAATTCTGGGCTTACGAGTGCAGGGACAACTAGCAACCAGCACCCGTTATCATCTATTCTAAGCGGTTGGGTGGAGGTGATTGACCATAGGCGAGACGGTCCAAATCTGGACCGTCGGATCACCCACCGCCAGATCTCCTCCATCCTTAACATCCAACGGCTCAAATTTCATCTCCTGAGGTTTTGGGGCCCCAAGAATCCATCCAACGGCTTAGAGATTTCATCTAAGCCATCCAAGCTAGTGGATCTCAACCTTGTTGCCGAATCCATTGTCTCCGAAGGATCAACGCCCAGGGAGATCTCCTGGAGGCTAGAAAACACAACCTAAATACCAGAATAGAAAGAGGGGAGGGAGATGCACCTACCTTGAGTGTTCAGAGTTCGAAAACTTGGTTGAAAAATAAGAAAATCCGCACCTGATTATAAGTCACCGAAGCTATTGTTTTCTGATGATTTGGCCAGTGAATATTCCACTAATCATTGTAAAAGTATAAGGCTTATGTGTATTTGGATGTGTTGAACCTTTTTTACGGAATGGATTAAGGTTTCAACGGTCCAAAGTGGACGTATAATTGAAAAACCATAGCAAGGTGAAAACCTTGCTCATCTGGGACGACGCATCTATAGACACGCTCGATGGATCAAGGGGAATATTCTCTCGGGTGCATCTGTGGACGCACTAACAAAAGGAAATAAAGAGCGAAAAAGGAGGAAGAAAAGAGAGAGAAGGGGAAGGAGTTTTGAGCTGAAATTTTGGGAGAGGCTAGGGAATTTCATTGTGAATTTTGTGAACATTTTTAGGAATTTTTTTCTGAGGTATTTATAAGCATTTTGGTTGTTTTTCATGATTATGCTTAATTAGTATGTTTTATTTCTTTTTATTTTTCAATGTTCATTGGATTCCCACTACCACCTCCTACTCCACTAGTAGGTGGTAGTTGTTTGACTCATGATTACATATTTTGTGGCCATTGGATTCCTTTGTGGGTTCCTTGGGGGCCCCACGTGTGTGAAAAGACCATTTTGTCCTTTTAATTCCAAAAATGGAGAAAAATGGTGTTTATTCCCATGAACTCAGAATTGAGCGTACTTAGTGGCGTTAGATTTGTATTTCTGAGTACATTCCAAATTTTTATGTCTTAGGTCTCGGTTATGAGTAAAATTATCATTTTACCCTTTTTTCATAAAAATGTAGAAAAATGAGGATTTGTCACTCTAATTCAAAATTTGTGGTGCTTACAGTCATTCTGAAGGGTTCATTGAGTATGTTTTCAATTATACATGTCTTATCCTTCGATTAAACTTCTATGAGAAGTGCATTTTTAATAACCCTAATATTCAGTCTGATTTTTCCTTGAAATTCTCAAATTCATTATTTATTCAATTTCATTACAAAAGTTAGGGGTGTTACAATCTACCCCTCTTACAAAAATTTCGTCCTCGAAATTTCTAATTTACAACTACTCAAACAACCTAGGATAAAACTTTTTCATTTCCTCTTCTAATTCCCAGGTAGCTTCTTCGACTGTATGATGTTGCTATAATACCTTGACTAAAGGGATAGATTTAGTCCTCAAGTGTTGCTCTTTCCTATCGAGGATCTGTATTGCCCTTTCTTTAAAGGTTAAGTCTATGTTCAACACCTCTGGTATCCTTTGGAGCACATGAGTCTCATCTAGAATGTATTTCCATAATATGGATACGTGAAATACATTGTGCACTTCTGAGAGTTGGGGTGGTAGGGCTAATTTGTAAGCCACGAAACCAACCCTTTCCAGAATTTCAAATGGACCAATATATCTTGGACTAAGTTTACCCTTACTTTCGAACCTCCTTACCCCTTAACTAGTGAAATCTTCAAAAACATGTGGTCACCTACTTCAAATTCCAGGGTTCGGTGTCTTTTATTAGCATAACTTTTCATATGACTATGAGCGGCCAACAATCTTTTCTTTATTATTCTCACCTTGTTTGTACATTGTTCCACTAGTTCTAATTTTATCAACTTCCTCTCTCCCGTGTCATCCCAACAAGTTGGTGATCGACATAGTTGTCCATATAATGCTTCATATGGTGCCATATCGATACTTGCATGAAAACTGTTGTTATACACAAACTCCAACAGTGGAAGATGTTCATCCCAACTTCCTCTCCAATCTAGTGCACAAGCCCTTAGCATATCTTCTAAGGTTTGAATGGTTCGTTCTGACTGACCATTAGTTTGGGGATGAAAGGCCGTACTAAACTTTAGTGATGTCCCCAATGCCTATTGCATGCTCTTCCAGCTTCTAGAGGTAAACCTTCCATCTCAATTGGAGATGATGGAGAGTGAGATCCCATGAAGACTGACTATTTCTCTTACATATAACTGGGCTAGACTATCTAGAAATTGGTTTTGTTTGATCAGAAGGAAGTGTGCCAACTTGGTTAACCTGTCAACTATTGCCCAAATCATATCATGACTTGCTCGAGTCCTTGGAAACCCTATGACAAAGTCCATGGTGATATGTTCTCATTTGCATTCTGGTAGTTCCAGGGTTTGTAGTAATCTAGCTGGCCTTTGATGTTCAGCCTTCACTTGCTAGCAAGTTAAGCACTTAGCCACACATTCCCCATTATCTCTCTTCATACTTCCCACCAGAAATTTCTTTTTAAATCTTGGTACATTTTTGTTCCTCCAGAGTGTATAGAAAATTTGGATTTATGGGCTTCTTGTCGTAGTGCTTTTCTCAAACTCGAGGAAACCACAAGTTTTCCTTGGAACTAAATACCCCCGTCTGAGTCTCTACTAACCCCTGTCTTTTCACACATTTCTTAGATTGCTATATCCTCTTCTTGGGCCTTTAGGATTTGTTCAACAAAAGCTGACTTAATGGTGACATTAGCCAACATTGCTTTTGTATATCTATTTAGTGCATCAGCCACTACATTAGCCTTTCCAGGATGGTATTGAATCACAAAATCATAATCCTTAAGATATTCCATACACCGTCTTTGTCTCATATTCAGATTAGATTGGGTGAAAATATACTTGAGGCTCTTGTGATCAGTGAATACATTGAATATCTCCCCATACAAGTAATGTCGCCAAATTTTTAAGGCAAACACTACTGTTGCAAGTTCTAGGTCGTGTACCAGGTAGTTCATTTCATGTTTCTTTAGTTGTAGTGAAGCATAAGCAATGACCTTCCCATTTTGCATCAGTACACTTTCTAACCCTTTCCCTGAAGCATCACAGTATATCTCATAAACTCCACTCCCAGATGGTAAGGACAATACTAGTGTTGCAGTTAATCTCCTTTTTAACTCTTGAAAACTCCTTTCACATTCATCAGTCCAAGTAAACTGTACTCTTTTTCTAGTCAAAGAAGTCAAAGGAAAAGCTATATGGGGAAATCCTTAGATAAATCTATGATAATATCTGGCTAACCCTAGAAAACATCGTATTTCAATTACTATCTTTGGTTGTTCCCAATTTATTACTACTTCTACCTTGGTTGGGTCCACCTCTACTCCAATCTGGGAAATCACATGCCTTAGAAAGTTGACTTTTTTCAACCAAAATTCACACTTAGTAATTTTTTTGAATAGTTTGTGTCTTCTAAGTGTGTTTAATACAATTCGTAAATGTTCCTGATGTTCCCGTATACTAGTAGAATAAATTAGTATATCGTTGATGAATACGATTACAAATTTATCTAGAAATTCCTTGAAAATTCTATTCATCAAGTCCATAAATACAATAGGAGCATTGGTTAATCCAAAAGCCATCACCAAAAATTCATAATGTCCATACCAGGTTCTGAATGCAGTTTTGGGGTATATCTAAGGTCAATTTTGGAAAAGACCTTAGCAGATTGGAGTTGATCAAAGAGATCATCAATGCGAGGCAAAGGGTATCTATTTTTTTATTGTCACATTGTTCAACATCCGATAATTGATACATAACCTCATAGACCCATCTTTCTTTTTCACAAATATCATTGGTGCTCTCCATGGTGAACTACTTGGTCGAATAAACCCTTTGTCCAACAATTCTTGCAGTTAGTTCTTCAATTCCCTTAACTCAGCTGGGGCCATTCTATAGGGTGTTTTAGAAATTGGAGTTGTACCAGGAATTACTTCAATGGTAAACACAATTTCCTCATTGGGTGGTAAACCTAGGAGTTCTTCAAGAAATACATCTTGGAATTCCCTAACTATGTCGATTTCTTCTATCTTGGGCTGTTCAACATTCAAAGCAACTACAGTTACTAAAAATGCCTAACATACCTTGGACACATATTTGGCAGCCTTCATAGCAGATATGATCAATTTGTCTGAGCCATTTGGTTTTCCATGTAATACTAGCATTCCTTCTCCTAGTATGTTAAAAGTGATTTTCTTTTTACGGTAGTCCATAATTACCCCATATTTTGCTAGCCAATCCATACCCAATATTATGTCAAAATCTACCATGTTTAGTAAAATGAGGTCTATACCCATTCTTTTCCCCTATACTTCAATAGGTACATCTTGAAGATATTCTTGTAATCTAACTATTTTTCCCACTAGTGTCATCACATCCAAACCGAATCCCAATTTCTCCACTATCAATTGTATACTAGATGTAAATACACATGATATGAAAGAATGGGTAGATCTAGAATCAAACAGTACTTTGGCATGGTGATTAGATACTAGCAATGTACCTTCAATAATTGCATTAGATGTACCAACCTCTCCGTCAATAATGGCTAACAACCTTCCTTGATGACGTAGTACATTCTCAAGCTTTGCACCCTTAACTGTCAAGGGTTTGTTGCAATTATTAGAGAAATGCCTTAACTCGTCGCATTTGTGAGTGGGGCATGGTTTTCGTTTAGCTTGATTTCCCTGATGGCTAGAAGGCCTGAAATTGTTTGGCGATCTCTTGCCCTTCTTGAAGGGTTTTTGATGATAATTTCCCCCTTCTCCATGTTTGGTGAATTGATTTCTCTTATAGTCTTCTTCAAATTTAGAAACCATTTTGACACACTCGCTCATAGTTGTAGGTTTGGTTCCTAGCACCTTCGTCCTTAGCCTTAGGTGTAACCCTTCCATAAAACAATCCACCGTATGCCTTTCAGTGTCACATATATGGCTTGCAAACCTCTTCAATTGAATGAACTTATTTTCATAATCAACAACTAAAAGGTTTCCTTGTCGTAGATCTAGGAACTCCTCCTTTCGAACTTGCACATGGACTAGGAAATATATTTTCATTAAAAATTTCCTTAAACTTTTCCTGTGGGATTTCTTTAGGATTGGAAAAGAAATTCCTTTGTGCTAACTTCTACTAAAAAGCTGCTTCTTGCTTCAATATATATGTGGCCAACTTGACCTTTAGATTCTCCAGAGTTCTCAATACACTGGAGGTCTTCTCTACTTCATAGATCCATTCTTCAGTTTTCTCGGCATCACCCTTGCCATTGTAGCTGATAACCATCTTCTGTAACCTTTCCACCATCTTGTCTATCTTTTCAGGTGTCAGTTGAGAGGTTTCCATCACTCCACTAGGTAAAGGTGAAGAGTTATCCTATACTGGAGTTGGAGTATCCTGTCCGGTTATAAGAGCATTGGGTCCAACATCAGGTTGAGCCTGGGCCTAAATACATGGTGCTTCAACTAGAATAGCTTGAGGCTGTATAAGCTGAGGAAGAAGATTCCTCAATACTCTAGTCATCACCTCCTCCAGATTATTCCTAGATGATCCTTCCATAACATTCTCAGGTTCCCTTTGAGCCATCCGCCTTGTTGCCCTTTTTGGTGGCATCTGCTCAAAACCCAGATTTCTATATAAGTATTCTACTTAACCCATTTCTATTATATCCTAATTTGGATTATTCCTTTGGACATATTGGGGCTATGAGTGACTGGATGAATGGCTCTGCTACCAACTATGAGGACCCTGGTTTTTAAATACATATTGCAATATATTTTTCAAAGGTAGGGCCCTTAAGGGTAAATATTTTTTGCAAACAATGCAGTAGAAATTCTTTTCTTTTAAATCCGTTTGTAACAAACCCAAGTCTCACCTCAATGTACATAATACATAGACATTTTTCCATAAAATAAAATTTTATTAAATACTAGGAATCATCCAGTAGTTCACTATTACACAGCCCCTATATTATAATTACAAACCATTGTCCAAATTACATAATCCAAATTTCAAACCTCACCTTACATTAAAAACTCTTAATACAATACAATTCTCTCAAATATAAATTACATGTCTTCAAGGGACATACCCTGACTAATTATTCTCTTCAAGTCTTCTACCATCTTGAGCTCCTAATTCTCCTTCTTTGTTTTTTAGATATTGTAAACATTCAAACATTTACAATATCTCAGCAAGCTATGCTTGGTAAGGGATACAAAAATATACTACTTTACAAATATAAGAATACATACCTTAGTCATTATTCCATCATGGTTATCTACTCATGAGTTGTCCCAACATAGAGTATATACGTTATTTATGTAGTATAGAATAAATCCATTAAAATAGTGAAAATTGCCCAAAACTTTTTCCTTCCCCTAGCTATACTTCCATTTAGAAGATCAATATTAGCCAATTCTCATATGGGGATTTTCTTTCTAGGAACTCATGTAGTGCCATCTCATCATGCCATGGCATTACACTATGCCTATCATATCTGCATCATAATGCAAAATACTTCAGGACTACTATGCCGCAATCTCAATCCGTACAACACGCCTAGATAACTGCATCATCATCCGCTGATACCAACTGTGGAAATAACAACTACATGTCCGCATGGGGAGGACCATGGCTGTCACAGTGGTGGCCTTCCCATGATTGCCCCACCCGACATTTAACCTCTCTTTGGGCATGGTATCCATCATATAAATTTCAGGAAGTAGGTAGTCAAACCCTCATAACTTCCCTAGCATAGCATTCCCAGTCCTAGTACGGTGTAAAACAAAATCACAAGCCACCATGCTTGTGTGTAAAATACATTGTACATATCAGACGATGTGTCTGTTTAACTAAGGTTGAAATATTTTCTATGCCCCATTCTTAGGGTTTTCCTTAGTCTACAAATCTCATTACTTTCACCTCATTTGATTTGATCATTAGATTTGATCAGTTGAATTGGATCATAGGGTTGGATCACTTAGTTGGATCATATGATTGGATCATGAATATGCTAAGGTACCAAGTCTACTTATATCATGAAGGTCAATAATTCTAGACAAAAGATCTTGTATGTATACACATGAATCTTTAATACATTCTTGTACATCTACCTACCTCAAAGTGGTATCATGTCTTGATCCATACATCTCAAGTGGTATTTACTCCATATTGTCCATCATGATATTGGGTCATGCATCTATCAAACCATACGTATAAAATTATTCTTCTATACAAGTATTCTTTCTACATGTATTTGGGTTATCCTATGAGGGATGCCCTAACTTTCCTTGAATCATATACGATCAAGTTTCAAATCTTCTACGTTCACAATCTACATTACAAGTAAAATCATACAAAAACACTACAATCTACATTATATTTATTTTCTTTTTGTTTGTGATGTTTCAAGATCTCTCTTGGATCTTGTTTGATCTTTGTTATCTTATTTACAATTTTTATTAGGATTAGATAATTTACTAACCTTTTATGCTCTTATTATTATTACTCAACCAATTAATGTTTTACTAGTTGAGGATAGCTTATTTCATCCTAAGTGTAGATAGCTCCTCTTATGTCAAATTGCCTAAGGCTTACTAGCTGAATGGTTGAACATAAAGTGGTTACTTCAATCCTCATGTAAGGAGGCATTTAAATCTCACAAATGTCAACAGAAGGTGCAGGAAGAGGGAGGCTCTATTAGAGAACCCCCTTAACCACCATGTTCATCATCCATTAGAGTGGCCTTAGCTTAACCTTTTATAAGGTTCCTACAAGCATTATAACCCTAACTACACTTTCTAATTGATTTTAGTTAAACCTATGAACATTTAAATGTCATTCATAGAGTTTCATTATTAGCCTAATTTGGGCCAAGGAAATGATATTCCTTATATTATCCTACTAACTATAGCCCTTACTATCATTAAGTTCATGTCATTCATTTCATGTAAATGTCCTTGTAATATCCTCAATTTTTAAACCATAAATTAGTAATAAATTAAATAAATTAAATTAAAAATTATATGCATGGAAATTGTTTCTAAAAACTTATAAAAAAACTAGAAAGTACACATCAAGAGGAATTAAACGGTATAAAGAATTCAAAAAACAGAGCTCAAACAAAGAAGTTATAAGTCGTTGAAGTGTAAGGGCCGTTTGGTAAATTGGAGGGGCTCGAAATACAGGAGCCTAATTTGATAACGGCACCCCTTTCCATCTTCCCTTATCAGATCCGATATTTTTTCCAAAAAAATCGTCGGAGGGAAATGTATAAGGGAAGAGTTTCTCTTCCCCCTTCCTAGTACAATCTATATCTCTCTCAGTTAGCTCCTCTCACCATCTTCTCTATCTTCTCCATCGAGTTTTTTCCTAAACCCTAAACTCTGAAAAAAACAATCACATTTTTCAGCAACTAGGGATCCGGCAACGTCAACAACCGCCAATGGATTGAGGTAAGCCTCAACCCTCAAATTCCCTAATTGCATGTGTTTATATGCATCAATAGCATGCATGAAAAATAGAAAAAAGATGTCGTTTTCTTGGAATTTGTATATGCTACTGTTGAAATGTCAATAGGTTGATAAAACCTCATTAAAATGGAGATCCGACGTCCATCTAGTGCATAAGGGAACCACAAACGAACCCTTTAAGTTTGAGGGAAATCCGATAGTGGACGACGCTGAAAATAGTGAAGAACAGTACGTAGGAAAATTTTAGGAACATGAGAAAAATCTAGTAAAAACCTTAGTTTTTGAAAAAATTAAGCCAAAGGAGCATTGAAAATGGAAAATACATGAAATTTTGAGCAAAATGGTGCAAAAATGACATGATTTGGGCACCTGTGGGGTCACCAACAACAGCCAAAAGCCAGTTGTATGCATGGAAATTGTTTCTAAAAACTTAAAAACACAGAAAGTACACATCAAGAGGAATTGAACGGTATAAAGAATGCAAGAAATGGAGCTCAAATGAAGAAGTTATGAGTCGTTGAAGTGTAAGGGCAGTTTGGTAAATTAGAGGGGCCCAAAATATAGGGGCTTGATTTGATAACGACACCCCTTTCCATCTTCCCTTATCAGATCCGACTTTTTTGCCAAAAAATTCAAGGGAAGAGTTTCTCTTCCCCCTTCCCAATACGATCTATATCTCTCTCAGTTAACTCCTGTCACCATCTTCTTTATCTTCTCCATTGAGTTTTTCCCTAAACCCTAAACTCTGGAAAAAAATCATGTTTTTCGGTGACTAGGGATTCGAAAGCGTCAACGACCGCCAGCAGATCGAGGTAAGCCTCAACCCTCAAATTCCCTAATTACATGTGTTTATATGCATCAGTAGCGTGCATGAAAAATAAAAATAAAAATGTCATTTTCCTAGAATCTATGTAAGCTGCTATTGAAACGTCCGTCCATCTAGTGCATAAGAGAACCACAAACAAACTCTTTAAGTTTGAGGAAAATCCGACGGTGGGCGATGCCAGAAATAGTGAAGAACAGTACATAGGAAAATTTTAGGAACATGAGAAAAATTGAGTAAAAACCTTAGTTTTTCTTGTAAAATCAAGCCAAAGGAGTGTTGAAAATGGAAAATACATGAAATTTTGAGCAAAATGGTGCAAAAATGGCATGATTTGGGCACCTGTGGGGTCACCAGTGATGGCCAGAAGCCGGTCGCCTTCCTTGTTGCCGGTTCCCACGTTGCGCCTGTGTAACCCGGTGTAAACTGGGTGCTGGTGTAACCCGGTGTAAACCGGGGTACCGGTGTAAATTGGTGCACCACCCGACCCCTATAAATTAATAATATTAATTTATAAAGTATTTCTACAAAAAACTTGATTTTAAGAGCTACAGAGGTCCAAATTATGATCGAAAACATCCATTGCAATCATCTTGACAACGTGGACCTAGATTTAACTTAAAAACTTACCATTGACCACTTTTAAATTAGTTAAATTATAAACTATTAATTAATAACTTAGATCTGGCTAATCAAAGGGCGATCAGGCCCTAGAACTTGAACAAATAGAAAATATATGATATTAAAGAAGGGCAAGAAGAGTAAATTAGATGTAATTACTCTATAAATTGATCTAGACCATTGATCTAACCAAGATCTTGGAAAATTGTTGATCTGAGGATGATCTAACCGTCGAATTTAGGAATAAACATTAGAGACAGACAAAAATAAATAGATGAACATGAAATGGGACTAAGGTTAAGAAACAAATCATGATTAAAGATCTTAAAGGATTATCCAATGGTTGGATCACCATAGATCCTCTTATGATGAGATAAATAACACAAAATAGCATTGTGCTACTGACAGGTACATTAGAACATATAAGAGAAGGGATTATACGTTCGAGTTGAGTGATCTCACATCGAGGTAGGTGTCGACATTTAATGTTTCATTTTGATTTTAAAACCTTGCATTATCATAGCATCATGATTGATTGTGATTTAATTGCACTTATTAATAGTCTGCGAATTTGTAAGATTTAGAGTTTTATGTTATGATTGATATTAGATTTCAGTAATGTATTCAATGGATTTATGATCGATGATTTCTTGAGATTGATACTCCGTATGTGTGCATAATTAGAAATTCTCTTTCCTTATTACACCATTGAAACTGATGGATTTTCATGAGAAAGGAAAGTGGAGGCTCAGTGGCTGGTCCTTTTAGAGGCTAACCCTGGGATGAGGGGTATGCCTTGGGAATTGTGAGCTATGAGTGCTCCTGGTTTTTTAGACACGTGTTTTTTCGTGTTTTGGGTTTTATGACGGGTCGTCTTACCCAGTGGATGTCATGCTAGGAGGGAGTAGGGCTAGCCACCCACCCTCCGAGATTTGTGATGTGGTTGTAATATGATAGACACCTACCCACAGATGGCTTTTGGTAGGGGTTTGGTAACATGGATAGTCCAAACTACTAGTCTGGGCCTTTCCATGGGGACAAACGTTAAGTCTCCCATTATGGTGTCGATGGGGAGTAGCGGTGGTTGAGACCCTAGAGGGTTGCCGCTGCAGCATGATGATCCATACTCTTGTTTTGTATGCTTGTATGATGAGCATGGAGATATTGTTGTATACCTAGGTGTGATGACACTCAAAGGAGTGATATGAGTACTCATGATTTGTTTATACGAGTGTATGATACACACATGGGACCCATGTACCATAGAGTGCGCTGTTATTATTGTATGTTCATTTACATTAGCTTATATAATGTTTTAATTTCATATATGATAGATCCTTTTATTATATCACCACTATTATTCGATTTTTTTTATTACATTAAATGTCTATGTACCTACACAAGCAATAGCTTGCTGAGGCATTGCTTTGTTTTGCAATGCCTTAGATCTCGAGCACGATAGCAAGAAGGGCAAGGCCATTAAGAGACCATGATAGTAGTGCCTCAACAACCATGATTCAAAACATGCATTCTCAGAGCATCATGGGTTCTTTTTAAAAGTTTAGTAGTGATAGGACACCTACCTGGTTTGATCGCGCTAGTCCCCTTGTCCTCGTACGTTCCTGGACATGGTTTAGGGGAAAAAGGTTAGCTTGGCCTATTTTACCTCACTACTTAGGCATTAAGGGTTCATTCCCATGCCTAAGGGCCTCCTAAGGTCCCTAAGTGGGCCTTGGTATAGTCAGGTTTGCAAAGGTTTAGTGGCCCCGTGCCACTATCATGGTTTAAGGGTCATGCCAGCCTTAGATAGGGGCTTGATCAGGTATTTTATGGTTTGGGTGCGTCCATGCTGTTGATACAGACACAACGCCTCTCGCAGCCCCACAATCGGAATCCTAGAACTCAAGTTATGGGTATTTTAGTGTTAGGAATACATAAAAGGACCAAAATGGGCCTTGCATCACCGCACCCGGGATGCACCTGCGTCCTGGTCGAGTGGCGACAGGCCCGCACGTGCAGTCGCACGCTCCCGGGTCGTCACATCTGGTCTGGGTGTGCTAGTCTATGGAAATGATGGGGAGCAGAGGAGTGCGTGGACTAGGAAGAGTGGAAGACGATATAGAGCAGAGGAGCCTGGGCAATGAAAATTTTTAGAATCAATGGCCAGTGATTAGATGGAGATGGGAGCTCCAGTTGACAATGAACAAGTAGGAGATTCGATTCTGGTGCGTGCCTAAGCGGCTTGGATAGATGCTAGGAATGATGATTAGGCTCTGGTGACAAGGGACACAAGATAGGTGGAGAAGAGGGAAGTCTGGATAAAAGGTCGATAGTGAACAGAGGATGGAGCAACTAGTGGAAGAGGAGGATCGGGTAGGACATTAGAACGATGAAGATGGAATTGGGACAGATGTGGGAGTCGGGTGGAATGATGCTGAGTGGTGCTGGGGAAGGTGAGGTAATCGGTGAAGCAAACGGGAAGACGGAGCTTGTGCGTTGAATGGAGACTAAGTAGAAGTGCTGGGGCCTGGAAGTGGAGACAGCCCAAGAGTCAAGGAGATGGAGCGTGAAAGACAGATGAAGAAGAATAGACTAAAAGAGAGAAGAAAGATATGGGGAAAGAGATGCGGCGAGGAAAATAATGACTGAAAGAAAGAACTTAGGAATAGAGGGCAACATGAGAGATAGAACGAGAAGGAGATGGAGACTAAGAGAGAAAGGATACGGTGGGAACTGGAAACACCATAAGTCATCTAACCAAGGACTTATGGAAGCAAGAAAAAGTAAAGTCCAAAAACGCCGAACAAAGTAAAGTCCAAAACCCCAACAACTCCAAAAACTCTAAACTCTCCTAAAAACTCCCTCTCCCCCATACGGTTTGTCCTCTTTATAGATTTTGCATCTCCTTGTTTTTCTCCACTCCTTCCTTATCTTCCTCAACTCCTTCCTTGAAGAGATAACTCCCTTTTAGGAACTTTATCCTCTCCCAATTTAGGACTCTTCTCATTAGTAATTCTTTTCCAATTTGGACTCTTCTCATCTTAATCTACACCATTGATCATAGATCTAAGCCATCCGACCCTCCTTTAGTTGATTTACAAAAATAAAGACTAAATTAGAATAATCAAACCGTACATTAATCCTTTAATAAGCTCGAATGATCATCTAACTGTTGATTAAGGTCTAGATGGTTAATCAAGCTAAAATTTGAAATTTGGACGATTAGATGATCTAATTGAATGATAAACTAAGGGTCTTTTAGCCAAAATTAAGCACTTAACAGATGTTATAATGGATAGACCTTGGGCCACATTATTACCGTATTTTGGATATTTATTGTTTTGAAAATAAAGGCGCCAATTATTTTAACGTTGGTTTAACATGTGTATTGTTTCAATCGTGTCATCGCAAAAAGTTAATTATGTTTTAAACTATAATTGTGATGTTTTGAAAAAGAAAATAACACCCGAAGGTTTCAATAAATGTTTTAATAAAATAATTAATAGAATCTTTTAACATGGGCTCCCGACTACGACTACTACGATTATTATTATTATTATATATAAAATGTTGTAAAAATTTGGGGTGTTACAGTCCTTCAACTCTAATGTCATTTAATTACAGTTTCTATATAATTTTTATAACATAAGCATTAAAGCATAAATAAATAAATCTATAATTAAAACTACTAAGCAATAAATGAAAATTATAAGAACATTCAATAATTCAAATGAAAATCTAACATGTCATAACTATTCATAATGATCCAATCATCATTATTCATCTTTCATCTGTTTTAGGGTTTAGATCTTGATCTTTTGATTTTCCTTTAGATCTAATACATCTTCTTGATGTGATTTCATTATTAGATCATTAATGCATCTCATTAAATGATCTAATCTTTCTTGATCGAACCTATCAAGAAGGTCTTAAGTCTTTTTATCCAATTTGAGGGCATAGATCTTAATCTATCCCAAATCATCATCATCTAGTCCATAGATCCATATGATATTAGCTTCATATCTTCATCCAAACCTATCTATACTGTCCAATCATCTTTGATCAACTAGATCAAGGAGATTATCATTCATTTTTATAGATCTTACTACTTTTAAGGCTAGATCTCTTAATTAATCATAGATCAGTCACTTATAACCATTGATTTCATGTCTCACAGTCATAAGATCATTAGTGGATTAGAATTGTAGAGTTTGATCATTCCAAATTTCACTAATCATTAGAATTAGCAATACCTTTCTTCATTAATAGAATTTTACATGCATCAAAACATAAATTTTCTAAGTTGAGTAGGTTCTACTCATCAAAAGGAATCCAACCCAACTTTCAATCTAATTTTGGAGTTAAATTGAGATCAAAATTGGATTTTAAGATTTCAGCTCATTTTAAAGGCTGAATTTTAATCTTACTATTTTTGTTGATTTACTTTATCTAGAAACCCAAAAAATTTATTGTGATCATTATCCTTAAGGTTTTGGGATCCTCTGAATCCATCCATCGGTTCAAATTTCAATTTTAGGATCATCTTGATCATGATCCAAGGTTGTTACTATGGATTTTTGTTATAATCTCAAATAAATACAATTTAAAACATACATTTCATGAGTTCAATAGCTTAAAAAAGTGATAAGGAATCTACAAAAACTTTCAGATCTATATTGAGCTCTTACTTGAAAAAATAAAGTTTCAGGTCAAAATTGGATGGCCTAGATCAATTCTAGGCTTATTGTAATGACTCCAATTTTGTAATCCCAAGTTAGCAATGAAAAGTTCAGTTTTTGAAGATAAGGGCATTTTGGTCATTTCACTATTCACCTTGACTGAACCCAAGAATTTGGTCCTAAAAATGGTATCATTAGGTGCATCTCGGAAAAAGGAATCCAACAAGACCAAAATCACCCAAAACGGAGTTAAAATGAGCAAGTTATGGCCCTTTGAAGTTCAGGGGCAAAAATGTAATTTTTACAAAAAATGGATTTAGCCTGCAAAACACAGGGGCCCGTTTTGATATGGGCACCCTTCATCTTCAACCTCCTAGATGGGTTCTAGAACGATGGTGATTGGAGGAGAAATCACTGCCATTCTGAAGGTTTCTCCACTGCCATTCAAAGGCGATGAGAGCCCCCTCCAGAACCCTCTCATAGCACTAATGGCAGCCCAAAAGGTTGAAGAAAACCCATTGTGGAGGAGTGACCTAGAGGAGAAACAAGGAGAAAAACCCAGCAACGAGCCAGGTATGCCCAAGATCCCTCAAAACCCATCTTCACAGTAGTTCTAAGATCAATTTCCTTAGGTTTTTGCATGAAAAATCATGCAAAATGGAGCCCTGGAGACTCACCAAGGACCCAGGGACGTTCCCTGGGCCGCACTGGTTCGACAGGGGTGTCCTGAGGATGCCCCGATCCCCCAGACGAATGGAACATTCCAGTCGGAACGTAACACGTCGACGTGTTTGGAAAAAACCAAACGGGCGCGTCTGGGGATGCACCCGCAAAAGAGAGAGAGGGGCGGGAAAACTCGGCGTGTCTGCAGACGCGCCCGCTGAGGTGCATGCCGCAGATGCACAGCGTCCTAGCAATACGGCGTTTTCTCGTTCCTTAAGGAAGCCGGGGCGCATGACGCTGACGTGCAGCGCCCTAGCATCCCGGCTTTTCACTCTTAAGGCTCTTATATACGTGTGACACTAAAACGCTTATAACTTGAGATCTAGAGCTCCGATTGAGGCGCCGCAAAAGGCGTTGTGTCCATGTCGATGACGCAGATACACCCAAACTATAAAATCCCTAATCAAGGCCCAATCAAAGGTGGGCATGACCCTCAAAATAGGATGGTGGCGCGTGGCCGCTAGACCTTCGGAAAACTGATAATACCAAGGCCCAATTAGGACCTTAGGATACCCATAGGCATAGGGATGGACCCCTAATGCCTAATTAATAAGACCAACTACTCTAAAACTGTAATGACTCCAATTTTGTAAATTTGAAATTCCAAGTTTAGCAATGAAAAGTTTAGTTTTAAAGATAAGGGAATTTTGGTCATTTCACTAGTCGCCTTGACTAAATCCAGAAATTTGGTCCTAAAAGTGGTGCCATTAGATGCATCTCAGAAAAAGGAATCCAACGAGACCAAAATCACCCAAAACGGAGTTAAAATGAGCAAGATATGGCCCTTTAAAGTTCAGGGGCAAAACTGTAAATTTTACAAAAACGACTTAACCTGAAAAACACAGGTGCCCGTTTTGATACGGGCACCCCTTCGTCTTCAACCTCTAGAGGGTTCTAGAACGGCGGTGATTTGAGGAGAAATCACCGCCATTCTGGAGGTTTCTCCACCGCCATTCAAAGGCGGTGAGAGCCCCCTCCAGAACCCTCTCTTAGCTCTATAAATAGAGCTCTTGGGTGCCTCTAATGGCAGCCCAAAACCTTGGAGAAAACCAGTCGTGAAGTAGTGACCTAGAGGGAAAAACGAGGAGAAAAACCCAGCAACGAGCCAGGTACGTCCGAGATCGCTCGAAACCCCTCTCCCCCATAGTTCCAAGGTCAATTACCCTAAGTTTTTGCATGAAAAACCATGCAAAACGGAGCCTGGGAGAGCCACCAAGGACCCTGGGACGTCCTCAGGGCCACATTGGTTCGACAGGGGTCGAACCAGGGTGACTTGAGGACGACCCAGGTCTCTAACGAGCGGGACAATCCAATAGGAACGTCCCACGTCGACCTGCATCAATCTCTATTTGAAAAACCAAACGGGCGCGTCCAGGGACGCGCCCGCTAAAGAGACAGACGGGCGGAGCGTACCGCGCATCTGCAGATGCCTGCTGAGGTGCACACTGTAGACGCACAGTGAGCTAGCGTGCGTTGACTTTTGGTTTGTTAAGGAAGCTAGGGCGCATGACGCTGACGAGCAGCGCCCTAGCATTCCGTATTTTAATTCTTACGGGTCTTGTGTACATACAACACTAAAACGCTTATAACTTGAGATCTAGAGCTCCGATTGAGGCACCGCGAAAGGCGTTGTGTCCATGTCGACGACGTGGACACATCCAAACCATAAAATACCTGATCAAGGCCCAATCAAAGGAGGGCATGACCCTTAGAATAGGATGGTGGTGCATGGCCACTAGAACTTTGGAAAACTGAGGATACCAAGGCCCAATTAGGACCTTAGGACACCCATAGGCATAGGGATGGACCCCTAATGCCTAAGTAATAAAACCCAACTGCTCTAAACCCATAAAAGATAGGTTAAACTAACCTTGAGTCCCCAAACCATTTTCAAGAGCGTACGGGGACAAAAGGGTTAATGCAACCTAGTCAGGTAGGTGCTCTATCACTATTAGATTCTTTTAAAAGAGCTATTATTATTTTGGGAACATATGTTTTAAATATATGACTTGATTTGAATGACTTAATTCAGCATGCATGATAAATGATTTGTACATAGCCATGTTTTGAAAAGATTGCATATACATTATGCACATATATGTGTTGCAAACAAGTGCATACATTACATGATTTAAGTACTTACAAAGATTGCATGTCCTTGAGGTTTGCCAAAAGACGCTGGAGTACCGAGGGCCAGGCAGTTGTGAGGGACCCAAAGAGGACAAGTTTTAACAAGAGGTTTTGACTTCTTTAATCTTATGTGATTTGGGCAAGTAAGCCCGTGGGTGCTATGCTGAGGGGTCTGGGTTGGCCACCCGACCTCTACCACTAATAGGTGGATGGGTACCACGCCCAAAAAGAGGCAAGTCCCTACGTCGACTGCATGTGGTACAGGGGGCTACCACTGGTGTCACGGCACTAGGTCGACGTGTCATAGGCCCTGTGGAGGCTATGACCAAGTGTCCTCAGGTACCCAGGGACCACACGGCGAGGAGGTCGTGGGCATAGTGGACCCTATGGTTTGATGCGTTATGTGCATTTCATATAGCATGATATGAGGTTGGTCGACCATACCATACTAGAGGTCCATGAGTTGGACTCCATGAAGCATCTATTGCATATCATGATGTCTTCATATATATATATATATATGATACTTTCAATTTTAGATTATGTGATCTTTTAAGACATTAGTATTTCAGTTTGATTATGGATTCTTATACTAATATTGAACTTGAGTATTCAAACATACGCATATTTTGAATGAGCATATGATTTTAAAACATCTCATGCATTTATAAAACTAGTAGTGATAGGCTCCTATTGAGTATATTATATACTCACCCAATCCTCAACATTTTTCAGATACAAAGTAAATACTTAAGGGCAAGGGACGTTTGTACTAGGAGACACAGGCTAAGTACAAGTAAGTAAACCCCTATCTTATCTTTCAATGTTACTTGATTGTAGTTACTCTCTAATAGTTGGGGCTGTGACTAACACTTTCTTGGGAATAATATTGATTTAAACTTTGCCATGGCTAAATAAATTGAGAATGTGTTTTGAACACTCGGGGTTTTTATGAAAGGTTGTTTTCCAAAAGAAAAGGATTTTCATGCATCTCATACTTATAAAACAAGAGATCTCGCCTTTTATCAAAATTGCATCATATAAATACCCGGGTCGTGACAAAAACCCATAAAATATGGGCCAAACTAACCTTGAGTCCCCAAACCATGTTCAGGAGCGTACGAGGACAAAGGGGTTAGCGCGACCTAGTCAGGTAGGTGCTCTATCGCTATTAGATTCTTTTAAAAGAACTATGATTGTTTTATGAATACATGTTTTAAGTATATGACTTGTTTAGCATGATTTAATTCAGCATGCATGTGATAAATGCTTTATGCATAGACATGTTTTGTAAATAATTGCATATACATTATGCATAGATATGTTTTCCAAACTATTGCATACATTGCATGATCTATGAGCATTAAGTTCTTGCAAAGATTGCATGTCCTTGAGGGTTGCTAAAAGACGCTGGAGTGCCGAGGGCCAAGCAGTTGTGAGGGACCCATAGAGGACAGGTTTTGAAAAGAGGTTTTTGGCTTATTTGATCTTACGTGATTTGGGCTAGTAAGCCCGTGGGTGCTATGTCGAGGGGTCTAGGTTGGCCACCCAGCCTCTATCACTACTAGGTGGAATGGGTACCACGCCCAAAAAAGGGCATGTCCCTACGTCGACTGCATGTGGTACAGGGGGCTACCACTGGTGTCACGACACTGGGTCGTGTGTCATATGCCCCGTGGAGGCTATGACGCTGTGTCCTCAGGTACCCGGGGACCACACGGCGGCGAGGTTGTGGGCATAGTTAGACCCTATGGTTTATGGACTTATTTGCATTGCATATGGCATGATATGAGGTTGGTCGACCATACCATACTAGATATCCATGAGTTGGATTCAATGAAGCATCTTATGCATATCATAATGTTATGATATATATATATATGTATATGATACTTTCGATTTTGGATTATGTGATCCTTTAAATCGTTAGTATTTCAGTTTAACAACGGATTTTTATATCGATATTGAACTTGAGTATTCAGACATGCGCATGTTTTGAAAGAGCATATGATTTTAAGACATCTCATCCATTATAAAACTAATAGTGATAGACTCCTACTGAGTATAGTATATACTCACCCTATCTTTAACATTTTTCAGGATAGTTCCACTCACAAATAGATGATGCCTCAAGAGATATTAGTGCTACGAGCAAGTGAATTAAAAAGGAGACAGTTATATATGTAAGTAAACTGTCAACCCTTTGGACATGTAGTTGTATTTAATTACAGTTGGGCTGTGTGCTGTGACTGGAAAGACCTGAGGAAAAACATTTATGGTTTCTAAAGTTTTTCAAAAAAAATTTTGGTTGTTGTGAAAGCAAATGACACTCGGGGTTTTCAAAATGAGTTTAAAACTAAAGATTTCCCACTTCATTGCATGGTTTTTATAAAATGGTTTTCAAATAGGGATGCATCCCGCCTTAGGAATTAGACATTGCATTTAAAAATGCATGAGAAAACCCGGGTCGTCTCACTTACGGGTGCGGGGACGACTAGTGTCCCATGCCCATTATCGCCTAGTCCAAGTGGTCAGGTGGAGGTGATAGGCTATGGGCAAGATGGTCCAAATTTGGACCGTCGGATCGCCCACTGTCAGATCTCCTCCATCCGTGACATCCAACAGCTCAAATTTCATCTCATGGGGTTTCTGGGCCCCAAGAATCCATCCAACCTTTAGAGATTTCATCTGAGCCATCCAAGATGGTGGATCTCAACCCTGTTGTTGGATCCATTATCTCTAACTAATCAACAGCCAGGGAGATCTCTTGGAGGCTGGAAAACACAACCTAAATACCGAAATAGAAAGAGGGGAGGGAGATGCACCTACTTGGAGTGTTCAGAGTCTGGAAACTTAGCAAAAAAATAAGAAAATCGACACCTGATTATAAGTCGCCATAGCTACTGTTTTTTGACAATTTGGCCGGTGAATATTCCATTGATCGTTGCAAAAGTACATGCCTTTTATGTATTTGGATGTGCTGAACCTTTTTGACAGAGTGGATTAAGGCTTCAATGGTCCAAAGTGGATATCTAATTGAATAATCGTAGCAAGGTGAAAACTTGCTTGTAGAGGACGATGCGTCTACAGATGCACCTGATGGATCAGGGGGAATATTCTCTTGGGTGCGTATGTGGACGCGCTAACAGAAGGAAATAAAAAGGGAAAAAGGAGGAAGAAAAGAGAGAGAAGGGGAGGAGTTTTTAGCTGAAATATGGGGAAGGCTAGAGAATTTCGTGGTGAATTTTATGAACATTTTTGGGATTTTTTTTTGAGGTATTTATAGGCATTTTGGGTGTTTTTCATGATTATGTGTAATTATTATGTTTTATTTCTTTTTATTTTTCAATGTTCATTGGATTTCCACTACCACCTCCTTCTCCACTAGTAGGTGGTAGTGGTTTGACTCATGATTACATGTTTTGTGGCCATTGGATTCCTTTGTGGGTCCCTTGTGGGCCCTACGGGTGTGAAAAGACCATTTTGCCCTTTTAATTCTAAAAATGGAGAAAAATAGTGTTTATTCCCATGAACTCATAATTGAGCATACTTAGTAGCATTAGATTCGTATTTATGAGTACATTCCAAAGTTTTATGTCTTAGGTCTCGATTATGAGTAAAATTACCATTTTACCCTTTTGTTCATAAAAATGTAGAAAAATAAGGATTTTTCATTTGAATTTAGAATTTGTCGTGCTTACAGTCATTTTGAAGAGTTTGTTGAGTATGTTTTCAATTATACATGTCTTATCCTTTGATTGTACTTATATGAGAAGTGCATTTTTAATAACCCTAATATTCCAACCTAATTTTTCCTTGAAATTCTCAATTTCATTACAAAAGTTAGGAGTGTTACAATTTCAGCAATCTCTCCTCCTCTTGCGGCAAGTGTATAGGCAAGAATGTTGTTTTGTTCATGCTTTACGGACTGCATATTATATTTAAGCTGTGTTTTGAGTTGTATGTCTTTGTCCAAACTCATTTACTTTGAGGCTTACCCTATCACATGTCTAATCAAACTAAAATTGTTGCAACCGCCTAAACCATGAAATAAGATACTGTTTCACCTGAATATAGAACATTTACATCTTTTCATTTTCTACTCCAAGACAGTTGTTTGCGGTTTTCCATTCTCTACTCCAAAATAGATGCCAAAGCAAGGACTATGTCCTAACAAAACTGGGTAAACCTACTCAAAGGCTCTAATCTCTATTCAGCTTAGATAATTGTCAACCAATTATTCTATTTCAAAAGCAGCGTTGTGGGATCAGTAATCTTTTTGCTGATATGAACCAGCATCCTATTTGTATATGCATTTGGAAATATAATAACATGGAGAAGAAATGTTTGATAGTGTGCTGCTCCCAATTGGAGAAGGAAAGGGACCTTGTAGACATTCTATTTTGTATTTAAAAGTCATGAGTTAATGCCATTCTTCAAAGGCATTAATTTTTATATGCCAATGAGCTATTTTGTTGCCAGTTCACAATTAGTTAAGCTGAAAATAGTTGTCAATCCTCATCAAATGTTACTTTGTTTGAATAACAGTTCTCAGGTGGTACTGAAATATTATGGCAAGAAAAGTCCTTAGAAAATATTTTTCATCCTGACCTGAATGAATGTTCTCTCGTAACATCGTACTTTAAAATTTACGGTTCATTTATTACTTGTTTATTGTTCCTTAAGCGTGCCTAATAGTTCTCAATTCATAGTTTAAATTGTCAGAAGGCTGCAATGCGCAGTTTGTGATTGGCCCATAGTCATTGTACATCTCCCTATGAAAGGCTTGTTTATGAAGGATGGATATCATATGACACTGGTCATTGTGAAGAAGCACTAACTAAGGTAGAGGAATCCATTTCTATCAAGAGATCTTTTGAAGCTTTTTCCCTCAAGGCATATGCCTTAGCAGATACATGTCTAGATCCTGCGTCTTCATCTAAAGTAATACAGCTTTTGAAGGATGCTATTACATGTCCTTCTAATGGTCTTCGGAAAGGACAAGTAAGTCTTTCTGATACACCATTAAGAAAACCCAATATCTTGCTTATGTTGTTTGTAGACTGTGCTGGTTTAGTTGATTTTTTCAAATTGTGATGTGTTCCAGGCTTGGAATAATTTGGGAAGGGTCTATGTGGATTGTGAGGAACTAGATAAAGCTGAAACCTGCTGCCACAATGCCACAATGCTCTTAGCATTAAGCACACTCAAGGTCTTGCTAGTGTTTATCATCTTAAGAATAAAAGGAAAGCTGCTTATGATGAGATGACTAATTTGATAGAGAAAGCATGCAACAATGCATCAGCATATCAAAAACGTTCAGAATATTGTGATGGGGACATGGCGAGGGCTGATCTTAGTATGGCAACGCAGTTGGATCCATTGAGGACTTATCCTTATAAATATAGGGCTGCAGGTATACTTTTCAGGTTTTCTATTGGTTCTCTTAAGTCCTTTGCACTTTACCCTTGTTATCCATCTCTAAAATGATTAAGTCATTTTCATATATTTTATTACTTGATTGCTTGGTTTGCTGTACCTTATAGAAAATAACTATTAGATGCTGTCCATGATAAGCTATTATTGTGATATAACTATGTTGATTTAGACGCATTAGATGATGAATTGTAGGCAAAAAGCAACTTGTATCTGCTTCCATGTTATTTCTATGTTTTTTTTCAGAAATATATTCTCACGAGACTTACAGGACTGAGGAGTACATGCTAAAGAATTTTGTAAGCTCTCACGTGCTAGAGTGATTGTCTGTTTCTTGTATGGAAATAGGCACCATCCATCAACAAAAATAAAGGACTAAGAGGTTCAAATGAAGGGACATAGGATAATTGCATTGGCCTGCAAAAAATAATTAGAATTCTGATATAAGCATTTCTTCTGATCCTTAAGTTGATGTCTTTCTTGGGACATGATCAAGTTGTTTTACAGGTTTTTGCTTCTCTTGTATGAATTGAAAATGAATATTTGCCACTATTTCTTACATGGCAGACTGGGATGTGAACACTGATTATTGGACCAAAGAAGAATTAGAGGCTGCTCATGAAGGCAATGGCTAATACACAGGTGTTCTAAATTAAGTGAATGCAATTGACTAAACATTGTTGAGAAAAATCCTGTAACTCAACAAATATAGGTTCATGGAATGAAGAGTCTCATTTGAGATCCAAATGCACCCCAGGTTGAGCCATCCTGCTAATTGAAACAATGGGTCCTAAAAGCTTCAGATATTATACTCCTCATCTGTCCATCTGATGTATCACCTAATTAGGAAAAACCTTAATCTAGAAATATCTTTGACAAGAATCTCCCATAGTTCTTGCGTATTGGTGGTTGTGCATATTGTTTCCAATACAATGTATTTTAGTGCTAAGATATTTCATGTGAAAAATTTCATCTAGGAATCAAAATATAGAGTAACAAGAGGTTTACAGTGTGACTGGCTTTTGAGGCACGACGTTGCTACAAATACCTTGATTTTAGTTGGTTAGATCTCCAGAAGACACGACATGAAATGATGTAATAGTAAACATCAAAAAATTAAGAAATGTTTGCCAAATACTCATACAAGATAGACATGAAACATGGAACTATTGATAACCAAAAAAGCAAAGCTAGTATTGTTAGGGGAGAAAACACATAACTGGTGCTGCAAGACAATAAAAATAAGGAGCAAAATAGTAGATGCTATTGAATAACCTAACATGTGATGAGAGCACCATATCAAAATAAGGAGCAAGGCAGGAAAGAACTTGGTACAGTTTTGGCATAGAGGAAACATGTTATTCTTAGAAACTCACAAAATGAAATGGTTATGAAGCTTTTTATGACAACTTATAGGAGTACGGGTTCTACCATTGGCAGATTGATCTGATGGAAGGAATTTATAGCTGTATTTGTTGCCAAAACTATGCAGAAGAAGTATTGAATCATTGAAGGAATG
The DNA here is from genome assembly GCA_035236585.1 of Warburgia ugandensis. NCBI lineage: Eukaryota > Viridiplantae > Streptophyta > Magnoliopsida > Canellales > Canellaceae > Warburgia > Warburgia ugandensis. The sequence goes on along the minus strand of CP141127.1, from coordinate 50,352,118 downwards.
AAACTCCAGGATGGGATGCTTCTGGTAAGAGAGTAAATGCTAGTTGAGCATATGCCTTCTAGCACAAGGACACAAGAAGGGCCTCTTCTATGCTACCTAGTAGGTTGGGGGTTTCTGGTGCTGATGGGTGTTAATGTTAAAAAAAAACAAAAAGAGACAAATGCTAATCAATTGGAATTGCAGGTTCTGCAAGCTTCAGTAGAAATAAAACTCTCAAGAGGAATGATTTTGTGTCTTTATTCATTTTGGATACTTTGTGTTGGTTAGAATATGTTTATTTGTTTCAGAACTTCATGTTTGGGAAACTTCAGGTTCTTAAGTAGGAAATCATGTTTTGGCTTCTCATGAAGGTTTGGCTTTTAAAGCATAATGGGCTAGGAACTACAATGTGTGAGAAATAACTTTTCTTTTCTTATAATTTTGTCTTTAGATCTTATCATGTGCTCTGTTGTGTTTTTAGAAAATGGTGCGAATAATGTTTTCATACACCGTTTAAATGCACAATGAAGGGTTTCCATTTTTCTTTTCTGTGTTATGTGCTTGAGGAATATAGACAAATATAGACTTTTGTCTACTCGTCCTCTTTTAATGTCTTCAATTTGCTTAGATTTTTATCTATATCTTACTGTTTGCTACATTAAAAGGTGAAAACCCCAGGGTGATGTTTAAGGACATAGTTAAATCTTAGTTAATTTCACTTCAATATGAGAAAAATACCAAACTGACCGAGTCCTGCTGGACAAGATAACATCATCAGGTAAATCATGAGATGGCAGCACCTGTGTACCTTAAAGTTACGGTGAGGGCACGCCATGTCTTATTGATTGAGAATCCGAGATAGGAGATAGGAGATGTTCTGGTTGCTTGATTATCCTAAAGTTGGAATTGGCCAATAATCATGTTCTGGTACCCCTGGTACTCAGTTTTTGGCTTTATTATACTTTTAGGATGACCTAACTCATGTAATGGAGTAAGACTCTAAGCTAAACACGTTACTGTATAATATATTTAAACATTGCACAATATCCATTCGTTGCTGAACATCCAATTATTTTTGGATCAGACAGAACATCCATTGGATACATCTATCATGTTACAGATTCTCTCTGCAAGAGACAGATGTCTGTTGACCTGAGAAGTCCACATATCTTTGTGATCGATGGGCGGTTGATGAGTCAATTCTATGTGCCAGTTAGTTCTCTGCACATTGTTGGTTTCTGTTGGCTAAATTTACGGGTTCATTAGTTGATCTCAAGGAATATATGTTATTTGTCTGGTATAGTAGGACTAAATTTAGGATGGTTTTTAATAAACTCGTTAAAACTTGTGATTTAGTGATAGATCAAGAATCCAACACCTTATTACAATTTTTAGGTTAGTGATATATCTGCCCCTTGTTTTTCCTTATGAGCACCTTAATAAAATAAATTGAACAGCCATAACTTCATGTGGAGCCAGATTTTTGAAGATCCAACCACTCATGATTTTGCCCTTGGCTTAGATAGACCATGCTTGGAAATTCTCATCCATTGGGTGATCCTAGCAACTGCTACCTATAGTTGTAAAATGAACTGTAAAACTTTTTACTATCCAATTTTGTAATCAAGAAAACAAAGGCTAAGATCATCCTATGAATGAGAATTTAGAGCATGGATCATCTAAAGCAAGGAAAACATTGTTAATGGTTTGGATCTTCAGACATTTGGGCCCGCATGAAGTTATAGCCATTCATACCATTTATTGAAGGGCTCATGAGGAGAAACAAGGGCCGCTTGTGTCTATATCCAATTTTTATTTTGAAATAACTCGTGGTTATGTACTTACATATTAAATTAGTAGTGCGAAGTAATTGTACATAGCTTTTATATGGTGTTACATGCGTATACAAGGTATGAGGCCCAGTTTTTGGGTGGAACTGCATTTTGCTACTGCAGGCCACGGTCTTTTCCTTGAAGAAATTGATAAACATATAAAAGAAGTATTGTTTATGGATGCAATAGTGAGGTTCTGACCAGCTTCCAAACCATACACCTGTATGTTCAAATCTTTTGGTTAATTGATTATTTGACTATCCAAGTATTTTCATCTGCAGTTGACCACCATCCTAACATTTCCATCTGGTTGCTTCAGTGCTAATGGATGACCAGAAAGAAGCAGAGGCAATTGCGGAGCTTACAAAGGCAATAGCTTTAAAACCGGATCTGCGGTTGCTTCACCTTCGGGCAGCATTCCATGACTCTATGGGTGATTTTGCTGCCACTTGGAGAGATTGTGAGGCAGCTCTCTGCCTTGATCCAAACCACTTGGATACTATCGACCTCTATAATAAAGCCCTTGAGCGACCTGATCAACAAGTAAAAATACCTTTTGTTTGAATTCTCGGTACCGTAAACATTGCATGCCACTTTTGGTTACTGGCAAAACCCAACTGTTGCCACCTTGGATGCAGCTTCTTCAGTCCAATATTCTCTGTGATATTCAGAAGCATCTGGAATACATCATCTTGGTGGTTGCCGTGAACTAAGGAAAAGCTCTAAGGCAGGAGAGTTGTATGTACATATTGATGTTTTGGTTATGTTTGCTGATTGAGAATGCAGATACCGGCATTCATTAGGCTGCACTGGAAACCGGTGCTGTAAAATTATGCAAACATGAAATGGTAGGTGAAGATGATGATAACGGAAATCTGACCGGCTTCCAAGTTCATCTGTACAAAAAATTTTTTTTGGTCTGTATCGCCGCTTCGTATTGTTTATTTTCGCAAATTTTCCCTCATTAAAATGGGTGTATCAGCTGCACGTCCCCCGCGTTTTAGGCGTTCTAAGCACAGCTCCATACGCTCGTCGAACACAGACATCTAAATAGATAAGATTGCTTATATGCTGAACTACCAATAGTCGGATTATGACGCCAAATTGGGAAAGTCGATTGCCACCTGAATTGGTAGTGGCAGCAGACTCGGCAAAGCTATCTGATAACCATATTTCCGTCATTCACCAGAATATTCTATCTTGCTTGCATTGCTGAGATGCCCGAGCATATTATTCAATATTAGGCCATTTTGCATTCAAGATCATTTTAGTACCCAAAAAAAAAAAGGACCATTTTGCGTGTGAAATTGCATCAATTCACTTCCTTTCCAAGGTTAAGTGAAGTAATTTATTATACACTTTCCTATAAAAATAAAAAAAAGTGAAGTAATTCATTATAGTTAAACCTTGATGAGTATTCATGTGTTAATGTTCAGGCTATTGGAGGGAAATTCTCATCTGCTGTTCGGTTTGGTGATATATGCGCCCCTTTTTTCTCATGAGGCCCTCATTAAATGGCATGGATGGCGATCACTTTAGGTGAGCCCACTTTTTGAAGATCCGAATCATCCAGGTTCTCGTTTGACTTAGATGGAATTCATGCTCTGAAATTCTTATGCGTCCCTTTTTTCTAGAGGGGCTTGCTGCTTCTCCTAAACTAAGAGAAAGGCTCAAAAACATCTAAGAAGAAGAGGAGAAGAAGAACATCACTCATGGAGAGCTCATCATCCATCATGTAAGGCTAAATTCAATGTTTAGGAATTGGAAGAAGCCAACGATGAGTGATAGTTTTTTCTCATTCATGTTATAGACTTTTTAATTTTGAAATTTGATGTATGATAAACCTATGATAAGAGGTTTTTTAGGGGAACAATTTTAGTGTTTTATTTCAGTTTGATTATATTAATTATAGTTTAGAAGAGATGATCATGGAATGGTTTTAATGTGTGACTAATTAGTTTATTGGATGGGTTATGCTAAGATTAGCGAGTCATGCCCATAGATTGTAGATGATTCATACCAATCAATATATTCTATGCCATGAGATTGTTATTCCTTCTTTGGAGACATTATAACCATGCCCAAGAACAATTCTCAATCATACACAATTTTGAGTAATGTGAAATATTAGCATGATTAGATTGGTGGATTACTAATTTCCTAAACTACTTCTACTTTGACTTTTAATTCATTTCTTTTTTTGATTGCCAAAAGATGACTTTGAAAGAGAAAATCTATTTTTCCAGACACAAAGGGTACTAGCTTTAATTTCAAAAGTAGAACTTTAGTTTAATAGATAATGTACTCAATCCTTGAATTTCGACAACTATTTATACTTGCCTAATACAATTGATCTGGTGCAATTGAAAGGGTTTTGATTTGATACCACATCATGTTCTCATCCAAGCAGGGTTTTTTTTGAGTCATTTGGACCAATGCCCACATTCATTTGTGTCAAATGGTGACTTAGATGTATGTTTTGTCTAACATGATGTTGGATCTTGAAGCAATCCCTTAGAATGTAAATGTGATTAGCTTGTCATTGTTCAAGTGAACTAATGGGGTTCATTCTCTTTGTAAAGGGTAATTGTAATTAACTAACGCAGAAGAGATACTTCTACTCCATTTATTTCATAAGAATGTGAATGTAATTAGCTAGTAAATGTTCAAGTGAACCAATGGGATTGATTTTTTGTAAAATGGAGTTATAGTGAATTGTTATAACTTGAATACTTCTACCCCATTTAGTTTATATGTTATGGTGATTAGTTTGTAAATGTTGAATTTGTGAATTCGAGGATAAGATTTAGTTCATTGATGTGGTTCCTTTGTTGCTCAGAGGTTATAGTGTCGCATTAGATTGACAAATATAAATGGTTTCCATGTTCTTTTTTGGTGACATGTCATAATGGTTGGTGCACTTATAGTTGCTTGCATTTGAATTGCCTAACAAAGGAGTTCCAATTCTCAATCTTATAACTAAAAACATTTCCTACAGGTGAAAATCTACTAACACTTTGGTGTTTGACTTCACACTTCACATAGTTTCACTTTGACACAAACACCAGACAATGATCCTAGGTTGAATGGATTCTCCACAAATTAGGTTCTAGGAAATAACTTTTTCTTTTTCCTTTTTTAAATGTATTCATTGGTTCTAGGTTCACTTAACAAATATGGTTGCAATAGAAGTTCAACAAATCAATGGCTTGTGATACTCATTTTTGGAAAATTGATCAATTGTAAGTTTAAATTACCTTTCAAATGAGGCATTAAGGAAAAACAAGGAGTAAGATCCTGGCGCAAACAAAATATTCTGTCTACTGATTGCCATTAGAAAGTTGAAATGGGTAATTTTGTTTATTTCACAAATTCCATCTTTATATTTTGTCTTAACTTTTAAACAGGTGTACTCTCTCTCTCTCTCTCTCTCTCTCTCTCTCTCTCTCTCTCTCTCTCTCTCTCTCTCTCTCTCTCTCTCTCTCTCTCTCTCCTTACTTCTTCTTCTTTTTCTTTTTCTTTTTGAATTGATAATGTTGTATTGGTAAAGAAAATGATGAATGCCCATGCACCTCTTTGTTTTTACACTAATTTCCTCAACTAACAAGGTTGGGCCCTCATGCTCTTGGGATCAAAGCATTCTAATTTCTTTGAAGGAATAGCTCCATCTAGGCAACAAAACTTTAAGAGAATGCAATTTTTCCTACAATTGTCTTTTTAAATTAAAGTACTTGACTTTGTGAGTTCAAATTGATTAATTAAGCACTTCATGAGTTGGAATCAAATGTAATAACAAATTCAAAATGTAATAGTCCAATTCGTACAAAAATAAGGGATTAAACTATAATTCATATTTCTTCCCATAAATAATAGAGCATACAAATAATAGATCATTGCAATACAACATAAGTGTAATAAGAACCACCCAAAGTGTTAGTTAAACATCAAAATGACCAAAGCGAGCATGGGCAACACTAATACAATGGAAACCAAGTAGATTAGGTTCACCATGAATTTATTCAATAACTGCCCTATTAAAGATCCTTCTCATGAACCAAATAAACCATGCAAGGGTCATCTCTTGATTTTCTTGGTGTAGAATTGGCAGAAACTAGACTTCCACTTGATCCTCCAATTAATTGATTTTTCCATCTAAAATCCTCACTTGCTTTCTCTTCATCCTAGTTGGAACACTTTGTGACGACCCGGGTTTTCACATGCATTTTTAAATGCAATATCTAATTCCTAAGGCAGGATGCATCCCTATTTGAAAACCACTTTATAAAGACCATGCAATGTAGCGGAAAAATCTTTTGTTTTAAACACATTTTGAAAACCCCGAGTGTCATTTGCTAACCAAAGTAGTTTTTTGAAAAACTTTAGAAATCATAAGTGTTTTCCCAGGTCTATCCAGTCACAAAACACAGTCCAACTGTAAATAAATACAAATACATGTCCAAAGGGTAGAGAGTTTACTTACATGTACAATTGTCTCCTATTTGATTCACTTGCTCGTAGCACTAATATCTCCTGAGATGTCTTCTATTTGTGAGTGGAACTATCCTGAAAAATGTTAAGGATAGGGTGAGTATATACTATACTCAGTAGGAGTCTATCACTACTAGTTTTACAATGCATACTATGTTTAAAATCATGTGCTCATAAAGACATATGCATGCTCGAATAATCATATTCAATATCGATATTAAAAACCACTGTCAAACCGGAATACTGACGACTTAAAGAAATATCATAATCCAAGTCGAAAGTATCATATATCATAAACATAAAGATATGCATCAGATGCTCAATTGAATCCAACTCATGGATATGTGGTATGGTATGGTCGACCAACCTCATATCATGCCATATGCAATGCAAATAAGTCCATAAACCATAGGGTCCAACTATGCCCACGAGCTCGCCGCCATGTGGTCCCCGGGTACCTGAGGACACAGCGTCATAGCCTCCACGGGGCATATGATACATCGACCCAGTGCCGTGACACCAATGGTAACCCCCTGTACCACATGCAGTCGACGTAGGGACATGCCCTTTTTGGGCGTGGTACCCATCCACCTAATAGAGGTAGAGGCTAGAGGCCAACCCAAACCTCTCAGCATAGCGCCCACGAACTTATCAGCCCAAATCATAATTCGATCAAACAAGTGAAAACCTCTCTTTTTTCAAAACCTGTCCTCTTCGGGTTCCTCACAACTGCCTGGCCCTCGGCACTCTAGCATCTTTTGATAACCCTCAAGGATATGTAATTTTTGCAAGAACTTAATGCTCACAAATCATGCAATGTATGCAATAGTTTGCAAAACATATCTATGCATAATGTATATGCAATTATTTACAAAACATGTCTATGCATAAAGCATTTATCACATGCATGCTGAAATAAGTCATGCTAAACAAGTTATATACTTAAAACATGTATTCGCAAAATAATCATAGTTCTTTTAAAAGAATCTAGTAGCGATAGAGCACCGACCTAGCTAGGTCGCGCTAACCCCTTTGTCCTCGTATGCTCCTGAACATGATTTGGGGAATCAAGGTTAGTTTGGCCTATCTTTTATAGGTTTTAGAGTGGTTGGTCTTATTACTTAGGTATTAGGGGTCTATCCCTATGCCTATGGGTGTCCTAAGATCCTAATTGGGCCTTGGTATCCTCAGTTTTCCAAAGGTCTAGCGGCCACGTGCCACCATCCTATTCTAAGGGTCATGCCCACCTTTGATTGGGCCTTGATTAGGGATTTTATAGTTTGAGTGTGTCCACGTTGTCGAAACGGACACAATGCCTTTTGCAGCGCCTCAATCGGAGTTCTAGATCTCAAGTTATAAGCTTTTTAGTGTCACATGTACATAAGGACCTTAAGGGTGAAAAGCAAATGCTAGCGCGCTGCGCGTCAGCGTCAGCGTCATGCGCCCCTCTGTTCTTAAGAAGCAGAAAAATCCCGAATTGCTAGCGCGTTGTGCATCTACGGCATGCGCCTCAGTGGGTGCGTTTGCAGACGCGCTGAACTTTTTGCCTAGTGTTTCATTTTGCGGGCGCGTCCGCCTGGTGTTTCATTTTGCGGACGCGTCCACGGATGCGCCCGTTTGGTTCTCTTCGAATGCGGTCGACGTGTCCTGTGCGGTAAGGAGCGTTTCGCTCATTTGGGGGACCGAGGCGTCCTCAGGACACCTTGGTTCGACCCTGTCGAACCAGTTCGGCCCAGCGAACGTCCCTGGGTCCTTGGTGACTCTCCAGGGCTCTATTTTGCATGATTTTTCATGCAAAAACTTAGGGAAAATGATCCTAAGACTACTGTGAAGATGGGTTTTGAGGGATCTTGGGCATACCTGGCTCGTTGTTGGGTTTTTCTCCTTGTTTCTCCTCTTAGTTGCTTCTCCAAAATGGGTTTTCCTCAAGCTTTTGGGCTGCCATTAGAGGCGCCCAAGAACTATATTTATAGAGCTATAAGAGGGTTCTGGAGGGGGCTCTCACCACCCTTAAATGGCGGTGTTGAAACCTCCAGAATGGCGGTGATTTCTCCTCCAATCACCACCGTTCTAGAACCCTCTAGGAGGTTGAAGATGAAGGGTGCCCATATCAAAATGGGCCCTTGTGTTTTGTAGGCTAAATCCGTTTTTTTTAAATAAAAAATTACATTTTTCCCCTGAACTTCAAAGGGCCATAACTTGCTCATTTTAACTCCGTTTTGGGTATTTTGGTCTTGTTGGATTTCTTTTTCTAAGACGTAGCTAATGGTACCATTTTCAGGACCAATTTTCTGGGTTCAGTCAAGGTGAATAGTGAAATGACCAAAATGCCCTTATCTTCAAAAACTGAACTTTTCATTGCTAACTTGGGATTTTAATATTAGAAAATTGTAGTCATTACATTATTACCCCCTTAAAAGAATTTCGTCCTCGAAATTCTATAAATTATCATCTTCCTGGTATTTGTCTCTTAAATAACTTCTTGGTGAATGCATTCTCCCCCTTGGGATTCAAATCTAGGCTCATCCTCAACTTATCATTCCTTTTGTTCCTCCTACAAGGCCTCACCTATAAGGGCCGCTTTTGTTGCATACTTTGATGCATACTCTCATGCGTGCTAGTTTAACAATACCGATTTCTAGCGGCACTTCATCTATCTTGAAATCCTTAGATTCCTATACTTATCTCATCATGTATAGGATAGTCTCCTTATAAGATCATGCTTCTTTATTCATGTATAAATTACTCCATACTTCTTTGAGATCATATTATCTTATTTCTCCTATTTTGAATATCATAGGATAATCCTTTTCATCTAGTGATCTCTTTCATTATCCATAAGTCCAAAAAGTTACCTTCTTTCTATTGTGTCTAACTTTGCTTCTTACCTTTTATATTTGTCTCCAAGATACTTCAATAACTGTCATGGTATCATGTGCTCTACAGTCAATTCCTTGATTATCTTTGAATTTCAACTGTTTGTCGTTTTTCCATATGTGACTTTATTCCTCGACCAAAGTTACATTCAAATAAACTCATGAAAGCCAATTAGTAGCATCTTCCATCGAGGACGTTATCATATACTGAAAGTAAAATGTCCTAACTCTATATCCAGTTTCATAATTATTGAATTCATTAAACACTTTCCTCTGTGAGGATCTTATCCAAACTCATGTCAAATGTTAATGGTCGATTCATCATCATGAGTCATATGTTCTCGTCTAGAAGCCTATCTCACTATTCTCATCAATTTGTCATTAGGATTGTCAATAATGTTCCTATTTATGCAAAGCAAAAAGTCTCTTATTCATCACCGAGTACCCTTACTAGGTCATGGTTGAATCCTTTGTCATCATCCTCTTTGTTCTTTCTTTGCTTGATAGTTTTTTTTGTAACCTTTTAGTCCAACAGTTCTATACTCAATCTAGTAGGGTTAGTCCTTAGGAAATTCCTTAAATTGTTTCTTTTCGTACTTAGTATATGCTCATAACAACTAACTATTTGTCTAAAGGCCACATAACATCGAATCTTACCTTATAATGTGCTGGCCACCTTAACTTTCTCCTTCCATCCCTATGTCAATATATCGTGCAATCTTTTATCAAGGCTTTATTGTCAATCATGCAGTCTGTATTTGTCAAGAGGTATCCTCATAGTGATTTTCTCAATTCTTCAAATTTTATTTTTCAAGTGCCTCCTTATTTTATCTTTCAAGTGCCTTCTCATACTTAGCTTATAATAGTAGTTCTCATTTAATAACTACTTCATCAAGTTATGCTGAAGCTATTAAATCATCAAATTTGAAAAACACTCAGGTAAGCATGGAACATTTTTTGTAGACATATAGAAAGACTTTATTTGATTACCTATTGATCTCTTTCCATATATATCTTTGTCATAAGCTCAGGGGTCTCCAAAGTGATCAGTACTTATCTACCTTTCTTTTCAATCCAAGTCATCAGCATCTTTTAGACCCACAATGATTTCTATGGTTTGTCATGGTATCTATTAAGGTGTGAAAAATGTTTCCCATTGGTTTAGATCACTTCTTATTTTTGCAACTGTCTCAGTTGTTACTATATTTATTGTACTTGTAGCTCTTCCATGATGTGGCCTAATCAACTTCATAATGTGGCCTAATCGACTGGCCTTATACCCTCAAATGCTTAGCCTAACAAGTACTCAAGTCTAAAGACTTATAACATCCTTCTGAGTATATAACTTCGACTACTAACTCATAGATACTAACATACCTGATTAATTAGGGTGGGATACCTTTATTTAGTCAACAACACTCAATAATGGTCTTAAGATATTTGGTCTTCCAATTTATGATAGCAAGACCTTCATTTGATCCTTGATGGTACCCTACTTGTTAAATGGATAAGTCACTGTCCCGGCTTAATTCCTTTTTCAATATTTTATTGACAAGGTGAGATATCACCAAAAAAATTTCCTTTTTATTATATCCATTGGTGTTCCCCATAAGCTAATGGATCTGATAAGAATCTAATTGATATCAAACCATTTGTAGAAGTTTAACTTCTAGTTGGTCGCCATTCTTCTTTGAAAATTTCTTGTCACATAATCTCCTGAAATTCGATACTCTACTCAAAGTCTTAAATCCCATATGCTTTCTCTCTATTATACGTATCATTGCCAACTCAACTATTATTATTTCTTTGAAGTTGATTGGTTATCTTCAAGATGAAAGATTTGTATGTATCTTCATAAAGTCATGATTTCCTTCTTTTGAATATTCAATATTCATCGAATACTTGTAATTACATCTCTATCTCTTTCTCTCTTTTCTTCAATACCCATTTGGTCTACCTGGATCAATGTCTCTATATGCGTTGTTGCATATATTTGATACTTCATCTATTTCTTTAAGTAACATATATGATAAACTGAATGCTTCTCAGAAATTCTAAACTGTCTTAAGATCATTGAAATCCTCAATTGCCTGTATCCTTAATAAAATTCATACCATGTCTTAATAACGACATTGACGTTTTGATCATGCTATACTTTTCTTACAAGTTCATGTTAGGATCAATCTATTATCACAGATCTATCATCCCCAATCTTATCGTCAAGATCCTTTGATAACTCGGTCGAATTCATTTCCTTATCATATTTGTGTTATATTTCTCTTATTCACATAATCTGTTACTTGTATACATCTTCTGATTTGCTCCATAATACTTAGGCAATTATTATTCAATAGCATTTTACTCTCCTGAATAGTATCCAAAATTGAGCTAAGTCCTTCAAGATCCATACCTTTGTGACCTAGTTTGAGTCACAGTCATCTACTAATATCATCTTGCATTCTCATCCCTCTTAGATTTTCATCAAAATTTTCTCAAAGTTTGTCTTTTACATCCCCTATCATACTCATATCATATCCTTGTGATAGTGTACTCATATTCTGCTATTCTTTATGATGGTAAGATAGCCGTCTAGGTTCTTCGATGTTCTTATCTTTGGCGAGATTGATCTATTACAGGTTAGAATTACCTACTAACACGTTCACCAACATCTTTCTTCATTATTCTCATCATAATATGATCTATATATGAGTTTTTTTCATATTTCCACCACTGCCCAACAATCCTTATTGATAAGATTTAAGTCATCCAAAGTCTAAGTATTTACTAGACCCATCTTCTTTTTCACCTATTTGTTTATGGTGAAATGCCTTGAGCATTAATATTATAATCCTCAAATAGAAGTAGTCATCTCTACTAGTCCTATTTATCTTACTTCTTCTTGATTTTCTCTATTGTCCATAACCCTTGGACATGCTGGACTGGCTGTGAAAGGATAAAACCTAGGCTCTGATACCAACTGTGACGACCCAGGTTTTCTCATGCATTTTTAAATGCAATATCTAATTCCTAAGGCAGGATGCATCCCTATTTGAAAACCACTTTACAAAAACCATGCAATGCAGCGAAAAAATATTTTGTTTTAAACACATTTTGAAAACCCCGAGTGTCATTTGCTAACCAAAGTAGTTTTTTGAAAAACTTTAGAAATCATAAGTGTTTTCCCAGGTCTATCCGGTCACAGAACACAGTCCAACTATAAATAAATACAAATACATGTCCAAAGGGTAGAGAGTTTACTTACATGTACAATTGTCTCCTATTTGATTCACTTGCTCGTAGCACTAATATCTCCTGAGACGTCTTCTATTTGTGAGTGGAATTATCCTGAAAAATGTTAAGGATAGGGTGAGTATATACTATACTCAGTAGGAGTCTATCACTATTAGTTTTGCAATGCATGCTATGTTTAAAATCATGTGCTCATAAAGACATATGCATGTTCGAATAATCATGTTCAATATCGATATTAAAAACCACTGTCAAACCGGAATACTGACGACTTAAAGAAATATCATAATCCAAGTCGAAAGTATCATATATCATAAACATAAAGATATGCATCAGATGCTCAACTGAATCCAACTCATGGATATCTGGTATGGTATGGTCGACCAACCTCATATCATGCCATATGCAATGCAAATAAGTCCATAAACCATAGGGTCCAACTATGCCCACGACCTCGCCGCCGTGTGGTCCCCGGGTACCTGAGGACACAGCGTCATAGCCTCCACGGGGCATATGACACATCGACCTAGTGCCGTGACACCAGTGGTAGCCCCCTGTACCACATGCAGTCGACGTAGGGACATGCCCTTTTTGGGCGTGGTACCCGTCCACCTAATAGTGGTAGAGGCTGGAGGCCAACCCAAACCTCTCGGCATAGCGCCCACGAGCTTATCAGCCCAAATCATAATCCGATCAAACAAGTGAAAACCTCTCTTTTTTCAAAACTTGTCCTCTTCGAGTCCCTCACAACTGCCTGGGCCTCGGCACTCCAGTGTCTTTTGGTAACCCTCAAGGACATGCAATTTTTGCAAGAACTTAATGCTCACAAATCATGCAATACATGCAATAGTTTGCAAAACATATCTATGCATAATGTATATGCAATTATTTACAAAACATGTCTATGCATAAAGCATTTATCACATGCATGCTGAAATAAGTCATGCTAAACAAGTTATATACTTAAAACATGTATTCGCAAAACAATCATAGTTCTTTTAAAAGAATCTAGTAGGGACAGAGCACCTACCTGGCTAGGTCGCGCTAACCCCTTTGTCCTCGTATGCTCCTGAACATGGTTTGGGGAATCAAGGTTAGTTTGGCCTATCTTTTATGGATTTTAGAGTGGTTGGTCTTATTACTTAGGTATTAGGGGTCCATCCCTATGCCTATGGGTGTCCTAAGGTCCTAATTGGGCCTTGGTATTATAAGTTTTCCAAAGGTCTAGCGGCCACGCGCCACCATTCTATTCTAAGGGTCATGCCATTTGATTGGGGCTTGATCAGGGATTTTATAGTTTTAGTGAGTCCGCATCGTTGACACAGACACAACGCCTTTTGCGGCGCCTCAATCGGAGATCTAGATCTCAAGTTATAAGCTTTTTAGTGTCACATGTACATAAGGACCTTAAGGGTGAAAAGCGGAATGCTAGCGCGTTGCGCGTCAGCGTCATGTGCCCCTCTGTTCTTAAGAAGCTGAAAAATCCCAAATTGCTAGTACGCTGCACGTCTGTGGCATGCACCTCAGCGGGCGCATCTGCAAAGGCGCTGAACTTACCGCCTGGTGTTTCATTTTGCGGGTGCGTCCATGGACGCGCTCGTTTAGTTCTCTTCGAATGCGGTCGACGTGTCTTGTGCGGTAAGGAGCGTTTCGCTCGTTTGGGGGATCGGGGCGTCCTCAGGACACCCGCCTAGGGAACGTCCCTGGGTCCTTGGTGACTCTCCAGGGCTCTATTTTGCATGATTTTTCATGCAAAAACTTAGGGAAAATGATCCTAGGACTACTGTGAAGATGGGTTTTGAGGGATCTTGGGCCTACCTGGCTCGTTGCTAGGTTTTTCTCCTTGTTTCTCCTCTTGGTTGCTTCTCCAAAACGGGTTTTCCTCAAGCTTTTGGGCTGCCATTAGAGGCGCCCAAGAGCTTTATTTATAGAGCTATAAGAGGGTTCTAAAGGGGGTTCTCACCGCCCTTGAATGGCGGTGGAGAAGCCTCCAGAATGGCAGTGATTTCTCCTCCAATCACCGCCGTTCTAGAACCCTCTAGGAGGTTGAAGATGAAGGGTGCCCGTATCAAAACGGGCCCCTGTGTTTTGCAGGCTAAATCCATTTTTTTAATAAAAAATTACTTTTTTGCCCCTGAACTTCAAAGGGCCATAACTTGCTCATTTTAACTCCGTTTTGGGTGATTTTGGTCTTGTTGGATTCCTTTTTCTGAGACACACCTAATGGTACCATTTTTAGGACCAATTTTCTGTGTTCAGTCAAGGTAAATAGTGAAATGACCAAAATGCCCTTATCTTCAAAAACTGAACTTTTCATTGCTAACTTGGGATTTTAATATTACAAAATTGGAGTCATTACACACTTGGAAAAAATTCCCTGTTGAATTCTTCATTGTCTTTGACTTGTACATTTTCAAATATCCATAGCCCCTTGGATATTAGATTCTTCAAGTTTCATCCTTGTCATTCGAATCCATTGCTTACCTACTTTGGTATCACTAAAAGGAACCCCAGTTTGATGCTCGTCCAAGTAGATCATTATAACATTGTGCATTTTCACTAAAGAAGAGATCCAAGAGAATGGGAAGGGTTCAAAGGGAATTTGAAACAAGACAAGTCTTGGGACAAGAGAGAATGAGGTTTACTCTATGAGATGGGAAGGTCTTCCATGCCTACAACAAGGAAATGGATGTCTGTAACTGGTTAGGGCTTTTAAAATCCTTGAAAGAAGGGAATTTCACTTTTCTTAAAATTTGTTAATGCTCATAAAATCCACATAGATAGGTCAATAACCAACTAAGTTGGTCAACTACTATGTAGGCATAACACTATAAACTAACAGTATGATTACTAACCAAGGCGACAAAATGTAGGTGCATATATCATATTGATTTGTTGAGGATTTTATAAAAATAATAACTAGTCAAATTAATGGAAAATATTTGATCTAGACACCACAAACTTAAAGCATGACTACCAGATAATACATTTGCTTGCTTAAAGAAGAAGTAGAAATAATTGTCTATCATGTGGCACTTTTTATTTTCTTGGAACTTTTGTTTTCTTCAACCAGGAATACATTGGAGAAAATTTTCCATCCGACACTCATTGATTTGTATGCATTGTTCAAGCAAGAAAGTCACTTCCCTTTAATATTTTTCAAAAATTTATTGAGATTTAACTCTAGATTTTGCTCTAAGATGGTTTGGGTTTATCTGCATTGCCTTTACTTCTCTCTTTAGGATGTTCTAGATAGAGAAAGGACAAAATCAATGTGCGAACTTGCAATTTACCATTGTCAATTTGTAATGACTCCAATTTTGTAATATTAAAATCCCAAGTTAGCAATGAAAAGTTTAGTTTTTGAAGATAAGGGCATTTTGGTCATTTCACTATTCACCTTGACTGAACCCAGAAAATTGGTCCTGAAAATGGTACCATTAGCTACGTCTCAGAAAAAGAAATCCAACAAGACCAAAATCACCTAAAACGGAGTTAAAATGAGCAAGTTATAGCCCTTTGAAGTTTAGGGGCAAAAATGTAATTTTATTAAAAAACGGATTTAGCCTGCAAAACACAGGGGCCCGTTTTGATACGGGCACCCTTCATCTTCAACCTCCTAGAGGGTTCTAGAACGGCAGTGATTGGAGGAGAAATCACCGCTATTCTGGAGGTTTCTCCACCGCCATTCAAGGGCGGTGAGAGCCCCCTCTAGAACCCTCTTATAGCTCTATAAATAAAGCTCTTGGGCACCTCTAATGGCAGCCCAAAATCTTGAGGAAAACCCATTTTGGAGAAGCAACGAAGAGGAGAAACGAGGAGAAAAACCCAGCAACGAGCCAGGAGCGTACAAGGACAAAGGGGTTAGCGCGACCTAGCCAGGTAGGTGCTCTATCGCTACTATATTCTTTTAAAAGAACTATTATTATTTTGAGAATACATGTTTTAAGTATATGACTTGTTTAGCATGACTTAATTCAGCATGCATGTGATAAATGCTTTATGCATGACATGTTTTGTAAATAATTGCATATACATTATGCATAGATATGTTTTGCAAACTATTGCATACATCGCATGATTTGTGAGCATTAAGTTCTGGCAAAAGTTGCATGTCCTTGAGGGTTACCAAAAGATGCTGGAGTGCCGAGGGCCAGGCAGTTGTGAGGGACCAAAGAGGACAGGTTTTGAAAAAGAGGTTTTTTGCTTGTTTGATCTTATGTGATTTGCACTAGTGAGCTCGTGGGTGCTATGCTGAGGGGTTTGCGTTTGCCACCCAGCCTCTACCACTACTAGGTGGAATGGGTACCACGCCCAAAAAGGGCATGTCCCTACGTCGACTGCATGTGGTACAGGGGGCTACCACTGGTGTCACGGCACTGGGTCGATGTGTCATATGCCCCGTGGAGGTTATGACGCTGTGTCCTCAGGTACCCGGGGACCACACGGCGGTGAGGCCGTGGGCATAGTTTGGACCCTATGGTTTTGTGGACTTATTTGCATTGCATATGGCATGATATGAGGTTGGTCGACCATACCATACTAGATATCCATGAGTTGGATTCAATGAAGCATCTTATGCATATCATAATGTTATGATGTATATGTATATGATACTTTCAATTTTGGATTATGTGATCCTTTAAGTCGTTAGTATTTCAGTTTGACAATGGATTTTAATATCGATATTGAACTTGAGTATTCAGACATGCACATGTTTTGAAAGAGCATATGATTTTAAAACGTCTCATGCATTATAAAACTAGTAGTGATAGGCTCCTACTGAGTATAGTATATACTCACCCAATCCTCAACATTTTTCAGACACAAAGGAAATACTTAAGGGCAAGGAACGGTTGTACTAGAAGACACCCAGACTAAGTGCAAGTAAGTAACCCCCTACCTTATCTTTCAATGTTACTTGATTGTAGTTACTCTCTAATAGCTGGGGCTGTGACTAACACTTTCTTGGGAATAATGTTGATTTGAAACTTTGCCATGGCTAGATAATTTGAGAATGTGTTTTGACACTCGGGGTTTTTATGAAAGATTGTTTTCCAAACGAAAAAGATTTTCATGCATTTCATACTTATAAAACAAGAGATCTCGCCTTTTTATCAAAATTGCATCATATAAAAACCTGGGTCATCACACAATTGCACCCTCACATCAACCTATGTTTGAGGCACGATATAGGATGAAGTGAATGTGTACTATGAACTTGAAAGGTAAATTTTAGGTTCAGACTTGAATTTATCAATCCTCTTATGGATAAGTCATAAGCTCACCCATCCATTGGTGACTATGAACTATTTCTAACACTAAAAGGAAATGTTCGAGTAATGAGATTGCTAACTCATGATAGTTTTGAAAATATTCTCAACATGTTAACTAGTCAGCTAACGAGATTGTTGATTCCCTACCAAGATCAAATAAAAGGGAAAGTATATTAGTAATTGGAAAATGATAAGGAGCAAGGCCATTGCTTGCTTAGGGGAGAAGTAGAAATGAATGAGTATCACATGAAACTATTTTAGTAGAAATTGTGTTTTTTCAACAGTTTTCTTTGAAAGTTAAACAAAACACAAGTTTGAAGAAAACATTTGTATGTACTTCTTTTTTTATTTTGTGTTCTTTTTTTGTGAAAAGAAGGATTTGTCTAATTAGTGTAACTAGTAGACTTCCAAATTTATTAAAAAAAAGCAACTACATAGCTATCTCTCTCTCCCACTTATTAGTGCTTTTAGTCCTAATTGCTTCCATAACTAAGGAATTAGCAACCACATTCCCTTTCCCGTGGATATGTGCCACCCTCCAAGAATGAAACGTGGTATTAATCCAAGCAGTGTCTATAGTCAGAGCATTTTCCATCCATGTTAGGTTCGTCTTTTGGTATTGGAGTGACCTCAAAGTCTTTAGGTTCTTCTTTTGGTATTCAATACCCCACTTACCCACAAATTTAGAAAATTTAACTCTTTAGCAAAATGTAATCCATAGGCAAGTGCTTGCATTCTATCACGCAGTTAGTTTGTTCATGAATAAAGCAACTATGGGCTACAAGAAAGTTGCCTTTCCAATCCCAAAATGTCCTCCAATATCTGTCACTCAATATTGTGTTAAGAAGCATTATCAAAGTCCAATTGTTTTGTATATGTGACAACCTAGGTTTTTAGAAATAGTTTTTAAATAAAATTTTGAAATAAGAAGTATATATTTAGAAGTTTTTTTTTATTTATTTAAACATTTACAAATAATAACATATACTAATTTTCAAAAGCCACTCTACTATCCCTATGTCTTTTCAAAATGTTCACATATAAGTAAAATAGTGTGGAAAATACTTAAGCTCTATTAGGATCCATTGGTCACAACCAAATGACTAAATCAAACCATAATTCTTAAAAAAAAATTCAGTGCATTATTACATGTTTTTCACCAATGTTCAATAACAACTAAAATAAAAACTAAACTAAGTATTTCTACCCCATAGTTTGGATTAGGTGTCACAAAATCTCATGTATGCCAAAGTCAACCTATTGCCAAGAATGATCACCTAAAATTATTTTTGGGGGTGAGTACAACTACTTAGCAGGAAACATCTAAGAAGGACAAAACATGCCAAAACACAGGGTTGTAAGAGGATAACATGATTCATCTAAGTAATCATAATCAATATTAAAATCTTGATAAGAGCAAAATCTCAGAATGCACAATAAATCCCTACGTGTACCCAACATCCATATCTAGAGAATTACTCAAAACTCTAAACATGTACTCAACATCTAGAAGTAAATCATATACTGTGACATTGATAAATAGCAGCATTGTGCCATGACTACGAACACAAACTAGTCTCAACCCTCAAGGATGGCTGGCATAATCATCTATGTCCATATCACACATACTATTGCTATGCATGTAAAGAGAACCAACGTCTCCTACCTACATTTGACCATGGATACCACATGACCTACATCAGTCCTCATGGGGGAGAAAATATCACAAAGAATGGAAATTCCCAAGAGAACTCGAAATGCAAATAAGCCTTTCTTTGAGGTAGGTATCAGAATTTTCTTTTTGGAGTGATAATGGCCAACTACACACTCCTAAAATAGCAAACCATGAGACATTATCTAACACCCCTATATACAACTCTGATAAGTGTCCATGGGGTTCCATCTATCACCCTCATATACGACTACAATGAGTCTCCAAATAGTATTGATCATACTTTGTGCATAGTTAAACAAACACCCCTTAGAGTGAAATTGTTATGACCCGTCTTTAGAAAAAAAAAAATTCTTCATAATTTCCTTTAGAAAAAGTTAGGATATCCTTGAATTTTTTTCTTGAAATAGTTAGAAAATGTATCACATTATACTTCTCAAAACTACTCTTTGAGCCCAATTATCATTTACAAAAATGACATAATTAAAATAATTACAGAATAAACAAGCACTGTTAGGACTTGCTAGTCATAGCCTAAACAAACTAAGGTAATCCATAATTCCACATGAAAAGAATTCAGTTCCTTATTATATGTTTGTCAACAACAAGTGTATGATAATGAAATACAAAGTCTAGTCTTTGTACTTTATCTCCTCTGCTCTCTCAATACTTTTGAAGAACTCTAGGAATTTCACTTGAAATGTTGAGCAATAGAAAATTCTTAAGCTAGTTTGAAAATTGCAAAAATAACACTATTATAAAGGATAAAATAAATGTATTTGATCAAATATTCAATATGAAAACATGCAATAACAATAACTCAGATAAAAACTATGAACAATGAGATGTGCCAAACATCGAAAATAATCATATCATATGGTATCACTGAACGACAACATTTGTCCTGCTGCATGGCCTTATAGGCAACTGGTCTATACCCTCAAGGATGAATAATATGTCAATCTATGTTTGTATAATTGGATGGTCTACTATGCATGTAAAGCAATCACCTTCTAGCTATGTTTGAACTCAGACACCATAAGGTCTAACCATCAACTCTCATGGGGCCACTGAATATGGATGGAAGTAGTCTTCCCATGATACATACTCCCATAATAATAGCCCTACTGTCGGGTAGGTATCCTATTAGGAGTTCAAGGCCCAATCTAAATCCTCCTAGCAAAGTGCCATTAGGATCATAAAGCCCTCAAGATGACTATCATGAGTTGTAAAAATCAATAGATACATGATGACTATTACAAGTCCTATAAAATTAATAGGTATTGTTCCCATCCTTAGTGCATAGTTTCAAATTAGATATCCCTATAGGGTCAAATTCAAGCTCCTCAATAGGTGACAATATGAGATCTCAATGCTAGTTCAAATTCTAGGATACAAATATACATAAATCATACAAGTACTCAAAACATTACTTGAAATCTAGTTCTGAAAATATATTCTCTCTAAAATCACTACAAATCCATGAAACTCACTGAATATGCATATAGAGAAAATAGCAAAAAAAAAAACCTTTTCCTTTCTCCCACTTGTATACCTTTCAGATTTATTTACTAACATTTTCCTATTTGACTTTGAAGGGAAGCCTTGGCGCAATGGTAAAAATTGTCGTCATGTGACCTTGAGGTCACAGGTTCAAGGCATGGAATCAGCCTCTTGCAAAATGCAAGATAAGGCTGCCTATTATAGGCCCTTGTGGTCCGTTCCTTCCCCCGGACTCTGCATAGATGGGTGCTTTGTGCACCAAGCCTGCTTTTTTTTTTTTTTTTTTTTTCCTATTTGACTTTCTTTTATCTACTATTGAATTCCCATCTCCTGTCCTAACTCATTGTGGTTTTGGACCGAGTATAGAGAAGGTAGAAGAGGAATAGTTTTGGTCTTCCCTTGGGACTATCTTTTATGGAAGTAATGGCATTAGGCTGTGGGTTTCTAATTGGTTATCCTGTTTTATTGAGTGTCTACAGATCTGTTCAGACTTTACATCATCAAAACAGTGAGACGCCTGCACAAAGATGATTGCATGGCTCCTGTTCTACTCATGAAGGGAAGCCTTGGCGCAACGGTAAAAGTTGTTGTTGTATGACATTGAGGTCGCTGGTTCAAGGCGTGGAAACAGCCTCTTGCAAAATGGAAGGTAAGGCCGTGTACTTTAGGCCCTTGTGGTCTGCCTCTTCCGCAGACCTCGCATAGGCGGGAGCTTTGTGCACTGGGTCTGCCCTTTTAGGTTTAGTTTGTTTCCTATATCCAGAGGCTACAAACTACATGATGTGTGGACTGATTTCTCAAAGTAACTCTATGCGTCTATTGACTGTTTTGCTAATTGTGTATTGCTTTATAATAGGTTGTAAGGAAAACATTACGGTTTCTTAATTGACTATTGGACTATCAGAGTGTATTAGGAAATGGATGACGTGTTGAATTGTATCAGAAAATGACTGAAGTTTTGACTGTTCTGTAGCAGAATTTGTCGAGGTTTCGAACTGTCATTGTACCGGAGGTTATAAAAGTCTTACAGAAAAAATGTTTGAATTTTTGTAGCAGAGCTATTGACATTTTGTACCAGGTATTAATGAGGTTTTGTAGCAAGTTTTGTAGAGATTTTGTATCAAGATATGACAATGATCATGGAATAATTTGCAGCAAGAAATTACTATGGTCATGGACTAATTTGTAGCCGAAAATGACTGAGGTTTCATAGCATCAAATTATTGGTTTCACTCAACTTTTATTAGGATGTTTAGGCCATCTTTAAAGGGTTGTTTTACTCCATATTGTGGTGAAAGCCATACTGATTTTCTATCGATTATGTACTATTTTTATCCATTCTTTTGCAGGTCATTGTATGATCATAGTTCTCTTTGATTCTTAACTGTTTCAGATCGTAGACAGGTGGACAGAAATCACATAACAAAACATAAAAGGACTAGATCATAAGCAACTTTTGACAATCAACATGTATTTGGAGTTAAATCATTAAAACAGTAGTCCAGCGATTGAAAATTTGCATAATTCTGAGATCAACACATCTGAAACTCGTAAAGCCAGCTAACATATCATGTTTGAAATCCTTGCATAGTTCAGTTAAAATTCATGCTTAATTAGTCCCAAAACACATGAAATTCATGTTTAATTCAGTCAGCAAAAATACGTTCAGATTAGAGGTTTAGATGAGTAAGTTAATTGTCTCTTCCAGATCAAACCGTGACTGTAAGGTAAACAGTCATTAAATCCCTGAGAAGCATCTAATGATCTATGGTTTTCAGAGTAAAAAGATCAAAATCTAGCTTACAAAATATCCCACGTCCCCAATCTATGATTTTCTCCTATGTTTTCCTCTGGTTTACAATGCTTTTACTTCCAAGGATCTCCGGATTCTAACGATTCACTGGCTACTAACTCTCCTCTTCTCTATTTCACAGCGAATCTCTGCTTGTAGAGATTGTCTTTTCCCTGTCTGCCAGTGCTTTCTCACAGTTTCTTTCTCTCTTTCCTTCCTCTTCTTCGTTTCTTTCTCTCCTTCCTTTCTTCTCTTTCCTTCCCATTCTTCCTCCTGTGTATTCTTCCTTTCGTACTGCAGTCCACCACGTCATGTGGAGCTAAATTTCAGGATCTAGATGGTCACCTAAGCAGCCCAACCTAATCCTCTCGCTAGGTGGCCTAGTCACGTTCCAAACTTCTCGAGAGTTGGCCTGTTTTTCCTTTCCTTGCAGCACCCTATGAGTTGGCATGCTTTTCCTTTCCTTGCAGCACCCTATTTATATCCTGTTTCCATGTTAATTTGGATGTAATTCATCTCTCGTTCACATTCCTTTATGGTTGCATTTTCCTAATGAAATGCTACAGCCTTGATCGAATCTCAGCTATCCATTCCCTCATTTAGGATAAAGTTGTTCTCCTTGGATCTCGGACATCCATCATTCTCTAGGATCAAATATCCTTGATTGTGCATCTCAACCATTGATTTGAGATCTTCACTTGATTCATTTCTAATTTATGATCTTAGCCATCAACTCTTTAATGGTTAAGATTATTCCTAGGCCATTAAAACTGGACGTCCATTAAATAATAAGAGTTTTCCAAAGAAAACTCAATTTACTATTGTGGTGATTTGAAATCTAGACTGAAGGTTGGCAGACTCGCAACTTGAGCATTTAGTCTAACTGAAGGTTGGCAGACTCGCAACTTGAGCATTTAGTCTAACTGAAGGTTGACAGACTCACAACTTGACCATTTAATCTAACTTGGTTTTATGGTTAATTCTTTACATGTTATAAAATCCTAGGCTATTATAGAAATCTTGAAATCTCATTTGACAAATCAAATCCGATAACGCTCAGAGCACTTCAAATCTTCCCATCACATACATACGTATCAAATGATGGGATCTCATGCACAGACCTCCCAAATCCAATACCAATTGAAATCAAACAATGTTTCCTTTTCAAAAACTCATCACAGAGTAAATCATGCAACGAAAGGAGTGCGCATGGGTGATCAACTACAAAATATTTCGCATTGATGATAAACTGCCAGATAAAATGCATGGATGATCATCTACAAGTTAATACCCATGGATACTTGACTACGAGATACCGTGGATGGATGATTATCTACAAGATGGTATGTTCGGTATAACATGGGATACGCATGGATTAAAATATAGGATGTACGCATAGTATAACATGGGGTGTGCGCATAGATTAAAACATGAGATGTGATGAGATGTACGCATAGGATCACATGGAATGTGCACATAGTATAAGAAGGGATGGGATGCATGCGTGATACTAGGTGGATGTAAGCATAGTTTAAGATGGCATGTTTATACTAGAAGGATGGTACGCAAGGTTGTTTACACTACAAGGTCGGTACGCATGGTTGTTTACACTAGATGGTAGATTGTACGCGTGGAGGGCTTCAAGAGGTGCACATGGTGGATAGGCTGCAAGACGTATGGTTCACATGGTGCTTAGGATACAAATGGATGGGGCTAAAGATACAAATATATGGTGCCCGTGCAGGTATAATCACCAGATGATGATATAAAAACATTCACTTGATGCATCAATGACGGAAATAAAACCAAATCATGTACCCAATCCATTCATCGTTTAGGATCAAATTTACAGTAGGTCATGCGCATCCTTCACGCGTTAGATGCATTGAAAAATAGTCAAGAACCATGCATGTCTTTCATGCATTAAAACCAATTTAAAACTGACCATCTACTCAAACACAAGCATGAGATCATTACAAGATAACAGGAGTGTAAAGTATCAACACATCAAAACTGAAAAAATTACTAACATGCTCATATTTCCAAGTAAGAAAAATGAATTAAAACTTCCTAAAGAGATCATGTGCAGTCCTCAAAAATCAAAGAATCAACACGTAACAATTCTTTTGTTTTGTCAAGAAAACTATTCCCCGCTTTACCTTGATGTGTTTCTTCTCTGTTCTTCGACAATTCTGTCCCAAAATGAAGAAATCTAAGCTTTTTCCACTGGCTATAGACTTCCTCTTTCATGAAACATGCTCACACACTTTATCCAAACTTTCATTTCATTGGATAGCCCCTTACATGTCCAGTAAGGAACACATTCACTTCCACTTCCATAACTTACATTTTAATCTCAAGGCCAAACTAGGCAATTTTTGGAATGCAATAGTAGGTGTTGCAGGTTGTAACAATAGTAGGGTTCAATTTCATGCAATTAGAAATAGTAACTTAAACCCATCCCATAGTAGTACATCGCGAAAGATACCCTTGTTGGTCCAACAGAGTACACATAGACATTTGATATTTAGATTATACTCACCCCATATCCAAACTTGAAAGGAAACATCTGGATCTTTAGAAGTTAACTAGAATTAATAGTAGGCATTGAATTTAGTTAGAAACATTCAAGATGCCTAGAATTAGTCCACACTCAAGTCAATGTTTCCGAAAACACATCCTTGCCGATCCAATAGAGTATGCTTTATAGAAGTGTATAGTAGTGCTGCTCAAAAACCCTCCAAACTTAGGAAAAATCTTCCTAAAGCTCCTACACACTATTAATTTCTAAAGATATTCAAATATTCCCCCACATATCCCCAAGCAGCAAGAATTTGGCTTGCAACAAGGGAGGGTAAGACGTTCATCTTCTACACAGTTGTGAAGGACACTGCATCTTCACTTTAGTTCTTCAAGCGTCCAATTTCCCAGCAGTTGCACCCCTAAACTTCAACATTATAATCTATTCTAAGGCCATTACAAAATTCCCAAAATTCCACTCAAGCTTTAGTAGGTAAAGCAGTCGACTACATGGGAGAAACATGGCGTCAATTTCTTACTCAATTGGGTAGGAAATTGCATCATTTCCTCTACCCAATTTAGATTGCCAAACTAGATTGTTTCAACACCAAATTCAATCTACATCTGGCCCATACATCCACCATTCCGATACCAAGAGAAATCAATCATTAAACCTTACTCAACATGGTGGAACACAGGAGCACCTCTAGTTGGAAACTTCCCTTGCATTTCTGCCATGTTGAATAGTCCATAGAGTTGCTTGTTGGTGTAGTTCTAAATAGTACTTGCAAGCACACAAATCAAAGTAGTATGATTTCACACAAGTAAGATTGACCTTATGAAGAATCTCATAGATTTATATGCAATTGTAATCTTATTTAGATTACTTTTCCTAGAAAAAAGAGATCAAATTGTGATTCAATCTAGGAATTAATAGGACATAGAATTAGAAACATGCATAAACTAGAAACTTTAAATAAAGGAACTTTCTAAAAATAACAACTATTATAAAACTAAAATGGACTCAAGATAGGAAACAAATGCAAATCTAGAAACATGAATAACTTAGAAATCTAAGGATGAATGAACTTTATAAACTAGAAATTAGAAACTTTCTTAATATGAGACTTGCTAAAAGATAAGATCTAATCTAAACATGCAATTAAAAATAAGCAATGCATGTATTAAACATGATCAAACAAAACTAGCATTCGACTAATATGAGGAATAAATCAAATAATGCATGATATGGAAACATGGACAAGAAGAGTGCGCATGGAACTTAGAAAGAAGGTGCATGTAACAACTTTGTTATTTGAATGGAATCTATTACAAGAGAGGTGGCATCATTCCAATACATAAACAATATATTTGGACTTCAATCTTCAATTTCTAATGCAATCTAATGATGGCCATGCAAGTGAATCATTGGAGAGAATCAAAGAGAGAGTGAAAGCAAGATGGGAATCAAAATCAAAAGAGCTAAAGGAAGATAATGCATTATGTATACTATAAAAGAACAAGAAGAAATCTAAAGCTAAGAACTAAGAAAAAGCAAGGAACACAAGCTTGATTTGAATGCTTAGAAAGATTATCCAAAGCCTACTTTCTCTTGATTGTCACTACAAGAGATTAATGGCCTTTGGAGAAGAAGAATTAGAGCTCCAATTACAATCAAAACACCACAAAATAATACCCCAAGAACAGTGTGCTTGAACCATAACACTAAAGCTTCAACAATGGAAGGAAAATATGGTTAAAACTATAAGAAAAATTTCCTACAAAAACTACTCCCTCTTCTCCAAGAATTTCACATATTTATAGAGAGGGGATCTATTGCTAATTCCTATCCTAAGGAAGATAAGAAAGAATGGAAATAGAATGAGAAGGATTAAGATAAGATAAGGATAGAGATGGTGAGATAAGATAAGGATGGAGATTATGAAAGTGGGAATTAGAAGCAGAAAGGTATTTGGATAAGGTAGGGAACTTAAGAAGGGAATTAGAAGGTGGAAACTAGTAAGGAAATTATATGGAAAGTTCTTCCCAAGCAGTTAAAAATGAGAGGTAAGAGAGGAGGAGAGAGAAAAGGAAATTTAAAGAGGTTGGTCTCTTCTATGATTGGTCCACATGTGCATGCCACCTACCTTGTTGATAGAGTTTGTATTTTCTCCTAATTTTCATCTTTAAATCATGTTTTCTTAAAGTGGGAAATTGCATATAAAATTCACAAAATGTGTGAATCCATGTAGCTTAGCTTAAGTGGCTTAGATGGCTTCCTTTGATGGCTTGATTGTTTTGTATCTTGGCTCCATGATTCACATGGCTTGGCTTCTCCTAGTCATTAATTCATGGCTCATGTTGCTTAGGTAGCTTTCATGGCTTAAAATCTCATGAAAAGGTGGAGTTTTACTACCTTTAACATGGATTTTGCATAGGTCCACTTTCAGTCACCTTGACTTCTACCAAATGTTTCTGGAACTCACCTACTTTGCTTTGGAATGATCCTGACCCTTACTTGAACTTTGAAATGATGCAAAAAGGTTCTTGATCTCTCTAGGTTGATTTGGATCATCAGTTCTTAGCTAATGCGATTTGGACTATTGGATCATTCTTTTAATACCTACAAAAGATTAAAAATACCAATTAGTATTAAAAAATTTATAATATATCACATACTATTTATTTTCTTTTGAACCGGGAAAATATCAAAATTTTAGAATATCAGTTCAAAAATACATGTGTAATGAATTTTAGAAAATACCTTACATGTACTGGTAATTGGGTACATTTTATAAAAAATTGACTACTTGTCACTTGTGATTTTACAAGCTTTTATGAACAATTAACACACATTCAATTGATTACATAAATATATTTATAACTCCAATTTAATGTTTTACAAGACCCAATAGCATATTTGATGGATTTCTAGTAGGAAAATCAAGTTACACACACAATTCATCATGCTTTCAAATAGTTAAACAATCCAGCACACCCATGCAAGATCATCATTTGAAAACGCCTCTACTTTCCTTGATTTTCAAGGCTAAACCTAGAATTGTATTAAGAAGTTTCCAAAACCCCCTAGCTCTTAGGAATTCCTCAAATTTTCCAAGCTTTGATGCTCCTACTCCAAATGTTGAAGTTCTAGCAAGGAGTCGAGTTTTCCAGTAGGAGGCGTTGAATTTCACTCCTCAAAACTCCACTTTCACGAAATTCCTTCCCTTCTTTTTCCACTTATTTGCCTACTTAATACCTCACTTTCCCTTTGGTTTTTCCCTATTTTTACTTAGGTTTCTAGTAGACTTTAACAAGGCTTCTCTTTTGGTTTGGGTTGGACGAGTAAGGGTAGGAAGAGGTATCATTGCTACCCCTTAGATAAACTTATTCCCTAGCTTTTCATGGCAAGCTACTTGCATGCAAGCAGCCAGCACATATACAATGATTTCACATTTTTGGCTGGCCTTGCATGCATGCACAAGCCAGCCCTTAATTCTCACATTTCCTTATACAACATATAATTCATTGGCTTTCCTTGTAAACCCTTTTATTTGCCTCTTATTTACAATTACACCCTAGTTCTATTTTTCACCATTTAGCCTTGTTCATCGTAGTTAATTCACACCATTAGTCTTAACTCTAATTAGTTACTTAGGTCATTTACTTTACTTTAGTTTAATAACTATAGTTATGGCCTGCATCCATATCATACACATTCTCAGTTTTACCCTAGAGTTCGAACTTCCTGCACTGAGGGTTTCCTCTATGTAATAACTATGCCCATGGCATTACTACTCCACTTCAAGCATCACAAACATGTTCTAAAATTCATAATTACTCTCTTTATAATACTTCTTCCTTGATATAATTGAAGGATAAGAGAAGAAAATAGTGAATTGAAGTGAGAGAAAGAGGGTAGAAATGGAAAAAATACCCCATGTCTTTGTAAATTAGATTTATATTATATGGGATTTACATAATTTCTCATATTACACTCTTCTTCCTTACAAAAATTTCATCCTTGAACTAGTGTGAAGTGCATGTAGTCAAAACAATTTCAAGAACTTTTGTCTAATCTCACTCTTGACCTCCCAAGTGGCCTCCTTAATCAGATGTTGTTGCCATAAAACCTATATGAGCGGGATTTAGAAAGGTCTTGTCCTTCCTGTCTAGTACTATACTGACCAGTCCTAAAATATGAGATTTGGCTATAGTTTAACTGGTATCAGATTTAAGACGTGTGTAGGGAGGGAGCACTAATCTGTTAGCCACTATACCTATCCTCATAAGAATCATAAATGGATCCATGAATCTAGGCTTAGCTTGCCCTTTGCCCTGAATCACATTACTTCCTTGGTTAGAGACACCTTTACAAAGATGTGGTCCCCAATCTAAAACTTGAGATCTTTCCTCCTTAGGTTAGCATAGCTCTTCTGATAGATGCCTCTGAATCAGTCTCCCCTATGTTACTCCAACACCTTTGTGTATGGCACAACCTTCCATAGTGTGCTTGGTATAGTGCCATTCCGATGCTAGAGTGTTACTTGCTATTGTATGTGAACTTTACTAATGGAATATGCTTGTCCCAACAACCCTTCCAGTAGTGTGCAAGCTCTTAGCATTTTTTATGACATCTAAATAGTCCTCTTAAGTTGACTGTTAGTCTATGGATGAAATGTTGTGCTAAAACACATATAAGTGCCTAGTACCTCCTGCAAATTTTGCCAAAATGAGGAGTAAACCTACTATCCCTATCTGAGATGATCACCAATGGAACACCATGTAAGCTCCCTATCTCCTTAATATATAGCTTGGCCAGACCCCTAGTGATTGCCTTTGTTGAATCAATAGGAAATGAGCCGACTTGGTCAGTTGATCCATAATGACCCAAATACATAGTGCCCCTTGAAAGTTTGGAATAGTCCAACCACAAAATCCATACTCATGTGGTCCCACTTCTAAACTAAAAGCTCTAGATCTATAATAATCCTATGGGTCTTTGGTGCTTTGCCTTAACCCATTGACATGTCATTCATCGAGCCAGAGTATCTCCTCTATTGTTCTTCATCCCATGCGACCAAAACTGCCTTCTCATATCTTGGTACATCTTAGTGCCCCTTGGATGCATAGCAAATTTAGAATGGTGAGTTGCCTTCAACAACTCTTGTCTTAATCCTATAGTGATTGGTATGACTAACCTATCATGGAACTTTATTCCACCATTGGTTCCCTTCTCAAAACCATCCTTCTCACACAAAATCTAAGTCTTCATGCACAACTAATGTGCTTATAAAATCTCATCTAAGAATGTAGAGTGAATGGTAATGCTAGTAACCATACCACTAGACTTCCTGCTGAGTGCATTTGTGACCACGTTGGCTTTACTCAAATAATACTGAATGGTAAAGTCAAAGTCTTTTAAGTACTCTATCAAGCACCTCTGTCTCATATTGAGGTCACTTTATGTGAATATGTACTTGAGGATTTGTGATTTGTAAAGGCATCAAACTTCTCCTCGTATAGATAATGCCTCTAAATCTTAAAAGCAAACATGATGGCAAGAAGCTCAAAATCATGAGTGGGGTGGTTTTGCTCATGCTTCTTTAGCTGTGTAGAGGCATGTGCAATCACCCTACCATTCTACATGAGAACACACCCCAACCCCTTTCCTAAGGCATCCTGTATAGTGCAAAACCACATATACCCTCTGGTAAGGGTAGAACATGTACAGACATGAGCTTCTCCTTCAACCCTTGGAAGCTTCTCTCACAATCATTTATCCATACAAACTTCTTATCCTTCTTTTTAAATGTGGTCAATGGTTGCATGATGTAGTAGTATCCTTTTATGAATCATCTGTAAAGCTTGTAAGACATAGAAAGTTGTGCACCTCAGTCGTAGTCTTGGGCTCCTCCAAGTTAGCTAGTGCCTCTACCTTCCAAGGATTTATTGTAACCCCATATTTGGACATAATATGTCTAAGGAAATGAACTTGGTCCAACCAAAATTCCCACTTTGAGAATTTGGCATACAACTGCTGTGCTCACATTGGCCCAACACAATCCTCAAGTGCTCAGATGCTCCTCAACACTGCTAAGGTAGAGAGGAGGATATCATTGAAGAAAACAATCACAAACATGTCCAAGAAGTCTTTGAACACCCAATTCATCAAGTCCATGAATGTTGTAGGGACATTCATCAACCCGAATAGCATTATTAAAAACTCATAAATGGGGGCTTGACCTATATAAATCTATCATGGATTATCTACAAGTAATACATTCATTCATAAGATTCACATGAATTTACATGTATACTTCTAATATAAGTGAAATTTCCATCCATAGCTAAGATCAATTTGTTTAGAGTACATTGAGTTATTTTACCTTAGTGGAAGAGATGATAATAATCATGATGCTATGAAGATGCACATGCAATTTAATACTCAATTAAGCATAGTCCCATGACAGATTGATCAACATATGCCACATCTTAAAGCAATTAAATGTTTCCTAATTATGTAGGAAAAAGCAGTAAACTAATGTAACTACCCATAAGCTATCTAATAAGGGATCAGGGCCTCAACAAACTGGACACTATAATCCTTACATCCTACATCCTTAGGTTATAACAAACTTAGGCTATTCTTGTTAAATAGGTTTTGACTAATGCAAGGTCCTAAGTATAATGCAACATGTAATAGGATGCACACTATATGAATTACACTATAAAAAAAAATGTAAACTAAATTAAATGCAATCTTAATGCTAGGAAATGTAAAGAAGTTAAGATAGCTTATATCTCAGTCCTAGATAAAGCCTTCTTGTATAGGGGAGGGTCCATGTACATGCCACCTCCTCTTCCTAGCTAGGATGGCCCACCCTTGACCTATATTGTTACAAACCCTTTAATTTGAATAAATTTTAATTAATAAAATATATTCTTGTCCTCACTATGATTCATTTAGGATAAAAATTATAAACTATCCTAATTTCCTTCAATTCTCACTCCAAATTCCTGAAAAAAAAATAAATATAAAAGTGAGAACCCAAAACTTCATAAGAATAATGAAAATAAAATGCAAAAGGCAACTAAAATGAATGCAACCTTAGAATCAATGTCTAGTATTAAAGTAACTAACCTAGAGTCTAACTAAAAATCCATTGCAAGTCCTCGACAATAGTGCTAAAAATGATGTGTTTTAGAAATAACTGCAGGTGCATGAGTCCACTATAACATAGACATAACAAGTTTGGGTCGATCCACAGAGACTATAATTATCGAATTTTAGTTAAAAATCTATTTTAATTACTTTAACCTAACCAAATAATTTTTAACTAAATTAATTACCTATAATTCTAAAAATCATAAAAATTACATAAAATGTTAAAAATTAAACCTAAGCCTAGGGATCAAACTCAAATACATTAGACATCAATACTATTAAGAACTAAGCTATCTAGGCTATTTTTACTTTTGTAATTAGACACACGATGTTTCTAATACATAGAAAATATTTCTTTTTAAAGTTCTCTTTAAATATTTTTTTAATACTAGTTTCATAGCATGGCATTATACTTATTCCAAGTATACCTGATCTTCTTAAGGCACTGACTATTAAAGATTCTTATATTATTACCGTCTTTTTACTATATCTAGTATCCCTATTTTTCAAGTAATCACTATGTATGTAAACTTAGAGTGCTAGGATACTAATATGAATACTAAGCCACTTTTTTTTAACCTAGAATAATCTAATTTTAAAAATACTTATTCTAATATGTATTTCTCATTTTAAAGCCCAGGGAAACTAATTAACAAACAAACATAAATAAAACTAAATTATTCTTAACCCTTAACATAAGCATCTAAAGAACAAAAGCAAAAGAGAAACATGATCATAAACTAAAAATGAAAGAGGCTTTATTTCATTAAAATGCATGAATACAATAGAGAATTACAAATGAACAATTAAACAAAAGCACATAAAGCAAAAACTATGTGTTAGAACATGATCATCCAAGTACTCCGCATTGTTACTTGAAGGAAATCCTCTGCAAAAATAGCTAGCTTGCACACTACCACCGTGCTTTCCCATTGTCTGCTTATGACATAACCTAGTCATGTCACTCAACCAGGGTTAGGGTTCATTTACCACCCAAGCTACTAGCCTAGGTCAAGATCTCAACAACTTTCATTCAAGGTAAGGAAAACTAAGGGATATCATAGATGAAGGAGAGACATGGCAGGATAGAAGGGATTGGATGGGTACTTTATTGATGGAAAATGCATTGGGTGGAGTTTGGGTGATTATGTGATGACCTAGGATTTTAGCAAAACATTCTATAAATATTTTGCATGTATAGGGTCCTTAGTAGTAAAATTTTTTCACAAACAATGCAACAGAAATTCTTTTCTTTTAAATTTGTTTCCAACAAAACCCGAGTCTCACCTCAATGTACATAATATACATAGACATTTTGTATAAAATAAAATTTTATTGAATACAAGGACTCATCTAGTAGTTCACTTTTACACGAGTTCCTATATTATAATTACAATCCATTGTATAAATACAATCCAAATTACAAAGTACATAGCCTGATTACATAATCTTTAAGGGAAATACCTTGATCAGTCTTGTAACTTTTGATTCTTCAACCTTTATGTTCTTAAGTCTCCTTCCTGTATCTAAGATATTGTAAACATTCAAACATTTACAATATCTCAGCAAGCTATTCTTGGTAGGGGATACAAAAATATACTACTTTATTATTATAAGAATACATACCTCAGTCATCATTCTATCATGTTTATCCACTCATGGATCATCTCATCATAGAGTATATACATCATTTATGTAGTATAGGGTAACCCCGTTAAAATAGTAAAAATACTCAAAACTTGTTCCTCCCCCATGCTATATACTCTTGCTTAGGAGATCAATAATCAGCCAAAACTCATATGGGGATATTCTCTCAAGGAACTCAAGTATTTCATCATACTCGGCATCTCATCATGCCATGGCATCTCACTATGCCTATCATATGTGCATCATAATGCAAAATACTCAAGGACTACTATGCCGCAGTCTAAATCCGTATAGTGTGCCCAGATAATTGCATAATAATCCACTGATACCAATTGTGAAAATAATAAAATCCATGGTTGCCTGGGCGAGGACCATGGCTATCACAGTAGCGGCCTTCCCATGATTGCCCCACCCAACCTTTAGCCTCTCTTTGGGCATGGTATCCATCATAACATACATTTTAGGAAGCAGGTGGCCAAACCCTCATAACTTCTCTAGCATAGCATCCCCAAGCCTATGCTTGTATAAAACAAAATCACAAACCACCACGCTTGTATGTAAAATACGTTGTACATATCAGATGATGTGTCTATTTAAGTAAGGCTGGAATATTTTCTATGCCCTATTCTTAGGGTTTCCTTAGTCCACACATCTTACTAATTTCTCATCATTTGATTGGATTAGTTGGATGGATCATGGGGTTGGATCATTTGCTTGGATCATGAGTTCCTGGTGAGAAAATCCCCATATGAGTTTTGACTGAATATTGATCTCCTAAGTGGAAAGCCAAGGGAAGGAACAAATTTTGAGTATTTTCACTATTTTAATGGGTTTACCCTTTACTATATAAATGATGTATGTACTCTACGATGAGACGGCCCCTGAATGGGTAAACATGATAGAATGATGAATGAGATATCCTATTCTTGTATTAATGAGTATTATATTCTTGTATCCCCTACCAAGCATAGCTTGCTTAGATATTGTAAATGTTTGATTGTTTACAATATCTCAGATACAGGGAAGGAGACTTGAGGATGTATAGCTTGAAGAGCCCAAACACTACCAAACTAATTAGGGTATCTTCTTTGAAGATTATGAAACCAGGCTATGTACTTTGTATTTGGACAATGGATTGTAATTATAATACAGGTGCTGTGTAAAGTGAACTACTAGATGATGATTCCTGGTATTCAATAAAATTTTATTTTATAAAAAATGTCTATGTGTATTATGTATATTGAGGTGAGACTTAGGTTGTTTTGCAAATGAATTTAAAAGAAAAGAATTTTTGCTACATTGTTTGTGAAATTTTTTTACCACTAAGGGCCCTGTACTTGCAAAATATCTATAGAATGTTTTACTAAAAACTCGGGCCATCGTAATTGGTATCAGAGCATTTCATCTAGTCACTTGCAGGCCCCTTTATGTCCAATATGATTACGACAATCCAAGTTGAAGATGAGAAATAGGAACGTCTTAGTTGAGAATGAGTATAGAAAGAATTGACTTAGTAGTTAAGGATGAGTATAGAAAGAGTTGATTCATTACTTAAGGATGAGTATAGAAAGAGTTAACTCATTAGTTGATGATGAGTATAGAAAGAGTTAATGTAATTAACTCATGAAGGAATAGTATAGTACAAGTAGATATTACTTAGTGAAAGGACTAGGAATACTACTTAGTAAGTAAGAATCCCAATAGAGGGAATAGTAAGTTATAGAAATCAATAAGGAAAACATTATAATAGATAAAGATGTAATGTATGATATTCAGGTCTAACTTGAAGTTTTGTAAACATTTATATATATATATATATAGAAATAAAATACACCAATATTAGTACAAATATAACCACTATTAAGTGAAATAAATGAGATTAAGAGAAAGAATTGGTAAATTGGAAAATATGATGGAAATGGTGTAGGAGGAAAACTTTCAACCTTGATAGGAAAGGTGAAGTATAATTTGAAGAAGCAATAGGTACTAAGGATGAAACCTTAGAATTATTATAAAATTCAAAATTAATAATAATAAATAATAAATAATAAATATAAATGTAAGAGTTACAATTGCTACATATATAGTATTATGACAATCAGTAAATGAATTTAATCATCAAAATAAAGATGATATTACTTGAAGAGGTGATCTTTAAAATAAAATGATAAGGAAGAAGAGAGTTAGATATGTTGAAATGTAATCCCAAACTTATTAAGAAAGATAATTAAACCATGATAATATATGGTTAACAAAGAAATTATATTCCATACATATGGTACAAAAAATATGAAATCACTAAGTTAGAAGTTATATTGGTATGATAAATCAATCATGAAAATTGGCACAAAAGGATTATCAAGAATTAGAGGGATATTGATATGATGAATTTAGAGATATTGATTCTATTTATATGATAGATTTAGTGATATTGAAAGAATTATGGAATATAATGAGGAAAAATACATTTTGAAGGAATGGTGAAATGAACATGAGAAATGAAGACCTAAAACCAAATATAAGCAACTAAACTTAAGTGTAAATTTTGGACAAATAGGATGATTATGAATGAGGTATGAATCTAGATTTTGGAGAAATATGTGGTTAGAAATTTCAAAATATTTTGGAGATTTTCAATTTAACATAATATTGAATGAGGAAATATCTATAGTAGTTGAGGAAAATGACATCAATTGATTTGAATAAGTGGAAAGAACAAATTTTAAGGATTAGTAGACAAAGAAGTGATTATATAAGTTTACATTAGAGAGCAACAAGTTTTCTTAGAAAAACAAGAATGAAGGATCAATGAGATTATGCATAAATGATATTAAGTATCTTTTACTCCACATGGATGAGTTATTTCCAACCTATTACCATCAATGGGGAGTTAGAAATGAAAAATAATAGTATGAAATCAAAACAAATTTTGAGTTATATGAGTTGGATAAATGATATTCATGAATTTGTAGAGAATGAAATATATTAAATGAATTGGTAATGATATATGGAATTGATATAAAAAAATGACGAGCAATTATAGAGTATATGCTAAACTTTTACAACACTTATCATCTATCTAATAAGTATTAACTAAAGGGAATAAGGTTTAGGGTCATATAAATTCTAAGGATGATATGGAAGTTGACCCAACAAACATTGGAGATGAAAATGAATTGTGAAATGACTTTGATAGTTATAGAAAATTTATCTCTTACTAATGTTATAGCATATTATAAGGTCATTCTTTTAGTATAATCTTATCATTGAGTACATGAACCAAGAAGAGATAAATTACTTCCAAATATTGGAAGATTGTTATAAAGAATAATAGTTGAAATTATAGAATCCAATCAATATGTCATTTTGGTAGATAGTCTAAGGACTATATATATATTAGATAAGATATGTCAAAACTTGTATAAGTTGAAGAGGAATGAGGATGAGCAATAGAAGTTAGAATGGAAAAATATGAAGTATTGAAAGATTGGTGAAAATGAGGAGTAGAAATTTAGTATACTAGTCAAGTGAAATAGAAGATTTTGAAACAAAAGGATAACTTAGTTAAGAGCTATTAATTCTTTTGGAAAGTCTAGCAAGAATCATCTTAAGTGATTAATGGATTAGCATTATTAGTGAGATGTGTGTTTATGACCCAAAAATGTGATTTTACGTTTGAAAGAGAAGATGATATGAACTATGAATGAAAGGAAATAGAGGTTTCCTTAAGTGGCAAGGCCACATGAGCAAACTTAAGAATGAGTTAATAAAAACTCATAAGTAAGTTGAAATGCAAGTTTCGAGGATGAAATTATTATAAGGGGGGAAGATTGTAATAACCCCAATCTTTGTAAATTGATTGAGAAAATTAATTTAGTCTGAATTTTCAGAATTTTGGGTTGGAATATTAGGTTATTGGAAATTCTATTTTTATAGAGATTAAAACATAATTTGAAACTTATAAATTATGAATATACTTGAAAAACTGATCGAAATGACACTAAGTACATTCAATTCCGAGTTAAAATGAAAATTCCCTAATTTTTCCTATTTTTATGAATAAAAGGGTAAAATGGTAATTTTACCCATAATCGAGATCTAAAATATTAATATTTAAAATGCATTTAGAAATATGATTCCAATGCCACTAAGTACACTCAATTCTGAGTTCATAGGAATAAACTCTATTTTTCTCCATTTTTGGAATTAAAAGGGCAAATCAGTCTTTTCACAACTATGTCAGGCCCACAAGGTGGGCCAATGGTCTGGAAGACTGCCATCATGAGTCAAACCACTACTAGCTGCTAGTAGAGGAGGTGGTAGTGGGAATCCAATGACAATTTAATAATAAAGAGAAATGAAACATAATTATGACATGTGATCATGGAAAATTCAAAAATCCCCATAAATAGCCCATAAAAATTCCCAAAAATCTTCTTATTGTTCTTCATGAGGTCCCCTACAATGCCCCCAAATCCTAGCTCACACACAGATCTTCATAGTTGGATTTGTTTGTAATGGGTTGATCTACAAAATCCCTAAGGTTTCTTGATGATCCAATGAAAGTTTTCTTCGGTACTAGGTAACGTCTCTGGTGGAACTTTTAGGTTATTCCAGCCACTCTCACTGTTAAACAGTGATCTTACTACGTTAAAATGAAGAAGAGATGGGGGATCTATGTTTCCCCCATGTTTACCCTCCTTCTTTAGCGCCAACACCAAAGATTTTGGCGTTTCCAGAAGCTAGGGTTTCTTTGTGGTCTTCTTCTCCTTCTTCAGCATAATTTCTCCCTCTCTGGTGAACGTCTCCTCACTGAATTGGACCAGGTAAGCCTAAATACCTCTCCTCTTTACATTCCAGCTTTCCCACGGTGTTTTCCGGCCTCCTTTGGATCTCCTCGGCCGTTGATCCGTCGAAAACGACGGATCTAGCATGAAGGGTTGAGATCCCATCCATTCATAGCTTAGAGGCAACTTTTGAGCTATTGGATGGTTTCCTAGGGCCCAAAAACCTTAGGAGATGAAATTTGGGCTCTCGATCTTAAGAGAAGAGGAAGATCAGATGATGGGTGATCCGATGGTCTAGATCTAGACCATCTCTCCTATCACCAGTCACCGCTCCTAGTTCACTGATAAACAATGGTAACATGACACGAGCCGCCCTCTATTTTGTCACATTCCTCATACATGATCTAAACCATTTATTTATGTACTGAAATCTTATTTCTTTAATTGAGAGCTCAATTTAGCTCAGATTTTAGATTAGAAAGAAGTTATAGATTCCTTGTATTGTGCAGAATATAATGAAATAATGATATTAGGGTTTTTAATTCAATTTATATGAAATAAATTTTAAAGTTAGTTCCAACAGTAGTGGATCATGATCAAATTGATGTTAAAATGGAAATCTAATCCAATGGATGGATCTATGACATGTCAAAACCTTAGGATCAATGATCATAGTAGAATTTCAAAGCCTTTAGATTAGTTAAATTGATCAAAATATTCAGAATTAAGATCATCCATTGAAAATGGTTAAATTAAAAACGAAATTCTTCACTCATTTTAAGTCTAATTTTTTATCAAGAAGATTCTATGAATAGATCTTGAAGAGGGGAACATATTGAACCCATAAAAATAATATTTTAATCATTAAAACTTTTTGTTAATTAAAAATACACCTACTAACACCCTTAATCAAGTGGATCTGGGGTGATCAGAAGTGAGGGTTTGGATCCATTAAGGATATAATGATGATAAATCATCATGGGGATGGTTGGATTGGACTGACATAAACTAAGTTAAAGTTTAGACCATTGAAAGTAAAAATGATCATGAAAAATCCCAATGGATCCTCTTGAACTAGAAGATCAAGAATGATCAGGCCAGATGGACCTATAAAAGTGACGATTTAAGGCTAATATCATGTTATTAGAGATGTTGGATCAATAAAAAACATGAAAGATCAAGGGTTGTACTCTTAATGGAATATTAACCCTAGATCTAAAAGATGGATAAATCAAATGGTTGGATCATAAGGATAAATTGATCATATGCTTAGTTAATGGTCTTTAATAGTATATTTGATTTAATTATGATCCATGTCAAGTTTCTAATTTTAGTATAATTTTCTTTAATTTCTTAGATTAAAATGTTGTTAATATTCTAGTTAATTGTTTTATTAGCAAATTTAATTCATGTCAAATTTTCAATTCTAGAATGATTGTCTTCAAATTGCTGAGATTTATATTTATTTATGTAATTTCTTTTAATTTCCTTTACATTAGTAGAGTTATGAAAAATATCTTAAAAGGGGTAATCAATGAAATATAGTTGGACTTCACAAAATACACATGTACATCATGAGAAATAATCATAATAAAGGCTATAGTTAGTAGAACAATATAAGGGGTGGATTTTCCATTTTCTTGGCCCAAAATAAGAGCATAATAAACATCAATGAATGACATAGTATATGTTCTTGGAATTAATTAAAATCAAGTAGAAATAAAACTTAGGGTTATAAGCTCATAGGACCTTATTAAAGGTTGAGCTAAGGTTATGCCCTTGCATATTATTCATTGTGGTTAAGGGGGTATCTAATGAGCTTCGCTATTCCTCCACCTTTTGCTGATGTTTGTTGAGGTCTAAATTCCTCCTCACATGAGGATTGAATTAACGACGTTGGGAATGACATGTAACTAGTAAAACCTTGGTCAATTGGAAATAAGAGGAGCTGTTTAGAATTAAGAATGAATAAGTTACCCTCAATCTAGTAAAACACTAATTGGTTGAGAAATAATAATAATAAGAGCATAAAAGGTTTGAAAATTATCTAACACTAATAAAAATTGTAAGCAAGATAAGGATGATCTGGCAAGATCCAAGAGAGATCTTGAATGATCAAAAACAACTAAAGGAAAGGAATACAATGTAGAGTATATTATTGTTGTGTGATTTTACTTATAGTATAGGTTTGTTAGCATAGAAAGTTTGAAACCTTGATCATATATGATTCAAGGAAAATTAGGGCATCCTTCATAGGATAACTCAAATACATGTAGAAAGAATACTTGTATAAAGGAATAACTTTATGTGTATGGTTTGACAGATGTATGAGAATCAAGGTCATGATTGAGGTGGGTGAATGTATAAGAATGTATTAAAGATTCATGTGTGTGTATATATATATATATACACACAGAGGATCTTTTGTCTAGAAGTATAGAACTTCATGATATAAGTATACCTGTAGTACCTTAGAACAATAATGATCCAAGCAAATGATCCAACCAAGTGATCCAACCCCATGATCCATCCAACTAATCCAAACAAAAGATGAGAAATTAGTGAGATGTGTGGACTAAGGAAACCCTAAGAATAGGACATAGAAAATTTTGCAGCCTTAGTTAAACAGACACATTGTCTGATATGTACAATGTATTTTACATATAAGCATGTTGGCTTGTGATTTTGTTTTACGCAGGCCTAGGCTTGGGGATGCTATGCTAGGGAAGTTATGAGGGTTTGGCAACTCACTTCCTAAAATATATGATATGATGGATACTGTGCCTAAAGAGAGGCTAAAAGTTGGGTGGGGAAATCATGGGAAGGCCACCACTATGGTAGTCATGGTCCTTGCCCATGTGGACATGGATTTTGTTATTTCCACAGTTGGTATCAGTCTATTATTATGCAGTTATTCTGGCGCGTTGTATAGGTTGAGACTGCAGCATAATAGTCCTTGATGATTTTGCATTATGATACACATATGATAGGCATAGTGAAACGCCATGTCATGATGAG
This sequence comes from Warburgia ugandensis, assembly GCA_035236585.1. Lineage (NCBI taxonomy): Eukaryota > Viridiplantae > Streptophyta > Magnoliopsida > Canellales > Canellaceae > Warburgia > Warburgia ugandensis. The sequence goes on along the minus strand of CP141127.1, from coordinate 50,310,311 downwards.
ATGCCAAGTATGATGAAGTACATGAGTTCCTCAAGTGAAAATCCCCATATGAGTTTTGGCTGAATATTGATCTTCTAAGTGGGAGTATAGCTAGGGGATGGAACAAATTTTGAGTATTTTCACTATTTTAATGGGTTTATCCTATACTACACAAATGCTGTATGTACTCTATGATGAGATGGTCCAAGAATGGGTAAACATGATAGAATGGTGAATGAGATATCGTATTCTTGTATTAATGAAGTATTATATTCTTGTATCCCCTACCAATCATAACTTGTTGAGGTATTGTAAATGTTTGAATGTTTACAATATCTCAGATACATGGAAGGAAACTTGAGGACGTATAGCTTAAAGAGCCCAGATGCTACCAGATTGATCAGGGTATCTTCTTTGAAGATTGTGAAACCAGACCATGTACTTTGTATTTGGACAATTGATTGTAATTATAATACAGGGGCTGTGTAAAGTGATCTACTAGATGATTCCTATTATTCATTAAAATTTTATTTTATAAAAAATGTCTATGTGTATTATGTTCATTGAGGTGAGACTTGGGTTTTGTTGCAAATGAATTTAAAAGAAAAGAATTTTTGCTATATTGTTTGTGATTTTTTTTTTTTTCCACTTAGGGCCCTGAACTTGCAAAATATTTATATAATGTTTTACTAAAAACCCAAGTCATCACAGGATCACCCATCACTGGATCTCTTCCATTGGTGAAAACCAATGGCTCAGATTTATCTCCTAGGGTTTTTAGGCCCTAGGAATTCATCTAACAGCTCATAAGTTGCATCTAAGCCGTTCATGGAGGGGGATCTCTATCCTGTTGCTGGATCCATCGTTCCCTACGGATCAATGGCCGGGGAGGTCACCTAAAGGCCGAAGATCAACATTACAGTGCCAAAATGATCAAAGGAGGGGGTTTAGGCTTACCTAGGCTGGTTTGGTGAAGAGAAGTTCACTGGAGAGAGAGAGAGAGAGAGAGAGAGAGAGAGAGAGAGAGAGAGAGAGAGAGAGAGAGAGAGAGAGAGAGAGAGAGAGAGAGAGAGAGAGAGAGAGAGAGCACCAAGAAATCTAGGTTGCAAAAAATGCATATAGTTGAAAAATATACCGGTGCCGTTGCTGGAGATGGTCTGGGAACATGGGGGAAATGTAGATCCCCTTGTTCTGAAGTGATTCAATGGTTAATGATTATGATTCATTGGCTGGATTTGTCAGAATAATCTGTAAAATTTGTCGAACATGGTACTAGTCCGATGTTCTATTTTTGTTTTGGATTTCTTGATGATTCATACATTGGATCATCATGGAACTAAAGGGATTTTGTAGATCATGCCTACCCGAACACATCTGATGGTAAAGATTAAAAATTAATGGCTGGAATTGGGTGGCTAATAGGATTTAGGGTTCCTCGAAAAAACCCTAGTCTCGTTGGGGACAACGTGTCCTTGGACGCTCCCTATGTAGACACGGGGTCATTTGCCTAGGTGCATTTGGGGACATGCCCAAAGAGAAAGAGAGAAATGGGGAAGATGAGGGGGGATTTTTGAGCTAGGATTTTGGGTACTGTAGGGGACCTTGTGAATAACATTAGAAAAATTTTTGGGAAATTTTATGGGCTATTTATAGGGATTTTGAATTTTTCATGATTACATATCATAATTATGTTTCATTTCTTTTTATTATGAAATTGTCATTGGATTCCCACTATTACCTCCTTCTCGACTAGCAGCTTGTAGTGGTTTGACTCATGATGGTGGTCTTCTAGACCGTTAGCCTACCTTGTGGACCCCACATAGTTGTGAAAAGACCGATTTGCCCTTTTAATTCAAAAGATGGAGCAAAATAGGGTTTATTCCTATGAACTTCAGAATTGAGGTTACTTAGTATTGTTTTGATCACTTTTCATAGTACATTTCAAATTTTGATGTCTTAGGTCTTGGTTATGAGTAAAATTACTATTTTACCCTTTTATTCATAAAAATGGAGAAAAATAAGGATTTTTCATCCGAACTCAGAATTTGACGTACTTAGAGTCATTTTGATCGGTTTTTGAAGTACATTACAAATATCCAGGTTTTAAGTCTTGATTTTATTTTTTATAAAAATGAATTTTCCTGAAACTCAAAGTTCTAGTTCCACTTTTAAAATTTCAACTTTTAATTTTTAGTAATTCAATTTTATTCATAAAATTTGAGGTTATTACATGTTAGGTGTTGAATTTTTAAGAGAGAGGAATATCTTAGATGGGATCGCACGTTGATGATTAATGGAAGATGAGTGCGCTTCGTGAAAATACAAAGGAAAAGGAGTTGAAAGAGTGTATGGTGCTTTGATTTAAGGGGGATGAGTGAGGTGCTTGGAAAAAGATAAAGGAAAAGAGGTGTTTTGGAGAAGAAAGAAGAAGGTGAGTAAGGTGCTTGAAAAAGACTAAATATGGAAAGGACAAAGGCAATGTGTGATGGTGGTGCTTGAAGATGATAAGTGAGATGGTAAGAAAAAGTACGATGTGTGGTTTTCAAAGGGAAATAAATTTGATGCTTTAAATGATTATGGGAGAGATATATAAGTTGGGGATATCTTGGAGGAAAAAATCACTAAGATTTTACCTTGGAGTACTTCTCTCCTAATGGGCTGCTACATGTAGTCTTCAAGGATAGAGGGTCTCCTCAAAGGTTCTCCCTACTCTCTCTCTTTCACGTGGAAGACCATGGAGTGGAGAGACTCATAAAATCATGCATGGGCTTTCCCCTTATGATGTTCACTTAGTCAGGGAAGAGAGGTTAGAAGTTTCATATTGGAAACTCCCTTCCATCCTCATCTTTACTATCATTTATTATTTATCCTTTCTCCCCTTATCAATCTAGGAAGCTTCCCTTGAAAAAAATGATGTAGCATTTATTTTTGAAGTGCCATGGAGTGTAACCTTGGATGGATGGTTGAGATCAAGGGTGATGTATGGCTTGGATGGTGAGATAGGATGGGATGGAAGCTAGGATTTTTGTGTTTCCCCTACATTGGATCATGCTTCAACTCTATGATGAATGGTTAAGGTTTTCTTGAAGTACCCTATCCAAAAAGGCATTGTTTATGGCTCATTCCTTCACATTCGTTAGATCAATATGCCTTAAGATGGATGACTACGATTCCATAGATATTTTCTCATTCAAAATGATTCTCCTCTATTTTATCCTCATCCCACCATTTTATCTATAGCTAACTAGAATTAAGTGAAAAACACATTTTCATCTAAGTAGGACACGTTTTGGTCTCCTTGACAAATAGTGGGCAGCCCACCGAAATTTTCTCCACCAATCATGGTTCAGTCTTCTATCTCTTGCATGGTTGCTTTCTATTAGTCAATCCTATCTCAAATGATTTCTTATTTAGTTACTTTAGGATGGTCTTAGATGTGGAATGGTCTTATCTACTCTTTCTTGAAATTCTCGAATGAAAACTAATTGTAGATTTTCAATTTATTGTCTATCTCTCCTCCTTATTTTTCTCCACCAATCATACTAATCCTTTCATGTATTCCCCATGGATTTAAGTGGGATGGACCACCATTACTTGGAAGCTTTGTGGTACACGTATAGGTGGTCCCCATTTTGAAGTCTAGAGAGAGAAAGTGAGGGATTTATGTCTTAGTGGGCCCTGACTTGAGTGTACTTCACATGCCTACTTTCTTTGACATGTGTGGCTCTCAAGCTTCACTTACAAGCTCCCCAAAGGTGGTGGAATGCATGCATGAAAGTTTTTTCACCTCATAATTTGATATTTACAACCTCTTTTGCATAGATAAGGTTCAACAGTGTTTCTAGGGGTTTTGAATGTGCTGAAAATGATAACGACAACCATTCTACATTTTGAGCTTTCAAACTTCACTAAATTTGGTAGTTAGGTGAATGTTGATGCTCAAACTTTGGATTATCAATCCTTTAGGGTTTGGATTGGCAAAAATATCATTTTTTTCAATGGTACCTAATCCTACAAATTAAGAAAATAACTCTAATTAGTGATCTTTATAATAAAACAAGAGATAAAACCTATTAAACTAGAGGTATTGTATGTAACAATTCTCTACCAATCAGAATGCTTGAGAAATCACGAGCAACTCTATTGAATGTTCAAAATGGTAGAAATGCAAGGGAAGTTTCCAGTTGGGAATTCCCTTATGTTCCCCCATGTTGAGAAAGGTTTAATAACTAATTTATCTTGACATCTTAATGGTGGATGTCCAGTCTAGATGTAGATTGAATTTTCTATTAAACAATCTTGTTTCTAGGCTAAAGTGGGTAGAGGAAATGACCTAATTTCTTGCCCAATTGAACAAGAAATTGAAGCCATGTTTCTCCCTAGTTATCTAACTATTTTACATGCTAAACCTTGAGTGAAATTAGCTAATTTTGTAATGGCCTTAGACTAGACTATCATGGTGTATTTTAGGAGTGGAAATGGTGGGAAATAGGATGCTTGAAGGGCTAGAGTGAAGATGTAATCTCCTACACAATTGTGTAGAAAACTAAACATATGACCTGCCCTTGTTGCAAGCCAAATTCTTATTATGCTTGGGGCTATGTGTGGGGATGTTTGAATATCTATAGAATTTGAGTGTACAGGACTTTCAAGAAGAATTTTCCCAAGTTTGGAGGAGCTTTTGAGTAGCACTTCCATGTGTTTTATAAAGCATACCTTACTGGACTAGCAAGTATGTGTTTTTGGAAAGATTAACTTAAGCATGAACTAATCCTAGAAATCTTGAATGTTTCTAATTAGATTTAATGCCTACTATTAATGCTAGTTAATTTTTGAAGATCTACAGGTGTCATTTCATGTTTGGATTGTGGATGGGCTTGATCAAAACATCGAATGCCAATGTGTACACTGATGGACCAGTACTTGTCATGATGTACTGCTATTGGATGAGCTTAAGCTACTATTTTTAATTTTTAAAATTACTTAAACTTGAATGCTACTAATTTTACAATAAGAAACACCTTCTATTTCTTATTAGAAATTGCCTAGTTAAGATTTGAAATTAACATGTAAGCTAAGGAAGTGAATGTGTTCCCTGTTGGACCAACAAGGGGGTATTCAATGAAATGAGGGTTTGGATCATGTGTGTGAGCATGTTTGGTGATGAAATTCCTATCATTACTTAGTTAACTTGAATGATGATATGTTTAAGCTATGATTTTCATATGGATGCATGAAACTCCAAGTGGAATAACAAGCGTTGAACTAAGTAGTCATCTATGGTTAAAAATAATGTTGTAGTTGTACTTAGACTACCTTAAACATCACCTTATGTCAACCCTAACCTCAATATTTAAATCAAAATCAATCTAGAAGAGGCCTAAATAGCTTACGAGCTCATAGGACTCTCTTGGAAGGAGGCGACCTATTGCCACTCCAATGGCCCCTGCTTGATCAGCTATGTTGGTATTTAAACAACTAGCTCGGCCAACACATGCGATGACTCAAATCAACTACGATTGACTAAGGAGGATGTGAACTGGTTGATCATGTAGGATCTAACTACTAAGCTATAAGACAAGTAAAAAAGAGAGAAGGACCTACCTAGGTTAGAAATAACATAAGAGTTACTCCACCAAAGAAAATAAAGAAAACTAAAACCTTTTAGCTTATTTATATTAGAGTTGGGATTAATTGTGTGTCCTTGAATGTGCATCATATAGCTTAGGTTCCCCTCAGTTAAAAAAAATAAAAGTAAAAGTACTCTTTCAAATGTATGCAATGATTTATTTTTGTTATATACAAAGTTGAGTATATTTTACAACACCTTTTTTTGGTGTAGGCTAGGCTGGCAATCATAGAACCCAGAATTAATGATTTTAGATCCAAAGATTGAAAAAACCATAAGAGAATGGTTAAGGAATCTATTAGATATCAATAACTCTTCCTTAGACATAGCCAACAATAACAAGAAACAAAGTATTATGGCACTATTTTATTCCACAACCCCTTGGATATGGTGATATATATGAAACAAGGGCTACTCTTGATCCGTTTAATAAAATAAATAGATTGGTAGATAGGGTAGATAAAATAGATAATCTAGTTAATAGATTGAATGCTCTTATAGTGGTTAGAAAGTCATCTATGCAACCTCAGCAAGAGGTTTGCTCCTTATGTGCTAGTTCAATGAATCCAACTATTTTTGTGTCCATCAATGTAACATCCAAAACACTTTATGGAGCAAGGGAATGAAATGATTGCATTCCAAAGCCTTAGTAAAGACTTCTATTCTGAGATTTACCATCCTAGATGGGCTAGGCATCTTGATTTCTCATGGTCTTAAGGTAATCAACCTTTCCCTAGTGATTCAATTCTATAGCAACTTGAGCCACAACGCGAGTTTCCTGCACAACAAAAGGAGCAATCTTTAGAAGAGATTCTTAGTTTGTTTATATAGAGAACTTTAAAATTTCAGAATGATGCAAAACAAACTATGGAGGCCCAATCGTAATCTATTGCACAGTTGGAGTTCCAAATGGGTTAGATATCTATTGCATTTTTAGAATGAGAAAATGAAATTGACCACATTAAGGATAATGAAAAGCCTATTAATACTCCGATATTGACAAAAAAAATTGTCAAACTCTGAATGTATGAGATAGAGAGTTTGGTTAATGATCTATCCCTACCATTCTCTAGTAGAGATCCACTTCAGACATGTCTCACTCATTTTAGTTTTGATATCAACACCTCCATTGATGAAGTGAATGATTTACTAGACACTACACTATTAATGGACACTTTTTAATGCCAAGCCTAGGTAGGACCCTTTATAGTTTATGAGATTCAATTTGAGCCATATAGTGAAGAAGCACCTGATATGGATCTACTACCTTCATTAGATAGTTCAACATGTGAGAGTTTAGGTTCATCTAAAAGCTTATTTGTGACTGGAGAGCAGGAAGAAGAGGTAATTGATGCTCTGGCCCAACAACAACCAGCTCTAGGGTGTACATTAGTAGTTATTAAGAGTTTAAGCCCCACCATTTCTTTGCATCTAGTAGAACTTGAACATCCATTGTGAGAGATGTAGAGCCTGCTTAACCCTAATATCCAAGAAAATATAAGGGAGGAGGAGGAATTTTATGTACTATTTGAAATGAGCACTATTATTCCTTAGTTTAGCAATCATTAAGACCATTCATTTGAAGTTGGACCCAAGAAATTAAGAATCATGGTAGTCTTTCATATCCTAATCTCATCACCACCATACATTTTAGGGTGATAAGTGTATATTGACTACCATGAAATTCTTAAACAGAGTGAGAAACTCATCCATTTAATTTTTATAGCTATCATTAGGATAAGATTAGATAAGCTAGTTAGTTTTAGGATTAGGGTAGAGTAGATTAGCTAGTTAGTTTAATTTTAAGATCATATTAGTTTTGCATTTGTACTAACATTCACTATATATTAATGTTGCATTTGAATAGATCATATTAATAGATCAATACACTATCTTGGGAGTGCAGGTACTATCTTCTCATCCTTTCCTCTCAAGTCTATTATTTTCATTTGTCCTTGTTAATTTAAGTCTGTGGATGAGGAATTTCATATTTTGATGTGTTCATTTAGGTTTTCAAAGTGATATTTGTGACACTTTAGGTTTTCAAAATACCTTTTGAAAACTATTTTGAAAATTTGGGATAGCCCTTGTTTGAAATCCTTTTGAAAAACAAAATAGCAAAATTTTTTGTTCTTTTAAAAGTGATTCTAAAGATCTTGAGTATCATTTCTTACAGAAACATAAATATTTTAGGGTGAAATGAATGTTTCATTTCTACCAAAAATCTAGCAGAGTTTCCTCTATTTTTCAGACATATGTGCATTTGACAAATGCATGTAGAGTACTTGATAGATGATATGAATAATTTTCATCATTTAGAAAACGAATACAGAAAACTTATCACATCCCAGATCCTTTAGTCACAACCATATTACTTCATATTCTACTAAATAAAAATGAGTCCACAATCATGAAAGTAAATATACATTCACACTTTCCAACAAATCATAACGCTAACCTAAAATTGTAAAGCTCACCCTTTAGATGCAGGAAAACCGCAATCTTCTAAATTTCAAACTCCATAGCTACTTTCATGTTTGACCTATCATCCTTCTATTCTAATTCTTCAAATCTGAGACACTGTAAACAATTACAATGTCTCAACAAGCTTGTGCTTGTGTAGGTAGAATAAGTCATTATTTTGTCATGCCGTACATGATTTCATAATCAACGCACTTGGAGAATTTATCATACTTAAACAAAACCCATGATGTTTTCAAAGTAAGTACTCATGCTGAAATTACAAATTCTCAAATTGTTCATTTATGAAATTGATTTACAAGTGCAATTCAATATAGTTAATGAGTCATAAGTCTATCATAATTTCTAAAAATATTAGAGCTTTTCTTTTTCTTAAGGATTTAAGCATTTTTAAGCATTTATTGTCTCACAAATGTTTAACTATATTATGACCATTTTCCAGGACTAGATACATAAGCATTTTAAATTCATTCAAAACATAATAGTTCTTCAAGATCATTCACCATATGTGGTCACTCAAGTTATTCCTATAAATGTCCAAGTAGTTTGTCAGTCGATGGTTAAATTAACTTAGGAAGAGTGAGGTATCCAACATTCTCATTTATCATGTATAAAGGTAGTTATCTAACATCTTAGTCTCCATGAACACAATGCATTTTTATATGCAGGAATAAATCATTACATGATCATGCAAAATCACTCATAGTCTGATCATTAGCAAACCAATGGCTAATAAATCTTCAATTTAGAAAAACCAAAATTTATTTGTGGTTTGCAAAAGTATAATCATCAATTCATATGCAAAATAGTTCTTTCTAGATCAAATCAAACTGGAAACCATAACTGTGAAAATTGATCTCACACTTGTGAGGGGGAAATTCATGAGGAAAATCTAGTAATCCAAGTCATGTGCAATATTCAAAAGAAATAGAAAGCCAATCAATTTGGTAAGCTCAAATATGTAAACAACAAAATTTTGGGTGCATAGACCTCACTCCATAATACAAAAATTAGAATCCACATCATCATGGAAAACTGATTGCTCCATATCACAGTAACATACAATCCTACGATTAGGGACTGGTCTAAACTCGATAGAAATGACCTGCATACCCAACATGTTGAAACTACACAGACACCTATGCTTGTAGGGCCCTTTCATCACCCACTGGTGACTACCACAACCTCTACATCGACACGTGGATATTGCATGGTCAAAAACTCAATGGGACTCATTGGGCCTACTCAGCTACAACTAAGGGCATTTTCCCATGAGAAGCTACTCCTATGGCACCTCCTAGCATAAGGTCTCCAAGACTTATTGCAAATGAGTAGTGCATTTGTCTTTAGGTCTTACTGTCTCCCTAGGTGTGTATGCCTTTGGTCTTATGGTACTCATAGAGCACCTGTCAAATAGCGATATGAGACTTAGGACACTCTAGTAGTGACTACCCAAAACATTGATGAAATCCATATGCACAAAGAGTTATAGCTACTAGTAGAGTGCCTACCTAAAGCATCGATGAAACCATAACTATTAGGGCTTACAACTACTCATGGAGTGATTGTCTAAACATCAACAAGTCTACATCCATCAAGACTTATGGCCACTCATCAAGTGCTCACCCAAATCATAAATCATATACATCTATAAAACTATTTCATGAAAATAAAATCAATATTTTAAAGTTTTATGAGAAGCCATTAAAAACTATTCATTTTCAACCCATATTCTTGACAAGCTATAAAAACGTATCTTTGTAAGCATTCAAAACATGAATTCTTTATTCATCTATTAGATCGTGTTTTTTCACTTCCCAAAAGTATGCATCCAATAAAATGATTATAAAAGATAAATCTTTAAACAATACCATAAAAATGGATGTCACTAAGTTGACCATAGTTAAGCCTTTATTAGTAAAGACAAACATGTTATAACTCAAGGTCATGGCTTATAAATATCTATTGCATTTGTTCGTAGCAATTAGAGATCCTTTATAAGTTTAAATATGAGTCATTTCATTTGTAGTCCTACATAAGTAGCTAGCTCATCTCAACAAATAGTAGTAAAAAAAACATCATGTTAAGATAAACCTAATTAAGGGATATTGATTACACAATTGTTATTCTATCACTTTGTTGCGAAAACCTTAGGATTATTCCCTCTAGATTCTCGTATTGAGTACAAACTATAAGTTTAACATTTGAAATTTTCTTCTACCTTGTAACCAATCATTACATCATTCTTAAGTTGTTAAGCTGCAAGTATGACATCTATTGGAAAATTTTCTTAAGTCTTCCTATAATTCAACCTTGTGAGCTAATCTAAAATCTTTACATTATTACTTATGTATTATTTAGTATTATGTACTATTTGAGCAGTTCAAATGTTGTAGCATCAAATGTGCAAGTTCTTTATGTGTTGGTAGCATGTGTAAAGCAAATTATGTTCAAGGTATTGCAATGTCAACATAAGTATAGATTTCAACCTTGGTGGTTAGTTAGATTACTCTTTTGTCCTAATTTTATAATTTGGATAAACTAAGTATTTTAAGTTCAATTTGCCTCTGTAGCTAGTCCAAAGTAAATCATATTTCTAAGTATTTCCAACATCAACTAAACGTATATATAATAAGTTCCAGTTGAAGAGTATAACATCCATTCTTTTGTTTGGGTGATACAACTAGGGTAACATTAACATTTTCTATTTCAATTTAGTCATTCATTTCCAATTTGCTAAAGTGAAATGTGTCACAAAATAACCACTAAATTTATCACATGGTTCCATAACATTTTAGTAATTAAAGATAATACTCCATAAATCATCATCTGCATTATATGATTCTTATAAACACATGGCAATTATTAAACATCCAAAATAGCAAATCTTAATCCACCTACCTCTTATAGCATTTATCCTCAGTTATTGTGTGTACCTCCATTAGCTCGATCATATATTGACCAATTCATAGGTCTCGTCATTGATCCATAGATGGATGACTTCGATTGTGTCTTTGTCACTGATTAGTGTACTGGTAAAGCAATGACATATTGATCTGTAGCTCCAACCATGGAACCACTATGGATCAGAAAGAGATGTAATGCTTGATTTCATATTTTTGGCATTAGATGGTTGATCAATAGTTAGATTTTAGGAGGGAGCTAGATATGTCATTGTTCTAGGGGTTTGGTGATAGATCTATGGTTATATCAAAATGAATACTTGAATCAGATATGAATCTAATAGTAGTATGTTTCACTAATATACAGTTAGAAAGAGATGAAGGGTTAGATTTGATCACATATTAGATCACCTAGTATGAAATCTACATCCATATCAAATTGGGAGCTGATATTGATTGCATATCTAAGAACTAAGTAGTAAATCAATGGTCAAATAATCTCTTGTGTTTGGATCGGTCAAAGATCTGATCTTTTAATTATAGATCTAAGGTTAGATCATGATGAACGAATTAGATCCACCATACAAATCTAAGTTTTTATGATGAATCATGGTTAGAATAATACCTAATTTGCCAATCTTGTCATAGATCTCGTCGATATAAGAGTAACATGGTTGTATCTATTGTATCAATGGTTTGATCAAGTTTTCTAACCACAAATCATCATTGATAGATCATTGAATGGTTGAATCAGACTTTGTAAAGTTAACAAAATTTTCAATTATCATTTTTATCTATATAATTATTAATATGAGATTCATGTCATTAGGTTTGTAGATATATTGTTCAATCATATTTTCAATGGTTGGATTTGCAGATCTAGGATTTACACTCCCACACCATGTTTAGGTCAAAATTTCAATGGTTGGATGATCTTCGACTAGGAATCCACTTATATAGTGCATAAATTGGTGATGAGGATTTTAAATGTATAATATTTATGTTTTACAGTTGCCAAAATCTAGTCAATGTCACTGGAGTCCAATCACCATCTCCAGAGAAGACGATAGGAAAATAGTTGCAACATTAGTGACTATATATAGTAAAACAAAACATCAAAAATCATAAAATGAACCAAAGAATCTTATAGATTGGAGGCTTACCTTCATACCCAATGAACTTGGGAGCATTGAATGGATGTTTGATGTTGAAAAATGTAAAAAAGATGACCATCATCGGAATTCTATGTAATCCCCAATGTCACTATTTTCTTTATGATTTAGGATCAACTCTACTAATCAACACAAAGCGAAAGAGGCTTTAGTCAGTTCGTGCTAGTAGAGGGAATGATCAATTTAGATCATCAATCTAAAGTGCCATTTTCTTCAGTGAGCTCAGTTTTGGGAGGTGGAAAACCCATGAACATTACCTCCTAATCGGCAATAAATTGTTGGTTGCTGTGGGTTTTTTGGTATTAGGTCTCTCCCCTCCCACACTGTAACTCTTCCTAATTTCCTCCTTTGTTTTCTCCTTTTCTCGCTCTCTTTCTTGCATTGGGACATAACCAATTATTTTAGTAGACTGACTTAGAGACGGGGGGGGGGGGGGGGGGGAGGGGGGTGCTAAAGTCAAAATCAACCCTCCCTTTAAGTCATAATCATTTCTTTCTTCTTCTTATTATATATTTATGCATACATATTTTATAATTCCTTTTAAGACAACTAATTTTGCCTTTAGATTTTGTATAATGATGGTAAGAAACCTCCTCATGCACTAAAATAATGGCAACTGACCACTGTCCATTTTGAAAGGCTCACTTAGTAATCTTACTAAAATATCCCTTCACTTGTAAAATACCTAACTTTTTCATCTAGACTCCTATTTCACCTGTCTTAGTGTTGTTGAAATCCTTTCTTAAGTGCAGTCCAAATATTGAGGTTTTAAGGATCAACTAAGCATCCTTCAAAATGTCAATTTCAAAAATTTAAAACATGAAATCCAAATTCACATTTCATTAAAAAACAAGTAAGAAATTATATGAAATGAAATGTATAAGGTACGACAATTATAATTTCTCCTCATCTCCATATCTCCTACTTGCTATCCCATGTACGACCTCCCTTCCAAAGTTTTCCACACCACCTCCTTCCTTTCTTACTCCTTCCATTCTTCATTTTATCTTCATTTAATCTCAACCATTCTTCCTTGTTTTCATCCCCATGATACTAGACATTCATCTTTTAGGGGTTCCACCTTAGAAAATCTATAAATATAGGTGAGAAAGATAGAACAAAGGATCTCTTACTTTTCTTAGGGACTATAGCCAAAATTTGGACAAATAGAGGGAGAGAGATCAATCTCACTAGTTCGCCCATTGATTCACATATCCACACACCCTTGGAGTCAGAACCAATTCCCCTATCCCTTTCTTCTCCCATTCTCTCACTCATCTCACTTCTCATTTTCTACTCTAGCATTCACACACATCCTTCACCATCCCCTTAGAATTTACATGCAACATCCATTCAAGTTTTGCATGCACTCACCTTCTAGACTCAACACGCCTTACCCCTTTTGCATGTAGATTCCATCCACCAATCTTTCCACCATTGCCAATGCACCTCACCTCTCCATTCATATCTTCCATGCATTCATTCACTCATCCTCCTTAGCATAGCAAGCAGTCTACCACCTTAGCTTTGTATGCACCCTTGCATGTATTATATTTCCATGTCTTATTCCCCTCCTTCTTCACTCTCCAACACTCATCTCCCCTCTAGATCTTATGTGCACTCCTTCTCCTTAACTGGGTTCACACACACAACCCTTCCCCCCTTCTATCTTAGTCCTACGTCATCCTCCTTCCACTTTGCTTTTACATGCACCAGCCATCAACCTCTATTCCACACACACCCTATCTTTCTTTACCATTACATGCATATCCCTTCTTTCCATTTTCTTTTCTTTTCTTTTGAGATTTGGGAACAATAAGGAAAAGGAAGAAGCATTCTGCCACTTTTATGGAAGCTAAGGATTCTTTCCAATCCTAAAGCATGGTTGAGGAGAATCAAATCCTTCCAAAAAGCCATCCAACATTCTTAGCTAAAGGCATTATGTTGAAGAGTAGGAAGATTCCAAGTAAGTACCTGGTTCCTTTATCATCTCCCACGGCTAGAATTGGTGAGTCCGAAGCCATGGTTCACTAACTTCATTTTTTTTTTTCCTTTTTCTAGTTCTTCCTTAAGGTAGGAATCTTCTTTCTGTGGTTAACCCTAACTTAAGATGAATGCTTCTTCCTCTTCTTGCTTTCTCCTTCAAAAGCTACTAGCTTTATATGGTTTCATGCTAAAGAGAAGCACAAATTTGTTTTGTTTTCTCATTCCATCATCTTCTTTTCTTTCTTTATGGTTGGTGATTATTGGATTGGGATTTGAACAATGGCTAAGTGGCATGTTGGGATAAATATGAGAAAAGCTTGCTGGTAGATGTAGTGTATTATAGGTTGAATAGAAGTGTATTAGGCCTTTTGAGTGATAGAACAAAGAAGGTTGTAAAGAAAAATTCAAGCCCAGGGAAAGCAGGAGACAAGTAAAGAACTAAGTTCAACTAGGATTCCTATAGTAGACACTTCAAAAGAAGTTTCTTTACTTTATTTGATTTGTTTATTTCCTTTTCTTTATTGTATTCAAGTTTATTCTTATAAAATTCTTCCAATGAAGGTTTCTTTTTGTTCTTAGTTAGTTTATTTTCCTTCCTTGCTTTATTTCTTACTTTATTTCCTTAGTTTAAATGCTTTACTTAATGCTTAGATTTGTTACTTTCCTTAATCTTTGAATAATTTAGAGTATAGTAGCTTAGGTTTTATTTAAATCTATTAATTAAAGAGTCCTTGTGGGATCTACCCATATTTTTCGTATCTATACTTCAACAGACCCATGAACTTGTAGTACATTTAGAATTGATAACAAGTTTTTTATGCTGTTGTCTAGGACTTGCAATGGATTCTAATTAAGATATAGGTTATAATATTTTATCACTAGGTGTAATTTTAGGGTTCCATATAATTAGTTGCATTTTTACCCTTATTCCTGAAACTTGCTTTTCTATAAAGGCTATCAAACAAATTGGCTTGGGGAGAAGAAGAAAAGAAGCTCATAACTTCTCTTTTTATTTGTGCTGAAATTGGGAGCAAGGCTTTGGAGGAAGACTTAGGATAGTTACACATTTTTTAATTAATTAATTTGAATGAATTGTATTGAGGCCGATATTGCAATTTTCTTTGCAATTCATATAAATTTAATAAAGGTTTGTAATAATATAGGTCAAGAGTGGGCTACCCTAACCTAGAAGAGGAGGTGGCGGGTACATGGACTCACTAGTGTATGAGAAGACTAATTCTACGAGCCACTGTGAAATATTCTTACCTTCTTTCTAATTCCTAAATTAGGATTGCATTAATTTAGTTGCTTTGTGGATGGTAGTGTAAAGCATTCTATAATTTGTGGCATTCTTGGCTTTGCATTAGATTTACTATTTCCTTACATAATAAGACACATTTAAATGGTCTAAGGTGCTTTATATGTTGATTAAATTGCATGGGATGGCTTAAAAGAGTAGTAAAGGAACTTCCCTTAAAAGATCAAGGGTAGATTTCATCACCATACCTTGGTCCACCTAGGTTAATCATCACCTTATGTGTAACCTAAGTCTTAACAAAATAATTAAAATAAATTAAAAGTGACCTATATTAGCCAACTAGTCTCAACAACATAATTAAAATCAATTAAAAGTGATCTCTAGTAGCTTTACCAACACATCTATGGATTAGATCACCCACAAATGGCTGAGGAGGGAGGAAGCAAATGATTACAATCAAGATCTAACTGTAAGCAGCAAGGCATGTCTGAAAGAGAGGTCTAGCTACCTATGTTAGACATAACCTAAAAGCTACTCTCTCATAAAGAAAGAGAAGAGAAATAAATCTTTTAACTTTTTTTCTTGGGGTTAGAAATATTGAGTGTCCTTGTTTGCTTGTTTGCATCATACATCATATAGGTTGCATTATCTAGTTTAGGCTTCCCCAGAATACTAGGTGGGAAAAAAGGGCACTCTTTTGTTGTATACAACTAGTTTAATTGTATATAAACTAGAGTTCACTACACCAAGTAATGGAGTATGCTAGGTCGATCATTGAACACAGACATAGTACTCTTCGATCAAGAGATTGAATGGACTAGAAGATATGGGTTACAAAATCAAGTTGATATCTATAACCATAAAGTAGACATGGCTAACGAATTAGTAAAGGTTAAGTCTTTGAGAGACTATTCTACCTTTCTACAAATTAACTCTCAATCATGTATAGAGTTATGTGACGACCAGGGTTTTATATGATGCAATTTCATAAAAAGACGAGCTCTTGCTTTAGAAATATGAAATGCATGAAAATCTTTTGTTTTGGAAAGCAATCTTTCATATAAAACCTTGAGTGTCACAACACCTTTTCAAATCAATAGCCATGGCATAGTTTTAAATCAACTCTATTCCCAAGAAAGTATTAGTCACAACCCCAGCTACATAGAGTAACTACAATCAAGTAACATTCACTGAAAGATAAGGTAGGGGTTTACTTACTTGTACTTAATTCAGATGTTCTCTGTCGCGGGTCTATTGCTGGTATATCCTGTCCTTAAGTGTTTACTTGTATCTAAAAAATGTTAAGGATTGGGTGAGTATACACTATACTCAGGAGTCTATCACTACTAGTTTTACAATGCATGCTATGTTTTAAACCATATGTCCTTCAAACCATGTGCATGTTTGAACACTCATGTTCAATATCGATATTAAAAGCCATTGCCAAAATAGAATACTGACGACTTAAAGAATAGCATAATCCAAGTCAAAAGTAACATAGATATCATGAAAATATACTATGATATGCATAAGATGCTCAACTGAATCTAACTCATGGATCTATGGTCGACCATACTCATGTCATGCCATATGCAATGCAAGTAAATCCTCAAAAACATAGGGCAAACTATGCCCACAACCTCATCTTCGTGTGGTCCCCGGGTACCTAGGGACTCTTTGCATAGGCTCCACGGGGCATATGACACTTCGATCAGGTGCCGTGACACCAGTGGTAGTCCTCGTTATCACTCAGCAATCGAAGTAAGGACAAGCCTTTTTGGCGTGGTACCCTTTCCACCTATAGTGGTAGATGCTGGGAGGCCACCCCGAACCTCTCGGCATAGCGCCCACGAGCTTACTAGCCCAAAACCATCTAAAGATAAAGCTAAAGCTCAATCATCGCAAATCATGCAATTTATGCAATCGGCTGCAAAACATGCATGCAATGCATAAAATCTGATCATGCTAGTATCACATTCAAAGTCATAACCCTGCCTAGAAGCCAGCCAGGCTAGCAGCCTGTCAGCTCTCTCTGGCCCGCCCTCATCGGCCAAGGCTACAGTTATCATGCAGACAAGAATCCATTTTCAAAACATGTCCATGCAATTTATGCATTTCTTTTCAAGACATGCGAGCAATGCATAAAAATCACTTTATGCTAGTATCGTGTTTAAAGCCATAAAACATGAAGACATGTTTGCATACTAGTTTTTACATTAACTCAAAAGCAGGTCATGTGCATAAGGATGTAACATAAGTTTATATGTCATAAAGACAGGACATGTAACTTAAGAACTTAAAACATGCATTAGAAAAGTAACCATGACTCAAAACATGCAGTCTCAAAGCATCATGGGTTCTTTTTAAAAGTCTAGTAGCGATAGGACACCTACCTGGTCTGGTCGCGCTAGTCCCCTTGTCCTCGTACGTTCCTGGACATGGTTTAGGGGAAAAAGGTTAGCTTGGCCTATTTCTATAGGTTCTAGACCAGTTTACCTGACTACTTAGGCATTAAGGGTTCATTGCCATGCCTAAGGTCCTCCTAAGGTCCCTAACTAGGCCTTGGTATAGTAAGGTTTGCAAAGGTTTAGTGGCCCTGTGCCACTACCATGGTTTAAGGGTCATGCCAGCCTTAGATAGGGGATTGATTAGGTATTTTAGGGCTTGGGTGTGTCCGTGCCATCGATACGGACATAACGCCTTTTGCAGCACCTCAATCAGAGTCTTGGAACTCAAGTTATGGTTAGTTTAGTGTTAAGAGTACATAGAAGGCCCAAAATGGCCCTGCGTCACTCCTTCCGGGACGCACCTGCGTCTTGGTCGAGCGGCGACTTGGTCGTACGTGCGATCGCACGCTCCCTGGTGTAATCAGGCTGCACATTCTGCTTTTGCTGAACGCACGACGTCACCATAGCAATCCCATACGAGGCGGGCGCTTGGGACACTAAAGCATCCCGCGTTAGCGGCGCATGCCCCATAGGTCGCGTCTACCGACGCACCGGGCCTTTGCCCTTGTTTTCGTTTGCGGGTGCGTCCACAGACGTGCCCATTGGTTTTCCTTTAACGCATTCGGCACCTTTTGGTTCCGTGGTGACCTGGGCGTCCTCGGGACGCCTTGGTTCGACCATGTCAAACTAGTACGCCCCAGGCACCTTCCCTGGGTTCGTTGTGGCTCCCTAGAGCCCTGTTTTGCATGGTTTCTCATGGAAAAACTTAGGGAAATTCATCCTAAGACTGAGGGGGTGATGGGTTTGGAGTGGTTTAAGGCGTACCTGGTTTGTGGCCGGGTATTTTCCACATTTTCTCCTCTTGCACACAGCTCCCAGATTGGTTTTTCCTAAGGTTTTGGGCTGCCATTGGAGGCACCCAAGAGCTCTATTTATAGAGCTTATAGAGGGTTCTGGAGGGGGGTTTCTACCGCCATGGAATGGCTGTGGAGAAACCTCTAGAATGGCAGTGGTTTCTCCCCTGCACACCGTCATTCTAGAAACCTCCAGTATGTTTGGAAAGAAGGGGGGGGGGGTGCCCGTATCAAAATGGGTCCCTATTTTCTCAGGCCAAATTCGTTTTTAAATTAAATTATAATTTTTCCCTTGAACTTCAAAGGGCCATAACTTCCTCATTTTAACTCCATTTTGGGTGATTCTAGTCTTGTTGGATTCATTTTTCCAAGACCCACCTAAGGATACCATTCTAAGGACCAAATTTATGGGTCTAGTCAGGGTGAACAGTGAAATGACCAAAATACCCTTATCTCCAAAAAGTGAACTTTTCATGGGATTTCAAGGTTACAAAAATGGAGTCATTACATTCTTACCCCCTTAGGGGAATTTTGCCCCCAAAATTCTATAATATATATAGTCAAAAGATCTTGGGGTACTTTTCTTACATTTCTGACTCTGGTTTCCCAAGTCTCTTCTTCGATGTGTGCATTTCTGCACAAAACTTTGACTAAGTGTATGTCTTTGTTCTGCAGCTTCTTACTCTTACGATCTAGAATCTCAATTGGTCTCATCTCTAGCTTGAGATCCTTTGTCAACTCTATGGGTGCCTGGGTGATGACATGAGCGGGGTCAGGCACGTACCTCCTTACCAGAGATATATGGAATACGTTATGCACTTCAGATAACTGAGGGGGTAGTGCGATCCTGTAGGCCACTTTTCCCACCTTCTCCAAGATTTCAAAAGGTCCTATGTAATGCGGACTAAGCTTGCCTTTGATACCGAACCGCATAACTCCTTTAGTGGGAGATATCTTCAGGAAAACGTGCTCTCCTATGTCGAATTCTAATGGTCTCCTCCTTTGATCAGCATGGCTCTTTTTCCGGCTTTGAGCTATGAGGAGGCGTTTCCTTATGAGTTTGACCTTCTCGGCGCATTGCTCCACCAGCTCAGACTAGAGCACCCTGGACACTTCAACCTCACTCCAACTGGTGGGTGATCGACAGGGTCTCCCATAGAGTGCCTCGTACGGAGCCATGCCAATGCTCGACTGAAAGTTGTTGTTGTACACGAACTCTACTAGCATTAGGTTTTCATCCCAGCTCTGCTTCCAATCGAGGGCACAAGCTCGCAGCATATCTTCGACTATCTGGATCATGTGCTCTGACTGTCCATCGGTCTGTGGATGGAAGGCTGTGCTAAAGTTCAAGGAAGATCCTAAGGATTTTTGGACGGACTTCCAGAGTTGTGAAGTGAAGTAGCTATCCCTATCTGAAGTGATACTAAGGGGTATGACATGTAAACTCACTATCTCTTTGATGTATAGCTGAGATAGACTGTTAGTGGATTGGGTATGGTGTATAGGAAGGAAATGGGCTGTCTTAGTCAACCTATCAACAATTACCCAGATCATGTCATGACCCTTAGAGGTCCTGGGTAACCCTACGATGAAGTCCATGGTAATATGATCTCATTTCCATTTGGGTAACTCAAGGGGTTGTAACAATCCCGCAGGTCTTTGATGTTTGGCCTTTACTTGTTGACATGTTAGACATTTTACCACAATTTCCCTTATGTCTCTTTTCATATCATCCCACCAATATTTTCTCTTTAAGTCTTGATACATCTTAGTTCCTCCCAGGTGTATAATATACTTAGACCGATGAGCCTCTTTTAAGATTTCTTGTCTTAATTCTTAATTAGTCGGTACCACTAATCTTCCTTGCATGTAAACGCTACCATCTTCCCCTTTAGTAAACCCTGGTTTTCCTATTAAAGCTTGTATGTCTGGATCTCCTTGTTGTACTTGCTTAACCTTTTCATTAATAGCCGACTTTATCGTTAGACCTGCCATAATGATCTTGTGCTTACTTATATCTAGTTTCCACATTATTACTTCTTGTAATAGATTCCATCTCTTAGTAAATAAACTTGCATACATCCCTTGGGTTTTTCTACTTAATGCATCAGCTACCACATTAGCTTTTCCAGGGTGATAATGAATGGAGAAGTCATAGTCTTTTAAGTATTCCATCCATCTTATTTGTTGCATATTTAAGTCTTGTTGGGAAGAGATATATTTAAGACTCTTATGATCTGTGAAAACTTCAAACTTTTCCCCATATAGATAATGTCTCCAGATTCGTAAGGCAAAGACTATGGCTGCTAATTCCAAGTCATGGGTCAGGTAATTGACTTCACGCTTCTTGAGTTGCCGAGAAGCATAAGCAATAACCTTCCCATGTTGCATAAGTACGCAGCCTAGTCCTTGTTGTGAGGCATCACTGTATATCTGAAATCCACCACTTCCTGAAGGTAAGGTAAGGATAAGTGCTGTAGCTAACCTTTTCTTTAGTTCCTGGAAGCTTTCCTCACATTTCTCAGTCCATTCAAATCTTGTGTCTTTCCTGGTTAGCTTAGTCAAAGGTAAAGAGATTCATGAAGAACCCTCGATGAATCTCCTGTAATATCTGGCAAGTCCTAAGAAGCTTCTTATTTCTATGACTGTCTTAGGTCTTTCTCATTTCTGTACCGATTCAACCTTAGCGGGGTCGACTGCTATGCCATCTTGAGAAATAATGTGTCCTAAGAAATTAACCTTTTCCAACCAAAACTCACACTTACTGAATTTTGCATATAACTTGTGTGCTCGTAAGGTGCTCAATATATCATCCACAAACACTATGATGAATTTGTCTAAGTACTCCTTGAACACCCTATTCATGAGGTCCATAAACGCAACTGGAGCATTAGTTAAACCAAAGGACATTACTCTGAATTCATAATGGCCGTATCGAGCCCTAAAGGCTGTCTTGGGGATATCTTCTTCTCTAACTAGAAGTTGATGGTAGCTGGATTGTAGATCAATCTTAGAGAAGACTTTGGCTGACTGAAGTTGATCGAAAAGATCATCAATTCGGGGAAGGGGGTACTTATTCTTAATGGTGACCCTATTTAGCATCCAATAGTCTGCGCACAATCTCATGGAGCCATCCTTTTTCTTAACAAAAAGGACTGGAGCTCCCACGAAGATATGCCAGGCCATATGAACGCTTTGTCAAGTAGTTCCTGTAACTGGGTCTTCAATTCTTTTAGTTCTGCAAGAGCCATTCGGTAAGGAGCTTTGGAAATAGGGGAAGTACTGGCTATAAGGTCAATGGTAAACTCAAATTCTCTTGGTGGGGTTAGACCTGGTAAGTCCTCAGGGAATACGTCAGGAAATTCTTAGACTACCTCTACATCCTCTAGCTTTAGTTGGGGACTCTTGACAGATTCAATCTTGGCCAAGAAGAAGGGACATCACTGAGCAATGTGCTTAACTACTTTCATGGCAGAAATAACACATGCTCCAGAATAATCCTTTCTTCCTTGGAGGGTGAAAGTGTCTCCATTAGGTAGGGTAAAAGTGACACATTTCTGGCGGCAATCAACAAAGGCTTGATGAAGGGCTAGCCAGTCCATACCTAGGATGGCGTCGAAGTCATTCATATCTAAGTGAATAAGATTGGCATGTAGCAAATGATCTTAGACCAAAATGGGGACATCCTGGAGATAAGAATAGGTGGCAAGTGCCTGGCCTACAGGAGTCATGACTTCTAGAGTGAAGTCCAGGTCCTGTGGTATAATGTCCAAGGTTGATGCAAACTCCCGGGATATGAAAGAATGAGTGGAGCTTGTATCGAATAGGACTTTAGCAGGTGTATCATAGATAGAAAGAATACCTTCAACTACTGCATTTGAAGCCTGGGCTTGACTGGAAGAAAGGGCAAAGACACGTCCTTGGCTCTTCGGAACCTGATCTCCTTTATGCTCTTCAACTTTCCTTTTAGGACAATTCCTAGTAAAATGTCCTAATTCTCCACAAGTATAGCAAGTGATGTTGACAGTGGAACATGGTTTGCCTGAATGATTCCTGTTACACCTAGGGCATGTCTTCCAGTCTGGTCTTCTTCCTTTGTTTTCAAACGGCTTCTTGAAAGGTGGTCTGGGTCCAGATGACTGAAATGGTCTCTTTCCTTTATTTCTCATGGTGTTGATGTTCTTAGTTTCCTTTATCGCCTGATTCCTTTGATAATCTTTTTCGTATAGGGAGGCCATCTCTACAGCTTTGGTTACGGTGGAAGGTTGGAAACCTAGAACTCTGTTCCTGAGTCCTGGGTTGAGCCCATCTACAAATCTTTCCGCCACGTCTTCCTCATCAGCACAAGCATGTGGTGCAAATCTTTGGAGGTTGATGAATTTATTTTCATACTATTGGATAGTCATGTTTCGTTGTTCTAAGTCCATAAATTCCTTTTCCTTCTGTTTTCTTACGTGTTTAGAATAATATTTGTTATTAAAGACCTTTCCAAATTCTTCCCATCTTATGGTTTCTTGCTGGTCAAAATAAGTCCTTTCCGCTGTTTCCCACCAAAAGGTAGCCTCTCCCCTAAACACAAACGTGGCCATGGGTACCTTTCTCTCTTTAGCTATGTTCATGGCTTTAAATATCATTTCAATATCAATTACCAATTTTCAACTATAGATGCTTCATCTTCTCCTGTGAATGAGGGAGCTAATTTCTAAAACCTTTCTAACTGAACCTCAGTCCTATCTACTACTTTATCAGGGGAAGGATCTCGTGTGGTTGGGGTTTGAGTTTGTTGATTACTCATGTATTGTCCCATATGCTGTAGGAATTGCTGGAATAATTCAGCCATCCCATTGCCCGACCTACTGGAGTCCACTGGTGGGGCTTCAGGTCTAGGAGTATCGCTTACTTTCTTTCTAGGCATCTGTAAATCACAAGGTAAATCACAAGACCTTAGTATGTGTTAACATATTACCCCTTAATATTTCATGGATGAAACTTGATTATAAGTTATTCTCCTCATAACTGGGCTGTGAGTAACGTCAAACCGGGCTCTGATACCAACTGTGACGACCCGGGTTTTATATGATGCAATTTCATAAAACGGCGAGCTCCTGCTTTAGAAATATGAAATGAATGAAAATCTTTTGTTTTGGAAAGCAATCTTTTGTATTAAACCCCGAGTGTCACAACACCTTTTCAAATCATGTAGCCATGGCATAGTTTTAAATCAACTCTATTCCCAAGAAATTGTTAGTCACAGCCCCAGCTACAGAGAGTAACTACAATTAAGTAACATTCAATGAAAGATAAGGTAGGAGTTTACTTACTTGTACTTAATTCGGATGTTCTCTGTCGTGGGTCTATCGCAGGTATATCCTGTCCTTAAGTGTTTACTTGTATCGGAAAAATGTTAAGGATTGGGTGAGTATACACTATACTCAGGAGTCTATCACTACTAGTTTTACAATGCATGCTATGTTTTAAACCATATGTTCTTTAAACCATGTGCATGTTTGAACACTCATGTTCAATATTGATATTAAAAGCCATTGCCAAAATAGAATACTGACGACTTAAAGAATCGCATAATCCAAGTCGAAAGTAACATAGATATCATGAAAATATACTATGATATGCATAAGATGCTCAACTGAATCCAACTCATGGATCTATGGTCGACCATACTCATATCATGCCATATGCAATGCAAGTAAATCCTCAAAAACATAGGGCACACTATGCCCATGACCTCATCCCCACGTGGTCCCCGGGTACCTAAGAACTCTCGGTCATAGCATCCACGGGGCATATGACACTTCGATCGGGTGCCGTGACACCAGTGGTAGTCCTTATTACCACTCAGCAATCGAAGTAAGGACAAGCCTTTTTGGCGTGGTACCCTTTCCACCTATAGTGGTAGAGATTGGGAGGCCACCCTGAACCTCTCGGCATAGCGCCCACGAGCTTACTAGCCCAAAAGCATCTAAAGATAAAGCCAAAGCTCAATCATCGTAAATCATGCAATTTATGCAATCGATTGCAAAACATGCATGCAATGCATAAAATCTGCTCATGCTAGTATCGCATTCAAAGTCATAACCCTGCCTAGAAGCCTAACAGCCTAGAAGCCTACCAGCTCTCTCTGGCTTTCCCTCATCGGCCCGCCCTCATCGGCCAAGGCTACACTTATCATGCAGACAAGAATCCTTTTTCAAAACATGTTTATGCAATTTATGCATTTCTTTTCAAGACATGTGAAAAATGCATAAAAATCACTTTATGCTAGTATCATGTTTAAAGCCATAAAACATGAAGACACGTTTGCATACTAGTTTTTACATTAACTCAAAAGCAGGTCATGTGCATAAGGATGTAACATAAGTTTATATGTCACAAAGATAGGACATGCAACTTAAGAACTTAAAACATGCATTAGAAAAGCAACCATGACTCAAAACATGCAGTCTCAAAGCATCATGGGTTTTTTTTAAAAGTCTAGTAGCGATAGGACACCTACCTGGTTTGGTCGCTCTAGTCCCCTTATCCTCGTACGTTCCTCGACATGGTTTAGGGGAAAAAGGTTAGCTTGGCCTATTTCTATAGGTTCTAGACCAGTTTACCTCACTACTTAGGCATTAAGGGTTCATTCCCATGCATAAGGGCCTCCTAAGGTCCCTAACTGGGCCTTGGTATAGTCAGGTTTGCAAAGGATTAGTGGCCCCACACCACTACCATAGTTTAAGGGTCATGCCAGCCTTAGATAGAGGCTTGATCAGGTATTTTATAGTTTGTGTGTGTCTGCGCCGTCAATACAGACATAACGCCTTTCACGGCGCCTCAATCGGAGTCCTAGAACTCAAGTTATGGTTAGTTTAGTGTTAAGAGTACATAGAAGGCCCAAAATGGCCCTGCATCACTGCTCTCGAGATGCACTTGCGTCCTGGTCGAGCGGCGACCGGCCCGCACGTGCGGTCGCATGCTCCCTAGCGCAATCAGGCTGTGCGTCACCATAGCAATCCCATATGAGGTGGGCGCCCGGGATGCTAATGCATCCCGCGTCAGCAACGCGCGCCCCACAGGGCGCGTCTACCGAGACACCGGGCCTTTGCCCTTGTTTTCGTTTGTAGGCGCGTCCACAAACGCGCCCGTTGGTTTGCCTTTAACGCATTCGGCGCGTTTTGGTTCCGTGGTGACCTGGGCGTCCTCGGGATGCCTTGGTTCGACCATGTTGAACCAGTACGCTCCAAGCACCTTCCTTGGGTCCATTGTGGCTCCCTAGAGCCCTGTGTTGCATGGTTTCTCATGGAAAAACTTAGGAAAATTCATCCTAAGACTGAGGGGGAGATGGGTTTGGAGTGGTTTAAGGTGTACTTGGTTTGTGGCCGAGTATTTTTCACGTTTTCTCCTCTTGCACACAGTTCCTAGATTGGTTTTTCGCAGGGTTTTGGGCTGCCATTGGAGGTGCCCAAGAGCTCTATTTATAGAGCTTATAGAGGGTTCTGGAGGGGGGTTTCTATTGCCATGGAATGGCGGTGGAGAAACCTCCAGAATGGCTGTGGTTTCTCCCCTGCACACCGTCATTCTAGAAATGTCTAGTATGTTTGGGAAGAAGGGGGGGTGCCCATATCAAAACGGGTCCCTGTTTTCTCAGGCCAAATTCGTTTTTAAATTAAATTACAATTTTGCCCTTGAACTTCAAAGGGCCATAACTTCCTCATTTTAACTCCGTTTTGGGTGATTCTAGTCTTGTTGGATTCCTTTTTCCAAGACACACCTAAGAGTACCATTATAAGGGCCAAATTTCTGGGTCTAGTCAGGGTGAATAGTGAAATGACGAAAATACGCTTATCTCCAAAAAGTGAACTTTTCATGGGATTTCAAGGTTATAAAAATAGAGTGATTACAAGTTACCTATGACTAACATAGAACATTTCAAGATAAAGCTGGGGGCATTGAACTTTTACCAACTTTTTTATGCATTAGATAAAGAGGACCCATATCACTACATTAAGGAGTTCCTTGACATATCTGCAACCTATAATTATCATAACTTTTTTGATGAGTACATCATGTTGAGAATATTTCCTTTTTATTTGAAAGACAAGGTTGTATGTATTTTTTTAGTCTACTCAAGTCCAAACCATTGGGACCCCTTAGAGGTTCCAACCAGGGAGCGCGAAGATCCCAAAAAATTCATAGTTTCTCCTCCAAAAATAACCTCTCTAGTCAGGGAACACATTAGATATTTACCTAAGCTAGTAGACCCTTAAGTGGATCCCACCTTAGACCCAAGACATTGATCTCTAACTAGAAAAGTAAATGCTTGAGCTTGAGAAGATTCTGGCCCAGTAGGTCCATAAAACTCACTAGGCAATAGCATGGTGGTGTAGCTTTAAAATTACTCTCAACAGCATGAATCAATGTACTAATTTGCATGCGAGAGAAGTTGATCTCACAAGTAATATCATGAAATTTTCAATTGATTGGATCCTATTTAAGTTGCTTATCTTAGCCAAAGAAAGAGGGTTTTGATTAAATTAGAATCTAAACAACATGGAATGGGAAGCATGCATAAAATTATAAATTACAATTAAAGAAAACTTTCTAAAAATAAAGATATTCAATGAATTAGAAACTTTTCCAACTAACATGCATTCAATAAAAGAAACTAATGCAAAACTAGCATGAATGAATCTCAAAAACTTAAACTAAGGAAACTTACTAAAAATGAACTTTCCTAGTTTAGCACACTCTTAAAACTAAAATTACAAACTTACTAAAAATAAGAATTTTTAAAACTATAAATTTCTAAACTAAAATAAGAGGCAAACAATTAACTAACTAATGCTAAAATAAAACCAAACAATAAACTAAGGAAAACTTAAGGGCAAGTCACCCAAGTACCACATGCATGACCCATGAAGTTGTGCACACAGTTCATGGATTGGAAAATGGTTAAAATTCATGACCCAAAAGCATGCCAACATGAGATATAATCAAAGCACTAACTAAACAACCTAAATGGGTCCCTAAGGAATCAAGAAAATAAGATCAATAGATTGTGGAAATTAAACATGAACATTAAATGAAAAAATTCTCGAATTTAGGTGCTAAAGGAACTCAATTCTAGTAAGGCATTGAAAGCAACTTAACAAGCACTTTTTATGCTAGATAGCAATAGATAATTGAAGTAATTTATGACTAGAATCAGTAGCAACAATAATCTTCAAACAAATTTATTGTTTAAATGGAGAAATATATCAAATAATAGTGTGCATGAACATGCATACAAAATTTGGAAATTGTGCACTTTTTCAATGCTTGTAACTTGATTCAAATCAAATATTAAGCACACTACAAAAACCTTAAACTAAACTTAGATAACATTCAAAAGAAACCCAAAAGTGAATCAAGAGAAAAGAGAGCTTCAATGGTGGGAACTAGTCGAGGAAAAAGATGCCTAAAACTAGCTCCAAAAGTCAAGTGAAAAACATGAAAATCAAGGAAGGGAAGCAAGAGATTCAAGCTACTCTTCTCTTAGTTGTCAATATTAGAGAAGAAGTAACTTTAATCTTGAAAGATTAAGCATGAAAAGTAGAGAGAAGGAAGCAAAGATTCAAGGGAAAAGCAAGCTAGTTCTATACTATGGAATTAAAGAAACAAAGCAAGAACAACTTAGCAATGAAAACAAGAAACTTAACTTGGAATTGAAGTGCAAGAGGGAATGAAAAATACTTGAAGGATGCAAAGAAGAATAGTCAAAAGAAAGCCACCAAAGTCCAAAGATCCAAAGACCTTTAACGTAGAGTAATAACCTTTAATTTTGAGCTATTTTCTATGTCATTATAATATATTCTAATTAGAATAAAATAAAAAATTGAATTCCAAGGAAGTGAGCCCTTTAAAAACTCAAAATTTAGAGTTGAAACTATTAGAAATGGAAAGTACGCATCGAGAAGATTCTAACGTCACTAAAAAATTTTGTGTGAAATGAGATTAGGGTGGAAAATCTCCAAATTTTTACTAATTTATGGGTGTCCAAATTGATAATAGCACCCCCTACTTGCTTGGTTTTAGATATTGTAGACAACCCGTGATGCATGGAGCTAGGCTTAAAACACTGTGGGCCAATCCACCACGTGTCACCTCGCTTCTTCGCAGCAAGCAATGACCCAAAATAGGAAAAGATGGGGGATGTAGGAGAAAAGGAGGAAAATTTGGCATCTGTCCCCCATCAATTCAATCTCCCACTAGCATCGGCGAGCTTTCACCATCTGCCACTATTGAGATTTTCAATGGACACGACCGGATTGACAAGGTTAGTCAGTTGTCGGAAACCCACCTTCCCCATCTCTCCATCTCCCTCTCCCTCGGACAACGTCTGGTACCAATGACCAAAACCCTTCTCTGATCTTGTTTGCTCTCCGGTGATGGCACTATCATGGACATTCGATTGGCACAACAAAACCAAGGAACCTCCTTGCTCCTTCTCCAACGTGGATGGGCCAGCAAGACTATCTACTCTAGTCTACCGTTGGACATGTAAAACCCCTTTTTCTCCCCCTCTTGGTTTCCTACTCTAATGATTGATGCAGAGCCAAACAAGAGTTGGCCATTGCCAACTCCTCCTCTATTTTCTCTTAGGACTGGTCCCCAGACGATGACCTAGTTAGGTGTCCTCAGTCACTACCGAAAAGCCTTCTTCCCCTCCTCCCTTTTCTTCTCTCATGCTCTCTCTCATTGTCTCTTTTCTAACCAGCACTGCTCGACTAGTAGGTCGGGCCAGTCCTGCTCCCCCCTTTACTTTCCTATGGCTTGCGGTGCCCTACTGGTGCACCAGCCCCACATGTCCCTCTCTGTCTTGCTCTCTTCTAGCCAGTGCAGCCCAATAGGTGTGCCAGCCCCGTGCCTCATCCTCCCCTTATTTTCCTCTTCCTCTTCTAGTGAGTTTGGCTAGGTCCACTCGCTCGTGTCACTAGCTCCCAACTCGCCTCGGGGAGCTGAAATTAACATTGTGGGCCCCACTACTCCCTTAAGCTTTAACCCATTATGCTACTCAATTTATGATGAATTTTGCATATATGAGAAAATTGTCAGATCCTTGCAATGCAATGAACAAGACCCATTTGCTTGTTCGTTGATCGAAGAATATCCAACTGTCAATCATGATTAGACCCTTGATCAAACTAGATCAACACCCTATGATTGATCTCACCATCCATCTTGATCTAGTGATTGATGTATCTTTCAATGACAGATCTGTGATTGGTCTATATATCCTACCATAATCCAATAGTTGATCTACCTCCAATGGCAGATTTGAACTTATTCCAACCATTCATTGCGATTTGACCATTGATCTATCTCCAAAAGTCAGATTTATGATCAATTCATGAACCCTCACATGATCCAACTACTGATCGATAGCCAATACCTCAATATGTGATAGATCTAATCCATTCACCACGGTCTAACAATCGATTTGTCACCAGAAACTAGATCTATGGTGGAACTGATCCATTCATCACTATCTAACCCTAGATGGGCTACTAAAACATTAGATCTTTGACCAATCCACCCTTGAGAGATGATCCTATCATTAATTAACCACCTTGTGATTAGATCTACAATCAATATAAGCTCCCAATTTGATTTGGATGTATATTTCAAACTAGATGATCTTATATGTGATCAGATCCATCCCTTCATCTTGATCTTATCATATATTAGTGAAACATACTTCTAGAATCATATATGATTCTAGTATTCATTCCGATCTGACCAAAGGTCTATCACCAAACCCCTAAAACAATGGCATCACTAGCTCATTCCTAAGATGTAACCGTTGATTGATCATCTAATGCCAGATTTGTGAGATTAGGCACTATATCTCTTTCTCATCTATATTGGTTCCATAGTTGGTGTTGTAGATCACCATATCTTTGTTTTCTTGGTACACTACATGATCAAAGCTGTCCATCTATGGATCGATGATGAAACCTATGAATTAGTCAATCGATAGATCAAACTAAAGGAGGTACACATGGGAACCTAGGATAAATGCCATGGGAGGTAGGATGATTAAGATTTGCTATTTTGTAAAGTTTAATAATTTCCATGGATTTATAACATTGATTTAATGCAGATGATGATTTACAAAGTGTTGTCTTTAATTACTTAAAAATTATAGAAGCATGTGATAAATTTAATGGTTATTTTGTGACACATCTCACTTTATCAAATTAGAAGTGAGTGACTAAATTTAAAGAGAGAATGTTAATGTTACCCTAGTTGTATCACCCAAAAAAGAGAATGTATGTTATACTCTTTGACTAGAACTTATTATATATACTTTTAGTTGATGCTGGAAATACTTAAAAGCATGATTTACATTGGACTATCTACAATGGTAAATTGAACTTAAAATACTTGGTTTATCCTAATTATACATTAAGACAAAAGAGTAATTGAACTGGTCATTGAGGTTGAAATCTACACTTATGTGGGCATTGCAATAGATATTTATAAACCATGACCTTGAGTTGTAATATGTTTGTCTTTATTGATAAATGCTTTATCACCATTCTAACTATGGTCCACTTAGTGACATGCATTTTTACTATATTGTTTAAAGATTTATCTTTTATAATCATTGTGGTGGAGGCATACTTTTGGGGACTGAAAAAGCATTGTCTAATATATGAATAAGGAATGCATGTTTTTAATGCTTATGAAGATATGTTTTTATAGCTTATCGAGAATATGGGTTGAAAATGAATAGATTTGAATGGTTTCTCATATAAATTTGAAATAGCAATTTTATTTTCATGAAATGTTTTTGAAGATGTATGTGATTTATGATTTGGGTGGGCACTCAATGAGTAACTAAAAGTCCTGATGGATGCAAATTTGTTGATGTTTAGGAAAGCACTCGATAAGCATCTATAAGCACTGATGGTTATGGCTTCATGGATGCTTTAGGTAGGCACCCTACAAGCAGGTGTATGTCCTGGTGGATATGGATTGTGATGACCTAGGTTTTTATAACATATTTTGTAATACATTTTTCAAAGGCAGGGCCCTTAGTAATAAAATTTTTTCGTATAACAAAGCAATGAAAATTCTTTTCTTTAGAACTTGTTTTGAAAAACATAAGTCATCACTTCATATATAACATAAGTAGAATTTTTGTACAAGATAAAATTCCACAGAAGGAATATACTTTTATTAAATTCCATAATCCATCCAGTGGTTCACAATATAGCCCGGGTATTAGTATAATACTTGTCCAAATTATATAATCTAAATTTTAAATCTCACCATACAATAAAAACTCTCAATAAAATACAATGCTCTCAAATAAAAATACATGTCTTCAAGGGATATATCTTGATTGATTATTATTCCAAGTCTTCTAGAGTCTTGAGTCCTAATTCTCCTTCTTTGTATCTGAGATATTGTAAACATTTAAACATTTATAATATCTCAGCAAGCTATGCTTGGTAGGGGATTCAAGAGGCATAATAATTTGATAGTATAATCCTAATACATCATAATCCCATTATTCATACTCATGGATCAACAATTTATACTTGATGATAAAGATCAAGGGCTTAGATCTTTTATCATCTAGTTCTTCTTTGATTTAAGTTCAGTTATTTGATCATCCCTAAGGAGGATGATCTTGGTTCTCTTCTTTGAATCATATTTGATTAAGGGTTCAGATCTTCTATTCTATTTGATCTAAATTACAAGCAATATATATATCATTAAGAAGTATTTATTTCTTTTATTGTTCTTGATCATTCAAGATCCCATGGATCTTGTTTGATCATCCATATCTTACTTACAATTTTTATTACGGTTAGATAATTTACTAACCTTTTATACTCTTATTATTATTATCCAAACAGTTAATGTTTTACTAGTTGAAGATAGCTTATTTCATCCTAAGTCTAGGCAGCTCCTTTATTTCCAATTGACTAAGGCTTACTAACTGAATGGGTAAACACAAAGTGGTTACTTCAATCCTTATGTAAGGAGGTGTTTAGACCTCACAAACATCAACAAAAGGTAGGGGAAGAGCGAGGCTCTATTAGACAACTCCCCTAACCACCATGTTCAACATTCACTAGAGTGGCCTTATCTCAACCTTTCATAAGGTTCCTACGAGCATTTTAACCCTAAGTACTATTTCTAATTAATTTTAATTAAATCCATGAACATTTAAAATGTCATTCATGGGGTTTATTATTCTCCTAGTTTGGGCCAAGGATTTGATAATCTTATATTGTCCTACTAACTATAGCCCTTACTGATATTAACTCCAAGTCATTCACTCATCTTAATTGTCCATGAATCTCTATATCTATTAGTTTACATTTTTGGTGATTTATGCTCATTATATCTCAACAACCACTTAACATTTGAATATACTAATAAAATTTGACAACAATTAAATCATAAACTTTAAAGCATAAATCCAATGTAAATTTAACAACCATTTATACTAACATGCTTCCTATGAATGTAACTTAACCTAATGGAATAAAACTATACTTAAACTAGCATTCCGAGGGTCCAGATTTGATTTGGGTTGAGCGAAATGAATGGCTTGGATCAATCGTATGAAGCGGGTCTAGTTGGGGGGAGTGGTCGTTGCACTTTCGTCTCCGATACGCGGGAACATTCTATCAGGATGGTGTCGCATGCAGAGCGTGCATAGAGATGCTCTAGCAGGACACGTTTTCATGTGGCATCTCGCAACAGTGTCCCGGGAGCTCGATCTTATTAGGAAGATTGGACAGTCCATTTTGGATTGTCCAATCAATTCCTCTTCAATCCAAGGCTCAAAACTTGATGAAATTTCCTGAAAATTCTACCATAGGGGTTTTGACTCTTTTGGATCTATTAGATGGCTTAGATTTTCCATTTGAGCCATCCATCATATAGAAATGAAGGGTTCTTATCCTCACTTGTTTTTTATAATTTTTAACCAAAATCAATTTCAAAAAAATAAAAATAATATAAAATACCATAAAATAAGTATGGGAAGAGTTTCCACCTACCTGATTAGAGAAAAAACTTAGGTTTTATAGTCCAATTTTAAAGAATTATCTCATTGAAGATAAGATTGCCCAATAACCACTTGTTTTGTGATTTCATGTTGATTGCACTGTTGGATCTTGAAATTTCTTTGGGTATTTTGTAGATATGATAGTCTAGGAAAATATGAAAGGTGGGATTGGTGAGATTTGATCTGGAATAGAGTGCCTAATTGAATTTAGGTCTCTTGTTCCAATCTAGAGAGAGGAGAGAGAAAGTAAAAGAAGAGAGATTTTTGGGAAATTTGGAAATTTGGGAATGAATCTAGATCTAATTTTTTAGGGGAAGGAAGATGATTTTGTGGGAATTTTAATGAAAATTTTTGGAGGATTTTTGGGGGTGTATTTATAGATGTTGTTGAATTTTTCATCATTACTTGTAATATTTATGTCTCAATTCTTTTGAATATTAAATTAACATTGGATCCTCCACTACCACCTCCTTCTCCACTATCAGCTGGTATTATTTGACCACTCATTACATGGCTTTTTGGCCGTTGGATTCATTTGTGGGCCGTTTGTGGGCCCCATGGAGATGTGAAAGGACCATTTTGCCCTTTTACTCATAAAAATGGAGAAAAATAGGATTTATTCTTACTAACTTGGAATTGAGTATACTAAGTTGCGTTGGAATCCTATTTCTGAGTACAGTCTAAATACTGATGTCTTAGATCTCAGTTATAGATAAAATTACTATTTTACCCTTTTGTTTATAAAAATGGAGAAAATTAGGGATTTTTTATTTTAACATGGAATTGAATGTACTTAGTGTCATTTCAATTGATTTTTTGAGTACATTCATAATTTATAAGTTTTAAATCATGTTTTAATCTCTATAATAAGAGAATTTCCAATAACCTAATATTCCAGCCAAAATTTTTAAAATTCAAACTAAATTGATTTTCTCAATCAATTTACAAAATTTGGGGTTATTACATGGATTTCATCAATGTTTTGGGTAGTCACTCCTAAAGTGTCCTACATCTTGGATTGCTAGTTGGCAAGTTCTCTATGAGTATAGTAAGACTGAAGGCTTGCTGCTTGGGGTAGTAGTAAGAGCGGGAGGCAAGTGTGTTACATGCCACTGTAAGTCCTAAAGACCGTATGCTAGGAGGTATAGTTGGTCACTGACTTCTGAGATGTGATTGACACTAGCCATGTGATGAAGATGGCAGGTAGCAGGACTACCTTCTCATGGGGAAGTGATTTGAGTTGTAGTTGAGTAGCCCTAATGGGGTTAGGTGAGTCATGGTTCGTGAGGGTATCCATGAGTAGGCATAAAGGCCATGGTAGTTGCTAGTGGGTGACGGTAGGGCCCTATGATCATAGGAATCCATGTGCTGTTAGCATGCTGGTAATTCTCGAGAGTTGAGACCATTGTTCCTAGTGGTAGGATTGTATGCCACTAATGCGTCCTTGGTGGTAGGATTATATGCCACTGTGATATGGAGACATTGGTTTTTCATGACGACGTGGGTTCAAATTTTTGCATTATGGATTGATGGTTATGCACCTTGATTTTATCCCTTGGCTATTATTGAGCATAATGGATTGATTAACTTATCGGTTTCTTTTCGATATTGCACAAGACTTGAGTTACTAGATTTTCCTTGTGGATTTTTGCCTCACAAGTGTGAGACCGATTTTCACAGTTAGGGTTTCTAGTTTGATTTGATGTAGAAAGAACTATTTTGATATGAATTGATGATTATGCTTTTGAAAACTAAGAATAGCTTTTGGTTTTGCCAGATCGAAGATGTATCAAATGGTAGTTTGCTAATGATTAGACTATGAGCATATAGTATTCTGTTTGACCTTATTGATTGAATTTATTTTTATCCTTCTCATACTTTGATGCTTACACCTTGCTAGTGGCTTTAACATTAGTATTATAATTCATGTTGATTTTCCTAAACTGATGGTTTTACCATGGTCAGCTTACTAAGGTGTTAGATTGCTTGAGCATTATGAGCTATTTTACAGGATCATATACTGATTTATTCTTGCATATAAAAATGCATTGTGTTCATGAAGACTAAGGTGTTATATAGCTACCTTTACAAGTGATAATGAGAATGTACCTCACTCTTCACAAGTTAATTTAACCATCAAATGAAAAACTACTTAGACATTTATAAGGATAACTTGAACGATCATGTATGGTGAATGATCTTGAAAAACTGTTATGTCATGAATGAATTTAGAAAGCTTAAGTGTCTAATCATGGAATGTGATCATAGTACAATTAAATGTTCATGCGATGATGAAAGCTTAAAATGCTTTAATCCTCAGGGAAAAGAAAGGCAATAATATTTTTTGAAATCATGATATACTTGTGATTCATCAACTGTGTCAAATTACACCAGTAAATTGATTTCATAAATGTACAATTTGAGAATTCATAATTTTGGCATGAGTACTTTGAAACATCATGCGTTTTCTTAAAGTATGATAGCTTCTCAAAATGCAATGATTATGTAAACCATGTATTGCACAACAAAATAGAAACTTATTTCATCTACACAAGTGCAAGCTTGCTGAAACATTGTAATTGTTTATAATGTCTCAAAATTAAAGAATTAGAATTGAAGGATGAAAATATTGAACGTGAAAGCAGGTATGGAGTTTGATAAATTTAGAAGATTGAGATTTTCTAGTATCTGGAGGGCAGCTTTACAACTCTAGGTTAGCTTAACGATTTATTGGAAAGTATGAATGTATATTTACTTTCATGATCGTGGACTCATATGTATTTAGTTGAATACGTTGTGATATGGTTGTGACTAAAAGGTTTTGGAATGTGATAAATTTTGTGTATTTATTTTCAAAATGATAAAAAATATTTGTATAGTTTATCAAGTGTTTTGTATGCATTCGTTAAATGCACATATGTTTGAAAAACAGAGGAAACTCTACCTAATTTTTGATAGATATGAAATATTCATTTGATCATAAAATACTTGGTCTTGTATAAGAAAAGATACTTGGGATCATTAGAATCACTTTTAAAAGAACAAAAATTTCCCCTATTTTGTTTTTGAAAAGAATTTCAAACAATGGATCTCCCAAATTTCAAAATAGTTTTCATAAAGTATTTTGAAAACCAAGGGTGTTACATGTAGTGTGCCTCTTTCAAGGATTTTGAGCAAACCCTCTACTTGAATTTCACATAGAAACCCATGCAAGATTTATAGAGTTTTGGTTTTCCACTTTGATGAGACCTCATTCTCGGAAAAGAAAGATGTAATTAGACATAGGACTTAGGTAAGAAGTTAGGTAGAGAGAGGATTAGCAAGTGAAGGCATGTCATCCTATATTTAGAAGGGGGAGGTATCACTTTTTTGGGAAAGTGGCATGGTGCTCCTCCCCTTCTAATTACATGGTCTTTGTTGGTTAGGAAATAGAGACAAATGGGAAAAAGAAAAGATAGGGAAGATGGGGAATTAGTTAAGGGTCTGAGATGATTTGAGTGGTAACTAATTTAGGAGTTTCCAACATAAGATGCCAAGTAGGTGACAACCAAACAAGGGGGAAGGTGTCACCCTTTTTTAGGAAGTACTTCCCTCCTTTAGTAAAAGAATGGAAAATTGATTTACAATGTTAGTTCTCTCCCTTGATTGGTCCCCTGATGCATGATCATCTTATCAATTACAAATTTCCTTGAAAATCTTCTAATTATCCTTTGGAAAATTGCATTTGTTCCATGGATAATTTCTTGAAAATTTCATCCAACCATGTGACTTCAAGTGGCATGACTCTATGTGGCTTGATGGCTCATTGTTTGATAACTTGAGTGATTAAGACCTTTGGCTTCAAGGCTTGAATGGCTTGGCTTACTTAGGTTTCCTTACTAGACTAGGAAAACTCATTCATGGATCTAATTCTTAATCAAAGGTGGTGGAATTGCATGGATTTTTGCATGGGACCATTCTAGTCCCTTTTTATCTTCCCATTGTCTCCAGTTGCTTGACCCTCATAAAACCCTGCAAAGTGCAATATAGTCCATTAGATCATCTTCTCACTTCCTACAAAAGAGTAAAAACCTTAATTAAATCCTAGAAAATTATTATGATTCACACTTCTTTGGATTTGCTTTTGAACTTGCAAAATATCAAATTTTGAATGATTAGGTAAAAAATGCATGTGTTATGAAATTTTAGAA
Organism: Warburgia ugandensis; assembly: GCA_035236585.1. Classification (NCBI taxonomy): domain Eukaryota; kingdom Viridiplantae; phylum Streptophyta; class Magnoliopsida; order Canellales; family Canellaceae; genus Warburgia; species Warburgia ugandensis. The sequence continues at coordinate 50,272,342 of CP141127.1, read as the reverse complement.
AAACTAAGAATAATGCCTATAATTTATAACACATGGACTACTAATTGGGTACTTTTTTTATAGAAAATTGAACACTTATCACATGAATCATCTCACTTGACATAGAATCCATCACATCATGGGATAAATTGTTTAGGAAATTCCTAAACAAGTTTTTCCCTATCCACAAGACATGCCCTCAAGAGGGAGATAATAAGCTTCCAGTAGAAAGAAGGAGAACACAATGGATTTGAGAAGCGAAAGCAAGTATAGTATTTTTATGAAGGTCTGAATGCACAGAACCAATGTATGATTGATGCAACAAGTAATGGGGCCTTCATGACAAAAATTGATGTGGACGCCTAGAATTTCTTTGAGACACTTGCAAATAAGTCCTAGCAATGGGATTATTCAACTAGAAATGGAAAGAAATTTAATGCCTCAGAAAATGGTTGGTTTAAATGAGATAGCGGTTTCTTGGAACTTATATAACAAAATTGATATGTTAGCTCATAAGTTTGATAAAACTAATAGTCTTACTCAAACTTTAGATGTGTTCATGCTTTCTAACATATCTTCCATGAAACCTTGGTCTGAGGTATGCTCAATTTGTTTTGGTTCCACCCATCCAACTGCTTCATGCCCATCAAGCTTTGGTTTCCCTTAATGCATTTTAGAGCGAGTGAAAGCATTAAATGTATTAAAAAGACACTAGCACTAATAATCCCTATTTTAAGACTTACAATCCTGAATTGGCTAGGCATCCCAAATTTTCATGGTCTTAAAATAACAATAAGGGAGGAACATCTAGAATCCCCTCTCAATAAGCTTTCTCGGAATTGCAACTTCATAGTAGCCTGCACCACAATGGTCATTTTTCCTCCACAATAGGGGAAACAATATTTAGAAGAGGCCGTAAGTTTATTTATAAGGGCTCATTAGACCCACTCACAATTTATTGTGTAGCTGGACTACCAATTAGGTCAAATTGCTCTACTCTTATTGAGAGGGAAAAGGGTAAATTTCTTAGTTAGCCTATGCCCAAGTCTAAGGGTCAGTATAAGATTGGTACAACTTCTAGTGAGAATTAGGCCATGAGGCATCCATGGTCAACATAGAGGGTATAATAATCGCTAAGGATGATGGTAGAGCCCTATGATGATAGGATTTTGGGTTTGGTTTGGGAATGTTCAACATGTCAGTCACCTTAGAGAGTCTAGACTCTGATGTCCTTGATAGTAGGACTATATGCCATCACAGTTTCTAATCAATTAGTTTTCACATAGCGATGTAGGATCAGGTTTCTTATGGGTAGAGGACTGTGTACAAGATTTACTTAGTTATTGAGAGTTTTACCTAGTTGATGATTTATTGATTTTTGTATTTATGCATGACTAGGGTTTAGTAGTTTGTCCATGTGATTTACATCTCACACAATATCACATCTAGTATTTGGGGCTTTTGTGAAAATAAAACCTATATTATTATGCCTATCTCAGGCCTATGCATCACATTTACTTATGGATGTCTATCTATGTACATAGTATTGAATGCTCTATTTTTTGGCAAGCTATCTTATATTAGTTTTCTTCCAAATCAAGAGCAGTTGATATATGTTCAACCCCTAAAACCAACATTTTCAGGTGATAACCCAGGGATTTTGAGTGTGAGGGATAGAGGAAGGCGAAAGAATCATGTTTGACTTAGATGTATGGTGTCGATACTTTTTGTGTGATTATTTAGTAGATTCCATGTATAGGAATTCATTTTGGGTTGTATATAACTTATTTTTATTAACACTTGAAATGGTTGTAGAAATTTAAATATGGAATGTTCGCTTATTGAAATGGATGTGTGTCTATACTTGTCACCAGTTATGATCCTATGTTAGGTAGCTCTAACCATCTTTAGGTTAGAACATTATTTTTGCACATATGTGGAGGTTTTGATAGTAACACTCAATTTGAAGTTGAAGTATTTCACAAAATACTTATATATTATTAATCTAATTACTTTTCAAAAACTAGAAAACTTTCGTTGCTTCGCAACTTCAAAATTGATAAATATTTTAGAAAATTGGAATGTTAAAATTTCCTAACTGTACATTTGAGCCTTTCATTCTACATGATACACCCAATTTGAATCTATCACCTTTACCTAATGGTTCTCAATGTGAGAGTTTAGGTTCATCTAAAACTTTCATTGTTATTGTAGAATGGAAAATAGAGTCCATTGATGTTTCTGTAGAACATCAACACGCTCTAGGGTGTACATAAGATGATAAAGAGGGTATACGCCCCATTATTTCCTCACCTGAAGATAAAAAATGAGGAACCTTTTAGAGAGATGTAGAGTGAACTTATACTTAACTTTCAAGAAGATGTAAGAGAGAAGGAATGTTTTTCTCTTTTTGATGTTGGCATTCTATATATGCAATTTGACAATTCTTAGGACAATTCACATTATATACATTGATTATTGTGAAATTTTGAAATGGAGTGAGTTTTTTAGAAATTCCTTCATAGTTAGTGTAGGTTTAGGGCTTCATAGATTAATTAGTGTAGTTTAAGTGTCATAGAGTTGTATTTTGCATCTGCATTATATAATTTGCATAATGGGCCACATCAATAGATTAATACACTATTACTAGAGTGCAAGTACTGTCCTTTTAACCCTTCTCTCTTTACTTAGTTATTTCATTTGTCCTTACTTTATTTTAAAACACTGGGGACAATGTTTAATTTAAGTCTCAGAGTAGGGTCTTTAAGTTTGGATGTATCTGGAGTTGTTTCATGTCCATTCTTTTGAATTTATTTTGAAAAAAAGTTGAAAATTTTCAAAAAATTTATGAAAAGTTCCTTTGTAGGTATGAAAATTTTGATTTTCTAAATACTTATCAATAGGTTTGTATATAATTAGTTCATTATTTTATCCTTTTCTAAAGTTTTCTATGAAAGTTAAACATGGAACACTTGTTTACAAAATAGCTGTATATATATAGTTTAAGTTGAAGAGAAAATATAACTTGGGGTGTGTATTTAATTGCATATCTTGGGTATTTCAATTAGCATATTTTCTATGAGGGGCCCACAAACTTATCCAACAGCTAGAAAACATGTAATGAGTGGTCAAACCACTACCAGCTGCTACTGGAGAAGGAGGTGGTAGTGGAGGATCCAATGTTAATTAAATATTTAAAAGAATTGAAACATAATAATTACACATAATTATGAAAAATATCCAAAATGCCTATAATTACAGCCCCAAAAATCCTCCAAAAAATGTTCATAAAATTTCCCATGAAATTATCTTACTTCCCCTACAAAAAAAAACACAAATCCCTTTCCAAAATTCTATAACTCCCAAAAATTCCTTTTCTTTCACTTTCTCTCTCCTCTCTCTAGATTGGAACAAGAGACCTAAATTCAATTAGGCACTCTGTTTTAGATCAAATCTCACAAATCCCATGGTCTAAACTACCTTATCTACAAAACCCCCAAATCAATTTCAAGATCCAACGGTGAAATCAACAGAAAATCACAAAACAAGGAATTATCGGGCTATATTATCATCAACGGGTATTTTTCTCAAATTGGGCATCAAATCTAAGTTGTTGCTCCAATTAGGTAGGTGAAACTACTTTCTAAACTTATTTATTTTTGTTTTATAAAATTTTTATTTTTCTATAATTAGGTTTGGGTTAAAAATTGTAAAAATAAAGTAAGGATCATATCCTTCAATTCTGAATGATGGAGGACTCAGATGGAAAATCTAATCCATCCAATTGATCTAGAATGGTTCAAAACCCCTAGGTTAGAAATTTCAAGAAGTTTCACATCCTTTAAGTCCCTCAATTGGAAATGGATTGATTTGGATGGTCTAAACGGACTGTCCGATCTCCAAATCGGATCAGGTTCCCGGAATGCTCAGTGACACCCGACATGGAAATGCACCATGCGACATCGTTTCCACTCGTGCGGCGTGCGTACAACGTCGTCCCGATGAGACGACTACGCAAAGAGCTAGTCCCGGGCGCAGGGTGTCATGCGGATGTCCCTGTGATAGGCGCGCGACTAACCAGTTCGCCTGACTTTGTCCACCCCATTACTTCCAGACTAAATTGTTCTACCTGACCCATTCTACCCAAACGAATCTGGGCCATCCATTCTGATGGGCCCAGATCAAAGTGGACCCTCGAACGACTGTGAACTTCAAATCTCAATTAAGGAGTCATATGAACTCCAAATTGAGATCAGAAAGAAGCTATGGAAATCTTATTTCATCTATTTTCTTCTAAAATCATAAAAGTTAGAAAATTTCTTATGAAACTTTCTATATTTAAGAAATAAGTTTCCAACTTTAAAATTAAGTAATATCCACTATTTATTTTTATAGATCTAGTATAAAATGAGGGATCTACCCTTTTATGGTAGAAAAACCACCCTAAAAATGCAAAGGGACCCACTTGATCAATAAGATCAAGTGTGATCAAACCTTTGGCATGGATCGAATGAGGGATAATATGATATAATCCATGGATATCATGGATTGATTATGACAAAAACAATGGAATATGATCTTTGGACTTTAATGAAGTAAAAACCCTAAACGTAATTAAAACCCTTGATTAAAAGGAACAAATTCTAAGATCTAATGGTTGGATCATAAGTAAAGGTTTCTAATAATTTTAATCTAATTAGTTTCATGTCTTTTATTTGATAATAGTATTGTAAATGTTATTCATATTATAAAGCATGATAGTTCTTAGATTTTAGCATGCTATGTGATTAGATTGTTATATTAGGTTGATAGATTTAATTGTATTAGGGCCATGTTAGTTTAGATTTGAAGTTTAAGCATGATTCCATTAGATTAGTAGCAAAATTTAATGTAATTTATAACTTAGGGGCATGCTAGTTTAAGTATAGTTTCATTTCATTAAGCTAAGTTACATAGGAAGCATGTTAGTGTAAAATGTTATGTAGTTTTATGCTTTAAAGTTCATTTATGGTTAAATTTTATTAGTAGCTTTAATTGTTAAAGCAGTTATGAGATAAAGAGCATAAAACACCAAAAATGGAATCTAATGAGAAAGTAGAGTTTCTTGGACAATTGAGATGAATTATTTGACTTGGACTTAATTAAAATCAATTAGAAAGAGTACTTAGGGTTAACATGCTCATAGGAACCTTATGAACGGTTGAGCTAAGGCCACTCTAGTGAATGTTGAACATAGTGGTTAAAGGGGTTGTCTAATAGAACCTCGCTCTTCCTCTACCTTTCGTTGACGTTTGTGAGGTCTAAATGCCTCCTTACATGAGGATTGAAGTAACCACATTGTGTTCACCCATTCAGCTAGTAAGCCATAGCCAATTGGCAATAAGAGGAGCAGTCCTGACTTAGGTTGAAATAGTTATCTTCAACCAGTAAAACATTAACTGGTTGAATAATGATAATAAAAGCATAAAAGGTTAGCAAATTATCTAACCCCAATAAAAATTGTAAGTAAGATAAGGATGATCAAACAAGATCCATTGGATCTTGAATGATTAAGAACAATAAGAATAATAACATTGTATTGTACTTAGTATGCATGTTTATTAGTATGTATGCTATAGATCAAATCTAGATCATTAGATTAGATCATCCAAACCCTTGATCAAATATGATTCAAGGAAAAGAACCAAGATCATCCTCCTTAGGGATGATCAAGTAACTGAACTTAGATCAAAGAAGAACTAGATGATAGATGATGTAGACCCTTGATCTTTATCAACAAGTATAGATTGTTGATCAAAGGATCTATAAAAGATCAAGATCAAAGAGATGGATACACAAAAACTTAGAATAGAAAAATACTTAGATTTAAAAGATTAGAAGATCATTCTATCCATTAGATCTATTGATCAATAGAATAAACACTATCTGAGGAAGATAGATCATGATAGGACACAAGGTCTAGATCCTTTATATCAAAGGACAAGATTAAACAAAGAATATTGATAGGATAAAAAATATAGGATTATTCAGGCTGTATATATATTGATGGTCTGTATGGATTTACAGACTACATACATCAATCAATATCATGGAAAATCTAAAGAGATGGATCACTACTTGAAGGTAGGAGGATTTTATGAATGCATCTATATGAGAAGTACATGTTGTATACATTATCTTATGTTTGAAAATGTTGACGAGTATAATGTAAATTCTTGTATTAAACCCATTAAAAACCCTTATGATCAAACCAAAACACATGTGAAATGGTTATGTTAGAAATGAGGAAAACCTTAAGTGAATAGGAAACTAGAAAGTATTCTAGCCCTAAGTAAATAGATAGATCTTCTGATACATATGAGGATTATTTTACATACAAGCATGTAGGCTTGTGGTTTTGTTTTAAACAGGAATAGGCATGGGGATGCTATGCTAGGAGAGTTAGTAGGGTTTGGCCACCCGCTCTCCAAAACTTGTTATTACATGGATACCAAGCTTAAATGAGGCTAAAAGTCAGGTAGGACAATTATGGGAAGTCCTCCACTATGACAACCATGGTCCTCCCCATATGAACATGGATATTGTGATTTCCACCAAGAATGGTATAGGTGGATTATTGAGCAATTATCTAGGTGCGTTGGTACAAATTTTGACTGCATGCATAGTAGTCCTTTGAGTATTTTTGCATTATGATGCATGGCATAGTGATATGCCTTATGATATTGCATGATGAGATGCTAGGTAATCATGGATTATTGATGAGTATTTCTAGCAGAGTTTGGATGATTTATCAACTCAGCATAAGCTGGATATGATTATGTTTTAAGATATTAACTATTTTTCATGGTTTTGACTGTATGTATGTATATCTATACACAGTATACCGTATGTATGTGTAAGGATGTACATATATGACAAAGTAAAGAGATTTCTCCATGAGTATGAATAATGGGATTATGAAGTGTTAGGATTATACTGTCAAAGTTTTATGCTTCTTGAAATCCCCTACTAAGCATAGCTTGTTGAGATATTGTAAATATTTCAATGTTTACAATATCTCAGATACAAAGAAGGAGAACTAGGAGCTCAAGACTTAAGAAGACTTGAAAGAACAATAAAAAGGGCATACCCCTTGAGGACATGTATTTTATTTGAGAGTATGGTATTTTATTGAGAGTTTTTCATGTATGGTAAGGTTTGAAGTTTGAATTATATAATTTGGACAAGTATTGTACTGACATCGGGCGGTACTACGAACCACTGGATGGATTTTGGAATTTAATAAAAATATATTCCTTCAATGGAATTTTATCTTGTACAGAAATTCTACTTATGTTATGTATGAAGTGATGACTTGGGTTTTTCCAAAACAAGTTCTAAAGAAAAGAATTTTCGTTGCTTTGTTTTGCAAAATTCTTTTACTACTAAGGGCCTTGCCTTTGAAAATGTATTACAAAAGTGTTACAAAAACCCAGGTCGCCACATATGTTATAAGAGATATTTTGATATTTTTAATAAAAACAATGCATCAACCAATTATAATGCAATGACCCTCAAAATATTGCACATCTAGATTTATAAAAGTCATAATATTATATATTTGATTCCTAAATTCCTTGAATAAAGAGAGAGAAATAGAGAAGTTAAGCTAACACTACACTACAAATGGAAGTTAGACATACAAAGTTACTTTGTTATGTACTTGCATTTCACAAGAAATGCATGCCTTCCAACACAACAACTTATGTTACAAAAGAAACCATTTTTGAAAGTAGAATATGAACTCCTTATAGAATGGAACATAATAGAATGTTTACTGAAAATAATGATAACATTCTTAGCTATCATTTACAATAGGATTGTGGAAGAGCAAACATCATTTTAAGAACTCCTATAAAACCACTAATTTGAATGTTAGCACCATCAAACAAAGCTTGGAGTGATTTATTGTATAGGAGCATTTACAGGTGTATACTGATCTTGAGTGCTTATAGAATTTTTTTTGCCCATGCTAGTGTGAAACCTTCTAAGGAATCCAATGAAAAATTTCCAATAAAACATTAGGCTATGTACTAGGTCAATAGTCTGACCAGGTTCTTAGAGATAGTAACAGATCCATAATATTCCAATGAAAAATGATCAAAACCATAAAGAAAGAAAATTGGAAAACTAGGTTAATAAAATCAACAAATATAAAAACCCAAACCCAGTAGAAAACTAACATCTAGTAGACAACCCATCTCCACCGAGTAGCTCGCTTCCTTTGACGAAAAATGAACAAATTACACTAGTGCATAATAGAAAGGACCAAAATAGATATAACCCTAAAAAACCAAATTACAATGAAGGACTTAGAGTTCATTGAAGTATTGGCAGGACATGTATGACCTCTATAACTTCATAACAAAAATAAGTTAATTCCAAAGTAAAGGTACACTCTTCAATGTCAAGATTAGAACTCAAAAATCAAACAAATGAGATACTAAATGTTTGTAAATTTCCTAGTCCACACCACCTTAAAAAGTAGAAGAAAAAGAAACTACCTCAAGATGAATAGGGTAAGGGTTGTGAGATTCCAACTCTACCCCTTTCCATGCAGCTCAAAAACTAATTGGAATAATTCCTCCCAAAACCAACTATCTCTGAACCAGATATAGACCAAGAATCAAACAATTTACTCCCCATCATTACCAAACTCCAACCATGCACACTAACAACAAAGCTTATTTCCACTCCAATCTCATTTTCTATACATATTCAAAATAAGATCAAATCAAAGAAATCAAATCCAAGCATCTCCTTCCAGAAAATATCTAGATTTCCACACCATTCAACTCACTCAAAACAAGAAACTAACATGGGTCTCATTGAATTTTAGAGCAAGATAGAAAAATGAAAAAAAGAAACTAGTAGGTACCAGAAAATCCCACTATTTTAACAACAAATCTTATCTTGAAAACCAAGTTGGATCAAGGGGGTTCATATTTTATTGGGTTTTGCAAATGGATCTTATACAAGAAGAGCTAGCTTGGTAGAATTATTTGCAATCTGAAGTATGAACGGAAGAAGCTCTGTAACTACAATGAATAAAATGAGGAAAATATAAAAGCAAATGGACGTTGGCTTTTATTGCTATATTCTTATCATGAGCTTTTTAATAGGATGGGGAGAGAGAAGAGATAATGAAGACACCCATTTCTTATCTCTCTAAAAAGCATTGTTTGAATTTGATTTTTCTCTCTAGAAACAATCATAATTTACACTATAAAGAGGGGTTGACATATCTCTAATAACAATAGTAAACCTAATATCTTACATATGCCCAAGTTATCATAGTTAAATAAACCTGACATCTCACATATACCCAATATATTGTACTTAAATAAGTTGCATGTTTGAGATATGATAAAACATCTTAGAAATGCCCAAGATGTGTAGTTAAATAAACCCCTCTTAAAGATCCTGAAGAAGACAAGTGGAGACTTTTAACCCACGTGAGTTTAGAGCCAATCTTTCTTTGAGAGGGTTATACATGAATTCTAAAATTTTCTTTAATGTGCATAAATTCCTAGTTAGTCTCATTATTCTTCATATTGGTCAACTATTAAGAAAACATCTGAAAGACTATACCATACATCTCCTTGAGCTTATGGTTATTTTAAGCCATATAAAACATAAAAAATAATAGAGGCCATTTCTTTCTAAACCCATTCCCTAATACCCTTATTAACCCCTATAATATATCCATTACCGAGTAGTTTTGGAGATATGTTAAAATGCTTGAAGAAATTTCTTGAGAAAAAGTAAGAGCAATACAAGCCAAGAGATGAACATCTAAAGGGCTAAAAGGAGAAAAATTCAAAGAAAGGCCATGCCAAAAGTCAAAAGTGAGTAAAGAAAATATAGCCAAAGAAAAAGGAATGTTCACTCTTATGAGAAAATAAAGTTGTGAATACATGGGTAGAAGACCTTTACATATCCTTCAAAGTAGTCTTTGTTTATCCATATACCCATTCTTTTAACAAACCTTGTCCTAAGCCCATCATCCTAAGAGAAGTCTCAACTTGATGTTAGGAGAAGTATGACTTAGATGTGTTTATAAATGAATGGGAAATGTGGTAGAGTAACTTGGATGGTAGAGTTTAACATTCCTAATAGCTGATATTCTTTCATGAGACTAGTATCATATTCTTTCTAAGTTATTGCTCTTTGTCATGAAATATGTGAAAATTTGGCTTTGATGACCATTATTCTACTCACATATTAATAATAGATTTAACCTTTTATGAGTGACTTCTTTCGAAGTGATAAGAATATTCTATAAGATTTGAAGTCAAAATATAATTTTGGACTATAATTTAGGTTATAATTTACTGGAAAACTAATAATTATGTATATTTTGATTATATTCACACACTTAGATCCCGAGGTTGATGAAATAATGGAATATATTTAGCATATGGAAAGAGTTTTGAACTATTGTTCACTTCTATTTGCATGCTGAAACCACCCAATTAGATACCTATGTGTTATAACTTATAGTGTTAAATTAGGATTTTTAGATCAAAATTCATAACACATGCATGTTTGACCTAATGAAGTAAAAGTTTATTATTTTGTAGGTCCAAAGGCTAATCCCAGTTAAGTATGTGATTAATCTTATTTTTTAGGAAGCACATAGAAGTTTTTTATATTTTGTAAGAAGAGAGATGATGATCTGATAGCTGAGATCGATTGAGATGAAAATTGAAGATCAAGATTAGAAGATCAAGTCAAAGCCTCAAAATCATCAATATAGCATGAGATCAAGGGCAAGATCATCTTATGGACCAGTAATGAATGTTAAAGGAGCTAAAGATAGCGAAAGTCTATCAATGAAGTAAACCATGCATTTCCAACACCTTTTGCATGAGAGCCATTCAAGCCACCTTAGCCATATAAGCCATTAAAGTGGTGGAAATCTAAGGAATTCAAGCCAAATCATACAAGCCACTCAAGCCATGGGTTGAGGCCAAGAAAACAAGCCAAGGTAGTTTCCTAAGCCAGCCATAAAGCCTAGCCAATAGAGCCTTCAAAGTTAGCCATCTAAGCTATCAAACTTAGCTAAATGGAAGGCTAGGATTGGAGGGGATTCAAGAGAGCTATCCATGAGTTATTTTGAAGATAATTAAGGGAAAATCTATTAGGATAAGTTGGAATATGGACTAATAGGATGAGAGCCTTCAAATTTTGATGTTTTTCTCACTATTTCTCACCTTTTTATCACTTTCCACCTTATCACCAAAGACTACCACGAGTTTGACTTTCTATTCAAGAGTCCTACCACTCCATAACTCTTCCACCTTCATAAACACCCTTTCTAACCATCCAACCAATCCCCACTTCTTAGAAAACCACTTAGCCAATTAATTTTCCCCATGTCACCCCACTTTCCTTCTAGAAAAAAAGACACCTATGTCCTTTTCAAAATTAGGAACCAGCCAGCCCATGCTTCTTATCTCTATCTTATGTCATGTTTATGATATCATCTTTATAATTCATCTTTCTCATTTAATACCTTACCCCTAGGGTCACTTTCCTCATGTTTTCACCCTTTTCTAAGTTAGGAAACCACTCATCTATATATAACCCCATAGTTCATACGAATTTTCCAAGTAGAGGTTGAGTGACACAACCTTGAATTCCTGCTTTCCTTTGGTACTTGAGTTATTGATGGACTTTGGAACATTGTTGGTGGTTTTCTTCATTTGGTATTCTTGTTATTATCTAGCTTATTTGCTCTCCAATTCAGGTTAGTAACTTAGTTGTTTTACTCTAGTTCCATTACTCTACGATTTCATTATTTTGCTTGTTAGAATTCATGCTACTTTCCAGCCCTTAATCTCTTTCTTATTCACTCCATTCCACTATTTTTTCTTTATTATTGAATTAAGATTCAAGTTAGTTATTCTTTGGTAGTGGCAACCAAGAGAAGAGCTAGCTTAAATCCTTGATTTCACCTCTTGAAATTCATGATTTTCCCTTTAATTTTAGGTGTTTTCCCTTATCTAGTTCTCACCCACTTAGCCTTTGTGTCTATTTAATTCCTTTCTGGGTTTTCTTTGAATGTCATTATACTTTGGATTGTAACCTTTAGAATGGAATTTTTTTGTTGTTTAGGTAGGATTCCAGGTTTTAGAAAAGCACAAAATTTTCTTATTTTATGGATAGTTTTATGCGCATAATTTTGATGTAAATTGGATATGATTCAATAAAGTTTTGTTGGAATTATTATTATGGAATGTTTCTTTCATCAATGTAATTTGGATCTGGTTTGTTTTCTTGCATAAAAAATATGGTTTCAATAGCTTTCTAATGCAAGATTTATTGACGTTTTTGAAGTACCAAAAGCTAGAAATTGGTTGTTCCTTAACTTTGTTCTTTAATTCCAGCCATCAAAACATCTCATTTTCCTAAATCCATAGTTATTCATTTAGATTTTTATGTTGTATATTAGATCCCATAGTTTGCATAGTAACTCACTATAGGTACATTAAATTTCTCCATATTAGGGCTTTAGAATCATGTGCACAGTCCAAAAACCATGCACATGGTTTTATGTCCCATTCTCCTTTGAACTTTGGTTAATTTTGTTGTTGGATCTTGTGTTACAGTAGTTAAATTATTTTTATATTATTTTTGGTTTAGAAATTTTTCTTTATGAATTTTAGAGAGTTCTATTTTTGGCAAGTTTTAGTTCAGGAAAGTTTTTTTAAGTAGTTTTCTTAAGTTTAGTTTCTAATTCCATGCATGTTTCCATTTCATGTTACTTTAAATTCATAGTTTAATCACATCTCTATCTCTTTGGTTGAAGTTAATTTATCTAAATAAAATCCACTCCATTTCAAATCAGTGAGATTCCTTGTGGGATCAACCACGACTACGTGAAAATACTACATTATTATTACGCTTATGAGTTTTAATTAAAACAACAAGTTTGTGTGGCCGTTGTCATGGAGTTGAAACAATTTGTGTAGTGTTTCATACTTTAGATTAGTTTCCTCTAGTCAAGATTTAGGGTGCATTAGATTAGGATATTTTCATAATTTTTGTATTTGTTGATATTTTCCTCATATTGACCATATTTCTTTAATTTTTGTGTAAGGGAAATTGGCAAAGGAGTGGCGGAAATCCTATGGGCCATAGCTTAATCATCTTAGATTAGGTTTTATTACTTTCCTAGAATAGGATTGAGTGAAACTTGTAGTGAGGCCCATTGTAAATTATAATTTTTTTTATATTTAATTATAAATGGGTTGCAATAATATTGGGCAAGTGTGAGGTATGGTGGCCTACACTTGTTCATCATCAGACCTCTCTCTCAACTATTAATTTTTAGGAATAATTTGCATTTAGTGTAATTTGCTCTTGTTTGTTAATCTAATTCATATAGAGTAGGGTCATTCATTGATAACTGTGCATCTTTACTTAGATTGATGGATTAAAGTGCCCATCTAACATTGGTTGAATAGGTTGAATAGCATATAGGTTGCACTAGTTTGCTTTTGTATTGCATTACATATTTATAGCTTTATGGTGGAACGTAATTAATAATAGTAAGAACCCATAGGAACCCTTATAAGATCAGGACTGGATTTCATCACCAGCTCCTTGGCCCACCTAGGAATCAATCAACATCTTTGTATGCCATGATCCTGACCCTTGAATATTAATTTAAAATCAAGTGGAAAGAGACTTACGGTATCGAGCTCATAGGACCCTTTTAAGAAGGACATAATCTATGTCACTAAAGTGGCTTTTGAGCATTACGGTTATAGTGGGTGTCTTAAAATCTAAGTATTTTTTCCACACCTTCCATTTACATTTGTTGAGGTATAAATGCCTCCTAATATGAGGATTATATTAAGCACTTTTGACCAAAACCCAACTGGTAAGTAGTAGTCTAATCTGGATAAAAGGAGGAGCTATCTAGATCTAGATCTAAGAAACTACAACCTATGCACTAAGGGAAGATAATCAAGACGTTGCTTGATTAGTGAATACTAGGATTTGATTGTACACAATTTTGCTTAGGACTATCATTTATGTTGCACCATATAGTTAGGGTTTTTCATAAAAAAAAGTACTCCTTCGTTGTATATAATTATTTGTTTTATTGTATACAAAATTGAGAACAATAGCCTATAGATAAGGGAATAGATTTCATAGATTAAATGTGTCAATGGATAGGATAGATATTATGAAAAGTCAATTGCTTAGGATAATAACTTCTCTTAAGTTGTGCCACAACCTCAGTACCATAATAATTATACCTATTCTAAGCATCCCCATCCCACTCCTTCATGGCCCCCATCAAGCTTCACATACAATGGTTATTATCAGGAACTAATAGATGCACCTAATGCATTCATATACCTTAACAATGACTATTATCTTGAGACAAATTATAATGGATGGGCTGGACATTACGAATAACCTTGGTCTCAGGATTTCCAATATCAGCAAGAACCACAATGATTGCACCCTGATCAGCACTACCATGATTATTTAGATAGTTAGGGTCAACCATCATGGGTTCAACCTGCTCAGCCTTTTTTAGTACCCAAATGCCACAGCAATATCAACCATATGACTCGTTTCCTCTATAGTAAGAAGAACAACCATTAAAAGAATATATGCAATAACTTTTTAAGAGAATAGAATAAACCTTGGCTGCCAATGGAAAGATGCACGAGGAAATGAAATAAGAGAGGGATGAATGGATTACAGAAATGAAAACCAATATAGGAAAATATTCATACAAATATTGATAAACAACCTGAGAAAATAAAACAAATTAGGGATACTAAAGAGCCATTTGTTACTGGTAATAGCATGGAAAAATGTTATGATCATTTTGAGCCACAAAGTCCACAACCATCCATAGAACCCTCTAACTTGTAACTACTCAAGCCATGTCCTACTCCTTATTACCATTATGATGAAGAGACTTCCATTGATAAAGAAAATGAAGTTTTAGAAACACCCATCCCAAAACCTCTATATTCATGTCCCACTCATTTTTATGACTTTGATGAAGACACATCCATTGAGGAGGTGAACGAGCTGTTGGATATTGTGCTTTTAATGGACACTTCTCAATGGCAAGCTAAGTAGATCCCCTTATAGAGCTTAAAATTCACATTGAACCTTGTAATGTAGAAGATGTACCTGTTTGGGATGTACTGACCTTATTTAAACAATCATAAGATAGTAATGTAGGCCCATTTGACACCTTACCTGTGCCCATAAAACAAGAAGAAAAAGAGTCAGTTAATGTACATCAACCTAATTTAGGGTACCCATCAAAAGAGAATAAAGGTTTAAGCAAAACCATGTCCTTGTCTCTAATAATACTTGAACACCTTTTTGGGAAGGGGAGAGTTAGCTTATATCCTTAGTTTAGGACAATGTAAGGGCAATAGAGGAAAAACATAAACTGAATAGAATGGTCAATATTATCCCTCAATTTGGTTTAGACAAGGACCATTCATCTCCATATGGACCAATAAGATGCACGGTAGTACATGAAGGCATCATATTACCAACACCTCAATTTTCTAGGTGGAGGAATTATATTGGCTATGATGAAATACTAAAAATGGGGGTTCATCAATATGGTCCCACAACAATCAAAATCGTGGTGGTCTATTGTGTCATATTTTTACCACCACCTAAAATTTAAAGGTGGAGGAAATATATAGATTACCGTGAGGTTCTAAAGTGGCATGAGAAACCTTGACACTTCATTCTTGGGATTAGGATCCGAAAAAAATTAGTTTAACTAGTTAGATCTAGGTCTAGATGGTTAGATTAGTTATAGGCCATGTCTGGTTAAAGAAATTAAACTTAGTACTTACTGGGAGGCAACCCAGGAATGTTTTAAAAAGTCTCATTAGTCTACATTACCCTTTCATCATTTAGGTGTCCTATATTTGAAGACATTAAGGACAATGTTTTGTCCAGGTTGGGGGGTGTTGAAATGAGATTTCTAAGTTTTTCTTGCATTTTTAAAAATTTTTGAAAAAAAAAACATTTGATAAGTTCTTTTATAAAGATGAGATTAAATTTTCCGAATGTCTAGCTAACTTTTAAACTTTAGGCTATTAATAGAGTTGTATACAATTATTTTACTATTTTATTCTTTTTCTAAAATATCTCACGAAAAATTAAACTCGAAATATTAATTGCACAAAATAGCTATATGTAGTTTAAGTTGAAGAGAAAAATATAACTTGGAGATCTTGAAGAAGATTTGTGGAGACTTATAATCCAAGTGAGTTTTGAGCCATTCTTCCTTTTCTGAGAGTTATACATAAATTTAAAATTTTCTTTAACAGACATTATTTCTTAGTTGGTCTCATCATTCTTCATCTTGGTCAACTATTAAGAAATCACAAAAGACTATACCATATATCTCTTAAGTTTATGATCATTTTTAAGTCGTATGAAACCTAGAAAATGATAGAGGTCGACCTTGGTAAAACTCAGAGCCTTTAGCCTTTCCTATATTATTTTCCGCTAGTTAGCCTATTGATCCTTTTAAACATTAGCCTTTTTTTTGTTAGACAAACAACCTTTACCTTTATTGAACTCCTAATATATATCCATTATCCATTTGTTTTGGAAATATGTAGAGAAGATTGAAGAACATTTTGGAAAAGGTATGAACAATATAATTCAAGAGATGAACATCAAAAAGGGTGAAAAAGGAGAAAAATTCAAAGAGGCTATATATGTAAAGTCAATTAAAAAAAAGAAAGAAAATATAGCCAATGAAAAAGAAGAATGGTCACTCTTGCGAGGAAAAATGGAAAAGTTGTGAATACATTGATAAAATACCTTTATCTATTTTCTACACAACCTTTGTTTACTTTTATGTCTATTCTTTTATCCCCCTTACCTAAGCCTATGTTTCATCCTAATAAAAGTCCTAACCTGATCCCTGGAGTAGTCTAGCTTGGAAATGGTTACGAATGAATAGGAACTTTGGTACAGTGTAACATTCTTAGTAGTTGATATCCTTTAATGAGACCATTATCATTCGAAGTTATCACCTTGTGTGGTTTAATGAAATAATGAGATGTCTTTAACATATCAATAGGATTTTGAGCCTTTTGTTCATCTTTATTAGTAAGATAAAGTTAAGAATTAGGATAAGATGAATAAAAGAAAATTTTCTCAGAAGAATAAATGACTTGCATAAATTTTTTTGACAATTTTGTGGGTATATTCACTGCAAACCCTCATGAGGCCTAAATTGTCTATTAGGGTAACCTAAGGGCTTATTACATGTGTTAAATGCAATTGTGAGTACCTATAAAAGTGGAACCTTGTATCAGTTTTTGAAAAGTAATTTTTTACATGTTTTGCTCAGGACTAGCAAAATGCTCCTCCGGACTAGCAAAATGCTAGTTGGGGCTGTGATAATTGTTTAATTTTGTATAAAAACCTGCGTTATAACTTATAGTGTTCAATTAGGATTTTTAGATCAAAATTCATGACACAATCATTTTTGACCTAATGAAGTAAAAGTTTGTTATTTTGTAGGTCCAAAGGCTAAACCTAGGTAAGTATGTGATTAATATTATTTTTTAGGAAGCAATTAGAAATTTTTATCTTTTGTAGCAAGAGAGATGATGATTCGATGACCATGCTTGATTGAGATGAAAATTGAAGATCAAGATCAAAAGATCGATTCAAAGCCCAAAATCATCAATCCAACATGATATCAAGGGCAAGATCATCTTATGGATTAGTAATGGATGTGATTATAGGAGCTAAGGATAGCCAAAGTTGGTCCATGAAGTAAGCCATGCATTTCCACCACCTTTTGCACGGGAGCCATACAAGCCACTTTGGCCATACAACCCATGAAAGAAGGTGGCAAGCTGAGGAATTCAAGCCAAATCATACAAACCACTCAAACCATGGGTTGAAGCCAAGAGAACAACCCAAGGAAGTTTCCTAAGCCAGCCATAAATTATAGTGAATAGAGCCTTCAAAGTTAGCCATCTAAGCCATCAAGCTTAGTTAAATGGAAGGCCAGGATTGTGAAACTAACGTAAGATGGAAATAATTATAATTCATAGACATTGGATAGAGGTGGTGATGATGCAATTTTCAGTGACTAAGGAGAAGTAAATTCTAAATGATTAATTTTATTGGATTTAGTTTGTTGGAATTATAAATGACTTTTATCGTAAAGAACATGAGTTTAATTTGATAGTAATGATGTCTCTAGTAGATGGAATTGACATATGACAGATCTATTAAAATGGTAATTTTAAGGAATTTGGCTCAAACTTGGATTAAATATATGAAATTTGTAAGATGTAGTTGCAATTCTACAACAATAGTATGAGAATAACGGGAAAGGATCCTAACATGAACACAATAAATGATCCCTTATGTCAATAAGAGAATTATGACATGAGTATGAACATGTTGGTGTATTCTAGAGGAAATTTTATGAAAGTATTGATACCAGAAGGTTATAATGCTACTCTAGATAAGAATGTTCGGTCTATGATGATAATTTGATCATAAATTTTAGGCATGATCATGAATGAATTCTTAAAGGAGAGAACTATTTGATCGACTCAGAATCCATGGAATATGATATATTGTCACGAGACCTTTATGTGTATCAAAATACCCTAATATATGCCAGATATAATTGAGAGAAGATGCTACTTAGTCCTTTTGAAAATAACAATGAGGATAAATAGATAGATAGAGAAGTAAAGCACAAAATATAATAAATAAATTTAAATGATTTTGAAAAAATGTGTGAAGATGTTGTATCAGAAAATTCCAATATTTCTTTATTTGGAAGTATTTGATTTATGGACTAAAAGTGTGGATGCAGCAACCATTATGTACAATGAATTATGTTGAGAGATTCATTGAAGATTATAAATACGAATGATTTTATAAGAAGGATTTTATGCTATGTACAATGATCAAGAATAGGATAATTTTGAAATATAAATCTTATAAGAAGTGAGTTGTTTAGAAATTGAAGCATACATTACTAATGTCAAAATAACTTCTAATGAATGTGATCATGAGATAAATCATGAGTGAAATGAAACTTTATGAAGAGGATATTGATGTGTGTGTGTGTGTCTATATATATATATATATATATAGGTACTGCTGATGTAAAAGCGTTGGAATTATTACATATGCAAACCAAGTCCTAAGTTGAGTGAATAGAGTTTTGTTGACACAATCAACCATAGTGGCTTGAGAAGCAGAGATAACATCTATTCTTGAGCAAGATCTTCTCTTGAGTTGGGTAGAGTGAAAGGATAGTAAGTGTAGTAGTAGTGTTGAACAGTCTAGTGAGGGCAAGGGGCCCTTCTCTTTGGCAGGGTCATAAAAAATCTATAGTCAATGATAGTCTAATAGATGTGGTGGAGATTCTAAGCAAAGATAGTGCCTAAGGTGTAGGAGTGCATATTCTGGTTAACAATGTTCTCATGTAGGATAACATTACCATTAACAACACAAACAATAGCTATGACCCTCTTGATGTTATGGATGTGGAGTGTTTGGACATTCCATTAGAAATTGTCATAAAAGACTAGTCAAACAGACATATTGTGGAGGCCAAACAATTGTTGTTCCACTTAATTAGGGGCAAGTGTTCGCCATTTCTTTAGGGTAGGCACAGACTTTAAATACAGTTGTGGAAGTATACTTAAGGTTATAAACATGTATGTTATAGTTTTGTTGGACCAAGGCTCCATACACTCATTCATGTTCATTATTTTTACATCTTGTGTGGACTTGCTGTACATACCTTAAGTTTTGAGTTGGATGTGATGACACTAGTAGGAAAACTAATTTTGATTGGAGAGTTTCTACTCAGTATACATTTTGATCATGGGTGAAAGTATGGATGTTGACCTTATCCTCCTCAATATAGATAATTTTAATGTTATCATGAAAATAAACTGATTGATAGTACACTAGTGATAGTGGATTGTGACAGGTTGATTATGTTTGATGTCTCACGACAACCAATGATCTTATTCAAGGTATGATGGGTATCACACGTGTTTATGTTATTTAGTTATAAAGTCAGCATGACACTTTTGCAAGGAATATTGAGTATGGTCAACAAGCGTAGTTGTGGTGAAGGTTGAGAAGCCACAAATGGAGGAGATAACTATGATTTAAGAATTCCAAGACATTTCCCCAAAGGAGCTTCTTAGATTACTATCACAAGAGATTGATGTTATAATTGAATTGATGTTGAGCATAGTCCCCAAATTTAAGGCACCATATTGAATGACTCCAATCTAGCTGAGAGAGATTAAGTGACAGCTATAAGAACTATTACATAGGGATTTCTTTAAACCCAGTGGACCCCTTAGGGATGGCAGTCCTCTTTGTGATGGACATATCAATGTGACTATCATTGTGGATTTATTTCAAGGTACTCAAACTTTGAATTATCCCTGACCTCGTTAATGAGAAGGCATATAAAGAGTGATACTTGCAAGGCGAGCCTTCAAGAGCTAAAGGGGAGATTCTCCTTCATACCCAATTCAACACCACCTTCAGGCAATGATGGATCGATGACTTATTATGATGTTTCTAATATAAGGCTTGGAGCTGTGCCATGAAGGATGAGAGAGTCATTACCTACGCATCTAGATTGTTGAAAAAGCATGAGGAGAATTATCATACCAATATTATACATATGCAATACCTGGATATGATTTCTCATCAGATTTAAGATATGACAGTGATTTATATTTTAATGCAAGATTACTTACATGTAACTGAAATACAACTCACAACTTATATTGTGGGTAACCGATAAGGGTAGCCTATAAGGTCAACCGATGATGGTAGATGCAATTGGCTCTAGCAAGCTTCTACGTGGCATACTTTTAGGTGGCAAGCTTGTAGGTGCTCACAATATAGTTATGGTGTGAGATGATATGATTGGCATGGAAATGTCTCTTTCATGAGTTGATATGCTCATAGTTGATTTGGCATAGGTATGTTTATTTTATGAGCTATATGCTCTATGATATTTGGGAGTGGATTTGCTATTTTTATATGATAATTGATTGCCTTTCCATTCTATTATTACTTTATGTTTCTAATTGTTGAGTATCACATGTGCAGAGAAAGTGGCTCTTTAATTCTAAAAGTAAGAAAAAAAGAAAAAAACACTATGCTATCAAGTAGCAAAATGTTTACATTTTAAAGTTGGAATTAGGTGATTTTTGAGGATTTCATTAATTAAAGAGATGTGAGATTCAAAAATAGAAGGAAAGAACAAATATACATCTTAATTGAACCTTGCTCATAAGAATCATTCATTCAAATGACCATATGGAATTGAAATATATGATGAGATGATGATGTTTTTTGAATTGTCTGAAAGATAACATGAAAATAATTTTGAGGACAAAATTCTTGTAAGGGGGGAAGAATGTACTAACCCTAATTTTAAAATTTCATTTCAAATGATTATGAATTAATTTTGATAAATGCAAATTGAAAAATTTTCATGTTTAGGTTCCACAAAATTGACCTTTAGAAAAACATACAATTGAACACCAAAACCTTAAAATTTGAATTGTACTTGGAAGAACGATTCCAACGACACAAAGAATGCTAAAATTGGAGTTAGGATGGAGAAGTTATGACCTTATGAAGGAGAAGGGCATTTTAATAAAAGATTGTTAACTTAATGGGAGAGGTGGCCATTTTGATATTGGCACCTTGCCCCACTTAAAACAGTTGATTGTCAACCATTAACTAAGAGAACTAGAAAGGAAGAAGGAAAGGGAGAAGGATCAAGGGAAGAAAGAAGAGGAAGAAGAGAGAGAGGGAGAAGAAGGGGATAAAAGAGGAGGATGGGGCCCATCCTCCACAATCTATTTGCCTCATTGACAACGGGAGATAGAGATTGAGGGTGGTAAACACATGTCGATCATTAGGAAATACAAAGTGAATGACAGCAATGATCGACGATTGGAGCTATTCACCTTCATCTCCTAGCCACCACGACCAAAACCCCTCTGGTAGCATGTTGATCGTCTAAGAATTGATGCAAGGAAGAGCAAAAGATAGACAGGATGTGTTTGTCACTAGCTAGCAATGGGAAAAACTGCATCACATCTTCTCCGTTGATCAATAATGAGCATAGAATGACTCAGAGGTATGATCTGTACTTAAAATCTTTGGTTTTTTTTGTGTTGATCCATGTATGTAATAAGGATGCATATGGATGTAGGGGTTTAACTGAGGCCCGAGGACAATTTCTGATCTGACTAGTTATTGGAGATTGATCATAACTCTAGTAATCTCTATTTTAGTTTTGATCATCAAACTAAAACTAAATGCGACAAATTTGAACACTCATCCATGATTGACTGTCAACCTAAGAACGATTTTCCTACCTATCTTGATGATCAGTAGCTGATTGGAGATGTAGCCACTCCATGAATGTTTTGATAATCTATCCATGTCTTACAGAGACAGGTTCGATAACCTTCAATGCATGATAATTGTAAGATCATTTGTAAAATAAAGATTCAGTGGGTCATTGTTACAATATATGATACTTGGCTGCAAAGGTCGAATTCAAGTCAATGACATCATTGGTAGGTCATGGCCTTGCGTACCTTGTTCACCATGTGCATAGTGTAGGGAATCTATTCATCTCAATATCATTGTGATAACTACACACTTGATTTGGTCGGGTCTTATCCATTGCACAGAGGGTCCATTATTTTGAGATTCATATGTATATAGCATGATAACGTAGGTGCTTGACACCTTGGGATTTCAGGTCTATAATGAGTACTCATGACCAACAACAAACAACTAGATTTCGAGTGGTACTACACTTGCAAGACCTGGAGAGCTTTAGATGGTGTTATATATCTATATATACTTACTAAGATACATTGATTGTATTTAAGCAATTCATGATTTAAATCATCATCATCATCAGCAAGACCTTATCCCAATTAGGGGTAGGCCACATGAATCTTATTTCTCCATTCCACTCTATTAAATACCATGGCTTCATTTAGTCCCAAAGTTTTTAAATCTTTCCTCACCACTTCTATTCGCGTTCTTTTGGGCCTTCCCCTTGCCCTTTTAGAACCTTCTACTTATATTGCCTAACTCCTTCTAACCGGTGCCGTTATTGGTCTCCTTTGAACATGTCCAAACCATCTAAGTCTAGTCTCGCTCATCTTGTTACCTATTGGTGCTACCCATAGATTTTCTCTAATATTTTCATTTCTAATTCTATCCTTTCTTATCTTACCATTCATCCATCTCAACATCCTCATTTCTGCGACGCTCATCCTATGAGTATGATGTTCCTTAACTGCCCAACACTCTGATCCATAGAGCATGGCTGGCCTTATAGCCATCCTATAGAATTTTCCTTTTAGTTTGAGTGGCACCTGCTGATCACATAAAACTCCAGATGCATATCTCCATTTTTTCCAACCCGCTTAGATTCTCTGGGTAACCTCCCTCTCAATCTCTCCACTCTCATGGATCAATGATCCTAAGTACCGAAAGTGGTCTTTCATAGGGACTTCTTAGTTATCAATCTTGACTGTATAAACTTTCATATTTCCATGATGAAACTACCTACACAAGCGCAAGCTTGTTGACACATTGTAACTTGTTTAGAATGTCTCAGGTTTGAAGAAATAAGGCAATGGAATAGAAGATTGTACTAAAGATCTCAAGAGAAGGACATAGAAGGTATATCAAGTAGGTTTACAATATAGTCGATAATTTTGTGAAACTGATGTAATGCTTTGACTGAATATGGCTTTTGTTTAATGGACATGTGGACATGTAAATTAAAACTATGGTGATGCGGCCATGATTGGATTAACTTGGTCTTAAACACATTATATATTGTATGTTTATGTGAATGGATGGAAACAAAGTCTCCTTTATTATTATTAAACTATATTTATCAAGGACATCATCGTCCCATGCATAAAATGCATAAGTTCAAAAAATAGAGGAGAAGGTAGAAATGTAGCTCTATTTTCTCTAAAAATCATGATTTGTAGAAAGGAAAATTGACACTGGGGATTTTTAAAAGTTATGTCATGTGAAATGTTTTTCTCTGTTGTTTTCCAAACTTGGGGCTCCACATTTGTAAAATATTTTGTATAAAAGTGTTATAAAAACTCGGGATGTCGCACTTAAGGGGGTGGATGATTTTTCCATGCAAGCATATATCCTCCTCTCCCCCCTCCCTTTATTATACATTTTCAAGTGAGAAAAATAAGAAGAAAGGTGAAAGAAATAAAGAAGGTAAGGAGAGAGACAATTTATTGAAAATCTATGATTGAAAATCATCTTACTTTTCAAGCATTTAAAGACTAAGACTTATCATTATTTATGAATAGCCTTAGAAACCAATGAGAATTTAATCAATCAAGGATGGACCATTGAGAAGATAGACTGCAATGATGATTGGATTGAAGCCCCATTGGTAGAGACTTTTTAAGTAGGTTGCCCACATATGTTTTAGGAGAAAAAAACGTCTTTTCCAAAGGGGGAGATGTCCCACTCTATTTGAATGTCAACCAGACAAAATATTGGTGGCCTGGGAGAAAAATAAGGAGAAACCTAGAGTTCATAAGGAAATCTCAAAGCAATCTATTCCATCTACTCTAAGGCATGCTAATCCAAAGGTGGAGTGAAAAACAACCCTAAATAAAATCTTTGTAGATAAGGAAAAATTCTAAAAAATCTCATCCATTCAAGCTAGGGTAAAGATGACCCATTGAAAACAAATCAAGGAGAAGAAAGTTATAAACCCTAGCCACCATCCACTCCATGAGAATTCATGGTAAAACCCTAAGTAGGAAAGATCTCCACCATCCATTTCTATCCAAAGGCCCATCTTTCTTTCAAACTTTTTGAACTTCAGGTACATACACATATAGAACCCTAAACCTCCTCCCTTATCACTTTTCATTTCTACATCCCTTCCTTGATTTTCTCCCTTTCCCTTCAATATCTTTGACTCCCACTTATTCTCTTAACCTGCTTACCTTTATCTCAAACCTTTCCACCCATTTTTCTTTCTTTCTACCTTATCTCCACTCATCTCCATATCTCTTACTTAATATCCCATGTACAACCTCCCTCCCAAAGCTTTCCACACCACCTCCTTCCTTGCTATCTCCTTCCATCTGTCATCTTATCTTCATTCAATCTTGTAATGACCCTCAATTTTGGGTCATTTTCTATATATGAAATCATAAATTTGATGGAGGGAAAAATTAGAATTTAAATTAACGAAAATTGGAATGTTCGATAATAACCTCCTTGAAAACTCAAAATTTGGACTTGGGATTATCAAATTTGGAATGTACGTGTCATTATGAATCCGATGACACTAATTTTGTGCGAAACAGAGATCATGGTGAAAAATTCTCAAAATTTCACTAATTTAAGGGGGGATCCAAATTGATAATGGCACCTCCACCTTTACTGGTTGTTAACATTGTAGGAGGACACTATCATGTGTTGCTACTCTATCCTGCATTGGGGTGTGACAGAAATGAAGCAAAAATAGGGGAAATGCTGGCATGAGGAAAACCAGCGTCCACGCCCTCCATTTGGCCCCCACCGGTGGAAGTCCCTCCAGCGGGTGCAGCCCCCCTTCTCCCTGGTCAAATGCCCTTCCTCAAGTGATGAGTTTGCTGGGTTAGGTGCAAGTGAGGAGAGCACCTTAAAACCCTCCATCTCCCTCTTTCCCCAACTCTGGCGTGCAACCTTGCCATGCTTGGTTTTTCTAGTGAGCAGCCATCCCCCATTTCCTCCAGCACATAAAGCATTAGTTCTCAGTAGGGTTCCCATTCCCAGGTGCAGCCCCTCCATTTGACCAATGGCTACAATGTGAAGTTGTGACTTTCGGGGTGGCCTCCACCAACATGCAGAAACCCCTTGTCCCCTGCGTCTACTACCCTATTCTTCGATGAAAATGGAGAACCTAGATTGGGTTTCTCTAGTGACCTTCCCTCCTTGGAAATCCCCCTTTTTTCGGTGCTTGATTTTCCTTCCTGGAAACCTAATCACTGGAACCCTAGTGGGTTTCCACCGACGAAGGAGGGAGGCCATGATCTACTCTTTTTTCCCCTCCTTTGTTCATCGATGATAGGCAGGAACCTAACCATCACCAGTGTTGCACTCCCCTCTCTATTCCTTCTCCTCCTCACAGGTTCAAGTAGTGAGCTAGCTGACACCCACTAGCCACCTTGTTTTCCCTTTTTGCCAAGTTAGGGCTGAGCTAACTTACTGAGTTAACTCTCTCCAACTCGTTTTGGGGGAGCTGAGTTGACTCAATGAGCCACCTTCACCCCCTTGACCTTTGACCTATGATTTTAGACAATTTGGGAAGAATCTTAGAGATTTGAGAGTACCCTCACAATCTTGACAATGTGAGGAACACAACCCATCTTCCCAATTGTTGATCAAGGAAGATCCAATCATTGATTTGACCAGACCTTTGATTGGAGGCCAGATCATCTGATTTGTGAGGATCTGATTTTTTTTTTTTTGATCCAAGTAGTCTATAGTGATCCTCATGAAAAGTAGATCCAGGTTATATGTAAGGATTTTAGATCTAAAGCATTTATGGAGATGGCACAGCCAATCGTGATCAACGGCTGAGATCAACTTAAGATCCACGTATGAAATTGGATCCAATATGATAATCTGAACCATTTAGAATTCTCAATTGGATTAATTGACTAGAATTACTAAGTTGTTATGTCATCTGGGGCGATCACGTGAGGATCTTCGATGAGATTAGCATGAATGTTTGATGATCGGGCACAATCGAGACTATCGGTGGACAATTCAACCAAGTAGATAGCTAAAGATTATTTAGATTGACTTGTTCAAGGTAAGATCACTGTCTTAATCATTTTATGGATTGAATTGATTTTGATTAGATATGATTGAGCATGACATTCATACAGTAATGCTTGATTAATTGGTTCAAATGATAAATTACCTGGAATCGATATGATCTAAGCCTAATAGCTCTAAATATGCATTGATGTAATTAAGAAGAAGAACTAAATGACAATGAGTGGGCCCGATTAAGTATGATTTGAATTATTAGGAATTAGGAAGGGCCCCACTTTGAGATTCCAGGGCTGGGAATCATTGGACTATCTTGAACATGATGTAATGAATACAAAAGCATAATGTCATGTAATTGAGAATCCAAGTTACATAAATTGGATTTTGAGTATGACTGGATGTGATATGTATCCAGGTGAATGGAATTGTAGTGAACCACATTAGAGATGGGTCCGACTAAACTGGGACGTATAGACAATTAGTACGTCATCTAAGGTAGGTGATTAATTTTGGATTTTTCCATGATTTCTTAATCATGAGGTATTACTTGTGAACTTGATGCATGAGTTTATGTCCTACCATGTTTGCACAAGATTGCTTTTCAGCATGCATTGCTAATATGATTGCGACTCCTTTGCACATGATTTATACCTTCTTTCTTAACACATTTATGTGGCATTGATTGGATTATTTGAGGATTTTATACACTGATTTTCGATGCAAAGTGTTTATATGTTGAATTACACTTTCTCTCAATTTAGTTTTATCAAGAATGATTACGAGCAGATTTCAATTTTTGATTCAAGGTTTATGGATTTATGATAGGCATTTTCACTCGGTAGGTACTATGCTATAAGGGTAGTAGGGTTGGCCACTCACCCTCTAACTTTGTGATGATGATTAGACATCGCCCTTCAGAGGGCCCAGGTACTTAGGTGGTGGTATCATGGGTAGTCCCCCCACGGGTCCATTCCCCCCCATGGGGTTGGAGGAAGTCTCCCGTTATGGTGTCTAAGGGGAACAGTAGTGGTTGAGATCCTTGTTTGGCTACCACTACAGCATAGTAGCCCATACTCTTATTCTATATGCTCATGTGGTATTTATATGTTGGGTGAACCAGGGTAAGCTGGGCCTAGGCCGTGAGTGACTCCTGGGGCTGATATGGGCTGCCCGAGAGGGACTCAGGGATTGGTATGAGTATTCATTACTAGTGATTGAGTGTTGTGGAACACTCTTAGGGAATGATTATGTATAGTGCCCTGTTTATCATGACATGCATTCATATTTTTATGACAGGACAGATCCTGACTTGGTTTTGATAGAGGTATGATTATGTTTTATTCATGCCTTGCATGCCATGATGATTGAATGTGATATCTTTGTGATTATGCATAAACAATGATTTGACTGTTATTGTTTTTTTTTACACATAGTCATAATTCTTTATTCTCTGGTTTCTTTAATGCTTGATGATTCGACGCATTATATGATGTTTTACTCTATGAGATTTACCATGACAATGATACTGTTATATTGTACTATTTCATTGCATTCTTATAAAATGTGATCACCTAAACAAGAAATAGCTTGATGAGGCATTACTTTGCTTGCAATGCCTTAGATATAGAGAGTTGCTACAGGTTGACGCGCTTATAGAGCAGACAAAAGTGATGATAGTTTCTAGTGGAGTATTGAGGAGATTTCAGAGATGATAAGGTTTGCTAGGACCTCATTTTGGTTATTGTTTATGGATTGTTTGTTATTATAATTGCAATGTGACCTGGATGTGAGGATATGAAATTATGTTGGATGTGATGGCTATATGGATAGACCTTGGGTAATTTGTCATGACTTGATTTTCTTATCCACTGTTGGAGGATACATTTTCATTAAAAATATTATTTGAGTCGGACGGATGGGTGTGTAGATTGATTCTCCCATGTGTCATGTCTTACATTATGTTTATCAGGTGATTTTTTATTGCACGTGTTGTGTGCAATGGTCCAAAATATAGAGGAGACTCTATTGGAATTTTGGTAGAAATGGAATTTCATTTCACCATTAAATCCTTGATTTTATAGTTGTATGACCCTCGGGACTTTGAAATAAATGCTTTTATTCAAGCTTTGTTCTTGGTCAATTTAAAAATAAAAAATTTTAAAATAGGGATCCTGACTCATTTTATAAATTATTAGTTTATTATTGGTAAGACTCGGGGTGTCACAAATCTCAACCATTTTTCTTTCCTTTCATCATTGTGATCCTAGCCATTCATCACGTAGGACTTCAACCTAATAAAATATATAAATAGAGGTGAGAAGACACAACAAAGGACCTCTTACTTTTCCTTAGCACTATAGCCAAACTTTAGGAAAATAGAGGGAGAAAGGTCACTCTCAGCAATATTGCCATTGATTCACACCACACCATTGGAGAAGAGGTATGAGTCTCAATCAATTCCCCTATCCCATCTTGATGAGTGTTCAATTTTGCATAAAAAGTACCTAATTAGTAGTCCATGTGTCATAAAATATAGTGTTGTTTCTAGTTTTTTTTTGGAATTTTGTAACACATGCATTTTTAACCTAATAATTCAAAAGTTTGATCTTTTGTAGGTCTAGAAGCTAATTCAGAGTAGGTATGTGAATCATCATAAGTTTCTAAGATTTATTTTTTTTATTTTTTTTCTTAGTTTTGTAGGAAGTGAGAAGATGATCTAATGGCCTATATTGTGCTTCATAAATCTTTTCACAAGTCGAGCTATGCAGTTAGCTCACCAAGGGTGTAGGGGCAGTTAGCCCTTGCCGGGGTGGGGACAAGTCCCCAGAAAGAAATTGGAAGAAAGCAAAGGTGATTAAAATGATTTATGCAAAGTCTTGCATTTCCACCACTTTGCATGAGAATTGGAGTCACATGATTGGAGTACCAAAGGAAGTCACTATCTATGTTGAAAGTGTGATTTTTAAGGAATTTTAAGAGATTAATGTAAAAGATAAGATGATCATGACTTGAGGGACCCATCAAGAGAGAAAACTCTACTTTCTTAATCCATTTCCCATCCTTAATCCACCATTCATCTTAGGGTTAGATGAATTTTACATTGAGGGAGGCTCCTTTCTAAAAAAGTGATGCCTTGCCCTTAATTTGAATACTTAAATGATGCAGTTTCCTATGATGGAAACCCTAAGTTTGAGGTCCATTCAAATAGGTAAAAACCCTAGAATTTATCCCTAGTTTTCCATCTTAACTTCTCCTTCACTTCTCTTTAGGGGGGCCAACTCCATGCAACCTTCCTAAAAAGGTGGCACCCCCTTTCCTAAATTAGAAACCAGCCATGCTCCTCCCTTTCGTATGTCACTTTGCTTACCTCATCTTCCTAAGTTAGAAACGCAACCATCTGCAAAACACTCTGGTTCCAATCTTTTTACCCAAGTAGAGGTTGGGTGAGACAACCTTGAAACATTGTACATTTTGCTTGGTGATCTTGGGAGCTGGAATTTAGTTTTCTTTGGTGCTATTCTTCCTATTCATTTCTAGTTATTTCTTTGGTTATTTGTTCACCAATTCAGATTAGTAGCTTGCTTTTATTGTTTTAGTTCATTGCCTTAGTTTCCAATTGTTTTGCTTTCTAGTTCAACACTCATCATTCCAATTAGCTTTCCCTCTTTTCTTTCATTCACTTTCATTAGTTTTTTCTTGATATTTCCTCAAGATTCAAGTTATTTCTTCTCTAGTAGCAACAGCCAAGAGAAGAAATAACTTGCAACCATGCTTTACCCCTAGGAACTTCATGTTTATCTCCTTCAAATCTACTTAATTTTAGGTTTTCTATTTCCTAGTTAGTTCATCCATCTAGCTACTTTCTATCTTGAATTCCTTTTTAGATTTTCTTTACATGTAATCATACTTTAGACTAAAATCTTGAGATTGAGTTTTTATTATAGTTTAAATCAAATTTTATGCCATAGTATTGTACCAATTTCTAGATTCAATTACATCTAATATGCATACTATTTTAGGTGTATTTTGGCATTGATTTAATTAAATATTTTGAGTATTCATGTTATTGAATGCTTCCATTATCAAAGTACTTTAGATTTGGGATGTTATCTTGCATAGAAATTATTTCTTAGTTGCTTTATATGCTTAATTTAAGTTGAAGTTCTAAGTGCTTAAATTCTGAAAATTTCTCCCTTTAATCTTTATGCTTTGTTTCCAGCCATCAAAACATCTTAATTGCTTGAATCCTTAGGAAATCATGTTGCCTTTTAGGTTGTTTATTAAGTGCATAGCTTAGGCTGCAAGTTAGTTTGCATTCAAAGCATCAAATCTGGTAATCTTTCAACCTATAAACCATACACACAATCCATGGATCACACACATGGTATTAGGTTAATTTCCTCTTTGATATTTGATTAATTTAGCTTCTTAATCTCATTTTGGATTTTTTTAAATTAGTTATTTCCATCTTAGTTTAGGTTTAGAAAGTTTCCTTATTAAGTTTTAGAACATTTCATTTTTAGATAGTTTCTTGCTTAGGAAAGTATTAAATTAGGAAAGTATCCCTTTTAGTGGTTTCCTTAAGTTTGTTGCTTAGCTTAATTCTTCCTTGTTGTGCATTAGTTTCTTTTGTTAGGTGAAAATTATTTAGGTAAGTTTCTAATTCCATTTTTTTTTTTTTTTTAAATTTTAGCAAGTTTCCTTGAATTGTAGTTTATAATTTCACGCATTTACTTTCTTAGTTCAAAATCAAATCAATTCAATCTCTTTGTTTGGCTAAAGTTAAGCACTTTAAATAAGATCCACCTAACACACAAATTTGTGAGATTCCATAATAGTTTGACCTCTCTTGTGTCCAATACTACTTTGAGTCATGCGATTGTAAGAAATTTTAAAGCAACACCATGTTTTTGGGGTCGTTGTAGAGGAATTGTAATGGATTTGTGGTTGGATCTTTATTTAAATTGTTTATATTTAATCGTTGTCTTAGGTGACATTAGATTAAGATTTTTGCATTGCATTTGTACATTTTTCTAATTCCTCATAAATTGATCCATCTTACTTGTTTTATGCGAGGAGATTTTTGCAAAGGAGTGACAGGGGTCCTATAGGCCAAAGCTTCATAAACTTTTTATTGCTTTTCTATATTAGGATTTTTTCATTTTAAGTGAACTTGTATTGAGGCCCATTTGTAACTTGCAATTTCTTTATTCAATGTTAAATGAGTTGTATTAATATAGGGCAAGTGTAGGGTATGGAGGCCCACCCTTGATCATCATTAGAAACCTCAATGTATGCCTCTTTTAGTCTCTTTTATTTTTCTTAGTGTAGTTGTATTTGGTGTATTTTGCATCTTGGTTGTCACATTAGATTGCACATACCTAACTCTCAGCTTGATATCATATAAGTTGCATTAGTTTGCTTTCTTATACTTGCATTCCATTTTAATCACTTTATGGTGGATGGAACATGATAATTTTTCAATTTTGTATAAAAAGTATCAAATTAGTTGCCAATGTGTTATAACTTAGAGCATCAAATTAGGATTTTTGGCCAAAAATTTTAACACATGCATTTCTGACCTAATAATCAATTTTTTTTTTTTTTTTTTTTTTTTTTTATAATTTGTAGGTTTAGAGGCTAATCCAGGGTATGTATGTGAATAATCATAAATATTTAGCATTTAATTAGATTTTTTCATTTTGTGTAGGAGTCAAGATAATGGTCCGATGGCCAAGATTCATTGAGATGAAAATTTAAGATCAAGATCAATCGATCAAGTCAAGGCCTCAGCGTTATCAATACAAAAGGGGATCAAGGATTGAGATTGCTTTAAAGCAACCAAAGGATAGAATTAGAGAAGTCAAAGGTGACTAAAGTGGGTCCATGCACAAGCTATGCTAAGTCTACCACCTTTGCATGGGATTTAGTTAAGTCACCAAAGTTATGTAAGCAATGAAGAAGCTGACAAGCTAAGGATCCTAGCCAGGCATAAATTACTAGGGCTTGAGCCACTAAGGCAAGCCAAAATAACCCTTAAATCCAACCATGAAGCCAAGCCAAATCAGCTCTCAAAGTAAGCCATCATGCCACTTAAGGCAAGATACATGGAAGGCCATGATTGAAAGAGAATCTAAAGCTAATATGCGTGGGATTTTTAAGAGGATAATGAGAAGATATTTGGGTGAAAATTAATGAGAAAGCATGCATGTTGACCAATAGGAATAGGAAGCGGCCACATTAATTTTCATTTTGTTTTCCAATTTTTTCTCACTTTTTGCTGCACCGCACAAGGCAACCACGAATTTTACTTTCTTAAAGAGTCCCATCTTGCTAAAACTCTCCACCTTACTAACTCCATCCCCGATCAACAAATCACTTCTTTCCATCTCAACCTTTCTTTTCTATCTCTTTCTTTTTCTCTCATCATCCTCACCATCCACTCTTCATTGAAAGGCTTCCATATATCCTTTCCTCTTTACTTCTCTCCCTCTTTATTTACACTTTCCCACTTTTATTCCTTCTCTACCTCTTTTCCACATGAAAAACATCTAAATTAAGGGAGCTCCACACCTAGATGCTAAAAAGTAAGAGCCTCCCACCTTGTCTCCACTTAAATCACCTATATGGTTCCCCTAGATTCTTCTTCATCTTGACACTTAAATTTACTTCCTTCATCTCTAGCTTAGGATCACCTATTAATAAGGTTAGGAAGTTCCAAAAACCATACACAACACAAAGTTTTGTGTAAAGAAAAAAAACTTTTGGAAGGGGGAGATCACACCCTCCTTCCTCCTTCAATTCCTCAACTACTTTTTCATGGTAGCAGGCCCGTTTTTCTAACTCTCCATAGCTCATCTTGGTGGATCTTGCTTTCTTTCCTTAGTTGTTCTTCTAAATCCAGGTTGGTTACTTATGCTTCCCTGCTTGAATAGTTTCCTAGTTACTTTGACTCATTATTGTTTACTTGATTGCTTTCATTGATTGATTGTTTTTAGTTTAGCTTCCTAGATCCCTTAACCTAAAAATTATAACTCTCTTGTAGTGATAACCATGAGAGCATAGTTATTAGATTAAATTCCTTGCCTTTGAATCCTCCTAAGTTCTTAGCCATCCCTTGCCTTCTTTCTCATTGTTTCCTTATTTTCCTTAGATCTCTTTTGGAATACATGAATGCTAGTTGAGATTGTACACTGAATGACGTTGAAGAAGATAGATTAGAAGTGTTTTTTCTTGTAATTGATACTAGGAAGGGTGTGCGCTCCCATTGGAGTGTGCCCACCATACTTGCACCACACTTGTATTCTTTTTCATCCAATAAATATTGATGTTGGTTTATGTTTGATGAACAAATTCTATGGGTGATCACTAATTTAATTGTTGTTTATTTTGTTGATTGACTTCTATGTTGCATACTTAATCTCATCCATTTCCCATTCAAGATTCTATGCACAACATTCTAGATTGGTTGAGTGCATTCTTTCTCTCTTTAGTTCCTATGTATTATTCATGCATTATGCACACTTTGCATTAGTTGATGTTAGTTTTTAAATCCTTTGGATTCATGTTCATGCTTGAGTTCCAGGCCTTTAATCTTATGAACCTTTTATTCAAGTATTCATGCACAATCTTCTATTCTCATTAAAACATTGTGTAGCATTCTAGTTCACATGCATCACTCTCATGATCCATGCGCATAACTCACGATTCATGTGGTTGATCTTGAAGTATGTTTCATTAGAAGGTTTCTTGTATAATAGTTAATTCTTTCATAGATTCCATGCATTAGTTTAAGTATATGCATCTTTTATGTTTCACTCATGCATTGTAGTTGCTTCGATCCATATGCATATTTCTATTGTTTCATGCACCCCATCTAGATGCTTTAGTCCTTTAGTTACATGTTTTCTACATTAGATTAGTTTATGTTTAGGATTGTTTGATCATTTTTTGAAGCTGTTGCATGTGAAATTAGTTTTAGAATGTTTCTTTTTATTAGTATAGAAATTTTCTTAATTTAGGAAAGTTTTGTTTTCAGAAAGTTTCTAATTTATGCATATTATGTTTCCATGTTAATTCAATCCTTAGCTCAGGCTAAAAACTCCTTTCTTTGGCTAGGTAAGGTAGCTTAATTAAGGACCCACTAATCTCACTAATCTACTCGATTCCTCATGGGATCGACCTCCATTGTGTGAATTACTAAAACCGATTCATGTGCTTACAAGTTTAGCTTAAAAAACACAGCATAAGATAATGTTAGTAAGGAACCCATAGGATTCTTCATAAGATAAGGACTAGATTTCATCACCAAATACTTGGCCCGACTAAGAAATCAAATCAATTCCTTGTATGCTTGTGATCCTTGCCATTAATCTTAATCTAAAATCAAGTAGCAAGAGACCTAGGATTTTGAGCTCATAGGACCCTTTTTGAAAGACGCAATCATTGTCATTCTAGTGGCTCTTGAATTTTGTGGTCATAGTCGGTAATCCAAAATCCAAGTAATGTTCCCATGCGTTTTGTTGATGGTTTTTGAGGTCTAAATAGTTCCTTCAATGAGAATTGTATTAACCACCTTAAGCAGGACCTAAATGGTAAGAAATAGTCATTTCTATATCAAAGGAGGAGCTTACTAGCTTTCGGTTAAAAGCTATAACCTCATATTTTAACAAAGATCAACAAGACATCTCATTAGCATTAGGAATTGTTTGCTTGCCTAGAATATAGAGTTAGGAGTCATTTAGATTTAGGTTGCATCAATTACATAACTTTTTACTTTAGTGCATGCAAGGATGTTTTTCTTAGAACATTAAGTTAGTACCATTAGATATTGCAATTGAATGTACCCATAGGCAAGGGGTGAGAAATCAAGTTCCTAACCCCATGGCCAAACCACCAGTTGTAGCTAGGCATAAGGCTGTGTGAGATTTCTATGCACCACTCCAATTGAATACTCCATCATGCATCACATTTCTACCTACCAATGCAGACCATTTTGAGCTTAAACTTGAGTCATGCATGTGCTCCCATGTTTTTATGGTCGTGAGAGAGAGGACCCTTACTTACATATTAAGAAATTCTTTAATATTTGTGCTACATTCAAGCATCCTAATGTGATAGATGATTTTATTAGACTTAGGTTATTCCCTTTCTCATTAAAGGATATGGCCAAATCATGGCTAAATTCTTTAGAGGTTAGTTCCATTAACACATGGGACCAATTGTCTAAAACATTTTTGAACAAGTTCTTTCCTGTCCATAAAACCAATGCCCTTTATAGGGAGATAATTAATTTCCAATAGAGAGATGATGAACAATATTATGAACGTTAGGAGAGATGAAATGAATTGCTATAGAAGTGTCACCACCACAATTTTGAAAAATGGCTGGAAGGTCAGTACTTTTATGAGGCAATGACACCTCAAAATAAATAGATGGTAGATGCAACTACTAAAGGGACCCTTATGATGAAAAGTGAAACTGGGGTGAAGGAATTTTTCCAAACTTTAGTAGATAATTCTCATAGAAGAGAGAGACATGTCCTACTACAAAAGAAAGGAGGCTGATATGAAGTTGTACCATCAGACATATCCAATAAGCTTGAATCTGTACTAAACACAATTGAGTCTTTGGGTGGGAGAATAGGTAAACTTGAAACTATGTTTGAAACTTTCTTGGCTACTAATATATCCTCCAAACCTCCATATAGGCTTGTGCTATTTGTTCAAGTTTAGGTCATTTACCTTCAGCTTGTCCATTTAATAGAGTGCTTGATGCTTATCTTTTAAAACAAGTGAATGCTCTTGGAGAAAATCCAACCCCAGCAACAACAAGCCATACTCTTAGGCCTATAATATAGGATAGGCTAGTAATCCAAGTTTTTCATGGCCTGAGAATAAATAATATGGAGGTACATTTATAAATGTCTCTATTTAAAACTTTCCTAGGATTTCAGCTTCACAGGAGCCTCTATATTTTCAACTTTCCCAGCAAACACAAAAACTATCAATTGAGGATAATGTACAATATATCATGAACAAACTTGAAAATAGAAAAGCCTTGCATCAAACCTAGAACGAGAGTTGAAAAAATATTGCAAGTTAGAAAGGCAAATAAGTGAAAGGGTAAAAGTAAAGTTTCCTAGTCATCCTATTCTAAACCCTAAGGGCCAAATTGAAATAGAGTCCATTTCACATAACCAAAGACCCCATGGGCAAGAAAAGTTCATTAGAACCCTTAGAAGTGGTTGTTAGGTTGATAATAAAAGTAGGGTGGACTGAGGAAAAAGTAAAGGAGAATGTACAAACTAAAATATAAGAGAAAGAGACTAGACATAAATCTCCTACTCCACTTGAGCTTATAGTGGAGGCACTTGTGCCTAAAGCCTAATTCTCTCAATTAATCAACAAGGCTATGGAAGGAACAAATTTCAATGTGTAATATCCTTAATTTTTAGTATAAATTAAGAAATTACTAAATAAATTAAATTAAAAATTTATAGATGGAAATTTTTCCTAAAAACCTAAGAATTTGAAAGTGCTCGTCGATACGAGTCCAACGCCAAAAAGAACAAGGAAAATGGAGCTCAAACGAGGGAGT
This sequence comes from Warburgia ugandensis, assembly GCA_035236585.1. Classification (NCBI taxonomy): domain Eukaryota; kingdom Viridiplantae; phylum Streptophyta; class Magnoliopsida; order Canellales; family Canellaceae; genus Warburgia; species Warburgia ugandensis. The sequence goes on along the minus strand of CP141127.1, from coordinate 50,234,827 downwards.
TAAGAGCCGTTGAAGTTATAGGGGCATTTTTGTCATTTGACAGAGGCGTATTACGCAGGGGCCCAAATTGATAATGGCACCCCCGTCTTCCACACGCCTCTACCAGATCCGAAGAAATCGCGGGAGAGACCATGAAAAGAGGCGTGAAGGGAAGAGTTTACTTTCCCCTAGGACTCTAAGCCTATATCTACCCTTCCCCAGGAGCCAAAACGCTCCACCTTGAGCATTTCATTGAGTTTTTACTCAGAAACCTAGCCCTGCAAAGTTCACATTTTTTTGGCGAGTGGAACTCCGGCAATGGCTAACAACGCAAGGTAAGTCCTTAAACCCTAGTTTATGTAATTATTAAATAGGTAAAATTAAATAGAAATGCATTTAAAAATAAAGAAAATCATGTTTTCCTGGGAACTCTGTGCATGCTACTGTTGGAGCATGATTTTGTGGATGAAACCATGTCTGTTTAACAATCGCATCGTCCAACTAGTGCACAAGAGACCCAAGACAAACCCTTTAAATTTAGGAGAGATCCAACGGTGGGTTACTCCAGAAAACGTGAAAACCAGTACCTAGGGACATTTTTAGGAACTTGAGAAAATTCGTTTAAAAAACAAGGTTTTTGGACAAATCAGTGTAAAAGGAGGGCATAAATGAATTCTAGAGGAAATTCCAAGAAAAACGACGCAAAAATTGGGCAAAACAGAGCTTAGTGGACTTGCCGGAGACGACTGGAATCTAGTCGTCTTCTCTGATGTCGGTGCCTTGGTGCTGATGCCGGGACACAGTGGGACACATAGAAGACGACGTTAAATGACGTCTGTGTCGCACACGTATGCGACGTCACGCGTACGCAGAAGAGACGTTATACGCTGTCTCGGTGGGGTCGGGACGCGCTGCGTCCTGGCGACCGTGACGCACGCGGCGCGTCTCAGCTGCGGGCGTCTTCGTGATGCCGAATTTCGCTGGTGTAAATTGGCAAAAAATAGAACCGTCGGTATAGACTACCTTATGGTGGTCGGGCAGGCCCCATTTGGGTATGTTTTTATTAAAACTTGATTTTTGGGAGCTAGAGGAGTCCAAATCACGATCCAAAAGAGGCGTTGTGACCGTATTGATGACGCAGACCTAGTTTTAACTTAAAAACTTATAAATGACCACTTTTAATTTAGAAAATTTTAAAATAATGATGTGACATGTACAGGTGCACTTGAATATACTAGTTAAAGGGAGTTATTAGCAAGTTAAGTGGTCTCACATTAAGGTAGGTGATGACAATTAATGCTTTGCTTTGATTTTTAAACCATGCATAAACATAGCATCATCCGTGATTGTGCTTTAAATTACAATTATTATTTGCTGTGTATTTAATGCGACTTTCAGTACATTATGATTATTACAAATTGAAATCTTTTATTGAATAAACTCATGACGATTATTTTTATGAGCATGATGTTAATTAATTATGCTTAAATAGAGACTTATTTATTATTATATCTTGGAAATGCATGGATTTACATGGAGATAAGAATAGAGGCTTATTAGCTGGTCCTTTTATAGGCTAACCCCAGGATGAGGGGCATGTCTTGGGGATTTCGAGCTATGAGTGCTCTTGAGTTTTAGCATATTCATATGATTTTCGTGTTTTATATTTGATGACGAGTGCTCTCACTTGGTGGGCATCATGCTAAGAGGGATAGGATCGGCCACCCACCCTCCGAAATTATGATGTGATGATATTGTGATATGATAGACACCTGCCCATAGATGGCATTCGGTAGGGGTTTGGTAACATGGATAGTCCGCACTACCGGTCTGAGCCTTTCCATGGAGACAAACGCTAAGTCTCCCGTTATGGTGTCGACGGAGAGCGCCGGTGGTTGATACCCATGGAGGGTTTCCACTGCGGCATGATAGCCCATATTCTTATTATGTGTGCATGTATGATGAGCATGGTTATGGATGGTATGCCTGAGTGTGACGACACTCAGAGGTTGGCTATGAGTACTCATGATCAGTGATATTAGTGCGATGTTGTGGGACCCATTACCTTAGGGTGCCCTTATTCTTGTTGTATGCTCATTTACATTGATTCATGTCATGTGTTAACTCTGCGAAATGCATGTTTTAGCCTATGGAATAAATTGACATTTATTTGAACATGACTTATGATACTGCTATTTTCATAAATGATAGACTTTTCATCAGTTCTGTTAATTACTTATTTCATTTATTACATTAATTGTCTATGTACCTACACAAGCGATAGCTTGCTGAGGCATTGCTTTGTTTTGCAATGCCTTAGATCTCGAGCGCGATAACAGGAAAGGCAAGGCTGCTGAGAAACCATGAGAGCTACTGAAGATCCTTTTTCCTATAGTTTTAGACAGTGATGTGAGTCATTAAACATGATTATCATTTGAATTAAATTTTGGACTGCCTACTTTATATATTGGATTTGATTGAGATGTTTAGACATATGTTGGACATTTATATGGGATGTTGTGATGGATAGACCCTGAGCCATATTATTATTGTGTTTTGGACATTTATTTGATTTGAAATAAAGGCGCCGATTTATTTGACATTGATTGATGCGTGTATTGTTTTATTTATATGTATGCCATTTTGAGAAAGGAAAACTAACACAGGAGTTTTTAAGATATGTTTTAGTAAAATGTTCAATAAAACTTTTCTCATGGGATCCCAAATGTTCTTATTTAAAATGCCATTATTCATATTAAAAAAAAAATGTCTTAAAAATTCGGGGTGTTACACAATGAGACAATGGAAGTGTTTAAACATGTGCAAACAAATATCCATTACTCAATATTATTAAGGATATTGCTGCTTATGCCAACTTTCATAAAGAGCACTGCACAACAAAGTCAAACCTCAACATGCAAAAGAAAGCCTTTCTCATTGAGCAGGTGAGCTCTTTAATACAACACTAGACCCGTCCTATGTTTAGAGACCCAAGTTGTCCTACCATTTCTTGTATCATGAAAAATCATGTCATAGATAGGACACTACTTCTAAGAGGAAATGTAAATTTGTTGCCATTTTCTATTTCTGAGCAACTAGGGTGTGGTGACCTTAAGCCAACCAATGCCACTTTATAGTTAGCAAATAGATTAGTTAAGATCCCACTTGGTATGGTTGAAGATGTTTTAATGCATGTGGATTAGTTTTACTTTCCTGTAGATTTTAGTCATGGAAAGTTAGTGTAACAACACTCAATTTTGAGTCAATTTTGTGTGTTATATTATATTTTAATTCAAATGAAAATCATGAAGTAAATTTCATGAAAATTGAATTCCATGGAAGTGAACCCTTTGAAACTCAAAATTTGAACTTGAAATTATTAAATTTGGAATGTATTCGTTGAGACGATTTCAACGATGCAATGAACATTAAAATCCAAGTTCGAGTAGAGAAGCAATGGTAATTTGAATATGGAGGGAATTTTGATTACAAGAAAAGAGAAAAACAAAACATATATTTACTTACAGGGAGCGGTTGTTTTGATAATGGCACTCCCTCCCACTCTTAAGACAATGATAGTTGAAGTCAACTGTCACCCGATGCCAACACCAAACAGAAAAAGAAAATCGAGAAGAAATGTAGAAGAAGAGGAGAAGGAAGAGAGGAAGAGGAGACAGAGAGAGAGAGAGAGAGAGAGAGAGAGAGAGAGAGCAGGGGAGGAAGGAACTTCACTAGAAATGGTTGGTGATGCTAGCGAGAAGGAGAAAATAGAGAGAGGATCACATAGGGAAGACAAGGGTCATAAATGAAAATGGTGACTTGGATCAATCATTCGAGCCGATGATCTTGATGAGTTAGAAGAGACAACCAAGACCCAACTACATTGTTTCTTCAATCTGGATGCATCTATGCGATCACCAGGGATGTCAATTTTGTCATAGAAATTGACAGCTCAGATCAATAATCTGAGTAGATCAACTTCTTCAGAAAGATGAGAGGGACAAAACCCTTAAGCCCTCTTCTCAATCCAATCGTGTCTTAATAGAAAAATCATAGGGAGATGGGGATGGGTGAGGGTCACTTTGCTAGAGTAATTAAGGGATAGATTGGACAACTAGAACACATTCATCGTAGTCCCCCAGATGTTACAATCAAAACCCAGTATTCCACTCATTGATCAGATAAGATCTGACCATTAATCGTGATCAAAACATTGATTATATGCTAGATTGTCTGATCTGCGACCAATCCAACCTTATTTTATGATTTGACTAGTTCATTGAGATCCTTGTGACATGTAGATCAAGATCTATATTAGAGATCTTTGATCTAGGGAATTTTTGAGGTGATCTAATCGACCTTGATCAATGGCTGAGATCAACCGAGAGTATAGATATGGAATATGATCAAATTCGATGATCCACATGTTGTTGTTTAAAATAAAACTTGAAAGTGCATGAATCATTTGCAATATAGTAAGCTAGTGAGGTCAATCCCACAAGAATTTGAACTAATGTGATGCTAGTGGTCCCTATTTTAAATTATCTAACCTAGCAAAAATTTCAGTGATTTTTGTACTAAACTAAGAATGGACATTAAAACACAAAATTGGAAACTAAGAAAAAACAAGAAACATGTTAAATTGAAACCTTTCCTAAAACATGCACTTATAAAATTAAAACTTTCCTAAATTTAAAACTTCTAATTTTTTTACTTTCCTAATACATGCACATTCTAAAATTAAAACTTTCCTAAATTAAAACTTCTAATTTTGTGACTTTCCTAAAGTGACACTTTCCTAAAATGCAATTTATCAATTTCTAAAACTAACTTTCCTATACATGAAATTAACGACTAATTTAAGGAGAACATGCTTTAATAAACTATATTCCTAATCATGCAAACTAAGAAAAGTAAGCAACCAAGTGAACTATTTTAATAAGTGCGACAAAATTAATTACTTTCCAACTAACTAAAATTCAAATTAATGGAATTTAACTAACACTAAACTACAGTGATAAATGAAGGCAATCACTAACAAACAATGAAAGGAAAACTACCCAATTAGCATACATGTAACCATGGAATGGTATGCATGATTCATTGTATTGGAATGGATTTAATCAACTACTTTGGAAACCTAAGCATGCAATCTATTTCTAACATTAACTAAACTACCTAACAATATAATTGGGCTCTTGAAATATCAAGTGAACATGATTGTATGGTGCTGGAAATTAATATTGTTAAGTATTTAATTTTGGCCAAAATATCCCAACTTTAGCATTTAATTAGACCATCTAACTCATTAATTTGATAATTTTTAGATAAAAGACAAATTTTAGCTCAAATTGATCGTCCAACCATAGTTTGTCAAATTTAACAGTCAGATGATCATTAGAGCTAATCAGATACTCAATGTATGGTTAGATGACTCTAATCTAGTTATATTTTGCAAATCAAATAGATCGTGATTTGAACGGCTAATTCTACAGTGCAGATTAGTTGAATTGGATATTAGATGGCTTGAATTGTGCTGATTAATGTCAAATAAAAAATCAATGGTATAGATCGCCCATCAAAGATTAATGGTGCAGATGGAATGATTTCTTAAAGGAATCTTTGTTTTAAAGGAAAACATGGAGAACATTAGGAATTCCCCAATAGTTAGAACTCTCCAAGGACGAAAGCAAGCTAGAAGGAAAGTGGAAGAAGGCAAATTAGAAGGTGGTGCCACCACCTCCTCTTTGGCTGGATCTCCGTGGGAGGTAGACTACCCCTTTCTTTCCTATTCCCATTCCCTTATCCTCATCTCTTTCCATCGCACCTTTTCCACTTCGCCGCTTCCTCTCTTTCTATTTTCTCTTAGGTTTCCTCCAACAAAAGGAAATGGTCGCACCTATTTCCTTTCTTCTCTCTATAATTCCCACCCCCCTTTGGACCGTAGGAGGTAGCCACAGGGGAAGAAACCCACCCACCCCCCCCAATTCTTCTCCTCTTCCATTTTTTCTTTTCATTTTCCTTTCCTTTTTTTTTTTTTATATTCCGTTGCTTGCCATTGTTCTCTAAATCATTTTTTTTTTTTATCGTCATTCACTTCTTCCATATTGTCCTTCTCACTTTTCCTTGTTTTCTATTTTTACTACTCTAGACCTGATAGCCAAGCCCTTATCTTTTCCTTTCTTGGTTTCCAATAGGAAACTGAGTTCTAGTTGCCTCACCCATCACCGGTTGCCACCCCTGCCTCCTTTGTTTGATCGACCTCTTCACTCTCTCCTCCCCCACTCATTTCTCTCTCTCTCTCTCTCTCTCTCTCTCTCTCTCTCTCTCTCTCTCTCTCTCTCTCTCGTCTCCTCCTATCCCCGTCGGTGCAACCTGCTACTCTTTCTTTGGTTCAACCTAGCCTCTGCTTCATCGCTATTACTGTACCACAGGCAATCGACCATGCCAATAACATCTGTGAGTTTGTCGATCCCCCCCATCACTGGTTGACCCCCAGCTCCTCTGCCTTCTCCTTCCTCTGCTCCCTTCATAGGCACTGACCTTCTTCATGTCTTCCCCTATTCTCCAGCCTAACACAGCACTGGCTAAGTCTTCTTCATCTCCACTGCACAGACTAGTTGTCTACCCTTGCTCTTTGTTCTTCTCCGTCATTGGCTGGCTTAGAGGAAATGGGTTTCCTCTATTTTCCTCTTTTATCCACTCCTTCTCTTCCATTATCCCCCATCTCCCACTACCTAAGTTGTCTTCTTCCTAGGGCAGATTTCTTGTGTTTCATTTAATTTAAAATTTTCCCTTAATTCCAGTTCTACCCATCACACTTACTCTTTAATTCCATCTGTTTCCACCATTTGAATTCCTTCTGTGTCACCGTTCTATCCTAGTTTTACTTTATCTTGATTCTTCAATTAATTTTTAGATTTCATTCTTAGGACATCCCTTAGCTAATACAACATCTCTTACGTTTAATCTGAACTCCAAAAATCAATCTAATCCATCCAAAACCCAAAATCACTATTTAGTCTAGATCTTTAAGAATTTTGAGAATCTACCTAATCAACCATTGGATCATTAATCAAGGACATGGTCAAGATTTTGGTGAATGCTGATTGACTCTAAGACAACCAAATTTGGAGGAATTGATAATACTTAAGCTAGGGAAGTAGAATTTTCTTGTTATATAGTTAAATTCTCTATCTTCTTTAATAATTAAATATTATTTAAACTCTAAATTATTAAAGAGAGTCCTTGTGGGATCGACCCTTACTTGCATACGCTACATTACAATAGCCCATGTACTTGTGGTAAAAAAACAAACATACCCCATTCATGCAAAGAAATTCCAGTAGTAAGGTAATTGAAACTTTCGATGAATAGAACATGTAAAACATGGAATGAATCACTTCTAATGCAACCAGGCATTCAATAACAAAGATAATTGACTTCTGGACACAAACATGAATTGCGAATTTCAACTAACTTCACTGAATCAAATCAAAAGTTGATGAACATAATACTCCACACATGTAATTCAAATCTAAAATTTAAATGCTATTACAGTGATGTTCACCTAATCTTAATCACTCATTAATTACAAGCCAAATTCTTCTTCAATTGTGCCTACATTCACTCATGAACAAGTATGCTTGAATTCAAAGGTTGCTCAAGCATACTTGTTCAAGAGGGCTGGATTAATCACATATTTACATTAGACTAGCCTTTGGACCTAAAAAATATCAAACTCTTGGGTTATTATGTAAAAAATGCATGTGTTATGAATTTTGGTCTAAAACCCCTCATTTACCAATATAAGTTGTAATACACGGGTAACTAATTGGGTGGTTCTTATGCAAAATTAAACACTTATCACGACACTGTTCAAATGATTCATTGAAATTTTTTAACCATATTTACTAACAAATTTTGTTGATCTTGGATGATTGGGTGGAAAAATGTGGTCAAATCATTATAGATAGTCCATATTAGCCCCCTTTAAGATGATTGGTTGATAATTCGACAACACAAATAGCCAAATATCCTTTAGATTGACCTACACAAAGTAGGATCATCACCACAAACACTAAATTTCCTTGATTTGATGCTAATTAGCTAAAATTAAGTATGGTTTACATATAAATGTACCTAATTAGTTGGTTAAATGAGAAATTACCAGAAATTGACTTGATATGAGTACTATACTTTGGAATACGTTATGATATGATTAATAAATGAATTTGATAGTTATTGATGGTCTCAATTAAGCATGATCTAGGTTATTAGCCAACTAGGGTAGGCACTAACCTAAGATCCCATGGTTGTGAACCACTAGATCGTGTTGAAATATAGTAATTTACGATTAAAAAAAAAAGTTTGATTTATAACTAAGAGTCCAATTTAGATAACTTGGATTATATGTTAGACCTAGATGTGATGTGTATCTAAGTAACGATACTGAAGCGAATTGATCTAAAGTGGAGTTCGATTGTGATTTGAGAAGTACAAACAAACAATTCTTCGTTCGAGGTAGGTGATGACAATTAATAATGGAAATATTTTTCTTTTAAAATTACATATAATTATTGCATCAGCTCAGTACATATAAATGAATGATTTTCATATTTTATTGTATCATGACTTCTGTTGAGATACAGATTTTTCCTATGAGTGATGCACATACACATGACTTCATTGGTTATCATTTTCCCATGGATGTATGATTTGACCTTGATTCAGTCATATTTTGTTAGAAAAGTGATGTTCTATGATTTAGTATCCTTCTATGATCTCTGATACGTGCCTAATTTTGCATAAGAATCATCCAATTAGTTACCCATGTGTTACAACTTATAAGAGTAAATTAGGTTTTTAGACCAAAATTCGTAACACATGCATTTTTGAACAAATGACTCCAAATTTTGATATTATGTAGGTCCATAGGTCAATCCAAGGTAGGTATGTGATTAATTATTTTATTCTAAGATTTTATTAGAGGTTTTTACTTTTTGCAAAGAGTAAGATAGTGATTTGATGGTCGAAATCGATCTTGATCAAAATGGAAGATTGAGATCAAAAGATTGAAGCCAAGCCTAAAGATCGTCAATCCAACATGTGAGCAAGCTTAAGATCAAGCAATGGATGTAATTAAAGGAGCCAAAGGTGGCCAAAGTGGACCCATGAAGCAAATCATGCATTTCTACCACCTTTGCATGGGAGCCATTTAAGCCACCTAAGCTACATAATCCATGAGAGAAGGTGAGAAGCTAAGGAATTCACGCCAAACCATTCAAGAAACTCAAGCCAAGGGAATGAGCTATGAAGCTAAGCTAGTCATGAAGCCTAGCCAATGAAACCTTCAAAGTAAGCCATTTAAGCCATATGAGCCATGTGACATGGGAGGCTAGGATTGGAGGAAAACCAAGAGGATTATCCATGAGATTCTAAATGATATTTTGAAATTTTCTAAGGGAGATCTCACAATGATAAGAGCATGTGGACCAATAGGATGAGAGCCTTCTATTTTTTTTCCACCTTTTTGCACTTTTTCCTTACTTTCCACCTCACCCTTAAGGCGCACTACAAATTTCAAATTCTATTATAGGGTTACACCTCCCTTAAACTCAATCACATTGCTAAACTACCATCCTAACCAGCCAAAAAATCTCCACATCTTAGGAAACTAACCAACCAATCAAATTTCCTCACCTTATCTTTCTTTCTTATTTATCCCAACACCTTCTTTTCTCCCATTCTCTCTCTCTCTCTCTCTCTCTCTCTCTCTCTCTCTCTCTCTCTCTCTCTCTCTCTCTCTCTCTCTCTCTCTCACCTATCTACATCACCTAATTTCCTTTTATCATGGGATTGCATGATTTACTTCTAAGGGCAATGCCTCCTCTTAAAAATTAGGTGCCTCCCCTTGGATGTATCTTAATGCAGTCTCTTCTGTTCCTCTTTTAAACTCTAATTGTCTTGACATATTACCCAACCAATTTCTCACTTTTCATCCCAGCATATATTCATCTGAGGTTACCCTAGAAAATAGAGGAGGAAAATTATAAAAAGCCATCAAACCTCAAGGGTTAGGGGCCAATTCTCAAGTACGAAAATGTGACGACCCGGGTTTCATATGATGCAAATTTCATAAAAAGGCGAGATCTCTTGTTTTAGAAATATGAAATGCGTGAAAATCTTTTGTTTTGGAAACCAATCTTTCGTATAAAACCCCAAGTATCAAAACACATTTTCAAATCATATAGCCATGGCATAGTTTTAAATCAACTCTATTCCCAACAAAGTGTTAGTCACAGCCCCAGCTATAGAGAGTAACTACAATAAAGTAACATTCACTAAAAGATAAGGCAGGGGTTTACTTAATATGGATGTTCTCTGTCACGGGTGTATCCTGTCCTTAAGTGTTTACTTGTATCTGAAAAATATTAAGGATTGGGTGAGTATACACTATACTCAATAGGATTCTATCACTACTAGTGTTACAATGCATGCTATGTTTTAAACCATATGTTCTTTAAACCATGTGCATGTTTGGACACTTATGTTCAATATCGATATTAAAAGCCATTGTCAAAATAGAATACTAATGACGTAAAGAATCGCATAATCCAAGTCAAAAGTAACATAGATATCATAAACATATACTATGATATGCATAAGATGATCAACTGAATCCAACTCATGGATCTATGGTCGACCATACTCATGTCATGCCACATGCATGCAAGTAAATCCTCAAAAGCATAGGGTACACTATGTCCATGACCTCAGTGCCGTGTGGTCCCCAGGTACCTAGGGACTCTTGGTCATAGCCTCCATGGGGCATATGACACTTTGACGGGTGCCGTGACACCTCCAGTGGTAGTCCTCATTTACCACAACAATCGAAGTGAGGACAAGCCTTTTTGGTGTGGTACCCTTTCCACCTATAGTGGTAGAGGCTGGGAGCCACCCCGAACCTCTCGGCATAGTGCCCACGAGCTTACCAACCCAAATCATACGTAGTCCAAATCTCAAATCAACATAAATCATGCAATTTATGCAATCATTTTCAATGTCCTCTTTGGGTACCTCACACTGCCTGGCCCTCACAACTGCCTAACCAACGTCTTTTGGGTACTCTAGTGTCTTTTGGAAACCCTCGAGGATATGCAGTTATCCAAATGATCCAATCTCAATCTTTGTAAATCAGGCAATTTATGCATTTGTTTTCAAAGAATGCTAGCAATGCATTCATAAAATCATCTCAATGCAAATGATCGCATCCAAGACCATATATTATGAAAACAACTCGATAATATAAGAGCAATAAATCAATGCATTAGAAAAGCAACCATGATTCAAAACATGCATTCTCAAAGCATCATGGGTTCTTTCTAAAAGTCTAGTAGCGATAGGACACCTACCTGGTTTGATCGCGGTAGTCCCCTTGTCCTCGTATGTTCCTAGACATGGTTTAGGGGAAAAAGGATAGCTTGGCCTTTTTTACCTCACTACTTAGGCATTAAGGGTTCATTCCCATGCCTAAGGGCCCCCTAAGGTCCCTAACTAGGCCTTGGTATAGTCAAGTTTGCAAAGGTTTAGTGGCCCTGTGCCACTATCATGGTTTAAGGGACATGCCTGCCTTAGATAGGGGCTTGATCAGGTATTTTATGATTTGGGTGTGTTCACACCATCAATACAGACACAACGCCTCTTGCAGCGCCCCAATTGGAGTCCTAGAACTCAAGTTATGGGTATTTTAGTGTTAAGAATACATAAAAGGCCCAAAACGGGCCCTGCGTCACTGCTCCCGGGGCGCACCTGCGTCTCGCTTGAGCGGCGACTGGCCCGCACGTGCAGTCGCACGCTCCAGGGCTCCTCAGGCTGCACGTTCTGCTTACGCGGAACATGCGACGTCACCGTAGCAGGCCCACAAGAGGGGGGCGCTCGGGACGCTAATGCGTCCCGCATCAGCGACGCATGCCCCACGGGGCGCGTCCACGTACCCACCGGCCTCCGCCCCTTTCTTTCGTTTGTGGGGTTTTTCTTTTAATGCACTGGTGCATTTTGGTTCTGTGGTGACCTGGGCGTCCTCAGGATGCCTTGGTTCGACCCTATCGAACTGGAACGCCCTAGGCACTTGCTCTAGGTCTGTTGTGGCTCCCTAGAGCTCTATAAAAAGAGCTCTTGGGCACCTCCAATGGCAGCCTAAAACCCTGGGAAAAACCAATCTTGGAGTTGCAGGCAAGAGGAGAAAACATGAAAAATACCCACCCATTAGCCACATACACCTTAAGCAACTCCAAACCCATCTCTCCCTCAGTCTTAGGTTAAATTTTCCTGAGTTTTTACATGAGAAACCATGCAAAACGGGGCTTAAGGAGGGTTTTGGAGGGGGGTTTCTACTGCCATGGAATGGCGGTGGAGAAACCTCTAGAATGGTGGTGGTTTTCCCCCTGCACACCAACATTCTAGAATGTCGGTGATGTAGTTCATTTGGGAAGAAGGGGATGCCCGTATCAAAACGGGTCGCTGTTTTCTCAGGCCAATTGGTTTTAAATTAAATTACATTTTTGCCCTTGAACTTCAAAGGGCCATAACTTGCTCATTTTAACTCTATTTTGGGTGATTCTAGTCTTGTTGGATTCCTTTCTTCGAGACGCACCTAAGGGTACCATTCTAAAGACCAAATTTTTGGGTCTAGTCATGGTAAATAGTGAAATGACCAAAATACCCTTATCTCAAAAAGTGAACTTTTCATTACCAACATGGGATTTCAAGGTTACCAAAATGGAGTCATTACAATCTTACACCCTTAGGGGAATTTTGCCCCCAAAATTCTACAATATATACAGTCAAAAGATTTCGGGGTACTTTTCTCGCATTTCTGACTCCGGTTCCCAAGTCTCTTCTTCCATGTGCGCATTTCTCCACAAAACTTTGACTAAGTGTATGTCTTTGTTCCACTGCTTCTTACTCTTATGATCCAGAATCTCAATTGGTCTTGTTTCTAGCTCAAGATCCTCCGTCAACTCTATGGGTACCTGGGTGATGACATGAGCAGGGTCAGGCATGTACCTCCTTGGCATAGATATATGGAATATGTTATGCAGTTTAGATAGCTGAGGGGGTAGTGTGATCCTGTAGGCCACTTTTCCCACTTTCTCCAGGATTTCAAAAGGTCCTATGTAATGTGGACTAAGCTTGCCTTTGATACTGAACCGCATAACTCCTTTAATGGGAGATATCTTCAGGAAAACGTCTCTCCTATGTCGAATTCTAATGGTCTCCTCCTTTGATCAACATAGCTCTTTTGTCAGCTCTGAGCTGTGAGGAGGTGTTTCTTTATGAGATTGACCTTCTCGGTGCATTGCTCCACCAGCTCGGACCGTAGCACCCTGAACCCTCCAACTTCACTCCAACTAGTGGGTGATCGACAGGGTCTCCCATAGAGTGCCTCGTACGGAGCCATGCCAATACTCAACTAAAAGCTATTGTTGTACGTGAACTCCACTAGCAGTAGGTTTTCATCCCAGCTCTGCTTCCAATCGAGGGCACAAGCTCGCAGCATATCTTCGACTATCTGGATCGTGCACTCTGACTGTCCATCAATCTGTGGATGGAAGGCTGTGCTAAAGTTCAAGGAAGATCCTAAGGATTTTTGGACAAACTTCCAGAGTTGTGAAGTGAAGCAGATATCCCTATCTGAAGTGATACTAAGGGGTATGCCATGTAAACTCACTATCTCTTTGATGTATAGCTAAGATAGGCTGTTAGTGGATTGGGTATGGCGTATAGGAAGGAAATGGGCTGTCTTAGTCAATCTATTAACAATTACCTAGTTCATGTCATGACCCTTAGAGGTCCTGGGTAACCCTACGATGAAGTCCATGGTAATATGATCCCATTTCAATTCGGGTAACTCAAGGGATTGTAACAATTCCGCAGGTCTTTGATGTTCTGCCTTTACTTGTTGACATGTTAGACACTTTGCCACAAATTCCCTTGTCTCTTTCCATACTATCCCACCAATATTGTCTCTTTAAGTCTTGATACATCTGAGTCCCTCCTGGGTGTATAGTATACTTAGACCGATGAGCCTCTTTTAAGAGGTCTTGTCTTAATTCTTCAGTAGTCGGTACCACTAATCTTCCTTGCATGTAAACGCTACCACCTTCCCCTTTAGTAAACCCTGGTTTTCCTAATAAAGCTTGTATGTCCGGATCCCCTTGCTGTGCTTGCTTAACCTTTTCATTAACAGCGGACTTTATCATTAGACTTGCCATAATGATCTTGCGCTTACTTGTGTTAGGTTTCCACGTTATTACTTCTTGTAATAGCTTCCATCTCTTAGTAAATACACTTGCACACATCCCTTGGGTTTTTCTACTTAATGCATCAGCTACCACATTAGCTTTTCCAGGGTGATAATGAATGGAGAAGTCATAGTCTTTTAAGTATTCCATCCATCTTCTTTGTCGCATGTTTAAGTCTTGTTGGGAAAAGATATATTTAAGACTCTTATGATCTGTGAAAACTTCAAACTTTTCCCCATATAGATAATGTCTCCAGATTCGCAAGGCAAAGACTATGGCTGCTAATTCCAAGTAATGGGTCAGGTAATTGACTTCATGCTTCTTGAGTTGCCGAGAAGCATAACCAATTACCTTCCCATGTTGCATAAGTACGCAGCCTAGTCCTTGTTGCGAGGCATCGCTGTATATCTCAAATCCGCCACTTCCTGAAGGTAAGGTAAGGACAGGTGTTGTAGTTAACCTTCTCTTTAGTTCCTGAAAGCTTTCCTCACATTTATCAGTCCAGTCAAATCTTGTATCTTTCTTGGTCAGCTTAGTTAAAGGTAAAGCAATTCGTGAAAAACCCTCGATGAATCTCCTGTAATATCCGGCAAGTCCTAAGAAGCTTCTTATTTTTGTGATTATCTTAGGTCTTTCCATTTATGTACTGATTCAACCTTAGCGGGGTCGACTGCTATGCCATCTTGAGAAATAATGTGTCCCAAGAAATTAATCTTTTCCAGCAAAAACTCACACTTACTGAATTTTGCATATAACTTGTGTGCTCGTAGGGTGCTTAATGTTATCCTTAGATGTTCCTTATGGTCTTTAGGAGTTTCTGAATATATCAAGATATCATCCACAAACACTATGATGAATTTGTCTAAGTACTCCTTGAACGCCCTATTCATGAGGTCCATAAACACGGCTAGAGCATTAGTTAAACCAAAGGACATCACTCTGAATTCATAATGGCCGTATCGAGTCCTTTCCGCTATTTCCCACAAAAAGGTAGCCTCTCCCCTAAACACAAACTTGACCATGGGTACCTTTCTTTCTTCAGCTATGGTCATGGCTTTAAATATCTTTTCAATATCAATTAACCATTTTTCAGCTATAGATGCTTCATCTTCTCCTGTGAATGAGGGAGCTAATTTCTGAAACCTTTCTAACTGAACCTCAGTCCTATCTATTGCTTTATTAGGGGAAGGATCTCATGTGGTAGGGGTTTGGGTTTGTTGATTACTCATGTATTGTTCCATATGCTGTAGGAATTGCTGAAATAATTCAGCCATCCCATTGCTCGACCTAGTGGAGTCCACTAGTGGGGCTTTAGGTCTTGGAGCAACGCTTACTTTCTTTCTAGGCATCGGTAAGTCACAAGGTAATTCACAAGACCTTAGTATGTGTTATCATATTACCCCTTAATATTTCATGGATGAAACTTGATTATAAGTTATTCTCCTCATAATTGGGCTGTGAGTAATGTCAAACTGGGCTCTGATACCAATTGTGACGACCCGGGTTTCATATGATGCAAATTTCATAAAAAGGCGAGATCTCTAGCTTTAGAAATATGAAATGAATGAAAATATTTTGTTTTGGAAAGAAATCTTTCGTATAAAACCCTGAGTGTCAAAACACATTTTCAAATCATATAGCCATGGCATAGTTTTAAATCAACTTTATTCCCAAGAAAGTGTTAGTCACAACCTCAGCTACAGAGAGTAACTACAATCAAGTAACATTTACTACAATCAAGTAACTACAATTAAGGTACGAGTTGACTTACTTGTACTTAATTTGGATGTTCTCTATCACGGGTGTATCCTATCCTTAAGTGTTTACTTGTATCTGAAAAATATTAAGGATTAGGTGAGTATACACTATACTCAGTAGGAGTCTATCACTATTAGTGTTACAATGCATGCTATGTTTTAAACCATATGTTCTTTAAACCATGTGCATGATTGGACACTCATGTTCAATATCGATATTAAAAGCCATTGTCAAAATAGAATACTGACGACTTAAAGAATCACATAATCTAAGTCAAAAGTAACATAGATATCATAAACATATACTATGATATGCATAAGATGCTCAACTGAATCCAACTCATGGATCTATGGTCGACCATACTCATGTCATGCCACATGCATGTAAGTAAATCCTCAAAAACATAGGGTACACTATGCCCACGACCTCAGCATCGTTTCGTCCTCAGGTACCTAGGGACTTTCGGTCATAGCCTCCACGGGGCATATGACACTTCGACGGGTGCCGTGACACCTCCAGTGGTAGTCCTCGTTTACCACAGCAATCAAAGTGAGGACAAGCCTTTTTGGCGTGGTACCCTTTCCACCTATAGTGGTAGAGGTTGGGAGGCCACCCCGAACCTCTCGGCATAGCACCCACGAGCTTACCAGCCCAAATCATAAGTAGTCCAAATCTCAAATCAACATAAATCATGCAATTTATGTAATCATTTTCAATGTCCTCTTTGGGTACCTCACACTGCCTGGCCCTCACAACTGCCTAACCAGTGTCTTTTGGGCACTCTAGTGTCTTTTGGCAACCCTCGAGGATATGCAGTTATCCAAATGATCCAATCTCAATCTTTGTAAATAAGGTAATTTATGCATTTGTTTTCAAAGGATGCTAGCAATGCATTCATAAAATCATCTCAATGCAAATGATCGCATTCAAGACCATATATTATGAAAACAACTCGATAATATAAGAGCAATAAATCAATACATTAGAAAAGCAACCATGATTCAAAACATGCATTCTCAAAGCATCATGGGTTCTTTTTAAAAGTCTAGTAGCTATAGGACACCTACCTGGTTTGATCGCGCTAGTCCCCTTGTCCTCGTACGTTCTTGGACATGGTTTAGGGCAAAAAGGATAGATTGGCCTATTTTACCTCACTACTTAGGCATTAAGGGTTCATTCCCATGCCTAAGGGCCTCCTAAGGTCCCTAACTGGGCCTTGGTATAGTTAGGTTTGCAAAGGTCTAGTGGCCCCGCACCACGATCATGGTTTAAGGGTCATGCCAGCCTTAGATAGGGGCTTGATTAGGTATTTTATGGTTTGGGTGTGTCCGCGCCGTCGATATGGACACAACGCCTCTCGCGGCACCTCAATCGGAGTCCTAGAACTCAGGTTATGGGTATTTTAGTGTTAAGAATACATAGAAGGCCCAAAACGGGCCCTGTGTCACTACTCCTGGGACACACCTGCGTCTCGGTCAAGCGACGACCGGCCCGCACGTGCTGTCACACTCTCTAGGGCGTCCTCATGACGCCCTAGTTTGACCCTGTCAAACCAGAACGCCCCAGGCACCTGCCCTGGGTCTATTGTGGCTCCTTAGAGCTCTATAAATAGAGCTCTTGGGTGCCTCCAATGGCAGCCCAAAACCCTCAGAGAAACCAATCTTGGAGTTGCAGGCAAGAGGAGAAAACGTGAAAAATACCCAGCCATGAGCCAGGTATGCCTTAAACAATTCCAAACCCATCTCCCCCTCAGTCTGAGGTTGAATTTCCCTAAGTTTTTGCATGAGAAACCATGCAAAATGGAGCTTAAGGAGGGTTCTGGAGGGGGGTTTCTACCGCGATGGAATGGCGGTGGTTTCCCCCCTGCACACCGACATTCTAGAATGCCAGTGTAGTTCATTTGGGAAGAAGGGGGTGCCTGTATCAAAACGGGTCCCTATTTTCTCAGGCCAATTTGTTTTAAATTAAATTATAATTTTGCCCTTGAACTTCAAAGGGCCATAACTTGCTCATTTTAACTCCGTTTTGGGTGATTCTGGTTTGTTGGATTACTTTTTTCGAGATGCACCTAGTGAACTTTTCATTACCAGCATGGGATTTCAGGGTTACAAAAATGGAGTCATTACAGAAAAAGATGCCTCTCTCTTGCAAAGAGAGGATGTCTTTTTCCCTTTCATTTTTTGTCACACCTTTTGGCCTTTTAGGTATCTTCTATTTGGTGGTTATTTTCTTCATCAAGAGCTGTCTATATTCCCATTCATTCCACATCTTTTTCCATCAGGTTTAACACATTAGAATCAGGTTGGTTCCTCTTCATTATATTGCTCTTTCTCTTGTTGATTGTTTGTTTGCCTATTTTAGTTGTTTGTTTACTTTTTTGAAGTATCTTAGATATTTGATTCTAATAACTATAACTTTCTTGGAGTGACAGCTTAAAGAGTGTTGTTAGATCAAATCCTTGCACTCTTTCACCTTAAAGACTTTCACTATCTCTTGCTTTATATTCCATCTTTTGTTCATTGTTTCCCTTGGATCTCTTTTTGAATACATGCATGCTATTATATGACTGAGAGTTGGATTACACTAACAAAGATTAGTGGAGAATAATTGGTTGTTTTGTGATCTTTGTATAGTCTGCACAAGCCTTTGGAGGGTGTGCACCCCACTTATCATATTGATGTTCAATCAATTCCAATTTTAGTTCAATGATGGTGCAAAGTTTATGTTTATGTTATTTGTTTTAATTCTTATTTTTCATGGCCGTTGAATTTAAGTTTTACATGTTCAATCATATGCATCATTAATTTTTGTGTAGACAATTCACATTTTTAGTTCATGCACACCATCCCTAAGATCATGCGCTTAGACTTGAAGATGGATATCGTTGCTGGTTGATTGAAATTTCATGCTGCAGTTAAGTGAGTTCTATGCATTCCGTGATAGAATAGTTTGCACTTTACTTCAAGTGCACTTCCCATGCTCTCTCCATCATCATGTTCATGTCCACTTCCATACACACCATGTTGACTATGTTTGCATGTTTCAGTTAGTTTTTTTAGTTTATGTTAAGTTTAGTTCTCCATGTGTTAAGATTAGTTGCACACGAGGATACTTTTAATTGTTTCTAATGTTTTCATTTAGGAAAGTTTTCATTTTAAGGAAGTTTTCAATTTTAGCATGTTTCTAGTTTTTGCATGATTTCTATGTTCATGTGCTAATTTCCATTTTTAGCTTAGGTCAAAGATCACTTGAATTTTGGCTAGGTTAGATAGTTTAAAGTAGGGACCACTGGCATCACATTTGTTCAATTCCTCATGGGATCAACCTCGTTAGTGAGCTATACTATAATTGATTTGTGTGCTCGTGAGTTAACTTAAAAATCACAACATGTTTTTGGTGCCATTGTTAGGGAGTCACATCATTTTGTGTAGTGGACTATACCTTACATTGTTGTCCTCTAGTCTAGGTTTGGGCTGCATTAGCATAGGATTTTTGCATCATTTTCAAAATATCTCATGGATAACTCTCTTGAATCTCCTCCAATCCTAGCCTTCCATTTAGCTTAGCTTGATGGCTATGATTGAAGGCTACATTGGCTAAGCTTCATGGCTAGATTTGGAAGCTTTCTTATCTTGAATTGAAGGCTTCATCCCTTGGCCTAATTGGCTTGTATAGTTTGGCATGAATTCCTTAGCTTGCCACCTTATTTCATGGCTTATATGGCTAAGGTGGCTTAAGTGGCTTCCCTGCAAAGGTCGGAGAAATGCATGGCTTACTTCATGGGCCCACTTTAGTTTCTTTATCTCCTTAAATAACATCCATTATTGGTCCACAAGATGATCTTAGCTTTTAGTTTATGTTGAAGTGATGATTGTGAGGCTTTGACTCAATCTTTTGATCTTAATTTTCAATATTATTCCAATCGATCTCGACCGTTCGATCATCATCTTACTTCCTACAAAAAGTGAAAAATCCTACTTAAGTCTTAGAAAAACATGATTAATCACATACTTACCTTGGAATAGCTTCTGGACCTATGAAATAATAAAATTTTGGGTCATTAGGTAAAAAATGCATGTGCTACGAATTTTGGTATAAAACTCCTAATTTACCCCCATAAGTTGTAATACATGGGTAACTAATTGGGTGGTTTTTATGAAAAATTAAACACTTATCACACCACCAAGTAGAATTTTACTATTCTTGAGCAAAATCTGCAAAAAATCATTTTATAAAAATAAATACAAGGTGCAACTTTTGTCAGTACTGACAATTGCATTTAGTACCTGCAACATGCCGTTAAACCCCAAGGTTACCCCTAGTCGATGAGTTAGGCTTCATGAGAGTTAGTAGTGAATATGCCCACAAAATTTTCTAGCATTATTTCATCTCAGAGAATCCTCTCTACTAGTTTTTCACAACTTAATGAAGAAGATTGACTATTTTACAAATCATACACATACTAAAGCCATTTCATTGTACTTACTTCTCAGATTGTAAATGTGTGTATAGCCATTTAAGTCATGAATTCTAACTAGATAAGATTAAATACCATTGGAAATATGTCTTAATCTCCAATCCTCTCAGGTATACTCTTAGAAATGAAGCTCTCAGATAAGGGTTTAAACATATTTCTCTCATTATGTGACCGAATTCAACAAAGCTCATAGTTCACATAAATTTTGAACTGCTAAAGAGACAAAGGAAAGTGATCCTTAAGAGTGGATGTCATTACAATACAATGCTGTCAATTAAAAATACATGTCTTCAAGGGATATACTGTGATTGATGATTCTTCCAAATCTTCTAAAGTCTTGAGCTCCTAATTCTCCTTCTCTGTATCTGAGATATTGTAAACATTGAAACATTTACAATATCTCAGCAAGCTATGCTTGGTAGGGGATTTAAGAAGCATAATAATTTGACAATATAATCCTAATACTTCATAATCCTATTATTCATACTCATGGATCAATCTCTTTACTTTGTCATATATGTACATGCTTACACATACATACTATATACTTTGTAAAGATACCTATATATGGTCAAAACCATGAAAAATAGTTAATATCTCAAAACATAATTATACCCAATTTATACTGAGTTGATAGATCCTCCAGACTTTGCTAGACATACTCTCCCATTTGGGCAATATAGGTAATCCACGATTACCCCACATCTCATCATGTCATATCATAAGGCATTCCACTATGTCATGCATCATAATGCAAAAATACTCAAAGGACTACTATGCATGTAGTCAGAATCCATACTAGCGTGCACAGATAACTGTCCAATAATCCACCTATACCATCCTTGGTGGATTGGTCAAAACCAGGAAAAATAGTTAATATCTCAAAACATAATCATACTCAGTTTATACTGAGTTGATAGATCCTCCAGACTTTGCTAGACATACTCTCTCATTTGGGCAATATTGGTAATCCACGATTACCCCACATCTCATCATGTCATATCATAAGGCATTCCACTATGTCATGCATCATAATGCAAAAATACTCAAACGACTACAATGCATGTAGTCAGAATCCATACTAGTGTGCACAAATAACTGTCCAATAATCCACCTATACCATCCTTCGTGGAAGTCACAATATCCAAGTCCATGTGGGGGTGGACCATGGCTGTCATAGTAGTGGCCTTCCCATAATTGCCCCACTCGAATTTTAGCCTCATTTAGGCTTGGTATCCATATCATAACAAGTTTCAGAGAGCGGGTGACCAAACCCTACTAACTCTCCTAGCATAGCATCCCCAGGCCTATGCCTGTTTTTTTTAAAAAAAAAAAAAATTACAAGCCTCCATGCTTGTATGTAAAGTAATTCTCATATGTATCAAACATCCTGTCTATTTACTTAGGGCTGGAATATCTTCTAGTTCCCTATTTGCTTAGAGTTTCTTCCTCAATTTTGACCTAACCATTTCATATGTGTTTTGGACCATCAAATTGCTCATCTCCTTATCTCCCTCATCTTACATGATCTATGCCCAGGATTTCATCCCCTTGCTTTGTTGGGTCCTAGAAACTCATCCAATGGCTCAAAGGTTGGATATGAGGCATCCAAGGATGATATCTCAACCTCCATGCTGGATCCATCGTTTTTAATGGATCAACGGCTAGGGGAGATCAGAGATGGCTGAAGACCTAGAATGACATGCTAGAATGAAAGGGGAATGAAGTGGGTGGCCTACCTGTGCTGGTCCAGTGAAGTAATTTCACCGAAGAAGAGATTTATTAGTGAAAGAAAACTCTAATGACGGAAAACGCATACAATTGAGAAAATCGCCATTGCCGTTGCCAGAGAAGGTGGGGGACCATGGGGGAAACACATACCACCCCATTATGAAGATATTTAACGACATAAAATCACCCCATTATGAAAATTCCACCGAAGATGGTACCCAATAAGTCTTCATTTTGGGTTTCCTGGCGATCTAGGAGGTAGATCATCATGGAAACTTAGGGCTTTTGTAAATCAGCCCTATTCGACCAGATCCAATGGTGGAGATTGAAAAATAATGGCTGGAAGTGGATGTCTAATTGAGTTAGAGTTTCTCAGGAGGAAACCCTGGTTCATTGGGGACGACGTGTCAATTGACGTGCTCGATGTCTCTAATGAGGCTAGAGTGCCGGGTGCGTCTATAGATGCTCGTATAGAGAAGAAAAAAAACAAGAGGAGAAAAAAGGAGGAAATAGAGGAGGATTCTAGAGCTGAGATTTTAGGACATTGTAGGGAACCTCGTGAGGGACATTAGAAAATTTTTTGGGAATTTTTATGGGGTATATATAGGTGTTTTTGAATTTTTTATGATTACATGTAATTATTTTGTTTCAATTATTTTTATTATTAAATTGGAATTGGAATCCAACTACCACCTCCTTATCCACCAGTAGCTAGTAGTGGTTTGACCACTTATTACATATTTTCTAGCTGTTGGATTCTTTTGTGAGCCCTTGTGGGCCCCACGGTGGTGTGAAAGGACCATTTTGCCCTTTTATGGAAAAAATCTATTTTATTCTCCCAGACTTAGAATTGAGCATACTTAGTGGCATTGGAATCAAATTTCTGAGTACATTCTAAATATTAATGTCTTAGATCTCGTTTATGGGTAAAATTACCATTTTAACCTTTTATTCATAAAAATGGAGAAAATTAGGGGTTTTTCATTTTAACTCAGAATTGAACATACTTAGTGTCATTTTGATTGATTTTTTGAGTATATTCATAATTTGTAAGTTTTAAATCATGTTTTAATATTTATAAAAAGATAATTTCTAATAACCTAATATTCTAGCCTAGAATTTCTGAAAATTTAGACTAAATTGATTTTCTCAATCAATTTACAAAAATTGGGGTAATTACACATCTAAAACCCCCAACATGAATGAAACATTGTCGCTAATGTTTGAAAACATGAAATGCTAAATGGAAAGATGTAGAAGATGGAGATTTCTTTTAAAAAAATCTGGGTTGCCTCCATAATAATGAGTGCAATGATGGTAATCAGTAAGGGTTCCTAGAGTGTTAATCTAAGGTGGGTCATGATATTGAGGTGTCTCTCATCAATCAGGATTAGGCATCTCTAAGAAAGGTTTTAACCTCTGACCATTGACTTTTTAGATTTCTCCATCCTTCTCAATCTCGATGGTCCCATGAGGATAGATGATGTCTACTATGGAAGGTCAGGTAATCTCAGTTTTTCTGGGATGAGATGCAATCTAAAGTTATACAATAAGACCTTTTGTTCAGGTGTGAAGGATTTTCTTAAGATTTGGCCATCATGTGTAACCTTCATTTGGGCTTGGTATAATGATGCAAAGTCATATGCATCTTTCCTCAATTCTTCCAACTCATTGAGTTGGAGTTTCCGGTAGGTCTTAGCATAATTTAAGTCAGAATTAAGCTTTTTAATAGCCCAATGTGTTTGTGCTCTAAATCTACTAGTAAGTGGTATGCTTTTGCATAGATTAGGCAATATAGTGACAATCCTATAGGGGTTTTATATGTCATATCATAAGCCTACAAGGCACATTGAGTCTCAGAGCTAGTCTTTCCGGCTTGGATTGACTGTCTTCTCTAGAATTTGCTTTATCTCCTTAATGGAGACCTCTACTTGGCCATTGGTCTAAGGGTTGTATGAGGTAGCTATTCTATGGTTGACACCATACTTTTTCATTAAATTCTCAAGCACTTTATTATAAAAGTATTTTTCCCTGTCACTTATTATGGCTCTTGGAGTACCGAACCTTGCAAAGATATTTTATTTTAAGAACTTTACCATGACTTTGGGGTCATTGGTTTTATAGGTTATAGCCTCCACCTACTTAGACATGTAGTTCACTCCCACTAGGATGTAAAGATTTCCAAAAGAATTAGGAAAGGATCCCATGAAATCTATGCCCCAAACATCTAATGGCTATAATAAGGATTGAGTTTAAGGGCATCATATATCTCCTTCTCAGACTACCTAATCTTTGACACCTCACACATGATGTGCAATAAATATGTGCATCCTTAAATATGGTAGGCCAATAAAAACAACACTACAAAATTTTTGCAGGTGTCATTCTTTTGAAAAAATGGCCCCCACATGCATGATCATGATAGAAGGAGATGACTTAATTATGTTCACTATCGAGTGTGCATCTCCTGATCTCCTGATTGAATAGTAATTGAATAAGTATAGGTCATCCCAAGTAAAATATCTAACCTTGATCAAAAGTCTTTTTTTATTTTGTTCGGTCCACTGATTCGGCATTTGTCTTGTAACAAAATAATTAACAATATCACCGTACTAAGGTAATTGAGAAATATGCAATAACTATTCATCCAGGAAGGATTCAATTATAGTCATGTGATTGTTAGTATGCTACAACATTTTTAGAACCTTTCTTATCTTGAATTTGTAAGTCAAACTCTTATAGCAGTAGTATCCAATGGATCAAAATAAGTTTTGCATCCTTTTTAGAAAGGAGGTACTTTAAAGTTGTGTGATCCTATTACACTATAACTTTAGACCCTAAGAGATAAGGTCTAAACTTATTCAAAGGAAACACTATAGCTAACAACTCTTTCTCTGTAGTTGACTAATTGAGTTACATGTCATTTAGTGTTTTACTACCATAGTATATTACATGGGGAAGTTTATCGATGCACTACGTCAAAATAGCTCTGATGGCATAATCCTCCACATCACACATTATCTCAAATGGTGCATTCCAATTTGATGGTTGGATAATGGGTGTAGAAGTTAACTTGACCTTGAGTATCTCAAATGCTTTCTTACATTCCTTATCAAAGTAAAAAATGGCCTCCTTTGTAAGTAAATTATAGAGGAGCTTGGCAATTTTTCTAAAATCCTTGACGAGGCATTCGTAAAAGCTAGGATGTACTAAAAAGAAGCAGATTTCTTTCACTGTCCATGGTGGAGGAGATTGGCTATTAAATCCACTTTTTCCCTATTGGCTTCTATCCCATTGGGTGATATTATGTGGCCTAAAACTATCCCACTTTGTACCATATAATAGCACTTTCCTAGCTTAAAACAAGAGTTTTCTCCTAATTCCTTGTTAAAACTAACTTTAAGTGGTCCAAACACTAGTCAAATGATGACCCAAATACTGAGAAGTCATTCATAAACACCTCAAGAAACCTTTCTACCGTATCAAAGAAAATGCTCAACATACACCTTTGAAATGTAGTAGGAGCATTACAAAGCCCAAAACATATACGTTGATAAGTAAAGGTTTTGAAATAGCAGGTGAAGGTAGTCTTCTCATGATCCTCTGGTGCTATAGGAATGTGGTTATAATCAGAATATATTTCCAAAAAATAGTAATAACTATGTCTGGCTAACCTCTTTAGCATTTGGTCAATGAAGGGTAGAAGAAAGTGATATTTCCTCATGACTGCATTCAACTTTTGATAGTCAATGTAAACTCTCCACCCGCTGGTCATGCGAGTAGCTACTAACTCATTATCCTTATTTTTGACTACTGTGACCCCAAATTTCTTAGGTACAACCTGAACGAGGCTGACCCAAGTACTGTCAGAGATAGGATATATAATGCCAACATCTAGAAGCTTTAGGACTTCATCTCTAACCACATCCTTCATGAGGGGATGAAGTTGTCTTTGAGTTTCCTTAGAAGGTTTTGCATTTTCTTTTAGGTGTATCCTATACATGTAGATGCCTGGACTAATCCCTTTTATGTCTATTATCGTCCACCCTAGAGTAGTTTTATATTCCTTAAGGAGATCTAAAAGCTTACCCTCCTGTTCATTATCTAAATCTAATGCTATTATCATAAGTAAGATTTCATCAAGGCTTAGGCATGAATATTTTAAGTTGTTAAGGAAGGATTTTAGGTCCATAAATGGTGGTTGCTCTATCAAGGGTATTGTGACAGATTTAGAAGGTGGGGGTGATTTCTCATAAAGACCCCATAATGGAGGTATCCATTATTGGTGCAGCATCCAGAAGGTTGTTTACCTCCTCAATGGAGTTGTATAAATCAAATTCTCCATTAAAATGTATGGGTCAGAGATGGAAAATGGTGGATGAATGTTATTAATTAGACTCTCAACCAAATTGACATTGGAAGAATCATCGAAGTATAAATGTTGTTGATCAGCATTAAAGGCATTTAACTTAACTTTCATGTTGTTGAATGACAATTTCATTACACCATTTCTATAGTTAATAATAGCATTGGACGTCTTCAAGAATGGACAAGGATGACCAGAATCTAATAGCTAGGATTAGGCATAGGTTGGGTGTCTGATACAATGAAATCAACTTGGTATCTTGACAGATCTATCTAGTAATTACAGCATAGTAGTGGTTGGTTTTAACTCACTGATTCCTAATTTCTCTTAGATAGAGTATGGCAACAAGTTAACACTTGCCCCTAGGTCAAGTAATGCCTTATCTATGACATAATCTCCTATAACATAGGAAATGGTAGGACACCCTGCGTTTCTAAACTTCGATGGGGTCTTGTATTGAATGAAAGAGCCTACCTGTACGATGAGGAAAGGTTTCTTTTGTACATTTAGCTTTCTTTTCTCTTGTACAAAGCTCTTTTAAGATCTTGGCATAGGCGGGGATGTCTTTAATTGCATTGAGTAATGAAAATATTGATTTGCACATGTTTAAATACATCCATTAACTCGTTGGAGATTGTCTCCTTTCTAGCCTTGTTCAATAATTGAGGAAAATGGGCTTTAGGCATGCAAGGTGCCTCCACTATAGGTTCTAGAGGGTTTTCCTATCTTTCCTCTTTCTCCTTTGTAGTTTCATTAGCCTACCCTACATTGTTATCAATCTGACGACTACTCTTAAGGGTGGTTATAGACTTGACATGCTCATGAGGGTTAAGGTTTTGAGAAGTTGAACCTATCTTAAATTGGCCCTTTGGGTTAGGGATGGGATGACTAGAGAATTGAACCTTTCCTCTCTTATATAATTTAGTTGACAATTGGCTTACCTACATATCTAACTTGGCAATGGCTTAAGAGTTGACATGGGCTAAACGTCTACTATCATTTTGCAACTGGTATAAGGCCTTTTTAGTGTTGAGATTTGCTTTAAATGTTTTTTAAATGGTCTAAATGTTTTCTTCAAAAGATGGTTTCTTTTATTGGTAAGGTTGCTAGAAGCCAGATGACTGCTAAGGAATTGTAGCTTTATGTGGAATGTTTTGCATAGGGGTTTCACAGATTGTCCCCCTTGGTAGTTATTCTTCAACCAAGAAAAGTTGGGATGCCTAGCCCATCTAGGATTGTAGGTCTTAGAATACAGGTTGTTGCAAGGTTGGATATACACATTTAATACATCCTCTTGGTCCACAAGATAGTTGTTTAGCACTCTATTTGATGAACAAGATGTGGTTATATGGGCTGGGCAAGAACAAATAGCACAAACCTCTTGTGGAGGTTTAAGGGCTAAGGTAGCCATAAAGCACAAACCATCGTACTTTTCCATTCTTGCTAATATAAAGTTGAGTTTATGGGAAGTTTAGTATGCACTCCTATCTCATAGAGACCCCCATCTTGGTGGGCTGGTTGTTTCTCTCTCTTCTATTTGAAGAATCCCATTACTAGGAATTATCTGCTATAGTCTAAAAAAACTCTGAGGCCTCACTTTCATCTTTTAACATGAGGGTTCCTCCACTCACTACATTTACCATTTGTCTACTTTGAGGTATCAATGCCTCATAAAAGTATTGACCTGGGTACTATTTTCCAAATCCATGATGTGGGCACTTTAGTAGCAGTTCATTCCACTGTTCCCAACATTTTTAGTATTGTTCATCATCCCTCTATTAGAAATTAATAATTTCATGACAAAGAGCATTTGTTTTGTGAATAGGTAGAACTTGTTCAAAAACTTTCTAAGCAATCAGTCCCATGTGTTGATGGAACCTATCTTTATAGAATTAATCCATGATTTGGCTTTATGCTTGAGAGAGAACATGAATAGCCTAAGCCTAATTGAATTGTTGAAAGAATTTTGGAACCTAAATGTGGTGCAAATATCAAGGAACTCCTTGATATGTAGGTAGGGGTCTTCTTAGTCTGGACCATAAAAAGTGGGGAGCAATTGTATGACTCTCGACTTTAACTAAAAGTGGTCTATGTTTGTAGGAGGTAAAGCTATGCAACATGGGTTGCTGAGTTGTAGTGGTGCATAGAAATCTGTAATGGCCTTATGCTTGACTTCTGCTGGTCATTCAACCATGGGGATAGGAACCTAATTTCTTTCCCCTTGTCTTAAGTTGCATTGAATTTCTAGGTTGAAAGGTATTAACTCTAAGTTCTGAGATCGACACCCTTGTATAAATTGTCCTACACTAAATGCCCTTATCTAAATGCTGACTCTAACTCTATGCGATGTGCAATCAAATCCTAGTCAGCACTAATTGAGTGATGTTTTCATTGTCTTTGCTTTATACATAGGTGGTAGCTTCTTAGACCTAAATCTAGATGGCTTCTCTTTTTGTCCAGATTTGACTATTGCTTACCAATTAGGTTTTACTCAAAAGTGGTTAATACAATCCTCATTTGAAGAGGTATTTAGACTTAAACAAATTATCAATGGAAGGTACGGGAAAATCACTTGGACTTTAAGATACCCACTATAACCATAGTGCTTAGAAGCCATTGGAGTCACAATAGATCGTGTCCTTCTAAAAGGGTTGGGATTATGGCATACAAGGATATTAATTGATTCTTAGGTGGGCCAAGGAGTTGGTGATGAAATCCAGTCCTTATCATATAAGTTCTCCTATGGGGTCCTTACTAACAATAGTTTCATTCAACTATAATGTTGTAAATATGAAACACGATACAAAAGCAAACTAATGCAACCTATATGTTATCCAACCAAGGTTAGATAGGTGCTCTAATGCAACAATCCTATGTAAAGATGCAACAATTATCAATGAATGGTCTTAATCTATATGAATTATACTAACATCCAAATGCAAATTGTACTAAATGAAAATTATTCTAAAAATTAAAATTTGAGTGATAGACACTCATAGTGAGGGGTCCGATGATGATCAAATATGGGCCACCATACCCCACAATTGCTTTTTATTACTACAACCCATTTAAAATTAAGTAATAAAGAAATTGCAAGTTACAATTGGCCTCATTACAAGTTTCACTCAAATCCTAATCTAGGAAAGCAATAAAACCTAATATAAGATGATGAAGTCATGGCCTACAGGATTGTCGCTGCTCCTTTGCCAATTTTCCTTGCACAAAAATCAAAGAAATATAGTCAATATGAGAAAAATCACAAATATAAAAAAAAAAAAAAAAAAATGCTAATGCAATGCACTCAAAACATAGACTAGAGGACAAAACTAAAGTATGGAACACTACCCAATTTTTTGCAACTCCTGGGAAATAGCACCAAAAACTTGTTGTTGTTTTAAATAAAAGTTGCAAGTGTATGAATCATTTGCAATATAGTACGCTAGTGAAGTCAATCCTACGAGGAGTTGAACTGATGTGATGATAGGGGTCCCTAATCTAAACTATCTAACCTACCCAAATTTAAGTGATTTTTTACCTAAACTAAGAATGGAAATTAAAATAGGAAATAGGAAACTAAGAAAAAATAGTAGACATACTAAATTGAAAACTTTCCTAAAACATGCATTCTCTAAAATTAAAAATTTCCTAAATTAAAAACTTCAAATTTTATGACTTTCCTAACTAAAAACTTTCCGAAAATGCAATTTATCAACTTTCCTAAACTAACTCTCCTAAACAAGAAATTAACAACTTAAGGAAAACATGCTTTAATAGACTACTTTCCTAATCATTCAAAACTATGAAAACTAAGCAACCAAATCAACTACTTTAGTAAGTATTACAAAATTAATTACTTTCTAAACTAACTACCATGTAAACTAATTAATTCTAACTACAAATAAACAAGAGAAATAAATGAAAGCAACTACTAACAAACAATGAAAGGAAAACTACCTAAATAACATAAATGTAACCATAGAATGGTATGCATAATCATTGGATAGGAGTGGATTTAATCAACTACTTTGGAAACCTAAGCATGCAATCTATTTCTAACATTAAATAAGCTATCTCTTTTTGGGCTCTTGAAAGATCAAGTGAACATGATTGTATGGTACTAGAAATTAACATAAACCATTCATGCTAAGAAATTCCAGCAGCAAGGTAATTGAACCATTCAATGAATATAACATGTAAAACATGGAATTGATCACTTATAAAGCATTTGAACATTAAATAACAAAGACTATTGACTGCTGGACACAAACAAAAATTGAAAATTCCAACTAACTTCATTGAATCAAATCAAAAGTTCATCAACATAATACTCCATACATGTAATCCAAATTTGAAATTTAAATGCTATTACAATAATGTTCACTTAATCTTAATCACTCCTTAATTACAAGGCAATTTATTCTTCAATTGTTCCAACATTTACTCATGAACAAGTATGCTTGAAATCAGGGGAAAATCCTAAGGAAAAGTAAGGCAACAACCAACAGCACTTAAGCAACCAAAGCTGGAAAATCAAGAGGGCTGAAAGAGAATAAAGATGGAATGAAAGGTAAAGAGGAAAACTATATTAAACATGACATCCCTTCACTGTCACTCTAAGGTAAAACCAGCCTTGAATCTTAGTTTAAAAAGGAAGAAAGATAAAGGAAAATAAGGAAAACTAACATGAAAAGAAGCAAATTCTAGCATAGAGAATAGGGAAGCTAACCAATCCTCAAAGATGATTCAAAACCCCCGAAAAATCCTAGGTTGAACACTTGAGGAAGAAGCATAAACCTTGTAAGGAGCTGGTAGCACCCAAAGACTCCACAAATCAACAAGAAAAACATGTAAAAGTGGGCTATAGGATGTGGGTGTCTCCTTCTAATGGAGGGGATGTCTTTTCCTAAGTTGAAAAGTGTGTCCTTTTGCTGAAGTTTTTGTTGGTTTTATAAGTTTTCTCCTATTTTTCCTAGGGTAATCTAATACTAAGGTGTGGTGTGGATTAAACTATGTCAAATTGAATGGTTAGGACGACAAAAAAAGGTAGACATCAAATAGGAAAGTGTGGAAGGGGGTTGGCGGCCTTAAGTAGGGCATAGGCGGGAGACGCTACCTTTTTTGGAAGGGGTGTCTATCCCCTTCCAAAGATGTTGAATTCTCTATGTTTTAGGAAGGTGGGTGGGGATTGGTTGGCAAAGAGGTGAAGGGTTTTTTGTGGATAGATTTGGTTGGTTGGGAAGTTTCCTAAGAAGTGGAATGAGATAGAGTTTTGGAAATTCGTAGTGCATCTTAAGGGTTATGCAGAAATTATGGAAAAAGTGGGGAAACATGAGAAAAACACTAAAAATTGAATCCTCTAATACCATTGTCCCACATGAATTCTTATTCTAATATATTTTCCATTAATTATCTTCAAAATATCTCATGTATAACTCCCTTGAATCTTCTTTAACCCTAGCCTTCCGTTTAGTTTAGCTTGATGGCTTAGAAGGCTATCTTTAAAGGCTTGATAGACTAAGATTCATGGACTACTTTGGAAGCTTTCCTAGCTTGACTTGAATGCTTCATCCCTTGGTTTGAGTGACTTATATGATTTGTCTTGAATTCCTTAGCTTGCCACCTTCTTTCGTGTCTTATGTTGCTAAGGTTGCTTACGTGCCTTCCATGCAAAGATGGTGGGAATGCATGGCTTACTTCATTGGCCCACTTTATCCATCTTTAGCTCCTTAAATCACATTCATTATGGGTCCACAAGATGATCTTGGCTTTAATCTATGTTGATGTTATTATTTTAAGGCTTTGCCTTGATTTTTTTATCTTGATCTTCAATTTCATTGTGATCAATGTCGGTTGTTGGATCACCATCTTACTTCTTACAAAAGGTGAAAAATCCTAATTAAATCTTATAAAAACATTATGAATCGTATATTTACCTTGGACTAGCTTCAAGACCTATAAAATAATAACCCTTTGGGTCATTAGGTAAAAAATGCATGTGTTATGAATTTTGATGTAAAAACCCTAATTCACCCCTATAAGTTGTAACACATTGATAATTAATTGGGTGGTTTTTATGCAAAATTAAGCACTTATAATAGTTGAACAAGTGAATGCATATCACAATCTTAGCAACAACCCATATTTTGAGACCTCTAACCCTGGATGGGCTAGGCATCCAAACTTTTCCTAGTAAGAGAATAACTACCAAGGAGACCATTTATGAACGCCCTAACCAAAACTTTCCTCCTAGAGCTATAGTTCCTTAGTAGTCACTTCGCTTCCAACAACCTTAGCAATCAAAGAAACCACCTTTAGAGGAAAATATTTGGACCATGTTTGAAAACAAAGTCAAGACACAAAAAGGTCTCGAAACCAAATGTAGAATATCAATTCTCAAGCCATAGCTAAGCTAGAGATGCAGGTTAGTCAAATACCAACTGAACTCCCTATTAGAGTAAAGGGTCATTTCCCTATTCAACCCATCCCTAACCTTAAGGGTCAATTTGAGATAGGGTCATTTTCTCAAAACCTTAACTCTCATGAGCATGCCAAATCCATAACCACCATTAGGAGTAATTGCCAAATTAACAACAAGGTAGGGCTTGATAAGGAAGAGGAAAAGGAGGCAACCAAAACATAGGAGAGAGAGAAAAGACAAAAAACCCTTGCAGAACCTAGAATGAAGGCACCCTATTTGTTTAAAGCCTTGTTTCCATAGTTAATGCACAAAGCTAGAAAGGTAACAAACTTCAATGAGTAAATGGATGTTTTTGAGCATGTCCAAATCAATTTTCCATTGCTCAATTCAATAAAGGATGTCCATACCTATGCCAAGTTGTTGAAAGAGCTTAGCACTAGAAAAAGAAAGCTAAATGTCAAAAAAATGTCTTCCTTCAGTAAGTAGTGGAGCTCTTTGATATAGCTCAAGACCCCACCAAAGTTTAGAGACCCATGGTGTCCTACCATTTCCTAAATTATTGGAAAACATGTCATAGATAGGGCACTACTTGACCTAGGGGCTAGTGTTAACTGTGACGACCTGGGTTTTTGTAACACGTTTTATAATACATTTTTCAAAGGCAGGGCCCTTAATGGTAAATTTTTTTGCAAACAATGCAGTAAAAATTCTTTTCCTTTAAATTCATTTGTAACAAAACCCAAGTCTCACCTCGAGGTAGATAATACACATCGACATTTTGTATAAAATAAAATTTTATTGAATACCAAGAACCATCCAATGGTTCACTCTTACACAGCCCCTATATTACAATTACAATCCATTGTCCAAACACAATCCAAATTATAAAGTACATAACCAAATTACACAATCTTCAAGGGAAATAGTCTTATCAGTCTTACAATTTTTTTTTACTATTTTAATAGACTTATCCTTAAGTCTCCTTCCCTGTATCTAAGATATTGTAAACAGTCAAACATTTACAATATCTCTTACAATATCTCAGCAAGCTATGCATGGTGGGGGATACAAAAATATACTACTTCACTAATAGAAGAATACATACCTCAGTGATTATTCCTTTAGGGTTATCTACTCACGAGTTATCTCAACATAGAGTATATACATCATTTATGTAGTAAAGGATAAGTCTATTAAAATAGTAAAAAAAAATTCAAAACTTGTTCCTTCCCCTGGCTATACTTCCACATAGGAGATCAATATTCAGCCAATTCTCATACGACGATTTTCCTTCCAGGAACTCATGAATGACATCTCATCATACCATGGAATTACACTATGCCTATCATATGTGCATCATAATGCAAAATACTCAAGGACTATTATGCTGCAGTCTAAATCAGTATAGTGCTTCCTGAAAACTGCACAATAATCCACTAATACCAACTGTGGAAATAACAAAATCTATGTTTGCACGGGGGGGGTGGGTGGTGGGGGATCATGGCTGTCACAGTGGTGGCCTTCCCATGACCCCCCTTAACCACCATGTTCATCATTCACTAGAGTGACCTTAGGTCAACCTTTTATAAGGCTCCTATGAGCATTTTAACCCTAAGTGCTCTTTCTAATTGATTTTAATTTAATCCATGAACATTTAAAATGTCATTCATGGAGTTTCATTATTCTCCTAATTTGGGCCAAGGAAATGATATTCCTTATATTATCCCCCTAACTATGGCCCTTACTCTCATTAAGTCCACGTAATTGTTGTTCAACTCTAATTTTCATTTAATTACATTTTCAATGTAATTTTCATAACATAAGCAATAAAACATAAATAAATGAATAAATCAAAAATTAAATTTACTAAGCAATAAAAATACAATTATAATAATATTTAATAATTCAAATAAAAATTTAACATGCCATAACTATTCATCATGATTTAACGGTCATAGTTGATTTTTCATTTCTTTTAGGGTTTAAATCTTGATCTTTCATTTTACTTTAGATCTAATACATTTTCTTAATGTAATTTTGTCATTAGATCATTGATCCATCTCATCAAATGATTTGATCCTTCTTGATCCAATCGATCAAGAAGATCTTAAGTCATTTTTCCAACATTAAGGGCATAGAACTTAATCTATACCAAATTATCATCATCAAGTCCATCAATCCATATGATATTAACTTTATATCATTATCCTACTACATCCATAATATCCAATCCTCCTTGATCAAATTGATCTAGGAGATTTCAATTCATTTTTATGGATTTTACTACTTTTAAGGCTAGATCACTTAAGATCTGCCAATTCAATTAGATCTAACCCATTTATTTCAGTTAGTATATTATTAGATCATCATCCAAAATGGTTTGAATGGTCTGATCATCCAGATCTTGTAGATCAATGATGTTAGTACCCTTATCTACTTAAATACAGAAATTCTCATGAATTGAATTTAAATTGAATTTATAATTTTTTGGTTCAATGGGTTCTTCTCATCAAGAGGAATCCAACCCAACTTTCTGATCTCAATTTGGAGTTAAATTGAGATCATAATTTGGATTTTAAGATTTCAGCCTGTTTTGTCATGCTTGCAGTCATTATGAATGGTTTGTTGAGTATGTTTTCAATTATACATGTTTTATATCTTGATTCTACTTCTATGAGAAGTGCATTTTTAATAACCCTAATTTTCCTTGAAATTTTCAAATTCATTATTTATTCAATCTCCTTACAAAAGTTAGGGGTGTTACAATCTACCCCCCTTACAAAAAAAATTTCCTCGAAATTTCTAATTTACAACTACTCAAACATACTAGGATACAACTTTTTCATTTCCTCTTCTAATTCCTAAGTAGCTTCCTCTACCATATGATATTGCCATAATACCTTGACTAAAGGGATAGATTTGGTCCTCAATTATTGCTCTTTCCTGTCCAAGATCCAGATTGCCCTTTGTTTAAAGGTTAAGTCTGTATTCAATGCTTCTAGTATGCTTTGAAGCACATGAGTCTCATTTAAAATGTATTTTCGTAACATGGATACATGAAGTACATTGTGCACCTCTAAGAGTTGGGGTGGTAGGGCTAATTTGTAAGCCATCAAACCAACCCTTTCCAGAATTTCAAAAAGACCAATATACATTGGATTGAGTTTACCCTTACTTTTGAACCTCCTTACTCCCTCAACTGGTAAAACCTTCAAAAACACATGATCACCTTCTTCAAATTCTAAGGTTTGGCGTCTTTTATCCGCATAACTTTTTTGATGACTATGAGTGGCCAACAATCTTTTCTTTATTATTCTCACCTTGTATGTACATTGTTCCACTAGTTCTGATTTTATCAATTTTCTCTCTCCCACGTCATCCCAACAAGTTGGCGATCGACATGGTCATCCATACAATGCTTCATATGGTGCCATACTGATATTTGCATGGAAACTATTATTATACACAAACTTCAATAGTAGAAGATGTTCATCCTAACTTCCTCTCCAGTTTAGTGCATAGGCCCTTAGCATATCTTCTAAGGTTTGAATGGTCCTTTCTAACTGGCCATCAGTTTGGGAATGAAAAGATGTACTAAACTTTAGTGATGTCCCCAATGCCTATTGCACGCTCTTCCAGCTTCTAGAGGTAAACCTTTCATCTCGATCAAAGATGATGGAGAGTGGACCCCATGAAGACTGACTACTTCTCTTGTATTTACTGGGCTAAACTATAGACATATTGGTTTTGTTTGATCAAAAGGAAGTGTGCCAACTTGGTTACCCTGTCAACTATTACCCAAATCATATCATGACCTACCCGGGTCTTTCGTAACCCTATGACAAAGTCCATGGTGATATGTTCCCATTTCCATTCTGGATGTTCCAGGGTTTGTAGCAATCCAGCTGGTCTTTGATGTTCAGCCTTCACTTGCTGGCAAGTTAAGCACTTAGCCACACATTCCCTAATATCTCACTGCATACCTTCCCACTAGAAGTTTCTTTTTAAATCTTGGTACATTTTTGTTCCTCCAAGGTGCATAGAAAATTTGGATTGATGGGTTTCTTGTAGTATTGCTTTCCTCAAACTCAAGGGAACTATCAGTCTTCCTTAAAACTGAATACACTTGTCTGAAGCTTTACTAACCCCTGTCTTTTCACACATTTCTAGGATTGCTATATCCCCTTCTTGGGCCTTAAAATTTTTTCAACAAAGCTGACATTCGCCAGTACTGCTTTTGTGTGTCTGCTTAGTGCATCAGCCACCACATTAGCCTTTCCAGGATGGTATTGAATTACAAAATCATAATCCTTAAGATATTCCATCCACCTTCTTTGTCTCATATTCAGATTAGCTTGGGTGAAAATATACTTGAGGCTCTTGTGATTAGTGGATACATTGAATTTCTCCCTGTACAAGTAATGTCACTAAATTTTTATGGCAAACACTACCGCCGCAAGTTCTAGGTCATGTACCAGGTAGTTGATATCATGTTTCTTCAATTGTCGTGAAGCATAAGCAATGACCTTACCATTTTGCATCAATACAATTCCTAACCCTTTTCCTGAAGCATCACAGTGTATCTCATAATCTCCACTCCCTGATGGTAGGGCCAATATTGGTGCTATAGTTAATCTCCTCTTTAACTCTTGGAAACTCCTTTCACATTCATCAGTCCAAGTAAATTGTACTCCTTTTATAGTCAGAGAAATCAAAGGAAGAGCTATATGGGAAAATCCTTTGATAAATCTATGATAATATTCAGCTAACCCTAGGAAACTTCGTATTTCAATTACTGTCTTTGGCTGTTCCAAATTCATTACTGCTTCCACCATGGTTGAGCCCACCTCTACTCCATTCTAGGAAATTACATGCCCTAGAAAGTTGAATTTTTCCAACCAAATTCACACTTATTAAATTTTCCAAATAGTTTGTGTCTTCTAAGTGTGTTTAATACAATTCATAAATGTTCTCAATGTTCTCATATACTAGTAGAATAAATCAGTGTATCGTCGATGAATACGATTACAAATTTATCCAAAAATTCCTTGAAAATTCTATTCATCAAGTCCATAAATATAGCAAGAGCATTGGTTAATCTAAAGGCCATCACCAAAAATTCATCATGTCCGTACCGGGTTTTGAATGCGGTTTTGGGTATATCTTCACTTTTGATATGCAATTGATGATATCCTATTCTAAGGTCAATTTTGGAAAAGACCTTAGCAGATTGGAGTTGATCAAAGAGATCATCAATGCGAGCTATAGGGTATCTATTTTTGATTGCTACATTGTTCAACATCCGATAATCGATACATAACCTCATCAACCCATCTTTCTTTTTCACAAAAATCATTGGTGCTCCCCATGGTGAACTACTTGGTTAGATACACTCTTTGTCTAACAATTCCTATAGTTGATTCTTCAATTCCCTTAACTCAGCTGGGGGGGCCATCCTATAGGGTGCTTTAGAAATTGGAGTTGTACTAGGAATTACTCCGATGGTAAACTCAATTTCCCTATGGGGTGGTAAACCTCGGAGTTCTTTAGGAAACACATCTTGGAATTCCCTGACTATGTTGATTTCTTCTATCTTAGGCTGTTCAACATTCAAAGCAACTACACTTTCTAAAAATGCCTGACATCCCTTGGACACATATTTGGCAGCCTTCATAGTTGAAATGATAGATTTGTCTAAGCCATTTGGTCTTCCATGCAATACTAGCATTTCTTCTCCTAGTATGTTAAAAGTGATTTTCTTTCTACGGGAGTCCATAATTACCCAATATTTTGCTAGCCAATTCATACCTAGTATTATGTCAAAATCTACCATGTTTACTCAAAATAGGTCTATACCCATTCTTTTCCCTTGTACTTCAACAGGTACATCTTGAAGATATTCTTGTAATCTAACTATTTTTCCCACTAATGTCATCACATCTAGATAGAATCCCAAT
Organism: Warburgia ugandensis; assembly: GCA_035236585.1. Lineage (NCBI taxonomy): Eukaryota > Viridiplantae > Streptophyta > Magnoliopsida > Canellales > Canellaceae > Warburgia > Warburgia ugandensis. The sequence continues at coordinate 50,195,835 of CP141127.1, read as the reverse complement.
TTCTCCACTATCAATTGTATACTAGAAGGAAATAGACATGATATGAAAGAATGGGTAGATCCAAAATCAAACAATATTTTGGCATGGTGATTAGATACTAGCAATGTACCTTCAATCACTGCATTAGATGTTCTAGGATCTCCATCAGTAATGGCGAATACCCTTCCTTGATGATGCAGTACATTCTTAGGTTTTGCACCCCTAACTGCTAAGGGTTTGTTGTAGTTATTAGAGAAATGCCCTAACTCGCTATAATTGTAACATTTGATAGGAGGTCGTGGTTGTTGTGGTGTCAGGCAAGGACACACATTGCCTGAATGATATGCTCTGCATTTGGGGCATGATTTTCGTTTGACTTGATTTCCCTAATGGTTAGAAGGCTTAAAGTCTTTGGCAATCTCTTGCCCTTCCTGAAGGGTTTTTGATGATAATTTCCCCATCCTCCAAGTTTGGTGAATTGGTTTCTCTTATAATCCTCCTCGAATATAGAAGCCATCATGACACACTCGGTCATAGTGGTAGGTTTAGTTCCTAGCACCTTCATTCTTGGCTCTGGGTGTAACCCTTCCATAAAATGATCCACCGTATGCCTTTCAGTGTCACATATATGGCTTGCAAATCTCTTTAGTTGAATGAACTTATTTTCATAATCAACAACTGAAAGGTTTCCTTGTCGTAGATCTAGGAACTCCTCCTTTCAAACTTGCACATGGACTGGGAAATATTTTTCGTTAAAAATTCCCTTAAACTTTTCCCAAGAAATTTCTTCAGGATTAGAGAAGAAATTCCTTTATGCTAATCTCCACTAGAAAGTCATTTCTTGTTTCAATATATATGTGGCCAACTTAACCTTCAGATTCTCCGAAGTCCTCAATACATGAAGGTCTTCTCTACTTCATAGATCCATTCTTCAGCTTTCTTGGCATCACCCTTGCCATTGTGGCTGATGACCATCTTTTGGAACCTTTTCACCATCTTGTCTATCTTTTCAGGTGTCAATTGAGAGGTTTCCAACACTCCACTAGGTACAGATGAAGAATTATCCTATACTGGAGTTGGAGTATCCTATCTGGGTATAGGAGTACTGGGTCCTACGTTAGGTTGAGCATGGGCCTGAATACTTGGTGCTTCAACTAGAGTAGCCTGAGGCTGTATAAGCTAAGGAAGAAGATTTCTCAATACCCTAATCATCACCTCCTCTAGATTATTCTTAGATGATCCTTCCATAACATTCTCAGGATCACTTCGAGCTGTCTGCCTAGTTGCCCTTTTAGGTGGCATCTGCTCAAAGCCTAGATTTCTATATAAGTATTCTACTTAACCCATTTCTAATATATCCTAATTTGGATTATTCCTTTGGACATATTGGGGTTGTGAGTGACTGGATGAATGACTTTGATACCAATTGTGATGACCTTGATTTTTTTAAACATTTTGTAATACATTTTTCAAAGGTAGGGCCCATAAGGGTAAAAAAATTCTCAAACAATGCAGCGAATATTCTTTTCTTTTAAATTCATTTGTAACAAAACCCAAGTCTCACCTCAAGGTACATAATACACATAAAAATTTTGTATAAAATAAAATTTTATTGAATACTAGGAATCATCTAGTAGTTCACTCTTACACAGCCCCTGTATTACAATTACAATCCATTGTCCAAATACAATCCAAATTACAAAGTACATAACCAAATTACACAATCTTTAAGGGAAATACTCTGATCAGTCTTGTAGCTTCTAAGTCTTCAAGCTTTACTTCCTTAAGTCTCCTTCCCTGCATCTGAGATATCGTAAACATTCAAACATTTATAATATCTCAGCAAGCTATGCTTAGTAGGGGATACAAAAATATACTACTTCACTAATATAGGAATACATACCTCAATCATTATTCCATCATGGTTATCTACTGATGAGTTATCTCAACATAGAGTATATACGTTATTTATGTAGTATAGGATAAATCCATTAAAATAGTGAAAATTGCTCAAAACTTGATCCTTCCCCTAGCTAGACTTCCACATAGGAGATCAATATTTAGCCAATTCTCATATGGGGATTTTCTTTCCAGGAACTCATGTAGTCACATCTCATCATGCCATGACATTACACTATGCTTATCATATGTGCATCATAATGCAAAATACTCAAGGACTACGATATTACAGTCTAAATTTGTACAGCGCTCCCAGAAGACTGCATAATAATCCACTGATACCAACTATGGAAATAACAAAATCCATGTTCGCATGGGGGGACCATGGCTGTCACAGTGGAAGCCTTCCCATGATTGCCCGACCTGACATTTAGCCTCTCTTTGGGCATGGTATCCATCATATACATGTTAGGAAGCGGGTGGCCAAACCCTCATAACTTCCCGAGCATAGCATCCTCAATCCTAGGGCTATGTAAAACAAAATCACAAGCCACCATGCTTGTTTGTAAAATACATTGTACATATAAGATGATGTGTCTGTTTAACTAAGGCTGAAATATTTTCTATGCTCTATTCTTAGGGTTACCTTAGCCTACACATCTCATTATTTTCACCTCATTTGATTAGATCATTGGATTAGATTAGTTGAATTGGATCATGGGGTTGGATCACTTAGTTAGATCATGTGATTGGATCATTATTATGCTAAGGTACTAAGTATACTTATATCATGAAGGTCTATAATTCTAGACAAAAGATCATGCATGTATACACATGAATCTTTAATAAATTCTTGTACATTCACCTACGTCAAAGTGGTATCATGGTCTTGGTTCATACTTCTCAAGTGGTATTCACTCCACATTGCCCATCATGGTCTTGATTCATACATTTGTCAAACCATATGTATAAAGTTATTCTTCTATACAAGTATTCTTTCTTCATGTACTCTTATAAGGGATGCCCTAATTTTTCTTGAATCATGTTTGATCAAGGGTTTGGGTTCTCTATCTATATTTTTCTACAAATGCATACATAATAAAATATGACATTAGTATTCTTATTCTTTTTTATCATTCAAGATCCTATGGATCTTGTTTGATCATCCTTATCTTACTTACAATTTTTTAATTAAGATGAGCTAATTTATTAGCCTTTTATGCTCTTATTATTATTACTCAACTAGTTAATGTTTTACTGGTTGAGGATAACTTATTCCATCCCAAGTCTAAATAGCTCCTCTTATGTCAAATTGGCTGAGGCTTACTAGCTGAATGGTTGGATCTTATTGTTTTTGTTGAATTTCTTGATCTAGATATATAGAAATTTTACTGTGATCATGATCCATAGGTTTTTGAGACCTCCTGAATCCATCTATTAGTTCAGATTTTCATTTTGAAGTCATCTTGATCATGATCCAATACCATTGGCATGGATTTTACTAACTATCACAAGTAAATACAATTAAAAATATAGATGTTATGAGTTCAATAACTTTTACAAGTGACAAGGAATCTATAGACACTTTCAGATCTAAAATCAGAGCTAAATTGAGCTCTTAATTATAGAAATGAGCTTCTACCTGTGCCAAGTTAAATGATGGAATGGAAAGAGTGGAGAAAGGTGCACCTACTTGTGCCAGTCCGGTGAAGAGAGGGTCACTGGAGAAGAAGAAATCAAGATGGAGAATCCAAATTTCTTAGGGCTTTTCTAGATCTCCTCAGTCCGAACAAATCCAGTGGTTAAGATTGAAAGTTAATGGCTGGAAATGGATGGCTAATTCAAATAGGTTTTCCCAGTTGGAAACCTTCATTCATCGAGGACAACACGTCCTTGGATGCACCCCAATAACAGACATGAATTGCTTGTCAGCTGCGTCTGTGGACACTCTCCCAAGGAAAGAGAGAGAGAAAGAAGGAAAGAAGAAAAAATTGGGGATGATTGGGGAGGATTTTGGAATTGGGATTTCATGGCATGGTAGGGGACGTCATGAAGAACATTTGGAAAAATTTTGGGAAATATATGGGCTATTTATAGGGATCCTTGGAATTTTCCATGATTACATGCAATTATCACGTTCAATTCCTTTTACTATTAAATGGTCATTGGATTACCATTACCACCTCCTTCTCCACTAGCAGGTGGTAGTGGTTTGACTCATGATTACATGTTTTCTTGCTGTTGGATCCATTTGTAGGCCCCTTGTGGGCCCCACGGAGGTGTGAAAGGACCATTTTGCCCCTTTAATTCCAAAAATGGAGAAAAATAGGGTTTATTCCCATGAACTCAGAATTGAGCATACTTAGTGGAGTTGGAATTGTATTTCTCAGTACATTCCAAATTTTTATGTCTTGGGTCTCGGTTATGATTAAAATTACTATTTTACCCTTTTATTCATAAAAATTGAGAAAAATAAGTTTTTTTCATCCGAACTTAGAATTTGTCATGCTTACAATCATTTTGAATGGTTCGTTGACTATATTTTCAATTATACATGTCTTATATATTGATTCTAATCTCAACCATCAGATTATAGTGATAGTCAGATGTCCATTCTTAGTGATGTACAATGCTATTATTAACTGTAGGAATGGTTTAATGAAATTGTCACTTATCAATATGAAGGTTAAGCTTAATGTATTTAATGGTGGTGAAAAATATTTAGACCTCAATGATTCTTGTGAAGTGAATTTAATATAGTGCCCAATTCACTACATTCATTCACAATCTTCTATCTCTGTCCCACTTAAGACTTGTTTTATGCATTTTAATAGAGATTTTTAATCTAGATAAGTTTATTGAGGAGGTAAATAACCTTTTAGAGGCTACTCCAATCACTGGGTACCTCAAAATGGGGCCCTTATGTGGAACCACTCCCTCCTTCAGAGACTGTCCCCATACCCTCTACAGGGCAACCACCTTCTCTGACCCTAAAACCCTTGCCTAAAAATCTCAAATATTCATACTTAGTCCTAGATGAAACCTTACTTGTGATAATAGCATCAAACTTAGAAAAGGAATATGAAGGAAAACTTCTTAATGTTCTTAAGGAACACAAGACTACTCTAGGGTGGACTATAGTAGACATAAAAGGAATTAGTCCATCTGTATGCATGCATAGGATACACCTAGAAGAAAATGCTAAACCCTTTAGGGAAACTCAAAAATGACTAAATCCTCATATGAAAAATGTAGTCAAAGATGAAGTTCTTAAGCTTTTAGATGTTGGTGTCAACTACCCTATCTTAGACAGCAATTAGGTCATCTCTATTTAGGTTGTACCAAAGAAATCTAGGGTGATAATAGTTAAAAATGAGAAGAAGAAAAAAGTTAGCTCCCACCCACATGACTGCAGGTGGAGTTCTGCATTGATTACCAAAAATTGAACATGGTCACGAGGAAAGATCACTTTCCTCAACCTTTCATTGATGAAACCTGAACATAGTTTTAACTACATTCTAAATGGATACTCTAGTTATAACTAGATTCCTATAGCACCCTGGGATCAGGAGAATACCACCTTCACCTATCTTCTTTGAACCTTTGGTTATAGATGTACACCTTTTAGGCATTGCAATGCTGGTGTTACATTTCAAAGGTGTATGTTGAGCATCTTTCTCGATATAATAGAAAGGTTTTTAGAGGTGTTCATGAATGCCTTCTCAGTATTTGGGTCATCTTTTGATGAGTGCCTGCACCACTTGAAATTAATCCTTGCAAGGTGTTAGGAAAAGAATATAGTATTAAACTGGGAAAAGTGCCATTTTATGGTATAAAGTAAGATAGTGTTAGGCCATATAATACCACACAATGGGATAGAGGTAGATAAGGTTATAGTGGATTTATAGCCAACCTACCTCCCCTAAGGACAGTGAAAGAAATCCACTCCTTTTTGGGACGTATTGGCTTCTACAAAAGATTCATCAAAGAGTTCAACAAAATTGTAGAGCCCTTTTGTAATTTATTGAGAAAGGAGGCTACCTTTGACTTTGATAACAAGTATAAGAAATCACTTAAGTGATTAAAAGCTAAGCTAACCTCTGAACCCAATATCCAATCGCACGATTGGAGTGCATCATTCAAGATTATGTGTGACACATTAGATTATGCTATTGGAGCTTTTTTGGGCCAACACATCAATAAACTCGCTCATGTGATATACTACACCAGTAAAACACTAAATGACACTCAACTCAACTATTCAACCACTTAAAAAGAGTTGTTAGCTATAGTGTTTGATCTAGATAAGTTTAGATCTTACTTGTCAAGGTCTAAAGTTATAGCATACTTGGATCATGCAACTGTAAAGTACCTCCACTCTAAAAGGGATTCAAAAAGTATGTTGATCTATTGGATACTTCTGCTATGAGTTTGACTTAGAAATTTGAGATAAGAAAGGTTCCAAAAATGTCATAGTAGACCATTTATTTAGATTGTTGGTTGATCACATTAGCGATAATGTGCTTATAATTGAATCATTTTTGGACCAATAGTTACTACACATTTTCTACTTACCTGGGTGCACTGTTATAGTAAATTATCTTGTTATAGGAAAAAATGCTAAATCATTGGATCGCACAAGATAAGAAAAGATTTTTATTGAGGTGAAATACTTTACTTGGAATGACCCATACTTGTCCAAGTATTGTCCCAATCAGGTGATAAGGAGATGCATACCTAGTAGTGAGCATAATAAGATCATATCCTTTTATCCTGATCATGCATGTGGGGGCCATTTTAGCTTAAGAAAGATAGTTGCAAAAATTTTGCAGCATGGTTTTTATTAGCCCGCCATATTTAAGGATGCGCATGCTTACTACACAGCATGTGTAAGGTGTCACCAGTTAGGAAGTCTAGGAAGGAGATATATGATGCCCTCAAACACAATCCTAATTATAGAGCCAATCAATATTTGGAGTATAGATTTCATAGGATCCATTCTTAAGTCTTTTGGGCATCTTTGCATCTTAGTGGGAGTGGACTATGTTTCCAAGTGGGTGGAGGCTATACCATGCAAAACTAATGACCACAAGGTAGTGATATGATTCTTAAAGGAAAATACTTTTGCACAATTTGGTACTCCAAGAGCCAAAATCAGTGATGGAGGAAACACTTTTGTAATAAAGTGTTTGAGAATTTAATAAAAAAGTATGGTGTCAACCATAGGATGGCTACCCCAGACCACCGTCAGACTAGTGGACAGGTAGAGGTCTTAAATAGTGAGATCAAGTGTATCCTATAAAAGACAGTCAATCTAAGTAGGAAAAATTGGTCTATGCACCTTAATGATGCTTTGTGGGCCTATCGTATGGCCTATAAAACTCCAATAGGCATATCACCTACAACTTGATCTGTCGGCAAGCCTACCACTTACTAGTAGAGCTAGAACATAAGTCATATTAGGCTATCAAGAAGCTCAACATCAACTTAGATGCTATTGGGACCCACTATAAACTCTAACTCAATGAGGTGGAAGAATTGATGAAAGATGCATATGAATCTGCACAACTATACAAAGATCGAATAAAGGTTAGCAATGATAAACAAATTTTACAAAAATCCTTCTCTGCTAGACAAAAGGTCTTATTGTACAATTTATGATTGCATCTATTCCCAGGCAAGCTCAAACCTAGATGCACTGGACCATACATAGTACACACGGTATATCCTCATGGGGCCATTGAGATTGAAAAGGATGGTGAGAAGAAGAAAGTAAATGGTCAATGGTTAAAACCTCCTGTGGAAATGCCTAAGCAAGAAATTGAAGAGACATTTTTAGAGACACCTCATTGTCATGACCCACCTTAGATTTTCAAGGAACCCTTGTAGATCATTATCTTTGCATTCATCATTACATGGTTAAAGATATAAAAGTTAGCGTTCCCTGGGAGGCAACCTAGTTGTTTTTCAAAACCCCATCTTCTACATCTTTCCATGTTTCTTATAAGATCCTATGTTTTCAAACATTGGAGACAATGTTTCATTTAGGTTGGGGGGTATAGATGTAGACATAGGTTTTGACTTTTCCTGAGTTTTCATGAAATTTTTTCTTTTTGAGGTAGAGTTCCCTTACTGTGATGAGAATTTGGATTTTCAAAATTTAGTAAGTCTAATGTTTTCCTCTCTTAATGGGAGTGTATATGATTAATTTTGCATATTTCTCATATGTTGAAGCATTTTATGAAGGTTAATTCTACACACAACACATAGTCAAGACTGATAGAAAGGTATGACTTAGAGACCTTGAGGAAAATCAGTGGAGACTTATAACCTAGTGAGCCTTAGAAAGTATCTTCTTTCAAGAGAGTTATAAGTAATTCCATAATTTCTTTAGCGTGTATATTTTAATGTGATCCTGTTATACTTGTTTTGGTCAACTATCAAGAATAAATTGGAGTAATAGCTTTCTTTCCAAAAAGTTTATTGAATATGATAGGCTTTAGGTAACCTAGGGAATGATATAGGCCATACATGTTCAGCCCAAAGCCATAAAACCTACTCAATATATTATACCACTAGTTAGTCCCTTGAGCCTATTAACCCCACTTACCTTAACCTAGAATAAACCAGAAAAATAAATAACCATTACCCACTTTCAAAATGAGTAGATTTAGTAGAAAATTTTCAAAAAGGACAAAAAATTAAAGAAATGACAAAGACATTAGAAGCCTTTCTTTCAAAGCAGCAAAAAAAAAAAAAGTGAAAAGAAAGAAATATCAAAAATAGACGAGAAAAGTTGAAATAGAAGATTACAAAGGAAATTCACTTCAGTATAGTCACGAATCAATTGTCCAACAATAAAAAAGAAGGCCTCTACTCTATTTTGAACCTTTGAAATCCTTAGATCCTTCTTTTTTTAACTTGTCCCAAGCCTATGTTTCATCCCACTTAAAGACCTATGAATCTTAGGTGGAAAATAGCCTTAAAAGAGAATAGAAAAAGAAGGAATTAAGGTAAGAGACCCCTATTATTCTTGTTAATAACATCCACTCTTAGGGATCACTTTCCTTTGTCTCTTTAGAACTTTAAAATTTATGTGAACCATTAGCTTATTGGGTCTTGTCTCATAATGAGAGAAATATGTTGATCCTCTTATTTGAGATCTTCACTTATAAGATTATACCTAAGAAGATTTGAGATCAAAATATATTTGCAGTGGAATTTGAGCATATCTAGTTAGAAGTCAAGACTTATGTGGCTGTACACAAACATGCAGTTCGAGAAATAATAGAATAAGATGTCTTTAATGTGTGAATGATTTCTAAAATTGTCAATCCTCTCCTTTAATATGTTAAAAACTAATAGAATGCCAATGAATGAGGAATCTTTGAGATAAAATAGGGTACTCAACCCCATTGCAAACCCTCACAAGGCATAACTTGTCCACTATGGGTAACTTAGTGGTTTGAGGGCTTGTTGTATATGGTAAATGCAATTGTGAGTACCTAGGAAAGTGGCACTTTTGTATTTTGTTTGAAAAATAATGTTTTGGATATTTTTCTTAGGACTTGCAAAATGCCAGTTGCAAGGTGTGATAAGTATCTAATTTTACATAAAAAATGCTCAATTAGTTACTCATGTGCTACAACTGATAGGAGTAAATTAGAATTTTTAGACCAAAATTCATAACACATGTATTTTTGACCTAATGACTCAAGTTTTGATATTTTGTCAGTCCAGAGACTAATCCAAGGTAAGTATGTGGTTAATCATATTTTTTTACTATTTAATAAGAGGCTTTTACTTTTTACAACAAGCAAGATGGTGATCCAATGGGCAAGATTGATCAGGATAAAAATGGAAGATCAAGATAAAAAGATAGAGTTCAAGCCTAAAGATCATCAATCCAACATGAGATTGGGGTTAAAATCATGCAATAGATGAATTAAAGGATTCAAAGGTGAGCAAAGTGGACCCATGAAGAAAACCATGCATTTCTACCACCTTTGTATGGAGCCATTCAAACCACCTTAGCCATATAAGCCATGAGAGAAGGTGATAGGCTAAGGAATTCAAGCCAAACCATTCAAAATACTCAAGACAAGGGATTGAGCTATGAAGCTAGACTAAGAGAATCATCTAAGCTAGACATAAAGCCTAGCGAATGAAGCCTTCAAAGTTAGCCATCTAAGCCACGTAAGCCATGTGACATGGAAGGCTAGGGTTGGAGGAAAATCAAGAGGATTATCCACAAGATTCTAAAGGATATTTCAAATATAATTAAGGAAAATATCATAACTATAATTAAGGAAAATATCATTAGGATAAGATGGAATGTGGACCAATAGGAAGATAGTCTTCTACTTTTGATGTTTTCCCACTTTTTCCTCATTTGCCACCTCACCCTTAATATGCACTACAAATTTCAAATTCTATTCTATGGTTACACCTCCCTTAAACTCTGTCACATTGCTAAACTACCATCTGACCACCCAAACATTCTCCACATCTTAGGAAACTAACTAACCAATCAAATTTCCCCACCTTATCTTTCTTTCTTAATTTTACCATCACCTTCTTTTGTCCCATTATCTTTCTCTCTCTCTCTTACCTATCCACCTAACATTACTTTCCTCTTCTCATGAGATTCCATAATTTACTTTTATGGGGGGATGCCTTCCTCTTGGATGTATCTTAATGCAGCCTCTTTTGTTCCTCTTTTAAACCCTAGCTATCTTGACATCTTAGCCACCCAATTTCTCACTTTTCATCCCCACCATACATTCATCTTAGGTTATCATAGAAAATAGAGCAAGAAAATTATGAAAATCCATCAAACCTCAAGGGTTAGGGGCTAATTCTCAAGCAAGAGAAAGACACCTCACTCTTGCAATGAAAGGACATCTTTCCCCTTTCATATTTTCCCACACCTTTTGGCCTTCAAGGTATTTTGTATTTGGGGGTTATTCTCCTCATCAAGTGTTGCCTATCTTCCAATTAATTCCATTTTTAAGAACTAAAAATATGTAATATAACAAAAAATTAGCACAAAAAATGTACTAATAAAAGAACACTGACTAAAAGAAAGATGATAAATTAATTATATGAAAATGTGGTGGAGTTAGCTTAAGTCCCAATCCTGACCTATGTGTGTTGGAGTGGTTCTTATAATATATATGTATTCGATTTACACTAAATGCATCTCAAAGTACTATAGAAACACTCCTCAATAAATAAAAGTATGCGATAAACTAAGAAATAAAAAATGTTTACTAATAAAAGCACATTAAGCAAAATAAGATGAATAATTTATTATTAGTTTAGTTATAATTTTAAAGTCATTTATTTATAAACAACTTTAAAAGTACATACTTTAAAAGTCATTTATTTGTAAATGACTTTAAAATTACTTACCTTTAAAGTTATTTATAAATAAACAACTTTTAAAGTACATACCTTTGAAGTCAACATTTTAAAATATTTTTTGTTCAAATTATATACACCTTTTATGTGGACTTACAATATCTAACAATTAATACACAATGAAACAATTTTTTTTTTTTTTTTTTTTTTATAATCAGCATTCATTCATGCATTCTTTTTGTATGCACATATATATGTGGCTAGCTAACTTATATATCAATTCATGCATATATTATTGCTCATGACAAAAGACCTAATTAAAAATTATAAATGTTGAATTAGATAGATGTTGCAACTGACTAATATACATATTACTCCATAAACCCCAAAATATATATTATTTTCAAACCCAAGCACCTTCCTCACCATTGTCATGCACATAATCCTCATTCTCACCAAGTGTTGCTTTGATTGATGGGATTGTTTTGGTAATAGAAGGGTAATTTATTTCAGTGTCTCCTAGATCATCTTCATCATATAAATTCCTCAGATGGGATGATAAAATAGTTGACCATGTCTTGTCCCATTCATCTTGTACGTAAAATACTTGTTTTGCTTGAGATGCCAAAATAGATTGATCATTTTTATAGCCGATCCTGTTGAGGTTAACCAATGTCAATCCAAGGGCATCAGTTTTGATGCTATCTTTATTTGTTCCACCCAATCACACTTAAACACAACCACAGTTCTGAAAGTATAATCCAAGGCCCAAATCTCTCTTATAACCCTGTAATAAATTTTATTTGCCACTATTGGCCTGTTATCCTTTGAACTGGAAAAGAATGTAGCATTGGCAGCTAAGTTAACTCCACTATTCTATTGCACTCTTAAGTTATCACAGTCTTTTGTGTAAAAGCAATAACCATTGATGGCATATCCAGCATATTTTATTACTTCTGGTTGTGGTCCCATCAGCATCTAGTGTAAGGTTTCTGATATACCATTGCTTGCTACTTCTTACCTGATCTTGAATCTATGTATATTAATATATTAAGCTTAAGTAAGATTAATATATACATACATACATATATATACACACAACATAGTTATCTAATATATATTGAGTGAGAATTTACCTTCTTACACATCCAATTATTGAAAGTACGGTAATGCTCAAATAGTAGCCACTTTAGTTTCTTTGTGTAACTTGGATTCTTTGCCTTGATCACGTCCATGTGTTCACTACGTAAGTATATGCACAAAAGAAAAAAATAGAGTATCAATCATAGAAAATGTAATTAACCATCAATAATTAAATTTTACATATGCATGCATGCATAATTAACTTACTCAATGTATAGTTGGACTTCATCAACATTTCGCAACACATAAAGATTTGCCTAGTCTCGTTCTTTATAGTCAACGATTGATACACGACCACTAGATAGAGGTTCGCCAACCTTGGGATCAAATGCAACTGATTGTTTCTTTCTTTAGATTCCAATGGCAACAACTCCTGCTAAGTACTTTGTGTAAAACTCCACTGCTTCCTTTGCAATGTAACATTCAGCTATACACCTCTCTGGCCAGTAGTGATTACATACATACCCTTTTAAAATTTTCATGTACCTCTCAAACAGATGCATCCATCATAAGTAAACTGGCCCACAAAGTCTAACCTCATCAATGAGGTACACTGTTAAGTGTACCATGATGTCAAAGAAGGATGGTGGAAAGATTGTCTCAAGCTCACATAAAGTTGTCACTAAATGACCTTGAATTTCTTATAATTTTGAAACATCTACCACCTTCTTACACAAAGCATTAAAGAAGTAGTAAAATTATGTAATAGATCCCCTAATTTTGTCCGATAACATCGAACATATTGCTACTGGCAGTGGTTGTTGCATCAATGTATGGCACTTGTGTGACTTCATCCCCAACAATTTTAGCTCTTCCATGGAAACAATATTTTTAAAGTTTAAAGAGTAGCCATCTGGGACTTTGAGCTTAAACAAGGTTTCACACATTATTTTCCTCTCCTCTCTGCCCCTGTCCTCTAGGTGCAACCTTGTCTTCAAACCCATGTTCATAAGATCCATGTGAGCTGCAATTCCATCCTTTGTTTTTCTTAAGATATTTAGCAACGTACCAGTCAAGCTTTCACACACATTTTCTCAATGTGCATGACATCAAGCACATGGCATATATGCAGTGATTTCTAGTATAGTAGACGAAAGAATATTGATTTCTTCTTCCAACAACTTCTACAATTACTTTCACCTGCACGTTTACTTGATTTCTTCTTTCCCCACAAGACGTTGATGTTTTCAACCTGCTCCAATACTTGTCATCCTGTTAACATCTTTGGAGGTGTCCTAATCTCTACACACCCGTTAAATTCTCCCTTCTTAAAATATATGGGTGGTCTTTGCCCAACCATCTTTTGTGCCCAAGGAATGCCATTTTCTTACCATGTTTAACTCGTATAGCACATGTTTGATCACTGCAGATAGCACAAGCATTGTATCCCTTCACAGTGCATCCAGACAAATTACTATATGCAAGTAAATCACTTACTGTCCACAAAAGTATAGCCTTTAGGGCGAATGACTCTTTCCTATATGCATTGTATGCTTCAAAGCCTACATCCCATAATGTCTTAAGATCATCGATCAAGGGAGACAAGTACATGTTAATGTCATGTCCTACCTGCATTGGACCCAATATCAACATAGTTAGCATCATGTACTTCCTTTTCATGCATAGAGATGGTGGAAGGTTGTAACAAACTAATATACCAGGCCAACAACTATACTTGCTACTCATAAAACCATGAGGATTAATCCCATCTGCAAGTAATGCTAGCCGTAGGTTTCTAGGTTCTTCACCAAAATTGGGATACATGAAGTCTACGAGTTTCCATGCTGATAGCTTGCTCTGTCATTGGCATGCCACACCAATTTCTTTGTTGTTTCTGTTATACGAAACATTCTTTTGAACCTTGGAATAGGGGGAAGTACCATAGAACCTCGGCAGGAATGCTTGTAAATGTCTCAATTGAATTATTCTTTAACTTCCATCTTAGCTATCCACAAGTTTGGTATGTAGTTTTATCCTTATACTCCTTCATATACAATATGCAATCATTGGGATACACATGTATCTTCTCATACTTTAATCCTAGTGAAGCCATGGTTTTCTTTACCTCCCATGTAGACCTTGCCAATTTATTATCCTTTGGTAGCATCTTACCCACTACTTTCAAGACTTCTATAAAACCTTGATCTGAAAAGCCAAATCTTGATTTCACATAAATTTCTACCACTGCGGACAGCTTGGTGTAATCTTTCACTTAGGGTACAACTGCTCATCGGCTTCCTCAAATGTAGCATGAAATTGTTCAGGATCATCTTGGAAGTCATCATATGCATCTTGAAACATTGGTACAGCTGTACTATTGTCTTCAACACTTTCTACAGTGTCTTGATCATATATTCTAGGCCTTATCGAGGGATGCAGAAGTTCTTCTCCATGCTAGATCTATGGGTGATAGCTTTCATGGATTCCATTAAAGCACTAGTGTTCTCTTAACACCACTACAGTTACTTTTTTCAAGTTTTCACATTTTGAGCATGGACAATGAATGCGATTATGATCAACACCTACCCTAAGTGCAAACTCTATGAAGTTTTCTGTACCCTCCTCATATTCCTTCAATGTTCTTGTCGCAGACATCCAAGCATATTTGTCCATTATCAAATTAAATCAAACCAAATTTGCATGGAGACGTGTAAGACATGAAAAGATTAGGCTAGGCAGTTTACCAAACATTAAATATACATGAATTAGAAACATTTAAAATAACTATATATATTTCATGCATGGAAACTTTCAATTAACAACAAAATAAAAGAAAATTTTGACATACACATTCATGAATGAAATCAACTTTCAAAAGAACAATTTCTAACCAACAGCCTTGTAGAAATGATTCAAATTTGCATAAAACATATGAGACAAACATAGAGATACTAACCACCACTCAAAAATTGATATTGACCAAGAATTTGTGAATGTAATTCCAATTCACAGGTAGGATTTGGTTCAGAGTAGAGAAACAGAAGTCCAGTTTATTTTTGTGCATAGATAATAAATATAGATGTTCAATTGAAGTCATTTAATGAAAAATAACTTTAAAAGTCTATGATTTTCAAGTCATTTGAATACAAATGACTTTACATGACTTTAAAAGTATGTACTTTTAAAGTCATTTATTTCAAATGACTTTAAATGTTCATAATTTTTTTTATACCAGTTTGCATTTCACCTTGTAATAATCCCAATTTTTGTAAATTGATTTGAGAAAACAAATGAAAGTTTGAAATTTCAAAAGACTCGAGCTAGAATATTAGGTTAAAAGCAAAATCTTTTCATAGAGATAAAATCATGAGTGAAAACTTAGAAATTAAGAATGTACACAAAAAATTGAATCAAATGAAACTTATTTTGTTAAATTCTGATTTAGAATGAAAAATCTTAATTTTCTACATAAAAGGGTAAAATGATCATTTTCACCCATAACCAAGATTTAAATTTTGAATATTTGGAATGTACTCAAAAAAATAGAAGGTACTCAAAAAATCAATTTCGGTGCCATTGAGTACACTAAAATTCAAGTTTGGATAAGTAATATCCATTTTCTCCATTTTTATGAATAAAAGGACAAAATGGTCTTTTCACATGAAAGTGGGGCCCATAAAGTAGGCCAATGTTTTGGAAACAATAATAATTGAGCAATGCACTACCAGATTGTAGTGGAGGAAAAGGTGGGGGTGGAAACTCCACCCTTAAATAAAATAATAAAAAGGAAGAGGAGTTTTTTATGAAAAATTAATTTAAAATTCACAAATTTGCCTATAAATAATTATGAAAATTTCACAAAAATTTTCACAACTTCATCACAAAATCCCCTAGACACCTCTAGAAAATATCAACTTCTCCCCCAATCTCTCTCTTTTCCCCTCTTTCTCTCGCCTCTCTCTAGAATAGTACCAAGAGCCCTAAGTTCAATTAGCCACTCTGTTCTAAATCTAATTTATAAATCCCATAATCCATATTGTTCTAAATTACCTGATCTACAAAACCCAAAAAGTAATTTCATGATCCAACGGTTCAATCAACAGAAAAATACAAATCAATATTTATTTGGTGTGTTATAGCATATGGTGAGGATTTATTTATTTTGACATCAATTTGTCAATTTTGAGAAAATTAGGTCAGAGGATATCGTCCAATATTTAGTTTATGTCATTATTTATATTTTTAGTTTTACTGGATTTGATTTTCTATTAATGTTTTGAAAAATCAAGTTTTGGTGAAAAACCCTCTACATCCACATCATGGAGGGCTCAGATGTAAAATCTAAGCTATCCAATAGATTTAGAAGGGTTTAAAACCCCTAGGTATGAAATAACAGCCAATTTCGTGGAGATATGATGGCCCAATTTGAAGGAGAAAAGGGGGATGGTGATTTGTGGTCCGATCTAGATCATCTCACCATTTACAGTTCGCCAACCCATTTCCATTGGTGGTCACTGGTAAAATAGGGTGGGACAATCGGTTCTGCCAATTTCTCCTGTTTTGTCTTGTTCTAACAGTCAAATCAAATTTGGACCGTTAAAATGACTGTGAACTTCAAACTTGAATTCTAGAGTCATTTGAGCTCCAAATTATAAGTGGAAAGAAGCTATGAAAAGCTTCTAATGTCTAATTTCATATGGAATAATAAAATTTAGGAAATATTACAAAAACCTTTTGTTTAAAGAAAATAAGATTCTTACTTCCATGATCTTGAAGATCTAAGATGATCAGACCTTAAGGATCTGATCTATTTATGTTATAATAATAAGGATAAGTGAAATTAAGGGTTTAATATGACAAATCTATGATAAATTAAAAAATATACCCTTCATGGTAGAAGTAACCTAAAACTTGTAAAGAAACTTTCTTGATCAGTAAGATCAAGCATGATCAAATCCTATGGATGGGTTGGATCGAGTTAATAATGATGATATCTAGTAAGATCATTGATCAGTTATGAAAAAAACATGTGAAGATGATCTTTGAACCTATAATGAAGTAAAAACTTTAGATTTAAGGAAAGGACTTAAGATCTAATGGTTAGAATAAATTAAAAGCCTCTAATGATGTAAATTGAATAGTATGATTTCATTTAATTATTTGATTCATTTTAACTTTAATTTATGACATGATTATAGGATCCATGCTAAGATATTTCTTCATTTTGATGTAAATGATCTACATGTTATTAGATGGTTAGATTTAATCACCTTAGGTCCATGTTAGTACACATGATTCTCTTTAAATATCCTTAGGATAAGTAATATATGAATTAGGGCCATGCTAATTTAATTTGAGTATGGACTCTAGTATGATTTTCATTTAAGATGGTTATGGAATTGTGATTTAAGATCATGTTAGTTTAATTTGATTTCATTGATTAGGGATCATGATAGTAGTTACATAGTATTGCTATCCTTAGATTATTGAATTTATATTTGTTTTATGATTCATTATTGTCATATTTCTTCGAAGATTTAATTGATAATTAGTTGTGATAAAGAGCATAAAACACCAAAAATGTAACCTAATGAGAAATTAGAGTTTCATGACATAAATAAGAAGGAATGACTTGACTTGGACTTAATTAGTAAGGGCTATAGTTAGTAGGACAATATAAGGAATGTTTTACCATTTTCTTGGCCCAAATTAGGAGAATAATACACATCCATGAATAACATTTTATATGATCACGGACATTAATAAAAATCAAGTAGAGATAAATTAGGGTTTATGAGCTCATAGGAACCTTATGGAAGGTTGAGCTAAGGTCACTCCAGTGGATGTTGAATATTGTGGTTAAGGGGGTTATCTAATAGATCCTAGCTCTTCCCTCACCTTCTGGTGATGTTTGTTGAGGTCTAAACGCCTTTTCACATGAGGATTGAAGTAACGACTTTTTGAGCAGCTTGTAACTGGTAAGACTTAGTCAATTGGAAATAAGAGGAGTTGTCTAGAATTAGGAGTGATAAATTATCCTCAAACCATTAACACTAACTGGTTGAGAAATAATAATAAGAACATAAAAGGTTAGTAAATTAATTAATCCTAATAAAAATTATAAATAGGATAAGGATGATCAAACAAGAATCCAAGAGCAAATCTTGAATGATCAGAAACAATAAATGAAAAGAAAGACAAATTTAGAGTAGATTACTATTATGTGAATATACTTGTAAGAAAGATTTATTAGGTTAGAAGATCTGAACCCTTGATTATATGTGATTCAAGAAGAAAGATTCAGATCATCCTACTTAAGGATGATCAAAAGACCATGTAGTATGTACCTTTGGATAGAAATATGACATTATATATATGATTTGACAAATATATATTGATCAAGACTATGACAGACTTCAAGGAGTAAGAATACCTTATTAAGGTAGGAGGATTTTATGAATGCATCTATATGAAAGATACGTGTTGAATACATGATATTATGTATAGAAATGTTAACATGTATAATGCAAATACCTTGTGCTAAATCCTTATGCTCCAACCAAATAATGAGAAAATAGATATGAAATGGTTAAGTGTAGAGTTGAAGAAAACCCTAAATGAATAGGGAAGTAGATGATATTCCAACCTTAGATAAACAGACATATTGTCTAATACGTATTAGAAATATTTTACATATGAGCATGGAGGCTTGTGGTTTTGTTTTAAACAGGCGTATGCCTCGGGATGCTATGCTAAGGTGGTTATGATGGTTTGTGTAATGCCTCGAGCAATTTACGCTATTTTGCATCCAGTTAACACAAATGAATTGGACATTTTATGGGAAATGAACCATGTTAAATGTTTTACTTTATTAAAAATATTAAATGAAGGAATTTATAAAAAAACTTGGTACCATTAGATTCTACTCAAAAAATGGAATCGAACGCCTCAAAGAACGCTGAAAACGGAGTTCGTATGAAGAAGCTACGACCGTTTAAAGATAAGGGGCAATTTTGTAAAATGCACTTAAATGAAAAAGGACGAAAAATGCAGGGCCCCGTTTTGATAACGGCACCCCCTGTCATCTTCCTCCTCCCAATTTCTCCAGAAACGCCCCCTCTCCTGATTTTTCCAGAAAACACTAGGGGAAACGGCGGCACTGCCATTGGCAGCACCACCTTTCACCCTCTATAAAACCCCCCTCCCTCTTCCTCCAATCATCTTCTTTCCTCCTCTTTCAGCTGTTCCAAGATAGGGTTTCCAACAATGTTTTCATCGGAAAACCCATCCCCATGTTTCCTTGCGATTTCTGGCAACGGCAAGGTCCTTCAGGTCGGCCATTTCCCTTCTTTCTCTTCCCCATTTCTTCCCTGAGATCACCCAAAAACTGGGTTTTTCCCCTTCCTCAAGTTTTCCGGTGACATGGAGTTTCAGAACTGGAAAGGGGGTTTACCACCAGCGATGGGTGCTCCGTAGGCTACCCAAGGTAAGCCTCTTTCCCCTCTCTCCGTTTTCCTCCCTTCAGGCCGGATCCATGGTAGATCTAGTCATTTTTTCGGCCTAAAGATGATGGACTCGTGATGGGTTTGATGACCCATCGAAGAAGATGACCCAGGGACGCAGTGCATGATGCACGTGAGTGACGCGACCCCTGGGGCGACTGGTGCATGCGCGCCGCGTACAGGCACAGTCCCAGTTTTGATCGGGACACACGAGGGCCTCGGGAGGTGAGGTACACCGCTCTGGTCATTCTTTCGGCCTGAAGATGATGGACTCGTGATGGGTTTGATGACCCATCGAAGAAGACGACCAAGGGACGCAGTGTGTGATGCACGTGAGTGACACGACCCCTGGGGCGATTGGTGCACGCGCGCCGCATACAGGCACAGTCCCGGTTTTGACTGGGACACACGAGTGCCTCGGGAGGTGAGGTACACCGCACCTGCGCCAAAGGCGCATCCTCGCGATGCCATCCAGGATGGGTGTCATAGCACGTCGCTTGGGCATGCATGTGGCATGCAAACGCAGCCCCTGGCATGGTCTTCGGGCACGCATGATGTACGCGTGGAAGTCCTAGCCTATCAGGGCATGCGCGCGTCCCAGGAACCGTGGGCGCAGGGCTAGCATGGATGAAAGTTGGCTTTTCCGTGACGTTGTAACACTAAAAATCCAATTTTTCATGTTTAAATGATATACAGGAGCCATAAAGGTACTCTAGGACTTGTCTGCAAGAGGAACACGAGCCAAGTGATGGCAATCGAGGTAGGTGTTCTATCGCTACTAGACTTTTGAAAAGAACCCATGATGTTTTGAAGTAGGTGCTCTATCGCTACTAGACTTTTAAAAAGAGCCATGATTGTTTTGAGAATGCATGTTTTTAAGTATAAGTTATATGACTTGTTTAGCATGACTTGATTTCATAAATGAACTTAGCATGCATATGAAAAATACATTGCGCATCTATTGCCAAGAAATGTGCTACATGCATAGATTGCATGATAAGTGTAGCCTTGGCCGATGAGGGCGGGCCAGAGAGAGCCGATGTGCTTCTAGGCGGCGAGGCTTCTAAACGAGGATTATGACTTTGAATGAGATACTAGCATGAGTAGATTTTATGCATTGCATGCATGTTTTGCAATTGATTTCATAACTAGCATGATTTACGATGAATAAGTGTCATATGCCCCGTGGAGGCTATGACCGAGTGTCCCCAGGTACCTGGGGACCACACCGCGAGGAGGTTGTGGGCATAGTGGGCCCTATGTTTTTGAGGATTTACTTGCATTACATATGGCATGACATGAGGATGGTCGACCATACCATATATCCATGAGTTGGATTCAATTGAGCATCTTATGCATATCATGTATGTTTATGATATCTATGTTACTTTCAACTTGGATTATACGATTTCTCTAAGTCGTCAGTATTCTAATTCGACAATGGTTTTTTAATATCAATATTGAACATGAGTGTTCCAAACATGCACATGGTTTAAAGAACATATGTTTTAAAACATAGCATGCATTGTAAAACTAGTAGTGATAGACTCCTACTGAGTATAGTGTATACTCACCCAATCCTTAACATTTTCAAGACAACTCCATTCACGAGTAGAAGATGCCTTAGGAAATGTTAGTGCTACGAGTAAGAAAAATCAAAAGGAGACAATTATACATGTAAGTAAACACTCTACCCTTTGGACATGTATTTGTATTTATTTACAGATTGAAATTTGTGAGTCATTTGGATAGACCTGCGAAGACATTTATGATTTCTGAAATTTTCAAAAACTACTTTGGTTGTTGTGAAAGCAAATGACACTCAGGGTTTTCAAAATGAGTTTAAAACAAAAGATTTTCCATTTCATTGCATGGTTTTTATAAAATGGTTTTCAAATAGGGATGCATCCCGCCTTAGGAATTAGATATTGCATTTAAAAATGCATGGGAAAACCCAGGTCGTCACAGTTTGGCCACCTGCTCTCCAAAATTTGTTGATGATGAATTCATGCCTAAGAAAGGTAGAAAATTGGGTGGGGCAATTATGGGAAGGCCGCCACTATGACAGCCATGGTCTCCCCATACGGACATGGATTTTACATTTCCACTGAATATGGTATGAGAGGATTATTGAGCAGTTATCCGAGTGCAATGTACAGATTAGACTACATGCATGGTAGTCCTTTGATTTATTTTGTACAATAATGCATATGAGATAGGCATAGTGAGATGTCTTATATATGGCATGATAAAATTCATGGTAATTGTATATTATCAATATTCCTAGGAAAAAGGAAATTCCCAGTATAGTAACTAGTTGATATACTGATCTCTTACAATTAAAAGAGTTGATCAGCTTAGTTGGGAATGATAATTGAATATTTTCACTATTTTGATGAATTTTTTCATATACATTATGCATAAGGATGTAGATAAATGATAAAAGAAGGGTTATAGAAATGAGATTGATCCACGATCATGTATATGACAGAAATAAATAATGGGATTAATGAGTATTAGGATTATATTGTCAAATTATGTTACTTCTTTAATCCCCTACCAAGCATAGCTTACTGAGATATTGTAAATGTTTGAAGGTTTACAATATCCCATATACAGAGAAGGAGAGTTAGGAACTCAAGACTTGAAAGAATAATCAATCAAGGTATATCCATTGAAAACATGTATTTTATTTGAGAGCAGTATATATATTAAGAGTTTTTATTGTATGTGAGCTTTAAAATTTGGATTATGTAATTTGGACAAGTATTGTAATGATATTGGGTTGTATTGTGAACCACTAGATGGATCCTAAAGTTTAATTAAAGTTTATTCCTTTAATGGAATTTTATCATGTACAAAACTCTACTTATGTTATGAAGTAATGACTTGGGTTATACAAAATAAGGTCGAAAGAAAAGAATTTCCACTACTTTGTTTTGCAAAATTTTTTTACTACTAAGGGCCCTATCTTTCCAAAATGAATTACAAAATATGTTATAAAAACCTAGGTCGCCACAACACTAACATAAATACACATTGAAACTAATTTTATAGACACAATCACATATAATACATATATATAAACAAACACATCAACGAGGAAATCAAAATATTTTTTGAATACATCCAATGTTACATACTAGCTATTAGATATTGCTAAGCCAAGATCAAATAGCAAATCTACTCTTTTCATTAAAATCTGGCCTAGTATTTAGTTGACACCACTCTTTTTCTTCAAAATAGGACAAAAGTTGATGTTATAACTACCACTCTTCATCAAACCCAATTTTTGGGAGAGAACCACAAATCCATATTATTCTCCCTTTCTTCAATAGTAGGCTTGTGAGAGAAGTAGTTGTCATTTTTAGGGAAATCATACGATTTTGGAGAAATCAAGATAATCGAATAGATTCTTTAACCCTATGATATGTGGAGAGAAAACCCACATGATCAACAAAATAAAAACAAAGAAAAGTTAGTAAAAGGAAAAGAAATATTCGTGTGATTTAAAAGTTGTGGTTTACTTACAGTTTTTCCTATTACACCAATAGTCAAAATATAAAAATGGAAAGTAAAAAGGGAAAAAGAGAGACACATAAGGACTAAAGACGAAACTGTCATGTTAAAACCTGGAGAGGAAGAGGATATGGGAAAAAATGTTACTTTGACTACTATTTATAGATGATCGAAGACTTTAGAAGTCACTTAGTTATAAACAACTTTAAAACTTTATCACTTTTAAAGTCATTTACTTATAAACGACTTTAAAAGTCCATTCCTACTAAATAAAAAAATTGCTCCAAATTTATCTGATACTTTTCAAGTCACTTAATGAAACGACTCCAAAAAGTCACAAAGTTTTTAAGTCATTTATATCTAAACGACTTTAAAAGTTTACCACTTTTTAAGATGTAAACTTTTAAATTCATTTAAAAATAAATTACTTAAAAAGTTCTTTCTGCGAAAAATTTTCAGTAGCGCTAGTTTTTTAAAGTCTCTTACTTGTAAATGACTTCTTGAGTCTATCCATTTAAAGTCATTTATTTTCAAGCAACTTATAAAATATTTACAAATTTGGTAGTCAAATAAGGGACTTAATTATGCCGACTTTAAAACCCTCGTGTGTAGTAGTGAGGTGGCAGTCGAAGTTGACTATCACCCAATGCCAACACTAAATAGAAAAATAAAAATGGGAAGAAAGGAAGAAGATGAGGAGGAAGAAGAAGAGAGGAAGAAGAGAGAAGGAGAGAGTGCGAGGGAGGAAGTTCACCAAATTGGTTGGTGACACCAATAAGAAGGAGAAAATAGAGGGGAAGACAATGATCCTAGAGAAAATGGCAGCTCAAAGCTGACCATCTTGCTCAGCTTGAAGAGACAACCAAGACCCACTAGTCCATTTGTTTGATCCAGCTACATCTCACTAGCTGCTAGAGACATCAATTTTTTTGGGAGAAATTGATGGCTTAGATAAATGATCTTAAGCTATTTGTCTTCTTCAGTAAAATGAGAGGAAAAAATCCCGAAGGTGACTTCATGAGAGAAATTATGGGGCAGATTGAACAATTTGAATAGTTCATCATACTCCCCTAATGTTACAAGCAAAACCTAGTTCTCCATTCATTTATAAGAGCAGATTGACCGTTGATCATGATCAGGTCTTAGATCTGTAATAACCCCCATTTTTTTGTAAATTGATTGAGAAAAATCAATAAAGTTTGAGTTTTAGATATTTCGGGCTGAAATATTAGGGTTATTTAAAATATACTTTTTATAAAAGTATAATCAAATCATAAGACATGTAAAATTTAAATTAAACTTAGCAAACCCTTCAAAATGACTGTAAGCACGACAAATTTCGAATTCGGATGAGAAATCCTTAAATTTTTCAAAAAGGGTAAAATAGTAATTGTACCCAAAAATCAAAATATTCCAAAAATCAAAATATGAAACATCAAAATTCAGAATGTACTGAGAAATACGAATCCAACGCCACTAAGTACACTCAAATCCGAGATCATGGGAATAAAACCCAAAGTTTTATGCATAAAGGGCAAAACGGACTTTTTACACCATGTGGGGCCCACATGGGGCCCACATGGGGACCACCACGTCCCCAACAACCACTTTGATCAGCAGCCCATGTGAAACATGGGTCAACAAAGATCAGCTAGTCATGGGTTAGGTATGGGAGCATTAAAGACTTTCATGCCATTTTATATTAAAAAAATACATATTATAATCATGAAAAAAGACCCAAAATGCCTATAAATACAACCCCAAAAATCTTCCAAAAATCCTCATACAATCCCCACGAAATTATCTTCAATCCCCTTGAAAAATTAGATCTAGGATCCCTCCCAAAACCCCAAAATTTCCAAGAGCTAAATCTTTTTCCAATTTGTTTTTTTTTTTTTTTTAGATTAGAACAAGAGACCTAAATTCAATTAGGCACTCTGTTCTAGATCAAATTTCATCAATTCCACCGTCCAAAACATCCCAACACATCTATTCTACAAAACCCCCAAAGAAATTTCAAGATCCAACGGTTCAAACAACGGTATTTACGCGAAAGGTGGATTTTAGGCTATATCGTCATCAACGAGGTATTTTTTTAATTGGGCATGTAAATCAAGTTTTCTCCTCAATCAAGTAAGTGGAAATCCTTTTCCTATATTTTTAGTAATGTTTTATGTAATTTTTATTTTACTGTAATTAATTTTCATAATAAAAAGATAAAAATAAAGTAAACAACAGAACCCTTAATTAGGGATGATGGAGTGCTCAGATGAGAAATCTGACTGTACCAATCGATCCAGAAGGGTCCAAAACCCCTAGGCTAGAAGTTTCATCAAAATCAGAGACCTTTTGGGCCCTCAATTGCAAGAGGATTGATTGGACGGTCCAGAATGGACTGTCCGATCTCCAGATCAGACGACGCCCACGTGACGCACCGTCGGAACGGCAGGCGCGTCCGTGAAAAGGACGAGCGGACGCGCCCAGCGACAGCCCGGTTTGCGGGCGCGCGGACGACGGGCGTTCCGCTCGTCCCGTCCGCGTCTGTGGACGTCCCGCAGGCGCGCGTCGGGATTTCGTCCCAGCGGACGCGCCCGACGACGCCTGGTTCGTTCCGCCGGTTCGTTCCGCCTGTCGTTCCGCCCGACTAATGCGGGCCGTCCTTTCCTTGGGCCCCGGATCAAATCTAGGCCCTAGGAAGGACTGTGAACTTCCAGGATCAATTCTGGAGTCATCTGAACTCCAAATTGAGATCGGAAAGAAGCTATGGAAAGCTTGAAACCTCTATTTTCTTATAGAATAATAAAAATGACATGTTATTCAATAAAAACTTTCTGTATTTAAGAATTAAGTTTCCAATTACATAGATTTTCAAGATCTCGAGATGATCGGATCTTAGAAACATGTTTTAATAATGATCTAATACTGAAATAAAGTTATATCTATGTTTAAATTGGATATATATGAGATATATTAAGGGATCTACCCTTTATGATTGAAAAACCCAAAAAAAAAAATACAAAGGGACCCACTTGATCAATGAGATCAAGTGTGATCGAATCCTTGGGATGGAAAGAATAACTGTTTATATGATGAAATCCAAGGAAATCAGGGATGGATTATGATAAAAATAGATCAATGTGATCTTTTGACCTTAATAGAGAAAATTCTCTAAATATAACTAAAGTCCTTAATCAAAGGCAAAGATCTATGATCAAATGGTTGGATCATAAGGAAAGGTTTCTAAAAATGTAAATCTAATTAGTTTCATTTTATGTTATTACGTTATAAAGCATGCTAGTATAACATTTAGAGTTTATGTGTTCATTCTTATCATAAGGTGCTAGAGTTAATTTAAGTACCTTGCCTCATTTTCATTGAATGTTAAACTAAGTAGTTTTATGCTTTAAATTTATAATTCATTTATAGTGGAATGTTAGTAGTAGATTTACTTGTTATGTGATAAAAAGCATAAAACATCAAAAATGTATTCTAATGAGAAAGTAGAGTTTCATGACACAAATAAGAATGGAGTACTTTGGACTTAATTAGTAAGGGCTATAGTTAGTAGGACAATATAAGGATTATCAAATCCTTGGCCCAAATTAGGAAAGAATAATAAACCCCATGAATGACATTATAAATATTCATGGACTTAATTAAAATCCATTAGAAAGAGTACTTAGGGTAAACATGCTTATAGGAACCTTATGAAAGGTTGAGCTATGGTCATCCTAGTGAATGATGAACATAGTGGTTAAGGGGTTATCTAATAGAGCCTCGCTCTTCCCTACCTTCGGTGGCGTTTGTGAGGTCTAAACGCCTCCTTACATGAGGATTGAAGTAACCACTTTGTGTTCACCCATTCAACTAGTAAGCCTTAGCCAATTGGAAATAAGAGGAGCAGTCTAGATTTAGGCTTGAATAAGCTACCTTCAACCATGCACATTAACTGGTTGAATAATAATCATAAGAGCATAAAAGGTTAGTAAATTACCTAACCCTAATAAAAACAGTAAGTAAGATAAGGATGATCAAACAAGATCCATTAGATCTTGGATGATCAAGAACAATAAGAATAAGAACACTATATTGTACTTAGTATGAATGTTTAGTAGTATACTTGTTATAGTTCATTAGATTAGATAATCCAAACCCTTGATCAAAGGTGATTCAAGGAAGAAAACCAAGATCATCCTCCATAGGGATGATCCAAGAACTGAACTTAGATCAAAGAAGAACTAGATGATAGAAGATCTAGGACCTTGATCTTTATCAACATGAGTAGATTGTCAATCAAAGGATCTATGAAAGATCAAGATCAAGGAGATGAACATACAAAGACTTAGAGATAGAAAAATACTTAGATATGAATGATCTAAAGATCATTCTAAACATCAGATCTAGTGAACAATAGGATTGTTCATAATTTATATATTGACAATATGTATGGATGTACAGATTACATACATCGGCCAAGATCATGGAAGATTGGGGAAAAGAGATCAATCCTTAAAGGTAGGAGGATTTGATGAATGCATTTACATGAGATATTCATGATTGTACTCATGATCTTATGTTGACAAGAGTAATGATAATACTTGTAGTAAATCTCTTGAAAACCTTATGATCCAACCAAACACCTATAAGATGGTTAAGGACTAAACTATAAGTGAATAGGGAACTAGAAAATATTTCAGCCCTAAGTAAACAGACGTATGGTCTGATATATATGAAATCTATTTTACATACAAGCATGGAGGCTTGTGAGTTTGTTTTAATAGGCATGAGCCTAGGGGATGCTATTGCTAGAGGAGTTATGAGGGTTTGGCCACCCGCTCCTTGAAATTTGATGATATGATGATACCTTGCCCAATGAGAGGCTAAAAGTCGGGTGGTGGCAATTATGGGAAGGCCACCACTGTGAAAGTCTTGCCCCCCCATACGGGCAGTGACATAATATTTTTCCACCGTGGTATCAGTGGTGAACAGGGCAGTTATCCGAGCGCGCTAGTACGGATCGAGGCAAAGACATAGCAACCTTTCTGATTATTTTGCACTATGATGCATATGGAATAGGCATAGTGAAATGCCTTATGTTATAGCATAATGAAATGCTAGGTAATTGTATATTACCAATGTTTCCCAAGAAGGGAAATTCCCAGTATGAGATTAGTCATGTCTGAAATTCTCAAAATGAAGAGAATTGATCAGCTTAGTTGGGAATGATATTTGACTATTTTCACGAATTTAACTGGTTTACCCATGAAGGGTATGTATGTATATAGATATACATAACTTACAAAGTAAAGAGTATGTTTGAGGATAATGAGATTATGAAGTATTGGAATTACATTGTCAATTATTATGTTTCTTGAATCCCCTACCAAGCATTGCTTGCCGAGATATTGTACTTGTTGCAATATCTCGGATCCAGGAAGGAGACTTAGGAGCTGAAGACTATAGAAGACTTGAAGAGAATAATCTTCAAGGTATACCCTTGAAGACATGTATTTTTATTTGTTGAGAGTTTTATTGTATGGTGAGCTTGAGTTTTGGATTATGTAATTTGGACAAGTATTGTACTAGATTTGGTCAGATCTTGTGAACCACTGGATGGATCCTGGAGTTTAATAAAAGTATATTCCTTCAATGGAATTTTATTTTGTACACAAATTGTACTTATGTTATGTATGAAGTGGTGACTTGGGTTTTCAAAACAAGTTCTAAAGAAAAGAATTTCCGCTGCTTTGTTTTGCGAAAAAATTTTACACTCTTAAGGGCCCTGCCTTTCAAAATACTTTACAAATCATGTTTTCAAAAACCCGGGTCGTCACAAGATCAGAGGCTAAATCATCTGATCTATGATTAATCCAACCTCATTTTATAATTTGAACACTTCATAGAGATCTTTGTGGCATGTAGATCAAGATTCATATTAGAGACCTTTGACTAAGAGCATTTTTTAGGCGATCTAGCAAACCTTGATCAACAATTGTGATCAACCATGATTACAGGTATGGAATTGGATCAAATTCAACAATCCACACTGTCCAAATGATTCATTGAAATTGTTTAACCATATTTACTAACATATTTCATTGATCTAGGGTGATTAGGTTCAAATTATGGTCAAATAATTATACATAGTCCAGATTGGGCACCTTCAAGATGATCTATTGACGATTTGCTATCTAGATAGCTAGATATCATTTAGATTGACCCACACGAAGTAAGATCAAAATCCTAAATAATTAATTCCTTGATTTGATGGTAACTAGCTAAAGTTGAGTATGATTTACGTATAAACATACCTAATTAGTTGGTTAAATGAGAAATTGCTTAAAATTGACCTGATATGAGTATGATAACTCTTTAATATGTTATGATATGATTAATAAATAAAATGATAGTTATTAATGGGCTCAATTTAGCATGATTAGGGTTATTAGAAAAATAGGCAACCCCCAAGTTGAGATCCCATGGTTATGAAACATTAGATCATATAAAAATATAGCAAATTAAGAGTAGAGTCCGATTATGATTTGATGAGATGATTAGAAAACCAACTCAAACAAGGCAAATATGTCGGTGGTGTTATCATGGGTAGTCCACTATTTGTTCAAACCCCCCCCCAATGCTCTCAATAGGGAGCAACAATTAGTAGACCTAAGAGTTTGTTACCAGTATAGCATCATGATCCATATGGTTGTTTTGAATTTTCATGGAGCATTATGAGCATACTAGGATTGATATATCCTTATATACCCACAACGTGATGATGCGTGGAGGATTGGTATGATCTCATGACTTAACATACGAGTGTGTGGTACACACATAGGACCCCTATGTTAGGGTGCCCCACATTGATGATGTGCATACTTATATTGAAATATTCTTGAGTTTTAAACACTCTATGTTGATATACTTATGACTACAGATTTGAGTGTATGGGACACTCTTGAGATTCGTATGTGAGGGTGCCCTTGTTGATGACATGCATATTCATTGAGATATTCCTTGCATTTTTTATGCACTACATAGTGCATGATTTATGACACTCTTTGGACTCTTATGTGATGGTGCCTTTGTTGTTGATGTGTATATTCATGGATATATTCTTTGAGCTTTTTGTTCCTCCAGTGTGGTTTTGGCATATTCATGACCCTTAGAAGATCAATCTATTTGGTGCATTTTCAAACACAGAGGTGGCCCGAGTTGAATCAATTTGAGATTTGCATTTTGACTTACTTAAGAGATTCTGCATACTCACCCACGGAGGTGTGAAAGGACCATTTTTTCCTTTTGTGGAGAAAAATTCGTTTTATTTTCCTGAACTCAAAATTGAGCATACTTAGTGGCTTTAGAATTGTATTTCTGAGTACATTCTAAATAATGATGTCTTAGATCTCAGTTATGGGTAAAATTACCATTTTACCCTTTTATTCATAAAAATGGAGAAAATTAGGAATTTTTCATTTTAACTCATAATTGAATGTACTTGGTGTCATTTCGATCGGTTTTTCGAGTACATTCATAATTTCTAAGTTTTAAATCATGTTTTAATCTCTATAAAAAGATAATTTACAATAACCTAATATTCCAATACAGAATTTCTAAAAATTCAAACTAAATTGATTTTCTCAATCATTTTACAAAAATTGGGGTTATTATAATCTTCCCCTTATAATAATTTCATCCCCGAAATTTACATTTCAAATTACTTATGAGTTTTCATTAACTCATTCATAAGTTTGCTCATGTGGCCTTGCCACTTAAGGAAACCTCTATTTCCTTTCATTCATAGTTCATATTACCTTCTGTTTCAAAGGCAAAATCACATTTTTTGGTCATAAACACACATCTCACTAATAATGCTAATGCATTAATCACTTAAGCTGATTCTTGCTAGACTTTCCAAAAGGATTAATAACTCTTAACTGAGTTATCCTTTTGTTTCAAAATCTTCTATTTCACCTGACTAGTATACTAAATTTCTATGATGACCCGGGTTTTTGAAATATGATTTGTAAAGTATTTTGAAAGGCAGGGCCCTTAAGAGTATAAATTTTTTTCGCAAAACAAAGTAGCGGAAATTCTTTTCTTTAGAACTTGTTTTGAAAACCCAATTCACCACTTCATACATAACATAAGTACAATTTGTGTACAAAATAAAATTCCATTGAAGGAATGTACTTGTATTAAACTCCAGGATCCATCCAGTGGTTCACAATACAGCCAAATCTAGTACAATACTTGTCCAAATTACATAATCCAAAACTCAAGCTCACCATACAATAAAACTCTCAATAAAGAAAAATACATGTCTTCAAGGGTATACCTTGACGATTATTCTCTTCAAGTCTTCTATAGTCTTTAGCTCCTAACTCTCCTTCCCTGTATCTGAGATATTGCAACTAAGTATTTTTCTATCTCTAAGTCTTCGTATGTCCATCTCCTTGGTCTTGATCTTTCATAGATCCATTGATTGACAATCTACACATGTTGATAAAGATCAAGGTCCTAGATCTTCTATCATCTAGTTCTTCTTTGATCTAAGTTCAGTTATTGGATCATCCCTATGGAGGATGATCTTGGTTTTCTTCCTTGAATCATCTTTGATCAAGGGTTTGGATTATCTAATCTAATGAACTATAACGAGTATACTAATAAACATGCATACTAAGTACAATATAGTGTTCTTATTCGTATTGTTCTTGATCATTCAAGATCTAATGGATCTTGTTTGATCATCCTTATCTTACTTACTGTTTTTATTAGGGTTAGGTAATTTACTAACCTTTTATGCTCTCATTATTATTATTAAACCAGTTAATGTGCTGGTTGAAGGTAGCTTATTCAAGCCTAAATCTAGACTGCTCCTCTTATTTCCAATTGGCTATGGCTTACTAGCTGAATGGGTGAACACAAAGTGGTTACTTCAATCCTCATGTGAGGAGGCGTTTAGACCTCACAAACGTCAATGGAAGGTAGGGGAAGAGCGAGGCTCTATTAGATAACCCCCTTAACCACTATGTTCATCATTCACTAGAGTGACCATAGCTCAACCTTTCATAAGATTCCTATAAGCATGTTTACCCTAAGTACTCTTTCTAATGGATTTTAATTAAGTCCATGAATATTTATAATGTCATTCATGGGGTTTATTATTCTTTTCCTAATTTGGGCCAAGGACTTGATAATCCTTATATTGTCCTACTAACTATAGCCCTTACTAATTAAGTCCAAAGTACGCCATTCTTATTTGTGTAATGAAACTCTACTTTCTCATTATAATACATTTTTGATGTTTTATGCTCTTTATCTCATAACAAGTAAATCTACTAATAACATTTAACCATAAATGAATTATAAATTCAAAGCATAAAACTACATAATTTAACATTTAATGATAATGAGGCAAAGTACTTAAAATAATTAAATCTAGCACCTTATGATAACAATGAAATCACATATCATGCTAAAGTCTAAATGTTATACTAGCATGATTTATAACATAATCATATGTAAAATGCTATTATATAAAATGAAACTAATTACATTAACATTTTTAGAAACCTTAACTTATGATCCAACCATTTGATCTTAGATCTTTTCCTTTGATTAAGGATTTTAGTTATATTTAGGGAATTTTCTTTATTAAGGTCAAAAGATCATATTGATCTATTTTTGTCATAATCCATCCATGATTTTCTTGGATTTCATCATATCAACATTTATTCTTTCCATCCCAAGGATCTGATCACACTTGATCTCATAGATCAAGTGGGTCCCTTTGTATTTTTAGGGTTTTTCTACCATAATGGGTAGATCCCTTAATATATCTCATATATATCCAATTAAACCATATATCTCACTTTATTTCAATAGTATATCATTATTAAAACATATTTTTAAGATCTGATCATCTCAGATCTTGAAGATCTAGGTAATTGAAAACTTATTTCTTTAATACAGAAAGTTTTTACTAAATAGTATGTACATTTTATCATTTCATCAGAAAATATAGGTTTCAAGCTTTTCATAGCTTCTTTCCGATCTCAATTTGGAGTTCAGATGACTCCGGAATTGGATCTGGAAGTTCATAGTCCTTCTTAGGGCTTGGATTTGATCTGGGCCTAAGGAACGGATGGGCTAGATCTTTTGGGTGGAAAACCAAATCGGGCGTACGTGTTCGGTTCGTCGAGCGCGTTCGCTAGGATGAATGGAGGAAGCGCCCTTGAGATGTGTCCACAGACGCGGACGGGACCAGCAGAACGCTCGTCGTCCGCGCACCCGTAAAGGGGGCTGTCGCTAGGAGCGTCTGCTCGTGGATTTGACGAACACGCGGTCGTCTCGCTTGGGATGACGCCCCATGCGTAGCACATGCGCTGTTTTCGATGGTGCGTCACGTGTACGTCTTGGACGCCGTTAGATCTGGAGATCGGACAATCTATTCTAGATCATCCAATCAATCCTCTCTCAATTAAGGGCCGAAAACGTCTCTGATCTTTGTGAAAATTCTACCCTAGGGGTTTTGGACCCTTCTGGATCGATTGGTGCAGTCAAAATTTTGATATGAGCACTCTATCATCCAGAATTAAGGGTTCTAGTGTTTACTTTATTTTTACCTTTTTATTACCAAAATAAATTACAATAAACTAAAATTACATAAAAGAGTACTAAACATCTATAGAAAGTATTTCCACCTACCTGATTGGAGAAAAAACCTCGGTTATATGCCCAATTTAAAAAGAATACCTTGTTGATGAAGATATGGCCTAAGATCCACCTTTCTTGCAAATTTTCGTTGTTTGAACCGTTGGATCTTGAAATTTCTTTGGGGGTTATGTAGAATAGATATGTTGGGAAGTTTTGGATAGTGGAATTGATGAAATAAGATCTAGAACAGAGTGCCTAATTGATTTTAGGTCTCTTGTTCCAATGTAAAAAGAAAAACAAATTGAAAAGAGAGATATCTCTTGGAAATTTTGGGTTTTTGGAGAGGGATCTAGGTCTAATTTTTCAAGAAGAGTGAAGAAAATTTCATGAGAATTTTATGAGCATTTTTGGAGGATTTTTGGGGTTGTATTTATAGGCATTTTGGGTCTTCTTTTATGATTATAATATTTTATTTTTTATTATTAAATGGCACGAAAGTCTCCCATGCTCCATTTTTTTTTCCCATGCCCATTTTTCTTCCCCAAGACTAGCTAATGTTTGTTGACCCATGACTTCATGTGGGCTGCTGATAAGATTGGTTTTTGGGTCCCTTGTGGGCCTCATGTGGGCCCCACATGGTGTAAAATGACCGTTTTGCCATTTATGTACAAAATTTTGGGTTTTATTCCCATGATCTTGGATTTGAGTGTACTCAGTGGCGATGGATTCATATTTCTCAATGCATTCTAAATTTTGATGTCTCATATTTTGATTTTTGGGTAAAATTACTATTTTACCCCTTTTGTCCAAGAAATGAAGAAACTTAAAGATTTCTTATCCGAATTGAGAATTTGTCGTGCTTACAGTCATTTTGAAGGGTTTGCTAAGTTTAATTTTAATTTTACATGTCTTATGATTTGATTATACTTTTATAAAAAGTATATTCTAAATAACCCTAATATTTCAGCCCAAAATATCTGAAACTCAAACTTTATTGATTTTCTCAATCAATTACAAAAATTGGGGTTATTACAATTTCTACTCCTTATTTTCAGCAATCTTTCAATAGTTCAACTTATACAAGTTTTTAACATATCTTTTCTAATATGTATAGTCCTTAGACTCTCTACCAAAATGACATATTGATTGGATTCTATAATTTCAACTATTGTTCTTTGTAACAATCTTCTAATATTTGGGAGTAAATATCTCTTCTCGGTTCTTCCATTATCTGGAAGTACTTATCTCATTTCTATTCTAGATAATCATAGTCCTTTACTATTTCATTAGGATTTGAAAATTTCTTTTCAGATCCTAATATTAACCAATAGTTTCCTTGTAATAAGTTCTTCCTCAACTTTCATTACTATTTTTGTACTATGATTTCCTCTTTATTCATAGCACTTGATTTTCTTATTCCTCCTTTTTAAGATTATGTATTTCCTCGTGCTTCTTTCGAGCATACCTCATAACTTTTCCATATACTAACCCTTTATTTGAATTATTCTTGATAATTCATATTAAAAGAGTCTAATTGACTTTGTAGTCATCCACTCTTGAGCCTTTAAAAACTCCATAATTTACTATATATTCTTCAAGTCTCGATAAATGACCATAAATTATTTATGATTTATGTAATCAATGGCAAGATTATACTAAGAGATAAATTTCTCTAATTGTCATAGTCATTAGTATCATCTTTCATCTTTGTTGGATCAACTTCCATATCATTCTTAGAATTTATATGACCCTAACTTTGTTTTCTTAAATCAACAGGTACACTTACCAGATAGTTGACAAGTTTTGTGAGTGTTTTAACATATTCTCCAAATGGTCATGATTTTCTCATAATAATTTCATATGTCATCACCACTTATCCAATAACTCTCATTCTCATCAAACTTATAACTCAAAATTTATTTAGATATTTCACTATAAATTTTCATTTCTAGCTCCCCATTGATGATAATAGGTTGGGAATAACTCATCCATGTGGAGCAAAGGGTACTTAATATCATTTATGCATAATCTCATTGATCCTTCCTTTTTCTTTTTCTATGGAAACTTGTTAATTCCCGATGTATACTTATTACTATAATCACTCCTTTGTCTACTAATCCTTAAAATTTGTTCTTTCCACTTATTCAGATTAGTTGATGTCAATTTTCTCAACCGCTATAGATATTTTCTCATTCAATCTTACGTTAGATTGAAAATTTCCAAAATATCTTAAAATTTCTAACAACATATTTCTCCAAATTTTGGATTCATAACTCATTCATAATCATCTCATATGTCCAAAATTTACACTTAAGTTTAGTTGCCTATATTTGTTTATAGGTCTTCATTTCTCATGTTCATTTCACCATTCCTTCAAAATGTATTTTTCCTCATTATACTCCATAATTCTTTCAATATCACTAAATCTATCATAAAAATAAAATCAATATCTCTAAATTCATCATATTAATATCCCTATTCATTTATAGGTCTTTACTTTCCATTCTATCATCAATTCAAACTATAGTCCATAATTATGTCCATATTTCAATTCTATCATATAGTTGAATCAATATTCCTCTAAATTTTATCTCCTTATTTATCTTTATTAAAGCTCTTTTTATTAACCAATTTTGAATATATTTACCTATCTCCTTAAGTTCTTCTCAAGTAAGATCATCTCTATTTTGATGATTAAATCCTTTAGCTAATTGTCATAATACTACATCTATATAGTATTTGTAACTCTTACATTTATATTTATTATTATTAATTTCAAAATTTGTAATAATTCTAAGGTTTTATCTTTAGTATCTATTTCACCTTTGAAATAAGGGTTGGATTTCATCCTTCTTCATCCTTTCCATCATATTTTTCCAATTTATCATCTCTTTCTCTTTGTAATAACCCCATTTTTTGTAAATTGATTGAGAAAATCAATAAAGTTTGAGTTTTTAGAAACTCGAGGATAAAATATTAGGTAATTGGAAATTATCATTTCTATAGAGATTAAAACATGATTTAAAACTTAAAAATTATGAATGTACTTAAAAACCGATTGAAATGACACTAAGTACGTTCAATTCTGAGTTAAAATGAAAATCCCTAATTTTCTTCATTTTTAAGAATAAAAGGGTAAAATGATAATTTTACTCATAACTAAGATCAAAGACATCAATATTTGGAATGTACTTAGAAATACAATTCCAACACCACTAAGTACGCTCAATTCTGAGGTTGGGAGAGTAAAATAAAAATTTCTTCATAAAAGAGCAAAATGGTCCCTTCACACCTCGTGGGGCCTACAAACAAATCCAAATGCTAGAAAACATGCAATGAGTGGTAAAATCACTACTAGCTACTAGTGGAGAAGGAGGTGGTAGTGGATGATCCAATGTTAATTTAATATTTAAAATAATTAAAACATAATTATTACAATTAATTATGAAAAATGCAAAACACCTATAAATATCCCTCCAAAAATCATCCAAAAATGTTCATTAAAATTCCCACGAAATCATCTTACTTACCATGAAAAACCAGATCTAGATTCCTTCCAAAATTCCCAAAACTCCCAAAATATCCCTTCTTTCACTTTCTATCTCCTCTCTTTAGATTGGAACAAGAGACCTAAATTCAATTAGGCACTCTGTTCCAAATCAAAACTCACAAATCCCACCATCCATAGACCCTAGACTACCTTATCTACAAAACCCTAAATTAATTTCAAGATCCAACAATTCAAACAATGGGAAGTCACAAGACAAGTAGTTCTTGGGGCATCTTATCATCAAGAGGGTATTTTTTTAATTTGGATTGCAAAACCAAAGTTTTTCTCCAATCAAGTAGGTGGAAATTGTTTCCACACTTGTTTCATGTTATTTTACGTAATTTTTATTTTTCTAAAATTAATTTTAGTTTAAAAATAATAAAAATTAATTAAGGGTAAGAACCCTTCAATTCTGGATGATAGAGGGCTCACATGAAAAATCTAAGCCATCCAATTGATTTAGAAGGGTCCAAAACCCTTAGGGTAAAATTTTGAAGAAATTTCATTAAGTTTTGAGTCCTTAATTATAGAGTAATTGATTGCATGGTCCAAAATGGATTGTCTGATCTTCCTAATGTGATTGGATCTTGGGATGCGCTGCGATACACCGTACAAAAATGTGCCCTACAGGAGTATCTCCATGTGCTACGCGTGTGAGTTGTCCTAACGAAACAATCACATGACAGCGCAGGTCCTAGGGGAGCACGTTACTACATGTGTCTTGGTGACGGGCGTGCGATGACCGTTCCACCTAACCTGATCCGTCCAAATGATCGGATTGTCGTTTCCGATGAGCCCAAATCACATGTAGACCCTTGGAATGATTGTGAACTTCAAAGTTCAATTGTGGAGTCATCTGAGTTCCAAATTGAGATCGAAAAGAAGCTATGGAAAGATTGTGACGTCTGTTTTCTTATGAAACCATAATATTGATAAAAACATTCCATAAAATTTCTTTTTTAAGAATTAAGCTTCTAATTTTGATGATCTTCAAGAACTGAGATGATCAGACCTTAGGGATCTGATTTACTGATGATAATGTTGAAATAAAGTAATATCCATGATTTATTTAGATAGATCTAAGATAAATTGAAGGATCTACCCTTTATTGTAGAAAAGTCCTAAAAATACAATGGGACCCACTTGATCAATAAGATCAAGGATGATAAGACCCTTGGGAAGGATTGTGTGATGACCCGGGTTTTTATATGATGCAAATTTGATAAAAAGGCAAGATCTCTTATTTTATAAATATGAAATGCATGAAAATATTTTTGTTTTAGAAAACAATCTTTTGTATAAAACCTCGAGTGTCAAAACACATTTTCCAATTATCTAGCCATGGCAAAGTTTTAAATCAACATTATTCCCAAAAAAGTGTTAGTCACAACCTCAGCTATAGAGAGTAACTACAATCAAGTAACATTGAAAGATAAGGTAGGGGTTTACTTACTTGCACTTAGTCTGGGTGTCTTCTGTCACAAGCGTTCCTTGCTCTTAAGTGTTTACTTTGTGTTTGAAAAATGTTGAGGATTGGGTGAGTATATACTATACTCAGTAGGAGTCCATCACTACTAGTTTTACAATGCATGCTATATTTAAAATCATATGCTCTTTCAAGACATGTGCATGTTTGAACACTCATGCTCAATATCGATATCAAAAACCATTGTCAAATTGAAATACTAACGACTTAAAGAATCGCACAAACCAAGTCGAAAGTATCATATATATCATAACATAATGATATGCATAAGATGCTTCATTGAATCCAACTCATGGATATCTAGTATGGTATGGTCGACCAACCTCATATCATGCCATATGCAATGCAAGTAAGTCCACAAAACCATAGGGCCCAACTATGCCCACGACCTCGCCGCCGTGTGGTCCCCGGGTACCTGAGGACACAGTGTCATAGCCTCCACGCGGCGTATGACACATCGACCCAGTGCCATGACACCAGTGGTAGCCCCCTATACCACATGCAGCTCACGTAGGGACATGCCCTTTTTGGGCGTGGTACCCATTCCACCTAGTAGTGGTAGAGGCTGGGTGGCCAACCCAGACCCCTCGGCATAGCACCCACGAGCTTACTAGCCCAAATCATATAAGATCAAACAAGCGAAAAACCTCTTTTTCAAAACCTGTCCTCTTTGGGTCCCTCACAATTGCCTGGCCCTCACAACTGCCTACCTAGCATCTTTTGGGCACTACAGCGTCTTTTGGTAACCCTCAAGGACATGCAATTTTTCAAGAGATGTTCACAAATCATTCGATATATGCAATTGTTTGCAAAACATGTCTATGCATAATGTATTTGTCATATGCATGCTGAATTAGTTCATAAGCTAATCAAGTCATAAAATAAGTCATGCTAAACAAATCATATAACTTATACTTTAAAACATGCAGTCTCAAAACAATCAAGGCTCTTTTTAAAAGTCTAGTAGCGATAGAGCACCTACCTGGCTAGGCCGTGCTAATCCCCTTGTCCTCGTATGCTCCTAAAGATGGTTTGGGGAATCAAGATTAGTTTGTCCTATCTTTTATAGGTTTTAGAGTGGTTGGTCTTACTACTTAGGCATTAAGGGTTCATCCCCATGCCTATGGGTGTTCTAAGGTCCTAATTGGGCCTTGGTATCATCAGTTTTCCAAAGGTCTAGTGGCCACGCTCCACCATCCTATTCTAAGGGTTGTGACCAGCTTTGATTGGGCCTTGATTATGGATTTTATAGTTTGGGTGTGTCCGCGTTGTCGATAAGGATACAATGCCTTTCGCGGCTCCTCAATCGGAGCCCTAGATCTCAAGTTATAAGCTTTTTAGTATCACATGTACATAAAGGCCATTAAGAGGTGGAATCCCAGAACGCTAACGCGTTGCGCGTCAGCGGCATGCGCCCCAGTGGGCTCATCTATAGATGCGCTAGATTCCTGCCTGCCTTTCTCATTTGCAGGCGCGTCCATAGTTGCGCCCGCTGGTTTCTCTCGAATGCAGACAACGTGTTTCGTCCAGTGGGGAGCGTCTTGTAGGTTGGGGGACCGGGGCATCCTTGGGACACCCTAGTTCAACCCTGTCGAACCAGTGCTACCGAGGGATCATCCCTGGGTCCTTTGTGACTCTGCAGGGCCAGTTTTTGCATGAATTTTCATGTAAAAACTTAGGGAAACTTAGCCTAGGACTAATGGAAAGACGGGTTCGGAGGGATCTTGGGCATACCTAGCTCGTTGCTGGGTTTTACTCCACTTCTCTCCTCTTGGTTGCTTCTCCAAAACGGGTTTTTCCCATGTTTTTGGGCTGCCATTAGAGGTGCCCAAGAGCTCTATTTATAGAGCTATAAGAGGGTTCTGGAGGGGGCTCTCACCGCCCTTGAATGGCGGTGGAGAAACCTCCAAAATGGTGGTGATTTCTCCTCCAATCACTGCCATTCTAGAACCCTCTAGGAGGTTGAAGAAAAGGGGTGCCCGTATCAAAATGGGCCCCTGTGTTTTGCAGGCTAAATCCGTTTTTAATGAAAAGTACATTTTTGCCCCTGAACTTCAAAGGGCCATAACTTGCTCATTTTAACTCCGTTTTAGGTGATTTTGGTCTTGTTGGATTCCTTTTTCCAAGGCGCACCTAATGATACCATTTTCAGGACCAAATTTCTGGGTTTAGTCAGGGTGAATAGTGAAATGACCAAAATTCCCTTATTTCCAAAAAGTGAACTTTTCATTGCTAACTTGGGATTTAAATGTTAGAAAATTGGAGTCATTACATTCTTACCCCCTTAGGGGAATTTCACCCCCGAAATTCTACAATATATACAGCCAAAAGATCTTGGGGTACTTTTCTCGCATTTCTGACTCCGATTCCCAAGTCTCTTCTTCCATGTGCGCATTTCTCCACAAAACTTTGACTAAGTGTATGTCCTTGTTCTGCAGCTTCTTACTCTTACGATCCAGGATCTCAACTAGTCTTGTCTCTAGCTTGAGATCCTCTGTCAACTCTATGGGCACCTGGTTGATGACATAAACAGGGTTAGGCACATACCTCCTTAGCATAGATATATGGAATACATTATGCACTTCAAATAGCTGAGGGGGTAGTGCGATCCTGTAGGCCACTTTTCCCACTTTCTCCAGGATTTTGAAAGGTCCTATGTAACCCGGACTAAGCTTGCCTTTGATACCGAACTGCTTAACTCCTTTAGTGGGAGATATCTTTAGGAAAATGTGCACTCCTATGTCAAATTCTAATGGTCTCCTCCTTCGATTAGCATAGCTCTTTTGGCGGCTTTGAGCTGTGAGGAGGTGTCTTCTTATGAGTTTGACCTTCTCGAGGCATTGCTCCACCAGCTCAGACTGGAGCACCCTGGACTCTCCAACTTCACTCCAACTGGTGGGTGATCGACAAGGTCTCCCATAGAGCGCCTCATACAGAGCCATGCCAATGCTCGACTGAAAGCTGTTGTTGTATGCGAACTCTACTAGTGGTAGGTTTTCATCCCAGCTCTGCTTCCAATCGAGGGCACAGGTTCGCGACATATCTTCGTCTATCTGGATCGTGCGCTCCTATTGTCCATCAGTCTGTGGATGGAAGGCTATGCTATAGTTCAAGGAAGATCCTAAGGATTTTTGGACAGACTTCCAGAGTTGTGAAGTGAAGCGGCTATCCCTATCTGAAGTGATACTAAGGTGTATGCCATGTAAACTCACTATCTCTTTGATGTATAGCTGAGATAGGCTGTCAGTGGGTTGGGTATGGCGTATAGGAAGGAAATGGGTTGTCTTAGTCAATCTATCAACAATTACCCAGATCATGTCATGACCCTTAGAGGTCCTGAGTAACCCTATGATGAAGTCCATGGTAATATGGTCCCATTTCCATTCAGGTAACTCCAGGGGTTGTAACAATCCTGCAGGTCTTTGATGTTCAGCCTTTACTTGTTGACATGTTAGACACTTTGCCGCAAATTCCCCTATGTCTCTTTTCATACCATCCCACCAATATTGTCTCTTTAAGTCTTGATACATCTTATTTCCTCCCGGGTGTATAGTATACTTAGACCGATGAGCCCCTTTTAAGATTTCTTATTTTAACTCTTCATTAGTCGGTACCACTAATCTTCCTTGCATGTAGACATTACCATCTTCCCCTTTAGTAAACCCTGGTTTTCCTATGAAAGCTTGTATATCCGGATCTCCTTTTTGTTCTTGCTTAACCTTTTCATTAATAGCCGACTTTATTGTTAGACCTGCCATAATGATCTTGTGCTTACTTATGTCCGGTTTCCACATTATTACTTCTTATAATATCTTCCATCTCTTAGTTAATAAACTTGCACACATCCCTTGGGTTTTTCTACTTAATGCATCAGCTACCACATTAGCTTTTCCAGGGTGTTAATGAATGGAGAAGTCATAGTCTTTTAAGTATTCCATCCATCTTCTTTGTCGCATGTTTAAGTCTTGCTGGGAAAAGATATATTTAAGACTCTTATGATTTGTAAAAACTTCAAACTTTTCCCCATATAAATAATGTCTCCAAATTCGCAAGGCAAAGACTATGGCCTCTAATTCCAAGTCATGGGTAGGGTAATTGACTTCATGCTTCTTGAGTTGCGGAGAAGCATAAGCAATTACCTTCCCATGTTGCATAAGTACGCAGCCTAGTCCTTGTTGTGAGGCATCACTGTATATCTCAAATCCGCCACTTCCTGAATGTAAGGTAAGGACAGGTGCTGTAGTTAACCTTCTTTTTAGTTCCTGGAAGCTTTCCTCACATTTATCAGTCCATTCAAATCTTGTGTCTTTCCTGGTCAGCTTAGTTAGAGGTAAAGCAATTTGTGAAAAACCCTCAATGAATCTCCTATAATATCCGGCAAGTCCTAAGAAGCTTATTATTTCTGTGACTGTCTTGGGTCTTTCCCATTTCTGTACTGATTCAACCTTAGTGGGGTCGACTGCTATGCCATCTTAAGAAATAATGTGTCCTAAGAAATTAACCATTTCCAGCCAAAACTCACACTTACTGAATTTTGCATATAACTTGTGTGCTCGTAGGGTGCTTAATGTTATCCTTAAATGTTCCTTATGGTCTTCAGGAGTTTCAGAATATATTAAGATATCATCCACAAACACTATGATGAATTTATCTAAGTACTCCTTGAACACCCTATTCATGAGGTCCATAAACGCGGCTGGAGCATTAGTTAAACCAAAGGACATCACTCTGAATTCATAATGGCCGTATCGAGTCCTAAAGGCTGTCTTGGGGATGTCTTCTTCTCTAACTCAAAGTTGATGGTACCCAGATCGTAGATCAATCTTAGAGAAGACTCTGTTTGACTGAAGTTGATTGAAAAGATCATCAATTTGGGGAAGGGGGTACTTATTCTTAATGGTGACCCTATTTAGCATCCGATAGTCTACGAACAATCTCATGGAGCCATCCTTTCTCTTAACAAAAAGGACTGGAGCTCCCCATGGAGATACGCTAGGTCGTATGAACCCCTTGTTAAGTAGTTCCTGTAACTAGGTCTTCAGTTCTTTTAGTTCTGCAGGAGCCATTCGGTAAGGAGCTTTGGAAATGGGGGAAGTATCGGGTATAAGGTCAATGATAAACTCAATTTCTCTTGGTGG
Organism: Warburgia ugandensis; assembly: GCA_035236585.1. Taxonomy (NCBI): domain Eukaryota; kingdom Viridiplantae; phylum Streptophyta; class Magnoliopsida; order Canellales; family Canellaceae; genus Warburgia; species Warburgia ugandensis. The sequence continues at coordinate 50,151,657 of CP141127.1, read as the reverse complement.
AGGTAGACCTGGTAATTCCTCTGGGAATATGCTAGGAAATTCTCGGACTACCTTGACATCCTCTAGCTTTGGTTGGGGACTCTCAACAGATTCAATCTTGGCTAAGAAGAAGGGGCATCCCTAAGCAATGTGCTTAACTGCTTTCATGGCAAAAATAATGCACGCTCCAGAATAATCCTTTCTTCCTTGGAGGGTGAAAGTGTCTCCATTAGGTAGGGTAAAAGTGACACGTTTCTGGTGGCAATCAACAAAGGCTTGATGGAAGGCTGGCCAGTCCATACCTAGAATGATGTCGAAGTCATTCATATCTAAGTGAATAAGATTGGCATGTAGCAAATGGTCCTTAGTCAAAATGGGAACATCCTGGAGATAAGAATAGGTGGGAAGTGCCTGGCCTACAGGAGTCATGACTTCTAGAGTCAAGTCCAGGTCCTGTGGTATAATGTCCAAGGATGATGCAAACTCCCGGGATATGAAAGAATGAGTGGAGCCTGTATCGAATAGAACTCTAGCAGGTATATCATAGATAGAAAGAATACCTTCAACTACTGCATTTGAAGCCTGGGCTTGACTGGAAGTGAGGGCAAAGACACGTCCTTGGATTTTTGGAACTTGATCTCCCTTATGCTCTTGAACTTTCTTTTTAGAACAATCCCTAGCAAAATGTCCTGGTTCTCCACAAAGATAGCAAGTGATGTTGAAAATGGGACATGTTTTGCCTAAATGACTCCTATTACACTCAGGGCCTGTTTTCCAGTCTAGTCTTCTTCCTTTGTTTTCAAACGGTTTCTTGAAAGGTGGCCTGGGTCTGGATGACTGAAATGGTCTCTTTCCTTTATTTCTCATGGTGTTGATGTTCTTAGTTTCCTTTATTGCCTGGTTCCTTTGATAATCTTTTTCGTATAAGGAGGCCATCTCTACTGCCTTGGCTACGGTGGAAGGTTGGAAACCTAGAACTCTGCTCCTGAGTCCTGGGTTGAGTCCATCTACAAATCTTTCTGCCGCATCTTCCTCATCAGCACAAGCGCGTGGTGCAAATCTTCGGAGGCTGATGAATCTATTTTCATACTTTTGGACAGTCATATTTCCTTGTTCTAAGTCCATAAATTCCTTTTCCTTCTGTTTCCTTACGTGTTTAGGATAATATTTGTCATTAAAGACCTTTTTAAACTCTTCCCATCCTATTGTTTCTTGCTGGTCAAAATAAGTCCTTTCTGCTGTTTCCCACCAAAAGGTAGCCTCTCCTCTAAACACAAATGTGGCCATGGGTACTTTTCTTTCTTCAGCTATGTTCATGGCTTTAAATATCTTTTCAATATCAATTAACCATTTTTCAGCTGTAGATGCTTCATCTTCTCCTATAAATGAGGGAGCTAATTTTTTTAACCTTTCTAATTGAACCTCAGTCCTATATATTACTTTATCAGGGGAAGGATCTCGTGTGGTAGGAGTTTGGCTTTGACTATTCATGTATTGTCCCATATTCTGTAGGAATTACTGGAACAATTCAGCCATCCCATTGCCCAACCCAGTGGAGTCCACTGGTGGGGCTTCAGGCCTTGGAACATTGCTTCCTTTCTTCTTAGGCATCTATAATCACAAGGTAATTTACCAAACCTTAGTATGTGTTATCCTATTACCCCTTACACTTTCATGGATGAAACTTGATTATAAGTTATTCTCCTCATAACTGGGCTGTGAGTAACGTCAAACCGCGCTTTGATACCATCTGTGACAACCCGGGTTTTTATATGATGCAAATTTGATAAAAAGGCAAGATCTCTTGTTTTATAAATATGAAATGCATGAAAATCTTTTTGTTTTGGAAAACAATCTTTTGTATAAAACCCCATGTTAACACACATTTTCCAATTATCTAGCCATGGCAAAGTTTTAAATCAACATTATTCCCAAGAAAGTGTTAGTCATAGCCTTAGCTATAAAGAGTAACTACAATCAAGTAACATTGAAAGATAAGGTAGGGGTTTACTTACTTGCACTTAGTCTGGGTGTCTTCTGTCACAAGCGTTCCTTGCTCTTAAGTGTTTACTTTGTGTCTGAAAAATGTTGAGGATTGGGTGAGTATATACTATACTCAGTAGGAGTCCATCACTACTAGTTTTACAATGCATGCTATATTTAAAATCATATGCTCTTTCAAGACATGTGCATGTTTGAACACTCATGCTCAATATCGATATCAAAAACCATTGTCAAATTGAAATACTAACGACTTAAAGAATCGCACAAACCAAGTCGAATGTATCATATATATCATAACATAATGATATGCATAAGATGCTTCATTGAATCCAACTCATAGATATCTAGTATGGTATGGTCGACCAACCTCATATCATGCCATATGCAATGCAAGTAAGTCCACGAAACCATAGGACCCAACTATGCCCATGACCTCGCCGCCGTGCGGTCCCCGGGTACCTGAGGACATAATGTCATAGCCTCCACGGGGCATATGACACATCGACCCAGTGCCATGACACCAGTGGTAGCCCCCTGTACCACATGCAGTTCACGTAGGGACATGCCCTTTTTCGGTGTGGTACCCATTCCACCTAGTAGTGGTAGAGGCTGGGTGGCCAACCCAGACCCCTCGACATAGCGCCCACGAGCTTACTAGCCCAAATCATATAAGATCAAACAAGCGAAAAACCTCTTTTTCAAAACCTGTCCTCTTTGGGTCCCTCACAACTGTTTGGCCCTCATAACTGCCTACCTAGCATCTTTTAGGCACTACAGCGCCTTTTGGTAACTCTCAAGGACATGCAATTTTTCAAGAACTCAATGTTCACAAATCATGCGATATATGCAATTGTTTGCAAAACATGTCTATGCATAATGTATTTGTCATATGCATGCTGAATTCGTTCATAAGCTAATCAAGTCATAAAATAAATCATGATAAACAAATCATATAACTTATACTTTAAAACATGCAGTCTCAAAACAATCAAGGCTCTTTTTAAAAGTCTAGTAGCGATAGAGCACCTACCTGGCTAGGCCGCGCTAATCCCCTTGTCCTCGTATGCTCCTGAACATGGTTTAGGGAATCAAGGTTAGTTTGGCCTATCTTTTATAGGTTTTAGAGTGGTTGGTCTTAGTACTTAGGCATTAAGGGTTCATCCCCATGCCTATGGGTGTCCTAAGGTTCTAATTGGGCCTTGGTATCATCAGTTTTCCAAAGGTCTAGTGGCCACACTCCACCATCCTATTCTAAAGGTCATGCTCACCTTTGATTGGGCCTTGATCAGGGATTTTATAGTTTGGGTGTGATTGCGTCGTCGATACGGACACAACACCTTTCGCGGCGCCTCAATTGGATCCCTAGATCTCAAGTTATAAGCTTTTTAGTATCACATGTACATAAAGGCCTTTAAGAGGTGGAATCCCAGAAAGCTAACGCGTTGTGCGTCAGTGGCATGCGCCCCAGCGGGCGCGTTTGCAGACGCACTAGATTCCCATCCATCTTTTTCATTTGTGGGAGCGTCCATGGACGCACCTGCTGGTTTCTCTCGGATGCGGATGACGTGTTTGGTCCAGCAGGGAGCGTCTTGTTCGTTGGGGGACCGGGGCATCCTTGGGACCCCCTGGTTCGACCATGTCGAACCAGTGCGGCCTAAGGATCATCCCTGGGTCCTTTGTGACTCTCCAGGGCCCGTTTTTGCATGAATTTTCATATAAAAACTTAGGGAAACTTAGCTTAGGACTAATGGGAAGACGGGTTTGGAGGGATGTTGGGCATACCTGGCTCATTGCTAGGTTTTTCTCCATGTTTCTTCTCTTGTTTGCTTCTCCAAAATAGGTTTTTTCCAAGATTTTGGGCTGCCATTAGAGGTGCCCAAGAGCTTTATTTATAGAGCTATAAGAGGGTTCTTGAGGGGGCTCTCACTACCCTTGAATGGCGGTGGAGAAACCTCCAAAATGGTGGTGATTTCTCCTCCAATCACTGCCGTTCTAAAACCCTCTAGGAGGTTGAAGAAAGGGGGTGCCCGTATCAAAACGGGCCCCTGTGTTTTGTAGGCTAAATCCGTTTTTTAATGAAAATTACATTTTTGCCCCTGAACTTCAAAGGGCCATAACTTGCTCATTTTAACTCCGTTTTGGGTGATTTTGGTCTTGTTGGATTCCTTTTTCCGAGACACACCTAATGGTACCATTTTCAAGACCAAATTTATGGGTTCAGTGAGGGTGAATAGTGAAATGACTAAAATTCCCTTATTTCCAAAAAGTGAACTTTTCATTGCTAACTTGGGATTTAAATGTTACAAAATTGGAGTCATTATAGATTGAGTGTATGGGATTATGATAGAATCCATTGAGATCATGAATTGAATATGACAAAAACAAAGGGATATGATCTTTGGACCTTAATGGAGTAAAACCCCTAAAATTAATTAAAACCTTAATTAAAAGGAAAAGGTCTAAGATCTAATGGTTGGATCATAAGTAAAAGTTTTTAATAATCTCAATCTAATTAGTTTAATTGTATTTTATTTGATAATAGAATTGTAATTGTGTTTTATGTTGTAAGTTGAAAGCATGATAGTATGATTCTTAAATGTTAGCATGCTATGTTTTATATGTTATTAGATTGGATTATCTTAGGGCCATGTTAGTTTAACTTTGATATTTTAGCATGATTCCATTAGATTAGTAAGAGGACCAGTCTAGACTTAGGCTAAAATAAGTTATCTTCAACCAGTAAAACATTAACTAGTTGAATAATAATAATAAGAGCATAAAAGGTTAGTAAATTATCTAATCCTAATAAAATTGTAAGTAAGATAAGGAGGATCAAATAAGATCCATGAGATCTTGAATGATTAAGAATAATAAAAAGAAATAAATACTTCTTGATGATGATAAATATATATTGCTTGTAATTTAGATCGAATAGAATAGAAGATCTGAACCCTTGATAAAAAATGATTCAAGGAAGAGAATCAAGATCATCCTCCTTAGGGATGATCAAACAACTGAACTTAGATCAAAGAAAAATTAGAAGATAGAAGATATAAGCCCTTGATCTTTATCAACAAGTATAAATTGTTGAGCAAAGGATCTATGAAAGATCAAGATCAAGATCAAAGAAAAGAATACACAAAGACTTAGGATAGAAAATACATAGATATGAAAGATTAGAAGATCATTCTAACCATCAAATCTAATGATCAATAGGATAGACACTATCTGAGGAAGATAGATCATGATAGGACAAAAGGTCTAGATCTTTTATTTCAAAGGACAAGATTAGACTAAGAATATGGATAAGATTAGTCAGAGTGTATAAATATTAACATTATGTATGGATTTATGATTACATATGTCAGTTAGGATCATGGAAGGTCTGAAGAGATGGATCACTACTTGAAGGTAGGAGGATTTTATGAATGCATCTACATGGGATGTACACGTTGAATACATGATCTTATGTTGACAAGGGTAATGTTAATACTTGTATTAAATCCTCTGAAACCCTTATGATCCAACCAAATGCATATGAAGTGGTTAAGTTAGAATTGAGGAAAAGACTATAAGTGAATATGAAACAAGAAGATATTCTAGCCTTTCGTAAATATACAGATTGTCTGATACATATGAAACCTATTTTACATACAAGCATGGAGGCTAGTGGTTTTATTTTAAACAGGCATAAGCCTGGGGATGCTATGCTAGGGGAGTTATGAGGTTTTGGCCACCTGCTTCCTGAAATTTGATGATTTGATGATACCATGTCCCATGAGAGGCTAAAAGTTGGGTGGGGCAATTATGGGAAGGCCACCACTGTGACAGTCGTATCTCCCCATATGGGCAGTGGTACAATATTTTTCCATCATGGTATCAGTGGCAAATAGGGCAATTATCTGAGTGTGTTAGTATCGATAAGACCGTAGCATGGTAGTCCTTTGATTATTTTGCATTATGATGCATATGAGATAGGCATAGTCAAAATGCCTTATGTTTTGGCATGATGAAATGCCACGTAAGTGCATATTACTAGTATTTCCCAGGAAAGGCAATTTCCAGTATAGGACTAACTGAAATACTACTTTCTCATAGTGGAAAGAATTAATCAGCTTAGTTGGGAATGTTATTTGACCACTTTCATAAATTTGATGGATTTATCCATGTATAGTTTGTATGTATACTATTGATAAGAGTGGTGAGGACTTTCCTTGCAATGACTAGCTTTTCCCTAAAGTGGGAAGATCAAAACTGTGGGTGGGCTGGTTGTATGGGAAGCCAATCTGCCAAAGCTAACAATATTGTTGCATGTGGGGGCCCTTGAGCTATTACAGTGGTCTCAGAGTCAACCCCTGACCCAGTGTGTGGCTGGTTAGCGGACGTGGACGTCCATTCCCAAGTGGGAGTGAGGGGTGCACCAAGAGATGCTAAGTAGACAGTTGTGAGGCAAGTGACCTTAAGAGTTAGTGCCACATCGCTACGGGGAAAGAAACTGTGCTATTGAAAAGAGTGGTGAGGACTTTGCTTGCAATGACCAACTTTCCCCTCAATGTGGAATAATAAGACCATGTTGAGGGCTAGTTGTATGGGCAACCAGTTAACCAAATCTAACAATATCATTGCATGTGTGGGCCCTCAGGCTATTACAGTGGTATCAGAGTCGGCCCCTGACCTGGTGTGTGGGTGCTCGATGGACTTGGTTGTCCGTTCCCTAGTGGGGGTGAGGGGTGAGCCAAGAGACACTAGATAGGCAGTTGTGAGGCAAGAGACCTTAAGACTTAGTCCCACATTGCTCCGGGGAAAGAAACTAGGCTATTTATAAGAGTGGTGAGGACTTTTCTTGCAAAGGCCAATTTTTCCCTAAAGGGGGAAGAACAAAACCGTGTGGTTGGCTAGTTGTCTGGGCAGCTAGTTTCCTAAAGCGGACAATATCATTGTAAGAAATAGGGCTATTGATAAGAGCAAGGAGGAATTTTCTTGCAACAATTGATTTTTCCCTAAAGTGGGAAGAACAAAATTGTGCGATGAGCTAGCTGTATGGTAGCTAGTCTACCAAAACGAACAATATTATTGTATGTGTGGCCCCTCAAGTTATGATAGTGGTATCATAGTCGACCCCTGACCTGATGGTGGTTGGCCAACGGATGTGGACGTCCATACCCTAATGGGAGTGAGGGGTGAGCCAAGAGACGCTGGGTTGGCAATTGTGTGGCAAGAGACCTTAAGTGTTGGTCCCACATCACGAAGGGTAAAGAAGCTAGGCTATTGATAAGAGTGGGGAGGACTTTCCTTGCAATGACCAGTTTTTCGCTCAAGGAGGAAGAACAAAATAGTGTGGTGGGCTGGTTGCATGGGCCACCAGTCTGCCAAAACAAACAATATATTTGCTTGTGTGGGCCCTCGGGCTATTATAGTGGGTTCAAAGCCGACCCCTGACTCGGCGTGTGGCTGGTCGGTGAGAGAGCTAAGAGACCTTAAGAGTTAGTCCAACATCGCTATGGGCTAAGAAACTAGGTTATTGATAAGAGTGGTGCGGACTTTTCTTGCAACAACCGATTTTCCCTTAAAGGGGGAAGAACAAAGCTGTGTAGTGGGCTGATGTATGGGAAGCCAGACTGCCAAAGTAGACAATATCGTTGCATGTGTGAGCCCTCGGGCTATTGTAGTGGTATCAGAGATGACCCTGACTCGGTGTGTTGCAGGTTGGTGGATGTGGATGTCCATTACCTAGTGGGGGTAAGGGGTGAGCCATGAGACATTTGGTTGGCAGTTGTAACGTAAGAGACCTTAAGAGTTAGTCCCACATCACTAAGGGGGAAGAAACTGTGTAGTTGATAAGAGTGGTGAGGACTTTCGTTGCAACGACCAATTTTCCCCTATACTGGGAAGAACAAAACTGTGTGGTGTGCAGATGGCCAATGTGAGGCTGGTATTAGAGTCAACCCCTGGCACTGTGTGTGGTTGGCCTGCAAACATGGATGTCTGTTCCCGAGTGGGAGTGAGGGGTGAACTAAGAGACGTTGGGTAGGCAATTGTGAGGTAAGAGACCTTAAGAGTTAGTCCCACATCATTGAGGGAAAAGAAACTAGGCTATTGATAAGAGTGGTGAGGATTTTCCTTGCAACGACCAATTTTCCCCTAAAGGGGGAAGATCAAAATAGTTGTTGGGCTAGTTGTATAGGAAGTCAATCTGCCAAAGCAGACTATATTGTTGCATGTGTGGGACCTAGGCTATTACAGTGGTATAAGAGCCGACCCTTGACTCGATGTGTGGTTGGCTGGCAAACGTGGACATCCATTCTCCAATGGGGGTGAGGGTTGAGCTAAGAGACACTGGGTAGGCAGTTGTGAGGCAAGAAACCTTAAAAGTTAGTCTCACATCACTAAGGGGAAAGAAACTAACTATTCATAAGAGTGGTGAGGCCTTTCCATGCAATGATCAATTTTCCCCTATATGGGGAAGAACAAAACCGTGTGGTGGGCTGGTTGTATGGGAAGCCAGTCCACCAAAGCGGGCAATATCGTTGAATGTGTGGGCCTCAAGCTATTATTGTGGTATCAGAGTCAACCCTTGACCTGGTGTGTGGCTGGCCAGTAGACGTGGACATCCGTTCCATAGTGGGAGTGAGAGGTGAGCCAAGGGACACTTGGTAGGCAGTTGTGAGGCAAGAGACCTTAAGTGTTAGTCCCACATCACTAAGGGGAAAGAAACTAGGCTATTGATAAGAGTGGTTAGGTTGTATGGGCAGGTTGTATGGGAACCAGTTTGCCAAAGAGGACATTACTGTCACATATGTGGTCCCTCAGGCTGTTACAGTGGTATCAGTGCTGACCCCTAACTCTGTGTGTGGTTGGCCGGTAGACGTGGACGTTTGTTCCTTAGTGGGGGTGAGGGGTGAGCCAAGAGATACCGGCTGGGTAGTTGTAAAGCAAGAAAGCTTAATAGTTAGTCCCACATCACTGTAGGGAAAGAAACTTGGCTATTGATTAGAGTGGTGAGGACTTTTCTTGCAACGATCGATTTTCCCCTAAAGGGGAAAGGACAAATCTGTGAGGTTGGCTAGTTGTATGGGTAGCCAGTTTGCTAAAGTAGACAATATCATTGCATGCGTGGGCCCTCGGGCTATTATAGTGGAATCAAAGCCGACCCCTAACTTGTTGTGTGGCTAACCTAGCTAGCAGACATGGACGTCTGTTCCCTAGTGGGTGTGAGGGATGAGCTAAGAGACACTAGGTAAGCAGTTGTGAGGCAAGAGACCTTAAGAGTTAGTCCCACATCACTGAGGGGAAAGAAATTTGGCTATTGATAAGAGTGGCAAGGACTTTCCTTACAACGATTGATTTTCTCCTAAAGGGAGAAAATCAAAATCGTGGGTGGGTTGTTTGTGTGGGAAGCCAGTCTTTCAAAGCAAACAATATTGTTGCATGTGTGGGCCCTCAGGTTGTTACAGAGGTATTAGAGCCGACCCTTGACTCAATGTGTGGCTGGCCAACAGACGTGGACATCTATTCCTTGGTGGGGGTGAGCGGTGAGCAAGGGACACTAGGTAGGCAGTTGTGAGGTAAGAGACCTCAAAAGGTAGTCCCAAATCACTAAGCGAAAAGTAATTGGGCTATTGAGAAGAGTGGTGAGGACTTTCCTTCCAACGACCAGTTTTCCCCTATACGGGGAAGAACAAACCTGTGTGGAGGGCTAGTTGCATGGAAAGTCAGTGTGTCAAAGCACACAATATCATTGCATGTGTGGACCCTCGAGCTATTACAGTGGTATCAAAGTTAACCGTTGACCCAGTGTGTGGCTGGCTAGGAGACATGGACGTCCATTCCCTAGTGGGAGTGAGGGGAGATCTAAGAGACGGTAGGTAGGCGGTTGTGAGGCGAGACACCTTAAGAGTTAGTCCCACATCGGCTAGGAGAAAGAAACTGGGCTATTGAAAAGAGTGGTGAGGACTTTCCTTGCAACGACAGATTTGCCCCTAAATGCAGAATAATAAAAACGTGCATAAGGCTGGTTGTATGGGCAGCCAGTCTACCAAAGAGGATGATATCATTGCATGTGTGGGCCTTTGGGCTATTACGGTGGTATCAGAATCGACCCCTGGCCCAGTGTGTTGCTGACCTACAGATGTGGTTGTTCGTTCCCTACAGGGGGTGACAAGTGAGCCAAGAGACACTAGGTATGTAGTTGTGCAGCAAGAGACCTTAAGACTTAGTCCCACATTGATACGAGAAAAGAAACTGAGCTATTGATAAGAGTGGTGAGGACTTTCCATGCAATGGCAGAGTTTTCCCTAAAGGGGAAGAATAAAACTGTGGTGGGCTGGTTGTATGGGCAACTAGTAAGCCAAAGCAGACAAAATCATTGCATGTGTGGGCCCTCGAACTTTACAGTGGTATTAGAACCAAACCCTAACTCAATGTGTAGTTAGCCAGCAGACGTGGACGTCCGTTCCCTCGTGGGGGTGAGGGGCAAGCCAAGTGACACTTCATAGGTAGTTGTGAAGCAAGAGACCTTAGGAGTTAGTCCCAGATTGCTGCGAGGAAAGAAATTGGGCTATTGATATGAGTGGTGAGGACTTTTCTTACAATGGCTAATTTTACCCTAAAGGGGGAAGCACAAGTCCATGTGGTTGGCTGGTTGCGTGGGCAGCTAGTCTGCCGAAGTGGATAATATCATTGCATGTGCGGGCCCTCAGGCTGTTACAATGGTGTCATACCCAACCCCAAACCTAGTGTGTTGCTGCCCGGCTAACATGGATGTCCATTTTCTAGTGGGGGTGAGGGCTGAGCCAAGAGACACTGGGTAGGCAGTCGTGATGCAAGAGACCTTAGTAGTTAGTCCCGCATCACTAAGGGTAAAGAAACTGGGCTATTGATAAGAATGGTGAGGACTTTTATTGTAACAACCACTTTTCCCCTATATGAGGAAGAGCAAAACCGTGTGATGGGCTAGTTGTATGGGCAGCCAGTGTGCTAAAGCAGACATTATTTTTGCATGTATGGGCCCTCGGGCTATTATTGTGGTATCACCCAATGTGTGGTTGGCTGACAGAAGTGGAAGTCCGTTCCCTAGTGGGGGTGAGGGGTAAGCTTAAAGACACTGGGTAGGCAGTTATGAGGCAAGAGACCTTAAAAGTTAGTCTCACATCACGAAGGGGAAAGAAACTGGACTATTGATAAGAGTGGTGAGGACTTTCCTTGCACCGACCGACTTTCCCCTATACGGGGAAGAACAAATTCGTGTGGTTGGTTTGTTGTATAGGTAGCCAGTTTGCCAAAGCAGACAGTATCGCTACATGTGTGGGCCCTCAGGTTGTTATAGTAGAATCAAAGACAACACTTGCCCGGTGTTTGGTTGGTCAGTCGACGTGGACGTCTGTTCCCTAGTTGGGGTGTGGGGTGAGCCAAGAGACACAGGGTAAGCTGTTGTGTGGAAAGAGACCTTAGGAGTTAGTCTCACATCATTATGGGGAAAGAAACTAGCCTATTCATAAGAGTGGTGAGGACTTTCCTTGCAATGATCGATTTTCCCCAAAAGGGGGAAGAACAAAACCGTGCTGATGGCTGGTTGTATGGGTAGCTAGTCTGGCAAAGTGGACATTATCATTGCGTGTGTGGACCCTCAAGTTGTTATAGTGGTATCAAAGCTAACCGTAGACCCATTGTGTTGCTGCCTAGCAGACATGGATGTCTGCTCTCCAGTGTGGGTGAGGGGTGAGCCAAGAGACACTAGGTAAGCAGTTGTGAGGCAAGATACCTTAATAATTAGTCCCACATCACTAAGGGGAAAGAAACTAGGCTATTGATAAGAATGGTGAGGATTTTCATTGTAACAACCAATTTTCCCTTACATGGGGAAGAATAAAACTGTGTGGTGGGCTGGTTGTATGGGCAGCCAATCTGCCAAAGCGGCCAATATTGTTGCATGTGTGGGCCCTTAGGCTGTTACAGTGGTATCAGAGTCGACCCAAGACACAGTGTGTGGCTGCCCGGCAAACGTGGTCGTCTGTTCCCTAGTGGGTGTGAGGGGTGAACCAAGAGACATGGGGTTGGCAGTTGTGACGCAAGAGACCTTAAGAGTTAGTCCTGCTTCAGGAACGGGAAGGAAACTAGGCTATTGATAAGAATGTTGAGGACTTTCCGTGCAACGACCAATTTTCCCCTATACCGGGAAGAACAAAACTGTGTGGTGGGCTGATTGTATGGGTAGCTAGTGTGCCAAAGTAGACAATATTTTTGCATGTATGGGCCCTCGGGCTGTTTAAGTTGTGTTAGAGCCAACCTTGACTCAATGTGTGGTTGGTTGATAGATGTGGATGTCCATTCCCCAATGGGGGTGAGGGGTGAGCTTAGAGACATTGGGTAGGCAGTTGTGAGGCAAGAGACCTTAAAAGTTAGTCTCACATCACTAAGGGGAAAGAAACTGGGCTAATGATACGAGTAGTGAGGACTTTCCTTGCAACGACTGGCTTTCCCCTAAATGGGGAAGAACAAATTTGTGCGGTTGGCTGGTTGTATGGGCAGCGAGTTTGCCAAAGTAGACAATATCATTGCATGTGTAGGCCCTCGGGCTATTATAGTGGAATTAGAGATGAACCTTGACCCAGTGTGTGGCTGGCTAGTCGACTTGGACGCCCATTCACTAGTTGGGTATGGGATGAGCCAACAGATGCAAGGTAGGTTGTTGTGAGGAAAGAGACCTTAAGAGTTAGTCCCACATTGTTAAGGGGAAAGAAACTAGGCTATTCATAAGAGTGGTGAGGACTATCCTTGCAACGACCAATTTTTCCCGAAAGGGGGAAGAACAAAACTGTGCAGAGGGCTGGTTGTATGGGTAGCCAGTCTGCCAAAGTAGACAATATCATTGCATGTGTGGGCCCTCAGGCTATTATAGTCGTATCAGATCCAACCCCAGACCCGATGTGTTGCTGCCCGGTAGACGTGGATGTCCGTTCTCTAGTGGGGGTGAGGGGTTATCCAAGAGGCACTGGGTTGGCAGTTGTGAGGCAAGAGACCCTAATAGTTAGTCCCACATGACTAAGGGAAAAGAAACTAGGCCATTGATAAGAGTGGTGAGGACTTTCCTTGCAATGACTAGTTTTGTGCTATACCGGGAAGAATAAAACTGTGTGGTGGGCTGGTTGTATGGGAAACCAGTCTACCAAAGCGGCCAATATCATTGCATGTGTGGGCCCTCAGGCTACAACAGTGGTATCAGAGTCGACCCCCGACCCAGTGTGTGGCTACCCGGTAGATGTTGTCATCCATTCCCTAATGCGGGTGAGGGGTGAGCCAAGAGATGTTGGGTTGGCAGCCCTGATGCAAGAGACCTTAAGAGTTAGTCCCACATCACTAAGGGGCAAGAAATTAGGCTGTTGATAAGAATGGTGATGACTTTTCATGCAACGACCACTTTTCCCTTATACGGGGAAGAACAAAACTGTGTGGTGGGCTGGTTGTATGGGCAGCCAGTTTGACAAAGTAGACAATATCGTTGCATCTGTGGGCCCTTAGGTTGTTACAGTGGTATTAGAGCTAACCCCCGACCCGATGTGTTGCTGCTCGGTAGATGTGGATGTCCATTCTCTAGTGGGGGTGAGCCAAGAGGCATTGGGTGCGCAATTGTGAGACTAACTTTTAAGGTCTCTTGCCTCACACCAGGTGAAGGGTGAGCTTAGAGACATTGGTAGGCAGTTGTGAGGCAAGAGACCTTAAAAGTTAGTCTCACATCACTAAGTGGAAAGAAATTGGGTTACTGATAAGAGTGGTGAGGACTTTCCTTGCAACAATCGATTTTCCCCAGCACGGGGAAGAACACATTCGTGTGGTTGGCTGGTTGTATGGGCAGCCAGTTTGCCAACGTGGACAATATCGTTGCTTGTGTGGGCCCCTAGGCTATTACAGTGGAATCAGGGCCTACCCCTGACTAGGTGTGGGGCTAGTCGGTGGACGTCAACGTCTGTTCCCTAGTGGGTGTGAGGGGTGAGCTAATAGACGTTGGGTAGGTAGTTGTTCGACAAGAGACCCTAAGAGTTAGTCCCACATTTCTAAGGGGAAAGAAACTGGGCTATTGATAAGAGTAGAGAGAACTTTCCTTGCAGTGACTGATTTTCCCCTAAAGGGGGAAGATCAAAACTGTGGGTGGGCTGGTTGTGTGGGGCGCTAGTCTTTCAAAGCAGACAATATTGTTACATGTGTGGGCCCTTAAGTTGTTACAGTGGTATCAAAGCCGACCCCTCACTCGATGTGTGGTTAGCTAGCAAACGTGGACGTCTGTTCCCTAGCAGGGGTGAGGATTGAGATAAGGGACACTCAGTACAAAGTTGTGAGCTAAGAAACCTTAAAAGTTAGTCCCACATCACTGAGGGGAAAGAAACTGGGCTATTGATAAGAAAGTGGTGAGGACTTTCCATGCAATGACTGGTTTTCCCCTACACAGGGAAGAATAAAGCTGTGTGGTGGACTGGGTGTATGGGTAGCTAGTTTGCCAAAGCAGACAATATCATTGCTTGTGTGGTCTCTCGAGCTATTACAGTGGTATCAGAGTCGACCCTAGACCTTGTGTGTGGCTACCCGGCGGACGTGACTGTCAAGTCCTTAGTGATGGTGTGGTGTGAGCCAAGAGACGTTGGGTTGGCAGTTGTGATGCAAGATACCTTAAAAGTTAGTCCCACATCACTAAGGGGAAAGAAAGTGGGCTATTGATAAGTGTGGTGAGGACTTTCCTTACAATGACCAGTTTTCCCCTATACGGGGAAGAACAAAACCATGTGGTGGGTTGGTTGTATGGGCAACCAGTCTACCAAATCAAACAATATTTTTGCATGTATGAGCCCTCGGGCTGGTGCAGTGGTATCAGATTCTGCCCTTGACTCGATGTGTGGTTGGCCAGTAGATGTGGACGTCCGTTTCCAAGTGGGGGTGAGGGGGGGAGCTTAGAGACACTGGGTAGGCAATTGTGAGGCAAGAGACCTTAAAAGATAGTCTCACATCACTATGGGGAAAGAAACGAGGCTATTGATAAGAGTGGTGAGAACTTTCCTTGCAACGACCAATTTTCCCCTATACGGGGAAGAACAAAGTCTTGTGGTGGGCTGGTTACAAGCGAAGCCAGTCTGCCAAAGTGAATAGTATCATTGAATGTGTGGGCCCTTGGGTTGTTATAGTGGTATCAAAGTCAACCCCTAACCCAGTGTGTGACTACCCGGCAGTCGTGGTCATCCATTCCCTAGTGGGGGTGAGGGGTGAGCCAAGAGACGTTGGGTTCGCAGTTGTGATGCAAGAGACTTTAAGAGTTAGTCCCACATCACTAAAGGGAAAGAAAATGGGCTGTTGATAAGAATGGTGATGACTTTCCTTGCAACGACCACTTTTCCCTTATACGGGGAAGAACAAAATCGTGTGGTGGGCTAGTTGTATGGATAGCCAATTTGCCAAAGTGGACAATATTGTTGGATGTGTGGGCCCTCGAGCAGTTACAGTGGGATCAGAGCCGACCCCTGACTCAGTGTGTGGCAGGCTGGCGGACGTAGGTGTGGCTGGTGAGCTAAGAGACACTGGGCAGGTAGTTGTGAGGCAAGAGACCTAAAGACTTAGTCCCACATCGATATGGGGAAAGAAACTGGGTTATTGATAAGAGTGGTGAGGACTTTTCTTGCAACGGCCGATATTCCCCTAAAGGGGGAAGAACAAAACCGTGTGGTAAGCTGGATGTATGGGGAACCAATCTACCAAAGCAGATAATATCCTTGCATGTGTGGGCCACTGGGCTATTACAATGGTATTAGAGCTGACCGCTGACTCAGTGTGTGGTTGGCCATTAGACGTGGACGTCCGATCCCTAGTGGGCGTGAGGGTGAGCTAGGAGACACAAGGTAGGTAGTTGTCAAGCCAGAGACCTTAAGAATTAGTCTCATATCGCTGCGGGGAAATAAACTGGGCTATTGATAAGAGTGGGGTGAACTTTTCTTGCAACAACGGATTTTCTGGTAAAGGGGGAAGAACAATCCATGTGGTTGGCTAGTTGTATAGGCATCCGGTTTGCCGAAGCGGACAATATCATTGCATGTGTGGGCCCTCGGGCTGTTACCGTGGTATCAGAGTCGACCCCTAACTCTGTGTGTCACAGGCTAATAGTAGCCATGGAAGTCTGTTCCTTAGTGGGCGTGAGGGGTGAGTAGAGGGACACTAGGCAGGCAGTTTTGAGGCAAGAGACCTTAAGAATTAGTCCCACATCACTAAGGGAAAAGAAACTAGGCCATTGATAAGAGTGGTAAGGACTTTCCTTGCAGCAACTAGTTTTCCCCTAAAGGGGGAGGAACAAAACTGTGTGGTGCGCTGGTTGTATGGGCAACCTGTCTGCCAAAGCGAACAATATCATTGCTTATGTGAGCACCGGGCTATTACAGTGGGGTCAAAGCCAACCCCTGACTTGGTGTGTGGCTGGCCGGCGGACATGGATGTTAGTTCCCTAGTGGGGGTGAGGGGTGAGCCAAGAGACACTAGGTAGGTAGCTGTAAGGTAAGAGACATTAGGAGTTAGCCCCACATCACTAAGGGGAAAGAAACTAGCCTATTCGTAAGAGTGGTGAGGACTTTCCTTGCGCCGACTAGTTTTCCTCTAAAGGGGGAAGATAAAACTATTCGGTCAGCTAGTTGTATGCTCAGGCAGTTTGCCAAAGCTAATAATATCAATGCATGTGTGGGCCCTCAGTTGTTACAGTGGTATCAGAGACAACCCCTAACCCGGTGTGTTGCTGGCCGGCTGGCGTGGATGTCCGTTCCCTAGTGGGGGTGAGGGGCGAGCAAAGAGACAATGGGTAAGCAGTTGTGAGGGAAGAGACAATAACAATTTGTCCCATATCACTAAGGGGAAAGAAATTGAGCTATTAATAAGAGTGATTAGGACTTTCCTTACACCAATCGGTTTTCCCATACACAGGGAAGAATAAAGCTGTGTGGTGGGTTGGCTGTATAGACATCCAGTCTGCCAAAGTGGACAATATCATTGCATGTGTGGGCGTCGAGCTGTTACAATGGTATTAAAGTCCACCCCTGACCCAGTGCATGGCTAACCAGCGGACATGGTCGTTCATTCCCTTTGTGGGTGTGAGGGGTGAGCCAAGTGACGTTAGGTTCGAAATTGTGATGTAAGAGACCTTAAGAGTTAGTCCCACATCACTAAGGGGAAAGAAATTGGGATATTGATGAGAGTGGGGCAGACTTTCCTTGTAATGACCTAAGTGCGCAATATCATTGCAGGTGTGGGCCTTGAGGCTATTAGTGGTATCAAAGTCGACCCCTGACCTAGTGTGTAGCTGGAAGGCAGAAGTGGATGTCTGTTCCCTAGTGGGAGAGGGGTAAGCTAAGAGACGCTAGGTAGGGAGTCATGAGGTAAGAGACCTTAAGAGTTAGTCCAACATAACAAAGGGGAAAGAAACTGGGCTATTGATAAGAGTGGTGAGGACTTTCCTTGCAACGACCAATTTTCCCCTAAAGGGGGAAGATCAACTGTGGGTGGGTTGGTTCTATGGGAAGCCAATCTGCCAAAGCAGACAATATTGTTGCATGTGTGGGCCTCTGTCTATTATAGTGGTATCAGAACCGACCCTTGACTCGATGTGTGGCTAGTTGGCCAACGTGGATATCCATTCCCTAATGGGGGTGAGGGGTGAGCCAAGACACACTGGGTAGGCAGTTGTGAGGTAAGAGACCTTATGAGTTAGTCCCACAGCACTAAGGGGAAAGAAACTGGGCTATTGATAAGGGTGGTGAGGACTTTCCTTAGAATGACCATTTTTCCACTATATGAGGAAGAACAAAACATGTGGTGGGTTGCTTGTATGGTAAGCTAGTTTGCCAAAGCGGATAGAATAGTTGCATGTGTGGGCCTTCGGGCTGTTACAGTGGTATCAAAGTCCACCCCTGACCTGGTGTGTTATTGGCTAGTTGAAGTGGACGTTCGTTCCCTAGTGGGAGTGAGGGGTGAGACAAGAGACACTGCATAGGCAATTGTGAGACAAGAAACCTTATGAGTTAGTGCCACATCACAAAGGGGAAAGAAGCTGGGATATTGATAAGTGTGGTGAGGGCTTTCCTCGCAATGACTGGTTTTCCCCTAAAGAGGGAAGATCAACCGTGGGTGGGCTGGTTGTATGGGAAGCTAGTATGCCAAAGCAGACAATATTGTTGCATGTGTGGGGCCATGTGGTATTACAGTGGTATCAAAGCCGACCCCTGACCCGATGTGTGGTTGATCGACGGATGTGGATGTCCATTCCCTAGCGGGGCTGGGGGGTGCTCCAAGAGACACTGGGTAGGCAGTTGTGAGGCAAGACACCTTAAAAGTTAGTCCACAATACTAAGAGGAAAGAAACTAGATTATTGATAAGAGTGGTGAGGACTTTCCTTGCAATGACCAGTTTTCTCCAAAAGGGGGAAAATCAACTATGGGTGGGCTGGTTGTATGGGAAGTTAGTCTGTTAAAGCTGACAATATTGTTGCATGTGTGGGCCCTCATGCTATTATAGTGGCATCGGAGCCGACCCCTGACTCGATGTGCGGCTAGCTGGTGGACGTGGACATCCATTCCCTAGTGGGGGTGAGGGGTGAGCCAAGAGACATTGGGTAGCAGTTGTGAGGCAAGAGGCCTTAAGAGTTAGTCCCACATCACTAAAGGGAAAGAAACTGGGCTACTAATAAGGGTGGGGAGGACTTTCCATGCAACGACCGATTTTCCCTTCTATGGCAAAGGACAAAGCCTGTGGTGGGCTGGTTGTATGGTAAGCCAGTCTGCCAAAGCGGACAATATCATTGCATGTGTGGGCCTTCGGGTTGTTATTTTGGTATCGGAGTCCACCCCTAACCTCGTGTGTGGCTGGCCAGCATACGTGGACGTTCTTTCCCTAGTGGGAGTAAGGGGTGAGCCAAGAGATGTTGTGTCGGTAGTTGTGGGGCAAGAAACTTTAAGAGTTAGTCCCACATCACTAAGGAGAAAGAAATTAGGCTATTCATTAGAGTGGTGAGGACTTTCCTTACAATGACCAATTTTCCCCTAAAGGGGGAAGAACAAAATCGTGTGGTAGGTTGGTTGTATGGGCAGCCCATCTGCCAAAGGGGACAAAATCGTTGCATGTGTGGGCCCTCGGGTAGTTAGAGTGGGATCAGAGCCGACCCTTAACTCCGAGTGTGGCTAGCCAGTGGACGTGGACATCCGTTCTCAGGTGGGGATGAGTGGTGAGCCAAGAGACACTAAGTCGGCAAGTTTGAGGCAAGAGAACTTAAGACTTAGTCACACATTGATACAGAGAAAGAAACTGGGTGATTGATAAGTGTAGTGTGGACTTTTCTTGCAACAGCCGATTTTTCCCTAAAGGGGGTAGAACAAAGCCATGTGGGGGACTGGATGTATTGGCAGCCAGTCTGCCAAAGCAGACAATATCATTACATGTGTGGGCCCTCGGGTTGTTACAGCTATATCAAAGTTGACCCCCTGACCCGGTGTGTGGCTGGCCGGTGGGCATGGATGTCCATTGCCAAGTGGCGGTGATGGGTGAACCAAAAGATGTTAGGTAGGCAGTTATGAGGCAGGAGTGTGACGACCCGGGTTTTCTCATGCATTTTTAAATGAAAAATCCAAATTCCTAAGGTGGGATCCCTATTTGAAAAGCAATGCAGTGCAGCGGAAAAATCTTTTATTTGAAATTCAATTTGAAAACCCTGAGTGTCATTTGCTTTCACAACAACCAGGGTAGTTTTTGAAAAGCTTTACAAATCATAAGTGTTTTTCCCCATATCTATCCAGTCACAGCACATAGCCCATCTGTAAATAAATACAAATACATGTCCAAAGGGTTGAGAATTTACTTACATGTATAATTGTTTCCTTTTTGATTCACTTGCTCGTAGCACTAACATAGATGTCCTCTACACGTGGATGGAATTATCCTGAAAAATGTTAAGGATAGGGTGAGTACATACTATACTCAGTAGGAGTCCATCACTACTTGTTTTCGAATGCATGAGATGTTTAAAATCATATGCTCTTGCAAAATATGTGCGTGCCTGAACACTCAAGTTCAATATATCAAAAACCATTGTCAAATTGAAATACTAATGACTTAAAGGATCACATAATCCAAAATCGAAAGTATCATATACATATATATCATAACATTGTGATATGCATAAGATGTTTCATCGAATCCAAATCATGCATATCTAGTATGGTATGGTCGACCAACCTCATATCATGCCATATGCAATGCAAATAAGTCCACAAAACCATAGGGTCCAACTACGCCCACGACCTCCTCGCCGTGTGGTCCCGGGGTACCTGAGGACACTCGGTCATAGCCTCCACGGGGCCTATGACACGTCGACCCAGTGCCGTGACACTAGTGGTAGCCCCCTGTACCACATGCAGTCGACGTAGGGACGTTGCCCTTTTTGGGCATGGTACCCATCCACCTAATAGTGGTAGAGGCTGGAGGCCAACCCAAACCTCTCGGCATAGCGCCCACGAGCTTATCAACCCAAATCATAATCAGATCAAACAAGCGAAAACCTCTCTTTTTTCAAAACCTGTCCTCTTCGGGTCCCTCACAACTGCCTGGCACTCGGCACTCTAGCATCTTTTGGTAACCCTCAAGGACATGCAATTTTTTTTGCAAGAACTTAATGCTCATAAATCATGCAATGTATGCAATAGTTTGCAAAACATATCTATGCATAATGTATATGCAATTATTTACAAAACATGTCTATGCATAAAGCATTTACCACATGCATGCTAAATTCATTTATAAGCTAAACAAGTCATAAAATAAGTCATTTACATATACATAAAACATGTTGTCTCAAAACAATCATGGCTCTTTAAAAAATCTAATAGCGATAGAGCACCTACCTCAAAGTCTCCTGGAGTCACGTCCTTTATCGCTTAACCCATCCCCGAGTCTAATTTATATACTCCTGGGTATAAATGGATATAAGGAGTCCTAATTAATTTCAGTCTATTTAGACATTAGATCGCTAGCCCTGCCTATTGGGTCCCTGGTTCTTGCCTAATTCATTGTCAGGCTAGATCCTTTGATGTGGACCTACTATTCCATAGCTAACTCTGTAAATTGTCCTTTAATCACAGCTTTAAAGTCTTGTTGGGTCTACGTGTCCCAGTTGCCTCACGTGCGTGCATGCCTAAAGGCCTTGTTAGGACCGCATTTTTGCACGCGCACATGCATGCTCAGGTGACGCATTATGACGTGCATCATCGCACGGGCGCACCTTGTATCATGGCACGTCTCAACTCCCAGGGCACCCCGTGCACCCTGGTCAAGCCAGGACCCGTGCCCTATGTCACGCGCGCACCCGAGGGCCGCTCGTGGTACAGTGTACACACTGTTGTACGCCGGGAGCTCATCCCTAGGACCCTGTCCCAGGCGCACATGGAGCAAGGCGTCCCTGGGATGCCTGGCTCGTCGTGCAAGGTCATCTGGACCTGGCTTGGGAGTTGTGTTCGTGCCAGGCCATTTGAACGGCTTGGGAACGTCCTCCAGCCCAGAAATCCGGCTGGAAAAAAGTTAGATCCAGCATGGATCCTGGCCTGGGGGAAGTGAAACGGAGGAAAGGGAAGGAGGGGCTTACCTGGGTAGCCTGGGGACGCCCTTTTTTGGGTGGTGCGGCTCCTCCTTTCCGCCTAAAAACCCTTGGCTATTGGAAACTCGAAGAAGGGGAAAACCCCATTGCCAAGACCAGAGAGAAGAGAGGGGAATGGGGAGACAGGAATGGCTGGCCTGACTTGGGCCTAGCCATTGCCGGAAAACTCAAAGAGATGGGTTTGAGACGGGTTTCAGGTTTTACTGGAAACCCCAGTCTCAAACGACTGGAAAAAACCCGTTTTGAAGAGGGGGAAGATGAGGTTTTTATAGAGGAATGAAAGGCGGTGCCCCTCAATGGCGGTGCCGCCATTTTCCCTGGTGTATTCTAGAGAAATTATGAAAAAATGGATTTCTGGGAGGGTCTAGAGTTTGAAGACGACAGGGGGTGCCGTTATCAAAATGCCCGCTGTGTTTTTCATCCTTTTTCGTCCTTTTTCGTTTTTCTATTTTATTTTCAGAAATACCCCGATCTTTAAACGGCTGTAACTTCCTCATACAAACCCCGTTTTGGGTGATTTTTGAGGCATTGGATTCCATTTTTGAGTAGAATCTAATGGTACTAAGTTCCCTCACAAATTCCTTCATTTACTATTTTAAATAAAGTGAAATATTTAACTCAGTTTATTTCCTATAGAATGTTCAATTAGTGTAAATTGCTCGGGCATTACATTATTACCCCCTTGAAAGAATTTCATCCTCGAAATTCCATAAATTATCATCTTCAAGGTATTATGTCCCTTAGATAACTTTTGGTGAATGCATTTTCTCCTTAGGAATCAAATCTAGGCTCATCCTCAATTTATCATTTTTATTGTTCTTTCTACGAGGGCTTACGTATAAGGGCCGCTTTCGCTGCGTACTCTGATGCACACTCTTATACGTGCTAGTTTAACCATAGCGGTTTCTAGCTGTAATTCATCTATCTCGAAATCCTTAGATGCCCATACTTTTCTCATCGTGTATAGGATAGTCTCCTCGTAGGATCATGCTTCTATATTCATGTATAAATTACTCCATACTTCTTTGAGATCATATGATCTTATTTCTCCTATTTTGAATATCATAGGATAATCCCTTTCTCTTTTTATCTTTCATCTAATGATCTCTTCATCATCCATATCTCCTTCCAATGGTTGGTTATATGTCATTAGTAAGAGTCCAAAAATTTACCTTCTTTCCATTGTGTCTAACTTTGCTTCTTATCTTTTATATTTGTCCCTAAGATACTTCAATAACTGACATGGTATCATGTGCTCTACAGCCAAACCTTTGATTAACTTTGAATGACTTGATTCCTCGACCAAAATTACATTAAAAAATGAAAGCCAATTAGTAGCATCTTCCATCGAGGACCTTATTATATACTGAAAGTAAAATGTCCTAACTCTATATCCAGTTTTGTAATTATTGAATTCATTAAACGCTTTCCTCTGTGAGGATTTTATCCCAACTCATCTCAAATGTTAATGGTCGATTCATCATCATGGGTCACATGTTCTTGTCCAGAAGCCTATCTCACTATTCACATCCATTTGTCATTAGGATTTTCAATAATGTTCCCATTCATGTAAGGCAAAAAGTCTCTTATACTCGAGTACCCTTACTAGGTCATGGTTGAATCCTTTGTCATCATCATCTTTGCCCTTTCTTTGCTTGATGGTTTTCTTCGTAACCTTTCAGTCCAAAAGTTCTATACTCAATCCGGTAGGGTTAGTCCTTAGGAAATTCCTTCAATTGATTTTTAGTACTTGGTATATGCTCATAACAACTAACTATTTGTCTAAAGGCAATGTAACATCAAATCTCACCTTATAGTGTGCTAGACATCTCTCCTTTTCTCCTTCCATCCCCTATGTCAATATATTGTTCAATCTTTTACCAAGGCTTTATCGTCATCTATGCAGTCTATATTGTCAGGAGGTATCCTCATAAGTAGTGATTTTCTTAATTCCTCAAATTTTATTTTATCTTTCAAGTGCCTTCTCATACTTAGCTTATAATAGCAATAATTCTCCTTCAATAACAATTATATCAAATTGTACTGAAGTTGTTAACTTAACAAGTTTTACAATACTCAGATAAGCATAAACATTTTCTTAGACATAGAAAGACTTTATTTGATTACCTATTGATTTCTTCCCAAATATATCTATGTTATAAGCTCAGGGGTCTCCAGAGTGATCGGTACTTATCTACCTTTCTTTCCATCCAAGTCAGCAGTATTTTTCAGACCCAAAGTAATTTCTTCACCTTGTCATGGTAGCCACTAAGGTTTGAAAAATCTTTCACATTGGTTTAAATCACTTCTTATTTTTGCTCCTATCTCAGTTGTTACTATATTTATTGTACTTGTAGCTCTTCCATGATGTGGCCTAATCAACTTCATAATGTGGTCTAATCAACTGGCCTTATACCCTTAAATGACTTAGCCTAACAAGTACTCAAGTCTAAAGACTTATAACATCCTTTTGAGTATATAACTTCAACTACTAACTCATAGACACTAACATACCTGATTAATTAGGGTGGGATACCTTTATTTAGTCAACAGCACTCAATAATGGTCTTAAGATATTTGGTCTTCCAATGATAGCAAGACCTTCATCTGATCCTTGATGGGTACCCTTCTTGCTGAAGATAGATAGATGGACAAGTCACTGTCCTGGCCTAATTCCTTTTTCAATATAACTTTATTTACTCATGTAGTGGCAAGGTGAGATATCACCAAATTTTCCTTTTTATGGATTATATCCATTGGTGTTCCCCATAAGCTAATAGATCTGATAAGAATCTAATTGATATCAAACCATTTGTAGAATTTAATTTCTAGTTGGTCACCATTCTTCTTTGAAAATTTCTTTGTCACATAATCTCCTGAAATTTGATACTCTACTCAAAGTCTTAAACCCCATATGCTTTCTCTCTTTTATACTCTTTGACAATAAGATCACTAACTCACCTAGTATTATTCCTTTGCATTTGTTTCATCTACCTTCCTACAGGATTCAAGATGATAGAATTGTATGTATCTCCATAGAGTCATGATCTTCTTCTTTTGAATATTCAATATTCATTGAATACTAGTAGTTACATCTCTATCTCTTTCTCTTTTCTTCAAAATCCTCACTTTTGTCTTCCTAGATCAATGTCCCTATATGCTTTGTTGCATATAATTGATACTTCATCTATTCCTTTACTTAACAGATATGATAAACTGAATGCTTGTCTTAAGATCATTGAAATCCTCAGTCACCTATAGCCTCAATAAAATTCATACAATGTCTTAATAATGGCATTGATGTTTTGATCGTGTTATACTTCTCTTACAAGTTCATGTTAGGATCGATCTATTATCATCCTTAGTATTATCATCAAAATCTTTTGATAACTCGGTTGAATTTATTTCCCTATCTCATAATATGTCACTTGTTTGCATCTCCGGATTTGTTCCATAATACTCAAGTAGTTATTATTCAATAGCACTTCACTCTTTATAAGACTCGAATTAAGGCATCCAAAATTGAGCTAAGTCCTTCAAGATCCATACCTTTGTGACCTAGTTCGAGTCACAGTCATTTATTAATATCATCTTGCATTCTCATCCCTCTTAGATTATCATTAAAATTCTTCTCAAAGTCTGTCTTTTACATCCCTATCATACTCATATTATATCCTTGTGATAGTGTACTCATATTCTGATATTCTTTATGATGGTAAGATAGCCATCTAGGTTCTTTGATTTTCTCACCTTTGATGAGATTACTTTATTGCAGGTCAGAACTATCTACTAACAAGTTCACTAACCTCCTCATTCATCATTCTCATAATATAT
Organism: Warburgia ugandensis; assembly: GCA_035236585.1. Taxonomy (NCBI): domain Eukaryota; kingdom Viridiplantae; phylum Streptophyta; class Magnoliopsida; order Canellales; family Canellaceae; genus Warburgia; species Warburgia ugandensis. The sequence continues at coordinate 50,126,182 of CP141127.1, read as the reverse complement.
GAGTTTTTATATTTGCACCACACAACAATCCTTAATCCTTAAGTTGTCTTAGACTAGATTTTTGGATAAGGGTTGCACTATCCTCTGCTTAATTATTTGTTAAACCAAGCTGTGTCTTACCTATTTATTTAAGGTGAAATGCCTTGAGCATATGCTAATCCTCAAATAGAAGTAGACATCTTTACTACTTCTATTTATACTACTTCTTCTTGATTTTCTCTATTGTCTATGACCCTTGGACATGCTGGACTGGCTGTGAAAGGATAAAACCTGGGCTCTGATACGAACTGTGACGACCCGGGTTTTCTCATGCATTTTTAAATGAAAATTCTAAATTCCTAAGGCGGGATCCCTATTTGGAAAACAATGCAGTGCAGCGGAAAAATCTTTTATTTGAAATTCAATTTGAAAACCCTGAGTGTCATTTGCTTTCACAACAACCAAGGTAGTTTTTGAAAAGCTTTACAAATCATAAGTGTTTTTCCCCATATCTATCCAGTCACAGCACACAGCCCATCTGTAAATAAATACAAATACATGTCCAAAGGGTTGAGAATTTACTTACATGTATAATTGTTTCCTTTTTGATTCACTTGCTCGTAGCACTAACATAGATGTCCTCTACTCGTGGATGGAATTATCCTGAAAAATGTTAAGGATAGGGTGAGTATATACTATACTCAGTAGGAGTCCATCACTACTAGTTTTATAATGCATAAGATGTTTAAAATCATATGCTCTTTCAAAATATGTGCATGTCTGAACACTCAAGTTGAATATATCAAAAATCATTGTCAAATTGAAATACTAACGACTTAAAGGATCACATAATCCAAAATCAAAAGTATCATATATATATATATATCATAACATTATGATATGTATAAGATGTTTCATCGAATCCAACTCATGGATATCTAGTATGGTATTGTCGACCAACCTCATATCATGCCATATGCAATGCAAATAAGTCCACAAAACCATAGAGTCCAACTATACCCACGAGCTCCTCGCCGTGTCCCGAGTACCTGAGGACACTCGGTCATAGCCTCCATGGGGCCTATGACACGTCGACCCAATTCCGTGACACTAGTGGTAGCCCCCTGTACCACATGTAATCGACGTAGGGACGTTGCCCTTTTTGGGCGTGGTACCCATCCACCTAATAGTGGTAGAGGCTGGAGGCCAACTCAAACCTCTCGACATAGCGCCCACGAGCTTATCAGCCCAAATCATAATCAGATCAAACAAGCAAAAACCTCTCGTTTTTCAAAACTTGTCCTTTCGGGTCCCTCACAACTGCCTGGCCCTCGGTACTCCAGCGTCTTTTGGTAACCCTCAAGGACATGCAATTTTTTTTGCAAGAACTTAATGCTCACAAATCATGCAATGTATGCAATAGTTTGCAAAACATATCTATGCATAATGTATATTCAATTATTTATAAAACATGTCTATGCATAAAGCATTTATCACATGTATGCTGAATTCATTTATATGCTAAACAAGTCATATACGTATACTTAAAATATGCTGTCTCAAAACAATCATGGCTCTTTAAAAAATCTAGTAGCAATAGAGCACCTACCTCAAAGTCTCCTGGAGTCACGTCCTTTATCGCTTAACCCGTCCTCGGGTCTAATTTATAAACTCCTGGGTATAAATGTATATAAGGAGTCCTAATTAAATTCAGTCTATTTAGACATTAGATCGCTAGCCCTGCTTATTGGGTCCCTGGTTCTTGCCTAATTCATTGTCAGGCTAGATCCTATGATGTGGACCTACTATTCCATAGCTAACTCTGTAAATTGTCCTTTAATCTTAGCTTTAAAGTCTTGTTGGGTCCACGTGTCCCAGTTCCCTCACGTGCGTGTGCGCCTAAAGGCCGTGTCAGGGACCGCGTTTTTGCACGCGCAACATCGCACGTGCGCACCTTGTATCATGGTGCGTCTCAGCTCCCAGGGCACCCTGTGCACCCTGGTCGTGCTAGGACCTGTGCCCTATGTCACGCGCGCACCCGAGGGCCGCTCCTGGGAAGTGTACGCATTGTCATATGCCTGGAGCCCATCCCTGGGACCCTGTCCCAGGTGCACTTGGAGCAAGGCGTCCCTAGGACGCCTGGCTCGTGCAAGGTCGTCTGGACCTAGCTTGGGCATTGTGTTCATGCAGGGCCATTTGAATGGCTTAGGAACGTCCTCCAGCCCAGAAATCTGGCTTGAAAAAGGTTAGATCCGGCATGGATCTTGGCCTGTGGGAAGTGAAACAGAGGAAAGGGAAGGAGGGGCTTACTTGGGTAGCCTGGGGACGCCCTTTTTCAGGTGGTGTGGCTCCTCCTTTCTTGCTGAAAACCCTTGGCTGTTGGAAACTCGAAGAAGGGGAAAACCCCATTGCCAAGACCAGAGAGAAGAGAGGGGAATGGCCGGCCTGACTTGGGCCTGGCCATTACCGGAAAACTCAGAGAGATGGGTTTGAGATGGGTTTCTGGTTTTTCCAGAAACCCCAGTCTCAAATGACTGGAAAAAACCCGTTTTGAAGAGGGGGGAAGATGGGGTTTTTATAGAGGAATGAAAGGCAGTGCCCCTCAATGGCGGTGCCGCCATTTTCCCTGGTGTATTCTAGAGAAATCATGAAAAAACGGGTTTCTGGGAGGATCTAGAGGTTGAAGACGGCAGGGGGTGCCATTATCAAAACGTCCCCCTGCGTTTTTCGTCCTTTTTCGTTTTTTCATTTTTCTGTTTTATTTCTAAAAATACCCCTATCTTTAAACCGCTGTAACTTCCTCATATGAACTCCGTTTTGGGTGATTTTTGAGGCGTTGGATTCTATTTTTCAAGTAGAATCTAATGGTACTAAGTTCCCTCATAAATTCCTTCATTTAATATTTTAAATAAAGTGAAATATTTAACTCAGTTTATTTCCTATAGAATGTTCAATTAGTGTAAATTGCTCGGGCATTACAAGGAGACCTTAAGAGTCAGTCCCACATCACTAATGGGAAAGAAACTAAGCTATTGGTAAGAGTGGTGGACTTTCCATGCAACGACCGATTGTCCCCTAAAGGGGGAAGAACAAAACCATGTGGTGGTCTGGTGGTTTGGGCAGCCAGTCTGCCAAAGCAGATAATAATGGTTCATGTGTGGGCACTCAGGCTATTACAGTGGTATCAGAGCCGACCACTGACAGTGTGTGGCTTGCCGGCGATGTAGATGTCCGTTCCCTAGTGGGGGTGAGTGGTGAGCCAAGAGACACTATGTAGGTTGTTGCAAGGCAAGAGACCTTAAGAGTTAGTCCCACGTCGATACGGAGAAAGAAACTAGGCTATTGATAAGAGTGGTGAGGAATTTTCTTACAATGACCGATTTTGTCCTAAAGGGGGAAGAACAAACTGTTCGGTGAGCTGGTTGTATGGATTACTAGTCTACCAAAGCGGACAATAATGTTGCTTGTGTGGGCCCTTGGGCTATTATAGTGGTATTAGAGACAACCCTTGACCCAGTGTGTGGCCGATTGGCAACGTGGACCTCCGTTCCCTAGTGCGGGTGAGGGGTGAGCAAAGAGAAGTTGTGTAGGCCATTGTTAGGCAATAGACCTTAAAAGTTAGTCCCACATTGCTACTGACAAAGAAACTGGCCTACTGATAAGAGTGGTGAGGAATTTTCCTGCAATAACTGATTTTCCCCTAAAGAGGGAAGAACAAAACTGTCCAGTGGGCTGGTTGTATGGGAAGCCAGTCTACCAAAGCAGACAGTATCATTGCATGTGTGGGCCCTCAGGCTATTATAGTGGTATCAAAGACGACCCCTGACGCAGTGTGTGGCTGGCTGGTAGATGTGGATGTCCGTTCCCTAGTGGGGGTGAGGGGTGAGCAAAGAGAAGCTGGGTTGGCTATTGTGAGGTAAGAGACCTTAAGAGTTAGTCACACATGGCTACGAGGGAAGGAAACTGGGCTATCAATAAGAGTGGTGAGGACTTTTCTTACAACGGCCGATTTTCCTTTAAAGGGGGAAGAACAAACCTTGCAGTGGGCTGGTTGTATGGGCAGCTAGTTTTCCATAGCGGCCAATATTGTGGCATGTGTGGGCGCTCGAGCTATTACAGTGGTATCAGAGCCAACCCCTAACTCAGTTTTTGGCTAGCCAGCGAACATGGACGTCCATTCCCTAGTCAGGGTGAGGCATATATAAAGAGCATCTAGGTAAGCAGTTGTAATGCTAGAGACCTTAAGAGTTAGTCCCACATAACTACGGACAAAGAAACTAGGCTACTGGTGAGGACTTTTCTTGAAATGGCCGATCTTCCCCTAAAGGGGGAAGAACAAAAGCATGTGGTGGGCTGGTTGTATGGGAAGCCAGTCTGCCAAAGCAAATAATATCATTGCATGTGTGGGGCCTCGGGCTATTATAGTGGTATTAGAGACGACCCTTGACCTGGTGTGTAGCTAGCCAGCAGACATGGACATCTATTCCCTAGTGGGGGTGAGCAAAGAGATGTTGGGTAGGTCATTAGGAGGCAAGAGACCTTAAGAGTTAGTCTCACATTGTTATAGGGAAAGAAACTGGGCTATTGATAAGAATGGGGAGGACTTCTCTTACAACGGCCGATTTTCCCCTAAAGGGGGAAGAACAAACCGTGTGGTGGGCTGGTTGTATGGGCAGCTAGTTTGCCAAGGCGAACAATATTGTTACATGTGTGGACCCTCAGGCTATTATAGTGGTATCAGAAAGAACCCCTGACCAGGTGTGTGGCTGGCCAGCAAACGTGGATGTCCGTTCCCTAGTGGGGGTGAGGGGTGAGCAAAGAGATGCTGGGTAGGCCATCGTGAGGCAAGAGACCTTAAGAGTTAGTCTCACATTGTTACAAGGAAAGAAACTGGGCTATTGATAAGAGTGGTGAGGACTTTTCTTACAACGACTGATTTTTCCCTAAAGGGGGAAGAACAAACCGTGTGGTGGGCTGGTTGTATGGGCAGCCAGTTTTCCAATGCCGACAATATTGTTGCATGTGTGGTCCCTTGGGCTGTTATAGTGGTACCAGAGCACACCCGTAACTCAGTTTGTGGCTGGCTGGCAAATGTGGACATCCGTTCCATAGTGGGGGTGAGGGGTGAGCAAAGTGACGCTAGGTAGGTAGTTGTAAGGGAAGAGACCTTAAGAGTTAGTCCCACATAGCTATGAGCAAATAAACTGGGCTACTGATAAGAGTGGTGAGGACTTTTCTTGCAATGGTTAATTTTCCCCTAAAGGGGGAAGAATAAAATCATGCGGTGTGCTGGTTGTATGGGAAGCCAGTCCGCTAAAGTGGACAATATCATTGCATGTGTGGGCGCTCGAGCTATTATAGTGGTATTAGAGACGACCCCTAACTCATTGTGTGGCTGGCTAGTAGACGTGGACGTCTATTCCCTAATGGGGGTGAGGGGTGAGCAAAGAGACGTTGGGTAGGTCGTGTGAGGCAAGAGACCTTAAGAGTTAGCCCCACATCGCTATAGGGAAAGAAGCTAGGCTAGTGATAAGAGTGGTGAGGACTTTTCTTACAATGGCCGAGTTTCCCCTAAAGAGGGACAAATCAACCATGCGGTGGGGTGGGTGTATGGGCTGCCAGTTTGCCGAAGCAGACAATATTGTTGAATGTGTGGGCCCTCGAGCTGACGTGGACATCCATTCCCTAGTGGATGTGTGGGGTGAGAAAATAGACCCGAGGTAGGTAGTTGGATGACAAGAGACCTTAAGAGTTATTCCCACATAGCTACAGACAAAGAAATTGGGCTACTAATAAGAGTGGTGAGGACTTTTCTTGTAACAGCTGATTGTTCCCTGAAGGGGGAAGAACAAAACTGTGCAGTGGGTTGGTTCTATGGAAAGCCAGTTTGCCAAAGCGGATAATATCGTTGCATGCGTGGGCCCTTGCGCTATTATAGTGGTATCATAGACGACCCTTGACCTGGTGTGTGGCTGGCTGGTTGATGTGGACGTCTGTTCCCTAGTGGGGGTGAGGGGTGAGCAAAGAGACATTGGGTAGGAAGTTGTGAGGCAAGAGACCTTAAGAGTTAGTCCCACATCACTAAGGGGAAAGAAATTAGGCTATTGATAAGAGTTGTGAGGACTTTTCTTACAATGACTGATTTTCCCCTAACGAGGGAAGAACAAACTATGCTATGGGCTGGTTGTATGGGCAGCCAGTTTATCAAGGTGGACAATATTGTTGCAAGTATGGGCCCTCGGGCTATTACAGTGGTATCAGAGCCGACCCCTAACTTGGTGTGTGGCTGGCCGAAAAACGTGGACTTCCATTCCATAATGGGTGTGAGGGGTGAGCAAAGAGATGTTGGGTAGGCAGTTGTAAGGAAAGAGACCTTAAGAGTTTGTCGCAAATTGCTAAGGGGAAGGAAATTGTACTGTTGATAAAAGTGGTGAGGACTTTCCCTGCAATTTCCTATTTTCCCTAAAGGTGGAAGAACAAAACTGTGATGTTTTCCCTTAAAGGTGGAAGAACAAAGCTGACCCGTAACTTGGTGTGTGGCTCGCTGGCAGATGTGGATGTCCATTCCCTAGTGGGGGTGAGAGGTGAGCCAAGACACACTGGGTAGGTAGTTGTGAGGCAAGACACCTTAAGATTTTGTCCCAAATAGCTATGGGGAAAGAAACTAGGCTATTGATAAGAGTGGTGAGGACTTTCCTAACAATGAACAATTTTTCCCTAAAGGGGAAAGAACAACACCATGTTATGGGCTGCTTGTATGGGTAGTCAGTCTAACAAAGCAGACAATATCGTTTAACGTATGGTCCCTCAGGCTATTACAGTGGGATTAAAGCTGACCCCTGACTCGGTGTGTCGCTGGCCAGCGGACGTGGACGTCCATTCCCTAGTGGGGGTGAGGGGTGAGCCAAGAGAGACTGGGTAGGTAGTTGTGAGGCAAGAGATTTTAAGAGTTAGTCCCACATTGCTACGGGTAAAGAAACTGGGCTATTGATAAGAGTGGTGAGGACTTTTCTTACAATAATTGATTTTCCCCTAAAGGCGCAAGAACAAAACTAACCGATGGGCTAGTTGTATGGGAAGCTAATCTGCCAAAGCGAACAATAGCATTGCATGTGCAGGCCCTTAGGGTGTTATAGTGGTGTTAGAGATGACCGCTGATCCGATGTGTTGCTCGCTAGTGGACGTGGATGTCCGTTCCCTAGTGGGGGTGAGGGGTAAGCTAAGAGATGCTCGGTAGGCATTTGTAAGACAAGAGACCTTAAGAGTTAGTCCCACATCACTAAGTTGAAAGAAACTAGGCTATTGATAAGAGTGGTGAGGACTTTCATTGCGACAATCGGTTCTCCCCTAAAGGGGGAATAACAAAACCGTGCGGTGGGCTAATTGTATGGGTAGCCAGTCTACCAAAATAGACAATATTGTTGCATGTGTGTGCCCTCGGGCTATTATAGTGGCATCAAAGTCAACCCCTGACCTAGTGTGTGGCTAGCCAGTGGACGTGGATTTCCATCCCGTAGTGGGGTTGAGGGGTGAGCCAAGAGATGCTAAGTAGGCATTTGTGTGGCAAGAGACCTTAAGAGTTAGTCCCACATCATTAAGGGGAAAGAAACTAGGATATTGATAAAAGTGGTAAGGAATTTCCTTGCAATGACTGGTTTTCCCCTAAAGGGGGAAGAACAAAACTGTGTAGTGGGCCGGTTGTATGGGCAGCCCATTTGCCAAAGTAAACAATATCGTTTAATGTGTGGGCCCTTAGGCTGTTATAGTGGGATCAGACTCGACCCCTAACTCGGTGTGTGACTGGCCAGTGGACGTGGACGTCCGTTCCCTAGTGATGGTGAGTGGTGAGCCAAGAGATAGTGGGTAGGCAATTGTGAGGCAAAAGGCCTTAAGAGTTAGTCCACATCGCTATGAGAAAACAAATTGGGCTATTGATAAGAGTGGTGAGGACTTTCCTTCATTTATGTAGTTTTTTTTTTTGGACTCTGATTTCAATGTTCTTAGTGTCGTTGAAATTGTTTTTCTGAGTACTACTCAAATTTTGCGATTTCATAATCAGTTTTAACAAAATAAAATTAGCCCTGAAAGAAATTAAAATTGTGGGCTATTATAGTACCAATCCCATCTATAGAAAAACCACCCACCTTGATCCTTAAACTTTGAAAATCTAAAGTACTCCTACTTAGGACCTAAAGAAACCTTGAATATCATCATAGCCTTAGGTCTAGATAAGGAACAGGAGGGTAAGCTTCTTGATGTTCTCAAAGGACATAAGATAGCCCTAAGGTGGAATCCATCTAGAATAAAATTCCAAACCATTTAGGAAGACACAGAGGAAATTAAACCCCAGAAACAAGGTGGTAGTGATAGATGAAGTACATAAGCCCTCAGATGTTGGTGTCATCTACCCTATATCAGACAGCACTTGGGGTCAGTCTAGTTCAGGTTGTTCCTAAGAAATTTAACATCATGGTTATTAGATATGAGGAGAATGCATTCATCCTCACTCCTATGACCATCAAGTGGAGAGCTTTTGTGAATACTGGAAATTGGACTTGGTCAAGAGGATAGACCACTTTACCATTCATAAGCCAAATGATAGAAAGGTTAGACAAACATAAGTACTACTACTTTCTTGATGGTTATTCTAGCTATAACCAAATTCCCATAGCACTTGAGGATTAGGAGAAGACCATCTTCACCCAAACTTTTGGGATCTTTGCCTACCGTCGTATGCCTTTTGGATTTTGTAATGCACCAACTATTTTTCAATGGTGTATGTTGAGCATATTTTCTTATATGGTGGAGAGGTTTCTAGAGGTGCTTATGGATGATTTCTTAGTGTTTGAATATTTTTTTGATGAATGCCTACACCATTTTAAATTTGTCCTTATTAGGTGTCAGGAAAAGAACTTAGTGTTAAATTGGAAAAATAAAATAAAAAAAATTCATTTTATGGTTCAAAATGGCATTGTTTTAAGCCACATTATTTCACATAATGACATAGAAGTGGACAAAGCCAAAAGGAACTTAATATATAACCTCTCTCCTCCATGGATAGTAAAGGAAATTTGCTCATTTTTAGGCCATGCTGGATTTTACCAATGATTCATCAAGGACTTTAGTAAAATAGCTAAGCCCCTATGTAATTTACCACCAAAGGAGGTAACTTTTGACTTTGATGATGATTGCAAGAAAACATTTGAATGTGTAAAGGTTGAATTAACTTCTGCACCTATTACTTGACCTCCATACTAGAATGCACCATTTGAAATAATGTGTGATGCTTCAGGCTATGAGATTGGGGCAGTGTTGAGGCAGCGTATTGATAAACTTTCCCATATGAAATATTATGCTTGCAAGACACCCAACGATTCCTAACTCATTTATTCATCTATAGAGAAAGTGTTGTTTGTGTTGTATTTGCATTGGATAAATATAGATTATACTTGCTAGGATGCAAGGTCATAGTATACTTAGACCATGCAACCATTAAATATCTTCTTTTAGACAAAGATGCAAAACCTAAGCTAATTTGATGGATACTATTGCTATAAGAATTTGATCTAGAAATTTGGGACAAGAAAGCTTTCCAAAATGTTGTAGTAGACCACTTATCTAAGCTGCTTGTGGAGTCTATTAGTGAGAATGTGCCTGTAACTGAAACACTTTCTAATTAACAATTGTTGCATATTTCCCAATTACTTTGTATGCTGATATAGTCATTTATCTTGTAATTAGAAAAATTCCTAGTCATTGTTTAGAACAAGATAGAAAAAAGTTTATTATCGAGGTTAGACACTTTACTTGGAATGACCCATACTTGCTTAAGTACTATCCAAATCATGTTATTAGGATATGTGTACAAAATAGTGAACACATAAGAACATCTCCTTTTATTATGACCATGCTTGTGGGGGCATTATAATTTCAGAAAGACAACTGCAAAGATTTTACAATGTGGTTTTTATTGGCCCACCATGTTTAATGATTCACATGCCTACTGCTTAGCATGTGCTAGATATCAACAATTGGGGAGCATAGTAAAAAGAAGTATGATGCCCTTAAATCATATTCTGATCATTAAGCCTTTTGATGGGACCTTTTCCTAATTCCTCTGGTTATTTGTACATCCTTGTGGAGGTGGACTATGTTTAAGAAAGTGTAGAAGCCATTCTGTGTAAAACCAATGACTATAAGGTGGTGGTTAAGTTCTTAAAAGAAAATATATTTGCATGTCTTGGTATACCTAGGGGCATAGTTAGTGATGGGGGTAAACATTTTTGTAATGGAGTGTTTGAAAATTTAATGAAGAAATATGGTGTTGCCCATAAAATTATTATATGTTATCATCCATAGACTAGTGGACAAGTTAGGTGCCCAATAGAGAAATAAAGTGTATTTAGAAAAGGCAGTCAATCCAAATAGGAAAGACTAATCTTTGAGATTTAGTGATGCACTATGGGCCTCTCATACTGCACACAAAACTCTTATAGGTATATCACCTTGCCGTTAGGTCTATGGAAAGGCCTACCACCTACTAATAGAAAATGAATATAGAGCATATTGGGCCATCAAAAAGCTCAATTTTGACTTATACTATTGGAACCCATAGAAAATTCTAACTCAATGAGTTGGAAGAGTTAAGGAAAGATGCATATGAGTCAACAAAGCTATATAAAGATTGCATGAAAAGCACTGATGATACGCACATCCTAAGGAAGTCCTTTACCCTAGGATAGAAGGTGCTTTTGTATAATTCTAGTTTACATCTATTTCCAAGAAAACCTAGATCTCGATGGACTAGACCTTACAAAGTAAGTGTTACTTATCCTCATAAGGCCATCAAGTCAGAAAAGGATGGAGAAATCTTCAAAGTTAATGGACAAAGGTTAAAACCCTTCCTAGAGCTAATAAACCCTGAAGTGGAAGAAACTTCACTTGAAGAACTAGTCTATCAAGACCCACCTGAGCATGTTCCCTGACAACTGCATGCATTAACTACATTCATCATTATTATTATCGTGGCATTGCATGTTTACTGAAGACATCAAACATAGCGCTTACTTGAAGGCAATCTAGGATTTTAGAGTCTCATTGTTCTACATTGCCCATTTATCAATTAGTTTCCTATATTTCAAAACATTGAGGACAATGTTTAGTTCAGATTGGGGGTCTAGACATTCACGAGATTTCTCAGTTTTTGTTCATTTTTTGTTAAATAATTTAAAAAAACTATTTTTGAAAGTTTCTTAGGTCAAAGTTCTTTTACTGTGATGAGAATTAGTTTGTTTGAAGCTTGTTATTTCCACTACTTCAACTTCTTAATAGAAAAGCATATGGTTAGTTCTGCATTTTATTCGTGTCCTAAAGTGTCTTATAAAAGTTAAATCTTGGAATATACATACACATAGTACATATGTCAAGATTGGTAGATTATTTTGACTTAAAGACCCTAAGGAAATTAGTGGAGACCTATATACCCAAGTGATTATTAGAGACTATCATATTTTTTAGGGTTATATGAAATTCCATATTTTCTTTAGTGAACATTACTTTGAAAGATGCTCACATCATTGTTTTGGTCAATTGCCAATAAAGAAAAAGGAGTACTAACTTTGTTTCTCAAATATTTATTAATTTATATAGGCTTTAAGAAACTTAGAAAATAATATAGGCCATTCTTGTTTTGGCCCAAAAAAAATGCCTACCCAATTTACTATATACCACTAGCTAGACCATTGACACTTTTTGAAAAAGCCTTTTATTTTTTTAAAAACCCAATTTACCTTAACCCCAAGAAACCTTAATAAGAATTTCCATTACCTACCTTTCAAAAATGAGTAGTGATGGTAGAAAAATTAGAAAATGGACAAAAGTGAAAGAAGTGAAAAATATCAAAGTGTTTCCATGGAAAGAAAGGACTTTCCTCAGTGAAAAAGAAAAAGAAATGAAAGAAAAATAGTATATTAGAAAAAGTTAAGATGAAAAGAGAAATGAAAATCAAGAAGAGATAATCACTTCAGTACAATCAAAAGGAAAATTTGTCGAGCCAATTATTGAAGACCGGTACTCAAATTTTAAAATTTGACTCATTATACCCTTCCTTTCGAAACCTGTCCTAAGCCTATGTTCGTCCTATCTAAAGTCCTATTGATCTTAGGTGGAACATAACCTTGATGAGTATATAAATAAGAAGGAATTAAGGTGAAGTATTTTCAAGAAATCTTGGTAGTTGTATCCATTCTAAGGGATCATATTTCATAGTCTCATAAGTGCTTAAAAAGTTATATGAACCATCATTATCTTTGGATTCAATCACATAGTGAGTGAGAGTTGGTTGACCTTTTCTATGAGAGCTTCATTTTGAAGTGTGTATCAGTGATAATTTGAGGTTAACACATCTTTCCAATGGAGTAATAGGCATATATGTTTAAAAGTCCTAACTTATGTAGCATGTACATACACATTTACTCCAAGATTGAATTAGGATAAAATGGCTTTGGTATGCAAGTAACTTGTAGAATTTTTCATCCATCTTTATTAAGTTGTTAAAGTTAGTAGAGTACTAATGGTTGATAATTCTCAGTGATAAAACAAAGGACTTGGCCTTATTAAATTTTGTGTGTGTATTCACTACAAACCCTCACAAGGCTTTACTTGTCAAGTAGGGGTAACCTAGGGGTTTAAGGGCTTGTTACATATGTTAAATGCAATTGTGAGTACCTACAAAAGAGACAACCATTTTATTTTCATGATTTTACATAATATATTGCTTTGAAGTAGCAAAATGCTAGTTGGGGGTATGATGAGTTTTCAATTTTTCTTAAAAAGTACCAAATTAGTATCCCTGTGTTATAAAATATAGTGTTATTTCTAGGCCTTTTCTAAAATTTTGTACCAATGCATTTCTGACTTAATAATTCAAATTTTTTTTATATTTTGTAGGTTTAGAAGCTAATCTAGAGTAAATTTGTGAATCATAATTTTTTTAAGGATTTAATTAGTTTTTTTAACTTTTGTAGGAAGTAAGAAGATGAACCAATGACCTATATTATACTTTGCAAAGTTTTTCATGGGTCAAGCTATACGATTAGCTTTCCGGGGGTGTAAGGGATGGCCTGGCCCTACCGAGGGTGTGGGGGTGGAGCCCTGAGAAGAAAATGGAAGAAAGCAAAGGTGATTAAAGTGATCCATGCAAAAAATCACAAAATTCTACTAGTTTGCATGAGAATTGGAGCCACACAATTGGAGCATAAAAAGAAGCAACTATCTATGTTAAAAGTGTGATTTTTAAGGGATTTTTAAAGATCAATGTAAAAGATAAGTTGATCATGCATTGAGGGATCCATTAAGAGAGAAAACTCTAGTTTCTTAATCCATCTGCGATCATTAATCCACCACTCATCTTAGCATTATGCAAAATTTACATTAAGGAGGGAGGAACCCTTCCAAACAAAGCGACACCCTCCCTTAATTTGAATGCATAAATGATGTGTTTTACTAAGATAGAAATCCTAAGTTTAATCCATTCAAACATGTAAAAATCCTAGGTTTTCTCCCAAAATTTCCATCTTAACTTCTTCGCCATTTCTCTTTCTCTTCCCACCACATTGCATGATTTAATTGGGGGGTGGAACTCCATGCTACCTTCCTAAAAAGGTGGTGTCTCCTTTCCTAAATTAGAAACTAGCCATGCTCCTCTCTTCTTATTTCACTTTTCTTACCTCATCTTCCACCTACCATTCCTTATTGAAAACTCTAGATCCAGATCTACTTTCCTCATTGATTCAATCCCTTCCTAAGTTAGAAACCTAGTAATCTATATAAACACCATAGTTGTAGCATTTTCACCCAACCTTGAAATGTTGCACTATTTGCTTGGTGATTTTTGGAGATGGACTTTGGTTTTCTTTAGTGTTATTCTTCCTTTGGATTTCTAATTATTTATTTCATTATTTGTTGATAAGTATCTAAAATTTTGTAATAATCACCCAATTAGTTACCTATGTGTTATAACTTATAAAGTTAAATTAAGGTTTTTGGCCAAAAATCATAACACATGCATTTTTTACTTAATAAATGAAATATTTAACAATTTGTAGGCTTAGAGTCTAATGTAGGGTAAATGTGAGAATAATCATATTTTTTAGTATTTAATTAGAGTTTTTTACCTTTTGTAAGATTCAAGTTGATTATCCTAGAGCAAAGATTGATTGAGAAGAAAATTGAAAATCAAGATCAAAAGATCTAGTCATCCTAAAAGTAATCAATCGACTGTGAGATTAAGGCTCAAGATCATCTTAAGGAATGAAAAGGATGGAATGGGGAAGTCAAAGGTGACTAAAGTGGGCCCATGAACCATCCATGCAAAGTCCACCATCTTTGCATGGGATTCAATCAAGCCACCTAGCATATATAAGCCATGAAGAAAGTGACAAGCTAAGGGGCCTAGTGTAATGACTCCAATTTTGTAACATTTAAAATCCCAAGTTAGCAATGAAAAGTTCAGTTTTTGGAAATAAGGGTATTTTGGTCATTTCACTATTCACCTTGACTGAACCCAGAAATTTGGTCCTGAAAATGATACCATTAGCTGCGTCTCAGAAAAAGGAATCCAACAAGACCAAAATCACCCAAAACGGAGTTAAAATGAGCAAGTTATGGCCCTTTGAAGTTCAGGCGCAAAAATGTAATTTTTATTAAAAACGGATTTAGCCTGCAAAACACAGGGGCCCGTTTTGATACGGGCACCCTTCATCTTCAACCTCCTAGAGGGTTCTAGAATGGAGGTGATTGGAGGAGAAATCACCGCCATTCTGGAGGTTTCTCCATTGCCATTCAAGGGCGGTGAGAGCCCCCTCCAGAACCCTCTTATAGCTCTATAAATAGAGCTCTTGGGCGCCTCTAATGGCAGCCCAAAAGCTTGAAGAAAACCCATTTTGGAGAAGCAACCAAGAGGGGAAATGAGGAGAAAAAACCCAGCAATGAGCCAGGTAGGCCCAAGATCCCTCAAAACCCATCTTCAAAGTAGTCCTAGGATCATTTTCCCTAAGTTTTTGCATGAAAAATCATGCAAAATAGAGCCCTGGAGAGTCACTAAGGACCCAGGGACGTTCCCTGGGCAGCACTAGTTTGACAGGGTCAAACCAGGGTGTCCTGAGGACGCCCCGGTCCCCCAAACGAACGAAACGCTCCTTACCGCACAGGACACGTCGACCGCGTTTGAAGAGAACTAAACGGGTGCGTTCGTGGAAGTGCCCGCAAAATGAAAAACCGGGCAGAAAGTTCAGTGCGTCTATAGATGCACCAACTGAGGCGCATGCCGTAGATGCTCAGCATGCTAGCGATCCAGAATTTTTCCATTTCTTAAGGAAGCTAGGGCGCATGTCACTGACGCGCAGTGCACTAGCATTTCGCCTTTTCACTCTTAAGGTCCTTATGTATGTGTGACACTAAAAAGCTTATAACTTGAGATCTAGAGCTCCGATTGAGGCACCATAAAAGGCGTTGTGTCCGTGTCGACAACACAGACACATCCAAACTATAAAATCCATAATCAAGTCCCAATCAAAGGTGGGCATGACCCTTAGAATAGGATGGTGGCACGTGGCTGCTAGACCTTTGGAAAACTGAGGATACCAAGGCCCAATTAGGACCTTAGGACACCCATAGGCCTAGGGATGGACCCCTAATGCCTAAGTAATAAGACCAACTACTCTAAAGCCCATAAAAGATAGGCCAAACTAATCTTGATTCCCCAAACCATGTTCAGGAGCGTACGAGGACAAAGGGGTTAGCGCGACCTAGCCAAGTAGGTGCTCTATCGCTACTAGACTTTTTGAAAGAGCCATGATTGTTTTATGCATGTTTTAAGTATAAGTTATATAACTTGTTTAGCATGACTTAATTCAGCATACATTTGATAAATGCTTTATGCATAGACATGTTTTGTAAATAATTACATATGCATTATGCATAGATATGTTTTACAAACAGTTGCATACATTGCAAGATTTGTGAGCATTAAGTTCTTGCAAAAATTGCATGTCCTTGAGGGTTACCAAAAGATGCTAGAGTGCCAAGGGCTAGGCAGTTGTGAGGGACCCAAAGAGAATAGGTTTTGAAAAAAGAGAGGTTTTCGCTTGTGTTGATCTGATTATGATTTGGGCTGATAAGCTCGTGAGCGCTATGCCGAGAGGTCTGGGGTGGCCTCCCAGCCTCTACCACTATTAGGTGGATGGGTATCACACCCAAAAAGGGCATGTCCCTGCTTCGACTGCATGTGGTACAGGGGGCTACCACTAGTGTCACGGCACTGGGTCGAAGTGTCATATGCCCCATGGAGGTATATGATCCTGTCCCTAGGTACCCGGGGACCACACGGCGGTGAGGTCGTGGGCATAGTTGGACCCTATGGTTTATGGACTTATTTCCATTGCATATGGCATGATATGAGGTTGGTCGACCATACCATACCATATATCCCTGAGTTGGATTCAGTGGAGCATCGTATGCATATCATTATGTTTATGATATATGATACTTTTGACTTGGATTATGATATTTCTTTAAGTCGTCAGTATTCCGTTTTGATAGTGGTTTTTAATATCGATATTGAACATGATTATTTGAACATGCATATGTTTTTATGAGCACATGATTTTTAAACATAGCATGCATTGCAAACCTAGTAGTGATAGACTCCTACTGAGTATAGTATATACTCACCCTATCCTTAACACTTTTCAGGATAAGAGGACACCTATGTTAGTGCTACGAGCAAGTGAATCAAAAAGGAGACAGTTATACATGTAAGTAAACTCTCAACCCTTTGGACATGTGTTTGTATTTAATTACAGTTGGGCCCTGTGCTGTGAGTGGATAGATCTGGGGGAAAACACTTATGATTTCTAAAGCTTTTCAAAAACTACTTTGATTGTTGTGGAAGCAAATGACACTCGGGGTTTTCAAAATGAGTTTAAAACTAAAAGGCTTTCCGCTGCATTGCATGGTTTTTATAAAATGGTTTTCAAATAGGGATGTATCCCACCTTAGGAATTAGATATTGCATTTAAAAATGCATGAGAAAACCCGGGTCGTCACACCTAGTCAACCATCAAATCTAAGAGATTGAGCCACTAACCTAATCCTAAAGAGTCCCTAAAGCCAGCTAATAAGCCAAGCCAAATGAGATCTCAAAGCAAGCTATCAAGCCACACAAGCCAAACTACATTGAAGGCCATGATTGGAGGAAAATCTAAAGAAATATACATGGAATTTTAATTGTTATTTTGAACATAATTGAGGAAAAATCCACTTGGGTAAGGTAGCATATGGACTAATAGTGTTAACCATAAGATAGCTATGCCACACCACCCTCAAATCATTTACTAAGTAGAGGTCTCAAATTAGGAAATTAAGCAGATCCTAGAGAAGATAATCAATCCAATTAGGAAAGACTAGTTTGTGCAACTTACTCACACTTTGTGGGCCTATTCTACAACCTATACAACTCCAATAGGCATCCAACTGGCTAGTATATGGAAAGTCTTGCCATTTGTTAGTAGAGCTAGAACATAAGACATATTGGGCTATCAAAAAGCTTAATTTCAAATAAGATGGTACTCGGATTTGCATAAAACTCCAATTCAATGAGTTGGAAGAATTGAAAAAGGATGCATATGATTTTGTATATATATAAAGACTAGATGAAGGTTAACCATGATAGCCAAATCTTATGGAAATTGTTCATGCCTAGGCAAAAGGACTTGCTGTATAATTCATGATTGCATCTCTTACCAGGCAAAATCAGAACTAAATGGATCAGACCATACATAATATGCACAATATACCTACATGTGGCCATATAGATTGAAAAGGATGCTCAGTTCCAAAAAGTCAATGTTTAGAGGTTAATACCTTTCCTAGCTTCATTATCTTAGATTAGGATTTATTGCTTTCCTAGAGTAGGATTTGAGTGAAACTTGTAATGAGACTCATTATAATTTGCAATTTCATTATTATTTAATTTTAAATGGGTTGTAATAATACAGACAAATGTGGGCTATGGTGGCCCACACTTGATCATCATCAGACTCCTCACTATGAGTATCTCTCACTCAAATTTTAATTTTTAGTATAATTTGCATTTAGATGTTAGTATAATTCATATAGATTACGATGAATCATTGATGATTGTTGTATCTTTACTTAAGATTGTTGCATTAGTTGTGCACCTATTTAACAAATGTTAGCTTGAGCTCGACTATATCAAAGCATATCCTATATGGTTACAGTGTTTTGTTTGTTAAGATGCCTGACCCTTTGTTAAGTAGCATATTGGTAACCATTAGTTTGTATTCTTTTCTACATTGCATATTTATAGCTTTATGGTGGAATGGAATTAATGCTAGTAAGGGCCCCATAGGAAACCTTATAAGATAAGGACTAATTTGATCACTAGCTCCTCAGCCCACTTAAGAATCAATCAACATCCTTGTATGTCATGATCACAACCATTGAAAGTAATTAAAATCAACTATGAAGAGACTTATGATATCAAGCTCATAGGACCCTTTTAGAAGGATGCAATCTATTTTCACTCTAGTGGCTTCTAAGCACTATGGTTATAATGGGTGTCTTAAAATCCAAGTTATTTTCCCATGCCTTTCGTTGATGTTAGTTGAGGTCTATACGCCTCTTAACATGAGGAAGTATTAACCGCTTTAGAGAAAAACTCAACTGGTAAGCAATAGTCAAATCTCAATAAAATGAGGGGTTGTCTAGAATTTGCTACCACCTATACACTAATATAATATAATCAAGACAATGCTAGATTAGTGGATACTAGGAGTTGATTATGCATCATTTAGCTTAGGACTAGCACTTAGGTTTCATATAGTTATGGTTTTTTTATTCATACTAAAAAAAAAAAACGGTGCCCAATATTTGTATATAATGATTAGGGGATAAAAAACCATTATGTTACTATTTTAGTCCTAAGCCATTACCTTAGGAGGATAGAATTGAGACTGAAGCAAGATATACTCCTAATCTGTTGAAAAATTGGATAACATAATTGGTAAGTGGGATAAGATAATAGCTAGGATGGACTGAACATATAGTCAAATGGATATGTTCCTTAAGCAAAATACTGAGGAATATCAATAGCCTAGTACAATATTTTCTATATTGAATCATATCACCACCCTCAATACAAAAATGACTATACCTATTCTAAACCAAATTATTCCCCTCCTTCGTGGCCATCAAACTTCAAATATAATAAATACTATTAAGATCTAGTGGATGCACCTAATGCATTCATACACCCTAGCAATTATTATCCTGAGACAAATTATCAAGAGTATAATGGATGGGCTAGGCAACATGAACAACTTTGGTCTCAGGATTACTAATATTACGAAGAACCACAATGGTCCCGCCCTAACCTACACTATCTTGATTATTAAGAATATAAGGGTCAACCACCATGCGTTCAACCTACTCATCCCTTTCTCAACACCCAAATGCCACATCAATACCTAGCCTACTAGTCATTTCCTCTACAGCATGAAGAACAAATATTAAAAGAGAATATAAAACAATTTTGTGAGGAAATAAATCAAACCCTAGCTGACATTAAATAGGAAATGAGGAAGTGAAACACTAGATGAGGAATGGGAAGAAAAAATGAAACCAATAAGGGAATCTAATGAAAGAAATATTACTACAATTCATACAAATTAGGGATAGTGCAAAGTCATTTATTACTGATAATAGGATGGAAATCCCTTGTAATTATTCTAAGCCACAAAGACCACAAACTTTCATAGAAAACTCCAACTCATATCTACTTGAGCCATGTCCTACTCCATGTTATGATTATGATGAAGAGACTTCCATTGATGAAGAAAATGAAGCCTTAGAAACATTCAACCCAAATCCTCTAAATTCCTATCCCTCTTATTTTGATGACTTTGATGAAGACACATCCATTGAGGAGGTGAACAAGCCATTGGATTATGTATCTTTAATGGACACTTTTGAATGGCAAGCTAGAGTAGATCCCTTATAGAGCCTAAAATTCATATTGAACCTTGCAATAAAAAGATGTACATGATTGGGACTTGCTGACCTTATTTGAACAATCACAAAATAGTCCTGTAGGCCCATTTGACATCTTACCTATGCCCATAAAACATGATGAAAAATAGTTAGTTGATGTACATCAACTTACTTTAGGGTACACATCTGAAGAGAATAAGGTTTTAAGCTAAACCATGTCCCTTTCTTTAGTAATACAAGAACAACCTTTTAGGGGAGGGTAGAGTCAACTTATTACCCTATTTTAGGACAATCTAAGAGAAATTGAGGAAAAAGATAAATGGCATAGAATGGTCAATGTTATCCCTCAATTTTCTAAGATGAGGACTATTCGTCTCCATATGGTCCAACAAAGTGCACAGTAGTACATGAAGTCATCATGTTGCCACAACCTTAAAGTACAAGGTGGAGGAATTATATTGACTACCATGAAATATTGAAAATACGAGATCATCAATACGGTCCCTCGACACTCAAAATCATGGTGGTCTACTATGTCATATTGTTACAACCACCTAAAATTTCAAGGTCGAGGAAATATATAGACTACCGCAAAGTTCTGAAGTGGCATGAGAAATCTTTCCATTTCATTCTCAGGATTAGGATTAGGAAAAATTAATTATATTGGCAAGGTCTAGGTTTAGATGGATAGATTAGTTATAAGCCTTGTCTAGTTAAAGACGTTAAACTTAGAGCTTACTAGGAGGCAACCTAGGAATTTTTTAGAAAGCCTTATTAGATTGCATTGCCCTTTTATTAATTAGGTGTCCTATACTTCAAAACATTGAGAACAATGTTTAATTCTAGTTGGGGGGTTAGGAAATGTGATTTCTAAGTTTTATTTTCTTGCATTTTTGAAAAAAAATTTGATAAGTTCTTTTATAAAGATGAGATTAAATTTTCTAAATATCCAACTAACTTTTAAACTTTACCTTATTAATAGTGTTGCATACAATTAGTTCACTATTGTATTCTTTTTCTATAGTGTCTCAGGAAAAATTAAACACGTTAATTGCACAAAATAACTATTCTAGTTTAAGTTGAAGAGAAAAATATAACTTAGAAATTCTAAAGAAGATCTGTGGAGACTTATAACCCAAGTGAGTTTAGAGCCATTCATTCCTTTTCGAGAGTTATAATAAATTCATAATTTTCTTTTGCATTCTTAATTAGTCTCATTAGTCTTCCTCTTGGTCAACTATTGAGACATCACAAAACACTATACCATCTCTTAAGTGTATATCATTTTTAAGTCATATAGAACTTAGGAAATGATAGAGGCCATCCTTGGGAAAACCCTATTCCTTTAGCCTTCCCTATATTATTTTAGTTTAGTTAGCTTCCTAAGCCTTTCAAATATCAGCCCTAATAGGTATGACACATGAAATTGGAAGATGGCTATGTGGCATGAAAAGATTGGGTAGATCCAAGACAAATAAGCATGGGTCTAAGAGGGGAATAAGGTGGGACAAAGTGGGAGACACCTACTTTTTAGTGTAGGGCATATTTCAAGTCATCGGAGGCATTAAGAAAATAGAAATAGAGGGAAATAAGGATGGAGAGAGAGAGAGAGAGAGAGAGATGAGGTGGGAAGAGGTGATTGGTAGCGGTTTAGGAAGGTAATGGAGTGCATGAGGTAAGGAGGAGAGGAGGTTCCTATTTTGTAGGAGTTTCATGTAGAACACCCTTCCTTGAGTGTAGATTAGGTGGAGAGGTGGAAAGAGAAGAAGAAAAAATAGAAAAGATGGGGATGGTGAAGTGAGGTGAGGTGAGGTGGGTGGCTAGATGGTTTTCTAAGAAGGTGGGATTTGTTGGATAGGTTAGGTTGCACTCTAGGATTGGTTGGCTATTCAAAATGAAAGTTTAGGAAGGTTGGAGAGTTTTAGAAAGGTGAAACTCCTTGGTGGGAAAGTGCAAAATTCATAGTGTTTTTCATATGGTGAGGTGAAAAGTGAGAAAAACAAGAAAAATGAAGTGGGTTATTCTTATTGGTCCTCATGCTACCTTACCTAATTGGATATTCCCTCAATTATATTAAAAATAATCCTTAAAAACCCATGGACATTTCTTTAGATTTTCCTCCAATCATGGCATTCCATGTAGCTTGATGGCTTGCTTTGAGAACACATTTGGCTTGGCATGGCTTGTTCATGGGCACACTTTAGTCACCTTTGACCTCTCAAAATCCATCCTTCGTATTCCTTAAGGTGGTCTAGAGCCATGATCTCATGTTGAATTGATGAATTTTTAGCCTTGACTCAATCATTTGATCTTGATCTTCAATTTTCCTCTTAAACGATCTTGGCCGTCGGACCATCTTCTCGAATCATACAAAAAAGTCAAAAATTCTAATTAAATCCTAGAAAAATATTATTATTCTCATACTTACCCAAGATTAGCCTTTGATCCTATAAATTATCAAATATTTGATTTATTATGTCAGAAATGTATGTGTTATAGTTTCTGGCCAAAACCCCTAATTTAATGCTACAAGTTGTAACATATGGGTAACTAATTGGGTGAATTTTATAGAATTTTGGATACTTATCATAGCCCCAGCAAGCATTTTTTTAGTTTGAAGCAATATATGAGAAAAATCATGAAAAGAAAATGTTGCCCTTTTCATAGGTACTCATATTTGCATTTAGCATGTGCAACAAGGCCTTAAACCCCTATGTTACCCCTAATGGACGAGTTAGGTCTCATGAGGATTTAAATTGAATACACCCACAAAATTCCCTAGAGTTGAATCCATTATTATATCTCAAATAAACCTCATCCATTAGTACTCTACTAGTCTTCAACAACTTAGTATCGAAGAATGACAATTCTACTTATTGTCCACAAACTAAAATTACTTTATTATATTTATTTCTTGAATTACATGTGTGTACAACTACAAAGGGCAGGACTTCTAATTAGATATGCTAATGTTCCATTGAAAATATGTTTTAACATCAAATCCTTATAGGTATACTCTCAAAAGTTAAAGCTCTTAGAGAAGGGATTAAACACATTTCTCTCATTATGTGACCAGATCCAACAAAGCTAATCGTTCACATAGATTTTAAGGACTGAAGAAACAAAGGAAATTTATCCCTAAGAATAGATGTTATTACCAAGAATAGTAGGGTAGTTTACCTTAATTTTCTTTTTTTTGTCCTTGTCAAGGCTAATCCACCTAAGATCCATAGGTCTTTAAATAGGATGAAATGTAGGTTTAGGATAGGTTCAAAAAGGAAGCGTATGAGGGTTCAAAGGTTTAAAATTGAGTAGAGGTTTTCTTAAGATTGTTGGACAACTGAACTTTGACTATACTAATGTGAATGTCTATTGTATTCTTTCTGATATTTCTTTATTTTCACTTTTTTTCTAAACTCTTTGAAAGAAAGACTTTTTTTGTGGGACTTTGATATTTTTTTATTCTCCAACTTTTTGTCCTTTTTGAACTTTTTCTACCAACCAACTCTACTCATTTTTAAAATGAGCAATAAATATTTATTTCTAGGTTAAGGTAAGTGGGGTTAAGAAAGAAAGGCTTATTCATAGGCTCAAGGCACTAACTAGTGGTGTATTAGGTAGATTTTATGTCAATCGGTTGAATCGGCCTATATCATTCCCTGGTATTAGTAATGCCTATCAAATTAAATAAATTTTCTAGAAATAAAGTTGTTAGTATTATTCATTCATAGCTATTAACCAAAACATAGATAATAAGATCACACTAAAACAATGTACCATGAAGAAAATGTGGAATTTCTTATATATAGCTCTCTAAGAGAAGATAGTCTTTAAAATGCACTTGGTTATAGATCTCCATTGATTCTCCTTAGGATCTCAAAGTCATACCTCTCTATTAGTCTGGACTATGTAGTGTGTGTAAACATTTTTTGGGAATTAAATTTCATAAAATGCTTCAACACATTAACAAATTGTAAAACTAGCCATATGCACTTCCATTAAGAGGTTAAAATAGTAGAGTTACTATGCTTTTAAAAATCCAGTTCCCGTCACAATAAAGGAACCCTACCTTAAAACTTTTTATTTCAAAATTTTTAATTTTTTTAAAAAGTAAAAGAAAAATTTCAAATAAAAGAAAGGTTAGAATCTCTATGTACATTTGTTCTCCAATGTAGGTTGGTAGTTTTCTTTTATTGTCTTAGTTTCATTGCCTTAGTTTCCATTGTTTTTCTTTCTAGTTCTATACTCATCTTTTAATTTAGCTTTCCCTCTTTTCTTTGCTTCATGTTCATTTGGTTTTTCATGCTCATTCCTCAAGATTCAACTTAGTTCTTGTTTGGTAGTGACATCCAAGAGAGGAAATAGAGCAACCTTGCTTTCTCCCTTAGAAATTTCATGTTTTTCTCCTTCAATTCCACTTAGTTTTAGGCCTTCCATTTCCTAGTTAGTTCATCCATCTAACCATTTTCTCTCTTGAATTCCTTTCTTTGTTTTCTTTTTCTGTCATCATGCTTTAAATTGAAAGCTTGTGATTGAGTTTTTGAAGTTTAGATCAAATTTTGTGCCTTAGAATTTTATGCAATTTTCATATTCAATTGAATGTGATATGTGTACTATTTTGGGTGCATTTTGGAAAGATTTAATGAAGTTCTTTGAGACCTTTTGTTATTGAATATTTTCATTAGCAAAGTACTTTATATCTAGATCATTTTCTTGCATAGAAATTATTATTTTGGTTGCTTTATATGCTTGATTTAAGTTGAACTTCTAAGTGCTTAAAATCTTGAGATTTCTCCCTTTAATCTTTATGCTTTGTTTCCAGCCATCAAAACATCTCAATTGCTTGAATCCTTAAGAATCCATTTGTCCTTTTTGGTTTTTATTAACTGGATAGGTTAGGCTTCATGTTATTTTGAATTTAAAGCATCAAATTTGGTTATCTTTCAACCTATGAATGATGCATACAATCCATGGATCTTGCACATGGTACTATGTTAATTTCCTCTTTGATCTTTGGATAATATAGTTGCTTAATATTAGTTTGGTAGTTGTTAATTAGTTGTTTGGATCTTAGGTTAGGCTTATAAAGTTTCCATTTTAATTTTTATAAAGATACATATTTAGAAAGTCTCTTGCTTAGGAAAGTGTTATGTTAAGAAAGTTTCCTCTTTAGTAGTTTCCTTAAGTTAGTTGCTTAGTTTAATTCATGCTAATTGTGCATTAGTTTCTTTCTTTAAGTGCATGTTAGATAGGTAAGTTTCTAATTCCATTGCTTAGTTTCAATTTTAGGAATTTTCCTTTAATTGTACTTTATAATTTCATGGATTTACTTTATTTGTTTAAAATTAGATCAATTCAATCTCTCTCTTTAGCTGAAGTTAAGCACTTTAGATAAGATCCATCCAACACACAAATTTGTGAGATTCCTCCTAGGTTTGACCTCTCTCATGTGCAATACTACTTTGATTCATGCATTTAGAAGTAATTTTAAAGCTGCACCACTTCCTTCTCCCATTCTCTCACCCATCTCCCATCTCATTCTCCACTCTAGAATTCACTTGCATCCTTCACCATTCCCTTAGAATTTGCACACAACCTCCTTTCATGCCTTCATCCTATCTTGTATGTACGTACTCACCTTCTAGACCTTGTACACCTTACCCTGCTGCATGCATATTCCATCAACCAATCTTTCCACCATTTCCCTACACGTGTCACCTATCCTTCACCATTCTCATGTGCAATACTACTTTGATTCATGCATTTAGAAGTAATTTTAAAGCTACACCACTTCCTTCTCCCATTCTCCCATTCTCTCACCCATCTCCCATCTCATTCTCCACTCTAGCATTCACTTGCATCCTTCACCATTCCCTTAGAATTTGCACACAACCTCCTTTCATGCCTTCATCCTTTCTTGTTTGTACATACTCACCTTCTAGACCTTGTACAACTTACCCTGCTGCATGCATATTCCATCAACCAATCGTTCCACCATTTCCTTACATGTGTCACCTCTCCATTCTTATCTTCCATTCATTAATTCACCCATCCTCCTTATCATAGTAAGCACTCTATCACCTTACCTTTGTAGGCACCCTTCCATGTCTTATTCTCCCTTCTTCTTTACTCTCCAACTCTCATCTCTCCTCTAGATCTTATACGTGCTCCATCTCCTTAACTAGGTTCACATGCGCAACCTTTTCCCTCTTCTATCTTAACCACATGCCATCGTCCTTTCACTCTGCTTTTACACACACCAACCATCAACTTTTATTCTACACATTCCCCTCTCTTTATTTGTCATTATATGCCCTTCCTTCCATTTTATTTCCTTTTCCTTTTGGATTTGGTAACAATAAGGAAAAGGGAGAAGCATTGTTCCATTTCTATGGCAGCCAAGAATTCTTTCTAATCTTAAAGCATCATTAAGGAGAATCAAAATCTTGCATAAAGCCATCCAATATTCATAGCAAAAGGCATCATGTTGAAGAGTAGTAAGACTTCAAGTAAATATCTCGTTCCTTCATCATTTTCTAAGGCTTATTTTTCCTTTTCTAGTTCTTCCTTAAGATCAGAAACCTCTTTGTATGGCTAACCAAGCTTAAGATGAATACTTCTTCTTGATCTTAATTTTTCCTTAAAAATCTACCCTCTTTATAGAGTTTCTAACTATGAGAAAACATAAATTTATTTTCTTTTTCCATTCCATGATCTTCTTCTTTTCTGCTTTTATAGTTGCTGATTATGGGATTGGTATTTGAACTTTGGGTATGTGACATGTTGGGGTAAAGATGAGAAAAGTTTTCCAGTAGATTTAGTGTATTATGGGTTGAAAGCAAGTGTATAAAGCACTTGTTGAGTGATGCAATAAAGAAAGCTCTAAAGTGGAATTCATGTAACAACCCCAAAATTTTACTATTACATGATCAAAGTATGATTTTTCTAGGATAATAACTTTTTATGGAATTATAATCAAGAACTAAAATATAAATAAATGGATTCTACTCAAAAAATGAAATCCAACAACCCAAAGAATGCTAAAACAGAGTCAAGATAAGGAAGTTATAAGACTTCGAAGTTAGGGCTATTTTGGTAATTAAAAGTTATAAAAAAACTAAGAACAAGAAATTGAAATTACTAAATTTGGATTCTACTCGATGATATGAATCCAACAACACTAAGTTCACTGAAATCAAAGATTAGATGAATAAAAGATAATTTTCTTACAAAAGGGTAGTTTAGTAATTTTGCCAAGTGGGCCCCACTTGTAGGAGTTGGAATGTGATAGTCAATGGAGTTGAAAAGCATCATTAGTATGTCTTACCTTTTCTTTGATTGATATTATGGTGTTCAAAATAGTAAAAACACCATTATGAAACTTTGAAATAAATAAAAGAAAACAAAATTAAAATAACAAAGGGGGGGCCACATTTGATAAGAGCACTCCCCACTTAATTGAAATGTAGGGAATAGACTTAGGTCTGTTCCCAAAACCCAACAGAACCCGATGAAGAGGAGGAAAGAAAGAGAAGAAGAAAGAAAAGGAAGAAAAGAAGAAGAGGAAGGAAAGGAAGAAGAAGAGAAGGAAGAGGAGGGAAAGAAGAAAGAGGATGGAGAGAGACAGCTCGCCAGGAAAACCAATCATGCTGGTGAGCATGAGAAAATGGATCTGGGTAGGGTTTTCATGTAGCCGAAAAAAATGGAGCTCGCCAACGAAGATGGATGCTCATATTCCAAATCCGAAATCCCCACCTTGTTTGCCTTAAGGTCTAGGACAAAAGGCCTTTGTTTCCATTTCAATCGGATGAAGATTTCATGGGATTTTTTAGCTGGCTAGAGTTGCAATCCATCATTAGAGACAATGACAGATTGGATCAAAGATCCGAGTCGGTCATATTCTACGGTTGGCCTAGAAGAACCAAAACCCCACGGTTTTTGAAAGATTTGGGATGATCTAGGCCATCGATTGAAGAGGACTCTACTGTGCAACTAGATCGGGGAGAGGTCACTTGAAATCAATGTCGATCCAGTTCATCCAAGGGTGGAGGAAGCATGGAAACACACTCTAAAGGTAAGATCAGTGAAGCCCATCTTTTGATTTGATGTAATTTGTTAAATCCATGAGAATTCTATGCTAGATCTAGGTTTAAGGACGATCCAATCATCCATTTCTTAATCTAAGCTTATGTATAGGTAGATACATAGTTGACAAACCTTAAAATCAACATAGATTGCCTATCTAGACTATAAGATCAATGGATGATCTTAACCGTTCGATCAGGTACTGTTCATACAGTAAAATTTTGATGTCTGATCACTAATCTGACACCATAGATGAATTACAAAGTCCCAAAATTATTATAATATAGGAGGAATTGATGAAATTAGATGTAAATTGATTGCAAACTGATTGAACAATCTCAGCCATCTGATCGGGTAGTGCTCACATAGTAATTTTGCAATGTTTGATTGATGATCAGACCCACAGATTAATCCTAAGACCCTGAATTAGCTAGGATGTGACTCAAATGTTGTAATTTGGATGAAAATCTAGCAAGAAACCTCAGCCGTCCAATCTCTCACTATTCAAATAGTGACTTGTTGAAGTCGGATCAACAATCAGACCTTGCAAATGAGTTTTGATCGTTGATCCAAAGTTGGAAGTGTCTATTTGACCAATGTACACCCTAAATTGGTTAAATCTGACCATGTAATCTGATGGAAAACACAATTTAGATGTCCACACAGATCCAATCATAGATCTCAACCCTAAACTAAGGATAGACATCCACAGAAGTCCTGATCAACTCACATAAGTCTTGATCGTCCATGTAAAGATCCGATAATAATGATCCAGGCCATGGATTGCATCAGATTCTTAAAATTATGATCATAATTAAATCTAAATATCTTTGTGTATGTGAATGTATTACAAAAAGAGTTTTTATTCACTGATTAGATTGAAGCATGTGTGGTCGATCATGGAGAAGAGGGTGATTAAAGCTAGTGGAATCCGATGAACGCATTACACGAGGTAGGTGGAAATTTAAGATAGCATGTCTAAATAATAAGATGCATGTTCAAAACATAATATTATTTCTAATTATGGATGTTATCAAACTAAACTGGTATGATTGATATTCGACATGCTTTAAATTGTAATGACGAAAATAGTGTTAATAAAAAGAATTGCATGTTATAATTGATGCTTATCACTTGTACATCATGTATATGAATTGTGAAATTATGTTTATGGTACATAGGTACTATGTCAGTATTGGTGGTGTATGAATCTAGGTTTATAGGTTACATCCTTAGTGGATTATCACTAAATAGGTGAGGATGTTATTCTTGTTATGAAATATATGAATAGGCAAATTGCCTATTATTATGATTATTTTACATCCGAGCATGGAGGCTTGAGAGTTTGTTTTAGAAAAGCATAGGCCTGGGGATGCTATGCTAGAAGAGTTGTGAGGGTTTGGCTACCCGCTCTCCGAAATTGTGATGATATGGATACCAAGCCTAAAGGGAGGCTAAAAGTTGGGTGGGGCAATCATGGGAAGGCTTCCACTATGACAGCCATGGTCCTCGCGCATGCAAACGTGGATTTTGTTATTTCCACCTCAGTATCAGTGGATTATTATGCAATTATCCGGGCATGCTATATGGATTGAGATTGCGGCATAGTAGTCCTTGTATTTTATGTGCTATGGTGCATATATGATAGCATGGTGAGATGCTTATATGATTGGCATGATGATATGCCTTATATTGTTTTTCCAGCAGTGGTTGGAGGATTGTAGACGCCGTATAGTGAGGGGCATGAGGATTATATTGATATCCCAGCAGTGGCTAGATGATTATGAACCCCACATGATGAGGGGTATGATTCTGAAACCCAATATAGTTTGGGAATGTTAATTATGATACTTATTGATTATTCATAATTTTGTATGGCTTTTAACCATTTCCATATATGTTGATTAATGTATATGTATATGATTGAGGACGTAGTTTCATATAAGTTTTCATTAGGATATATGCATGGGTAAAACTGTTATGCAGAGTATGGTTCATGGAATCGGATTATTTTAATTAAATGATAAATGATAATTGTAAATATTTATTTATCAATGGATTATAGATATTTATGAAACATGCTAATAATTGATTATTAGATTATAAAACATGTTGATATGTGGTTTAACAACAGACTAATGAATTATGAAATGTATTGTAAATTCAAGTCAATGTAAGTGTTATGAGAATGATTATTCTGAATAATGCAAATTAATTAATTCATAATTAAATTTAACATACTTCTTAAACTCCCCTACCAAGCATAGCTTGTTAAGATATTGTAAATGTTTTTAAGATTACAATATCTCAAATACAGATAGACAGAAGAAGAAGTACGCGACAAGAGGAATCTAGCAACCATACTTCTGCGATCAGGTATACATTTTATTAAAGCTTTTGTATTGTGTAGTTAGTCATTTGAATTGTGATATTAGACATTTAATATAATGTTATAGTGTAACACCCTGGTTTTTATAACATTTTTTTATAATAATAATAATTATAGTTGGGATCCCAAAATCAAAAGATTCTATTAATTATTGTATTATAACATTTACTTAAAAACCTCTGGGTGTTATCTCCATTTTCCAAAAACATCACAACCATGATTAAAAGATAATATAAGTACGCAATAATAATTTAAGACAATTCTAATATCAAATTCAACGTCAAAATCAACGGTGCCTTTATTTTTAAAACCATAAATATCCAAGAAACATAATAATGTGGCCCAAAGTCTATCCACCATACTTAAAGACATGTCCATAATATATATAAGGTCATAATCAAATCCATCTAATAAAGATGTACAGTCCATAAAATAGGTTCAAATTGTAGTCCATCTAATCACTCACATCGAGTTATCTATTAGCCAAATCAAAGTGGTCACCACTGCTATCACTATCCCTCCACAACCTTGCCCTTCCTGCTGTTGGGCTCGGTATTTGAGGCATTGCAAAACAAGGTAATGCCTCAACAAGCTATTGCTTGTGTAGATACATAAACACTTAACGTAATAGCAAGGAAAACAAAATTGAATAACAATGTTGATATAATGTGTTGGTCAATTATCCATGAAAATATAAGTATTATAAGCAATGCTAATAGTCTTAAAACATCATATTCGATAAAACATGTGCCTCATGGATATAAAACATGATAATCTTGTAAATGTAAACATGATATGATCCAATATTAATGAGCATACAATAATAAACAGGGCATCCCAAGGTACATGGGTCCCACGAATGTCCCATACACTCATATAACATATCATGAGTACTCATATCAATCCTCTGAGTCTCATCACACCTAGGTATATAATAACATCTTCATGCTCATCATGCAAGCATACAGAACAAGCGTATGGATTGTCATGCTGCAGTGGTAACCCCTCTAGGGTCTCAACCACTAACACTCCCCATCGACACCATAATGGGAGACTTAATGTCTGTCCCCATGGAAAGGCCCGGACCGGTGGTGTGGACTATCCATGTTACCAAACCCCTACCGAAAGCTATCTGTAGGCACGTGTCTATCACATCATAAATCACATCACAATTTCAGAGGATGGGTGGATGGCCCTACTCTTTCCTAGCATGATATCCACCTGGTGAGAGCACCCGCCATAAATCACAAAGCACGAAAATTGTGTATCTCATAAAAGTAGGAGCACTCATGGCTCATAATCACCAAGGCACACCCCTCATCCCAGGATTAACCTCTCAAAGGACTAGCCACTAAGCCTCTATCATCAATTTTATGTAAACCCATCAGTCTCAATGATGCAATAAGGAAAGATAATTACTAATTATACATAAGATACTCGGTATCAATCTCATAAAACAATGGATCATGAAAACCCAAATCAAGTATGTAATCCTCTTAGCTCACATGCTTTGATGTACTTGTTAGTATCACTGTACAATTTTGTGTTATTTATTTCATCTCAATTGAATCTATGGCGATCCAACCATTGGATCATTCTTTAAGATCTCTATTTATGATTTGATCCTTAACCCCAATGTTACTTGTTATTAATCAGTCCAATCTCATGTCATCTGCTCATTTTTGTGTGCATCCAAAGTTTACACCTTGATCTGATGGTGAGATCATCCTTAGATCCATAATTTCCCAAGATCTAGGTTAGATCAATGGTCTAGATCAATTATTAAAGTAATTACACCTAATCTGATCCTTAGGAATCTCAATTAGTATCATATATTATCTAGTTGTTCAAGTCCTAGGGCCTGATCACCCTTTGATCAATCATATCTATGTGATTTGGTAATATTTTATGAATTTGACCTAACTAGATGTGATTAGATCAAGATTCAAATGCTAAAATCATGTCTGCATCATCAAGACGGTTCCAACAGACCTTTTGAATCAAAGATTGGGCTTCTGTAGCCTCCAAAATCTCAGAAAAACCATTCTAGATAAAAAATCAGATAAAAAAACTGATTTTACACTGGTTTGCAATGGCAAAAGGGAGTTTAGACCGGATTACACCTGCAAAAAGACGTTTACCCTGGTTTACATCGGCATAAACTGACGTCCTAAAGCGCACATTTCCCAGGACACGCGATGCATTCCAATCGTCCGGGACACCGTGCATTGGTGTCCCGCCTACGTGTACCTGCGCTATCCGCTCCAATGCATCTCGGTCAGCATCCTAGGCACATTGTCCATTGGGGATAATGAGCGTGAGTCATCAGATTTCTTTTGGCTTGATCGGAGCCCTAAATGCTTTGATTTTTTATCTGTTTTCTCCGTTCCTAAGGTTTTGGGTCCAAAGATCACAATGAGCAGCTTAGATCTCTCATTGGAGGTGTCTTTAATGTGGGTCTAACCATGCCCCAGGATTTTGTCACTTCCCTAACAATTTACCAAATTACCCTTCTAACTTAAAATGGTCATATCTCACTCATCCGAACTCTGTTTTCAACGTTCTTTACACTGTTCAATTCCTATCGACATCTAATTTCTAGTTTTTGTGGTTTCAAAATCAAATTCTATGCATAAATTTTTTAATTTAATTAATTTATTTGTTACTAATTTAGGGTTAAAAATTGAGGATATTACATATAGGAGCTGTACACGTGAACCATTGGATGGGTCCTGTTTTAAGAAATGAATTTCTATCTTCTAACAAACTATATATATATATATATAGTGTGAGAATGAAGGTGACATCTGAGTTTTTGGGAAAATGAATTTCAAAGAAACATCTTTCATTGTTTTTGTATTTTAAAAATTAGAGGCGTGTTACCTTTTGAAATAAAGGCAAAAAAATTTCATGAAAAACCCAGGGTGTCACAATTCAAGCCCAGGAAATAAGGTAGGCATGCAAAGAACCTAGTTTAATTAATGATTCGTACAATGGACACTTCAAAAGAAGCTTCTTGACTTTATTTGGTTTATTTATTTCCTTTACTTTATTGTATTCAAATTTATTACAATCAAATTCCATTAATGAAAGTTTCCTTTTGTTCTTAATTATTTTATGTTCCTTGCTCATTTTATTTCTTCCATTATTTCTTTGCTTAGTTTAATTTCTTGAGTCAATGCTTAGATTTCTTACTTTCCTTAATCTTTGACTAGGTTAAAAGTAAATTAGGTTTTAATTGAACCCATTTATCAACCAGTTTTCTCTACTTATTATTAGACTTTCTAATTCAATGTTTAAGTAAATTTTAATGGATCGGGCACTTCCACTAAGAGTGCCATTAGAATCTTACGATACTAATATTTCCACTTAATCCTTATAAAATCACAAGAATCAATCAAACTTATTCATGATCTATTATTTTTATACAGTAGTTCTCTTCAGTAAGAACTTATTCACCATCATCTAAATCAAGTTCTTAAAGCCCAAATCTTTAATAAATCCAGCTCATCCTTCTCGGGAATGATGGTACCATCTTCTAAATAACCACAGATCCCTTTGTAAAGGCTTTTCCCTTAAATCAATTTTAAAATCATATAATTAATAATATGTTCAAAAACCACACTTCCAATCATCATGGTGTCATTTTCAAAACTCCACATCCAAGTAAAATAACATAAAAGCATAAGCACTACCAGGCCCCGCTAGTCACAACACAAACAACTAATTTCAAACCATAATATCCATATAACAATTCTTTAATCATATTACATTACTATCAACAATTTTACATTTTAACTAAATTAAATGACTAAAAGCTAAGTTATTCTCCATCGTCCTCTATATTAGTAGTCTCTAAACTCCCCCTATGCTAAAGTTCAAACTACTATCCCAAAGTTTCATATGAAATTGTGGTTGGGGTAAGTATGACCACTTAGTAGAAGAATCCCTAAACTTCTCAATACTACACTACGACAATCACATGTATGCATAAAATAGGAGATGCATTTAGTTAATCGATTGATGTCAAAACTCCATAATTTACAAATTCTGTTTGAAATATCCTAAAATATATGGATGTACAAAACATCTTAAATTTATCATATTATATCATATCATTAAGTGACAACATCTTGCCATATGGCCAGTACTCTATGGCCAATATCCTCAAGGATGACCAACACATTAGTCCATGTCCATATAACTATAAGGTTTACTATGCATGTACGAGAACCACCATCCAACTATGTTCAACCACAAATACCACGTGATCTACACCAATCTTCATTAGGGAATTGTATTTATTCAAGAGTACTCTCCTCATGACACATATTCGCATCTATGGACCCTCTTTTGACTAGGTATATCTTTGAGGTTAGGGGCCAATCTGATCCTCCTAACAAAGGGCCACCGGGGACTTATAGCCCTCTTGTACCAATTATAAGAGTCATCTATCTATATTGACTGCAAGATTCATCTATCTATACCGATTACAAGAGTCATCTATAATCAATCAACACATTTGCACCATTGATATGTTGTCAAAATATCAAAATCCATATTGTTGCACCTGCGCCCTTAGTGCACTATCAAAAAACAAAATAGATATCATTTATATTCTACAGAGGAAAAAGCATTTAAGTCCATTTTGTATACACGTGCATTTGTTTACTATAAATATGTGCTTATTTGTTCATTTTGCATACATAGAAATACCATTTGAAATAAATCATTTCATGTTGCTCATGGAAAGTCATATGGAAATCATGGGTTTACACCCCACTCTGCTTGATGTGAAATCATTTAGAAAACTACAATCATACTTTGTACATTATATATGTCCCACTTTCAATAGTACAAATTAACATTTGTCATATTTTAGTCTTAGTACAAGAACATGCTGGATATCAATTCTTTGCCCACTTATATATGTATATCTATGGGCTAAAATAACAAAATACTATAACAAAGTGCTCCAATGTACTATGCACTAGCTCTACTACTTAGGC
This sequence comes from Warburgia ugandensis, assembly GCA_035236585.1. Taxonomy (NCBI): domain Eukaryota; kingdom Viridiplantae; phylum Streptophyta; class Magnoliopsida; order Canellales; family Canellaceae; genus Warburgia; species Warburgia ugandensis. The sequence goes on along the minus strand of CP141127.1, from coordinate 50,090,650 downwards.
TTTGAAAACATTCCAAAACATACACAAAATTTGGTGTAGTCTATGATCAAAACATATGAGATCTTCTAGAAATAAGAGTAACATTTGTGACTAGACTTCAAAATCATGCTATATCAAACCCATCAAAACATGTGTACCAGTAGACTATTGTGCACGTTATGGTCTATGTTTGTATGAAGTGCCCACTATTATACACATTGTGGCTTGTGCCTATGTGCAGTGCCAAATTGTGTTCAAACTGTGGTCTATGCATATGGGTTGTGCCTAGTGTTGTGTGTACAGTGGCCTGTGTCTATGCAATGTGCCCAATTTTGTACACCCTATGGCTTATACTTGCGTGTTGTGTTGTGCGCACTATTTCTTGTGCTTATGCACCTATGGCTTATGTCTGTACATTGTGCCTAGTGCTATGTTCACTATGGCCTATGGTTGTGCACCTATTTGGTGTGCCTTGTGCTCTATTATGTCCACTGGTGCATTGCTTTGTGTGCCATATGTGGGCGCCATAGGCACAACCAATGCACTTGCACCCTATGCTGAATGTAATAGGCATAGCCATTGCACTATATGCTCTGTGCAATGTCTCATACACACTACCCAATGCATTAAGGGCTCTATCCAATGCCTCATGTGCATTATGGCCAGAACTATGTGGATTGTTCAGTGCCATGTGCACTGTGGGTAGACTAATGTTCAAGCATCACTGCACAAAATTGCCATATGAAAATATGTGTATACCCATTGGATTTAAAGTAGGAATTGATGGTTGAAACAAGTAATCTTTCTAGAAAACACCTGTAAGTAAAAACACTTGACTAAAACTATAAATCAACAATCTATGTTGCTTAGTATCATGCACAAACCCCATCGATCAAAGCATTGAAACTAAAGCAATTTCACCCCAAAGTCATATACATATAATTCCATAGTAAGATCATGCACAAGAAATGTTGATTTAAGCTATAAAACTTTAGTAAAGTCACTTCAAAAACCATACACATGTGACGACCCGGGTTTTCTCATGCATTTTTAAATGCAATATCTAATTCCTAAGGAGGGATGCATCCCTATTTGAAAACCGTTTTATGAAAACCATGCAATGCAGTGGAAAATCTTTAGTTTTAAACTTATTTTGAAAACCCCGAGTGTCATTTGCTTTCACAACAATCAAAGTAGTTGTTGAAAATCTTCAGAAATCATAAATGTCTTTCCCCAGGTTTATCCAGTCACAGCACACAGTCCAACTGTAAATAAATACAAATACATGTCCAAAGGGTTGAGAGTTTACTTACATGTATAATTGTCTCCTTTTTAATTCACTTACTGGTAGCACTAATATCTCCTGAGGCGTCTTCTATTTGTGAGTGGAACTATCTTGAAAAATGTTAAGGATAGGGTAAGTATATACTATACTCAGTAGGAGTCTATCACTACTAGTTTTACAATGCATGCTATGTTTAAAATCATATGCTCTTTAAAACATGTGCATGTTCAGTCAATCATGTTCAATATCGATATTAAAAACCACTGTCAAATCGGAATACTGACGACTTAAAGAAGTAGCATAATCCAAGTTGAAAGTATCATAAACATAATGATATGCATAAGATGCTCAACTGAATCCAACTCATGGATATCTGGTATGGTATGGTCGACCAACCTCATGTCATGCCATATGCAATGCAAGTAAATCCATGAAACCATAGGGCCCAAACTATGCCCACGACCTCGCCGCCATGTGGTCCCCGGGTACCTGAGGACACTCGGTCATAGCCTCAACGGGGCATATGACACATCCTTTGTCGTAAATCATGCAATTTATGAAATCGGTTGCAAAACATGCATGCAATGCTAGTCTCGCATTCAAAGTCATAACCCAGCCTAGAAGCCTACCAGCCTAGAAGCCTGTCAGCTCTCTCTAGCCCGCCCTCATCGGCCCACCCTCATCAGCCCACCCTCATTGGCCAAGGCTACACTTATCATGCAGACAAGCAAAAACCTCTTTTTCAAAACATGTCCTCTTTGGGTCCTTCACAACTGCCTACCCAACGTCTTTTGGGCACTCCAGCGTCTTTTGGTAACCCTCAAGGACATGAAATCTTTCAAGAACTCAATGCTCACAAATTATGCAATTTATGTAATTGTTTGCAAAACATGTCTATGCATAATGTATTTATCATATGTACGCTGAATTAAGTCATGCTAAACAAGTCATATACTTATACTTAAAACATGCATTTTCAAAACAATCATGGCTCTTTTAAAAGGTCTAGTAGTGATAGAGCACCTACATCAAAGTCTCCTAGAGTCGCGTCCTTTATCAGTTCAACCCGTCCCTCGATCTCATTTATAAACTCCTGGGTATGAATGGATACAAGGAGTCCTTATCAATTTCATTCTATTTAGACATTAAACTGCTAGCTCTGCCTTTTAGGGTCTATGGTCCTTGCCTAATTCATTGTCAGGCTAGATCCTATGATGTGGATCTACTATTCAATAGTTAAATTCTATAAATGGTCCTATGATCCTAATTTTTAAAGTCTCATTAGGTCCGCGTGTCCCAGTTCCCAGGACACCCGTGCATCCTGGTTGAACCGTGATTGCCTCACATGCATGCGCGCCCAAAGGCCGTGCCAGGGACTGCGTTTTGCACTCGCACATGCATGCTCAAGTGACGCTCTATGACGCGCATCATTGCACGGACGCACCTTGTAGCATGGCGCGTCTCAACTCCCAGGGCACCCCGTGCACCTTGGTCGAGCCAGGAACCATGCCCCATGTCGCGCGTGCACCTGAAGGCCACACCTGGGACAATGTATGCATTGTCGTACACCTGGAACGTGTCCCAGGGACCCAGTCCCAGGTGCACATGCAGCATGGCGTCCCTGGGACGCCTGGTTCGTGCAGGGCCGGCCCAAGCCAACTTAGAACGTTTTTCGGCTAGGAACCCGAGTGGAAAACGACTGGAAAAGACCAGATCCTGCATGGATCTGGCCCTGGGGAATCAAAGGGAGAGAAAGGGAAAGAGAAATGGCTTACTTGGGCAGCCTGGGGACGTCCTTTTTCCTGTGGGTGTGCCTGCTCGCCGGGACGCATGAAGAAGGGGGAAAACCCCACTTCCGATGATGCCAGAGGAACAAGAGGGGTGGTGGGGAGATGGGTAAAGGAATGGCCGGCCAAACTTGGCCTGGCCATTGCCGAAAAACACAGAGGGTAAACTGGTTTGGGACGGGTTTCCAATTTGCCAGAAACCCCAGTCTCAACATTCCAAAAAATCGTGTTTTTGTGAGGGGGAGATGGGGCTTTTTATAGCCCTGCTATGGCGTTGCTGCCCTTGGCAGTGGCCGATCTCTCTGGAAAAATCGTGAAAGAGGGTTTCTAGAGAGATCTGGAGGTGGAATACGACAGGGGGTGCCATTATCAAAACGGCCCCTTGCATTTTTCGTCTTTTTCGTTTTTCTGTTTAAATTTCAGAATTGCCCCTGATCTTTAAACGGCTGTAACTTCTTCATTCGAACTCTGTTTTGGGTGATTTTTGAGGCTTTGGATTCCATTTCTCGAGTAGAATATAATGGTACCAAGTTTACTCACAAATTTCTTCATTTAATATTTTAAATATAGTAAAATAATTAACTTAGTTTATTTCCCATAAAATGTCCAATTTTTGTTTAAAAATAGCGTAAATTGCTCGGGTATTACAACACATATATCAAAACTTATTGCCTACGATAAACCATTCAATATACAAGTATTCATGCATCATTATCAAAACTCAGAGAGATTAATGATAAATTGAAATGTGAAAAAATATAATGAACACTCATAGGGGATTAAAGGACAGCCCAAGATTAGAAGATATCCAATATCATGCATAAAAACATGAGCATAATTAATAGAATATAGGAATCCACATTCTAGAAAACATAAACCAAAATGAAGATGGTATTTTGATGTTTTAAAAATAAAATTGTGATCCAATTTAGAGACATTCCTAAGCCCCTATTTGGTTGATGAATATGTTGTTATAGCTTCTTTTTGAAAACACAGTGCTCTAGTGATTCCTGGTTGTAGCCTCTCTCTCTCTCTCTCTCTCTCTCTCTCTCTCTCTCTCTCTCTCTCTCTCTCTCTCTCTCTCTCTCTCTCTCTCTCTCTCTCTCTCTCTCTCTCTCTCTCTCTCTTTCATGTCTTTCTTCTTTTCCCCCTAGCCCAAGACTTCTTGTCATTCTGTCTAGTCATAGATTCCCCAAGTCTCCTCTTTCCTGACCTGTTATTACATGTGTTGTGATCTTATTGTATTATACTTTTAATTTCCTAATTCTGTAAAATTCTCAGAACCCTAATCCTTTATCTTATATACACCGCGCATCTTAGCTTCATTTTGATTTTCTCAGAGGTTCAAATCAAAGAAATATGTCCATTAGGAGGTTCATTGTATTTAAACATCCTTTGGTTCTTGGATTGAAATTTTATTCCAAATAGACAATCTATTAGCTATCATAGAGACTTGAAGTATGGACCAAAGGAATACATTTTCACTCTATAACATGTTGAACTAACTTGGTTTTGTTCATAAATCTTTGCAGAAGTAAATATTTACATGATACAAAATTGCAGGTCATTACACCTTTTCTCAATGATAACCACCACATGCTAAAGGTATTCTTTTGCACATATTGACTCATGACAACACACTAACTTGGTGGATTATAGTTTCAACAGCTCATTCGAAATGTTTCTTAAGCTCCTTAAGTTTTTTTAGTGTCAAATGATAAGGAGTATTTTGAATAGAGCTGAATCCTAAACATGACTTTTTTTAGTGGTAGTTCAAGCAATTCTCAATAATGCACAACTTCCCGTAACCTCAATGTACGATCACTTCAAATTTCAAAATATTATTTATTCATCTATCTTATTTCTATCATAGTACAAGACAATAAAAATCATTAGGTTGAACCACTACAACATTTTGAATAAAAAATTGGTTCAAATCTCAAATTAACAAAAATTTACTATAAGTTTTTTCATATCAGATAATTAGATTTCAATATTTGGCTATTTCTCATTGCAATTTTAGATTCATGATTTCTCTCATTTCGCTTCAACTATTTCCTTATATGATTATCTCTTCAATCCTTTCTAAGATGTCATCCAATACTTCTAATGATGAAATCAATTTGTAAAACTTTGTCATCATCATTATATTTCATATAATAATCACTACTACTAGGAGTTACTTCAAACATTAATTTTAGGTGTTTGCAACCCTTGTTTCATGAGTAATTATCATGCTGAACAACGTTAGTTCATCAGTTTCATCACCCTTACTATTTAGTGTTAGCTAAGTATAATTATTTCCATCTTATATCTTTCTCTTGCATTATAATTCCAATTATTTATCCATTTCCACCTCATATCATTGCATGAAATAGACCTCAGATGTCCAACTTCATGATTTGTAGTCAAGAAAATATCATAAGCTCAATATTTCTATCATGGACAACATTAGCATCTTCTAATGTCTACATTTCCATTGGTTCCTTGTAATAGCTCAAGAAATCAGTTGAACTTATTCACATTCTATTGTTTATATAATGTAGTTATCTACTTTAAAAAAATATTTATAATCATGTCTAAATTCAATATGTAAAATCAGATTAATAATATAATTCGAACATTTTCATCAAATTCTTATAATAGCAGTAGAAATTAATTGAAAAACATCCAGTGAGGTGTTCATACTTATGCCATAATTCTCTTAACTGCATAAGACTTCTTTATTATGGTTATTTTATGAACCTCTCTATCATCCTTAGACTATTGTTGTAGAATGGCAATTATCTCCTACTAAGCTCTATGTATGTCATCCATGTTTGAGCTAAATTTTTCAAATTTGTCAAATCAATCATATGTCAGAGTTACTAACTAGAGACACCATTTGTATAATCTTATACTTTAGTTCTTAACTTTAAGAACCATTGTAATCCCAAGAGAGTACACTTTCTCTTGTTCATACAAGGACCAAACTCTCCTAATTTTCTTGAATAATTACAACACCATACTAAGTATTGGCCATGAATGACATGAACATAATTTCAACATGTTGCTTCTTCACCTGTGTCCAAATCCTCACTAAACGTAGCTCATCATCTATTAGTTTGTCAAATATAACCTCTTCTTTTGATAATAACAAATTACTATACGAGATGCTAACAATACTTAGGAGGATTAGATTAGCACTCAACTAAAATATCATCTTGAACTCTAGTTGGTAAGTGTTTAATTTGATACAAAAAGTACCCAATTAGTAGTCCATGTGTTATAAAATATAGTATTATTTCTAGAATTTTTTTGCAAATTTATAGCATAAGCATTTCTGACATAATAATTAAAAAGTTTGATATTTTCACATTTAGAAGCAAATCCAGAGTAAGTACGTGAATCATCATAAATTTTTAGGATTTAATTTGGCTTTTTATTCTTTTTGTAGGAAGTGAGAATATGATCCAATGGCCTATATTGAACTCTATAGAGTTTTTTTTTCCATGCAAAAAGTATTTTGCCACTTTCCATGAAAATTGGAGCCATGCATGAGGTTTCCTAGTCTAAAAGGGGAACCCAAGGAAGCCAATCCATCCAAACTTCAAAGCCAAGGACCATGGCCATTCAAGCCATCAAGGAATGAGTATTCAAAGTAAACCATCAAGCCACATAGAGCCATGTCACTACGGGTCACGTATACTTGAAGAAAAAGGTGATTTTCTAAGGGATAATTGGTAGGTTTTGAGAGAAATTTGTAATTGGTAAGATGATGATGTCATAGGTGGGCCAATCAAGAGAGAAAAACCACATTCTAATTTGATTGCCCATCCTTTTTAATCAACCAGCTAGGGTTCCACCTTTCTCCCCTTGCTTGGTTATCTCCTAGTTAGCATCTCAAGTTGGAACTCCTAAATTGGTTAACACTCAACCACCTCAAAATCCCAACTAAATCCCCATATTTCCTAACTTTTTCTTTTCCCATTTTCTTTCTCTTTACTAGCCATAAAACATCACATAATTAGAAGGGGAGGAGCTCCATTCCACCTTCCTAACAAGGTGACACCTTTCCCTCTTCTAAATATACCATGCCATGTCATCACCTGCTAATCCTCTCTCAACCTAACTTTCCACCTATGTCCTATATGTAATTGCATCTTTCTTTTCTAAAATAAGATCTCACCAAAGTTGAATTTAAAAACTATATAATTCCCATGGATTCAACATGAAATTCAAGTAGGGGGTTTTATTCAAAATCCTTGAAAGAAGTGCTCTATCTTGGTGATCCTTGTAGCTTTGGACTTTGGTTTTCATTTGGGCTGCTTTCTCTTGGATTCTTGAAGTCTTTCCTTTTGCTTTTGTACTTCAATTCTTGGTTAGTGCCTTATTGTGATTCCTTCCTTCCATTATTTGTTTGTTCTAGTTTTGTTTCTTTAATTCCATACACATAGAACTGGCTTGTTTTTCTCTTGATATTTGGTTCAATCTATCTAGATTTCTTGCTTATTTTTTCAAAAGCTATTTTATTTCTTCTCTAAAAGTGACAGATAAGAAAAAATTAGCTTGAATCGCTTGCTTCCCTCCTTTATTTTAACATTTTCCCTTGTTTTTTGGGGCTAGTTTTAAGCATATTTTTCCTTGTCTAGTTCCCATCATTCAAGTCATCTTTTCTCTTCATTCTCTTTTGGGTTTCACTTGAATATTGTCTAAGTTTATTTTAAGTGCATTGGAATGTATTTATTGTTTGGTTTGAATCAATTTACAAGCATAGAGAAAGTGTACAATTTCCAGATTTTGTATACATGTTAATATGCACCATTATTTGATGTATTTTTTCCATTCAATCAATAAAGTTATTGAAGGTTATTGTTGCTGCCTGATTCTAGTAGTAAATTACTTTAATTCTTGATTGTTGTCTTACATAAAAAGCCCTTGTTAAGTTGCTTTCCATGCCTTGCTAGAATTTAGTTTCTTTTTCACCTAAATTCTAGAAATTTTCCATTCCATGTTCATGTTTAATTTCCAGCACTCTATACACTTTATTTGATTGATTTCAAAGGAACACATTCAGCCTTTTAGGTTGTTTAGTTAGTGTTTTGATTAAATATCATGTTGGTATACTTTGGTTTGTGAATTTTAGCTATTTTCTAACCCATAAACCATGCACACAACCTCATGGGTCATGCATGGTACTTGGGTGACTTGCCCTTAAGTTTTACTTAGTTTATTGTTTGTGTTTAGTTTAGCATAAGTTATATAGATTTTGCATCTTAGTTTAGTTTAGAAAGTATCTAATTTAGTTTAAATATTTTTTATTTTTAGTAAGTTTCTAATTTTTAGTTTTAGGAATATTTTAATTTAGGAAAGTTCATTTTAACAAGTTTCCTTAGTTTAAGTCTCCTAGATTCATTCATTCTAGTTTTGTATTAGTTTGTTTTATTGAATGCATGTTAATTAGGAATGTTTCTAATTTTATTGAATATCTTTATTTTTAGAATGTTTCCTTTAGTTGTAGTTTCTAATTTGATGCATGTTTCTTGTTGTATGTTGTTTAAATTCTTAATGAAAACTATCTTTCTTTGTTTAAGATAAGCAACTTAGATAACATCCAATCAATTGGAAATTCTGTGAGATTCCTCATGGGATGAACCCCCTTCGCATGCATATTACTACTTTGATTCATGTACTGGAAATTAATTTTAGTAATACACCACCAATGATCATGAATTTATCCGTAAGAGACTTTCTCTATTCTCTTTGGTGGCTTATAAATTTTCAATAACAAGAATCCAAAATGAGTCACTTTCTGCATACTTTCTAGTAAACCTATGACTCATTTTCATTATTCATTCATCGTGGTCTCTATAATTGGTAGGGAATGAGTAGTCAAAACATGTACTTTAATACCAACTATGACAACTTGGGTTTTAAAAACTAGTTTTCAAATAAACAGGATACCTTTAGAATTATTTTATTTTATTTTCTTAAAAATTTACAAGGCATAACATATATTAGTTTTCAAAATCCACTATTCAATTACTATGTAATTTCAAAATCTTTACATATAATTAAAATAGTACTAAAACATAAGCATTATTAGGATCCACTGGTCACAACTCGAACAACTAAATCAAACCATAATTCATATAACAAAACTCAATGTATATTACATGTCTGTCATAAATTTTCAATAACAACTGATAAAAATAACTTAACTAAGTATTTCTCCTCCATACTTCATATTAGCTATCACAAAACCACATGTATGCCAAAGTCAATCTAATGTCTAGAAAGGTCACCAAAAATTGCTTTTGGAAACTTCTAAGCTAGACAAAACATGCAAAAAACACATGGATGAAAGAGGATAACATGATGAATTTGGTTAATCTTGATCAAGACCAAACCTTGAATAAAGAAAATCTTAAAAATGCATGATAAAATGCAAGGTGTACCAAATTTCCATATTTGGTGAACTATCAAAAATCAAAAGATATAGTCAACATCTGAAAGAAAATCATATAGTGTTACACTAATAAGTTGTACTGTTCTACAATAACCACAAACACAAACTAGTCTAAACCTCCTAGGATGCTCAACAAAATCATCTATGTCCACATCATTAATACCATCTGCACTACACTCTAAGAAAGCCAATGTCTCCCACCTAAGCTTAATCTGGATACCACATGACCTACACTAGTCATCATGGGGAGAACAAATAAAAAAGACTAGAAGTTTCCATGACACATCCAATTACAAATGAGCCTTTCTTTGAGGCATGTGATATACTTAGAGATATTACAGTAATACGTCTATATTTTGCAATAGTTTGTAACCCTCAAATTTACTTACATATTACTAATTACGGTTTATTTCACATTTTGCATAACTAAGATACAATAAAAAAAGAGAGGCTATTTTTAGTATTAAAAAACCTGAAGAAAGAGCAAGACCACTGTTCTAGCAACATCATGGGCCCACATGCAAATATGAAGTATGAGAAATTAAAATATTATAGGGGTACTATTACCAAAGAAAGTGTTGTCGGGAACCCTAAAGCATTGCTTAACCTTATCCATACCAAATAGGGTGTTCTTATTAAAACTAAAGGTGACAGAACTTTCCATGTATGCATGCAAGCTATCTACCACATTGGGAATCTTCCAAGGGAAGCTCAAATTGTATATGTTAGTTACACATAGAATGAGAGCTTATTTTGAAACAAAACAAGTCAAAGACTGGGGCCTACATGACAAATTCCATTCAGTCTCTCTCCTGCTCAACCAAAAGAGTGGACCACTAAGGGACTTAGACGACTTCCCCATACAAGCAAGTGTATTCCCCCTTTATTACACATTTTGACATGAGAGAATTAAGGAAGAAGGGTGGATAGAATAGTGGAAGTGAGGAGAGACATAATTTATGGGAAATCAATGCTGATTACCCTCACTTTTGAAGCATTTAAAGGCCATGATCTATCTTTATTTGTGAATGTCCTAAGTAACCAATGAGAACTAACTCAAACAAGGACAGACCAATAAGAAGCAAGATTGCAAGGAAGACCAGGACTGAAATCCCATTGGTGTAGATATTTTTTATGGGCTGCCCACCTTATTTTTAGAAGAAAAATGTTCCACTCCTTGGGAGGAGACATCCTCCACTTCTTCAATGCTATTGGCCAAAGAAAATAAAGGTGGGCTAGGAGAAAAATAAACTAAGGACCTAGAGTGGATAAGGAAATCTAACTCATCCACTCTAAGGCTTGACAATCCAATGGTGGGGAGAAAATGAGCTATAAAGAGGATCCTTTTAGATAAGGAAATCTTAATAAAATCTCCTTCATTCAAGCTAGGGCGAAAAATGATCCAATGGACAACAATTATGCACAGGAAAGTTATAAACCCTAGCTACCATTCACTTTTGGATACTCAAAGTGAAACCTTAAGGAGGAAATATCTTCACCATCCATTTCCTTCCAATGATCCACCTTTCTTTTAGACTTTCTAAACTACCACCATACCACCACAACATTCGACACCTCCTTCCCCATGCCTTTCTATTTTCCACATCCCTTCATTTTCTCCCTTTCCTTTCTACCTCTTACCTTCCTAGCTTATCTTCTTTTCCTACCCACCCTCATCTCCATCTACTTAACTCATCTCCATATCCATCCAACATAATCCCACATCCAGCACCCCTTCCCTTAGAATTCCATGCCCCCTCCTTCCTTTCTCTCTTATCTATTCCATTCCTCCCTTAAATAATGGCTATTCTATCTTGCATTCTCCCTTAAATCTTAGCCATTCATTCCCTAGAGCTTCCACCTTAGAAAGATATAAATAGAGGCTAGAAAGAATGAAAAAGAATCTCTTACTTTTCCTTAAAATGTTAAAGCTAAAACTTGGCTAAACAAATGGAGAAAGATCACTATCACCATTTCTTCCTTAAATCCACTCATCCACCAGAAGGAGAAGAGGTAAGAGTCTCAACCTACAACCCCATCCCTCTTTCTCTTTCTTTTCTCCCATTCTCTCACACACTGACGTGCTTTAATAATTATCATAGTTGCATGGTTCTATTGGAGTATAGAAGTGGCAAATACAGGTCAATCCCATAAGGACTCTTTAATAAATGGAGTTTATTAAAAGCTACATTGCTTTTACTTTAACCTAGCCAATCAATTAAGGAAGCAAAGAAATATAAACACTAAACTAAAGCAAAAAACTATGCAAAGAAATATAACAAAGTAAGGAAACTAATACAATTAGGAAAGTACACAAACTAATAAAAGAAAAGAAACAACTATTTCATTTAATGGATTGTTTACAAAGAACTGATACATAAGCAATAAAATAAAGGAAAAGACATAAAGCAATTGAAATTTCTTTTGAAGTGTCCATTGTAGGAGTCGTTAGTTGTGTCACCCAACTAGGCTCTCTACATACCATCTTCTTTATCAAGCTTGAATCCCAATGTAGGGCTCGCTTGTTGTGTCACTCAAAATGAGCATGTACACTTCTCTTGAGGTCATATTACACTAGATTACCACCATTCTTTTCTCATCTCCTTAACCCAACATGCCATACCAAAAGTCAAATCCTTTTCTAATGATCTTTAGAAATGAAGTGTTAGGGTAGCTAAGAAAAGAGGTGCTCAACACCTTTCCTAAAAGATCACCAACCTTTAAAAGAAGAACAGAAGAGATAAAACAAAATTTTGTATCTTCTTAGCAAGATAATATTAGAAAAGTGGTTACTTTAGTTAGAGAGAATAAGAGAGAAGAGTAGAAGTCATTCCATATAAAGAAAGATTAGCCATAGTAGAGGCTTCCTACCTTATGTATGAACTAGAAGAGAAAGATAAGAAAACAAAGATGTTGGACCTTAGCTTAGGACTCACCAATTCCAACCTAAAGAGATGAGGAAGAAATTAGGTACTTAGCATTGAAAGTTGTACTACTCTTCAACATGATGTCGTTAGCTAGGAATTTGGATACTTTATTGAAGCACTTGGTTCTTCAATCATACTTTAGGAATGGCAGTAATCCTTGCTTCCATAGAAGGGTACAAGGCTAACCATGGCTTAGGACTCACCAATTCCATCCTTAAGAGATGAGGAAGAAATTAGGTACTTACAATTGAAAGTTGTACTACTCTTCCACATGAAGTCGTTAGCTAGGAATTTGGATACTTTATGAATGGAATTGGTTCTTCAATCATACTTTAGTAATGGCAGTAATCCTTGCTTCCATAGAAGGGCACAAGGGTTCTCTTCCATCAAGCTAAGCATTTTAATGAAACTAAATACATTTTAGCAACCCCAACAATAATCCATATTCTAAGCCCCACAATCATGGATGGGCTAAGCATCTTAGCTTCTCATTGGTTGAAAAATAATCATCAAGGTGATTCACTTGGAATTCCACCTCCCCATCTATTTCCTTGTGCATCAATTCCACAGTAGTATCAACCTCCTTAGTTGCTACCTCGACAACCACAGAAACCATCTATTGAGGAAACCCTAAATGTATACATGCAAAGTTCATTACAATTTTAGAATGATGCAGAACAAACTTTACTAGCCAACTCGCTATCTATTGCTAAGTTGGAATGTCAAATGGGTTGGCTTTCAACTGCACTAAATGAAAGGGGAAAAGTGAATATTTCCTAGTGAGCTTGTACTGAACCTCAAGTGGCAATTTGAGATTGGCGTGTCATCAAAAGAACAAAATTTTTATGAACAAGCCAAATCCATTAATACCCTTATGAGTGATAAACAAATAGATAATCAAGTGGCCTTGTCTAAGGAATCCTTAGCTAGTGAGGAAAATGATAGTAACACTAAAACTCAAAATAGTAAAGGGAAGGATTAGTCATCTCCCACTTATTTCAAACCTATTACTGAGGCATCGTATATGCTAAATGCTTCATATTCTCAATATTTAAATATGGCAAAGAAATGAGCAAATTTTAATGAGATAATGGATGATTTTAAATAAGTAAATATTAATATTCCATTACTCAATGCAATCAAAGAAATTCCTTCTTATGCGAAAATTTTGAAGAGTCTTTGCATACAAAAGTGTAAGCTTAATGTGTAAAAGAAAGCATTTCTTGATGAGTAAGTGAGCTCAATCACACAACACAACACCCAACCTAAAGGGACTTGGGTATCCCACTATATCTTATATAATTTGGGAATATACAATGGACAGAGCATTACTCGAGCTATGGTGAAGTGTTAACCTATTGCAATATTTTATTTATGAGCAATTAGGGTTATGCAATTTAAAATTGACTGATAGATCAGCACTTGTGGTGTGGTTGAGGATGTATTGACTCAGGTTGATAAGTTTTCTATTCTAGTAGACTTGATTGTCTTAGATAACCCCTCAATATCAGATCATAGTAGTCAAATTCCTATCATTTTGAGAAGGCCTTTCTTGGGCATTTCTAATGTTATAATAAATTGTAAGAATGGAGTCATGAAGTTATCTTTTGGTAACATGAAAACCAAGTTAATTGTTTTTAATACAAGACAACTACACTTAGATTTTGATGATTCTTCTGAGGTGAATATGGTAGAGTGTCAAGTATAGGACATATCTTTACCATCCTCCAAGTTTGATTCTCTTGAGGCTTGTTTATCACATTTTGGCTTATAATTTGACATTTATAACTTCATTGATGAAGTTAATGCTTTACTTGATATTGCATTTGTAATGGATACTTCAAAATAGATAGCCCACGTGGGACCTCTTACATTTCCTAAGTCCACACTTGTCCCATTTATTAAAAAATCATCCACTTTTGGATTGAACACCTTTATTAGAAAGTTCAAAATGTGAAAGTTTAGGTGCCTCTGATACCTTACCTATTCTTATTGCTTAGATCTTAATAAGTCATATGAGGGCAAGCTACTTGATGTTCCTATGGAACATAAGACAGCTCAATGGTGGACAATAGATGAACTAAAGGGCTTGAGCCTCACCATTTCTCTGCATCACATTCATCTTAAGGAAAATAATCAACATTTTAAAGAGAGCATTCTAGCTTACTCCTCACATTATCAAAATATTAAGAGTTAAGGTATTCGAGCTTCTAGATGTAGGCATCCTATTTCCCAAAATCAATAAGCACATGAGACAAACCATTTATAGCTGTACCTAAGAAGTCTAGAATCAAGGTTGTGCATATGCCATTAAGATTGTATCCACCCCCAATATCACTGAGTGGTGAATATATATTAGCCACTGTGAAATCTTGAAAGTGGAATGGGTCCTCCTGGAGGCTCCTCCCTGTGGTGTTAGTTTAGGTTTAGTGTCTAGTAGAGATATTAGAAAGTTTTGCATTTGTATTCATCACTATACATCATTGGCATGCAAGTACACTTCTTCCAACCCTTATTTTCCATCTTTCTTACATTATTTCTCTATGGCATCTAGTTTTGAACATTCAGGACAACATTTAATTTAGGTCTGTGGGTGGAGTACTTCAAAATTTGATTTGTTCATTATAGCTTTTTAAGTCTTCTTGTTATAATTTTTAGTCAAAAATTTGTTAAAAAAGAAAAAAAATGATATTTTTAGATTTTGGTGCAAGTCCCTTTACAAGGATGAAATTATTAGATCATTTAAGATTTTAGTGTTATCTTTGGATTTTAGCTTATTACTAGATTTTTATATAATTAGTTCATCTTATTATCCTTTTTCTAGAGTTTCTCATAAAATTGAACTTGAAACATTTAATTGCACATTAGCCACATATACATATTTTTGGTTTAAGTGTAAGTATAACTTAAAGATCCTGAACAAGATTAATAGAGACTCATAACCTATGCAAGGATGAGTCATCCTTCTTTATGAGGGTTTTGCATAAATTCAAACTTTTTTTTCAGTGGACATTAATTCATAGTTGTCTTATTATTGTTTGTCTTGGTCCACTATTGAGAAATGTCACTTAAAGATTGCACTATATATCGCTTCAATTTAGGAACACATCTAAGTGATGTAAAAGATAGGAAATGATACGGGCCATCTTTGTTTAACTTAGAGACTTTAGGCTACCCCTATGTTATTTTTTGCTAGTTAGTCCTATTTGAGACTTTATAGCATTTTCTTGCTATTCAATTCACCAATACGTTTACTTAACCTACATAATATCAATTACCCAATCTATTTTATGTGTTATGTAGAGATGGTTGGAGAAATAACTTGATCAATGAGTATCAACAATATAGTTTAGGCAATGAGTAGAAAATGCTTCAAGGAAAAAATATTCAAAAGTAAAAGAAAAGGATATGTTCAACTTCAAGTGAAAAAAAAGGGTAGTTAATGAAAAGAAGAATGTTCACACTCATGTTTGAAAAGTGGATGGTGAGCACTTCATCCATTACATACTATTCAAAACATTTTGTTTACCATTTCTTTGATAATGTTGGAATTGTTTTAACAACAATAAGAATAGAGTTCACTTCATCCTCTACTTTGATAGAAAGAGTAGCTTACTAGGGAGAGTTAATCTGATTGGAAAATGCCATTTGAAGGGAAAGTTTGAGCCTTTTGTTTTGCCCTAATAAAAGACCTAACTTGATCTTAGGAGTAGTATGGCTAGGATGCTATTATGAATGAATCAGGAATATTGCTTAGTGTACATTCTTAATAGTTGGTATCATTTCCATGAGACCATTTATCAGCTCTTTCTAAATTACTATCTTTCGTATGAAATAAATGAGTTAATTTGTCTTTCATATAAATTATTCCACTCTCATATTGATGAGAGTTTTATTTGATTTCTAACTGTTAGCTATATCTTGTGACATTTAAAGTTGAAGCATACTTTTGTGATAACTAGTGGAATGTCTTTAGCATAAAGGCATGATTTTGAACTATTATTCATTTTTATTAACATACTAAACTTAGATATTAATACTGGATAGAAGAAAATTCTCTAAGAAAAATAAAGGAATTGCCATGTGTGTTTTGAAATGTTTATGGGAGTCATTTTGTAGAAGACTTATATGACTATAACTCATCTACTAGGGGTTTAATGGATTTTGGCATATGCTAAATGCAGAGGACAACACCTAAAGTGGCTAGGATTTTTAGGATTTTGTATTTTTATTTTATCACTAATTGCTTAATTTATCACTAATTATAGTTTATTTTACATTTTGCAAGATTAAGATTCAACATAGTGATTCACATATTTTTGAAAATATGTAACCTAAAAATAGAGCTAATCTACTATTCAAGCAATATCTCATACCAACAATTCAAGAACCAAGAAGTGAAGAAGATCAAAGTGCAATGTGTGCGCCCTTATCAATTTTAGAGTAGCTAGAAATGTCACGCATGCGACCAACCATATCCATGCAAAAGAGATAATCATTATCAATAGTTAAGGTGGCAAAGTTTCCATGCATGTAGGCATGTAACCTCCACCTCAGGGAGCTTCTAAGTGAAGCTATGGTGGCACAAATTTGAGTTACACTTATGGATTTTTTTTTGAAGCAAAAATAATGTAGAGAATAAGGCCTGCACGTAGATAGATTCTCTCTCTCATTCACTCACTTGGACAAGCAAAACCTTCCTAGGATATTTTTTGGAGTTAGGGATATTCCACATATCACATAAGGAGATCTTCAATTAATTATTTCTTAGATGATAGAGATGTGCATGATCTAGTTGGAGACACTTTTGGAAGCAAAGTTGGGGGACTTGTGATCTTGTGTGGGGAGTACTTGGAAAGAATAGGAGAGATTTGCATGATCCATATGATGGTTGGAAGGTATTGATAAGAAGATTCATTTTTATTTTTATTTTTTGGAAGCCTTGCATGTCGTATAAAAGGACTTAGAGGTTGGGAGTGACATATAGAAGAGGATAAGAAGCATCACATCTTCCATCCTTGTCATCTTTCCTTATCAGCCATCCAAGGTTGGTTCATGATATATAGCCTTGAAGATTTCATGGGAAGAGAGTGAATTGATAAGTAGGAGGTAAGATGCTATGT
The DNA here is from genome assembly GCA_035236585.1 of Warburgia ugandensis. Lineage (NCBI taxonomy): Eukaryota > Viridiplantae > Streptophyta > Magnoliopsida > Canellales > Canellaceae > Warburgia > Warburgia ugandensis. The sequence goes on along the minus strand of CP141127.1, from coordinate 50,073,101 downwards.
ATAGGATGGGGGAGCTCAACATGTCAATTTATTGAGAGGAGAAAAGTGGCATATAGGTGACAGGAGTTAGAGGAGAGCTACAGGAAGGTATACATTTGCGGGAATACAAGAGAGTTGCTTGTTTTTTTTTTTCAAGAAGTTCTCTCTTAAGAGTTTATATAATGAGTTATCAAAAGGAAAGTTGTAATGTGAGGAATATTGCAATTATATTATAATTGCCAAAAAATGGGGTAATATATATATATATATATATATTTCTTCTTTTTCTATAGTGCCTTTCATCATCTTACTTAAGACTAAGTGATGGATATGCACCATAACATCAGGCGAGGAACAATAAGTTAGTTCATTTTACTAGCTTGGGAGGCTAGTAGATGTGCTAAGGTCAGGTATTGGAGAAGTTAGTGACAACTTGAAAATGCAATAGGTATGGGTACCTAGAAGATAAACAAATGAAAATGGGTGACCAAATGACAATATAGTGGAAAATGAGGAATCAAATTTCTTAGCAAGGTCTAAGGTGAAGACCTAATGATCACTTATCTAAGCCTAAATGGTGAGACCTATTTGGTATGAGTATATAAAAAAAATAGAATACAATAAATAGCATGCAATACATATTATACCAAATAGCATATAATAAGAGAGTATACAATGGATATGATACATTCACTTAGAATCATATACAATGAAACTAAATATACTATCTTAAGATGGCATATATTAAAATAGATATGCTAGGAATGATGACTAAGTGATGATGATAGCTTATGTCATTCATGGGAAGTAGAAATGTGGGATAGACTATAAGGATGGAAACTTAAGCAATTTAAGCCTAGATAAGAACAATGGAGACTGCTCTTATAACTTATGTGATGAAGGAAATCAAGGCCTAGAAAAGAGCGATGGATGCCCCTCACGTGGCTTACGTCCATGATGGGAATCTTGCTCTAGGGAAGCTAGCCCAAGGATGGGAAGACCAACCCATGTAGCGCCATGGACATGCAAGGGGGCAGCTATCCATGAGCTATCATGATACTCCAATTGAATAAGTAAAGAGGAGAAGCAAAACCATAGGAGAGGAACTCTCCTAAGTTGTTTGCTCCATGTGTCCAGCCTAAAGAGTTAAGGTTCCTAATAAAGAAAAACCTAAGTGAGGAGAGGAAAAACAAGAGAGATGAGAGGATGACCAAAGAGGAAGGAGTAGAAACCAATGGAGAAGAAGAGAAGAGAAGAAGGAGGTAAACCTGGGACTCTTTTGGTCACCTTGAAGCTATGAGATTCCAAGGTTTGAAGCTTAAGAAAGGCCACCCAACTTCACTGGTCTGAATCATCTATACTAGGTGGGAGTAACATGGGAATTCTTTACTTGCTGGTATGATTTGAGATGTTTCATGTTTTGATTTACTTGCTGGTATGCATGATTTTATTCTCCATCTTTAAACATGCTTTAGACTTGTTAATCTTGACTTATTTTAGTAGGAATCCATAGCTTTATTTGGTGTCATTCATGTATGGTTTTGGGGTGAAATCAATGTAAGAATCATGCTAGGAGAGATGCATTTGCAATGGTGCAAATGGTATCTTTTTTGGATGTTTTAAGTTGTGCTTTTTTTCTTTATGTGATTTTTCAGGCATATTACATGTATGTGATTGAGATTCTTCTTAGCATAATGTATCATGAATGTATGAAACCATTACGGGAGAAATTTGACTTGAAATCTTAAGAGATATGAAGCATGAAAATGATGACATTTTAGTGATGAATGAGCCTAGAAATGGTGAGAGTTGGGATTGAAAGACCTAAAAAATTGAATTATGATAATGATGCCATCTCAAGGGTTGAAATGGCACCACATTGATTTGATTTTGTCCATTGTATATGCTCATTGAATTGGGGCATGGTGCTAATGGATGATTTTTTATTATAGCATATTTCAATGATATTTTGATTAAATCTTGAAATGATAAAAACTTGGGCTTGAAAAACCAAGAAATCAAAACATGATAGTAGGTGGCATTTGGGATTGGAATAGGAGATAGAATTGGTACTAATTTATGCACTATTTTGACTCATCTAAACATGTAAATTGTTAAAAAAAAATTATCCATTATCATGTTAACTAAAGAATGGATGGTTTGGATGTCCAAATTCTGTGGATTCTCCAAGTCTATTAGCCTCGACAATAGTAGGCATTTTCTGCATTTCCTATAGAAAACAATCTCTACTGTGACTTTGGGTGAGCCAAATTGCTGGAAACTTTGAGATTTCCTTTGTACTATTCATACCCTAAATATGTTCTATGAATCTACTATAAAATTACTAAATGTTGTAAACTGAAAACCATCAAATTCTATAACTTTTGGAGCATTTTTTTTAAGTGACTTGTCTAAAAACTTGACCTATTGTAAGTGTTATTGTTTAGTGGTTATAATGTGAATTATCATAATCCATATGATAGTAAATCTTTGATTTATATTGTCATGGTTGGTTGAAAATATCCTTACACATGATCTTGAACTTGAATATATCATTGAATGATTAAGTATGCCTTACCTTCTATTGCTTAATGAATGAAAGCTCAAGTTAATCTAGCAAATTGGCTAGTGATGATAGATCCATGATTTGAGAACTCATTTGAAGCCATGGTTGCATGGTAGTTATGATAATGATTTAGGAAATCCTTCTTGTACATGAAATAAAATTACAAGAAAGCTTTTAAAATGAAATGCATAAGAAAGTTTTTGAAATGGGACCCATGTGGGGTGTACCCATTGGTCGATAAATGATCTGTTGTAGGAAATGTAGCATACATTGTTCTCAATGGCATGGGTGCATGGACACCTTCATCTAACTAATGTAAGGGTTATTGAAATGGATCTCATGTGATTTGGAAAACATGGATGTGAGTTTGTTGTATCTTTTATCTTTTTGTTTTATTTTGATGCAATCGAGAATGATAGATGGGCAATTATAAGTACCTTGCCCAACTAGTTGGGCATGATGATGTGTTATGGACTCCATTTTTGTATAAAGTAAAATATTTATTTTATAAATTATGAAATTTTTTATGCCATTGTTTACTATCAAAGTTTAATAGTGGGTTGAAATAAAGCCTAGAAAAAATTTGCCTAATTATATCTCATTACTAAAAATGTGTGTGATTAGGATGTAAGTATTGTTAAAGAAATAATTGAACTATAATTTGGTAGGACTTGATCACCTAAGCTAAGTGGTCCCAAAGACAAATTGTCAAGGTGAGACTTGGATTTCAAGTCACCTCCAAGACAATGTTTTTTTTGGAAAAAAATCACATTTTTTTTTTGTTTATTTACTTATTATGGATATTTCCATGTGGACATTTAAATATTGAAGCCCACATGATGCAATTCAAAACCCATGCGAGGGAAATGTGAGAAGTCAATGAGTTGGAAAAACTATTACAAACAATGAGCATTAGATGATGATCTAATGGTTACAGGTGATCTAAGTAAGAGAATTAAATAACTACAAATTAATGTTTAAGCTGTAATCTAACATTTGAGATTAATTGAGGAGGTTATCATTTTTTTTAAACATGACACATAACAGGAAATTAAAAGATTAAAAGGCATAATATTAAAAGGATAAGCACAAATTGAAATAAGGAGATTCCTTATTTCATTTCGGTGTTGAAGAATAGAAAAAGAAGAAGAATAGAAGGGCATGTAAGAGAGAGATCTTGGATTTATGCGTGGAAGCTCAAGAAGAGAAAAGCGTAGGTTTTATTGAAACAACTAGAAAGAAAGAGACAACAAAAATGGGTTTTTTTGCATGGAAGATCAAAAAGAGAGAAATTCTACAAGTTTTGGGTGTTTTCATTGGGATGAAAACCAAGAAGAAGAAGAAGAAGAAGAAGAAGAAGAAGAAGAAGAAAGAGGAACATAGAGAGAGGGACAAGTACCATTGTTTTGATCCGATGAGGAATGCACACCCCTCCTCAATCCCCTTTGGAGTTTTTCCTTTTCTTTAAGTCATGAAGTTTTATTCAAAAGATCAATTTTAGAAAAATAGAATTGAGTATGTCCTGTGCATGAAATGGATATTTGAGTTTGATTCAATATTAGGACACTAAGGAGAACTTGCATTTATAGAGAACGGGAAAGTGGGTTTGTATTTGATTTGATTTATTTTTGGTTTTTTTGTTGGAATATGTAGCTTAAATTTTATAATCATGTTTTGCATGAAAAAACTTGTTATTTTGGAACTTTCAAGTAGTAGCCATGTAGTTGAAAAAAAAATAATTATTGGTAAATGGATGTAAGATTATATCATCTCATATATATATATATATATATATATATATTTCTTGTGATTTGATTTTTGATATAGTTTGTTTCTTTTGCTATAGCCATTAGTCAATAAATTTTGACAACTTAGTTTTTGAGTTACAAATCCTAATGTTTTGATCTATATGCCATGCTGTGAATTAATTTCATATTTTCTTTGCACTAAATATTGTGTCCAATATGTTTACATAACTATTTTCCAGAAGTGATATTTATCTCTTAGACAAATCTTGAATTGTACGGCAATTAAAATGAATTTTTTAGGAAATATGTTGCACCAAAATTTAGCTAACAGCTCCATTGAAGATGTTCTATATATGATGAATGGAATATCCCTTTCTGAATAACGTTAGTTGTAAATGTTGGATAGCCTCCTATGTTGATATGCTAACCTCTAAAAATTCTTTATACTTGCTGGTCTACAAAATTATTCTTTCAAACTTTCCACAAGAAGTAGCTACATATGATGGATGCTATTCTTAAGGTTCATAATTAACCTTCTTGCTGGTGTTTCTTTAGCATTTGGTTATGCAATGGAAAGGTCAACCACAAAACAGACAGAGTTGCTGTTTTATGGTCCAGTTGAAACTATTATGTAGTAGTCATCAAGCTTATTTCAATTTTATCTAAGAGTAGATCTATTAGTCACTTATGTCTTCTCATCATGTACTAGCTCCTTATGAGTTCTAAACACAATTTCCTAAAAAAAGATGGCATGAGGTTTGGATCTTGGATATCGAACAATAATATAAAGATTTAATCTAATAACTATATGTGGTTTTCTTTTGTTAAGTATACACTAATTGTCATGTAGAATATCAAGCATAATGATAAGTGTTTAATTTTTCATAAAAACCATCCAATTAGTTATCCATGTGTTACAACTTATAGGGGTAAATTAGGTTTTTAGACCAAAATTCATAAAATATGCATTTTTTACCTAATAATCCAAAATTTTGATATTTTATAGGTCCAAAAGCTAATCCAAGGTAAGTATGCAATTAATCATCTTTATATAATATTTAATTAGGATTTTTTGCTTTTTTATATGAAGTAAGATGGTGATCCAATGGCTAAGATTGATTAGGATGAAATTGAAGACCAAGATCAAAAGATTGAGTCAAAGCCTCAAAATCATGACTTCAACATAAGCTAAAGGCCAAGATCATCTTGTGGACTAGTAATGAATGTGATTAAAGGAGCTAAATATGGCCAAAATGGGCCCATGAAGTAAGCCATGCTTGCCCATCACCTTTGCATGGAAGCCATTTAAACCACCTTAGCCATATAAACCATGAAAGAACAAGGTAAGCTAAGGAATTCATGCCAAACCATACAGGCCACTCAAGCCAAGGGTTGAAGCCAAGAAAGCTTCCTAAGCCAGCCATAAAGCTCAGCTGATGGAGCCTTCAAAGTTAGCCAACGAAGCCATCAAGGTAAGCTAAATAGAAGGCTAGTATTGGAGGAGATTCAAGAGAGTTATCCATGAGATATTTTGAAGATAATTAAGGGGAACCTCTTAGAATAAGATGGAATGTAGACCAATGGGATAAGAGCCTTCCATTTTTAATGTTTTCTTTACTTTTTTCTTCAATTTTCACCTCACCTTAAGATGCACTACGAATTTAGATTGTAGAGTTGCATGTTTCCAAAACTTTATCTCATTCCACCTACTAAGAAACATCCCAACCAACCAAAATCCTCCACCTAACATCCCCCATCTCTTTCCCGGCCAATTCCCACCCACTTTCCTATTTCATAAGAGTTTCAATGGCTTTGGAAAGGGGGAGATGCCCCTTCCTAAAAAGTGGCTTCTCCAACCTACTCCTCTCTCTAAGGTAGCCACCTGCTTGCACACACTTCCCTATTTGAGAACATATGTTTTAAGTATATGACTTGTTTAGCATGACTTAATTCAGTATGCATGTGATAAATGCTTTATGCATAGGCGTGTTTTGTAAATAATTTCATATACGTTGTGCATAGATATGTTTTGCAAACTATTGCATACATTGCCTGATTTGTGAGCATTAAGTTCTGGCAAAAGTTGCATATCCTTGAGGATTGCCAAAGGATGCTGGAGTGCCAAGGGCCAGGCAGTTGTGAGGGACCCAAAGAGGACAGGTTTTGAAAAGAGGTTTTTGGCTAATTTGATCTTATGTGATTTGCGCTAGTAAGCCTGTGGGTGCTATCCCGAGGGGTCTAGGCTGGCAACCCAGCCTCTACCACTACTAGGTGGAAGGGGTACCACGTCCAAAAAAAGGCATGTCCCTATGTGGACTGCATGTGGTACATGGGGCTCCCACTGGTGTCACGGCACTGGGTCGATGTGTCATATGCCCTGTGGAGGTTATGACGCTGTGTCCTCAGGTACCCGGGGACCACACGGCAGCGAGGTCGTGGGCATAGTTTGGACCCTATGGTTTGATGATTTATGTGCATTGCATATGGCATGATATGAGGTTGGTCGACCCTACCATACTAGATATCCATGAGTTGGATTCAATGAAGCATCTTATGCATATCATAATGTTATGATATATATGTATATGATACTTTCGATTTTGGATTATGTGAATCCTTTAAGTTGTTAGTATTTCAGTTTGACAATGGATTTTAATATTGATATTGAGCTTGAGTATTCAGGCATGCACATGTTTTGAAAGAACATATGATTTTAAAACATCTCATGCATTATAAAACTAGTAGTGATAGGCTGCTACTGAGTATAGTATATACTCACCCAATCCTCAACATTTTTCAGACAGAAAGTAAATACTTAAGGGTAAGGAACGCTTGTGATAGAAGACACTCAGGCTAAGTGCAAGTAAGTAAACCCCTACCTTATCTTTCAATGTTACTTGATTGTAGTTACTCTCTAATAGCCGAAATTTGTGACTAACACTTTCTTGGGAATAATATTGATTTAAACTTTGCCATGGCTAGATAATTTAAGAATGTGTTTTGACACTCGGGGTTTTTATGAAAGATTTTTTTTCAAAAGAAAAAGATTTTCATGTATTTCATACTTATAAAATAAGAGATCTCGCCTTTTTATCAAAATTGCATCATATAAAAACCCGGGTCGTCACATATACATAGTAGGAAAGCTATGTCCAAATGTTATATGTTGATACATAGTAGGAAAGCTATGTCAAAACTTTATATGTTGAAAAAGAATGAGGATGAGCAATTGAAGGTATGATGGAAAATTGTGAAGTATGGAAAGATTGGTGAAAATTACCAGTCAAGTGAAATGGAAGGTTTTGAAACAAAAAGGGATAACTCAATAAGAGTTATTAATCCTTTTTTTTTTGGGAAATTCTAGCAAGAAGCAGCTTTATTACATAGAGCATTATTAAGGTTAGTCATGGATGAGCATTTTAACCTTTGAGAAAAAGGTAGTATAGAAAAGGGACGAAAGGAAATAGAATTTTCATAAGTGGCAAGGCCACATGTGTAAGGTTATGAAAGAATTGTGAAAACTCCTAAGTGAGTTGTATTACAAATTTCGAGGACGAAATTATTGTAAGGGGGGAAGATTGTAATAACCCCAATTTTTGTAATTGATTGAGAAAATCAATAAAGTTTGAGTTTCAGATATTTCGGGGTGAAATATTAGGGTTATTTAGAATATACTTTTTATAATAGTATAATCAAATCATAAGACATGTAAAATTGAAATTAAACTTAGCAAACCCTTCAAAATGACTGTAAGCACGAGAAATTCCGAATTCGGATGAGAAATCCTTAAGTTTCTTCATTTCTTGGACAAAGGGGTAAAATAGTAATTTTACCCAAAAATCAAAATATCCCAAAAATGAAAATATGAGACACCAAAATTTAGAATGTACTGAGAAATACGAATCCAAAGCCACTAAGTACACTCAAATCCGAGATCATGGGAATAAAACCCAAAATTTTATGCATAAATGGCAAAACGGTCTTTTTACACCATGTGGGGGCCCACATGGGGCCCACAAGGGACCCAACAACCAATTTTATCAGCAGCCCATGTGAATCATGGTCAAAAAACATCAGCTAGTCTTGGGGATGAAAAATTAGGCATGGGGAAGAAAAAATGGAGCATGGAAGACTTTCATGCCATTTAATAATAAAAAAATAAAATATTATAATCATGAAAAAGGACCCAAAATTCTTATAAATACAACCCCAAAAATCCTCATAAAATCTCCACGAAATTCTCTTCACTCTCCTTGAAAAATTAGATCTAGATCCCTCCCCAAAAACCCAAAATTTCCAAGAGATAGATCTCTTTTCAACTTGTTTTTCTTTTTAGATTGGAACAAGAGACATAAAATCAATTAGGCACTCTGTTCCAGATCTAATTTGATCAATTCCACCGTCCAAAACTTCCCAACATATCTATTCTAAAAAACCCCAAAGAAATTTCAAGATCCAACGTGCAAAAACGGATATTTGCAAGAAGGGTGGATTTTAGGCCATATCTTCATCAACAAGGTATTGTTTTTAAATTGGGCATATAACTGAGGTTTTCTCTCCAATCAGGTAGGTAGAAATCCTTTTCATAGATGTTTAGTACTGTTTTATGTAATTTTTATTTTACTGTAATTTATTTGGTAATAAAAAGGTAAAAATAAAGTAAACAACACAACCATTAATTATGGATGATAGAGTGCTCAGATGAAAAATCTGACTGCACAAAAATAGATCAATATGATCTTTTGACCTTAATATAAAAATTTTCCTAAATATAACTAAAATACTTAATCAAAGAAAAAGATCTAAGATCAAATGGTTGGATCATGAATAAAGGTTTCTAAAAATATTAATGTAATTAGTTTCATAGCATTTTAAATATGATTATAAAGCATGCTAGTATAACATTTAGAGTTTAGCATGATATGTGTTTCATTGTTATCATAAGGTGTTAGATTTAATTTAAGTACCTTGCCTCATTATCATTGAATGTTAAATTATGTAGTTTTATGCTTTAAATTTATAATTCATTTATGGTTGGATGTTATTAGTAGATTTACTTGTTATGAGATAAAGAGCATAAAACACCAAAAACGTATTCTAATGAGAAAGTAGAGTTTCATTACACAAATAAGAATGGAGTACTTTGGACTTAATTAGTAAGGGCCATAGTTAGTAGGACAATATAAGGATTATCAAATCCTTGGCCCAAATTAGGAAAAGAATAATAAACCCCATGAATGACATTATAAATATTCATGGACTTAATTAAAATCCATTAGAAAGAGTACTTAGGGTAAACATGCTTATAAGAACCTTATGAAAGGTTGAGCTATGGTCATTCTAGTGAATGATGAACATAGTAGTTAAGGGGGTTGTCTAATAGAGCCTCGCTCTTTCCCTACCTTCTGTTGATGTTTGTGAGGTCTAAACGCCTCCTTACATGAGGATTGAAGTAACCACTTTGTGTTCACCCGTTCAGCAAGTAAGCCTTAGCTAATTGGAAATAAGAGTAGTCTAGATTTAGGCCTACCTTCAACCAGCACATTAACTGGTTGAATAATAATAATAAGAGCATAAAAGGTTAGTAAATTACCTAACCCTAATAAAAACAGTAAGTAAGATAAGGATGATCAAACAAGATCCATTAGATCTTGGATGATCAAGAACAATAAGAATAAGAACACTATATTGTACTTAGTATACATGTTTATTAGTATACTTGTTATAGTTCATTAGATTAGATAATCCAAACCCTTGATCAAAGATGATTCAAGGAAGAAAACCAAGATCATCCTCCATACGGATGATCCAAGAGGTGAACTTAGATCGAAGAAGAACTAGATGATAGAAGATCTAGGACCTTGATCTTTATCAACATGTGTAGATTGTCAATCAAAGGATCTATGAAAGATCAAGATCAAGGAGATGGACATACGACTTAGAGATAGAAAAATACTTAGATATGGATGATCTAAAGATCATTCTAAACATTAGATCTAATGATCAATAGGATTGTTCATAATTTATATATTGACAATATGTATGGATGTACAGATTACATACATCAGTCAGGATCATGGAAGATAGGGGAAAAGAGATCAATCCTTAAAAGTAGGAGGATTTGATGAATGCATACATAATTGTACTCATGATCTTATGTTGACAAGAGTAATGATAATACTTGTACTAAATCTCTTGGAAACCTTATGATCCAACCAAACACATATAGGATGGTTAAGGACTAAACTATAAGTGAATAGGGAACTAGAAAATATTTCAGCCCTAAGTAAATAGACATATGGTCTGATATATATGAAATCTATTTTACATACAAGCTTGGAGGCTTGAGAGTTTGTTTTAATAGGCATAAGCCTAGGGTAATGCTATTGCTAGAGGAGTTATGAGGGTTTGGCCACTCAATCCTTGAAATTTGATGATATGATGATACCTTGCCCAATGAGAGGCTAAAAGTCAGGTGGTGGCAATTATGGGGAGGCCACCACTGTGAAAGTCTTGCCCCCCCATACGGGCAGTGACATAATATTTTCCATCATGGTATCAGTGGTGAACAGGGCAGTTATCCGAGCGCGCTAGTATGGATCAGACTGCAACATAGCAACCTTTCTGATTATTTTGCACTATGATGCATATGAGAATAGGCATAGTGAAATGCCTTATGTTGTAGCATAATGAAATGCTAGGTAATTGTATATTACCAATATTTCCCAAGAAGGGAAATTCCCAGTATAAGATTAGCTGTAATACTAAATTCTCAAAACGAAGAGAATTGATCAGCTTAGTTGGGAATGATATTTGACTATTTTCACAAATTTAACTAGTTTACCCATGAAGGGTATGTATGTACATAACTTACAAAGTAAAGAGTATGTTTAAGGATAATGAGATTATGAAGTATTGGAATTACCTTGTCAATTATTATGTTTCTTGAATCTCCTACCAAGCCTTGCTTGCTAAGATATTGTACTTGTTGCAATATCTCAGATCCAAGAAAGGAGAGTTAGGAGTTGAAGACTATAGAAGACTTGAAGAGAATAATCTTCAAGGTATACCCTTGAAGACATGTATTTTCTTTGTTGAGAGTTTTATTGTATAGTGAGCTTGAGTTTTGGATTAAGTAATTTGGACAAGTATTGTACTAGATTTGGCTATACTGTGAACCACTGGATAGATCCTGGAGTTTAATAAAAGTATATTCCTTCAATGGAATTTTATTTTATACACAAATTGTACTTATGTTATGTATGAAGTGGTGACTTGGGTTTTCAAAAAGAAGTTCTAAAGAAAAGAATTTATGCTGCTTTGTTTTGCGAAAAAAATTTACACTCTTAAGGGCCCTGCCTTTCAAAATACTTTAGAAATTATGTTTCAAAAACTCGGGTTTTCACACTATAGCCATCTTTTCATCTCTTTTGTTTATTGTTTTGGGGACTCTCTAGGAAGTGCCACTTCCTTCCAAGGTGTATGATTCTTCCTTAAGTGTTCAACCTAGGATTTTTGGGATTTTCTTTATTCATATTTGAAGGTTGCTTAGCTTCCTTGTTCTCTTTACTAAAATTTACATCTTGTGATATCTTCCTTTATCTTTCCTTTCTTTTAAAACTAAGATTGAAGGTTGGTTTCCCTTAAAGTGACAGCCAAGGGAATTGTAGCGACATGGGTTTTAAATTCAAAAGATATTTACATAGAGTGCTCAATCCCTAATAAAAATCATTTTGAAAGAATAAACAATAGCAAAAGAATCTTTTTATTTTAAATTTACCTTGAAAAATCTCAAGTGTCATTTTGTTTTCTCAAAAGAAGGATTCTTAATTAAATGACTACTCATTTCTACTAAAAATCTTGTAGAGTTTCCTTTGTTTTTTGGACATATGACATTTAATGCATGTGATTGCGAAGTACCTGATAAACATTTGTTGACAATTTTAAAATATAATCGGAGACTGCATCCTTTTCATACATCTAACAAAATAAAACAAATTACTCAAGCATAACACACCCAGAACCTCCACATCACAACCTAGTCACATAAGTCATCCAAACTCCCTCAATTACATACAGTAAGGTCACTTTCTCATTTTTATTATAATAACTTCAATTCAAAGGCCAATTCTTACCTATCATTTTCCAGAGCTTGTGTAGGTGGAATAAACTGCAATTTTATATAAACAAAATCATGATAGTTCTATATAGATCAATTTGTCCATGCTGAATCATGCAACTACCCTTCAGTTATCATTTGACTTAAAATAGTCCAACATTTATCAAGATCATGAAAGCATGCTACAAATGAAGAAAATATCGATGCATCAGTATTAAACCACATTCCTTGAAATGCAAAGTATGAAATCACATATCAAACATACAAGTCATTTACATTTCCTAATACCAATCCTTGTTCTTACGAGCCATTTCACATATCAAATACCTACACATTGCTGTGTGTATCAGAGTGTACAACAAACAATATTGTCCTCTTAGGAGCAGTGGGTTAAACCCAAGGACACACCTCAAGGATTTGCTCCATGGTCAAAGTACATAGTAGACACAATATTATCCTCTTAGCGCAATAAGTCAGTGTAGTAGGTTAAACCCAAAGATGCACCCCAAGGATTTGTTCCATGATCAAAGTATGTAGTAGACACAATATTATCCTCTTAGCTTAGTGAGTTGGCACAGCGGGTTAAACCCAAAGACACACCTCAAGGATCAATTCCATGATCAAGGTACATAGTAGACACAATATTATCCTCTCAACGTAGTGGGTTAAACCCAAAGACACACCTCAAGGATCAGTTTCATGATCGAGGTACATAGTAGACACAATATTATCCTCTCGACACAGTGGGTTAAACCCAAAGACACACTAAACCCAAAGACACACCTCAAGGATTAGTTCCATGATCAAGTACATAGTAGACACAATATTATCCTCTTTATACAATGAGTTGGCACAGTGGGTTAAACCCAAAGACACACCTTAAGGATCAGTTTCATGTTCAAAGTATACAATAGACACAATATTATCCTCTTGGTGTAGTGAGCCGGCATAGTGGGTTAAACCCAAAGGCACGCCTCAAGGATTTGTTCTATGATCAAGGTGCACTGTAGACAAAATATTATCCTCTTGGCATAGTGAGTCGACACACAACAAACCCAAAGGCACACCTCAAGGATCTGTTGCTAGTATTAGTCTTATATTTCTCATATAGTTCACAATAATACATAGCTTATGCAAAAATAATAAAACATGGTTCAATTTTAGCATGCATATTCATCTTATCTTTCGTATAAACTGAAAGGCTTGTTTCAATGCTTGAAATTCATATACAAATTCACATATAGCAAAAATCTTGCAATCTTTCCACCTACCTAAAATGAAGATCTTTAGTTTTCTTGAAGCAAATAATTCATTTAGTTTATGTACATGCTCCAAGTCAGTCACACCTCTATAACAATACAAACACACATTTAGATATACAATTCTAGGACTTCTCTTAGCTTCCCTAGCATGGAAGTTTTCTCTAAGTTAGCTCCTGGCACTATTCGGCACAATGCAAAGTGACAGTGCTTATTACTAACCTAAGGCATTTCATTAGCCATTGATTAGTTGTATATTGAAAAATCAATGCTTACTGAATTTTCAATCCCTCTGATTGGCCCTAGATTGTTATCCACACTCTTCTTAAGTGGCTGCAAGTCACTTCCACTATTTAATGGTCTTAACCCTTGATTCCTAACAAGATAAACTCTTGGTTTGGAGCTGTAATAACCCCAATTTTTATGAATATAATTGCATTATTAAAAATTAAAAGTTTGATTTCTGAGACCTTAAACGTCAATATTTAGAATGCACACAAAAATTCGATTCCAAAAACACTAATTTCACTCAATTCCAAGTTTGGAGGAATAAATCCTATTTTTCTCAAATTTTGAATTAAAAAGGCAAAATGGTAATTTCACTTTTTTGTGGGTCCCACAAAAGTTAGGTAAGCACTTAAGTCAACAATGATGCAAGTCGTGCATCAGCCAATACTCAGCCCCAAGTGGATGAAGTGGAATTTCCACTCCCCATTTTAATATTTTGAGTGGAATTTAGATTAAAATGAGAAATTAACTAAAAAATTCCAAAAATCTGCCTATAAATACCTCAGTAAAATCACCAAAATTTTCTAAAAATCTAATACGAAGTGCCCTAAACTTCCTTGAATAATTAGCTCTGGATTCCTCCCCCATCTCCCCCAATTCTCTTTTCTTTCTCCTCTTTCTCTCTCCTCTCTCTTCACTGAAGGAGTGTCCACAAAAGCAGCATGACAGAATATTCTCCCAGATCCATCAGGCGCTTCTACAGACACGCCGTCCTAAATAGAATTGGGAAAACCCTACCATGATTTTTCATTTTAACATTCAATTTGAACCATTAAAATCAAGATTGGATCCATTCAATCACTCCATATCAACACTAGATTCAATATACTTATAATTATTTGAAGATCAGGGCATTATTTGTTGGATATTTTACCGTAAAACAATAACTCAAGCACTAGTATTTTTTCGATGAATTTTTTTTTATCTTTTTAGCATTTTCCTCTCCGCCAGACATTCCAAGTAGGCTACTAAACTTCCCCTCCTTTCATTCTAGCATTTTCTTTTAGGTATTCGGCATGCTGGAGGTTTCCCTGGCCATTGATCTGTTGAAAAGGATGGATCTGGCAACGAGGTTAGAAACCGCCATCACGGCTGCTCAGATTTCTAATTTGAGCCATTGGATGGATTCTTGGGGCCCAAAAACCCAAGGGTATGTGATCTCAGCCCTTGGCACTTGCAAATTGTGGTCAACAGGGGTAAGGTTGATCTAACAGTCTAGATTGGACCATCTCAAACAATCTCCCAGATCAGATGTTGATCTAAGCCCGACCCCCTCAGATTGTCTTGCCACATTCTGGGATCATCTAGTTGCTTTCCCAGATCATATTTCCATGTTCCATATCATCTAAAACACATTAACGGACAAATCAAATCTACGCCATTGATTTTTTTAACTGAAATCTTGATTTCGTGATTTTGAGCTCATATTAGATTCAAATTTAGATAAGAAAGATGCTATGAATTGCTGATGTTATGTAGAATCTAATGGAAATATTATATTTATGTTTTTAATTGTATTTATTTTTTATAATTACTAAAATCCATTCAAATAGTAATGGATCGTGATCAAGTTGACTTTAAAATGGAAATCTGAACCGATAGATGGATTTAGGAGGCCCTAAAACCCTATGAACCATGATCACAATAAAAGTTATGGACCCCTAATTCGAATTATTGGACAAAAATAGTATATAGCAATCTTAGCCGTCAAATCTGGATGAAATTTTAAAATCCAAATTCTGATCTCAATCTGACAACAAATTGAGATTGAAAAGTTGTGTTGGATTTCTCTTGATGAGGACAACCAACTAAACTAATAAAATCGGAGTTTTAGTTCATGAAAATTTTTGTTTTAAGAAATAGTGGTACTAACATCCTTGATCTATTAGATCTGGCATGATTAGACCATTAAAATCAATTTTGATGACAATATAATGATGAAAGAACATTGATGGATTTGTTGGATTTAACTAATATAAGATATCTTAAGATCTTGACCATTAAAAGTAATAAAATCCCTAAAAATACATTATAATCTCCTTCATTAGATTGATCAAGGATGATCAGACATTGTGAATAAGTATGGATGATGATATCATGATGATATCATGAGATATGATGGGCCTGATGAGGCTAATTTGGGATAGATTGAGATCTATGCCCTTAATTTTGATAAAATGGCTTAAGATCTTCTTGGTCAGTTGGATCAAGAAGGATCAGATCATGTGGTGAGATGCATCAATGATCTAGTGATAAAATCACATTAATACAATGTTTTAGATCGAAAGGAAAATGAAAGATCAAGATCTAAACCCTAAATTGGATGAAAAATGAATAGAAATCAAAGATGATTGTTGGATCATGATGAACAATTATGGCATTTTAAATGTTCATTTGAATTATTGAATATTATTGTAAATATATTTTATTGCTTAGTAGATTAATTGTTAAATTTACTTATTTATGCTTTCATATTATGTAAATTACATGGAAAATGTAATTAATGAAAGATAGATTGATATGAACATTTACAATAAAAGAAGTACATGAACTTAATGATAGTAAGAGCATTAGTTATTAGGATAATATAAGGAATATATTTTTCTTAGCCCAAATTAGGAGAATAATGAACCTCCATGAATGGCATTTTAAATGTTCATGGATTTAAATTAAAATTATGGAAGCTTGAGCTAAGGCCACTCCAATGGACGCTGAACATTATGGTTAAGGGGGTGCTCTAATGCAGCCATGCTCTTCCCCCACCTTCTAATTAATCACTCTTTGAGCAACCTGTAGCTAGTATGCCTTAGTCAATTGGAAATAAGAGGAGCTGTCTAGACTTAGGATGAAATAAGCTCTCTTTAACTAGTAAAATATTAACTAGTTGAATAATAATAATAGGATCATAAAAGGATAGTAAAATATCTAATCTTAATAAAAATGGTAAGTAAGATAATCAATATCGAATAAGATCCATAAGGAGATCTTCAATGATCAAGAATAATAAGAATCATATCATCGTATTGTACTTAGTATGTACATATGTTGTAGATCAAATCTAGATAATTAGATTAGATAATCCAAACCATTGATCAAATATGATTCAAGGAAGAGAACTAGGATCATCTGCCTTAGGAATGATCAAATAACTTAACTTAGATCAAAGAAGAACTAGATGATAGAATATCTAGGCCCTTAAATCTTTATCAGCAAGTATAAATTGTTGGTCAAAGGATCTATGAAATATCAAGATGAAAGAGATGTACACACAAAGACTTAGACATAGAAAATACTTATATTCAAAAGATTAGAATATCATTCTAACCGCTAGATCTATTAATCAATAAGATAAACACTATCTGAAGAAGATAGATGGTATGGATGATAGGAACACAAGGAAGATCTAGATCCTTTATATCAAAGGACAATATTAGACAAAGAATATAAATATGAGATTATCCAAGTTGTTTAGATAATGACAGTATGTATGTATTTACAGATTACATACATCAATCATGGAAGATCTGAAGGAATGGATCAATACATGAACATAGGTGGAACTTTAAGAATACTAGATCTATGGTCTATGGAATTGTTGTTATACGTAGAATTATAAAAATGAATTATTATGATGTTTAAGAATGATAATATGCTTAATTGCATTTGAATCATAATTCATGTATATGATATAGAAATAAAGTGTTGAAATTAGATAGAATACATGATAAATACCTGGGTATCAATTATGATTACCCCTAAACTTAGATAAGAATATAATAATTGATATCATTTGTATCAAATGAGTATTCTTACACTTAATAACATTTTGGTGTAGGAATACCAAATTAAAGGAGATGAGGATCATTTACAATAAATGATTCATCCCTTAACTTATATGAACATGGGTATCATTCATGGTAAATGAGGATCCCTAAATTGTAAAATAAAACTATATCCTTAGTATAAGGATACTGAATACGAGGATGATGTTATAAACAAACAAGTCGTCTGATAAGTAAAAGATTACTTTATATACAAGAAAGGAGGCTTGTGATTGTGTTTTAAATAGGCATTTTCCCAGGGATACTATGCTAGGAGCATCATGAGGGTCTGGCCACTCACTCTCCGGAATTGATTATATGATAGATACCTAACCTAAAGAGAGGTTGAAAGTCGGGTGGGGGAATTATGGGAAGACCTCCACTATGAAAGCCATGTGTCCCCATATAGGCAGTGACATAATTTTTCCACCGTGGTATCAATGGTGCATAGAGCAGTTATCTGGGCCCATTGTACGGATCAGATTGCGAGCATGGTATTCCTTTAAGTATTTTTGTATTATAATGCAATGGCTTGGTGAAATGTCTTATGATATGGCATAATGGGATGTAGATACTGTCCAAGTAAGGGAGTATTTTTCTAGTAGAGGCTGAATGATTTATCAACTAATGTGTCTAAATGTGATTATTGATGTTTGAGATATTAAGTATTTTTCACGATTTTTGACTGTATATATATATATACATACGATATAGTGGTGAGTGGTTTGGAATTATCATAGTAGATGTTACATTATAAATTATATGATGGAATGATGACATATGGTATGGTTCATGGAAATTGAATTATGTGATTCATATGGAATATGATGATTATGAATACTGTACTTTTGAATTATACGATTCCATATGCTTCTTGAATATCCTCCAAACATAGCTTGTTGAGATATTATAAATGTTTGAATGTTTACAATATCTTAGATACATAAGAAGAATGGAGGGATATGACAATGGAATACAAAGACCATACTGTTGATCAAGACTATGTATGATTATGAAAGGATTGGTTGTATTTTTTATTTGTGTATTTTGGACATTAAATGTAATAAGTGGGTTGTGTATGTGAACTATTATATGAATCCTGCAATTTTAATAAAAATGAATTTCTATGGAAATTTATGTTGTATACAAAATTATGTATATGTATTGGAGTGAAATGTGGCATTCAGGTTTTCTGAAAAGAATTTCAATGAAAATGTTTCTGCTATTTAAGTTTTCAAAATTTTTACAAAATTGGTTGACCACCATTAGAAAACAAATAACGCAAATGTATTTCAAAAACTAGGGTCTTCACATGAGCTGGATCTTATTTTCCATACCACAGTCCTCAATGTAACCTATAAATGTAGTCCTAAATCAAGCTGATATAATGAGCATCATGAACAGTTCACATCACCCAATTTTTTATATATGTTTATCAAAATTCCATAATTTATATTATATCTCAGTAATTCAAGGTTCAAGAATCCATCTATGGCATCTGATCATTAATCTGACATCACAAAGTCTTTGTTTGAATAATGATAGATCGGATGGCCTAGATCATCCAATCTATTTCACTTCAGATTCACATAATTCTAGTCATCGTATCATTTTTAAGGGTGGGAAACTCATCTGTGGTGTCTGATCATCGATCAGACATACGAAGTAATATGCAAACAGTACCTGATCGGGCAACTGAGATTAGTCTGATCAGTTTTTAGCTTAGATTTGAAATTTTAGTGTGATATGAGCTACATCATGCCTTAAAATTTCCTATCCCTTGGCTTGGAATGGGAATTGAGTGGTTAAATCATCATAAAAACCTAGATCTAGCATAACTAGTTCAGATCTGGCTAAAAACCTTAAATCATGAGTTGGGTTTTGTGGATCTTACCTTCTAGGAGTGTTACAGAGCTTTT
The DNA here is from genome assembly GCA_035236585.1 of Warburgia ugandensis. Taxonomy (NCBI): domain Eukaryota; kingdom Viridiplantae; phylum Streptophyta; class Magnoliopsida; order Canellales; family Canellaceae; genus Warburgia; species Warburgia ugandensis. Next base: position 50,053,402 of record CP141127.1, on the reverse strand, counting down.
CCCTCTCTGGAATGGATTGGATTGGCTCAAATCCGTTGTGAAACACCCAAACCTAGGCATGCGATGATCTCTCCTTTGATTCACAGTCCAAACCATCTCCGATTTCCCCTTAAGCTTAGGGGTTTTGGTCGCCTCTCTAAGCTGAACAAAATGACCAGCTTGGATCGTTGATCCAAGCCATCGTCCTCTTTGGTGACTTTGAAAATTCCCTCAAACCCTAAGACTCCATATTTCTCCTCCTTCACCAACATGCCATTCGTCTCCGATAACCTAGCATTCACTCTCCCTCTTCTCCTCTCCTTCTTCTGCTTCTCCCTTCTCCTCTTTTTCTCCTTCTTCTCCTCTCCTCCTCTTTCTTCCCCTCCAAGTCTCCCTCTTTGTTGGGTTTCTTTCCTTTTTTCCTAGTCTATCGGGTTTGGGAAGAACAGACCTGACGTCTGTCAGGTTCACTTAAGTGAGGAGGGTGCCTATATCAAATATGGCCCCCCTTCATTTAAGCATTTCTTCTTCTTTTTTGTAGATTTGCCCCTCGTATTTAAATACTCATATCTCCTCCATCCGAACTCCAATTTCTACAAACTTGGTGTCGTTTGAATCATCTTTTTGAGTACTATCCAATTATGGAGGTCTCAATGCTAGATTAGATGCCTATCCAGTTTTTTCAATTATAAAACTCAAAAAATATGAAATTTAGTATGTTCTTTTCATCCCAATTTACTATTTTCCAAGATTCACTCAAACTAACATTTAAAATTTTTGGGATGTTAAATTCTTCCCTCCTTATATGAATTTCATCCTCAAAATTCTTTCCATGTTATTCTTTAGACACTTCTAAAAGTATACCCATATCACAAGATTACTAATTGTGTCTACAATATTAACAACAGCATCAATAAACAAACAATTTCTCATCATGTCATCTTCTTATATACCAATTCACATATAAGTCAATAAATGCCAAACTATTTTAGATCAAACATCTCATAATTTAATTAGAACTTGTCATAACCACATATATGTGATTAATGTAAACCAAACTCTCATTTAGGAGTTAGTTATTTGTGTAAAATTTTAGTATCAATAAAATCAATATATCAATAAAATCAAGCATCTCTGCTCACTAGTAGGAAAATCTATGCTGAATCTATTATAGAGCATATTAGCTCACCCATAGTCAATCATTTACCAAATCAAAATCAAAGCACATGGCTCACCAATAGGCAATCATATGCTAATCAAAACCAGAGCATATCAACTCATCAATAGGCACTCTATGCCAATGAAAACCAAACAGTAATACAATCACACTTAAGCACCTATAAGCCTGCCAAGGCCTCTGCACCCGTTCTCTTAGGCTGCCTTCATTGACCACTCACAAATATAGATCGTAAATTGAATTATGAGTACCTGTAAGAGAATAATCTCATATAATATTATACATCACTAATATCCTGGTGAACTCAATTACCCGATGCTAACAGTTCATAAGACTAAGGAACTATGAACTTCAGTCACCAGTTTAGCTAATCTCAGCCCATCATAGTATCAATAAACTACCTCTTTATCATTCAGGGTATTGTGGTAAAATAAATACACCTCCTCTAACAATAACCCATGCCATAGATGTTTGCAATGAATGATGAGTCTTTAAACATTCTAAATTAATGCACAAGGATTCCTTGTGCTCCTCTCTGTTCATGAAGTATGTGGCAATACTATTTATTAACACAATTCATGGCTCGTCCAAATAACATTTGAAGATTCAACCCATCATATCCATACATTCTGTTAGTGTATTGGTTCCACCAATTGATACCATCTAAAACCCGTAACAATCATAACAAGTTCTAAAAATCATCTGAAAGACAACATACTCAGAATCCTAGGCTAGTTATAACCACACCTCAAATCATTCTCCACAATCACCAAGCACCATCCTGAGTTGATCAAATAGATTATCATTATACAATTCAGAATATCGGTTTTCTACAGTGGTACTATCAAAGAAATGACAATCCATGCATAGCAATAAAGATCTATCTCTCTTCTTATGAAGAAGATTAATTCACTTTAGGAAGACCTAAAAGCTCATATAGTTGGAGCTTTGCCAACTCAATTGGGCATCCCATTTGGCATTTTGTGCAAATAATACTATACTTAATGTCAAATCTACTTTGAAATCATTCTCTTGTGGTAATATCATGAAAACTTCTCAGGCAAGATTGCTAACTCTTGCACATCATCTTTGTGCTCAGTCTATGGCAGACAAAGGTCCTCCATTGTCACACAAACAAGAATAAAACTTGGCACCTTCTAAAAAATTACTACACTACCTTCAAGGTAGGATCAGCTAGTCAATCCCAAAGATGACATCATAATTCACCATATCGAGTAGTGTGAAATCATCGTTCATCATTTCTCACTTACTTGGTTCATAGGTACCTCTTAAAAGTACTCATTAGCCTCTAATAATATCCAACCAATAGGATAACACATTGTAATGACCTCAAATTTTAACCCTAAATTAGTAACAAAATACGATAAATTAATTAAAAAATTTATGCATAGAATTTGGTCTTGAAATCACTAAAACTAGAAAGTACATGTCGATAGGAATTGAATGGTATAAAGAACGTCAAAAACGGAGTTCGGATCAGTGAGATATGACCATTTTAAGTGTAAGGGTAAATTGGTAATTTGCTATGGAGGCTAATTAAAGGGAGTCATTTTGATAGCGACACCCCGTTTCCATTTCCATTAGAGTTCTAATGGAGGAAGGTGGTGATCTACCTTCCATTCAAGAAAATCGAATCTTAGCCTATAAAAAACAAGTTTCCCCTTCCATTCCCATGCCAAAAACTAGAGGAAGACCCTTGTTTTCCCTTGTGCACGCTGCGAAAATGAACCGAAGTTTACACTCACTAGAGGACTCTGATCTCCCATCTCCAGCTCTAATCAAGTAAGATACACACTTTAACTTGTTATTTACCTTATTTTCTAACTTTTCACTCACAAATCTGAGCTAGATCTGATCAGAATGGCCGTTGGATAACCTAGGGATTTAAAATCGTGGAGCATGGTTAGACCCATGTTAAGGACACCTCAAATGAGAAATCTAAGCTGTTCATTGTGATCTTTGGACCCAAAAATCCTAGGAACAGAGAAAACAAATAAAAAATCAAAGCTTCTCAGCTCTGATCAAGCCAAAACAAGGTGGACGGCTGGGGTTCATCATCCCCTATGGATGGTGCTCTTAAGACGCCCACAGGGAAGCATAGACAAGGACGCGCACATGCGGGAACTCCATCACACGTGCACGTGGGATGCTCATGCGCGTTGTCCCGGACGACCATAATGCTAGGACATCCTAGCGACAGTGCACTACGCGGACGTCGGTGTAAACCTCGTCTGCTAGTGTAAATCGATGTAAACACCTGCCCGACCCCTATTAATTAATATATTAATTTATGAAGTCTTTTTACTAAAAACTTTATTTTGGGAGCTACAGAGGTCCAAATCATGATCGGAAACATCCGTTGCGATTGTCTTGATGACATAGACCTAGATTTGACTTGAAAACTTACATTTGACCACTTTTAAATTAGTCAAATAAAAAACTATTATTCAATAACTTAGACCCAGCTGATCTAGGGTGATTAGGTCCTAGAACTTGAAAAACCAACTAATGTATGATGATAAATAAGGGTTCCAAGGATCATATTAAGTGTGGTTACTCTAGGAAATTGATCTAGACTGTTGGTCTGAACCAAATCTTGGGAAATTATTGATATAAGGATGATTTGACCATTAGATCAAGGTATTAGCATTAGATACACACAAAATTGAATAGATGAACATGAGATGGGACTAAATTATAACAAGTAATGTTGGGACTAAGGACAAAATCATAATTAGAGATCTTAGAGGATGATCCAATGATTGGATCACCATAGATTCCATTATGATGAAATAAATAACACAAAATAGTACTATGATATTGATAAGTACATTTGAGCGTACGAGCTAAGAGGATTGCACTCTTGAAGTGGGTTATCTCACATTGAGGTAGCTGATGACATTTAATGTTATGTTTTGATTTTTAAAACTTTGCATTATCATAGCATCATGGTTGCTTGTGATTGATTGTCATTCATTAATCATTCTGAGATTTTGTGACATTCAATGTTTTATACTATGGTTGACATTAGATTTTGATAATATATTGAATGAGTTTTCATGATCGATTCTTTTATGGTATTGATGCAGGGTATCTTATATATGATTACTAAATATCATTCTTTATTCATTGCATCACTAAGATTGGTGGTTTTTCACAAAATTGATGGTGAAGGCTTAGTGGCTAGTCCTTCGAGAGGCCAACCCCGAGATGAGGGGCGTGCCTTGGGGATTGTGAGCCACAAGTGCTCCTGATTTTTCAAGATACGCAATTTTCGTGTTTTGTGTTTTATGATGGGTGTTGTCTCTTGGTAGATGTCATGCTAGAAGGGAGTAGGGCTGGCCACCCACCCTCTAAAATTATGATGTGATTGTGATATGATAAACACCTACCTAGAGATGGCTTTTAGTAGGGGTTTGGTAACATAGATAGTCCACACTACCGGTCCGGGCCTTTCCATGGGACAGACGTTAAGTCTCCCGTTATGGTGTCAATGGGGAGCGGCAATGGTTGAAACCCAGGAGGGTTGCCATTATGGCATGATGATCCATACTTTTATTTTGTATGCTTGCATGATGAGTATGGAGATGTTATAGTATGCCTGGGTGTGATGACACTCAGAGATTTGATATGAGTACTCATGATATGTGATACGAGTGTATGGGACACTCGTGGGACCCACGTACCTTAAGGTGCGCTGTTGTTATTGTATGCTCATTTACGTTAGACCATATCATGTTTTAAAACCATAAGATGCATGATTTATCATGCATGATGTTTTGAGATTTTATTAGCATTGCTTAAAATAATTATATTTTCATAGATAATTACTTTACTCACTGCATTAGTAATATTATTTGATTTTGTTCCATTGCTATTACATTAAATGTCTATGCACCTACCAAGCATTGCATTATTGTTGCAATGCCTTAGATATTGAGAGAAAGACAGGACTAATGGAGAGTTAGACGAATAGTGATCTAGATGTCTCATTGGGAAGTATGTTCTAATTCCACATGGAATGTGTATGTATATCTATCTTATTGGACTTGGTTATATTGTTATGAGAATATGGTTGTTGACTAGATGAGTCCTGGAGTAGTAAATTTATTTTAAAAATGTTTACTTGAAATTTTATTTTTTTTTGAGTCGATGGTTGACCATCGAGGTTTTCTAGAAATGAAATTCTTTTGGAATTTTTTTTTGCTGTTTTTAGTTTTTCAAAAAATTTGGGGCCCCACTTTTCGAAAAGTTTTATTAAAAAGTGCTGAAAAACTTGGGTCATCACAATTGTTATCAGAGCAGGTTCATCCACTCACAGCCAATCCCAAAAGTCCATGTGAAGATGATAGTCCAAGCCGAGAATTAGAACTAGTAGGAGCTAAATAAGTAAATCATTTAGTAAATTATGAAACTAGAATAAACACTATTTAATGGTGTTGGGAGTTGAACTAGTAAGTGCATGGATGGAGCGAAAATCATATATAGAGTAAATCATATCACTAAAAGACAATGATTCAAGTGGGAGACATGAATAGTCATAGAAAAAGAAAAACCATCAACTAAAGGAAAATTAAATTCTTATGAGAATAGTGAAGCTCTTAAGGTTAAGAAATCACTACATGACTTGCATTAGTTAATGTCACTAGCTGAGCACATTTGTGTTGATAGATGATTTGCTAATGGAGAAAATGTACTATGAATATAATATCTAATGTGAGAATAGTAGGTATGATGCTTTAGAGAGTACAATGGTTAATGGTGAGTAAAGAATCAGAATAAAGATTGTGAACCAGTTCTCTGGGTGAAAACTTTACCATATGTTGTAAGGAGGCTACAAATAGATTATGATATGTTGACGCCTGCATTGAGAAATTAGGTGATGGTAGCGCATCCTACATTGGTGACAAAGGAAATAGAATTGGACTATGTTATAGAGAGATATTCTCTTGGGACTTGAGCTGATCGTAGAAACTTGAACATGGGTAGTTTGAGCTAGCTGAGTAAGAGCAAGAGATTTTTTTTTTCATTGACATAATTATAGGGGTCACTAAGCTAGTAACATTTGCTTAGACTACCCAACCAACCAAATTTCTCCACCTAACACATACCACTTGTTTCCTAACCTATCCCTACCCATTTTCTAAGAAACAAGCCTTCAACATTTTTTGGAATGGGGGAGATGCCCCTTCCTAAAATGGTGGTGTCTCCCACCTACCTCCCAGTTTAAGTCAACCAAATACACTCCCCCCCCCCTCCCCCCCTCCCCCAAACTTTCCTATTTGATTTCCATCCTTTTCCTCCATACTAGACTTCAATTTGATATCCTTTAATCCCCACCACACATTAGTACTAGGTTAACCTAGGATAAATCTTATAAAACTAGCCAAAATCCAAGAAAACCCACACTTTTCCCTCTTAGGAAAAGATGCCTCCTCCATTAGGGAGCAAGATGTACACTTCTTTCCAACCCAATTGTTTCCTCTTGATTGCTCTTTTATGATGTCTATGGGTTCTGATACAAACTTCCAAGGATTATTCTTCTTCCTCAAGTGTTCAACCTAGGATTTGTGTAGCTTTGATTAAAGTTTGAAGGTTCATTAGCCTTTGTTGGAATTTCTTTCTTTTCATGTTAGTTTGCCTTGTTTTTCCTTTAGCTTTCCTTGCTGTTAAACTAAGATTCAAGTCTGGTTTTCCCTTGGAATGACATCCAAGGAAAGTCATCTTGAATCAAGTTTTGTTCTTTATCTTCATTGCATCTTTATTCTCTTTCAGACCTCTTGATTTTTCAGCTTTGGTTGCATAGGTTTCGTTTGATTGTTACCTTAGTTATTCATAGGATTTTCCTTCGATTTCATGAATAATTGTTCAAGAGTGAATGTTGGAACAAATGAAGAAGAATTTCACTTGTAATTAAGCATTGATCGAGATTAAGTGATCATCATTGTAAAAGCAATTAAGTTTTAGATTTGGATTACATGTATGGAATATTATGTTGATGACTTTTGGCTGTGATTCACTAAGATTAGTTGGAAATTTCAATCCATCTTTATGTCCAGCAGTAAATTAACTTTGTTCTTGAATGTTTGAATGCATTAGAAGTGATTAATTTCATATTTTACATGTTCTAGTAATTGAATGTTTCAATTACCTCACTGCTGGAATTTTTTTGTAGGAATGGTGTATGCAATTTCCATCACAATATAATCATGTTCACTTGATTTTTGAAGATCTCAATTATATTGTTACATAGCTTAGTTACTGCTAGAAATAGATTGCAAGCTTAGGTGTCTAGAGTAGTTGATTAAATCCTCTATCGAATGAATCATGTATACAATTCCATGGTTGCATGTATGTCAATTAGGTAGTTTCCTTTCATTGTTCTTAGTAATTGTTTTCATTAATTTCTGTTGCTTAGTTGTAGATAGAATCCACTATTTTACATCTTAGTTAGTTGGAAATCAAATTTGTCATACTTGCTAAAGTAGTTGATGTGGCTGCTTACTTTTCTTAGTTTTGCATGACTAGGAAAGTAGTTTGTTAAAGCATGTTTCTCATAGATTAGTTGTTAGTTTCATGTTTAGGAAAGTTGCTAAATTGAATTTTAAAAAAGTTTCCCTTTACCAAAATTTTAATTTGAGACAATATTAATTTTAGAAAGTGAACATTTTAGGAAATTTTTCCATTTAGCATGTTTCTTCTTTTTGTTTGATTTTCAAATTCTTTTTTTAATTTCCATTCTTAGTTTAGGTCAAGAATCACTTGAATTTTGGCTAGGTTAGATAGCTTAAAGTAGGGACTACTAGCATCACAATAGTTCACTCCTCTTGGGATTGACCCCACTAGCATGCTATATTGCAAATGATTCATGCATTTGCAAGTTTTATTTAAAACAACAAAAATTTTTTGGGACCTTTGCTAAGAAGCTTTGTGCACAAAGGCTACTGGGAAGTTTCAAGAAATTGTGTAGTGTTCCATACTTTAGGTTATTTTCCTCTAATTTAGGTTTAGGGTGTATTAGATTAGATTTTTTAAATAATTTTTCATACTTTCACATTTGTTGCTATTTTTCTCATATTGACTATATTTTTGTATGAGGAAAATTGGCAAAGTAGCAGCAGTGATCCTGTGGGCCACGGCTTCATCATCTTAGATTTGGTTTTATTGCTTTCCTAGATTAGGATTGAGTGAAACTTGTAGTGAGGCCCATTATAAATTGTAATTTCTTTATTATTTAATTTTAATTGGGTTGTAATAATACAAGGCAAGTGTGGTGTATTGTGGCCCACACTTGATCATCATCAGAAGCCTCACTATAAGTATCTCTCACTCAATTCATAATTTTTAGGAATAATTTGCATGTGGATGCTACTATAATTCATAAAGATTAGGATCATTCATTGATAATGGTTGCATCTTTACTTAGGATTGTTACATTAGAGCACTTATCTATCCTTGGTTGAATAGTATATAGGTTGTATTAGTTTTCTTTTGTATTGCATTACATATTTACTGCTTTATAGTGGAATGAAATTAATGATAGTAAGGGCCCCATAGGAACCCTTACAAGATAAGGAATGGATTGCATCACTAACTCCTTGGCCTACTTAGGAATCAATCAATACCTTTGTATGCCATGATCCCAACCCCATAGGACTAGCATTTAGGTTTCATATAGTTAGGTTTTTTCCATTCATATTTAGCAAAAAAAATGAAAAAAAAAAAACTCAACGCTGTATATAACAATTTGTTTCATTGTATACAAAGTTGAGAACATGGGCCTATTATTGTGGAGACCCCATTTTTTGAAATACATTTTCATTATTTATTTTCAAATGGTGGTCCATCAATTTTACAAACAGTTTGAAAACTTAAGCAGCGACATTTTTTTCTTCGAAATTCTTTTTAGAAAACCTAAATGTCACATTTCACTCACATATACATATATAATTCTATATACAACATAGGTTTCTGATTAAAATTTGTAGGATCAATCCAGTCGTTCACATACACAACCCCTTTATTACATCTTATGTCCAAAATACACAATTCAAAATACAATCCAATCCTTTCCACAATAGTACATAGTCTTGATCAACAGTATGATCTTCGTCTTCTCATGTCATATCCCTCCATTCTTTTCTTTCTATATCTGAGATATGGTAAACATTTAAACATTTACAATATCTCAGCAAGCTATGCTTGGTAGGGGATTCAAGAACATATGGAATCGTATAATTCAAAAGTATAGTATTCATAATCATCATATTCCATGTGAATCACATAATTCAATTTCCATGAACCATACCATATATGATCATTCTATCATATAATTTATCATGTAACATCTACTATGATAATTCCAAACCACTCACCACTATATCGTATGTATATGTATATGCGATCAAAAATTGTGAAAAATAGTTAATATCTCAAACATCAATAATCATACTCAGATATACTGAGTTGATAAATCATCCAGACCTTTGCTGGGAAAATACTCCCTCATTAGGGCAATATTGGCATCTCACTATGCCATACATCATAATGCAAAATACTCCAAGACTACCATGTTGCAGTCTAATCTATACTAGCTTGCTCAAATAACTGCCATGTTCACCATTAATGGTGGAAAATATTGTGTCACTGCTCATATGGGGAGACAGGACTTCTACAGTGGGGCCTTCCCATAATTTCTCGACCCGACTTTTAGCCTCTCTTAAGGCAAGGTATCATAATATCACCAAACTTTAGGAAGCGGGTGGCCAAACTCTCATAACTTCCCTAGCATAGCATACCCAGGCTTATGCCTGTTTAAAACAAAATCACAAGCCTACATGCTTGTATCTAAAATACTTATTGTACATCTCAAATGATCTATCTGTTTATATTATTATCCTTATATTCAATGTCCTCATACTAAGGATATAATTTCATTTCTAGATTTAGGGATCCTCATTTATAATGAATGATACCCATGTTCATATAAGTTTAGGGATTAATCATTTATTGTAAATGGTCCCCATTTCCTTTAATTTGGCATTCATATACCAATTGTTATTAAGTGTGAGGATACTCATTTGATACAAATGATATCCATTATTATTATGTTCTTATCTAAGTTTAGGGGTTATCATAAATGATACCCACGTATTTATTATGTATTCCATCTAATTTCAATAGTTATCTCTATCTTATATACATGAATTATGATTCAAATGTAACTAAGCATTTTATCATTCTTAAGCATTATAATGTCTATGTATAACAACAATTCCATAGACTATAGGTCTTGTATTCTTGAAGTTCCACCTACCTTCATGTAGTGATCCACCCCTTCAGATCCTCCATGATTGACGTATGTAATCTGTAAATACATACATATTGTCATTATTTGTACAATTTTGGATAATCTCCTATATATATTCCTCATATAATCTTGTCTTTCGGATATGAAGGATCTAGATCTGTCTTGTGTTCTTGTCATCCATATAATCTATCTTCCTCAAATAATATTTTATCCTATTGATTAATAGATCTGACGGTTAGAATGATCTTCTAATCTTTCAGATCTAAGTATTTTCTATCTCTAAGTCTTCGTGTGTTCATCTCTTTGATCTTGATCTTTCATAGATCCTTTGATCAATAATCCATACTTGTTGATAATGATCAAGGTCCTAGATCTTCTATCATTTAGTTCTACTTTAATCTAAGTTCAGTTATTTGATCGTCCCCAAGGAGGAGGATCCTAGTTCTCTTCCTTGAATCATATTTGATCAAGGGTTTAGATTTATCTAATATAATGATCTAAGATCTTCTATTCTATTTGATCTAAATAGCAAGCAATATATATATATATATATATCATACATCAAAAGTATTTATTTCTTTTATTGTTCTTAATCATTCAAGATATTATGGATCTTGTTTGATCATCCTTATCTTATTTATAATTTTTATTAGGATTAGATAATTTACTAACCATTTATACTCTTATTATTATTATTCAACTAGTTAATGTTTTACTGGTGGAAGATAGCTTATTCCATCCTAAGTCTAAACAGCTCCTCTTATTTCCAAATGACTAAGGCTTACTAGTTGAATGGCTAAATGCAAAGTAGTTACTTCAATCCTCATGTAATGAGGCATTTAGATCTCACAAACATCAATGGAAGATAGGGGAAGAGTGAGGCTTTATTAGAAAACCCCCTTAACCACAATGTTTAGCATTCACTAGAGTGACCTTAGCTCAATCATTTTCATAAGGTTCCTATGAGCATTTTAACTCCAAGCACTCTTTCTAATTGATTTTAATTACGTCCATGAACATTTAAAAATGCCATTCATGGGGTTTATTATTCACTTAGTTTGGGCCAAGGATTTGAAAATCCTTATATTGTCCTACTAACTATAGCCCTTACTATCATTAAGTTCATGTCATTCATTCCATGTAATGTCCTTCAACTCTATTTTTCATTTAATTACATTTTCAATGTAATTTACATAACATAAGCATTAAAGCATAAATAAATAAATCTAACAATTAAATCTACTAAGAAATAAAAGACATTTACAATATCATTCAATAATTCAAATGAAAATTTACCATGCCATAACTATTCATCATGATCCAACAGTCATATTTGATTTCTATTCATTTTTCAACCCATTTAGGGTTTAGATATTGATCTTTCATTTTCCTTTAGATCTAATGTATTTCTTAATGTGATTTTATCACTAGATCATTGATGCATCTCATCAAATGATCTGATCCTTCTTGATCCAACTGATCAAGAAGATCTTAAGCCATTTTATCCAATTTAAGGGCATAGATCTTAATCTATCCCAAATTATCACCATCAAGTCCATCAATCCATATGATATTAACTTTATGTCATCATCCAAATACATTGACACTATCCAATCATCCTTGCTCAAACTGATCAAGGAAATTACCATTCACTTTTATGGATTTTACTACTTTTAAGGGTCAAGATCTTAAGATTTGGAAAATAAATTACATCCAACCATTTAATTATTATAATTATACATTTAGATCATCATATAAACTATTTTAAAAGGTTTGATCATGCTTGATTAATCAGATCATGAAGATCCATGCTCATTTTTATGATTTTTCTTCTTTTAAGGCTAAATCTCTTAATTAAACATGGATCAATCACTTCTAATCATTGATTCCATGTTCCAAAATCGTAAGATCATTAGGGGATCAGAATTATAAAGTCTGATCACTGATCATACGAATTAGTACCATTATCTATTTAAAAATAGAAATATTTAGGAACTAAATTTATGATTTTATTGGTTGAGTAGGTTGTCCTTATCAAGAGGAATCCAACCCAGCTTTTAGATCTCAATTTGGATTTAAATTGAGATCAAAATTTGGATTTTAAGATTTCAGCTAGTTTTAATAGCTGATATTGATCTTTACTGTTTTTGTTCAAATAATCAATCTAGGTATCCAAAATTTTTACTGTGATTATGGTCCTTAGGGTTTTGGGACCTCTTGAATCCATCCATTAGTTCAAATTTCCATTTTAAAGTCATCTTGATCATGATCCATTACTGCTGGAAAGGATTTTAGTAATTCTCACAAGTAAATACAATTAAAAACATTAATATAATATCTCCATTAGATTCTACACAACATTAGAAATTCATAGCAACTTTCTAGTCTAAAATCGGAGCTAAAATAAGCTCCTAATTGAAGAAACAAGATTTCAGTTCAACAAATGGATGGCTTCGATCGGATCTGGGCATACCAATTGTGGGACGACCAACGGCCCCCGTCTTCGTCACGGAGATGCAGGCGACGTTGTTCTCGCGCCACCTGGTAGTTCATACCCAAGTGCATGCAAGGCGGCACACCCACAGGGAGTGTCCATGCTTGCATTCTACTCTAACATTCTGGGATCCAATCTGTTGAGATTTGTTGAGATGGTCTGATCTGGACTGTCAGATCAACCTTTCTCAAGATCTCCCAAATCTGAAGACATCAAGGGTTGAGATTTCTTACCAAAATGTTTTTAGGCCCTAAGAACTCATCCCATGGCTCAGAATTTGTATCTGAGTCAAAAAATGAGGAGATCTCAACCCTCCATGATGGATCCATAGTTTTTTATGGATCAACGGCTGGGGAAGATCTCTAGAGGCTAGAAACTACAAGGGATTGTCAAAATGAACATTAGGAAGGAGGGAGAGCACCTACTTATGCCGGTCGGTGAAGAATTAGCACCAGAGAAGAGGAAGAAAGCTAAAAAACCCTTGTTGCATTGGAATATATATACAAATGTTGATTACTCCAGCATTGTTGCCAGAAATGGAGTGAGACCATGGGGGTTTTTATGGATCTCCACATGTTGAAGATCTTAAATGGTTCAAGAACAATGTTTAACGGCCAGATTGGCCGGAATAACCTGGAATAATCATCAGAGATGGTGACAACACAGGTAAGTTTTCTTCATTTGGGGTTTTTCGATGATCTAGACATTGGATCATTATGGAACCAAAGGGCTTTTGTAGATACCCTCAATCTGAATGCATCTAATAGTGGAGATTTAAAATTAATGGGTGGAATTGGATGGCTAATAGGATTTAGGGTTCTTAGGTAGAACCTTAGGCTCATCATGGATGACGTGTCCCTAGAAGCTCCCGATGTAGACATGGCATAGTCTGCCCAGGTGTGTCTGGGGACACTCTCTTAGAGTTTTTTGAACAAGAGAGGAAAGGAGGAAATGGGGGAGATGGGGAAGGATTCTGGAGCTGAGATTTTAGGGAATTGTAGGGGACCTCGTGAGGAACATTAGAAAAATTTTTGGGAATTTTATGGGCTATTTATAGGGATTTTTGAATTTTCCATGATTATATGTAATTATCATGTTTCAATTCTTTTTATTAATAAATTGGCATTGGATTCCCACTACCACCTCCTTGTCCACTAGTAGCTGGTAGAGTGGTATGACTCATGATTACATGTTTTCTGAGCATTGGATCCATATGTGGGCCCCTTATGGGCCCCATGGAAGTGTGAAAGGACCATTTTGCCCTTTTAAGGATACTAAAGAGCCATTTGTTACTAATAATAGGATAGAAATATATTATGATCTTTTAGGCCACAAAGTCCATAACCATCCATAGAACCCTCTAACTAATATCTACTTGAGCCATGTCTTTCTCCTTATTACAATTAGGATGAAGAGACTTCCATTCATGAAGAGAATGAAGCTTTAGAAACATCCAACCCAAACCTTTAAATTAGTGTACCACTTATTTTTATGACTTTGATAAAGGTACATTCATTGAGTAGGTGAATGAACTATTGGATACTCTACCTTTAATGGACACTTCTCAATTGCAAGCTAGAGTAGATCCCCCTGTAGAGCCTAAAATTCATATTGAACCTTGCAATGTAGAAGATGTACTTCTTTGGGACTTACCGACCTTATTTGAACAATCACAAGATAGTCATGTAGGACCATTTGACACATTACCTGTGCCCATAAAATAGGAAGAAAAAGAGTTAGTTGATGTATATCAACCTACTTTAGGGTACACATTAGAAGAGAATAAGGGTTTAAGCCAAACCATTTCCTCACCTCTAGTAATATAAGAACAACCTTTTATGAAAGGGCAAAGTCATCTTATTACCCTAGTTCATGATAATGTTAGGGAAACAGAGAAAAAAGATAAAATGAATAGAATGAATAGAATGATCAATGATATGCCTCAATTTGATCAAAATGAGGACCATTCAGCTCCATATAGTAGAACAAAATTCACAATAGTACATGAAGTCATCATGTTAGCAACACCTTAATTTTTTAGGTGGAGGAATTATATTAACTATCATGAAATACTAAAAATGGGGGATCATCAATATGGTCCCACAACATTCAAAATTGTGGTGGCCTACTATGTCATATTTTTACCATCACTTAAAATTTCAAGATGGAGGAAATATATTGACTATTGCAAGGTTCTGAAGTTTCGTGAGAAATCTTGCCATTTCATTCTTAGGATTAGGAAAAATTAGTTTCACTGGCTAGGTATATGTTTAGAAGGTTAGATTAGTTATAGGACACCTAGGAATTTTTTAGAAAGTTTCATTAGACTGCATTACCCATTCATCAATTAGTTGTCCTATATTTCAAAACATTGAGGACAATGTTTTATTCAAGTTGGTGGGTGCAAAAATGAGATTTTTAAGTTTTTCTTGCATTTTTGAAATAAAAATTGATAAGTTCCTTTTTAAAGATGAGATTAAAATTTTTGAATATCCAGCTAACTTCTAAACTTTTGCTTATTAATAGAGTTGTATACAAGTAGTTCACTATATTATTCTTTTCATAAAATATCTCATGAAAATTTAAACTTGGAATATTAATTGCACAAAATAGTTATATGTAGTTTAAGTTGAAGAGGAAAATATAACTTAGAGAACCTGATGAATATTTATGGAGACTTATAACCTAAGCATGTTTTGACCCATTCGTTCCTTTTGAGAGTTATACATAAATTCAAAATTTTATTCAGCAATCATTATTTCTTATTTGGTCTCATTATTCGTCATCTTGGTCAATTAGTGAGAAATCACAAAAGATTATACCATATATCACTTAATTTTATGATTGTTTTTTGGTCATATGAAACCTACGAAATGATAGAGGCCATCCTTGGTAAACCTAGAGCCTTTAGCCTTCCCTATATTATTTTCCACTAGTTAGCCCATTGAACCTTTCAAATCTCAGATTTTTCTTTGTTAGCCAAACAACCTTTGGTTATATTGAATCCCTAATATATATCCTTTACCCATTTATTTTGGAAATTTGTAGAGGAGATTGAAGAACATCCTTGGAAAAAGTATGAACAATACAATTGAAGAGATGATCATTAACAAGGGTGAAAAAGAAGAAAGATTCAAAAAGGTTATATATCATGTCAAATAAAATTTATACATATATGTATATATATATATATATATATAAAGAGAGAGAGAGAGAGAGAGAGAGAGAGAGAGAGAGAGAGAGAGAGAGAGAGAGAGAGAGAGAGAGAGAGAGAGAGAGAGAGAAGATAGCCAATAAAAAAGAAGAATGTTCACTCTTGCAAGGAAGAATGGAAATTTTGTGAATATACCAATAAATGACCTTTATAAACTTTCCAAACTACCTTTGTTTATCTTTACGTCCATTCTTTTGATAACCCTTTCCTGAGCCTACATTTCATCCTAATATAAGTCCTAACTTGATCCTAAGAGTAGTATGGCATGGAAATGGTTATGAATGAATAGGTGCTTTGGTAGAGTATAACATTCTTAGTAGTCGATATCCTTTCATGAGACCATTATCATTCTTTCTAATTTATCATTGTTCTGTATGAAATATGTGAGACTTTTGAATTTATTAAACAATATTCTACTCACATATTAACAAGAGATGCACACCTTTCTGAGTGTCAAGTATATCCTATGACAATTGAAGTCAAATAATACATTTGGATGGCCATCTCCCTTCTTATAGATTCTTGGCTTACTAGAGATGAGGCCCCCCTAAGGCACACGTGTCTAGCTTTTTGATCACCTCATAATTCACAACATTATCTTTCATCCAAGAAGGCTTTTTCTTTTCCTTCAATATTTATGCCAAGCTATTACCCAAGGCAATAAATAGGTCTGCATTTGACTTGGTGACTATAATTATATATTAGCTATAGCTCGCACTCACCTTCTTATGTTTAATGAAATAATGGGATATCTTTAGCATAAGGGTAGGATTGTGAAGCTTTTTATTCATCTTTATTACCAAGCAAAAGTTAAGAATTAGGATGAGCTAAATAAAAGAAAATGTTCTCATATGAATGAAGTACTTTTATAAAATTTTCATATTTTTATGGGTATATTCACTGCAAACCCTCACGAGGCATAATAGGTCCACTAGGGGTAACCCAAGAGTTTGAGGAATTGTTGCATGTGCTAAATGCAATCGTGTGTACCTACAAAAGTGGTAACTTATATATGTTTTTAAAAAATACTTTTTGACATGTTTTGCTCGAGACAAGAAAAATGCTAGTTGGGGGGTGTGATAAGTGTCTAATTTTGCATAAAACTACTAATTAGTTACCCATGTGTTACAACTTACTGTAATGACCCAAATTTTTGGAGGCATTTTGTATAAAGAACAACCATGATGTTGCTATTTACCAATGATATTGTAACTTGTCTATTTTGGCGAATATATGTTTATTATATGTTCAATGGTCTTAATAGGTGGTTAGATGTTTTATCTTAACTAAAATAGGAAATGTAGGAATTTCTAAAGAAAATTAGTGCCACTAGATTCTACATTAAAAATGGAATCCAATGCCTCAAAGAACACCGAAAATGGAGCTTGTATGAAGAAGTTATAGGCATTTGAAGATTGAGGGCATTTTTATAAATTACACCTAAAAACGAAAAAGACGAAAAACACAGGGGCCATTTTGATAACGGCACCCCCTCATCGTCTTCCTCCTCCAGCTGCTTCTAGCAGCTCCTCTGCAAGGCGGTGCCAGGAGAAATGGTGGCACCACCATAGGATTGCACCGCCTTCCCTCTCCTATAAATTTCTCCCCATTCCCCCTTCTCCAGCATAGCATTTCTGACTCAAACCCGATTCAATACCGTCTCCGGCAAGGAGGATTTTGAGCAAGCATCCCAAGTGTGAGACCAACCCTATCTCGAGTTACCCAGGTAAGCTTCTCTTCTCCTCTCTTTCCTTCTCTTTTTCCCCTTCATTTTCCCTCACAATCCGGTTGGATCTGGCTTCTCCTGGCCAGAGAACCCATTAGGGAAGATGGGGTCATTATAGAACCCTAGGCCTACGACCAGGGTGCCATTCTAGGCTTCCCAGACTGGTCCTCCTTTCCCCCTCCTTCCCTGCTTAGATCCACGCTAGATCTGCGTGCTTTTTGGCAAGAAAAACACCAGTTTTTCGAGGGAGGTGCTAGACGGGTGAAAATCATTGAAAGACAGCATCTCCCAAGGGCGCACGGGAGTCCCAGGGGTGCACCAGCAGGCTAGGGGCACAGGGCATAACGCGTGCCCATGCCGAGCTACCTGGGGGTTGTCCTCGCACACGCGTCGCGTGCGAATAGTTTCTCGGCTTGACAGGATGCACGAGACGTCCTGGGAGCTGAGGCACACCGTGGTTGTACCGAAGACGCATCTGCGTGATGCCATCTAGGACGTGCATCATAGCACGTCACTTGGGCATACGTGCGCATGTTAACGTGGTCCCCGACGCGACACTAGAAACCCAATTAATGAGACTATAAAATTTAGGATCAAGAGACTAAGTTAAGCGACTATAGCCTTAAAATCCATAGAGATCTCATGAATCCATGAGATCAACTGCAACCAAACCTTATAATTTGATTTAAGGGAGACCTTAGGACATGCTTAGACCAAGATCAACCCAAGAATGTCATAAGGTGACCCCTAGAAACCCACAAATCATAGAGATCTAGTTGTTGCCCTATGAATCGAGAATTGATGTTAGGATCTTATGTCTAAATGATAACTAGGGCTCCAAACTGCACCAAGATATTCTAAGGCTCAACTTAAAGACAGGCACGAGCAAAGTAACGACACACGAGGTAGGTAGTCTGATACTACTCTGTTTTCAAAATGCATTCCAAATTTAGTTACCTGTTTCTATTGCTATAATTAGTATGTGTTTTTAAACCATACTATTCTTATACGAGGTTATGGATTTATAACATTAAGTACGATAGTAGCATGAGTAAAATTTATGTCATGCTCACATACTTTGAAACCAAATGCATAAATTGCATTATTTATGTTGATTTGAGATTTGGACTATGTATGTTTTTGGACTATTGAGCCTAGTGGGCACTATGCTGAGGGGTACGGGTTTGGCCTCCCGTCCTCTATGACCAAGAAGGTGGATGGTATAACTGCCAAAAACAGCATTTTCCCTTCCCTGACTACTGTGGTAAACAGGGATGACCATTGGAGGTGTTCACGGCACCCTTTCGGGGACATATCCATAGTCGTTGTGGAGGCTATGGTGGACTGGTCTCTAGATACCGGAGACATGCGATCCAGAGGGGTTCTGGTCTTGAGCATGGTGACCCTATGATTTCAGTGATATTGATATGCATATAGCATTGAAATGGTAAAAAACGGGTACTCGTGACGAGTTGAATGGAGACCCTATACATGATGCTATCGTTTGCCTCATATGAAGACTATTTTAAGTCTTTCCTGATCATTATTTATGACTCATTGATTTGTCATGTTGTTTAGATCTCATGATATAGATATATTGATTTCTATTGATTTAGGCTTTTTGAAATTAGACATACTGCTAGTATTCATATTGAAGTTTAATAAAGAATTTCAATAGATGGCATTGCTTACATTTTATTCATACATATGTGCACTTATTTCAAATTAAGCATTCCCGATGTCGTACATGCAAACCCTTTGAACTTTGTATGATGCATTGCTGTATTTTCAAAAAGGGTAGTGTCAGGTTACCTACTGAGTATGATAAATACTCAACCCAATCCATTATTTTTCATATCAAACAAAGTACAAATAGGAGTATTAGGAGGCGTTAGAACCACAACCAAGTAGGCGAAGGTAAGACTTAATTAGTGATTTCTTTTGGTACCTGCTGTAATCTTGGTTGTAAGTATCTGTTTATAGCTGTGGCTATGACTAACAATCCTAGGAGTAGTGCTTGTTTCAATTTGGTCAATAAATTTCCATGGCACTATGCATTGAGAGTTCATTATGACACTCGAGCTCTTTATACAATGATTTTTGAAAAAGAAAAATTTTCCCTGCATTCTTTTGCATGAATTGTTTTAAAACTAAAGATCAATCTCGTTGTGTTTGTATAAAATTGCATTATAAAACCCGGGTCGTCACTGTTGGTATCAGAGCCTAGGTTCATGTTATTCACAGCCCAGTTATGAAATGGAGACTTATAATCAAGTTACATCAATAGGGAAAACCATTAGGATGGCATGATAAAGTCCCCTATAAAGGTAGGTACTGGTCTTGTAAAAACAGATGCCTCCAAGGAGAAGAGGAGGTGCAGCCCCAAGACTTGATAACCCTCCAGCTGACTCCGCTGGATCTGGTAATGGAATGGTTGAAGCCTTTCAACTATTCATGCAACATATGTGGCAGTTCATGCAAAACCAACCACAAGCACCCATGGCAAGTGCCTCTTCTCTAGAAAGAATTGCTGATAGAACAGAGGCCCAACTTTAATGATTTCAGAAAATGGCCCCATCATTCTCAGGAGAAGATGAGTCTGCAACAGCAAAAAAGTGGATATTTGACGTTGAAAAGTTATTCAAGGCTATGAAAATTCCAGAGGATAGGAAGGTTGCCATGGCCAGTTTTGTACTAAAAGGAAAGGCAAGCTTTTGGTGGGAAATGGCCTAGAGAACCTATTTTGAAGATAATAATGTTATACCTTGGGAAGACTTTAAAGTAGTATTTAATGAAAAGTACTATCCTCGCCACGTGTGAAAACAGAAAGAGAAAGAATTTATGAACTTAGAACAAAGCAACCTCTACGTGCAACAATATGAAAATAGGTTCATAAGTCTTCACAAATTTGCACCCAATGCTTGCTCCACAGAGGAAGATGCTATAGAGAAGTTTGTTGATGGATTACACTCAAGCCTCAGGAATCGAGTGATAGGATTCCAACCAACTACTGTAGCAAAGGAGATGGAAATGGCGTCTCTCTTTGAAAAGGATTTTCAAAGGACACAAGCTGCTAGGGATGCAAAGAACAATAATAAGGGGAAAAATGATAAAGGCAAAAGACCTCTCCAATCTTTTGGACCTCGACACCCACACAAAAGACCGTTCGATCCTAAAGGAAGGAGGCCAGACATCAAAAGTTGCCTTAGATGCAACAGATATCACCCCAGTAGGCCATGTACCTTACCCCAATTTCCGTGTTACAATTGTGGAGAGACAGGACACATAGCCAGGACTTGCCCAAAGAAAAACACAGAAGAAGATTATAAGGAGAATCACATTCCTTGAAGTCAAGGTTGAGTATTCGCCACTACCTCAGGACACGCGCAAGCATCCAATGCCGTAGTAGAAGGTACGCTTCATATCTGTGATAGATTTGCTAAAGTATTATTCAACACTGGTTCCACTCATTCCTTCATATCTTGTGAGTTTGCCTCTTCAATGGATATTATAGTTCAAGACTTAGACTTCTCCTTAGACGTCATGACACCCTTAGGCAAGTCAATTTCCACACACACCTACTTCCAGGATGTTCCTATTGTAGTCGAAGGTAATCAGATGAGCGTAGACCTCATCCACCTAGAGATGATAGACTTTGACGTCATCTTTGGGATGGACTGGTTAGCCTCACATAATGCCACAGTTGATTGTCAATAGAAGAAGATTACTTTTCACCTTCTTGGAGGGAGGGTGGTCTCCTTATAAGGAAGGAGAGAGTATGCAGGAACATGTGTTATTTCTGCTATAAAAGCAGCAAAGCACATTGCTTGGGGGTGTTCATTCCTTTTGGCTAAGATAGAAGTCACAGAAATCGCAAAGCCTAAGTTAGAGGAGGTAGATTTGGTTAGCAAATTCCCAGATCCTTTTCCTAAGGACTTATCAGGGTTACCACCAAAGAGAGAGATAGATTTTACTATTGACCTAATCCCTGGCACAACCCCCATATTGAAGGCACCCTATCGAATTGCCCCAGCAGAGTTAAAAGAGCTGAAGACCTAGTTGCAGGAATTACTAAACAAAGGATTCGTCAGACCTAGTGTATCTCTTTGGGGAGCCTCAGTCCTTTTTGTCGAGAAAAAGGATGGGTCAATGAGACTCTGCATCGACTACCGAATGTTAAATAGGGTTACAGTGAAAAACAAGTATCATTTACCCCGTATTGATGACCTGTTCGATCAGCTTTAGTTAGCTCATGTCTTTTCTAAGATAGACTTACGATCTGGATATCACCAACTTAGGCTCAGGGAAGAAGACGTTCCAAAAATGACCTTCAGAACTACATACGGACATTATGAGTTTAGAGTGATGTCTTTTGGACTGACAAATGCACCAGCCACGTTCATGGATCTTATGAACTGAGTATTGAAAGCCTATTTAGATAAGTTTGTCATAGTATTTGTGGATGATATTTTAGTCTACTCAGAAACCCCTGAAAATCATAAAGAACATTTACGAGTGGTGCTGGATACACTTAAGGCATACAAATTATACGCAAAGTTTAGCAAGTGCGAATTTTGGCTGAAAAAAATAGATTTTCTTGGTCATGTTATATCCAAAGATGGCATTGCCGTTGACCCAGCAAAGGTTGAGGCAGTGGAGAAATGGAATATTCCCAAAACAATTACAAAAGTAAGGAGTTTTCTAGGGCTTGCAAGATATTATCGGAGATTTATCGAAGGATTCTCATGCATTGCTTTACCCCTGACTACATTGACGAGAAAAGACAAGAAGTTCGAGTGGGATAAGGCATGCGAGGAGAGTTTTCAAGAACTAAAGAGGCAGCTAACCACTACACCAATACTTACATTACCAATTGGCAGTGGAGGATTTGAGATATATAGTGATGCCTCTCAACAAGGCCTGGGTTGCGTACTTATGTAAAATGGGAAAGTAATCGCCTATGCTTTTAGACAATTGAAGAAGCATGAGGTCAATTACCCTACCCATGACCTAGAGCTTGCTACTATAGTCTTTGCCTTAAAAATTTGCAAACACTATCTATATGGGGAAAAGTTTGAGGTTTTTATAGATCACAAAAGTCTCAAGTACATCTTTTCACAACAAGACTTGAACATGCGATAGAGGAGATGGATGGACTATTTGAAAGATTTTGACTTGACCATCCACTACCATCCAGGGAAAGCAAATGTTGTAGTGGATGCCTTAAGCAGAAAGACACAAGGGATATGTGCAAGTTTACATGTCAGGAGATGGAAGTTACTGCAAGAGGCGATAGAATGCAGACTTGAAATAAGTCACGGGAAATCCATTATAGCAAACCTAACTATGAAGTCCACTATTAATGAGAAAGTTAAATAGATGCAAAAAGATGACACTGACACACAAGCCTTAGTTGGAAAACCCAGATTTGTCAAAACAATAGATGATAGTGTCTGTCTGCAAGGGAGGTTAGTCGTACCAGCCAATGATGAAATAAGACAAGAAATCTTGAGGGAAGCACATCAATCAAAGTACACTATTCATCCTGGTGGAATAAAGATGTATCAAGATTTGAAGCGACATGTCTGGTGGAATGGTATGAAAAGAAATATAGGAGAATTCGTAGCAAGGTGTTTGACGTGTCAACAAGTTAAGGCTGAACATCAGAGATGAGCAGGATTACTACAACCACTTGAGCTACCAGAATGGAAGTGGGATCATATTATAATGGACATCATCCTAGGGCTACCTAAGACATCTAAGGGGCATGATATGATATGGGTGATTGTCGATTGACTAACCAAGATAGCACATTTTCTCCCCATACGATAAAGTCAATCCATTGACAGCCTATCCCAATTATATATTAAGGAAATAGTTAGTTTGCATGGGATACCACTCAGCATTATTTCCGATAGAGACAGTCGTTTTACCTCAAAATTATGGAAGTTAGTACAAAAGTCCTTAGGATCCTTAGTAAATTTCAGCATGGATTTTCACCCTCAGACAGATGGCCAATCTGAGCGAACAATTTAGGTATTGGAGGATATGTTAAGGGCGTGTGCAATTGACTGGAAGGAAAGATGGGATGAAAGTCTACCCTTAGTTGAATTTGCATATGATAACAGTTTTCATTCAAGCATCAGAATGGCTCCCTATGAAGCGCTCTATGGAAGGCCTTACTGATCACCTGTGTGCTGGAATGAAGTAGGTGAAAACAGAATCATACAGTCAGAGTTAGTGTAACAATGTGCAAACAAGGTAAAGCTTATTAGAAAGCGGCTTCTTGCAGCTCACAGTCGACAAAAGAGTTACTCGGATAGGCGATGTAGACAGTTGGAATTTGAAGTTGGAGATCATGTCTTTGTGAAGATATCTCTGACTAAGGGTGTCATGAGATTTGGGATAAAGGGGAAACTTAGTCCTCGATTCATTGGACCATTTGAAATCCTAGAAAAAATAGGAAAAACTGCCTACAGGATAGCGCTACCACCATGGTTATCAGAAGTCCACAATGTGTTTCACATATCCATGTTGAGGAGGTATATTCTTGACCCCAAACATGTTTTTGAATAGGTACCACCCGAGCTACAATGAGATTTAACCTTGGAAACAAAACTAGCACAGATTCTGGAAAGAAAGATTAAGACACTATGGCATAAGGATATCCCATTAGTCAGAGTTTTATGGAGAAATGCGACTATCGAAGAAGAAACTTAGGAGGTCAAATTGGAAATGATAAAGACTAATCCCAAATCTTTCCCTATAGTAGATTGTAGAATTTCGAGGACGAAATTCTTTTAAGGGGGTAGTGATGTAATGACCCAAATTTTTGGAGACATTTTGTATAAAGAACAACCATGATGTTGTTATTTGTCAACGATATTGTAACTTGTCTATTTTGGGAATGAATATATGTTTATTATATGTTTAATGGTCTTAATTGGTAGTTGAACATTTTATCTTAATTAAAATAGGAAAATTAGGAATTTTTGAAGAAAATCAGTGCCACTAGATTCTACACTCAAAATGGAATCCAACGCCTCAAAGAACACCAAAAATGGAGCTCGTATGAAGAAGTTATAGGCGTTTGAAGATTGAGGGCATTTTTGTAAATTGCACCTAAAAATGAAAAAGACAAAAAACGCAGGGGCCATTTTGATAATGGCACCCCCCATCTTTTTCTTCCTCCAGCTGCTTCCAGTAACTTCTAGGAACTTCCAGCACCGCCTCTGCAAGGCGGTGCCAGCAGAAATGGCAGCACCACCATAGGACGGCACCACCTTCCGTCTCCTATAAATTTCTACCCACTCTCCCTTCTCGAGCATAACATTTTTTACTCAAACCAGATTCAATATCGTCTCTGGCAAGGAGGGTTTTTAGCAAGCATCCTAGGCGCGAGACCAACCCCATCTTGAGTTACCCAGGTAAGCTTTTCTTCTCCTCTCTTTCCTTCTCTTTTTCCCCTTCATTTTCCCTCACAATCTGGTCGGATCTGGCGCCTCCTGGCCGGAGAACCCATTAGGGAAGATGAGTTCATTACAGAACCCTAGGCCTATGACCAGGGTCCCATTCTAGGCTGCCCAGATTGGTCCACCTTTCCCCCTCCTTCCCAGCCCAGATCCACGTCGGATCTAGGTGGTTTTTGGCCAAAAAACATCAGTTTTCGGAGGGAGGTGCCAGACGGGTGAAAATCATTGAAAGACAATGTCTCCCAGGGGCCCATGGGCACCCCAGGGGTGCACTAATAGGCTAGGGGTGTAGGGCGTAACGTGTGCCCGTGTCGAGCTCCTTGGGGGCTGTCCTCACACACGCATCGCGTGCGAATAGTTTCTTCGCTCGACAGGATGCACGGGACGTCCTGGGAGCCGAGGCGCACCGTGGCTGTACCAAAGACGCGTCCATACGATGCCATCCAGGACACGCATCATAGCACGTCGCTTAAGCATACGTGGGACTATGAACACGGTCCCTGGCGCGACACTAGAAACCCAATTAATGAGACTATAAAATTTAGGATCAAGAGACTAAGTTAAGCGATTATAGCCTAAAATTCCATAGTGATTTAAGAGAGACCTTAGGACATGCTTAGACCAAGATCGACCCAAGAATGTCATAGGGTGACCCCTAGAAACCCACAAATCATAGAGATCTAGCTGTTGCCCTATGAATCAAGAACTGATGTTAGGACCTTATGTCTGAATGATAACCAGGGCTCTAGAACTGCACCAAGATATTCTGAGGCTCAACTTAAAGACAGGCACGAGCTAAGTAATCATGCACGAGGTAGGTAGTTTGATACTACTCGGTTTTCAAAATGCATGCCAAATTTAGTTACCTATTTCTATTGCTGTAATTAGTATGTGTTTTTAAACCATACTGTTCTTATATGAGGTTATGGATTTATAACGTTAAGTACGATAGTAGCATGAGTAAAATTTATGTCATGCTCACATACTTTGAAACCAAATGCATAAATTGCATTATTTATGTTGATTTGAGATTTGGACTATGTATGTTTTTGGGCTATTGAGCCTAGTAGGCACTATGCTGAGGGGTACGGGTTTGGTGTACCAACCTCTACCACCAAAAAGGTGGATGGTATCGCTGCCAAAAATGGCATTGTCCCTTCCCTGACTGCTGTGGTAAATAGGGACGACCACTGGAGGTGTTCACGGCACCCTTTTGGGGACATATCCATAATCGCCGTGGAGGCTATGGTGGACTGGTCTCTAGATACTGGAGACACGCAATCCAGAGGGGTTCTGGTCTTGAGCATGGTGACCTTATGATTTCAGTGATATTGATATGCATATAGCATTGAAATGGTAAAAAACGAGAAATCGTGACCAGTAGAATGGAGACCCTGTACATGATGCTATCATTTGCCTCATATGAAGACTATTTTAAGTCTTTCATGATCATTATTTATAACTCATTGATTTGCCCTATTGTTTAGATCTCATGATATGGATATATTGATTTCTATTGATTTAGGCTTTTTGAAATTAGACATACTGCTAGTATTGCATATTGAAGTTTAATAAAGAATTTCAATAGATGGCATTGCTTACATTTTATTCATACATATGTGCACTTATTTCAAATTAAGCATTCCCGATGTCGTACATGCAAACCCTTTGAACTTTGTATGATGCATTGCTGTATTTTCAAAAAGGATAGTGTCAAGTTATCTACTGAGTATGATAAATACTCAACCTAATTCATTATTTTTTAGATCAAACAAAGTACAAATAGAAGGAGTATTAGGAGGCATTAGAACCATAGTCAAGTAGGCAAAGGTAAGACTTAATTAATGATTTCTTTTGGTACTTGCTCTAATCTTGGTTGTATGTATTTGTTTATAGTTGTGGCTGTGACTAACAATCCTGGGAGTAATACTTGTTTTGATTTGGCCAATAAATTGCCATGGCACTATGCATTGAGAGTTCATTATGACACTCGGGCTCTTTATACAATGATTTTTGAAAAAGAAAAATTTCCCCTGCATTCTTTTGCATGAATTTTTTTAAAACTAGAGATCGATCTTGCTGTGTTTTTATAAAATTGCATTATAAAACCCAGGTCGTCACACTTATAGGAGTAAATTAGGATTTTTAGACCAAAATTTGTAACACATGCATTTTTTACCAATTAACCCAAAAATCTATTATTTTGTAGTCCAAATGATACTCCAATGTAAGTATGTGATGAATCTTGTTTTTCTAGGATTTAATTAGGATTTTTCACTTTTTTTAGGAGGTACGATGTTGATGCAATGGCCGAGATCAATCAGAATGAAATTGATGATCAAGATCAAAAGATCAAGTAAAAGCCTGAAATCACCACTTGAATATAAACCAAAGGCCAAGATCATCTTATGGACAGTAATGAATGTGATTAAAGGAGCTAAAGATGGCTAAAGAGGGTCCATGCAGTAGTCCATTTAATCCCACCACACCTTAGTACTAGGTTACCCTAGGAAAAATAGGACAAATCTTATAAAACTAGCCCAAAATCCAAGAAAAATCAGAAATTTTCACTTAGGAAAACATGCCTCCTCCATTAAGGAGGAGGACGTTTACTTCTTTCTAGCCCAATTGTTTCCTTTTTCTTTTTATTTTGTGATGTCTTTGGGTGCTGCTACAAACTTCCAAGGTTCATGCTTCTTCCTTAAGTGTTCAACCTAGGATTTGTAGAGTTTTGATTCACCTTAGAAGGTTAGTTAGCCTTTGTTGGAATTTCTTTCTTTTCATATTGGTTTGCCTTGTTTTTCCTTTAGTTTCCCTTGCTGTTAAACTCAGATTCCAGTATGGTTTTTTCCTTGGAGTGATATCCCAGGAAGTCATCTTGAATCTAATTGTGTTCTTAATCTTTCATTGCATCTTTATTCTCTTTTAGCGCTCTTGATTTTCCAGCTTTGGTTGCATAAGTTTCATTTGATTGTTGCCTTAGTTTTGCATATGATTTTCCTTTGATTTCAAGCATACTTGTTCATGAGAGAATTTTGGAACAATTGAAGAAGAATTTGGCTTGTAATTAAGGATTGATTAAGCTTAAGTGAATGTCATTGTAATAGTAATTAAGTTTCAGATTTGGATTACATGAATGGAATGTTATGTCAATGACTTTTTGGATGTTAGTCAATGAGATTAGTTGAAAATTTCAATCCATATTTATATGCACAGTAAATTAACTTTATTCTTGAATGTTTGAATGCATTAGAAGTGATTGATTTCATATTGTACATGTTCTAGTCATTGAATGTTTCAATTACCTCACTGCTAAAATTTTTTTTGCATGAATAATATATGCTAATAAAAAAGCACAATATATTCTTGTTCACTTGATATTTCAAGAGTCCAATTAGATTGTTATATAGCGTAGTTAATGTTAGAAATAGATTGCATGCTTATGTGTCCAAAGTAGTTGATTAAATCCTCTATCTTATGAATCATGCATACCATTCCTTGCTTACATGTATGTTAATTGGCTAGTTTTCCATTCATTGTTGTTAGTAATTGCTTTCATTAATTTATCTTGTTTAGTTTAGTTATATTCCTTTATTTTGCATCTTAGTTAGTTGGATAGTAACCAAATTTGTCATACTTGTTAACATAGTTGATTTGGTTGCTTACTTTTCTTAGTTTTACATGATTAGGAAAGTAGTTTGTTAAAGCATGTTTCTCTTAGATTAGTTGTTAATTTGATGTTTAGGAAAGTTGTTAAATTGCATTTTATGAAAATTTTTATTTAGGAAAGTTATAAAATTAGAAGTTTTTAATTTAGGAAAGTTTTAATTTTAGAAAGTGCATGTTTTAGGAAAGTTTTCCATTTTGCTTTTGCTTGATTTCAAAATTCATGTTTTTATTTCCATTCTTAATTTAGGTAAAAAATGGCTTGATTTTTTGCTAGGATGGATAGTTTAAAATAGGGACCACTAGCATCACAGTAGTTCACTCCTTGTGGGATCGACCTCACTAGCATGCTATATTGCAAATGATTCATGCTTTGAGAGTTTTATTTAAAACAACAACACTAAGATCAAACATTGTGACGACTCGGGCTTTTGAAACATGATCTGTAAAGTATTTTGAAAGGCAGGGCCCTTAAGAGTGTAAATTTTTTTTGCAAAACAAAGCAGCGGAAATTCTTTTCTTTAGAACTTGAATTGAAAACCCAAGTCACCACTTCATACATAACATAAGTATAATTTGTGTACAAAATAAAATTCCATTGAAGGAATATCCTTTTATTAAACTCCAGGATCCATCCAGTGATTCACAGTATAGCCAAATCTAGTACAATACTTGTCCAAATTATATAATCCAAAACTCAAGCTCACCATACAATAAAACTCTCAACAAATAAAAATACATGTCTTTAAGGGTATACCTTGAAGATTATTCTCTTCAAGTCTTCTATAGTCTTCAGCTCCTAACTCTCCTTCCCTGTATCTAAGATATTGCAACAATTACAATATCTTAGCAAGCAATGCTTGGTAGGGGATTCAAGAAACATAACATTGACAATATAATTCCAATACTTCATAATCTCATTATCCTTAAACATTCTCTTTACTTTGTAAGCTATGTATATCTATATACATACATACCCTTCATGGGTAAACCAGTTAAATTTGTGAAAGTGGTCAAATATCATTCCCAACTAAGCTGATCAATTCTCTTCATTTTTGAGAATTGAGTATTACAGGTAATCTTATACTAGGAATTTCCCTTCTTGGAAAATATTGGTAATGTACAATTACCTAGCATTTCATTATGCTATAACATAAGGCATTTCACTATGCCTGTTCTCATATGCATCATAGTGCAAAATAATTAGAAAGGTTGCCATGCTGCAGTCTGATCCATACTAGCGCGCTCGGATAACTGCCCTGTTCACCACTGATACCACGGTAGAAAATATTATGTCACTACCCGTATGGGGGGGCAAGACTTTCATAGTGGTGGCCTTCCCATAATTGCCACCACCCAACTTTTAGCCTCTCTTAGGGTAAGGTATCATCACATCATCAAATTTCAAGGAGCGGGTGGCCAAACCCTCATGACTCCTCTAGTAATAGCATTCCCCTAGCCTTATGCCTATTAAAACAAACTCACAAGCCTCCAAGCTTATATGTAAAATAGATTTCATATATATCAGACCATATGTCTGTTTACTTAGGGCTGAAATATTTCCTAGTTCCCTATTCACTTATAGTTTAGTCCTTAACCATCTTATATATGTTTGGTTGAATCATAAGGTTTTCAAGAGATTTAATACAAGTATTAACATTACTCTTGTCAACATAAGATCATGAGTACAATCATGTATATCTCATGTAAATGCATTCATCAAATCCTCCTACCTTTAAGAAGTGATCTCTTTTCCCCAAATCTTCCATGATCCTGACTGATGTATATGATCTGTACATCCATATGTATTGTCAATATATAAATTATAAACCATCCTATTGATCACTAGATCTGATGTTTAGAATGATCCTTAGATCATTCATATCTATGTATTTTTCTATCTCTATGTCTTTGTATGTCCATCTCCTTGATCTTAATCTTTCATAGATCCATTGATTGACAATCTACACATGTAGATAAAGATCAAGGTCCTAGATCTTCTATCATCTAGTTCTTCTTTGATCTAAGTTTAGTTATTGGATCATCCCTATGGAGGATGATCTTGGTTTTCTTCCTTGAATTATCTTTGATCAAGGGTTTGGATTATCTAATCTAATGAACTATAACAAGTATACTAAGTACACTATAGTGTTCTTATTTGTTCTTGATCATCCAAGATCTAATGGATCTTGTTTGATCATCCTTATCTTACTTACTGTTTTTATTAGGGTTAGGTAATTTACTAACCTTTTATGCTCTTGTTATTATTATTCAACCAGTTAATGTACTGGTTGAAGGTAGCTTATTCAAGCCTAAATTTAGACTGCTCCTCTTATTTCCAATTGTGTGACGACCCGGGTTTTCTCATGCATTTTTAGATGAAAAATCTACATTCCTAAGGTGGGATCCCGATTTGAAAAAAAATAGTGCAATGCAGCGGAAAAATCTTTTATTTGGAATTCATTTTAAAACCCCCAATTGTCATTTGTTTTCACAACAACTAAGGTAGTTTTTTAACAACTTTAGAAATCACAAATGCTTTTTCCCCAGGTCTATCCAGTCACAATGCACAGCCCAACTGTAACTAAGTACAAACACATGTCCAGAGGGTTGAGAGCTTACTTACATGTGTATTTGTTTCCTTTTGGATTCACTTGCTCATAGCACTAACATAGATGTCCTCTTTAAGCTGTCCTGAACCATGATATATACGGACGTATCCTGTCCTTGAGTACTTACTGATGTCTGAAAAATGTTACGGATTGGGTGAGTATATAATATACTCAGTAGGAGTCTATCACTATTAGTTTTATAATGCATGCGATCTTTAAAATCATGTGCTCATAGAAACATATGCATGTTGTACGAATAATCACGTTCAATATCGATATTAAAAGCCACTGTTAAACCGAAATACTGACGACTTAAAGAAATATCATAATCCAAGTCGAAAGTATCATACATCATAATCATAAAAATATGTCATAACATCATGATATGCATCAGATGCTTCATGGAATCCAACTCATGGATATCTATCATGGTATGGTCGACCGACCGTATATCATGCCATATGCAATGCACATAAATCCACGAAACCATAGGGTCCCACTATGCCCACGACCTCACCGCTGTGTGGTCCCCAGGTACCTAGGGACACAGGATCATATGCCTCCATGGGGCATATGACACTTCGACCCAATGCCGTGACACCAGTGGTAGCCCCCTGTACCACATGCAGTCGAAGAAGGGACATGCCCTTTTTGGGCATGGTACCCATCCACCTAATAGTGGTAGAGGCTGGGTGGCCAACCCACACCCCTCGGCATAGCACCCACGAGCTTACAAGCCCAAATCATGTACGATCAAATAAGCCAAAATCCTCTGTTCAAAACCAGTCCTCTTTGGGTCCCTCACAACTGCCTGGCCCTCGGCACTCCAGCGTCTTTTGGCAACCCTCAAGGACATACAATCTTTTTAAGTACTTAAATCATGCAATGTATGCACTTGTTTGCAAAACATATGTGTGCATAATGTATATGCAATCATTTATGAAACATGTCTATGTTCAAAACGTTTATCATATGCATACTGAATCAAGTCATGCTAAAACAAGTCATATACTTATAACATATGTTCTCAAAACAATAATAGATCTTTTAAAAGAATATAATAGTGATAGAGCACCTACCTGACTAGGTCGCGTTAACCTTCTTGTCCTCGTACGCTCCTGATCATGGTTTAGGGACTCAAGGTTAGTTTAACCTATCTTTGATGGGTTTAGAGTAGTTGGGTCTTATTACTTAGGCATTAGGGGTCCATCCCTATGCCTATGGGTGTCCTAAGGTCCTAATTAGGCCTTGGTATTCTCAGTTTTCCAAAGTCCTAGTGGTCACGTGCCACCACCCTATTCTAAGGGTCATGCCCTACTTTTATTGGGCCTTGATTAGGGATTTTATGGTTTGGATGTGTCCACGTCGTCGATACGGACACAACACCTTTTGCGGCCCCTCAATCGGAGCTCTAGATCTCAAGTTATAAGCATTTTAATTTTGTATGTACATAGAGTCTTAAAGACAAAAAAGGAGGAATGCTAGGGCGCTGCGCGTCTGCGACGTGCGCCCAGCATTCTCAAATAACCAAAAAACGACGCTTTGCTAGTGTGCTGCGTGTTTGCGGGGCACGCCTCAGCGGGGGCGTCTGCAGACGCGCTCTACAACTCCGCGCGTCCTTCTCTTTAGCGGGCGCATCCATGGACGCGCCAGTTTGGTTTTTTTTCAAATAGCATCGACGTGGGACGGTCCTATTGGATTGTCCTGCCTGTTAGTGACCTGGGTCGTCCTCAGGTCACCCTGGTTCGACCCTGTCGAACCAATGCGGCCTGGGGACGTCCCAGGGGTCTTTGTGGCTCTCTTAGAGGCCTATTCTCCATGGTTTTTCATGAAAAAACTAGGGAAATTGTTCCTGGAACTATGGTGGAGATGGGTTTGGGGTTTGTTTGTGCGTACCTGCTTTGTGGGTGGTTTTCTCTCTATGTTTTCCCCTCTTGGTCACTGCTTCACAACTGGTTTTCTCCAAGGCTTTTGGGCTGCCATTAGAGGCACTTAAGAGCTCTATTTATAGAGCTTTTAAAGAGGGTTCTGAAGGGTTTCTAACCGCCTTTGAATGGCGGTGGGGAATCCTCTAGAATGGCGGTGGTTTCTTCTTGAAACACAGCCGTTCCAGAAACATCTAGGAGGTTGAAGATGACGGGGTGCCCGTATCAAAACGGGCACCTGTGCTTTTAAGGTTAAGTCGTTTTGTAAAATTTACAATTTTGCCCCTGAACTTAAAAGGGCCATATCTTGCTCATTTTAACTCCATTTTGGGTGATTTTGGTCTCGTTGGATTCCTTTTTCCGAGACGCATCTAATGGAACCACTTTTAGTACCAATTTCCTGGGTTTAGTCAAGGAGACTACTGAAATGACCAAAATTCCCTTATCTTTAAAACTGAACTTTTTATGGGCTTTTAATATTACAAAAAATTGGGGTCATTACAAATTGGCTAAGGCTTACTAGCTGAATGGGTGAACACACAGTGGTTACTTCAATCCTCATGTAAGGAGGCCTTTAGACCTCACAAACGTCAACGGAAGGTAGGGGAAGAGCGAGGCTCTATCAGATAACCCGCTTAACCACTATGTTCATCATTCACTAGAATGACCATAGCTCAACCTTTCATAAGGTTCCTATAAGCATGTTTACCCTAAGTACTCTTTCTAATGGAATTTAATTAAGTCCATGAATATTTATAATGTCATTCATGGGGTTTATTATTCTTTTCCTAATTTGGGCCAAGGATTTGATAATCCTTATATTGTCCTACTAACTATAGCCCTTACTAATTAAGTCCAAAGTACTCCATTCTTATTTGTGTAATGAAACTCTACTTTCTCATTAGAATACATTTTTGATGTTTTATACTCTTTATCTCATAACAAGTAAATCTACTAATAACATTTAACCATAAATGAATTATAAACTCAAAGCATAAAACTACATAATTTAACATTCAATGATAACGGGGCAAGGTACTTAAAATAATTAAATCTAGCACCTTATGATAATAATGAAATCACAATTCATGCTAAAGTCTAAATGTTATACTAGCATGCTTTATAACATAATCATATTTAAAATGCTCTTATATAAAATGAAACTAATTACATTAACATTTTTAGAAACCTTTACTTATGATCCAACCATTTTATCTTAGATTTTTCCCTTTGATTAATGGTATTAGTTATATTTAGAGAATTTTCTTTATTAAGGTCAAAATATCATATTGATCTATTTTTGTCATAATCCATCCATGATTTCCTTGGATTTCATCATATCAACATTTATTCTTTTCATCCCAAGGATCTGATCACACTTGATCTCATTGATAAAGTGGGTCCCTTTGTATTTTTATGGTTTTTCTACCATAATGGGTAGATCCCTTAATATATCTAATATATATCCAATTAAACCATAGATCTCACTTTATTTTAATATTATATCATTATTAAAACATATTTTCAAGATCTGATCATCTCAGATCTTGAAGATCTAGGTAATTGGAAACTTGTTTTTTTAATACAGAAAGTTTTTACTTAATAACATGTCTATTTTATCATTTCATAAGAAAATAGAGGTTTCAAGCTTTCCATAGCTTCTTTCTGATCTCAATTTGTAGTTCAGATGACTCCGGAATTGAATCTGGAAGTTCACAGTCTTTCCTAGGGCCTGGATTTGATCTGGGCCCAAGGAACGGACGACCCAGATTAGTCGGGCGAAACGAACCAGGCAGAACGAGTCGGGCGCGTTCGCTGCGATGAAATTTTGAAGCGCTCACACGGGGCTTCCACGGACGTGCGCGGAACGCATTCGGTTCATCGAGCGCATCCGCTACGATGAGATGCGAAAGCGCCCACATGGGGCATCCACGGACGCGCACGGAATGTTGTCCGTCCGATCAGGAGATCAAATAGTCCATTTGGACCGTCCAATCATTCCCCTCTTAATTGAGGGCCTAAAACGTCTCTGATCTTTATGAAAATTCTACCCTGGGGCTTTTGGACCCTTTTGGATCGATTAGTGCAGTCAGAATTTTCATCTGAGCACTCTATCATCCAAAATTAAGGGTTCTGTTGTTTACTTTATTTTTACCTTTTTATTACCAAAATAAATTATAGTAAACTAAAAATTACATAAAATAGTATTAAACATCTATGGAAAGTATTTCCACTTACCTGATTGGAGAAAAAACCTCAGTTATATGCCCAATTTAAAAAAATACCTTGTTGATGAAGATATGGCCTAAGATCCACCTTTCTTGCAAATTTCCATTGTTTGAACCATTGGATCTTGAAATTTCTTTAGGGGTTTTGTAGAATAGATATGTTGGGAAGTTTTGGACGGTGAAATTGATCAAATTAGATCTGGAACAGAGTGCCTAATTGATTTTAGGTCTCTCGTTCCAATCTAAAAAGAGAAACAAATTGACAAGAGAGATGTCTCTTGGAAATTTTGGATTTTTGGGGAGGGATCTAGATCTAATTTTTCAGGGAGTGTGAAGAGAATTTTGTGGGAATTTTATGAGGATTTTTAGGGTTGTATTTATGGGCATTTTGGGTCTTTTTTTTATGATTATAATATTTTATTTTCTATTATTAAATGGCATGAAAGTCTCCCATGCTCCATTTTTTCTTCCCCATGCCCCATTTTTCTTTCCCAAGACCAGATGATGTTTGTTGACCCATGAATTCACATGAGCTGTTGATAAGATTGGTTGTTGGGTCCCTTGTGGGCCCCACATGGTGTAAAAAGACCGTTTTGCCATTTATGCATAAAATTTTGCATTTTATTCCCATGATCTCATATTTGAGTGTACTTAGTGGCGTTGGATTCGTATTTCTCAGTAAATTCTAAATTTTGATGTCTCATGTTTTGATTTTTGGGAGATTTTGTTTTTTGGGTAAAATTACTATTTTACCCTTTTGTCTAAGAAATGAAGAAACTTGAGGATTTTTCATTCGAATTCAAAATTTGTCATGTTTATAGTCATTTTGAAGGGTTTGCTAAGTTTAATTTCAATTTTACATGTCTTATTATTTGATTACACTTTTATAAAATGTATATTCTAAATAACCCTAATATTTCAGCCCGAAATATCTGAAACTCAAACTTTATTGATTTTCTCAATCAATTACAAAAATTGGGGTTATTACATATAGTGGCAAGGTAGGATAGTATCATCATTTCCTTTTTATGTACTACATCCACTGGTGTTCCTCATAAGCTAATGGATCTGATAAGATTCTAATATCCTCAAACGTATTGAAAAATTAAATTTCTAGTTGGTCACTATCCTCAAATTTTTGATACTCTACTCAAAGATTGTAGTTGATGTTGCTTTATCTTTCTTATATTTTTCTACAATAAATCACCAACTCGACTATTACTCTCTCAATTGAAATGTTTCTCTTTTCAATTTTTTGGCAACATGACTCAAGACCTTAGATGCTAGACTTCTTTTTCCTATCCTCCGTTGAGCATGATCTTTTTATTTTTATTGTTCAACATCCATCAAATAATTGTAGTCACAAATATCTCTTATTATTATTATTATTATTATTATTATTATTATTATTATTATTACTCCTTGGTTAGCATCCTCCTTTTGTCTACTTAGATCAATGTCTCCATTTGAATGGTTGCATATAATTGATCTACATGTCAGATAAGAGAAACTTAAAACTTCTAGAAAATATTAAAGTTTTCTAATATCATCGAAATCCTTAATTGCCTGTAACCTCAATAAAATTCATATAGTGTCTTAATAATGTCATTGATGTTTTGGTCATGCTATACTTCTCTTATAAGTTCATGTCAGGATCAATGTATTATCACAGATTTGTCATCCCTAGTATTATAGTCACAATCTTCTGGTAACTCTGTCAAATACATTTCCCTATCATATTTGTGTTATATTCCTCTTAATCACATAATATTGCAATTATACTCATTTTCTGATATGTTCCATTATACTCAGGTTCTCATTATTAGATAGCGCTTTACTCTTCATAAGATTCCAATTTAGTTATCCAAAATTGAGCTAAGTCCTTTAGGATCCAAACCTTTGTGATCTAGTACGAGTCACAGTTATCTCCTAGTATCATCTTGTATTCTCATCCCTATTAGATTATCATCAAAATCTTCTAATCTTCTAATGACTCTATGATGCTCAAATTCTTTGTCACTCTTCTCAATTTTTGTCTTTTACATCCCTATCATACTCATGTTGTATCCCTTTTGATAATGTACTCATATTCTGATATTCTTTATAAGGGTAAGATAGCCATCTAGGTTCTTCAATTTTCTCACCTTTGGCGAGATTGATCAATTACAGGTCCGAATTATCTACCAATAAGTTCACTAACATCTTCATTCATCATTCTCATCATAATCTGATTCATATATGAGTTTCCCTGTTTGCACCAGCACAACAATCCTTATTTCCTATGGTTTTGATAGGATTTAAGCCATCCAATACCTAAGTATTTGCTAGATCCATCTCCTTTTTCACCTACTTATTTATGGTGAAATGCTTTGTGAATTAATATCATTTCTCATGCTAGTCATCTCTACTACTTCTATTTAGACTACTTTTTCTCAATTATCCTGATTGTCTATGACCCTTGGACATGTTGGACTGGCTGTGAAAGGATAAAACTGAGCTCTGATACCAACTATGATGACCCATGTTTTCCCATGTATTTTTAAAGGCAATATCTAACTCCTAAGGTGGGATGCATCCCTATTTGAAAACATTTTCAGAAAAACAATGCAATGTAGCCGAAATTTCTTTTGTTTTAAACACATTTAAAAAACCCCGAGTGTCATTTGCTTTCACAATAATAAAAATAGTTTTGAAAATTATTGTAATCATAAATTTCTTTCCCAGGTCTATCCAGTCACAGCTCACAGCCCAACTGTAAATAAATATAGATACATGTCCAAAAGGAAGTGTGATTACTTACATTCACGCTTGTCTTCTCTTCATTCACTTGATCATAGCACTAACATGTTTTGATACTTCTTCTAATTCTGTGTGGAGCTAATCGAGAAAAATAATAGATTAGGGTGAGTATTTCTCATACTCAGCAGGTCATTTGATGCTACTATTTTGAAAACACGATAGGCAACATGCATGATTCAAGGCGCTTTGTCATGTAAAATATCAATGATTTCTTTTTGTGTAAACATACATATTTGTGCATAAAAGTAAGCTCATGGATGCAAATTCAACCATGAAATCTTTTACCGAGATCTAGTCTTCAATGATATGGATTTGGTTGCAAATCATAGAGTAGAAACCCATAGATTCATTTACGAAAAATCTTGGCAAACATATCAAATCAGAGTCAAATATACTAATCATGAAACTCTTAAAATAGTCATCTTTCAAAGTAGATGTTGGCATCACTGTCAAATCATGCACATGGTCCTTGGGTTTTGTCCCCACCGCAGGTTGCCTCATTCGGCGATCTGCCCACTGGGAACTCAAGTCGATGGATGGGTAAACATCTCAAACTGACTAGTCACAAGTACTCATATACGACTATCTCAATGCTATATGCATATCAATACAACCAAAATCATAGGGCCAACTATGCTCACGACCAAAACACCTCTGAATCATGTGTCTTCGGTATCTAGAGACCTGTCCACCATAGCCTCCACGGCAACTATGGATATGTCCCCGAAAGGATGCCATGAACACCTCTAGTAGTCGTCCCTATTTATCACAGCAATTAGGGAAGGGACAATGTCATTTTTGGCACTGATACCATCCACCTTTTTGGTGGTAGAGGCCAAAAGACCAACCCCGTACATAATCACAACCTCTTAGCATAGTGCCCACTAGGCTCAACAGCCCCAAAAGCACATATATATATATATATATAAATTCATATCTCAATCATCAAAATCATGCAATTTATACATTTCTTTTCAGCCATGCGAGCAATGCATAAAATTAGTTCATGCTAATATCGCATTCAAAGCCATAAAACATGAAGACAATTCTGCATGCTTGTATAAAAACATCACATCTCAAAAAGCATGCTACACATGGTGATAGATTCATGTGCTTCGAGGACATAAATCATGAAGACAAGTCCGCATACTCGCATAAAACATCATATCTCAAAAACATGCTAAAAACAACAATAAAGGCAAGTCAGAGTTTAAGATACATTTAAAAACATAGTAGTATCAGACTACCCACAGATCAAGTATATGTGGAAATGCATTAAAACTTAGTAGTATCAGACTAACTACCTCGATCATCGTCACTTAGAT
Source organism: Warburgia ugandensis (assembly GCA_035236585.1). Taxonomy (NCBI): domain Eukaryota; kingdom Viridiplantae; phylum Streptophyta; class Magnoliopsida; order Canellales; family Canellaceae; genus Warburgia; species Warburgia ugandensis. Next base: position 50,013,454 of record CP141127.1, on the reverse strand, counting down.
CGTATCTCTTCCTTACTCGACCCTGAGTTACCTTCGTAAAACCCTGTATATTGTTTGACAACAAGGATTCAAATATCATTTTCTATCCATTTATAGATCACTATTTAGATTTCTAGCTTAACAGATAGATCTGCCCTTTTTGATCATCTTTGATTTGGTAGATCTAAAAGATCTCTATAGTTTTTAGGCTATATTCATACTAAATAGTTCTCAGATCCTAACTTTTATAGTCGCATTAGGTTTGCGTCATCATTACGAATGCACCGGTACTCTTGGATCATTGATTAGAGTTATATAGCCTCCTTAATTGGGTTTTTAGTGTCATGCTTTAATGGACGACCCAGATGTGTCACCTAGGGCCTTGCGTGCCACAGGTTCTAGGATGCGTGTGAGCCCTGGTCATACCTAAACCACATTGGCTTACGTGCGTACATCCGAATAGTGTGCGTGTGCACGTCCAAATGGCGCGCCAGGGTGCGCATCTTGGATGATGTCGCGCACATCCTAGCTCCTGGGAGGCCTGTGCGTCTTGGTTGACTCAGGCATCTATTCGTACGTGGCATGCATGTGACATTGTCCCCAGGGAGCTCGGCCTAGGCATGCCTACGCTAGTGCGCCCCTGGGATGGCCACACCCCTGGGACGCCCGCACCCTTGGGATGCATTGCCGTGGATGGGTTTTCACCCGTCTGGTTTCCTTCCACAGAAATCCAGTGGTTTTTGACTGGAAGAATGCCACATCTGGCGGGGATTTAGGCTGGGAAGGAGAGGGCAAGATGAAGACTTACCTGGGTAGCCTAAAATGGCGCCCTTGTTAGTGGGTTCAACTCCCTCTCCCCAACCGGAAGCCCTGGTCATCGGGTCTAGGGTTCTAGAACGAACCCATCTTCCCTAATGGGTTCTCCGACTAGGAAACACCAGATCTGGTGTGACGACCCGGGTTTTCTTGTGCATTTTTAAATGCAATATCTAATTCCTAAGGCGGGATGCACCCATTTTTGAAAACCATTTTATAAAAACCATGCAATGCAGTGAAAAATCTTTAGTTTTAAACTCATTTTGAAAACCCCAAGTGTCATTTGCTTTCACAACAATCAAAGTAGTTTTTGAAACACTTCAGAAATCATAAATATTTTTCCCCAGGTCTATCCAGTCACAGCACACAACCCAACTGTAAATAAATACAAATACATGTCCAAAGGGTAGAGAGTTTACTCACATGTATAGTTGTCTCCTTTGTCTATTCACTTGCTAGTAGCACTAATATCTCTTGAGGCGTCTTCTATTTGTAAGTGCAACTATCCTGAAAAATGTTAAGGATAGGGTGAGTATATACTATACTCAGTAGGAGTCTATCACTACTAGTTTTGCAATGCATGCTATGTTTAAAATCATATGCTCTTAAAAACATGTGCATGTTCGAACAACCACATTCAATGTCGATATTAAAAACCACTGTCGAATTGAAATACTAACGACTTAAACAATAGCATAATCCAAGTCGAAAGTATCATATATCATAAACATAATGATATGCATAATATGCTCAACTGAATCCAACTCATGGATATCTGGTATGGTATGGTCGACCAACCTCATGTCATGCCATATGAAATGCAAGTAAATCATCAAACCATAGGGTCCAACTATGCCCACGACCTCGCCGCCGTGTGGTCCCCAGGTGCCTGAGGACATATCGTCATAGCCTCCACAGGGCATATGACACATTGACCCAGTGCCGTGACACCAGTGGTAGCCCCCTGTACCACATGCAGTCGACGTAGGGACATGCCCTTTTTAGGCGTGATACTCATCCACCTAATAGTGGTAGAGGTTGGAGGCCAACCCAAACCTCTTGACATAGCACCCACGAGCTTATCAGCCCAAATCATATCCGATCAAACAAGCGAAAACCCCTTTTTCAAAACCTGTCCTCTTTGGGTCCCTCAAAACTGCCTGGCCCTCACAACTGCCTACCTAGTGTCTTTTGGGCACTCCAGCGTCTTTTGGTAACCCTCAAGAACATGCAATCTTTCAAAAACTCAATGCTCACAAATCATGCAATATATGCATTTGTTTGCAAAACATATCTATGCATAATGTATATGCAATTATTTGCAAAACATATCTATGCCAAAACATATCTATGCATAAATCATTTATCATATGTATGCTGAATTAAGTCATGCTAAACAAGTTATATAACTTATACTTAAAAACATGCATAAAACAATCATGACTCCTTTAAAAAGTCTAGTAGAGATAGAGCACCTACCTCAAAGTCTCCTGGAGTTGCATCCTTTAGTACTCAACCCGTCCCTGGGTCTCATTTATAAACTCTTGGGTATGAATGGATACAAGGAGTCCTTATTAATTTTAATCTATTTAGACATTAGACTGCTAAATCTGCTATTTAGGGTCAATGGTCCTTGCCTAATTCATTGCCAGGCTAGATCCTATGACATGGATCTACTTTTCAATAGTTAAACTCTGTCATTTATCCTTTAATCCTAATTTTTAAAGTCTCATTGGGTCTGCGTGTCCCAGTTCCCAGGACACTCGTGCATCCTGGTTGGGCCGCGACCACCTCATGTGTGTGCGTGCCTAAAGGCCATGCCAGGGACTGCGTTTTGCATGCGCACCTTCATGCTCAAGTGAGACACTATGACGAGCATCATCGCACAGACGCACCTTGTAGCATGGCGTGTCTTAGCTCCCAGGGCACCCCGTGCACCTTGGTCAAGCTAGGACCCATGCCTCATGTCACGCACGCACCTGAAGGCCGTACCTGGGGCAGTGTACGCACTGTAGTACACCTGGAACTCGTCCCAGGTGCACGTGGTGCTTGGCATCCCTAGGATGTCGTGTTCATGCACAGCCGGCTAGAACCAGTCTTGGGGCATTTTTTGGCCAGGAATTCTGGCTAGAAATGCTAGATCTAAGAGGAGGAAAAAAAATGAAAAAGGAAAGGAGGATGGCTTACCTGGGTAGCCTGGGGAGTGCCCTTTTCCTGATGGGTGCTCCTGCTCGCCGGCAAACTCGAAGAAGGGACAAGGCCCGTCATTCTGGTGCTACCAAGGGGAGAAAGGGGGAAAGAAGAGAGGGGAATGGGTAACTGGCAAGGGCCGGCCTAACTCGGGCCTGGCCGTTGCCGGAAAACTCAGGAAAACTGTGTTCGAGATGGGTTTCTAATTTTTCCAGAAACCCCAGTCTCAAACGGCTAGAAAAACACCGAAAAACGTGGTTTTTGGAGAGGGGAGATGGGGTTTTTATAGACCTGCTATGGTGGTGCCCCTCAATGGCAGTGCCGCCATTGGCGGTGGCAGATCCCTCAAGAAAAATCAGGATCGAGGGTTTCTGTAGGGGTCTAGAGGTTGAAGACGACAGGGGGTGCCGTTATCAAAAGGGTGCCCTACGGTTTTCGTTCTTTTTCGTTTTTCTATTTAATTTTCAGAAATACCCCTATCTTTAAATGGCTGTAACTTCTTCATACGAACTCCGTTTTGGGTGATTTTTGAGGCGTTGGATTCCATTTTTTGAGTAGAATCTAATAGTGCTAAGTTTCTTTACAAATTCCTTCATTTACTATTTTAAATAAATTAAAATATTTAACTCAGTTTATTTCCTATAGAATGTTCAATTTTTGTTAAAAATAGTGTAAATTTCTTGGGCATTACATCTGGCTAGATTCTAGGGAAAATTAAGGGGAAGAAGAGAAGGAAGGAGAGGAGAGGAGAGGAGAATCTTGCCTAGGAACTTGAGATGCAGTTTGTCGCACGCCTCGAATGCCAGCTGAAAACCTCCTTGCCGGAGATGGATGTGAACCGGATTTGAGCCAGGAAACACAGTGATGGAAGGGGGAAGTGGGGGGTTTTATAAGATGGGAATGGTAGAGCTTCCGTCATTCTTTGCGGCACTATGCACCACCTGCCTGAGGAAGATGACACAGGGGGAAGACGACACAGGGGGGTGTCGTTATCAAAACGACCCGCTGCATTCCTAGGTCTTTTTCGTTTGGCTGTCAAATTATAACTCTGCCCTCCATCTTTAAATGCTTATAACTTCTTCATATGAACTCCGTTTTCAGTGTTCTTTGAGTCCTTAGATTCCATTTCCAGCATAGAATATAATGACATAGAGATTTCTCACAAATTCCTTTATTTTCTATTTTAAATAAATTAAAAATTTTAATATAGTTAATTCCATATATTAATTTCCAAATTTAGTAAAAAGAGCATAAAATGTTTGGATCATTACAAAAAAAATGCTTGGAAATGTTATTATTCAAATGCATATTCAAGCAACAATTTGCATGCCTTCTTAAATAAAAAATATAAATATAAAACATGGGCCTTCTTAAACTTAATGTAGTCCACCTAGAAAGATCAATTTCAAGCATTTACAAGTATTAAAGAAGCAAAAACTGAGGAACATATATAGCTACAAATGCATGGTAATGTTACCATTCAAATGCACATTACAACAAGCACATTTTAGGCAACAATTTGTATGCCTTTTTATTGAAGCATCAAAGTCTAAAACATGGGCCTCCTTAGACTCATTGCATTCTATCTAAAATGTTCAATTTCAAGCATTTACAAGCATTAAAGATGGAAAAAATTAGGAACACATATAGTAAAAATTGCATGGTAATGTTACCATTCAAATGCGTATTACAACAATTTGCATGCCTTTTTAAATGAAACATCAAAATAAAAGATATGTGCCTTCTTAGACTCAATATATTTGATCTAGAATGATCAATTTCTAGCATCAAAGAAGCAAAAAATCTATAACATATATAGTAAAAAATGAATGGTAATGTTACCATTCAAACGCATATTCAAGCAACAATTTGCTTGCCTTCTTGAATGAAACATCAAAATCTGAAACACGGACCTTCTAAAACTCAATAGCATTTACAAACATTAAAGAAGCAAAAATCAGGAACATATGGAGTAAAATAAGCATGGAAATGATACCATTCAAATGTGTGTTACAATAGGCATACTTTAAGCAAATTTTTGCATGCTTTTTTCAATGAATGATCAATTTTAAGCATTAAAGAAGCAAAAAGTAATAACATATAGAATAAAAAACACATGGTAATGTTACCATTCAAACGCATATTCAAACAACAATTTCTATGCATACCTTATGAGTGAAACATCAAAATCTAAAACATAGGCCTTCTTATAATCAACATATTCTATCTAGAATGATCAATTTCAAGGATCTATAAGCATCAATGATGAAAAATATCATCAAAATTTATCATAAAAAACACATGGTAATGTTACAAATCAAGCCCATATTCAAGCAACAATATGCATGAATTTTTGTATGAAACTTCAAAACCTAAAGTAGGGGTCTTCTTGGACTGAATATAGTCTATCTAGAATGATTAGTTTCAAGCATATACAAGCATTAAAGAAGTAGAAAATTAGGAACATATATAGTAAAAAATCATGGTAATGTTACCATTCAAACACATATTCCACCAACAATTTGCATGCTTTCATGAATGAAACATGAAAATCTAAAACATAGGTCTTATTAAACTCAATGTATTCTATCTACAATTGCAACCCCAACTTTTATGAATATAATTGAATTATTAAAAATTAAAAGTTAAAATTTTAAAAGTGGAATTGGAGCTTTGAGTTCTAGGAAAATTCATTTTTATAAAAATAAAATCAAGACATGGATATTTATAAGTACGTCAAATTCTGAGTCCAAGTGAAAAATCCTTGTTTTTCTCTACTTTTATGAATAAAAAGGTTAAAATAGTAATTTTACTCATAACCAAGACCTAAGACAATAATATTTAGAATGTACTCAGAAATATGATTCCAACGCTACTAAGTGCGCTCAATTCTGAGTTCAGGAGAATAAAAAAAAATTTCTTAATAAAAGGGCAAAATAGTCCTTCCAAACCTCCGTGGGGCCCACAAATGGATCCAATAGCTAGAAAAAATTTCATTATGAGTCAAACCACTACCAAATACTAGTGGAGAAGGAGGTGGTAGTGGAAATCCAATGACAATTTAATAATAAAAAGAAATAAAATATAATTATGATATATAGTCATGGAAAATTCAAAAATCCCTATAAATAGCCCATAAAATTTCCAAAAAAATTTCTAATGTGCTTCATGAGGTCCCCTAAAATGCCTCGAAATTCCACCTGCAAACTCCCCCTCCATCTTCCCCATTTCTCTTTTCTTTCTCTCTTTCTCTGTGGGGATGTCCCTAGATGCACTCGAGTAGACAACCCCTGTGTCTGCATCGATAGCGTCCAGGGACGAGTCATCCCTGATGAACTAGGGTTTTCTCCTGGGAAACCCCATTTGAATTAGCCATCCACTTCCTACTATTAACTTTCAATCTTCACTGTTAGATATGGTTGGACAAGGCTGATCAACAAAAGCCCTAACTTTCTATGATGATCCACCTCCTGGATTGCTAGGAAAATCGAAACAAAGACAAACATGGTACTAGGTACTATCTCTGATGATTATTCCAGGTTATTTCGGCCAATCTGGCTTTTAAACCTTGATCTTGCACCCTTAGATATCTTTAGAATTGGGTGATCTACAAAAGCCCCATGGTCTCCGCTCTTCTCTAGCAACGGCACCAGATAAAGCACTGACTAAATGTATTTTTGGCATTTAGAGTTATTTTCTAGCTTTCTTTATTTTTTGGTGTTATTTCTTCTTCTTCGGTGATCGTCACCTCATCGGACCGGCATAGGTAGGTACACCCTTCTCCCCTCTGTAGATTTCGGAACCTTCCTTAGTTTTTTTGGCCTCCAAGTGATCTCCCCTGTCGTTGATCCGTCGAGAACGACGGATTTGGAAACAGTGTTGAGATCCCCATCTTGGACAGCTCAGATGAAACTTCTGAGTTGTTGGATGATTCCTGGGGCCCAAAAACCCAAGGAGATGAAATCTTGGGCGTAGATTTGCTAAGATGAGGGAGATTGGATGATGGGTGATCGGACGGTCCAGAGATGGACTGGCTTGCCTATCATCGATCACCTCTCCCTGATGACAGGTAATCCTAGGTAACACGATGAGGGCCGCACTCCTGTTTTGTCACATTTTGTGGAGTTGATCTAAACCGTTGAATTTTGACCAAAAATCTTATTTCTTCAATTAAGAGCTCATTTTAGCTCTAATTTTAGATATGAAAGCACTGATGAATTCCTTACATTATGTAGAATCTTATGGAAGCATGACAATTATGTTTTTAATTGTATTTATGTAAATTATTTGGTAAAATCCATAGTAACAACCTTGGATCATGATCAAGATGATCTCAAAATAGAGATCTAAACCGATGGATGGATTCAAGAGGTCTCAAAATGTTAAGGACCATGATCACAGTAAAATTTCTAGTTCTCTAGATCAAGTAATTGAATAAAAACAGTAAAGATCTAATCAACCGTTAAAATTGGTCGAAAGCTTAAAATCTAAATTCTGATCTCAATTTAACTCCAAATTGAGATTAGAAAGTTGAGGTGGATTCCTTTTGATGTTGAGAATATACTGAACTTAGAAAATTTATGTTTTGATGCATGTAAATTTTGTTAATAAAGAAAGGTATTACTAATTCCTATGATCAGTGAAATTTGGAATGATCAAACTCTATAGTTTTGATCCACTAATGATCTTGTGATTTTGAAACATGGAATCAATGGTTAGAGGTGACTGATCTGTGTTTAATTAAGAGATTTAGCCTTAAAAGTAGTAAAATCCATAAAAGTGAATGGTAATCTCCTTCATCAATTTGATCAAGGATGATTGGACAGTATGGATGTATTTGGATGATGATATAAAGTTAATATCATATGGATTGATGGACTTGATGATGATAATTTGGGATAGATTAAGATCTATGCCCTTAAATTGAATAAAATGATTTAAAGATCTTCTTGATCAGTTGGATCAAGAAGGATCAAATCCTTTGACGAGATGCACCAATTATCTAGTAATAAAATCACATTAAGAAGATGTACTATATCTAAAGGGAAATGAAAAATCAAGATCTAAACCCTAAAAGGGATGAAAAATGAATAGAAATCAACTATGATTGTTGGATCATGATGAACAATTATGGCATGTTAAATTTTCATTTGAATTATTGAATGTTATTATAAATGTCTTTTATTGCTTAGTAGATTTAATTGTTAGATTTATTTATTTATTTATGCTTTAATGCCTATGTTATGAAAAGTACATGGAAAATGTAATTAAATGAAAAATAAAGTTGAAGGACATTTACATGGATTGAATGACATGGACTTAATGATAGTAACAGCTATAGTTAGTAGGATAATATAAGGAATATCATTTCCTTGGCCCAAATTAGGAGAATAATGAAACTCCATGAATGACATTTTAAATATTCATGGACTTAATTAAAATCAATTAGAAAGAGTACTTAGGGTTAAAATGCTCATAGGACCCTTATGAAAGGTTGAGCTAAGGTCACTCTAGTGAATGTTGAGCATGGTGGTTAAGGGGGTTTTCTAATAGAGCCTCGCTCTTCCCCTACCTTCCGTTGACATTGGTGAAGTCTAAACGCCTCCTTACATGAGGATTGAAGTAAGCACTTTGTGTTCAACCATTCAACTTGTAAGCCTTAGTCAATTGGAAATAACAGGAGAAGTCTAGACTTAGGATGAAATAAGCTGTGTTCAATTGGTAAAACATTAACCGATTGAATAATAATAATAAGATCATAAAAAGTTAGTGAAATATCTAATCTTAATAAAAATGGTAAGTAATATAATCAAGATCAAACAAGATCCATAAGGAGATCTTGAATGATCAAGAACAATAAGAATCATCATATTGTATTGTATTTACTATGTATGTTGTAGATCAAATCTAGATCATTAGATTAGATAATCTAAACCCTTGATCAAATATGATTCAAGGAAGAGAACTAGGATCATCCTCCTTAGGGATGATCAAATAACTGAACTTAGATTAAAGAAGAACTAGATTATAGAAGATCTAGGCCCTTGATCTTTATCAACAAGTATAGATTGTTGATCAAAGGATCTATGAAAGATCAAGATCAAAGAGGGAGACACAAAGAATTATAGATAGAAAATACATAGATCTGAAAGATTAGAAGATCATTCTAACTGTAAGATCTATTGATCAGTAGGATAAAATACTATTTGAGGAAGATAGATTATATGGATGATAGGAACACAAGATAGATCTAGATCCTTTATATTAAAGGATAAGATTAGATAAGGAACATAAATAGGAGATTATCCAAAATTGTACAAGTAATGACAGTATGTATGTATTTACATATTACATATGTCAATCATGGAGGATTTGAAGGAATGGATCATTACATGAAGGTAGGTGGAACTTTAAGAATACAAGACCTATGGTCTATGGAATTGTTATTATACATAGACATTATAATGCTTAAGAATGATAACATGCTTAGTTACATTTGAATCATACTTCATTAATATGAACAGAGATAACTATTGAAATTAGATGGAATACATAATAAGTACGTGGGCATCATTTATGATTACCCCTAAACTTAGATAAGAACATAATAATAATGGATATCATTTGAATCAAATGAGTATCCTTACACATAATAACATTTGGTATATGAATACCAAATTAAAAGAAATGGGGATCATTAACAATAAATGATTAATCCCTAAACTTATAAGAATATGGGTATCATTCATTGTAAATGAGGATCCCTAAATCTAGAAATAAAATTATATCCTTAGTATGAGGATATTGAATACAAGAATGATAATATAAATAGAGAGATTGTCTGATATGTACAAGAAGTATTTTAGATACAAGCATGGAGTCTTGTGGTTTTTTTTTAAACAAGAATAAGCTTGGGGATGCTATGCTAGGGAAGTTATGAGGGTTTGGCCACTCGCTTTCTGAAATTTGATGATATTATGATACCTTGCCCAAAGAGAGGCTAAAAGTTAGGAGGGGCAATTATGGGAGGTCCCATTGTGAAAGTCCTATCTCCCCATATGGGCAGTGACACAATATTTTCCACCACGGTATTAGTGGTGAATAGGCCAGTTATCCAAGCGCACTAGTACGGATTAGACTGCAACATGGTAGTCCTTGAGTATTTTGCATTATGATGCAGGGCATAGTGAGATGCCAATACTGCCCTAATGAGGGAGTATTTTTCTAGCAAAATTTTGGATGATTTATCAACTCAGTATATCTGAGTATGATTATTGATGTTTGAGATATTGACTATTTTTCATAGTTTTTTACCATATATATATATATATACATACGATATAGTGGTGAGTGGTTTGGAATTATCATTGTGGATGAATGATAAATTTTATGATAAAATGATCGTATATGGTATGGTTCATGAAAATTGAATTATGTGATTCATATAGAATATGCTGATTATGAATACTGTACTTTTGAATTATACAATTCTATATGTTCTTGAATCCCCTACCAAACATCAAACATAGCTTGCTGAGATATTGTAAATACTTGAATGTTTACAATATCTCAGATACAGAAAGAAAAGAATGGAGGGATATGACTAGGAAGACGAAGACGATATTATTCATCAAGACTATGTACATTTGTGAAAGGATTGGATTGTATTTTGATTTGTGTATTTGGACATAAGATGTAATAAAGGGGCTGTGTATGTGAACCACTAGATCGATCCTACAATTTTAATAAAATGAGTTTCTTTGGAAACATATCCTGTACACAAAATTATGTATGTACATGTGCATTCAGGTTTTTTGAAAAGAATTTCAAAGAAAAAAAATTTTGTTGATTATTTTTTAAAATGTTTGCAAAATTGGTCGACCGCCATTTGAAAATGAATGACGAAAATGTATTTCAAAAACCTGGGTCATCACAAGAATGATCAATTTGAAGCATTTACAATCATTAAATAAGCAAAAAATCAAAAACATATATAGTAAAGAATGCATGGTAATGTTACCTTTCAAATGCATTGATAAGTGTTTAATTTTCCACAAAAAACATCCAAATAGTACCCATGTGTTAGAACTTATAGCGTTAAATTGGAACTTTTAGACCAAAATTCATAATGCATGCATTTTTGACGTACTAAAGAAAAAGTTGGTTATTTTGTTGGTCCAAAAGCTAATCCAAGGTAAGTGTGTAAATAATCAAGTTTTTCTATGATTTAATTAGGATTTTTCACTTTTTGTCAGAAGTAAGATGTTGACCTAGCGGTTGAGATCAATCGGGATGAAATTGAAGATCAAGATCAAAAGATCTAGCCAAAACCTCAAATTTATCACTCAATGTAAACCAAAGTCCAAGATAATCTTATTGAGCAGTAATGGATGAGATTAAAGTAGCTAAAGATGGCCAAAGTAGGCCCATGAAGTAAGCCATGTATTTCCACCACCTTTATATGGAAGCCACTTTAGCCATACAAGCCATGAAAGAAGGTGGCAAGCAAAGGAATTCAAGCCAAATCATACAAGCCATTCAAGCTAAGGGTTGAAGCTAAGAAAACAAGCCAAGGCAGCCTCCTAAGCCAGCCATGAAGCTTAGCCAATGCAGCTTTCTAAGTAAGTCTTCAAGCTAAGCTAAATGGAAGGTTAGGATTGGAGAAGATTCAAGAGAATTAATCATGAGATTTTAAGGGATATTTTGAAGATAATTAAGGGAATTCTTATCGGGATAAGTTAACATATGGACCAATAGGATGAAAGCCTTCAAATTTTGATGTTCTTCCCACTTTTTTATCACTTTTCACCTCATCACCAAAGACCAACATGAGTTTGACTTTCTATGCAAGAATCCTACCATTCCATAACACTTCCACTATCCTAAACTCCCTTCCTAACCATCCAACCAATCTCCACTTCCTAGAAAACCACTTGGCCAATCAATTTTCCCAATATCACCCCTTCTAAAAGAAAAGACACCTATATCCTTTTCAAAATTAGAAACGAACCAGCCCATACTTCTTATCTCTCTCTTATGTAATGTTTATGACATCATCTCGCTAATTTATTTTTCACCTAACCTTCCTCATTCAATACATTATCCTTAGAGACACTTTTCTTATATTTTATCCCCTTCCTATGTTAGGAAACCACTGATCTACATATAGCCCCATAGTCCATACGAATTTTCTAAGTAGAGGTGGGTGACACACGTTGAAATCAAGCTTTCCATTGGTTTTATTTGCTACTTGACTTTGGAATATTTTTTGTGCTTTTCTTCCTTTGGTCTTCTTATTATTTTCTTCCTTATTTTCTCTCCAATTTAGGTTAGTAACTTAGGTGTTTCACTTTTGTTCCATTGCTTTAAGTTTTCATTATTTTGCTCCTTAGAATTCATGCAACTTTCCAACCCTTAATCACTTTCTTCTCCACTCCATCCCATAATTTTATTTTATTTTTTATTCCATCAAGATTCAAGTTATCTATTCTCTCGTAGTGACGACAAAGAGCTAGCTTAAATCCTTGATTTTCCCACTTGAATTCCATGTTTACTACCCTCTTTTTCTCTTAGTTTTAGGCCATTTTCCCTTAGTTTACCCACTTAGACTCTGTTTTTTCCAAATTCCTTTCTGGCACTTCTTTGTATGTCATTATAATTTAGAGTGTCAGAATTAGATTGGAATTTTCTTGTTCTCTAGATAGGATTTTAAGCTTTAGAAAAGTGCACAAATTGTAGAAATTTTGGACTGTTTTATGCTCATAAATTTGATGTAAATTGATATGATTCAATAAAGTTCTTTGGGAATTCATGTTATGGATTGTTTATTTCATCAAGGTACTTGATATATGGGTTGTTTTCTTGAATAAAAAATTTGGTTTCAATAGCTTTCTAATGCAAGATTTATTGACTATTTTTCCACGCATTAGATTAAGGTTTTCTTTTTCACATATTTTTCTTGCATATTTTTGCATTTGTTTGCTATCTTCCTCGTATTGGGCATATTTCATTGATTTTCTATGTGAAGAAAATTTGCAAAAGGAACGGTGACGATCCTGCGAGCCATGGCTTCATCATCTTAGATTAGGTTTTATTGCTTTCCTAGATTAGGATTGAGTGAAACATCTAGTGAGGCCCATTGTAAATTGCAATTTCTTTATTATTTAATTTTAAATAGGTTGTAATAATTCAAGGCAAGTGTGAGATAAGGTGGCTCACACTTGATCTTCATTAGAAACTCCATTGCAAGTAGGCCTCACTCATTTTATTTCCTAGATTAGGGTTTGCATTTAGAATAATTTTGCATTGCTTGGTAGTGTAATTGCAAATAGAAAGCATATTTGATAATTGTTGCATTTTTAGGGTTTTGCATTAGTTTTTTATTTTAATTGCATTCTTAAGGCACATTTACTACTTTAAGGTGATATATATGTTGATCAAACAGTCGTGGAGTGTGGAAATTAATTAGTATGGGCACCCAACCCCCACAAGATCAAGGGTTGATTTCATTACCACTCCTTGTCCCGCTTAGGATAATCATCACAAGTGCACAACACTACCTTTTAAATTGATCCAAAATCAATTAGAAGTGACCTGTAGGGCCATCACATGCTTATAGGATCCTCTTACTAAGACGTGATCTATTGTCACTCCAGTGGATTTTGAGCATGGTGATTATAGAGGGTGTCTTAAAATCCAAGTAATTTTTCCACGCCTTAGGTTGACGTTTGTTGAGGTTTAAATGCCTCCTTACATGAGGATTGTATTAACCACCTTACGTAGAAGTCAAATCTGAAAGAGACGAGGTACGCTAGATTAGGCTAAATTAAAAGCACTGTCCCCACACAAATTCAAGAAAGTTAAAATAGTAGTTATTAGCCTAAGGATTGTTTGACTGTGCTTGTTGTTTATGCATCATGTAGAGTTAGAGTCGGCATTTAGGTTAGGACATTTTAGATTAGGCCATTTTATGCAAGGGTGTCGATCTCAGAACCCAAAGTTAGAACCTTTAGACCTAGAGATTCAACGCATCCAACAACAAGGGGAAAGAAACCTAGTTCCTATCCCCACGGCTAAACCACTAGCACATATTGACTGCAAAACAATTAGAGATTTTTATGCTCCCCTACAACTTGATATCCTATCCTACATAGTTTACCACCTACAATTTTTGACCACTTTGAGTTAAATCTGGGAGTCATTCAATTACTTCCTACTTTTTATGGTCGAGATCAAGAAGACCCCTACCTACATATTAAGGAGATCCTTGATATTTGTGCCACATTTAGGTTTTGAAACTTTTCAGATGATTCTATTAGGCTTAGGCTCTTCCCGTTCTCACTTAAGGATAAAGCCAAGTCATAGCTAAATTCCTTGAAGGCAGTTTCCATACATACATGGAACCAATTGTTTAAGATGTTTTTGAAGAAGTTCTTCCCTGTTCACAAAAAAAATGTCATTCATTGTAAAATTATCAATTTCCAACAAAGGGATGATGAACAATATTATGACTGTTGGGAATGTGGAATGAACTACTGCAAAAATGCCCTCTTCATGGATTTGAGAAGTGGCAGCAAGTTTGATACTTCTATGAGGCATTGGCATTTCAAAATAGACAAATGATAGATGTAGTGAGTGGAGGGACCCTCATGTTAAAGGATGAATGTGAGGTATGGGAATTCTTTCAGACAGTAGCCGGTAATTCTCAGCAATGTGATTATTCAAATAGGAGAGAAAGAACTAACAAGCCCACTAAGAAAGGAGGTCTTTATGAGATAGGAGTGCATACTGATCTATCCCACAAACTCAACTCTGTCACTGAAAAATTAGGTGGAAGAATGAACAAGCTTGAAACTATGTTTCAGTCTTTCATGTCTACTACATTATCCAATAAGCCTTCACAAGAGGTATGTGCTACTTGTTCTAGTCCAACTCATTTAACCATAGCTTGTCCATCCAATAAAGTATTCCTTGAATATCTTATGGACCAAGCAAATACAGGAAATACATATTGCCAACCTAACAACAACCCGTATTTTGAGACCTAGAATCCTGGATGGGATAGGCATCCCAATTTTTCCTAGTCAAAGAATAATCACCAAGGGGGAGATGAACCCCCTACCCAAAATTTTCTTCCTAAGCTTATAGTTCATCAATAGCCACCTGGCTTCCAACAACCTCAGAAACTAAAGAAACCATCTTTAAAGGATAGAATTGAGAGCATGATAGCAAAATAGAATGAAGAAACAAAAAGGACTCTGACTAGACATGCAGGTAAGTGAATTGTCAGTTGAACTACATAATAGAGTAAAGGGTTAGTTCCCAAGTCAACCCATCCCAAACCCTAAGCGTCAATTTGAGATAGGTCAAGTTCTCAAAACCTTAACCATCATGAGAATGCTAAGTCCATAACCACCCTTAGGTGTGGTTGTCAAATCAATGACAAAGAAGGGTAGGCTAAGGAAAATGCAGAGGAGAAAGAGGTAATCATAACACATGAGAAAGAGATTAGACAGACATCTCCTACTCCTTCTGAGCCTATATTGGAGGCACCCTATGTGCCTAAAGCACCATTCCCCCAATTACTGAACAAAGCTAAGAAAGGAATAAATTTTAATGAGATAATGGAAATGTTTAAACATGTACAAATCAATATTCCATTACTCAATGCCATAAAGGATATTTGTTCTCTTGCTAAATTTCTTAAAGAGCTCTGCACTACAAAGTGAAAGCTTAGTGTGCAAAAGAAAGCCTTCCTCCCCAAGTAAGTGAGCTCTTTTAATTCAACACATGATCCCACCAAAATTTAGAGATTGAGGATGTCCTACAATTTCTTCCATTATAGGAGATCATGTCATAAATAGGGCATTACTTAACTTAGGGGGTGGTGTTAATCTGTTGCCATATTCTATCTATGAGAAACTAGGGCTTTGTGAACTTAAATTCGACCAACACCACATTGCAATTAGCTAATGGATCAATTAATATTCCTCATGGTATGGTTGAGGATGTATTAATATAGGTGGACTTGTCGATTTCATTGTCCTAGATACCTAGCCTATAGTAGACCCTAGTAATTAGATCCCTGTGATTGTTGGACATCCATTCCTAGTGACGTCTAATGCAATTATAAATTGTAGAAATGGTGTATTACAATTATCCTTTGGCAGTATGAAAGTTCAGCTCAATGTCTTTAATGCCAACCATCAACATTTAGATCTTAATGACTCTTGCAACATGATTAAAGATTTAATTCCATAAGTTCTACGACCATTATCTTCCTTTGATCCACTAGAGGCCTGTCTTACACATTGTAACTTCAATTATTAATGTCTAGCTGAATATGTTAGACTTAGTGCTTACTGGGAGGCAACCTAGGACTTTAGAGGCTACATCACTCAATTTCCATATAGATCCTATGTTTTTCAAACATTGAGGACAATGTTTCATTCAGTTTGGGGGGTGTCAATGCATATAGGGATTTTGAATTTTGTTGAGTTTTCTTGATTCTTTTGGGGGAAAAAAATGAAAATTCTTAAGGTAGAGTTCCCTTATTGTGATGAGAACTGGATGTTCATAATTTAGTAATTCTATAGTTTTCACCTCTTAATGGGAATGCATAAGATTAGTTTTGCATATCATTCAAGTGTTGAAGCATTTTATGAAAGTTAATTCTTGAAAACTGTTTACACATAGCACATAGTCAAGACTAATAGAGAGGGTATGACTTAAAGGCACTGAGGAAAGTCAGTGGAGACCTATAACCCAGTGAGATTTTGAAACTATCTTCTTTCAAAGAGTTATAAGTAATTCCATAATTTCTTTAGTATACATAACTTAGTGTGATCTTATTATCCTTGTTTTAGTTAAACACTAAGAATAAATAGGAGTAATGGCTTTATCTCCAAAAAATTTATTGAATCTGATAGGCTTTAGGAAACTTAGGAAATGATAGAGGCCATCCTTGCTCAGCACAAAGATATAAAGCCTATCCAATGAGTCATACCACTTGTTAGCCCCTTTAAGCCTATTATTAAGCCTTTTCTTTCTTAACCCCATTTACCTTAACTAGACCAAGCCAATAACATAAATATCCATTACCCATTGTCAAAATGAGTAGAGTTAGTAGAAAAAGCTCGAAAATGGGACAAAGAGTCAAAGAAATGAGAAAAATTAGCTATCTTTCTTCCAAAGAAGCCAAAGAAAAAGGAGCAAAAAGAAAAAAAAATTAAAAGAGAAAGACAAATATATGAAATAGATATTCACTTCAAGTACAACCTAAAAGAAAAATTATCCTAACAAATATTCATTAAAGCACCTCTACTCAATTTTGAACCTTTGAAATCCTTATACCCTTCTTTTTTGAACCCATCCTAAGCTTATGTTTTATCCTAGTTAAACACCTATTAATCTCAGGTGGAATATGGCCTTAAAGAGGAAATAAAAAGAAGGAATTAAAGTAAAAGACCCCTAATATTCTTAGTGATAGCATCCACTCTTATGGATCACTTTCCTTTGTCTCATGAGCATTTAAAAGAATTTATGTGAACCATTAACTTTTTAGATTTGTTCACATAATGAGAGAAATATATTTAACCCTTATCAGAGAGTTCCATTTTTGAGAGTATACCTATGAGGATTTGAGGTCAAGATGTATTTTTAGCGGAATTTAGGCATATCTGGTTAGAAGTTAAGATTTATGTGCCTGTACACATACATATAGCCTCTAAGAAATAACTCAAATAAAATGTCTGTCATATGTGTATGATTTGTGAAATTGTCAAATCTTCTCCATTAAGTTGTAAAAAACTGATAGAATGCTAATGAATGAGAATTCTTTGAGATAAAATAGGGGCCTCAACCTTATTGAATTTTTGGGTATATTCATTACAAACCCTCACGAGGCATAACTCGTCCATTGGGGTAAACTAGAGGTTCAAGGGCTTATTGCATATGCTAAAAGCAATCATGAGTACTTACAAAAGTGGCACCTTGTATCAATTTTTGAAAATGATTTTTCACATATTTTTCTCTAGATTAGTAAAATGCTAGTTGGGCGGGTATGATAAGTGTTTAATTTTGTATAATAACCACCCAATCAGTACCCATGTATTACAACTTATAGGGTTAAATTAGGACTTTTAGACCAAATTTTATAACACATGCATTTTTGACCTACTAAAACAAAAGTTGGTTATTTCATAGGTCCAGAAGCTAATCCAAGGTAAGTGTGTGATTAATCAAATTTTTCTAGGACTTTTGTTGGAAGTAAGATGTTGATCTGGTGGCCGAGATCAATTGGGATGAAATTGAAGGTCAAGATCAAAAAATTGAGTCAAAACCTCAAATTTATCACTTCAATGCAAACCAAAGGCCAAGATCATCTTATAGACCAAAAATGGATGAGATGAAAGTTGCTAAAGAGGGCCAAAGAGGGCACATGAAGTAAGCCATGTATTTCCACCACCTTTGCGTGGAAGCCATTTATGCCACCTTAACCATATAAGCCATGAATGAAGGTGGTAAGCTAAGGAATTCAAGCCAAATCATACAAGCCATTCAAGCTATAGGTTGAAGCTAAGAAAATAAGCCAAGGAAGTCTCCTAGGCCAGCCATGAAGCTTAGTGTGATGACCCAGGTTTTTGTAACACATTTTGTAATACATTTTTCAAAGGTATTACAATTACAATGCAACATAAATTCTTTTTTTTTTTTAAATTAATTTGTAACACAACCCAAGTCTCACCTCAACATACATAATACACATAAAGATTTTGTATCAAAATAAAATTTTATTGAATACCAGGAATCATCCAGTAGTTCACTTTACACGGCTCTTGTATTACAATTACAATCCATTGTCCAAATAGAATCCAAATACAAAGTACATAGTCTGGTATCACAATCTTCAAAGAAGATACCTTGATCGGTCCTGTAGTGTCTGGGCTCTTCAAGCTATACGTCCTCAAGTCTCCTTCCCTATATTTGAGATATTGTAAATATTCAAACATTTACAATATCTCAGCAAGCTATGCTTTATAGGGGATACAAGAATATAATACTTCATTAATACAAGAATACGATATCTCATTCATCATTCTATCATGTTTACCCATTCATGGACCATCTCATCATAGAGTACATACATCATTTATATAGTCTAAACCCATTAAAATAGTGAAAATACTCAAAATTTGTTCCTTCCCTTGGCTATACTCCCACTTAGGAGATCAATATTCAGCCAAATCTCATATGGGGATTTTCTCTCCAGGAACTCATGTATTTCATCATACTTGGCATCTCAGCATGCCATGGAATTTCACTATGCCTATCATATGTGCATCATAATGCAAAATCATCAAGGACTACTATGCCGCTGTCTAAATCTATATAGCGCACCCAAATAACTGCATAATAATCCACTGATACCAACTGTGGAAATAACAAAATCCATGTTTGCATAGGTGAGGACCATGGCTGTCACAGTGGCTCTCTTCCCATGATTACCCCACCCAACTTTTAGCCTCTCTTTGGGCATGGTATCCATCATATCATACATTTAGGAAGTGGTGGCCAAACCCTCATAACTTCCCTAACATAGTATCCCCAGGCCTAGGCCTGTGTAAAACAAAATCACAAGCCACCACAGTTGTATGTAAAATACATTGTACATATTAGAGATGTGTTTGTTTAATTAAGGCTGGAATATTTTCTATGCCCTATTCTTAGGGTTTCCTTAGTCCACACATCTCACTAATTTCTCATCATCTGATTGGATCATTAGATTGGATCATGGGGTTGGATCATTATTGTTCTAAAGTACTAGGTATACTTATATCATGAAGGTCTATAATTCTAGATAGAAGATCATGTGTGTGTGTGTATATATATATATATATATATATATATATATAAACATGAATCTTTAATACATTCTTGTACATCCACTTACCTCAAAGTGGTATTCACTCCATATGTCCATCATGGTCTTAATTCATACATCTGTCAAACTATACATATAAAGTTATTCTTTTATACAAGTATTCTTTCTACATGTTTTTGGGTTATCCTATGAAGGATGCACTAATTTTCCTTGAATCATATATGATCAAGGTTTCAATCCTTCCAAGCTAACAAATCTATACTATAAGTAAAATCACACAATAATAATATACTCTACATTGTATTTCTTTTCTTTTGTTGTTTTTGGTCATTCAAGATCTCTCTCGGATCTTGTTTGATCTTCCATATCCAATTTTCAATTTTTATTATTATTAGGGTTAGATAATTTGCTAACCTTTTATGTTCTTATTAGTATTTCTCAACCAGTTAGTGTTTGTGATGACCCGAGTTTTCCCATGCATTTTTAAATGCAATATATAATTCCTAAGGCGGGATGCATCCCTATTTGAAAACCATTTTATAAAAACCATGCAATGCAGCAGAAAATCTTTAGTTTTAAACTCGTTTTGAAAACCTCGAGTGTCATTTGCTTTCACAACAACCAAAGTAGGTTTTGAAAAACTTTAGAAATCATAAATGTTTTTCCCCAGGTCTATCCAGTCACAGCTCACAGCCCAACTATAAATAAATACAAATACATGTCCAAAGGGTAGAGTGTTTACTTACATGTATGAATGTCTCCTTTTGATTTACTTGCTCGTAGCACTAACATAGGCGTCTTCTACTCGTGAATGGAGCTATCCTGAAAAATGTTAAGGATAGGGTGAGTATATACTATACCCAGTAGGAGTCTATCACTACTAGTTTTGCAATGCATGCTATGTTTAAAATCATATGCTCTTAAAAACATATGCATGTTCGAACAATCATGTTCAATATTGATATTTAAAAACCACTATTGAACTAGAATACTAACGACTTAAAGAATAGCATTATCCAAGTCGAAAGTATATATATATATATCATAAACATAATGATATGCTTAGATGCTCAACTGAATCTAACTCATGGATATCTGGTATGGTATGGTCGACCAACCTCATGTCATGCCATATGCAATGCAAGTAAATCCACGAAAACATAGGGCCCAACTATGTCCACGACCTCACCACCGTGTGGTCCCCAGGTACCTGAGGACACTCGGTCATAGCCTCAACGAGGCATATGACACATCGACCTAGTGCCGTGACACCAGTGGTAGCCCCCTGTACCACATGCAGTCGACGTAGGGACGTTGCCCTTTTTGGGTGTGGTACCCATTCCACTTAGTAGGGGTAGAGGCTGGAGGCCAACCCAGACCTCTCGGCATAGTGCCCACTAGCTTATTAGCCCAAATCATATAAGATCAACACAAGCGAAAACCTCTTTTTCAAAACCTGTCCTCTTTGGGTCCCTTACAACTGCCTGGCCCTCACAACTGTCTACCCAGCGTCTTTTGGGCACTCTAGCGTCTTTTGGTAACCCTCAAGGACATGCAATTTTTCAAGAACTCAATGCTCACAAATCATGCAATATATACAATTGTTTGCGAAACATGTCTATGCATAATGTATTTATCATATGTACGCTAAATTAAGTCATGCTAAACAAGTCATATACTTATACTTAAAACATGCATTCTCAAAACAATCATGGCTCTTATAAAACGTCTAGTAGCGATAGAGCACCTACCTCGAAGTCTCCTGGAGTCGCATCCTTCATCACTCAACCCATCCCTGGGTCTCAATTATAAACTCCTGGATATGAATGGATACAAGGAGTCCTTATCAATTTCGATCTATTTTTAGAAATTAGATCGCTAGATTTGCCTTTTAGGGTCCATAGGTTCTTGCCTAATTCATTAACAGGCTAGATCCCTATGATGTGGATCTACTATTCCATGGTTAACTCTGTAAATTGTCCTCTAATCCAAACTTTATAGTCTCATTAGGTTCGCGTGTCCCAATTCCCAGAACACCCGTGCATCCTGGTTAAACATTGACCGCCTCACGTGCGTGCGTGCCCAAAGGCCGTGCCAGGGATCGCCTTTTGCACGCACACATGCATGCTCAAGCGACGCGCTATGGCACGCATCCTGGATGGCACCTCATAGACGCACCTTTGGTGTAGCATGGTGCGTCTTAGCTCCCAGGGCACCCCGTGCATCCTGATTGAGCCAAGACCCGTGCCCCACGTCGCGCGCACACCCGAAGGCCGCACCTGGGATAGTTTACGCATTGTCATATGCCTGGAACCCATCCCAGGGACCCTGTCCCAGGTGCACATGCAGCATGGTGTCCTTGGGATGCCTAGTTCGTTCATGGCCAGCTGGAATCGGCTTCATCTTCTCCGGTTGGAAAGACCAGCTGGGAAAGGACCAGATCCGGCATGGATCTGGCCTGGGGAAGCAAGACGGAGAGAGAAGAAGGAGGAACGGCTTACCTGGGCAGCTTGGGGACACCTTGTTTCCCGGTGGTAGAGCCCGTTCTGGTTCTGGAAGTCCACTGTCGCCAGAAATCTCGATGAAGGGGAAAAACCCCAATGCCCAGATTGAAAAAGAGAAGAGAGGGGAAATGGGGAGACGGGAACAGAAGGGCCTGCCTGACTAGGGCCTAGCCGTTGCCGAAAAATGCATTGAACTCGGTTGAGAAGGGTTTCCAATTTTTGCCGGAAACCCCAGTCCCAAATTAGCCAGAAAACCGTGTTTTGGAGAGGGAGAGATGGGGCTTTTTATAGCCCTGCTATGGCGGTGCTGCTAATGGCGGTGCTGCTCTTGGTGGTGGCAGATCTCTCTGGAAAAATCGTGAAAAGAGGGTTTTTGGAGAGATCTGGAGGTGGAAGATGATAGGGGTTCCGTTATCAAAATGGCCCCCTGCATTTTTCGTTCATTTTTGTTTTCTGTTTAAATTACATAACGGCCCAATAGGGTCCCTGGGATGGGTTCCAGGCATACGACAATGCGTACACTGTCCCAGGTGCAGCCTTCGGGTGCACGCGTGATGTGGGGCACGGGTCTTGGCTCGACCAGGATGCATGGGGTGCCCTGGGAGCTGAGACGCTCCATGCTACACCAAAGGTGCGTCCGTGAGGCACCATCTAGGATGCGCGCCATAGCGCGTCACTTGAGCATGGATGTGCACGTGCAAAATGGCAGTCCCTGGCACGGCCTTTGGGCGCGCACGCACGTGAGGCAGTCGCGGTTCAACTAGGATGCACGGGTGTCTTGGGAACTGGGACACGCGAACCTAATGAGACTATAAAGTTAGGATTAGAGGACAATTTACAATTTAAAACTAAAGATTTTTCGCTACATTGCATGGTTTTTATAAAATAGTTTTCAAATAGGGATGCATCCCGCCTTAGGAATTAGGTATTGCATTTAAAAATGCATGGGAAAACCCGGGTCGTCACAGTGTTTTACTAGATTGAGGACAACTTATTCATTCTTAATTCTAGACAGCTCCTCTTATTTCCAATTGACTAAGGTTTACCAGTTACTTGCCATTCCCAATGTGGTTAATTCAGTTCTCATGTAGGGAGGCATTTAGACCTCAACAAATGTCAATAGAAGGTGGAGGGATAGTGAGGCTCATTAAAAAACCCCTTAACCACAATCAATAACATGCAAGGGCATAGCCTTAGTTCATCCTTTAATAAGGTCCTATGAGCTCATAACCCTAAGTTTTATTGCTACTTGATTTTAATTAATTCCATGAACACATACTATGTCATTCATGGGTGTTTATTATGCTCCTATTTTGGTCCAAGGAATGGAAAATCCACCCCTTATATTGTTCTATTAACTATAACCCTTACTATAATTCTTTCTCATGATGTACATGAGTATTTTGTGAAGTCCAACTATATTTCATTAATTACCCCTTTTAAGGTATTCTTCATAACTCTACTAATGTAAAGGAAATTAAAAGAAATTACACTAATAAATCTAAATCTAAGGAATTTAAAGACAATCATGCTAGAATTGAAAAGTTGACATGAATTAAATTTGCTAATAAAATAATTAACTAGAATATTAACGACATTTTAATCTAAGAAATTAAAGAAAATTATACTAAAATTGGAAACTTGACAAGCATCACAATTAAATCAAATCTACTATTAAAGACTATTAACTAAGTATATGATCAATTTATCCATAAGATCCAACCATCCAATTTGTCCATCTTTTAGATCTAGGGTTAATATTGATTTAAGAGTACAACCCTTGATCTTTCATGTTTTTTATCGATTCAACATCTCTAATAACATAATATTAGCCTTAGATCATCACTTTTATAGGTCCATCTGGTTTGATTATTCTAGATCTACCAGATCAAGAGGACCCATTGGGATTTTCCATGATCATTTTTACTTTCAATGGTCTAAACTTTAATTTAGTTTGTGTCAGTCCAATCCAACAATCCCCATAATGATTTATCATCATTATATCCTTAATGGATCCAAACCCTCACTTCTGATCACCCCAAATTTACTTGATCAAGAGTATTAGTAGGTGTATTTTTAATTAATAAAATTTTTTAATGATTAAAATATTATTTTTATGTGTTCAGTAGGTTCCCCTCTTCAAGATCTATTCATAGAATCTTCCTAATAAAAAATCGGGCTTAAAATGAGTGAGAAATTTCATTTTTAAGTTTTCACTTGTTTCCAACGATTGATCTTAATCTATAATGTTTTGATCAATTTAACTAATCTAGAGGCTTGTAAATTCTAGTATGATCATTAATCTTAGTTGACATGTCCTAGATTCATCCATCAAATTCGATTTCCATTTTAACATCAATTTGATCATGATCCACTACTGTTGGAACTAACTTTAAAATTTATTTCATATAAATCAAATTAAAAACCTCAATATCCATATTTCACTATATTCTACACAATGCAAGGAATCTATAACTTCTTTCTAATCTAAATTTGGATTTAAATTGAGTTTGCAATTGAATTTTCAAGTTTCCATCAATTTCAATGGTCCAGATTGATTCTGGACTATCAAATCTTATTTCTTAAATTAAGGGTCTAGATGAAAACTAAAACTTATTGTGATCATGGCTCTTATGTTTTTGGGCCTTCTGAGTCCATTGGACTACTCAGATTTTCCTTCTGAGGTGTCCTTTATCATGTTCTAGGCCTGCATCACCGATACTAGTTTTTTTAGAATTTTGGCTGAAAAACTAGTTCGGTAAGCCGACTTTAGGGAAAATATATTGAAAAATAAAAATAAAGAGATAGGGAACCTACCTGGAAGTGTCTAGAAGATAAGATCTTGCCAAAATTAAGAAAATGCTCACCGAAAAGTGAACTATTTACGAGACGATATAATTTGTGATCTTCCAACGAAATCGCTGGTGGATCATGCAATTAGCATATGGATGTTGTAGATAAGCTTGTTGAAAATTGATATAACGGTTTCGATTTCTGGAGTGAGGGTTAGATCACTGGATTTCTATAGGTTTTCCACTTAGGGGTAAAACTAGAAATAAGAAAAGAAAGAGAGGAAAAGAGGGAGAAAGTAGAGAAGGAGAGGGAATTTGGAGCTGGAATCAGATGATTAGTTGGTGAAATTTGTGACGAATCTTATGAACATTTTTGTGAATTTTTCTGAGGTATTTATAGCATTTTCTAAAAATTTTAATCATTTTTCCCTAATAATTATGTTTTTGTCTTTTGAATTTTATATTAAAAAGAATTCCCCCACTTCCACCTCTATCTCCACTACCAGCTAGTAGTGGTTTGACCAATTATTGATGTTTCCATATTATTGCCCCACATCTGTGGGCCCCATATTAATGTGAAATGATCGCTTTTCCCTTTTTGATGTACTTATGTAGAAAAATACAAAATTTTCATGCAAATTAGTGTCATTTTAATCAGTTCTCCAAATATGTTTTCAGTTATACATGCCTTTATGCCTTGATTGTGAGTTCAAATTACATTTTTTCCCTTTTTAACTTAAAAAAATATAGATTTTTCTCTCAAACACAGAATTGGACAAATTTATGGTCTATCCAAGCCGATTTTGCATGTACATATAAAATATCTAGGTTTCCAACATTGGTTCAACTTCTATGAGAAGTGCATTTTTAATAACCCTAATATTTCAACCTAATTTTTCTTGAAATTTTCAATTTCATTATTTATTCAATCTCCTTACAAAAATTAGGGGTGTTACAATCTACCCCCCTTACAAAAAAAATTCGTCCTCAAAATTTCTAATTTACCATCACTCAAATAGACTAGGATACAACTTTTTCATTTTCTCTTCTAATTCTCAGGTAGCTTCCTCGATCGTATGATGTCATCACAATACCTTGACTAAAGGGATAGATTTGGTCCTCAATTGTTGCCCTTTCCTATCCAAGATGTGGATTGCCCATTCTTTAAAGGCTAAATGTGGATTGAACACCTCTCATCTGGAATGTATTTTCGTAACATGGATTCGTGAAATACGTTGTGTATCTCTAAGAGTTGGGGTGGTAGGGCTAATTAGTAAGCCACCAGACCAACCCATTCTAGAATTTCAATAGGACTAATATACTTCAGATGGAATTTTCCCTTACTTTCGAACCTCATCACTCCCTTAACTCATGAAATCTTTAAAAACACGTGATCACCTACTTTGAATTCTAGGGTTCGGTGTTTTTTATCTGCATAATTTTTTTGATGACTATGCGCAGCCAACAATCTTTTCTTTATTATTCTAGCATTGTCTATACACTATTACATGAGTTCTGATTTTATCAATTTCCTCTCTCCCACTTCATCCCAATAGGTTGGTGATCGACATGGTCATCCATACAATGCCTCATATGGTGCCATACCGATACTTGCATGGAAACTGTTATTATATGCAAACTCCATCAGTGGAAGATGTTCATCCCAATTTCCTCTCTAGTCTAATGCACAAGCCCTTAACATATCATATAAGGTCTGAATAGTCCTTTCTGAATGACCATCTGTTTGGGGATGAAAAGGTGTACTATACTTGAGTGATGTCCCCAATGCCTATTGCACACTCTTCCAACTTCTAGAGGTAAATCTTCCATTGCGATCAAAGATGATGGAGAGTGGGACGCCATGAAGACTTACTATCTCTTTTACATATAACTGGGCTTAATTGTCAACAGATTAGTTTTGTTTAATTAGAAAAAAATGTGCCGACTTAGTTAGCTTGTCTACAATTACCCATATCATATCATTACCCATCCGAGTTCTAGATAATCCTGCTACAAAGTCCATGGTGATGTGATTCCATTTCCATTCTGGTAGTTCCAAGGTCTGTAACAATCCAATTCGTCTTTGATGTTCAACTTTCACTTGCTGGCAAATTAAGCACTTAGCCACACATTCCCCTATATCTCTTTTCATACCTTCCCACCAGAAGTTTCTTTTTAAATCTGGGTACATTTTTGCTCCTCTAGGGTGTATAAAAAATTTGGATTGATGGGATTCTTGTAGTAGTGCTTTTCTCAAACTTGAGGGAACTACAAGTCTTCCTTGAAACCGAATAGCCCCATTTGAAGCTTTACTAACCTCTATCTATACACACATTTCCTGGGTTTCTATATCCATTTCTTTGGCTTTTAAGATTTGTTCAACAAAAGCTAACTTAATGGTGACATTAGCCAATATTGCTTTTGTTTCTCTACTTAGTGCATCAGCCACTACATTTGCCCTTCCAAGATGGTATTCAATTGTAAAATCATAATCCTTAATATATTCCATCCACCTTCTTTGTCTCATATTCAGATAAGCTTGGGTGAAAATATACTTGAGGCTCTAGTGAATACATTGAATTTCTCCCCGTACAAGAAATAATTAAAATATTATTTTTATGGGTCCAGTAGGTTCCCCTCATCAGGATCTATTCATAGAATCTTCCTGATAAAAAATCGAACTTAAAATGAGTGAGGAATTTCTTTTTTAATTTTTTAGCCGTTTTCAATGGCTAATCTTAATCTGTAATGTTTTGATCAATTTAACTGATCTAGAGGCTTGTAAATTCTACTATGATCATTGGTCTTATTTGACATGTCCTAGATCCATCCATCGGATTAAATTTCTATTTTAACATCAATTTGATAATGATCCACTACTGTTGGAACTAACTTTAAAATTTATTTCATACAAATCAGATTGAAAACCTCAATATCCTTATTTCTTTATATTCTACACAATACAGGATCTATAGTGTTTGTCCAATCTAGATTTGGATTTAAATTGAGGGTGCAAATGAAAGCTAAAACTTACTGTGATCATGGTTCTTCAGGTTTTTGGGCCTTTTGAATCCATTGGATGGTTCAGATTTTCCATCTGAGGTGTCCTTGATAGTGTTCTAGGCCTGCATGACCAGTACTAGTATTTCTAGACATTTGGATGGAAAACCAATCCAGTGACCCGATTTTAGGGAAAATATATTAAAAAATAAAATAAAGAGTTAGGGAACCTACCTAGAAGTGTCCAAAAGAGAAGATCTTGCCAAACTTAAGAAAATCCTCACCAAAAAGTGAACTATGCTTGAGACAATATAATTTGTGATCTTCCAATGAAATCGCTAGTGGATCATGCAATTAGTATATGGGTATCGTAGATAAGCTTATTACAAATTGATATGATGGTTTGGATTTGGGTATGAGGGTTAGATCACTGGATTTCTATAGGTTTTCCACTTAGGAGTAAAACTAGAAATAAGAAAAGAAAGAGAGGAAAAGAGGGAGAATGTAGAGAAGGAGAGGGAATTTGGAGTTGGAATCAGAGGATGAGTTGGTGAATTTTGTGGTGAATTTTATGAACATTTTTGTTAATTTTTCTAAGTTATTTATAGCATTTTCTAAAAATTTTAATCATTTTCCTCTAATAATTATGTTTTTGTCTTTTGAATTTTATATTAAAAAGAATTCCACCACTTCCACCTCTGTCTCCACTACTACCTAGTAGTGGTTTGACCAATTATTGATCTTTCTAAATTGTTGCCTCACATCTGTGGGCCCCGTATTAATTTGAAATGACCATTTTGCCCTTTTTGACATAGTTATGTAGAAAAATACAAATATTTCATGCGAATTAGTGTCATTTTAATCACTTCTCCAAATATGGTTTTAGTTATATATGTCTTATGCCTTGATTGTGAGATGGAATTACATTTTTGCCCTTTTTAATTTAAAAATTGAGAAAAATATAGATTTTTCTCTCGAACTCAAAATTGGACAAACTTATAGTCTATCCAAGCTGGTTTTCCATGTTCATATAAAATATCTAGGTTTCCAACCTTGATTCCACTTCTATGAGAAGGGCATTTTTAATAACCCTAATATTTTAGCCTGATTTTCCTTGAAATTTTCAATATCATTATTTATTCAATCTTCTTTCAAAAATTAGGGGTGTTACAATCTCCCCCCCTTACAAAAAAAAAAATTGTCCTCGAAATTTCTAATTTACAATCACTCAAATAGACTAGGATACAACTTTTTCATTTTCTCTTCTAATTCTCAAGCAGCTTCCTCGATCGTATGATGTTGCCAGAATACCTTGACTAAAGGGATAGATTTATTCCTCAATTGTTGTTCTTTCCTGTCCAAGATCTAGATTGCCCATTCTTTAAAGGCTAAATCTGGATTTATCACCTCCGATATCCTTTAAAGCACATGACTCTCATCTGGAATGTATTTTCGTAACTTGGATATGTGAAATATGTTGTGTACCTCTAAGAGTTGGGGTGGTAGGGCTAATTGGTAAGCCAACAGCCAACCCTTTCTAGAATTTCAATAGGACCAATATACTTCAGATGGAGTTTTCCCTTACTTTTGAACCTCATCACTCCCTTAATTAGTGAAATCTTTAAAACCACGTGATCACCTACTTTGAATTCTAGGGTTCAATGTCTTTTATCTGCATAATTTCTTTGACGACCATGAGCGGCTAACAATCTTTTCTTTATTATTCTAGCATTGTCTATACACTGTTACCAAGTTATGATTTTATCAATTTCCTCTCTCTCACTTCATCCCTTTAGGTTGGTGATCAACATGGTCATCCATACAATGCCTCATATGGTGCCATACCGATACTTGCATGGAAACTGTTATTACATGCAAACTCCATCAGTGGAAGATGTTCATCCCAATTTCCTCTATAGTCTAATGCGTAGGCCCTTAACATATCATATAAGGTCTAAATAGTCCTTTCTAAATGACCATCTATTTGGGGATGAAAAGCTATACCATACTTGAGTGATGTCCCCATTGCCTATTGCACACTCTTCCAACTTCTAGAGGTAAATCTTCCATCGCGATCAGAGATGATGGAGAGTGGGACCCCATGAAAACTTCCTATCTCTTTTACATATTACTAGGCTTAATTGTCGACATATTAGTTTTGTTTAATTGGAAGAAAATGTGCTGACTTAGTTAGCCTGTCTACGATTACCCATATCATATCATGACCCATCCGAGTTCTAGATAATCCTGCTACAAAGTCCATGGTGATGTGATCCCATTTCCATTCTGGTAGTTCCAAGGTCTATAACAATCTAGCTGGTCTTTGATGTTCAACTTTCACTTGTTGGCAAGTTAAGCACTTAGCCACACATTCCCCTATATCTTTTTTCATACCTCCCACTAGAAGTTTCTTTTTAAATCTTCTTACATTTTCTTTCCTCTAGGGTGTATAGAAAATTTGGATTGATGGGCTTCTTGTAGTAGTGCTTTTCTCAAACTCGAGGGAACTACGAGTCTTCCTTGAAACCGAATACTCCCATTTGAAGCTTTACTAATCCTTGTCTATTCACACATTTCTTGGGTTTCTATATCCCTTTCTTCGGGCTTTAAGATTTGTTCAACAAAAGCTAACTTAATGGTGACATTAGCCAATACTACTTTTGTTTGTCTACTTAGTGCATCAGCCACTACATCAGCCCTTCCAAGATGGTATTTAATTGTAAAATCATAATCCTTAATATATTCCATCCACCTTTTTTGTCTCATATTCAGATCAGCTTGGGTGAAAGTATACTTGAGGCTCTTGTGATCTGTGAATACATTGAATTTATCCCCGTACAAGAAATGATTAAAATATTATTTTTATGGGTTCAATAGGTTCTCCACATCAAGATCTATTCATAGAATCTTCCTGATAAAAAATCAAACTTAAAATGAGTGAGAAATTTAATTTTTATGTTTTTAGCCGTTTTCAATGGCTAATCTTAATCTGTAATGTTTTGATCAATTTAACTGATCTAGAGGCTTGTAAATTCTACTATGATCACTGATCTTATTTGACATATCCTGGATCCATTCATCGGATTAGATTTCCATTTTAACATCAATTTGATCATGATCCACTACTGTTGAAACCAACTTTAAAATTTATTTCATACAAATCAGATTAAAAACCTCAATATCCTTATTTTTTTATATTCTACACAATACAAGGAATCTATAGCTTTTTTCCAATCTATATTTGGATTTAAATTGAGTTTGGAATTGAATTTTCAAGTTTCCATCAATTTCAATGGTCTAGATTGATTTTGGATTGTTTGATCTTATTTCTTAAAATTAAGGGTGTAAATGAAAACTAAAGCTTACTATGATCATGGTTCTTTAGGTTTTTGGGCCTTTTGAATCCATTGGGCGGCTCAAATTTTCCATCTGAGGCGTCCTTGATGGTGTTTTAGGCCTGCATCACCAGTATTAGTTTTTCTAGAATTTTGGCTGGAAAACCAATACAGTGACCCGATTTTAGGGAAAATATATTAAAAAATAAAAATAAAGAGTGAGGGAACCTACCTAGAAGTGTCCAGGAGAGAATATCTTGCCAAACTTAAGAAAATCCTCACCAAAAAGTGGACTATGCTAGAGACGACATATTTTGTGATCTTCCAATGAAATCGCCAATGGATCGTGCAATTAGTATATGGGTTTTGTAGATAAGCTTGTTACAAATTGATATGATGGTTTGGATTTTTGGTATGAGAGTTAGATCACTGGATTTCTATAGGTTTTCCACTTAGGGATAAAATTGGAAATATAAAAAGAAAGAGAGGAAAAGAGGGACAAAGTAGAGAAGGAGAGGGAATTTGGAACTGGAATCGAAGGATGAGTTGGTGAATTTTATGAACATTTTGGTGAATTTTTCTGAGGTATTTATTGCATTTCCTAAAAAAATTAATCATTTTCCCCTAATAAATTTGTTTTTATATTGTGAATTTTATATTAAAAAGAATTCCCCCACTTCCACCTCTATCTCCACTACCAGCTAGTTGTGCTTTAACTAATTATTGATGTTTCCAAACTGTTGCCCCACATTAATGTGAAATGACCATTTTGCCCTTTTTGGCATACTTAGTGTCATTTTAATTAGTTTGCCAAGCATGTTTTCAGTTATACATGTCTTATTGCTTGATTGTGAGGTGGCATTAGAGTTTTTCCCTTTTTAGGTTAAAAATTGAGAAAAATATAGATTTTTCTCTCGAACTCGGAATTGGACAAACTTATAGTCTATTCAAGTCAATTTTCCATGTACATATCAAATATTTAGGTTTCCAACCTTGATTCCACTTCTATGAGAAGTGCATTTTTAATAACCCTAATATTCCAGCTTGATTGTCTTTGAAATATTTAATTTCATTATTTATTCAATCTCCTTACAAAAATTAGGGGTATTACATTTAGCCAATGAAGCTTTCAAAGTAAGTCATCTAAACC
Organism: Warburgia ugandensis; assembly: GCA_035236585.1. Classification (NCBI taxonomy): domain Eukaryota; kingdom Viridiplantae; phylum Streptophyta; class Magnoliopsida; order Canellales; family Canellaceae; genus Warburgia; species Warburgia ugandensis. The sequence goes on along the minus strand of CP141127.1, from coordinate 49,980,806 downwards.
ATTAAGCTAGGCTAAATGGAAGGTTAGAATTGGAGGAGATTCAAGAGAATTAACCATGAGATTTTAAGGGATATTTTGAATATAATTAAGGAAAATCTTATCAAGATAAGTTGGCATATGGACCGATAGAATGAGAGCCTTCAAATTTTGATGTTTTTCCCACTTATTTCCTCCTTTTCATCACTTTTTACCTCATAACCAAAGACCACTACGAGTTTGACTTTTTATTCAAAAGTCCTACCATTCTATAACACTTTCACCTTCCCAAACTCCTTTCTTAACCATCTATGACGACCTAAGTTTTCCCAACACTTTTAAAATACAAAAGACATTGACATAAGGAGATCGTTCTCTAATAAAAATCATTTAATAGAGTAAACAATAACAGGAGAAATTTTCTTTTAAATTTACTTTGAAAAATCCTAAGTGTCAATTTTCTTTTCTCAAAACAAGAATTCTCAGTGAAATGAGCGCTCATTTCTACCAAAAATTTGGCAAAGTTTCCTTTGTTTTTCAAACATATGACATTTGATGCATGTCATTGCGAAGTTCTTAATAAACATTCATTAACAATTTTAAAACACAATTGTAGACTTTGTCTTGTTTTCATACATCAATGGAATAAAAACAAATTACTTAAACAAAATACACCTAGAACCTCCACATAACAACCCAGTCACATAAGTCATCCATTCTCCAGCAATTACACATAATGTAGTCTCTTTCTCATTTCTAATACAATAGCTTCAATTCAAAAAGCTATTCTTAACTATCCTTTTCCAAAGCTTCCATTGATGTGCTCTTGTCGATAAACAGCTCCTATTCCTTAGGAGTCCTTTGTTTTGAGATGATGTCAACATGCCAAACTTGCTATTATTCTCTATATCTGAGGAATTGCAAACCAGAGCAATGCCTCAACAAGCAATCGCTTGTGTATGTGGAATAAGATGCAATTTTATATAAACAAAATGATAATAATTCTATAAAGATCAATTTTTCCATGCTGAATCATGCAACTATCAATCAATTATCATTTAGCTTGAAATAGTTCAACATTTATCAAAATCATGAATCCATGCCAAAATGAAAGAAATACCAATGCATTAGTACTACAATATGTTCTCTGAAATGCAAAGTATGTAGTCACATGTCAAACTCACAATCATTTTCATTTCTTGATACCAGTCTTCTCTCTTACGAGCCACTTCACACTACCAAATACTAATGTGTCATTGCGTGTATCAAAGTGCACAACAAATAATATTGTCTGCTTTGGGCATACAACTAGGCTTCACCCATCAACCCTTAAGGCTCTGTTTCCTATTGGAGGCATACAGCTAAGTTACACCCATCAACCTTTCATGGAACATGTCATCACTGGTATTGTGATGACCTGGGTTTTTATAACACATTTTGTATTACATTTTGTAAAGACAGGGCCCTTAGTAGTAAATTTTTTTGGCAAAACAAATCAGTGAAAATTATTTTCTTTAGAACTTGTTCTGTAAAACCCAAGTCATCACTTCATAACATAAGTAGAGTTTTGTACAAGATAAAATTCCACTAAATTAAACTTCAGGATCTATCCAATGGTTCACAGTATAGCTCAGTATCATTACAATACTTGTCCAAATTACATAATCCAAATTTCAAAACTCACATAAAATAAAAACTCTCAATATATATAATGCTCTCAAATAAAATACATGCCTTCCATGGATATACCCTGATTGATTATTCTTTCAAGTCTTGAGCTCCTAACTCTCCTGCTCTGTATCTGAGATATTGTAAACATTCAAACATTTACATTATCTCAACAAGCTATGCTTGGTAGGGGATTAAAGAAGTAACATAATTTGACAATATAATCCTAATACTCATTAGTCCCATTATTCGTTTCTATCATAAACATGATCATGGATCAATCTTATTTCCATGACCTTTCTTTTATCATTTATGTACATCCTTATACATAATGTATATGAACAAATTCATCAAAATAGTGAAAATATTCAATTCTCAATCCCAACTAAGCTGATTAACTCTTTCAATTGTAAGAGATCAGTATATTAGTTAGTTACTATACTGGGAATTCCCTTTTTTCTACGAATATTGGCAATATACAATTACTTGGCATTTTATTATGCCATATATAAGGCATCTCACTATGCCTATCTCATATACATCATAGTGCAAAATAAATCAAAGGACTACCATGCTTGGAGTCTAATCTGTATAGCGCTCCTAGATAACTGCTCAATAATCCACTCATGCCATATTTAGTGGAAATGTAAAATCCATGTCTGTATGGGGGGACCATTGCTGTCACAGTGGCAGCCTTCCCATAATTGCCCCTCCCAACTTTCTGCCTTTCTTAGGCATGGAATTCATCATCAACAAATTTTGGAGCATAGGTGGCCAAACCCTCATAACTCCCCTAGCATAGAATCCCCAAGCATATGCCTGCTTAAAACAAAACCACAAGCCTCCATGCTTGTATGTAAAATATTTCTTATACGTATCAGACAATATGTTTGTTTACCTAGGGCTGGAATATATTCTGCTTCCCTATTCACTTAGGGTTTTCTTCAACTCTACACTTAACCATTTCATATCTATTTTCTCATTATTTGGCCAGATCATAAGGATTTAGCACAAGGTATTTGCATTATACATGTCAACATTTCTATACATAAGATCATGTATTCAACACGTATCTTTCATATAGATGCATTCATAAAATCGTCCTATCTCAATAGGGTATTCTTACTCCTTGAAGTCTGCCATAGTCTTGATCAATATATATCTGTCAAATCATGCGTATAATGTCATCTTTCTATCCAAAGGTACATACTACATGGTCTTTTGATCATCCTTAAGTAGGATGATCTGAATCTTTCTTCATTGAATCACATATGATCAAGGGTTTAGATCTTTTAACCTAATAAATCTATATTACAAGTATATTCACATAATAATAATCTACTCTACATTTATATTTCTTTTCTTTTGTTGTTTTTGATCATTCAAGATCTCCTCTTAGATTCTTCTTTGATCATCCTTATTTTATTTACAATTTTTATTGGGATTAGTTAATTTTCTAACCTTTTATGTTCTTGTTATTATTTCTCAACTAGTTAGTGTTACTGGTTTGAGGATAATTTATTCACTCCTAATTCTAGACAACACCTCTTATTTCTAATTGACTAAAGCTTACCAACTACAGGCTGCTCAAAAAGTGGTTACCTCGATCCTCATGTAAGGAGGTGGTTAGACCTCAACAAAAGTCACTGGAAGGTGAGGGAAGAGTGAGGCTCTATTAGATAACCCCCTTAACCATAATGTTCAATCCACCGGAGTGACCATAGGTCAACCTCCCATAAGGTTCCTATGAGCTTGTAAACCCTAATTTATCGCTACTTGATGTTTTATTAATGTCCATGATCATATAAAATGTCATTCATGGATGTGTATGATTCTCCTAATTTGGGTCAAGGAAATGGTAAACCATTCCTTATATTGTCCTACTAACTATAACCCTTACTAATTAAGTTCAAGTCAAGTCATAATTTCTAATTAGGTTACATTTTTGGTGTTTTACGCTCTTTATCATAACTAATCATCAATTAAATCTACTAAGAAATATGACAATAATGAATCATAAACTTCAAAGCATAAAACTAATACAAATTCAATAATCTAAGGATAGCAATACTATGTAACAACTATCATGATCCCTAATTAATGAAATAAATTAAACTAACATGAACTTAAATCACAATTCCATTACCACCTTAAATGAAAATCATACTATAGTCCATACTCAAATTAAACTAGCATAACCCTAATTCATATATTACTTATCCTAAGGATATTTAAAGAAAATCATGTGTACTAACATGGCCCTAAGATGATTAAATCTAACCATCTAATAACATGTAAATCATTTACATCAAAATGAAGAAATAACTTATCATGGATCCTATAATCATGCCATAAATTAAAGTTAAAATGAAACTAATAATTAAATGAAATCATACTAATCAATTTATATCATTACAGGCTTTTAATATGATCCAACCATTAGATCTTAAATCCTTTCCTTAGATCTAGGGTTTTTCCTTCATTATAGGTTCAAAAATCATCTCCACATGTTTTTGTCATAACTAATCAATAATCTTACTAGATCTCATTATTATTAACTCCATCCAACTCATCCATAGGATTTGATCATGCTTGATCTTACTAATCAAGAAAGTTCCTTTACAAATTTTAAGTTACTTTTACCATAAAGGGTAGATTCTTAATTTATCATAGATCTGTCATATTAAATCCTCAATTTCATATATCCTTATCATTATAACATAAATGGACTAGATCCTTAAGGTTTGATCATCTCAGATCTTCAACATCTTGGAAGTAAGAATCTTATTTTCTTTAAATAGAAAGTTTCTTGCAATATTTCCTAAATTTTATTATTTCATATGAAATTAGACATCATAGGCTTTCCATTCATGATTTGGGGCTCAAATGACTTTGGAATTCAAGTTTGAAGTTCACAGTCATTTTAGCGGTCAAGATTTGATCTGGCCATTAGAACAGGACAAAATAGGCGAAACTGACGGAATCGGTCATCCCGCCTTTTTTTTATCGATGACCACCAGTGGAAACAGGGTTGTGACCTGTAAATGGTGAGAAGATTTTGAACCCATCTGAATCTATTGGACATCTGAGCCCTCCATGATGCAGATCTGGAGGGTTTTTCACGAGAAATTCATTTTCTGAAATATTAACAGAAAATCAAATCCAATGAAATTAAAAAGATGAAAAATGAAATAAACTAAATATTGGATGATATCCTCCTACCTGATTTGCTCAGAATTGATGAATTGATGCCAAAATAAATAAATCCTTGTCGTATGCCATAACACATCAAATAAATCTTGATTTGTCTTTTTCCATTTATTGAACCGTTGGATCTTGAAATTACTTTATGTTTTCGTAGATTAGGAAATATAGAATAATATAGATGGTGCGATTTGTGAAATATGATCTGGAATAGAGTGGCTAATTGAACTTAGGGCTCTTGGTACTATTCTAGAGAGAGGAGAGAGAAAGAGGGAAAAAGAGAGAGATTGGGGGAGGAGTTTTGCTCTGATTTTCTAGGGGAGTCTAGGGATTTTTGTGATGAAGTTGTGAAATTTTTGGTGAAATTTTCAAATTTATTTATAGGCAAAGTTTTGAATTTTAAATTAATTTTTCATAAAAATCTCCTTCTTTTTTTTAATATTTTATTTATGGGTGGAGTTTCTACCTCCACCTTTTCCTCAACTACAATTTGGTAGTGCATTGCTCAATTATTATTGCTTCCAAAACATTGGCCTACTTTGTGGGCCCCACTTTCATGTGAAAAGACTATTTTGCCTTTTTATTCATAAAAATGAAAAAAAATAGATATTATTTATCTAAACTTGCATTTTACTGTACTCAAATAGCGCTGTAATCAATTTTTTGAGTACCTTTCAATTTTTTGAGTACATTCCAAATGTTCAAATTTTAAATCTTCTTTATGGGTGAAAATGACCATTTTATCATTTTATGTAAAAAAATTGAGATTTTTCATTCTAACTCAAAATTTAACAAAATTAGTATCATTTGATTCAATTTTTTGTGTACATTCTTACTTTCTAAGTTTCCACTCATGATTTAATCTCTATGAAAAGATATTTACTTTTAACCTAATATTCTAGCTTGAGTCTTTTGAAATTTCAAACTTTCATTGATTTTCTCAAATGAATTTACAAAAATTGGGGTTATTACAGGTATCAGAGTATGCAGTGGCAATATTGTCCTCTTTGGGCATACAACTAGGCTATGCCCGTCAACCCTCAAGGCTTTGTTTCCTACCAGAGGCATACAACTAGGTTACACCCGTCAAGCTCTCGCAGAATGCATCGTCACTAGTTTAGGACGTGTCATGTCATGAACAAACAAATAGACTGAAACATCACAATGTACAACATCTTCTTATACCTGAGTAGTTTAATTTACATTCAAATACCACATGCATATTTACTTCATTCATAGCATAGTTTGAATAAACTCGTTTTAACAATCGAGATTCATATCTGTATATACATGTGCGTGTGTGTATTAAAAGTCATAGCACATCTTAATTCCACCTACCTCAATGGAAATCTTCAGTTTCTCTAAAGCAAATAATTCATTTAGTTCGTGTATGCGCTCCAAGTTAGTCATACCTCTGTAACAATAGAAACACATATTCAGATATACAATGCTAGAACTTCTCTTAGCTTCCTTAGCATAGAAGTTTTCTCTAAGTTAGATCCAAACACTATTCAACACAATGCAAAGTGACAGCACTTATTACTATGCTAAAGGCATTTCATTAGCTATTGGTTGATAGCTAATTGAATGACCAATGGTTGCTGGATTTCCAATCCATGCCATTAGCCCTGGATTGGCTACCCACCATTCATCTTAAGTGACTGCAAGTTTCTTTCACTGTTCAGTGGCCATGTCTTAAATTTTTAGAATGCCTTAACTTACTAAAGGTCAGGGTACGCAATGGTGGCATCTAATCACCAATTAGAAATAGGCAAGTCTTTATTACTCTACTGTCTGATTGGATGGTTTAGGTTTTTTGATCAATTTCATTCTAGATTTGGTAATTTGTGCTATATATTAGCAATTTAATACTTTAGAACTCATTTGAGGTATTTGATTGTAGATTAGACATCACGAAGTTACTGTGTAAATAGTACCCAATCAGAAGGCTGAAATTATTTGATCGGTTTCTATCCTAGATTGACTATTTAGGTCAAATTCAAGCTTTATCAAGAACTTATTTACCTATTCCAAGATTTAGATAAAAAAAAATGGAGGATTAGATTTCCCTAAATCTAGATTTAGCATAAAAATGCATGTAGTTAACAAAATTCATTATATCAAAAGTTGGGTTTCATAGATCTTACCTTTTAGATGCATTTTCATGTTTTTCCCTCTTTAAAATGGGTCAAATTGGCTCAGATCCATAGTGAACCCATCAAACTAAGGTGTACATATTGTTTCCCCTCCAATCGATGATCAAGATCCCCTTAGATCTCCCAATAACCTTGGGTGTTTCCATCTTATCATTGCGCCGGACAAAATGATAGATTCGAATAAGTAATTTGAGTTGGCATCATCTTTGGCAACGACCTGTAACTCTGACAAAACCATCACTACTTTTTCCCTTCTTCTCTGGCGTGAGTGGTCTTCTGGCATGCAAATCTCGGCCCCACCTCTCTTCTCTCCATTTCCCTCTCCTTCTCTTCCCTCTTTCCTCTTTCCTTCTTCTCTCCCCATTTTCTCCCTTGTTGGGTTCCTTAAGCAGGGTGGGGGGGGGGGGGGGGGGGTAACTGTATCAAATATAGTCCCCTTCATTTAAGCATTTCTTCCTCTTCTTCTTCTTCTTTTTCCATCTTAGTTTCACAAAATTGCCCCTCATAGTCAAATACTTATATCTCCTCCATCCGAACTTTGATTTCTATAAACTTGGTGTCATTTGAATTGTATTTTTGAGTACTATCCAATTATGGAGGTCTCAATGCTAGATTAGATGTCTATCTAGTCTTTCACTTATAAAACTCAAAAAATATGAATTTAATATGTTCTTTTCATCCCAATTTAATAATTTTCAAAAATCATTAAAATTGAGATTTCAAAATTAGGGATTTTACACCATCCAACCAATCCCCACTTCCTAAAAAGCCACTTAGCCAATCAATTTTCCCAATGTCACCGCAGTTTCCTTCTAAAAGAAAAGACACATATATCCTTTTCAAAATTAGAAACCAGCCAGCCCATACTTCTTATCTCTATCTTATGTTATGTTTATGACATCATCTTGCTAATTTATCTTTTACATAATCTTCCTCATTCAATACCTTATGTTTTCTCTCCTTCCTATGTTAGGAAACCACTCATCTACATATAACCCCATAGTCCATACGAATTTTCTAAGTAGAGGTGGGTGACACATGTTAAAATCAAGCTTTCCATTGGTTTTATTTGCTACTGGACTTTGGAATATTTTTTTATGCTTTGCTTCCTTTGATCTTCTTGTTATTCTCTTCCTTATTTTCTCTCCAATTTAGGTTGTTAACTTAGGTGTTTCACTTTTGTTCCATTGCTTTAAGTTTTCATTATTTTGCTCCTTGGAATTCATGCAACTTTCCAGCCCTTAATCACTTTCTTCTCCTCTCCATTCCATAAGTTTGTATTTGTTATTCCATCAAGATTCAAGTTATTCATTCTCTCACAGTGACAACCAAGAGAAGAGCTAGCTTAAATCCTTGATTTCCCCACTTGAATTTGATGTTTACTACCCTCTTTTTCTCTTAGTTTTATGCTATTTTCCCTTAGTCAGTTCATCCACTTAGCCTCTGTTTTTCCCGAATTTCTTTTTGGGACTTCTTTGCATGTCATTATAATATAGAGTGCGAGAATTAGATTGGAATTTTCTTGGCCTCTAGATAGGATTTTAAGGTTTAGAAAAGTGCACAAATTCTAGAAATTTTGGATTGATTATGCTCATAAATTTGATGTAAATTGATATGATTCAGTAAAGTTCTTTGGGAATTCTTATTATGGATTGTTTATTTTATCAAGGTACTTGAGATATGGTTTTTTTTCTTGAATAAATTTTTTGGTTTCAGTAGCTTTCTAATGCAAGATTTATTGGCTATTTTTAAGTAGAAAAATCTGGAAATTGGTTTTCCCTTAAACTTTGTGCTTTAATTCCACCAATCAAAAGATGTTATTTTCCTAAATCCTTTGATACCCATTTAGATTTTTATGTTTTTTATTAGATCCCATAGTTAGTTTACATAGTAACTCATTGTAGGTGAATTAAATTTTACCATCTTTAGGGCTCCAAAATCACTCACAAAGTCCATAAATCATCGACAATGGTCTAAATCCCATTCCATTTAGATTCTTGGTTAATTTATTTACTTAATTTAGCTTAGTAGTAGTTAATTTTTTGCATCTTATTTTAGGTTTAGAAAGTTTTCTTTTTGAATTTTAGAAAGTCCCATCTTTAGGAGGTTTTAGGATTTAAGAAGTGAAAATCACTTTAATTGTAGTTTTCATTCACATGCATGTTTCTAATTTTTTTATTAAAGTTAGTTGGACCTCATTATTTATTTTGTCACAGCCCCGTCGGGCCCCCAGCATAGATATTGTCCCGTGCGCACGCGCGTGCCACGGGTTTTGGTCCTTCCCCCGCGTCCAGGGGAAAACGCGTCTATGCTGTGAAGGGAGAGAACCCCCCTTATAACCAGGCCCATCACCCCCCCTAGCCGATGTGGGACTAACTCTCCTGCGTCCCACCCTCAGACCATCTTGGGTCCCCTCACAAGGCCAACCCTCAGGCCATCTTGGCACGGTAGCCATCTCCCGCCTACGGGACACACGCCCCCGTGTGTCACCACACGAGCGACAGTAACGACCGGTTTTCCCCTGGACGCGGGGGAAGAGCAAAACCCGTGGCACGTGAGTGCGCACGGGACAATATCGTTACTGTGGGCCCGACGGGGTTGTGACAAGTGGTATCAGAGCCAAACCCCGACCTCGAGGGTGGATGGCTAGCCGCACCGTCGCTCGTGTGGTGACACACGGGGGCGTGTGTCCCGTAGGCGGGAGATGGCTACCGTGCCAAGATGGCCTGAGGGTTGGCCTTGTGAGGGGACCCAAGATGGTCTGAGGACGGGACGCAGGAGAGTTAGTCCCACATCGGCTAGGGGGGGTGATGGGCCTGAGTTATAAGGGGGACTGCCTCCCTTAACAGTAACGACCGGTTTTCCCCTGGACGCGGGGGAAGGACCAAAACCCGTGGCACGCGCGTGCGCACGGGACAATATCTATGCTGGGGGCCCGACGGGGCTGTGACAGAATGGTATCAGAGCTGGAACCCGACACGGCGAACTGTGCCAAGATGGCTTGAGGGTTGGCCTTGTGAGGGGACCCAAGATAGTTTGAGGAGGAACACGGGAGGTACCGCTAGGGGGAAGGTGATGGGCCAGGAGTGCCCGAGACTTCGGTCTCTCACAGTAACGACGCGTTTTCCCCTGGACGCGGGGGAAGGACCAAAACCCATGCGCGTGTGCACGAGACAATATCTATGCTAGGGGCCCGACGGGGCTGTGACAGAATGGTATCAGAGCCAAACCCCGACCCCGAGGGTGGATGGCTAGCCGCACCGTCGCTCGTGTGGTGACACACGGGGGCGTGTGTCCCGTAGGCGGGAGATGGCTACCGTGCCAAGATGGCCTGAGGGTTGGCCTTGTGAGGGGACCCAAGATGGTTTGAGGGCGGGACGCAGGAGAGTTAGTCCCACATCGGCTAGGGGGGGTGATGGGCCTGAGTTATAAGGGGGAATGCCTCCCTTAACAGTAATGACCGGTTTTCCCCTGGATGCGGGGGAAGAGCAAAACCCGTGGCACGTGAGTGCGCACGGGACAATATCGTTACTGTGGGCCCGACAGGGTTGTGACAATTGATCTGATTTGTCGTCATCTTCGGCGATGGCTTACAACTCTGGCTGGTCGAAAAATCCATTTTCCTCCTCTGATCATAGCAAAACCAAAGGGCTTTTACCCTAGACTTTGAGGCAACCAAGGAGGGGGGTTCAAATTTGAAATTCTAGCCCCCAATTATTGCTGGCGAGCTTCTCACTTCCAACGACATGGAAACCTTACCCAAATCCATTTTCTCATGCTCACCGGCATGACTGGTTTCCCTGGTAAGCTCTCTCTCTCTCTCTCTCTCTCTCTCTCTCTCTCTCTCTCTCTCTCTCTCCTTCCTCTTTCTTCTTTCCATCCTCTTCCTTCTCTTCTTCTTCCTTTCCTTCCTCTTTTCTTTCTTCTTCTCTTTCTTTCCTTATGTTCGCCAGGTTCTATCAGATTTTGGGAACAGACCTAAGTTTGTTCCCTACGTTTTCACTTAAGTGGGGGGTGCTTTTATCAAATGTGCCCCCCCCTTTGTTATTTTAATTTTGTTTTCTTTATTTTAAAGTTTCATAATGGTGTTTTTACTATTCTGAACACCATGATATCAGACAAAGAAAAGGTCAGACATACTAATGATGTTTTTCAACTCCATTGACTATCACATTCCAACTCCTACAAGTGGGGCCCACTTAGCAAAATTATTAAAATATCCTTTTGCAAGAAAATTACTGTTTATTCGTCCAATCTCCAATTTCAACAAACTTAGTGTTGTTGGATTCGTATTGACGAGTAGAATCCAGATTTTATAATTTCAATTTCATGTTCTTAGTTTTCGTAACTTTTAATTACCAAAATAACCCTAACTTTGAAGTCCCATAACTTTCTCATCCAGACTCCATTTTTAGCATTCTTGGGTCGTTGGATTCCATTTTCTGAGTAGAATCTAATTATTTATATTTTAATTCTTGATTCTAATTCCATTACAAGTTATTCTCCTATAAAACTCATACTCTGATCATGCAATAGTAAATTTTTGGGGTTGTTATAGTGCCTTCTTAAATAAAACAGGAAAATCTAAAACATGGGATTTCTTAAACTCAATGTTTTTTTTGTATTGAATGGTCAATTTCAAGCATTATAGAAGTAGAAAATTAGGAACATATTTGGTAAAAAATGCATGGTCGTGCAACCATTCAAACAGATATTGCAGCAACAATTTGCATGCCTTCTTGAATGAAACATAAAAATCAAAAGCATGCGTCTTCTTACACTAAATGTATTTTATCTGGAATGATAAATTTAAAGAATTAAAGGAGTAGAATATCTGGACCATATATTGTAAAAAAGGGATGGTAATGTTACCATTCAAATGCATATCACACCAAGCATACTTAAAGCAACAATTTGCATGCCTTTTTGAATGAAACATCAAAAATCTAAAACATGAGTCTTCTTAGTGATCAATTTGAAGTATTTACAATTATTAAAGAAGTAGAAAATTAGGAACATATATAGTAAAGAATGCATGGTAATGTTACCATTCAAAGGTGTATTCCAGCAACAATTACATGCCTTCTTGAATGAACCATCAAAATCTAAGACATCGATCCTCCTAAACTCAAAGTATTCTATTTAGAATAATCAATTTCAAGCATTTACAAGAGTTAAAGAAGGATAAAATGAGGAACATATGTAGTAAAAATAGCATGGTAATGTTATCATTCAAACACGTATTACAACAAGCATACTTCAAGCAACAATTTGCATGTAAACCATCAAAATCTAAAACATGGGTCTTGTTGGACTCAATGTATTCTATCTGGAATAATCAATTTCAAGCATTAAAGAAGACAAAAATCAGGACCATGTATAGTAAAAAATGCATGGTAAGGTGACCAATCAAATAGATATTCAAGCAACAATTTGCATGCCTTCCAAATGCATATTGCTACAACAATTTATGAACCTTCTTAAATAAAACATGGAAATCTAAAATGTGGGACTTCTTAAACTCATTACATTCTATCTATAATGATCAATTTCAAGCATTAAAAAAGCAAAAAATTAGGAAAATATATAGTAAAAAAAATGCAGTAATGTTAACATTCAAACTAATATTCCAGCAATAATTTGCATGCGTTCTTGAATGAAACACCAAAATCTAATTTATGGGTCTTCTTAATATCAAGGTATTCTATCTGGAGTGATCAATTTCAAGCACTAAAGTAGCATAAGGTTAGGCACATATATAGTAAAAACTGCTTCGTAATGTTATGATTCAAATGCGCATTACAACATGCATACTTCAAGAAACAAGTTGTTTGCCTTTTTGAAAGAAATTTCAAAATCTAAAACATGGGTCTTCTTAGCGATCAATTTAAAGCATTTATAACCATCAAAGAAGTAGAAAATCAAGAATGTATATAGTAAAACACGCATGGTATTGTTACCATTCAGATGCATATCCAAGTAAAAATATGCATGAGTTCTTGAATGAAACATCAAAATCGAAAGCACGGGTGTTCTCTATTTAGAATGGTCAATTTCAAGATTTACAAGCATTAAATAAGCAAAAACTCAGGAATCCATATAGTGAAAATGGCATGTTAATGTTATCATTCAAATGTGTATTGCAAGGAGAATACTTTAAGCAACAATTTGCATTCCTTTTTGAATGAAACCTCACAATCTATAACATGGGACTTCTAAGACTCGGTGTATTCTATCTAGAATGATCATTTTCAAGCATTTACAAGCATTAAGGAACCAAAAAAGCAAGAACATATATAGTAAAATACACATGGTAATCTTACCAATCAAAAGCTTATTCAAACAGTAATTTGCGCCCCTTCTTGAATGAAACATCAAAATCTAAAACATGGGCCTTCGTAAACTCAATGTATTCTATCTAGAATGATACATTTTAAGTATTTAGAACCATTAAAGAGGACAAAAATTGGTAACATATATATTAAAATATTGAATAGTAATGTTACCATTCAAACACATATTCAAGAACTATTTTGCATGTCGTCTTGAATGAAATGACAAAATCTAAAGCATGAGAGTTCTTAAAGTTTGTGTATTCTATTTAGAATGATCAATTTCATACATTTATAAGCATTAATGAAGTAGAAAATCAGGAACATAGATAGTAAAAAATGCAAGGTAATGTCATCATCTAAATGCATATTCAAGCAATAATTTGCGTGCCTTCTTGAATTAATCATCAAAATCTAAAATATTGTACTTCTTAAACTCAATGTATTCTATCTAGAATGATCAATTTCAAGCATTAAAGAAGCAAAAAATCAACAATGTATAAAGTAAAAAATTCCTGGTAATGTTACCATTCAAATGCATATTCTAGTAACAATTTGAATGCCTTCTTGAATGAAACATCAAAATCTAAAACATGGGACTTCTTCAACTCAATGTATTCTATTTAGAATGATCACTTTCAAGCATTTACAAGCATTAAAGAACCTGAAAATCAGGAATATATATAGTAAAAAATGCGTGGTAATGTTACCATTCAAACGCCTATCACAACAAGATATTTCAAGCAATAATTTGTGTGCCTTTTTGAACAAAACATGAATATTTCAAACACGAGTCTTCTAGACTCATTGTATTAGATCTAGAATGATCAAATTCATGCATTTACAAGCATTAAAGAAGCAATAAATTAGGAACATATATTGTAAAGAATGTTACAACCCAGTGGCTCCCACATACAACAATATAATCTGCTCTGGAAAACTGGCTGCCCATACAACCAGCCTCCTCACGGTATTGTTCTTTCTTGGTTTCTTAAGGAAAAGGCCTTGTTGTAAGGAGAGTTACACACCACTCTTATCAATAGCCCAACAACTTTCCCCTTAGCTATGTGGGACTAACTCTCTGTCCCTGAGCCGTCTCCCATCTACGGGGTACCTAGGCCTTCACATCTTCCCTCCTTAAGGAACACGCATCTTCCAAGTCTTCTTAAGTCTTGAGCTCCTAATTCTCCTTCTCTGTATTTGAGATATTGTAAAAATTCAAACATTTAGAATATCTTAGCAAGCTATGCTTGGTAGGAGATTCAAGAAGCATAATAATTTAACAGTATAAATCAATACGTCATAATCCCATTATTCATACTCATGGATCAATCTCTTTACTTTGTCATATATGTACATCCTTACACATACATACTGTATAAGTCATATATATATATATATATCTATATGCGTTCAAAACTGTGAAAAATAGTTAATATCTCAAACATCAATAGTCACACTCAGACACACTGAGTTGATCAATCATCCAGACTCTGCTGAAAAATACTCTCTCATTTGGGCAGTATCATCACACTCAACCATACTGAGTTGATAAAACATCTAGACTCTGCTGGGAAAATACTCCCTTATTTGGGCAGTATCAACATCTCATTATGCCATGCATCATAATGCAAAATACTCAAAGGACTATTATGCTGTAGTCTGATCTATACCAGTGTGCTCGAATAACTACTTTCATACTCCATGAATACCAAATGTGGAAAATCATCTATGTCATGTCTATATGGGAAGACAGACAGTCACAATGGTGGCCTTCACATAATTGCCCCACCTGACATTTTGCCTCTCTTTGGGCACAATATCATCATATGTCACATTTTGGAGAGCGGGTAGCCAAACCCTCATAACCCTCCTAGCATAGCATCCCCAGGCATACGCCTATTTAAAACAAAAATCACAAGCCTCCTTACTTGTAAAGTATTCTTTTACTTATCAGATGTCTTGTTTGTTTATATCATCATCCTCGTATTTTGGTATTCTTATACCGAGGATAGGATTTCACTTCAAACTTAGGGATCATCATTTACAATGAATGATACCCATGTTCATATAATTTTAGGGATCACCATTCTATATGAATGATTCCCATGTATTGATGTTTATACTTATCAAACAATTTGCCTATTTATCTAGGGCTAGAATACCTTATAGTTCCCTATTCACTTAGGGTTTTCCTCAATTCTAACTTAACCATTTCATATGTGTTTTTCTTGGATCATAAGGGTTTTCAATGGATTTAATATAGGTATTTACATTATACTTGTCAACATTTCCATACATAAGATCATGTATTCAACATGTATTTCTCATGTAGATGCATTCATAAAATCCACCCACTTTCAAGTCATGATTCCTTCCATGATCCTGATTGATATATGAAGTCTATAAATCCATATATACTGTCAATATTTATAAAATCTGAGTAATCGTATATTTTTTATTCTATCTATATTCTTGGTCTAATCTTGTCCTTTGATATAAAAGATCTAGATCTTGTGTCCTATTAAGATTTATCTTCCTTAGGTAGTCCTAATCAATAGATTTGATAGTTAGATTGATCTTCTAATCTTTTAGATCTAAGTATTTTCTATTCCAAGTCTTTGTGTACTACTTTCTTTGATCTTGATCTTTCATAGATTTTTTAATCAACAATTTATACTTGTTGATAAAGATCAAGAGCTTAGATCTTCTATCATCTAGTTTTTCTTTGATTTAAGTTCAGTTGTTTAATCATCCCTAAGGAGGATGATCTTGGTTCTCTTCCTTGAATCATATTTGATCAAGGGTTTGGATTCTCTATCTAGATTTGTTTACAACATACATACATAGATACATAATAAAATATGACATTACGATTCTTATTGTTCTTGATCATTCAAGATCCTATGGATCTTGTTTGATCATCCTTATCTTACTTACAATTTTTATTAGGATTAGATAATTTACTAACCTTTTATGCTCTTATTATTATTATTATTATTATTATTATTATTATTATTATTCAACCAATTAATGTTTTATTGGCTGAAGATAGCTTATTCCATCCTAAGTCTAGATAGTTCCTCTCATTTCCAATTGGCTAAGGCTTACTAGCTAAATGGTTGAACACAAAGCAGTTACTTCAATCCTCATGTAAGGAGGCATTTAGACTGTGACGAGCTTGGGTTTTCGCATGAATTTTTAAATGCAATAACTAATTCCTAGGGCAGGATCGATCCCTATTTGAAAGCATTTTTAGAAAATGATGCAATGCAGGAGGAAATCTTTTATTTTGAATTCATTTTGAAATCCCCGAGTGTCATTTGCTTTCCAGATGAGTAAAGTAGTTTTGAAAATTTTGTAAATCATAAATGTCTTCCCAGGTCTATCTAGTCATAGCTCACAGCCCAACTATAAATAAGTACAGATACATGTCCAAAGGGTAGTGATTTTACTTAAATTCATATTTATCTCTATTTCATTTACTTGATCGTGACACCAACATGTCCTGGAGTTTCTTGTAATCCTTTTTGGCCTTTTTGGGCTAATCGGTAAAAATAATATATTTGGGTGAGTATTCCTCATACTTAGTAGGTGATCTGATACTACTATTTTGAAAACATGGCATGCAATATGTATAAATTCAAGGAGCTTTCCATGTATAACATCAGCAATTCCTTTTTGTGTAAACATGCATATTTGTGCATAAAATGTAAGCTTATTGATGCAATTTCAACCATGGAAATCCTTACACAAATCTAGTCTTCTAAATAAGACAAAAATCATAAAATAGAAATCAATAGACCCAAGTAATAAGATTGCAGCAAACACACCAAATCCACGAGTCAAATATAATAATCATGAAACTCTTAAAATAGTCATCATTCAACGCATGCTAGTATCATGCACATGGGTCTCTCGGTGAACACATCATGCCAACAGGTCACGAGTACTCGTATACGACCATCTCAATGCTATATGCATATCGATAGCACTAAAATCATAGGGTCAACTATGCTCCTCCGCAGGCTGCCTCAGTTGGCAATCTGCCCACTTGGAACTCAAGGGTTTTGTCCCCGCTGTAGGCTACCTCATTCGGCAATCTGCCCATTTGGAATTTCGTGTTTTGTTCCCACCGCATGTTGCCTCATTCAGTGATATGCCTGCTTGGAACTCAAGGTTTGTTCCACCGTAGATTGCCTCATTCGGCAATCTACCTACTTATCATAGTACCCACAAGGCTCAATAGCCCAAAAGACATATATAGATGAATCCAAATCTCAATCATTGAAATCATGCAATTTATGCATTTATTTTCAACCATGCAAGCAGTGCATAAAATCAGTTCATGATAATAGCGCATTCAAAGCCATAAAACATGAAGACAAGTCTGCATACTAGTATAAGAACAACATTATCTCAAAAGCATGCTTCACACGGTAATAAAGGCAAGTCAAAGTTTAAGATGCATTTATAAAAACTTAGTAGTATCAGACTACCTACCTCAATGTTCCTTGAATCGCGTTCTTCATTATTCCTAGTAAAAAATGGCTAGTATTATTACAATTCAAGCACATATTACAACAAACATAATTTAGGTAACAATTTGCATAGCCTTTTGAATGAAACTGCAAAATGAAAAACATGAGTCTTCTTAGACTTATTGTATTCTATGTAGAATAATCAATTTCTGGTATTAATAGGCATTAATGGAGCAGAAAATGAGGAACATATATTGTGAAAAACACATGGTAATATTACCAATTGAAAGCATATTCAAGTAACAATTTCAAGCATTTACAAGTATTAAAGATGCAGAAAATCAAGAACATATGTAGTAAAAAGTGGTTAGTGATGTTACTATTCAAATGTAAATTCCAAAAATAATTTGAATGTCTTCTTGAATGAACCATCAAAATCCAAAACATGGGTCTTCCTAAACTCAATGTATTCTTTCCAAAATGATCAATTTCAAGCATTTACAATCATTAAAGAAGTAAAAATCAGGAACACATATAGTAAAAAATGCATGGTAATGTTATGATTCAAATGTGTATTACAACACTCATACTTCAAGCAACAATTTGCATGCCATTTTGAATAAAACATCAAAATCTAAAACATGGGTCATCTTAGACTCAAAGTATTCTATCTAGAATGATCAATTTCAAGCATTAAAGAAGCAGAAAATTAGGAACATATATAGTAAAAAGTGCATGGTTAATGTTACCATTCAAATGCATATTCAAGCAACTGCATCCCTACTTGAATGAAACATCAAAATATAAAACATGGACCTTCTTAAACTCAATGTATTCTATTTAGAATAATAAATTTGAAGCATTTATAAGCATTAAAGAAGCAAAAAATTAGGAACATATATAGTAAAAAATGCATGGCATTGTTACCATTCAAACACGTATTATAACAAGCACAATTAGGTGACAATTTGCATAGCCTTTTGAAGGAAACTTCCAAATGAAAAACATGAGACTTCTTAGACACTCATTGTATTCTATCTATAATAATCAATTTCAAGTATTTACGGGCATTAATGAAGCAGAAAATGAGGAACATATATTCTAAAAAACACATGGTAATATTACCAACCAAAAGCACATTCATATAACAATTTCAAGTATTTACAAGCATTAAAGAAGCAGAAAATCAGGAACATATGTAGTAAAAAATGGTTATTGATGTTACCATTGAAACATAAATTCCAAAAATAATTTGCATGCCTTCTTGAATGAACCATCAAAATCTAAAGCATGGGTCTTCTTAAACTTAATGTATTATTTCTAGAATGATCAACTTCAATCATTAAAGAAGCAAAAATCGAGAATGCAAATAGTAAAAAATGCATGGTAACATTACCATTCAAATGTGTATTACAACACTCATACTTCAAGCAACAATTTGCATGCCATTTTGAATGAAACTTAAAAATCTAAAACATGGGTCTTCTTAGACTCAATGTATTCTATCTAGAATGACCAATTTCAAGCATTAAAGAACCAAAAAATCAGGAACAAATATAGTAAAAGAAGTATCATAATGTTACCATTCAAATCCATATTCTAGCAACAATTTTCTTACCTTGTAAATGAAAAATAAAAATCTAAAAGATGTCCCTTCTTAAACTCATTGTATTGTATCTAGAATGATCAATTTCAAGCATTAAGAGCCGAAAGATCAAGAACATATATAGTAGAAAATGCATGTTAATGTTAACATTCAAACACATATTCAAGGAACAAGTTGTCTGCCTACTTGTGTGAAATATCAAAATCTAAAACATGGTCCTTATTAAAATTAATGTATTCTACCTAGAATGATCAATTTTTAACATTAAAGATGCAAAAAATTAGAAACATATATAGTAAAAAATGCATGGTAATAGTACTAGTCAAATGCATATTCAAGCACCATTTTGCATACCTTTGTTAATGAAACATCACAATCTAAAACATGGGTCTTCTTAGAATCAATTTATTGCATCTAGAATGATCAATTTATAGTATTTTCAAGCATCAAAGAAGCAGAAAATAATGAGCATTTACACTAAAAAAAGCATGGTAATATTGCCAATCAGACACATATTCAACTAAGAATTTCCATGCCTTCTTGAGTGAAAAATCAAAATCTAAAACATGAGCCTTCTTCAACTCAATGTATTCTATCTAGAAAGATCAATTCCAACATTTACAAGCATTAATGATGAAAAAATTAGGAACACATATAGTAAAAATGCATTGTAATGTAACCATTCAAATGTATATTCTAGCAACAATTTGCATTCCTTCTTAAATGGAACATGAAAATCTGAAATGCGACTTTATAAACTCAATTTATTCTATCTAGATGATCAATTTAAAGAATTTACAAGAATTAAAGAGGCAAAAAATGAGGAACATATATAGTTAAAAATGCATGGTAATGTTATCATTCAAACGCGTATTATAGCAAGCATACTTTAAGCAACAATTTGCATGCCTTTTTTTATTGAAACATCAAAATCTAAAAGATGGGCCTCTTTGGAGTCATTGTATTCTATCTAGAATGATTAAATTCAAGAATTTACAACCATTAAAGAAACAAAAAATTAGGAACATATATAGTAAAAAATGCATGGTAATGTTACTAATCAAATGGATATTCAAGCAACAATTTGCACGTGTTTTTTAATAAAACATCAAAGTCTAAAACATGGTTCTTCTTAGAATCAATATATTCTATCTAGATTGATGAATTTCAAGAATTTACAAGAATTAAAGAAGCATAAAATTAGGAACATATATAGTAAAAAGTGCATGGTAATGTTACCATTGAAATGCATGTTCAAGCAAAAATTTGTATGCCTTCGTGAATAAACATCAAAATCTAAGACATTGGCCTAATTAAACTCAATGTAATCTATCTTGAATGATCAATTTCAAGAAATTACAAGCATATAAGAAACAAAAAATTAGGAGCATATATAGTAAAAATACTCATGGTAATGTTATGATTCAAACACATACCACAACAAGCATAATTCAAGCAACAATTTACATGCCTTTTTGAATGAAAATTCAAAATCTAAAACATGGGTCTTCTTTGGCCCAATATATTCTATCTAGAATGATTAATTTCAAGCATTAAAGAAGCAAAAAATTATGAACATATATAGTAAAAAATGCATGGTACTGTTAACATTCAAACGCCTATTCAAGCAACAATTTGTATCCCATCTTGAATGAAAGATTAGAATCTAAGACATGTCCTTCCTAAACACAATGTAATCTATATATAGAATGTTTAATTTCAAGCATTTTCATGCATTAAAGAACCAAAAAATAAGAAAAATATATAGTATAAATTGGATGGTAATGTTAACATTCTAACATGTATTACAACAAGCATAATTTAGGTAACAATTTGCATGTCCTTCTGAATAAAGCTTCAAAATATCAAACATGGTCTTCTTGGACTCATTGTGTTCTATCTAGAATGATCAATTTCAACATTTAACAGGCATTAAGGAAGCCAAAAACCAAGAACATATTTAGTAAAAAACACATGGTAATGTTACCAAACAAATGCATATTCAAGCAACAATTTGCATGCCTTTTTGAATGAAACTTCATAATCTAAAACATGGGTCTTCTTAGACTTATTATGTCCTATCTAAAATGATCAATTTCAAGCATTAAAGAAGCACAAAATCAAGATCATATATCATAAAAAAATGAATTGTAATATTACTATTCAAATGCATATTCAAGCAACAATTTGCATGCCTTTTTTAATGACACATCAAAATCTAAAATATAGGTCTTATTAAACTCAACGTACTCTATCTAGAATGATTAATTTCAAATATTTAAAAGTATTAAATAAGAACAAATTTAGGAACATATATAGTAAAAAATGCATGGTAATGTTACCATTCAAACACGTACTATAACAAGCATAATTTAGGCAACAATTTGCATGGCCTTTTGAATGAAACTTCAAAATGTAAAACATGGGTCTTCTAGAATCATTGTATTCTATCTAGAATGATCAATTTCATGGATTTACAAGCATTAATGAAGGTGAAAATTTGGAACATATAAAGTAAAATACACAAAGTAATGTTACTAATCAAATGCATATTCATGCAACAATTTGCATGCATTTTTAAATGAAACATCAAAATCCAAAATATGGGACTTCTTACAATGAATGTATTAAATTTTAAGCATTTACAAGCATTAAAGAAGTAGAAAATTAGGAACATATATAGTAAAATAACGCATGGTAATGTTACCATTCAAATGCATATTCCAGCAACAATTCGCATGTCTTCTTAAACTCAATGTATTCTATCTAGAATGATCAATTTCAAGCATTTACAATCATTAAAGAAGCAAAAAATCAGGAACATATACAGTAAAAAAATGCATGGTACTATTACCATTCAAATGTATATTCCAGCAATAATTTGCATGTCTTCTTGAATGAAATGTCAAAATGTAAAACATGGGTCTTCTTAAACTTAATGTATTCTATCTAGAATGATCAATGTCAAGAATTTACAATTAGTAAAGAAGCTAAAATTCAGGAACATATAAAGTAAAAAATGTGTGGTAATGTTACCATTCAAAAGCATATTCCAGTAAATATTTGCATGCCTTCTTGAAAGAAACTTCAAAATATGAAACATGGATCTTCTTAAACTCAATGTATTCTATCTAAAATTATCAATTTCAAGCAAGTACAAGCATTAAGGAAGCAGAAAACCTAGAACATATTTAGTAAAAATGCAAGGCAATGTTACCATTCAAATGCGTATTACAAAATCCATACTTCAAGCAATAGTTTGGATTCCTTTTTGAATAAAACCTCAAAATCTAAAACATGATACTTCTTAGAATCAATGTATTCTAACTAGAATGATTAATTTCAAGAATTTACAAGCATAAAAGAAACAAAAAATCAAGAACATATGTAGTAAAAAATGCATGGTAATGTTACCATTCAAACGCATATTCAAGCAACAATTTGCATGCCTTTTGAATGAAATATAGAAATCTAAAACACGGACCTTCTTAAACTCAATGTATTCTATCCAGAATGATAAATTTCAAGTAAGTAAAAGCATCAAAGAAGTAGAAAATTAGGAACATAAATAGTAGAAAATGCATGGCAATGTTACCATTCAAACGTGTATTATAATAAGCATACTTTTAGCAACAATTGGCATGCCTTTTTTTTATTGAAACATCAAAATCTAAAACATGGGTCTTCTTATAGTCAATGTATGCTATCTAGAATGATCATTTATGAGCATTCAAGAAGCAAAAAATTAGGAACATATATTGTAAAAAACACATGGTAATGCTATCATTCAAATGCATATTCAAGCAACAATTTACATGCCATCTTGGATGAAATGTCAAAATCTAAAACATGGGCTGTCTTAAACACAATATATTCTATCTAGAATGATCAATTTCAGGCATTTGTAAGCATCAAAGAAGGAGAAAATTAGGAACATATATAGTAAAAAATGCATGATAATGTTACCATTCAAACAAGTATTACAACAAACATAATTTAGGTAATAATTTACGTAGCCTTTTGAATGAAGCTTTAAACTCTAAAACATGGGTCTTCTTTGACTCATTATATTCTACATAGGATGATCAATTTCAACCATTTATAGGGATTAATGAAGTAGAAAATCAGGAACATATTTAGTAAAAAACACATGGTAATGTTACCAATCAAACACATATTCAAACAACAATGCGCGTGCTTGTTTGAATGAAACTTGAAAATCTAAAACATGGGTCATCTTAGACTCAATGTATTCTACCTACAAATAACAATTTCAAGCATTAAAGAAGTAGAAAATTAAGAACATATAGTAAAAAAGGCATTGTAATGTTATCATTCAAATGTATATTGAAACACCAATTTACATGCCTTTCTGAATGAAACATTAAAATCAAGAACATGGGTATTCTTAAACTCAATCTATTCTCTCTAGCTATATATGTTACCATTCAAATGCGTATTACAACAAGCATACTTTAAACAACAATTTGCATGCCTTTTTTTTTATTGAAACTTCAAAATCTAAAACATGGGACTTCTTAGACACAATGTATACTATCTAGAATGACCAATTTTAAGCATTTACAAGCATTAAAGAAGTAGAAAATTAGGAACATATATAGTAAAAAATGGATGGTAATGTTACCATTCAAATGCATATTAAAGCAACAATTTGCATGTCTTCTTCAGTGAAACATCAAAATCTAAAACATGGGGGTCCTTAAACTTAGTGTATTCTATTTAGAATGATTAATTTCACATATTTAGAAGAATTAAAGAAGCAGAAAACCAGGAACATATATAGCAAAAAATGCATGGTAATGTTACCGTCCAAATGCATATTCAAGCAACAATTTGCATTCCTTTAAAAATAAACATCAAAACCTAAAACTTGGGACTTCTTAAACCCAATGTATTCCATTGAGAATAATCAACTTTAGAAATTAAAGAAGTAGAAAATCAAGAACATATATAGTAAAAAATGCCTGATAATATTTCCATTCAAACGTATATTCCAGCAACAATTTGCATGCTTTCTTAAAGTCGCATGATAATATTTCAAGCATTTACAAGAATTAAAGAAGTAGAAAATTAGGAACATATATCCTAAAAATGTGATGACCCGGGTTTTCCCATGCATTTAACGGCAATATCTAATTCCTAAGGCTGGATGCATCCCTATTTGAGAACATTTTCAGAAAAACAATGCAATGTAGCGGAAAAATATTTTGTTTTAAACACGTTTTAAAAACCCTGAGTGTCATTTTCTTTCACAATAATAAAAATAGTTTTGAAAATTACTGTAATCATAAATGTCTTTCTCAAGTCTATCCAGTCATAGCTCACAGCCCAACTATAAATAAATACAAATACATGTCCAAAAGGAAGTGTGTTTACTTACATTCACGCTTATCTTCTCTTCATTTTGTTTTAAACACGTTTTAAAAACCCTGAGTGTCATTTTCTTTCACAATAATAAAAATAGTTTTGAAAATTACTGTAATCATAAATGTCTTTCTCAAGTCTATCCAGTCATAGCTCACAGCCCAACTGTAAATAAATACAAATACATGTCCAAAAGGAAGTGTGTTTACTTACATTCACGCTTATCTTCTCTTCATTCACTTGATCGCAGCACCAACATGTTCTGATGCTTCTTCTAATTCTATGTGGAGCTAATCCGGAAAAATAATAGATTAGGGTGAGTATTTCTCATACTCAGTAGGTCATCTGATACTACTATTTTGAAAACACGATAGGCAACATGCATGATTCAAGGCGTTTTGTCATGTAAAACATCAATGATTCCTTTTTGTGTAAATATGCATATTTGTGCATAAAAGTAAGCTCATGGATGCAAATTCAACCATGAAATCTACTGAGATCTAGTCTTCAACGATATTGATTTGGCTACAAATCATAGAGTAGAAACCTATAGATTCATTTACGAAAAATCTCAGCAAACATATCAAATCACGAGTCAAATATACTAATCATGAAACTCTTGAAATAGACATCTTTCAAAGCAAATGCTGGCATCACTATCAAATCATGCACATGGTCTTTGGGTTTTGTCCCCATCGCAGCCTGCCTCATTCGGCGATCTGCCCACTTGGAGCTCAAGTCGATGGGTCGGTAAACATCTCAAACCGACTAGTCATGAGTACTCATATATGACCATCTCAATGCTATATGCATATCAATACAACCGAAATCATAGGGCCAACTATGCTCACGACTAGAACACCTCTGAATTGTGTGTCTCCGGTATCTAGAGACCTATTCACCATAGCCTCCACGGTGACTATGGATATGTCCCTGAAAATGTGCCATGAACACCTTTAGTGGTCGTCCCTGTTTACCACAACAGTCAGGGAAGGGACAATGCCATTTTTGGTAGCAATACCATCCACCTTTTTCGTGGTAGAGGAAGGGAGGCCAACCCCGTACATCATCACAACCTCTCAGCATAGTGCCCACTAGGCTCAACAGCCCAAAAAACATATATATATATATCCAAATCTCAATCATTGAAATCATGCAATTTATGCATTTCTTTTCAGCCATGCAAGCAATGCATAAAATTAGATCATGCTAATATCATATTCAATGCCATAAAACATGAAGACAATTCCACATGCTTTTATAAAAACATCACATCTCAAAAAGCATGCTACATATGGTGATACATTCACGTGCTTCGAGGAGATAAATCATGAAGACAAGTTTGCATACTCGCATAAAAACATCATATCTCAAAAACATGCTAAAAACAACAATAAAGGCAAGTCGGAGTTTAAGATAATTTAAAAACTTAGTAATATCAAACTACCTACAGATCAAGTATATGTGGAAATGCATTAAAACGTAGCAGTATCAGACAACCTACCTCGATCGTCGTCACTTAGATCGTATCTCTTCTTTACTCAACCCTGAGTTACCTTCGTAAAACCCTATATATTGTTTGACAAAAAGGATTCAAATGTCATTTTCTATCCATTTATAGATCACTATTTAGATTTCCAGATTAACGGATAGATTTGCCCTTTTTGATCATCTTTGATCTAGTAGATATAGAAGATCTATATAGTTTTCAAGCTATAGTCATACTAAATAGTTCTCAGATCCTAACTTTTATAGTCGTATTAGGTCCGCGTTGTCATTACAAATGCAATGGGTCTTTTAGATCGTTGATCAAAGTTATATAGCCTCCTTAATTGGGTTTTTAGTGTCACGCCTTAATGGATGACCTAGATGTGTCGCTTAAGCCCTGCGCGCCACAGTATCTAGGATACGTGTGCGCCCTGGTTGTACCTAAATCACATTGCTCATGTGCATACGTCCGAATGGTCCACGTGCGCACATTCGAATGGCGCACCAAGGTGCGCATCCTGGACAGCATCGCGTAGACGCGTTTTAGGCATGGTTGCGTGCACATCCTGGCTCTTGGGATGCCCATGCATCTTGGTCGAGTCGGGCATCTGTCCGCACGCCGCATGCATGTGACGTTGCCCTAGGGAGCTCGACCCAGGCGCGCTATGCTCGTGCGCCCCTGGGATGCCCGCACCCCTAGGATGCATTGCCTTGGATGGGTTTTCACCCGTCTAGCTTCCTTCCATAGAAATCTGGCGATTTTTGGCCAGGAGAATGCCAAATCTAGCGGGGATTTGGGCTGAGAAGGAGAGGGGAAGACGAAGACTTACTTGGGCTGCCTAAAATGGCACCCTTGTCAGTGGGTTCAACTCACTCTCCCTTGCCGGAAGCCTTGGTCATCGGGTCTAGGGATTTGGAACGAACCCATCTTCCCTAATGGGTTCTCCGGCCGGGAAACACCAAATCTGGCCTGATTCTGGGGAAAATGAAGGGGAAGAAGAGAAGGAAGGAGAGGAGAGGAGAATCTTACCTAGGAACCCAAGATGGAGTTTGTCGCACGCCTCGAACACTAGTTGAAAACCTCCTTGCTGGAGATGGATGTGAACCGGATTTGAGCTAGGAAACACAGTGATGGAAAGGGGGAAGTGGGTGGTTTTATAGGATGGGAATGGCGGTGCCGCCATTCTTTGCGGCGCTGTATGAGTATGGCGGTGCTGTGCACCGCCTACTTAAGGAAGATGACACAGGGGGAAGACGATGCAGGGGGTGTTGTTATCAAAATGACCCCCTGCGTTCCTAGGTCTTTTCCATTTTGCTGTCAAATTACAAGTCTGCCCTCCATCTTTAAACACTTATAACTTCTTCATACGAACTTCGTTTTTAGTGTTCTTTGAGGCATTGGATTCCATTTCGAGCGTAGAATCTAATGACATAACAAGATTTCTCACAAATTCCTTTATTTTCTATTTTAAATAATTTAAAACATTTAATATAGTTAATTCCATATATTAATTTCCAAATTTCGTAAAAAGGGCATAAAATGTTTTGATCATTACATCATTACCCCCTTCAAAGAATTTCGTCCTCGAAATTCCACAAATTCTTACCTTCAAGTTATCTGTCTCTTAGATAACTTCTTGATGAACGTATCCTTCCTTAGGACTTCCTTAGTACTTGAACTAAGAAAATTACTTTGCTCCAACCCCATAAGTCTCTTCGTTAATTCCTCAATTAAGTTAGTAAGTAGAGGAATTGTATCCTTAAAATCCTATTACTGTGCAACCAATCCTAGGCATATTCTCAATTTACCGTTCCCATACTTCCTTTCACAAGGAACCTAAACATAAATGAAGATGAGCATATATTTTTTGTTTGCTTTAAGTACTTAAGAGTTGCTTCTGTTGCGTACTCTGATTCTTGGTCCTTACTTGCTAGGTTATCAAGACTGATTTATAGCTATAGTTCATATATCTACAAATCCTTAGATGCTCATACTCCTCCAATCATGTATCAGATAGTCTTCTTAAATGACCATACTCTCCTACTTGTATATAAATTATTTCATACTACTTTGAGATCATAACATCTTATTTCTCATATTCCATTTTGGATAGCATGGAAATGTCTCTTTTTCCTCTTGTCTTCCATCTAGTGATCTATTCATCATCAATGTCTCCTTCTAAAGGTTGGCTGTATGTCATTAGTAAGAGTCCCAAAAAGTGACAGTCTTTTTATTATGTTTAACTTTGCTTCTTATTTTCTTTGCTTTATATTCTTCCCTAAGATACTTCAATAGCTGATATGGTATCATGTGCCCTCCAATTATATCAATGATAAAAGCCAAACCCTTGATTAACTTCAAATTTCAATTGTCTATTGCTTTTCCCTGTACTTGGGTCCTCAATCAATGTTATATTCAAAATAAAACCATGAAACAATTCAAGTAGCATCCTCCATCAAGAATACTATCTCATACTACAATTAGGATATTTGAATTGTATATCAAGTTTCATAGATGCTGAAGCCATCAAATGCTTTTCTCCTTGAAGAGTTTATGCAACTCATGTCAACTGTTTTATGGTTAATTCATCATCCTGGATCGAATGTTTATTTAGAGATTTATCTCAACAGTCACATAAAAGCTCCATTAGGATTTCCAACAATGTCCATACTCATGTCAAAAGTCTTTTATCCATACTAGAGTATCCTTGTTAGATCATGATTGAATCCTTTGTCATCATCCTCTTTATCCTTTCCTTGCTTGATGATTATCTTTGTAACCTTTCAGACCAAAAGTTCTATACTCGATCTAGTAAGGTTAGTCCTTGGGAAATTCCTTCAATTGATTTTTCGTACCTAGTACATGCATATAACAACTAACTTTTTGTTTAAAGGCAATTTAGCATCAGATATTACCTTATAATGTGCTGGATACCTCAACTTTTCTCCTTCCATTTCCTATATCAATATGTTGTTCAATCTCCTTTCAAGGCTTTATCGTCAACCATTCCGTCTTAATTGTCAGGAGGTACCATCATAAGTAGTGATTCTCTCGATTCCTCAAATTTTATCTTTCAAGTGTCCCCTTATACTTAACTTATAACAATAATTCTCATTCAATAGCTATAATTGTGCTGAAGTTGTTAAATCAACACGTTTGAAAAAAAAAAACTCAGGTAGCATGGAACATTTTCTTAGACATAGAAAGAGAATTTATTCGATTACCTATTGATCTCTTTCTAGATATATAGGTTATAAGCTCAAAGGTCTCTAAAGCGATCGGTGCTTATCTACGTTTCTTTTGAATCCAAATCAGTTGCATCTTTCAAACCCAAAGTGATCTCTACGGTTTGTCATGGTATCTATTAAGGTTTGGAAAACCTTAGGCATTGGTTTAGATTGTTTCTTATTTTTGCTTCTATCTCAGTTGCTACTATATTCATTGTACTCGTAGCTCTTCCAGGACTTAGTTTAATTAACTGACCTTAGACCCTCAAATGACTTAGTCTAACAATTAACTTCTTTTAGGGAAAACTCTTGTCTAAGTACTTATAACATCCCACTTAGTACATAACTTAGACTACTGTCTCATAGATACTAACATATTTGATTAACTAAGATGGGATACCTTATTCAGTCAACATTACTCCAAAGGTAATGACTAAATAATGGCCTTAAGATGCTTGCTCTTCCAATCTTCCTCTATGATATCAAGACATCAAATTGATCCTTGATGATACCATAGTGGCTACAAAAAAAAAAAGGACAAGTCGTTGTCCTAACTTGTTTCCTTTTTCAATATAACTTTATTTAATCATATAGTGTAACAGCCCGAGGGCCCACACCTTACAACGATATTGTCCGTGCCGGAGTGCCCATACACCCCGCACAGTTTTGTTCTTCCACAATTGCTCAAGGAAAAGGCCTCATTCCGTGTATCAGAGTGCACAGCGGACATGATATTGTCCTCTTTGGGTCCCTCACCACTCCAGGCTTCACCCCTCAAGGTTTTGTTTCCTTAGGTCCCTCACCCCTCTTGGGCTTCACCCCTCGGGAGGCCTCATTGCAAGGGAAGTCCTCAGCACTCTTATCAAGAGCCTAGTAACTTTTCCCCTAGCAATGTGGGACTAACTCTCAGTCCCTCACCTTGCCTAGAAGCCTGCCAGCCCTCTTGGCCCACCCTCATCGGCCAAGGCTTCACAAACATACTATTATGCAAGGGTTAAGAAATCACCTAAATTTAGAAAATAATACAATGGAGAACAAAGTATTAGAAATTAAGACTCTTGGAGACTATTATTCTCTAGTTGAACAGAATGCACCTTTGTGCATAGTGTTACCTATAA
This sequence comes from Warburgia ugandensis, assembly GCA_035236585.1. Classification (NCBI taxonomy): domain Eukaryota; kingdom Viridiplantae; phylum Streptophyta; class Magnoliopsida; order Canellales; family Canellaceae; genus Warburgia; species Warburgia ugandensis. The sequence continues at coordinate 49,950,164 of CP141127.1, read as the reverse complement.
CTATTGCAAATTATTTCGAGTTCAAATTGGTAGTCATTGAACTTTTTCCTTCCTTTTATGGTCTAGGCAACATTTGAGCCACAATGAAATATTTCCCAGTCATGATCCTATACATCAGTGCAATTTTAGTTTCACTGACTTTGATGTTTCCTCTCGCCTTTGGATATAACATGTGTTCAACCATCAAACAAAGCAATCTAGTTGTGACTTACTTCCTCTTGGTAGACATTACTATTTGGGGTTTGACATGAGGAACATCAAAGATTGTCTTAAGTGTTACATTGCTAACAACATATGTAGTAGCTATAAGACCAATAGATGCATCCTAATGTTTATTTTTTATTACTACACCCTTGCAAGTACGCAAGATCTATTGTAAGCTAAGTATGAAGGATTGTCAAGCCACAAGGACACAATAGATTTCAACCAAAGTAAAAGAGTTTTGATTTTTAGAATTAATCATTTTGATGTCTCTTATGTGTATGATTTAGAATCATCATTAGCTACACTTTATTGAAACTAAACTTTGAATTAAAGTACAAGAGTATGATTGAAACCAAAATGAAAAGATGTAAGAACTCCCTAGATTAGATCGATGCATAAGATCTTGATGTGTTACTTATCAACACCCTCAGATCTTCACCAAGACAAGCAATACATAAGCTTCGATCCTTCCTTGGTGTGTCACTCTCTATAAAAAAGAAAACCAAGATACAAAATTCACTACTCAACAAAGAATGTTCTGAGTAGCCAAGATGAGCGGGAAAAGAGAAAAGAGACATCCTTTGTAGCTAATAGAACTAAAATATAAAGGTGTGGAAAGAGGGAGGTCCAATGCATTAAAACTAGCCACCAATCTATCTCCTACTCACCTCCCTTTCTCACTCATAGAAAAACCATCCCACCAGCACTTTGTTGCCAAACAAACCAACACCTAAGGACAAGATCCCCCACCAGTTACTAGGAACATGTCCTAGCCTTCTACCAGCAGGCAAGAAAAGAAGAAGAAAAAAACTCTTTAACTCTACCCAAGAATTCCTTTTATAGAACATCTCAGCCATCTGATCGTCCTTCCCAAAACTTCATGTCTTTTGGACCTTCTAATATAGGAAATTACTTAGCCTTTCAAAACCGTTATTTGAAGCCAAGGTGGTGGGAGTATGTGTTCAACGTGTTTCCTAAGAGAAAAAAATCAAGCAACCTTCTCCTACCTCTTCGTTATATAAAGTTGCCTAAGATCTACCCCCTTCTCACTTCCTCGATGTCCCTTCCTTACCCAATCAAAAGCTTCCTCAAAGATTCCTAAAATTTTGGAAACTGACCCCAATAGGAAACTAGTAGCTCCCAATGTTGGTTTCCATATAGGAAACCATTTCACTCTCACCTTTTCCTAATTAGCAACACATTACCACTTCCCTTTTCTTATCTTATATGTAAAGATGCCCAATTTGACTTTTTATCCCAAGAACTTCTCCACTTGTTGGAGAGTTCCTTCTATCTTCCCAAAACATGTTAAGTAGCTCCTTAAAGACACATTCCTCTTTCTAGTATTAATATACATGTTGTCCTCACTACGCTTAAAATAAAAACCAGCCCAACTTCCTAATTAATAAGAGCAACACATTTCCACCTTCTATGTAGGAAAACACTTTTACCTCAAGTTGTGGGACCTTGATTTATGAGGTGATCAAAGAAAATAAGCTACTTATAGTACTCATGTGTATGATCTTCTAAACTCAGATAATAGGGGTCAGATGATTTGTGATACATAGGAATATTCTAATCATAATACTATTATAAAAAATGGGGTATATTTTTTCCTTTCCTTTCCTTTATTATTCTCATTGAATGATTACTAACTATGGATTATTAACAAAGTGGTAACATAATTAATTGAACTAATGTAGTAATGCATGACAATACATAGACCATGTGTTACCTACGTTTCGTAGAATGAAACTAGAATACGTAAATGTGTTTTAGAAGGCTGTCTAAGTGGATAATGTGTCATCAATGAATCATTTAGATGATGATATGTATATAACTATATAAGGATCAATATTGAGAAGAGGGTGCCACATGTTTATGATATATAGGAATATTGTAAGTCTAATACAATTATCAGAACAAATAATGGGGTATTTTCTTTTTCTTTTCATCTAGCATGGAATGATCATTTAGTATGGATTATTAAATAAGTGATGAGCAAGTTAATTGAACTGGCATAGGAAGTGTGTGACATTATACAACCCATAAGATATTTAGGTTAGGAAGGATGGAATTGAAATGTGTAAGCTTGTATTATAAAGTTACCTAAGCAGGTAATGTGACGTGAAAGTACCAATTAGAAGGATGATAGGTATATATAATTACATAAGGGTTGATAGTTGAGAAAGTGGAGTAAAACAGCCCCTAGGAGTTCATGGGTGCTAAGCAAAATCCTTAAATGAATAGTGTTTATAATCATGTGAACTAAGGCTAGGTGACTATAACACCCCTAACTTTTGTAATGAAATTGAATAAATAATGAAATTGAGAATTTCAAGAAAAAATTAGGCTGGAATATTAGGGTTAGTAAAAATGCACTTCTCATAGAAGTACAACCAAGGTATAATACATATATAATTGAAAGCATACTCAAAGAGCCCTTCAAAATTACTGTAAACATGACAAATTCTGAATTTGGATGAAAAATCCTTATTTCTCTACATTTTTATGAACAAAAGGGTACAATAGTAATTTTACTCATAACTGAGATACTAAGATTAAAAATTTGGAATGTACTCAGAAATACGAATCCAACGCCACTAAGTACGCTCAATTCTGAGTTCATGGGAATAAACCCTATTTTTCTCCATAAAGGGCAAAATGGTCTTTCACCCAGCGTGCGGCCCACAAGGGACCCACAAAGGAATCCAATGGCTAGAGCACGTGTAATTATTAGTCAAACCACTACCACCTACTAGTGGAGAAGGAGGTGGTAGTGGGAATCCAATGAACATTGAATAATAAAAAGAATAAAACATAATAATTACACATAATCATGAACAACACCCGAAATGCCTATAAATACATTATAAAAAATTCCCAAAAATGTTCACAAAATTCACCATGAAATTCCCTAGCCCCCCCTAAAATCTCAGCTCAAAACTCCTCCCCCTTCTCTCTCTTCTCTCTCTTTTCTTCTTCTTGCACACACACTCTCTCTCTCTAATTGGAACAAGAGACCTAAATTTAATTGGGAACTCAATTCCAAGTTGAATCCTAGACTCCCCTAGCTACCAAAACCGTAAATAAATTTCAAGATCCAACGGTGAAATCAATGGGAAATCACCAAACAAGGGACTTTGGGGCTATATTATCATCAACGGTTATTTTTCTCCAATTAGGCTTCAAATCTAAGTTGTTTCTCCAATCAAGTGGTGGAACCACTTCTTAGACTTATTTAATGTTGTTTTATGAAAATTTTATTTTTCTGTAATTAGGTTTGGGTTAAAATTGGTAAAAATAATGTAAGGACCAGAACCCTTTAATTTTGGATGATGGAGAGCTCAGATGGAAAATCTGAGCCATCCAATCAATCTAGAAGGGTCCAAAACACCTAGGGTAGAAGTTTTAATAAATTTTATAGGTTTTGAGCCCTTAATTGTAAAGGAATTGATTGGATGGTCCAAACGGACAGTCCGATCTTCCTTAAGAGGATCGGCTTCCGGGATGCTCGCTGGTCCCAGGGGAAACTCGTCACAGGTGCATGCCAACCCTTCTACTTGGCCGGCCCACTCCGCCTGATCGATCCGGGCCATTCGTTTCGCTGGGCCCAGATCAAATCTAGACCCTGAAACTTCACAGTCCAATTGTATAGTCATCTGAACTCTAAATTTAGATCAGAAAGCTTCTATAGAATCCTTATCATGTGTATTAGCTGCTGAACTCATAATATTCATGTTTTTAACTGAATTTACTTGTAAAAATTACTAAAATCCGTTCAAATAGTGTTGGATCATGATCAGGATGATCTCAAATTGGAGATTTGAATTGATGGATGGGTTTAGGAGGTCGTAAAACCTTAGATATCATGATCATAGTAAAATTTATAGGCTTCTAGATGAAGTAAATCAACAAAAATAGTAAGATTAAAATTTAGCCCTTAACATAGGCTGAAATCATAAAATCCCAAGTTTGATCTCAATTTAACTCCAAATTGAGATTGAAAAGTTGGGTTGGATTCCTTGTGATGAGTAGAACCTACTGAACTTAGAAAATTTATATTTTGATGCATGTAAAATTCTGTTAATAAAGAAAAGTGTTACTAATTCTTATGGTTAGTAAAATTTGGAATGATCAAACCATATAATTATGATCCATTGATGATCTTGTGACTTTAAAATATGGAATCACTGGTTATAAGTGACTGATCTATGTTTATTTAAGAGATATAACCTTAAAAAGTAGTAAGATCCATAAAAAACGAATGGTAATCTCCTTGACAAAGTTGATCAAGGATGATTGGACATGATGGATGTGTTTTGATGATGATATGAAGTTAATATCATATGGAATTATGGACTAGATGATGATGATTTGGGATAGATTAAGATTTATACCCTTAAGTTGGATAAAAGGACATAAGATCTTCTTCATCGGGTGGATCAAGAAAGATCAAATCATTGGATGAGATGCATCAATGATCTAATAATGAAATCACATCAAGAAGATATATTAGATCTAAAGGAAAATGAAAAGATCAAGATCTAAACCCTAAAAGAGATGAAAGATGAATAATCACCATTGGATCATGATGAATAGTTAAGGCATGTTAGATTTCCATTTGAATTATTAAATGTTATTATAATTGTCCTTTATTGCTTAGTAGATTTAATTATTTATTCTTTAATGTTTATGTTATGAAAATTATCTTGAAAATGTAATTAAATGAAATTATAGTTGAAAGGACATTTACATGAAATAAATGACATTGATTTAATGATAGTAAGGGCTATAGTTAGTAAAACAATATAAGTTATATCATTTCCATGCCCCAATTTTGGAGAATAATGAAACTCTATGAATGACATTTAAATGTTCATAGATTTAATTAAAATCAATTAGAAAGAGTACTTAGGGTTAAAAAGCTCATAGGAACCTTATGAAAGGTTGAGTTAAGGTCACCCTAGTGGATAATGAACATAGTGGTTAAGGGGGTTATCTAATAGAGCCTCACTCTTTCCCCACCTTCTGTTGACGTTTGTGAGGTCTAAACGCCTCCTTATATGAGGATTGAAGTAACCACTTTATGTTTAACCATTCAACTAGTAAACCTTAGCCAATTTGACATAAGAGGAGCTGTCTAGACTTAGGATAGAATAAGCTATCCTCAACCATTAAAACATTAACTGGTTGAGTAATAATAATAAGAGCATAAAAGGTTAGTAAATCATCTAATCCTAATAAAAATTGCAAATAAGATATGGAAGATCAAACAAGATCTAAGAGAGATCTTGAAAGATCACAAATAAAAAGAAAAGAACTATAATGTAGATTATAGTATTTTTCTATCATTTTACTTATAATGTAGATTATGAACTTAGAAGATTTGAAACCTTGAACATATACGATTCAAGGAAAATTAGGGTATCCCTTATAGGAATACATACTTGTATAGAGGAATAACTTTATAGATATGGTTTGACAGATGTATGAATCAAGATCATGATGGACAATAGAGAGTGAATACCACTTGAGATGTATGAATCAAGACCTTTATACTACTTTGAGGTACGTGGATGTACAAGAATGTATTAAGGATTCATGAGTATACATACATGATCTTTTGTCTAGAATTATAGACCTTCGTGATATAAGTATGCTTAGTACCTTAGCATAGTCATGATCCAATCACATGAACCAACTAAGTAAACCAACCCAATGATCCAATTCAACTATCTAATGACCTAATGAAATTAGGTGAAAGTAATGAGATGGGTAGACTAAGGAAACCTTAAGAACAGGGCATAGAAAATATTTCAGCCTTAGTTAAATAGACTCATCATCTGATATGTACAATTGATTTTACATACAAGCATGGTGGCTTGTGTTTTGGTTTTACACAGTCCTAAGACTGGGGATGCTATGCTAGGGAAGTTATGAGGGTTTGGTCACCTGCTTCCTGAAACTAATATGATGGATACCATGCCCAAAGAAAGGCCAAATGTAGAGTGGGGCAATCATGGGAAGGCCGCCATTGTGATAGCCAAGGTTCCCCCCATGCAAACCTGGATTTGTTATTTCTACAGTTGGTATCAGTGGATTATTATACAATTATCCGGGTGCATTGTACGGATTGAGACTGTGGTATAGTAGTCTTAATGTATTTTTCATTATGATGCACATATGATAGACATAATGTAATGCTATGGCATGATGAGACGCTACTACATGAGTTCCTAGAAAGAAAATCCCTGTACAAGAATTAGCTGAATATTTGTCTTCTAAGTGGAAGTATAGTCAAGGGAAGGAACAAGTTTTGATCAATTTTCACTATTTTAACTGATTTATCCTATACTACATAAATAACATATATACTCTATGTTAAGATGACTCACAAGTAGATAACCATGATGGAATGATGACTGAGGTAAGTATTCTTATATTAGTGAAGTAGTATATTTTTGTATCCCTTACCAAGCATAGCTTGCTGAGATATTGCAAACGTATGAATGTTTACAATATCTCAGATACAGGGAAGGAGACTTAAGGAAGTAAAGCATGAAGACTTAGGAGCTCAAGACAGTAGATGTCTTGAAGAAAATAATCAATCAGGGTATACCCCTTGAAGACTTGTATTTTCACTTGAGAGCATTGTATTGTCTTGAGACTTTTTAATGTAAGGTGAGGTTTGAACTTTGGATTATGTAATTTGGACAATGGTTTGTAATTATAATGTAGGGGCTGTGTAAGAGTGAACTATTAGATGATTCCTGGTATTCAATAAAATTTTATTTTATACGAAATGTCTATGTGTATTATGTATCTTGAATTTCCATTACATTGCTTGCGAATTTCCATTACATTGCTTGCGAATCTTTTATATCATTAAGGGCCCTGCCTTTGAAAAATGTTTTACAAAATGTGTTACAAAAACTTGGGTCATCACAGTGACCATAAGAACTTGGTGTATAAACTCATTAATACCTTGGTGTAGATAAGGAATGACTGGTTAATGACGTACATTAAGAATTAAAATGGGGATGAATATAGGGTGTTACGCACATGGAATTGTGCATACACCCAAGAACAATGTATAGATAATGTGCAATGATGAAAGGAGGAGTTAGAATGGGTAGTTGCCTCTGCATGCATGTGAGGACTAGTAGCATGTGCGAAACCTGTGAGGTGGCAGTTGGTTTGAATGAATGTAAGGCCAACTAACCCCATGCAAGCTTGAGGTAGTAAGGAGGGAGGATAAGAAGGGAGACCCAGGGAGTAAAGTCATCTCCTCCTACCTTGGAACAACCAGCCTTGTGAAACCAAGTTGGGAAGTGTAAAGACCTACAAGAAAACTAGTAAAATATAAAAAATAAAGAAGGAGAATCTAGAGGAGGAAAAGGAGAAGAGAGGAGAGCCTAGCAAGGAGGAACACACCTAGGGTTTGGAACATTCGAGCTTACTTGGGATTGAGAAATTCATCATAAAACCTTCAAATTTATTAAGGAATCCTTACTAGGTAGGGGATAGTAGAAGCTTAACTAATGCAATCTTTGGTTAGGACTTAAAAATGGTTGATATCAATAGGAATTTTCCATATTTTGTTTTCATGATACTACATATATGGTGCATGTGATTTGGTGAAGATTTTGAGAATGGAATGTTGCTGTTTAATCTTTGAATTTTATACATATTCCACTATGTAATGTATGAATGTGATGAAGCTTAACCACACTCAAAATTGGCCCTTGAATCTATTAGAAATAGCTTGATTGTTGGCATATTCAGAATGCCATTCTCGACACATTATGCTAGGTATCTTCACTTGGTTGGGAGTGTGGATGCATGATTTATAGTCTTTTGGCATTTTTCTTTTGCACATTTTAGGACACCTTAAGTAGGAATAAACAAGGCCATATTATGCTATGAAATGATCTATTTCTAGTTGAGATGTCCAAGCATTTGAGAGGAGAAACATCCTCACTCCATGCCATTCACATTACATGCCCACATAGAGAAGCACCTAACTAATAAATTGTTGGTTCTCCTTAATTTTGATATCTATATCTTATAAGCTTCGTGTTAATCAATTGATAAAGCCTTGAGAACAATTGAAGAGAAGGAATTGAGTCAAATTGTGCTCAGAATCACTAAGAGAAATCACACATTCTCCTCTATCCTTAAACATATTATAATATTCTTAGGAAGATTTAAACTAAGATCTAGGCCTTTCCATAGTACCCTATTGAGGTGCAAAATTTCTTGAAAATAATGCAAAGAATTGAATGATTTGAGCGCTAAAACATAGAGGGAAATGGCATTGAATTCCTACACCTTTGAGCAAAAAATCAATGCAGCAAATCCCCTAAATGTCTAGACATACCTGTTGTGTGCTTAATTTTGTATCCAAAACCCTAAATTTGTATTAGTTTAGTGCATGAGATTGTTTATTTTTACACCCATATGATGGATTTGCACTAAACTGATTAATCTCCATCTAATCAAAATCCAATGTATTTTTAGAGTTACATCATCCAAAGGCAATTATGTTCATAACCATTGGTAAAATAATACTAATTAGGATTTTTCTATATTTTATAGGTTATTCGTTAAGATCCAGGTGGAGAGATCAAGTAGATCAACATTTTATCTTATCAGTCAAGCTTAAATATAAATGGATGGCTCAGATTGATCTAGTTTTGATGAGCTAAATCAATTGAATAACTAGAAGTCCAACTGTTTGATGATCAATTCATCTCTTCCATCACCAAGCTCATTCAAACCTATATCACGTATACTATAGGGTGAAAGTGGAAGATCATACATGGGTACCATTCAATCCTTCATTCTTTCACATATCAAGGGCCCAGATGGTTGGAAATGTATATGTATAGCATATGAATGATAAGGGAGCATATGGAATATCATGTAATGATGAGGGATTACACTTGATGGTCTCCTAAAGTGAAGATAAAGTTAATTGCAATTATATGGATGGATGAAGGGTGGAGATTTTAAGGATGATAGCTCTATGTTGTTTCTCTATGTCATAAGGAGAGTGTCTAGCTAGAAGGAAGCTAATAACTTGACATTTTGTAAAGAAGAGGGAGCTACTAATGCTATGAAGAGAATGTACTTAGAACCATTCCACTTTCATCAAAAGATGGTGATTGGATGAGAGAGTTAATGGTAGGTGAATGGGGGGTTCAAGAAGATAGGGCTCAACTACAAACAATAGCTACTCCTCACTCTATACAAGGAGGAGCAAGGAGGAAAAGGATGGAGAAGAAAAGTAAAGATAAGCAAAGAGAGAGGAGAAGAAGAAGTGGAGTTGGAGAGAAGAAAAACTCATTTCCCTTCTTAATCCAATAGTGTAGTGAGCATTTTACTTAACTATTTTTCTTGTATTTTCATGAAATCACTGCTTTGTAAGAGTTGAAGTAAAAAAATTTAAAGTTTTTATTGAAAGCCTCTCTCTCTCTCTCTCTCTCTCTCTCTCTCTCTCTCTCTCTCTCTCTCTCTCTCTCTCTCTCTCTCTCTCTCTCTCTCTCTCTTTGATTTGTTCAGAAGTTTTGACCATAGCATAGCATGGAAGTGTTATTGCTTTGTTCCACTTAATGCTATTGACATTCCAAGTTCCAAATGCTATGAATGGCAATGAGTTATAGTTTAAAATTAACAAAGGAGAAGCTAGAAATAAGTTCTCAAGCATTCCCTTGAAAGATTCCAATTGGGGGAGAGTAAGAAATTAGGGAGAAAACTAGGTTTTTCCAACTTTGTTTCACTACTGCTACCCTATAGGTGTACAATAATAGAGCTTCATATTTCTCTCTTACTTGCATTTAATGTGGTGTTAATCAATGATCTAAACCATTGATAATTCTCTCATCTCACCCAAGAATAAGTTAAATGAATTTTTCCTGAGGATCAGAGTATAGCAAGATATCTTCATCGCTTTCTTTCCTTTCTTACTCATACTCCATGAGAAAATGGAAGATTAGATTTTCCTTATCTCAATCAGGTTTATGTTTATGTTTTTATGATCTAAACCATTGGAAATATTCTCCTAAGCCATGAGAGGAATTTTCTAGTGGTTTTTAGCAAACAAATAAGTTTTATTGAAAATCTAACCACACCATTGGATTCATTGATATTTAATTATTCTAGTTACCAAATTTCATATATTTGATGTCTAAGGTGGTGAAATACTTGGCCGAAGTACCCCTATTCACCATTCTAATTGGGTGTATGCAAGAAAAACTTGCAATACTAAATCGCTAGTGAAACTCTCCTGTGATTTTGTACTTTTATATCTTATTACATTTTCAGTTGATTTTAGGTTGTGATATGTTATTTTGAGGATAATTAATTAGTAACAATTTGGAATGTGACAATGTCATCAATTGTCACTACTATTCAAAGTTTGTTTTTCTAATGAAATGTTAGTGACACTTTGAAGTTACAGCTGCACACTACAAGTGCAGGTTTCTCTGTAAATTCTTATTGAATTTTAGAGAAATTTGTGATGGACGTTATTAGATAAAATTGAAATGTGATGAGCAAAGAACATGTTAAAAAATCTTTTGGAAAATTAGAAATATTTAGCATTATTTGTTTCTTTTATCTTTCCTTGTAATTTTTCTCTTTCTCAGTCATTTTAACAAGCAAGCAAGTAAATTTTTTTTATGGAAAAAAGATATTTTAGAATAGTTTTCTTTAATTGTTATTTTCTTTAATTTTTTATTACTTTAATTTAGATTTAATTAATTTAAGTTAAATTATAAATTATGTTAGGCTAGTTTTTTGTTTTCTTCTTAGGATTATAATGATCGTAGAATAACATTAGGTAATACCAATAATTAATTCCTAATGTTTTAATTGTCTTGGAAACTTTTACTTAAAATTTATCTTAATTTTGAAAAGACAAAATTTCTCTTAGTTCAATTTTTTGATTTAATGTCATTACCTTTCATAATGAATACTTGGAATTAATCCTTCATTCATTATAGTTAGGTATTACATGGAATACTTAGGATCTGATAATCTACTTAGTTTCTAACGATCAATGATTTTCAAGTTAAATATAAAAAAAAACCCACCTTCTAAGAAAATCATCATAGTTCGATCTACTTCTTGAGGTATAAGTAGGAATACAAGGTGTGAACCCTCATGCTAGTCTAAGTGATCTCTAATCTTGAACCTTCAATCATAGCTTCTTATCTTGATTCAAAGAAATCTAATTCATTTGATCATTCTTCACCTCTTCATTTAACCTTTCTAGGTAAATATTTTAGTATAATTAGAGTAGAATAATTTGGTTCTTTAAACTAATATTGTATCCTCCACGTTGACTCAACCCTATAATACTACAATTAATTGACTCTGCACTTGCAAGAAAACACTCAACAATACCTACTATTAATGAATGAATGAATGAATTGGAAAACTTAATCAACACATACACTTATCAGTCTAATTTTGATATATGAAAATAATCACTTCAAGTTATGAACTATATAAGGAGAAATCCTAAGAATGTGATAGATGCTCACTATTGGAGGTAGCAAGGAGATGTTTTAAAACTGAAGGGAATTCGACTATCCTTCCATGGAAATCTTCTACTCAAACACTTATAAATAATGTACCTTTGATGCCATAACATTATTGTAACTTTGAACTTTGAATGAAGTGGAGAGAGGGACCAATAGGGTTGACCTTCTCACTTGAAAATGACACACTATCCTAACTAGCAACAATGGATTTAGTAGAATTGTAAAGCTTATTTTTTTAAATGCTAAGAATGAATAACATGGGACTATTACTTGATTTCCACTTCATGGATGAATGTACATTAGGATTTCAAGGTATGAATTGACTAGATATCACATGAATTAGTCTATAAAACTTCACCATCATCCATTAGTTCAATGCATATTGGTTGATGAGGAGAACTCGAACCTTTGTACATGAATTGTGTTTCACTTTAACTAAAATATCTGATGGAATTATTTCCTTAGCTTTGCTAGTAAGTCATGGTATGGACATGAAATGAACTTCACATGGTAAGAACTTGGAGCACCTAAGTATTGATGCACGATAAATCACTCAAAATGATGCGCATTGCATTACTGCTCACACTCTGAACTAGTCTCAATGCATGATGCAGTAGTTGTTCTAAGTAATTCATTATCTAATAATGCATCTAACCTCATGCTAGAACACTTGTCAAAATGTGGAAATGAGAATGAATGGAGGTAAATGGGTGATTGTACCAAATTGGTCCTATTGAGGCCTAATGGAACCATTTGGTAAAGTGTTTTTTATTTTTTTAACTCATTGGCATTGAATGGAAATTGCATGAATTTGTCATGTTATTGATCCATGATTTGGAATTTCATAGTTTTCCATGATTTATGCATCGTGGATGATAATGTTACACCAATAGGGTGGTTTGATATCTCCCACATGCATGATCATTTTTTATGATTCATTTGAAATGCAACTTCATACCATGAGTATGGATGGATAGCTCATTATGGAGCTTGGATTTGTAATTCTTTTGGCTCATTATGAATCATGAAATCATATTTGTTTTCGGCTTGCTTTGGAGTATGGAATTATAATTGATTTTTGCTTGCCATGGATATTGAATTTGCATTCGTATTTGCCTTGTTATGGTACATGACTATTCATCTATATTTGGTTCATTATGGAGCATGAATTTGTATCACTTTTGGGTCATTAAGGAGCATTGATTTATGGATGCATTATGGCTCAATATAGAGCACTTTTGGAAGGACAATGAGTATGTCCCTAAAGATACCCTATCCTAGGAGGAGCAGTTTGGCCTCTGTCATTTGACCTTAGCACTAGCCCAATAAGAGTTTTAACTCATAAAGAAATATTACATATATACCAACATATTTTCTAAGTTTTAGCCTAAAATTTTCCATAAATAGCAATAAATAGGGTTAATTTCCAAGTTCATGGTACAATGAGAAAAAAAATGCTTTGACAACTTTGACCCTATAGAGAAAAATCAAAGTCCAAGCAAAGTTATGGGCCCAGCTATCAAATTTATGAAGTTCGAGAGTTTAGAATGCAAAGAGGGTATCGTTATCATTTTAAGCACAATCAGAAATGGTAGAAGTATCATCAAATCTTATCTTTGCAAAAGTAGCTATAAATATCAAAATATAAGGTGGAAAAATTTCCATGCATGCATGCATACATTCCACCACCTTTAGGAAGCTTCTAAGTGAAGCTTAAGAGCCAAAGATATAAAAGTAAGAACACATGTGAAGCACACTCAAGTCGAGCCATGTAAGAGACTCAAAACAACAACGTTCTCTCTTGTCAATTTAGAAATGGGGACCACCAAATGTCATCCATGATTTTACCATACATGAAGAGACTCTTCACTTTATTCCATTTGAAGTCCATGTAAAAATAAAAAAGAAAAATAAGAAGGTGAGGAGAGAGAGAGAAAAAAGGAAATCTATGAATGGTTTTCATCTATGAATCTCATGAAAGAGTGGCTAATATTAATTCACATCCAAGATCATCCTTCAGAAAAAAATGAGAATCCATTTGAGTTAGTATTGACCAATGGAAAGAAGTCATGCATGAGAGAGAATTTTGGTGGCATGCCCACCAATTTTCATGGAGACCAAAACGTGTTCTCCTTAGAAGAAAAAGTGTTTTGCACTTAATAGTGGTTGGGCAAAGATAAAAATGTTGTGCTGAGAAGAAAATAAAGGAATAGAATTAGTGGAGATAATAACATCTCAACAAAATCTTAACCATCCATCTTAGGGCATACGAATAGAATGGATGAGAAGGAATGAGCCACAAAACAATGCCTTTTTGAATAGGCGACTTGAAGAAAATCTTAACCATCCATCCTAGCATTGAAACATTAGTTGAGGAAAGGGAATGAAAAATGGAAAGCATAAAAACCCAGCCACTACTCCATCCCATCTCACCATATTTATCCAATAATAGCACTTGATCTAACCATTGAATCAAGTATGAATCCCAATGCATTCTATATGTAATCAATGATGTTTCCTTTGGAGCTATAGTGAAAGAAATATTTATAAGGGAAAGATAGATATGGGTTAAGTAAATATGAGGATGAAAGGGAGTTTCCAATAGGAAACTTCTACCTAGCCCCCTCTTCAATGTGAAACATGAAAAGAAAAGAAAAAAAAGAACTATGTGTGATTCTCATTCTCCATTCCCCACTTGTCTTCCATGCAAATAAGAAAAAGGAAAGGGTATAACTAAGAGGAGTTCTCAACCCTAGATTACTACATGAAGTGATCAAACACGTGTGGAAAACACCCTGAAGAGAGGATCATCGAAGGAGAAGAGAAGATGTCAGAAAGGCATGCTATTTTTTTTTTTCTCTATTGTGCTTCATTCTTTTCATCTTTTTGTTTCATTTTGTTTACACTTCATCTCTCCCTCAAAATAATTCCCCTATGCTTTCACATTTCCCTCTCTCACTCACCAAAACATCCATCTAAAACATAATCCCTAACTATTTCACTCATTCATCCTTTCATACTCTATTTTGAGTACATTTTACCAAAATTTATTCCCTTTCTCCACCATTTTATTTTTAACTTTTCTTATATTTACCATTTCCCTCTAAGATTTATATATTAATCTCTAAACCACATAAGTAACTTCTCCACAAATTTTCATAACAGTGTTTCCATCTCTAACCCCATTTTTCATTCATTCCTTTTGCACCAAATTTTCGTTTCATCATCATGCCTTACTCTTTCTCCATTTTGTTTTATTTCCTAAATTTTTTATTCATCCTTTTGATCTAAAATTCATGCCCATAGATTTTCTTCATATCCACTATCATTCCACTCATTCATCTCTTCAAAATCTTTCTATTTGCAAGCCTTTCCAAATCTCTCTCTCTCTCTCTCTCTCTCTCTCTCTCTCTCTCTCTCTCTCTCTCTCTCTCTCTCTCTCTCTCTCTTAGTATTGCATGCATAAAACTTGTGTTTTTGGATGTAAAATCACTCCTATGAGTTATGTGTAATAACCCCAATTTTTATGAATATAATTGAATTATTAAAAATTAAAAGTTGAAATTCTAAAAGTGGAATTAGAACTTTGAGTTCTAGGAAAATTTATTTTTATAAAAGTAAAATCAAGACTTAAAACTTGGATATTTGTACTATACTCAAAAAATTGATTAGAATGATTCTAAGTATGTTAAATTTTGAGTCCTGATGAAAAATCCTTATTTTTCTCCATTTTTATGAATAAAGAGTAAAATAGTAATTTTACTCATAATCATGACCTAAGACATCAAAATTTGTAATTTACTTGGAAATCCAATCAAAACAACACTAAGTACACTCAATTTCGAGTTCATAGGAATAAACCCTATTTTTCTCCATTTTTGGAATTAAAAGGGCAAAATGATCTTTTAACAACGATGTGGGCACACAAGGTGGGCCAATGGTCTGGAAGACCACCATCATGAGTCAAACCACTACTAGCTGCTAGTGCAGAAGGAGCTGGTGGTGGGAATCCAATGACAATTTAATAATAAAAAGAAATGAAACATAATTATGACATGTAATAATGAAAAATTCAAAAATCTCTATAAATAACTCATAAAATTTCCCAAAAATTTTCCTCAAAATCTCCTATGAGGTGCCCTAGAATTCCTTGAAATCCCAGCTCCAAAATCCTTCTCCATCTTCCCCATTTCTCTCTTCTTTGTCTCTTTCTTTGTGGGCGTGGCCCTAGACCCACTTGGGCAGATGACCTTGTGTCTGCATCGGGACCATCCAGGGATGTGTCATCCTAGATGAACCAAGGATTTTGCCCAGAAAACACTAATTCAATTAGCCATGTGAGATCTAGATCTCCACCGTTGGATTTGTTCGGGCTACGGAAATATACAAAAGACCTATGGTCCTACGATGATCCACCTCTTGGATTGGCAGAAAACTCATAATGAAGAACAACCTCCAACAAGGTCACCATCTCTGGCATATTTTTCACATTTTTCCAGCATATCCCACCGTTAAACTCAAATCTTGGACCATTGAATATGTTAAGCACATGGGGATATATGTTTCCCCAATGTTTTTTAGTCTTCTCTGGCATCTACGACGGATAATTTCTTTGTTGTATGTATTTCTAGCTACCTAGGATTTCTTGGCATTATTTCTTCATCACCGTTGAACTTCTCTTCACAGGACCAGCACAGGTAGGTGCACCCTTCACCCTTCTCTTCATTCTGGCATTACCTAGGTATTTTTCGGTCACGAGAAGGTCTCCCCCGACCGTTGATCCTTTGGAGATGGTGGATCCAGCTTGGATGGTAGAGATGTAATCATAAACAACTCATATTAGAATTCTGAGCCGTTGGATGATTTCCTAGGGCCTAAAAACCCCAATAGATGAGATCTCAGCCCTTGATATTGAGAGATGGATGGTGATCCATGGCAGGGTGATCTGACTGTGCATATTGGACCGTCTCACCCATAGCTGGTCACCCCTCTCAGATCATCGATAAAAGGCAATAACAGGTGTGGGTCGCTCTCTATTTTGTTGTATTTTGTTAGAGTGATCTCAATTTTCCATTTGTTGAACTGAAATCTTGTTTCTTCAATTGAGAGCTCAATTTAGCTTCAATTTTAGATCTAAAAGTTGCTATAGATTCCTTATTACTTGTATAAGGTATTGAACTTAGAAAATTTATGTTTTGATACATGTAAAATTCTATTAATAAAGAAAAGTATTACTAATTCCTATGATCAACGAAAATTTGGAATGATCAAACTTTATAATTCTAATCCATTGATGATCTTGTGATTCTGGAATATGGAATCAATGGTTAGAAGTGACTGATCTATGTTTAAATAAGAAACTTAGCCTTAAAAGAAGAAAAATCATAAAAATGAGCATGAATCTTCATGATCTGATTAATCAAGCATGATCAAACCTTTTAAAATAGTTTATATTATGATTTAAATGTATAATTACAATAATTAAATGGTTGGATGTAATTTATTTTCCAGATCTTAAGATCTTGACCCTTAAAAGTAGTAAAATCCATAAAAGTGAATTGTAATCTCCTTGATCAGTTTTGATCATGGATGATTGGACAGTGTGGATGTATTTGAATGATGATATAAAGTTAAGATCATATGGATTGATGGGCTTCATGATGATAATTTGGGATAGATTAAGATCTATGCCCTTAAATTGGATAAAATGGCTTATGATCTTCTTGATCGGTTAGATCAAGAAGCATCAGATCATGTGATAAGATGATATCAATGATCTAGTGATGAGATCACTTCGATAAAATGAGTAGATTTGATAAAAATAAAAGATCAATATCAAAAACCCTAAATAGGATGAAAGATGATTAGAAATGAAAGATGACCATTGGATCATGATGATATGTTAAATGTGTTTATTTGAATTATTAATGTTATTGTAAATGTCATTTATTGCTTAGTAGATTTAATTGTTAGATTTATTTATTTATTTATGCTTTAATGCTTATGTTATGCAAATTACATTGAAGATGTAATTAAATGAAAAATAGAGTTAAAAGACGTTTACATGGAATGAATGACATGAACTTAATGATAGTAAGGGCTATAATTAGTAGGACAATATAATGATTATCAATTCCTTGGCCCAAACTAGGATAATAATAAACCTCATGAATGACATTTTAAATGTTCATGTATCTAATTAAAATCAATTAGATAGAGTACTTAGGGTAAAAATGCTCATAAGAACCTTATGAAAGGTTGAGCTAAGGTCACTCTAGTGAATGCTAAACATGGTGATTAAGGGGGTTTTATAACAGAGCCTCACTCTTTCCCTTCCTTATGTTTACATTTGTGAGGTCTAAATGCCTCATTACATGAGGATTGAAGTAACACTTTGTGTTTAGCCATTCAACTAGTAAGCCTTAGTCAATTGGAAATAAGAGGAGCTGTTTAGACTTACGATGAAATAAGCTGTCTTCCACTAGTAAAACATTAACTAGTTGAATTATAATAATAAGAGCATAAAAGGATAGTAAATTATCTAATCCTAATAAAAATTGTAAGTAAGAAAAGGATGATCAAATAAGATCCATAGGATCTTGAATGATTAAGAACAATAAGAATCCTAATGTTGTATTTTATTATGTATCCATGTATGTATGTTGTAGACAAATAGATTAGATAATCCAAACCCTTGATCAAATATGATTTAAGGAAGAGAACCAGGATCATCCTCCTTAGGAATAATCAAATAACTAAACTTTGATCAAAGAAGAACTAGACGATAGAAGATGTAGGCCTTTGATCTTTATCAACAAGTATAAATTGTTGATCAAAGGATCTATGAAAGATCAGGATCAAAGAGATTGACACACAAAGACTTAGAGATAGAAAATACTTAGATTTGAATGATTAGAAGATCATTCTAATAATTAGATCTATTGATTAATAGGATAAGCACTGTCTGAGGAAGATAGATTATATGAATTATAAGAACACAAGATAGATCTAGATCGTTTATATCAAAGGACAAGATTAGATAAGGATTATAGATAGGAGATTATCCAAAATTGTACAGATAATGACAATATGTATGTATTTACAGATTACATAAGTCAATCATGGAAGATTTAAAGGGATGAATCACTACATGAAGGTAGGTGGAACTTAAGACCTATGGTCTATAGAATTGTTGGTATACGTAGACATTATAATGCTTAAGGATGATAATGTGCTTAGTTACATTTGAATCATAATTCATGTATATGAGATAGAAATAACTATTGAAATTAGATGGAATGCATAATAAATACCTGGGTATCATTTATTATTACCCCTAAACTTAGGTAAGAACATAATAATAATGGATATCATTTGTATCAAATGAGGATCCCCAAATCTAGAAATGAGATTATATCCTTAGTATGAGGATATTGAGTACAAGGATGATAATATAAACAAACAAATTGTTTGAGATGTAGAATAATAATTCAAATACAAGCATGGAGGCTTGTGGTTTTGTTTCAAATAGGCATATGCCTGGAGATGCTATGCTAGGGAAGTTATGAGGGTTTGACCACCCACTTCCTGAAATTTGATGATATTATGATACCTTGTCCTAAGAAAGGCTAAAAGTCAGGTGGGACAATTATAAGAAGACCCCACTACGAAAGTCTTGTCTCCCCATACGGACAGTGACACAATATTTTCCAGCATGGTATCAGTGGTGAACAGGGTAGTTATCCGAGCATGCTAGTACAGATCAGACTACAGCATGGTAGTCCTTGAGTATTTTGCATTATGATGCATGGCATAGTGAGATGCCAATACTGCCCTAATGAGGGAGTATTTTCCCTGCAAAAGTCTAGATGATTTATCAACTCAGTATACCTGAGTATGATTATTGATGTTTGAGATATTGACTATTTTTCACAGTTTTTTATCATATGTATATACGATATAGTGGTGAGAAGTTTGGAATTATCATAGTAGATATTACATGATAAATTATATGATAGAATGATCATATACGGTATGGTTCATTGAAATTGAATTATGTAATTCATATGGAATATGATGATTATGAATACTGTACTTTTGAATTATGTGATTCCATATGTTCTTGAATCCCCTACCAAGCATAGTTTGCTAAGATATTCTAAATGTTTGAATGATCACAATATCTCAGATACAGAAAGAAAAGAATGGAGGGATACGATATGGGAAGATGAAGACCATACTGTTGATCAAGACTATGTACTATTGTGGAAAGGATTGGATTGTATTTTGATTTGTATATTTTAGACATAAGATGTAATAAAGGTGCTGTGTATGTTAACCACTGGATTGATCCTATAATTTTAATAAAATGAGTTTATTTGAAAACATATGTTGTGTACAAAATTATGTATGTATATGTGAGTGAAATGTGGCATTCGGGTTTTCTAAAAAGAATTTCAAAGAAAAAAATTCTGTTGCTTAAGTTTTCAAAATGTTTGCAAAATTGTTTAACCACCATTTGAAAATAAATAACAAAAATGTATTTTAGAAACCGGGGTCACCACATTATGGATATTGAGAAACACCATAGGCTCTTGTTGAGTGAAACAACAAGAGTAAGGTGTTATTTTGATGATGTAAAGTTTGGGGTAGCATGTAGGATAGCGAAGTTGGGTGAGGAATTCTTTCAAGTGACACAAAGGTGCCTTTTGGTGATTTCATTCCAACCCATAATTTCCCTTCCTCATGCTTATTTGTTCAGTTGTAATAATGATTTGTAATTATTTCTATTATTTAAATGATAGTTTTTTTTTCATTATTAGTATGTTCTTTATTTTTTGCTTATGTTATTCATGCTTTTGTTAGTAGTAATATGTAGCTTAGTTTTATTTATGCTTGCATGTTAAATTTGTCAACTTGGGTTTACAATGATGAATGTGTTAGAATATGTATTTTTAAGATAGGTTATTCTACGATAAAAAGTGGCATAATATTAATATTACATTCATAGCACTCTAAGTTTACATACTCTATCATTGTTTGAAATAAAGGGACACCGAGTATAGTAAGAAAGAGGATCAATATGAGAATCTTTGGTAGTTGGTGCCCTAAGAAGATAGGCCATACTTTAAATAAGTATAGTGCCACACTAAGAAACTAGTATTAAGAAAATATTTAAAGAGAGCTTTAAAAGAAAATATTTTCATGTGTTATAAATATCAAGCTTCTAAATTACATGTGTAGAAAAATCTAAACTAAAAGCATTTCATTTCTAATGTATTAGATTTTTAATTCCTAAGCTTAGGTTAAAATTCCTGCATTTTAGGTATTAATTTAGTTAAATAAATCGTTTGGCCAATTCAAAGTTGTTAAAATAGATATTTAATTAAAATTTGTTTTTTAATATAGTCTTTGTGGATCACCTTGTACTTGATGTGTCTATTCTATAGTGGTTTTGTGCACTTGTGGTTATTTTTAAAATACACCATGATGCTTGATGGGAGCTTATTGCATGGCATTGTATCATTGGACAAACTTTGGGGCCACTTAATAACCCCACAAGGGCCTGTGAAGTAGTCCGTGAGGTATGTCCGACAAGCATGGTAGCTTGCCTAAGGATAATCCAAGAGCCAATCATTGCATGAAATTTTAATATAAGTAAATCACCATAACAGTACAACTAGAGCATCTCAGCTCTTATATACGCAATTCTATGCCAAGTCTATTTCAGAGCACATTACCTCACTACTAGACAATGTATATAGATCACACCATATCATATTAACTCTTGAACAGGTAATACATACCAATCAAAATCAGACCATATCTACTCATCAACAGGCAATCCATCCTTAAACAAAATTAGAGCATACCAACTCAATAACAGGCAATCATATGGTAATCAGAGTCAAAGCATACCAGCTTTATAACAACCAACCATAAGCTAATCAGAATTAGAGTATATTGGCTCAATAACAGGCAATCATGCTCCAATTAGAATCAGAGCATAGCAGCTCAATAACAGGTAATCATATGCCAATCATGTGATGTCCTGGGTTTATGAAATACATTTTCATTTTTATTTTCAAATAGTGGTTGACCAATTTTGCATAAATTTTGAAAACTTAAACAGCCAAAACATTTTCATTGAAATTCTTTTCAGAAAACCTGAATTCCACATTTCACTCTAATACATATACATAAGTTTGTATACAATATAAATTTCCATAGAAATTCATTTTTATTAAAATTGTAAGATCGATCCTATGGTTCACATCCACAGCCCCCTGATTACAACAGATGTCCAAAATACACAAATAAAAAATACAATCCATTCCTTTCACAATCATACATAGTCTTGATCAACAATATGGTCTTCGTATTCCATTGGCGTATCTCTCCATTCTTTTCCTTCTGTATCTAAGATATTGTAAACATTCAAACATTTACAATGTCTCAGCAAGCCATGCTTGGTAGGTGATTCAAGAAGCATATAGAATCGTATAATTCAAAAGTACAGTATTCATAATCATCATATTCCATATGATTCACATAATTCAATTTCTATGAACCATATCATATATGATCATTCCATCATATAATTTATCATGTAACATCTACTATGATAATTCCAAACCACTCACCACTATATCGTATGTATATATATATATATATATGATAAAAAAACCATGAAAAATAGTTAATATCTTAAACACCAGTAATCACACTCAAACACACTGAGTTGATAAATCATCCAGCCTCTGCTGGGAAAATACTCCTTTACTTGGGCAGTATCAGCATCTCATTATGCCATATTATAAGGCATTTCATTATGTCATTGCACCATAATGCAAAAATTCTCAAAGGACTACCATGCTTGCAGTCTGATCTGTACATGCTCGGATAATTGCTCTATGCACCACTGATACCATGGTGAAAAAATTATGTCACTGCCTATATGAGGAGATAGGACTTTCATAGTGAAGGCCTTCCCATAATTGCCCCACACAACTTTCAGCCTCTCTTTGGGCTAAGTATCTATCATAAAATCAATTTTAGAGAGTAGGTGGCCAGACCCTCATAACTCTCCTAGCATAGCATCCATAGGCATATGCCTATCTAAAACAAAACCACAAGCCTCCTTGCTTGTATATAAAGTAATCTTTTACTTATCAGACGACTTGTCTATTTATAACATCATCCTCGTATTCATTATCCTTATACTAAGGATATAGTTTCATTTCACAATTTAGGGATCCTCATTTACCATGAATGATACCTATGCTCATATAAGTTTAGGGATTTATCATTTATTGTAAATGATCCCCATTTCCTTTAATTTGGTATTCATATACCAAAATGTTATTAAGCGCAAGAAGACTCATTTGATACAAATGATATCCATTATTATTATGTTCTTATCTAAGTTTAGGGGTAATCATAATTGATACCGAAGTATATATGATGTATTCCATCTAATTTCAATGCTTTATTTCTATATCATATACATGAATTATGATTCAAATGCAATTAAGTATATTATCATTATTAAGCATTACAATAATTCATTTCTATAATTCTATGTACAACAACAATTCCATAGACCATAGATCTTGTATTCTTAAAGTTCCCCCTACCTTCATGTAGTGATTCATCCCTTCAGATCTTCCATGATTGATGTATGTAATCTTTAGATACATACATACTATCATTATCTAAACAACTTGGATAATCTCATATTTATATTCTTTGTCTAATCTTGTCCTTTGATATAAAGGATCTAGATCTTCCTTGTGTTCCTATCATCCATACCATCTATCTTCCTCAGATAGTGTCTTATTGATTAATAGATCTAATAGTTAGAATGATCTTCTACTCTTTTATATCTAAGTATTTTCTATCTCTAAGTCTTTATGTATCCATCTCTTTCATCTTGATATTTCATAGATCCTTTGATCAACAATTTATACTTGTTGATAAAGATCAAGGGAGTAGATCTTCTATCATTTAGTTCTTCTTTGATCTAAGTTCAATTGTTTGATCATCCCTAAGGAGGATGATCACGGTTCTCTTCCTTGAATCATATTTGATTAAGGGTTTGGATTATATAATCTAATTATCTAGATTTGATCTACAACATACATACATACTAACTACAATATGATGTTATGATTCTTATTATTCTTGATCATTCAAGATCTCCTTATGGATCATGTTTGATCTTAATTATCTTACTTACCATTTTTATTAAGATTAGATATTTTATTATCCTTTTATGATCTTATTATTATTATTCAACCAGTTAATGCTTTACTAGTTGAAGATAGCTTATTTCATCCTAAGTCTAGACAGCTCCTCTTATTTCCAATTGATTAAGGCTTACCAGCTACAGGCTGCTCAAAGAGTGGTTAATTCAATCCTCATGTAAGGTGTTTAGACCTCACAAATATAGCCAGAAGGTGGGAGAAGAGCGAGGCTCTATTAAAGAACCCCCTTAACCACAATGTTCAGTGTTCACTGGAGTGGCCTTAGCTCAACTTTCCATAAGGTTCCTATCAGCATTAAATCTTAGTATTCTTGCTATTTGATTTTAATTTAAATCTATGAACATTTAAAATGTCATTCATGGAGGTTCATTATTCTCTTATTTTGGGCCAAGGAAATGATATTCCTTATATTATCCTACTAACTCTAGCCCTTACTATCATTAAGGTCATGTACTTCTTTTATTGTATATGTCCATATCAATCTATCTTTCATTAATTACATTTCCATGTGATTTGCATAATATGAAAGTATAAATAAGTAAATTTAACAATTAATCTACTAAGCAATAAAAGACAATTACAATAACATTCAATAATTTAAATGAACATTTAACATGCCATAATTGTTCATCATGATCCAACAATCATCTTTGATTTCTATTCATTTTTTATCCCATTTAGGGTTTAGATCTTGATCTTTCATTTTCCTTTAGATCTAACACATTTTCTTAATGTGATTTTATCACTAGATCATTGATGCATCTCACCACACGATCTGATCTTTCTTGATCCAATCGATCAATTAGATCGTAAGCCATTTTATCAAAATTAAGGGCATGGATCTCAATCTATCCCAAATTAGCCTTATCAAGCCCATCATTTCTCATGATATCATCATTAGATCATCATACACACTTATTCACAATGTTTGATCATCCTTGGCCAATCTGACTAAGGATATTATAATGTATTTTTAGGGATTTTATTACTTTTAATGGTCAAGATCTTGAGATATGTTATATCAGTTATATCCAACAAATCCAATCATGTCATTTCATCATTATATCATCATCAAAACTAATTTTAATGGTTTGATCATACCATATCTTGTAGATCAAGGATGTTAGTACCACTATTTCTTAAAAATAAAATAAAATTCATGAACTATAACTCTGATTTTATTAATTCAGTTGGTTGTCCTCATGAAGAGGAATCCAACACAACTTTTTTATCTCAATTTAGAGTCAAGTTGAGATTAGAATTTGAATTTTAAAATTTCATCTAGATTTGACGGCTGAGATTGATATCTACTATTTTTGTCCAATTATTTGAATTAGGGGTCTATAGTTTTTATTGTGATCATTGTTCTTAGGGTTTTAGGGCCTCTTAAATCCATCCATTGGTTCAAATTTCCATTTTAAAGTCATCTTGATCATGATCCATTACTATTGGAATGGATTTTAGTAATTATCAAAAATAAATAAAATTAAAAACATAAATCTAATATTTCCATTAGATTCTACACAACATTAGCAATTCATATAATCTTTCTGATCTAAATTTGGATCTAATATGAACCAAGAATCAAAGAATCAAGATTTTAGTTAAAAAAAATAATTCAATGGCCTAGATTTGATCTGTCCGTTAGAATGTGTTTTAGACAACCTGTAACATGGCAAGATGATCTAGAACATGGAAATATGATATGGGAAAACAACTTAATGATCCCAGAACATGGCAAGTTGATCTAAGTGGCATCGGGCTCAGATCAACATCTGATATAGACCTTTGGATCAACCTTTCCTCAGTTCTCCATGATCTACAAATGCCAAGAGCTAAGATCACATACCCTAGGATTTTTGGGCCCTAGGAATCCATCCAATGGCTCAGATTTCTCATCGAAGCCATCCATGATGGGGGTTTCTAACCTCGTTGCCGGATCCATTGTCCGATGGATCAACGACTGGGGAAACCTCCGACATGCTGGACACCTAAAATAAAATGCCAAAATGAAAGGAGGGGAAGTTTAGTGGCCTACCTAGAATGTCCAAAGGAGAGGAAAATACCAAAAAAATGGAAAATTTCACCGAAAAAATAACAGTGCCTAAGTTATTGTTTTACAGTGAAACACCCAACAAATAATGCTCTGATCTTCAAATAATTATAGGTATATTGAATCTAGTGTTGATACAGAGTGATTAAACGTCAAAATGAAAAACCATGGTAGGGTGAAAACCCAATTCTATTGGGAACGGCATGTCTGTAGAAGCACCCGATGGATCTGGGAGAATATTCTGTCAGGGTGCTTTTGTGGGCACCTCCAATGAAGAGAGAGGAGAGAGAAAGAGGAGAAAGAAAAGAGAATTGGGGGATATGGGGGAGGAATTTAGAGCTGATTTTTGAGGAAAGTCTAGATCACTGTGTGTTAGATTTTTGAAAAATTTTGGGGATTTTACTGAGGTATTTATAGGCAGATTTTGGAATTTTTAAATTAATTTCCTATTTTAATCTAAATTCCACTCAAAATATTAAAACGGGGAGTGGAAATTCCACTTCGTCTACTTGGGGCTGAGTGTTGGCTGATGCATGACTTGCATCATTTCTGACTTCAGTGCTTAACTAACTTTTGTGGGTCCCACTAAAAGAGTGAAATTACCATTTTGCCATTTTAATTCAAAATTTGAGAAAAATAGGATTTATTCTTTCAAACTTGGAATTGAGTGAAATTAGTGTCATTGGAATCAGATTTTTTAGTACAATCAAAATATTGATGTCTTAGGTCTTGGTTACAAGTAAAATTATCATTTTACCCTTTTATTCATAAAAATAGAGAAAAATATGAATTTTTCATCCGTTCTCAGAATTTGACGTACTTGCAGTCATTCTGATCGATTTTTTTAGTACATTATAAATATTTAAGTTTTAAGCCTTGATTTTATTTTTATAAAAATGGATTCTCCTGGAACTCAAAATTTCAATTCTACCTTTAGAAATTAAACTTTTAATTTTTAATAATGCAATTATAGTCATAAAAATTGGGGTTATTACAAATCATAATCTGACAATGCCAACACAATATGAGGAAATCATATTCCAATTAGAATTAGATTCATAGCATGATCATACTGTTATTACCTAGAAGCCTGTCAGTGCCTCTTGCATCCTCCCTCATCGGCTACTCACAAGTATAAGCCATAATTTAGGAGCTAAATGCACATAAGAAAATGCTTTCATTCAAAACATACCTTACTATCACACCAGATTAAGGAGACTATCAACTTTAGTCACTAGTTTGGCTAGTCCTAGTTCATCACAGTCTCAATAAACAATCTCTCTATCAATAGAGATATCGAGGTCAAGAAAATTCATCTTCTTTGACCATAATTCATACTCACATACATTTATCACAAAAGATGAGTCTTTCAAATACTCAGAATAGTGCACAAGCACTTCTTGTGCTCCTCAAAGTCATGGAATATATAAAAACGTCATTCACTATAAAATTCATAACTCATCTTAGTAACCTTTAGAAATTCAGTCCATCGTATCCACATATACTATCAATGTAATAATTTCATCAATTGGTATCACCCAGAACTTGTAGCAATCATAACAAGTTCTCAAAATTATCTTAAAGACATTTTAGTCACAATTCCTCAGTTGGTGATAATCGGACATGAAATCAATATCCACTAATACCATGCACATCCTATGTTGATCGCATAAGTCATCCATACATTATAAAGAATATCAATTCTCCACTGTGGAGTTATCAACAATCAATAATTAGTGCATAGCAATAAAGATCTATCTTTCTTTTCACAAAGAGAATTAATGCATCCAAATGGAGGCCCACTAGGTCTGATAAACTCTTGTCAAATGATTACCATAGATGGAACCCTTCCAGCTTAGCTGGGGCCATCCTGTATGGCTCCTTAGAAAATGCCACTATGTTTGATGCCACATCAATATAAAAAAATCAACCTCTTATGACATAACATCTTGAAATCTCCTCAAAAGGATTATGAATTCTCGGCATAACACAAACCTCAGCAATGCCCCTTCTTACTCGGGGCAAGGTCAATAAGTATCCAAGTATACTAAAAGTACCTTTCGTCTCACTGAAATCAATTGTCCTCCAACAATGGAATCCATCCGAAGGATGATATCATAATCAATCAAACCAAGTAGGATAAGATCAATATCTATCCCCTCACTCATCATCTCCACCAGTACTCCCTAAAAATACTTACAAGTTTCAATAACTTGTCAATCAGTGTCATAACCTCCAACCCTAGGATTATTAAATATATATACAAGCACATTCATTAGAGTGCTAACAGTCAACTACAAGGATGACTAGATCCTAGATCCAAGAGGATCCTAGTGTGTCTATCAACAATCAAAAGAGTACCTTTCATAACATGAGTTGAGATTTGTACTTTCTTCCAGTAATGGTAATACTGATCATTACCATTGTGGGGCCATTTTTGTTTTATCATTAATGTCAACCTATCTGACACACTGCCCTCTAAGATAATCTTTAAAGAACATCCTAACAGTCACAATCACATTGTCTTTAAGATTGTCATTCTCATGACCGCTACCAATGTTGTTATAGCTATTGTGGTGGTCTATCACCCCATTATAATATTGTCTAGGTGTCTTTCCATACAACTAGTGCACCTTCTCACGTCCACATTCCAACACTGCCCATTCAAATGTCACTAGCTCCATGGCATATATAACTATATCGATAAAAGAGTCTCTTGCCTTACTAGGCTGGCTTGAATTGTGAGACCGATGTTTTTAGATTTTGAAGTTTTGTTCAGAAAGGCATGCAAATTGTTGCTTGAAGTATTCTTGTTTTAATATGCATTTGAATGGTAACATTATCATGCTTATATATATATATATATATATGTTCCTGATTTTCTACTTCTTTAATGTTTGTAAATGCTTGATATTGATTATTCAACATAGAATACATTGAGTTTAAGAAGGCCCATGAATGTTTCATTCAAGAAGGAATGCAAATTCTTGCTTGAATATGCATTTGAAAGGTAACATAACCATGCTTTTTTTACTATACATTCCTAATTTTCTTCTTCTTTAAAGGTTGTAAATGCTTGAAATTAATCATTCTAAATAGAATACATTGAGTTTAAAAAGTCCAATGTTTTAGATTTTGATGTTTCATTCAAGAAGGCATGCAAATTATTGCTTAAATATGCATTTGGATGATAATATCACCATGCATTTTTTACTATATGTGTTTCTGATTTTTTGCTTCTTTAATACCTATAAATTCTTGAATATGATCATTCTAGATACAATATATTGAGTTTAAGAAGTCCCATGTTTTAGATTTTGATGTGTCATTCAAGAAAGCAAGCAAATTGTTCCTTGAATATGTGTTTGAATGGTAACATTACCATGTGCTTTTTACTATATATGTTCCTGTTCTTTTGCTTCTTTAATGCTTGTAATTGCTAAAAATTGTCCCATGCTTTAGATTTAGAAGTTTTATTCAAAAAGGACTGCAAATTATTACTTGAAGTATGCTTGTTGTAACACACATTTGAATGGTAACATTACCATGCATTTTTTTATTGTATATGTTCCTGATTTTTTGCTTCATTCATGGTTGTAAATGCTTGAAGTTTATCATTCAAATTAGAATAGATTAAGATTAAGAAGACCCATGTTTTAGATTTTGATGTTTAATTTAGGAAGGCATGCAAATTATTGCTTGAATATGCATTTGAATAGTAACATTACCATGCATTTTTCACAACGTATGTTCTTGATTTTCTCCAACTTTAACACGTGTAAATGTTTGAAAGTGATCATTCTCGATAGAATATGTTGAGTTTAAGGTGACCTATGTTTCATATTTTGAAGTTTCATTAGAAAAGGCATACAAATTGTTGCTTGAAGTATGCTTGTTTTAATACGCATTTGAATCATAACATTACCATGCATTTTTTACTACATATGTTCCTAATCTTCTACTTCTTTAATGCTTGTAAATGCTTGAAATTGATCATTATAGATCATATACATTGAGTTTAATAAGAAGGCATACTAATTGTTGCTTGAATATGCGTTTGAATGGTAACATTACCATGCATTTTTTAATGTATATGCTCCTGATTTTCCACTTCTTTAATGGTCATAAATACATGAAATTGATCATTCTAGATTGAATACATTGAGTTGAATAAGTTCCATGTTTTAGATTTTCATGTTGCATTAAAGAATGCATGCAAATTGTTGCTTCAATATGTGTTAGTATGCTAACACAATGAAACTTTCATTATAATACAATACTCTCAAACAAAACAAAATACATGTCTTCAAGGGGTATACCCTGATGATTATTCTCCCAAGTCTTGAATTCCTAACTCTCCTTCTTTGTATCTGAGATATTGTAAATCTCAACAAGCTATGCTTGGTAGAGGATTCAAGAAGCATAAAAATTTGATAGTGTAATTCTAATGCTTCATAATCCCGTTATTCATAAAAATACTCATGTATCAACTCTTTACTTTGTAATATATGAACATCCTTATACATACATACTCTACATGGATAAATCCAACAAATTTATGAAAGTAGTCAAATAACATTCCCAACTAAGCTGATCAATTCTCTCCACTATGAGAAATCAGTATTTTAGCTAGTCTTATACTAGGAATTTCCCTTCTTAGGAAATACTGGTAATATTCAATTACTTGGCATTTTATCATACCAAAACATAAGGCATTTCACTATGCCTATCTCATATGCATCATAGTGCAAAATAATCAAAGGACTACTATGCTACAGTCTAATCCGTACTAGCACGCTTAGATACCTGCCCTATTTACCACTGATACCATGGTGGAAAATATTGTGTCACTGCCCATATGGGGAGACAAGACTTTCATAGTGGTGGCCTTCCCATAATTGTCCCACTTGACTTTTAGCCTCTCATAGGGCAAGGTATCATTAAATCATCAAATTTTGGGAAGCAGGTGGCCTAACCCTCATAACTCCCCTAGCATAGCATCCTTAGGCTTATGCCTATTTAAAACAAAATCATAAGCCTCCATACTTGTATGTAAAATAGGTTTAATATGTATCAGACAATCTGTCTGTTATCTTAGGGCTGGAATATCTTCTAGTTCCACATTCACTTAGAGTCTTTTCCTCAAGTCTAACTTAACCATTTCATATGTGTTTGGTTGGACCATAAGGGTTTCAGGGGATTTAATACAAGTATTAACATTACACTTGTCAACATTTCTGGACATAAAATCATGTATTCAACATGTACATCCCATGTAGATGCATTCATAAAATCCTCCTACCTTCCAATAGTGATCCATCTCTTCAGATCTTCCATGAACCTGATTGACGTATTTAATTTGTAAATTCATACATACTGTCAATATTTATACAATCTGAATAATCCTATTTATATTCTTAGTCTAATCTTGTCCTTTGATATAAAGGATCTAGACCTTTTGTCCTATCATTATCTATCTTCCTTAGATAGTGTCTATCATATTGATCAATACATCTGATGATTAGAATAATCTTCTAATCTTTCAGATCTAAGTATTTTCTATCCTAAGTCTTTGTGTATTCCTTTCTTTGATCTTGATCTTTCATAGATCCTATGATCATCAATTTATACTTGTTGATAAAGATCAAGGGCTTAGATCATCTATCATCTTTTTCTTTTCTTTTTATCTAAGCTCAGTTATTTGATCATCCCTAAGGAGGATGATCTTGATTCTCTTCCTTGAATCATATTTGATCAAGTGTTCAGATCTTCTATTCCATTTGATCAAAGATCATCTATTCTATTTGAACTAAATTACAAGAAATATATATTTATCATCATCAAGAAGTATTTATTTCTTTTTATTGTTCTTGATCATTCAAGATCCCATGGATCTTATTTGATCATCCTTATCATACTTACAATTTTTATTAGGATTACATAATGTACTAACCTTTTATGCTCTTATTATTATTATTATTATTATTCAACCAGTTAATGTTTTACTAATTGAAGATAACTTATTTCAGCCTAAGTCTAGACTAGTCCTTTATTTCCAATTGCCTAAGGATTACTAGCTGAATGGTTGAACACAAAGTGGTTACTTCAATCCTCATGTAAGGAGGTGTTTAGAACTCACAAATGTCAACAGAAGGTAAGGAAAGAGCGAGGCTCTATTAGAAAACCCCCTTAACCACCATGTTCAACATTCACTAGAGTGACCTTAGCTCAACCTTTCATAAGGTTCCTATGAGTATTTTAACCCTAAGTACTCTTTCTAATTAATTTTAGTTAAATCCATGAACATTTAAAATGTCATTCATGGGGTTTATTATTTTCTTAGTTTTGGCCAAGGATTTGATAATCCTTATATTGTCCTACTAACTATAGCTCTTACTAATATTAAGTCAAAGTCATTAACTCATCTTAATTGTCCATGAATCTCTATATTCCATTAGTTTACATTTTTGGTGCTTTATGCTCATCATATCTTAACAAGTATCAAACAATTGAATCTACTAATAAAGTTTGACAACAATTAAATCATAAACTTTAAGTATAAATCAAATATAAGTTTAACAACCATATACTAACATGCTTCCTATGAATGTAACTTAACCTAATGGAATAAAACTGTACTTAAACTAGCATCTTCCTAAGTTATGGAATATGTGAAATTTTACTACTAATCTAGTAGAATCATGCTAAAATATGAAATTTAAACTAACATGGCCCTAAGATAATCCAACCTAATAACAAACTAATAACATATAGAACATAGCAGGCTAACATTTAAGAATTATACTATCATGCTTCCTAATTTACAACATAAAGCACATTTACAATTCTATTATCAAATAAAAGACAATTAAACTAATTAGATTAAGATTATAAATTTTTTTACTTATGATCCAACCATTAGATCTTAGATCTTTTCCTTCTAATCAAGGGTTTTAATTAATTTTAGGGCTTTTACTTGATTAAGGTCCAAAGATCATATCCCTTTGTTTTTTCCATATTTAAAACATGATCTTAATGGATTCCATCATAATCCCATTCACTCAATCCATCCCAACGGTTTGATCATACTTGATCTTATTGATCAATTGGGTCTCTTTGCATTATTAGGATTTTTCTACCATAAAGGGTAGATTCCTCATTTTACTTTAGATATGTTAAAATAAATCATGGATATTACTTGATTTCAACATTATATCATCCTTAAGATAGATCCCCAAGATTTGATCATCTCAGATCTTGGAAATTGGAAGCTTATTTCCTAAATACAAAAAGTTTCGTCAAGAATTTTCTAAATGTTATGATTTCAGAAGAAAATAGACGTTACAAGCTTTCCATAACTACTTTCTGATCTCAATATGGAGCTCAGATGACTCCACAATTGATGACTAAGTTCATAGTCGTTCCTAGGGTCCAGATTTGATTTGGGCCCAGTGGAACGAAAGACTAGGATTAGTCGGATGGAACTGTCGCCACGCTCCCATCACGGGGACGTCTGCAAGAATGTGCTCCTAGGGACCGGCATTGGCATGTGGCCATTCCGTCGGGATGGCATCGCACGTGGACTGCACGCACGGAGACGCTCCCGTAAGACGCTTCCCGATATTCTTAGGAAGATCGGACAATCCGTTTTGGACCATCCAATCAATTCCTCTTCAATTACAGGCTCAAAACTTGCTAAAAATTCTTAAAATTTCTACCCTAGGGCTATTGGACCCTTCTGGATCTATTAGACAGCTCATATCTTCCTTCTGAGCCCTCCATCATCCTGAATTGAAGGGTTCTTACCCTTACTTGATTTTTATTATTTTTAACTTAAACTTAATTTCAAAAAAATAAAAATTACATAAAATATAATGAAACAAGTGTAGAAAGGGTTTCCACCTACCTGATTGGAGAAAAACTTTAGTTTTGCAGTCCAAATTAAAAGAATGCCCACTTGACGATAAGATAGCCCAAGAACCACTTGTCTTGTGATTTCCCATTGGATCTTGAAATTGATTTGGGGGTTTTCTAGATAAGGTAGTCTAGGGTCATATGGATGGTGGGATTTGTGAGTTTTGATTTGGAATAGAGTGCCTAATTGAATTGAGGTCTCTTGTTCCAATCTAGAGAAAGGAGAGAGAAAGTGAAACAAGAGATATTTTGGGGATTTTTGGAAATTCAGGAAGGAATCTAGATCTGGTTTTTAGGATAAGCAAGACGATTTCATGAAAATTTTAATGAACATTTTTGGAGGGGTATTAATAGGTGTTTTGCCTTTTTCATAATTACTTATAATAATTATGTTTTAATTCTTTTGAATATTAAATTAACATTGGATCCTCCACTACCACATCCTTCTCCACTAGTAGTTGGTAGTGGTTTGACCACTCATTACATGTTTTCTAGCTGTTGGATTCGTTTGTGGGCCCCACAGAGGTATGAAGGGACCATTTTGCCCTTTTATGGAGAAAAATCCATTTTATTCTCCCGAACTTGGAATTGAGTGTACTTAGTGGCGTTGGAGTCGTATTTCTGAGTACATTCTAAATATTGATGTCTTACTTCTCGGTTATGGGTTAAATTATCATTTTATCCTTTTATTCATAAAAATAAAGAAAATTAGAGATTTTTCATTTTAACTCGGAATTGAAGTACTTAGAGTCATTAAGATCGGTTTTTTGAGTACATTCATAATTTTGAAGTTTTAAATAATGTTTTAATCTCTATAAAAAGAGAATTTCTAATAACCTAATATTCTAGCCTAAAATTTCTAAAAACTCAAACTTTATTTATTTTCTCATTATGTTTTAATTCTTTTGAATATTAAATTAACATTGGATCCACTACCACCTCCTTCTCCACTAGTAGCTAGTAGTGGTTTGACCACTCATTACATGTTTTCTCGCCATTGCATTCGTTTGTGGGCCCCTTGTGGGCTCCACGGTGGTGTGAAATGACCATTTTGCCCTTTTATGGAGAAAAATTCATTTTATTCTCTTGAACTCAAAATTGAGCATAATTAGTGGCATTGGAATTGTATTTCTGAGTACATTCTAAATATTGATGTCTTAGTTCTCGGCTATGGGTAAAATTAACATTTTATCCTTTTATTCATAAAAATGAAGAAAATTAGAGATTTTTCATTTTAACTCGGAATTGAACGTACTTAGTGTCATTAAGATCGGTTTTTCGAGTGCATTCATAATTTTTAAGTTTTAAATCATGTTTTAATCTCTATAAAAAGAGAATTTCCAATAACCTAATATTCCTGCTAGGAATTTTTGAAAACTCAAACTTTATTGATTTTCTCAATCAATTTATAAAAAAACTGGGGTTATTACAAGATCTAATCTGGGTGCACCGAGTGTGGGGATGACCAGTGGCCCATGTCTATTACTGTATTTTATCAGTGACCTAAGAGGGGTGGCCGGCTATGGGCGAGATGGTCCAATCTGGATTGTCAGATCACCTTGCCATGGATCACCATCCATCTCTCAACATCAAGGGCTGAGATCTCATCTCTTGGGGTTTCTAGGCCCCTAGAAATCATCCAACAGCTCAGAAGTTTCATCTAAGCCATCCAAGATGGGGATCTCAACCTTGTTGCAGGATCCATTGTTCCTGATGGTTCAACGACCAAGGAGATCACCTGGAGGTCGAAAAACTTAAGAGAGGTGCTAGAATGGAAAAAAGGGAAGAAGGGTGAACCTACCTGTGCCGGTCTGATGAAGTGAAGATCACCAAAGAAGAAGAAATAATGCCGTAAAATAAAGAAAGCTGAAAATAACCTTAGACGCTTGAAAATACATTCAGTCCATGATTTCTCTGATTCCGTTACCGGAGAAGATCGGAGACCATGGTGCTTTACTAGATCACCACGTATTGAAGAGATCCAAAGGGTTCAGATCATTTTCCACTGGCTAGATTGGTCGGATTAAGCTATAAAATCTACCAGAGACTGTACCTAGTATCGTGTTTGTCTTTTGTTTTGAGTTTCCTGGCAATCTAGGAGGTGGAGCATCATGGAAACTTAAAGCTTTTCTAGATCAACCTTGTCCAACCAGATTCAATGGTGGAGATTTGATTTTAATGAGTGGAAATCCATGGCTAATTAGATTAGTGTTTCTTAGGCGAAAACCCTAGTTTATTGGTGATGACGCATCCCTAGATTCTCCAGACGCAGACATGAGGTCGTCTGCCTAGGTGCGTCTAGGGACACGGCCATAGAGAATGAGAGAGAAAGAGAGAAAGGAGGAAATTGGGGAGATGGGGGAGGATCCTAGAGCTGAGATTTCAAGGCATTGTAGGGCACCTCATGAGGGACATTAGGAAAATTTTTGGGATTTTTATGGGGTATTTATAGGTGTTTTTGAATTTTTTATGATTACATGTAATTATCATGTTTCAATTCTTTTTATTATTAAATTGGCATTGGATTCCCACTACCACCTCCTTCTCCACTAACAACTGGTAGTGGTTTGACTTATGATGGTGGTCTTCTAGACCGTTGGTCCCACATAGTTGTGAAAAGAACGATTTTCCCTTTTAATTAAAAAAATGGAGAAAAATAGGGTTTATTCCAATGAACTTGGAATTGAGCGTACTTAGTGTCATTTCAATCATATATGTGCTGCACTATTCTTCATGGTGTTCACTGTCTTCAGGTTCCATTTTGCCTACACAAGTGAAAACAATACGTTTAGAATATAACAACATATGTATTGGTTTAGAAAAGACCACCATCAAGGTGAATAGATGGTGTGCATAGATGATCATAATGCATTGTTTAGTAGCACTAAAGAAGCCCAAAATCAGCATCATATGCAGTAGAAAACACATGGTAAAACCACATATTCAAGCAACATTTTGCATGCACTGGTGAATGAAAAATCAAAATCTAAGGCAAGGGTCTTCCTAAACACAATGGAGGCTATTTAGAATGATCATAATCTAACATTTAGCAATATTAAAGAAGCCCAAAATCAGCATCGTATTTAGTAGAAAACACATGGCAAAAATGCATATTCAAGCAACATTTTGCATGCCTTATTGAATGAAATATGAAAATCTAAGAGATGGGTCTTCTTAAACACAATGGAGGCTATCTAGAATAATCATAATCCAGCATTTAGCAGCATTAAAGAAGTCCAAAATTAGCATCGTATACAATAGAAAACACATGGCAAAAAAGCATATTCAAGCAACATTTTGCATTCCTTGTTGAATGAAATGTGAAAATCTAAGAGATAGGTCTTCTTAAACTCATTGGAGGCCATCTAGAATAGTCATAATCCAGCATTTAGCAGCATTAAAGAACCCAAATTTTGCATCATATACAGTAGAAAATGCATGGTAAAAACACATATTCAGGCAACATTTGCATGCCTTGTTGAAGGAAACATCAAAATCTAAGACATGGGTCCTCTTAAACTCAATGGAGGCTATCTTGAATGATCAAAATCCAGCATTTACCAACATTAAAAAAACCCAAAATTGGCATTGTTTACATTAGAAAATGCGAGGTAAAAATGCATATTAAAGCAACATTTTGCATGCCTTCTTGAATGAAACATCAACATCTAAGACATGGGTCTTCTTAAACTCAATCAAGACTATCTAGAATGATCATAATCCAGCATTTATTATCAATAAAGAAGCCCAAAATTAGCATTGTATACAATAGAAAATGAATGGTAAAAACACATATTCAAGCAACATTTTGCATGCCTTGTTGAATGAAACATCCAAATCTAAGACATGTGCCTTCTTTAACTCACTGAAGCTTATCTATAATGATCATAATCGAACATTTAGCAGCATTAAAGAAGCCCAAAATTGGCATCAGATACAGTAGAAACACATGGTAAAAATTCATATTCAAGCAATATTTTGCATGCCTTGTTGAATGAAACATCAAAATCTAAGACATGGGTCTTCTTAAACTCAGTGGTGTATATCTCAAATGATCATAATCCATCATTTACAAGAATTACAAAATTCCAAAATCAGCATCATAAATAGTAGAAAACTCATGGTAAAAATGCATATTCAAGTAAAGTTTTGCATTCCTTGTTGAGTGAAACATCAAAATCTAAGACATAGGTCTTCCTAAAATTAATGGTGGCTGCCTAGAATGATCATAATCAATCATTTACAAGGATTAAAGAAGTACAAAATCAATAAAAGATAGACATCCAACCTTATGAGAGAAAAATTATCCTCTTTGGTAATATCCCAAAAATTTTAAATGTTAATTTGAGTGAATCTTGGAAAACAGTAAACTGGGATGCAAAGAATATATTAAATTTTATATTTTAGAGTTTTATAATTGAAAGATTGGATAGACACCTTATCTAGCTTAAGAAGAGTAGTGGATAGCCAATCCAGGGCCAATGACATGGATTGGAAATTCAATAACCATTGGTCATTCAATTAGCTATCAACCAATAACTAATGAAACACCCTTAGCATAGAAATAAGCATTGTTACTTCACCATGTGGTAATTAGTGCTAGGGACTAACTTAGAGGGAGCTTTCATACTAGGAAAGCTAAGAGAAGTCCTAGAATTGTATATCTAAATGTCTTTTTATATTTCATAGTGGCATGTCTAATTGGAGCGCGTACGCCAACTAAATAAAGTATTCGTGTCATTGAACTAGAAGAGCACCATTTGAGGTAGGTGGAATTAAGATTTGATAAGATTTTCACTATATATGTATTTGTATATGAATTTCAAGCATTGAAATAAGTCTTTTCAATTTATACAAAAGATAAGATGAATGTGCATGCAAAAATTAAACCATGATTATATTGGTCATGCATAAGCTAGGCATTATTGTGAACCATGTTGGAAAATATAAGACTGATACCATGTGTAATGCCCGAGCAATTTACGCTATTTTAAACAAAATTTGGACATTTTATGGGAAATAAACTGTGTTAAATGTTTTACTTTATTTAAAATATTAAATGAAGGAATTTGTAAGGAAACTTGATACCATTAGATTCTACTCGAAAAATGGAATCCAACGCCTCAAAGAACGCTGAAAATGGAGTTCGTATGAAGAAATTACGGCTGTTTAAAGAATGGGGGTATTTTTGTAAATTAAACAAAAAACGAAAAAGAACGAAAACGCAGGGGGCCGTTTTGATAACGACACCCCCTGTCATCTTCCTCCTCTAGACCTCTCCAGAAACCCCATTTCTAGAGGTTTCTGCCATCGCCAATGGCGGCACCGCCATTGGCAGCACCGCCATAGCAAGGCTATAAATACCCCATCTTCCCCCTCTCCAAAACACAAGTTTTTGGCGATTTTGGGACTGGGATTTCTAGCCAAAATAGGAAACCCATCTCAACCTAGCTCCCCTACGTTTTCCGGCAA
Source organism: Warburgia ugandensis (assembly GCA_035236585.1). NCBI lineage: Eukaryota > Viridiplantae > Streptophyta > Magnoliopsida > Canellales > Canellaceae > Warburgia > Warburgia ugandensis. The sequence goes on along the minus strand of CP141127.1, from coordinate 49,910,703 downwards.
TGGCCCGGCTCGAGTCAGGCCAGCCATTCTCGTCTCCCCATTTCCCCTCTTCTCCTTTCCGGTCTGGCATTAGGGTTTTCCCCTTCTTCATGGGTTCCAACAACATAGATTTTCAGCAGAAGGAAACGCACCACCAGGAAAAAAAGGGTGTCCCCAGGTACCCAAGTAAGCCATTCTTCTTCCTTTTCATTTTTTTTCCTCCTTTTAGGCTAGATATATGTTGGATCTAGCGTTTCCAGCCGTCTTCCAGTCGGATTCCCTGGCCGGAAAACACTCCAAGCCGGTTCCAGGCGGCCCTGCACGAACAAGGCGTCCCAGGGACTCCATGCTCCACGTACGCCTGGGACAGCGTCCTTGGGATGGGTTCCAGGCGTACGAAAGTGCATACACTGTCCCAGGTGCGGCCTTCGGGTGCTCGTGTGACGTGGGGCACGGGTCCTGGCTCGACCAGGATGCACGAGGTGCCCTGGGAGCTGAGACATGCCATGTTACACCAAAGGTGCATCTGTGCGATGCCATTCAGGATGCGCATCATAGAGTGTCGCTTAAGAGTGCATGTGCATGTGCAAAACGCAGTCCCTGACAAGGCCTTTGGGCGCGCACGCATGTGAGGCAGTCGCGGTTCAACCAGGATGCACGGGTGTCCTGGGAACTGGGACACGCGGACCTAATGAGACTTTAAAGTTAGGATCAGAGGACAATTTACAGAGTTTAACTATTGAATAGTAGATCCATATCGTAGGATCTAGCCTGACAATGAATTAGGCAAGGACCATGGACCCTAAAAGGCATATCTAGCGATCTAATGTCTACATGGAATGAAATTAATAAGGACTCCTTGTATCCATTCATACCCAGGAGTTTATAAATGAGACCTAGGGATGGGTTGAAGTGATAAAGGACGCGACTCTAGGAGACTTTGAGGTAGGTGCTCTATCGCTATTAGATTTTTTAAAAGAGCCATGATTGTTTTGAGAATGCATGTTTTAAGTATAAGTATATGACTTGTTTAGCATGACTTATTTTATGACTTGTTTAGCATATAAATGAATTCAGCATGCATATGATAAATACATTATGCATAGACATGTTTTGCAAACAATTGCATATATTACATGATTTTTGAGCATTGAGTTCTTGAAAAATTGCATGTCCATGAGGGTTACCAAAAGACACTGGAGTGCCCAAAAGACGCTGGGTAGGCAGTTGTGAGGGCCAGACATTTGTGAGGGACCCAAAGAGGACAGGTTTTGAAAAAGAGGTTTTCACTTGTTTGATCTTATATGATTTGGGCTAATAAGCTCGTGGGCGCTATGTCGAGGGGTCTGGGTTGGCCTCCAACCTCTACCACTATTAGGTGGAATGGGTACCATGCCCAAAAAGGGCAACGTCCCTACGTCGACTGCATGTGGTACAGGGGGCTACCACTGGTGTCACGGCACTGGGTCGATGTGTCATATGCCCCATGGAGGCTATGACTGAGTGTCCTTAGGTACCCAGGGACCACACGGCGGCGAGGTCGTGGGCATAGTTGGGCCCTATGTTTTTGTGGATTTACTTGCATTGCATATGGCATGACATGAGGTTGGTCGACCATACCATACCAGATATCCTTGAGTTGGATTTAGTTGAGCATCTGATGCATATCATTATGTTTATGATATATGATACTTTCGACTTGAATTATGCTATTTCTTTAAGTCGTCAGTATTCCAATTCGATAGTGGTTTTTAATATTGATATTGAACATGATTGTTCGAACATGCACATGTTTTAAAGAACATATGATTTTAAACATAGCATGCATTGTAAAACTAGTAGTGATAGACTCCTACTGAGTATAGTATATACTCACCCTATCCTTAACATTTTTCAGAATAGTTCCACTCACAAATAGAAGACGCCTCAGGAGATATTAGTGCTACGAGCAAGTAAATCAAAAGGAGACAATCATACATGTAAGTAAACACTCTACCCTATGAACATGTATTTGTATTTATTTACAGTTGGGCTGTGTGCTATGACTGGATAGACCTGGGGAAAAACACTTTTGATTTCTGAAGTTTTGCAAAAACTACTTTTGTTGTTGTGAAAGCAAATAACACTCGGGGTTTTCAAAATGAGTTTAAAACTAAAGATTTTCCTCTGCATTGCATAGTTTTTATAAAATGGTTTTCAAATAGGAATGCATCCTGCCTTAGGAATTTAGATCTTGCATTTAAAAATGCATGGAAAAACCCGGGTCGTCACACCAGGAAATTGTGAAATGGCTCGTATGAGCAAAAGGGGTCGTTATGATGTGGGTGGGCAACGAAGTCGTTATGATGTGGGCGAGCCTTTGAGTTGGACAAGCTACCAGTTCCTAACTAGACAAGCTACTAGTCCTTGAGAGTTTAGTCCCATTATTTGGGGAGTTTCAAGCATTCTAAGGGGTCGTTATGATGTGGGCAGGCCTTCGGGCTGGACAAGCTGCCGATTCTTGGCTGGACAAGCTACTTGTCCCTAAGAGTTTAACCACACTATTTGAGGAGTTTGACACATTCTGAGGGGTTGTTATGATGTGGGCAGGCCTTCAGGCTAGATAAGCTACTGGTCACTCAGGAGCAAAGCCTTGAGGTGTGTCTTTGGGTTTAACCCATTGTGCCAACTCATTGCCCTATAAAGATAATATTGCTTATTATGTACTTAATACACACAACAATGTGTTGGTATTTGATATGTGAAATGGTGTGTAAGAGTGAAAACTAGTATCAGAAAATGTAAATGACTTATAAGTTTGACATCTAATTGCATACTTTGCATTTTAAAGAATGTGTTTTGTCCTAATGCATTGGTATTTCTTCCATTTTGGCATGGATTCATGATTTTGATGAATGTTGAATGATTCAAGTGAAATGATAATTGAATTGTGTTTGCATAATTCAGCATGGACAAATTGATTTATATAAAATTATCATGATTTTGTTTATATAAAATTGCATCTTATTCCACCTACACAAGCAATTCCTTGCTGAGGCATTACTTGGGTTTGCAATTCCTGAGATACAGAGAATAGTAGCAGGTCTAGCATGTTGACATTATTTTAGAACAGAGGACTCCCAAGGAATAGGGGTTGCTTGTTGATGAAGTGAGCCAATGGAAACTTTGGACAAAAAGGACAAGTAAGAATTGGTTTTTGAATTGAAGTTATGGTATCCGATAAGAAAGAGATTGCAATTTATGTAATAATGGGAATTTGGAAGACTTATGTAGTTGGGTTGTGCTGTGGAGGTTTTGGGTGTGTTTTGTTGATGTAAATTGTTTTTATTTTGTTAGATGTATGAAAAGGAGATAGAGTATCCATTTATGTCTTAAAATGTCAATGAATATTTATCAGGTGCTTTGTAATGACATGTGTTAAATGTCATATGTCTAAAAAACAAAGGAAACTCTGCTAAATTTTTGGTAGAAATGAGTGCTTATTTCACCGAGAATCCTTATTTTGAGAAAAGAAAAATGACACTCGTGGTTTTTCAAAGTGAAAAGAAAAGATCCTTTCGCTTTTGTTTACTCTTTAAAAATCATTTTTATTAGAGATCAATCTTGTTATGTCTATGTATTTTGTATTTAAAATGTGTTAGAAAAAACTAGGTCATCACAGTTGGTATCAGAACCCAGGTTCAATCCACTCACAGCCAGTCACTTTGAGTAAAGTCTTAAGCAATCTCAAAAGTAAGATGTGTGATTAATGAGTTCAAGAGTAACTCATAAAAGGATCTTGTAATGAAGGGAAGAATTCCATCTAAGAGGACGAGTTAGAGGACAATAAACCCCTCTGCTGAGCCATCTGAACAGGAGAGTCAGATGATGAACTTCGTGGCTAGCATGATGCAAAAAACCTCAGTCAACTGATGCAACAGTGACACTAGATGCAACCCATAAGGGTTGGCATATTCTAAAGAGATAATAGATTTTTAGTCTTGGTATGAGTAAGAAGAGTACTCTTACAAAATTAGTATAGTTCTTAAGAGTAAGGAACAATAGTATAAGAGTACAAATTTAGTATGTTTGAATGAAAACTTTATCATAGATAGATCTATTCACATGGGACAACTTTTAAAGGATCTAAGTTTTAATTTTAACGATGCGTATAAACCTAATGATTACGAAGACTATTGCACAATAATATTTTCATTATAATGAAAAGAGGGCAGAGAATAATCACAATGGGAGAGAACTCAAGAAAAATTCAGAGAATTATAACATTAGTTTGTGTATATTGTGGATACATTCAATGGATAAATTTTGGTATTAGGAAAATCAGTGGTAGTTGATCTACTTATGTAAATGAATTATTGATTGAGGGAATGAAAATGAATTATTCGTTATATATACACAGAAATACTGACATCTAGTTATGATTGAGAAGTAAATGCATATTTAATGATTCTTGACAGTTCTAGTTATGAATTGGAGATGCATAATGTAGAAGGGTATGACAACTATTTTATAAGGATGATTACTAAATGACAAGAAAGAAAAGCAGATGAGTGGAGAATTGGAGCATGAATACAAAATCTTAGCGAATAAGTTCAAGCTCTAACTTGGACACAATGTATAAACTTTTGAAAAGACTTAACAACTATGGCAATAACTGTAGTATGAGAACAATGATGAAGGATCAAGAATGATTACAATTAATGAGAACTCAAGAAAGTTAGATAAGTATTGTATTAACCTAAACATTGAAAAGGGGATTTATTTGATGAAAATAAGGTCATAGTGTTCTTGTGGATGAATTTTCTAAGCTATGAGATGAAAATTAATGAGTTCTTGTACATAAAAAATAAAAATAATTTTTTTTACTGATGACCAGGATTAGTGAGAAGAGAATGTTTATTGTGAGGATTTTAACATGGGAACTATTTTATAAGAATAATCATTCAATAGTGTTCTTGTGGATGAATTTTCTAAGCTATGAGATGAAAATTAATGAGTTCTTGTACATAAAAAATAAAAATAATTTTTTTTTACTGATGACCAGGATTAGTGAGAAGAGAATGTTTATTGTGAGGATTTTAACATGGGAACTATTTTATAAGAATAATCATTCAATAGTGAAGATTACGTAATGAATCAACTATGAAGAAAGACAAATGAAGTGAATGGGGCGAGAGGAAATTGATTATAATTGATTTACATTCAACACAAATAGTGATGAAATTGTGGTTTCTAATAATGATGGTTACCATGAAAGATCAGTTTCACTGGATGTGAGATTAACAAAGTTGCAATTGATTTTGACTAATATGACCATAAAATAATTAATTAGTAACATGAAATGAAATGGTTGAAGTGAAGATATTAAAATTGTAATTGTGAGGATTCTAATGATGGTGATACAGAGAGAGAGAGAGAGAGAGAGAGAGAGAGAGAGAGAGAGTTGGCTACTTTAAAGCAAAGAGATTAGACAGCTCCACCGTATTTGAATGGTTATAGGCTGAAGAGGTGTGTTACTTGCAAGGGCAAGTACCTAAACAGTTATGTCTTACAATTTGTAGATGCCACACTAGCGGCAATAGTATCAGCAACTTCCATTGCAATAGAAATCCTTTAGATGCTTGACTATGGTGAATCAGTACATTAGAGACTGTACCAGTGGATGGAGAGTTAGACAGATTAACATTGGGATCAGGCCCGAGATGGCCCACATTAGCAGTGATGAGTTTCTGCTACTACTTCGAGGCAAGCACGGGCTTCAAACTAGATAGTGGAGAGTATTTTCCTTATTGTTGGTAGGCATGTTATGATCCTCTTTGATCCAGGACCCAATCTTTCTTTCATTTTAAGTTTTGGCATTATGCTTAGTCATCCCTGGATGTGTTATCCTTTCGATTAGATATTATGACTTTAGAGGGAGAGTTATTTGAGGTTAATGAGTACTTTTAAGAGGTACCTATGAGCCTAGTAAGAGAGAGATGATGAACAATGATCTCATCCTAATAGATATGGTGGATTATGATGTCATCTTTCGGATGGATTGGTTGATCCTACCTTGAAGGTAGTGCAGTACTTTTTCAGAGGGTGCCAAGTTTGATTCTTGTTTGTTCGATAAAGGAGGACTATTAGTGGCCCTAAATTGGGCACAAAGATGATGTGCAAGATTTTGCAGTATTGCATGAGGAATTTTCATGATATTGCCATAAGAGAATGATTTTTCAAGTGGATTTGGCATTAGGTATAATACTATTTACATAGAATGCCATATAGGATGGCCAAACTGAGCTGGTGCTAGAGAGAATATAGAGAATTTATATTCTCAATAGTATATTGATGATCTATTTGATCAACTCTAGATAGTGCATGGTGTTTGTGGAGATTGATTGAGGACTGGTTGTAACCAGCCTAGGATTTTGAATATGACATCTTTAAGATGATTTCTAGAACTTGTTATGATTGTTACGAGTTCTAAATGGTGCCAATTGGTGGAACTAATACACTAATAGATGCATTGATATGAGGGGTTGAATCTTGAAATGTGATTTAGATGAGCCATGATTATGTTGATAGATAGCATTCTCGTATACTTCATGAACAGAGAGGAACACCATGAATCATTGTACATAAATTCAGAATGTTTATGAACTCATCGTTTGTTGCAAACATCTATAGCATGAGTTATGGTTAGAAGAAGTGAATTTCCTTTACCACAATACCTTGAATGATAGAGAGATAGTTATTGAGACTATGATGGGAAAACATTAGCCAAACTACGACTGAGGTTCATAGTTCCTTAGTCTTATGAACTGCTAGCACTGAGTAATTGAGTTTCACTAGGATATCTGTGATGTATAATATTATGTGAGATTATTCTCTTACGAGTAATCAGAATTCAATTTACGATCTATAATTGTGAGTACCCGATGAGGGCGGCCTAAGAGGGTGGTGCGTGCATGAGACATTAGCAGGCTTCTAGGTGCTTATAGTATAATCGTGTTGCTGATTGGTTTTCATTGGCATAGAGTGCCTGTTGGGGAGTTGATATGCTCTAGTTATGACTAGCATATGATTTCTTGTTGGTGAGCTGTATGCTTTGGTTTTGATTTGGAAAATGATTGACTATGGGTCTTTTATGGAGAAAAATCTATTTTATTCTCTTGAACTTGGAAATGAGCATACTTACTAGCATTGGAATTGTATTTGCAAGTACATTCTAAATATTGATGTCTTAGATCTCGGTCATGGGTAAAATTACCATTTTTTCCTTTTTTCATAAAAATGAAGAAAAATAGGGATTTTTCATTTTAACTCAGAATTGAACATACTTAGTGTCATTTCGATAGGTTTTTTCAAGTACATTCATAATTTCTAAGTTTTAAATTGTGTTTTAATCTCTATAAAAAGATAATTTCCAATAACCTAATATTCCAGCCCAGAAATTCTAAAAATTCAAACTAAATTGATTTTCTCAATCAATTTACAAAATTTGGGGTTATTATAATCTCTCCCCCTTATAATAATTTTGTCCTCGAAATTTGCATTTCAACTTATGAGTTTTCATTAACTCATTGGTAAGTTTGCTCATGTGGCCTTGCCACTTAAAGAAACCTCTATTTCCTTTCATTCATAGTTCACATCACCTTCTCTTTCAAAACAGAATCACATTTTTGGGTCATAAACACACATCTCGCTAATAATGTTAATGCATTAATCACTTAAGCTGATTCTTGCTAGAGTTTCCAAAAGGATTAATAACTCTTAACTGAGTTATCCTTTTGTTTCAAAATCTTCTATATCACTTGACTAGTATACTAAATTTCTACTCCTCATTTTCACCAATCTTTCAATACTTCATATTTTTCCATTCTAACTTCTATTGCTCATCCTCATTCCCCTTCAACTTATACAAGTTTTGACATATCTTTTCTAACATGTATAGTCCTTAGACTATTTACCAAAATGACATATTGATTGGATTCTATAATTTCAACTATTATTCTTTATAACAATCTTCCAATATTTGGAAGTAATTTATCTCTGCTTGGTTCATGTACTCAAGGATAAGATTATACTAAAAGAATGACCTTATAGTATGCTATACAATCAATAAGAGATAAATTTCTCTAACTATCATAGTCATTTTGTATTTCACTATTATCTTCAATCTTTGCTCGGTCAACTTCCATATCATTCTTAGAATTTATATGACCCTATCTTTGCTTTCTTAACTCAACATGTACACTTAACAAATAATTGATAAGTTTTGTAAGTGTCTTAACCTATTCCCCAAATGGTCATGATTTTCTCATAATAATTTCATATGTCATCACTACTTATCCAATAACTCTCATTCTCATCAAACTTATAAGTTTGATGGTAGAACTCCTAGGCTTGAAACCAAATTAGTTCTCTGATACACTTGTCTCATGCCATAGCCTCTTCTCAATCACTCTTTCAAAAATTTTTATAGTGTGGCTCATAAGTTTGATCCCTTGATAATTATTACAGCTCTGTATGTCTCCTTTATTCTTCTAAATTGCTACCAAACTATGCCAGCATCTCCCATATGGCCTTTCCTGATTTCATCTTTTTCAAGTCCTCTTTTACTTCAAGTATTCTAATCCTACATTCATATCCATAATATCCAATGTTATTTAGGTTTACAGTATTTTCAATCCCTATATTCTCGAGCCATTGTCATTAAATAATTTTTGAAAGTAAGTTTCCCACCTTTGTTTGATCTCGTCATCTTTGACTAGTACCCTTTGATCATCACTTCTAATGCACCTAACATGATCTAAGTCCTTACCCTTCTATTCTCTTATTTTTGCAAGTTTAAACACATCTTTCTTAGCTTCTCTTATTCCTAGTTTATTATAGAGGTCATCATATGCGTTAAGTTTAGTCTCACTTACTGTTCTCTTATCAACCTTTTTAGCATTCTTATACTATTCATATTTTTCATTATTGCTAGCCTTCTGCCATGCTCTAAAACCACCCATTTTTCTTCAAAAAAATTTGCACTGTTTCACTCCACCACGATGTTTCTTTTACTAATTGCCTTTTACCTTTAGATACTCCTAAGACATCTTTTGCCTCTTTCTTAATGACATAACCATATTAACTCAAATGGTGTTTACTTCTATTTCATAGTTCTAATTTTCTTCTACCATCAACTTATTTGTGAATGAGATTATTTTCTTTCCATTTTAAGTTCCACTACTTAGTTTTTTTTATACCTATTAAGTTCATTTCCTTTCTTCTATCTTTTAATATAGATATCCATAACCATTAACCTATGTTGTGAGCTTAAACTCTCACTGGGTATCACCTTACAATCTTTACACATTGATCTTTCAGTATTCCTAAGTAGAAAAAAGCTACTTGGCTTTTACGAAGTCCACTTTTAAAGGTTATTAAGTGTTCATCCCTCTTCTTAAAGCATGTAATTGCAATGGCCAGGTTATATGACAAAGCAAAAGTCAAGTATAGTTTACCCCATCTCATTTCATTCTCCTATACCATACCCTCCATGTATCATATCATATCCTTCCTTTTCTTTTCCTACATAGTCATTTAAGTCTGCTCCTATAAATATCCCCTCAGTGTTGGGAATTTCTTGCATAACTCCCTCCATATCTTTCCATAATTGTCTCTTAATTATATCTTCTAACACTACTTGTGGTGCATATGCCCTTATAACGTTTATGATTTGCTCTCCTATAACAAGTTTTATTATTATCATGCTATCACTAATTATTTTAACATCCACAACTTTATCGTTTAATTCTTTATCTACTATTATTCCTATGCCATTTTTGTTATTGTCCTTTCTTATGCACTAGAGTTTATACCCATTGATTTCTCCAGTTGGTTTCTTGGAGACAAGCAATGTTGACTCTCCTATGTATCATCGTATCAACCAACTCTAAACTCTTACCTATCAATATCCCTATATTCCATGTGGAGCTATGAATTTTATGCTCTTGATATATTTTATTTACCTGCACACTTCTCACCCTCTATGGTATGAACCCATGCCCACTTTTCATTGCACCTAGGTTCTAATACAGCTCGTCACTTTTGAGAGAAGGCTCTAGTAGCCCTTGCCCATTTTCCACTACACTTGGGTTTGATGTAGCACATCATTTCTAGCAGAATGCCCTACCAACCCTTGCCCAATTTTCACTGCACCCGAAATCTGATGGGGAACGCCCTAACATGAGGGAATGTCAATTTTCGATTCATGTCATGTTAGGGTTGCCATACTTTTAAGAAGATGGAGATGATTTTCATTTCTTACTTACAAACTAATATACAAATGCATATTCATTTGCAAGTAGGAAAGAAGTAATAAAAAATCATCTTCAACTTCTTCCTTATAGGCTGGCACTTGACGCAAGAACCTCCTTTTTCATCCAGGCCCATTGGCAGAGTTAACCTAAGGGAAAAGATATTGATGCATAAATCAATGTATAAGGAAAGGCGGATTAAGAAGGAGATCTACCATTGGATGATTAAATGGCAAGCAATTTCATGAATTACAAGAGTGAGAACTATTGGCAAATAAGGGCAAGTGGGAATTGACCATCATGTAGTAAGATATGATTGCCATTAGATATCAAATAGGAAGTTAGTATTAATTTGGGACCAATTGTAAACACACAAAGAGGTAAGGTGCAATTGCAATTCCTTAGAAATAAAGGAGTTTTATTGGACATTTGAAGCCACTAGGCAAGTTTCACAATAAGAAACTAGCAACCATGTGTTTTCATAGGGCAGTGGCAACAGGCTTCACCTTGTGGACTACCGGCCACAAAAACAAAGCAGAGTGTATAAAAGAGGAGGGAAATGGGCTGAGTTAAGAAATTTTTGGCCCATGCATGCTATCAATATGGGAGAGGAGAAGAGCAGCTAAATTTAGGATGCTAATCCGAGGAGAAAAAATAGAGAAGATCTAGAGAGAAGTCTAAGCAATGAATTAAAGATGATAGGGGAGAGGAGACTAGTGAATGATCAGCCTCCCAAGGGAGCTGGAGGAAGAAGAGAGGTGTTCAGTTGAAGGTGGAAATGCAGCCTTTGGGAACAAATTTTATTCTTTCAAAATAGCGGTTGAAAGCTCAATTCTAGGTAGGGGTTTTAAGAACAACTTTAATGTAAATCCATGCTATAGTTTGTTGTTAACTATTAAATTTTAGTCCAAATACCCCTAATTTAGCATTCAATTAGATCATTTAACTATTCAAATTTGCAAAATTTAGCTTGATTTTGAATTTAGCTTTAATTGAACATCAAAACATTAATTTGTCAAAATCAATGTTCAGATGATTATTCAGAACTAATCCGTGGATTAAGGTATGATCGAGGTGAATCTAATTGCATTTTGTATGGTGCAGATCAACTAAATTGGCCATTAAATGGCTTGGATCAAATCAGTGGACTAGATCATCATCAAGGATCAAAAGGCACATGCGTAATTGATTAAGGAAGTGAATATTGAAGAAGAATGGAAACATGCAAAGTTTGGTGAGTTTCCGAAGGGGGAGAACCAAATTAGTAAGGTAGGGAGCTTTAAAGCAGAACACAACCTGTAAGGGGCAATCTCTCCTAGGCTGGGTTAGAAGGAGAAAACCCGTCCCCACCCCTTTCCTTTTATTTTCTCTCTCTGGTCATTCTCTATTCCAGTCAACAGCTTCACCCCCTTATCCTATAACTACTCATCCAATAACTCTCATTCTCATCAAACATATAACTCATTTATGGATAATCTCACTAATCCTTCATTCTTCTTTTTCTAAGAAAACTTGTTACTATCTAATGTAAACTTATATAATCACTTCTTTGTCTACTAATCCTTAAAATTTGTTCTTTATTCAAATTAGTTGATGTCATTTTCCTCAACTACTATAGATATTTCCTCATTCAATATTATGTTAAATTGAAAATCTCCAAAATATCTTAAAATTTCTAACCACATATTTCTCCAAAATCTGGATTCATACCTCATTCATAATCATCTCATTTGTCCAAAATTTACACTTAAGTTTAGTTGCCTATATTTGTTTATAGGTCTTCATTTCTCATGTTCATTTTTCCATTCCTTCAAAATGTATTTTTCCTCATTATATTCCATAATTCTTTCAATATCACTAAATCTATCATATAAATAGAATCATTATCTCTAAATTCATCATATTAATATCCCTATTCATTTATAGGTCTTCATCTTTCATTCTATCATCAATGAAAATTATATTCCATAATTATTTTCATATTTCAATTCTATCATATAGTTGAATCAATATTCCTCTAAAATTTATCTCCTTATTTATCTTTATTAAAACTCTTTTTATTCACCAATTTTGAATATATTTACCTATCTCCTTCAATTCTTCTCAAGTAAGATCATCTCTATTTTGATGATTAAATCCTTTAGCTAATTGTCATAATAGTATATCTATGTAACAATTGTAACTCTTGCATTTATATTTATTATTTATTATTATTATTTTTGAATTTTGTAATAATTCTAAGGTTTTATCTTTAATATCCATTTCTTATAAATTTCTATTTCACCTTTCCTATAAAGGTGGGATTTTATCCTTCTTCATCCTTTCCATCATATTTTTCCAATTTATCATCTCTTTATCTTAATCTCCATTATTTCTCCTAATAATAGTTATATTAATGTATTTGCAAGTATCTTTACTTAAGATTTTAGGTTATACCTAAATATCATACATTACATCTTCCTCTATTATAATGTTTTCCTTTCTTATATCTATAACTTACTATTCCCTATATTGATATCATTAACCTACTAAGTAGTACTCCTAGTTATTTTACTAAGCAATATCTACTTATACTCCACTAGTACTTCATGAGTTAATCACATTAACTCCTCACCTAATCAGTTAATCGCATAACTATTCCTATACTCATTCTCAACTAATGAGTTAATCACACAACTCATTCTCATCAAATACTATCTTATTTCTTATTCGCTCACAATTTCGCATCCTCTAATTGGATTGTCATCTTCATATTGTACATAAGGGTACTGTACTGTGACTGGATGAAAGGCTCTGATACCAACTGTGATGACTCAGGTTTCTGTAACACATTTTGTAATACATTTTTCAAAGGCAGGGTGCCCTTAGTAGTAAAAAAATTTCGTAAAATAAAGTAGCAAAAATTTTGTACAAGATAAAATTCTATTGAAGGAATATACTTTTATTAAATTCCAGAATCCATCCAGTGGTTCACAGTAAAGCCCGGGCATCAGTAAAATACTTGTATAAATTAAATAATCCAAATTTCAAACCTCACCATACAATAAAAACTCTCAATACAATACAATGCTCTCAAATAAAAATACATATCTTCAAGGGATATACCCTGATTGTTTATTCTTCCAACTCTTCTTAAGTCTTGAGCTTCTAATTCTCCTTTGTATTTGAGATATTGTAAACATTCAAACATTTACAATATCTCTGCAAGCTATGCTTGGTAGGGGATTCAAGAAGCATAATAATTTGAGAGTATAATCCTAATACTTCATGATCCCATTATTCATACTCATGGATCAATCTCTTTACTTTGTCATATATCTACATCCTTACACACACATACCGTATATGTCGTATAGATATATATTTTTTGGGTCAAAACCGTGAACAAAGTTAATATCTCAAACATTAATAGTCACACATAGACACACTGAGATGATCAATCATCCAGACTTTGCTCAAAATACTCTCTCATTTGGGCAGCACCATCACACTCGGCCATACTGAGTTGATAAAACATCCAAACTTTGTAGGGAAAATACTCCCTTATTTGGGCAATATTGGCATCTCATTATGCCATGCATCATAATGCAAAATACTCCAAAGACTACTATGTTGCAGTTTGCTCCGTACTAGCGTGCTCAGATAACTGCTTTCATACTCCACGGATACCAATTGTGGAAAATCATCTATGTCAGGTCTATATGGGGAGACAGACCATCATAGTGGTGGCCATCCCGTAATTCCCCCACCTGACATTTTGCCTCTCTTTGGGCACAATATCATCATATATATCACATTTCAGTGAACGTGTGGCCAAACCCTCGTAATCCTCCTAGCATAGCTTCCCCAGGCATATGCCTATTTAAAACAAAAAGCACAAGCCTCCTTACTTGTACATAAAGTATTCTTTTACTTATCATACATCTCATATGTTTATATCATCATCCTTGTATTTCGGTAGTCTTATACTGAGGATGGGATTTCACTTCAAACTCAGGGATCATCATTTACAATGAATGATACCCATGTTCATATAAGTTTAGGGATCACCATTCTATATGAATGATTCCCATGTATTGATTTTATATTTATCAGACAATTTGTCTGTTTATCTAGGGTTGGAATACCTTCTAGTTCCCTATTCACTTAGGGTTTTCCTCAATTCTAACTTAACCATTTCATATGTGCTTTGGTTGGGTTATAAGGGTTTTCAATGGATTTAATACAAGTATTTACATTATACTTGTCAACATTTTCATACATAAGCTCATGTATTCAACACGTAGTTCTCATGTAGATGCATTCATAAAATCCTCCTACCTTCAATTAGTGATCCATCTCTTCTGATTTTCCATGATCCTAATATATGTAATATGTAAATCCGTACATACCATCAATATTTATACAATCTAAATAATCCTATATTTTTTATCCTATCTATATTCTTTGTCTAATCTTGTCCTTTGATATAAAGGATTACATCTTGTGTCCTATCATGATCTATCTTCCTCAGATAGTGTTTATCCTATTGATCAATAGATTTGACATTTACAAAGTCATTCACTCATCTTAATTGTCCATGAATCTCTATATTCCATTAATTTACATTTTTGGTGATTTATGCTCATTATATCTTAACAACTACTTAACAATTGAATCTACTAATAAAAGTGGACGATAATTAAATCATAAACATGAAAGCATAAATCCAATATAAGTTTAACAACCATTCATACAAACATGCTTCCTATGAATGTAACTTAACCTAATGGAATAAAACTATACTTAAACTAGCATGATCGTAAGTTATGAAATGCATGAAATTATACTACTAATCTAATGGAATTATGCTAAAATCTCAAATTTAAACTAACATGGGCCTAAGATAATTAAATCTACCAACCTAATAACAAACTAATAACATTTAGAGCATGGCATGCTAAAATTTAAGAATTGCACTATCATGCTACCTAATTTATAACATAAAGCGCATTTACAATTCTAATATCAAATAAAAGACAATTAAACTAATTAGATTAAGAATATTAGAAATTTTTACTTATGATCTAACCATTAGATCTTAGATCTTTTCCTTTAGATCAAGGGTTTTAATTACATTTAGGGCTTTTACTCCATTAAGATCCAAAGATCATATCCACTTGTTTTTGTCACATTTAATCTATGATTTAAATAGATTTCATCATAATCCCATTCATACAACCCATCCAAAGGGTCTGATCATGCTTGATCTCATTGATCAAGTGAGTCCCTTTGTATTATAAAGATTTTTCTACCATAAAGGGTAGATCTCTCAATTTATCTAAGATCAGTCAAAATAAATTATATATATATATATATTACTTTCTTTCAACATTATTTCATCATTAAATTAGATCCCCAAGATTTGATCATTTCAAATCTTGAAGATCATGAAAATTGGAAACTCATTTCCTAAAAACAGAAAGTTTCTTAAAGCTCTTTATCAATTTTATGCTTTCAGAAGAAAATAGACATTACAAGCTTTCCATTGCTTCTTTTTTATCTTAATTTGGAGTTCAAATGACTCCAGAATTGACAAATGAAGTTCTTAGTCATTCTGAGGGTCCATATTTGATTTGGGCCCTGGACCCAGCGGAACGAACGGTCTTGATTGTTTGGCAAAATGGTCGTTGCACTTCCGTCACTAGGACACATGCAATAATGCGCTTCCCAGGACCTACGTTATCATGAAGACGTTCTATTGGAACGTCTTCAAATGCAGAGCATACATGTGGAGATGATCCCATAGGGCATGTTTCCATGCGGTGTCTCGAGAGCTAAATCTTATAAAGAAGATCAGATAGTCCGATTTGGACCACCAATCAAATCCACTTCAATCAAGGGCTTAAAACTTGATGAAATTTCCTAAAAATTCTACCCTAGGGGTTTTGGACCCTTATGGATTGATTGGACGGCTCAGATTTTCCATCTGAGTCCTCCATCATACAGAAATGAAGGGTTCTTATCCTTACTTGATTTTTATAATTTTTAACCTAAACTTAATTTTAGAAAAATAAAAATTATATAAACTAACATGATATAAGTATGGGAAGAGTTACCAACAACCTAATTGGAGAAAAACATAGGCTTTACATCCCAATTTTAAAGAAATATCCTGTTGATGATAAGATTGCCCGATAACCACTTCTTTTGTGATTTTTCGTTGATTGCTGGATCTTGAAATTTCTTTTGGGGTTTTGTAGATAAATAGTCTCGAAAAATATGAATGGTCAGATTTGTGAGATTTGATTTGGAACAAAGTGTTTAATTGAATTTAGGTCTCTTTTTCCAATCTAGAGAGAGGAGAGAGAAAGTGAAAGAAGAGATATTTTTTGGAGTTTTGGAAGTTTGGGAATGAATCTAGATCTGGATTTTCAGGGGAAGCAAGATAATTTTGTGGGAATTTTAATGAACATTTTTGGAGGATTTTTTCATGTGCATTTATGGATTTTTTGAAATTTTCATAATTACTTGTAATAATTATGTTTCAATTCTCTTGAATATTAAATTAACATTGGATCCTCCACTACCACCTCATTCTCCACTACCAGTTGGTAGTAGTTTGACCAATCATTAGATATTTTCTAGCCATTGGATTCATTTGTGGGATCCACGGAGGTGTGGAAGGACCAATTTGCCCTTTTACAAAGAAAAATCCTTCTTATTCTCCCGAACTCAGAATTGAGCGTATTTAGTGGCGTTGGAATTGTATTTCCAAGTCATCATCATCATCATCAAGACCTTATCCCAATTAGGAGTCGGCCACATGAATCTTATTCCTCTATTCCACTCTATTAAATACCATGGCTTCATCTAGTCCCAAAGTTTTTAAACTTTTCCTCACCACTTATATCCACGTTCTTTTGGGCCTTCCCCTTGCCCTTTTAGAACCTTCTACTTGTATTGCCTCACTCCTTCTAACCGGTGCCGTTGTTGGTCTCCTTTGAACATGTCCAAACCATCTAAGTCTAATCTCCTTCATCTTGTTACCTATTGGCGCTACCCCTAAATTTCCTCTAATATTTTTTATTTCTAATTCTATCCTTTCTTATCTTGCTACTCATCCATCTCAACATCCTCATTTCAGTGATGCTCATCCTATGAGTATGATGTTCTTTAACTACCCAACACTCTAATCCATAGAGCATGGCCAGTCTTATGGCCATCCTATAGAATTTTTCTTTTAGTTTGAGTGGCACCCATTGATCACACAAAACTCTAGATGCACATCTCCATCTGTTCCAACTCGCTTGGATTCTCTAGGTAACCTCCCTCTCAACCTCTCCACTCTCATGAATCATTGATCCTAAGTACTGAAAGTGGTCTTTTATGGGGACTTCTTGGTTATCAATCTTGACTAGTGTTCCACTCCTACTCTCCTTGCTAAAATTACATTCCATATATTCTGTTTTAGTTCAGCTAATTTTAAATCCTTCAAATTCTAATGCTTCTCATCATAACTCTAGCTTTATGTTTACACCCTCCCTTGTCTCATCAAGTAAGACTATATCATCTGCAAATAGCATGCACCAGGGAATCTCCTCATGTCGATGTTTTGTTAACTCATCCAAAACCAATGTGAAAAGGTATAGACTCAATGCCGATCCTTGGTGTAATCCTACAGTGACAGAAAAATCACTAGTCACGCCACTAGTGGTCTTAACATTTGTTATCGCTCCCTCATACATATCTTTAATTATGTCTATATACCCTTGAGAAACCCCTTTATCACCCAGCACCCTCCATATTAACTCTCTAGGAACTCTATCATAAGATTTCTTTATGTCGATAAAGACCATGTGAAGGTCTTTTCTCTCCCTATATTTCTCTACTAATTGTCTTAGTAAGAAAATAGCTTCCATGGTAGACCTCCCAGGCATGACACCAAACTGATTCTTTGATACACTTGTTTCATGTCGTAGCCTCTTCTCAATCACTCTTTCAAAAAGTTTCATAGTGTGGCTCATAAGTTTGATCCCTCAATAATTAGTGCAGCTTTGTATGTCTCCTTTATTCTTATAAATTGGTACAATCAAGCTTTTCCTCCACTCATCAGGCATTTTCTTTGACTTTATAATCTTGTTAAACAACTTGGTCACCAAACTACTCCAATATCTCCCATATGCTTCCAAACCTCTATTGGTATACCATCAGGCCCCATGGCCTTTCCTGATTTCATCTTTTTCAAGGCCTCTTTTACTTTAGGTACTCTAATCCTATGTTCATATCTATAATATCCATTATTATTTAGATTTATAGTATTTTCAATCCCTATATTCTTAGAGCCATTATCATTTAACAATTTTTGAACGTATATTTCCCACCTTTCTTTGATCTCATCATCTTTGACTAATACCCTTTGATCATCGCTTCTAATGGGCCTAACATGATCTAAGTGCTTACCCTTCTGTTCTCTCACTTTTACAAGTTTAAACACATCTTTCTTACATTCTCTTGTTCCTAGTCTATTATAGAGCTCATCATATGCTTTAAGTTTAGCCTCACATACTATTCTCTTAGCAACCTATTTAGCACTCTTATGTTGTTAATAATTTTCATTATTTCTAGTCTTCTGACATGCTTTAAAACACATCCGTTTTTCTTTAATAACTTTTTACAGTGTTTCACTCCACCACCATGTTTCCTTTACTAATTGCCTTTTACCTTTAGAAACTCCTAAGATATCTTTTGCTACTTTCTTAATGAACTCATCAATTTTAATCCACATGTTATTTACTTCTGTTTCATAGTTCCAAATTCCTTCTACCATCAACTTATTTGTGAATGAGGTTATTTTTTCTCCTTTTAAGTTCCACCACTTAATTTTTGGATACCTATTAAGTTCATTTCCTTTCTTCCATCTTTTGATATGGATATCCATAACCAATAATCTATGTTGTGAGCTTAAACTCTCACTGGGTATCACCTTACAATCCTTGCATATAGATCTTTCATTATTCTTAAGTAGAAAAAAGTCTATTTGGTTTTTATGAAGTCAACTTTTAAAGGTTATTAAATGTTCATCCCTCTTCTTAAAGAGTGTATTTATAATGGACAGGTTATATGACAAAGCAAAATCAAGGATATTCTCCCCCGTCTCATTTCGTTCACCTATACCATACCCTCTGTGTATTCTATCATATCCTTCCTTATCTTTTCCTACATGGCCATTTAAGTCTGCTCCTATAAATATCCCCTCAGTGTTGGGAATTTCTTACATGACTCCCTCCATATATTCCCAAAACTGTCTCTTGATTATATCTTATAACCCTACTTGTGGTGCATATGCACTTATAACATTTATAATCTACTCTCCCAGAATAAGTTTTATTATTATAATTCTATCACTGATTCTTTTAACGTCCACAACTTTATCCTTTAATTCCTCATCCACTATTATTCCTACACCATTTCTGTTATTTTCCTTTCCTATGCAGCATAATTTATACCCATCTATTTCTCTAGCTTTAGCCCCTTTCCACTTGGTTTCTTAGATACAAGGGATGTTGACTCTCCTACATTTCATTGCATCTACTAACTCCAGACTCTTACTTGTCAATGTCCCTATATTCCATGTGGTGATACGAATCTTATGTTCTAGAGATATACTATTTACTATCGCCTTTCTAGACCTCCATTGCATGAACCCATCTCCACTTTTCACTACACCTGGGTCCTGATGCAACGCGTTGCTTCTGAGGGCACGCACTAGTACTTCATGAGTTAATCACATAACTATTCCTATACTTATTCTCAACTAATGAGTTAATCACATAACTCATTCTCATCAAATACTATCTTATTTCTTATTTGTTCACTATTTCGCATCCTCTAATTGGATTGTCATCTTCATATTGGACATAAGGGTACTGTACTGTGACTAGATGAATGGCTCTGATACCAACTATGATGGCTCGGGTTTTTGTAACACATTTTGTAATACATTTTTCATAGGCAGGGTGCCTTTAGTAGTAAAAAAATTTCACAAAACAAAGCAGAGGAAATTTTTTTCTTTAGAACTTGTTTGTAAAACCCAAGTCATCACTTCATACATATCATAAGTAGAATTTAGTATAAGATAAAATTCCATTGAAGGAATATACTTTTATTAAATTCCAGAATCCATCCAGTAGTCCACAGTAAAGCCCGGGCATCAGTACAATACTTGTCCAAATTACATAATCCAAATTTCAAAGCTCACCAAACAATAAAAACTCTCAATACAATACAATGCTCTCAAATAAAAATACATATCTTCAAGGGATATACCTTGATTGATTATTCTTCCAAGTCTTCTTAAGTCTTGAGCTCCTAATTCTCCTTCTCTATATCTGAGATATTGTAAACATTCAAACATTTACAATATCTCGGCAAGTTGTGTTTGGTAGGGGAATCAAGAAGCATAATAATTTGACAATGTAATCCTAATACTTCATAATCCCAGTACTCATAGTCATGGATCAATCTCTTTACTTTGTCATATATGTACATCCTTACACATACTGTATATGTAGTATATATATATATACGGTTAAAACCGTGAAAAATAGTTAATATCTCAAACATCAATAGTCACACTTAGACACACTGAGTTGATCAATCATCTAGACTCTGTTGGAAAATACTCCCTCATTTGGGTAGTATCATCACACTCAGCCATACTGAGTTGATAAAACATCCAGACTCTGATGGAAAAATACTCCCTTATTTGGGTAATATCGCATCTTATTATGCCATGCATCATAATGCAAAATACTCAAAGAACTAATATGCTATAATCTGATCTGTACCAGCATGCTAGGATAACTGCTTTCACATTTCATGGATACCAAATGTGGAAAATCATCTATGTCATGTCTATATGGAGAGACAAACTGTCACAGTGGTGGCCTTCCCATAATTTCCCTACCCAACATTTTGCCTCTCTTTGGGCACGGTATCATCATATATATCACATTTTGGTGAGCAGGTGGCCAAACCCTTGTAACCCTCCTAACATAGCATCCCCAGGCACATGCCTATTTAAAACAAAAACCATAAGCCACCTTGCTTGTATATAAAGTATTCTTTTACTTATCATACATCTTGTATGTTTATATCATCATCCTCGTATTTTGGTAGTCTCATACTGAGGATGGGATTTCACTTCAAACTCCGGGATCATCATTTACAATGAATGATACCCATGTTCATATAAGTTTAGGGATCACCATTCTATATGAATGATTCCCATGTATTGATTTTATATTTATCAGACAATTTGTCTGTTTATCTAGGGCTGGAATACCTTCTAGGTCCCTATTCACTTAGGGTTTTCCTCAATTCTAACTTAACCATTTCATATGTGTTTTGTTTGGATCATAAAGATTTTCAATGGATTTAATACAAGTATTTACATTATACTTGTCAACATTTTCAGACATAAGATCATGTATTCAACGTGTATTTCTCATATAGATGCATTCATAAAATCCTCTTGCCTTCAAGTAGTGATCCATCTCTTCAGATCTTCCATGATCTTGACATATGTAATATGTAAATCCATACATGCTATCAATATTTATACTATCTGAATAATCCTATATTTTTTATCCTATCTATATTCTTTTTCTAATCTTGTCCTTTGACATAAAGGATTACGTCTTGAGTCCTACCATGATCTATCTTCCTCAGATAGTGTTTATCCTACTGATCAATAGATCTGATAGTTACAATGATCTTCTAATCTTTTGTGTATTCCTTTCTTTAATCTTGATCTTTCAAAAATCCTTTGATCAACAATTTATACTTGTTGATAAAGATCAAGAGCTTAGATCTTCTATCATCTAGTTCTTCTTTGATCTAAGTTCAGTTGTTTGATATCCCAAAGGAGGATGATCTTGGTTCTCTTCCTTGAATCATATTTGATCAAGGGTTTGGATTCTCAATCTAGATTTGTCTACAACATACATACATGGATACATAATAAATTACAAAATTAGGATTCTTATCGTTCTTGATCATTCAAGATCATATGGATCTTGTTTGATCATCCTTATCTTACTTATAATTTTTATTAGGATTAGTTAATTTACTAACATTTTATGCTCTTATTATTATTATTCAACCAGTTAATGGTTTACTGCTTGAAGAGAGTTTATACCATCCTAAGTCTAGACTGCTCCTCTTATTTCCAATTGACTAAGGCTTACTAGCTGAATGGTTGAACACAAAGTGGTTACTTCAATCCTCATGTAAGGAGGCATTTAGACCTCACAAACGTCAACAGAAGGTAGGGGAAGAGTGAGGCTCTATTAGAAAACTCTCTTAACCACTATGTTCAACATTCACTAAAGTGAACTTAGCTCAACCTTTCATAAGGTTCCTATGAGCATTTTAACCCTAAGTAATCTTTCTAATTGATTTTAATTAAATCCATGAACATTTAAAATGTCATTCATGGGGTTTATTATTCTCTTGGTTTGGGCCAAGGATTTGATAATCCTCATATTGTCATACTAACTATCGCCCTTATTAATATTAAGTCAAAGTCATTCACTCATCTTAATTGTCCATGAATCTCTATATTCCATTAATTTATATTTTTTGTAATTTATGCTCATTATATCTTAACAACTACTTAACAATTGAATCTACTAATAAAAGTGGACAATAATTAAATCATAAACATGAAAGCATAAATCCAATATAAGTTTAACAACCATTCATACAAACATGCTTCCTATGAATGTAACTTAACCTAATGGAATAAAACTATACTTAAACTAGCATGATCGTAAGTTATGAAATGCATGAAATTATACTACTAATCTAATGGAATTATGCTAAAATCTCAAATTTAAACTAATATGGCCCTAAGATAATTAAATCTACCAACCTAATAACAAACTAATAACATTTAGAGCACAGCATGCTAAAATTTAAAAATTACACTATCATGCTTCATAATTTATAACATAAATCACATTTACAATTCTATTATCAAATAAAAGACAATTAAACTAATTAGATTAAGATTATTAGAAACTTTTACTTATGATCCAACTATTAGATCTTGAATCTTTTCCTTTATATCAAAGATTTTAATTACATTTAGGGCTTTTACTCCATTAAGATCCAAAGATCATATCCACTTGTTTTTGTCACATTTAATCCATGATTTAACTAGATTTCATCATAATCCCATTCATACAACCCATCCAAAGGGATTGATCATGCTTGTTCTCATTGATCAAGTGGGTCCCTTGGTATTTTTAGGGTTTTTCTACCATAAAGGGTAGATCTCTCAATTTATCTTAGATATGTAGAAATAAATTATATATATATTACTTTATTTCAACATTATTTCATCATTAAATTAGATCCCCAAGATCTGATCATTTCAGATCTTGAAGATCATGAAAATTGGAAACTTATTGCCTGAAAATAGAAAGTTTCTTTAAGTTCTTTATTGATTTTATGCTTTTAGATGAAAATAGACATTACAAGCTTTCCATAGCTTCTTTCTGATCTTAATTTGGAGTTCAGATGACTCCACAATTGATGAATGAAGTTTACAATCTTTTCGAGGGTCCAGATTTGATTTGGGCCCACTAGAATTGATGATCCTGATCTGTTGGGGGAGAAGGTCCGGTCTGGCATAGTGGTCGCTATGCTCCATCATCAGGACGCACGCGGTAACATGCTCCCCAGGACCTACGCTATTGTGTGGACGATCCATCGAGTTGTCATCACGCGTAGAGCTCGTGCTACGTCTTGGTACAGCGTCCAAGGAGCGAGATCTTATAAAGAAGATCAGACAGTCCGTTTTGGACCGTCCAATCAATTCCTCTTCAATCAAGGGCTCAAAACTTGATGAAATTTCTTAAAAATTTTACCCTAGGGGATTTAGACCCTTCTGGATTGATTGGATGGCTCAAAATTTCTATCTAAGCCCTCCATTAAACAGAAATGAAGGGTTCTTATCCTCACTTGATTTTTATAATTTTTAACCTAAACTTAATTTCAAAAAAAATAAAAATTATATAAACTAAAATGAAATAATATGGAAAGAGTTTCCACCTACTTAATTGGAGAAAAATGTAGGTTTTATAGCCCAATTTTAAAGAAATATCCCGTTGATGATAAGATCACCTAGTAACTGCTTTTTTTTTGTCATTTTCCCATTGATTGCACTGTTGGATCTTGAAATTTCTTTTCAGGTTTTGTAAATAATGTAGTCTAGGACAATATGAATGGTGGGATTTGTGATATTTGATTTGGAATAGAGTGCGTAATTGAACTTAGGTCTCTTGTGCCAATATAGAGAGAGGAAAGATAAAGTGAAAGAAGAGAGATGTTTGGGAGTTTTGGAAATTTGGAAATGAATCTAGATCTAGATTTTCAAGGGAAGCAATATAATTTCATGAGAATTTTTAAGATCATTTTTGGAGGATTTTTGGGGGTGTATTTATGGATGTTTTTAAAATTTTCATAATTATTTGTAATAATTATGTTTCAATTCTTTTGAATATTAAATTAATATTGGATCCTCCACTACCACCTCATTCTCCACTATTAGCTGGTAGTGGTTTGATCACTCATTACATGTTTTCTCGCCGTTGGATTCATTTGTGGACGCCATAGAGGTGTGAAAGGACCATTTTGCCCTTTTATGGAGAAAAATTTGTTTTATTCACCCGCACTCGGAATTGGGCATACTTAGTGGCGTTGGTCAATTAAGAGATCATTTTAGCTTTGATTCTAGATCTAAAAACACTGATGCATTCCTTATGATATGTAAAATCTATTGGAATCATGAGATATATATTTCTAATTGTATTTATGTGAGATAATTGCTTAAATCCATTGTAACAATCTTAGATCATGCCTAAGATGATCTTATAATGTAAATCTAATCCGATATATGGATTCAGGACACCCAAAAAACATAGGAACAATAATCACAGTAAGATTTATGGACATCTAAGTCAAAGAATTGGGCCATTAAACATTGGATCAATCTGGACCCTTAAAAATGTTTGAAATCTTAAAATTATGATTTAAATCTTATTTTAAGCCCAAATTTAAATCTAAAAACAATAATGGATTTTTTATGTTATGTAGAATCTTATGGAAGCATGATAATTATGTTTTTAATTGAATTTATGTAAATTATTTGCTAAAATCCATAATAACAACCTTGGATCATGATCAAGATGATCTCAAAATAGAGATCTGAACTGATGGATGAGTTTTGGAAGTCTCAAAATCCTAATGACTATTATTACAGTAAAAATTATGTATCTTTAGATCAAGTAATTGAATAAAAACAGTAAAGATCAATGTCAGCCATTAAAACTAGTTGAAATATTAAAATCCAAATTTTGATCTCAATTTGACTCCAAATTGAGATTGAAAAGTTGGGTTGGATTCCTATTGATGAGGATCATAAATTCAATTCATGAAATTTTCTATTTTTAAGGAGATAATGGTACTAACATCCTTGATCTACAAGATCTAGGATGATTAGACCATTCAAATCATTTTGGGTGATGATATAATGATGTAACAACTAAGAAAAAAGGGGTTGGATGTAATTGAGTTGGAAGATCTTAAGATCTTAACCATTAAAAGTAATTAAATCCTTAAAAATACATACTAATCTCCTTGATCAAATTGATGAAGGATGATCAGAGACTATGAATAAGTGAGGATGATGATCTTATGATAAGATCATAGGAAATGAATGGCTTGATGATGATAATTTGGGATAGATTATGATCTATGCCATTAAATTAGCTAAAATGGCTTAAGATCTTTGTGATCGGTTAGATCAAGAAGGACCAGATCATGTGATAAGATGATATCAATGATCTAGTGGTGAGATCACTTTGAGAAAATGAGTAGATCTGATAAAAATAAAAGATCAAGATCTAAATCCTAAATAGGATGAAAGATGATTAGAAATGAAAGATGACCATTGGATCATGATGATATGTTAATTGTGTTTATTTGAATTATTAATGTTATTGTAAATGTCTTTTATTGCTTAGTAGATTTAACTGTAGATTTACTTATTTATTTATTTATACTTTAATGTTCATATAATGTAAATTACATGAAAAATGTAATTAATGAAATATAGATATAAATGGACATTTACAATAAACAAAGGACATAGACTTAAGCATAGTTAAGGGCAATAGTCAGTAAGACAATATAAGGATTATCAAATCCTTAGCCCAAATTAGAAGAATAATAAACCTCATGAAAGGCATTTTAAATGTTCAAAGATTTAATTAAAATCAATTAGAAAGAGTACTTAGGGTTAAAATGCTCGTAGGAACCTGGTTAAAGGTTGAGCTATTGTCATCCCAATGTACTTTGAACATTGTGGTTATAGGGTGTATACAAGAGCCAAGTTCCTTTCCCTCACCTCCCATCAACGTAAGTTGAGGTCTAAATGCCTACTTACATGAGGGTTGTATTAACCACTCTTTGAGCAAACTTTAACTAGTAAGCATTAGTCAATTTTGACATAAGAAGCAGCAGTCTAGACTTAGGATGAAATAAGCTATCTTCAACCAAAAAACATTAACTGGTTGAATAATGATAATAAGATCATAAAAGGTTAGTAAAATATCTAATCTTAATAAAAATGGTAAGTAAGATAATTAAGATAAAAAAAGATCCACAAGGAGATCTTGAATGATCAAGAACAATAAGAATCATAACAATGTATTGTACTTAGTATGCATGTTTATTTGTACGTATGTTGTAGATCAAATCTAGATCATTATATTAGATAATCCAAACCCTTGATCAAATATGATTCAAGGAAGAGAACCAAGTTCATCCTCCTTAGGGATGATCAAATAACTAAACTTAGATAAAAAAAGAAGTAGATGATAGAAGATCTAGGCCCTTGATCTCTATCAACAAGTATAAATTGTCAATCAAAGGATCTATGAAAGATCAAGATCAAAGAGATGGACACACAAAGACTTAGATAAGAAAATACTTAGATATGAAAGATTAGAAGATCATTCTAGCCATCAGATCTATTGATTAGTAGGATAAACACTATCTGAGGAAGATAGATTGTATGAATTATAGGAACACGAGATAGATCTAGATCCTTTATATCAAAGGACGATATTAGATAAGGAATATAAATAGGAGATTATCCAAAATTGTTCAAATAATGATATTATGTATGTATTTACAGCCTACATATGTCAATCATGGAAGATCTGAAGGGATGAATCACAACATGAAGGTAGGTGGAACTTTAAGAATACAAGACCTATAGTCTGTGGAATTGTTGTTATAGATAGACATTATAATGGTTAAGAATGATAATATGTTTAGTTACAATTGAATCATAATTCATGTATATGAGATAGAAATAACTATTGAAATTAGATGGAATACATAATAAATACCTAGGTATCATTTATGATTATCCCTAAACTTAGATAAAACATAATAATAATAATGGATATCATTTGTATCAAATGAGTATCTTTACACTTAATAACATTTGGTATATGAATACCAAAGTAAAGGAAATGGGGATCTTTTACAATAAATGACTAATCCCTAAACTTATATGAATATGGGTATCATTCATTGTAAATGATGATGCCTAAATCTAAAAATAAAATTATATCCTTAATATGAGGATATGGAATACAAGGATGATAATATAAACAAACATATTGTCTGAGATGTACAAGACGTATTTTAGATATAAGCATGGAGGCTTGTGGTTTGGTTTTAAATAGGCATAAGCTTGGGGATGTTATGCTAGGGAAGTTATGAGGGTTTGGCCAGCCGCTTCTCAAAATTTGATGATATTATGATACCTTCCCCAAAGAGAGGCTAAAAGTCGGGTGGGGCAATTGTGGGAAGGCCCCACTGTGAAAGTCCTATCTCCCCATATGGGCAGTGACACTATTTTCCACCGTGGTATTAGTGGTGAACAGGGCAGTTATTCGAGCGCACTAGTATGGATCAGACTACAGCATGGTATTCCTTAAGTATTTCACATTATTATGCATGGCATAGTGATATGTCGATACTGCCCTAATAAGGGAGTATTTTCCCAGCAAAAGTCTAGATGGCTTATCAACTCAGTATGCCTGAGTATGATTATTGATGTTTGAGATATTGACTAATTTTCATGAGTTTTAGATGCATATATATACATACAATATAGTGGTGAGTGGGTTAGAATTATCATAGTAGATGTTGCATGATAAATTATATGATAGAATGATCATATATGGTATGTTTCATGGAAATTGAATTATGTGATTCATATGGAATATGATGACTATAAATATTGTAATTATGAATTATACGATTCCATATGTTCTTGAATCCCTTACCAAGCATAGCTTGCTGAGATATTATAAATGTTTGAATGTTTACAATATCTCAGATATAGATAGAAAAGAATAGAGGGATATGACATGGGAAGATGAAGACCATACTATTGATCAAGACTATGTACTATAGTGGAAATGATTGGATTGTATTTTGCACATAAGATGTAATAAAGGGGCTGTGTATGTGAACCACTAGATCGATCCTGCAATTTTAATAAAATGAGTTTCTTTAGAAACACATGTTGTATACAAAATTATGTATGTATATGTGAGTGACATGTGCCATTTGGGTTTTCTAAAAAGAATATCAAAGAAAAAAAATTTCGCTACTTAAGTTTTCAAATTATTTGCAAAATTGGTCAACCACCATTTGAAAATAAATAACAAAAATGTATTTTTAAAACTCGGGGTCACCACACTTCTTTTTATTCTCCATGCAATGTTTTGGGGGTTTGGGTTTCAAAATTTGAATGGGGGGGGGGGGGGGGGGGGGGGCGAGGGTTGAAAACATTGTAAGGCGAATGGGGGTCATGATTTCTCTCCTCCTGCTCTTTTCTTCCTCTTTCTCTCCTTCTATCTCTTTCTCCTCTCCTCTTCTTCTTATCCTAAAGGGTTTTGGGGGTTTGGGGCTTGAAAAATTCGAATGGGGGGGAAGGGGGGTGGTGATATGAGCATGGAATATAGGATGGTTTTTAAAAACCATCCCATATTTTGAAAAAAATTAAAGGATAGTTTCAAAGAACCATCCTATATTCAGTTGAATATAAGTTGGTTCTATAATTGAATATAGGATGGTTGTTTAAAACCATCCTTTATTCAAATTAATAAAGGATGGTTTTAATAAAATCATCACATATTTTGATGAATATAGGATAGTTATTCAAAAATTGGCCAATATTTTAATAATTACATAAGACAGGTTTTAAAGAACAGTCCTATGTTATTGGTCACTTTATGGGAGAAACATTCCCCCACCTTATTTTTTGCTTAAATACTAAAAGATGATTTAATAATAACCGTCTTATAGTTTTAGAAGTTACTTAAGCCCATAAAATCTTAAAAAACTTTGAAGTGCATAGATTACCCCATGATTTATTTCATTCATGTTTAACCAATGTTTAGCATTACACATGATGTGTAAAATTCAATTGATTAATTAAATCAGTTTTCATAGATCACATGATACAAATATTTTCACTTTAATTTTTTCCCTCATATATAATTAGATTCCACCCATGCACCCTCCTCACTAGCATCATGCACATAATCCATCTCACTCTCCACTATCAGATTGATTGATGACATTGTTGTAGTTATTGGAGGGTAATCAATTGTGGTGTCACCTAGTTTGTCTTCATCATTAAAGTCCCTTAAAGAGGTTGATAAAATAGTTGACGTCTCATACATGTTCATCTTGTACATAAAATGCCTATTTTGCTTGACATGCTAAAATAAATTGGTCATTTTGATAGTCGCTCTTATTGAGGTGAACCAATGTCAAGCTAAGGGCATTGGTTCTTATGCTATCTTTATTGTGTTCCACCCAATCACACTTCAAAGCAACCACAGTTCTACATGTATAATCTAGCTCTCATATCTCGCTATAACCCCATAATAAGTATTGTTAGCTACAATTGGGTTGTTGTCCTTTGAACTTGGAAAGAAAGTGATTTTAGCCACCAAGTTAACACCACCATCTTATTGTGCTCTTAACTTATATTGGTCTTTTGTGTGAAAACAATAACCATTGATGGCATGTCTGGAATACTTTATCACTTTTGGTTGAGGTTCCATTGCCATCCAACCCAAGCATTCAGAAATACTATGACCAAGACCATCTTGTTGATCTAAAACCTGTATGCAATAATATATTGAGTAAAACGGTATACATGCATATATATACTATATATATTATACAAATTAATTAATTCATTCATTATAAAGCACTATTTAATTTAACTAAATACCTTCTCAAGAAGCCAAGTCATGAAGGAACAACAATGCTCATCTTGTAACCACTTCTCTTTCCGTGCATCTCCTAGATACCTCTCTTTTAGGAAGTCCATGTGAATACTACAAAATAATCAGGGATAAAATTTTTGTAACGTGCCTAATGTTAAACTTCAACAACATCAATGATTCAATTAATTAATGTCAAAGAAGCAACCAAAGAGAGAAAATTAATTACGTACTCAATGTATGGTTGAACTTCATCAATATTAATATTTCACAAGACGTAAAGATGTGCATGCTCCTGATCCATACAATCAATGATTGACACACGATCACTCGATAGAAGTTCACCAACTCTTAGATCAATTAACACACTTAAATATTTCTTTCTTGGTATTCCAATAGCATCCACTCCTAATAAATACTCAGTGCAAAACTCAACAACTTCTTCTGCAATGTAACATTCGTCAATACACCCCTCTAGCCTATTATGATTTCATACATACCCTTTTAACACCTTCATATACCTTTTAAATGGGTACATCAATCACAAGTAAACAGGTCCATACAACCTAACTTCATCAATGAGGTGCACTGGTAAGTGTACCATGATATCGATGAAGGATGGTAGAAAGAATGTCTCAAGCTCACATAAGGTTATCACTAAATACTCCTGGATTTCTTATAATTTAGAAGTATCCATCACCTTCTTACCCAAAGCATTAAATAAGTAGTAAAATTTAGTAATAGATACTCTAACATTATCTAGCAGCACTAACCATATTGCTATAGGCAGAAGTTGTTACATCAATGCATGACAATCATGAGATTTCATCCCTAATAGTTTGAGCTCTTCCATGGAGACAAATTTTATAATGTTTGAAGAGTACTCATCTAGAACTTTGATATCTGACAAGGTTTTACACACTATTCTTCTCTCCTCTCTAATAAGCATATAATTTTCTTTAGGCGAGCATGTTCCTCAACTACTCCTATCCTATAGATGTAAGCTTCTCTTCAAACCCATTGCCATGTGATCCATTCAAGCGGCAAGTCCATCTTTTGTTTTTCCCAAAATGTCGAGTAAGGTATGGCTTAAGCTTTCATAGACATTCTTCTCAATGTGCAAGACATCAAGCACATGCCACATGTGTAGAGATTTCCAATATCCAATTTCAAAGAATATTGACTTGTTCTTCCAACAACTTCTAGAGTTGCTTTCATTTGTATGTGACTTTGCCTTCTTCTTCTTCCCCCGTAATACATTAATGTTCTCAACTTGTTCCAAATCTTGTTGTCCAGCCAATCTCTTTGGAGGTCTCCCAGTCTCCTCCCTATCATTAAATTCTCCCTTTTTAAAATAGTACAAATGGTTTCTATGCAACCATCTTCTGTGGCCTAGGAATGCCATCTTCCTACCATGTTGAAGTTGTGTGGCACAAGTTTGGTCACTACAAATAGGATAGGCATTTTATCCACTCATTGTGCATCCAGTCAAATTACTGTATGTAGGATTGTCACTTATTATCCATTGTAGTATAGCTTTAAGGGTGATTGTCTTTCTTTTGTATGCATCATAAGCTTCAACCCATACTTGCCATAATGTCCTAAGGTTATCAATCAATGGAGGTTGCTTAGGACCCGATATTAACATAGTTAACATCATGAATTTTCTCTTCATGCACAACAATAGTCAAAAGTTGTAACAGGCTAACAACTCCACCTATTGCTCATAGAACCATGGTAATTAATCCCATTTGTAGATATTGCAAGTCATAGGTTCCTCGACTTGTCTCCAACTTGTAGTAGTGCTTTTCTCAAACTTGAGGGAACCACAAGTCTGCCTTGAAACCAAATACCCCAGTCTAAGTCTCTACTAACCCCTGCTTTTTCACACATTGCTTGGATTACTACGTCTCCCTCTTAAGCCTTTAAGATTTGTTCAACAAAAGCTAACTTAATGGTGACATTGGCCATCACTGCCTTTGTGTGTCTGCTTAAAGCATTCGCCACTACATTAGCCTATCCAGGATGGTATTGAATTACAAAATCATAATCCTTAAGATATTCTATCCATCTCCTTTTTCTCTTATTCATATCAGCCTGGGTGAAAATATACTTGAGGCTCTTGTGATCAGTGAATATGTTGATTTTTTCCCTGTACAGGTAATGTCGCCAAATTTTTAAGGCAAATATTATTGCCTGCCAATTCTAGGTCATGTACCGGGTAGTTTATTTCATGCTTCTTTAGTTGTCATGAAGTATAAGCAATGACCTTCCCATTTTGCATTAGTACACTTCCTAACCCCTTTCCTGAAGCATCACAGTATATTTCATAACCTCCACTCCCTGATGGCAAAGACAATACTGATGTTGCATTTAATCTCTTCTTTAACTCTTTAAAACTCCTTTCATAGTCATTAGTCCATGTAAACTATACTCCTTTTCTAGTCAAAGAAGTCAAAGGAAGAGCTAAACGGGAAAATCCTTGGATAAATCTACGATAATATCCAGCTAACCCCAGAAAACTACATATTTCAGTTACCGTCTTTGGCTGCTCCCAATTCATGACTACTTCCACCTTGGTTAGGTCAACTTCCACTCCATTCTGTGAAATTACATGTCCAAGAAAGTTGAATTTCTCCAACCAAAATTCACACTTTGAAAATTTTCCAAAAAGTTTATGTCTTCTAAGTGTGTTTAATATAATCCGTAAATGTTCTTGATGTTCTCGTACACTAGTAGAATAAGTTAGTATATCGTCAATGAATACGATTACAAATTTATCCAAAAATTTCTTGAAAATTATGTTCATCAAGGCCATAAATACGGTAGGAGCATTGGTTAATCCAAAAGCCATCACCAAAAAATCATAATGCCCATAATGGGTTCTGAATGTAGTTTTGGGTACATCTTCACCTTTGATACGTAGTTGATGATATCTTGATCGAAGGTCAATTTTGGAAAGACCTTTGTATATTGGAGTTGATCAAAGAGATCACCAATACGAGGTAGGGGGTATCTGTTTTTTACTGTCACATTGTTCAACATATGATAATCAATACACAACCTCATAGACCCATCTTTCTTTTTCACAAATATCACTGGTGCTCCCTAGGGAGAACTACTTGGTCTAATAAACCCTTTGTCCAGCAATTCCTGTAGTTGATTCTTCAATTCTCTTAACTCAGCTGGGGCCATTCTACAGGGTGCTTTAGAAATTGGAGTCGTACCAAGAATCACATCAATGGTAAACTCAATTCCCCTATGAGGTGGTAAACCTGGGAGTTCTTCAGGAAACACATCTTGGAATTCCCTGATTATGTCAATTTCTTCTATCTTGGGCTGTTCAACATTCAAAGCAACTACAGTTGCTAAAGATGTAGGGATAAATTTGTTTGAGCCATTTGGTTTTCCATGCAATACTATCATTTCTTCTCCTGGTGTGTTAAAAGTGAGTATCTTTTTACAGCAGTCCATAAGTACCCCGTATTTTGCTAGCCAATCCATACCCAGTATAATGTCAAAATCTACCATTTTTAATAAAATGAGGTCTATACCCATTATCTTCCCCTGAACGTCTTGAAGATATTCATGTAAACTAACTATTTTTCTCACTGGTGTCATCATATCTAAATAGAACCCCAATTCCTTCACTATCAATTGTATACTTGATGCAAATATACAAGATATGAAAGAATGGGTAGATCCAAAATCAAATAGTACTTTGTCATGGTGTTGAGATATTAGTAAAGTACCTTCAATAATAGCATTAGATGTTTTAGCCTCTCCATCGGTAATGGCAAACACCCTGCCTTGATGACGTGGTACATTTTCAGGCTTTGCACACTTAACTATCAAGGGTTTGTTGCATTTATTTGTGAAATTCCCTAACTCGCCGCAATTAAAACATTTGATAGGAGGTCGTGGTAGCTGTGGTGCCTGGCATGAGCATGCATTGCCTGGATGGTATGTTCTGCATGTGGGGCATGGTTTCCGTTTAGCTTGGTTCCCTAGATAACCAGAAGGCTTGAAGTTATTTGGTGGTCTCTTGCCTTTCTTAAAATATTTTTGAGGATAATTACTCCCTCCTCCAAGCTTGGTGAACTGGTTTCTTTAAAAATCTTCTTCAAACATAGAAGCCATCTCAACGCACTCAGCCATATTTGCAGGTTTGGTCCCCAGTACCTTCGTTCTTAATCCTGGGTGTAACCCTTCCATAAAGTGATCCACAGTGTGCCTTTCGGTGTCACATATATGGTTGGTGAATTCTTTAGTTGAATAAACTTATTTTCATAATCAATCACGAAAAGGCTTTGTTGTTGTAAATCCAAGAACTCCTTCTCCTTCCGAGCTTGCACATGTATTGGGAAATATTTTTCATTAAAAACTTCTTTAAATCTTTCCCATGGAATTTCTTCAGAACTAGTGAAGAAATTTCCTTCTGCTGACCTCCACCAGAAAGCTGCTTCTTGCTTCAGTCTATAGGTGGCCAGCTTGACCTTTAAATTTTTTGGAGTTCTTAACACATTGAAGGTCTTCTCCACTTCATAGATTCATTCTTCTACCTTGTTAGCATCACCTTTTCCATGGATTTGGGATAGAGAAGTAATTCCGCATGGGCCCACAATAAGGCCTGGAAGATATAATCATGACAATGTCGGAAGTGTTGGAGACAATATAGCTATATCGATGTCTTGATATGCATATGATGACTTCCAAGATGACCCTAAACAATGTCATACTATAGTAGGGTATACTGATGAGCCGTTTTATGCTACGTATAAAGATTATAACAAGGTGTCCATAGTGGTAGAACTTTACAACATGAAATCAATATTTGGTTTTTTAGATTAAGGTTTTACAAAAGTATTGAAAGCAATGGGTAAGATGCTACCGATGGATAATAATTTAATGAGGTCCACATGGGAGGGAAAGAAAACCATGTCTACACTAAGGTTGAAGTACGAGATGATACATGTGTGTCCTAATGATTACATCTTATATAGGAAGGTGCACGAGAATAAAACTACATGCCCAACTTGTTGATAGTCAAGATGGATGTTAAAGAAGAATTCTATTGAGAAAGTTATAGACATTCTTACAAAGCTTCTATGTTACTTCCCTGCCATTCCAAGTTTCAAAAGAATGTTGAGTATAAAATAAACAATGAAAAAATTAGTTTAGTACACTACGGATATCGTAGCTGATAGCTTTTCATGCGATCGAGTAGATAACCCAACATGGAAACTCGTGGACTTAATGTGGCTGAATTTTGCTGAAGAACCTAGAAACCTATGAATTGCATTATCTGCAAATGGGATTAATCCTCATGGTTCTATGAGCACCAAGCATAGTTGTTGGCCCATTATATTAGTTTGTTACAACCTCCCACCATCTCTACACATGAAGAGGAAGTTCATGATGCTAACTATGTTGGTATTGGGTCCAAAGCAACCGACAAATGACATTGACATTGACATGTACTTGTCTCCCTTGATTGATGATCTTGAGACATTATGGGAGGTAGGCATTGAAGCATATGATGCATACAAGAAAGAGTCATTCACCGTAAAGGTTATACTATTATGGACAACAAGTGGCTTCCCTGCATATGGTAATTTGTCTGGATGCACCATGAAGGGATACAATGCGTGTCATATTTGTAGTGATCAAACATGTGCCATATGACTTAAACATGGTATGAAAATGACATTCCTTCGGCATAGAAGATGGTTGAGTAGAGACCATCCAAATTGTTTTAAGAAGGGATAATTTATTGATAGTGTAGAGACAAGGACACTTCCAAAGATGTTGACAGGACAACAAGTATTGGAGTAGGTTGAAAACATTAGTGTCATGTGGTGAATGAAGAAATCAAGTAAACGTGTAGGTGAAAGTAATTGTAGAAGTTTTTGGAAGAAGAAATAATATTCTATTGTCTAGATTACTGAAATCACTACATCTAGTCCATGTGCTTGATGTCATGCACATTGAGAAGAATGTGTGTGAAAGCATGACTGGTACCTTGCTTAGTATCCAAGGAAAAGCAAAGGATGGACTTGCAACTCGAATGGATCTTATGAAGATGGGTTTGATGAGGAGGTTGTAGCCAGAGGATAGGGGCAGTCAAGGAACTTACCAGCCTAAGGCAATTTATACATTTGATTGAGAGGAGAGAAGAATAATGTGTAAAACCCAGTTTGAGCTCAAAGTCCCAGACAGCTAGCTACTCTTCAAACTTTAAAAACATTGTCTCCATGGAAGAGCTAATGTTGTTGGGGATGAAGTCCCGCAGTTGCTACTCACTGATTCCACAACTCCTTCCTGTAGCAATACATTGAGTGCTAGTAGACAAAGTTAAGGGAGCTATTATAAAATTCTGCTACTTCTTTAATGCTTTGTGTAAGAAGGTGGTGGATGTTTCAAAATTCTAAGAAATTCAAGGTCATCTAGTGACAACTTTATGTGAGCTTGAGATAATCTTCCTAACATCCTTCTTAGACATCATGGTACACTTAATAACGCACCTCATTGAAGAGGTCAGACTCTATAGGCCAGTTTACTTGTGATGGAAGTACCCATTTGAGAGGTACATGAAAATATTTAAAGGATATGTATGTAATCACAACTGCCCAAAGGGGTGCATATCCAAATATTATATTGCAGAGGAGGCAGTGGAGTTTTACACAAAGTACTTAGTCCGACTGGATACAATTGGAATCCCAAGAAAGAAACTATTGCTTGCATTTCATGATCGCAAGGTTGGGGAATCTCTATCGAGTTGTTGTGTATTGACCATTGACTATAAAGAATGGCACTAGGCA
The DNA here is from genome assembly GCA_035236585.1 of Warburgia ugandensis. Lineage (NCBI taxonomy): Eukaryota > Viridiplantae > Streptophyta > Magnoliopsida > Canellales > Canellaceae > Warburgia > Warburgia ugandensis. Next base: position 49,873,239 of record CP141127.1, on the reverse strand, counting down.
CATCTTTATGTATTAGAAAATGTTTATGAACTTCAACCATACATTGAGTAAGTTGATCATGCATTGGGGTAAAATTTAATTCTGGATGGTTATATTTTGTTTGATCACTCCATTAATTTGTTTGTATGTGTGTAGTGAACATATGGATGTCCTCAAGTCAAAGAATCCAAGTTAAAAAAAAAAAATAGAAGTGGCTACAGTTTGAGCATGTTTACACTTTCAATACTTGACTCCATAAGAAAGTGAAATGAAATAATTGTGGATGGTTATATTTTGTTTGATCACTCCATTAATTTGTTTGTATGTATGTAGTGAACATGTCGATGTCCTCAAGTCAAAGAATCCAAGTTATGAAAAAAAAATGAAATGAAAGAATTCTCACTTAATATTAATAAACCACATTCTGTATGTATATATATATATAATCTTACTTAGTTGCAATAATCACTTATCTTACTTAATATGTATATTCATAGATTAAAGATTAGAGAGAAGTAGCAAGCAATGGTATAACCAAAACCTTGGGCTGGATGGAGATGGGACCATCACCAAAAGTAGTAAAATAAGCCAAATAAGCGTCAATGGTTATCACTTTTACCTAAAAGACTGTGGTAACTCAAAAGTAAAATAGAATAGTGGGGGTAGCTTAGTTTCCAATGCTACATTCTTTTCTAGTTCAAAGAATAATAGGCCAATAGTGATGGATGATATTTATTACAGGGTTATAGGAGAGACATGGACCTTGAATAATACTTTTAGAACTGTGGTTGCGTTTAAGTGAGATTGGGTGGAACACAACAAAGACAACATCAAAACTAATGCCCTTAGATTGACATTAGTTTACCTCAATAGGATCAACTATAAAAATGATTAATTTATTTTGGCATCTTAAGCAATACAAGTATTTTACGTGCAAGGTGAATGTGATAATAGATGGTCAACTATTTTATCATCCTGCCAGAGGGATTTTACGATGAAGATTAACTAGGAGATACTGAAAAAGATTACCCTTCTATTAGCAAAATAATCCCATCAATCAAAGTAGTACTTGGCGAGAATGAGGTTTATGTGCATTACAATGGTGAGGAGGGTGTTTGGCTTTGGAAACTATATGCAGTTGGGGATATTTAGATTGTGTTAATGAGCAACATAATTCCATATTTATAATTAGATCTTTTGTCATGAACTGTATGGATTGATAATTGAGCTATATGTGTGTAGAAAGAATGCATGAATCAATGTCTCATTGTGTATTAATTGTTAGATATTGTATAGTAGTAACATAAAATATATATAATTTGAATTAAAAAATAATTTAAAAAGTCATTTAGTGTAAACAACATTAAAAGTATGTTACTTTTGAAGTCATATAGTGCTCAATGACTTTAAAAGTAGAGACTTTTTAAAGTCATTTAGAACTAAAGGACTTTGATAATATATACTTTTAAAGTCGTTTATCACTAAATGACTTTAGAAGTAGATAAAAGTCATTTACAAGAAATGGCTTCATTATGTACAAATGAATTTAGTACCATGAACGACACCAAATTTACATTAATCATTATGTAAAAAAATTTATTTTTAAATAGAAATTTAAAATAAAATTTGAAGTGAAATCGGAGTCAAAAGAGAATAATTTTGAAATTCTATATTTTTAGAGTTCCGGAAAGTGAAACTTATAGACATCAATTCTAATGTTAATACCTCAACATTGGGATTGTACTTGATAAAACAATTCTAGTGACACTAAGTTTGCTTAAAACAGAATTCAGACAAATATGTTATGATTTTTTTCAAAAGGGCAATTTGGAAATTAATGTAGTAGGCCCTATTTACATAAATTTGTGATTTGAGTAGCTTTCATCTATTTCTTTTTCTATGATTATATAACTAAACATTTAAATAGTAAAAAAAAAAATTCAAGTGTATAATTTTCCAAAATTAAATTATTAAATAAAATAATGGAGGGCGCATTTTGATAATGGCACCATTGTCCCACTTAAGTCATTAGTCAGCACAAAGAATAGACCAATGTCTTTTCTCAAAAACCTCAACAAGAGAGGAAACACTAGTAGAGTTGGCTAGAGAGAAGATGGGAGACAAAAGAGAGGGGAGAGGATGAGACATGGAGAAAGGTTGATGCCGACGACACCCATTTGACGTGGACAGAGGAAATCCTATTCGATGCCAATTGACAGAGCCCAGATAGGTGCGCATAGCTAAGGAAAACAGGTGGTGAGAAGAAGGGGGATAAGAAAGAGGAGAACAAAAGGAGGAAGAAGAAGAAGGGGGAGAAGGAGAAAGAGGGGCCCATCCAGGTCGCTGGTGTCATTCGACAATAATGATGCCTAGATCGATGCTTAGGTGAGAAAAAAACAGCAATGAGAAGAAGTGGGGAAGAAGGGGGAAAGGTGAGGAGAAGATAAAGAGGAAGAAGAAGAAGAAGGGGGAGAAGGAGAGGAGGATAAAGAGGGGCTGACCAGGCCATCGTTGATGTTTGAACTAGGGGGAGAAAAGCTGATTTAATAGAAGAAGGGGATAACGAAAGAGGAGGAAACGAAAAAGATAGCTTTTCTACATAGATATTCATAATATAGTTCATGGTTTTGATGGATTTGTTCATGGATGGGTATGATTGGAATGTTTTTTATACATGGTTTGAGTAGATGAGATGTGATTCTACTAGGATGCGATGCATTCTAGTTGTAAGCCATGTTTTGTCTTTGATATTCTTGGCTTTATTATTGTTGGTATACTTAGGGCCGTCTCTATTTTGTACGTAGAGATTTAAAGATATGTAAACTTAGGGACTAGCAAAAGAGGACATTGAAGAGGTTGTCCTAATGTGTTTTATTATGATAAACTAATCTAATTTTGTGTCCTATTGATTTGCTTCCAAGTGAAGAAGGCATGCTTTATTTTTGAATGATGTATAGATTGCATGTCTATGATAGGGCGCTTTTTGTAGGTGAGCTGCTAGCAAGAAACAATCTAAGGTCAATGGAAGACACAAACACACACTTTTGATTTGAACTTAGTTTGTTTTATCAAAAGTTTTATACAAAGCTAGTCCATCTACCATGACCATTTGTTTTGTTTTTTTCTAAATGACAAGTGGAGTAGATGACAAATTATATATCATAGCTTTCCTTTAACAAAAGCATGACATCTTGTAGCTCTTAAGATGGTGTTAGCTTGTAAATGATGATTGACACATGCACACAAAAAGGGGAAAAAGGAACTAAAGGAAATAAGGCTAGTTAAAATTAATGTTAGAGAATATTTCCAAGATCAAAATGTCCAAGTTCAACTAATTCTAGTTGAATGAAGGGAAGAATAGTCAATTGTTGTAGTAAAATGACAAGATATTGCATTTCAATATATACTATTTTAGCTTATTAACTTGAGAAACTAAGTTAGTTATTTTGGAAGAACCTATTTTGGTCTTGAATTTGCAATAATCTATTTATAAAAGCAATTAGTTACTATCTACCTAGAAATTTGAAGAATATAGGCAAATCATGCAATCAATTATTTTTTGAAGAACTTAACTAGCTGACTGTGAAGAACTTGAAGTTATTTTTGCTTTTTGGAGAATGCAATCAATTATTTTTTGAAGGGAAATATGCTTCTTGCAATTCTAAAAGATATAAATTCTACGTTGACAAACAACTAATGCTTTTGAAGAACAATCAACTACCTAAGGAAAACATTAAAACCGTTTGACAATATTTACATAATAACTAATTGTCTAGTAAAAGCAGGCAACTAAGGATATGAGATAGGTTTTTGAGATGTTACTTTCAAATCTGAAATCTTGTTTTATGATGAGTTATATCTATTCAAATGACTAGCATCTCATCTATAGTAAATCAGTTGGCTACCACACAATAAATTAAAGACTTTAGCTACCATAAAACAATTTTTAGAAGAAATTGAAAATCCAGCTTGCAAGCATGTTCTCAAGCTAGGAGCTCTAAGCTATTCTATTATAATTATTTCCATCAATTGTATTGAAGACCTTTGTCTAATCTTCACCTTTGTGCTTTATTTTGAAGAGAGAGTTCTTCTTCTTCCAAACTTCTTTGTAGTTGAGAGAATACAATGATTCTATAGTTCTTGTAAAGTTTTCCAAGTATGTGCAAGAAGCACATGTTAGTTATGTTTTATCTTTAGATACAGAGGAAGAAAGAATTCTCCTTTACTCATAAGCTAACACACACACACACACACACACACACACACACACTTCCCACCTCATTTAATCATCTTATTTTCCTTAAAATTCTTTTATTAGTACAATTTTTGTACTTACTTTGGTTATCACATTTCTTTAGTTCTATAGGAGTCAGTTTCTACAATATTTTGTGGCAAAAGTATACTTTTGATGTTTAATGTCAATCAAATACATATAGTGATTTAGATTTAAGAAGTTCAACCCTTAAGAATTTTATGAATGACCATTAGCAAGCTATGTTCACAGAATCAGTGTGGGATGCATCTTTCCCACTAAGAGATGTGAATGCGATGCTCTAGTTAAAGACTAGTGATGGCTAGAATCATGCAATTTGACATTGCTTTACTTATATCCTAATTTCCTTAGAATCATGGAAGCTAACATTGCTTTACTTAGAATCGTGCAAATCAGTTTTTATGCTTAGTTGTACAAAAGTTTAATTTTAGAAATATCTATTCTTTGGAAAGTTTCTATTTTCAAGCATGTTTTATCTAATTTTCTTTCAATTTGTTTTCATTAAATGAATTACATGGCCTTTTTCCATGTCATTATTCTGATATCATTGTTTTCTTCTTTGTAGTAATGATTGAATGAGAAGAAAATCAAAATAAAGATTATGGCCAACATGAAGAGCATGAACAAAAGGCCAACATGAGTACTACTCCAAAGAGAAAGGGTAGAGGGCAAACAACATTGGAAAAGATTAACGGGAGAAAGTCTAAGGGAATTAAAGAAACTATCCAATACATTAGCAAATGGCAAGAGATAGGTGAGAGTAAAGCCACTTAAAGTAGTTTCGTCTGCTTTACAGTAAGAAGCATGGTACCTATCACATTTGAGGATTGGAGGCTTGTGCCATCCTCTACAAAAGATTCAATATGGGAAAATGTGACGGTATATAAACATTAATAACATATTTTATATAATTTATAATTACCTTATTTTCAAATATAGTAATTTGATATGTACTTTGAATGCTAATGCATGCCTACCATTTCCATTATAAATGAAAATATTATAACTGTTGGGTAGGAAATTGCATATCACATTGCTTGGCCAGAGGCATTAGTTCTTCCCATGGAGTCCATGGTATGTATCTTATCATGCTACCTTCCTCATCAATATTTTTTAGCTGGAGACATCAATTTAATTATTTAATAACTTTATATAGTTAATCAACAACAACATGCTGCATCAAGGTCATGCAATATCACCTATTGCTGTTACACCAATGGAATAGGTACTTATATATATATATATATATCTTTGTTTTTTTATTAAATTAGGTCCTCTTCATTAATTAATATTATTTAGCTAATAAATTTTACATCTTTTAAAGCAGCCATCTAAGAAGCGTGTGGAATTCCACCTAACATGCCTCGATCTTTATGTATTACGAAATGTTTATGAACTTCAACCATGCATTGAGTAAGTTGATCATGCATTCAGGTAAAAGTTAATTGTTGATGGTTATATTTTGTTTGATCACTACATTAATTTGTTTGTATATGTGTAGTGAGCATATGGATGTCCTTAAGGCAAAGAATCCAAGTTACAAAAAAAAATAGAAGTGGCTATAATTTGAGCATTTTTACACTTTTAATACTTGACTCCACAAGAAAGTAAAATGAAAGAATTCTCACTTAATATTAATAAAACCACATTCTTTATATATGCATATATAATCTTACTTAATTGCAATAATCACTTATCCTACTTAATATGTATATTCATAGGTTAAAGATTAGAGAGATGTAGCAAGCAATGATATAACCAAAACCTTGGGCTAGATGGCGATGGGACCATGACCAAAAGTAGTAAAATAAGCCAAATAAGCATTAATGGTTATCACTTTTACTGAAAAGACTATGATAACTCAAAAGTACAATAGAATAGTGGGGGTAGCTTAGTTTCCAATACTACATTCTTTTCTAGTTCAAAGAATAATAGGCCAATAGTGATGGATGATATTTATTACAGGGTTATAGGAGAGACATGGATCTTGAATTATACTTTCAGAACTGTGGTTGTGTTTAAGTGCAATTGGGTGGAACACAACAAAGACAACATCAAAACTAATGCCCTTGGATTAACATTGGCTGACCTCAATAGGATCAACTCTAAAAATGATTAATTTATTTTGGCATCTCAAGCAATACAAGTATTTTACTTGCAAGATGAATGTGATAATAGATGGTCAACTATTTTATCATCCTAATAGAGGAATTTTATGATGAAGATTAACTAGGAGATACTAAAAAAGATTACCCTTCTATTAGCGAAACAATCCCATCAATCAAAGTACTACTTGGTGAAAATGAGGTTTATGTGCATTACAATGGTGAGGATGGTGTTTGGGTTTGAAAACTATATGTAGTTTGGGGTATTTAGATTGTGTTAGTGACCAACATAATTTCATATTTATAATTAAATCTTTTTTCATGAGCTATATGGATTGATAATTGAGCTATATGTGTGTAGAGAGAATGCATGAATCAATGTTGACTATCATAAAAAATTAGTTTCATTGTGTATTAATTGTTAGATATTGTATAGTAGTAGCATAAAATATATATAATTTGAATTAAAAAATAATTTCAAAAGCCATTTTGAAGTTAACGACTTTAAAAGTAGAGACTTTTTAAAGTCATTTAGAACTAAAGGACTTTGATAATATATACTTTTGAAGTCGTTTATCACTAAATGACTTTAAAAGTAGATAAAAGTCATTTACAAGAAATGACCTCATTATGTACAAATGAATTCAGCACCATGAACGGTCAACCAAATTTACACTAATCATTATATAACATCTTTAATTTTTAAATAGAAATTTAAAATAGAAATTGAAGTGAAATCGGAGTCAAAATCGAATAATTTTGAAATTCTATTTTTTTAGAGTTCTAGAAAGTGAAACTTATAGGCACCAATTCTGATGTTAATACCTCAACATTGGGATTGTACTCAAGAAAACGATTCTAGTGACACTAAGTTTGCTTAAAATAGAATTCGGACAAATATGTATTGATTTTCTTCAAAAGGGAAATTTGGTAATTTAACATAGTAGGCCCTATTTACAGAAATTTGTGATTTGAGTAGCTTTCATCTTTTTTTTACTATGATTATATAACTAAACATTTAAATAGTAAAAAAAAATATTTTTCAACTATAAATTTTTCCAAAATTAAATTATTAAATAAAATAATGGAGGGGGCCATTTTGATAATGGCACCATTGTCCCATTTAAGTCATTAGTTGGAGAAAAGAATAGACCAATGACTTTTCTCAAAAACCTCAATAGGAGAGGAAACACTAGCAGAGTTAGCTAGAGAGAAGATGGGAGATAGAAGAGAGGGGAGAGGATGAGACAAGGAGAAAGACTGATGCTAACAATGCCCATTTGACGTGGACAAGAGGAAACCTTATTCGATGCCAATTGACAGAGCCCAGATAGGTGCACATAGCTAAGGAAAACAGGTGTTGAGAAGAAGGGGGATAAGAAAGAGGTGAACAAAAAGAGGAAGAAGAAGAAGAAGGGAGAGAAGGTGAGGAAGAGAGAAGGAGAAACAGGGGCCCATCTAGGTCGCCGGTATCGGTTGACACTGATGTTGCCTAGATCGGCACTTAGGTGAGAAAAAAGCATCAGTGAGAAGAAGGGGGGAAGAAGGGGGAAAGAAGAGGAGAAGAAAAAGAGGAAGAAGAAGAAGAAGAAGGAGAGGAGAGGAGGAGAAAGAGCGGCCGACCAGGCCACCGTCGATGTTTAAACTAGGGGGAGAAAAGTTGATTTGATAGAAGAGGGGGAATAGGAAAGAGGAGGAAAGGAAAAAGAAAGCTTTTCTAAGTAGATATTCAGAATATAGTTCATGGTTTTGATGGATTTGTGCATGGATGGGTATGATTGGAACGCTTTTTATGTCATTTTGATATATATATATATATATATATATATATATGAACATGGTTTAAGTAGATGAGACGTGATTCTATTAGGATGAGATGCATTCTAGTTATAAGCCATGTTTTGTCTCTGATATCCTTGACTTTATTATTGCTAGTATACTTAGGGCATCTCTATTTTGTACCTAGAGATTTAAAGATATGTAAACTTAGGGACTAGCTAAAGAGGACATTGAAGAGGTTGTCCTAATATGTTTTATTATGATAAATTAATCTAATTTTGTGTCCTATTGGTTTTCTTTCTAATGAAGAAATCATGCTTTATAATGATGTATAGAGTGCATGCCTTTGATAGGGCTTTTTTTGTAGGTGAGTTGCTAACAGGAAACAATCTAAGGTCAATGGAAGAAACACACATACACTTTTGATTTTAAATAATTATCTATATGTTTTTGAACTTGGTTTATTTTATTGAAAATTTTATACAAAGCTAGTCCATCTACCATGACCACTTGTTATGTTTTTTTTGAGATGATGAGTGGAGTAGATGATAAATTATACATCATAGCTTTCCTTTAACAAAAACATGACATCTTGTAGCACTCAAGATGGTGTTATGTTGTAAATGATGATTGACACATGCACACAAAAAGGGGAAAAAGGAACTAAAGGAAATAAGATTGTTAAAATTAATGTTAGAGAATAAAATCCAAGATCAAAATGTCCAAGTTCAACTAATTTTGGTAGAATGACGGGAAGAATAATCAATTGTTGTTGTAAAATGACACGATATTGCATGCCAATATATACTATTTTAGCTAATTAATCGGAGAAACTAAGTTAGCTATTTTGGAAGACTCTATTATGGTCTTGAATTTGCAATAATCTATTTATAAAGGAAATTAGTTACTATCTACCCAAAAATTTGAAGAATATATGCAAATCATGCCACGATCTAGTTGATTAAGCCATTCAACTATCTGAAAAGATCTCAACTAGCTGACTATGAAGAACTTGAAGTTATTTTTACTTTTTTGGAGAACGTAGTCAATTATTTTTTGAAGGCCAATTTGCTTCATGCAATTCTAAAGGATATAAATTCTAGCTTGAAGAACAACTAATGCTCTTGAAGAACAATCAACTATGTAAGGATAAACATTAGAACCATTTGACAATATTTACATAATAACTAATTGTCTAGTTAAAATAGGCAACCAAGGATATGAGACAGGTTTTTGAGATGTCACTTTCAAATTTGAAATCTTGTTTTATGATGAGCTATATCCATTCAAATGACTAGCATCTCATCTGTAGTAAATCAGTTGGCTACCACACAATAAATTAAAGACTTTAGCTACCATAAAACAATTTGTAGAAGAGATTGAAAATCTAGCTTGCAAGCATGTTCTCAAGCTAGGAGCTCTAAGCTATTCTATTATAATTATTTCCATCAATTGTATTGAAGACCTTCTTTGTCTAATCTTCACCTTTGTGCTTTATTTTGGAGAGAGATTTCTTCTTCTTCCAAACTTCTTTGTAGTTGAGAGAATCCAATGATTCTATAGTTCTTGTAAAGTTTTCCAAGTATGTGCAAGAAGCACATGTTAGTTATGTTTTATCTTTAGACAGAGAGGAAGAAAGAATTCTCCTTTACTCACAAGCTAACACACAAACACACGCACACACACACACACACACACACTTCCCACCTCATTTAATCATCTTATTATCCTTAAAAAAAATTATTAGTAAAATTTTTGTACTTTGGTTATCACATTTCTTTAGTTCTATAGGAGTCAGTCTCTACAATATTTTGTGGCAAAAGAATACTTTTGATGCTTAATGTCAATCAAATACATATAGTTATTTAGATTTAAGAAGTTCAACCCTTAAGAATCTTATGAATGACCATTAGCAAGCTCTATTCACATCATCAGTGTGGGATGCATCTTTCCCACTAAGAGATGTGAAAGCGATGCACTAGTTAAAGACTAGTGATGGCTAGAATCATGCAATTTGACATTGCTTTACTTATATCGTAATTTACTTAGAATCATGCAAATTAGTTTTTATGATTAGTTTTAGGAAAGTTTAATTTTAGAAATATCTATTCTTTAGAAAGTTTCTATTTTCAAGCATGTTTTATCTAATTTGCTTTCGATTTGTTTTCATTAAATGAATTACATGGCCTTTTTCCATGTCATTATTCTAATATCATTGTTTTCTTCTTTGTAGTAATGATTGAATGAGAAGAAAATCAAAATAAAGATTATGGCCAACATGAAGAGCATGAACAAGAGGCCAACATGTGTACTACTCCAAAGAGAAAGGGTAGAGGGCAAACAACATTGGAAAAGATTATCAAGAGAAAGTCTAAGGGAATTAAAAAAACTATCCAATACATTAGCAAATGGCAAGAGATAGGTGAGAGTAAAGCTGCTTATAGTAGTTTCGTCTGCTTTACAATAAGAAGCATGGTTCCTATAACATTTGAAGACTGTAGACTTGTTCCATCCTCTACAAAAGATTCAATATGGGAAAATGTGAAGGTATATAAATATTAATAACATCTTTTATATAATTTATAATTACCTTATTTTCAAATATAGTAATTTGCTTTGTACTTTGCAGATTGCCTTTAACATGCCTGATGAAAAGAAGATGCGTGCTTTGTAAGGAGTTTGTGAGCAATGGAGTAAATGGAATAACTACCTTGTTAGCAATTACATAACTCCATATGTCAACGATGCGTGGAGGTTGTAGACTATGCCTTCCATTTACTCTGATGTCATTGAACATGAGCTTTGGAATGAATTTGAATAGAACTGCATTTCTACCAAGTTTGAGGTATGTGCAGAAAGGATGTTTCATTTAATTAATTACATGTAACATCTGATTATTGCACTTGATCACGCATGTACAAATGTGCAGGCAAAGAGTGCAACGGGAAGAAAGGTGCATGAAACAAATATGTAGCACCACTTGTCCACCTTGGCTATGCTCATTTAGAAAAGCACAAAGTAGGCATCTATCAAAATTTATCCCTTTCAAATTAATGCTACTATTAATATATATGTGTTGTTCTCTAACTATAGTATCTTTGCTTGACAGAAAAAGAAAGTTGGGACTACTGAACCCATTGATCACTCCATCCTGTAGAAGATGGCACATTTGGTGGGCCATACTAACAACAAGTTCTCAGATGAAAATACTTCGAAAATTGCTTCTCACATAGTAAGTGGTTCCACCTGTCTATAAATTTTATGCAATTAATTAGATGGCCATGATCATGTCTTTTTAATTAAATTTTGTAGGACATTATTACCTAAGAAAGAACAACTATAGAAACTCTAAGCAGCGCTGCTACCAACAAGGACATCCTGTATAGGGCTATGGGCAATAAGAAGGACCACCTTAGTCGAGTTAAGGGCATGCATTGTATGTTGCTCCTTCTAAATTATTTGGTAAAGGACATTTACTTGCAGTTCAAGAAAATGAGGAGGCCTACAATGAGCTAGTTGGGAAAATAAAGATGGATATATTTAGTTAGTTGCGTGAGGGAGTTTTGATGATTGTTACTCCATTCCTTGTATGTAAATCTCTCAGTTCCCCCGTACCTCCATCAAATGCTAATTGCAATTCCCCTACTAAAGAAGATAATGGAGACATCCAATGCCCCTCGAAAATGAAACTCTAGCCCAAGTTGTATATATATAGACAAAACTAGAAATTTTCATTGTCCTTTTATAATAAATCTCTATCTTAACCTCTCTCTATTGCATAGTTTATTTGTAGGTGGGTCAATGCTTGTTGGCCTTAGATTCCTGCCAAAACATCGTGGCAGTTGGTTCATCTTATGACCATGAATCAACTATTTTGCATGGAATTAGTACCTCAACACATACCAAGTGGGTGTCCATTACCATGGCTTTGAATGCTAATGCTTGCATACCATTTCCATTATAAATGGAAATATTATAACCGTTGGGCAAGAAACTGCATATCACATTGCTTGGCCAGAGGCACTAGTCCTTCTCATAGAGTCCATGGTATGTCTCTTGTCATACTACCTTTCTCATCAATAATTTTTAACTAGAGACATCAATTTAATTATTTAATAACTTTATATGGTTAATCAACAACAACATGCTGCATCAAGGTCACCTGTCTTTGCAATATCACCTATTGTTGTTACACCAATGGAACAGGTACTTATATATATATATATATATCTTTGTTTTAAAAAAAATAAAAATTAGGTCCTCTTCATTAATTAAATTATTTAATTGATAAATTTTACATCTTTTAAAGAAGCCATCTAAGAAGCGTGTGGAATTCCACCTAACATGCCTTGATCCCTAAGGTTAATCTATAGTCTCATCAATGATGATATGGTAATCAACCTCATATGAATCAAGGAGGGAGTGCTTGCCGAGGATGCTGCTAAAGTGCCACTTATGGTGGAGGAGCTATTATTAGTTTTCCTATGGGATCAACTCTAGCACCTTCACATTGTCTCCTACATGGAGTTATGCACATACTTGCTTATAAAATATTTGACATTTACATGATATATTTTCACGGTATAGGTAATAATTATTTATTTTATGTGGCTTCTTGAATGATGTGACTAGCCTTTTTGAGGGTGAGCATACACTTTATCAATTGTTTGACCCTGGCTTCATTTCTGGAGTGGCAGAGTGATGGTTAATAGAGAGGCATGTTCAGGATATTTTGTTGGGTTTCCTTCGCTACTCTTAAGGACAAGCTTAATGATTCCCTACAATAGCAGATAAGTTTTAATTTTCTTGTTTTTTCTCCAACTTATTCTATACTTAGGCATTGTCACCTTTAATTACAATTCATTTGACTATCTATGTAGGTCTCATTAGATGATGCTCATTTTGGATGTGAACGGTGGGCATGTTTTCGTTTTTTATTCTTATGGCTTGCACATTAGTCCATCCCTCATAGAACTTATAAGTAAGTAAACTTTTTTTAATGCGTTGTGTAGATAAATAATTTTTTATTCATCTATAATGTATTTCAAATTTAAATTTATAGAGTATGGTTCAAATGGCCTATTTGTGACTGAGATTGTACAACCACCAAAACTCACTTGGAAGAATGTCAAGGTACAGGAGATAGTTAATTACTCTAACTAACTAGTAATTAAACTACAATATTACAAATAATATTTATGGGTTCCTTTCTATTGCCCTTGTTGCACAGTGCCCTAAACAACAGTCAGATTGGGAGTGCAGGTGCTATGTCTTGAGGTACATGAGGACCCTCATATTAGATAGTATTCCTATCTCCTATTTAAGAAAGATAAGACACATTTTACTTTTCATAATCTTATATTTTTCTACAGTTTTTTATAGATCTACCTGAACAATGTGACCTTAATTAAATATATTGTATTACAGGCTATTGTGCTTTTTGAGTGGGCAAACAAGAAGAGTGACTCTAGAGTAAATCATAATGAAATACGAACTAAATGGGTTGGGTATGTAATGAGTTTTGTGTTCTTTTGGTTTTGATTATTTTCTTTGAAATGTAGATATTTTTAAGTAATTTTTTTCTTATTTAATGCTTGTAAATGCTAGAAATTGATCATTGTAGATGGAATACATAGAGGTTAAGAAATCCAATGTTTTAGATTTTGATGTTTCATTTAAGAAGGCATGCACATTGTAGCATGAATATGCATTTGAATGGTAACATTACCATGCATTTTTTTACTATCTATGTTCTTGATTTTATGTTTTTGTAGTTCTTGTAAATGCTTGAGATTGCTCATTCTAGATAGAATACATTGAGTCCAATAGATCCCATGTTTTAGATTTTGAAGTTTCATTCAAAAAGGCCTGCAAATTGTTTCTTAAATATGCATTTGATTGGCAACATTGCCATACATTTTTTACTATATATGTTCCAAAAATTTTCCTTCTTAAATTCTTGTAAATGCATAAAATCAATCATTATATATAGTATAAATTGAGATATAAAGTCCAATATTTTAGATTTTAAAGTTTCATTAAAAAAGGCAAGCAAATTACTAGTTAAAGTATGCCTGTTGTACTACGCTTTTGAATGGTAACATTACCATGCATTTTTTACTACATATGATCCATATTTTTAGCTTCTTTAATACTTTTAAATTCTTGAAATTGATCAATTTAGATAGAATACATTTAGTTTTAGAGGGCCAATGCTTTAGATTTTGATGTTTATTCAAGAAGGCAAGCACAATGTTGGTTGAATATGCATTTGAGTGGTAACATTACAATGCATTTTTTTATTATATATGTTACTGACCTTTTTCTTCTTTAATGCTTAAAATTGATCAATCTAGATAGAATATGTTAAGTGTTCATTTTTGGCTAAAAGACCCCTAGTTTAGCATTCACTTAGATCATCTAACTGTTCAAAATTGCAAAAGTTAGCTTGATTTTTAATTTGGCTCAAATTGACCATCCAAACTTTTAAATTTTCAAAATCAACAGTCAGATGATCATTAGAGCTTATTAGATGATTAATGTACAGTTTTGATGATTCTAGTTTAGTCTTTTATTTTGCAGATCAACTAAAGGATGGTTGGATGGAGCAGATCTAATTTCAATGGTGTAGATCAAGTAGAGATCAAGAGGAAGAGTCCTAAATGAATTAGAAAAGGAAGAAGAATTTTAGATGGGGATAAGAAGAGTTGTTGGAGAAAAACAAGGGAGTGAAAAGGCTATAAAGAGGAGAGCTGCACAAGCCTAAGGAGGAGTTTTTGTTTTTAGGAGAGGTCTCATGATTTTGTTTGCTTTACATTCCATTTGAATTTTTGTTGTGCTTCCATCATTTTACTGCACTTCTTCCCCTCTTTGTCCCATCTCCCTTGTTGAAGACACCCAGCTTCCAGCTTTCTTCACCTTAACCACACCTCACCACTCCTCTCTTTCCATTACGATTTCTAAACCAAGATCACCATTGCACACTCCCCTTCACCTTCAGTATTTCTCTCTTCTTTCCCTTACACTTCACGCACCATCTTCTTCTTCCCATCCATCTTTTTCTCCAATACCACTATCTCTCTTCTCTCTTAGTCTCCGTCTCCCTCATTTACATTGACTGCATCTCCCAAGCACCTCTTTCTAGCCCTCTCATGTGCACCACCCTGCTTCTATCGCGGCCCCTCCTAAGCTACTATTCCCTTTCCCCACTACTTTGTGGCTCCACCACCAGAATTCACTAGCCTCTACCCATTCTTCCCATCATTAGCCCCTCATCGCATCACTATTTATTTATTTATTTTCTTCTTTCTTTGCGTCCATCGTTTTTCCTCACTTGTTTCACCATGCCCGATTACCAAAGTCCCCCGGTCCTTTTCCCCATCTTCTCCATTTTTCCCCAGAAAAGGCATCATTTTTTTTCCCTGTTTCACCTCATCTTTTCACCGTCACCTAGAACCTAGCCACATCTACCCTTCTTCCCATATTCTTCCTCCATCTTCACCTCTACTCATATCCACCCTCAATTGATCTTTCCCAGATTGTTCCCCTCACCTCTTCGCCATCTTTACGCACCAAGCCTAGGCTCCCGCACCTCCACACACTCCTCTGCTCCCCATTGTTTCCACCAGCCGGCCCATGGGAGAAAACCCTGATCCATCCATTCTTCCTCTCTTTCCCTCTTTTCCTCTCCCTCCTTCTTCTTCTCCCTCTTCTTCCTTCTTCCCCATCTCCTCCGATTTTTCCCTCAACGAGTTTTCCTAGTTTTTTATTAAAACCAAAAATCTAGAAAATTTCCAAGTCTACCCTTATCAGATCTGTGGAATTCCAAATGTGTCCTCATTTTAATACCAACTGTGTCCCTATGCTATTCCGATTTTGTTTTATCCACATTCTAATAAATCTGGATTTTATTGTTAGTTTATTTCTAGTATATTCTTTATTTTTATTCTTTTATTAATTGAATTTTACTTAAAACTCCATCATTTAAAAGCAAGTCCGTGTGGGATCGACCCGTATTTACATAGCTATACTACAATAGCCCGTTCACTTGTGAAAAACACGAACAAGTTTTTGGCGCCATTGCTGAGGACTTGCAAAGGAGTTTTTATAAAATTTAAATAAAAAAATTAAAAATCTAGAAAATTAAAAAATATTAGGAATTGCATTTTAGGTGCATTTTGCAATTTTGTTTTAGTGCATAACCACCTAATTTCTTGAAATTAGTACTTATTTCTAAATTTTCTTTTTCAAGGAAAGAGGAAAGTGGAGGAATTTGGCCACCAAATCTTCATCAACATGAAAATTTCCCTACTTTCCTAGATTAGGATTTTTTTTCCTTTTGAGTGAAGCTTGTAGTGAGGCCCCTTTGTAATTTGCTCTTTTAATTTCAATTTTTAAAGGGTTGTAATAATACAAGGCAAGTGTGGGATAAGGTGGCCCACACTTGATCTTCATCAAAAATCACAGTGTAAGTTTCCTCACTCATTTAAATTCCTAAATTAGGGTTGCATTTAGAGTCAATTTGCATTGTTTGGTAGTATAAATCATATAGAAAGCATCCTCTTATAATTGTTGCATTTTTAGGTTTTGCATTAGTTTATCGCTTTTATTTGCATCTTAGGACACAGTTAATGCTTTAAGGTGATATATCTGCTGATCAAACTGCCATGGAGTGTGGAATTAATTACTAAGGACACCCTACCCCCATAAGATCAAGGGTGGATTTCATCACCACTCCTTAGCCCACCTAGGATAATCACCTCAAGCGCGCTACCTAGCCTTTAATTCAAATTAAAATCAATTAGAACAGACCTATAGGGCTATCAGATGCTCGTAGGACCCTCTTACGAAGACTCAATTTATTGTCACTCGAGTGGCTTTGGAGCACTGTGGTTATTGAGGGTTGTCTAATAGAGCCTCGCTCTTCCCTCACCTCCTGTTGATGTTTGTGAGGTCTAAACACCTCCTTACATGAGGGTTGTATTAACCACCTTGCGAAGAACCTAACTGGTAAGCAATAATCAAGTCTAAAGAAGAGGAGCACTAGATTAGGCTAATTAAAAGCATTGTCCCCACACATATTTAAGAAAATCAATATATTGCTTATTAGCCTAAGGTGTTTGATTGTGCCTTTTTGCTTGCATCACATAGAATTAGAGTTAACATTTAGAAGTAGGACATTTTAGATTAGGTAGTTCATGCAAGGGTGTCGATCCCAGAACCCAGAGCTACTACCGTTAAACCTAGAGATTCAACGCATCTAGAACCAAGGGGAAAGAAACCTAGTTCTTATCCCCATGGCTGAACCACCAATAGAGATTGAGCACAAGACTATTAGAGATTTTTATGCGCCACTCCAACTTAATACCCCTTCCTCCATAGCATTACCTCCAACTAATGCGGACCACTTTGAGTTAAAGCCGGGAGTAATTCAGTTACTCCCTACTTTTTATGGTTAGGATTGAGAAGACCCATACCTACATATCAAAGAGTTCCTTGATATTTGTGCCACATTTAGGTTCTGAAATATTTTGGATGATTCGATTAGGCTAAGGTTATTCCCATTTTGACTTAAGGACAAAGCCAAGTCATGGCTTAATTCCTTGGAGGTAGGTTCTATACATACATGGGACCAATTGTCTAAGAAGTTCCTGAACAAGTTCTTCCCCGTTCACAAAACAAATGCCCTGCATATAGAAATTATAAATTTCCAACAAAGGGATGATGAACAATATTATGAATATTGGGAATGGTGGATTGAACTGCTACAAAAATGCCTTCACCATGGATTTGAGAAATGGCAGCAAGTTCAATACTTCTATGAGGCATTAACACCTCAAAATAGACAAATGATAGATGCAGTGAGTGGAGGGACCCTCATGTTAAAAGATGAAAGTGATGCTTGGGAATTCTTTCAAACTGTAGCTAATAATTCTCAACAAGGGATAATTCAAATAGGAGAGAATGAACTAACAAGGCCACTAAGAAAGGAGGTATCTATGAGATAGGAGCACATACTGATCTATCCGATAAGCTTGACTTTGTCTCTAAAAAATTAGATGGAAGAATGAACAAGCTTGAAACTATGTTTCAATCTTTCATGGCTGTTACATTATCCCAAAAACCTCCACAAGAGGTATGCGCTACTTGTTCTAGTCCAGCCCATTTAACCTCAGCGTGTCCATCTAATAAAGCATTTCTTGAATATCTTGTAGACCAAGTGAATGCATTGAATGCATATCGCCAACCTAGCGACAACCCATATTCTGAGACCTACAACCCTAGATGGGCTAGGCATGCCAATTTGTCTTGGTCAAAGAATAACCATAAAGGGGGGTCATCTGTAAATCCCCTTCTCCAAAACTTTTCTCTTAGAACTACAGTTCCCCATCAGCCACCTGGCTTTCAACAACGTCTACAACAAAAGAAACCATATTCAGAGGAAAACATCCACACCATGGTGGACCAATTTGCAAAAGATAATGAATATAATAAAAAGGCCTTACACCAATTGCAAAATGAAAGTAGGCATTCTGCCAATGTCAACTCTCAAGCCATAGCTAAGTTAGAGGTACAAATAAGCCAAATTGTGTGCTGAATTACATAATAGAGGAAAGGGTCAGTTTCTTAATCAACCCATCCCTAACCCTAAGGGTCAAATCGAGATAGGGTCAAGTTCTCAAAACCATAACCCTCATGAGCATGGCAAGTCCATAATTACCTTTAGAAATGGTCGTCAAATTGATAAGAAAGAAGGGCAGGCTAAGGAAACTATAGAGAAAAAAGAGGCAACAGAAATAGTAAAAAAAGAGAAAATATAGACCAACCCTGTAGAACCTATAGTGGAGGCACCCTATGTGCCTAAAGCCCTCTTTCCCCAATTATTGAATAAAGCTAGGAAGGTATCAAACTTTAATGAGTTAATGGAAGCGTTTAAACATGTACAAATCAATATACCATTGTTCAATGCAATTAAAGATATCCCGGCCTATGCCAAATTCTTAAAAGAGCTCTGCACAACGAAGCAAAAGCTTAATGTGCAAAAGAAAGCCTTCCTCACTGAACAAGTGAGCTCTTTGATTCAACACAAGACCCACCCAAATTTAGAGACCCAGGATGTCCTACAATCACTTGCGCCATTGGAGATCATGTCATAGATAGGGCACTTCTTGACTTAGGGGCTAGTGTTAACTTGTTGCCATACTCTATCTATGAGCAACTAAAAATCAGTGAGTTGAAACCAACCACTACCACGCTGCAATTAGCTAATAGATCTATCAAGATACCTCATGGTTTGGTTGAAGATGTCTTGATCCAGGTGGATAAGTTTTATTACCCAGTTGATTTCATTGTGCTAGACACCCAAGCTGTATTCGACCCTGGTAGTCAAATCCCTGTCATCCTTGAGTGTCCATTCTTGGCAACGTCCAATGCCATTATTAACTGTAGGAATGGTGTAATGAAACTCTCATTCGGCAACATGAAGGTTAAGCTTAATGTTTTTAATGCCGATCAACAACATTTAGACCTCGATGTTCCCTGTGATGTCAACTTGATTGAGAGTCTAATTAATGAGAGTATTCACCATTGTCCATCTCAGACTCACTAGAGGCTTGTCTGATGGATTTTAATGGAGAATTTGATATAGACAAGTCTATTGAGGAGGTAAACAATCTTTTAGATGCTGCACCACTCATGGATATCTCTAAGTGGGGTCCTTATGTGGACCCACTCCCACCGTCTAAATCTGTCCCCATACCCTCAATAGAGCACCCACAGTCTTTGGACCTAAAACCCTTGCCTGATAACTTGAAATATTCATATTTAGGCCCAGATGAAACCTTACCTGTAATAATAGCATTAGACTTAGATAAAGAACAAGAGGGTAAGCTTTTAGATGTTCTTAAGGAACATAAAACTGCTTTAGGGTGGACAATAGCAGACATAAAAGGCCTTATGCATGCATATGATACATCTAGAAGAAAATGCAAAACCTTCTAGGGAGACTCAAAGGCAACTGAACCCCCACATGAAGGACGTGGTTAGAGATGAAGTCCTAAAACTCTTAGATGTTGGCGTCATATATCCTATCTCTAATAGTACTTGGGTCAGCCCCGTTCAGGTTGTACCTAAGAAATCTGGGGTCACGGTAGTCAAAAATGAGGATAACGAGCTAGTCCTCACTTGCATGACCACTGGGTGGAGAGTTTGTATTGACTATCGAAAGTTGAATGCAGTCACTAGGAAAGATCATTTTCCTCTACCTTTCATTGATCAAATGCTAGAGAGGTTAGCTGGACATAGCTATTACTATTTTCTGGATGGATATTCCTGTTATAACCAAATTCCTATAGCACTAGAGGATCAGGAGAAGACCACCTTCACCTGCCCTTTCGGAACTTTCACCTACAGACGTATGCCTTTTGGGCTTTGTAACGCTCCAGGCATTTTCATTAAACAAGTAAAAGGTTAGAGGTTTGATGTAGTTATATTAGACTTAGTAGCTACTTGCATGGGAATGTAATGTATTTAACTTAAACTATTTATTTTCATAACTTGGACTGTGATTGGAAAGTCTTGAGATTTGAGGACATTAAGTTTTTGTTTATTTATTAAAATATCAAATGAATGCTTATTAGTTGCTTTGCAATGATTTGCATTAAATATCTAATGTCCAAAAAATAGAGGAGACTCTGTTGGATTTTTTGTAGGAATGTAATACTCATTTTACTGACAATCCTTTTAAGAAAAGAAAAAATAATGTTTTCCCCTTGTCATTTGATTTTCAAAATGCTTTTGATAGAGATCGATCTCGCATCATAATCATCTTTTGCATTTAAAAAGCATTTTAGAAACCTGGGTCGTTATAGTTGGTATCAGAGCCTAAGTTCAAGCCATTCATAGTCAAGTTAAGAGATAAGAACTTAAACTTAGTTTATATAATTAGAAGAAAAAAAATTTAACTAGCATGATAAGAGCACTCAAACGAATCAAACGACTCTTGATAAAATAGATGCTACCTAGGAGGAGACGAGGTGAAGCTCCAAAGACAACCAATCCCTCTACTAGTTCTTCTAAAATTGGGAATAGCATGGCAGAATCCTTTCAGTCATTTATGCAACATATGGAGCAAATTGTGAACAATTAGGCATAAGCACCTGTGCCAAAGGCATCATCACAAGAGAGGGTTACTGACTAAACAGAGGCCCAGTTAGAGTGATTTCAGAAGATGGCCCCCTCATTTTCTGGTGAAGAGGAGTTAGATGCAATGAAAAAGTTGATCTTTAACATAGAGAAGTTGTTCAAAGCTATGAAGATTCTAGAAGAAAGAAAAGTTGATATGGCAACTTTTGTCTTTAAAGGTGAAGCAGACTTCTTGTGGGAGACAACTGAAAGGATATACTTTGAGGAGGGTAAGACTATTCTATGGGAGGATTTCAAGACCGTGTTTAATGAGAAATATTTTCCATGACATGTGCAAAAGTAAGAGGAGTTCATGAGTCTAGAATAGGGAGTCTAATGGTGAACCAATATGAAAATAAATTTACAAGTCTCCATAGATTTGCACCCTCTGTGTGTGCCACAGAACAAAGCATAATAGAGAAGTTTATAGATGGGTTGAATCCTGGACTAAGAAATAGGGTTATTGGGTTCCAATTAACCACCATGGCTAAGGTAGTGGAAATGGCTTCTATTTATGAGAAAGATTATCAGGGGACCCTGGCGGACAGAAAAGAAAAGGAGAAAAATACCAGCACCAATGGGCTATTCAACAAAGGCAAGAGGCCCATTTAGTTTTCTCAACCCCAATACCCATTCAAGCGACAATTCGACAATAGAGCAAAGCATCACAAGCTAGAACTTGTCCTCGATGTAGAAAGTATCATCCAGGCAAGCCATGTACACCTTACTTCAAATGCTTCATCTATGGAGAGGTTGGACACATAGCCACTCATTGTCATAAGAAGAAGAAAGAGGAAGAGCATAAAGGAGATGAGATTCAGCACAGCCAAGGACGAGTGTTTACCATTACTTCAGGACAAGCCTAGGCATCCAACACGGTAATGGAAGGTACACTTCACATTTATGAATAACTTGCTAGAGTATTATTTGATACTAGTTCTGCACTTCACATTTTATGTCTTAGGAGTTTGCTTCTTGCACTGATGATATGGTTCAAAACTTAGAATTCTGTTTAGAAGTCATGACACCTTTGGGCAAGTCTATTGGCACACAAACATACTTTCAGGATGTACCAATTGTGGTTCCAGGCAAGCACATGAACATCGACCTCATCTACCTAGATATGATAGAATTTGACATCATATTTGGGATGGATTGGTTAGCCTTACACCATGCAACTATCAATTGTTGAAGAAAGAAGATCACCTTTAACATTCTTGAGAAGTAGAGATATCATTGCAGGGGAGATAGGATTATTTAGGGGTATGTGTTATTTTCACATTAAAGGCGGTGAAGCATATTGCTCAAGGATGTTAGTTCTTCCTAGCTAAGATAGAAGCTATTGAGGTGGCAAAGCCTAAACCAGGAGAAGTGGATGTAGTTTGTGAATTTCTAGAGGTGTTCCCTAAAGACGTACTAGGGTTACCACTAAAAAGGGAGATAGACTTCACCATCGACATGATACCTGGCACATCTCCTATCTCCAAAGCACCATATCGAATGGCTCCAGCAGAACTAAAGTAGTTGAAGACTCAACCTCAAGAGTTGGTTGACAAAGGGTTCATCAGAGCTAGCGTATCCCCCTGGGGAGCCCCAATCCTTTTTGTTAAGAAGAAGGATGGATCAATGAGACTTTGCATTGATTACTAAAAGTTGAACAGGATCATAGTGAAAAACAAATATCCTCTACCATGTATAGATGATTTATTCTATCAACTTCAATTAGCTCTTGTGTTTTCCAAGATTGGTTTACAGTCTGGATATCATCAGCTTAGAGTTAGGGAAGAGGATATTTCAAAGATAGCATTCAAATCTAGGTACGGGCATTATGAGTTCAAGGTGATGTCATTTGGGTTTGCAAACACCCCAACTACATTCATGGACCTCATGAACCAAGTATTTGAAGACTACGAGACAAATTTGTTATAATATTCATGGATGATATTCTAGTCTACTCAGAGAATATTGAGGAATGCAAAGAACACTTGCAAATAGTACTACATACACTTCGGGCACACCAACTATATGCAAAATATAGTAAGTGTGAATTTTGGTTAAAGGAAGTGAACTTTTTAGGATATTTTATTTCTCAACATGGCATTGTAGTGGATCCATGAAAAGTTGAAGCACAGGAAAAATGGGACACACCTAGAACAGTGACAAAAATGAGAAGCTTTCTAGGACTTGCGGGATATTACCATAGGTTCATTGAAGGGTTCTCACGCATTGCCTTACCTTTGACCAAGTTGACGAGAAAGAACGTGGAGTTCATATGGGATGATACATGTGAAGGAAGCTTCAAAGAACTAAAGAGGAAGTTGACCACTACACTAGTACTCACATTACCATCAGGCAATGGTGGCTTTGTGATCTATAGTGATGCCTTGGGGAGAGGATTGGGATGTGTACTCATGCAAAATGGGAAGGTGATTGCCTATGCTTCACAATAATTGAAAAGACATGAAGTTAATTACCTTGTACATGACTTGGAACTTGCTGCCATAGTTTTTGCCTTAAAGATCTAGAGGCACTATTTGTATGGAGAAAAGTTCAAGGTGTTCATAAACCATAAAAGCCTCAAGTACATCTTTTCGCAGCAAGACTTGAATATGCGACAAAGAAGATGGATGGAGTATTTGAAAGATTATGACTTCTCTATTCAATACCATCCAGGGAAGACAAATGTAGTAGTAAATGCTTTGAGTTGAAAGATGCAAGGATTGTGTGCAAGCTTACCTTCTAGGAGATGGAAGTTGCTACAATAGGTGATAGAATGTAAACCTGAGATAAGTCATGAGAGATCTTTTATAGAAAATTTAGCCGTGAAGTCCACTATCATTGAGAAAGTTAAGCAGATGTAGAAGAGTGATGCTAAGATGCAAGCATTAGTTGGGAAATAGTTGGGAAATTAGGGTTTGTCAGGGAGATAGATGACAATGTTTTCATGCAAGGAAGATTAGTAGTGCCAACAAATGATGAACTGAGGAAAGAAATTCTATAAGAGGAACATCAATCCTGGTATACTATTTACCCTAGTGCTACAAAGATGTATCAAGATTTGAAGGGTCAATTCTCGTGGAATGGTATGAGAAGAGATGTAGGAGGATTTGTGCACGATGCTTGACATGCCAACAAATTAAGGATGAGCACCAGAGACCTGCTAGACTGTTACAACCACTCAAACTCCCAAAATGGAAGTGAGATCATATTACGATGGACTTCATAGTGGTATTACCCAAGACATCAAAGGGACATGATATGATATGGGTAATCATAGACCGATTGACCAAATTGGTACATTTTCTTCCTATTCGACAAAATCAGTTCATTGATAGCTTGTCTCAGTTGTATATTAAAGAGGTGGTGAGTTTGCATGGGATACCACTAATTATCACTTCCGATAAAGACAGTCTTTTCACATCACAGTTATGGAAATAAGTGCAAAAGTCATTGGGATCATCTTTAAACTACAGTACAGCTTTCCATCCTCAGACTGATGGCCAATCTGAATGTACAATTCAAACTTTGGAAGATATGTTGAGGGCATGTGCGATTGACGGGAAGGAGAGTTGGGATGAGAGCCTACCCTTAGTCGAATTTGCATACAATAATAGTTTCCACTCAAGCATCGGTATGCCCTTTATAGAAGGGCTTGTCATTCACCTATGTGTTGGAATGAAGTGGGTGAAAATAGAGTTATACCATCAAAGTTAGTAGAACAGTGTGCAAACAAGGTGAAACTTATTCGGAGAAGATTTTTCATAGCTCAAAGTCGACAAAAGAGCTATGTTGATAAATGACGTAGACACTTGGAATTTGAAGTTGAAGACTGCGTGTTCTTGAAGATTTTTCCAACTAAGGGTGTTATGAGATTTGGCATGAAGGGGAAATTCAATCCTCATTTTATTGGTCCATTTGAGGTTTTTGAGAGAATTGGCTTGACTGCATATAGATTAGCATTGCCACCACAGTTAGCAAAAGTTCACAATGTTTTCCATATACTACATAAGTACATACCAGATTTCACACATGTACTTGCACAGGTACCGGTAGAGATATAGCTAGATCTAACTTTGGAAACAAAGCCAGTTTAGATTCTCGATAAGAAGGTCAAGAAATTACGAAACAAAGAAATTTCACTGGTTAATATTCTGTGGACGACTCATCTATTGAAGAGGAAACATGGGAAACATAATTGGAAATGAAAAATAAATATCCTAAATTCTTTGATGAGTAGTAATAAAAGGAATTTTGAGGACGAAATTCCTTGAAGGGGGTAATAATGTAACAACCTAAATTTTTAAGCTTTCTTATTGTATTTTTAAAATTTGAATGGAATGGAAATGCACAAATTTGAAAATTTGAGTTTTAGAAGTAAATTTTTTTAGGAATATCAAATTGAGTGTTAAAACCTCTATAATTGGAATGTACTCAAAAAAACGATCGCAACGACACTAATTTTGCAGAAATCCAAGTCGGATGAATAAATGGTGATTTTTCTCACAAAGGGTATGATGCTAACGAGGTGTCTAAGAAACACCATGAGTGGGAATCATGTGTGTTGACTAGGATAGTGTGAGTATAATGATGGGAAGAGGCACCATTATATGATGCTTAATGTATAAAAGAAGAAGGAAAAAAATGATTAAAGCAAAAATGCGAGGAGGCCAAATTGATATTGGCATCCCCACCCCACCTTGTTTCAAAATGGAAACAAATCTGTTTCTCGAGCCCTACCCAAGCTCTACCCAACAAGAAACGATGGAAAGAGGAAAAAAAAGAAAAAAAGAAAGAGAAAAGCATCGGGGAGGAGAAACCCAATGCCAGGGAAGGAGAAGGAGAAGGAGAAAGTGGGAGCAAAGGAGAGGAGAGGAGAGGGGAAAGGGTGTGCTAGAGCCAAAAATCTGGTTTGTCATAGGTGGATAGGAAATCCATTGTCATCAGTGAAACAGAGTTCGTTAGTGACAACGGTGATCTCGATCAGAGATCCAACCATCCGATCGGTTCTTCAGGAGTTGGGAAGCAAAACCCCTTTGGTTCTAATGCCATCAGAGGAGGAACAAAGCCAGATGTAAGGGAGAAAGATGGCATGCATGGACTGTTGCCAAAAAATCCACAAATCCATCTTCTCCAGTGACGATTGGAGATCTGGGAGTGTCTGTAGAGGTTAGTTTTCACACGGTTCTCTGTTTTTGGAGTTCAATTTGCGTGTATAATATAAAATTAGGGTTTTGTTAGCTATAAGGTAGAAAAATCCAGCCTTAATGGCCTAATCAAACCCTAAACCGCATCCCTAACCAGGTGACACCACCATTGGTGATTCTGATCACCTTGTCTGAGGTCCAACCTTTCATCTGGAACTCGGATAGGGATGATCCAAGCCATTGATCAACCCATGAAGGGGATCTACATGTAAATCTCATTCCTGCTTGGAGAACAGAGGATGTTAGGGCCGTTGATCACTTTGTCTAAGGTTCTAATCATTTGATCAGAGCTCGAACAATAGTGAATCTAACCCCTAAACCTTGATCCATTGAGAATTCAATGGTTAATCTCACCCGTGATTGTGGACAGAGATTGATAAGAGTTAGATCACCCATCTAAGATCAAATAGGGATAATCTGAGCTCTAGATCAATTTTTAAGAGAAATTCAGCCGTCAATCCTGCCCATGTTACTGAACAAAGATTGATGGGGACTTAAATAAATCATCTGAGATCAGATGGTGAAGATTCAACCATCGAATTGTAATAGAATTCAATTGTTAAATCATAAATTTGTAAATTCGGTGATTATGGATGATCTGAGATTGATTAGAACCCATAGCACACAAGAATATTCTTGGAAAGACCAAAATTAATGGATTCAAATAGTCAAATCATGTGAAATATATATATATATATATATATTTGACTATTTTTAATTGATGTTAGCCATAGGATACGCCATAAAATTTTGATTTGATCATCTAAGTTGATGAAAATTCAACCTAGACAACTAACCAAGAAATCAAACTTAGATTTCATCATTAAAAACCCCAAAGGAGTGAGAAAAATCAGAAATAGACCACTTTAGACCCTTAGATTTTTATTAGAGAGGGGGTATAACAAGTTAGAAAATGATTTGATACTATTCTCTATGATTGATTCAGAATTAGTCACATTAGGTTGGATTGGTATGTGAAAAATAGAAGAGATTCTTAAATTTAAAAGTAATCAAACAATTGACAGACTAGACTAGGTTAGGTGATGAATTGTTAGATGATTCAACCTTGACAACAACAAGAGCATAAGTAGAATGCTATAATCGATATTTAACATGGACAATGCTAGGCAGATTAGTCAGATGAAAATGAATAGGATGATAATCCATTGATGAATGACTCAAATTTCTAGCCTAGGATTAATGAGGGATTTAAAATCTAAAGATTTCTTAATCCTGAGTTGATCTAGACTATTACAACCATGAAATGAATGAGACCTTAAGTTATGTCTATGTGAATGGTATAGAAATGAGGACTAATCCTAAAAATCTCAAAATTAGGCATTGTGTAAGCTAAGGTGCAGTCAATTCTGTTGTTTAAGATGATTGCGAAGGCTTAGGAAAAAGGACATTCTTCACAAGAGGTGGGTGGTGATCTGACATTGCTATGTTTTCAAATGAATTTCAAGTTGAGACCATCATTGGTGTGATTTTCGAGTTTAGAATGTATTTATGTGAGAATGGTTGTGTTTGCAATGTTAGCATGCATGATTCTATTATAAATTAGTGTTGGTATGCTTTAAAAACAATTGTGCATAAACTATTTTGCAACTAGCATGAAAACTAATCTTTCTAATGCATAATACCAATTGAAATACCCTTTCATAGCTGTATCATATGTTCATTATTATTTTGGGATTAAAAATGACAATTTAATGTATGCATTTATTTCATGGTTTGAGACTAATTTCAGAAATGGAATGAGTGGAATATGTTGAATATGGCAGATGTTTGTATTGAGAAATTTATATAGAATTTATATTTGTTTGGGCAATAGGCCTACTGGATGCTATGCTAAGAGGTTGTACGTGCTGGTCTCCCGACCTCTAACCACCAAAGGAGGTATCCATGCCCAAAGTGGCATCGTTTTTCTCAACTGTTGTGGTAGGAACAACCGTTGGAGGTTGTCACGACACCCTTTTGAGAAGTATCCATAGTCGTTGTGGAGGCTGCAGTGGCTATTCTCTAGATACCAGAGAGACGCGATTTCGTGATCTGGTTGTGAGCATAGTAGTCCATGCGATTTCTATTTTGTGACCCCACATAGGGGTGAGATTGTGGTCTTTAGACAAGTACTCATGACCAAATTGGCTAATATATGGCCAAGTGCCTATTTGCATGATGTTTGCAAAAGAAATGAGGATTATTGACATATGATTTGATTAGTTCCTACTTTAAGCATTTAAATATATTACATGAGAAACTTATTTTTAAATTAGCATGTATGCTCTATGCTGTGATTTTGAGTTTTATGGTGCTTAGATTTCCTACTGAGTATGTTTGAATACTCAACCTACTATTTTCCTTACAAATCCTTGCAAGCAAGACAAGCATAAGTAGTAGACAACTTAAGCGTTTTCATTAAACAAGTAAAAGGTGAGAGGTTTGATGTAGTTATATTAGAATTAGTAGTACTTGTGTGGGAATGTAATGTATTTAACTAAAACTATTTATTTTCATAACTTAGACTGTGATTGGCAAGTCTTGGAATTTGAGGACATTAAGATTTTGTTTATTTATTAAAATTATCAAATGAATATTTATCAAGTACTTTACAATGATAGCGTTAAATGTCTAATGTCTAAAAAACAAAGGAGGCTCTGCTGAATTTTTAGTAGGAATGTAGTACTTATTTCACTGATAATCCTTTTAAGAAAAGAAAAAAATATCACTCAGGGTTTTTTAGAATGAGTCTTAAAACCATAATGTTTTTCCACTGTTATTTGATTTTCAAAATGCTTTTGATAGAGATCGATCTAGCATCATAATCATCTTTTGCATTTAAAAAGCATTTTAAAAACCCAGGTTGTTACACTCATCTACTGCTAAACTCCCCTTGTCTTCCATCTTCACTGCGCAGGCTCCCCTACTTTCCATAGTCTTCATCGGCCAAGCTAAAACCCATATTAGTTTTGATTCCAGCACTCCACCATATATGATGCCTAGAGCCATGCGACGCTCCCTATCTCTTCTGCTCCATCACACACCAACCTAGAATTCACCAGCCGCACCAAAACTGTCAATCCCTTTCCCACTCCATTCCTAACCCCTCTCCTCTGCTTCTCACCTTCCTTTCCATCCTATCAGCAACAGCCAAGAGCTCCCTCAACTCTCTTGCTTCACCATTCACCGTTCACCCTAACCTACACCTTTGCCCTCTGCTTAGCCGGATTGCACAGCCTAGGCACGCACAACCCAATTTTGCTCACCCTAGCCTTTCCCACATCCCCCTTATCACTGCTCTCTTCTTCTCTCCACCATGACATCACCAACCAGACGGGTCTGTGCTTTTCCCCCAGTGGATAATTAATCAAAAGTGCTAGAAAGGTGTGGATGAAGGCTGATCATGATTTAGGACACCAGATCTGTAGAATTTGAAGATAAGTAGTCCAGGGAATTGGAATTTTCTTAACTTTTTTGTTAAATTTCTGTTTTATGAAATTAGAATTTTGTAATTTTATTGATTAAATACATCTAAAGTCCGATTTATATTTCTGTTAATTTTTGTCAATTAATTTTAATTTTTAAATAATTAATTTTTATTAAAAGCTCCAAATTCTTAAAGCGCATCCCTTTGGGATTGACCCGTACATGCATTAGCTATACCATAATAGCCCGTGCACTAGCGAAAAACAACAACACCCATGATTTACATTTTGTAGTTTCATTCAAAAAGCCATGCAATTGTCACCTAAATTATGCTTGTTGCAATGAGTGTTTGAATAGTAACATTATCATGCATTTTTTATTATATACTTTCCTGATTATCTGCTTCTTTTGTGCTTGAAATTTATCATCCTAGACAAAATAGATTGAGCTTAGGAAGACTCATGTTATAGATTTTGATGCTTAAATTAGTACTTGAATATCCTTTTGAATGGTAACATTACAATGCATTTTTTAATATCTATGTTCTTGATTTTCTACTTCTTTAATGCTTATAAATACTTGGAATTGATCATTCTAAATAGAATACATTGAGTCTATGAAGACCCATGTTTTAGATTTTGAAGTTTCATTAAAAAAGGCATGCAAATTGTTACTTGAATATGGTTTGATTGGTAACATTACCTTGTGTATTTTACTAAATATGTTCCTATTTTTCTACGCCATTAATGCCTGTAAATGGTTGAAATTGATCATCCTATATAGAATGCAATGAGTCTATGAAGACCCATGTTTTACATTTTGAAGCTTCATTCAAAAGGCCATGCAAATTGTTACCAAAATTATGCTTGTTGTAATACCTGTTTGAATGGTAACATTACCATGCATTTTTTACTATATATGTTACATATTTTCTACTTTTTAATGCTTATAAATACTTGAAATTGATCATTTTAAATAGAATACATTGTGTTTAAGATAGCCCCATGTTTTAGGTTTTGATGTTTCATTCAAGAAGGCATGCAAATTGTTGCTCGAATATGCATTTGAATAGTAACATTACCATGCATTTTTAACTATATATATTCAAGCCTTTTTGTATCTTTAATGCTTGTAAATGGTTGAAATTGATCATTCTAGATAGTATACTTTGAGTCTAGGAAGGCCCTTGTTTTAGATTTTAAAGTTGCAATAAAAAAAGGCATGCAAATTGTTGCATAAAGTATGCATGAAGTAATACACATTTAAATGGTAACATTGCCATGCATTTTTTACTATTCATGTTCCTAATTTTTTGCTTCTTTAATGATTGTAAATGCTTGAAATTGATCATTATATATAGACTACATTGAGTTTAAGAGGGCCTGTTTTGTAGATTTTTATGTTTCAATCAGAAGGCATGCAATTCTTGCTTGAATATTTGTTTAAATGATAACATTATCATATATTTTTTACTATATATGTTCCTAATTGTTTGCTTCTTTTTTTCTTGTAAAGGCTTGAAATTAATCATTGTGGATAGAATACATTGAGTCTAAGAAGTCCCATGTTTCATTTAAGAAGGCATGTAAACTATTGCTTGAAGTATGCTTGTTGTAATATGCGTTTGAATGGTATAATTACCGTGCATTTTTTACAATGTATGCTCTACATTTTTTAGTTCTTTAATGATTGTAATTTCTTCAAATTGATCATTTTAAATAGAATACATTGATGAAGACCTATATTTTAGATTTTGATGTTTCTATCAAGAAGGCATACAAATTATTGTTGGAATATGCGTTTGAATGCTAACATTACCATGCATTTTTGACTTTATATGTTCCTGATTTACAGGTTCTTTAATGATTGTAAATGCATGAAATTAATCATTCTAGATAGAATACATTAATTTTAAGAAGACTTGTGTTTAAAATTTTATGTTTCATTCAAAAAGAAATGCAAATTGTTGCTGGAGTATGCATTTGAATGGTAACATTACTATGCATTTTTTACTATATATGTTCTTACTTTTTTTATTCTTGAAATTGACCATTCTAGATAGAATACATTGAGTATAAGGAGTCCCATATTTTAGATTTTGATGTTTCATTTAAAAATGCATGTAGATTGTTGCTTGAATATGTGTTTGATTGGTAATATTACCATGTGTTTTTTTACTCTATATGTTCTTGATTTTTTGCTTCATTAATGACTATAAATGCATGAAATTGATCATCCTAGGTGCAATAAACTGAGCCTAAGAATAGGGGTGGAAAAATATGACCCGACACGATAACATGACCCAAACTCAACATGAATTTAGCAGGTTTGGGTCGAGTCTTATCGTGTTCGTGTCATTTTCGAGTTGACCCGAAAATGACATGCCAAAAATCGTGTCGTGTTCGGGCCAATCAATGCGACCCATCATGTTGACCTATTTGACACACGACCTATTTATTCATCACGTTGACGCATCTAACCTGTGGTTGAAACTATAAGACGGTTCTTCAAAAACCGTCTTATATTAAAATATAGGACGGTTCATCTGGAACCGTCTTATATTACAACTGTAAATGTAATATAGGACGGTTCATCTAGAATCGTCTTATATTACATCTGTGAATGTAATATAAGACGGTTCATTTGGAACCGTCTTATATTACATTTAGTCCTGTAATATTACATGTTACTTTCTGCTGAAGTAGATTCACTTCAAAATGCCTACCCGTCCTTGTAGTGGATTTAATTTCTCCCCCTTTCAAATGAAAAATGTTCTAAATATTGCGGGAAGAAATGGCGCCCAAATTTTGGCAACCTCTTCAATGCATTTTCCCTCTATTAAAGGCTCTCTTCTTGCCTCATTTCCCACTTGTCCCCTTCTTTTCCTAAATTCTTAGCGCTTCCAATCAAAAATGGGAAAACAAGATCAAATCACAAGCCCTGAAACCAACGACCCCCTCCCAAAAATTTAGAAAACTAACCAAAATGGCGTATCCACATGTTCTCCAAACCTTCTATTTCTTTTGAGAGTAAAAAGGCTCTCCGAGAATGCTAGTTTACCTTCAAAAGGTTCTCCACTCTTAGCAAGATATGATCTTTAAAGGTAATGTATGCTTCAATCCATCTGGGTATCAATGATTTTGAGCAATGCCCATCTCAATCTTCCATCGTTTGTTTATTTTCTAGTTCTACGTCAACAACCGTTCCCACAAGAGGAAAAGCCCTTGTTCCTACCGATTTAAGCATAGGAATACCCAAAGGAACCTACACTCGCATAGGTATGTGCTCGAAATAGAAAACCTTTTGATGCATTTGATGATATACTAATGGACGAGCTTGTTATTTGCAGCACCGAGATTTGGTCTTGCTTGGAAGCATTCGATCAACATGGGTGCAGGTGTGATTGACACCCATTACAGAGGTTTAGTGGGCAT
This sequence comes from Warburgia ugandensis, assembly GCA_035236585.1. Classification (NCBI taxonomy): domain Eukaryota; kingdom Viridiplantae; phylum Streptophyta; class Magnoliopsida; order Canellales; family Canellaceae; genus Warburgia; species Warburgia ugandensis. The sequence continues at coordinate 49,839,857 of CP141127.1, read as the reverse complement.
GATTTTGTTCAACCATTCTGATGTTGATTTTGAAGTGAAGCAAGGAGATCAGATTGCTCAATTGATCATTGAGAGGATAATGACGCCCGAGGTTTTGGAAGTTGAAGTTCTTGTTGCTACAGTGAGAGGCATGGGAAGATTTGGATCTACAGGAGTCGGAGTAGTCATCCATGTAGTGGTTTACTTAATCGTCTATGTTGGCTCTTTTGTTTTTTTTGTCTTTATTTGGAAGGATGATTCATTGGAGGACTTCTATCAAATGTAATATAGGATGGTTACTTATAACCGTCCTATATTTTAATTATATAGGATGGTTTTATATAATCATGTGTAAACTGATTTACAGGCCTCAAACACCATTCGTCACTTATGGATAACCTTGATTCACAAGCACACGGCAAGCACCATAATCTTATGAACTTATCTTCCCATAGTGCTTACAATTTGCAAATAAGATTAAAAGGAAGGGAATTTTTTGGCCCTTGTTTTTACAGTCACCATTCCCTGCAACAAAGAACTAGGGCATTGCTCTAGGGAGTGGGTGGGGAGCAGGGGTATCATGTAGTTGGGATCTAATTCTTAAATCAGAAATAAACTAGTAAAGTAAGTCTGTAAAATTGATTTTACCTGGATTTAACTCTAGTGATTGAGTCAATTGAAGATAGGAAGTTGTATAATGTAAGTGTAATATAGGACTGTTCATCTAGAACCGTCTTATATTACAATGTAATATAGGATGGTTCTTCTAAAACCATCCTCTATTATTTATTTTATATTTACTTAATCGTGTTATACGAGTTGTGTTGTGTCGACTCGTTTAATAATCGTGCCATGTTCATGTCACGAATTCTTGTCACAATTATTAAGTGGGTCATGTTCGTGTCGACCCATAACTCTAACGTGTCATGTTCGTGTCGACACAAACACGACCCACCAACCCGAATTACCAGGCCTACCTAAGAAGTCCCGTGTTTTAGATTTTGATGCTTCATTAAAAAAGGCTTGCAAATTTTTGGTTGAATGTGCATTTGATTGGTAACATTACCATGCAATTTTTACTAAATATTTTCCAAATTTTTTGCATCTTTAATGGTTGTTAATGCTTGAAAATGATCATTATAGATAGAATAAAATGACTTCAAAGTGGCCCATGTTTTAGATTTTGATGTTTTAATAAAAAGGGCATGCAAATTGTTGCTTAAAGTATGCTTATTGTAATACATGTTTGAATGGTAACATTACCATGCATTTTCAACTATATATATTCCTAATTCTCTACTTCTTTAATGCTTGTAAATGCTTGAGGTTGAGCATTTTAGATAGAATACATTGAGTTCAAGAAAGCCCAAGTTTTTTATTTTTATTTTTCATTCAAGAAGGCATGCAAAGTGTTGCTTGAATATGCATTTGAATAGTAACATTACCATGCATTTTTTACTTTATATGTTCCCAATTTTCTACTATTTAATTCTTTTAAATGTTTAAATTGATAATTATAGATAGAATACACTATGTCTAAGAAGACACAAGTTTTAGATTTTTAACATTCATTAAAAAAGGCATGCAAATTGTTGTTCGAAGTGTGCTTGTTGTAATACGCATGTTCTTGTTTTAATTAAAACTCGCAAGTGCATGAATTAATGTAGTATTCTCACGTAAGCGAGGTCGATCCCACGAGGAGTGAATTATTGTGATGTTAGTAGTTTCTACTTTAAACAATTTAACCTAGCCAAAATTCAAGTGATTTTTTTTACCAAATTAAGAATGGAAATTAAAATATGAAATTATAAAATAAGTAAAAATAAGAAATGGAAACTAAAAAAATGAGAAATGGAAACTAAGAAAAAAATAAGAAACATGCAAAACGAAAATTTTTCCTAAAACATGCACTTTCTAAAATTAAAAATTTCCTAAATTAATGCTTTCCTAAACTAGAATTAGAAACTTTCTAAAGTTAGAACTTTCTAAAACCAATTTAGGAAACTTTCTAATACAAAAATAAAAAACAAATGAATAATGAGAGATAACTAACTTTAATAACAAATTAGAAACATGCATGTGAATGAAAACTACAACCAAAGAGATATTCACTTCTTAAATCCTAAAACTTCCTAAAGATGGAACTTTCTAAAATTCAAAATTAAAACTTTCTAAATCTAAAATAAGATGCAAAAAATTAACTACTTATAAAACTAAATTAACCATGAATTTAAAAGGAATGGGATTTAGACCATTGTGCATGGTTTATGGACTTTGTGCTTGGTTCTAGAGCCCTAAAGATGGTAAAATCTAATGCACCTACAATGAGTTACTATGCGAACTAACTATTGGATCTAATAAACAACATGAAAATCTAAATAGGTATCTTAGGATTCAAGAAAATAACATGTTTTGATGGCTGAAATTAAAGCACAAAGTTAAGGAAAAACCAATTTATAGATTTCAATACTTAAAAACAATCAATAAATCTTGCATTAGAGAGCTACTGAAACCACAAATTTTATGCAAGAAAAAAACTTAGATCTTAAGTACTTTGATGAAATAAGAAATCCATAATAAGAATTACCAAAGAACTCTATTGAATCATATCAATTTACATCATATTTATGAGCATAAAACTGTACAAAATTCCAAAAATTTGTTCACTTTTCTAAACCCTAAAATCCTATCTAAAAACAAGAAAATTCTAAACTAATTCTCACACTCTAAAGTACAATTTCATCCAAAGAAAACCCAAAAAGGAATTTGAGAAAAACAAAGGCCTAGTGGGTGAACTAAAGGAAAATAAACTACAAATTAAGAGAAAAAGAGGGTAGAAAATATGTAATTCAAGTGGGGAAATCTAATATTTAAGCTAGCTCTTCCCTTGGTTGTCACTACCAGAGAATAAATAACTTGAATCTTGATGGAATAATAAAGAAAATTTTATAGAATGGAGTGGAGAAGAAAGAGATTAAGGGCTAGAAAGTAGCATGAATTCTAAGGACCAAAACAATGAAAACTTAAAGCAATGGAACAAAAGTAAAACATCTAAGTTACTAACCTGAATTGGAGGGAAAATAAGCAAGAGAATACCAAGAAGACCAAAGGAAGAAAATCATAAAAAGTATTCCAAAGTCCAGCAGCAAATGAAACCAAAGGAAAGCATGATTTCAAGGTATGTCACTCATCTCTACTTAGAAAATTCGTATAGATTATGGGGCTATATGTAGATGAAAGGTTTCCTAACTTAGGAAGGGGAGAAAACATAAGAAAAGTGTCCCTAGGGATAAGGTATTGAATGAGGAAGGTTAGGTGAAAGATAAATTAGCAAGATGATGTCATAAACATAACATAAGAGAGAGAGATAAGAAGTACGGGCTGGCTAGTTTCTAATTTTGAAAAGGATATAGGCGTCTTTTCTTTTAGAAAGAAAGTGGGATGATATGGGGAAAACTGATTGGCTAAGTTGTTTTCTAGGAAGTGGGGATTGGTTAGATGGTTAGGAAGGACGTTTAGGATAGTGGAAGTGTTATGGAATGATAGGACTCTTGAATAGAAAGTCAAACTCGTGGTAGTCTTTAGTGATGAGGTGAAAAGTGATAAAAAGATGAAAAAAGTGGGAAAAACATCAAAATCCTATTGGTCATATTCCAACTTATCCTAATAATATTTTCCTTAATTATCTTCAAAATATCTCTTAAAATCTCATGGTTAATTCTCTTGAATCTCCTCCAATCCTAACCTTCCATTTAACTTAGCTTGATGGCTTAGATGGCTTAATTTTAAAGCATCATTGGCTAAGCTTCATGGCTATCTTAGGAGGCTTCCTTGGCTTGTTTTATTGGCTTCAACCTTGGCATGAATGGCTTGTATGATTTGGATTGAATTCCTTAGCTTGCCACCTTCTTTCATGGCTTATATGGCTAAGGTGCCTTCCATGCAAAGGTGGTGGAAATACATGGCTTACTTCATGGGCCCACTTTGTCCATCTTTAGCTAATTTAATCTTATCAATTTCTAGTCTATAAGATGATCTTGGCCTTTGGTTTTCATTGAATTGATAAATTTGAGGTTTTTACTCGATCTTTTAATCTTGATCCTCAATTTCATACCAATTGATCTCGACCACTAGATCAACATCTTACTTACTACAAAAAGTGAAAAATCTTTATTAAATCCTAGAAAACTTGATTAATCATACACTTACCTTGTATTAGCTTTTGGATCTACAAAATAACCAACTTTTGCTTTAGCAGGTCAAAAATGCATGTGTTATGAATTTTGGTCTAAAAGTCCTAATTTAACAATATAAGTTGTAACACATGGGTACTAATTGGGTGGTTATTATGCAAAATTAAACACTTATCACACAACTAGCATTTTGCTACTCCCAAGAAAAAAATGTGAAAAATCATTTTTCAAAAATTGATACAAGGTGGCATTTTCGTAGGTACTTACGATTGCATTTAGCATATGCAACAAGCCCTTGAACCCCTAGTGGACGAGTTATTCCTTGTGAGGGTTTGCTATGAATATACCCACAAAATTCAATAAGGTTGAGGTCCCTATTTTATCCCAAAGAATTGTCATTCATTAGCATTCTATTAGTTTTTCACAACTTAATGGAGAAGATTTGACAATTTTACAAATCATACACATGAAAGATGTTTTATTTTAGTTATTTCCTAGGGGGTATATGCATTGTACAGACACATAAATCTCAAATTTTAACCAGATATGCTTAAATTCCACTGAAAATATGTTTTGACCTCAAATCCTCACATGTACACTCTCAAAAATGAAACTCTCAGATAAGGGTTAAATATATTTCTCTCATTATGACTAAATCCAATAAGTTAATGGTTCACATAAATCCTTTTAAATGCTCACGAGTCAAAGGAAAGTGATCCATCAGAGTGGATGCTATCACCAAGAATATTAGGGATCTTTTACCTTAATTCCTTCTTTTTATTTCCTCTTTAAGGCCATGTTCCACCTAAGATCAATAGGCCTTTAACTAAGACAAAACATAAGCTTAGGATTGGTTCAAAAAAGAAGGGTATAAGGATTTCAAAGGTTCAAAATTGAGTAGAGATCTTTAATGAATTTTTATTAGGACAACTTTTCTTTTAGGTTGTACTTGAAGTGAATATCTCTTTCATATTTTTATCTTTCTATTTTATTTTTATTTTTTTTTCATTTTTCTCCTTTTCCTTTGGCTTCTTTGGAAGAAAGATAGCTAATTTTTCTCATTTCTTTGACTTTTTGTCCCATTTTTGAACTTTTTATACTAACTCTATTCATTTTGACAATGGGTAATGGATATTTATGTTATTGGCTTGTTATGGTTAATGTAAATGGGGTTAAGAAAGAAAAGGCTCAAAGGGGCTCACAAGTGGTATGACACACTGGGTAGGCTTTATATCTTTGTGATGAGCAAGGATGGCCTATATCATTTCCTAAGTTTCCTAAAGCCTATCAGATTCAATAAATTTTCTAGAAATAAAGCCATTACTCCTATTTATTCTTGGAGTTTAACTAAAACAAGGATAACATGATCATACTAAGTTATGTATATTGAGGAAATTATGGAATTACTCATAACTTTTTAAAAGAAGATAATCTCAAAATCTCACTGGGTTATAGGTCTCTACTAACTTTCCTCAGGGTCTCTAAGTCATACCTCTCTATTAATCTTGACTATGAGCTATGTGTAAATAGCTTATGAGAATTAACTTTCAAAAAATGCTTCAACACATGAATGATATGCAAAACTAATCATATGCATTTCCATTAAGAGGTGAAAACTATGGAATTAATAAATTATGAACATTTAGTTCTCATCATAGTAAGGGAACTCTACCTTAAAAACTTATTTTCTTCAAAAGAATCAAGAAAACTAAAAAATATTCAAAATCCCTATATGCATCCACACCCCCTAAACTAAATGAAACATTGTCCTCAATGTTTGAAAAAAATAGGATTTATATGGAAATTGAGTGATGTAGACTCTAAAACCGTAGGTTGCCTCCAAGTAACAGTTAAGTTTAACATCTTTAGCAAGACATTAATAATTGAAGTTACAATGTGTAAGACAAGCCTCTAGTGGATCAAAGGTGGATAATGGTGGTAGAACTTGTGGAATTAAATCTTCAATCATGTTGTAAGAGCCATCAAGATATGATTTTTTATGGTTGGCATTGAAGACATTGAGCTCAACTTTCATATTGCCAAAGGATAATTGTGATACACCATTTCTACAATTTATGATTGCATTGGACATCACTAAGAATGGACATCCAAGAGTCACTGGGATATAATTACAAGGTCTACTACAAGCTAGGCATCCAATATAATGAAATCATAGGGAAATAAAACTGGTCCACCTATATTAATACATCCTCAACCATACCATGAGGAATCTTAACTGGTTTATCAACTAATTTCAATGTGGTGTTGGTTGGCTTAAGCTCACTAAGCCCTAGCTGCTCATAGATAAAATATGTCCACACTAGCCCCTAAGTTAAGTAATGTCCTATTTATGACATGATCTCTTATAATATAAGAGCTCACCTGCTTGGTGATTTGCACATTAAGCTCTCTCTTTGTAGCACAGAGCTCTTTAAGAAGTTTGACATAAGAAGGAATATCCTTTATAGCATTGAGTAATGGAATATTGATTTGTACACGTTTAAACACTTCCATTGTCTCATTAAAATTTGTTCCTTTCTTAGCATTGTTCAATAATTGAGGGAATGGGGCTTTAGGCACATAGGGTGCCTCCACTGTAGGCTTAGGAGTAGGAGATATCTATCGAATCTCTTTCTTATGTGTTGTGGTTGCCTCTTTCTCCTTTGCATTTTCCTTAGCTTGACCTTCTTTGTCATCAATTTGACAACAGCTCCTCAGGGTCATTATGGACTTGGCATGCTCATGATGGTCAAGGCTTTAAGAACTTGACCCTATCTCAAATTGACCTCTAGGGTTAGGGATGGGTTGACTAGGGAACTTACCCTTTACCATGTTATGTAGTTCAGCTGACAATTGGCTTACCTGCATGTCTAGTTTGGATAGGGCTTGGGAATTGACATTTAGAGCCCTTTTTGTTTCTTCATTCTATTTTGCTATCATGCTCCCAATTCTATCCTCTAAAGATGGTTTCTTTGGTTGCTGAGATTGTTAGAAGCTAGGTGGTTGTAGAGGAACTATAGGCTTAGGAGGAAAATTTTGGGTAGGGGGTTCACTGGTGGTCCCCCTTGGTGATTATTCTTTGACCAAGAAAAATTGGGATGCCTAGCCCATCTGGGATAGATTATTATGCACCCCTATCTCATAGAGATCTCCTTTCTTAGTGGTCTGGTTAATTCTTTCTCTTCTATTTGATTAATCCCATTGTTGAGAATTATTGCCACTATTTGAAAGAATTCCCATACCTCACTTTCATCCTTTAACATGAGGGTCCCTCCACTCCCTACATCTATCATTTGTCTATTTTGAAGCTTCAATGCCTCATAAAAGTAATGAACTTGCAGCCATTTCTCAATCCATGATGAGGGCATTTTTGCAGCAGTTCATTCCACCATTGCCAACATTCATAACATTATTCATCATCCCTTTGTTGGAAATTGATAATTTCATGACGAAGGGCATTTGTTTTGTGAATAGGGAAGAACTTGTTCAAAACCTTCTTAGACAATTGGTCCCATGTATGTATGGAACCTACCTCAAAGGAATTTAGCCATGACTTGGGTTTGTCCTTAAGTGAAAATGGGAAGAGCCTAAGCTTAATAGAATCATCTGAGAAGTTTTAGAACCTAAATGAGGCACAAATATCAAGGAAGTCCTTGATATGTAGGTAGGGGTCTTCTCAGTCTTGACCATAAAATGTAGGGAGTAATTGAATGACTCCCAGCTTTAACTCAAAGTGGTCAGCATTTGGGGGAGGTAAAGCTATGTAGGATGGGGTATTAAGTTGTAGAGGGGCATATAAGTCTCTAATTATTTTGTGCTTAGTCACTACTGGTGGTTTAGCCATGAGGATAGGAGTTAGGTTTCTTTCCCCTTGTCAATAGATGTGTTGAATCTCTAGGTCTAAAGGTACTAACTCTGGGTTCTGAGATCCACACCTTAGCATAAACTAGCCTAATCTAAAATGTCCTAACCTAAATGTTGACTCTAACTCTACATGATGCACAAACAAAAGGTACAGTCAAACAATCCTTAGGATAATAACCAATATTCTGACTTTCTTGAATTTGTGTGGGGAGAATGTTTTTAATTTAGACTAATCAAGCATGCCTCCTCTCTTTCAGATTTGACTTCTACGCAAGGTAGTTAATACAATCCTCATGTAAGGAAGTGTTTAGACCTCAACAAATGTCAAAAGAAAGCATGGAAAAATCACTTGGATTTTAAGACACCCTCTATAAACACAGTGCTCAAAAGCCACTGTAGTGACAATAGATCGCATCTTAGTAGGAGGATCCTATAAGCATGAGATAGCCCGATAGGTCTCTTCTAATTGATTTTGGATTAATTTAAAAGATAGAGTTGCACGCTTGTGATGATTATCTTAGGCGGGCTAAGGAGTGGTGATGAAATCAACCCTTGATCTTGTGGGGTTGGGTGCCCTCACTAATTAATTTTCACACTCCATGGCAGTTCAATCAACATATACATTACCTTAAAGTAGTAAACATGCCCTAAGAATGCAATTAAAACAATAAACTAATGCAAAACCCTAAAAATGTAAAAATTCTAAGATTAAAACTTTTCCAAATTAACACTTTCCAAGATGGCCTGAGGGTTGGCCTTGTGAGGGGACCCAAGATGGTCTGAGGGCGGGACGCAGGAGAGTTAGTCCCACATCGGCTAGGGGGGGTGATGGGCCTGAGTTATAAGGGGGGAATGCCTCCCTTAACAGCAGTGACCGGTTTTCCCCTGGACGCGGGGGAAGAGCAAAACCCGTGCGCGTGCGCACGGGACAATATCACTGCTGTGGGCCCGACGGGGTTGTGACATCAATGATCCAAGCCAGTCATCTTCTATGACTGGCCTAAAAGAACCAAAACCCCATGGTTTTGGACAGATCTGGGATGATCTAAGCCATCGATTGAAGAGGACTCTACTATGCGACTAGATCGGGGACGGTTCACTTAAAATCAATGTCAATCTGGCTCATCCAAGGGTGGAGGAAGCATGGAAATACGCTCTAAAGGTAAGATCTATGAAACCCTATCTTTTATTTCATGTATTTTGTTAAATCCATTGGATTTTATGCTAGATCTAGATTTAAGGATGATCTAACCGTCCTTGTCTTAATCCAAACCTAGGAATAGGTAACTGAATTTGACCGAGATCATCGATCTAAGCTAGAAACTGACAGACAATCTACATCGTCTAATCGGGTACTGTTCACATAGTAATTTTGCAATGTCTGATCGATGATCAGACACCATGGATGAATCCTATGACCCTGAATTACCTAAGATGTGACTAGAATGGTTTACTTTGGATGAAAACCTATTAAGAAACCTCGGCTATCTAATATGTTACTATTTAAATAGTGACTTATTGATGTCAAATCGATGATCAAACCCCACAGATGAGTTCTGATCATCAATCCAAAGCTGAAATTGGTCTATCAACCAATGTGCACCCTTAAATTAGTTAAATCTGGCTATGTAATCTAATGGAAAGCACTAAACTTTGAGGTTCACATAAATCCAACTGTCGATCTCAACCCTAATCTAAGGATAGATATCGACAGAAGCCTTAATCAACTCACATGAGTTTTGATCTTATGTAAAGATCCAATATTTATGACCCGAGCTTTAGATTTCATCGGATTCTTATAATTATGATCAAAAGGCTTATAATTTCAAAAAAATTATGACTACCAAAGATTGATTAGAACCTTGAGCAACCATTGGATCTTCGATTAGAGTTGATGGTCCTAATCAAGGAAAATTATAGGAAGAGTCTTGATCCAGGGTTGAGAATTGATTAATTAGACTTGAAAGGAACTGAATAGAATGAGAAATAGGGGCCTCAACTATATGATCATGACGCTAAGCTTATAATCAAATACCAAGGACGTAGGATGAGATCATTGATCATAATTAAATCTAAATATCTATATGTATATGAATGTAGTAAGAAAAGAATTTTTACGCGTTGTATAGATTGAAGCGCACAGGGTCGATCATGGAGAAGAGGGTGATTAAAGCTAGTGGAATTCGATGAATGCATCACATGAGGTAGGTGGATATTTGTAATGACTCCAATTTTGTAATATCAAAATCCCAAGTTAGCAATAAAAAGTTCAGTTTTTGAAGATAAGGGCATTTTAGTCATTTCACTATTCACCTTGACTGAAACCATAAATTTGATCCTGAAAATGGTACCATTAGGTGTGCCTCGGAAAAAGGAATCCAACAAGACCAAAATCACCCAAAATGGAGTTAAAATGAGCAAGTTATGGCCCTTTGAAGTTCAGGGGCAAAAATGTAATTTTTACAAAAAACGAATTTAGCATGCAAAACACAGGGGCCCGTTTTGATACGGGCACCCTTCATCTTCAACCTCCTAGAGGGTTCTAGAACGGTGGTGATTAGAGGAGAAATCACCACCATTCTAGAGGTTTCTCCACTGCCATTCAAGGGCGGTGAGAGCCCCCTCTAGAACCCTCTTATAGCTCTATAAATAGAGCTCTTGGGCGCCTCTAATGGCAGCCCAAAAGCTTGAAGAAAACTCATTTTGGAGAAACAACCTAGAGGGGAAATGAGGAGAAAAACCTAGCAACGAGCCAGGTATGCCCAAGATCCCTCAAAACCCGTCTTCACAGTAGTCCTAGGATCAATTTCCCTAAGTTTTTGCATGAAAAATCATGCAAAATAAAGCCCTAAAGAGTCACCAAGGACCCAGGGACGATCCCTGGGCTGCACTGGTTCGACAGGGTCGAACCAGGGTATCCTGAGGATGCCCCGGTCCCCCAAACGACCAGAATGTCCCACCGGGACGAGATGCGTCGACCGCGTCTAAGAGAACCAAACGAGCGTGTTTGAGGAAGCTCCCGCAAAAGGGAAAAATGGGCAGAAAACCCGGCGCGTCTATAGACGCGCCCACTGAGGTGCATTCCATAGACGCGCAGTGCGCTAGCAAACTGGGATTTTTCCGTTCCTTAAGAAAAGGCAGGCGCATGCCACTGACGCGCAGCACGCTAACATTCCGCCTTTTCACTCTTAAGGCCCTTATGTACGTGTGACACTAAAACGCTTATAACTTGAGATCTAGAGCTCCGATTGAGGCATCGCAAAAGCCGTTGTGTCTGTGTCGATGACGCGGACATACCTAAACTATAAAATCCCTAATCAAGGCTCAATCAAAGGTAGGCATGAACCTTAGAATAGGATGGTGGCGCATGGCCGCTAGACCTTTGGAAAACTAAGGAAACCAAGGCCCAATTAGGACCTTAGGACACCCATAGGCATAGGGATGGACCCCTAATGCCTAAGTAATAAGACCAACCACTCTAAAACCCATAAAAGATAGGCCAATCTAACCTTGATTCCCCAAACCATGTTCAAGAGCGTACGAGGACAAAGGGGTTAGCGCGACCTAGCCAGGTAGGTGCTCTATCGCTACTAGATTCTTTTAAAAGAACTATGATTGTTTTTGCTTGTTTGATCTGTTTATGATTTGAGTTAATAAGCTCGTGGGCGCTATGCCGAGAGGTTTGGGTTGGCCTCTAGCCTCTACCACTATTAGGTGGATGGGTACCACGCCCAAAAAGGGCATGTCCCTACGTCGACTGCATGTGGTACAGGGGGCTACCACTGGTGTCATGGAACTGGGTCGATGTGTCATATGCCCTGTGGAGGCTATGACGCTGTGTCCTCAGGTACCCGGGGACCACACGGCGGCGAGGTCGTGGGCATAGTTGGACCCTATGGTTTTGTGGACTTATTTGCATTGCATATGGCATGATATGAGGTTGGTCGACCATACCATACTAGATATCCATGAGTTGGATTCAATGAAGCATCTTATGCATATCATAATGTTATGATATATATGTATATGATACTTTCGATTTTGGATTATGTGATCCTTTAAGTCGTTAGTATTTCAGTTTGACAATGGATTTTAATATCGATATTGAACTTGAGTATTCAGACATGCACATGTTTTGAAAGAGCATATGATTTTAAAACATCTCATGCATTATAAAAATAGTAGTGATAGACTCCTACTGAGTATAGTATATAAAGAATTAAAAAGGATAGTTCCACTCACAAATAGATGATGCCTCAGGAGATATTAGTGCTATGAGCAAGTGAATTAAAAAGGAGACAGTTATACATGTAAGTAAACTCTCAACCCTTTGGACATGTATTTGTATTAATTTATAGTTGGGCTGTGTGCTGTGACTGGAAAGACCTGGGGAAAAACATTTATGGCTTCTAAAGTTTTTCAAAAATTACTTTGGTTGTTGTGAAAGCAAATGACACTCGGGGTTTTCAAAATGAGTTTAAAACTAAAGATTTTCTGCTGCATTGCATGGTTTTTATAAAATGGTTTTCAAATAGGGATGCATCCCGCCTTAGGAAATTAGATATTGCATTTAAAAATGCATGAGAAAACCCAAGTCATTACAATATTTTAAGAAAGCATGTCTAATAATAAGATGCATGTTCTAAACTTGGTCTTATTTATGATTATGAATATTATGATATTGAAATGATATAATTGATATTGGATATGCTTAGAATTGTAATGATAAAAAAAAAAAAAAAAAAAATGTTAAGCAGAAGCATTGCATGTTTAAAATTCATGCTTATGAGTTTGTTAAGCTACATCCTTGGTGGATTATCACTAAATAAGTGAGGATATTATTCTTGTTATGAAATACATGAGCAACAAATCACTTTTTATTATGATTACTTTACATCTAGGCATGGAGGCCTAAGAGTTTTGTTTTATACAAGTGTATGCCTAGCTATGCAATGCTAGTGGGGTTATGAGGGTTTGGCCACCCACTCTTTAAAATGTGATATATGATGATACCATGCCCAAAGAGAGGCAAAAGGTTGAGTGGGGCAATTATGGGAAGGCCATCACTATGACGGTCTACCTCCCCATATATACATGACATAGATGATTTTCCACATTTGGTATCCATGGAGTAGGAAAGTAGTTATCTAGACACACTGTACGGATCAGATTGCATGCATAGTAGTCCTTATATTTGATGCACTATGGTGCTTATATGATGGCATTATGAGATGCCTTATATGATGTGGCAAATGATATGCCTTATATTGTTTTCCCAGCAATGGCTGGAGGATTGTGGACCCCGTATAATGAGAGGCATGAGGATTATATTGATATACCACCAGAGGCTGCATGATTATGAACCCCACATGATGAGGGGTATGATTCTGAAACCCAGTATAGTATGAGAATGTAAATTAGAGGATATTGATTATATTCATAATTTTGTATGTCTTTTAACAATTTCCATATATGTGTACGTATGCTATATGTATATGATTGAGGGTGTAGTTTCATATAGGTATATGAATGGGTAGAATTGTTATGCAGAGTATGATTCACGGAATTGGATTAGTTTATTTAGATAATAAATAATAATTAAAGATGTTCGATAAATCAATGGATTACTTATAATTATGAAACATGTAGATATTGATAATTATGAAACATGTTAATAATTGATTTATAAATGGATCGCTAATGATTATGAAACATGTTAATAATTGATTTATCAATGGATTGTTAATGATTATGAAACAAGTAGATATTTAGTTTATAAATGGATTATTGAAATGTGAAACATACAGTAAATCCAATTCAATATAATTTCGATGAAAATGAATATTCTTATTACTATGGAATAATTAATGTATATTAAGATTCAGGATGCTTCTTAAACTCCCCTACCAAGCATAGCTTGCTGAGATATTGTAAACGTTTTATGTTTACAATATCTCAAATACTGATAGACAGGAGAAGATGTACATAAGAAGAGGAATCCAGCAACCATACTTCTGCACGCCGTTATACATTTTATTAAAGCTTTTGTATTGTGTAGTTAGTCATTTGAATTGTAATATTGGACATTTAATATAATGTTATAGGGGCTGTACAAGTGAACCACTGGATGGGTCATGTTATAAGAAATGAATTTCTATCTTCTAGAAAACTATATTTATATGTATAGTGTGAGCATAAAAGTGACATCCAAGTTTTTGGGAAAATGAATTTCAAAGAAAAGTCTTTCGCTATTTTTGTATTTTAAAATTTAGAGGCGCCATCTTTTGAAATAAATGCAAAAAAATTTCATGAAAACCCCAGGGTGTCACAAGCACGTACACTATTACATGAATAAGCACTTGGGTGGTTACATTAACATGTGTTTTTTACTATATATGTTCTTGATTTTTTGTTTCTTTAATACTTGCAAATGCTTGAAATTAATCATTATTAATAGAATACATTGGGTTTAAGAGGACCCATGTTTTAGATTTTTGAATTTTCATAGAAAAGGGCATGCAAATTGTTGCGTGAAGTATGCTTATCATAATATGTGTTTGAATGGTGACAGTACCATGAATTTTATATATATATATATATATATATGTTTCTCATTTTCTACTTCTTTAATGATTGCAAATGCATGAAATTGATCAGCCTAGATTAAATACATTGAGTTGAAGAAGTCCCATGTTTTAGATATTGATGTTTCATTTAAGAAGGCATGCAATTGTTGCTCGAATATGTGTTTGAATGGTAACATTACCATGCATTTTTTACTATATATGTCTCTGAATTTTTTGCTTCTTTAATGCTTGTAAATACTTGAAATTGATCATTCCAAATAGAATACATTCATTTTAAGAAGGCCCATGTTTTTTACTTTGATGTTTCATTCAAGAAGGGATACAAATTGTTGCTTGAATATGTGTTTGGATGGTAACATTACCAAACATTTTTAACTATATACGTTCCTGATTTTCTATTTCATTAATGCTTGTAAATTATTGAAATTAATCATTCTAGATGGAATAGATTGAATTTACGAAGGCCATGTTTTAGATTTGGAAGTTTCATTCAAAAAGGCATGAAATTTGTTGCTTGAAGTATGCTTATTGTAATAACTGTTTGATTGGTAACATTAGCATGCGTTTTTTATTATATACATCCCTGATTTTCTACTTCTTTATTGATTGTAAATTCTTAAAATTTATCATTCTAGAAGAAATACAATGAGTTTAAGAGGACCCATGCTTTATACTTTGAAGTTTTATTCAAGAAGGCATCCAAATTGTCGCTTGAATATGCGTTTGAATGGTAACATTGCCATGATTTTTTTTACTATATATGTTCCTCATTTTCTACTTCTTTAATGCTTGTAAATACTTTAAATTGATCATTCTAGATAGAATGCATTGAGTTTAAGAAGCCCAAGTTTTAGATTTTGAAGCTTCATTTAAGAAGGAATGCAAATTAGTTCTTGAATATGACTTTGAATGGTAACATTACCATGTGTTTTTTACAATATGTGTTCCTAATTTTCTTCTTCTTTAATAATTGTGAATGCTTCCAAGTGATCACTAAGAAGATCCGTGTTTTGGATTTTGATGTTTCATTCAAAAAGCCATGTAAATTGTTGCTTGAAGAATGCTTGGTGTGATAGGCATTTGAATGGTAGCATTACTATCCTTTTTTTATTATATATGGTCTAGATATTCTACTCCTTTAATGCTTTAAATTTATCATTTTAGATAGAATACATTTAGTGTATGAAGATGCATGCTTTTGATTTTTTATGTTTCATTCAAGAAGGCGTGCAAATTGTTGCTACAATATTTGTTTGAATGGTTACACGACCATGCATTTTTTACTAAATATGTTCCTGATTTTCTACTTCTATAATGCTTGAAATTGACCATTCAAGATAGAATACATTGAGGTTAAGAAATCCCATATTTTAGATTTTCTTGTTTTATTCAAGAAGGCACATAAATTGTTGGATGAATAAGTGCTTGGGTGGTAACATTAACATGTGTTTTGTACTATATATGTTCTTGATTTTCTACTTCTTTAATGCTTGTAAATGCTTGAAATTGGTCATTCCAAATAGAATACATTGGGTCTAAGAGGACCCATGTTTTAGATTTTTGAAGTTTCATACAAAAGGCACGCAAATTGTTGCATGAAGTATGCTTGTCATAATACGTGTTTGAATGGTAACATTACCATGCATTTTTTAAATATATATGTTTCTTATTTTCTACTTCTTTAATGATTACAAATTCTTGAAATTGATCAGCCTAAATTAAATACATTGAGTTGAATAACTCAAGCGTTTTAGATTTTAATGATTCATTGAAGAAGGAATGCAAATTGTTGCTTGAATATGCTTTTAAATGGTAACATTGCGATGCATTTTTTACTATATTTGGTTTGAATTTTCATCATCATTATTATGCTTAAATGCTTAAAATTAATCATTCTAGATATAATAAATTGAGTCCAAGAAGAGCCTTAGTTTAGATTTTTAAGTTTCATTTGAAAAGCAATGCAAATTGTTGCTTAAAGTTTGGTTGTTGTAATCTGTGTTTGAATGGTAGTATTGCCTTTCATTTTTACAATATATGTTCCTGATCTTTTGCTTCTTTAATGCTTCTAAATGCTTGAAATTGATCATTCTATATGGAATACATTAAGTTGAAGAAGTCCTAGACTTTAGATTTTGATGTTTTAGTCAAGAAAGCACACAAATTATTGCCTGAATATGCATTTGGATGGCAACATCACAATGCGTTTTAAACTATATACGTTCCTAATTTTCTACTTCATCAATGCTTGTAAATGCTTGAAATTGATCATTCTTAATAGAAAACACTAAGTCTAAGAAGACCCATGTTTTAGATTTTGAAGTTTCATTGAAAAAGGTATGCCAATTGGTGCTTGAATATGTAACACCCCTAACTTTTGTAAGGAGATTGAATAAATAATGAAATTGAAAATTCCAAGGAAAATCAGGCTGGAATATTAGGGTTATTAAAAATGAACTTCTCATAGAAGTGGAATCAAGGTTGGAAACCTAGATATTTGATATGTACGTTGAAAATTGGCTTAGATAGACTATAAGTTTGTTCAATTCTGAGATCGGGAGAAAAATCTATATTTTTCTCAAATTTTAACCTAAAAAGGGCAAAAATGTAATTCCACCTCACAATTAAGGTATAAGACATGTATAATTAAAAATATACTCAGTGAACTGATTAAAATGACACTAAGTAAGTCAAAATTCGAGTTCGTATGAAAATTTTGTATTTTTCTACATTTTTCAACAAAAAGGGCAAAATGGTCAATTCATATTAATGTGGGGCAATGATATGGAAACATCAATAATTGGTCAAACCACTACCAAATGGTAGTGGAAACATAGGTGGAAGTGGCGAAAATCTTTTTAATATAAAATTCAAAAGAGAAAAACATAATTATTAGGAGAAAATGATTAAATTTTTTAGAAAATGCCCATAAATACCTCAGAAAAATTCCCAAAAAATGTTCATAAAATTTAGCATGAAATTCAAAAAATCCTCCTCTGATTCTAGCTCCAAATTCCTTCTCCTTCTCTACTTTCTCCCTCTTTTCCTCTCTTTCTTTGCTTATTTCCATTTTTACCCTAAGTGGAAAACCTATAGAAATCCAATGATCTAACCCTCATACCGGAAATCTAAATCATTAAATCAATTTGTAATAAGCTTATCTAAAAAATTCCTATGTTAATTGCAAGATCCACAAGTGATTTCATTAGAGGATCACAAATTATGTCATCTCTAGCATAGTTCACGTTTTGGTGAGGATTTTCTTAATTTTGGCAAGATCTTCTCTTCTAGACACTTCCACGTAGGCTTCCTATCCATTTATTTTTATTTTTTAATATATTTTCCCTAAAATTGGGTCACCAGACTAGTTTTCCAGCAAAAATTCTAGAAAACTAGTACCAGTGATGCAAGCTTAGAACACCATCAAGGACACCTCAAATGGAAAATCTGAACGTCCAATGGATTCAGAAGCCCAAAAACCTTAACAACGATGATCACAGTAGTCTTATTTTTCATCTGGACTATTAATTTTAAGAAATAAGATATAATAGTCTAGAATCAATCTGGACCATTGAAATTGATGGAAACTTGAAAATTCAATTCCAAACTCAATTTAAATCCAAATCTAGATTTGAAAGAGAGATCTTGAATGATCAAAAACAACTAAAGAAAAGAAATACAATGTAGAGTATATTATTGTTTTGTGATTTTACTTATAGTATAAATTTGTTAGCTTAGAAGGTTTGAAACCTTGATATATATGATTCAAGGAAAATTAGGGCATCCTCCATAGGATAAACCAAATACATGTAGAAAGAATACTTGTATAAAGGAATAACTTTATACGTATGGTTTGACAGATGTACGAATCAAGACCATGTTGGACAATATGGAGTGAATACCACTTTGAGGTAGGTGGATGTGCAAGAATGTATTAAAGATTCATGTGTTTATATATATGCATGATCTTCTATCTGGAATTATAGACCTTCATGATATAAGTATATACTTGTGGTACCTTAGAACAATAATGATCCAAGCAAATGATCCAACCACATGATCCATCCAACAACCACATGATCCATCCAACTGATCCAATCTAATGATCCAATCAAAAGATGAGAAATTAGTGAGATGTGTCGACTAAGGAAACCCTAAGAATAAGGCAGAGAAAATATTCCATCCTTAGTTAAACAGACACATTGTCTGATACGAGCAACTCATTTTATATACAAGCATGGTGCCTTGTGATTTTGTTTTACACAGGTCTAGTGTAATAACCCCAATTTTTGTAAATTGATTGAGAAAAATCAATAAAGTTTGAGTTTCAGATATTTTGGGCTGAAATATTAGGGTTATTTAAAATATACTTTTTATAAAAGTATAATGAAATCATAAGATATGTAAAATTGAAATTAAACTTAGCAAACCCTTCAAAATGACTGTAAGCACGACAAATTTCGAATTCGGATGAGAAATCCTTAAGTTTTTCATTTTTTGGACAAAAGGGGTAAAATAGTAATTTTACCCAAAAATCAAAATATGAAACATCAAAATTTAGAATGTACTGAGAAATACGAATCCAAGGCCACTAAGTACACTAAAATCCAAGATCATGGGAATAAAACCCAAAATTTTATGCATAAAGGGCAAAATGGACTTTTTACACCATGTGGGGCCCACATGGGGACCACCACGTCCCCAACAACCAATTTGATCAACAGCGCATGTGAAAAATTAGGCATGGGGAAGAAAAATTAGGCATGGGAGCATTGAAGACTTTCATGCCATTTTATATTTAAAAAATAACATATTATAATCATGGAAAGAGACCCAAAATGCCTATAAATACAACCCCAAAAATCTTTCAACAATCCTCATAAATTTTCCATGAAATTCTATTCACTCTCCTTGAAAAATTAGATCTATACCCCTCCCCAAAAACCCAAAATTTCCAAGAGTTAGATCTCTTTTCAACTTGTTTTTCTTTTTAGATTGGAATAAGAGACCTAAAATCAATTAGGCACTCTGTTCTAGATCTAATCTGATCAATTCCACCAACCAAAACTTCCCAACATATCTATTCTACAAAACCCCCAAAGAAATTTCAAGATCCAACGGTTCAAACAATGGTATTTACAAGAAAGGTGGATTTTAGGCTATATCTTCATCAACAAGGTATTTTTTTAAATTGGGCATATAAATGAGGTTTTCTCTCCAATCAAGTAAGTGGAAATACTTTTCATATGTGTTTAGTATTGTTTTATGTAATTTTTATTTTACTGTACTTAATTTTGTTAATAAAAAGGTAAAAATAAAGTAAACAACAGAACCCTTAATTCATGACGACGGAGTACTCAGATGAAAAGTCTGACTCCACCAATCAATCTAGAATGGGCCAAAACCCCTAGGGTAGAAGTTTCAGATAGATCTGAGCAGTGTTGGACCCTCAATTGAGAGAGATTAATTCTGGTGGGCCTAGATCAAATCTGGACCCTAGGAACGGCTGAAAACTTCAATTTAAGATTGTGGAGTCATATGAACTCCAAATTGATATCAGAAAGAAGCTATGGAAATCTTGTAATGTCTAGTTTCTAATGAAGTCATAATATTTTTAAAATTTATTTCTGTATTTTTCTGTATTTTGGAAATAAGTGTCCAATTTCTAAGATCTTCAAGATCTGAGGTGATCAGATCTTGGAAATTTATTTTAGTGATTATATAATAATGTAATAAAGTAATATCTATGGTTAATTTGGACAGGTCTTGGATAAAATAGGGGATCTACCCTTTATGGTAGAAAAACCCTAAAATAAAAATAAAAAAAATACAAAGGGACCCACTTGATCAATGAGATCAAGTATGATCAGATCCTTGGGATGGATTAAAGGGATGATATTATGATGGAATCCAGTTAGATCATAGAGGAAATGTGACAAAATCAAGTGGATATGATTTTTGGATCTTAATGGATTAAAAGCCCTAAAGGTAATTAAAACCCTTAATCTAAAGGAAAACACCTAAGATCTAATGGTTGGGTCATATTGAAAGCTTTATAATAATCTTAATAAAATTAGTTTAATTGTCTTTTATTGGATATAGAAGTGTAAATGTGATTTATGTTTTAAGTTTTAATTGTCTTTTATTGGATATAGAAGTGTAAATGTGATTTATGTTCTAAGTTAGAAAGCATGATAGTGTAATCTTTAAATTTTAGTACGATATGCCCTAAATTAGTAATTTGTTAGCAGATTTGATTATCTTAGGATCATGTTAGTGTAAATTAGGATTTAAACATGATTTCATTATGATAGAAGATGTGTTTCATAACTTAGGATCATGTTAGTTTTATTTCACTAGCTTAAGTTACATTCATAGGAAGAATGTTAGTATATAGTTGTTAAAATTATATTTGATTTATGCTTTCAAGTTGATGATTTACTTATTGTCAAATTTTATTCAATTGTTAAGATACAAGGAGCATAAATCACCAAAAATGTAAACTAATGAAATATAGAAATTCATGGACAACTAAGATGAATGAATGATTTTGACTTAATAAGGGCTATAGTTAGTAGGACAATATAAGGAATGATTTATCATTGCCTTGGCCCAAAGTAGGAAAATAATGAACATCCATGGATGACATCGTGCATATCCATGGAAATTAATTAAAATCAATTAGAGAAGGGACTTAAGGTAAAGAGCTCATAGGAACCTTGTCAAAGGTTGAGCTAGTATCACTCCAGTGGACTCTGAACATTGTGGTTATAGGGGGTATATAAGAGCCAAGTGCTTTTCCCTCACCTCCCATTGACGTAAGAGAGGTCTAAACGCCTCCTTACATGAGGGTTGTATTAACCACCTTTTGAGCAGACTTTAACTGGTAAGTAACTGGTCATCCTGAAATAAGGAGGAGTTGTCTAGTGATAGGAAGAAATAAATTATCTTCAACCAAGTAAGACACTAACTGGTTGAATAATAATAATAATAAGAGCATAAAAGGTTAGTAAATTACCTAACCCTAATAAAAATAGTAAGTAAGATAAGGACGATCAAACAAGATCCATTAGATCTTGAATGATCAAGAACAATAGGAATAAGAACACTATATTGTACTTAGTATGTATGTTTAGTAGTATACTTGTTATAGTTCATTAGATTAGATAATCCAAACCCTTGATCAAAGGTGATTCAAGGAAGAAAACCAAGAGCATCCTCCATAGGGATGATCCAAGAACTGAACTTAGATGAAAGAAGAACTAGATGATAGAAGATCTAGGACCTTGATCTTTATCAACATGTGTAGATTGTCAATCAAAGGATCTATGAAAGATCAAGATCAAGGAGATGAACATACAAAGACTTAGAGATAGAAAAATACTTAGATATGAATGATCTAAAGATCATTCTAAACATCAGATCTAGTGATCAATAGGATTGTTCATAATTTATATATTGACAATATGTATGGATGTACAGATTTCATACATCAGTCAGGATCATGGAAGATTGGGGAAAAGAGATCAATCGTTAAAGGTAGGAGGATTTGATGAATGCATTTACATGATATATTCATAATTGTACTCATGATCTTATGTTGACAAGAGTAATGATAATACTTGTAGTAAATCTCTTGAAAACCTTATGATCCAACCAAACACCTATAAGATGGTTAAGGACTAAACTATAAGTGAATAGGGAACTAGGAAATATTTCAGCCCTAAGTAAACAGACATATGGTTTGATATATATGAAAGCTATTTTACATACAAGCTTGGAGGCTTGTGAGTTTGTTTTAATAGGCATGAGCCTAGGGGATGCTATTGCTAGAGGAGTTATGAGGGTTTGGCCACCCGCTCCTTGAAATTTGATGATATGATGATACCTTCCCAATGAGAGGCTAAAAGTCGGGTGGTGGCAATTATGGGAAGGTCACCACTGTGAAAGTCTTGCCCTCCCATACGGGCAGTGACATAATATTTTCCACCGTGGTATCAGTGGTGAACAGGGCAGTTATCCGAGTGCGCTAGTACGGATCAAACTGCAGCATAGCAACCTTTCAGATTATTTTGCACTATGATGCATATGGGAATAGGCATAGTGAAATGCCTTATGTTATAGCATAATGAAATGCTAGGTAATTGTATATTACCAATCTTTCCCAAGAAGGGAAATTCCCAGTATGAGATTAGCTGTAATACTAAATTCTCAAAATGAAGAGAATTGATATTTGACTATTTTCACGAATTTAACTGGTTTACCCAAGAATGGGTATGTATGTATATAGATATACATAACTTACAAAGTATAGAGTATGTTTAAGGATAATGAGATTATGAAGTATTGGAATTACATTGTCAATTATTATGTTTCTTGAATCCCCTACCAAGCATTGCTTGCTGAGATATTGTACTTGTTGCAATATCTCAGATCCAGGGAAGGAGAGTTAGGAGCTGAAGACTATAGAAGACTTGAAGAGAATAATCTTCAAGGTATACCCATGAAGACATGTATTTTTATTTGTTGAGAGTTTTATTGTATGGTGAGCTTGAGTTTTGGATTATGTAATTTGGACAAGTATTGTACTAGATTTGGTTGTACTGTGAACCACTGAATGGATCCTGGAGTTTAATAAAAGTATATTCCTTCAATGGAATTTTATTTTGTACACAAATTGTACTTATGTTATGTATGAAGTGGTGACTTGGGTTTTCAAAACAAGTTCTAAAGAAAAGAATTTACACTCTTAAGGGCCCTGCCTTTCAAAATACTTTACAAATCATGTTTTCAAAAACCCGGGTCGTCACATCTAAGGCTGGGGATGCTATGCTAGGAAAGTTATGAGGGTTTGGCCACCCGCTTCCTGAAATGTACGATATGATGGATATCATGCCCAAAGAGAGGCTAAAGGTCGGGTGGGGCAATCATGGGAGACCACCACTGTGACAACCATGGTCCTCGCCCATGCGGACATGGATTTTGTTACTTTCATAGTTGGTAATAGTGGATTATTATTGTGACGACCCAGGTTTTTGAAATACATTTGTGTTACTTATTTTCAAATGGTGGTCAACCAATTGTGCAAACATTTTGAAAGCTTAAGCAGTGGACATTTTTTTCTTTGAAATTTTTTTCAGAAAACTCAAAGCCACATTTCACTTACATATACATGCATAATTTTGTATACAACATATGTTTCCAAAGAAACTCATTTTATTAAAATTGTAGGATCGATCCAGTGGTTCACATACACAGCCCCTTTGTTACATCTTATGTCCAAAATACACAAATTAAAATGTAATCCAATCCTTTCCACAATAGTACATAATTTTTATCAACAGTATGGTCTTTGTCTTGCCATGTTGTATGCCTCCATCTAATTTCAATAGTTATTTCTATCTCATATACATGAATTATGATTCAAACGTAACTAAGCATATTATCATCCTTAAGCATTATAATGTCTATGTATAACAAAAATTCCATAGACCATAGGTCTTGTATTCTTAAAGTTCCACCTACCTTCATGTAGTGATTCATCCCTTCAGATCTTCCATGATTGATGTTTGTAACCTGTAAATACATACATACTGTCATTATATGTACAATTTTGGATAATCTCCTATCTATATTCCTTGTCTAATCTTGTCCTTTGATATAAAGGATCTTGATCTGTCTTCTGTTCCTATAATTCATACAATATCTCTTCCTCAAAAAGTGTTTATCCTATTAATCAATAGACCTGATAGTTAGAATGATCTTCTAATTTTTCATATCTAAGTATTTTCTATGTTTAAGTCTTTGTGTGTCCATCTCTTTGATCTTGATCTTTCATAGATCCTTTGATCGACAATTTATACTTGTTGATAAAGATCAAGGGCCTATATCTTCTATCATCTAGTTCTTCTTTGATCTAAGTTAAGTTATTTGATCATCCCAAAGGAGGATTATCCTGGTTCTTTTCCTTGAATCATATTTGATCAAGGGTTTGGCTTATCGAATCTATACATACATGGATACATAATAAAATACAACATTAGGATTCTTATTGTTCTTGATCATTCAAGATCCTATGGATCTTGTTTGATCATCCTTATCTTACTTTCAATTTTTATTAGGATTAGATAAATTTACTAATCTTTTATGCTCTTATTATTATTATTCAACCAATTAATGTTTTACTGGTTGAAGATAGCTTATTTCATCCTAAGTCTAGACTGCTCCTCTTATTTCCACTTGACTAAGGCTTACTAGTTGAATGGTTGAACACAAAGTAGTTACTTCAATCCTCATGTAAGGAGTCATTTAGACCTCACAAACGTCAATGAAAGGTAGGGGAAGAGTGAGGCTCTATTAGAAAATCCCCTTAACCATCATGTTCAACATTCACTAGAGTGACCTTAGATCAACCTTTCATAAGGTTCCTATGAGCATTTTAACCCTAAGTACTTTTTCTAATTGATTTTAATTAAATTCATGAACATTTAAAATGTCATTCATGGGGTTTATTATTCTCCTAGCTTGGGCCAGGGATTTGATAATCCTTATATTGTCCTACTAACTATAGCCCTTACTATCATTAAGTCCATGTCATTCATGCCATATAAATGTCCTTCAACTCTATTTTTCACTTAATTACATTTTCTTAGCATAAGCATTAAAGCATAAATAAATAAATCTAACAATTAAATCTACTAATTAATAAAAGACATTTATAATAACATTAATAATTCAAATAAACACATTTAACATATCATCATGATCCAATGGTCATCTTTCATCCTATTTAGGGTTTTAGATCTTGATCTTTTATTTTTATCACATCTACTCAATTTCTCAAAGTGATCTCATCATTAGATCATTGATATCATCTTTTCACATGATTTGATCCTTCTTGATCTAATTGATCAAGAAGATCTTAAGCCATTTTATCAAATTTAAGGGCATAGATCTTAATCTATCCCAAATTATCATCATCAAGCCCATCAATCCATATGATCTTAACTTTATATCATCATCGAAATACATCCACACTGTCCAATCATCCTTGATCAAACTGATCAAGGAGATTAACATTCACTTCTATGGATTTTACTACTTTTATGGGTCAAGATCTTAATATCTGGAAAATAAATTACATCCAACCATTTAATTATTGTAATTATACATTTAGATCATCATATAAACTATTTTAAAAGGTCTGATCATGCTTGATTAATCAGATCATGAAGATCCATGTTCATTTTTATGATTTTTCTTCTTTTAAGGCTAGGTTTCTTAATTAAACACAGATCAGTCACTTGTAACCCTTGATTCCATGTTCCAAAATCACAAGATCATTAGTGGATCAGAGTTATAAAGTCTGATCATTCCAAATTTTATTGATCATAGAAATAGTAATACTTTTCTTTATAAAAAGAATTTTATATGCATCAAAAAATAAATTTTCTGAGTTCAATACCTTATACAAGTAACAAGGAATCTATAACAACTTTCAGATCTAAAATCTGAGCGAAATTGAGCTCCTAATTGAAGAAACAAAATTTCAGTGAAAAAATAAACGATTCAGATCTAATCTGGGTGTACTAAGAGCAGGGACAACTAATGGCCCATGCCTGTTGCTGCCTTTTACTGATGATCTGAGATGGGTTGGCTATGGGTGAGACGATCCAATCAGGACCATCTGATCACCCTACCATGAATCACCATCCATCTCTCAATATCAAGGGCTAAGATCTCATCTATTAGGGCTTTTAGGCCCTCGTAAATCATCCAACGGCTTAGAATTCCAATATGAGCCATCTATGATTAGATCTCTACCATCCAAGCAAGATCCTCCATCTCTGACGGATCAACAACTGGGGGAGACCTTCTGGTGGCTAAAAATAGATGGAGAACTTGCTGGAGATGGTGATTCACTAGTGCTTGAATTTTGTTATAAGTTTACTAACTATCCAACTGTTGGATCATAAAATTTATTTAGGGATTTTAAGGAGTATACTAGGCTGAACAGATCTAACGGTCAAGATATGGAACTGATGTTTGGAAATCTATGCCTAATTGAATTAAGGTTTTCGCCTGGGAAACCTGGTTCATCGGGGACGACACGTACGTGGACGCTCCCGATGCAAACACAGGGTAGTCTGCCCGAGTGCATCTGGGGACATGCCCACAGAGAAAGAGAGAAAGAAGAGAGAAATGGGGAAGATAGAGAAAGATTTTGGAGTTGGGATTTTAGGAGATTCTAGGGTACCTCGTGGAGGATTTTTAGGAAATTTTATGGGCTATTTATAGAGATTTTTGAATTTTCCATGATTATATGTCATAATTATGTTTCATTTCTTTTTATTATTAAATTGTCATTGGAATCCCACTACCACCTCCTTCTCCACTATCAACTGGTAGTGGTTTGACTCATGATGATGGTCTTCCAGACCATTGGCCCACCTTGTGTGCTCCACATAGTTGTGAAAAGACCATTTTGCTCTTTTAATTCCATTTTGCCCTATGAACACAGAATTGAGTGTACTTAGTGTCATTTTGATCGGTTTTCTAAGTACATTCCAAATTTTGATATCTTAGGTCTCAGTTATGAGTAAAATGACTATTTTACTCTTTTATTCATAAAAATGGAGAAAAATAAGTATTTTTCATTCAGACTCAGAATTTGATGTACTTATAGTCATTCTGATTGGATTTTTGAGTACATTACAAATATCAAAGTTTTAAGTCTTGATTTTATTTCTATAAAAATGAATTTTCCTAGTACTCAAAGTTCTAGTTCCACTTTTAGAATTTTAACTTGTAATTTTTAATAATTCAATTATATTCATAAAAATTGGGGTTATTACAATTATACAGTTATCCTAGTGCGCTGTACGGATTTAGATTGTAGTATAGTAGTCCTTGATGATTTTGCATTATGATACACATATGATAGGCAGAGTGAAATGCCATGGCATGATGAGATGCCATGTATGATGAAATACATGAGTTCTTGGATAGAAAATCCCCATATGAGATTTGGGTGAATATTGATCTCCTAAGTGGGAGTATAGCCAGGGGAAGGAACAAATTTTGCTTATTTTCACTATTTTAATGAGTTTACCCTATCCTATATAAATGATGTATGTACTTTATGGTAAGATGGTCCATGAATGGGTAAACATGATAGAATGATGAATGAGATATTGTATTCTTGTATTAATGAAGTATTATATTCTTGTATCCCCTGCCAAGCATAGCTTGTTGAGATATTGTAAATGTTTGAATGTTTACAATATCTTAGATACAGGGAAGGAGACTTGAGGACATATAGCTTGAAGAGCATAGATGCTACCAGACTGATCAAGGTATCTTCTTTGAAGATTGTGAAACCAAACTATGTACTTTGTATTTGGACAATGGATTATAATTGTAATACAAGGGCTGGGTAAAGTGAACTACTAGATGATTCCTAGTATTCAATAAAATTTTATTTTGATACAAAAATCTTTATGTGTATTATGTATATTGAGGTGAGACTTGGGTTGTGTTACGAATTGATTTAAAAGAAAAGAATTTCCACTACATTGTTTGTGAAATTTTTTTACTACTAAGGTCCCTGCCTTTGAAAAATGTATTACAAAATGTGTTACAAAAACCCAAGTCATCACAGATATGCATTTGATTGGTAACATTACCATGCATATTTTATTATACATGTTCCTAATTTTTTGCTTCTTTAGTGTTTAGAAATGCTTGAAATTGATAATTCTAAATAGAATACATTGAGTTTAAGAAGGCATATGTTTTAGATTTGGATTTTTCATTCAAAGGCATGTAATTTGCTACTTGAAGTACGCTTGTTGTAATAAGTGTTTGATTGGTAACATTACCATACATTTTTTTACTATATATGCTCCTAATTTTCCACTTCTTTAATGATGATAAATGCTTAAAATTAAACATTCTAGATGGAATGCATTGAGCTTAAGAGGACCCATGTTTTATACTTTAATGTTTTATTCAAGAAGGCATGCAAATTGTCACTTGAATAAGTGTTTGAATGGTAACATTACCATCCTTTTTTTACCATATATGTTTCTCATTTTTTGCTTCTTTAATGCATGTAAATGCTTGAAATTGATCATTCTAGATAGAATACATTGAGTTCAAGAAGACCAATGTTTTAGATTTTGATGCTTCATTTAAGAAGGCATGCAAATTGTTGCTTAAGTACTCTGAATGGTAACATTGCCTTGCATTTTTTACTATATATGTTCCTGATTTGCTATACCTTTAATAATTGTAAATGCTTCCAATCAATCACAAAGAAGGCCAATGTTTTAGATTTTGAAGTTTCATTCAAAAAGGCGTGCAAATTATTGCTTGAAGTATGCTTGTTGTGATTCCCATTTGAATGGTAACATTGTCATCAGATTTTCTGCTTCTTTAATGCTTAAAATTAATCATTCTAGATAGAATACATTTAGTGTAAGGAGTGCATGCTTTAAATTTTGATGTTTCATTCAATAAGGCATGCAAATTGTTGTTGGCATATGTGTTTGTATGGTAACATTACCATTCATTTTGTACTAAATATGTTCCTAATTTTCTGCTTCTGTAATGCTTGAAATTAATCATTCAAGATAGAATATATTGAGCTTAAGAAATCTCATATTTTAGATTTTCTTATTTAATTCAAGAAGGCATGCAAATTGCTATGTGAATAAGTGTTTGGGTGGTAACATTAACATGTATTTCTTTATATATATGTTCCTAATTTTTTTTTTCTTTTTTAATATGTGTAAATGCTTAAAATTAATCATTCTAGATAGAATGAATTAGCTCCATGAGGACCCGTGTTTTATATTTTTGAAGTTTCAAACAAAAAGGCATGCAAATTGTTGCGTGAAGTATGCTTGTCATAATATGCGTTTGAATAGTAACATTACCATGCATTTTTTTACAATATATGTTTCTTATTTTTTGCTTCTTTAATAATTGCAATTGCTTGAAATTGATCATCTTAGATAGAATACATTGAGTTAAAGAACTCTCATGTTTTAGATTTTGATGATTCATTTAAGAAGGCATACAAATTGCTGCCTGAATATGCATTTGAATGGCAACATTACCATGCGTATTTACTATATATGTTTTTGATTTTCTGCTTCTTTAATGCTTGTAAATGCTTGAATATGCATTTGATTGGTAACATTGCCATGCATTTTTTACTATATATGTTCCTAATTTTCTGCTACTATAATGTTGTTAATGTATGACATTGATCATTGTAGATAGAATACATTGAGTTTGAGAAGGCCCATGTTTTTTTATTTTGATGTTTCTGTCAAAAACGCATGCAAATTGTTGCCTGAAGTACGCTCGTTGTAATACACATTTGAATGGGAACATTACCTTGCATTTTACACTATATATGTTCCTGATTTTCATTTTTTTTAATGCTTGTAAATGGTTGAAATTGATCATTCTAAATAGAATACATTGATTTTGAGAAACCCCATGTTTTAGATTTTGATGTTTCGTTCAAGAAGGCATGCAAATTGTTGTTAGAATATGCGTTTGAATGGTAACATTACCATTCATATTTTATATGTTCCTGATTTTCATCTTCATTAATTCTTGTAAATGCTTGAAATTGATCATTTTAGATCAAATACATTGAGTTCAAGAAGTCCTTTGTTTTAGATTTTGAAATTTCATTAAAAATAACAAATCAAATTGTTGCGTAAATTTTTCCTATTGTAATCTAGTTTGAATGGCAACATTGCCATCCATTTTTACTATATATGTTCCTGATTTTCCACCTCTTTAATGCTTGAAATTGATCATTCTAGATGGAATGCATTGATTATAAGAAGTCCCAGGTTTTAAATTTTGATGTTAAATTCAAGAAGGTATGCAAATTGTTGCCTGAATATGCATTTGGATGGTAACATTATCATGCATTTTTAACTATATACATTCCTGATTTTCTACTTCATTAATGCTTGTAAATGCATGAGTAGATTTGTAGTTTTATTCAAACAGGCAATCAAATTGTTACTTGAAGTATGCTTGTTGAAATCCTCATTTGAATGGTAACATTACCATGCATTTTTTACTATATATGTTCCTCATTTGGTGCTACTTTAATGCTTGTAAATGCTTCAAATTGAGCATTCTAGAAAGAATACATTGAGTTTAAGAAGACCTATGTTTTATATTTTGATGCTTCATTCAAAAAGGCAGGTAAATTGTTGCATGAATATGCCTTTGAATGGTAACATTACCATGCATTTTTTACTATATATGTTCTTGATTTTCTTCTTCTTTAATAATTGTAAATTCTTCAAATTGATCACTTAGAAGACCATGTTTTAGATTTTGATGTTTCATTCAAAAAGGCATGCAAATTGTTGCTTGAAGTATGCTTGTTGTGACACTCATTTGAATGGTAACATTACCCTCCCCTTTTTACTATATATGGTCAGGCTATTCTGCTTCTTTAATGGTCAAATTTGATAATTCTAGATAGAATAATTTAGTTTAAGAAGATGCATGCTTTTGATTTTGATGTTTCATTCATAAAGGCATGCAAATTGTTGCTTGAAGTATGCTTATTGTGACACTCATTTGAATGGTAACATTACCCTCCCTTTTTTACTATATATGGTGAGGATATTTTGCTTCTTTAATGCTCAAATTTAATAATTCTAGATAGAATAATTTAGTTTAAGAAGACACATTCTTTTGATTTTGATGTTTCATTCAATAAGGCATGCAAATTGTTGCTAGCATATGTGTTTGAATGGTAACACTACCATG
Source organism: Warburgia ugandensis (assembly GCA_035236585.1). Taxonomy (NCBI): domain Eukaryota; kingdom Viridiplantae; phylum Streptophyta; class Magnoliopsida; order Canellales; family Canellaceae; genus Warburgia; species Warburgia ugandensis. Next base: position 49,808,419 of record CP141127.1, on the reverse strand, counting down.
CATTTTTTACTAAATATATTCCTGATCTTTTGCTTCTATAATACTTAAAACTGACCATTCAAGATAGAATACATTGAGTTTAAGAAATCCCATGTTTTAGATTTTCTTGTTTTCATTAAGAAGGCACGTAAATTGTTGCATAAATAAGTGCTTGGGTGGTAACATTAACATGTGTTTTTTACTATATATGTTCTTGATTTTCTGCTTCTTTAATGCTTGTAAATGCTTAAAATTGATCATTTTAGATAGAATACATTGGGTCTAAGAGGACCCATGTTTTAGATTTTTGAAGTTACATACATAAAGGCATGCAAATTGTTGCATGAAGTATGCTTGTCATAATATGCGTTTGAATGACAACATTACCATGAATTTTTTTTTACTATATATGCTTCTTATGTTTTTCTTCTTTAATGCTTACAAATGCTAGGAACTGATCAGCCCAGATGGAATACATTGAGTTGAAGAAGTACCATGTTTTAGATTTTAATGTTTCATTTAACAAGGCATGCAAATTGTTGCTTGAATATGCATTTGAATGGTAACATTACCATGCATTTTTAACTATATATGTTTCTAATTTTTTTGCTTCTTTAATGCTTGTAAATTCTTGAAATTGATCATTCTAGATAGAATACATTAGGTTTAAGAAGGCCCATGTTTTAGATTTTGATGTTTCTTTTAGAAAGGCATGCAAATTGTTGCTTGAAGTATGCTCATTGTAATATGAGTTTGAATGGTAACATTACCATGTGTTTTACACTATATATGCTCCTGATTTTTTTATTTTTTAATGTTTGTAAATTCTTGAAACTAATCATTCTATATAGAATACATTGAGTTGGAGAAAACCCATGTTTTAGATTCTGATATTTCATTCAAGAAGGCATGCAAATTGTTGTTAGAATATGTGTTTGAATGGTAATATTACCATTCATTTTTAACTATATATGTTCCTAAAATTGATCATTCTAGATTGAATACATTGATTGTGAGAAGACCCTTGTTTTAGATTTTGATGTTTCATTCAAAAAGCATATCAAATTCTTGCTTAAAGTTTGCTTGTTGTAATCCGCTTTTGAATGATAACATTGCCATGCATTTTTACAATATATGTTCTTGATTTTCAGCTTATTTAATGCTTATAAATGCTCTTGAAATTGATCATTCTAAATAGAATGAATCATGTTTAAGAAGTACTAGGTTTTAGATTTTGATGTTTAATTCAAGAAGGCATGCAAATTATTGCTTGAATATGCGTTTGGATGGAACAATACCATGCATTTTTAACTATATATGTTCTTGATTTTCTTCTTTATTAATGTTTGTAAATGCTTGAAATTTTTTGTTCTAGATAGAATAAACTAAGTTTAAGAAGTCCTATGTTTTATATTTGGAGGTTTCATTCAAAAAGGTATGCAAATTGGTGCTTCAATATGCTTTTGATTGGTAACATTACCATGCGTATTTTACTATATATGTACCTAATTTTTTGCTTCTTTAATGTTTTTAAATACTTGAAATTGCTCTTCCAGATGGAATACATTGAGTTTAAGAAGGCCCATGTTTTAGATTTAGAGGTTTCATTCAAAAATGCATGTAATTTGTTGCTTGAAGTACGCTTATTGTAATAAGTGTTTGATTGGTAATATTACCATGAGTTTTTTACTATATATGTTCCTGATTTTTTGCTTCTTAAATAATTGTAAATGCTTAAAATTAATCATTCTAGAAGGAATATAGTGAGTTTAAGAAGACCCATGTTTTATACTTTGATGTTTTATTCAATACAGGATGCAAATTGTTACTTGAATATGCGTTTGAATGGTAACATTACTATGCATTTTTTACTATATATGTTCATCATTTTATGCTTCATTACTGCTTGTAAATGCTTGAAATTGATCATTCTAGATAGAATACATTGAGTTTAAGAAGACCCATGCTTTAGATTTTGATGCTTCATTCAAGAAGGCAAACAAATTGTTGCTTGAATATGCCTCTGAATGGTAACATTACCATGCATTTTTTACTATATATGTTCCTACTTTTCTACTTCTTTGATAATTTTAAATGCTTCAAATTGACCATTAAGAAGTTCTATGTTTTAGATTTTGATGTTTCATTCATAAATGCATGCAAATTGTTGCTTGAAGTATGGTTGTTGTTATACGCATTTGAATGGTAACATTACCATCCCTTTTTTACTATATATGATCAAGATTTTTTGCTTCTTTAATGCTTAAAATTGATCATTCTAGATAGAATACATTTACTGTAAGAAGATGCATGCTTTAGATTTTGATGTTTTATTCAAGAAGCCATGTAAGTTGTTACAGGCATATGTGTTTGAATGGTTTTACTAAATATGTTCCTGATTTTCTACTTCTATAAAGCTTGGAATAGATCATTCAGGACAAAATACATTGAGTTTAAGTAATCACAACTTTTATATTTTCTTGTTTTATTCAAGAAGGCAAGCAAATTGTTGCATGAATAAGCATTTGAGCGGTAACATTAAGATGTGTTCTTTACTATATATATGTTCCTAATTTTTTACTTCTTTAATGCTTGTAGATGCTTGAAATTGATCATTCTAGATAGAATACATTGGGTCTTAGAGGACACATGTTTTAGATTTTTGAAGTTGTAAACAAAAAGGATAAGGGAGACTCCATCTCCATCCCATCACATTTACATACAAAACTTTGTGTTTTGAAAATCAAAATTATGTCAAAACCAATGAAACATCGACAACTTAAAATATACCTGCCAAGATCAATCCAATCACAGCCACACAACAGCAACCTCAAGTTGCATGTCTACATATCCATAAAGTAAAGTCATATTAGATCAAAGTGTTACTTCAGTCTACTATTTTAATTAACCATAATGCAAACCTATTTGATATACCTGATTAGTCATCTTGAACTCTCTAACATAGTCCTCTGCTTCATTTTCCCTGTTCTATTTCTTCAACTTGAGACATTGTAAACAATTTACAATGTCTCATGTACGTAGTTTCACATATATTTTACCAAGTTTTTCATGCAATTCTAAACAGCATCTCAAATCCTTTTTCATGCAATTTCTAAAGAATATGATAAAAAAAATCAAAGATAAGAAACATGATTAAAGTCATTTTTCAATCTCAGTTCCACAGTTTCATGTTAAAACATTTTAGATAGTATCCATATAAAACATGTACAACTTTAAACATGCATTTTTCAAATGGTTGAATCATCATAGTAATCTCAAGTAAATTTACAATATAGAACATATCCCAAAATCACATGTAAACATAACTGGAGAACTATGTAAAAGATCCACTATCTAACTTGATAAATCAAACATCATAAGGTCCTCAAAGTATTATAGTGATCGATTAAACTACGAATGTCAGCAATCCTAAACTGACAACATCATCACGTGCACATATGCACCTTGGTGAACACATCAACCGGTTGGTCATGAGTACTCATCTAAAGACCATCATCAAGCCCATCTATGTGGGTCACAAAACAAAAATCCTATGGAACACTATGCTTATGACTAGATCAATGAATCATGCTCTCCGATATCTAGAGAATAGCCACCACAGCCTCTACGACGACTACGGATACGTCTTGAAAGGGTGCCGTGACCACCTGTAATGGTTGTTCCTACTACAACAGTTGAGATTTACAGAATCCCAACCACCATAGGAATGTATTTACTCATTTTAACCTTAAACTATGATTTTGGATGGTCAAATTTAGCGGATCGGGACTTAGGAGTCAGATCACCACTGTCCGAGCTCTGATCCGATGATCAGAACAATGGAAAGGTTGATCAACGACCCTAGCAATCCCTGTCCACTGCTCAAGGACAAAGTTTGATTCATGGATCCCCCCTTGCGAGTTGATTCAATTCTCTGATTATCATTGTGGATAGGGTTAGGGGTCAGATCACTTTGATCCGAGTCCCAAATGGGTGATCGTAGCTCCGACAGGAGTATCAGAGTTCCTGTTGATCTCTCTTTGTTAAACACAGACAAGATCAGTGGTTTGATCTTGTTTAGTGATGGATACATGAAACCCTACTCTAACAACCCTAGATCTACTAGCATCTACACAAAATCAAAACAAGACAAGGTTGGGTTTGCGGAAAACTTACCTCCATGGTGCCACAACGTTTGATTGTTGTCATAGAAGACGTTGTCTAAAGATTTTTCAGTGATTGTTTCATGTGTTCCTCTTTTCCCTTCCAATCATGTGTCGTTCCTCCTCCAATGGTGGTGGAACCAAAGGGGTTTTCTCCCTCAGGTCTTGGACACTTGCTTGAATGGAGGGATCTCTGATCAGAGCTGCCATTGTCGCCGATAAACCCAGTTTCACCGATGACCACAATCGACACTCCTTCCCCTCTCCTCTCCTTCTCTCTCTCTCTCTCTCTCTCTCTCTCTCTCTCTCTCTCTCTCTCTCTCTCTCTCTCTCTCTCTCTCTCTCTCTCTCTCTCTCTCTCCTCCTTCATGGTGTCGGGTTTCCATTGCCCAACATTTTCTTCTTTTTTGTTTTTTTTCTCTATTTCTTTAGTCTGTTGGGTTTGGGAAGAATAGAACTGATGACTACGTCAAGTACTCTTTAGTGGGGGGTGCCCATATCAATTATGGCCCCCTCTATTTAAGGTTTTTTTCTTCTTCCAAAATGGCTTTTATATTTAAATTCTCATATCTTCTCCATCCAAACTCCGATTTCAGCAATATTAGTGTCATTTGATTTGTCTTTCTAAGTACAATCCAAATAGGAAGGTATTGGCGTCCAAATTGATGTATTTCAAAAGAAAAATTTAGCGAAACCTAAATATGAAGATTCTCCCATTTATGCTCATCTAAATCAATTTATAATCCTTTAAAATGAAATTTAAAAATTAGGATCGTTACAGTTCCTATGAGCATTTTAGATAAGTAAATCTAACAATTAAATCTACTAATAAATAAAATACATTTACAATAACATTAATAATTCACATTTAACATATCATCATGATCCAATGGTCATCTTTCATCCTATTTAGGGTTTTAGATCTTGATCTTTTATTTTTTATCAAATCTACTCATTTGCTCATAGTGATCTCATCACTAGATCATTGATATCATCTTATCACATGATTTGATCCTTCTTGATCTAACCAATCAAGATCTTAAGCCATTTTATCCAATTTAAGGGCATAGATCTTAATCTATAGCAAATTATCATCATCAAGCCCATCAATCCATATGTACCTCATAGATGGAAGATGGTTCAAGGACAGAGAGTTAGTCCCACATCGCTAAGGGGAAAGTTATTGGGCTATTGATAAGAGTGGTGTGTGACTCTCCTTACAACAAGGCCTTTTCCTCGGGAAACTGGGGAAGAAGAAAACTATGAGGGGGCTGGTTGTATGGGTGGCTAGTTTCCCAGAGCGATAATATTGTTGTATGTGGGAGCCACCGGGCTATTACAGTTGGTATCAGAGCCATTCATCCAGTCACAGTACAGCACCCTTATGTCCTATATGAAGATGATAATCCAATTTTAGATTAAGATAGAAATAGTTGTGTAGAATACTAATAGAAATTTTAGTTTATGAGCAGATGCCACCAAAGAGAGTTACAATGTAGACAGGTCAAAATACTCTAGAAGATAATATGGAGAGATTAACAATGGATAATGTGGAAGAGATGGTAATAAGAGTATTGAGGAACCTTCTTCCTCACATTCAACAACCCCAATGTTCATCACCTCCAGTAGAGATACCAAGTACTCAAGCTCAGGCTCAACCTGAAGTGAGACACAATACAACAACACCAACACCAGATACTCCCACACTACTACAGGGTCAATCTTCCCTTGTACCAAGTGGAGGAGCTAGAAATTCTCCATTAGCCCTAGAAAAGGTTGACAAAATGATGGAGAGATTACAAAAGATGGCTATGGGGTATAATGGAAAGGGTGAAACTGTGAAGGCTGAGGAATGGATATATGAAATAAAAAGGACTTTCAATGCACTGCATACTCCTCCAGAGTTGAAGGTTAAAATTTTCACCTTTCTATTAAAACAAGAAGTTGCATTTTGGTGGAGATCAACTAACAATACCTTCTTCTCAAATTCTGAGGATACTACATGGGAGGAATTTAAGGAAGTCTTCAATGACAAATATTTTGCTACTCATGTATAAGCAAGAAAACTGATTGAGTTCTTGGAACTTAGACAAGGAAACATGTCAGTGGTAGAGTACGATAATAAATTTATGCAGTTAAGGAGATCTGTGACTCATATGTGTAACACTGAATGTTAGTATAAATGGTTGTTAAACCTATATTGGATTTATGCTTTAAGATTTATGGTTTAATTGTTGTCAAATTTTATTAGTAGATTCAAATGTTAAGTAGTTGTTAAGATATAAAGGGCATAAATTACCAAAAATGTAAACTAATAGAATATAGAAATTCATGGACAATTAAGATGAGTGAATGACTTTAACTTAATATTAGTAAGGGCTATAGTTAGTAGGACAATATAAGGATTATCAAATCCTTGGCCCAAACTAGGAGAATAATAAACCCCATGAATGTCATTTTAAATGTTCATGAATTTAATTAAAATCAATTAGAAAGAGTACTTAGGGTTAAATTGCTCATAGGAACCCTATGAAAGGTTGAGTTAAGGTCACTCTAGTGAATGCTGAACATGGTGGTTAAGGGGGTTCTCTAATAGAGCCTCACTATTCCCCTACCTTCCATTGAAGTTTGTGAGGTCTAAATGCCTCCTTACATCAAGATTGAAGTAACCACTTTGTGTTTAGCCATTCAGCTAGTAAGCCTTCGTAAATTGGAAGTAAGAGTAGCAGTCTAGACTTAGGATGAAATAAGTTATCTTCAACTAGTAAAACATTAACTGGTTGAATAATAATAATAAGAGTACAAAATGTTAGTAAATTATCTAACCCTAATAAAAATTGTAAATAAGATAAGGATGATCAAACAAGATCCATGGGATCTTGAATGATCAAGAACAATAAAAAGAAATAAATACTTCTTGATGATATATATATATATATATTTCTTACAATTTAGATTAAATAGAATAGAAGATATGAACCATTGATCAAATATGATTCAAGAAAGATAACTAAGATCATCCTCCTTAGGGATGATCAAATAACTGAACTTAGATCAAAGAAGAACTAGATGATAGAAGATCAAAGAACTTGATCTTTATCAAAAAGTATAAATTATTGATCAAAGATCTATGAAATATCAATATCAAAGAAAGGAATACACAAAGACTTAGAATAGAAAATACTTAGATATGAAATATTAGAAGATCATTCTAACAAGCAAATCTATTTGATCAAAAGAATAAATACTATTTGAGGAAGATGGATCATGATAGGACACAAGATCTAATCCTTTATATCAAAGGACAAGATTAAACAAGGAATATAGATAGGATAAAAAAAAAATAGGATTATTCATATTGTATATATATTAACAGTATGTATGGATTTATAGATTACATGCGTTAGTCAGAATCAAGGAAGATCTGAAGAGATGGATCACTACTTAGAGGTAGGAGGATTTTATGAATGCATCTACATGAGATATACATGTTGAATACATGATCTTATGTCTAGAAATGTTGACAAGTGTAATGTAAATACTTGTATTAAATCCCTTGAAAACCCTTATGATCCAACCAAAATACATATGAAATGGTTAAGTTAGAATTGAGGAAAAGACTCTAAGTGAATAGGGAACTAGAAGATATTCCAGCCCTCAGTAAATAGATAGATTGTCTGATACGTATGAAAATTACTTTACATACAAGCATGGGGCTTGAGGTTTTGTTTAAATAGGCGTATGCTTGGGGATGCTATACTAGGAGAGTTAGTGGGGTTTGGCCACCCGCTCTCCGAAACTTGTTATGATATGGATACTAAGCCTAAGTGAGGCTAAAAGTAAGGTGGGGCAATTATGGGAAGGCTGCCACTGTGACCGCCATGGTCCCCCCCATATGAACATGGATATTATGATTTCCACCAAGGATCGTATAGGTGAATTATTGGGCAGTTATCTAGGTACGCTAGTATGGATTCTGACTGCATGCATAGTAGTCTTTTGAGTATTTTTGCATTATGATGCATGGCATAGTGAAATGCCTTATGATATGGCATGATGAGATGTTGGGTAATCATGGATTAGAGATACTGCCCAAATGAGGGAGTATTCTAGCAGAGTCGGGATTATCTATCAACTCAGTACAAATTGGGTATGATTATGCTTTGAGACATTAACTATTTTTCATGGTTTTGATAGTATATATATATATATATATATACAAAGTATACAGTATGTATGTGTAAGGATGTACATATATGACAAAGAAAAGAGATTGATCTATGAGTATGAATAATGGGATTATGAAGTCTTAGGATTATACTATGAAATCATTATGCTTCTTGAATCCCCTACCAAGCATGGCTTGCTGAGATGTTGTAAATGTTTCAATGTTTACAATATCTCAAATACAAAGAGAGAGAATTAGGAGCTCAAGACTTAAGAAGACTTGGAAGAATAATCAATTAGAGTATATCCCTTGAAGACATGTAGTTTATTTGAGAGCATTGTATTGTATTAAGAAATTTTATTGTATGGTGAGCTTTGAAATTTGGATTATGTAATTTGGACAAGTATTATATTGATACCCGGGCTATACTATGAACCACTAGATGGATTTGAAATTTAATAAAAGTATATTCCTTCAATGGAATTTCATCTTGTACAAAAAATTCTACTTATGTTATATATGAAGTGATGACTTGGGTTTTTCAAAACAAGTTCTAAAGAAAAGAATTTTTGCTGCTTTGTTTTGCAAAAAATCTTACAACTAAGGTCCCTGCCTTTGAAAAATGTATTACAAAATGTGTTACAAAAACTCAAGTCATCAAAATCAATTTACACAAATTGGAGTTATTACACCACTATTCTAAAGTTTGACATTTAAGTCAAGAAGGCATGCAAATTGTTACTTGAATATGTGCTTCAATCGTAACATTACCATGCATTTTTTACCACATATGTTTCTTATTTTCTAATTCTTTAATGCTTGCAAATTCTTGAAATTGATCATTCTTAATAGATTACATTGAGTTTAAGGAGGCCCATGCTTTATATTTTGAAGTTTCATTAAAAAAGGAATATAAATTGTTGCTTAAAGTAGGCTTGTTGTAATACTCATTTAATTGATAACAATACTATGCATTTTTTACTATATGTTGATGATTTTCTGCATCTTTAATGCTTGTAAATGTTTCAAATTGGTTATTCTATATAGAATGCATTGGGTTTAGGAAGACTCATGTTTGTGATTTTGAAGTTTCATTCGGAAAGGCATGCAAATTGTTGCTTGAATATGCATTTGACTGGTAACTTTTCCATGTGTTTTATACTATATATGTTCCTGATTTTTTTTATTTGATTAGCTTTTAAATACTTCAAATTATCATTCTACATAGAATATGTTGAGTCTAAGAAGGCCTACAATTTAGATTTTGATGTTTCATTAAAATAGGCATTCAAACATAGCTTGAATTATGCTAGTTGTAATATGCATTTGGATGGTAACATTACTGTGCATTTTTTTACTGTTTGTGTTCTTGATTTTATTCTTCTTTAATGCTTGTAAATGCTTGAAATTAATCATTATACATAGAATACATTAATTTTAAGAAGTCCAATTTTTTTTATTTTGATGTTTAACTCAAGAAGGCAAGCTAAATGTTGCGTGAATCTGCGTTTGGATGGTAACCTTACCATGCATTTTTTACTATATATGTTACTAATTTTTTTCTTATCTAATGCTTGAAATTGATCATTCTATATGGAAGAAACTGAGTTTAAGAATAGCCAAGTTTTAGATTTTGATGTTTGATTTAAGAAGGCATGCATATTGTTACTTGATTATGCATTTGGATGGCAACATTGCCATGCATTTTTACTATATATGTTACTTGATATTTGCATCTTTAATGCTTGAAATGGATCATTCTATATAGAATTCATTGATTATAAGAAGGCCCATGTTTTAGATTTTGATTTTTCATTCAAGAAGGCATGCAAATTGTTGCTTGAATATGCATTTGAATGAGAACATTACAATGCATATTTTACTACATATGTTCCCAATTATCTATTTCTTTAATTCTTGTAAATTATTGAAATTGATCATTTTAGATAGAATACAATGATTTTAATAAGGCCCATGTTTTGGAAATTGAATTTTCATTAAAAAAGGCATGCAAACTGTTGCATGAAGTATGCATGTCATAACACGCAGTTGAATGGTAACATTACGATGTGTTTTTACTGTATATGTTCTCGATTAATGCATTTTTAATGCTTTTAAATGATTGATATTGATCATTCTAGTTAGAAAATATTGAGTTTAAAGGCCTATGTTTTAGATTTTGATGTTTTATTTAAGAGGCATGCAAATTATTACTAGAATATGCGTTTGAATGGTAACATTACCAAGCCTTTTTTACTCTATCTATTACTAATTTTTTGCTTCTTTAATGATTGAAATTGATCATTCTAGATAGAATACATTGAGTCTAAAAAGGCTCATGTTTTGTATTTTGAAGTTTCATTCAAAAAGGCATGCAAAATGTTGTTTAAATATGCGTTGGATTGGTAACATTATGCATTTTTTACTATATATGTTCCTGATTGTATCCTTCTTTAATCCTTGAAATTGACCATTCTAGATAGAATGCAATGAGTCTATGATGGCCCTTGTTTTAGATTTTGATGTTTCATTAAAAAAGCCATGCAAATTGTTGCTTAAAGTTTGCTTGTTGTAATACACGTTTGAATGGTAACATTGCAATGGATTTTTATCTATATATGTTCTTGATTTTATGCTTCTTTGTAAGTGCTTTAAATTAATCATTCTAGGTAGAATACATTAAGTCTAAGAAGACCCATGTTTTAGATTTTGAAGTTTCAATCACAAAGGCATGCAAATTATTGCTTGAAGTATGCTCATTGTAGTACGCATTTGAATGGTAAAATTACGATGCATTTTTCACTATATATGTTGTTGATTTTTTTCTTCTTAAATGTTTATAAATGTTTGAAATTAATAATTCTAGATAGAATATGTTGGATCTGCGAAGACCCATATTTTAGATTTCAAAGTTTCATTCAAAAAGGCCAGCAAATTGTTGCTTGAAGTATGCTTGTTGTAATACGCTTTTGAATGATAATATTACTATGCATTTTTGACTATATATGTTCCAAATTTTTTGCTTCTTTCACTACTACACATGGGGCTTTTAAAGTTGGTAAAAAGCACTAATAGAAGTTTCTTACAAAGCAACTTCTACTGAGGTGACTTTAAAAGTCGTCAAATTTTGAAGTCGTTTAAAAAAGCAACTTTAATAGTTACAAACTTTTAAAGTTGTTTTTTCTAAAATGACTCATATACTTTTGAAGTTGCTTATATAAAAACAACTTCTAAATTCATCAATTTTAGAAGTCGTTTTATTGTAAGCAACTTCAAAAACAACCAAATGTTAATTGACTTTTGATGTCACTTATAGAAAAATGATTTCTAAAGTTAATGACTTTAGAAGTTGTTTTCAGATAAGTGACTTCAAAAGAATTTGATTTGGATGAACTTTTAAAGTTGCTTATAAAAAAATGACTTCAAATGTTTGTGATTTTAGAATGCATTTTCATATAAGAGACTTCAAAAGTAAAAACATTTAAACAATTATATCATTAATTTTAAAGTCATTTTAAATAAAATGACTTTAAAAATTCTCAACTTTTGAAGTCATTTTTTCAAAAACGACTTTAAAAGTTTGAAATTATAGAGTTGATTTTTTAAAACCAACTTTAAAAGTATTTTTCTTTTCATATTTGTTTGTTTGCTCCACCTCCTGTATATAATGAATGACAAACACTTAATATTCAGCCAATGTTTATAAACATTAAGAACCTACTTACAAACAATGTTTTTCCACTTCATTGTAGACAATCCCATGTATACATTAAAATACTTCAATCTCCACAAACATGAAAAACCAATAACCACTACATTGCCTCCACATCTTATTTTTTTGATACATTATCACCTATGTATACATTGAATAACAACAAGGCCTTTTCCTCAGGAAACGAAGAAAGAACAATATCATGAGCAAGCTGGTTGTATGGGCAGCAAGTTTCCCAGAGCGGACTATATTATTGCATGTGGGAGCCACTAGGCTGTAACATTTTTTACTATATATGTTCCTGATTTCTTGCTTCTTTAATGCTTGTAAATGCATGAATTTGATCATTCTAGATCTAATACAATGAGTCTAAGAAGACCCATGTTTGAAATATTCATGTTTTATTCAAAAAGCCATGCAAATTATTGCTTGAAATATCTTGTTGTGATAGGCGTTTGAATGGTAACATTACCACGCATTTTTTACTATATATATTCCTGATTTTTAGGTTATTTAATGCTTGTAAATTCTTGAAAGTCATCATTCTAAATAGAATACATTGATTTGAAGAAGTCTCATGTTTTAGATTTTTATGTTTCATTCAAGAAGGCATGCAAATTGTTGCTAGAATATGCATTTGAATGGTAACATTACCAAGCATTTTTTACTTTATACATTGTTGATTTTTTGCTTCTTTAGGTCCTTGAAATTGATCATTCTAGATAGAATACATTGAGTTTAATAAGTACAATATTTTAGATTTTGATGTTTAATTCAAGAAGGCACGCAAATTATTGCTTGAATAAGCATTTAGATGATGACATTACCTTGCATTTTTTACTATCTATGTTCCTGATTTTCTACTTCATTAATGCTTGTAAATGCATGAAATTGATCATTCTAAATAGAATACACAAACTTTAAGAACTCCCATGTGTTTAGATTTTGTTGGTTCATTCAAGATGGCATGCAAAATAGTTCTTGAATATATGTTTGAACGGTAACATTACCGTTCAAAATTTTAATATACATGTTCCTAATTTTTGTCCTCTTTAATGCTTTTGAGTACTTGAAATTGATCATTCTAGATAGAATACATTGAGTTTAAGAAGGCCCATATTTTAGATTTTGATGTTTCATTCAAGAAGGGGTGCAAATTATTGTCTGAATAAGCTTTTGATTAGTAACATTACCATGCGTATTTTACTATATATGTTCTTGCTTTTATGGTTCCTTAATGCTTGTAAATGCTTGAAAATGATCATTCTAGATAGAATACACTGAGTCTTAGAAGTCCCATGCTATAGATTGTGAGGTTTCATTCAAAAAGGCATGCAAATTGTTGCTTAAATTATTCTCCTTCTAATAAACATTTGAATGATAACATTAACATGCCTTTTTCACTATATGGAATCCTGAGTTTTTGCTTATTTAATGCTTGTAAATCTTGAAATTGACCATTCTAAATAGAATACATTGAGTTTGAGAACACTCCTGCTTTCGATTTTGATGTTTCATTTAAGAAGTCATGCATATTTTTGCTTGGATATACATCTGAATGGTAACAATACCATGCGTGTTTTACTATATACATTTTTTATTTTCTACTTCTTTGATGGTTATAAATTCTTTAAATTGATCGCTAAGAAGACCCATGTTTTAGATTTTGAAATTTCTTTCAGAAAGGCAAACAAATTGTTGCTTGAAGTATGCATGTTGTAATGCGCATTTGAATCATAACATTACGAAGCACTTTTTACTATATATGTGCCTAACCTTATGCTACTTTAGTGCTTGAAATTGATCATTCTAGATTAAATACCTTGAGATTAAGAAGACCCATAAATTACATTTTGGTGTTTCATTCAAGAAGGCATGCAAATTATTACTGGAATATTAGTTTGAATGTTAACATTGCTGCATTTTTTTTACTATATATGTTCCTAATCTTTTTTCTTTTTTAATTCTTGAAATTGATCATTCAAGATAGAATGCAATGACTTTAAGAAATCCCACATTTTATATTTTCATGTTTTATTTAAGAAGGTTCTTAAAATGTTGCAGCAATATGCATTTGGATGGTAACATTACCATGCGTTTTTTACGATATATGTTCCTAATTTTTTACTTTTTTTAATATTTGAAATTGATCATTCTAGATAGAATACATTGAGTCTAAGAGGACACATATTTTTTATTTTTTTGTTCCATTTAAAATGGCATACAAATTGTTGATTGAATTATACTTGTCATAATCCGCATTTGAATGGTAAAATTACCATGCATTTTTTACTATATATGTTTCTTATTTTTTGCTTCTTTAATTCTTAAAAATGCTTGAAATTGATTAGTCTAGTTAGAATACATTTATTTGAAGAAGAGTCACGTTTTATATTTTGATGTTTCATTTAAGAAAGCATGCAAATTGTTCTTTGAATATTTGTTTGAATGGTTATATTACCATGCATTTTTTACTATATATGCTCCTAATTTTTTTCATCTTTAATGCTTGTAAATTCTTGAAATTGATCATTTTGTATAGAATATAGTGAGTTTTCCATGTTTTAGATTTTGATGTTTCATTCACGAAAGGATGCAAATTGTCTCACTTGAGTATGCATTTGAATGGTAACATTACAATGCATTTTTTACTATATGTGTTCATCATTTCTTGCATGAATTTGATCATTCTAAATTGAATACATTGAGACTAAGAAGACCCATGTTTTAAATATTGATGTTTTATTCAAAAAGGCATTCAAATTATTGCTTGAAATATACTTGTTGTGATAGGTATTTGAATGGTAACATTACCACGCATTTTTTACTATATATGTTCCTGATTTTCTGGTTCTTTAATGTATGTAAATGCTTGAAATTGATCATTCTAGATAGAATACATTTAGATGAAGAAGTCCCATGTTTTAGATTTTGATGTTTCATTCAAGAAGGCATGCAAATTGTTGCTAGAATATGCATTTGAATGGTAACATTACCAGGCATTTTTTACTTTATATGTTCTTGATTTTTTGCTTCTTTAATGCTTGAAATTGATCATTCTACATAGAATACATTGAGTTTAAGAAGTACAATGTTTTAGATTTTGATGTTTAATTCAAGAAGGCATGCAAATTGTTACTTGAATATGCTCCTGATTTTCTACTTCATTAATACTTGTAAATGCATGAATTTGATCATTCTAAATAGAATACACAAACTTTAAGAACTCCCATGCTTTAGATTTTTTCATTTCATTCCAGAAGTCATGCAAAATGGTTCTTGAATATGTGTTTGAATGGTAACATTATTGTTCAAAATTTTATTATATATGTTCCTAATTCTTGGCTTCTTTAATGGTTCTAAATACTTAAAATTGATCATTCTAGGTATACATTGAGTTTAAGAAGACCCATGTTTTAGATTTTGATGCTTCATTCAAGAAGGGTCGCAAATTATTGTCTGAATAAGCTTTTGATTGGTAACTTTACCATGTGTATTTTACTATATATGTTCTTGCTTTTCTGGTTCCTTCATGTTTGTAAATGCTTGAAAATGATCATTCTAGATAGAATACACCAAGTCTTAGAAGTCCCATGTTATAGATTGTGAGGTTTTATACAAAAAGGTATTCAAATTATTGCTTAAAGTATGCTCCTTGTAATACACATTTGAATGATAACATTAACATGCCTTTTTTACTGTATGGGTTCCTGATTTTTTGGTTCTTTAATGATTGCAAATGCTTGAAATTGATCTTTTCAGATAGAATACATTGAGTTAAAGACAGCCCATGTTTTAGATTTTGAAGATCAATTCAAGAAGGCATGTAAATTGTCGCTTGAATATCCGTTTGATTGGTCATTACCATGCATTTTTTACTATACATGTTCCTGATTTCTGTCTTCTTTAATGCTTGAAATTGATCATTCTAGATAGAATACATTGAGTCCTACACGACCCATATTTTAGATTTTGATGTTTTACATGCAAATTGTTGCTTGAAGTATGCTTGTTGTAATACGCGTTTGAATGGTAACATTACCATGCTATTTTTACTACATATGTTCCTCATTTTGTGCTTCTTTAACTCTTGTAAATGCTTGAAATTGATCATTCTATATAGAATATGTAGAGTTTAGGAGGACCAATGTCTTAGATTTTGATGGTTCATTCAAGAAGGCATGTAATTGTTGCTTGAATACACCTTTGAATGGTAACATTACCATGCATTCTTTACTATATATGTTCCTAATTTTCTACTTCTTTAATAATTGTAAATGCTTTGAATTGATCACTAAGAAGACTCATGCTTTAGATTTTGATGTTTCATTCAAAAGGGCATGCAAATTGTTGCTTTAAGTATGCTTTGTGTCATACACATTTGAATGGTAACATTACCATCCCTTTTTTACAATATATGGTCCAGATATTCTACTCCTTTAATGCTTTAAATTTCTCATTCTAGATAGAATATATTTAGTGTAAGAAGACGCATGCTTTTGATTTTTATGTTTCATTCAAGAAGGGATGCAAATTGTTGCTGCAATATCTATTTGAATTGCTGCACGACCATGCATTTTTTACCAAATATGTTCCTAATTTTATATTTGTATAATGCTTGAAATTGACCATTCAAGACAAAAAATTTTGAGTTTAAGAAATCCCATGTTTTAGATTTTCTTGTTTTATTTAAGAAGGCACTGTAACAACCCCAAAATTTTACTATTGCATGATCAAAGTATGAGTTTTATAGGAGAATAACTTGTAATGGAATTAGAATCAAGAATTAAAATATAAATAATTAGATTCTACTCAGAAAATGGAATTCAACAACCCAAGAACGCTGAAAATGGAGTCTGGATGAGAAAGTTATGAGACTTCAAAGTTAGGGCTATTTTGATAATTAAAAGTTACGAAAACTAAGAGCATGAAATTGAAATTATAAAATCTGGATTCTACTCATCAATACGAATCCAACAACACTAAGTTTGTTGAAATTGGAGATTGGACGAATAAACGGTAATTTTCTTGCAAAAGGGTATTTTAATAATTTTGCTAAGTGGACCCCACTTGTAGGAGTTGGAATGTGATAGTCAATGGAGTTAAAAAACATCATTAGTATGTCTGACCTTTTCTTTGTCTGATATCATGGTATTCAGAATAGTAAAAACACCATTATGAAACTTTAAAATAATTAAAAGAAAAAAAATTAAAATAACAAAAAGGAGGGGCACATTTGATAACAGCACCCCCCACTTAAGTGAAAACGTAAGGAATGGACTTAGGTCTATTGCCAAAATCCGACAGTACCTAACAAACATAGGGAAAGAAAGATGAAGGAAAGGAAGAAGAAGAGAAGGAAGAGGACAGAAAGAAGAAAGAGGAAGGAGAGAGAGAGCTCACCAGGGAAACCAGTCCTGCCGGTGAGCATGAGAAAATGGATGTGGGTAGGGTTTCCATGTCATCGGAAGTGAGAAGCTTGCCGGCGATAATTAGGGGCTCGAATTTCAGATCTGAACCCCCCCACCATGCTCACCTCAAAGTCTAAGGTAAAAGCCCTTTGGTTTTGCTATGATTGGGGGAGGAAAATGGGTTTTTTGACTGGCCAGAGTTGCAAGCCATCGCCAGAGATGACGACAAATCAGATCAATGATCCAAGCCAATCATCTTCTATGGCTAGACTAGAAGAACCAAAACCCCATGGTTTTAGACAGATATGGGATGATCTAGGCCATCGATTGAAGAGGACTACTGTGCGACTAAATCGGGGAGGGTTCACCTAAAATCAATGTCAATCTGGCTCATCCAAGGGTGGAGGAAGCACGAAAACACGCTTTGAAGGTAAGATATGTGAAACCCTATTTTTGATTTGAGGTATTTTGTTAAATCCATTTGATTTTATGCTAGATCTAGATTTAAGGAAAATCTAACCATCCATTTCTTAATCCAAACCTAGGAATAGGTAATTGAATTTGACCGAGATCGTTGATCTAAGTTAGAAATTGACAGACAATCTCCGTCATTCGATCAGGTATTGTTCACATAGTAATTTTGCAGTGTCTGATCGATGATCAGACACCACGGATGAATCTTATGACCCTAAATTACCTAAGCTGTGACTAGAATGGTGTAATTTGGACGAAAACCTATCAAGAAACCTCAGCTGTCTAATCTGTTACTATTCAAATAGTGACTTGTTAACATCAAGTTGACTATCAGACCCCATAGATGAGTTCTGATCATCAATCCAAAGCTGAAATTGGTCTATCTGACCAATGTACACCCTTAAATTAGTTAAATCTGGCCATGTAATCTGATGGAAAGCACTAAACTTTGAGGTTCACATAAATCCACATCGATCTCAACCCTAATCTAAGGACATAGATCAGCAAAAGCCTTGATCAACTCACCTGAGTTTTGATCTTATGTAAAGATCCAATATTTATGACCCGAGCTTTAGATTTCATTGTATTCTTAAAATTATGATCAAAAGGCTTATAATTTCAAAAAATTATGACTACCAAAGATTGATTAGAACCCTGAGCAATCGTTGGATCTTTGATTAGAGTTGATAGTCATAATCAAGGAAAATTATAGGAAAGTCTTGATCTAAGGTTGAGAATTGATTAATTAGACTTGAAAGGAACTGAATAGAATGAAAAATAGGGGCCTCAACTCTATGATCATGACCCTAAGCTTATAATCAAATACCGAGGACGTAGGATTAGATCATTAGATCATAATTAAATTTAAATATCTATATGTATGTGAATGTATTAAGAAAAGACTTTTTATGCGTTGTATAGATTGCAGCGCACAGGGTCGATCGTGGAGAAGAGGGCGATTAAAGCTAGTGGAATTAGATGAATGCGTCACACGAGGTAGGTGGATGTTTTAAGAAGCATTCTAATAATAAGATGCATGTTCTAAACATGGTCTTATTTCTGATTATGAATATTATTATATTGAAATGATATAATTGATATTGGATATGCTTAGAATTGTAATGATAAAATAATAATAATAATAATAATGTTAAGTAAAAGAATTGATGTTAAGATACATCCTTGGTGGATTATCACCAAATAAGTGAGGATATTATTCTTGTTATGAAATATATGAACAACAAATCGCCTTTTATTATGGTTACTTTACATTTGGGCATGGAGGCCTGAGAGTTTTGTTTTATATAGGTGTATGCTTAGGCATGCAATACTAGGAGGGTTACGAGGGTTTGGCCACCCACTCTCCGAAATGTGATATATGATGATACCATGCCCAAAGAGAGGCAAAAGGTCGAGTGGGGCAATTATGGGAAGGCCATCACTGTGATGATCTGCCTCCCCATATAGACATGAAATAGATGATTTTCCACATTTGGTATCCATGGAGTATGAAAGCAGTTATCTGGGTGCGCTATACGGATCAGACTGCATGCATAGTAGTCCTTATATTTGATGCACTATGGTGCTTATATGATGGCATTATGAGATGCCTTATATGATATGGCATGATGATATGCCGTATATTGTTTTTCCAGCAATGGTTGGAGGATTGTGGACCCCATATAGTGAGGGGCATGAGGATTATATTGATATACCAGCAGAGGCTGTATGATTATGAACCCCACATGATGAGGGGCATGATTTTGAAACCCAATATAGTATGGGAATGTAAATTAGAGGATATTGATTATATTCATAATTTTGTATGTCTTTTAACAATTTCCATATATATGTACGCATGCTATATGTATATGATTGAGGGCATAGTTTCATATAGGTATATGAATGGGTAGAATTGTTATGCAGAGTATGATTCATGGAATTGGATTAATTTATTTATATAATAAATAATAATTAAAGATGTAAGATAAATCAATGGATTACTTATAATTATGAAATATGTGGATATTGATAATTATGAAACATGTTAATAATTGATTTATCAATGGATTGTTAATGATTATGAAAGAGGTAGATATTTAGTTTATAAATGGATTATTGAAATGTGAAACATACAGTAAATCCAATTCAATATAATTGCTATGAAAATAAATATTCTAATTACTATGGAATAATTAATCTATATTAAGATTCAGGATGCTCCTTAAATTCGCCTACCAAGCATAGCTTGCTGAGATATTATAAATATTTTATGTTTATAATATCTCAAATACTGATAGATAGGAGAAGATGTACACAGGAAGAGGAATCCAACAACCATACTTCTACACTCAGGTATGCATTTTATTAAAGCTTTTGTATTGTGTAGTTAGTCATCTGAATTATGATATTGGATATTTAATATAATGTTATAAGGATTGTACAAGTGAACCACTGGATGGGTCCTGTTATAAGAAATGAATTTCTATCTTCTAGAAAACTATATTTATATGTATAGTGTGAGCATAAAGGTGACATCCGAGTTTTTGGTAAAAATGAATTTCAAAGAAAAGTCTTTCGCTATTTTTGTATTTTAAAATTTATAGGCCCGCCATCTTTTGAAATAAATGCAAAAAATTTTCATGAAAAACTTGGGGTGTCACAAGCACGTACACTATTGCATGAATAAGTGCTTGGGTGGTTACATTAACATGTGTTTTTTACTATATATGTTCTTATTTTTTGCTTCTTTAATTCCTGAAAATGCTTGAAATTAATCATTCTTAATAGAATACATTGGTTTTAAGAGGACCCATGTTTTAGATTTTTGAATTTTCATAGAAAAAGGCATGCAAATTGTTGTGTGAAGTATGCTTGTCATAATACACGTTTGAATGGTGACATTACAATGCATTCTTTTATGATATATGTTTCTCATTTTCTTCTTCTTTAATGATTTCAAATGCATGGAATTGACCAGCCTAGATTAAATACATTGAGTTGAAGAAGTCCCATGTTTTAGATATTGATGTTTCATTTAAGAAGGTATGCAAATTATTGCTCAAATATGTGTTTGAATGGTAACATTACCATGCATTCTTTACTATATATGTCTCTGAATTTTTGCTTCTTTAATGCTTGTAAATACTTGAAATTGATCATTCCAAATAGAATACATTGAGTTTAAGAAGGCCCATGTTTTGTACTTTGATGTTTCATTCAAGAAGGGATACAAATTGTTGCTTGAATATGTGTTTGATTAGTAACATTGCCATGTGTTTTTTCCTATATATGCTCCTAAATTTTTGCTACTATAATGCCTATAAATGAATGAAATTGATCATTCTAGGTAGAATATAATGAGCCTAGGAAGGTCCATGTTTTAGATTTTGTTATCTCTTTCTAAAAGGCTTGCAAATTGTTGCTTGAAGTATGCTTGTTGTAATACACATTTTAATGGTAACATTACCACGCACTTTACACTATATATGTTCCTAATTTTCTACTTTTTTAGTGCTTGTAAATGCTTGAAACTAGTCATTATAAATAGAATACATTGAGTTTGAGAAAACCCATGCTTTAGATTTTGATGTTTCATTTACGATGGCATGCAAATTGTTGTTAGAATATGTGTTTGAATGGTAACATTACCATTCATTTTTTATTATATATGTTCCTAATTTTATTCTTCATTAATGATTGTAAAAACTTGAAATTGATCATTTCAGATTGAATACATTGAGTCCAAAAAGTGCCATGTTTTAGATTTTGAAGTTTCATTCAAAAAGTAATGCAAATTGTTGCTTAAAGTTTGCTTGTTGCAATCTACATTTGAATGGTAACATTGCCATGCATTTTTACAATACATGTTTCTAATTTTCTACTTCTTTAATGCTTGTAAATGCTTGAAATTGACCATTCTTGAAAGAATACACTAAGTTTAAGAAGCCTTAGGTTTTAGATTTTGATGTTTAATTCAAGAAGGCACGCAAATTGTTGCTTCAATATGTGTTTGGATGGTAACATTACCAAGCATTTTTAACTATATACGTTCCTGATTTTCTATTTCATTAATGCTTGTAAATTCTTGAAATTGATCATTCCAGATGGAATACATTGAATTTACTAAGGCCATATTTTAGATATGGAAGTTTCATTCAAAAAGGCATGAAATTTGTTGCTTGAAGTATGCTTGTTGTAATAAGTGTTTGATTGGTAACATTACCATGTGTTTTTTATTATACACATCCCTGATTTTCTACTTCTTTATTGATTGTAAATTCTTAAAATTTATCATTCTAGAAGAAATACAATGAGTTTAAGAGGACCCATGCTTTATACTTTGATGTTTCATTCAAGAAGGCATTCAAATTGTCGCTTGAATATGCGTTTGAATGGTAACATTGCCATGATTTTTTTACTATATATGTTCCTCATTTTCTACTTCCTTAATGCTTGTAAATACTTGAAATTGATCATTCTAGATAGAATGCATTGAGTTTAAGAAGGCCCATGTTTTAGATTTTGAAGCTTCATTTAAGAAGGAATGCAAATTGGTTCTTCAATATGACTTTGAATGGTAACACTACCATGCGCTTTTTACAATGTGTTCTTGATTTTCTGCTTCTTTAATAATTTTCAATGCTTCAAATTGATCACTAAGAAGACCCGTGTTTTGGATTTTGATGTTTCATTCAAAAAGCCATACAAATTGTTGCTTGAAGATTGCTTGTTGTGATAGGCATTTGAATGGTAACATTACCATCCTTTTTTAATTATATATGGTGTAGATATTCTAATCCTTTAATGCTTTAAATTTATGATTCTAGATAGAATACATTTAGTGTAGGAAGATGCATACTTTTGATTTTTATGTTTCATTCAAGAAGGTATGCAAATTGTTGCTGCAATATCTGTTTGAATGGTTGCACGACCATGCATTTTTTACTAAATATGTTCTTGATTTTATGCTTCTACAATGCTTGAAATTGACCATTCAAGATAGAATACATTGAGGTTAAGAAATCCCATATTTTAGATTTTCTTAGTTTATTCAAGAAGGCACATAAATTGTTGGATGAATAAGTGCTTGGGTGGTAACATTAACATGTGTTTTGTACTATATATGTTCCTGATTTTATGCTTCTTTAATGCTTGTAAATGCTTGAAATTGGTTGTTCCAAATAGAATACATTGGGTCTAAGAGGATCCATGTTTTAGATTTTTGGAGTTTCATACAAAAAGGCATGCAAATTGTTGCGTGAAGTATGCTTGTCGTAATACGTGTTTGAATGGTAACATTACCATGCATTTTTTAAATATATATGTTTCTTATTTTCTACTTCTTTAATGATTACAAATGCTTGAAATTGATCAGCCTAAATTAAATACATTGAGTTGAATAACTCAAGTGTTTTAGATTTTAATGATTCATTGAAGAAGGTATGCAAGTTATTGCTTGAATATGCTTTTGAATGGTAACATTGCCATGCATTTTTTACTATATTTGTTTTGAATTTTCATCATCATTATTACATTTAAATGCTTAAAATTAATCATTTTAGATAGAATACATTGAGTCCAACAAGAGCCTTGGTTTAGATTTTTATGTTTCATTTGAAAAGCAATGCAAATTGTTGCTTAAAGTTTGGTTGTTGTAATCTGCATTTGAATGGTAACATTGCCTTGCATTTTTACAATATATGTTCCTAATTTTTTGCTTCTTTAATGCTTCTAAATGCTTGAAATTGATTATTCTATATAGAATACATTGAGTTTAAGAAGTTCCAGATTTTAGATTTTGATGTTTTAGTCAAGAAAGCACGCAAATTGTTGCCTGAATATGCATTTGGATGGCAACATCACAATGCGTTTTTAACTATATATGTTTCTAATTTTCTACTTCATTAATGCTTGTAAATTCTTGAAATTGGTCGTTCTTAATAGAAGCATTAAAGGTATGCCAATTGGTTCTTGAATATGTAACACCCCTAATTTTTGTAAGGAGATTGAATAAATAATGAAATTAAAAATTCCAAGGAAAATCAGGCTGGAATATTAGGGTTATTAAAATTGCACTTCTTATAGAAGTGGAATCAGGGTTGGAAACCTAATATTTGATATGTACATGGAAAATTGGCTTGGATAGACTATAAGTTTGTCCAATTCTGAGTTTGGGAGAAAAATCTATATTTTTCTCAATTTTTCCAGCTCCAAATTCCCTCTCCTTCTCTACTTTCTCCCTCTTTTCCTCTCTTTCTTTTCTTATTTCCAATTTTACCCCTAAGTGGAAAACCTATAGAAAACCAATGATCTAACTCTCATACCAGAAATCTAAATCATTAGATCAATTTTTAATAAGCTTATCTACAAAATCCATATGCTAATTACATGATCCACTGGCGATTTCATTAGAGGATCACAAATTATGTCATCTCTAGCATAGTTCACTTTCTGGTGAGGATTTTCTTAATTTTGGCAAGATCTTCTCTCTGGACACTTCCATGTAGGCTTCCTATCCCTTAATTTTCATTTTTCAATATATTTTCCATAAAATTGGGTCACCGGACTGGATTTCCAGCCAAAATTCTAGAAAACTAGTACTGGTGATGCAGGCTTAGAACATCATCAAGGACACCTCAGATGGAAAATCTGAACGTCCAATGGATTCAAAAACCCAAAAACCTTAAGAACGATGATCATAGTAGTCTTATTTTTCATCTGGACTGTTAATTTTAAGAAATAAGATCTGACAATCCAGAATCAATCTGGACCATTGAAATTGATGGAAACTTCAAAATTCAATTCCAAACTCAATTTAAATCCAAATCTAGATCTAAAAGAAGCTATAGATTCCTTATATTGTGTAGAATATAATTAAATAATGATATTGAGGTTTTTAATTTGATTTATATGAAATAAATTTTAAAGTTAGTTTTAATAGTAGTGGATCATGATCAAATTGATGTCAAAATGGAAATCTGATCTAATGGATGGATCCAGGACATGTGAAAAATTTAAGATCAATGATCACAATATAATTTCCAAGATTTTATATTGTCTAAATTGATCAAAACATTACAGATTAAGATCAGCCATTGAAAATGGTTAAAAACTTAAAAATGAAATTCCTCACTCATTTTAAGTCTAATTTTTTATCAGGGAGATTCTATGAATAGATATTGATAAGAGGAAGCTACTAAAACCATAAAAAAAAATATTTTAATCTTTAAAAATTCCTATTAATTAAAAATACACCTACTATCACCCTTGATTAAGTAGATCTGGGGTAATCATAAGTGAGGGTTTGAATCCATTAAGGATATAATGATGATAAATCATTATGGGGATGGTTGGATTGGATTAACATGAACTAAATTAAAGTTTAGTCCATTGAAAGTAAAAATGATCATGGAAAATCCCAATGGATCCTCTTGATTTGGTAGATCAAGAATGATCAGACTAGATGGACTTATAAAAGTGATGATCTAAGGCTAATACCATGTTAATAGAGATGTTGGATCAATCAAAAACATGAAAGATCAAGGGTTGTACTCTTAATGGAATATTAACCCTAGATCTAAAGGATGAATAAATTGGATGGTTGGATCATAAGGATAAATTGATCATATGCTTAGTTAATGGTCTTTAATAGTAGATTTGATTTAATTATGATGCATGTCAAGTTTCCAATTTCAATATAATTTTCTTTAATTTCTTAGATTAAAATGTTGTTAATCTTCTAGTTAATTGTTTTATTAGCAAATTTAATTCATGTCAAATTTTCAATTCCAGCATGATTGTCTTTAAATTCCTTAGATTTAGATTTATTAGTGTAATTTCTTTGAATTTCTTTTACATTAGTAGAGTTATGAAAAATACCTTAAAAGGGGTAATTAATGAAATATAGTTGGACTTCACAGAATACACATGTACATCATGTGAAATAATAATAGTAAGGGCTATAGTTAGTAGGACAATAAAAGGGGTAGATTTTTCATTTCCTTGGTCCAAAATAGGAGCATAATAAATATCCGTGAATGACATAATACATGCTCATGGAATTAATTAAAATCAAGTAGAAATAAAACTTAGGGTTATGAGCTCATAGAACCTTATTAAAGGTTGAGCTAAGGCTATGCCCTTGCATGTTATTCATCATAGTTAAGGGGGTTTTTAATGAGCTTTGCTATCCCTCCACCTTCTGTTGATGTTTATTGAGGTTTAAATGCCTCCTCACATGAGGATTGAATTAACCACATTGGGAATGGCATGTAACTGGTAAACCTTAGTCAATTGGAAACAAGAGGAGCTGTCTAGAATAAAAATGCATAACTTACCCTCAATTCAGTAAAACACTAACTGGTCGAGAAATAATAGTAAGAGCATAAAAGGTTGACAAATTATCTAACCCTAATAAAAATTGAAAGTAAGATTAGGATGATCTGGCAAGATATAAGAGAGATCTTGAATGATAAAAAATAACAAAAGAAAATAAATACACTATAAAGTATATTATTATTGTGTGATTTTACTTATAGTATAGATTTATTAGCTTAGACGGTTTGAAACCTTGATCATATATGATTCAAGGAAAATTAGGGCATCCTTCATAAGATAACCCAAATACATGTAGAAAGAATACTTGTATAAAGGAATAACTTTACACGTATGGTTTGACAGATGTATGAATCAATACCATGATGGACAATATGGAGTGAATACCACTTTGAGGTAGGTGGATGTACAAGATTGTATTAACGATTCATTTGTGTATATTTATACATGATCTTCTGTCTGGAATTATAGACCTTCATGATATAAGTATATTGGTGGTGCCTTAAAACAATAATGATCCAAGCAAATGATCCAACCAAGTGATCCATCCAACTAATCTAATCTAATGATCCAATCAAACGATGAGAAATTAGTGATATGTGTGGACTAAGGAAACCCTAAGAATAGGGCATAGAAAATATTCCAGCCTTAGTTAAATAGACACATCGTCTGATATGTATAATGTATTTTACATACAAGCATGGCTTTGTGATTTTGTTTTACATAGGTCTAAGCCTGGGAAGGGTATGCTAGGTAAGTTATGAGGGTTTGGCCACTCGCTTCTTGAAATGTATGATATGATGGATACCATGCCCAAAGAGGCTAAAAGTCGGGTGGGGCAATCATGGAAAGGCTGCCACTGTGACAACCATGGTCCTCGCCCAAGCGGACGTGGATTTTGTTATTTTCACACTTGGTATCAGTGGATTATTATGCAGTTATTTGGGTGCACTGTACAGATTTAGAATGCAGCATAGTAATCCTTGATGATTTTGCATTATGATACACATATGATAGGCATAGTGAAATTCCATGGCATGATGAGATGCCAAGTATGATGAAATACATGAGTTCCTATAGAGAAAATCCCCATATGAGATTTGGCTGAATATTGATCTCCTAAGTGGGAGTATAGCCAGGGGAAGGAACAAATTTTGAGTGTTTTCACTATTTTAATGGGTTTACCTATACTATATAAATGATGTATGTACTCTATGATGAGATGGTCCATGAATGGGTAAACATGATAGAATGATGAATGAGATACCATATTCTTGTGTTAATGAAGTATTATATTCTTGTATACCCTACCAAGCATAGCTTGTTGAGATATTGTAAATGTTTGAATATTTACAATATCTCAGATACAGGGAAGGTGACTTGAGGACGCATAGTTTGAAGAGCCCAGACACTACCTGACTGATCAGGGTATCTTCTTTGAAAATTGTGAAACTAGACTATGTACTTTATATTTGGATTGTATTTGGACAATGAATTGTAATTGTAATATAGGGGTTATGTAAAGTGAACTACTAGATGATTCCTAGTATTCAGTAAAATTTTATTTTGATACAAAAATCTTTGTGTATTATATATGTTGAGGTGATACCTAGTTTGTGTTACAAATTGATTTAAAAGAAAAGAATTTTCGCTGCATTGTTTGCGAATTTTTTTTTACTATTAAGGGCTTTGCCTTTGTAAAATGTATTACAAAATGTGTTACAGAAACCCAGGTCATCACAGTTGGTATCAGAGCCATCCATCCAATCACTTGCAGTCCTAATATGTCCAAAGGAATAATCCAAATTATGTTAGAGTAGAATTTGTTATAAAAAAATACTTATACAGGAAATTTGGTGTGTGAGTAGATGCCACCTAAAAGGACAACTAGGTGGACGGCTCAAAACATATTTGAGAATGTTATGGAAGGATCATCTGGGAATAATCTAGAGGAGGTGATGACTAGAGTATTAAGGAATCTTCTTCCTTAGATTCAACAGCCTCAGGCCATATCAACTCCATTTGAGGGACCAAGTACTCAGGCCTAGGCTCAACCTGAAGTAGGACCTAGTTCATCCATACCAAGACAGGACACTCCAACTCTAGTATAGGATCATTCTTCACCTATACCTAGTGGAGTGTTGGGAACCTCTCGATTGACACCGAAAAAAGTAGACAAGATGGGGGAAAGATTTCAGAAGATGGTCATGAGCTACAATGGCAAGGGTGATGCCAAAAAAGTTGAAGAGTTGATCTATGAAGTAGAAAAGACCTTTAGTGTGTTGAGGACTCTGGAGGATTTAAAGGTCAAGCTGGTGACTTATATCTTGAACCAAGAAGTGGCCTTCTAATGGAGATCAATAAAAATAAATTTCTTCCCTGATCGTGAAGAAATTTCATGAGAAAAATTTAAGTGTTCAACAACAAATATTTTCCTGTTCATGTGCAATCCCGTAAGGAGGAGTTTCTAGATCTACGACAAGGAAATCTCTCAGCCGTAGACTATAAAAACTAGTTCATTCAACTGAAGAGGTTTGCAAGTCATATTTGTGACACTAAAAGGCATACAATGGATTGTTTTATGGAAGGGTTAAACCCAGGGCTAAGAATGAAGGTGCTAGGAACCAAACCTACAACCATGATCAAGTGTGTCGAGATGGCCTCTAAATTTGAAGAAGACTATAAGAAAACCCAATTCGCCAGATTTGGAGGAGGGGGCAATTATTAGCAAAACTCCTTCAAGAAGGGTAAGAGACAACCAAACAACTTCAGTCCTTCCAGCCATCAAGGGAATCAAGATAAATGGAGATCATGCCCCGAATGCAGTGTGACGACCCAGGTTTTTGTAACATGATTTGTAAAGTATTTTGAAAGGCAGGGCCCTTAAGAGTGAAAAAAAAAAAATCGCAAAACAAAGCAGCGGAAATTCTTTTCTTTAGAACTTGTTCTGAAAACCCAAGTCACCACTTCATACATAACATAAGTACAATTTGTGTACAAAATAAAATTCCATCGAAGGAATATACTTTTATTAAATTCCAAGATCCATCCAGTGGTTCACAGTACAACCAAATCTATTACAATACTTGTCCAAATTACATAATCCAAAACTCAAGCTCACCATACAATAAAACTCTCAACAAAGAAAAATACATGTCTTCAAGGGTATACCTTGAAGATTATTCTCTTCAAGTCTTCTATCGTCTTCAGCTCCTAACTCTCCTTTCCTATATCTGAGATATTGCAACATTTACAATATCTAAGCAAGCAATGCTTAGTAGGGGATTCAAGAAACATAATAATTGACAATGTAATTCCAATACTCCATAATCCTATTATCCCTCAACATATTCATGTCTCTACTCTTTACTTTGTAATTTATGTATATTTATATACATACATACTCTTCATGAGTAAACCAGTTAAATTTATGAAAGTAGTCCAATATCATTCCCAACTAAGCTGATCAATTCTCTCCATTATGAGAATTTAGTATTACAGCTAATCTTATACTGGGAATTTCCCTTCTTAGGAAGTATTAGTAATATACAATTACCTAGCATTTCATTATGCTACAACATAAGGCATTTCACTATGCCTATTCTCATATGCATCATAGTGCAAAATAATCAGAAAGGTTGCTACGCTGCAGTCTGATCTGGACTAGCGTGCTCAGATAACTGCCCTGTTCACCACTGATACCACAGTGGAAAATATTATGTCACTGCCCGTATGGGGAGGCAAGACTTTCACAGTTGTGACCTTCCCATAATTGCCACCACCCGACTTTTAGCCTCTCTTTGGGCAAGGTATCATCATATCATCAAATTTCAAGGAGAGGGTGGCCAAACCCTCATAACTCCTCTAGCAATAGCATTCCCCTAGGCTTATGCCTATTAAAACAAATCACAAGCCTCCAAGCTTGTATGTAAAATAGATTTCATATATATCAGACCATATGTCTGTTTACTTAGGGCTGAAATATTTTCTAGTTCCCTATTCACTTATAGTTTAGTCCTTAACCATCTTATATATGTTTGGTTGGATCATAAGATTTTCAAGAGATTTAATACAAGTATTAACATTACTCTTGTCAACATAAGATCATGAGTACAATCATGTATATCTCATGTAAATGCATTCATCAAATCCTCCTACCTTTAAGGATTGATCTCTTTTCCCCAATCTTCCATGATCCTAACTGATGTATGTAATCTGTACATCCATACATATTGTCAATATATAAATTTTGAACAATCCTATTGATCACTATATCTAATGTTTAGAATGATCTTTAGATCATTCATATCTAAGTATTTTTCTATCTCTAAGTCATAGTGTGTCCATCTCCCTGATCTTGATCTTTCTTAGATCCATTGATTTACAATCTACACATGTTGATAAAGATCAGGGTCCTAGATCTTCTATCATCTAGTTCTTCTTTGATCTAAGTTCACTTATTAGATCATCCCTAAGGAGGATGATCTTGGTTTTCTTCCTTGAATCATCTTTGATCAAGAGTTTGGATTATCTAATCTAATGACCTATAACAAACATACTAATAAACATGCATACTAAGTATAATATGATATTCTTATTCTTATTGTTCTTGATCATCCAAGATCTAATGAATCTTGTTTGATCATCCTTATCTTACATACTGTTTTTATTAGGATTAGGTAATTTACTAACCTTTTATGCTCTTATTATTATTATTCAACCAGTTAATGTGCTCGTTGAAGGTAACTTATTCAAGCCTAAATCTAGATTGCTCCTCTTATTTCCAATTAGCTAAGTCTTACTAGCTGAATGGGTGAACACAAAGTGGTTACTTCAATCCTCATGTAAGGAGGCGTTTAGACCTCACAAATGTCAACGGAAGGTAGGGGAAGAGCAAGGCTCTATTCGATAACCCCCTTAACCACTATGTTCATCATTCACTAGAATGACCATCACTCAATCTTTCATAAGGTTCCTATAAGCATGTTCACCCTAAGTACTCTTTCTAATGAATTTTAATTAAGTCCATGAATATTTATAATGTCATTCATGGGGCTTATTATTCTTCTCCTAGTTTGGGCCAAGGATTTGATAATCCTTGTATTGTCCTACTAACTATATCCCTTACTATTTAAGTCCAAAGTACTCCATTCTTATTTGTGTCATGAAACCCTACTTTCTCATTAGATTACATTTTTTATGTTTTATGCTCTTTATCTCATAACAAGTAGATCTACTAATAATATTTAACCGTAAATGAATTATAAATTCAAAGCATAAAACTGCATAATTTAACACTTAATGATAATGAGGCAAGGTACTTAAAATTACTCTAACATGATTTCCAACTAATATACCTTAATAACTAAATTTAAACTAACATGGACTTAAGGTATAATCTCATACTATAGTATAAACTTATATGAAATTCTAGCATGGTCCTAAGTTAGAATGGCATGAAATCATACTAAAGTGCCCCTAAGATAATTAAATATAGCATCTTATGATAACAATGAAATCACATATCATGCTAAAGTCTAAATGTTATACTAGCATGCTTTATAACATAATCATATTTAAAATGCTATTATATAAAATGAAACTAATTACATTAATATTTTTCGAAACCTTTACTTATGATCCAACCATTTGATCTTAGATCTTTTCCTTTGATTAAGGGTATTAGTTATATTTAGAGGATTTTCTTTATTAAGGTCCAAAGATCATATTGATCCATTTTTGTCATAATCCATCCATGATTTCTTGGATTTCATTATATCAACATTCATTTTATCCATCCCAAAGATCTGATCACACTTGATCTCATTGATCAAGTGGGTTCCTTTGTATTTTTAGGGTTTTTCTACCATAATGGGTAGATCCCTTAATATATCTCAGATATGTCCAAATAAACCATAGATATCACTTTATTTCAATATTATATCATTATTAAAACATATTTTCAAGATCTGATAATCTCACATCTTGAAGATCTAGGTAATTGGAAACTTGTTTCTTTAATACATAAAGTTTGATTAAATATTATGTCTATTTTATCATTTCATCAGAAAATATATATTTCAAGCTTTCCATAGCTTCTTTCCGATCTTAATTTGGAGTTTAGATGACTCCAGAATGTGATCTAGAAGTTTACAGTCCTTCTTAGGGCCTAGATTTGATCTCAGCCCAAGGAACGGACGACCCAGATTAGTTGGGCAGAAAGCGCTCGGTTCGTCGCGCGCGTCCACTACGATGAAATGCGGAAGCGCCCGCACAGGGCATCCACGGACGCACGCGGGACCTCGTCGCTCGTGCTTGCGCAAGCACGTGTGCTGTGTTTCACATGTCATCCGTCCGATTGGGAGATCGAACAGTCCCTTTGGACCGTCTAATCAATCCTTTCTCAATTAAGTGACCAAACCTTCATGAAATTTAGTGAAAATTGTACCCTAGGGGTTTTGGACCCTTCTGGATCGATTGGTAAGGTTTGATTGTCCATTGGAGCCTTCTATATGCCTGAATTGAAGGTGCTATTATTATTATTATTTTTACTTTTTTTTTCATCAAAATAAATTACAGTAAAATAAAATTTTCATTAAACATAAGTTAACATGTATAGAAAGTATTCCCACCTACCTAATTGGATAAAAAACCATACTTATATGCCCAATTTAAAAAGAATACCTTGTTGATGAAGATATGGCCTAAGATCCACCTTTCTTGCAAATTGTCGTTGTTTGAACCGTTGGATCTTGAAATTGCTTTGGGGGTTTGTAGATAAGATATAGTGGGAAGTTTTGGACGGTGGAATTGATGAAATTAGATCTAGAACAGAGTGCCTAATTGATTTTAGGTCTCTTGTTCCAATCTAAAAATAAAAGGAAATTGAAAAGAGAGATATCTCTTGGAAATTTTGGGTTTTTGGGGAGGGATCTAGGTCTGATTTTTCAGGGTGAGAGAAGAAAATTTTGTGGGGATTTTATGAGCATTTTTGGAGGGTTTTTGGGGTTGTATTTATAGGCATTTTGGTCTTTTTTTTATGATTATAATATTTAAGTTTTTATTATTAAATGTCATGAAAGTCTCCCATGCTCCATTTTTTCTTCCCCATACTCCATTTTTCTTTCCCAAGACCAGCTTGTGGGCCCCACATGGTGTAAAAAGACCGTTTTGCGATTTATGTATAAAATTTTGGGTTTTATTCCCATGATCTCGGATTTGAGTATACTTAGTGGCGTTGGATTCGTATTTCTTAGTATATTCTAAATTTTGATGTCTCATATTTTGATTTTTGGGTAAAATTACTATTTTACCCTTTTGTCCAAGAAATGAAGAAACTTAAAGATTTCTCATCCGAATTCAGAATTTGTCGTGCTTACAGTCATTTTGAAGGGTTTTCTAAGTTCAATTTCTATTTTACATGTCTTATTATTTGATTACACTTTTATAAAAAGTATATTCTAAATAACCCTAATATTTCAGCCCGAAATATCTGAAACTCAAACTTTATTGATTTTCTTAATCAATTACAAAATTTGTGGTTATTACAATCTTCCCCCCTTACAATAATTTCGTTCTCAAAATTTGTAATACACTACTTACTCAAACAAACTAAGATGCGTCTTCCTCATTTCTACTTCCGTTTCCCACGTGGCTTCCTCAACAGAGTGATGTTGCCACAGGACTTTGACTAACGGAATGCTTTTGGTTCTTAACTTCTGTTCCTTGCGGTCCAGAATTCGTATTGCCTTCTCTTCGAAGGTTAGGTCAAGCTTTAGCTCTTCTGGCACCCTTTAAAGTACATGAGTGTCGTCTTGGAGGTATTTCCTTAGCATAGACACATGAAAGACACTATGTATTTCTGAGAGTTGGGGTGGTAAGGCTAATTTGTAGGCCACTGGACCCACTCTTTCTAAGATTTCAAATGGACCAATGAATCTAGGACTAAGTTTTCCTTTGCTTCCAAACCTCATTACTCCTTTGACAGGTGATACCTTTAGAAATACGTGCTCCCCACATAAAATTCCAGGTTTCTACGTCTTTTATCTGCATAACTCTTCTATCGACTGTGTGCTGTTAACAACCTCTTCTGTATCAATCTGACCTTGTTTACACATTGTTCAACTAGTTCTGACTTTATCAGCTTTCTTTCTCTAACTTCACTCCAACAGGTTGGTGATTGACATGGCCGTCCATACAATGCTTCATATGGTGCCATACCAATACTTGCCTGAAACTGTTGTTATATGCAAATTCTACTAAAGGAAGATGTTCATCCCAACTCCCTTTCCAATCTAATGCACATGCTCTCAACATATCTTCTAAGGTTTGAATAGTCCTTTGTGATTGACCATCTGTTTGGGGGTGAAATGCTGTACTGAGTTTAAGTGAGGTTCCCAAGGCTTGTTGTACACTCTTCCAACATCTCGAAGTAAATCTTCCATCCCTATTTGAGATAATGGATAGTGGAATCCCATGAAGTCTTACTATTTCTTTGATGTATAACTTAGCCAGACTGTCAACTGATTGGTTATGTCTAATTGGAAGGAAATGTGCTAACTTTGTTAGCCTATCCACAACCACCCAAATCATGTCATGGCTTGCTCGGGTCCTTGGCAATCCCACTACAAAATCCATAGTGATATTGTCCCATTTCCATTCTGGGTAATTTATTTCATGTTTCTTCAATTGTCTAGATGCATAGGCAATGACCTTCCCATTTTGCATTAACACACCTCCTAACCCTTTCCCTGAAGCATCACAGTATATTTCATATCCCCCACTCCCAGCTGGCAAAGTCAATACTGGTGTTGTAGTTAATCTCTTCTTTAGCTCTTGAAAACTATTTTCACATTCTTTTGACTAAGTGAATTGTACCCCCTTTCTTGTTAAGGAAGTCATAGGAAGAGCTAGACGAGAGAACCCTTGAATGAATCTATAGTAGTATCCTGCTAGTCCAAGAAAACTACGTATTTTTGTTACTATTTTAGGTTTCTCCCAATTCATTACTGCTTCAATCTTGGTGGGGTCCACTTCTACTCCATTCTTGGAAATTACATGACCTAAAAAATTGACCTTCTCTAACCAGAATTCACACTTACTAAATTTAGCAAATAGTTTGTGTTCTAAGGGTATTTAGTACAATTCGTAAGTGTTCTTGATGTTCTTTGATACTGGTAGAGTAAATTAGTATATCGTGGATAAATACTATCACAAATTTATCCAAAAATTATTTGAAGATTCTATTCATCAAATCCATAAACACTGCTGGTGCATTGGTTAGCCCGAAAGACATGACTAGAAACTCGTAATGCCCATATCGAGTTTGGAATGCTGACTTGGGTATGTCTTCATCCTTAATATGCAATTGATGATATCCTGATCTAAGGTCAATTTTAGAAAAGACCTTTGCATATTGGAGTTGATCAAAGAGATCATCAATGCGAGGTAAGGGATACCTATTTTTCATTGTGACACTGTTCAACATTCTATAATCAATGCATAATCTCATTGACCCATCCTTCTTCTTCACAAATATTACTGGTGCTCACCATGGTGAACTACTTGGTTTAACAAACCCTTTTTCTAACAATTCTTACAATTGTCCTTTTAACTCTTTCAACTCTGTTGGGGCCATCCTATAAGGTGCTTTAGCAATTGGAGTTGTACCAGGAATTACTTCGATGGTAAACTCAATTTCTCGGTGTGGGGGTAACCCTGGTAGTTCTTTAGGAAAAACATCTTGGAATTCCCTGACCACTTCAATTTCTGTTATCCTGGGCTGTTCAACATCTAAGGAAACCACTGTTGCTAGAAATGCCTGACACCCCTTGGACATATGTTTGACTGCCTTCATAGCTGAGATGATGGATTTGTCTAAGTCATTGTGTTTTCCATACAGTACTAATACTTTCCCCCCTGGTATACTAAATGTGAGTTTCTTCTTATGACAGTCCTTAACTACTCAGTATTTTGCTAACCAGTCCATACCCAGTATAATGTAAAAATCCTCCATGTTCAATAAAATGAGGTCTATGTCCATTCTTTTGCCCAATACTTCTAAAGGTACATTATGTAAGTATTCTTGAAGTTTAACTATTTTTCCAACTGGAGTTGTTACATCTAGATCAAATCCCAAGTTTTTCACTAATAGTTGTATACTAGATGCAAATTCACAAGATATAAAGGAATGCGTAGATCCAGAATCAAACAGTACTTTGGCATAGTTGTCTGCTACAAGTAGTGTACCTTCAATTACCGCATTGGATGGTCTAGCTTGGTCGTCAATGATGGCGAAGACCCTTCCTTGGTGTTGAGGAGCAATTTCTAGTTTTGCCTCCCTAACTACCAATGGTTTGGTAAGTGGGCGGCGACATGTCCATACTCCCCACAATTGTGGCACTTGATTGGAAATCGCTGTGGTTGTTGTTGTATAGGTCGTGGGCAGATATTGCCTCGGTGAAATTTTCTACATCTTGGACATGGCTGTCTATTTGGCCTTGGTGCACTGTTCCTTTGATTTCTTTGAGGCTTAAAATTGTTCCAAGGTCTTTTATTCTTCTGGAAAGGCCTTGGGTTATTGTTTCCTTCTCCATTGAACTTGGTAATTTGACCCTTTTTGTACTCTTCTTCAAACTTGGAGGCCATTTCCACATAGTCTGCCAAGGTAGTGGGTTTAGTACCCAGCACCTTTATTTTCAGCCCTGGGTGTAACCCTTCAATGAATCGATCCACGGTGTGTGTTTCTATGTCACACACATGAGTCACGAATCTCCTTAGTTGTGTGAACTTGTTATCATAGTCCACCACCAACATATTCCCTTGCTTTAGGTCCAAAAACTCTATCAACTTCCTTTGTTGTACATGAGAAGGAAAATATTTATGGTTGAATACTTCCTTAAATTCTTCCCATGTAATATCTTTAGAATTCAAGAAGAAGGTGTTGTTAGCTGATCTCCACCAAAATGCAGCTTCTTGGTTGAATAAGTATGTGGCAAATTTCACCTTCAACTCTAAAGGAGTACATAGTGCACTAAAAGTCTTTTCAACTTCATATATCCATTCCTCAACCTTTTCAACTTCACCCTTGCCGTTATACTCTGTAGTCCTCTTTTGAAATCTCTCCATCATTTTGTCAACTTTTTCTGGTGCTAATGGGGATTTTCCAACTTCTTAACTTGGTACAAGGGAAGATTGCCCTTGTCCTAGTGTGGGAGTAGTTGGTGGTGGTGTTGGTGTAGTATGTCTCACCTCAGGTTGAACTTGAGCCTGCGTACTTGGTATTTCTACAGGAGGTGATGAACCTTGGGGTTGTTGTAGGTGAGGAAGGAGGTTCCTTAACATCCTTGTCATCATCTCTTCCATATTACTCATGGTTACTCTCTCCATATTGTCTTCTAGAGTATTTTGAGCTGTCTGCCTTGTGACTCGCTTTGGTGGCATCTGCTCATAAACCAAAATTCTAGCAGTCCTCTATACAACTACTTCTATCTTAATCTAGACTTTGATTATAATCTCTCCTTTGGACATATTTGTATTGTACTGTGATTGGATGAATCGCTCTGATACTGACTGTGACGACCGGAGTTTTTGTAACATGATTTGTAAAGTATTTTGATTATATTAATTGATAATAGCATCTTAAATATGATTTATGTTATAAAGCATCATAGTGTAACTTTTAGACTTTAGCATGACATGTGATTAAATTGTTACCATAGGTTGCTAGATTTAACCATTAGATCTAATGCTATTATCCAACCATTAGATCTTAGATCTTTTCCTTTTTATTAAGGGTTTTAATTATATTAAGGGGGTTTTCTTTATTAAGGTCCAAAGGTCATATTGTTTTGTTTTTGTCACAATCCATCCATGATTTCCTTGGATTTCATCATATAAACATCCATTCCATCCATCTCAAGGATCTGATCACACTTGATCTTATTGATCAAGTGGGTCCCTTTATAATTTTTAGGGTTTTTCTACCATAGTAGGTAAATCCCTTAATATCTCTTAGATCTGTCCAAATAAACCATTTATATAACTTCATTCCAATATTTTATCATTATTAAAACATATCTCCAAGATCTGATCATCCC
This sequence comes from Warburgia ugandensis, assembly GCA_035236585.1. Lineage (NCBI taxonomy): Eukaryota > Viridiplantae > Streptophyta > Magnoliopsida > Canellales > Canellaceae > Warburgia > Warburgia ugandensis. The sequence continues at coordinate 49,770,077 of CP141127.1, read as the reverse complement.
AGATCGTGAAGATCTTAGCAATTGGAAACTTATTTCTTTAACACAGAAAGTTTTACTACATAATTTCTGGATTTTATCATGTCATCAGAAAATAGAGGTTTCAAGATTTCCATAGTTTCTTTTCGATCTCAATTTGGAGTTCAGATGGCTCCGGAATTATATCTGGAAGTTCACAGTCATTCCTAGGGCCTAGATTTGATCTGGGCCCTAGGAATGGACAGCCCAGATTTTTCGGGGCAGAAACAAGCTGAACGGAATGCTCCCGCTCGCCGGGCGCATCCGCCACAGGGTTAGGTAATTTACTAACCTTTTATGCTCTTATTATTATTATTCAACTAGTTAATGTGCTAGTTGAAGGTAACTTATTCAAGCCTAAATCTATACTGCTCCTCTTATTTCCAATTGGCTAAGGCTTACTAGTTGAATGAGTGAACACAAAGTGGTTACTTCAATCCCATGTAAGGAGGCGTTTAGACATCACAAATGTCAACGGAAGGTAGGGGAAGAGTAAGGCTCTATTAGATAACCCCCTTAACCACTATGTTCATCATTCACTAGAATGACCATCACTCAATCTTTCATAAGGTTCGTATAAGCATGTTTACCCTAAGTACTCTTTCTAATGGATTTTAATTAAGTCCATGAATATTTATAATGTCATTCATGGGGCTTATTATTCTTCTCCTAGTTTGGGCCAAGGATTTGATAATCCTTATATTGTCCTACTAACTATAGCTCTTACTAATAAAGTCCAAAGTCCTCCATTCTTATTTGTATCACGAAACTCTACTTTCTCATTAGATTACATTTTTGATGTTTTATGCTCTTTATCTCATAACAAGTAGATCTACTAATAACATTTAACCATAAATGAATTATAAATTCAAAGCATAAAACTACCTAATTTAACACTTAATGATAATGAGTCAAGGTACTTAAAATTACTCTAACATGATTTCCAACTAATATACCCTAATAACTCAATTTAAACTAACATGGACTTAATGTATAATCTCATACTATAGTATAAACTTATATGAAATTCTAACATGGTCCTAAGTTAAAATGGCATGAAATCATACTAAAGTGCCCTAAGATAATTAAATATAACATCTTATGATAACAATGAAATCACATATCATGCTAAAGTCTAAATGTTATACTAGCATGCTTTATAACATAATCATATTTAAAATGCTATTATATAAAATGAAACTAATTACATTAACATTTTTCGAAACCTTTACTTATGATCCAACCATTTGATCTTAGATCTTTTCCTTTGATTAAGGGTATTAGTTATATTTAGAGGATTTTCTTTATTAAGGTCCAAAGATCATATTGATCCATTTTTGTCATAATCCATCCATGATTTCTTGGATTTCATTATATCAACATTCATTTTATCCATCCCCAGGATGTGATCACACTTGATCTCATCGATCAAGTGGGTCCCTTTGTATTTCTAGGGTTTTTCTACCATAATGGGTAGATCCCTTAACATATCTCAGATATGTCCAAATAAACCATAGATATTATATCATTATTAAAACATATTTTCAAGATCTGATCATCTCCGATCTTGAAGATCTAGGTAATTGGAAACTTATTTCTTTAATACAGAAAGTTTTACTGAATATTATGTCTATTTTATCATTTCATCAGAAAATATATATTTCAAGCTTTCCATAGCTTCTTTCTGATCTTAATTTGGAGTTTAGATGACTCCAAAATGTGATTTGAAAGTTCATAGTCCTTCCTAGGGCCTGGATTTGATCTGGGCCCAAGGAATAGATGGCCTAGATTAGTCGGGCGGAACGCGCTCGGTTTGTCGGGCGGGTCCGTTGCAATGAAATGCGGAAGCACCCGCACGGGGTGTCCACGGACATGCGTGGGACTTTGTCACACGCACTTGCGCGAGTGCGCATGCTGAGTTTCACACGTCATCCATATGATCGAGAGATCGGACAGTCCGTTTGGACCGTCCAATCAATCCCTTCTCAATTAAGGGACCAAACCTTCATGAAATTTAGTGAAAATTGTACCCTAGGGGTTTTGGACCCTTCTGGATCAATTGGTAAGGTCAGATTGTCCATCAGAGCCTTCTATATTCCTGAATTGAAGGTGTTGTTATTACTTTTTTTTACTTATTTTTCATCAAAATAAATTACAGTAAAATAAAATTTTCATTAAACATAAGTAAACATGTATAGAAAGTATTCTCACCTACCCGATTGGAGAAAAAACCTTAGTTATATGCCCAATTTAAAAAGAATACCTTGTTGTTGAAGATATGGCCTAAGATCCACCTTTCTTGCAAATAACCATTGTTTGAACCGTTGGATCTTGAAATTGCTTTGTGGGTTTTGTAGATAAGATATGGTGGGATGTTTTGGACGGTGAAATTAATGAAATTAGATCTGGAACAGAGTGCCTAATTGATTTTAGGTCTCTAGCTCCATTTTTTCTTCCCATGCTCCATTTTTCTTCCCCAAGACTAGCTGGTGTTTGTTGACCCATGATTTCATATGGGCTGCTCATAAGATTCGTTTTTGGGTCCCTTGTGGGGCCCATGTGGGCCCCACATGGTGTAAAAAGACCATTTTGCCATTTATGTGTGAAATTTTGGGTTTTATTCCCATGATCTTGGATTTGAGTGTACTTAGTGGCGTTGGATTCATATTTCCCAGTACATTCTAAATTTTGATGTTCATATTTTGATTTTTTGGTGATTTTGATTTTTGGGTAAAATTACTATTTTACCCTTTTGTCCAAGAAATGAAGAAACTTAAGGATTTCTCATCCGAATTCAAAATTTGTCGTGCTTACAGTCATTTTGAAGGGTTTGCTAAGTTCAATTTCTATTTTGCATGTCTTATTATTTGATTACAATTTATAAAAAGTATATTCTAAATAACCTTAATATTTCAGCCCGAAATATCTGAAACTCAAACTTTATTGATTTTCTCAATCAATTACAAAAATTGGGGTTATTACATGCAGAGTATATCATCCAGGCAATGTGTGTCTGAATCCTATGCCATAACCGCTGCAACCTCTATCAAATGTTACAATTGTGGTGAGTTAGGGCATCTCTCTCATAACTGCAACAAACCATTGGCAGTTAAGGGTGCAAAACCTGAGAATGTACTGCTTCATCAAGGAAGGGTGTTCGCCATTACTAACGGAGAGGCTGGAACATCTAATGCAGTTATTGAAGGTACATTGCTAGTATCCAATCACCATGCCAAAGTACTATTTGATTCTGTATCTACCCATTCTTTCATATCATGTGTATTTGCATCTAGTATACAATTGATATTGAAGAAATTGGGATTCCATCTAGATGTGATGACACCAATGGGTAAAACAGTTAGATTGCAAGAATATCTTCAAGATGTACATGTTGAAGCACATGGGAAAAGAATGGATATAGACCTCATTTTACTAAACATGGTAGATTTTGACATGATACTGGGTATGGATTGGCTAGCAAAATACTGGCTAATTAGGGATTGTTGTAAAAAGAAAATCACTTTTAACATACAGGAGAAGAAACACTAGTATTGCATGGAAGACCAAATGACTCGGACAAATCCATCATATCAGCTATGAAGGCTACCAAATACTGTAGTTTCTTTGGATGTTGAATAGTCCAAGATAGAAGAAATCAACATAATAAGGGAATTCCATGATGTGTTTCCTGAAGAACTCCCAAGTTTACCACCCCATAGGGAAATTGAGTTTACCATTGAAGTAATTCCTGGTACAACTCCAATTTCTGACGCACCCTATAGGATGGCCCCAGCTAAGTTAAGGGAATTGAAGAAACAACTACAAGAATTGTTGGACAAAGGGTTTATCCGACCAAGTAGTTCACCATGGGGAGCACCAGTGATATTTATGAAAAAGAAAGATGGGTCTATGAGGTTATGTATCGATTATCAGATGTTGAACAATGTGACAATAAAAAACAGATACCCTCTACCCCACATTGATGATCTCTTTGATCAACTCCAATCTACCAAGGTCTTTTCCAAAATTGACCCTAGATTAGGATATCATCAATTGCGTATCAAAGGTGAAGATATATCCAAAACCGCATTCAGAACCCGGTACGGACATTATAAATTTTTGGTGATGTCTTTTGGATTAGCCAATGCTCCTGTTATATTTATGGACTTGATGAATAGAATTTTCAAGGAATTTCTAGGTAAATTTGCAATTGTATTCATTGACGATATACTGATTTATTCTACCAGTATACGAGAACATCAGGAACATTTACGGATTATATTAAAAACACTTAGAAGACACAAACTACTTGGAAAATTTAAAAAGTGTGAATTTTGGTTGGAAAAGGTCAACTTTCTAGGGCATGTAATTTTCCAAAATGGAGTAGAGGTAGACCCAAGCAAGGTAGAAGCAGTAATGAATTGGGAATAGACAAAGACAGTAATAGAAATACAAAGTTTTCTAGGGTTAGCTGGATATTATCATAGATTTATCCAAGGATTTTCCGATATGGCTCTTCTTTTGACTTCTTTAACTAAAAAAGGAGTACAATTTACTTAGAATAATGAATGTGAAAGGAGTTTCCAAGAGTTAAAGAGGAGATTAACTGTAGCACTAGTATTGACCCTACCATCAAGGAGTGGAGGTTATGAGATATACTGTGACACTTCAGGAAAAGGGTTAGGAAGTGTGCTAATGCGAAATAGAAAGGTCATTGCTTATGCTTCATGACAACTAAAGAAACATGAAATGAACTACCTGGTACACGACCTAGAACTTGCAGTGGTAGCATTTGCCTTAAAAATTTGTCGACATTACTTGTATGGGGAGAAATTCAATGTATTCATCAATCACAAGAGCCTCAAGTATATTTTCACCCAAGCTAATTTGAATATGAGACAAAGAAGGTGGATGGAATATATTAAGGATTATAATTTTGTAACTCAATACCTTCTTGGAAGGGCTAATGTAGTGGCTGATGCACTAAGTAGACAAATAAAAGAAGTATTGGCTAATGTCACCATTAAGTCAGCTTTTGTTGAACAAATCTTAAAGGCCCCAAGAAAGGGATATAGCAACCCAAGAAATTTGTGAAATGATAGGGTTTAGTAAAGCTTTAGATTGGGGTATTCAATTTCAAGGAAGACTTGGAGTTCCCTTGAGTTTGAGAAAAGTACTATTACAAGAAGCCCATCAATCCAAATTTTCTATACACCCTGGAGGAACAAAAATGTACCAAAATTTAAAAAGAAACTTCTGGTGGGAAGGTATGAAGAGAGATATCAGGGAATGTGGTTAAGTGCTTAACTTGCCAGCAAGTGAAGGCTGAGTATCAAAGACCAGCTAGATTACTACAAAACCTAGAACTACTAGAATGGAAATAAGAACATATCACCATGGACTTTGTCATAGGGTTACTAAGGACCCAGGCAAGTTATGATATGATTTGGGTAATAGTTGACAGGCTAACCAAGTCAGCATACTTCCTTTCAATCAAACAAAACTAATATGTTGATGTTTGGCCTAGTTATATGTAAGAGAGATAGTCTGTCTTCATGGGGTCCCACTCTCCATCATATCATCTCTAATCAGGATGGGAGGTTTCCCTCTAAAAGATGGAAGAGCGTGCAATAGGCATTGGGGACATCACTAAATTTTAGTACAGCTTTTCATCCCCAAACGGATGGTCAGTCAGAAAGGACCATTCAAACCTTAGAAGATATGTTAAGGGCATGTGGACTAAACTAGAGAGGAAGTTGGGATGAACATCTTCCACTGATGGAATTTGCATATAATAACAGTTTCCATGCAAGTATCGGTATGGCACCATACGAGGCATTGTATGGACAACCATGTTGATCACCAACCTGTTGGCATGAAGTGGGAGAGAGGAAATTGATAAAATCAAAACTCATGGAATAGTGTACAAACAAGGTTCGAATAATAAAGAAAAGATTATTGGCCGCGCATAGTCATCAGAAAAATTATGTGGATAAAAGACGTCGAAACCTAGAATTCTGTAATGACTCATAATTTTTAATATTATTATATCACTTTCACAACCATGATCAATCATGATGTTTACCATTTTGCCAAGCAGATATAAATTGTTTATTTTGCAAATTAATATATGTTTCATGATATTAATAGATGGTTAGATGTTTAATTCTAATTAAAATATAAAATAAAGGAATTTGTGAGAAAAATCAGTATTATTAGATTCTACACTCAAAATGGAATCCAACACCTCAAAGAACACTAAAAACGGAGTTCGTATGACCAAGTTATGGACGTTTAAAAATCAAGGGCATTTTTATAATTTGAACTTAAAAATGAAAAAGACCCAAAAATGCAGGGGGTCGTTTTGATAACGACACGCCCTGCGTCGTCTTCCTCAGGCCAGGCGGTGCACAACACAGCCATACCTGTATAGAGCTGCAAAGAATGGCGACAGTGCCATTGGGCAGCACTGCCGTCGCAGGCTATAAAGCTCGCTTTCCCCTCCTCTCCAATCATGCCTTCTTCTCCATCTCCGACTACTTCGAGTTAGGGTTTCCAGGAAAATAAAAAAACCCTCCCCAGTTCCTTGTGAATTCCAGCAACAGCCCAGGTCCTTCCTTCATGCCGGCCATTCTTCTCTCTCTCTCTCTCTCTCTCTCTCTCTCTCTCTCTCTCTCTCTCTCTCTCTCTCTCTCTCTCTCTCTCTCTCTCTCTTCTTCCCCATTTTTCCTCTGGCCTCACCAGAAACTAGGTTTTCCCCTTCTTCATGTTTTCTGGCGACCTGGGATTCAGCCAGACATAAAGGGAGCTGCACCACTAGAAAGAGGGCACGATCTCCGACTGCCTAGGTAAGCCCCCATCTCCCTCTCTTATTTTCCCCTTTTTCTAGACTAGATCCATGCCTAATCTAGTGTTTCCCCGCCGTAGAATGTGTCGGGGAAGATGGATTCATTCCAGAACCCTCGACCCAACTGTCCCAGGGACCCGGCGTGCAACACGCCCCAGGGACCTGGTCTTTGGTGCAGCCTTCGGGCAGGCGCAGTGTACCGGCACGCGTCCTAGTTCGACTAGGGCGCGCAAGCGTCCTAGGAGCTATGACACCACTTTCCCCGCGACGAAGACGTCTCTGCGTGACGTCGTCCAGGACGTAGGTCATAGTGCGACACTTGGGCATGCGCACATGTACGAATGCAGTCTCAGTTTGACCACGTCACGCACGCATCCTGGGAACCATGACGCACAGGCCCGGTATGGACGAATCTAGTTTGTCCGCAGGTTAGCAACACTAAAACTGCAGTTAAAGAGGCTATATGACTCCGATCGACGATCCGAAAGGATAGTTGTAATCGTATTGATGACACAGACCTAATGATATCATAAAATTTAGGATCAAGGGACTATTTTACATGACTATGCCCAAAAACCATAGAAATCTCATAGATCAGCAAGATCAAAGATGATCAAATCCCATCGATTGATCCATTAGAGGTGTTAGGGGGATTAATAGCTTAGGATTAACCCCAAAGTGCATGTATCAGCCCTTGAATGAAAGATCTGGCCATTCAAATCAAATATAGACTTGTTCTACGCATTGGGACAGGCAATCTATGAGATCTAACCATTAAATATTAGATATATATGTGAGATCTAGCCTGGAAGCGCACTAAGCAAGGATCTATAAATCCTAAAAGGTAGATCTAGCCTTAATCTATAAGTCTAAGTAATGATTTACAAAGGATGGAAAATGATATTAGAATCCTTGTTATCAATTAATATCCAGGGCTTCATGAAGATGGATCAGGGTCGAGTAATGAAGAACGTGATTCATGAGACATCGAGGTAGGTAGTCTGATACTACTAAGCTTTTAAATGCATCTTAAACTCTGTCTTGCCTTTATTGCCTTTTTCAGCATGCTTTTAAGATATGATGTTCTTATACAAGTATGTGAAAATGTCTTCATGTTTTATGACTTTAAATGCGATACTAGCATGAACTGATTTTACGCATCGCTCGCATGGTTTGCAAATAAATACATAAATTGCATAATTTACAATTATTGAGATTTGGATTCTTTATATATATGCTTTTTGAGCTATTATGCCTGGTGGGCACTATGCTAAGAGGTTGTTATGTACGGGGTTGGCCTCCTGGCCTCTACCATCAAAGAGTGGATGGTATCATTGCCAAAATGGCATTATCCCTTACCTAATTGTTGGGGTAAATAGAGGCGACCACTAAAGGTGCTCACGGCATCCTTTCGGGGATAGCCATAGTCACCGTGGAGGCTATGGTGGCTAGGTCTCCAGATACCAGAGCCACACAATTCCAGCTGTGTGCTAATCATGAGCATAGTGACCCTATGATTTCAGTGTTATCAATGTGCATATAGCATTGAGATGGTTATATACGAGTACTCGTGACCAATCGGCTTAGTGTGTTCACCGAAGGACCATATGCATGATACTTATAGTGATGCTAGCATATGCTTTGAATGATGACTATTTTAAGAGTTTTATGATTATTATATTTGACTTGTGGTTTGATGTGTTTGCCGAGGTCTTCCTACACGAATTTATTGATTTCTAATCTATGATTAAAGTCATGATTATATCATTGAATACTAGATTTTGGTAAAGAAATCCATGGTTGAAATTGCATCAATGAGCTCACGTTTTATGCACAAATATGCATGTTTATGTAAAAAGAAATCACTGATGTTTTACATGAAAAGCTCCTTGAACTATGTATGTTACCTACCATGTTTTTCAAAATGGTAGTATCAGATCACCTACTGAGTATGAGGAATACTCAACCCAAACATATTATTTTTACAGATTAGTCCAAAGAGGATAACAAGGATTAGAAGAAACTCCAGGACATGTTGGTGTTATGATCAAGTAAATGAAGAAGAGACAAGTATGAATGTAAGTAAACTCTCTGCCCCTTTGGACATGTACCTATACTTACTACAGTTGGGTTGTGAGCTGTGATTGAATAGACCTGGGAAGACATTTATGATTATAGTAATTTTCAAAACTACTTTGTTTGTTGTGAAAGCAATTGACACTCGGGGTTTTCAAAATGAATTTAAACAAATGATTTTTTCATTGCATTACATTTTTTTTATAAAATTGGTTTCAAATAGCAATGCATCCCGCATTAGGAGTTAGGTTTGCATTATAAAAATGCATCTGGAAACCTAGGTCGTCACAAATTCGAAGTAGGTGACCACATGTTTTTAAAGGTTTCACTAGTTAAGGGAGTGATGAGGTTCGAAAGTAAGGGAAAACTCAGTCCAAAGTATATTGGTCCTTTTGAAATTCTAGAAAGGGTTGGTCGATGGCTTACAAATTAGCACGACCACCCCAACTCTTAGAGGTACGCAACGTATTTCACGTATCCATGTTACGGAAATACATTCCAAATGAGATTCATGTGCTTCAAAGGATACTGAAGGTGTTAAATCCATATTTAACCTTTAAAGAAAGGGCAATTTGGATCTTGGACAGGAAAGAGCAACAATTGAGGACCAAATCTATCCCTTTAGTCAAGGTATTGTGGCAACATCATACAGTCGAGGAAGCTACCTAGGAATTAGAAGAGGAAATGAAAAAGTTGTATCCTAGTCTATTTGAGTGATTGTAAATTAGAAATTTCGAGGACGAAATTTTTTTTGTAAGGGGGGGAGATTGTAACACCCCTAATTTTTGTAAGGAGATTGAATAAATAATGAAATTGAAAATTTCAAGGAAAATCAGGCTGGAATATTAGGGTTATTAAAAATTCACTTCTAATAGAAGTGGAATCAAGATTGGAAACCTAGATATTTGATATGTACGTAGAAAATTGGCTTGGATAGACTATAAGTTTGTCCAATTCCGAGTTCAAGAGGAAAATCTATATTTTTCTCAATTTTTAACCTAAAAAGGGCAAAAATGTAATTTCACCTCACAATCTAGGTATAAGACATGTATAACTAAAAACATACTCAGAGAATTGATTAAAATGACACTAAGTATGTAAAAATCTGAGTTCGTATGAAAATTTTATATATTTCTACATTTTACAACAAAAAAGGGCAAAATGGTCATTTTACATTAATGTGGGGTCCACAGATGTGGGGCAACGGTCTGGAAATCATTAATAATTGGTCAAACCACTACCAACTGGTACTGGAGACAAAGGTGGAAGTGGGGGAATCCTTTTTAATATAAAATTCAAAAGAGGAAAACATAATTATTAAGGGAAAATGATTAAAATTCACCAACTTCTCTCATTCTAGCTCCAAATTCCCTCTCCTTCTCTACTTTCTCCATTCTTTTCCTCTCTTTCTTTTCTTACTTTCAGTTTTACCCCTAAGTAGAAAACCTATAGAAATCCAATGATCTAACCCTCATACCAAAAATCCAAACTACCAAATCAATTTGTAAAAGTATTTACAAAATTCCTATGCTAATTGCATGATCCACCGACGATTTCATTGGAAGATCTCAAATTATGTCGTCTCCAGCATAGTTCACTTTTTGGTGAGGATTTTCTTAATTTTGGCAAAATCTTCTCTTCTGGACACTTCTAGGTAGGTTTTCTATCTCTTTATTTTTATTTTTTAATATATTTTCCCTAAAATCGGGTCACTGGACTGGTTTTCCAACCAAAATTCTATAAAAAAAACTAGTAGTAGTGATGCATGCCTAGAACACAATCAAGGACACCTCAACTGAAAATTTTGAGCCATCCAATGGATTTAAAAGACCCAAAAACCTTAAGAACTATGATCACAATAAGTTTTATTTTTCATCTAGACCCTTAATTTTAAGAAATAAGATCTGACAATCCAGAATCAATCTGGAACATTGAAATTGATGGAAACTTGAAAATTCAATTCCAAACCCAATTTAAATCCAAATCTAGATTGGAAAGAAGCTGTAGATTCCTTTTATTGTGTAGAATATAATGAAATAATGGGCAAGAGACCTAAAATCAATTAGGCACTCTATTCCAGATCTAATTTCATTAATTTCACCGTCCAAAACATCCCACCATATCTTATCTACATAACCCACAAAGCAATTTCAAGATCCAAAGGTTCAAACAACGGCAATTTGCAAGAAAGGTGGATCTTAGGCCATATCTTCAACAACAAGGTATTCTTTTTAAATTGGGCATATAACCAAGGTTTTTTCTCCAATCAAGTAGGTGGGAATCCTTTCTATACATGTTTACTTATGTTTAATGAAAATTTTATTTTACTGTAATTTATTTTGATGAAAAAAAAAGTAAAAAAAAAAAGTAATAACAACACCTTCAATTCAGGCATATAGAAGGCTCCGATTTTCAATGCACATTATAGTGATTTCTTAAGGACTTGGGATTGGTTGGGAGAGCAGGATGGGATTTTAAGAAGGTGGAAAAGTCATGGAATGGTAGGACTCTTGAATGAAAATTCAAATTTGTGGTAGTCTTTGGTGGTGAGGTGAAAAGTGATGAAAAAAAAAAAGGTGGGAAAATGTGGAAAAAACATCAAAATTTAGAAGGGTCTCATCCTATTGGTCCATATGCCAAATTATCCTAATAAGATTTCCCTTAATTATCTTACAAAGTATCCCTTAAAATCTCATGGATAATCCTCTTGAATCTCGTCCAATCCTGGCCTTCCATTTAGCTTAGCTTGATGGCTAAAATGGCTAACTTTGAAGGCTCCTTTGGCAAGGCTTCATGGCTGGCTTTGGGAGCTTTCTTGACATGACTCCATGGCTTAATCCATTGGCTTGATTGGCTTGAGTGGCTTGAATGGTTTGTCTTGCATTCCTTAGCTTGCCACCTTCTCTCATGGCTTATATGGCTAAGGTGGCTTAAGTGGCTTCCATGCAAAGGTGGTGGGAGTGCATGGCTTACTTCATGGGCCCACTTTGGCCATCTTTAGCTTCTTTAATCAATTCCATTGTTGGTCCACAAGATGATCTTGACCTTTGTTTGCATGTTGGATTGATGATTTTGGGACTTTGACTCGATCTTTTGATCTTGATCTTCAATTTCATCCTGATTGATATCAGCCGTCAAATCACCATCTTACTTCCTACAAAAAGTGAAAAATAATAATTAAATCATAGAAAAACATGATTAATCACTTAATTACCTTGGATTAGCTTCTGAACCTACAAAATAACAAGTTTTTCCTCATTAGGTCAAACATGCATGTGTTACGAATTTTGGTTTAAAACCCTAATTTACCCTATAAATTATAACACATGGGTAATTAATTGAGTGATTTGTATGCAAAATTAAACACTTATCACACCCCCATCTAGAATTTTTCTAGTCTTGAGCAAAACATATGAAAAATTATTGTACAAAAACAAATACAAGTTGCCACTTTTGTAGGCACTCACAATTGCATTGAGCACATGCAACAAGCCCTTAAACCCTTAGCTTACCCCTAGTGGATGAGTTGTTTCTGGTGGGGGTTTGCAATGAATATACCCACAAAATTCTCTAAGGTTGAGACCCATATTTTATCTCAGAGAATCCTCATTCATTAGCACTCTATTAGTTTTTCACAAATTAATGGATAAGATTGACAATTTTACAAACCGTACACATATTAAAGACATTTTTTTCAAGTTATTTCTCAGAGTGCATGTATATGTACAGCCACATAAGTAATGACTTCCAACTAGATATGCTTAAATTCTAGTGGGAATATGGCTTGACCTCAAATCCTTACAAGTATACTCTCATAAATGAAGTTCTTAAATAAGGGTTTAAACATATTTCTCTCTTTATGTGATTGGATCCATCAAGCTAATGGTAGACATAAATCTTTTAAATGCTAATGAGACAAAGGAAAGTGATCCTTTATATTGGATGTTATTACCAAGAATATTAGGGGTATTTTACATTAGTTCCTTCTTCTTTTTTCCTCTTTAAGGCTATGTTCTACCTAAAATCCATAGGTCTTTAGATGAGACGAAATGTAGGCTTGGGTATGGTTGTGAAAAGAAGGGTATAAGGATTTCAAATGTTCAACATTGAGTAGAGGTCTTCAATGAATATCTGTTAGGACTTTTAAATTTTTTTAAGTGAATTTGCTTTGTATTCTTGTCTTTCACTTTTTCTCTTCTTTTTCTGATACTTATTTGTTTTCACTTTTCTTTTTTATTTGGCTTGAACAAAGACTGCTAATTTTCTCACTTCTTTGACTTTTTGTCCTCTTTTGAACTTTTATACTAACTATACTCATTTTGAAAATGAGTAATAGTTATTTATTTTACTAGTTTTTTTGGGTTAAGGTGAGTGAGGTTAAGAAAGAAAGGCTTTATAATAGGCTCAAAGGGCTAACTAGTGGTTTGGAATATACTAGGTAGGCTTTATGTCTCCACGTTGAACAAAGGTGGCCTATATCATTTCCTATGTCTCCTAAAGCGTATCAGATTCAATAAATTTTCTGAAAATGAAGCTATTACTCTTATTTATTCTTGATAGTTAACCAAAATAAGGATAACAGGATCACGCTAAGTTATGTACACTGAAGAAACAGTGGAATTACTTATAACTCTCTTGCAAGAAGATAATCTCTAAACTCACTAGGTTATAAGTCTCCACTAATTTTCCTTAGGGTCTCTAATTCATACCTTTTTATTAGTCTTGACTATGTACTGTATTTAAATAGTTTCCAAGAATTAACTTTCATAAAATGCTTCAACACATGAATAATATGCAAAAATAATCATATACACTGCCATTAAGAGGTGAAAATAGTAGAATCACTAAATTTTGAATATCCAATTCTCATCACAGTAAGGGAACTCTTTCAAAAAAAAAAAAAATTTGAAAAAAACTTCAAGAAAATTCAAAATGTCTATATGCATCTATATCCCCCAACCTAAATGAAACATTGTTCCCAACGTTTGAAAACATAGGACTCTATATGGAATGATGTAAAAGATGGAGATTTTAAAAACATCTGGGTTGCCTCCCAGGTAGTGCTAAGTTTTACATCTTCATCCAAACATACTGATGAGTGCAAGGATTCCTAGAGAAGTCTAAGGTGGGTCATGATAATCAGGTGCCACTAAAAGTGTTTCATCAGTCTCATTTCTGGAAAAGGTTTTAACCTCTGACCATTAACTTTTTGGATCTCCCCATCCTTCTCAATCTCGATGGGTCCATGAGAATTGTGGTGACCTGGGTTTTTGAAATACATTTTTGTTATTTATTTTCAAATGGTGGTCGGCCAATTTTGCAAACATTTTGAAAACATAAGCAACAGAAAAAAATTTCTTTGAAATTCCTTTTAGAAAACCTAAATGCCACATTTCACTCACATATACATACATAATTTTGTATACAACATATGTTTCCAAAGAAACTCATTTTATTAAAATTGTAGGATCAATCCAGTGGTTCACATACATAGCCCCTTTATTACATCTTATGTCCAAAATACACAAATTAAAATACAATCCAATCCTTTCCACAATAGTACATAGTCTTGATCAATAGTATGGTGTTCGTCTTCCCATGTCGTATCCCTCCATTCTTTTTTTTCTGTATCTAAGATATTGTAAATATTCAGACATTTACAATATCTCAGCAAGCTATGCTTGGTAGGGGATTCAAGAACATATGGAATCATATAATTCAAAAGTATAGTATTCATAATCATCATATTCCATATGAATCACATAATTCAATTTCCATGAACCATACCATAAATAATCATTCTATCATATAATTTATCATGTAACATCTACTATGATAATTCCAAACCACTCACCACTATATCATATGTACATACATACATACATATATATATATATATACTGTTAAAAACTATGAAAAATAGTTTATATCTTAAACATACTCAGATATACTAAGTTGATAAATCATCCAAACTTTTGTTAGGAAAATACTCCCTCATTAGGGTAGTATTGGTATCTCACTATGCCATGCATCATATGCAAAATACTTAAGGACTACCATGTCGTAGTTTGATCTGTACTAGCATGCTTGGATCACTGCCCTATTCACCACCGATATTACGGTGGAAAATATTGTGTCACTGCCCGTATGGGGATATAGGACTTTCATAGTGAGGCCTTCCCATAATTGCCCCACCCAAATTTTAGCCTCTCTTTGGGTAAGGTATCATAATATCATCAAAATTTGGGAAACAGGTGGCCAAACCCTCATAACTTTCATAGCATAGCATCCCCAGGCTTATGCTTGTTTAAAACAAAACCCCAAGCCTGAATGCTTGAATCTAAAATACTTCTTGTATATCTCATACTAAGGATATAATTTCATTTCTAGATTTAGGGATCCTCGTTTAGAATGAATGTTACCCATGTTCATATAAGTTTAAGGATTAATCATTTATTGTAAATGATCCCCATTTCCTTTAATTTGGTATTCATCTTCAAATGTTATTAAGTGTAAAGATGCTCATTTGATACAAATGATATCCATTATTATTATGTTCTTATCTAAGTTTAGGGGTAATCATAAATGATACCCATGTATTTATTATGTATTCCATCTAATTTCGACAGTTATCTCTATCTCATATACGTGAATTATGATTCAAATGTAAATAAGCATTTTATCATTCTTAAGCATTATAATGTCTATGTATAACAACAATTCCATAAACCATAGGTCTTGTATTCTTAAAGTTCCACCTACCTTCATGTAGTGATCCATCCCTTTAGATCCTCCATGATTGACGTTTGCAGTCTTTCAATACATAGATACTATCATTATTTGTACAATTTTGGATAATCTCCTATTTATTTTCCTTATCTAATCTTGTCCTTTAATATAAAGGATCTAGATCTGTCTTGTGTTCCTATCATCCATGTAATCTATCTTCCTCAAATAGTATTTATCCTATTGATCAATAGATCTGACAGTTAGAATGATCTTCTAATCTTTCAAATCTAAGTTTTTTCTATCTCTAAGTCTTTGTGTATCCATCTCTTTGATCTTGATCTTTCATAGATCCTTTGATCAACAATCTATACTTATTAATAAAGATCAAGGACCTAGATCTTCTAACATCTAGTTCTTCTTTTATTTAAGTTAAGTTATTTGATCGTCCCCCAAGGAGGATGATCCTGGTTCTCTTCCTTGAATCATATTTGATCAAGGGTTTGGATTATCTAATCTAATGATCTAGATTTGTCTACAACATACATACATGGATACATAATAAAATACAACATTAGGATTCTTATTGTTCTTGATCATTCAAGATTCTATGGATCTTGTTCTGTCTTGATTATCTTACTTACCATTTTTATTAAGATTAGATATCTTACTAACCTTTTATGATCTTATTATTATTATTCAACCAGTTAATGTTTTACTGTTTGAAGATAGCTTATTTCATCTTAAGTCTAGACTACTCCTCTTATTTCCAATTGACTAAGGCTTACTAGTTGAATGGCTAAACACAAAGTGGTTAGTTCAATCCTCATGTAAGGAGGCATTTAGACCTCACAAATGTCAACAAAAGGTAGGGGAAGAGCAAGGCTCTATTAGAAAATCCCCTTACCACCATGTTTAGCATTTACTAGAGTGACCTTAGCTCAACCTTTCATAAGGTTCCTATGAGCATTTTAACCCTAAGTACTCTTTCTAATTGATTTTAATTAAGTCCAAGAACATTTAAAATGTCATTCATGGGGTTTATTATTCTCCTAGTTTGGGCCAAGGACTTGATAATCCTTATATTATCCTGCTAACTATAGCCCTTGCTATCATCAAGTCTATATCACTCATTCCATGTAAATGTCCTTCAACTATATTTTTCATTTAATTATATTTTCAATGTAATTTACATAACATAAGCATTAAAGCATAAATAAACAATTAAATCTAACAATTAAATCTACTAAGAAATAAAAGACATTTACAGTATCATTCAATAATTCAAATGAAAATTTAACATGCCATAATTGTTCACATGATCCAATGGTCATATTTGATTTCTATTTATTTTTCATCCCATTTAGGGTTTAGATCTTGATCTTTCATTTTTCTTTAGCTCTAATACATTTTCTTATTTATCACTAGATCATTGATGCATCTCATCAAATGATCTAATCCTTTTTTATCCAACCGATCAAGAAGATCTTAAGCCATTTTATCCAATTTAAGGGCATAGATCTTAATCTATTCCAAATTATCATCATCAACCCCATCAATCCATATGATCTTAACTTTATATCATCATCCCAATATATCCACACTGTCCAATCATCCTTTATCAAACTGATCAAGGAGATTACCATTCACTTTTATGGATTTTACTACTTTTTAAGGTTAAGATCTTAAGATCTGTAATTCAATTACATCCAACTAATTTATTTAAGTCATTACATTATTAGATCATCATCCAAAATGATTTGAATTGTCTGATCATCCCAGATCTTGTAGATCAAGGGCGTCCTATGGCTCCTTCCTAGACTACCTAACTTTTGCACCTCACATATGCTATGCAGTAAGCATGTGTATCCTTAAATATGGTAGGCCAATAAAAACTACGCACCAAAATTTTTGCACCTATCTTTCTTTAGATAAAATGGTCCCCACATGCATGATCATGACAGAAAGAGATGAGCTCATTATGCTCACTATCGGGTACACATCTCCTAACCGCTTGATTAGGGCAGTATTTGAATAAGTGCGGATCATCCCAGGTAAAGTATCTAACCTCAGTCAAGAATGTTTTCTTAAGCTGTTTTGTCCAATGATTAGGCATTTTTCCTGTAACAAGATAATTTATAATATCACCATACTAAGTTAAATAGGAAATATGCAATAATTGTTCGTTCGAGAAGGATTCAGATATAGGCATGTGATCACTAGTATAATTCCCCACTAATTTGGATAAGTGATCTGCTACAACATTTTTGGAACCCTTCTTAGCCCAAATTTCTAAGTCAAACTCTTGTAGTAATAGTATCCAACGGATCAAACTAAGTTTTGAATCCTTTTACAAAGGAGGTAATTAAAGTCGCGTGATCTGAGTACACTGTAACTTTAGACCTTAACAAGTAAGGTTTAAACTTATCCAAAGTAAACACTACAGCTAACAATTCTTTCTCTATGGTTGAATAATTGAGGTTCGTGTCATTTAGTGTTTTAATAGCATGGTATATCATATGTGAAAATTTATCAATGTGCTATCCAAAACAACTCCCATCACATAGTCTGACGTATCACACATTATCTCCAATGGTGCATTCCTATCTGGTGGTTAGATAATGGTTACAGAAGTCAACTTAATGGTTACAGAAGTCAACTCATCCTTGAGTTACTCAAATGCTTTCTTATTGTCCTTATCAAAGTCAAAAATGGCCTACTTTGTAAGTAAATTACAAAGGGGCTTGGTAATTTTGCTAAAATCTTTTATGAATCATCTGTAAAAGCCAGCAAGTCCTAAAATGAAGAGGATTTCTTTCACCATCATTGGTAGAAGAAGGTTGGCTATTAAATTCAATTTTTCCTTTTCTACTTCTATCCCATTGGGTAATATTATGTGGCCTAAAACTATCCCACCTTGTACCATAAAGTTGCACTTTTCCCAGTTTAAAACAAGACTTTTCTCCTGACACCTTGCAAGAACTAACTTTAAGTGGTGCAGGCACTCATCAAATGATACCCAAATACTTAGAAGTCATCCATAACCACCTCCTGAAACCTTTCTACCATATGAAAAAAAATGCTCAACATACACCTTTGAAATGTAGCAGGAGCATTACAAAGCCTAAAAGGCATACATTAGTAAGTGAAGGTTCCAAAAGGGCAGGTGAAGGTGGTCTTCTCCTGACCCTTTGGTGCTACAAGAATATAGTTATAACTATAGTATCCATAAAGAAAATAGTAATAACTATGTATGGTCAACCTCTCTAGTATTTGGTCAATAAAAGGTAGAGAAAAGTGATCTTTTCTCATGACCACGTTCAATTTACAGTAATCAATATAAACTCTCCATCAAATGCTCATGCGTGTGGGTACTAATTCATTCTCCTCAATTTTTCCTACCATGACCCCAAATTTCTTACGTCCAACATGAATAGGATTGTCCCAAGTGCTATCAAAGATAGTGTATAGTATAGTAGCATCTGGAAGCTTTAGGACTTCTCACTAACCACATCCTTCATGTAGGGATTAAGTCACCTTTGAGTTTCCCTAAAAGGTTTTTCATTTTCTTCTAGGTGTATCCTATGCATGTAGATGCTGGACTAATCCCTTTGATGCCTACTATAGTCCACCCTAGAGCAGTCTTATGTTCCTTAAGAACTTCTAAACGCTTACCCTCCTATCATTATCTAAATCTAATTTTATTGTAATAGGTAAGGTTTCATCTGTTCCTAGGTCCTAGGTATGAATATTTGAGATTGTTAGGTAAGGGTTTTAGATACAAAGGTGGTGGTTTCTCTATTGAGGGTATAGAGACAGATTCAAAAGGTGGGATTAATTCCACATAAGGACCCCACTTGGAGGTATCCATGATTAAAGCAGCCTCCAGAAGGTTGTTTACCTACTCAACCAACTTGTTTAGATCAAATTCTCTATTAAAGTGCATGAGACAAGCCTCTAATGGGTTAGAGATGGACAACGGTGGTTGAATGCCGTTAATTAGACTCTCAATCAAATTGATATCGAAAGAATCATTAAGGTCTAAATGTTGTTGATCAACATTAATGACATTTAGTTTAACTTTAATGTTGATGAATGACAATTTCATTATACCATTCCCACAATTAATAATGGCATTGGACGTCGACAAGAATGAATGTCCAAGGATGACCTGAATCTATTACAGGGATCAAATACAGGTTGTTATCCAGTACAATGAAATCAACTGGGTAATAAAATTGGTCTACCTATATCAATACATCTTCAACCAAACCATGGGGTATCTTGACATATCTATCCACTAATTGTAGCATGGTAGTGATTGGTTTTAACTCACCAAGCCTTAGTTGCTCATAGACAGAGTATGGAAACAATTTAACACTCGCCCCTAGGTCAAGTAATGCCCTATCTATGACATGATCTCCAATAATGCAAGAAATGGCAAGACACCCTGGGTCTCTAAACTTTTGGTGGGGTCTTGTGTTTAATCAAAGAGCTTACCTGCTTAGGGAGGAAAGCTTTCTTTTGTACATTTAGATTTCTTTTTCTTGTGCATAGCTCTTTTAAGAATTTGGAGTATGTGGGAATGTCTTTAATTGCATTGAGCAATGGAATATTGATTTGGACATTTTAAATACATCCATTAGCTCGTTGAATTTTATTCCCTTCCTAACCTTGTTCTGTGGCTAAGGAAATGGGGCTTTAGGCACATAGGGTGCCTCGACTATAGGTTCTATAGGTGTTTTCTATCTTTTCTTTGTCTCCCATGTTTTGGTTGGCTCCTTTTCCTCTATAGTTTCCTCAGCTTGCCCTACTTTATTATCTCTATGACAATTGATCCTGAGGGTGGTTCTGGACTTGGCATGCTCATGAGGATTCTGATTTGGAGAACTTGACCCTATCTTAAATTGACCCTTACAATTAGGAATGGGTTGATTAGGGAACTAACACTTTTCTTTATTATGTAGTTTAGCTAGTAATTGGCTATCATGCAGCTCTAGCTTGGCTATAGTCGGAGAATTGATATTTTGGTATTAGGTCAGAGACCTTTTTCTTTATTCATTTTGTTTTTCAAACATTCTCTGAATCCTATCCTATAAAGATGGTTTCTTTGGATGTGGAGGTTGTTGGAAGCCAAGTGACTACTGAGAAACTATAGCTTTAGGAGAAAAGTTTTAAGCAAGGGTTTCATAGAAGGTCTTCCTTTGAAATTATTCTTTGACCAGGAACAATTTGGATGCCTAGCCCATCCAAGGTTGTGGGTATCAGAATAATGGTTATTGCTAGGTTGGCGATATGCATTCAATGCATTTGCTTGGTCAACAAGATAATCATCCAACACTCTATTTGATGGACAAGACATGGTGATGTGTGTCGGGCTTGAACAAAGACCTCTTGTACAGGTTTAAGAGATGTGGCAGCCATAAAGGATTGAAACATAGTTTTAAGCTTGTCTGCTCTACCATCTTACTTATTCATTCTTGCTAGTATAGAGTCGAGTTTATGAGATATATCAGTATGCACTCCTATCTCATAGAAACCCCCTCTCTTGGTGGGATGGTTGTTTCTCTATATTCTACTTGAATAATCCCATTATTGGGAATTAAATACTAATGTCTAAAAGAACTCCCTAGCCTCACTCTCACCTTTTAACATGAGGGTCCCTCCACTAGTTGCATCTACCATTTATCTATTTTGCGGTGCCAATGCCTCATAGAAGTATTGAACTTGCTGCCATTTTTCGAATCTATGATGTGGGAATTTCTATAGTAGTTCATTTCATCATACCTAACATTTGTAATATTGTTCATCAACTCTTTGTTGGAAATTGATAATTTCACAACGAAGGACATTTGTTTTGTGAACTGGGAAGAACGTTTTCAAAAAATTTATATACCATTGGTCCCATGTGTTACTGGAACCTACCTAAGGAATTAAGCCATGATTTGGCTTTATCCTTGAGTGAGAAAGGGAATAGCTTAAGCCTAATAGAATCATCCAAAAAAATTTAGAACCCAATTGTGGTGCAAATATCAAGGAAACTCCTTGATATGTAGGTCAGGTCTTCTTTTTCATGACCATAAAAAGTGGGGAGCAATTGTATGACTCCCAGCTTTAACTCAAAGTGGTTTGGGTTTGTAGGAGGTAAAACTATGCAGGATGGGACGTTCAGTTGTAATGGTGCAAAGAAGTCTCTAATAGCTTTATGCTCCACTTCTGCTAGTGGCTCTACCATGGGGATAGGAACTTGGTTTCTTTCCCCTTGTTTAAGGTTGTGTTGATTTCTTTGGGTTGAGAGGTGTTAACTCTATGTTTTGAGATTAACACCCTTACATAATCTATCCTACACTAAATGTCCCAATCTATATGTTGACTCCAACTCTATGTGATGTGCAATCAAATCCTAGTGTCCACTAACCAAGAAGTGTCTTGATTATCTTTGCTTGGTGCATAGGTGGTAGCTTCTTAAACCTAGATCTAGACAGTTCCTCCTATCCAAATTAGATTACTACTTACTAGTTAAGTTTTGCTTGAAAGTGATTGATACAATCCTTGTGTTAGGAGGCATTTAGACATTGACTAACATCAATGAAAGGCATGGAAAAATTACTTAGATTTTAGTCACCCACTATAACCACAATGCTCAGAAGCCATTGGTGTGACAATAGATCGCATCCTTCTAAAAGGGTCATATGAGCTCGATACCCTAAGTCTCTTTCTACTTGATTTTAAATTTATATTCAAGGGTTGGGATTACAACATACAAGGATATTGATTAATTCCTAGGTGGGCCAAGGTACTGGTGATCAAATTAAGCCCTTATCTTATAAGGGTTCCCATGGGTCCCTTACTAGCATTAATTCCATTCCACCATAAAGCATTTAAATATGCAATGCAGAACAAAAATCAAACTAGTGCCTACCTATATGCTACTTGACAAAGGGTCGAGCACCTTAACAGATATGATACTATAACCATGCAGCCTATGCTTTGGTTTTAGCCGAGCTTTGGCTAACCTTTATTAAATAGGTGCGTAACTAATGCAACAATCTTAAGTAAAGATGCAACAATTAAAGTGAATGATCCTAATCTATATGACTTATACTACCATCCAAGTGCAAAATTATACTGAATGTAAATTATCCTAAAAATTAAAATTTGAGTAAGAGATGCTCATTGTGAGGGGTCCGATGATGATCAAGTGTGGGTCATCATACCCCATGCTTGCCCTGTATTATTATAACCCATTTAAAATTACATAAATAAGAAATTAAAAATTACAATGGGCCTCACTACAAGTTCCACTCAAATCCTAATCTAGAAAAGCAATAAAATCTAACATAAGATGATGAAGTTTTGGCCCACAGGAATGCCATCGCTCCTTTGCCAATTTTCCCTGCACAAAAATCAAAGAAATATGGTAAATATGAGGAAAATAGCGACAAAAACAACAATTAAGAAAAAATTATGTAAAAATCCTAATCTAATGCACCCTAAAGCTAGACTAGAGGAAAATAACCTAAAGTATGGAATACTACACAAAATGTTGCAATTTCCCTGCAACGGCACTAAAAACATGTTATTGTTTTAAATAAAACTCATAAGTACATGAATCATTTGACATATAACAGGCTAGTAAGGTTGACCCCATGAGAAGTTGAACTAATATGATGTTAGTAGTCCCTACTTTAAACTATCTAACCTATCCAAAATTCAAGAGATATTTTTACCCTAAACTAGAATTGAAAATTAACACATGAAATTAGAAGCTAAGCAAAAATTAGAAACATGCTAAAATTGAAAGCTTTACTAAAATATGCACTTCCTAAAATTAAACTTTCCTAAATTGAAGACTTTCTATTTGATAACTTTCATAAAATAAAAACTATCCTAAAATCTAATTCAATGACTTTCTTAAAGTAACTTTCCTAAATGCGAAATTAATCAACTAATCTAAGGAAAACATGCTTTAACAAACTGCTTTCCTAATCATACAAATCTAAGAAAACTAAGCAACCAAATCAACTACTTTAGCAAATATGACAAAATTAATTACTTTCCAAACTAGGTAAGATGCAAACTAATGGAATCTAACTACAATGAAACAAGAGAAATAAATGAAAGCAATCACTAACCAACAATCAAAGGAAAACTACCCAAGTATCATGCATGTGACCATGGAATGGTATGCATGATTCATTGGATAGGAGTGGATTTAATCAACCTTGGAATAATAAGGCAAAACTCACATGAACTCAAGGAAGCAAGGCTGGAAATCAATAGAAACTTAAAAGAGAACTCAAAGGTATGAAAGGAAAAGGTAAAACTAGATCTAAGATGACTTTCCTTGGCTATCAAATCAAGGGAAAACTAGCCTTGAATCTTAGTTTTAAAAAGCACAAAAAAAAAAAAAAAACCAAGACAAAAGTGAGCATGAAATCTCTAAGATCAAACAAGGGAGAAGTTGAGAAGAACCAACCTTGAAAGCTGAAGAAAACATCATAAAACCAAATGCAACATGGCTTGGAGAGAAGTCTCACACCCTAGGAAAAGAAGTAGCATTCAAAGGATATCCACAAAACAAAGCAAGGTAGTGAAGAGAGGGGCTTAGGAAGGAGGCATCTCCTTCATAGGGAGAAGACTTTTTTTTTTTTTTTTTTAAGTGTATAAGTGCATCCCAAATTAGTTTTTTTGTGGAGTCTCATATTTTTTGTGGAGTCTTATACTTTTTTTCCTATTTTTTCTAGGGTACTCTAAGAACAAGGTGTGGTGGGGATGAAATCTTTTCAATTTCGATGGTTAGGATAGGGGGAAGGCTAGGACTTCAAATAGGAAACAAGGGGGATAAGGTGGCTGCCTTTTGATATGGAGTAGGTAGGAGATGCCTCTTTTTTAGGGAGGGATGTCTGCCCCTTCAAAAATCATGGAATCCCTCCAAATTAGGAAGGTAGGTGAGATGATAAGGCAGGAAAGAGATGGGAAGAGGAAAAGAAGGTGGGAGGAAAGTGGAGTGTCGGAAAGACTTAGGAAAGTGAGGGGAGATAAAGGTTTTTGATTGCTTAAGTGATTTCCTAAGGACTTGGGATTGGTTGGGTGGTTAGCATGGGAGTTTAAGAATGTGTAAAAGTTATGGAATGGTAAGACTCTTGAATAGAAAGTCAAATTCGTGATAGTCTTTGGTGGGGAGGTTGAAAGTGATAAAAAGGTGGGAAAAAGTTGGAAAAACATCAAAGTTGGTAGGTCTCATTCCATTGGTCCATATGCCAACTTATCCTACTAAGATTTATCTTAATTATCTTCAAAATATCCCTTAAAATCTAGGGATAATCCTCTTGAATCTCCTCCAATCCCAACCTTTCATTTAGCTTAGCTTGATGGCTGAAATGGCTAACTTTAAAAGCTCCTTTGGCTAGGCTTCATGGCTGGCTTTGGAAGCTTCCTTGGCTTGAATTCATGAATCAATTCATTGGCTTGAGTGGCTTGAATTCCTTAGCTTGCCACCTTCTCTCATGGCTTTTATGGCTAAGGTGGCTTAAGTGGCTTTCACACAAAGGTGGTGGGAATGCATGGCTTACTTCATGGGCCCACTTTGTACATCTTTAGCTCCTTTAATAACATCCATTGCTAGTCCACAAGATGATCTTGACCTTTTTTTTTCATGTTGGATTGATGATTTTTGGGCTTCGACTCAATTTTTTAATCTTGATCTTCAATTTCATCCCAATCAATCTTGGCCGTCGAATCACAATCTTACTTCCTATAAAAATTGTAAAACCCTAATTAAATCCTAAAAAAATATGATTAATCACATACTAACCTTGGGTTATCTTTTAGACCTTCAAAATAACAAATTTTGCCTCATTAGGTCAAACGTGCATGTGTTCCGAATTTTTGGTCTAAAAACCCTAATTTACACCTATAAATTACAACACACAAATAACAAATAAGGTGGGTTTTATACAAAATTAAACACTTATCAAAGAGGAAGAGAAACGAGGAGATAGAGGGGGAGCCACATCACCAACAATGTTCCACACTGACGATGCCCAAACTCATAGGAGAGAGAAAACCCGATGGAGGGAGAAGAAAGAGGAGAAAAAGAATGAAGAAGAAGGAGGAGGAGAAAGGAGGAGAAATAGGAGGGTAGCAAGTGTGATGACCCGGGTTTTCTCATGCATTTTTAAATGCAATATCTAATTTCCTAAGGCGGGATGCATCCCTATTTGAAAACCATTTTATAAAAACCATGCAATACAGCGGAAAATCTTTAGTTTTGAACTCATTTTTGAAAACCCCGAGTGTCATTTGCCTTCACAATAACCAAAGTAGTTTTTGAAAAACTTCAGAAATCATAAATGTTTTTCCCTAAGTCTATCCAGTCACAGCACACAGTCCAACTGTAAATAAATACAAATACATGCCCAAAGGGTAGAGAGTTTACTCACATGTATAGTTGTCTCCTTTGTTTATTCACTTGCTCGTAGCACTAATATCTCCTGAGACGTCTTCTATTTGTGAGTGGAACTATCCTGAAAAATGTTAAGGATAGGGTGAGTATATACTATACTCAGTAGGAGTCTATCACTGCTAGTTTTGCAATGCATGCTATGTTTAAAATCATATGCTCTTAAAAACATGTGCATGTTCGAACAATCACGTTCAATATCGATATTAAAAACCACTGTCGAATTGAAATCTGATGACTTAAAGAACAGCATAATCCAAGTTGAAAGTATCATATATCATAAACATAATGATATGCATAAGATGCTCAACTGAATCCAACTCATGGATATCTGGTATGGTATGGTCGACCAACCTCATGTCATGCCATATGCAATGCAAGTAAATCATCAAACCATAGGGTCCAACTATGCCCACGACCTCGCTGCCGTGTGGTCCTCGAGTACCTGAGGACACAAGGTCATATGCCTCCACGAGACATATGACACTTCGACCCAGTGCCGTGACACTAGTGGTAGCCCCCTGTACCACATGTAGTCGAAGCAGAGACATTGCCCTTTTTGGGCGTGGTACCCATCCACCTAATAGTGGTAGAGGCTGGAGGCCAACCCAAACCTCTCGACATAGCACCCACGAGCTTATCACCCCAAATTATATCAGATCAAACAAGTAAAAACCTCTTTTTCAAAACCTATCCTCTTTGGGTCCCTCACAACTGCCTAGCCCTCACAACTACCTACCCAGCGTCTTTTGGGCACTCCAGCGTCTTTTGGTAACCCTCAAGGACATGCAATCTTTTAAAAACTCAATGCTCACAAATCATACAATATATGCATTTGTTTGCAAAACATATCTATGCATAATGTATATGCAATTATTTGCAAAACATATCTATGCATAAAGCATTTATCATATATACGCTGAATTAAGTCATGCTAAACAAGTCATATACTTATACTTAAAACATGCATTCTCAAAACAATCATGGCTCTTTTAAAAAGTCTAGTAGTGATAGAGCACCTACCTCAAAGTCTTCTGGAGTTGCGTCCTTTATCACTTTAACTCGTCCCTGGGTCTCATTTATAAACTCCTGGGTATGAATGGATACAAGGAGTCCTTATTAATTTCATTCTATTTAGACATTAGATTGCTAGATCTGCCTATTGGGTCCATGGTCCTTGCCTAATTCATTCATCAGGCTAGATCCTATGGTGTGGATCTTCTTTCCAATAGTTAAACTCTGTAATTTATCCTCTAATCCTAACTTTAAAGTCTCATTAGGTCCGCGTGCCCCAGTTCCCAGGACACCCGTGTATCCTGGTTGAACTGCGACCGCCGTACATGCATGCTCAAGTGATGTGCTATGACGCGCATAATCGCACAGACGCACCTTGTAGCATGGCGCGTCTCAGCTCCCAGGGCACCCGGTGCACCCTGGTCGAGCCAGGACCCATGCCCCATGTCACGCGCGCACCTGAAGGGCGCACCTGGGACAGTGTACGCACTGTCGTATGCCTGGAACCTGTCCCAGGGACCCAGGCGCAGGTGGTGCAAGGCGTCCTTGGGACGCCTGGTTCGTGCAAGGCCGGCCCAAGCCGGCTTGGAGTGTTTTTCGGCTAAGAACCTGGCTAGAAAAAGCTGGAAACGCTAGATCCAGTATGGATCTAGCCTGAGAGGAGGAAAGAAAATGAAAAAGGAAAGAACAATGTCTTACCTGGTAGCCTGGGGAGTGCCCGTCGCCGGTGGTAGAGCCCCATTTCATTTTGAACCTTCCTGCTCGCCGGAAAACTCGAAGAAAGGTGAAATCGTGCAAGGCCGGAATAAGAGAAGAGAGGGGCATGGGGAAAAATGGCAATGGCCGGCCTAACTTGGGCCTGGTCGTTGGCAAAAAACCCAAAGAGATGGGTTTCCGGTTTTTGCCAGAAACCCCAGTCCCAAAAATGCCGGAAATCGTGTCTTCGTGAGGGGGGGACATGGGGCTTTTATCAGGGAAAGAAGGCTGTGCCGCCATTTTCCCTAGGGTTTTCTAGAGAAATAGTGAAAAAAGGGTTTCTGGAGAAGTCTGGAGGTGGAAGACGACAGGGGGTGCCGTTATCAAAACGGCCCCCTGCGTTTTTCGTCCTTTTTCGTTTTTGTTTAATTTACATAAATACCCCTGATCTTTAAACGGCTATAACTTCTTCATACGAACTCCGTTTTGGGTGATTTTTGAGGAGTTGGATTCCATTTTTTGAGTAGAATCTAATGGTTCTAAGTTTCATCACAAATTCCTTCATTTACTATTTTAAATAAAGTGAAACATTTAACACAGTTCATGTCCTATAGACTATCCTAAATAGCGTAAATTGCTCGGGCATTACAGCTAGGCCGCCCATGACGCTCCATGCCGATGACACCCAAAGCCATAGGGAGAGAAAACCTAATGGGGAGAGAAGAAGGGGTAGAAAAAAAGAGGAAGATGAAGAAGGGGGAGAAGGAGAGAAAGAGGGGGGACCTAGGCCACCAGTGACAATCCATGCCCACGATGCCCAAACCCATAGGAGAGAGAAAACCTGACAAAGGGAGAATAAGGGGAGAAGGAGAGAAGGAGAGAGAGAAAAGCAAGGAGATAGGCCACTGGCTGTCAGAGTTGCAGCCTGTCGTCGGAGAGGACGATGACCAGAATCACTTATCCGCGCCCCCATCATCTCACTTAGTGCACAAGCATGAATCAAAACCCCAAGGTATTGAAGCTATTTGTGCCCTTTTTTACTATAAATTGAAGAGGAAATCAATGCACAAGCACAGAAACACACCCTAGTAGTAAGTTCTACAAAATCATAATCTTGATTTGAAAGTGTATGACTTTGTTGAAAAATACTTATCATGATGGCTGTGGTTTCATTATTATTATTGGTTACTTGTTTGCTATTAAGATAAAAAAAAAATTATTAATGGCTAATTTTTTGTCAAATAAAATCCATTAGGTAAGGATGGTTATTTTTTAATACACATCCCTACAATGTTAATTGTGATGTGGATGTATTCTAGTTTATCATTAGAGATCTCATTATTTATTTTATTTTATGATGATGGGTATGAGTTATCGGTGAATGTGATTAATAGGGCAAAGGCTTAATGAGAAATAAAGAGGAGTTAAAGGCCTTAAGCAAGTTAAATAGAGGAAAGAAGTGAAGAACTAACTAAGAAGGAAACAGCTACACTAAGCAACTAGAAAGTAAACCCTAAATTAGAAAGAAAATCATTTTAAAAACTAAGAAACTATCTAAATAAAGAAGCTTGCTTATAAAATAAGGACACTTTCTAAATATATCTTAGAATGATAATTGTACTATTTTAACTAATCTTACACATGTTATCTAAGCAAATTTAATTCTGTTATAAAAATATGTCAGAATGACCATGATTTTTATGATCAATATACTTTTAAGTGGTCATGATATCTGTTATTAATCACCTACTATATTGTTAGGATTTTTGTTGAAAAATACTTGTCATGATGGCTTTGATTTCATTATTATTATTATTGATGAATTATATGTTATTAAACTTTTTCTTTTTGGATTAATGGCTAATTCCATGACAAGTAAAATCCATTAGGTGTGGATGATTATTTTTGTAACACACATACTTACTATGTTAATTGTGATATGGATGTATTCTAGTTTATCATTAGAAATCTCATTATTAATTTTATTTTGAGATGATGGGTATGAGTTACCAGTGAATGTGATTAATAAGCCAAAGGCCTAATGAGAACTAAAGAGGAATTAAAGGCTTAAAGAAAATTAAATAGAGGAAAGAAGTGAAGAACTAACTAAGAAGGAAACAGCTACACTAAGCAACTAGAAAGTAAACCCTAAATTAGAAAGAAAATAATTTTAAAAGCTAAGAAACTATCTAAATAAAGAAGCTTGCTTATAAAATAAGGACACTTTCTAAATATATCTTAGAATGATAATTGTACTATTTTAACTAATCTTACACATATTATCTAAGCAAATTTAATTCTGTTATAAAAATATGTCAGAATGACCATGATTTTTATGAGCAATATACTTTTAAGTGGTCGTGATATCTGTTATTAATCACCTACTATATTGTTAGGATTTTTGTTGAAAAATACTTGTCATGATGGCTTTGATTTCCTTATTATTATTATTGATGAATTATATGTTATTAAACTTTTTTTTTTTTTGGATTAATGGCTAATTCCATGACAAGTAAAATCCATTAGGTGTGGATGATTATTTTTGTAACACACATACTTACTATGTTAATTGTGATATGGATGTATTCTAGTTTATCATTAGAAATCTCATTATTAATTTTATTTTGAGATGATGGGTATGAGTTACCAGTGAATGTGATTAATAAGCCAAAGGCCTAATGAGAACCAAAGAGGAATTAAAGGCTTAAAGAAAATTAAATAGAGGAAAGAAGTGAAGAACTAACTAAGCAAGAAACAACTAACTAAGAAATAAACTATAAATTAAACCCTAAATTAGAAAGAAAATAATTTAAGAAACTATTTAAACAAAGAAGCTTGCTTATAAAATAAGAAAACTTTCTAAAAATATGTTAGAATGATAATTGTACTAATTTAGGTAATCTTATACACATTATCTAAGCAAATTTTGTTTTGTTGTGAGAAGACACACAATTATACAACTTGTAGGAATTTGTATCTCATTAGATCCTTGTGTTTAGTAGCCATCAACTACAATTGTTTGAAGTGAAATCCACCTTTAGCGATAAGTCACAACTCTATTATAAATTCTCAAGTACAAAGTCATTCTAATTAAATTTTAGACAATAAGGAGAAGTTTTACCAATTTGAATCTCATTAGATCCCTGTCTTTAGCAGCCATCAACTACAATTGTTTGAAGTGAAATCCACCTTTAGTGATAAGTCACAAATCTATTATAAATTAGAGTATTCATATGTAATTGAACCTTTAATCAACTGAGTAAGCTCAAATTGATCAATAATACTCTAAGAGTATTTGATAGCCTAGCTCATAGTTATTTGAACATGAAAAGTACTCTAGAAATTGTACATAAAACAAAATCGTGAAACATAGACAAAAATTTTACATGAAACAAGAAACATGAAGACATTATGGAAAACATTTAGATAACTTAAAAGGGAAATGTAATAAAAATGTGTGTTTGAAATAGAGAGGGAGGGAGAAGTCAAAGGCCATAGTTATCTACCCTGACCTTTATTAAGTAAAGATACTTAGAAAATTTTAAGATCATTGCATGTGAAAAATACAAACAATGGTGACCATGACCTAGCTAACTAAGCAATAAAAATCCAAAGGAAAAGTGACCTTAACTTCATGAGGAGAACTAATAAATTCCTTTACACTCTTAGGCTAAAGACATTACATGCTAAAGAAAATGAGTGAAGCAATACTACACCTAAGGGAATATAAACCCAAATAAAAGGCATGTTACACTTGGCCTAGAGTAGACTAAAAGCATCAGAATCTACCTAAAACTCCCAAAACCAAGTTTACTAGTGAATGCTTTAAGATGTATCTCTTGATTGTCAAATGCTAGTAGTTGCTTACATAAAGTTGAATTATTACAACCATGTTTATATAAGTGCCAATGAATGTGTATGTACATGTGCTATGTGAAGACTAAAATCATGCAAATTAGCATTGCTTAAAGTTGCTGCATCTTTAGAATGGTTTACTAAGTTTCGAGGTTTAGTTTTAAGAAAGTTTAATTTTATAAATATCTATACTTAGAAAGTTTCTATTTTCATGATTGTTTTATTGATTTGATTTTGGTTTGGGTTTGTTTGCACCCATGTCATGTCAGTTTGTTTTCTTTAAATGGATTACATGGCCCTTTTTATCTCACTATTCTAATTAATATCATTATGTTCTTGTTTGTAGAAAAGATGGAACAAGAACAATATCAAAATGAAGAATATGGGTAAAATGAATAGCATAAACAAGAGGCCAACATGAGCACTACTCAAAAGAGAGAGGCAGAGGGCAAACAACAATGGAAAAGGTTATCAAGAGAAATTTGATGGGAATTAAAGAAACTATCCAATACAATAGTAGGGGGCAAGAGATAAGTGAGAATGCAACCTTTTGTACCATTTTCTCTACTCCACAGTAAGAAGCATAGTTCTTTTCACATTTGAGGATTGAAGATTTGTGCCATCCTCGACAAAAGATTCAATATGGGAAATGATGAAGGTAGATAAATTTTAATAACATGTATTATATAATTTATTACATACCTTATTTTCAAACATAGTGACTTGTTGTGTACTTTACAGATTGCCTTTAAAATACTTGAATAGAAGATGACATGTGTTTTGCAAGGAGATGGTGAGCAATGGAGAAAATTGAAGAACTATCTTGTTCATAATTACACAGCTCCATATGTCAATGATCCATCAAGGCTATACATAGTGCTTGTCATTTATTCCAATGTCATTGAACAAGATGTGTGGAATGCATTCATATAAACCACGTGTACATTGAATTTGAGGTATGCATGGAAACACTGTTTCATTTAATTAATTACATGTAAGATCCAATTATTGCACTTGATTACATATGTAAAAATGTGCAGGCAAAGAGTATATGAGGAAAAAAGTTGCATGGAACTAATATGTAGCACCATCTATCCAAGGTGGGATATGTTTGTTTAGAAGAGCGAGAAGTAAGCATCTGTGACAATTTATCCCTTTCAAATTAATGCTACTTCTAAGTATCGTGTCTTTCTTAAAAGCAAAAGAAAGTTGGGACTGCGGATCCCATTGATTGATCCATCCTATGGAAGATGACGCATTTGGTGGGTCATACTAGCCAAACATTCTTAGATTAAACAACTACACAAATTTTTTCTCGCATTGTAAGTGGTTCCACCTATCTATCAGTTTTATACAATTAATTAAATGATATGATCATGTCTTTATAATTAAATTTTGTAGGACATTCTTACCCAAGAAGACTCAAGTATTGGAACTCTAAGTAACATTGTTGCCAATGAGGACATCTTATATAAGTACCACCCTAATCGAGTTAAGGGCATGGTGCACAATATTTTCCCTTATAAATTCTTTGGTAAAGGTTTAACTACAGTTGAAGATTAAGATGTCTACAATGATTTGGTTGAGAAAATAAAAATGGATATATTTAAACATTTCTGAAAAGGAGGTTTAATGATAGTTTCTCAATCCCCCTACACACAATTCTCAAAACACCCCTGTACTTGCATCAAATGCTAACTACAATTCGCCAATTGAAGAAGTTCAAGAAGGTCAACTGGTGCCCCTCGTAATAGAAATTCTAGTCAAAGAGGTATATATATATATATAGACAAAACTGAAAATTTTCATTGTCTGTACATAATAATTCTCTATCTCAACCTCTCTATTGTATATCTAATTCGTAGGTGGGTAAATGCTTGTTGGCCCTAAATTCTCGTCAAAACATCGTGGCAGTTAGTTCATGCTATGAGCATGAATCAACCACTTTGCACAAAATTAGTATGCTGCCACATACTAAATAAGTATCCATTACCATGGCTTTGGATGATAATGCTAGCCTACCATTCCCTTTAGAAATGAAAAATATTATAACCATTGGGTAGTAGTGGTTGCATATCATGTCGCTTGGCTAGAGGCACTAATCATTCCTATAGAGTCCACAGTATGTATCTTATCATACTACCTCATTAATAATTTTTAGCAAGAGACCTTTATTTAATTGTTTATTAACTTTATACAGTTAATTTGCAACAACATGCACCATTGAGGTCACTCACCATTGCAACATCACCTAATGTTTCACCAATGGAATAGATACTTGTATATATGTTTGCTTTTTTATCATCTTAAATTAGGTCATCATCACTAGTTAATATTATTTAGCCAAAAAATTTTACATCTTTACAACAGCCGTATAATGATCATGTGGAAATCCCACCTAGCACGCCTCGATCCATAAGGTTAATCAATAGTCTCATTAACAAAGATAGAGAAATCAATCCCATACAAATCAAGGAGGGAGTGCTTGCCGAGGACGTAGTTGAAATGCCACTTATGGTAAAGGGCCTATTACGAGTTTGCCTATGGGATCAACTCAAGCACCCTCACATTGTCTCCTACATGGGGTATATGCACATTTTTTCTTATAAAATATTTGACATTACATGTTATATTTATGCAGCTTCTTAAATGATGCAACTAGCCTTTTTAAGGGTGAGGATACACTTTACTAATTCCTCCACTCTAGCATCATTTATGGAGCAGCGGAGCATGGCCGATAGAAAGGAGTGTTAATGATATTTTACCAGGCTTCTTCTGGTGCTCTAAGGGACAAGGCTTAATGATTACCTACAAGTTTTAATTTTCTTGTTCTCTTGCCAAGTTATTATATACTTAGGGATTGTCAAATTTAATTACAATTCTTTTGACTGTCAATATAGGTCTCATTGGATGCTACTTGTTTTGTATGTGCGCAGTGGGTAGGCTTTCTTTTTTTGTTCTTATGGATCACAAATCCATCCCGCCCTTGTAGAAATTATAAATAAGTAAGCTTTTATTCTTTTCATGCATTATGTATAGATAAATAATTTGTTATTTATCTACAATGTATTTGAAATTTAATTTGAAGAGTAAGATGTGAATGGGCTAATATGATCAAGACTATACAACCACTAAAACTCACTTGGAAGTATATCAAGGTATAGAAAATAGCTAATTAGTCTATGTTAGCACTAATTAAACTTACAATATTACAAAAGATGTTTGTGGATTCTTTTTGTTGTCCTTGTTACACAGTGCCCTAAACAATAGTCTGATTGGGAGTGCAAATACTATGTGTTGAGATACATGGGACCCTAATATTCAATAGTGTTGTTGTCTCGAAATTAAGAAAAGTAAGACACTTTTTACTTTTTATAATCTTATATTTTTCCAGAGTTTTTTATGGATCCAACTAAATGAATGTGACATTAATTAAATACGTTGTATTACAAGCTGTTGTGCCTTCTGAGTGGGCAAACAAGAAGAGTCATCCAAAGTAAACCTCAACGAAAAATGAAGTGAATGGGTTAAGTGTGTACTGAGTTTCAATTAGAACACTTGGAGTAACTACATGTGTAAAATACATAAACAAGTATTTTTTCATTCACTTGTATGTGTTCTTTTTTTTTCTTTAGAATATGTATGTATGTATGTATGTATGTATGTATGTATGTATGTATGTATGTATGTATGTATGTATGTATGTATGTATGTATGTATGTATGTATGTATGTATGTATGTATGTATAAGTAATGAATGAGTGGAGAGTGTGGGAGTAAATGAGTACGAATGAAGTGAATTTGGAGCTTAATGATTGCATGTGTTGTGGTTACTTTTATGAAGTATTTCTAAGATAGATGTGGATGTATAATGATGAACTTGGATGTTTTGTACCCAAATGTGGAAGTCAATGTAAGTGAAAGTGGATGTTGTAGTGAATGCACGTGTTGTGGTTTCTTTTATGGAGTATTTTCAAAATAGACGTAGATGGATGATGATGATTTTGAATATTTTATACTCAATGTGGAAGTGAATGCATGTTTGTTTTTCATGTTTATAAAGATTGTAAGAAATGTGTTATATTCAATATAACAAGTGGTACTGATATTCAATGTATATAGGAGGTGTTATATGTATACAATTGTTAGTGATCGAAATGTAAAAAAAAAAAAAAAGCAAAAAACAAAAGAGCACTTTTGATGTCATTTATCGTAAAGGACTCCAAAAGTGCCCGTTTTTAAGTTGTTTAGCATAAATGACCTCAAAAGTGACTAAATTTTAAAGTCGTTTAGCCCTAAATGACTTTAAAAGTACTGGAACTTTTGAAGTCATTTATAGCAAACAAATTCAAAAGTGTAGCACTTTTGAAGTTGTTTAACTAAATGACTTCAAAATTCATGGACTTTTAAAGCTAGCGCGTTAGTAATCGTTTTTTAAGTAACTTCTATTAGCATTTTTTACCGACTTTGAAAGCCTCTTATGTAGTAGTGAACATAGCCTTGATAAGAATATAATTAAGAAGGAATTAAATTGAAATATTTTAATTGGTCTTGGTAATGGCATCCATTCTAAGGGATCATATCCTTTGTCTCATCTATACTTAATAGAAATTATGCGAACTATCAGACTGTTGGATTCGGCCACATAGTGAGTGAATTTTGTTTCACCTCTTTTCTCTGAGACCTTTATATTTGAATGTATACCAATGATAATTTGAGGTCAAGAAATCTTTCCAATGGACCAATAAGAATATTTTCTTAGAAGTCTTGACTTATGTAGTTGTACACACACTGCACGCCGAGATGAAGCTGTAATAAAATGGCTTTGGTATGTGGATAACTTGTAGAATTTTTCATTCATCTTTGTTAAGTTGCTTAAGCCAGTAGAGTGCTAATGAACATTAATTCTCTAAGATAAAATAAAGAACTTAGCCTTACAAAATTTTGGGGGTATATTCACTGTAAACCCTCATGAGACTAAACTCATCTACTAGGGGTAACCTAAGGGTTTAAGAGCTTGTCTCATATGCTAAATGCAATCATATGTACCTACAAAAATGCAAACCATTTTGTTGTCATGATTTTTCATATTTTTTGCTTAGGACTATCAAAATTCTAGTTGGGGAGTTTGATAAGTATTCTATTTTGTATAAAAAGTACCGAATTAATAGCTACATGTTATCAAATATAGTGTTATATCTAGGATTTTTTTGGAAATTAGTAACGCAAGAATTTCTTAACTAATAATTTAAAATTTAATATTTTGTAGGTTTAGGAGCTAATCCAGAGTAAGTATGTGAATTTTCATAATTTTCTAGGATTTAATTAGGGTTTTCATCCTTGTAGGTGTTGTGAAGGTGATCGAATGGCCAAAATTGATCAAGATGAGAATTGAAGAACAAGATCAAAAGATCAATCCAAAGCCTAAATGGAATCAATCCAAAGTGTAATCAAGCTTCAAGGCCATCTTAGGGCAAGAAAAAGAAGGCAATTGGAAGTCTCAAAGGTGATTAAAATGGTGCATGCCAAAATGCCATGTTCCTCCTCTTTACATAAGAATTTGAGCCATGCTCAAGGTTTCCCAGTCCAACTAGGAAACCTAAGGAAGCCAAGCCACTCAAGCTTTGAAGTCACAAGACTTAGCCATTTAAGCCACCAAGGAATGAGCCATCAAGCCATCTAAGAGCTATACCACATGGAGTGATACTATTGGAGGACTGTCAAACAATTATCTATGTAAAAAGTGTCATTATCAAAGAACATTTGGAAAGTTTTGAAAGATATTTATAGAAGGTAAGATGATCGTGCATAGGTGGACCAATCAAGAGA
The DNA here is from genome assembly GCA_035236585.1 of Warburgia ugandensis. Classification (NCBI taxonomy): domain Eukaryota; kingdom Viridiplantae; phylum Streptophyta; class Magnoliopsida; order Canellales; family Canellaceae; genus Warburgia; species Warburgia ugandensis. Next base: position 49,732,554 of record CP141127.1, on the reverse strand, counting down.
GAAGTCCCACTTTCCAAATCCATTTCCTCCACCTAACCTAGGGTTCCATGTTTTCCTCTTAAGGAGGAAGGCACCTTCCTAAAAACGTGGCACCTCCCCCTTGCTTAATTGTCAATTTTGGTGGTTTCTTGATTAGGAAAGCCCTAGGTCAACTTCAATTCAAAACACATAAAAAATCCTAGATCTTTTCACCATCTTTCCTACTATTTTTATTTCCTTTTTTCTCTCTTTCCAACAACCAAAGACCATTTAATTAGGAGGGGCTGAACTCAATGCCACCTTCCTATGAAGGTGATGCCTCCCCCCTTTCTAATTATGTGGCAACCAGCAATGATGTCATCCTCAGCTCATTCCTCCGCCTCATGTCTCCACCCAACTTTCTAACCTTGAGTGCTACATCTCTGAACTCAATGCCACCTTCCTATGAAGGTGATGCCTCCCCTCTTTCTAATTATGTGGCAACCAGCAATGATGTCATCCTCAGCTCATTCCTCCGCCTCATGTCTCCACCTAACTTTCTAACCTTGAGTCCTAAATCTAAATGCATCTTACCTTCCTAGAATAAGATCGCATCCAATTGGAAACCTAAAAATCCATATATATCCCATGGAATTTTACATTTTTTTCTAAGTAGGGGGGGCTGGTTTCCAACTCCTTGAAAAATGGAGTTTCATTCAAGGGAGATCTAAGACTCTTTTACTACTGTTATTTTAGGTACTCCACAATATCTTCCAAGCTTCTTTTCCTTGTTTCTTGCACTTTAATTCCTAGTTAGTTGTTTCCTTTAATTCCTTGCTTTGTTGCTTTATTTCCTTGCTTTGTTTCTTGGTCTTCTTGATTTACTTTCAGCATATAGAACTAACTTATCTTTCACTGAATCTTTCTTTCTCTAATGTTTTTTCTTTCTTAATTCTTCAAGATCCAAGTTAATTTTTCTCTGGTAGTGACAACAAAGAGAAATAGTGGCTTGGATTATTTTAATTTCCCTCTCACAGTTCTCTTCTTCCTTGCTTTGATCACCTTGTGTTTCCCTTTTTTCTTGGCTTGTTCCTTGCTTCTTGCTTCTTTTCTCCATCTTTTTCTTTGATTTTATCTATTGAATTCACATGTATGAAATATGAATTTATGTTGTGATCATTGGAGTGTGTTTAATTCCTGCATTGAATCCTGTTTTGGGCCTTAGAAAAGTGCACAATTTTCAACCTTATTATCTATGCACATGTGCACTATTGTTGGATGTAATTTCAAGTCAATGAATGATTTCGTTACAATAGTATGTTCCTGTTTGATTCCAAAATGAAATTTCTTTTAATTTTGTATTTCATATTCCATGAAAAGTGCTTGTAAGTTTCTTTCAATGCCTTACTTGAATTAAGTTTCATATGGACCATGTTGCTTGAATTTTTCATCTTATGTTTTGATAAGCAACCAATTTTGTATAAAAAAGTACCCAATTAGTAGCTAATGTGTTATAACTTATAGTTTTAAATTAGGGTTTTTGGCCAAAATTTATAACACATGCATTTCTAACCTAATAATTCAAAAGTTTGATATTTTGCAGGTTCATAAGCTAATTTGGAGTAATTATGTGAATGATGATAATTTGCTAGGAATTAATTAGAATGTTTCTTCTTTTGTAGGCATTAAGAAGGTAGTCTAAAGGTTAAGATTGATCAAGAGAGAAATTGAAGACATTCATGAGGTTTCCTAGTCTAACTAGTCTAACTAGGAAACTGAAGTAAATGAAAGCCTAAATATCATCAATCCAAGGTGTGTTGAAGGTTCAAGACTATCCTAAGGGAAGCTAGAAGGAAATTGCAGAAGCAAAAGGTAACTAGAAATGGACCCAAGCCTAAGATATGCATTTCCACCACCTTTGCATGGGAGGCATTCAAGCCAACTAAGCCATTAAAGCCATGAAAAAGGTTGATAAGCCATATGAGCTACTCAAGCCTTAAAGCTAAGCAATGAAGGCACTTAAGCCACCAAGGAATGAGCCATCAACCCAAGGAGGAGTGCCACACAATTGGAGCATCAATTCAAGCAACTTTACTATGTTAAAAGTGGGATTTTTAAAGGATTTTGTGAGATTAATGTAAAAGGTAAGATTAAAGAGAGAAAAACCCATGTCCCTAATCTACTTCAATTCAATTAACTTCAAAACCCTAGATCTTTCCATATCTTTTCTAAACCTTATTCCTTACCTAATTCCTTGAATTTTCATCATCCAAATATCACAAAATTAGAACGAAAAGAGCTCCACTTTTCTTCTAAGAAAAAGATGCCTATACCCTTGTTCAAAATTAGGAACCAGACATCATGTCTCTATTATGCCATCTTTCCACCTCTCTTTCTTACATCTTGCTAATTCATCTCCCACCTAACCTTCCTCATTCAATACCCTAACCATAGGGCTATTTTTCTCATGTTTTCAACCCTTCCTAAATTAGGAAACTACTCATCTATATATAGCCCCATGTTCCATACGAATTTTCTAAGTAGAGGTTAGGTGAGACAACCTTGAAAGGAATGCTTTAGCTTGGATCTTTTGAATCTTGGACCTTGGAATTTCTTTGGTGTTTTTCTTACTTTAGTTTTCTAATTATTCTCTTGCTTATTTGATCTCCAATTCCAAGTTAGTAATTTACTTTCATAGCTTACTTTTCATAGTTGTTTCATGTTGTTTTTACTTCTTTGAATTCCATGCCTAGCTCCACCCTTGTTCCCATTCTTTTTCTTGAAAATATCTATTTTTATTTGCCTATTCCTTCATGATCTAAGTTAAATTCCCTTTGGTACTGACTTCCAAGAGAGAAGACAGCTTAGAGCCTTGAGTTTCCACTTAATTCTACATGTTTTTCTCCTTGTTATGCGTCATAGTTCTAGTCAGTTTTTCCTTAGTTCAACTACTTAACACTTGTTTCTCTTAAATTCCTTAATGGATTTTATTTGTATGTCATAATAATTTAGTTTAGGAGCTTTATATTGAAGTTTGTTGTTGTTTAGAATCACATTTGTAAGCAATAATAGTGCATACTTAATATATGTTGTAGACAGCTTTATGCATCTAATTTTTGTATGTAATTTGAACATGATGCAATAAAATTCATTGAGAATTCTTCTTATGGATTAATTATTTCACTAAACTACTTGAGATATAGGTTGTTTCTTTGCATCGAAGTTGTTGTTTCAATAGCTTTTTAATGTGATATTTGTTGAATGTTCTTAAGTACCAAAATCTGGAAATTGTTTTTACCTTAATTTTGTGCTTTAATTCCAGCCATCTAAAGATTATTTTTTCTTCAATCCTTAGGTACCCATTTAGATTTTCTTGTTTTTTATTAGATTCTATACTTACTTTTCATGTTGGTTTATTGTTAGATTATAAAAAATAGTCATCTTTTGAGTCATGGGACCATGTTCACAGTCCATGGACCATCGCATGGTACTAGACCACTTGCCTATTTGATTTTTGGATAATCTAGTTGCATGATCTTGTTTCAAAAATTGTTAATAGTTGTTTGCATATTGTTTTAGGTTTAGAAGGTTTCCTTTTTTCATTTTAGAATGTTTCTTTTTTAGTAGGTTTTAGGTTATGTAAGTTTTAATTTAGGAAAGTTTCTAATTTAGTAGTTTCCTTAAGTTTCATTTGAATCTTTCTAAAGTACTATAGTTTCCTTTAGTTAAGTGCATGTTAGTTAGGTAAGTTTCCATTTTTATTGTTTAGTTTTAATTTAGGCAAGTTTCCTTTTTAGTTTTAGTTTCCAATGCCATAATGTTTCTAATTTGAGTACTTTAATCTCCTAAATCCAAGCCCTTCCCTTTTGATTGAAGCTATGTAATTTGAGTAAGATCCAATCCATTGAAAATTTGTGAGATTCTTTGTGGGATCGACCTTTCTCACATGAGAATACTACAACTGATTCGTGCACTTGTGAGTTAACTTTAAAATCACAACAAGTTTTATGTTCAATATCCAATAGTCCATACACCCTTTTTACTTGAAATCTTAAGAACCCATTCATCATTGTAGTTATTTTAGTGAGTGCTGTGATTACTTTTCATATTTGGTAGCTTTTAATTCACGTTTTCTAGTCTTTTCCCAACCCACAAACCATGCGCACACTTCCCTGAGTCATGCACATGGTGATTGAAGTTGGATTCTATTAATTACTTGTTGATCTTTGTTTAGATTACTTTAAATTCCAATAGTTACTTGTTTTGAAACTTAGGCTAGTTTAGAAAGTTTATAATTTAGTTTTAAAAAAGTGTTAGTTTAGGAAAGTTAATTTTCAGCAAGTTTCCTTAGTTTATGTTTCTTAGATTCATTCATTCTAGTTTTGCATTAGTTTCTTTTATTATAATAACCCCAATTTTTGTAATTGATTGAGAAAATCAATAAAGTTTGAGTTTCAGATATTTCGGGCTGAAATATTAGGGTTATTTAGAATATACATTTTATAAAAGTATAATCAAATCATAAGACACGTAAATTTGAAATTAAACTTAGCAAACCCTTCAAAATGACTGTAAGCACGACAAATTCTGAATTCGGATAAGAAATCCTTAAGTTTCTTCATTTCTTGAACAAAAGTGGTAAAATAGTAATTTTACCCAAAAATCAAAATATGAGACATCAAAATTTAGAATGTACTAAGAAATATGAATCCAACGCCACTAAGTACACTCAAATCCGATATCATGGGAATAAAACCTAAAATTTTATACATAAATGGTAAAACAGTCTTTTTATACCATGTGGGGCCCACAAGGGACCCAACAACCAATCTTATCAGCAGCCCACGTGAAGCCATGGCTCAACAAACATCAGCTGGTCTTGGGGAAAGAAAAATGGGGCATGGGGAAGAAAAAATGGAGCATGGAAGACTTTCATGCCATTTAATAATAAAAAATAAAATATTATAATCATGAAAAAGGACCCAAAATGCCTATAAATACAATCCAAAAAATCCTCATAAAATCCCCACGAAATTTTCTTCACTCTCCCTAAAAAATTAGACCTAGATCTCTCCCCAGAAACCCAAAATTTCCAAGAAACATCTCTCTTTTCAATTTGTTTTTCTTTTTAGATTGGAACAAGAGACCTAAAATCAATTAGGCACTGTGTTCTAGATCTAATTTGATCAATTCCACCATCCAAAACTTCCCAACATATCTATTCTACAAAACCCCCAAAGAAATTTCAAGATCCAACAGTTCAAACAACTGAAATTTGCAAGAAAAGTGGATCTTAGGCCATATCTACATCAACAAGGTATTCTTTTTAAATTGGGCATATAATCGAAGTTTTTTCTCCAATCAGGTAAGTGGAAATACTTTATATAGATGTTCAGTACTCTTTTATGTAATTTTTAGTTTACTGTAGTTTATTTTGGTAATAAAAAAGGTAAAAATAAAATAAACAATAGAACCCTTAATTCTAGATGATAGAGTACTCAGATGAAAAATCTAACTACACCAATCAATCCAGAAGGGTCCAAAACCCCTAGGGTAGAATTTTCATAAAGATCAAAGACTTTTTGGGCCCTCAATTGAGAGAGGATGGATTGGACGGTCCAGAATGGACTGTTCGATCTCTGGATCAAACGGCGCCCAAGACGCACACGTTACGCACTGTCAGAACGGCGCGTGCCCTGCGCATGGAGCATCATCCTAAGTGACATGATGGCGCGCCCGTCAAATCCACAAGCGGACGCGCCAAACGAGAACCCCATTTGCGGGCACATGGACGAAGAGCGTTCCACTCGTCCCGTGCGCGTCTGTGGACACCCCCGCAAGGGCGCTTCGTCTATTCCTCCCAGCGGACGCACCCAACGAACCGAACGCATTCGCCCACTTTGGTTTTCCGCCTGAAAAATCTGGGTCATTCGTTCCTTGGGCCCAAATCAAATCTAAGCCCTAAGAAAGACTGTGAACTTCCAGATCCAATTTTGGAGTCATCTGAACTCCAAATTGAGATCGGAAAGAAGCTGTGGAAAGCTTGAAACCTCTATTTTCTGATGAAATGTTAAATGGATATACTATTCAATAAAAAATTTCTGTATTAAGGAAATAAGTTTCCAATTACCTAGATCTTCAAGATCTGAGATGATCAGATCTTAAAAATATGTTTTAATAATGATATACTATTGAAATAAAGTGATATCTATGGTTTAATTGGATATATATGAGATATATTAAGGGATCTACCTATTATTGTAGAAAAAACCCTAAAAATACAAAGGGACCCACTTGATCAATGAGATCAAGTGTGATCAGATCCTTGGGATGGATAGAATGAATGTTGATATGATGAAATCCAAGGAAATCATGGATGGATTATGACAAAAATAGATCAATATGATCTTTTGACCTTAATATAGAAAATTCCTTAAATATAACTAAAATCCTTAATCAAAGGAAAAGATCTAAGATCAAATGGTTGGATCATAAATAAAGGTTTCTAAAAATGTTAATGTAATTAGTTTCATTTTATATAATAGCATTTTAAATATGATTATGTTATAAAGCATGCTAGTATAACATTTAGACATGCTAGTATAACATTTAGACTTTAGCATGATATGTGATTTCATTGTTATCATAAGGTGCTAGATTTAATTATTTTAAGTACCTTGCCTCATTATCATTAAATGTTAAATTATGTAGTTTTATGCTTTGAATTTATGATTCATTTATGGTTAAATGTTATTAGTAGATTTACTTGTTATGAGATAAAGAGCATAAAACATCAAAAATGTATTCTAATTAGAAAGTAGAGTTTCATTACACCAATAAGAATGGAGTGCTTTGGACTTAATTAGTAGAGGCTATAGTTAGTAGGACAATATAAGGATTATCAAGTCCTTGGCCCAAATTAGGAAAAGAATAATAAACCCCATGAATGACATTATAAATATTCATGGACTTAATTAAAATCCATTAGAAAGAATACTTAGGGTGAACATGCTTATAGGAACCTTATGAAAGGTTAAGCTATGGTCATTCTATTGAATGATAAACATAGTGGTTAAGGGGGTTATCTAATAGAGCCTCGCTCTTCCCCTACCTTCCGTTGACGTTTGTGAGGTCTAAACACCTCCTTACATGAGGATTGAAGTAACCACTTTGTGTTCACCCATTCAGCTAGTAAGCCTTAGCCAATTGGAAATAAGAGGAGCAGTCTAGATTTAGGATTGGATAAGCTACCTTCAACCAGCACATTAACTAGTTGAATAATAATAATAATAATAATAAGAGCATAAAAGGTTAGTAAATTACCTAACCCTAATAAAAACAGTAAGTAAGATAAGGATGATCAAACAAGATCCATTAGATCTTGGATGATCAAGAACAATAAGAATAAGAACACTATATTGTACTTAGTATGCATGTTTATTAGTATACTTGTTATAGTTCATTAGATTAGATAATCCAAACCCTTGATCAAAGATGATTCAAGGAAGAAAACCAAGATCATCCTCCATAGGGATGATCCAATAACTGAACTTAGATCAAAGAAGATCTAGGACCTTGATCTTTATCAACATGTGTAGATTGTCAATCAAAGGATCTATGAAAGATCAAGATCAAGGAGATGGACATACAAAGACTTAGAGATAGAAAAATACTTAGATGTGAATGATCTAAAGATCATTCTAAACATCAGATCTAGTGATCAATAGGATTGTTTATAATTTATATATTGACAATATGTATAGATGTACAGATTACATACATCAGTCAAGATCATGGAAGATTGGGGAAAAGAGATCAATCCTTAAGGTAGGAGGATTTGATGAATGCATACATGATTGCACTCATGATCTTATGTTGACAAGAGTAATGATAATACTTGTATTAAATCTCTTGAAAACCTTATGATCCAACCGAACACATATAAGATGGTTAAGGACTAAACTATAAGTGAATAGAGAACTAGGAAATATTTTAGCCCTAAGTAAACAGACATATAGTCTGATATATATGAAATCTATTTTACATACAAGCTTGGAGGCTTGTGAGTTTGTTTTAATAGGCATAAGCCTAGGGAAATGCTATTGCTAGAGGAGTTATGAGGGTTTGGCCACCTGCTCCTTGAAATTTGATGATGTGATGATACCTTGCCCTAAGAGAGGCTAAAAGTCAGGTGGTGGCAATTATGGGAAGGCCACCACTGTGAAAGTCTTGCCCCCCCATACGGGCAATGACATAATATTTTCCACCGTGGTATCAGTGGTGAGCAGGGCAGTTATCTGAGCGCACTAGTATGAATCAAACTGCAGCATAGCAACCTTTCTGATTATTTTGCACTATGATGCATATGAGAATAGGAATAGTGAAATGCCTTATGTTATAGCATAATGAAATGCTAGGTAATTGTATATTACCAATATTTCCCAAGAAGGGAAATTCCCAGTATAAGATTAGCTGTAATACTCAAATCTCAAAATGAAGAGAATTGATCAGCTTAGTTGGGAATGATATTTGACTACTTTCACAAATTTAACTGGTTTACCCATGAAGGGTATGTATGTATATAGATATACATAACTTACAAAGTAAAGAGTATGTTTAAGGATAATGAGATTATGAAGTATTGGAATTACCTTGTCAATTATTATGTTTCTTGAATCCCCTACCAAGCATTGCTTGCTGAGATATTGTATTTGTTGCAATATCTCAGATACAGGGAAGGAGAGTTAGGTGCTGAAGACTATAGAAGACTTGAAGAGAATAATCTTCAAGGTATACCCTTGAAGACATGTATTTTTCTTTGTTGAGAGTTTTATTGTATGGTGAGCTTGAGTTTTGGATTATATATTTTGGACAAGTATCGTACTAGATTTGGCTGTACTGTGAACCACTGGATGGATCCTGAAGTTTAATAAAAGTATATTCCTTCAATGGAATTTTATTTTGTACACAAATTGTACTTATGTTATGTATGAAGTGGTGACTTGGGTTTTCAAAACAAGTTCTAAAGAAAAGAATTTCCGCTGCTTTGTTTTGCAAAAAAATTTTACACTCTTAAGGGCCCTGCCTTTCAAAATACTTTACAAATCATGTTTCAAAAACCCGGGTCGTCACATTTATTAAATGCATGTTAGTTAGAAAAGTTTCTAATTCCATTGAAAATCTTTCTTTTTAGTGAGATTCAATGCAAAACCTTAGGTTGCCTCCCAATAAGTGTCAAGTTTAAAATCTTAAGTGAGACATATTCTATAAGTACTCTACTCTGCCCTCGTCCTAGACCTAACTAATTAACAGCATTTCTCCTAACTTTAGAAATAAAATGCAAAAATTATTCACACCACTTCAAAATCTCACGATAATCTTATACATTTGCCACTTGAAATTCTTGGAAGTCTGTGCATGGTTCATGGGTTGGGAAAAAGACCAAAAAACATGAATTAAAAGTTAACTAACATCAAACTAATCAAAGTACTCACTAAACTAAAAAGCTAAATGGGTTCCTATGATTTGAAGCAAATAAGGTGTATGGACTATTGGACATTGCACATGAAATATAAGATAAAAAATTCCAACAACATGGCCTATATGAAACTCAATTCAAGTAAGACATTGAAAGAAAATATAGAAGTTATTATCATGGAATATGACACTTAAAATTAAAATTACTTCCCTACTAAAATTAAATAGGAACCATGCTCTTGAAACAAATTAATTCACTAACTTGAAATTACATCAAAAAATGGTGCATATGTACATAGATAACAAAGATGGAAGTTGTGCACTTTTCTAAGGCCTAGAACTTGATTTGAAGTAAGAATTGAACATACTCTAATGATCACAATCTAAACTTAGATATCATGCATGCATTTCATTCTCTGGGAACTCTAGCTTCCTCTGGTTCCCTACACTATAAGGGCAACAATTACTTGGCTTTCTTGATGGAACCACTGCTACTACAAAAAAATGGATAGAGTGGTCCACATAGACCGATGGATTTATCAAGGTTTCAAAGCGCATATGAAGAGTGGCTCTAAAAAGATCAGCTACTAGTCAGTTGGATAAACTTAACCATGTCCCTTCAAAGGGTCAAGAAATTCTGGCTCAGGTAATAGATCCGACTCATGCACATCAGATCTGGAATGCCCTTCATGAGAACTAACTTCGCTCAACAAACTCGAGAAATGCAGCTGCGATTGGAAGTGGAAGCCTGCAAGAGAAATTCAAGAGTGAAAATCAAAGCAAAATATGGAGAAAAGAAGCAAGGAACAAGGCAAAAAAATAAGGGGAAAACAAGGTGATCAAAGTAAGGAGCAAGAGAACTATGAGAGGGAAACAAAAGAGACTCAAGCTATTGTTTCACTTACCTATCACTACTAGATTAAAATTAACTTAGATCTTGAAGAATTAAGTAAGATAAATAGGAGGAGTGAAAGCACAATTCAAGGAAAGATAAGCTATGTGCTGAAAGTAAATCAAGAAGATAAAGAAATAAAGAAAGGAAACAAAGCAAGGAATTAAGGGAGGCAACTAACCTAGAATTGAAGGGCAAGAAATAAGAAAAGAAAGCTTGAAAATTTTCATGGAACACCCCCAATGAATAGTAATAAAAGAGTCCAAGATCTCCCTTGAATGAAACTCAAATTTTCAAGGAGTTGGAAACCAATTCCCCCTACTTTGAAGAAAAACGTAGAATCCATGGAGTATTTGTAAAAGGATGGGTTTCCAATTCAATGAAGCTTAATCAAAGAGAAGAAAGTATATCTAGATCTAGGATTTCAATAAGGAAAGTTAGGTGGATGAATTAGGTAAGCAATGATGCCATCATGGATGGTTGCCATCATTAGAAGGGGGACGTGTTACCTTCTTAAGAAGGTGGTATGGAGTTCCTCTCCTTCTAATTAGGTGGTGACTGGTTGACATAAAATAGAGAGAAAAGAGAAATAAGAATTGTAGGAAATATGGGGATTAGATCTAAGGTTTTGATGTGCATTGATTTGAAGTAGATCTAGGGGCTTCCAACTTAGAAAACCACTAAATTGACTACTAAGCAAAGGGGAGGCACCACTTTTTAGGAAGGTACCTCCTTCCTTAAGCCAAAAATGTAGAACCCTAAGTTAGGTGGAGGAAATGAATTTGGAGAGTAGTAATTCTCTCTTGATTGGTCCACCTATGTATGATCATCTTACCTTCTACAAATATCTCTCATAACATTCCAACTATACCTTAGAAATCACACTTTTTAAAATATGATAATTTCTTGAAATAGTCCTCCAATAGTATCACTCCATGTGGCATAGCTCCCATGTGGCTTGATGGCTCACTTTGATTGTTCATTCCTTGGTGGCTTGAATAGCTAAGTCCTTTACCTTCAAAGCTTGAATAAATTCACTTCCTTAGGTTTCCTAGTTGGATTAAGAAACCTCATGCATGGCTCCAATTCTTATGAAAAAGTGGTGGAATTGCATGAGTTTTTGGCATGGACCATTTAAATCATCTTTGATGCTTCCTATTGCCTTCTTTTGCTCATTTGAAGATAGTGTTGAACCTTGATCATACTTTGGATAGATGTCATTTAGGCTTTAATTTGATCTTTTGATCTTGATCTTCAATTCTCATTTGAATAAATCTCAATCTTTAAATCAACTTCTCAATACCTATAAAAGATGAAAAACCATAATTAAATCTTAAAAAAATTTGAAAATTCACATACTTACTTTTGATTAGCTCCTAAACCTAAAAAATATCAAACTTTTGAATTATTAGATCAAAACTGCATGTATTATGAAATTTCAAAAAAAAAAATCCTAGAATTAACTATAATTTACAACACATGGGCTACTAATTGGATACTTTTCATACAAAATTGAACACTTACCACACCCCCCAACCAATATTTTGCTAGCCCCAAGCAAAACATGTAAAAATCATGAAAAACAAATGGTTGCCATTTCCATAGATACTATTGCATTTAGCATGACAACAAGCCCTTAAACCCCTAAGTTACCCCTAGTCAACGAGTTTGGCCTCGTGATAATTTGTAGTGAATATACCCACAAAATTCTATAAGGCTAAGTACTTTATAATATCTCCTAGAATTATCATCCATTAATACTCTACTTTCTTTAACAACTTAATAAAATGAATGAGAAATTGTACAAATTACCCACATACCAAAGCCATTTTATGCTAGTTTAATCTCAAAGTGCATATGTGTGTACAAGCTACATAGTTTGGACTTCTAGATAGATATACTTATACTCCACTAGAAAGATTCTTGACCTCAAATTCTCATTTGTATATACTTAGAAATAAATCTCTTAAAGAAAAGGGCTCAAACAAATTTCTCTCTATGTGATCGAATCCAATAAGACTGGTGCTCACATAATCATTTAAGCACTAATAAGACAAAGAAATATAATGCCTAAGAATATATGCCATTACCAAAGACCAACAGATATATTTCACCTTAATTCCTTAATATTTATGTCATCATTAAGATTATTTTCCACCTTAGATCAACTGGTCATTAAATAGGATGAAACATAGGCTTGGTATAAGTTCTAAAAGGAAGGGTTTAAGGATTCTAATTTTCAAATCTATGTAGAAGTCTTCTATGAATATTTGTTTACATAACTTTTCTTTTCTTTTGAATGTAATGAAGTGAATATCTATTCTATTTTTCCTTTCTCTTCACTTTTCTTTTTCTTTTGATACTTCTCTTTTTCTTTCTTTTCTTTGCATTTTTTTTCTTTGAGGGAAAGTCTTTCTTCTAAATAGACATTTTTTATATTTTTCAATTCTGACTTTTATCCTTTTTCTACCATCTCTATTCATTTTTGAATGATAGGTTATGGATAATTAACTTACTGGGTTTCAAGGTCTAGGTAAATAAGGTTTGAAAAGAAAAGGTTACAAAGAGGCTCCAATATAAAGATCTTCATTGGTGTGTAAGCCGATTGTATACCACCACTGATAAACACCGGAATAAGCAATATTCACTGGGCTGAAAGCACCCCCTCAAGTAAAGGCTTCTACAGTTGGTTGACCAAAATGAGGATCCCAAATTACATGAGCAATCGGTCTTGCATTTAAAGGGTCCTGTACCCATGACTCAAAATTTCCTTGCCAAGCTACATGAAATAGATTCCCGGAAGTCCACAGAAAGATTATTGCTAACTGTCTAAAGTGAGAAGAAAAAATGTTCTGATAAAGACGTTCCTCAGTAATATCATCATGACTCTCAAAATCATGTGCGGTAGCAATACCAAACCAAATACGATGAGTAGTGGGGTCCTGAGCTAAGCCTTGGCTAAATCTTGGAAATCATCAATGTTATAATGCCTTTCAAATCCTCCTAGCCATTATCCTACTGCAATAATTCTTGCTAAGAAGAATGCCCATGTTGTGGCAATTCCACCCAGAAGGTAATGGGTTACTCCTACAGCGCATCCTTGTATAATGCTCAAGACTCTAAGCTGAGTAGCAGGAGCAACTTTGAATTTGTTATGATTCCAAACGATAGATTCAATGAGTTCTTGCCAATAACCACGGCCACTGAATAGAAACATTAAACTAAAAGCCCAGACAAAATGAGCACCTAGGAAAAAAAGGCCATATGTAGATAATGAAGAACCATAAGACTGAATTACTAAGGTCTAACTAGTGGTATAATATACTAGGTAGGCTTTATTTATCTGGGCTAAAACAAGGATGGCCTATATCATTTCCTAGGTTTCTTACAGCCTATTAGATTCAATAAATGTTTTAGGAAACTAATTTAGCACTCCTCTTGTAATTCTTGGCAATTGACCAAAATAAAGATACAAGGATCATTCAAAGTATGAAGAAAGTATGGAATTATTTATAACCCTCAGAAAAATAATAGTCTCAAATATGCATAGGGTATATAGGTCTTTCCTCAGGGTCTTTAAGTCATAACCATCTATTAGTATAGACTATGAACTATGTGCAAGTGTGTTCTGAGATTTAACTTTCATAATATATTTCCAGGCATGAATAAAATACAAAATTAATCATATCCATTTCTATTAAGAAGTTAAAGTAGAAGAAGTACTAAGCTTCTAACAATCCAATTCTCATCATAGTAAAGGAACTTTGGCTAAAAAACATTTTTTTAAATACAAGAAAACTTATAAATCTGCATATCTACACTCCCCCATCCTGAACTAAACATTGTCCCCGATGTTTTAAAACATAGGAATCCTATATCATAAATGAGTGATGTGCAATGCTAAGACTCTGAAAACCCTGGGCAGCCTCCTAATGAGTGTTAAATTTAATGTCTTCAGCCAGACATATTCTATAAGTACTATACTCTACCATATTACTTGACCTAACTAATTAACCTTATTTTCCCTAACTCTAACAATGAAATGAGGAAAATATTGTGGTAGTCTATATACATTCTCCACCTTGAAATTTTTGGTGGTGACAACATGAGGACACAATAGACCACTATGACTTTATATTTTGTGGGACCACCTTGATGATCCCCCACTTTTAAAATTTCAGGGTAGTCAATATATTTCCTCCACCTTGAAATTTTCAATGGTGGTAACATTACAGTATGAAAGACCTTCAAGCATTCAAATCTCTTAGTACCAATTCAAGATGAATTGTCCCATTTTTTACCAAATTTAAGGATAATTGTACCATTGTACTCAATTCATCTTTTTCCTCCTTCTTCCTTACATTTTCTTAAAATTGGGAAGTAAGATAACTCTATATTTCCCTAAAATGTTGTTCTAGTTTTTTTGAGGTAAAGTAATGGTGGGGCTTAAATTCAAATTGACTTCTAATGTATACCCTAGAGTTAGTTGATTTTCATAAAAAACATCAATTGACACTTCTTCTTCCTATTCTTCAAGCACAAAAAGATTTTAGGTGAACCTATATTATTGTCTGGTGTTCGATTAAATACTATCAGTCCCAATTGGTTACTTCTTCTACACTGCAAGGCTCAATTTGAATTTCAGGAATTATAGGGGTTTTTACTCCGTCTTGCAATCGAGAAGTGTCCACTATGACTCAGTGTCTAAAAATTTATTTTCTTAATGAATGGATGTCTCTTCATCATAATCATAAAAAGTAGCAGGACATGACTCGACTGGATATGAGTTGGAGGATTCCAAGGATGGTTGGAAATTTATAACTTAGAAGGAACATATGGTATTTCCATCCTTATAATTCTATTAAGGATTTTCTCATCCTTCTCTCTTAGCTTTTTCATTTCCTCAATAACTTGTATAATGTCAGCATGCATTTGATCTATTTTCAATGATAGTGGCTCTATACTCTCTCAAACTTGGATCTCTTCTAATGATTCTTCAGACTTGTATGGCTCATAGTGCTATGGCATTA
Source organism: Warburgia ugandensis (assembly GCA_035236585.1). Lineage (NCBI taxonomy): Eukaryota > Viridiplantae > Streptophyta > Magnoliopsida > Canellales > Canellaceae > Warburgia > Warburgia ugandensis. The sequence goes on along the minus strand of CP141127.1, from coordinate 49,717,197 downwards.
GGTTACTGGGATCATTTTGAATAGGACTGAACTATGATCGTTCTCCCTGATATGCTCGATATTCTTGGTAGAGTTGATCAGGTTTGGACCATGATGGTTCATCCTGATAATGCTAAGACCATGGTTGTTCATGATGCCTAGCCCATCCATTATAATCTTGGTGGCCTATCTCAAGATAACAGTGATTGCTAAGGTTAATGAATGCATTAGGTGCATCCACTTGCTCTTGATAATATCTATTGTAGGTGGATCTTGATGGCCATGAAGTAAGGGAATATGGAGGTTTAGAATAGGCATAATCATTACTATGTTGAGGTTGTTAATATAACTCAGTATCTTGCATAATAAGCATTTATCCTATTCTTTAGATTATCAATTTGATCCCATCTTAGCCTCGAATCCTTCCCACTTTCTACTCATCCTATCCAATTGACTATCAAATGTATTGGACAAATCAAAAGTATACCTTATCTATGTCTCATACACATTCCCATGATATAATGGCTTAGGATCCAAATATTATAAAAAGGTAGTTTTCCACCCCCTGTTTCATAGGCCATTGTACTCAACTTTATATACAATGAAACAAATCATTGTATACAATGAATGGGTACTTTTTTATAGGAAACTAATGGAAAGCCCTAACTGCATGATTTAACCTAACTAAATGTGACTCCTAAGTCTAAATTATGCACAATCAATCATTAATGGTGCTCTAACAAGCTGATTTGATATTCTTTGATAATGTGTGGGGTGGTAGATTTTAGACCTAAATCTAGATAACTCCTCCTTTAGTCTAGGCTTGACTATTGCTTACCAATTAGATCATATCCAAGGTGGTTAAGACAATTCTCATGCAAGGAGGCATTTAGACCTCAGCAAACATCAACAAAAGGAGTGGGACAATCACTTGGATTTTTTATACCTACTATAACCATAATGCTTAGATGCCACTGTAGTGATAATAGATCTCCTCCTTCTATAAGGGTATTATGCACTCAATACCTTAAGTCTCTTGCTACTTAATTTTAAATTAATCTTTCAAGGGTTAAGATCGCAAACATACAAGGAATTGATTGGATTACCTAAGTGAGTCAAGGATTTGGTGATGAAATACATTCCTTATCTTATGAAGGTTTCTATGGGGCACTTACGACCAATGTGTTTCATCCACTATAAAGCAATAAGCATACAATGCAATATAAGGAAAGGAAAACTAATGCTCACCTATATGCCATTTAACAAAGTCACCTTTGTTAAATAGGTGCATTCTAATGCAACAACCCTAATAAGGTGCAATAAGATTAATGAATGACTTTAATCTATATGAATTATATTATCAACCAATATGCAAACTACACTAAATGTAACTACACTAAGAAAATAAAAGAGAGTGAGAAAGGCTTATAGTGAGGTTTCTAATGAAGATCAAGTGTAGGCCACCATACCACACACTTGCCCTATATTAATAAAACCTTTTTAAAATTGAATAAATTGCAAATGAAAATGGGGCCTCCCTACAAGTTCACTCAAAAACCCTAATATAAGAAAGTAAGAAAATTTTAATTAATTTGACAAAACTTTTTCTCGTAGGATTAGTACTGCTCCTTTTTCCGAATCTCCCTTGAACAAAACAAGAAAGATGGTCAATTTGTGAGGAATTACAAATATAGAAGAATATTGCAAAAACCATAATCTAGTGCAACATGAGACTACAAATAGAGATAAAAAATCTAAATAAAGATCCAACCATAAGTCCAATGTGATTCCCCTCCTACAACACTAAAAACTTGGCGTAGCTTTAAAATTACTTACAAACGCATAAACCAATGTAGTATTGCAAGTAAGAGAGGTTGATCTCATGAGAAATCTCATAAATTTATATGTTGGATGGATCTTACTTAAAGTTCTTAACTTCAGCCAAAGAGAGAGATTGAATTGGATTTTAAACTAGAAAAGTAAATGACAAAAAATGAAATATGCATGAAACTAGAAACTACTTTCTAAAAATAGAACAATGTTATAGAATTAGAAAATTATCTAATTAACATGCATTTAATAAAATAAACTAATGCAAAACTCACATGAATTAAACTAAGCAACTATCTTGAGGAAACTTACTAAAAAGGAAACTTTCTTAAACTAACATTTTGTAATTCTAAAACTGTCTAAAAATGGAACTTTCTAAAACTAAAAAAGGAAACTTTCTAAGACAAAATTAAGATGCAAATAACTAAACAAATAATACTAAACTAACATGAAATAAAAGAACATCAATCCACTTGAAGGAAATTCACCCAATTATGATGTACAAGACTCATGGAGTTGTGCACATGGTTTATGAGTGAGAGATGGCCAGAAATTATGAATTAAAGGCTAACTACCATGAAAAATAATCAAAGTGCTCACTAAAATAACTAAAAATCTAAATGGGTTCTAATATTTCAAGTAAACAAGGTGTATGGACTATTGGACATTGCACATGAAACATAAGATGAAGAATTCCAACAACGTGGTCTATATGAAACTCAATTCAAGGCATTGAAAGAAACTTAACAAGTACTTTTCATGGAATATAACACTTAAAATTAAAAGTATCCCTACTTAATAAAATAAGCACCATGTTCTTGAAACAAATTCATTCACTGACTTGAAATTACATTTGACTATGGTGAACATGTACATAAATAAAAGGGCTAGATTTGGTGCACTTTTCTAAGGCCTAGAACTTTATTCAAAGAAAGAATTAAACATGTTACAATGATTACAATCAAAGTTTAGATACCATGCATGTGAATTCAAGAGAGAAATTCAAAGAAAAAGATGGAGAAAAGAAGCAAGGAACAAGGGAAAAACAAGGTGATCAAAGCAAGGAACAAGAGAACTATGAGAGGGAAATAAAAGTGATTCAATCAAGCTACTATTTCTCTTGATTGTCACTATCAGAGAAACAAAGAAACAAAGCAAGGAATGAAAGGAAGCAGCTAACATGGAAGTGAACTACAAGAAATAAGGAAAGGAAGCTTGAAATATGTTGTGGAACTGTGACGACCCGGGTTTTCCCATGCATTTTTAAATGCAATATCTAATTCCTAAGGCGGGATGCATCCCTTTTAAAAACCATTTTAAAAAACCATGCAATGCAGCAGAAAATCTTTAGTTTTAAACTCATTTTGAAAACCCCGAGTGTCATTTGCTTTCACAACAATCAAAGTAGTTTTTGAAAAACTTCAGAAATCATAAATGTTTTTCCCCAGGTATATCCAGTCACAGCACATAGCCCAACTGTAATAAAATACAAATACATGTCCAAAGGTTAGAGAGTTTACTCACATGTATAGTTGTCTCCTTTGTTTATTCACTCGCTCGTAGTACTAATATCTCCTGAACATGGTTTGGGGACTCAAGATTAGTTTAGCCTATCTTTTATGGGTTTAGAGTAGTTGGGTCTTACTACTTAGGCATTAGGGGTCCATCCCTATGCCTATGGGTGTCCTAAGGTCTTAATTGGGCCTTGGTATCCTCAGTTTTACAAAGGTCTAGTAGTCACGCGCCACCATCCTATTCTAAGGGTCATGCCCACCTTTTATTGGGCCTTGATCAGGGATTTTATAGTTTAGATATGTCCAAGTCATCGACACAGACACAACGCCTTTTGCGGTGCCTCAATCGGAGCTCTAGATCTCAAGTTATAAGCATTTTAGTGTCGCACGTACGTAGGAGTCTTAAAAATGAAAAAATGAAATGCTAGGGCGCTACGCATCTGCGTCATGCGCCCCGGCTTCCTTAAGGAACGAAGAAATCCCGTAGCGCTAGCATGCTGCGCATCTACGGCATGCGCCTCAGCGGGTACATCTGCAAAAGCGCCAGGTTTTTCGCCCGACTGTCTCTTTTGCGAGTGCGTCCCTAGACGCCCCCGTTTGGTTTTTCAAACGGAACAACATGGGACGTTCCGACTAGAACGTCCTACTCGTTGGGGAACCGGGGCATCCTCAGGACACCCTTGTCAAACCAGTGCGGCCCAAGGGACGTCCCTGGGTCCTTGGTGAGTCTCCAGGGCTCCATTTTGCATGGTTTTTCATGCAAAAACCTAGGGAAATTGACCTTAGAACTATGGTGGAGATGGGTTTTGAGGGATCTTGGGCGTACCTGACTCGTTGCTGGGTTTTTCTACTTGTTTTCTCCTCTAGGTCACTGCTCCTCAACGGGTTTTCTTCAACATTTTGGGCTGCCATTAGAGGCGCCCAAGAGCTTTATTTATAGAGCTAAAAGAGGGTTTTGGAGGGGGCTCTCACCGCCTTTGAATGGCGGTGGAGAAACCTCCAGAATGGCGGTGATTTCTCTCCCAATCACTGCCATTCTAGAACCCTCTAGAGGTTGAAGATGAAGGGTGCCCGTATCAAAACGGGCCCCTGTGTTTTTGCAGCTAAATCCGTTTTTGTAAAAATTATAGTTTTGCCCATGATCTTCAAAGGGCCATAACTTGCTCATTTTAACTCCGTTTTGGGTGATTTTGGTCTTGTTGGATTCCTTTTTCTGAGACGCATCTAATGGTTTCAAGACCAAGTTTTTGGGTTCAGTCAAGGAAAATAGTGAAATGACCAAAATGCCCTTGTCTTCAAAAATGAACTTTTCATGGGATTTTAATATTACAAAAATTGGGGTCATTACATTATTACCCCCTTAAAAGAATTTCGTCATCGAAATTTCATAAATTATCATCTTCCAGGTATTTGTCTTTTAGATGATTTCTTGCTGAATGCATCTCTCTTAGGAATCGAATCTAGGCTCATCCTCAATTTATCATTTCTATTGTCCTTCCAATAAGGCTTTACCTATAAGGACCGCTTTCACTGCGTACTCTGATGCAGCGCCATACTCTCATACTTGCCAATTTTAATAATACCGCTTTCTAGCGGTACTTCATCTATCTCGAATTCCTTAGATTCTTATACTTATCTCATCATTTATAAGGTAGTCTCCTCATAAGATCATGCTTCTTTGTTCATGTATATACTTCTTTCAAGATCATATTATCTTATTTCTCCTATTTCATTTCGAATATCATAGGATAATCCCTTTTATCTAGTGATCTCCTTCATCATCCACAAGCCCAAAAAAAGTTACCTTGTTTCTATTGTGCCTAACTTTGCTTCTTATATTTGTCTCCAAGATACTTCAATAACTGATATGGTATCATTTGCTCTATAGCTAAACTCTTACTTAACTTTGAATTTCAACTGTCTTGTCGTTTTCCATATGTGACTTGATTTCCTTGACCAAGGTTACATTCGAAAATGAAAGCCAATTAGTAGCATCTTCCATCGAGGACCTTATCATATACTGAAAATAAAATGTCCTAACTCCATATCCAGTTTCATAATTATTGAATTCATTAAACACTTTTCTCCGTGAGGATTATTATCCAAACTCATGTCAAATGTTAATGGTCGATTCATCATCATGGGTCATATGTTCTCGTCTAGAAGCCTATCTTACTATTCTCATCAATTTGTCATTAGGAGTGTTAATAATTTTCCTATTTATGCAAAGAAAAAAGTCTCTTATTTATCACCGGATACCCTTACTAGGTCATGGTTGAATCCTTTGTCATCATCCTCTTTGTCCTTTCTTTGCTTGATGGTTTTCTTCGTTACCTTCTAGTTCAAAAGTTCTATACTCAATTCAGTAGGGTTAGTCCTTAAGAAATTCCTTTAATTTTTTTTTATTTTTTTGTTGTACTTGGTATATGCTCATAACAACTAACTATTTGTCTAAAGGTAACGTAACATTAAATCTTCACCTTATAGTGTGCTAGCCATCTCACCTTTTCTCCTTCCATTCCCTATGTCAATATATTGTTCAATCTTTTGTCAGGGCTTTATTGTCAATCATGCAGTCTATATTATCAGGAGGTATAAGTAGTGATTTTCTCAATTCCTCAAATCAAATTTTATTTTTCAAGTGCCTTCTCATACTTAGCTTATAATAGCAGTTCTCATTCAATAACTACTTCATCAAGTTATGCTGAAGCTACTAAATCATCAAATTTGAAAAACACTCAGGTAAGCATGGAACATTTTTGTAGACATATAGAAAGACTTTATTTGATTAGCTATTGATTTCTATCCAGATATATCCTTATCGTAAGCTCAAGGGTCTCTAAGGTGATCGCTCCTTGTCTACCTTTCTTTTTAATCTAAGTCATCAGCATCTTTCAGACCCAAAGTAATTTCTATGGTTTGTCATGGTATCTATTCAGTTTTTGGAAAAGTCTATCTTATTGGTGGAGATTGCTCTTCTGTCTCAGTTGTTACTGTATTTATTAACTGACCTCATACCCTCAATTGACTTAGTCTAACAAGTTCTTTTCCCTTCAAGGAAAACTCAAGTCTAAAGACTTATAACATCCCTCCGAGTATATAACTTCAACTACTACCTCATAGACACTAACATACTTGATTAATTAGGGTGGGATACCTTTATTTAGTCAACAGTACTCAATAATGGTCTTAAAATATTTGGTCTTCCAATTTATGACAGCAAGACCTTCATTTGATCCTTGATGGTACCCTTCTTGCTGAAGATAGATAGATGGACAAGTCACTGTCCTGGCCTAATTCCTTTTTCAATATAACTTTATTTACTCATGTGGTGGCAAGGTGAGATATCACCAAATTTTCCTTTTTATTACATCCATTGGTGTTCCCCATAAGCTAATGGTTCCGATAAGAATCTAATTGTAATAATTGATATCAAACCATTTGTAGGATTTTAATTTCTAGTTGGTCACCATTCTTCTTCGAAAATTTTTTGTCGCATAATCTCCTGAAATTTGATACTCTACTCAAAATCTTAAACCCCATATGCTTTCTCTCTTTTATACTCTTTTACAATAAGATCACCAACTCATCTATTATTATTCCTTCGAATTTGATTGGTTTATCTTCCCAGATGATTCAAGATGAAAGATTTCTATGGATCTATTCTTTCCTCAATAAAGTCATGACCTTTTTCTTTTGAATATTCAATATTCATTGAGCACTGGTAGTTACATCTTTATCTCTTTCTCTCTTTTCTTCAAAATCCTCATTTGGTCTACCTGGATCAATGTCTCTATATGCTTTGTTGCATATAATTGATACTTCATCTATTCCTTTACTTAACAGATATGATAAATTGAATGCTTGTCAGAAATTCTAAACTGTCTTAAGATCATTGAAATCCTCAATTGCCTATAGCCTCAACAAAATTCATACAATGTCTTAATAATGGCATTGATGTTTTGATCATGCTATACTTCTCTTACAAGTTCATGTTAGGATCAATCTATTATCATCCTTAGTATTATCATCAAAATCTTTTAATAACTCAGTCGAATTCATTTCCCTATCATATTAGTGTTATGTTTCTCTTAATCACATAATATGTCACTTGTATGCATCTTCTGATTTGCTCCATAATACTCAGGTAGTTATTAGTTGGTATCACTTCACTCTTCATGAGACTCCAATGAAGGTATCCAAAATTGAGCTAAGTCTTTCAGGATCTATACCTTTGTGATCTAGTACGAGTCACAGTTATTTCCTAATATTCTCTTGCATTCTCATCCCTCTTAGATTCTCATTAAAATCTTCAAAGTCTGTCTTTTACATCCCCTATCATACTTATATCATATCCTTGTGATAGTGTACTCATATTCTGATATTCTTTATGATGGTAAGATAGCCATCTAGGTTCTTTGATTTTCTCACCTTTAGTGAGATTAATCTACTAACAAGTCCACTAACATCTTCATTCATCATAATATGATCCATATATGAGTTTTCATATCTGCACCACACAACAATCCTTAATCCTTAAGTCGTTTAAGACTAGATTTTGGATAAGGGTTGCACTATCCTCTGCCTAATTATTTGTTAAACCAAGCTGTGTTTCACCTATTTATTTATGGTGACATGCCTTGAGCATTAATAGTGTAATCCTCAAATAGAAGTCATCATCTCTACTTCTCCTTTTCATCTTACTTCTTCTTCATTTTCTCTATTGTCTATGACCCTTGGACATGCTGGACTAGCTGTGAAAGGATAAAACCTGGGCTCTGATACCAACTTTGACGACCCAGGTTTTCCCATGCATTTTTAAATGCAATATCTAATTCCTAAGGCGGGATGCATCCCTTTTAAAAACCATTTTACAAAAACCATGCAATGCAGTGGAAAATCTTTAGTTTTAAACTCATTTTGAAAACCCCGAGTGTCATTTGCTTTCACAACAATCAAAGTAGTTTTTGAAAAACTTCAGAAATCATAAATGTTTTTCCCCAGGTATATCCAGTCACAGCACATAGCCCAACTGTAATTAAATACAAATACATGTCCAAAGGTTAGAGAGTTTACTCACATGTATAGTTGTCTCCTCTGTTTATTCGCTCGCTCGTAGCACTAATATCTCCTGAACATGGTTTGGGGACTCAAGGTTAGTTTAGCCTATCTTTTATGGGTTTAGAGTAGTTAGGTCTTACTACTTAGGCATTAGGGGTCCATCCCTATGCCTATGGGTGTCCTAAGGTCTTAATTGGGCCTTGGTATCCTCAGTTTTCCAAAGGTCTAGTGGTCACACGCCACCATCCTATTCTAAGGGTCATGCCTGCCTTTGATTGGGCCTTGATCAAGGATTTTATAGTTTGGATGTGTCCGCGTCGTCGATACGGACACAACGCCTTTTGCAGCGCGTCAATCGGAGCTCTAGATCTCAAGTTATAAGCGTTTTAGTGTCGCACGTACATAGGAGTCTTAAAAATGAAAAAACGGAATGCTAGGGCACTGCGCGTCTGCAGCGTGCGCCTCAGCGGGCACGTCTACAAACGCGCTGAGTTTTTCACCCGGCTGTCTCGACGCGCCCATTTGGTTTTTCAAACGAAACGACGTGGGACGTTTCGACTGGAATGTCTTGCTCATTGGGGAATCGGGGCATCCTCAGGACACCCTGGTTCAACCCTGTCGAACCAGTGCGGCCTAGGAGACGTCCCTGGGTCCTTGGTGAGTGTCCAGGGCTCCATTTTGCATGGTTTTTCATGCAAAAACCTAGGGAAATTGACCTTGGAACTATGGTGAAGATGGGTTTTGAGGGATCTTGGGCGTATTTTTCTACTTGTTTTCTCCTCTAGGTCACTACTCCTCAACGGGTTTTCTTCAAAATTTTGGGCTGCCATTAGAGGCGCCCAAGAGCTTTATTTATAGAGCTAAGAGAGGGTTTTGGAGGGGGCTCTCACCGCCTTTGAATGGTGGTGGAGAAACCTCCAGAATGGCGGTGATTTCTCCTCCAATCACCGCCATTCTAGAACCCTTTAGAGGTTTTAAGATGAAGGGTGCCCGTATCAAAACGGGCCCCTATGTTTTTGCAACTAAATCCGTTTTTGTAAAAATTATAGTTTTGCCCTTGATCTTCAAAGGGTCATAACTTGCTCATTTTAACTCCGTTTTGTGTGATTTTGGTCTTGTTGGATTTCTTTTTCCGAGACGCATCTAATGGTACCATTGTTAGGACCACGTTTCTAGGTTCAGTCAAGGCAAATAGTGAAATGACCAAAATACCCTTATCTTCAAAACTGAACTTTTCATGGGATTTTAATATTACAAAATTTGGGGTCATTACAGGAACACCCTCAAAGAACAGTAGTAAAAGAGCCCTAGATCTCCCTTGAATGAAACCCCACCTTTCAAAGAGTTGAAAACCAACCCCCTTACTTGGAAAAAATAATGTGGAATCCATGAAGTATTTATAAGTGGTGCTTGGTGGATGGAAAAGAGAGAATAGTGAAATAGAATGGTAGGAAAGATGGGAAAAAGATTTAAGGTTCTGATGTTCTTTTATTTGAAGTAGATCTAGGGGTTTCCAACTTAGGAGACCACCTAAATTGACAACTAAGTAAGGGGGAGGTGCCACATTTTTAGGAAAGTGCTCCCTCCTTAAGGTAAAAGTGTGGAACCCTAGGTTGGGTGGAGGAAATGAATGTGGAAAGTGGAAATTCTCTCTTGATATCCACCTATGCATGATCATCTTACCTTTTGCAAATATCTCTCAAAACCTTCCAATTATCCCTTGAAAATCACACTTTTTAACATCAGATAATTGCTTGAAGTTATCCTCCAATAGTATCACTCCATATGTCTTGATGGCTCACTTTGATGCCTCATTCCTTAGTGGCTTGAATGGCTAAGTCCTTTGGCTTCAAAGTTTGAATGGCTTTGCTTCTTTAGGTTTCCTAGTTGGACTAGGAGACCTCCTGCATGGCTCCAATTCTTATGCAAAGTGGTGGAATTACATGACTTTATCATGGACCATTTTAATCATCTTTGATGCTTTCCATTACCTTCTTTTGCTTACCCTAAGATGGCCTTGAACCTTGATCACACTTTGGATTAATGACATTTAGGCTTTGGTTTGATCTTTTGATCTTGATCTTCAATTCTCATGTCAATCAATCTCAGTCTTTGGATCGCTTCTTAATACCTTCAAAAGCTAGAAAACCCTAATTAAATATTAGAAAATTATGAAAATTCACATCCTTACTCTGGATCAGCTCCTAAACCTGCAAAATTAAACTTATGAAGTATTAGGTCAGAAATGCATGTATTATGAAATTCCCAAAAAACCCTAAAAATTACTCTATAATTTATAACACATGGGATACTAATTGGGTTCTTTTTATACAAAATTGTTCACTTATCACTCTCAACCTATTCAAACCAAATTTTAAGGCATATGCTATCTTCCCAATTTCGATCTGCCTCCCTCTGTATATCTCCCATGCTTTCTTAGTCTCTAACACTACTTTTTGCTCAATCACTTGCCACTTGCACATTTGCTATAGCAACCTCTTTGCAATATGTCACAAATTGAGTGACCAGTGCCTTACGATTCTCCCTCTCTGAGTTCTATCTAACTCTCAAGCTCTTAATCTAGTCAAACCAAACTATAAGCTATCTTCAGAATTTCTCTCTCTCTCTCTCTCTCTCTCTCTCTCTCTCTCTCTCTCTCTCTCTCTCTCTCTCTCTCTCTCATGCTACTTATTGCTCGATCACTTACCGCTCATAGGTTTGCTAGAGTAACCTCTTTAGCATCTCCAATGGTCTAAGTGACCAATGCCCTACAGCTCTCACTCTCTGAGCTCTCTTTGACTCTTAGGCTCTCAATCCAGTCAAACCAAACTATAAGTTATCTTCATAATTTTGATCTCCTGCCCTCCCCCACTCTCTCATGCTTTCTCAGTCTCCAAACACTGCATGTCACTTGATCACTTACCTCTTGCTCATTTGCTAGAGTAACCTCTCCAGCATCTCTAGTAGACTAAGTGATTAGTGCCCTAAAGCTCTCTCTCTCTCTCTCTCTCTCTCTCTCTCTCTCTCTCTCTCTCTCTCTCTCTCTCTCTAAGCTCTCTCTCTAAGCTCTCTTGGACTCTCAAGCATCAATAAATAGTAAACACATCTACCCATTTTTCCTATATCATCATTGTAGCCCCATGTATATGCTTCAAAACATGATGGCTTTATGCAAAATTAAATTGTCATATACTTAGAATCCAATTAATTTTTCTCCCCTCATATTTGGGTATCTTTCTAGACCATTCTCATTTTTCGTGGCTACTCATTGACCACTTCAAGATCTAGAACCAGATCAAACTTGACTAATGACTAACCGGTCAATCTTCACTGGACCCAAATTGGTCTGGTTTAGTTTTAGACCTCATGGTAGCACACCAAAAAAATTAGTCCAGTCTATCCTTGAGACTAGACCTAATCGGAGCATGCATACCCTTAGTTCCTAAAGTTGATCAATTGTGTATTAAGGAAAGCATATTACAACTACCAACAAGGATGCTAAAGATTTAGAGATAGATGACCTATGAAGACAAGTTGAAAGACTTTAGGACCATCTTGAATAGCTTAGCAACCAAGGAGAATGAAGTGAGAAATCTGAACATCTTTTGACGAATCTTCATATGTCTCCATTTTTTTTTCTTCCAAAAGTCAAGCTTCCAGCTAGAGATCATCCTCGAGTAATGCTCTCTCAAGTAAAAACATGAATTTCATCTTTTTGTAATGAAATGTCCCCAAGTTCAAAGGAAAGATGTAGTCTAATGAGTTTCTTGATTCAATAATATAATTGAACGTGTCTTTGAGTATAATGACTTCCCTAAAGACTCCAAGGTAAAGGTTGTTTCCCTAAAACTTAAGAAATATGTTTCACTTTGGTGGGGAAAACTTAAACAAGCAAAGATTAAGAGGAGAAAAGTAAAATAAAAAAAGTGGAACAAGATGAAAAATGAACTTACGAAAACTTTCATACCCAAAAATTATTGGATGGATACATTCCTTAAGATCCAAAATATGAGGCAAATAACTTGAGTGTAGAGGACTATATAATGGAGTTCTAAAACCTATTGCTAAAAAGTGATGTGGCTGATTTGGAAGAGCAAACCACAGCATGTTTCTTAGGCAGTTTGAGAAGAGACATTAGAGACAGTGCAATACCTACACTACTGGTCATTGAATGATGTAAGAAAATTGGCCTCGATTGTTGAGAAGTAGTAGAAAGAAGCTCTAGAAAAGGCACTTTAAATCTTATGATAAGAATAACACTTTCAGATAAATAGTGGACATCTAATAAAACTCAACAAAATCAAATAAAGAGTGATGGTAATAAGTAGCTAGGATCCTCTAATTCTCCCAAAAGAATATGCTTTAAATTCCAAGGGCTTGGACATATATCCTTAGAACTCCCAACTGCATGGTGGTTGCGTTAGTTGAAGAATATGAGCAAGAAGAAGGGGATTCACCATGGGGTTCTAAAGAGGAAGTTACCCTTCCTAAAATCAAGGAGATTCATTGGTGGTGCCAGGGAGCTTGAGACATTCATAAAAATTACAACTAGCTATGCTGCACTAAATATATGATGTACTTCAAAAGGAAAGGTATGTAATGTGATCATAAACAATGGTGCATGTGAGAATGTGGCCTCAATGGAATTATCCAACAATATAAAACTAAAGACGGAGGTGCATCCTCAACCCTACAAACTCAGGTGGCTAGACAAAGGACATCAATTCTAGGTAACCAATAAATGTCTTATTTCATTTTCTATTAAAAGATATTATTTGGTGTGATTGTGTGCCGATGGATGTATGTCACTAATTCTTGGGAAGGCCATTGTAGTTTGACAAGGGAACCTAGCATAATAAGTTCAAAAAGTTCTTTGGTGAAAAGATAATTTTTTCACCCTTAAAACCTAAATTCATTACAAACTCTTTATGTAACACCCCTAATTTTTGTAAGGAGATTGAATAAATAATGAAATTAAAATTTTTAAGGAAAAATCAGGCTGGAATATTAGGATTATTAAAAATGCACTTCTCATAGAAGTACAATTAAGGTATAAGAATTATATAATTGAAAACATACTCAATAAACCCTTCAGAATGACTATAAGCATGAAAAATTCTGAGTTCAAATGAAAAATCCTCTTTTTTCTCCATTTTTAAGAATAAAAGGGTAAAATGGTAATTCTGCTAATAACCAAGATCTAAGAAATCAAAATTTGGAATGTACTTAGAAATACAAATCCAACGCCACTAAGTACACTCAATTTCGAGTCTAGGAGAATAAAACAAATTTTTTCCATAAAAGGGCAAAATGGTCTTTTCACACCTTCGTGGGGCCCACAAGGGGCGCACAAAGGGATCTAACAACCAGAAAACAAGTCATCATGAGTCAAACCACTACCAGCTACTTTTGGAGGAGGTGGTGGCGGGAATCCAAAGACAATTTAATAATCAAAAGAAATCAAACATCATAATTATAAGTAATCATGGAAAATTTCAAAACTTCCTATAAATAGCTCATAAAATTTCCAAAAAATTTTCTAATGTTCTTCACGAGGTCTCCTAGAATGCCCCAAAATTGCAGTACCAAATTCCTTCCCGATCTCCTCCAATTCCTCTATCTTTCTCTCCTTCTCTCTTATTCTCTATGGGCATGTCCCCAAACGCACCCGAGCAGACGACCCCATGCCTGCATCAGGCGCGTCCAGCGACTCATCATCCCCGAATGAACCAGGGTTTTTGTGTAGAAACCCTAATTGAATTATCCATCACATTCCAACCATTGGAACTAGATCTTCACTGTCAGATGTGTTCGGTCTAAGGAGATCTATAAAAGCCCTTTGGTTCCATGATGATCCACCTCATGGATCATTGAAAAATCCCAAACGAAGAACAAGCACCAGTGAATCACCGTATCTGGCATGTTCGCCATCTAATTTCAGCCAACTTGACCATTAAATGGTGATCTTACACCATTAAATGTCTTCCTTTCGTGGTGATCTATCAAAGCCCTATGGTCCCCCACCTTCTCCGGCAATAGCAAAGGAGAAATCCACAACTGTAGGAATTATCAGGCGACTAGGTTTATTCCATTTTTCTTCTCCATCTTTGTTGCGATTTCTCCTTCTCTGGTGATCTTCTCTTCATCAAACTGGCATAGGTAGGTGGATCCTCCACTCCTCTTTCAATTCTAGCATCTCTTGGGTGTTTTTCGGCCACTTGAAGATCTCCTCAGCCGTTGATCCGTTGAGAACGACAGATCTGGCATGGAGGGTTGAGATCTCCTCATTTTTCTGCTCAGATACAAATTCTGAATCATTGGATGAGTTTCTGGGGCCCAAAAACTTTAGGGTGAGAAATCTTAGTCCTTTATGTTTTCAAATTTAGGAGATTTAGAGAAAGGTTGATTTGACGAGCCAGATTAGACCGTCTCAACCGATTTCAACAGATCGGATTCCAGCACGCTAAAGCGGAACACAAGTAGGGATGCTCCCCATGGGAGCGCCCCCGCGCATGGATGCCCCATATTTCTCAATTTGTAAGCAAAACAAAAACATGTTCTCATAGTTGTCTCTTTTATTTTTTATAGGAGGACCGTGTTTGAATACCATTTCTTCAGTTTTAGTATAAAATAGGCAAAAATATTGACACATGATAACTAGGTGCAAGAGTTACACTCGTAGAATAGAAATTAGTTAATAACAAAATGTCCAAGAATTTTCAATGAATACAAGAATCACTGCTACAAAGTTAAGTTAAGATTAGTTTTAGCATGGATAAATAAATACCATTGTGGTATTAAAGCAGAAAGAAAAATCACCACCCTTAGATACAATCTCACCACCAAGAGATTTAAATCTTCTAAAAAGAATCATAGTCTCTCACAAGGATACAAATGCACACCTTGAGGCTAAAGAGAAAACAAGTCTCATCACACTTGAGCTCCACAAGTGACATAGAAATGCCTTACACTTTGGCCTATCCAAGCTTGCAATGGAAAACATGTCCAATTGACAACCTAGAAAAAATATTTGATGTAAAATAGGGCCATTTATATATGGGAACAACCTTCCCACATTAGGCAAGTACAAATAACCAAAGAAACCTGCTAATTACATACATTGCTTAACCCATGAATTTTTTTTTAAATTATATGATTCTTAATCTCTAAGATTTTCTAAATTCACTTGCTAAACCTTTGTGATTTTTAAGTTAGCTCACAAGCACACAAATCAGTTATAGAAATTCACAAGATGGAAGTCAATCTCATGAGGAATTGAACGGTTTGTGTGATTAGTGGGTCCTTACTTAAACTACTTTAACTTAGCCAAGATAATGATATTTTTAACCTAAACTAAAAATGGAAACTTAACATAAATGTAAAACATGGAAATATGTAAAGATGTTAAAAGAAAAAGCTTAACTTTGAAACTCTCCTAAAACATCCTTTCTAAAAATCAAACTTTCTTAAATCTAAAACTTTCTGAAGATTGAAATTAGGAACTCTCTAAACCAATGCTAGAAAACAACTAATGAATCAATCAATATGAGTAAGGAAATTCACTTAATAACCATGCACACGACCCCAAAGGATGGTGTGCGTGGATCATAGTGTGAAAAGAGCGCAACATGCCTATATTGGAAACTAAAGAGCATGTAATCCTAATGCATCCACGATCAACTATCTAAATGAAGCATGTAAATGCTTAGGATGCATGAGAATCTAATGAAGAACTATACTACTAAACCATGCACATGACTCAATGATTGTGCAGATGTTACAAGGGTGTTGGGCATGTTCTTTCTTTGTTAGATCTATGTGAACTTTGATGCAATTAATATAGCATGGAATGCATGACAATGGCCAATGCAAAGTGCATGTGGTTATTTGAGGTAAAGTGCATGAAACCATTCAAATCAAATTAGAACAAGTTAATCAATCAATTGATTTCATTGAAATGAAAGTTACATCCATAATAGTAATAAAACAAGAAAGGTACACACTATTCCAAGAAGAAAATCTAAATACAAATAATGTCAATCTATCCACAATTCACAACCTATCTCTCAAAGCATTATGTGTGGAACCCATAAGAGAAATTAGCTAGATGTAGATCTAGAACAAGGCATGGATAATAGAGTTTAAATAATGACAACAATGAGATTCAAGGCAACTTTTCTTTGGTTGTCACTCCAAGGGAGAGGAGACCTTGAATCTAGGAAGAACAAGCAAGGATAACTAACAAAAGAGATGGAAATTGAAAAGCAAGCAAGGGTGAACACTACACATGAACTAGAATTAAGCATACATCAAATAACAATACAAATGAGGTAAGAGCAAGATAAGATGTACCTTAAACAAGTAGAAAATCAAAGCAAGAACTAGAACTAAGAGAGTCATGGAAGACAAAACATGGATGTTGTTAATGTAGAAAAACATAGAGTTCTTTAAAAGGAGGAGGGAGTTACCACTTTTTTAGGGTGCCTCCTTCTCTCCCCAAAAGATGCTTTCACATGGTAGCCCTAGGACTCTTTGTATATGTTGGCTGCCTTCTATTTTTTCTAAGATGTGATCCTAGGGTGGAGATTATTAAAGCTATAATGTAAGGGTTAGGATTAGATCTAGGCAGGTAATAAGGTAAGATAGGTATATAAGAAGAATGCATATGGATCTAGGTGGTTAGGAAAGAGAGATAGATATGGGGAAAGATGGAAAGATGGAAAGATAAGAGGAAACAAAGGCAATGAGGTGGAGTGAAGGGATTGGGTAGATCTAGGATGGTGGTCAGGTTAAAGAGTTTTAGAAAGGTGGGACTCCTAGGTAGAAAGGTGGAAAATTTGTAGTGGATTTGTATGGTGAGGTAGAAAGGGAGAAAAAGGTGAGAAAAAAATGGTAAAATAATAAAAATAAAGTGGGTTCTTCCTATTGGTCCACATGCTACCTTAACCAATTGGATAACCAATTGAATTTTTCCTCAAATATTTTCAAAATAATCCTTCAAATTTGTGGATATTTTCTTTAGATTTTCCTACAATCATGGCCTTCCATGTAGCTTGGCTCATGTAGATTGATGGATTTCTTTGAGAGCTCATTTGGCTTGGCTTCATGGCTGGATTTATGGGCTATTTTTTATGGCTGGCTAGGCTTCTTAGCTTGTCACCTTCTTCATGGCTTATATATGTCTAAGTGACTTGAGTGAATCTCATGCAAAGGTGGTGGACTTTGTATGGCTTGTGCATGGGCCTACTTTAGTCACCTTTGACTTTTCTAATTCCATCCTTTGCTTGCCTTAAGTTGATCTTGATACTTGATCTTACTTTGGATTGATGATATTTAGGTCTTGACATGATCTTTTGATCTCGATCTTCCATTTTCATCTCGATTGATTTTGGCCTTCAGATCATCATCTTACTTCCTACAAAATATGCAAAACTTTAATTAAATTCCTTGAAAAATATGATTATTCACATACCCGGAATTAGCCTCTAAACATGTATTATCATATATTTGGTTTAATAGGTAAAAAATGCATGTGTTATAGTTTTTGGCCAAAAACAACTCTATAAGTTATAACACATGGGTAAATAATTGGGTGATTTTTATGTAAAATTAGACTTTCAAAACCTTATTTGTAGAGTTACTAAACACATCTAAGTAACTGCCAAATTCTTACACTGGACATTAGCATGGCGTCTACACTTGTAAAATTTCCTAGCTAAGACTTCCCAAATCAATAAGTTAGAATCTTAGACTAGTCAACCTTCGACTTCTTACTCAGCAATCTTGCGGGGAATTTTTAACTTCCTAGTTCATAAACTCTTGATTAGTCTTTTTACTTGTCCTCCAAGGCTTCATCTAGAACATCCAAGCCATCATAATCCAAGCATACCATCACATTTCATCTAAGACGTGCAAGATTTAGGCATCTTCTTGATTTGGCATAAAAATGCTCTTTGTGCCAATTCAAACTATTGCACCTCTCATGTTTCAAGTGATTTTTAGGTTGATCTTGGCCACTCAAAATTAGATCACTTACTTTGCCCTTGATTTTTCTTGATCTATTAGCAATTTAGGAACCATGAGACATACCATGTCACTCTCCTTGAGTTGAAAAAAACTTGACCTCAAGTTGATCACATTGTCCTTTTCAATTTTCTTTAAGAAGTATAAGAATTATACTGAATTTATTTCTTCAAATTTAGTAGATTTTTTGTGCCCATCACTGACTGAATCTATGTTTTGTTGCTTCATAATAGTTCATCAACAAAATTCACACCGTCAATGGAATCGCAACTAGTATAACCTAATGTAGTAATTATAGTCTTGTGAAATTCAAGGTCTTTTTTACTCTCCTTTATAGATTTGGGGGAAAAAAGCACCAATAGGTTTGATTCCTGCATTTGAATCTCCATTGATGAGGTTAAAGGAAGGAACCCATTCATTTATAGTACTATCAAACTATTGCACTATGAAGTTGTCGATGCTAACCGATTCCATGAATACACTAAAGAACTCAAATTTGCTAGTAAACTTCAAACATGTTTCTAATAAAATCACCTATCTTAATAAGACATGTAATAACATCATTGTGGAAAGTAGACAACACACTCTCCACTGAGGATACATCTGCATATAGTGGTAGAAATATCTAGATGAAAAGATCCTTCTTTTGCATCTCAAGTAATGATGATCTCTGCAAGATTAAGTACCACTTTGATGCTTATGGTTCTCCTACATATCAAACACTTGTAGGATCTTGATTATCCATTAAATTCTCAAGCAGCTTTGTATTTGTAATGTCAATTGTTTTAATGGTTTCTTCTTTCAATAAAAGTTCATCCAACAAGGAAATACTCTAGAAGTCTTCATCATTAGGATACTTATCAAAGATAGGTCCTTTATTATACTCTGGATCATCCATGCACAAAATATATGATGATGGAGTACTATCAAACCTCTAAAATGTTGAGAAAACACAATAAAAATATCCTCCTACAAATCATTGATAATAGATTCACTATCTGACTCAATATTTGAATGTGTAGCATATAAAATATCTACATAAGATTCATTTTTTCTTTGATTTTAAAGTGAATCACTTCTAAAGTGTGACGACCTGGGTTTTTGTAACACATTTTGTAATACATTTTTCAAAGGCAAGGCGCCCTTAGTAAACTTTTTCACAAACAAAATAGTGGAAATTCTTTTCTTTAAAACTTGTTTTGAAAAACCTAAGTCATCACTTCATACATAACATAAGTAAAATTTTTGTACAATATAAAATTCCATTGAAGGAATATATTTTTATTTAATTCCAGAATCCATCCAGTGGTTCACAGTACAACCCTGTATCAGTACAATACTTGTCCAAATTACATAATCTAGATTTCAAACCTCACCATACATTAAAAGCTCTCAATATAATAAAAATACATGTCTTTAAGGGATATACCCTGATTGATTATTCTTCCAAATCTTCTTAAGTCTTAAGCTCCTATTTCTCCTTCTCTGTATTTGAGATATTGTAAACATTGAAACATTTACAATATGTTAGCAAGCTATGCTTGGTAGGGGATACAAAAATATACTACTTCACCAATATAAGAATATATACCTCAATCATTATTCCATCATGGTTATCTACTCATGAATTATCTTAACATAGAGTATATACGTTATTTATGTAGTATAGGATAAATTAGTCAAAATAGTAAAGATTGCTCAAAACTTGTTCCTTCCCTTAGCTATACTTCCACTTAGAAGATCAATATTCAGCCAATTCTCATACCGAGATTTTCTTTCCAGGAACTCATTTAGTGGCATCTCATCATGCCATGGCATTTCACTATGCCTATCATATGTGCATCATAATGCAAAGTACATTAGGACTACTATTCCACAGTCTCAATTTGTACAACATGCCTGGATAACTGCATGATAATCCACTAATACAATTTGTGGAAATAATAAAATCTAGGTTGGCATGGGGGGAACCCTGGCTATCACAGTGGTGGCCTTCCCATGATTGCCCCATCCAACATTTAGCCTTTCTTTGGGCATGGTATCCATCATATAAGTTTCAGGAAGCGGGTGGCCAAACCCTCATAACTTCCCTAGCATAGCATCCCTAGTCCTAG
The DNA here is from genome assembly GCA_035236585.1 of Warburgia ugandensis. NCBI lineage: Eukaryota > Viridiplantae > Streptophyta > Magnoliopsida > Canellales > Canellaceae > Warburgia > Warburgia ugandensis. The sequence continues at coordinate 49,696,676 of CP141127.1, read as the reverse complement.
TACTGTGTAAAACAAAATCACAAGCCACCATGCTTGTATGTAAAACACATTGTACATATCGAATGATGTGTCTGTTTAACTAAGGCTGGAATATTTTCTATGCCCTATTCTTAGGGTTTCCTTAGTCTACACATCTCATTACTTTCACCTCATTTAATTAGGTCATTAGATAGTTGAATTGGATCATGGGGTTGGTTCACTTAATTGGATTATGTGATTGGATCATGACTATGATAAGGTACTAAGCATACTTATATCATGAAGGTCTATAATTCTAAAAAAAGATCATGTATGTATACACATGAATCCTTAATGCATTCTTGGACATCCACTTACCTCAAAGTGGTATCATGGTCTTAATTCATACATCTCAAGTCGTATTCACTCCATATTGTCCATCTTGATCTTGATTCATATATCTGTCAAACCATACGTATAGAATTATTCTTCTATACAAGTATTCTTTCTACATATATTTGGGTCATCCTATGAGTGATGCCCTACCTTTCTTTGAATGAATTATGATCAAGGTTTCAAACCTTCTAAGTTCACAATCTATACTATAAGTAAAATCATAGAAAAATACTACAATCTACATTATATTTCTTTTCTTTTTGTTTGTGATCTTTCAAGATCTCTCTTGGATCTTGTTTGATCTTCCTTATCTTATTTACAATTTTTATTAGGATTAGATAATTTACTAACCTTTTATGTTATTATTATTACTCAACCAGTTAATGTTTTACTAGTTGAGGATAGCTTATTCCATCCTAAGTCTAGATAGCTCCTCTTATGTCAAATTGGCTAAGGCTTACTAGTTGAATAGTTGAACACAAAGTGGTTACTTCAATTCTCATGTAAGGAGGCATTTAGACCTCACAAACATCAACAGAAGGTGGGGGAAGAGCAAGGCTCTATTAGATAACCCCATTAACCACCATGTTCATCATCCATTACGGTAACCTTACCTCAACCTTTCATAAGGTTCCCATGAGCATTTTAACCTTAAGTACTCTTTCTAATTGATTTTAATTAAATCCATGAACATTTAAATGTCATTCATGGAGTTTCATTATTCTCCTAATTTGGGCCAAGGAAATGATATTCCTTATATTATCCTACTAACTATAGCCCTTACTATCATTAAGTCCATGTCATTTATTTCATGTAAATGTCCTTCAATTCTAATTACATTTTCAATGTAGTTTTCATACATAAGCATTAAAGCATAAATAATCTCTTTAAGTGACAAGGGGGGCAAGACCTTGACTATTTAAGGTATCCCAATTCAATTAGCTCTAACACTAGGAAGAGTTAGTCTCTAAGACCTATAGGGCAATTGGACTAAACATGGCATGTCTGACTGATTGACCTCTATAAGCCAAGGAACTTCTTGCACATAGGGAAGGTGCAGAGCAGTTCTTTATCTTATCATTGCCCTAAGGCTTGGAACTGAACTGCAAGTATATAAGAAAGGATATTGCTAAGAGTTAGCAGTCGAAGGGAGTTTGAACTGTGAAGGAATTACCGGTGCGGACAAAGAAGGAGCTCTTAGCAATTGAATCAGAATAGGCTGCCCTTAGTCGATTATCGGATTAGGCAAAGCAAAAAAGAAGAAAATATACAATTAAATCTACTAAGCAATAAATGACAATTATAATAATATTTAATAATTCAAATGAAAATGAAAATCTAACATGCCTTAACTATTCATCATGATCCAATGATCATTATTCATATTTCATCTCTTTTAGGGTTTAGATCTTGATCTTTTCATTTTCCTTTAGATCTAATACATCTTCTTAATGTGATTTCATTATGAGATCATTGATGCATCTCATCAAATGATCTGATCCTTCTTGATCCAAACGATCAAGAAGATCTTAAGTCCTTTTATCCAATTTGAGGGCATAGATATTGATCTATCCCAAATCATCATCATCATCCAGTCCTTAAATCCATATGATATTAACTTCATATCTTCATCCAAACATATCCATACTATCCAATCATACTTGATCAACTAGATCAAGGAGATTATCATTCATTTTTATGGATCTTACTACTTATAAGGCTAGATCTCTTAATTAAACATAGATTAGTCACTTATAACCATTGATTCCATGTCTAACAATCACAAGACCATCAATGGATCAGAATTATATAGTTTGATCATTCCAAATTTCACTAATCACAAGAATAAGTAATACTTTTCTTTATTAATAGAGTTTTACATGCATCTAAACATAAATTTTCTACGTTAAATAGGTTCTACTCATCAAAAGGAATTCAACCCAACTTTTTTATCTCAATTTGGAGTTAAATTGAGATCAGAATTGGGATTTTAATATTTTAGCCTGTTTTAAAGGCTGAATTTTAATCTTACTATTTTTGTTGATTTACTTGATCTACAAACTCTAGACTATTTTTTATGGCTTATTTACATGTCTGATAAGTATTTAATTTTGCATAAAAACCTCCCATTTAGTTACTTATGTGTTACAACTTGAAGGGGTAGACTAAAGTTTTGAGTCCAAAATTCATAACACATTCACGTTTAACCTAATGAGCAAAATTTGTTATTTTGTGGGTCCAGAGCTAATCCAAGGTGAGTATGTGACTAATCATGCTTTCTAAGATTTAATTAGGATTTTTTACTTTTTGTTGGACATAAGATGGTGATCCGACAGCCAAGATCGATCGAGATAAATATTGAATATCAAGATCAAAAGATCGAGTCAAAGCCCAAAATCATCAATCCAACATGAAAACAAAGGTCGAGATCATCTTGTGGACCAGAAATAGATGTGATTAAAGGAGCTAAAGGTGGTCAAAGTGGACCTATGAAGTAAGCCATGCATTCCCACCACCTTTGCATGGAAGCCACCTTAGTCATATAAGCCATGACAGAAGGTGACAAGCTAAGAAATTCAAGTCACTCAAGCTAATGGATTGAAGCCTAGAAGTCTGTGACACCCTAGATTTTTATAACAATTTTTTTTATAATAATAATAATATAATAATAATAGTCGTAGTTGGGATCCTAAAATAAAAAGACTCTATTAATTATTAAAACATTTATTGAAAATCTCTGGGTGTTATTTTGTTTTTCCAAACATCACAATATAATTTAAAACATAATTAAAATTTTCCAGTGATACAATTGAAACAATACATATGTCAAACCAACGTCAAAATCATCGGTGCCTTTATTTTTAAAATGATAAATATCCAAAACATAATAACAATGTGGCCTAGGGTCTATCCATCATAACATCCCAAATCAATGTCCATCATATGTAATACTATCATAATCAATTCCATAAAATAAAAGTATACAGTCCATAAAGAAAGTCAAATGGTAGTCCATTTATTACTCACATCACTGTCTATTAGTCAAAGTAAAGAAATCTCCCACTGCTGTCACGATCTCTCAATGGTCTTGCCTTTCCTATTGTCGCGATTGAGATCTATGGCATTGCAAAACAAAGCAATGCCTTAGCAAGCTATTGCTTGTGTAGGTGCATAGACATTTAATGTAATAAAGATGGACCAATTCGAATAACCGTGCTCATATAATGAGAAGATCTATCATCTATGAAAATAAAATCATTATAATCAAAACCAACATAATCTCAAAACATCATGTATGATTAAACATGCATCTCATGGATTTAAAACATGATATGAGCTAATGTAAATAAGCATACAATAATAACAGGGCACCCTAAGGTACATGGGTCCCATGAGTGTCCCATACACTCGTATAAACAGATCATGAGTACTCACATCACTCCTCTGAGTGTCGTCACACCCAGGTATATTGTGATGACCCAGGTTTTCTCATGCATTTTTAAATGCAATATCTAATTCCTAGGGCGAGATGCATCCCTATTTGAAAACCATTTTATAAAAAAAAATAATGCAATGCAGCAGAAAAATCTTTTGTTTTGGAAAGAAATCTTTCGTATAAAACCCCGAGTGTCAAAACACATTTTCAAATCATATAGCCATGGCATAGTTTTAAATCAACTCTATTCCCAAGAAAGTGTTAGTCACAGCCCCAGCTACAGAGAGTAACTACAATCAAGTAACATTCACTAAAAGATAAGGTAGGGGTTTACTTACTTGTACTTAATTTGGTGGTTCTCTATCACGGGTGTATCTTGTCTTTAAGTGTTTACTTGTATCTGAAAAATATTAAGGATTGGGTGAGTATACACTATACTTAGTAGGAGTCTATCACTACTAGTTTTACAATGCATGCTATGTTTTAAAACCATATGTTCTTTAAACCATGTGCATGTTTGGACACTCATGTTCAAAATCCATTGTCACAATAGAATACTGACAACTTAAATAATCTCATAATCCAAGTTAAAAGTAGCATAGATATCATAAACATATATGATATGCATAAGATGCTCAGCTAAATCCAACTCATGGATCTATGGTATGGTCGACCATCCTCATGTCATGCCATATGCAATGCAAGTAAATCCTCAAAAATATAGGGCCCACAACCTCATCGCCATGTGGTCCCCGGGTACCTAGGGACACTCGGTCATAGCCTCCACGAGGCATATGACACTTCAACCGTGTGCCGTGACACCAAAGGTAGTCCTCGTTACCACTCAGCAATCGAAGTAAGGACAAGCCTTTTTGGTGTGGTACCCTTTCCACCTATAGTGGTAGAGGCTGGGAGGCCACCCAAAACCTCTAAGCATAGCGCCCACAAGCTTACTAGCCCAAAAGCATCTAAAGATAAAGTCAAAGCTCAATCATCGTAAATCATGCAATTTATGCAATCGGTTGCAAAACATGCATGCAATGCATAAAATCTACTCATGCTAGTATCGCATTCAAAGTCATAACCCTGCCTAGAAGCCTGACAGCCTAGAAGCTTGTCAGCTCTCTTTGGCCCGCCCTCATCGACCAAGGCTACACTTATCATGCAAGCAAGAATCCTTTTTCAAAACATGTCTATGCATGTAACACATGTCTTGGCAATATATGCGCAATGTATTTTTCATATGTATGCTAAGTTCATTTATGAAATCAATTCATGCTAAACAGGTCATGTGCATAAGGATGTAACATAAGTTTATATGATATATGCATAAAGAAAGGACATGTAACTTAAAAACTTAAAAAATGTATTAGAAAAGCAACCATGACTCAAAACATGCAATCTCAAAGCATCATGGGTTCTTTTTAAAAGTCTAGTAGCGATAGAACACCTACCTGGTTTGATTGCGCCAGTCCCCTTGTCCTCGTACGTTCCTGGACATGGTTTAGGGGAAAAAGTTAGCTTGGCCTATTTCTATAGGGTCTAGAACAGTTTACCTCACTACTTAAGCATTAAGGGTTCATTCCCATGCCTAAGGGCCTCCTAAGGTTCCTAACTGGGCTTTGGTATAGTCAGGTTTGCAAAGGTTTAGTGGCCTCGGCCACTTTCATAGTTTAAGGTTCATGCCAGCCTTTGATAGTGGCTTGATTAGATATTTTGTGGTTTGGTTGTGTCCGCGCCATTGATACGGACATAATGCCTCTCGCGGCACCTCAATCGAAGTCCTAGAACTCAAGTTATGACCATTTTAGTATTAAGAGTACATAGAAGGCCCTTACGAGGCGGGAGCCTGGGACACTAATGTGTCCCGCGTCAGCAGCGCGCGCCCCACTGGGCGCGTTTGCCGATGCACCGGGTCTCCGTCTCCTTTTCTCGTTTGTGGGCGTGTCCACGAACGTGTCCATCGGGTTCTCTTGAACGCACTCGACGCATTTTGGTCCTGTGGTGACCTAGGCATCCTCAGGACGACCTGGTTGGACCCTGTCAAACCAGAACACCCCAGGCACTTGCCCTGGGTCTGTTGTGGCTCCCTAGAGCCCAGTTTTGCATGGTTTCTCATGCAAAAACTTAGGAAAACTCTATCTAAGACTGAGGGGGAGATGGGTTTGGAGTTGTTTAGGGCGTACCTGGTTCGTAGCTAAGTATTTTCCAAGGTTTCTCCTCTTTCCTGCCACTCTGAGATTGGTTTTTCCTAGGGTTTTGGGCTGTCATTGGAGGCGCCCAAGAGCTCTATTTATAGAGCTTACAGAGGGTTCTGGAGGGAGTTTCTACCGTCATGGAATGGCGGTGGTTTCTCCCCTGTACACCATCATTCTAGAAACCTTCAGCATGTTTGGGAAGAAGGGGGGTGCCCGTATCAAAATGGGTCCCTATTTTCTCAGGCCAAATTCTTTTTTAAATTTAATTACCATTTTGCCTTTGAACTTCAAAGGGCTATAACTTGCTCATTTTAAATCCATTTTAGGTGATTCTGGTCTTGTTGGATTCCTTTTTCCGAGACATGCCTAAGAGTACCATTCTAAGGACCAAATTTCTGGGTCTAATTAGGGTGAATAGTGAAATGACCAAAATACCCTTATCTCAAAAAGTGAACTTTTTACCAACTTGGGATTTCAAGGTTACAAAATGGAGTCATTACATATACAACAATATCTCCATGCTTATCATGCAAACATACAGAGCAAGAGTATGGATCGTCATGCCACAATGGCAACCCTCCAGGGTCTCAACCACCGCTGCTCACTGTCAACACCATAACGGGAGACTTAACGTCCATCCCCATGGAAAGGCCCAGACCGGTAGTGTGGACTATCCATGTTACCAAACCCCTACCAAAAGCCATCTGTGGGTAGGTGTCTATCATATCATAATCGCATCACAAATCTCGAAGGGTGAGTGGCCAGCCCTACTCCCTCCTAGCATGACATCCACCAAGTGAGAGCACCCGTCATAAAACCCAAAACACGAAAAACACGTATCTCAAAAACCAAGAGCACTTGTGGCTCGCAATCCCTAAGGCACGCCCCTCATCCCGAGGTTAGCCTCTAAAAGGACCAAGCCTCCACTTTCCCTTCTCATGAAAATCCATTAGTTTCAATGATGCAATAAGGAAAGAAAATTTCTAATTATGCATAAATACGGAGTATCAATCTCAAGAAATCATCGATCATAAATCCATTTAATACATTATCGAAATCTAATATCAATCATAGCATAAAACTCTAAATCTCACAAAATCACAGACTAATAATAAGTGCATTTAAATCACAATCAATCATGATGCTATGATAATGCAAGGTTTTAAAATCAAAACAAAACATTAAATGTCTTCACCTACCTTGATGCGAGATCACTCAACTCGAGCATATAATCCCCTTCTCTTATATGTTCAGATGTACCTGTCGTGCCACAATGCTATTTTGTGTTATTTATTTCATCATAAGGGAATCTATGGTGATCCAACCATTGGATCATCCTCTAAGATCTTTAATTATGATTTGGTTCTCAACTTTAGTCCCATCTCATATTCATCTGTTTGTTTTTATGCGTATCTAAATTTTATTCTTAAATCTGACAATCGATCTGTGATGACCCGTGTTTTTCCATGCATTTTTAAATGCAATATCTAATTCCTAAGGCGGGATGCATCCCTATTTGAAAACCATTTTTATAAAAACAATGCAATGTAGCAAAAAGTCTTTATGTTTTAAACTCATTTTGAAAACCCCGAGTATCATTTGCTTTCACAACAACCAAAGTAGTTCTTGAAAAACTTCGGAAATCATAAATGTTTTCCCAGGTCTATCCAGTCACAGCTCATAGCCCAACTGTAAATAAATACAAATACATGTCCAAAGGGTAGAGTGTTTACTTACATGTATAATTGTCTCTTTTTGATTTACTTGCTCATAGCACTAACATCTCCTGAGGCGTCTTCTACTCGTGAATGGAGCTGTCCTGAAAAATGATATATTTGGGTGTCTTCTGTCACGGGCGTATCCTATCCTTAAGTGCTTACTTATGTCTGAAAAATGTTAAGGATTGGGTGAGTATATACTATACTCAGTAGGAGTCTCAAGATCTAAGGCATTGTAAAACAAAGCAATGCCTCAGCAAGCTATCGCTTGTGTAGGTACAAAGACAATTAATGTAATAAATGAAAGAAATAATGAACAGCTCTGATGAAAAGTCTAACACTTTTGAAAATAGTGATATCATAATGCCATGTTCAAATAAATGCCAATTTATTCCATATGCTAAAACATGCAATTCACGGAGTTAAAACATGACATGAATCAATATAATTGAGCATACAACAAGAATAAGGGCACCCTAAGGTAATGGGTCCTACCATCGTACTAATATCACTGATCAGGAGTACTCATAGTCAAATTCTGAATGTCGTCACACCCAGGCATACCATCCATAACCATGCTCATCATACATGCACACATAATAAGAATATGGGTCATCATGCTGCAGTGGCAACCCTTCATGGGTATAAACCACCGCCGCTCTCCGTTGACACCATAACGAGAGACTTAACGTCTGTCCCCATGGAAAGGCTCAGACCGGTAGTGTGGACTATCCATGTTACCAAACCCCTACCGAATGCCATCTATGGGCAGGTGTCTATCATATCACAAAATCATCACATCATAATCTCGGAAGGTGGGTGGCCCGCCCTATCCCTCCTAGCATGACGCCCACCAGGCGAGAGCACCCGTCATCAAATCTAAAACATGAAAATCATATGTATATGCTAAAACTCAAGAGTACTTATAACTTGCAATCCCCAAGACATGCCCCTCATCCTGGGGTTAGCCTATAAAAGGACCAGCTAATAAGCCTCTATTCTCATTTCCATGTAAATCCATGCATTTTCTATATATAATAAGAAATAAGTCTCTAATTAAGCATAACTAATTAACATCATGCTTGTAAAAGCATTTGAAATAAGTTTATTCAGTAAAAGATTTCAATTTGGAATAACCATCCTATACTTAATGTCGCATGAAATCCACAGTAAATAATAATTGCAATTTAAAACACAATCACACATGATGCTATGTTTAAACATGGTTTAAAAATCAAGGCAAAGCATTATTTGTTGTCACCTACCTCAGTGTGAGACAACTAGCTTACTAATAACTCCCTTTAACTGGTATATTCAAGTGTACCTGTACATGTCACATCACTATTTTAAAAATTTTCTAAATAAAAAGTGGTCATTTATAAGTTTTTAAGTTAAAACTAGGTCTGCCTCAGCAATACGGTCACAACGCATCTTTCAAATCGTGATTTGGACTCCTCTAGCGCCCAAAAATCAATTTTAAGTGAAAATACTTCATAAATTAATATTTATTAATTTATAGGGTGTTTAGCGGGTGCACTGGTTTACACCAGCAGCCCTGCTTTACACCAGGTTACACCAGCGCCCAGTGTACACTGGGTTACACCGGCGGCCCCGATTTACACCGGGTTACACCGGCACCCAGTTTACACTGGGTTACACAAGCAGCCCGGTTTACACCTGCGGCGCGGAAACTGGCGCTTGAGAAGACGACCGGCTTCCGGTCATCTCCAATGACCCTACAGGTGTCCAAATCACTTGGTTTTTGAGCCATTTTGTTCAAAATTTTGTCTAGTTTCCATTTCTATCATCCTTTTGCATTGATTTCTCCAAAAACCATGTTTTTTAAATGGTTTTTCCCAAGTTCCTAAAACCATCCCTAGGTACTGGTTTTTGGGTTTTCTAGAGAAATCTACCGTTGGATCACTCCCAAATTTAAAGGGTTTGCTCTTGGATCTCTTGTGCACTAGTTGGACGATACGATTTCTAAACAGATAAGGTTTGATCCATGAAATCAAGCTCCAACAGTAGCGTGCACAAAGTTCCCAAAAAAATCTGATTTTTTTCCTAATTTTTTAAATGCTTTCCTAATTATTTTTCTATTTAATAAATACAGAAAAACGGAGTATTGAGGCTTACCTTGCACCTGGCCGGGGTTGCTCATCTTGCCGGGGTTCCACTCGCCGAAAAACTCAGACCTTGCTAGGCTAGGGTTCTGAGCTAAAAAACCTAGAGGAAACGCTCAAAGTGGAGCGTTTTGGCTCCTGAGAATGGTTAGATATAGGGTTTAGAGTCTTGGGGAAGAGAAACTCTTCCCCACACGTCTCTCCCCACGTCTCTCCAGCAATTTTGCTGGCACTGATAGAGACGTGTGGAAGACAGGGGTGTCGTTATCAATTTGGACCCCTGTGTAACACGTCTCTGTCAAAAGACTAAAATGCCCTTACAACTTCGACGGCTCATAACTCCCTCGTTTGAGCTCCGTTTTTCGCGTTCTTGATGGCGTTGGACTCGTATCGACGAGAAATTTCTTATTATTATGTTTTTAGGAAAAATTTCCATCTATAAATTTTTATTTTTATTTATTTAATAATTTCCTATTTTATCCTAAAAATTAAGGATATTACATGGGGACACTCAGTCATAGCCTCCACGGGGCATATGACACCTCGACCCAGTGTTGTGATACCAGTGGTAGCCCCCTGTATCACATGCAATCGACGTAGGGACATGCCTTTTTTTGGCGTGGTACCCTTTCCACCTAATAGTGGTAGAGGCTGGGAGGCCACCCTAGATCTCTCGGCATAGTGCCCACGAGCTTACTAGCCCAAATCATATACGATCAATCAAGAAAAAACCTCTTTTTCAAAACCTGTCCTCTTTGGGTCCCTCACAACTGCCTGGCCCTCACAACTGCCTACCTAGCATCTTTTGGGCACTCCAGCGTCTTTTGGTAACCCTCAAGAACATGCGATTTTTCAAAACTCAATAACCACAAATCATGTAATTTATGCAATCGTTTGCAAAACATGTCTATGCATAATTTATTTATCATATGCATGCTGAATTCATTTACAAAATTAAGTCATGCTAAACAAGTCATATAACTTATACTTAAAACATGCATTCTCAAAACAATCATGGGCTCTTTTTAAAAGTCTAGTAGCGATAGAGCACCTACTTGGTTTGGTCACTCTAGCCCCCTTGTCCTCGTACACTCCTACTCATAGTTTAGGGGAACAAGGTTAGCTTGGCCTATTTCTATAGGTTTTAGAATGGTTGATCTCACTACTTAGGCATTAAGGGTTCATTCCCATGCCTATGGGTCTCCTAAGGTCCTAACTAGGCCTTGGTATCGTCAAGTTTACAAAGGTTTAGTGGCCCAGCACCACTATCATAGTTTAAAGGTCATGCCCACCTTAGATAGGGCCTTGACCAGGTATCTTAGGGTCTAGGTGTGTCCACGTCGTCAATACGGACACAACGCCTTTTGCAGCGCCTCAATCAGAGCCCTAGAACCCAAGTTATGAGCATTTTAATATCAAGTGTACATAGAAGGCCATACGAGGTGGAAGCCCGGGACGCTAACACGCCTCGCGTCAACAGCAAGCGCCCCAGCGGGCGCTTCTGCAGACACACCGGGCTTTCGCCCATCTTTTTCATTTGTGTGCGCGTCCACGGACGCCCCCACTAGTTTCTCTCTAATGTGATCGACGCATTTTCATCCCATGGTGACCGGGGCGTCCTTGGGACGCCCTGGTTCGACCCTATCGAACCAGTGCGCCCCAGGCACTGTCCCCTGGGTCCTTTGTGGCTCCCTAGAGGCCCGTTTTGCATGGTTTTTCATGCAGAAACTTGGGGAAACTCATCCTAAGACTAAAGGGGAGATGGGTTTGGAGGGGTTTTGGGCATACCTGGTTCGTGGCCAGGTTTTTTCCACATTTTCTCCTCTTGCCTGCCTCTCCACGATGGGTTTTTCCCAAGATTTTGGGCTGCCATTGGAGGCGCTCAAGAGCTCTATTTATAGAGCTCGAAGAGGGTTCTGGAGGGGGGTTCTTACTGCCATAGAATGGCGGTGGTTTCTCCCCTGCACACCGCTGTTCTAAAACCCTCCAGGAGGTTTGGGAAGAAGAGGGGTGCCCGTATCAAAATGAGTCCCTGTTTTTCTTAGGCCAAATCCATTTTTAATTTAAATTATACTTTTGCCCTTGAACTTCAAAGGGCCATAACTTGCTCATTTTAACTTTGTTTTGAGTGATTTTGGTCTTTTTGGATTCCTTTTTTTTAGACGCACCTAAGGGTACTACTCTTAGGACCAAATTTCTAGGTCCAGTTAGGGTGAATAGTGAAATGACCAAAATATCCTTATCTCCAAAAATGGAGTCATTACACAATCATCCTTAAATCAACAATTTCACAAGATCTTGTTTAGACTAATGGTCTAGATCAATTTCTAAAGTAGTCACACTAATATGCCCCTTAGAACCCTTATTTATTGTCATACTTTATCTCGTTGTTCAAGTCTTGAGGCCTGATCACCCTTTGATTAGTTGGTTCTAAGTTATTAATTAATATTTTATAATTTAAATAATTTAAAAGTGGTCAAATGTAGGTTTTCAAGCTAAATCTAAGTCTGCATCATCAAGACAATGGCAACAAACGATTCCAATCGTGATTTGGACCTCTGTAGCTCTCAAAATCAAGGTTTTTTTGTAAAACTACTTCATAAATTAATATTATTAATTTATAGGGGGTCGATCAGTGCATTTGCACTGGTTTACACTGGGTTACTCTGGCGCGACACGAGAGCTGGCACCAGGGAAGATGACCGGAGTCCGATCATCACCAATGACCCTACAGGTGTCCAAATTTCACAATTTTTGCACCATTTTGCTCAATATTTCATGTATTTTCCATTTTCAACACTCCTTTGGCTTAAGATGGACCCTTTTGTTGATGAAGAGATAGCACCAATTTCCTTCACAAGTGCTTCGAATGCATTTTTTACGAGAAATCTTCGATTGGGCTTTAGTTGAGAAGGTTCATTCCCTCGACGAATGTAAGGGTTTTTACTCCTGTTTTTGCCAAAAACTAAGGTTTTTACTTGATTTTTCTCATGTTTCTAAATTTTCCTACGTACTATTCTTCGCTATTTCCAGCATCATCCAACGTCGTATTTTTCTCAAATTTAAAGGGTTTGTTCTTGGGTTCCTTATGGACTAAATGGACAGTCCAATTTCTGTTTTAAAGTTATTTTATCAACGTATTTTTATGCCAATAGTAAGGCACACAAAGTTGCCGAAAAACTATAAACCCATGCTGTTTTTTGGCATTAACTGACGCAAAATTCCATTTTATACTCTATAAATGGAAGGGAAAATAAGGAGTGAGACTTACTTGGGTCAATTGATGGCCGTTGATGCTGCCGAAGCCCTAGTGGTGGGAAAATGAACTTGCAAAGGTTAGGGTTTAAGGGAAGGGATGCGATGGAGAAGATAATGAGAGGAGCAAATTGAGGGGGAGAGAGATCATGTTGGGGAGGAGGAAGGTAAACTCTTCCCTTATACGCCTTCCCTCCGACGATTTTTCCAGTGAAATTGTCGAATATGATAGGGAAGGATGGAAGGGGTGCCGTTATCAAAACAGTCCCATGTGTTTCGGCCCCTCTAAATTACTAATTTGCCCCTCCATCTTTAATGGCTCATAACTTCTTTGTTTGAGCTCTGTTTTATGAGTTCTTTATGTCATTGGAATCCTATCTACGCTTACTTTCTAGTTTTTGAGTTTTCAGAACCAAATTCTATGCATAAAATTTTTAATTTTATTTCTTTAATTTTTTCACTAATTTAAGATTAAAAATTGAGGATATTACAAAGTCAAGCCAAGGAAGCTTCCAAAATCAGCCATGAAGCCTTGTGAAAGGAGCCTTCAAAGTTAGCCATCAAGTTAAGCTAAATGGAAGGCTAGGATTGGATGAAATTCAAGAGAATTATCCATGAGATTTTAAGGGATATTTTGAGGATAATTAAGGGAAATCTTATTAGGATAAGTTGGCATATGGACCAATAGGATGTGAGCCTTCCAATTTTGATGTTTTTCTTACTTTTTCCCACCTTATTATCACTTTCCAACTCACCACCAAAGACCACCACCAATTTGACTTTCCATTCAAGAGTCCTACCATCCCATAACTTTTCCATCTTCCTAAACTCCCATCTTACCCACCCAACTAATCCCAAGTCCTTAGGGAATAAGTTAGTCAATCAAAAACCTCCATCTCACCACACTTTCCTAAGTCTTCCTACACCCCACTTTCCTTCCACCTTCTTTTCTTCTTCCCATCTCTTTCCCAACTTATCACCTCACCTACCTTCCTAATTTGGAGGGCTTCCACAATTTTTGAAGGGGTGAGACATCCCTCCCTAAAAAAGAGGCATTTCCCACCTACTTCACATCAAAAGGTAGTCACCTTATCTCCCTTGTTTCCTATTTGAAAGTCCTAGCCTTCCCCCTATCCTTACCATCCAAATTGAAAATATGTCAACCCCACCACACCTTGTTCTTAGAGTACTATAGAAAAATAGGAAAATAAGTATAAAACTCCATAAAAACCTTAGTTGGGACACACTTCTACACTTATGTAAAAAGGTATCTTCTACCTTGGAAGGAGACGCCTACTTCCCAAGCCCATCTCTTCTCTCTTTTGCTTTTGTTTTGTGGACTCCTTGGATGCTACTATCTTTGTAAGGGTGTGTGACATATTCTAAAAGCACTCCACACCTGGTTTTGTGAGTGTTTGCTTTAGCTTTCAAGGATGGTTTATCTTGCTTATTTTATTGTTTTCCTTAGTTCTTTTCATGGTAGTTTCTGCATTGTCCTCTTTTGTTGTTCCTTGCCTTAGAAAGTAAGATTCAAGGTTGGTTTTCCCTTAGAGTGACACCTAAGGGAAGTCATCTTGAATCTAGTTTTTCCTTTTCCTTTCATAGCTTTTGAGTTCTCTTAAATTTCCATTGCATTCAAGCCTTGCTTACTTGAGTTAGTGTAAGTTTTTCCTTATTATTCCATAAGATTTCCTTTGAATATCAAGCTTTTTTGAATGAGGAATCATTGTTAGTCTTTGCTTTAGGGTTTATGTTAGAAGAAAGAGTGGTCTGTTTCCTTCAAAAGTGGACATCAATCTTTCATGTAACCAATTGTATGTCATAAACTTTTGATGATTAATGGAATGCTTTTTACTTTATTATTGACCAAGATTCTTCTTAATTGTTTTCTTTATGTTGATGGGATATTAAGGAAGTGAATGTTTAATTCAGAGTTTTCCAAACAATCTAATTAAAAGACCTCTAAAATCATGTGTCCAATCCAAGGATGGAACGCATGATTTTGAGGGCCTTTAGGGCTGAAGTTGGAAAATCTTGTTGATTTGCTTGTTTACTTTCCTCATATAGACCATATTTCTTTGATTTTTGTGTGAGGAAAATAGGCAAAAGAGCAATGTGATCCTGTGGAGCACGCCTTCATTATCTTAGATTAGGTTTTATTGCTTTCTAATGAGTCCTATTGTAAATTACAAATTCTAAATTATTTAATTTTAAATGGGTTGTAAAAATATAGGGCTAGTGTGGGATATGGTGGCCCACACTTAATCATCATCGAACCCCTTACTATGAGCATCTCTCTCTCAAGTTTTAAATTTTAGGATAATTTGCATTTAGTCTAATTTTGCATTTGAATGGTAGAATAAATCATATAGATTAGGATCATTCATTAATAATTGTTGCATCTTTACTTAGGACTGTTGCATTAGTCATGCACCTATTTAACAAAGGTTTAGCCTGAGCTTGGCTATAACTAAAGCATATGCTGCATGGTTATGGTGTCCTGTCTGTTAAGGTGCCTGACCCTTTGTTAACTAGCATATAGGTAAGCATTAGTTTGCTTTTTGTTTCTCCATTGCATAGTTAAATGCTTTATGGTGGAATGGAATTACTACTAGTAAGGGTCCCACAAGAAACTTCATAAGATAAGGACTAGATTTCATCACCAGCTCCTTAGTGCACCTAGGAATCAGTCAATATCCTTGTATGTCGTGATCCCAACCCTTGAACTTAAATTTAAAATCAAGTAGAAAGAGACTTGGGATATCGTGCTCATAGGACCCCTTTACAAGGATGCAATCTATTGTCACTCCAGTGGCTTCTGAGCATTGTGGTTATAGTGGGTGTCTTCAAATCCAAGTCATTTTTCCTTGCCTTTCATTGACGTTAGTTGAGGTCTAAATGCCTCCTAACATGAGGATTGTATTAACCACTTTCGAGCAGAACCTAACTGGTAAGCAGTAGTGGAATCTGGATAGGAGGATGAGCTGTCTAAATCTAGGTCTAAGAAGTTACCACCTATGCACTAAGCAAAGATAATCAAAACACTACTCGATTAGTAGATACTAGGATTTGATTGTGCATCATGTAGATTTAGAGTCAGCATATATATTAGGACATTTAGTGTAGGATAGTGTATGCAAGGGCATTAATCTTAGAATTTAAAGTTAACACCTTTCAACCCAAAGATTCAATACAACCTTAGATAGGGGAAAGAAACCAAGTTCCCATTCCTATAGCTAAATCGCCAACAGAAATCGAGCATAAAGCTATTAAAGACTTCTATATGCCATTACAACTCAACAGGATAGCTTTACCTTCTACAAATGCAAACCACTTTAAGTTAAATCTAGGAGTCAGACAATTGCTCCTCACTTTCTATGGTCGAGACTGAGAAGAAACCTACCACATATTAAGGAGTTCCTTGATATTTGTGCCACATTTATCTTCCAAATTTTTTTTAGCGATTTTATTAGGCTTAGGCTATAATAACCCCAATTTTTATGAATATAATTGAATTATTAAAAATTAAAATTTGAAATTTTAAAAGTGGAACTAGAACTTTGAGTTCTAGGAAAATTGATTTTTATAAAAAATAAAATAAAATCAAGACTTAAAACTTGGATATTTGTAATGTACTCAAATTCTGAGTTTGGATGAAAAATCCTGAAATGTATGATATGATGGATACCATGCCCAAAGAGAGGCTAAAAGTCAAGTGAGGCAATCATGGGAAGGCCACCACTATGACAGTCATGGTCCTCGCCCATGCAAACATGGATATTGTTATTTTCATAGTTGGTATCAGTGGATTATTATGCTGTTATAGTAGTCCTTGATGATTTTGCATTATGATGCACATATGATAGGCATAGTGAAATACCATAGCATGATGAGATGCTAAGTATGATGAAATACATGAGTTCTTGGTGAGAAAGTCCTCATATGAGATTTGGCTGAATATTGATCTCCTAAGTGAGAGTATAACCAAGGGAAGGAACAAATTTTGAGTATTTTCACTATTTTAATGGGTTTACCTGTACTATATAAATGATGTATGTACTCTATGATGAAATGGTCCACGAATGGGTAAACATGATAGAATGATGAATGAGATATCGTATTCTTATATTAATGAAGTATTATATTCTTGTATCCCCTACTAAGCATAGCTTGCTGAGATATTTTAAATGTTTGAATGATTACAATATCTTAAATACATGGAAGGTGTGACGACCCGGGTTTTCTCATGCATTTTTAAATGCAAGGTCTAATTTCCTAAGGCGGGATGCATCCCTATTTGAAAACCATTTATAAAAAACCATGCAATGCAGTGGAAAACCTTTAGTTTTAAACTAATTTTTGAAAACCCCGAGTGTCATTTGCTTTCACAACAACTAAGGTAGTTTTTGAAAAACTTCAGAAATCATAAATGTTTTTCCCCAAGTCTTTCCAGTCACAATGAACAGCCCATCTGTAACTAAGTACAAACACATGTCCAAAGGGTTGAGAGTTTACTTACATGTGTATTTGTTTCCTTTTGGATTCTCATAGCACTAACACAGATGTCCTCTTTTTGTGAGTGAAGCTGTCCTGAACCATGATACCTACGAACGTATCCTGTCCTTAAGTACTTACTGATGTCTAAAAAATGTTAAGGATTGGGTGAGTATATAATATACTCAGTAGGGCCTATCACTACTAGTTTTATAAATGCATGAGATGTTTCAAAATCATATGCTCATTCAAAACATGTGTATGTTTGAATACTCGAGTTCAATATCAGTATAAGAATCCATAATCAACTGAAATTCAAAATATGTGTATGTTTGAATACTCGAGTTCAACATCAGTATAAGAATCCATAACCAACTGAAATTCTTATAACTTAAAAGATCACATAATCCAAAAGTGAAAGTATCATATATATGATGACATCATGATATGCAATAGCTGCCTCATGGAGTCCAACTCATGGATCTTTAGTTTGGTATGGTCTACCAACCTCATATCATGCTATATGAAATGCACATCAAATCATAGGGTCCACTATGCCCATGACCTCCTCGCCGTGTGGTCCCCGGGTACCTGAGGACACTTGGTCATAGCCTCCACGGGGCCTATGACACACCGACCAAGTGCCGTGACACCAGTGGTAGCCCCCTGTACCACATGCAGTCGACGTAGGGACTTGCCTCTTTTTGGGCGTGGTACCCATCCACCTATTAGTGGTAGAGGCCGGGTGGCCAACCCAGACCCCTCAGCATAGCACCCACGGGCTTATTTGCCCAAATCACATAAGATACGTCAAAACCTTTTGTTAAAACTTGTCCTCTTTTGGGTCCCTCACAACTGCCTGGCCCTCGGCACTCCAGCGTCTTTTGGCAGCCCTCAAGGACATGCAATCTTTTTCAAGTACTTAAATCATGCAATGCATGCACTTGTTTGCAACACATATGTGCATAATGTATATGCAGTCATTTCAAAACATGGCTATGTACAAAGCATTTAACATGCATGCTGAATTAATTCATGCAAATCTCATGCAAATCAAGTCATATATCTAAAACATATGTTCAAATAACAATAGTTCTTTCAAAAGAATCTAATAGTGATAGAGCACCTACCTGACTAGGTTGCTTTAACCCTCTTGTCCTCGTACATTCCTGAACATGGTTTGGGGACTCAAGGTTAGTTTAGCCTATCTTTTATGGGTTTAGAGCAGTTGGGTCTTATTACTTAGGCATTAGGGGTCCATCCCTATGCCTATGGGTGTCCTAAGGTCCTAATTGGGCCTTGGTATCCTCAGTTTTCCAAAGTTCTAGTGGCCACGCGCCACCATCCCACCTTTGATTGGGCCTTGATCAAATATTTTATAGTTTGGATGTGTCCGCATCGCCGATACGGACACAAAGCCTTTTGCGGCGCCTCAATCGGAGCTCTAGATCTCAAGTTATAAGCGTTTTAGTGTCCTATGTACATAGAGTCTTTAAAGACAAAAAGTCGGAATGCTAGGGCGCTGCGCGTCAGCGTCATACACCCTGGCTTCCTTAACAACCAAAAAACGACACTTTGCTAGTGCGCTACACGTCTGCTGCATGCGCCTCAGCGGGCGCGTCTGCAGACGCGCGCGACTTTATCAGCCGTCTTCCTCTTTAGCGGGTTGGTTTTCTTCTAAGACGCGTTCGACGTGTCTCGTCTAGAGCGGGCCGTCTCCGTCGTTGGGGGAGCGGGGCGTCCTTGGGATGCCTTGGTTCATCCCTGAGGAACCAGTGCGGCCCTGGGGACATCCCAGGGTCCTTGATGGCTCCCTAGAGGCCTATTCTCCATGGTTTTTCATGTAAAAGCCTAGGGAAACTGAGCCTAGGACTATGGGTGAGATGAGTTTGGGGAGTTTTGAGCGTACCTGCTTCGTGGCTGGTTTTCTCTCCACGTTTTCCCCTCTTGGTCACTGCTCCACGATGGGTTTTCTCCAAGGTTTTGGGCTGCCATTAGAGGCACCCAAGAGCTCTATTTATAGGGCTTTTAAAGAGGGTTCTAGAGGGGTTCTAATCGCCTTTGAATGGCGGTGGGGAATCCTCTGGAATGGCGGTGGTTTCTTCTTGAAACACCGCCATTCCAGAAACCTCTAGGAGGTTGAAGACAACGGCGTGCCCGTATCAAAACGGGCACCTGTGTTTTTCAGGTTAAGTCGTTTTTGTAAAATTTACAATTTTGCCCCTGAACTTCAAAGGGCCATATCTTGCTCATTTTAACTCCGTTTTGGGTGATTTTGGTCTCGTTGGATTCCTTTTTCTGAGACGCATCCAATGGAACCACTTTTAGTGCCAAATTCCTGGGTTTAGTCAAGGAAACTAGTAAAATGACCAAAATGCCCTTATCTTTAAAATTGAACTTTTTATGGGCTTTTAATATTACAAAAATTGGGGTCATTACAGCATATCACCTCCATCTCAAGAAATCTCATCTCATCCCTAGCCTCAGTAAAGAGAATCATTTATTCAACTCAACAACACCTTGTATTTTACTTTTATATCATGTCATCTCAACTATCTCTTTCAACTCATGTTACTCTAACTTAAGTGATACTTTTAGTCACATCCGTTTTATCTCATGCCGGATTTAAGTCATCTTTATCCAACTTAAATAATCTCACTCAAGGTCTTATCTCATGTCATCTCAAGTTAGCTTATTTTGCCTCTAACACCAGCTAAAAATTGGGGTCATTACAGAAGGAGACTTGAGGACGTATAGCTTGAAGAGCCCAGACGCTACCAAACTGATGAGGGTATCTTCTTTGAAGATTGTGAAACCAGACTATGTACTTTGTATTTGGATTGTATTTGGACAATGGATTGTAATTGTAATGCAAGGGCTATGTAAAGTGAATGACTGGATGATTCCTGATATTCAATAAAAAATTTATTTTGATACAAAAATATGTATGCGTATTATGTATGTTTAGGTGAGACTTGGGTTGTGTTACAAATTGATTTAAAAGAAAAGAATTTCCGCTGCATTGTTTGTGAAAATTTTTTACTCCTGAGGGCCCTACCTTTGAAAAATGTATTACAAAATATGTTACAAAAATCCAGGTCGTCACAGTTGGTATAAGAGCCTTTCATCTAGTCATTTGCAGTCCCTTATGTCCAATATAATTATGACAGTCCAAGTTGAAGATGAGAAATAGCAAGTCTTAGTTGAGAATGAATATAAAAAGAGTTGACTCAGCAGTTAAGAATGAGTATAAAAGGAGTTGACTCATTAGTTAATGTAATTGACTCATGATGGAATAGTATAGTACAAGTAGATATTACTTAGTGAAAGGACTAGGAATACTACTTAGTAAGTAAGAATCCCAATAGAGGGACTAATAAGTTATAGAAATCAATAATACATAAAGATGTAATGTATGATATTCAGGTCTAACCTGAAGTCTTAAGTAAACATATATATGTAGAAATAAAATACACCAATATTAGTACAAATATAACCACTATTAAGTGAAATAAACGAGATTAAGAGAAAGAAGTGGTAAATTGGAAATGGTGTAGGAGGAAAAACTTCAACCTTTATAGGAAAGGTGAAGTATAATTTGAAGAAGCAATAGATACTAAAGATGAAACCTTAGAATTATTACAAAATTTGAAATTGATAATAATAAATATAAATGTAAGAGTTACAATTGCTACATATATAGTATTATGGCGATCTATAAATGAATTTAATCATCAAAATAGAGATGATATTACTTGAAAGGAATTCAAGGAGATAAGTGAGAAATTTCAAATTTTGAAAATGAGAATAGTTTTAAATAAAGATGAATAAGGAGATAAGTAAGTATTTTCTATCGAAAATTAGTAAAGGAAAATGGTTTAATAAAGAGATGATAAAATTTTAGAGCATGAAGAAGTGATCTTTAAAATTAAATGATAGGAAAGGAGAAAGTTAGATATGTTGGAAAAAAAAATATAATCCCAAACTTATTAAGAAAGATAATTAAAATATATTGTTAACAAAGAAATTATAGTCCATACATATGGTACAACAAATATGAAATCACTAATTTAGAAATTATATTGGTATGATAAATCAATGGTGGAAATTGGCACAAAAGGATTATCAAGAATTAGAGGGATATTGATATGATAACTTTTGTGATATTGAAACTAATTTTGGAACTATAGTAAAGAGAAGTACATTTGACATGGATAGTGAAATGATCATGGAAAATAAGAACAAAGAGAAATATTGATATGATGATTTGGGAAAATATAGTTATTGATTATCATAAAGAGGAGTACATCTTATTGATCATGGAAAATAAAGAGCTATATATAAATAAAGATATTGATTCCACTTATATGATAGATTTGGTGATATTGAAAGATTTAAGAAATATAGTAAGGAGATAAATCTTATTAGCCATCCAATTCCAGTCATTAATTTTTAATCTTTACCGTCAGATGTGTTCGAGTAGGCATGATCTACAAAAGCCCTTTAGTTCCATGGTGATCCAATGTCTAAATCATCGGTAAATCCAAAACCAAAATGGAACATCAAACTAGTACTATCTCCAGTAGATTTTATAGATTATTCTGACAAATCCAACTTATGAATCATAATCCTTAACCATTGAATCACTTCAAAACAGGGGGATCTACGTTTCCCCCATGTTCCCAGACCATCTCCAACAATGTCACCGGTATATTTTTGAACTATATGCATTTTTGGCAAAGTAGGATATCTTGGTGTTATCTCTCTCTCTCTCTCTCTCTCTCTCTCTCTCTCTCTCTCTCTCTCTCTCTCTCTCTCTCTCTCTCTCTGGTAAACTTCTCTTCACCGAACCAGCCTAGGTAAGCCTAAACCCCCTCCTCTGATCATTTCGGCACTATAATGTTGATCTCTAGCCTTTAGGTGACCTCCCTAGTTGTTGATCCATTGAGAACGATGGATCTAGTAGCAGGGTCTAGATCCCCCTCCATGACCGACTCAGATGCAACTTCTGAGTTGTTGGATGGATTCCTGGAGCCCAAAACACTAGGAGATGAAATATGAGCCATTGGTTTTCACCAATGGAAGCGATCTGGCGATGGGTGATCCGACAGTCTAGATCTGGACTGTCTCACCCATAGTCGGTCACCTCGCTCAGACCACCTGTAAAAGGTAGTCACAGGTGCAGGTCACTTTCATTTTTGTCATTTTCTATTGGAATGATCTCAACTGTCCATCTATTGAACTAAAATTTTGTTTCTTCAATTAAGAGCTCATTAGCTCTAATTTTAGATCTAAAAACACTAATGCATTCCTTATGTTATGTAAAATATATTGGAATCATGAGATCTATGTTTCTAATTGTATTTATGTGAGATAATTGCTAAAATCCATTATAACAACCATAGATCATGCCTAAGATGATCTTAAAATGTAAATCTAATCTGATAGATGGATCCAGGACACCCAAAAATCCAAGGGTAAGAAATGGTGGCCCGGATGTCTCAGATTTGGGAGATTTGGAGAAGGGTTGATCCGATAGTCCAGATCAAACCGTCTCAACCAATCTTTGAGATCAAGCGTTGATCTGAGCTTGACCCCACTCAGATCGTTTCACCATGTTCTGAGATTGTTTAGTTATGCCCCAGATAATCTTGCCACATTCTAATAAGCAGATCAAATTAGAACTATATATTTATGTACTGAAATCTTGTTTCTTCAATTGAGAGCTCACTTTAGCTCTAATTTTTAATCTAAAAGTTTTTATAGATTCCTTATTACTTTTATAAGATATTGAACCCATAAAAATAAGATTTTTAGCATAAAAACTTTCTGTTAATTAAAAATACTCCTACTTACACCCTTGATCAAATAGATCTAGGGTGATCAGAATTGAAAATCTAGATCTACTAAGGATCTAATGATGATAAAATAGCATGGGGATGGTTGGATTGGATTGATATGAAATAAATCAAGGTGTAGGCCCTTAAATGAGAAAATGATCATGAAAATCTCAATGGATCTCCTTGATCAGATGAATCAAGAAAGATTAGGCCAATTGGACTTATAAATTGAATGATCTAAGGTTAGGATCATGTTATTATGATGTTGGATCAAATAGTGGCATAAAGGATCAAGGGTTGCATTCTTAATGGAATATCAACCCTAGATCTAAAAGATGGACAAATTGTATGGTTGGATCATAAGGACAGCTTGATCACATACTTAATTAATTGTCTTTTACAATAAATTTGATTTAATTATGATCCATGTCTATTTTCCAATTTTAGTGTAATTTTCTTTAATTTCCTAGAATAAGATGTTGTAATATTATTAGTTAATTTCTTTTAAATAGAAATTTTAAATTGAGGTCAATACTTTCAATTTTAGCATGATTGTCTTTAAATTTCTTAGAATTATTGGTGTAATTTCTTTTAATCATAGAATTATGGAAAATACCTTAAAAGAGGTAATTGATCACACATAGATGGACTTCACTAAATACATATACATCATGAAGTATAATCATAGTAAGGGCTATAGTTAGTAGGACAATATAAGGGGTAGACTTTCCATTTCTTTGGCCCAACTTAGGAGCATAATAAACCTCCATAAGCTCATAGGACCTTATTGAAGGATGAGCTAAGGCTATCCCATTTCATGTTATTCATCATGGTTAAGGGGGTTTGTAATGAGCCTCGCTGTCCCTCCACTTTCTATTGATGTTTGTTAAGGTCTAAATGCCTCCTTACATGATGATTGAATTAACCGTGTTGGGAATGGCATGTAACTGGTAAACCTTGGTCAATTGGAAATAAGAGGAGTTGTATAGAATTAAGAATGAATAAGTTACCCTCAATCTAGTAAAACACTAACTGGTTGAGAAATAATAATAAGAGCATAAAAGGTTAGTAAATTATCTAATCTTAATAAAATTTGTAAGTAAGATAAGGATGATTTGGCAAGATCCAAGAGAGATCTTGAATGATCAAAAACAATAAAAGAAAAGAAATACAATGTAGAGTATATTATTGTTGTGTGATTTTACTTGTAGTATAGATTTGTTAGCTTAGAAAGTTTGAAACCTTAATCATATATGATTCAAGGAAAATTAGGGCATCCTTCATAGGATAACCCAAATACATGTAGAAAGAATACTTGTATAAAGGAATAACGTTATACGTATGGTTTGACAGATGTATGAATCAAGACCATGATGGACAATATGGAGTGAATATCACTTTGAGATATATGAATCAAGACCATGATAGACAATATGGAGTGAATACCACTTTGAGGTAGGTGGATGTAAAAGAATGTATTAAAGATCCATGTGTGTATATATATGTGATCTTCTATCTAGAATTATAGACCTTCATGATATAAGTATACGTATGTATTAAAGATTCATGTGTGTGTGTATACATGATCTTCTATCTGGAATTGTAGACCTTCATGATATAAGTATACCTGTGGTACCTTAGAACAATAATGATCCAAGCAAATGATCCAACCCCATGATCCATCCAACTAATCCAATCTAATGATCCAATCAAATGATGAGAAATTAGTGACATGTGTGGACTAAGGAAGTCCTAAGAATAGGGCATAGAAAATATTCCAGTCTTAGTTGAACAGACACATCATCTGATATGTACAATGTATTTTACATACAAGCGTGGTGGCTTGTGATTTTGTTTTACGTAGGCCTAAGTCTGGGGATGCTATGCTAGGTAAGTTATAAGGGTTTGGCCACCCACTTCTTAAAATGTATGATATAATGGATACCATGCCCAAAGAGAGGCTAAAAGTTGGGTGGGGCAATCATAAGAAGGCCACCACTGTGACACCCATGGTTCTCGCCCATGCTGACAAGGATTTTGTCATTTCCACAGTTGGTATCAGTGGATTATTATGCTATTATCCGAGTGCACTATATGGATTTAGATTGTGGCATAGTAATCCTTGATGATTTTGCATGATGATGCACATATGATAGGCATAGTGAAATGCCATAGCATGATGAGATGCCAAGTATGATGAAATACATGAGTTCTTGGAGAGAAAATCCCCATATGAGATTTGGCTGAATATTGATCTCCTAAGTGGGAGTATAGCCAAGGGAAGGAAATTTTTTTAGTATTTTCACTATTTTAACGAGTTTACCTTATACTATATAAATGATGTATGTACTCTATGATGAGATGGTCCATGAATGGGTAAACATGATAGAATGATGAATGAGATATCATATTTTTGTATTAATGAAGTATTATATTCTTGTATCCCCTACGAAGCATAGCTTGTTGAGATATTGTAAATGTTTGAATGATTATAATATCTCAGATACAAGGAAGGAGACTTGAGGACGTATAGCTTGAAGAGCCCAAATGCTACCAAATTGATCAGGGTATCTTCTTTGAAGATTGTGAAACTAGATTATGTACTTTGTATTTGGATTGTATTTGGACAATGGATTGTAATTGTAATATAGGGGCTGTGTAAAGTGAACTGGTGGATGATTCTTGGTATTCAATAAAATTTTATTTTGATACAAAAATATTTGTGTATTATGTATGTTGAGGTGAGTCTTGAGTTGTGTTACAAATTGATTTAAAAGAAAAGAATTTCTACTGCATTTGTTTGCTAAATTTTTTTACTACTAAGGGCTCTGCCTTTGAAAAATGTATTACAAAATGTGTTACAAAAACCTAGGTCGTCACATAGGCTATTCCTGTTCTCACTCAAGGATAAGGTTAAATCATGGCTTAATTCCTTGGAGGTAGGTTCCATCAACACATCGAACCAATTGTCTAGTAAGTTTTCTAATAAGTTCTTCCCCATTCATAAAACCAATGCCCTTTGTCATGAAATTATCAATTTCCAACAAAGGGATGATGAACAACATTATGAATGTTGGGAACGGTGGAATGAACTATTGCAGAAATACCCAAGTCATGAATTCAAAAAATGATAGCAAGTTCAATACTTCTATGAGGCATTGATGCATTAAAATAAACAAATGGTAGATGTAGTGAGTGGAGGGACCTTCATGTTAAAAGATGAGAGTGAGGCTTAGGAGTTCTTTCAGACACATGCTGATAATTCCCAACAATGGGATTATTTAAATAGAAGAGAGAGAAGCAATCAGCCCACAAAGAGAGGTGTACTCTATGAGATAGGAGTGCATACTGATATATCCCATAAACTCGACTATGTACTAACAAAAAGGGATAAATATGATGGTAGAGCTGAGAAGCTTGTAACTATGTTCAATCCTTTATGGTTGCCACATCCCTTAAACCTCCACAAGAGGTTTGTGCTCTCTGTTCTGCTCAACCCACATCACCATGTCTTGTTCATCAAATAGACTGATGAACCACTATCTTATTGACCAAGCGAATGCATTGAATGCACATCACCAACCTAGCAACAACTCGTATTTTGAGACCTACAAACTTGGATGGTCTAGACATCCCAACTTTTCCTGGTCAAAGAATAATTAATAAGGGGGACCATTTGTGATCCCCCTACCCAAAACTTTCCTCATAAAGCTATAGTTCTTCAGTAGCCACCTGCCTTCCAACAACCTTCACAACCAAAGAAACCATCTTTAGAGGATAGGATTTAGAGCATGTTTGAAAAATAAAATGAAGAAACAAAAAGGTCTCTGAACCAATTCCAGAATATCAATTCTCAAGATATAACCAAGCTAGAGATGCATGTTAGCCAATTTATGCTCAACTACAGAATGGAGGAAAGGGTCAATTCCCTAGTCAACCCATTCCTAACTTTAAGGGTCAATTTGAGATGGGGTCAAGTTCACAAAGTCAGAACCCTCATGAGTATGTTGATTCTATAACCACCCTTAAGAGCAGTAATTACATCAATAACAAAGCAGGGCAGGCTAAGGAAATTGCAGAGGAAAAGGAGGCAACCAAAACATAGGAGACGAGGAAAAGTTTGAAAACCCTTGTAGAACCTATAATGGAGGCACCCTATATGCCTAAAGCCCCATTTTCTCAGCTACTGAACAAGGCTAGGAATGAAACAAACTTCAATGAACTTATGGATGTATTTAAACATGTCCAAATCAATATTTCATTGCTCAATGCAATTAAAGACATTCTTGCCTATGCCAAATTCTTAAAAGAGCTATACACAAGAAAAAGAAAGCTAAATGTACAAATGAAAGCTTTCCTCACAAAGCAAGTAAGCTCTTTGATTCAACACAAGACCCCACCAAAGTTTAAAGACCCACAGTATCCTACCATTTCCTGCATTATTGTATAATATGTCATAGATAGGGCATTACTTGACCTATGGGTGAGTGAGCAACTAAGACTCGGTGAGTTAAACCAACCATTACCATGCTACAATTAACTGATGGATTTATCTAGATACCCCATGGTTTGGTTGAAAATGTATTGCTATAGGTGGACCAATTTTATTACCCAGTTGATTTTATTGTACTGGACACCCAACCTGTATCTAATCCTGATAATCAGATTTTGGTCATCCTCGGATGTCCATTCTTAACAATGTCCAATGCCCTTATTAATTGTAGGAATGGTGTAATGAAATTATCATTCGACAACATGAAAGTTAAGCTAAATGTCTTTAACACTGATCAACAACATTTAGACCTCAATGATTCTTGCGATGCCAATTTGATCGAGGGTTTAATTAATGACATTCATCCACCATAATCCATCTCTGATCCACTGGAGGCTTGTCTCATGCACTTTAATGGATAATTTGATCTAGACAAGCATATTAAGGAGATAGACAACCTTCTAGAGGCTGCTCCAATCATGGATACCTCTAAGTGGGGTCCTTATGTGAAACCACTCCACTTTCTGAATCTGTCCCCATACCCTTGATAGAGCAACCACTATCTCTAAACTTAAAACCCTTGCTTGACAACTTGAAATATTCATACCTAAGCCCAAATGAAACCTTACCTGTGATAATTTATCACAGCATTAGATTTAGATAATGAATAGGAGGGTCAACTTTTAAATGTCCTTAAGGAACATAAAAATGCTCTAGGGTAGACTAGCAAACATAAAAGGGATTAGTTTAATAGTATACATGCATAGGAGACACTTAGAAGAAAATGCAAAGCCTTCTAGGGAAGCTCAAAGACAACTTATTCCCCACATAAAGGACGTGGTTAGAGATGAAGTTGTAAAGCTTTTAGATGTTGGTGTAATATACCTTATCTCTAACAACACTTGGGTCAGCCCTGTTCAGGTTGTACCCAAGAAATCTGAGGTCACAATAGTAAAAAATGAGGAGAATGAATTAGTAACCACCCACATGGCCACCGAGTGGAGAGTTTGTATTGATTATTGTAAATTGAACACAATCAGGAGGAAAGATTATCTTTCCTCTACCTTTTATCGACCAAATGCAAGAGAGGTTGGCCAGACATATTTATTATTGTTTTCTAAATGGATATCCCAGTGACAACCATATTCCTATAGTATCAAAGGATCAGAAGAAGACCTTCACTTGCCTTTTTGGAACCTTCACTTACCGATGTATGCCTTTTGGGCTTTGTGATGCACCAATTACATTTCAAAGTTATATGGTAAGGATTTTCTTTGATATGGTAGAAAGGTTTCTGAGGTGTTTATGGATGATTTCTCAATATTTGGGTCATCATTTGATGAGTATCGGCACCACTTAAAGTTAGTTCTTGCAAGGTGTCAGGAGAAAAGTCTTGCTTTAAATTGGGAAAAGTGCCATTTTAAGGTACAAAGTGGGATAGTTTTAGGCCACATAACATCACCAAATAGGATAGAAGTCAATAAGCCAAAAGTGGATTTATTAGCCAACTTTCCTCCACTAAAGACGATGAAAGAAATTCGCTCCTTTCTAAGACATGCTAGCTTTTATAGACGATTCATCAAGGATTTTAGCAAAATTGCGAAGCCCCTCTGTAATTTACTTACAAAGGAAACCATTTTTTACTTTGATGAGGAGTTTAAGAAAGCTTTTGAGTGACACAAGGCCAAGTTGACTTCTATACCTATTATTCAACCACCAAATTAGAACACATCGTTTGTGATAATGTGTGATGAGTTAGATTATGCCATTGGAGCTATTTTGGAGCAGCGCATTGATAAACTTCCCCATGTAATATGTTACATAAGTAAAACACTAAATAATGGCCAACTCAATTATTCAACCATTGAGAAAGGGTTGTTAGTTGTAGTGTTTGCTCTGGATAAGTTTAGATCTTGCTTGTTAGGGTCTAAAGTTATATTATAGTCGAATTCAACAGCTTTAAAGTACCTCCTTTCTAAAAAGGATGTAAAACCTAGGTTGATCCATTGGATATTATTGCTATGAGAATTTGACTTAGAAATTTGGGACAAGAAAGGTTAGAAAAATGTTGTGGCAGATCACTTATCCAGATTAGTGGTGGAGCATACTAGCGATCACATGCCTATAACTAAATCCTTTTTGGATGAACATTTATTGCATATTTCCCAATTTCCTTGTATGGTGATATTGTTAATTATCTTGTTACAGGACAAATGCCTAATCATTGGACTAAACAAGATAAAAGGAGATTTTTTACCAAGGTTAGATATTTTACTTGGGACGACCCGTACTTATTCAATTACTATCCCTATCAAGTGATTAGGAGATGAATAACAAATAGTGAACACAATCAAATCATCTCCTTTTGTCATGATCATGCATGTGAGGGCCATTTTAGCTTGAGAAAGACAGCTGCAAAAATTTTGTAGTGTGGTTTTTATTGCCCTACTATATTTAAGGATGCACATGCTTACTGCACAACATGTGTAAGTTGTCAAAGATTAGTTAGTCTAGGAAGGAGACATATGATGCCCTTAAACCCAATCCTCATTGTAGAACCATTTGATGTTTAGGGCATAGATTTCATGGGACCCTTTCCTAATTCTTTTGGAAATCTTTACATCCTAGAGGAAGTGGACTACATGTCCAAGTGGTGGAGGCTATACCCTTCAAAGCCAATGACCACAAAGTTGTGGTAAAATTCTTAAAAGAATATATCTTTGCAAGGTTTGGTACTCTAAGAGCCATAATAAGTGATGGGAGAAAACACTTTTGTAATAAAGTATTTGAAAATTTAATGAAAAAGTATAGTGTCAACCATAGGATAGCCACCCCTTACCACCCTCAGACTAGTGGTCAAGTAGAGGTACCCAATAAGGAGATCAAGTAGATTCTAGAGTAGACAATCAATCCAAGTATGAAAGACTAGTTTATGAGACTTAATGAAGCTTTGTGGGCTAATGGTATAGCATATAAAACACATATTGAAATGTCACCCTTCTGCATGGTCTCTGGTAAGGTCTACCAGTTACCAATAGAGTTAGAGCATAAGGCATATTGGGCTATTTAGAAGCTCAATTTCAACTTAGATTCTATTAGGACCCACCAAAAAATTCCAACTCAATGAGTTGGAAGAATTGAGGAAAGAGGCATATGACTCTGCATGATTATACAATGACCAGATGAAGGTTACACATGATCACCGAATCTTAAGAAAATTCATCACATTTAGACAAAAGGTCTTATTACATAACTCTAGATTGCATCTCTTCCTAGGAAAACTCATATCTAGATGGACTGGACCTTACATAGTGCACATCTTCTATCCTCATGGGGCTATCAAAATTGAGAAGGATGGGGAGATC
Source organism: Warburgia ugandensis (assembly GCA_035236585.1). Classification (NCBI taxonomy): domain Eukaryota; kingdom Viridiplantae; phylum Streptophyta; class Magnoliopsida; order Canellales; family Canellaceae; genus Warburgia; species Warburgia ugandensis. Next base: position 49,665,401 of record CP141127.1, on the reverse strand, counting down.
CAAAATGTTAATGTTAGAGGTTAAAACCTTTTCTAGAAATTCCTGGCCTCGAGATTGATGAAACACTTGTAGTGGCACCTAATTATCATGACCCACCTTAGACTTTTTTGGGAACCCTTGCAGATTACCATTATTACACTCATCAGTATGTATGGCTGAAGATGTAAAACTTCGCACTCCCTAGGAGGCAATCTAGATGTTTTTTCTTAAAATCTCCATCTTCTACATCTTTCCATTATCATATAGGATCCTATATTTTCAAACATTTGGGATAATGTTTCAAACATTTTGAATTTTTGAGTTCTTAAAAAAAAAAAAAACATTTTTGAAAGAGTTCCCTTACAATGATGAGAATTAGATGTTCAGACTTTAGTAATTCTATTATTTTCCCCTCTTAATGGGAAGACATTTGACCAGTCTTGCATATTATTCATGTCTTGAAGCATTTTATGAAAGTTAATTCTTGAAAAATACTTACACACAACACATAGTCAAGACTAATAGAGAGGTATGACTTAGAAACCCTAAGAGAAATCAGTGGAGACCTATAACCCAATGAGTTTATAGACTACCTTCTTTCAAGAGAGTTATAAGTAATTTCATAGTTTCTTTAGTGTACATAACTTAGTGTGATTTTTTTTATCCTTATTTTAGTTAACTATTAAGAATAAATAGGAATAATAGATCTAATTTCAAGAAAATTTATTAAATCTAGTAGGCTTTAGGAAACCTAGGAAATGATATAGGCCATCTTTGTTTAGCCCAGAGACATAAAGCCTACCTAGTATATTTCATACCACTAGTTAGCCCTTTGAGCCTATTATTAAGCTTTTTTCTTAACCTCACTCACCTTAACCTAGAAAAATCAGTAAAAATAAATAACCATTACTTATTTTAAAATGAGTAGAGTTAGTAGAAAATTCAAAAGGGGATAAAAAGTCAAAGAAGTGTGAAAATTAGCAGTCTTTCTTCTAAAAAATCCAAAAGAAAAAGAAACGTGACAAGAAGTATTAGAAAAAGAAGAGAAAAAGTGAAAGGCAAGAATACAGAAGAAATTCACTTCAATCTAATCAAAAGTAACCTATCAAATATTCATTGAAGGCCTATACTTAATTTTGAACCTTTGAAATACTTATACCCTTCTTTTCAAAACCCTACCCAAGCCTACGTTTCATCCCATCTAAAGACCTATTGATTTGAGGTGGAACAAGCTTTAAAGTGAAGATAAAAAGAAGGAACTTAGGTGAAATACCCCTACTATTCTTGGTAATGACATCCACTCTTAGGGATCATTTTCCTTTGTCTTGTCAGCATTTAAAAATTTATGTGAAACACTCACCTTGTTGGATCTAGTCACATAATAAGAGAAATATGTTTAAACCCTTATTTGAGAGCTTTATTTTTTAGAGTATGCCTGTGAGGATTTGAGGTCAAGACATATTTCCAATAGAATTTAAGCATATCCAATCAGAAGTCATGACTTATGTGGTGAATACACATGCACTCTAAGAAATAACTAGAATGAGATGTCTTTAGTATGTGTATGATTTATAAAATTGTCAATCCTTTCCATTAAGTTGTGAAAAACTAGTTGAGTGTTAATAAATGAGGATTCTTTGAGATAAAATAGGAGACTCAACCTTAGGTAATTTTGTGGGTATATTCATTGCAAACCCTCACGAGGTCTAGCTCATCCACTAGGGGTCACCTAGGGGTTTAAGGGCTAACTACTTGCTAAATGCAATCATGAGTACCTGTGAAAGTGACAATTTGTATTTGTAAAATGATTTTTTGCATGTTTTGCTCTGTACTAGCAAAATGCTAGTTGTGGGGGGTGAAAAGTATTTCATTTTGCATAAAAGTCCCCCAGTTAGTTACCCATGTGTTATAACTTATAGGAGTAAATTAAGGTTTTTAGAAAAATTCGTAACACATGCATCTTTGATCTAATGAAGAAAAATTTGTTACTTTGTAAGTCCAGAAGCAAATTCAAAGTAAGTGCGTCATTAATCATGTTTTCTATGATTTAATTAGGGTTTTTCACTTTTTGTATGAAGTAAGATGATGATCTGACAACTAAGATCGATCAAGATAAACATTGAATATCAAGATCAAAAGATCAAGTCAAAGACCAAAATCATCAATCCACCATAAAAACAAAGGTCAAGATCATCTTTTACACTAGCAATGGATACAATTAAAGGAGCCAAAGATGGCCAATGAAATAAGCCATGCATTCCCATCACCTTTTTATGGAAGCCACTTAAGCTACCTCATATAAGCTATGAGAGAATGTGGAAAGCTAGGGAATTCAAGCCAAACCATTCAAGCACTAAGCCAATGAATTGAGAAATGAAGTCAAGCTAAAGAAGCCTCCAAAGCTAGCCATGAAGCCTAGCTAAAGGAGCCTTCAAAGTTAGCCATCTAAGCCATCAAGCTAAGCTAAATCAAAGGCTAACATTGGATGAAATTCAAGAGAATTATTCATGAGATTTTAAGGGATATTTTGAGGATAATTGAGGGAAATCTTATTAGGATAAGTTGGCATATGGACCAATAGAATGAGATCCTTCCATTTTTTATGTTTCTCTTACTTTTTCCCACCCTTTTTTTTTTTTTATCACTTTCCACCTCACCACCAAAGACTACCACAAATTTGACTTTCAATTCAAGAGTCCTACCATATCATAACTCTTTCATCTTCCTAAACTCCCATCCTGGCCACCCAACTAATCTCAAGTCCTTAGAAAATCAATTAGCCAATAAAAAACTTCCATCTCACCACACTTTCCTAAGTCTTTCCTACACCCCACTTTCCTCCCACCTTCTTTTCCTCATATCTCACCTGCCTTCCTAATTTGGAGGGCTTCCATGATTTTTAAGGGGGGAGACATCCCTCCCTAAAAAACAGGTGTCTCCCACTTACTCCACATCAAAAGGAAGCCACCTTATCCCCCTTGTTTCCTATTTGAAAGCCTTAGCCTTCCCCCTATCCTAACCATCCAAATTGGAAATATGTCATCCCCACCACACCTTGTTCTTAGAGTACCTCAGAAAAATAGGAAAATAAGTATAACACTTCATAAAAACCTAAGTTGGGACCGACTTCTACACTTAGGTAAAAAGGTGTCTCCTCCCTTGGAAGGAGACGCCTTCTTCCTAAGCCCATCTCTTCTCTCTTTTGCTTTTGTTTTGTGGACTCCTTACTGCTACTATCTTGCTGAGGGTGTGTGACATCTTCTAAAAGTACTCTATGCCTAGTTTTGGAAGTGTTTGCTTGCTTCTTTTCTTGTTTACTTTGTTCTTTTCATGCTAGTTTCTCCCTTGTCCTCTTTTGTTGTTCCTTGCCTTAGAAACTAAGATTCAAGGTTGGTTTTTCCTGGGAGTGACAGCCAAGGGAAGTCATCTTGAATCTAGTTTTTCTTTTTCCTTTCGTAGCTTTTGAGTTCTCTTTTAAGTTTCCATTGCATTCAAGCCTTGCTTCCTTGAGTTCATGTGTGTTTTGCCGTATTAGTCCATAAGATTCCCTTTGAATATCAAGTGTTGTTGGAGGAGGAATCATTGTTAGTCTTTACTTTAGGGTTTAAGTTAGAAGAAAGAGTGGTGCGTTAAAGTAACTTTCCTAAATGTGAAATTAATTAACTAATCCAAGGAAACATGCTTTAAACAATACTTTTTTAATCATGCAATTGTCTAAAGAATGCAATGGAAATTGAACTTTAACAATTAACAACAAACTAAACAAGATCAACTTAACTACTTTTTCCTAGCTTGAATGAATGCCACAACTTAGAATCTATTCACTCACCAAATCACTCAAAACTATGCATTCCATCCATGGCTTACATGCATAGTTCCAATATGATTTGATAAGTGCATTTCAAATCAATTGATATGGAATATTAAACACTAGATCTACAAGTAAACAAGCACATCAACAAGAATTTTCAACTTCAGCCCTAAAGCCCCTCAAAATCATATGTTCCATCCTTGGATTGGACGCATGGTTAGAGGTCTTTTAATTATATTGTTTGAAAATTTTTGAATTAAACATTCCAACCAATAGTGAGATATTCAATCGCAAACATACTATATTCACCAACCTGAGCAACAATACCTATTAAGCTTCTTCAATGAAATTCAATGATTTAAATTTCGATTTCTCACTAAATGAACATTGAAAGTTTAATACTTGAGTCTTCTTCTTCTCAATGTCTTCTATATATCACGATCAATTTTAGAGATTTTTATTTATTAACGAAGCAGAAAATCATGTGCAAAGTCCTCTTGTTCATATTGTCTGTCGAGAAAAGGATAATATTAGAATTTTGGAAAAACTAATAAGGAAGAAGGATAGAAAATTAAAACAACGACAAATTTGCACAGCTGACGAAACCTAATGGCAAATTGCAAAACTCGACTTTTTTTGCAAAAATGCCAAAGATTTTCCTAAGAAACCGAGTTGTAAGGGTCTACTGGAAATAGGGGAATACGTCTTTAGTACTTTCTCTGCTGTTTGGTCTTTGAAGGCGGGAAACGTAAGCAGAGGAAGGAGCGGAGAAATGGCGAACAAGATGATCAGCCAAATAGGTCTTCATCAGTCCATTGCTAATATCTTTGCAGCCAGGAATATACTAACTGCCAAGGTACGTCTTTAGTTTCTTTCTCTTGCTGAAATTTAGCCCTTTTTCTTTCTTTTCTTGTTCGTCGTCGTCACCGAATTCTGGACTCATAATCTGTTCTGCTCTCTCTTACTCACTGTATATTTTCGAGCTAACATGATGAAAATTTGCTGTTGATTTCATGAAATTAGGAGCAAAAAATGTGATGTGGAATGTTGAATATATTCGTTTCCCTCTCATAAAGGCTTTGATATTTTGAAACGTACCTGGCTCTGCATAAGAGGCAGAATTTGAGTGGTCCAGATCTCAACATATGTTTTCGTTTCCAAATTCTTTTATTGTGCTCTTTTAACGCTTGAAAAAGGCGTACAGACGATGGGGTTTTGTGGATAGTACAATGGAACTCTGGCCTGCTGTTGTCTACAGGTGGTACCACTGACTGAAGGTCAAATGGTGTTCAATCTGGTGGGATCTACCTGGATTGCGGACTGTCGGCCAGAGCCATCTAGTTGCAGGCTCTTGCCTTGTTAAGACTTAAAGAGTTGCCGGGGCAGAGATTATATTTCGACATGTTCAATTCAAGGTGTGTCCCATGAGGTGGGCTAGCTGGCTTTTGTTTAGATGCGTTCTACGCAATATAGCGCTCAGATTATGATGTCCACTTGGCTCACATAATCATTAATATTGGATGACGAAGGCATAAGAACTAAGTAATGCATACATCAAAGTCCATTTTCTTGAAGACCTTGTATTAGTGAGTCAGGTATGTTAGGTTCTTAAACCAGGTAGAAGAATTATGGAGACAGGAATAATCTGATTAGCGACATCATTGTCACTATTATAGGTTGAGTCTACTAATGGATAAGTTTACCCGTAGACCCCTACTATAAAAAGAGTAAATTGCCCTGATGTTGTTCTCTCTTATTGGTATATGTGAGTTTCACTCTTACAAGCTAGTTTACATGCAGCCAAGCATAAGAAAATGCCTTGGCATGCAAACTATATTGCTATTGATCATAATTGCCAGGGTGGGAAGCCTTTTTTCTTTTTCCTTTTAAGGTGGAAGCGTGAAGCACATAGAAAAATACAAAAAAAAGGGAAAAAGGAAGAAGAAGATATACATATAGCAAAATTTCGAATTTTCAAAACAAATAAGATTTGTACAGGAAACCATAAACACATACTTTACATTCTTTCCCATTTCAAAACTAAATTTAACATTCATATCTTCATATTCCATATCTAGTAAGAAAGTAACTCTAAAACTTATATGATGTTTTCCAAATTTCCTTGATTGGTTATAAGTAACATGATTTACTCGAACTTTTGACGAGAAATTGGCCGTTTTCAGTAGAAAAATCACATAATCACAGGTAATGGAGGTCTACAGTTACGTTTGGGCTTTGATAGGACAGAGAGAAGAGGGAAAGGCTAAATGCTCAGTGAGTTTTGTGGGCAAGTATACACTTCTCCCTTCTTCTGTCAAATATCATTGAAGATTGAATTATTTATAGTGACCTTATGAAGGGCAATCCATAAAGAACTTGTCAAATGTGTCTTATTTGTTTACTATCGAAACAAGTTCAAAAAGAAGGAAAGATAGTTTAGAAGCATGTTTGCAACTTGATAGGAAGTGCAACTCTATTGATCAGAAATGTGAATGAAATTGCTCTAAAGCAAGAATTAGATTGATTGGATTTCCTGCAGTGCTTCCCGCTTCAAAAGCGCAAATCAAGGATTTGTGCTCCCCCACCTCAAGGCAGTCTCCTGGCAACTATGCTATTGATACTATATATGACGTTAACATCTATTAAAGCTTACTTCACAACAATGGTTTAGTATTCTCATGGCAATGATTTTGTTGCAATGGCTTTCAGCAATGGATAACTGATTGAAAGCTCTTCTAATTTTCTCACATGGATTCAGGATACTTTGTCATTGACTGAATTCGAGTTGATGGAGCTGTTAGATGTTGGGCTGGATGAAGTTACATCTGCAGTAGCCCAAATTAGTGAAATTGCTTGTCCACCATATCAAACTGTAAGCCTCGCTAACATATTGTTATTAAAAAAGGGCAGCCCCAGTGCATGAAGCTCCCACCTATGCAAGGTCCGGGGATGGGGCTGAACATATTGTTGTTGCTTGAAAATTTTTTCAGTGCACTAAAATGCTCCAATTTAAACAACTTTCATGGAACTGGTTTCAATTGTTTTAGGCACTCTTGCTTATGGAGGATCACATCCAAAACAAGTATTTGGCTGGCCATCATCCCACGTGCTTGAAAGGTTTGGATGACGCATTATGTGGTGGACTGCCCTCTGGTGCTTTGACAGAGGTTGTTGGCCCAGCAGGAATTGGGAAAACACAAGTATGAAAACTCTGATCATATGTACCTAGTATTTACAAATGTGGTAATTGGTACATGGTTACTTTTCAGTTTTGGTGATGAAGATGTTTAGTTATTCTTCAAAAATGGAATTCTTGACAATTCTCATGATGGTCTCTTGGTATTGTGGTTGATTCTTTTGGTTTCTATTGTAGTCATGGGATATGACAAGCTTGCACGAGTTAGTGAAATCTAAGGTTTACTGTTATCATCTGTTATTACTTCTGCTGAGCTGGCAGCTTTTTTTTTCCCCATTTCAGGATATCAAATCTAGTTTCATTGGTCTACATAGATATTGATATTAGCTCCTCCTATAAGGAAGTTTGTAGTCACATGGCCTGTTGATGAGGAGTCAATATACAATTAGTTAGGACAGATTGTAGTCTCAATCAGCTAGATATCAACAGAGTTAAGTAGTGGCTTCAAGAGTGGAATTTGAATATCAAGTTCAATAGTTCAGGCTTCTCTAATGTGCATCTCAGCAATGTGTTCAATTTGTTACTAAGAAAATTTCTGGAAATCCGTTTTAAACAAGACTTTCCTTCTCCTATTACAGTTTGCTTCCTTTTTGTTGTTGGAATATTATTATTTGTACTAATTTGAAAATTTTGCTTCAGAGTCTGAAACAAATTCTGCTTCTTTGCAATTTCAGTTTTGTCTAAAGCTCTCACTGTTGGCTGCCCTGCCTACAAGTCATGGGGGTTTAAATGGTCGTGTGATTTATATTGATACAGAATCTAAATTTAGTTCGAAGAGGTGGTACAACTTCTCTGGTTCCCTGGCAATCTTTTCATGTTTTGGTGGATTATCTTTTTCAAATGTACATATTTCTGGATCTAATGTGAAATTGCTTTTGACACAGGATGATGGAAATTGGAGTGCATAGCTTTCCTGAGCTATTTCACATGGAAGGAAAGGCACAGGAGGTTTGCTAACAGAGCATTTTAGTTTATCAGGTGTCCCTGTTTCTTTTAGCTAAAAGAATTGTTCAATGCTCATGTCTGAATGTAGTTATTTTGCAGATGGCTGGTAGGATTATTGTTTTGCAATCCTCATCTCTTTCTGAATTCACTGAAAGGTATGGATTTACTTGTGTAAGATATTTTTCTCATGTGGAAAGCTATTAGGCAGATATTTCGCCTTTGGGAGATGTTGGCCTAAAAGTCTAAAACAAGCTAGTTTATATCTTGGCAGTTTGAATTTTGCTACTATTTATTTCCGGGGAATACTGAAGTGATATTTACTTTTTCTCGAAAAATATTTACTTGTCAAGCAAAACTTCAAAAACATGCTCTCATCTTAGAATATTTTGTGTCTGTTAAAACCAAAGTGGACAAAACAACTTGAAATGATGAGAGAGGATCTATATGGAATGAAATGGATACTAAAAGAGAGATTTCTAGGTTCCATAACATCACTACTCTGACATCAACATATACCATTCATGCCATGATTGCATGGCTTCATCTAACAATGAACTGCTGATAGCAAAATGCTCACAGTAAACCAATAATGCAGACACTTGAGCTATCAGTCACCATAGAACACCGTGATGATGATATTGTACTGATTCCATCATGATAGCTTGCTGATGCAAGCGGTTTGTACTCATTCAGAAACAACCTGGATAATTCAAGGGTTGTAGCTTTTATCTTTCTTATGGATATTTTTTCTGAGAGAGTTATTTTGGGGTTTCAATGGCCTACTTCATGTTGCAGGTTAAGGGGCAATTGTTTTTATCAGCTATTATAATGATGGCTTACACCAGTGTTTGAGACTCTTTATTTGTGTGTCTACCTCTCTGTCTCTGTCTCTCTCTCTCTCTGTCCCAAAAAAAAATGAAAGGAAAAAAAGCACTGAGTGTCAGAATAAAAACAACTTGCTTCTGTTGTCTACATGAGTGATAGGTAAAGCTTGCTCTCTACCAAGACTGCTTGGTACTATTGCTTGGGGCTATTAGTGGTTCACCTCTCTCTCTCTCTCTCTCTCTCTCTCTCTCTCTCTCTCTCTCTCTCTCTCTCTCTTCACAATTTGTGACGTGCAGATAAAGTTTGTGAGCATAGTTGTCAATTCCTTTGCGGTGGCTAATCCATTTTGGCTACTGAAATGGAATGACCTAGAATTCCATCAGTTCTGGAACAAAATCCGGTCACTGTTCCACAAAATTTTCATTTAAAAAAAAAGAAAGACTGGAATATACATAAATTCTGGACCAGAATGACCAGACAAGGTTGAAATGATCTGGAATGAACCAGATTTGATGGAATCTTTTAAGGTCAATTCTGTTTTGTTTTCATTCTGGGAATTCTGGCCGAAATGGAATGGAATTGATAACTAAGCTTGTGAGTAACTGCCAAATATTGGCATACTTGCCAGTGCCCTAAGACGTTCATTTCCCTCAGGTAGACAAAATGCAGACTGGCACTATATAGCAGTTATTTCAAGGGATTTCAGATGCAGTTTGTATTTCACCACTTGAGATGACGATCTTACTCCACCATTTAGTATCTGTTATGGCCAAGCCCACAGCTGCCAATCTGATTACCCAAAATCATCTCCTCAAAACACAGAAATTGACTCTAATAACCAACAGAAATCTTCCAAGGATTATGTGCAAATAATTTGATGAAAATTGGGCTCGTTGAATCCTATGCAGTCACATGTGCAACTAGTCGCTAGCACAAAAAGGTGCACCCCTGCAACTCGACCATGGGTAGGCGCAAAGGACATAAGGTGCAGTGCAACTAGGCGCAACTACTCGCATGACTTGTTGCACCTTGAGCCTTGTGCGCTTCCAATTGTACCATGACTTAAAACCCTGTTTCTCTATTCCTTCTTCTTCTTTTCCTTCCCATACTTCCTTTCTTCTTATTACGACAGTCCTCATGTTCCATCACTGATTGAAGCCTACTTGAAGTGATTGAAGGTAAGAATTTACGGATTTATGTTGGGTTTTTTGCTAGTATCCTTTTTCTAAAAAATGGTAAAACCTGTGCTGTTTTTTCATTTTTGTTGATTAATGCTTGATTTTTGTCTGAAATCTTAACAAATCTAAACTCTAATGCTAAAACTGAAAACTCCATTTCATCCTTTCCATTTATTATCATAGATTTAATATATTATGAACTTTTTTGGTTTCCTATATTTTTTTATGAAAATTTGGGAAATATATCAGTATTATTTATTTATTTTGTGAAATACATCCGTAGGTTATCATTTTATTGCTAAAAATGACAACTCCATGGTCTTCTTTCATGTATTTTTTTCCTTTTTTTTGGTTATTTTTCACTAAAAACCGTGAATTACACTACAGTTTTTTATATTCTGTTTGTATATGTAATAAATGTTTCCATTTTAATGCTAAAAATGGCAATTCATTATCATTGTTTTCATATTTTGCTTGTGTTTTTTACTATTTTTTATTTTTTGTTAATTTCTTCTAAAATTCTTGAAATACAGCACTTTATTTTTTTTGTTTTCTGTTAATTTCTGAACTGCTATGAAGAAACTTTTCCATTCTAATGCTAAAAAATGACAATTCCATATCATGCTTTTCATAATTTATATGCTTCTTTTTACTGTTTGTTACTTTTCTTTTGTTAATTTCTTCTGAAAAGAAAAGAAACAAATGTCAAGTATTTCCATTCTAATGCCAAAAAATGATCATTTCATATCATACCACGAGGGAGCATTTAGTTGATGTTGTTTGGTTTGACTTTGACCTTGGCTGTTTATTATTTAAGGATTCCATTTCACTCATTTGACTAGTATTTGTTCATATATTTATATTCCTATGTTTGTCTTATATTTTTGAAATTGTTTTGTAATTTTTGTAATTTATTTTGAATTTTCCTTATAAATTTTCACCTTGGTAACTAATAGCCTGGTTCCTCTAGGCTCAAGTCGCACCCTTTGTGCCTGCTACTACATAGGTTGCATCAGCAACTTGAGCTTTTCTAGTATTTAGTTTTTTTGTCTAAAATTTCCAGAAAAACTTATTCTTCACTATCTACTGGGTTCGTTGAATCAGAAACTTGAGCTCGTTTTGTTCTCCATCGAGGTGCTTGGATTAGTTCTGCATGTCCATTTTGTTCCTTATATTAGATTGTATTTAATGTAATAATTTTTAAATGAAATGATTAACAGTTCTCTAGCAGCTTGCAAGAAATCAAGTTGTCTCTTCTCCAAAACCAGGTGAAGTTACTCATTATCGACAGCATGGCTGCCCTTGTTTCAGGGTAAGGACAGTTCTATGTTTACATCTTATCATGTATGCAATGCGCTGACTGTGTAGTTGTTATTATGTTAGGTATAACTCCTTTGGCAAAAGAAGTGCTTTATATTCCTCATCATCTATCCATATGACCTAGTGCAAGATGTTTGTCTATGTATGCATTCTAGAAAGTTAATTCTGGCAAGCATTCTCGAAGCATGTCAGATGTTTCAGTCAATCAAAACATGATGAAGCTGAAGGCTTACACCATCAAAGCTTCCCTCTGTTGAAAAACAGTTAAGGCTATGAAACTGGGATATAATCAGTTCTAACAGTAACTGAGACATAATCTTTGACCTTATGACTAGTAAAACATCCATCATTCGCATATGCAAATTCAATAACGGCAAGAGGATGTTGCACACAAAGTGAAATATGAATGACACCTTGCTCTCTTGCAAAATACTTGCAAAAATGACCATTTAGTCATGATCCATCTTTCCATTGAGGTGTATGTATGGCTAAGCAAGAAAAGGTAAACTAGTAGATATATGGAATTAAGCTCTCTCTCTCTCTCTCTCTCTCTCTCTCTCTCTCTCTCTCTCTCTCTCTCTCTCTCTCTCTCTCTCTCTCTCTCTCTCTCTCTCTCTCTCTCTCTCTCTCTCTCTCTCTCTCTCTCTCTCTCTCTTCGTTGCCATTAATCATATTATTTGAGTACTTTCTACCAAAGTACTCACCTTCTAGTACTCTATGTCCCTTTGACGTCATCCATAAAGATGCTAATTCGTGTCAACACTACAGTATCAACTCTCATCCCCAACCTCTTGCTAATTGTTTTTCTTTTTCTTTTTCTTAAGTGTAATAGACCTTCAGGTACTAAAAGAAAAGAGGACTAAAACATTAGCTGATAAACTCAATCCAGTAAAGTTGGTATCATGTTGGTGTTTTGAATACTTTTCAAAAAAGAAAAAGAAAAAAAGAAAAATGTTGGTGATTTGGAGTCTAATTTTGCACGTTTTGTGACCTAGGTGTGTCAATGTGTCACTTCAATATGGTAGTCAGTGTAAGGGAAATCACCTCCCATATGTCACTTGACTCAAATGGTTAAAGTAGACATGCCCACACTAGCAAACTAGCATCTAACTTTGAGATGCAAAGAAAATGGAAATCCTACAAAACCCAAAACAACATGAAGATTTACATGGTTCACCCACTTTGGCCTATACCCATGGGCAATTTCGAAGAAAAGATTCGACTATTCTCTAGATCAATTAGTACAAATGTGAATACACTATTACCTATGTAATTGGGGAAGGCCTGCCACAGACAAGAAACACCAAACACCCGACCTTCAACCTTGGAGTAACTCTCCAAGATCCTTGGAAATCCACCATGAGATGTGCTCAGAACCTTAGCTCAAAACCCAAGTCAAAACATGTGAAGAATGCAAAAGGTACAAGAGAACCCTAAGAAATATACCTTGAAAAATGATGCAAGAGCATCATTACCATTTCCAAATCCCCTCAAAAACTAAAAAGAAGAAAGAAGAAGATATTGAAATGACTATTCATGTGTGGTGTAGCTTTAAAATTACTCGTAAGTGCACGAATCAATGTAGTGTTTTAAAGTAAGCGAGGTCGATCCCACAAGCAATCTCATAGATTTGCAATGGATTTGGATCTTATTTAAATCAATCAACTTTAGCCAATGAGAAAGAGTTGTGATTAAACTTGGAAATTAGAACAAATTAAGAAGGAAGCATGCATCAAATTATAAATTATAAATTAGAATTAAAAGAAACTTTTCGAAAATAAAGCTAAGCAATTAGAATGGAAACTTACCTAACTAACAGGCAAGCAACTAAAGGAAACTAATGCTAAAATAAAATGAATCAAATTAAGAAACTTAAACTAAAGGAAACTATTAAAAATTAAACTTTCCAAATTTAACACTTACCTAGATTAAAACTTCCTAAAAATGAAAATTTCTAAAATTCAAAAAGGAAACTTTCTAAACCTAAACTAAGATGCAAACAATAAATTAACTACTGTCAAAATTAGATTGTACAACTAAACTAAGCAAAAACCAAAAAGGAAAGTGACCTAGTACCATGTGTATGATCCATGGATTGTACGCATGGTTCTATAGTGCAAAAGTGATCAGAATTGATGAATCTAAAGTGAACTATCACCCAAACTAATTAATGGATCTAATACACAACATGAAAAGTTAAATGGGTTCTTAAGGATTTATGCAAATAAGGTGTCTAGATGGTTAGAAACAAAGCACAAATTTAAGGGGAGAAAAATTCCAGATTTCAAACATTCCATAACAAGAATTCCCCCAAAACTTTACTGATTTACTTCCCAATTACACTAAAATTATGTGCGTAAAACTATTTACAAGTTCTGAAAGTTGCGCATTGTTTAAGCTTGCAAAAGTATATCTAAACTTCAATCTAAAGCTCCTAATCTGAAGTATAATAATATGTAAAGAAAACTCATAAAGGAATTTGAGAGAAGAAGGCTAAAAGGGTGAACTAGCTTAAGGGAAAATGGACTTAAACTAAAGTTGTGAACAAGGAAAAAAAAGAAGTGGAATTCAAGAGTGGATTTCCAAGTTCGAAGATGGTTATTCTCTTGGTTGTCACTACCAAAGAATTACTAACTTAAATCTTGGTTTACTAAGAAAGAAAAACTAAAGAATTGATGCTAGAAAGGAGGGGGATTGAAGGCTGGGAAGTTGCATGTAATTTAAGGAACAAAACAAGGAAAACTTAGAGCAATGAAACTAAATCAAAACAAGCATACTACTAACCTATATTTGAGAGCAATTAGCCAAGATAATAATTAGAAACCCAAAGGAAGAAAAGCATCAAAGAAGTCCTAAAGTCCAGCAACAACAAATGTCTCACTCACCTCTTCTTGGAAAATTCGTATGAACCATGACCTGTATATAGATGAGTGGGTTTCTAACTTAGGAAAGGGTAAAATCCATGAGAAAAGTGGCTTTAGGGTTAGGGTATTTAATGAGGAACGTTAGGAAGTATTTTGGAGGAGAAAATTCAAGTAGGAATGATGCCATAAAGATGATAAAAGAGAGATAAAGGAGGTGATGGGCTGGTTGCTAATTTTGGAAGGGTGGAGGCGTCATTTTCCATGGAAGGAAAGTGGCTCTCCACTCCTCTAATTGAATGGTTATTGGTTGGTGGGAAGAGTGGAAAAAAAGAAGAGAAAAATCTAGAAGAAAATAAAAGGTTTTACATGTTTGTATGGACTTAGATCTAGGGTTTCCTAATTAGGAAACCACTTGATTTTGCCAACTAAGCAAGGGGGCATCCTCTTGTATGGTGGCTCCTTCCTTGACTTAAAAACATAGAACCCTAGGATGGATGGTAAATTCAATATGAGAAATGGGTTAGGAAAGTGGATTTTTCTCTCTTGATGGGTCTCTTAATTCATGATCATCTTATCTTTTACAATTATCTTGTAGAGTCCCCTAAAAACTACACTTTTAACATAAGAAAGTTGTTTAAATTGATGTTCCAATCGTCTGGCGCCATGTGACACCTCTCCTTGGCTTGATGGATCATTCTTTGGTGGCTTAAGTGGCTTCAATGCTTGGCTTTAAGGCTTGAGTAGCTTATATTGCTTATCACCCCTTTTTCATGGCCTGAATGGCTTCCATGCAGAGGTGGTGGAAATGCATGGCTTGGGCTTGAGTCTATTTCTAGTCACCTTTTCCTTCTCTAATTGCCTTTTAGCTTGCCTTAGGATAGTCTTGAACCTTTATCACACTTTGAATTGGTGACATTTAGGCTTTGGCTTGCTTAGGATTCCTAGTTAGACTACGAAAGCTCATGAATGACCCCAATTCTTATCTTGATCAATCTCGGCCTTTGGATTACCTTATCAACACCTATAAAAGAAGAAAAACCCTAGTTAAATCCTTGTAAATTATGATCATTCACATATTTTGGATTAGCTTATGAACCTGCAAAATCTCAAACTTTTGAATTATTTGGTCAGAAATGCATGTGTTACAAAATTCTAGCAAAGAACCCTAATTTAACACTAAGTTATAACACATGGGCTATTAAATGAGTACTTCTTTTACATTTTGAAAGTCCCAAGCAAAATCATGAAAACAAAATGGTTGCCATTTTCATAGGTATTCATGATTGCATTTATCATATACAACAAGTCCTTAAATCCCTAGGTTACTCGTAGTGGATGGGTTAGCCTCGTAAGGGTTTGTAGTGAATATACCCACAAAATTCTAAAAAGGCTTAGTGCTTTATTATATCTCAAAGAATTATTGTCATTAGCACTCTACTAGCTTTAACAACTTAATAAAGATGGAGGAACAATTCTACTACGTATCCACATACCAAGGCCTTTTTATTCCAGTTTAATCTCGGAGTACCGTGTGTATACAACTTCAAAAGTCAGGACTTCTAAGTAGATATGCTTATTACTCGTTTGAAAAGATATCTTGGACTTAAATTCTCATTGTTATACTCTCAGAGGAAGGGGTCAAACAAAATTCTGTCTTTATGCGACTGAGTCCAATAATTTGATGGTTCACATACTTTCTAGGCACACATGAGACAATGAAATGTGATTCCTAAGAAAAGACGTCATTACTAAGACCATAAAGAATAGTTCACAGTGGTTCCTTCCTTACTATATCCTTCTTAAGGCTATCTTCTACTTTAAGATCAACAGGTCTTTAGATAGGACGAAATGTAGGCTTAGGATAGGTTCTGAAAGGAAGGGTATAATGATTCAAAATTTCAAATTTGAGTAGAAGTATTGAATAATTGGTTGGACAACTTGTTTTTTTATTGTATTGAAGTGAATATCTCTTCTATATTTTCCTTTCTCTTTTCTTCATAACTTTCTCTCTGTTTTTTTTTTTTATACTTTTTTTCACTTTTCCTTGGATTTTTGAAAAGGAACCCTTTTATTTGGACTTTTGTATTTTTCACTTCTTTGACTTCTGTCATTTTTCTACCATCTCTACTCATTTGTGAAAGGTAGGTAATTAATATTTTTAACTGAAGATTCTAGGTAGGTAATGAGAGATTTAGAATCAAAAGCTTGATTAGGAAAGGTCTTGCCGATCTTGATCAACAACCGAGATCAATCAAGGATCCAGGTAAGGAAAGTGATCAAGCTTTATGATCTTGGTCAATTCTGCCTATTCAATTTGACCATTCAGTTAAAGATTACTAATTGACTATTTGATTTGGAGGGTTTAGGTGAAAAGGAGGAGTCGATCAGCTAGTGGAAAATGGACGAACTCACCACATGAGGTAGGTGGAGAATTAAGAAAGCATGTCTTAATATTAAGATGCATGTTTTAAACATGATCTTATTGCTTATGATAAACATTATGTTATTTAAATTGTGCATTTCATATATATGTGATTATGAGAATGATTACTTATGAATGATAAAAATTAGTAACTTGAAATGCTATATGAATGACATGCTTATAATTGATACCTATTGAATGATATTAATGGATACACATGATTTGTTCTTAAAAATATCATAACTGTTATTATGATAAAAAGACATTTATGGTGCATGGGTACCATTACATCATATGCGATGTATGAGTCTAGGATTTTACAATACATCCTTGGTGGGCTATCACTTAATAAGTGAGGATGTTAGGATTATGATAAGATATTCATATATATTATGGATAGGCAACATGCCTATGTATTATTATTTTACATCCAGGCATGGTGGCTTTGATTTAGATAGGCATAGGCTTGGGGATGTTATGTTAGAAGAGTTGTAGGATTTGGCCACCCGCTCTTCGAAATTTATTATATGATGGATACCAGGCCCAATGAGAGGCTAAATGTCAGGTGGGGCATTCATGGGAAAGCTGCCACTGTGATAGCCATGGTCCCCCCCATGCAGACATGAGTTTTGTTATTTCCACAGTTAGTATTAGTGGATTATTATATAGTTATCCGGGCGCACTGTACAGATTTAGACTGCGGCATAGTAGTCCTTATATTTGATGCACTATGATGCATATCCTTGAGGGTTGCCAAAAGACACTGGAGTGCCCAAGAGACACTGGTTAGGTAGTTGTGAGGGCCAGGTAGCTGTGAGGGACCCAAAGAGGTCAATATTGTATCCACTGTACCCTCTGCCCCACAGAACAATGCGTATATGACAGCATGATGATATGCATATATGATGGCATGATGAGATGCCTTATATGATGATGGCATGATGAGATGCCTTTTATGATGTTACTAGTAGCGGCTAGAGTTTTATAAACCCTATATGGTAAGGGGTATATGTATGAGAACTAGTATAGTCTAGGAATGGAAGTTGTAAAACCTATGGACTATGTTCATAACTTTGTATGACTTTTAACGATTTCAATATATATGATATAGTCCTATATGTATATATTTGGAGGGCATAATTTTATAAAAGTTTTCGTATGGGAAAGTGAATGGGTAGACATTATGCAGAGTATGGTTCATAAAATTTGAGTATGGTATCATATGGAAAATGACAATGATAAATATTTAAAATATGAATTACATATATCATGTAAAGGATAATCTCTAAAGAGTGATTATTATATTCATATGATGAAGAAGAATTATAAATAGCTATTTTATCAATGGCTTGTAGATAATTGAATATTTTAATTGATGTAAAATTCTTTATTCATATGTAATTAACATGTTTTCTTAAATCTCTCCTACCAAGCATAGCTTGCAGAGATATTGTAAATGTTTTATGTTTACAATATCTCAAATACAGACAGATAGGAGAAGACATACACAAGCAAGAGGAGTTCAATAGCCATACATCTGTGCTAAGGTATATATTTTGTTAAAATTTTTGTATTGTTTAGTTAGTTATTTGGATTATGCTGCTTGGACATTTAATATAATGATTATAGGGCTTGTGTATGTGAACCACTAGATGGGTCCCGTTGTTTCATAAAATGTGTGTCTATCATCTATAAAAACTATATTATGAATAGTATGGGAGTTGAGGTGACATCCGAATTTTTGGAAAAATGAATTTCCTAGAAAACCATCTTCTGCTATTTTTGAATTTTAAATTTAGAGGCATGCCACCTTTTGAAAATAAACGCAAAAATGTTTCATGAAAAACCTAGGGTGTCACAAGATTAGCCAAGTTGGTGACTGAAATTTGTAGTTTCCTCAGTCTTGTGAACTACTATTGCTAGTTTATTGAGTTCTCCAAGATAGCACTGGTATAGATTGGTAATTGATGTTTTTATGACACATGTGTAAACTTAAATTTCACTAAATGAGAGCTATGACAGTAATGTGTGTTTTGTATGAAAATATTTTCTTATATAATTAGAATTTGATATACGATCTATACTTGTGAGTAGCTGATGAGGGTGGGCGTGAAAGGCACTAGCAAGCTTCTAAGTGGAGAGCTTCTAGGTGCTTACAGTATCACCATACTATGGATTAATTTTTATTAGCATATATTTGCCTGTTGGTGAGCTTATATGCTCTAGTTTTGATTGGCATATGATTGCCTATTGGTGAGCTAATATGCTTTGGTTTTGATTGGCATAGATTTTCCATTGGTGAGATGATGTGCTCTATAATAGATTTGGCATAAATTTTCCTACTAGTGAGATAACATGCTCCGATGGGAGTTTGGTTATGCTAATTGCATTATATGTGATTATGACGTGTTCTAAGAATATTATGAATTGTTCATTCAAGATGATTTGATGTATATCTATTTATATGATGAGTTGATATATGATGGGATGACATGATAAAAATTGCCTACTTAATGATTCCAACTTTGGAATTATTGGGATGATTATCGTATTTTGTGAGACGAGAATGCTTTTAGAATCATCTAAAGATAACATGGAAAGAATTTTGAAGACGAAATTCTTATAAGGGGGAGAATGTAACAACCTTCAATTTCGAGTTCTTTTTCATACATTATATTATATTTCAATTGAGATGAAAATCAAGAATTGAATTCAATAAAATTGAGTTCTATGAAAGTTACCCCTTTGAAAACTAAAAATTTGGACTCAGAACTAGCAAAAATTAAAAGTACACGTTTGATACAATTCCAATGACACAAAGAACACTGAATTTGAAGTTCGAATGGAGGAGATATGATGATTTAAAATATGGAGGGCATTTTTATAGAAAAATCCAGCAAAGAGGAGGAAGAAGAAGAAGGAGGAGGGGAAGAAGGAGAAGAGGAAGAGGGAGAGGAGAAGAGGGAGAAAGGAGAAAGGGGAAAGAAGAATGCCAGCTCACTAGATAAATCTGCCACATCGGTAATCAGAAAATTCTAGGAGAAGTAGTTATCATTGAAGAAGACGACAGCTTGGATTGACGATCCGTGCTGATCATTCCCTCCAGCTCACGAAGACGACTAAATGCCATAAACCTATTGGGCAATGTTCATAGCTTTTGCCCTTGATTGAAGAGGGAACCAAGGCACGATAGAAATCGGAGACCAACTGTGACGACCCGGGTTTTTATATGATGCAATTTTGATAAAAAAGGCGAGATCTCTTGTTTTATAAGTATGAAATGCATGAAAAATCTTTTTGTTATGGAAAACAATCATTCATAAAAACCCCGAGTGTCAAAACACATTCTCAAATTATCTAGCCATGGAAAAGTTTTAAATCAACATTATTCCCAGGAAAGTGTTAGTCACAGCCCCAGCTATTAGAGAGTAACTAAAATCAAGTAACATTGAAAGATAAGATAGGGGTTTACTTACTTGCACTTTAGTCTGGGTGTCTCCTATCACAAGCGTTCCTTGCCTTTAAGTATTTACTTTGTGTCTGAAAAATGATAAGGATAGGGTGAGTATATACTATACTCAGTAGGAGCCTATCACTGCTAGTTTTATAATGCATGAGATGTTTTAAAATCATATGCTCTTTCAAAACATGTGCATGTCTGAATACTCAAGTTCAATATTGATATCAAAATCCATTGTCAAACTGAAATACTAACGACTTAAAGGATCACATAATCCAAAATCGAAAGTATCATATACATATATATCATAACATTATGATATGCATAAGATGCTTCATTGAATCTAACTCATGGATATCTATTATGGTATGGTCGACCAACCTCATATCATGCCATATGAAATGCAAATAACTCCACAAAACCATAGGGTCCAACTATGCCCACGACCTCCTCGCCGTGTGGTCCCTGGGTACCTGAGGACACTCGGTCATAGCCTCCACGGGGCCTATGACACGTCGACCTAGTGTTGTGACACCAGTGGTAGCCCCCTGTACCACATGCAGTCGACGTAGGGACGTTGCCTCTTTTTTGGCGTGGTACCCATCCACCTAATAGTGGTAGAGGTTGGGTGGCCAACCCAGACCCCTCGGCATAGCACCCACGAGCTTACTAGCTCAAATCACATAAGATCAAACAAGCGAAAAATCTCTTTTTCAAAACTTGTCCTCTTTGGGTCCCTCACAACTGCCTGGCCCTCGGCACTCCAGCGTCTTTTGGTAACCCTCAAGGACATGCAATTTTTGCAAGAACTTAATGCTCACAAATCATGCAATGTATGCAATAGTTTGCAAAACATATGTATGCATAATGTATATGCAATTATTTACAAAACATGTCTATGCATAAAGCATTTATCACATGCATGCTGAATTAAGTCATGCTAAACAAGTTATATAAATAAAACATGTATTCTCAAACAATAATAATTCTTTTAAAAGAATCTAGTAGTGATAGAGCACCTACCTGACTAGGTCGCGCTAACTCCTTTGTCCTCGGATGCTCTTGATCATGGTTTGGGGAATCAAGGTTTGTTTGGCTAGTCATTTATGGGTTTTAGAGTGGTTGGTCTTATTACTTAGGCATTAGGGGTCCATCCCTATGCCTATGGGTGTCCAAGGTCTTAATTGCGCCTTGGTATCCTCAGTTTTCCAAAGGTCTAGCGGCCATGCGCCACCATCCTATTCTAAGGTTCATGCCCACCTTTGATTGGGCCTTGATCAGGGATTTTATAGTTTGGGTGTGTCCGCATTGTCGACACGGACACAACGCCTTTTGCGGCGCCTCAATCGGAGCCCTAGATCTCAGGTTATAAGCGTTTTAGTGTCATACGTACATAAGGGCCTTAAGAGTGAAAAGGCAGAATACTAGGGCGCTGCGCGTCAGCGTCATGTGCCCCGGCTTTCTTAAGGAATGAGAAAACCCCATATAGCTAGCACGCTATGCGTCTGCGGCCTGCGCTTCAGCGGGCGCGTCTACAGACGCGCTGGGTTTTCCCGCCAGTCTCTCTCTTTTGCGGGCGCGTCCCTAGACGCGCCCGTCGGTTTTTCTCAGATGCATTCAACGCGTCACGTTCTGGCTGGAACGTTTCGTCGTCTGGGGGACCGGAGCATCCTTAAGACACATTGGTTTGACCCTGTCGAACCAGTGCGGCCCAGGGGAAGTCCTTGGGTCCTTGGTGGCTCTCCAGGGCTCCATTTTGCATGATTTTTCATGCAAAAACCTAGGGAAATTGATCTTAGAACTACTGTGGAGATGGGTTTTGAGGGATCTTGGGCATACCTGGCTCGTTGCTCGGTTTTTCTCCTTGTTTCCTCTATAGGTCACTCCTCCACAACGGGTTTTCTTCAACCTTTTGGGCTGCCATTAGAGGCGCCCAAGAGCTCTATTTATAGAGCTATGAGAGGGTTCTGGAGGGGGCTCTCACCGCCTTTGAATGGCGGTGGAGAAACTTCCAGAATGGCGGTGATTTCTCCTCTAATCACCGCCGTTCTAGAACCCTCTAGGAGTTTGAAGATGAAGGGTGCCCATATCAAAACGGGCCCCTGTGTTTTGCAGGCTAAATCTGTTTTTTGTAAAAATTACATTTTTGCCCTTGAACTTCAAAGGGCCATAACTTGCTTATTTTAACTCCGTTTTGGGTGATTTTGGTCTCGTTGGATTCCTTTTTCTGAGATGCACCTAATGGTACCATTTTCATGACCAAATTTCTGGGTTTAGTCCAGGTGAATAGTGAAATGACTAAAATGCCCTTATCTTCAAAAACTGAACTTTTCATTGCTAACTTGGGATTTTGATATTACAAAATTGGAGTCATTACACCATCATTGAAAAGTGACATCGATTTGATCAATCCATTGAAGAATCGAGTTTGGAGACACACCTAAGAGGTAGATTTGTAAAACCACATTCATGAAATTCATTTTTTTAGCTAGATATGTACTGTTCAGGCTAAATACGTACTGTTCATGTTAGATCTAAGTTCATTTTGATGATATAATCATTGATTTTTAGATCCATGCATAGATAAACTTAAAGCATGCTTATTCAACTTAGATCTAGTTGAGATTTGTCAATTTAAGCTAGAAACTAATCAGACAATCTTAGTTGTTTGATCAGGTACTATTGACATAGTACTTATGGCACCTAATCAATGGTCAGGCACCATAGATGACTTCCTTGACTTAAATTGAGACAATATGACAAAAATTATAAAATTTGGATAGAGATCCACTGGGTAATCGCAGTCGTCTAATTGGACAATAAAGGAATAAGGACATGGTAGTGTTTGATTGGTGACTGATTAAGTAAACATACTCTGAAATTTTTAAGATCAGGCCACTGATTACTAGGATATTGATGAATTGAATGAGGACCATTGATTACCACTATACACATTGTTCAATTAGTGATCAGAACTCTAATAACCTTTTCAGGGTTCTAATTAATGAGCCTTAACCCTTAATAACAAATCCAATCACTTGATGAACATATGATTAGACCTTGAAACACTAAGTCAGATCACCATGACTTATTGGATTAAAATTTTAGTTATGGCTTGTTCATGGATGGGGTTAGTTGAATTGTAAATGCAAACCTAAACTGTTGGACCACTGATTGGTGAATGGATGGTGGGTCTAGGATTGAATTGATCATATATTCCCTTATGTAATATATGATCAGTGGAAAATTAAATGGTTTATGATGATCTAAACTGTCAGGCTTTAAGTAAAAATAGATCTCTTACATACTAATTAATTTATGATTCAACATTGATAAGAACTTTGGAATATCAAGAGAGAAAGTTGATCAACAAGTGAGTGGAAGAAGAGATGCAACTAAATTGAGCAGCTCGTCAAAGGAGGTCGATAGTTTTAACATCGATATTCTTTTGTTAAACATGAAAACCATTGATTAATACTATATCATGTTTGAAAATGCTTAAAATTTGGGATTTTGAGATTTCAAATTTATTCAGTTAGCATACCTGTATTTCATGCAACTTATTAGTTTGGAATGCCATGTTGTTTTGCTATCAAATTGGAAACTTGTGCATGAAAACATATTTGAAACTACATGGACTTCATGAGTTAGGAAATGGCAAGGAATGTGGAATCCTCAACTCAACCCTTGTGTGGGTAACTTTTACATGGCTATATAGTATCATGAAGTTTGAATTGCTCGATTTCACTAATGCATGGATTTCTATGGTTTTATCAATAATATCGACATGTGAGGATGCCTAGTATTATTATGTTATGATGGACATATTGGGGTCGGTGGGCGCTGTGCTAGGAAGGTTGAGGACTGATCATCCTCCTAAAATTGTATATGTGCGTATTACATACCCAGTTGAAAAAGGCTGAATCTAGGTTACTGTTGATTGTTTAACCGCAAGTGCATGGGCTATTGTAGTGTAGCTTATGCAAGTACGGGTCGATCCCACGAGGACTTGATTTAAAAAGTAGGAATTTTAATAAAATCTAATTATTTAAAATTAAAAAGAAATCACTCAAAATTACTGAAATTATTGAAATGAGAATCAATGTTCAGATATAATCAACTTCTCAAAAATACAGAATTTTCAGTTCCTAAAGAAAACAAACAAAATCAAATAATGAGAAAAAAACTACTCCCCTAGATAAAAAACTATCAAAATCTTCAACTATGATGTCTTGAGAGATGATCAGCCTTCATATATGTCTTCATCACGTCCTTGATTAGTGATCCACTAGTCGGATTTGTTAGATTCCTTAAAGTCAAAGAGATCTGGTCTAATTTGTCTTTTCAAGATTTGGACGGTTCAGATTGATTGATAAATTTTAGATTGAAGATCGGATTCTTTGATTATGTCTAGGGATGTCCTGAGAATGAACTTGTAAAATTAATTTGAAATCTGAGAAGAAACGAAGGAGAAATTGAAGATTTGGTTTTGATTAAGGCTAACCCGTTGATGGGTGAAGCCTTAATTGATCTAATTCAGATTGGACAGTTCCTGGATAAGAAATAGATGGATAAAACAGAACTGGGATAAACTAGGACACAGATGGAATTAATTGGGGTCACAGATGGAATTAACGGGAAAGAACATAATTGTAATTTCTGTAAATAAACAAGGGCAAAACTGGAATTTTGAGGAAAATCTGGTTTTTAAGAAAAAACCAGACGAAGGAGGAGACAGTGATGGAGGGGAAACCGGGGGAGGAAGAAGAAGAAAAGAGTAAGCAGGAGAGGGAAGAAGAAAGGTGCGGGAGGAAAAACCTGTTTTGGGTTTCCATCTCTGGGAATGTTCGACGATCGAGAAATGCCAGAGTAGAGGGCAGGTGAAGGGGAACCCGACCAGTTGGGTGAGTACGGAATTGGATTGGTTTGCCTGTGGAGATGAGGGTCGCACGGAGGACTGGCTCCTGGGCGTTGATCACTGGCCTGTGTTTGTCCGGTTTGGAGAGATGAAGCAAAGCAAGGCTGGTGGAGTGGTGTTGGTAGAGGGAGACTCGTGAGAGATGGAGAATGGGGGAAGAGAGAGGAATAGAGAAATGGATAGAAGATGAGAAGACTACTGTGATGGGGAACAGAGAAGGGGGTTTCCGATGTGGGCAGTGCTTGGTGATGAAATGGAGATGGGAAGGAGTGAGAAAGAGAACCAGATTGAGAGTGTGAGAGAAAGATGTAGAGGAAGCAGTGGGGTAGCCTAGCTTGGACGGGTTGCTAGTGCCGCTTGGGAAAATGTGTAATGACCCCAATTTTTGTAATATTAAAATCCCATGAAAAGTTCAATTTTAAAGATAAGGGCATTTTGGTCATTTCACTAGTCACCTTGACTAAACCCTGGAATTTGGTCCTAAAAATGGTGCCATTACATGCGTCTCAGAAAAAGGAATCCAACGAGACCAAAATCACCCAAAACAAAGTTAAAATGAGCAAGTTATGGCCCTTTGAAGTTCAGGGGCAAAACTGTAATTTTTACAAAAATGGGTTTAGCGGCAAAACACAGGGGCCCGTTATGATACGGGCACCCTTCATCTTCAACCTCCTAGAGGTTTTTGGAACGGCGGTGTTTCAAGGAGAAACCATCGCCATTCTGGAGGTTTCTCCACCGCCATTCAAAGGCGGTTAGAACCCCTCCAGAACCCTCTTTACAAGCCCTATAAATAGAGCTCTTGGGTGCCTCTAATGGCAGCCCAAAACCTTGGAGAAAACCCATTGTGGAGTAGTGACCTAGAGGGGAAAATGAGGAGAAAAACCCAGCAACGAGCCAGGTACGTCCGAGATCGCTCAAAACCCATCTCCCCCATAGTTCCAAGGTCAGTTTCCCTAGGTTTTTGCTTGAAAATCCATGGAGAATAGGCCTCTAGGGAGCCACCAAGGACCCTGGGACGTCCCCAGGGCCGCATTGGTTCGACAGGGTCGAGCCAGGGTGACCTGAGGACGACCTAGGTCCCTAACGAGTGGGACGATCCAATAGGAACGTCCCACGTCGACCGGCGTCGACCTCTGTTTGAAAAACCAAACGGGTGCGTCCAGGGACGCGCCCGCAAAAGAGAGAAAAGGCGAAAATGTTCTGCGCTTCTGCAGATGCGCCCGCTGAGGCGCACGCCGCAGACGCGTAGCGCGCTAGCAGCTCGACGTTTTTGGTTCCTTAAGGAAGCCCGGGACCACGACGCAGTTGCGCAGCGCCCTAGCATTCCGACTTTTTGTCTTTAAGACTTCTGTGTACGTACGACACTAAAATGCTTATAACTTGAGATCTAGAGCTCCGATTGAGGCGCCGCAAAAGGCGTTGTGTCCGTATCGATGAAGCGGACACATCCGAACTATAAAATCCTTGATCAAGGCCCAATAAAAGGTGGGCATGACCCTTAGAATAGGATGGTGGCGCGTGACCACTAGAACATTGGGAAATTGAGGATACCAAGGCCCAATTAGGACCACCCACAGGCATAGGGATGGACCCCTAATGACTAAGTAATAAGACCAATCACTATAAAACCCATAAAAGATAGGCCAAACTAACCTTGATTCCCCAAACCATGATCAGGAGCGTCCGAGAACAAAAGGGTTAACGCGACCTAGTCAGGTAGGTGCTCTATCACTATTAGATTCTTTTAAAAGATCTGTTATTGTTTTGAGAACATATGTTATAAGTATATGACTTGTTTAGCATGACTTGATTCAGCATGCATGTGATAAATGTTTTGTACATAGACATGTTTCGTAAATGATTGCATATACATTATGCACATACATGTTTTGCAAACAAGTGCATACATTGCATGATTTAAGTACTTGCAAAGATTGCATGTCCTTGAGGGTTGCCAAAAGACGCTGGAGTGCCGAGGGCCAAGCAGTTGTGAGGGACCCAAAGAGGACTGGTTTTGAATGGAGGTTTTGGCTTATTTGATCGTACATGATTTGGGCTAGTAAGCTCGTGGGTGCTATGCCGAGGGGTGTGGGTTGGCCACCCAGCCTCTACCACTATTAGGTGGATGGGTACCATGCCCAAAAAGGGCATGTCATTGCTTCGACTGCATGTGGTACAGGGGGCTACCACTGGTGTCACGGCACTGGGTCGGAGTGTCATATGCCCCGTGGAGGTATATGATCCTGTGTCCCTAGGTACCCGGGGACCACACAGTGGTGAGGTCGTGGGCATAGTGGGACCCTATGGTTTCATGGATTTATGTGCATTGCATATGGCATGGTATAAGGTTGGTCGACCATACCATGATAGATATCCATGAGTTGTATTAAGTTGAGCATCTGATGCATATTTTTATGATATATGATTACTTTTGACTTGGATTATGATATTTCTTTAAGTCATCAGTATTCCGGTTTGACAGTGGCTTTTAATATCGATATTGAACATGATTATTTAAACAACATGCATATGTTTTTATGAGCACATGATTTTAAAAGATTGCATGTATTATAAAACTAGTAGTGATAGACTCCTACTGAGTATAGTATATACTCACCCTATCCTTAACATTTTTCAGGATGATTCCATCTATGAGTAGAGGACATCTATGTTAGTGCTACGAGCAAGTGAATAAAATACGAAACAATTATACATGTAAGTAAATTCTCAACCCTTTGGACATGTATTTGTATTTAATTACGGTTGGGCTATGTGCTATGACTGGATAGACCTAGGGAAAAACGTTTATGATTTCTAAAGCTTTTCAAAAACTACCTTGGATATTGTGAAAGCAAATGACACTCGGGGTTTTCAAAATGAATTCCAAATAAAAGATTTTTTCGCTGCATTGCATTGTTTTTCAAATAGGGATCCCGCTTTAGGAATTTAGATTTTTCATTTAAAAATGCATGAGAAAACCCGGGTCATCACAGTTGGTATCAGAGCGCAGGTTTTATCCTTTCACAGCCAGTCCAGCATGTCCAAGGGTCATAGACAATCATGAAAATCAGGAATAAATAGTATAAATAGGAGTAGTAGAGATGACTACTTCTATTTGAGGATTATAATATTAATGACTCAAGACATTTCACCATTAACACATAGGTGAAAAAGGAGATAGTCCTAGCAAATACTTAGATATTGGATTGCTTGAATCCTATCAAAATGATAGGAAATAAGAATTATTGTGAAGTGGTGCAAAGATGAAATCTCATATAAGGATCATATGGTGATGAGAATGATGGATAAGGATGTTAGTGAACTTGTTAATAGATAGTGTTGGCCTGCAATAAAGTAATCTTATCAAAGGTGAGAAAAATCAAAAGACCTAGATGGCTATCTTACCATCATAAAGAATATCAGAATATGAGTACACTATCACAAGGATGTGATATATGAGATGTAAAAGACAGACTTTGAGAAAATTTT
The DNA here is from genome assembly GCA_035236585.1 of Warburgia ugandensis. NCBI lineage: Eukaryota > Viridiplantae > Streptophyta > Magnoliopsida > Canellales > Canellaceae > Warburgia > Warburgia ugandensis. The sequence continues at coordinate 49,636,994 of CP141127.1, read as the reverse complement.
GATGATAATAGGGATAAGCATACAAGATGATACTAAGGGATAACTGTGACTTGTACTAGATGACAAAGGTATGAATCTTGAAAGACTTAGCTCAATTTTGATACCTTAATTGAAGTCTTATAAAGAGTGAAGAGCTATCGAATAATAACTACTTGAGTATTATGGAACAAATCCGGAGATGCATACAAGTGACATATTATGTGATAGGGAAAAGAATTCAACCGAGTGATCAAAAGATTTTAATACTAAGGATGATAATAGATCGATCCTAATATGAACTTGTAAGAGAAGTATAACACGATCAAAACATCAATGCAATTATTAAGACATTGTATAAATTTTATTGAGGCTATAGGCGACTGAGGATTTCAATGATCTTAAGACAAGCATTCAGTTTATCATATCTATTAAGTAAAGGAATAGATGAAGTATCAATAATATGCAACAAAGCATAAAGAGACATTGATCCAGGTAGACCAAATGAGGATTTTGAAGAAAAGAGAGAAAGAGATAGACATGTAACTATAAGTACTCGATGAATATTGAATAATCAAAAGAAGAAGATCATGACTCAATGAAGATACATACAATTCTAACAGGAGGGAAGATCAAATAGATGCAAAGGAATAATAATAGTTGAGTTGGCAATGATATGTATAATAGAGAGAAAGCATATGAGATTTAAGACTTTGAGTAGAGTATCGAATTTTAGGAGATTATGTGATAAGAAATTTTCAAAGAAGAATGGCGACCAACTAGAAATTTTTCTACAAATGGTTTGATATCAATAAGATTCTTGTCAAGATCCATTAGCTTATGGGGGACACCAATGGATATAATCCATAAAAAGGAAAATTTGGTGATATCTCACCTTGCCACTACATGAGTAAATAAAGTTATATTGAAAAAAGAAATAGGCCAGGACAGTAACTTATCCACTTAGCAAGTAGGGTACCATCAAGGATCAAATTGAGATCTTACTAGCATAGATTGGAAGAGCAATATCTTAAGACCATCATTGAGTATTGTTGACTAAATAGAGGTATCCCACCCTAATTAATCAGGTATGTCGGTGTCTATGAGTTAGTAGTTGAAGTTATATCCTTAGAAGGATGTTATAAGTCTTTAGACTTGAGTACTTATTAAGGCTAAGTCATTTAAGGGTATAAGGCCAGTTGATTAGGCGACATCATGAAGTTGATTAGGCCACATCATGAAGAGTTATAAGTACAATAAATATAGTAAAAACTGAGATAGGAGCAGAAATAAGAAGTGATCTAAACTAATGTGAAAGGTTTTTTTAAAAACCTTAGTGGCTACCATGACAGGGTGAAGAAATTACTTTGGGTCTAAAAAATACTACAGACTTGGATTGAAAGAAAGGTAGATAAGTACCAATCACTCTAGAGGCCCTTGAGCTTATAACGCATCTGGGAAAAGATCAATAGGTAATCAAATAAAGTCTTTCTATGTCTAAGAAAATGTTTATGCTTATTTAAGTATTGTAAAACTTGTGGAGTTAACAACTTCAGTACAATTTGATATAATTGCTATTGGAGACGAATTATTGCTATTCTAAGCTAAGTATGAGGAGGCACTTAAAAAAGACAAAATAAGGAGGCACTTGAAGAATAAAATTTGAGGAATTGAGAAAATCACTACTTACGAGTATACCTCTTGACAATATAGACTGCATGATTGACAATAAAGCCTTGATAAAAGATTGCACGATATATTGACATAGGGGATGGAAGGAGAAAAAGTGAGATGGTTAGCACACTATAAGGTAAGATTTGATAACCAAATAGTTAGTTGTTATGAGCATATACCAAGCACTAAAAATCAATTAAAGGAATTTCTTAAGGACTAACCCTACTGGATTGAGTATAGAACTTTTGAACTAGAAGGTAACGAAGAAAACCACCAAGCAAAGAAAGGACAAAGAGGATGATGACAAAGGATTCAACCATGACCTAGTAAGGGTATCCGGTGATGAATAAGAGACTCTTTGCTTTGCATAAATAGGAACATTATTAACACTCCTAATAACAAGTTGATGTGAATAGTGAGATAGGCCTCTAGAAGAGAACAATGGACCATGATATATTTGACATGAGTATGCATAAACTCTTCAAGAAGAAAAAAGGCATTTGATGACTTCAGCATCTATGAAACTTGATGAACAGTTTGGATGTCCTAATCGTAATATGAGGTAGTATTAGTGATGGAAGATGGTACTAATTGGCTTTCATGATTTCGTTTTGAATATAACCTTGGTCGAGGAATCGAGTCACGTATGGAAAACAACAGACACTTGAAATTCGAAGTTAATCAAGGGTTTCGTTATAGAGCACATGATACCATATCAGTTATTGAAGTATCTTGGAGACAAGGGTAAGAAGCAAAGTTAGACACAATAGAAAGAAGGTAACTTTTTGGACTTGTGGGTAATGAAAGAGATCACTAGATGAAAAGGATTATCCTATGATATTCAAAATAGGAGAAATAAGATAATATGATCTTGAAAGAAGTATATGCATGAGCAAAGAAGCATGATCTTACGAGGAGACTATCTTATACATGATAAGATAAGTATAGGAATCTAAGGAATTCAAGATAGATGAAGTACCGCTAGGAAACGGTATTGTTAAATCGGCACGTACGAGAGTATAGCGCTGCATCAGAGTACGCAGCAAAAACAAGCCCTTATGGGTGAGGCCTTATAGGAGGAACAATGGAAATAGTAAATTGAGGATGAACCTAGAATTGATTCCTAGAGGGGAATGCATTCACCAAAAAATCATCTAAAGAGACAAATACTTGGAAAATAATAAGTTATGAAATTTCGAGGACGAAATTCTTTTAAGTGGGTAATAATGTAATGACCCCAATTTTTGTAATATTAAAATCCCATGAAAAGTTCAATTTTAAAGATAAGGGCATTTTGGTCATTTCACTAGTAGCCTTAACTAAACCCAGGAATTTGGTCCTAAAAATGGTGCCATTAGATGCGTCTCAGAAAAAGGAATCCAACCAGACCAAAATCACCCAAAACGGAGTTAAAATGAGCAAGTTATGGCCCTTTGAAGTTCAGGGGCAAAATTGTAATTTTTACAAAAATGGGTTTAGCGGCAAAACACAGGGGCCCGTTTTGATACGGGTACCCTTCATCTTCAACCTCCTAGAGGTTTCTGGAACGGAGGTGTTTCAAGGAGAAACCACTGCCATTCTGGAGGTTTCTCCACTGCCATTCAAAGGCGGTTAGAACCCCTCCAGAACCCTCTTTACAAGCCTTATAAATAGGGCTCTTGGGTGCCTCTAATGGCAGCCCAAAACCTTGGAGAAAACCCATCATGGAGCAGTGACCTAGAGGGAAAAATGAGGAGAAAAACCTAGCAACGAGCCAGGTACGTCCGAGATCGCTCAAAACCCATCTCCCCCATAGTTCCAAGGTCAGTTTCCCTAGGTTTTTGCTTGAAAATCCATGGAGAATAGGCCTCTAGGGAGCCACCAAGGACCCTGGGACGTCCCCAGGGCCGCACTGGTTCGACAGGGTCGAACTAGGGTGACCTGAGGATGACCTGGGTCCCTAACGAGCGAGACGATCCAATAGGAACGTCCCACGTCGACCAGCGTCGACCTCTGTTTGAAAAACCAAACGGGTGCGTCCAGGGACGCGCCCGCAAAAGAGAGAAAAGGTGGAAATGTTCTGCGTGTTTGCAGATGCGCCCACTGAGGCGCACGCCGCAGACGAGTAGCGCGCTAGCAGCGCGATGTTTTTGGTTCCTTAAGGAAGCCCGGGCGCACGACGCAGTCGCGCAGCGCCTTAGCATTCCGACTTTTTGTCTTTAAGACTTCTGTGTACGTACGACACTAAAATGCTTATAACTTGAGATCTAGAGCTCCGATTGAGGCGCCGCAAAAGGCGTTGTGTCTGTATCGACGACGTGGACACATCCAAACTATAAAATCCCTGATCAAGGCCCAATAAAAGGTGGGCATGACCCTTAGAATAGGATGGTGGCGCGTGACCACTAGAACGTTGGGAAACTGAGGATACCAAGGCCCAATTAGGACCACCCACAGGCATAGGGATGGACCCCTAATGACTAAGTAATAAGACCAATCACTATAAAACCCATAAAAGATAGGCCAAACTAACCTTGATTCCCCAAACCATGATCAGGAGCGTCCGAGAACAAAAGGGTTAACGCGACCTAGTCAGGTAGGTGCTCTATCACTATTAGATTCTTTTAAAAGATCTGTTATTGTTTTGAGAACATATGTTATAAGTATATGACTTGTTTAGCATGACTTGATTCAGCATGCATGTGATAAATGTTTTGTACATAGACATGTTTCGTAAATGATTGCATATACATTATGCACATACATGTTTTGCAAACAAGTGCATACATTGCATGATTTAAGTACTTGCAAAGATTGCATGTCCTTGAGGGTTGCCAAAAGACTTTGAGTCTTGAGGGCCGAGCGGTTGTGAGGGACCCAAAGAGGACTGGTTTTGAACGGAGGTTTTGGCTTATTTGATCGTACATGATTTGGGCTAGTAAGCTCGTGGGTGCTATGCCGAGGGATGTGGGTTGGCCACCCAGCCTCTACCACTATTAGGTGGATGGGTACCACGCCCAAAAAGGGCATGTCCCTACTTCGACTGCATGTGGTACACGGGGCTACCACTGGTGTCACCAAGACTGGCCTGAGTGTCATATGCCCCGTGGAGGTATATGATCCTGTGTCCCTAGGTACCCGGGGACCACACGGCAGTGAGGTCGTGGGCATAGTGGGACCCTATGGTTTCGTGGATTTATGTGCATTGCATATGGCATGGTATAAGGTTGGTCGAGCATAGCATGATAGATATCCATGAGTTGGATTAAGTTGAGCATCTGATGCATATTTTTATGATATATGATTGCTTTCGACTTGGATTATGATATTTCTTTAAGTCGTCAGTATTCTGGTTTGACAGTGGCTTTTAATATCGATATTGAATGTGATTATTCAAGCAACATGCATATGTTTTTATAAGCACATGATTTTAAAAGATCGCATGTATTATAAAACTAGTAGTGATAGACTCCTACTGAGTATAGTATATACTCACCCTATCCTTAACATTTTTCAGGATGATTCCATCCATGAGTAGAGGACATCTATGTTAGTGCTACGAGCAAGCGAATCAAAAAGGAAACAATTATACATGTAAGTAAATTCTTAACCCTTTGGACATGCATTTGTATTTAATTACGGTTGGGCTGTGTGCTGTGACTGGATAGACCTAGGGAAAAACGTTTATGATTTCTAAAGCTTTTCAAAAATTACCATGGATATTGTGAAAGCAAATGACACTCGGGGTTTTCAAAATGAATTCAAAATGCATGAGAAAACCCGGGTCGTCACAAAATGAGAGAGAGAGAGAGAGAGAGAGAGAGAGAGAGAGAGAGAGAGAGAGAGAGAGAGAAGTGAGATTTGGGGAATTGAGAAAGAGATATCAAGGTTAATCAAGAGAGGCGAGCGAGGAGAGAGGGAGATTGCTGGTGGAATAGAGGTTTGGTATGGTTGAAGAAGAGGGAGTTAGAGAGATGGATTGAAGGAGAAGGAGAGGGGGTGCGGTGAATGTGGGGGAGAAGGAGAAGAGCCTTGAAAGAGAGAAGAGGAAGGTGAGAAGAGGGATGGGTTCGTGAGAATGAGAGAGGAGAACTTGGGATGAGAAGAGAGAAAAGAGAATGGGGAAGTTGGGAACGTAAGAGAGAATGGGAAGAGGGAGAGAGAAGAAATAAAGAAGAAAAAAAAGAAAAAAAAGGAGGGAAAGAGAAAAGAAAGGAAACAGGGAGTGGGAAAGAAAAGAGAAGTGGAAAAGGAAAATGGAGAAAAATAAGGAAGGAAAAAGAAAAGGAAAGAAAGAAGGAAAAGGAAAAGGAAAAAGAAAAGGAAGGAAAGAAAGAAAAAAGAAAAGAAAGAAAAAAAAGAAAGGAAAGAAGGAAAAAGAAAAGGAAGGAAGGAAGTGGGGAAGGGGTTTCCTTTTTGTCCATGATTCCAAATTTAGCTCCATTGTTTTCTAGGAAACTATCACATCCATCTTCATGGGTGATCTGGTCCATCCAGTGCTCTTTAAGATGATCTGCATTGTTAACTTTTGATCGTAGCCATCAACGCCTCTTTTGGTTAATCTGCAAAAGAAAAGACTAAATCAGAATCATCTAAACCATATATTAATCATCTAATGAGCTCTAATGATCATCTGATCATTGATTTTGGCAAATTAAGGTTTGGATGGTCAATTGAAGTTAAATTTAGAATCAAGCTAAGTTTTGTAAAATTTAATAGTTAGATGATCTAATTGAATGCTAAATTAGGGGTATAATGAGTACTCATGATGAACGGCAAGTGACCTGATTACGATTGTTTCAACACTGATGAGACCTTGAGGAGGTTCTAATGGAAATATGTGTGTGTGTGTGTGTGTGTGTGTGTGTGTGTGTGTGTGTGTGTGTGTGTTTATTGAGGCACATTGGTTATATTGAAGCATTATATGATTTAAATGCTTTTTATTTGTTGAATTTTGAAGATGATTCACTCTCTAGTTTGGATGAATATATTTATGAGATGATGTATGACATGACCTGTGGTGATCTTTCATATCTTGTAAAATACCTTGCAAAGGTTACTATTTTGTTTGAAACAATAGGCATGGATATTGAAATTGGTAATTTGAATTGGTTTGGCATGACATTGACTTGTAAAGCATGATTGAGATTTCAGAGTTTTATTATACTGCTTATTATGCATTATATTTTACTGAACTACATAACATGTGATTTTATATCCCTTTTGGATTTGAAACTACATAAACTTCATATTTCGATGATGAAACTACCTACACATGTGCAAGCTTGCTGAGACATTGTAAATTGTTTACAATGTCTTAGGTTTGAAGAAATGACACAGAGGACCAGAAGATTGTACTAGAGATCTCAAGAGAAGGGCATAAAATATATATCAAACTGGTGTGCAATATAGTTGATGATCTTGGGAACTAATATAATACTTTGACTTAATATGACTTCACTTTATGGAGATGTGGACATGTAAATTGAAGTTATGGTTGTCTGGCTGTAACTAGATTGATCCTAGTCTTGAACTTTCCTTTAGTTCAGTAGAACTTGACTTTTTTTATATATCCTTTTAGGCATTGTGTGTTTATGTCAATGAATGGAGACGAAGTCTCATGTATTATCTACATGATTTTAACTATGTCTATTAGGTACATCACACTCACATTCGTAAAATGCATAAGTCCAAAAAATAGGGGGGACTCTACTATATTTTTGGTAGAAATATAGGCTCATTTCTTTAAAAATCCTGATTTTTTGAAAAGAAAAATGACACTTGGGATTTTTAAAAGTCTTCTCACGAAAATTGTTTTCTAAATAGTTTTCCAAGCTTAGAGCCCACAATTGTAAAAGATTTTGTGATAAAGTGTTATAAAAACCTAGGATGTCACATATTCATTCAAATTTCTCATGTAACATCCTCGTTCTTCTAAAAATGCAATGGTTTCCCTAATGTTCAAGCTCATCCTAAGCTCTCATTGGAAAGATTGATAGATCTTTTGGCTATTCTCATTAACAACTGAAGATTAAATTTTATTAACAATCTCTCAGTGAGTTAGCTTTGTAACTCGTACTTAGTTAACTGGCTCTCACTTGTTGGTTGTATATGACTCTAGGACATGTAGGACTAGCTGTAAGTGGATTAAACTGAGTTTTGATACCAACTATGATGACCTAAAATTTTAGATGACTTGTTTCTCTCAATTCTTTTTAAAAAGCGAGGCCACTCGTTAAAAGTTCTTTTTGAAAACAAATAGCAAAAACAATTTTCTTTGAAATAATTTTTCCTAAAACCCCTAGCATCATTAATTCTTTACAAATAGAGATTTTATGATAAAGTGATCATTTTATTTTTACCATAAGTTAGATAATGTTTCCTTTGTTTCTCATATATTACGTATTCATCACATGCAATGCGGTATCCCTGATAAGAAATATTTTGTAAATTTAAACAATTAAAGAGACCATATCTCCACTCAATATCCAAGTGTATCATTATGTTTGAAAATAAAACATTTTTAAAGGAGGTAGCTTCAAAACTAACTTTTTCATAGCCAAAATCTATCATGTATCTACCACCAGTCCATATATTTATAATACATGTCCACATATCCAAAATAACATAAGTTAATAGTCCAATACATCAATTCTGGAATAAATATCCACATGTCCTTATACTTACTTTAACAATATTGCCACTACTCTCTTTTGCAGTTCCTTATTCTATCTTTTACTTTCTTCCTTCTATTCTACTTAATCGAATTTGAGAAATTATAAACAAATATAGTATATTAACAAGCTTGTGGTTGTGTAGGTGGAATAAGATGCATACATAGTTAAACACTCGATTTATGATATAAACATAAATTCCACACTGCATATGTATTAAAATGTACTCATGTCTTTTCCAAATCAATTTTAAACAAAAACGGATGTAATATGTAGATTCATGAGCTAAAGGTCACCTATCTAGGATGAAACCAAATCACATTTGTCATATGTATAAAACCATAAGGTCTCTGTATCAAAGCTAAACCAAGCCAATCTACAATTTAGTTTAAATAATACAATGCATTTCTTAGAATCATAAGCTCATGAAACATATCCACATAGTGATATCCAATCTAGGATTAAATTTTAGTATGTGCAATACACATAAAATATCAATGCATTTCGTTTAAATCAAAATTGATATCAAATTCTCAATTCAATGAGAAAACACAATACACAATGAAATATTTACAAAATATCAAACTACTATATATACATATATATGTATGTATATATGTATATATATATATATATATAGTACTGTCCTATCTTAGTGTAATGCCAAACATACTGGATGATATGCAAAACATCAAACTTTCACACAACAAACACACATATAGTAGTATTTAACATCAATTTAGCAATGTTTTATTACAAGCCACAATGAAGTGGACTATGCACATAGAGGACCTTGTCCTCCTATGCTCATACGTGGATACCTCACATACTACACCTTGCATCATGAGGGCCATGTGTCAATCTGAGTGGTGCCTTCCCATGATACACTTCACTCATAAACAGTAGCCATACCTACCTATAGTGCCTAAAAAGCGACTCACCTTAGGCCAGGCCGACTTTCTTAAGTCGCCTAATTTTTCATAATTATAAAATCTCATGGTAAAACATCCAATGCAAATCCGTGGAATCTATTGAGAAATAATTTTTAAAAATGCTCATAATCAATAAAAAGCTTGAGCATCTAGAAGCCTGCTAGTGCCATATTGCACTCGCATTCATTGGCTGCACTCATTAGTAAAACATACTTGGGTTTCCATCCAACTTTGAAAAAATATATGAAGCATGCATTCCAATTTTAGACCATGCATCCTTATCCAATTTTGCATAGAACTCATGGATATCTAGATGAAATCCATGTCATGTTTCGAAAATACAAAATTTTCATTCAAAACAAAGATCATGAGTCAAATTCAAACTTAGAACAGTTTCAGCATTTGGATAAACCTTAAATCAAATAGTAGTTGTAAACATTGTGCATTATCTCAACATTCAAAGATAACATTTTCAATAAAATATTAATTCACGCTAAATTCATTCTAAACATCATAAGCCAACATAGCAATCTCAGAACCAGCTACCCCTTGTGGTGTTTGTCCATTCCACTAGCTTCATAACTATCAAATCCACTTACTGATTAGCTATTAAGATTCACTAATCAAAGTTTTTATCCCAGATTATTGCAAATTTGTGAAGCATGCACATTTCTATTAAAATTCATTAAATTTTGAATCTAGATCTTTTGTGATTATCCACAAGTCAAGATCAACCATAGTTCACTTTTATATCACCAATTAGCATAGATCAGCATAATCATAATCATTCAATCGGTTGATTGATTTTTCTAAGCTATGGATCATCAATCAGATCTCCAATGGTTGATGGAAATATACATTTGCACCATTGATTGTCAATCAACAATCCAAGTCACTTGTTTAACATATGAAATTACTAATATTGCATGATTACAAATTACTTTTTTGAGGATTAGTAACCTTAATCTTTTGATCCATGACAAGATCAAAATTTAGATGATTAAATCTAGGGTTTACGCATTATTGATAGTCATGTATGCTTAAATTTTGAGTTTTCAGTCAATCCAATGGTTGGATCATGCTTTATAGCTTAAAAATAGTAGCTTATAGGTTGAACATCTATGTATCTAATAGTAATTCATTAGTTTATAGCCGTAGAGAACTCTAATTTAGGAACCAACCATTAGATCCATCATTTCTAGGTTCGATATGTTGATCCTATATTTTGAAATGATAGATCTAGCCTACAATGACACAATTCATTCAATTTCAATTTCAATTGAAACTCCTAAATCTTATAAGTTTTATTATGTGCATAGTATCTAATTTTAAATTCAAAGTGAATCTGTAAGAATCGATGTCAATCTTTATTATAATCACTTTAATCCATGATATAGGATGTTTGGAGCATCAAATCATCTTGAATCATCACAAATCAGCATGATCATGGTCGTACATTGCTACAGTGTTCAGATCTCCGTCAAATTTTCCTTGATCATGAAATTGCTTAAAGGGTTTTACTCTAGACATTGTAAGGAATACAATGGATAGCTAAGATCATTAATTCGAGTCATCTTCTCCCCTGTACCATGCCATACCCAACGTCTTTTTTCACCATCACAAAGCCTTCATTGGCGAATGAAATGGGAAGTGGGAAGCTTGGAGGAGGTAGAAGAAGGTAGGAAGAATAAGGTTTTAAGGAGGGGTGGTGTCGCTGACAGCTAATCTCAAGCGGTGCGAAGTGACTGTCTCAAGTGGCATTGGCTAGTTGTAGGAGAAATTACCAAATTGCCCCTAGTCCAATTCTTAAAAGAAAAGTGATCACCACTAATTGAACATATTTATGATAATGTATGAATTCAGAATCCATCATTAAGCTAAAAAATTGAGAAGGAAAAATAGGTAATTATCCCAAGTGAAAGAAATTACAAAATTACCCTTAGGTTGAAAACCTGAAACAATTAGAAAACCAAGTGGAACCATTAAGGGAACTTCACTTGCAAACTCATTTAGGCTCAACTACAAGAGACTTAGCCATAAAAATCACTTGAAAACCCCTAATTTAGTTATTAGTTGACGCATGAAAAAATAGCTTATTATGCCTTAGCTTCAATAGCTCAAGGCCCTTACACCTAAGCACCAAACAATAGCCAATAGTCCATCTAAAGCTTAGGATTCAACTTTGACGTGATGTTTAAATTGAAAAGAGGCTAAAACACTTAACTATGCCTTGAGTCCAAACCTAAGTTGGTTATAGTTAATAACTTTAATGGACAGAATAGTTAAAAGATAATTATTAAACATGATAACCTCATAATAAGTACTAAGGGATTGGTAAGTAAGGCATGGAAATAATAATGACATGGAATAATGCATCATAACCATAAGACTAGAGATGAAATTAAAAACACACATTCTTGCAGTAAGATATCTAGCTCTTAATACTATGTAGAGGGTAATGCCAACTAAACGACTACACCATAAGTTGAGAATTGGATTAACTAAATACTTCGCACCACCAGACATTAGATGGCACTGCACGATACTCTATCATGTTCATGATTTAGAGATTTCCATGATTTAAATTGATGGGTTTGCAGATTGGGCCAAGGCCCGGAGACATTATTTTCATCGATAATTGGCAAGCACCACAAACATGGTGGTGAGCCTTAAGATTTGGATTTGTTTTACAAGCCAATAGTTTTGTTTTTATTGATACTTAGGTAAGTGCTCTATGATCAGCTGTAAGCCCTAATAATTGTGGATTTCATCAATACTTTTGATAGGCACTCTACGAGTGGTCGTAAGTCCTGATGGAAGTAGATTTATCGATGCTTAGGCAGGTGCTCCATGAGTAGTTGTAAGTCCTTGTGGATATATATTTCATTGATGTTTTGGGTAGTCACTCTATGAGTGTCCTAAGTCACAAATTGCTCAGCAGGTGCTCTACGAGTACCATAAGACCTAGAGGCTTGCTCACCTAGGGCGGCAATAAGACCTGGAGGCAGGCATGCTATGTGCCATTGTAAGTCTTAGAGACCCTATCCTAGGAGGTGTCGTTGGTCGCTAAACTCTAAGATGATATTGATACATGCCTTGTGACAGAGATGATAGGTAGTAGGAGTTCCTTCTCATAGGAAAGTGCTTCGAGAGTTAGTTGGGTAGCCCCCATGAGGTCCAATGAGTCATGGTTTGTGTAGGTATTTGCTAGCAAACGTAAAACCTACAGTAGTTGCCAGTAGGTTATGGTAGGGCCTTGCAAGCATATCTATCTATGTGTTGTTAGCATGTTGGACGTATTGGTCATTCTCAAGAGTTTAGACCATTGGTCACTTTGGTAGGATGATATGCCACTAATTGTCCCCGTGGTAGGACGATATGGCACTCATGGTCTCGGTGGTATGACAATATTCCACTTATGAGGCTTTGGTATAGTCTAAAACTTAGGTGGTTGTGACTAAATGTATTAACATATGAGGCTTCATTCATAGAACTACTTAGTTTTCCAATATTGTCAAAAATTCTAATCTAATGGCAATTTGGTAATCTCCCACCTTTTAGACAAATTACCCTCTTGCCCCTCCTTTTATTTAGTTCAAGCTTTGTTCTTACATTGGTCAATGTTTGGTGAATTATACCATCAATACATTTTCATGAAAATTAAGAAAGAAAAGGATTTTCACATCTTTTCTTTATTAAGGAATTTTGGAATTCCTCTAACCTAGGGCAATTTGGTAATTTTATCAACTTCTAAACAAATTACTTCTTGCCTCTCATTTTATTCAGTTTAAATGTTTGTCTTAAATTCTTTATATCATCAATAAGGAGGGTCATTAGTGGCAGTGATATTCCTAACTTGAAAAGATTTAATTTTAAAGATTTTCCTTTGACTGGAAATTTAAAAATTTCTAAATTCCTTGTAAGTGCAATTTTTACACATGAACTTCTGGGGACTCAAATTCTGTGGAGCTCAAGAATTACAATCATCTTCAAATTTTACACTTAAAATTTTGGGACTAAAATTCCATGGGACTCGATAATTCTAGTCATCTTCTTCCTTACTTGACCAAAACCAGTAGCTACATGCTACTGTTTGATGAAATTCAATATGCTTCCAAGTTTTCAATTCAATATTATTTGCATGATCCTAACTTAGTTTTCCACTTCCCTAGCATACTTATTCATTTTAAACACCCACAAACTTGGATTGAATGTGAAGGAACCCTTTTCCTGTTCTCCATGAACTAGGAAATGGTGCATTTTCTCCCAGCTTGCACCATCAGTTCTGTAGGTAATCACTATGGGTAAATGTGAGAAATTTCTCTTTATTTGAAGTTTGTCATGTGTTCTGCAAAACCCACTTCTCACATTTTCCAAATTTGGTTTGAATCCAAAGTTACAATCTTGGGATTGGGTACACATTGCCTGCCTATGTGTAGGAAAACAGGGTGCTCCTAGTCCCTGTTCTCACTTTGTACCACTGTAAAATCCATGAAGACCTTAGAAATTTCATCAATTGATTACATATACATTAAGTTTATACAATGAAGAAAATGACCTAGATACATTTCTTTGAATTATGGAGAATTAGGGGTGTGGCTAGCATGATGAACACCCCTTGTTCACCATGAACCAATAGCCCTGACAGTAATAGAGCATGTTAAAAACTCTAATAAGTCTCACTCAATCCATCAAAAACCCAAATATAAACCTAGCATGCATATAATATAAACAAGTAGGATCATTAAGTAAGAGAAATATCACATTTTGTAGCCTATTGAATCATTGTTTAAGGTAGAAAATCCTGTCATTACAAGTTACTGGTTCAACCTTTAGGAAACTAGTAACTTGAAACTTTGAGTGCCAAATTCACCAATTCTAGGCTTGGCTAATCCAAGCTCCTATTAGTTAATCATCCCACTTAAATTCTCCTACCTTAAATTGAAGTTTGGACGGCTAGATCACAAATTCCTCTACTGAGTTTACAAACTATGGGTTCCCTGCATGTTGAGCTAATCCTTGGAGAAGAAGCTCCACTATCATCTCATTTCTCCCTCGCCAAGCTTCCAGCTTCCTTCTAGATGTTCTCTTCTTTGTTTCAAATTTCTTCTCCCTAGGTTACCAGCTAGTTTCCCCCACAATCTCCCTCTTCTTCCTCCCTAGTCATCCTCTTCCTCTCACTGTTCACTCCCCACTTATATATCATCGATTCTCATGTATTGGTCATTTCCCACATGCATAAAACAACTTAGGTATAAAAATCTAAATTACAACTTAGGCTGAGAAGATACTCTAGCCATTAACAAGGTGGGGAAGGAAGAACTAGTGAAGAGGGGAATGATGAGGGAGAAGAAGGAGCTGGGAGAGGAAGATGCTGAGAGAGTGAGTAATGAGTGGAGAAACCAAAGGAGAGGAGGAAAGATACCATTTGAGGAGCATGGGCAAGCTGGGAAGTTGAGGCTCCTGCTTGAGTTAAACTCCATGCAACGGGTAGAAAAAAAACTTGCAACTCAATGAAGATAGTTAGAAGTATAGCCATCCAAGCTCCACTATCAGGTTGGGGTTTAGGTATGGGAAGAACTACTAATGCATGCCTGGTTTAGCAAGTGAAAATGTGAATTGTTAACTGGGAAAATGTGCAAACGTTGTTGAGTGTCATTTCTGAACCATGCATAGTACTCCTAATAACATTTTCAATTCAATTTGTTGCTTATAGTTAACTGATCTTATGAATGGAATACGTATTGCATGTCAGTGGTGGTAGACTCCATTTAACAACTAGGAATACATGGATTCATTATTGAAATCAATGAGTTTTTCTTCTACCTTTGTCATGCTCTATTTTTGTTTCTACACGCAAGAGGAAAATAGGGGATGATTCAAATGCATGAACTATTTTCCACCTCACTGTTGAAATTCCTTTCTAGGTTCTATTCGTTGCTGAGTGTGCTTGAGTTTTACCAGAAAAAATTGAAGGTTTGCTAGTAATTTGCAAGAGTTTTGGAGGCACAAACCATACATGAAAATAAAGTATGCGATAGCATAGGTGCAAGCGTATGTCCATGAGTAATGAGTTTAATTTCGTGAAACTAAGATCTTCCTATAATTCAGTGTAATACATAACAATTTCTAGACTTAAGAGATCTTGGTACAAACAATATTAACATGCAACGACAAGATTTTTTTCCTTAAATAATGATTGAATATGCTGTAAAAATATTTCTCTTGCTTAATTATCCTACTTGTTTATATTGTATGCATGCTAGATTTATAGTTGGATTTCTGATGGATTGATCAAGACTTATTCAAGTTTTTAACAATGCTCTATTGCTATTAGGGCTGCTAGTTCATGGTCAATAAGGGGGTGTTCATTGTGCTAACTACACCCATAATTCTCTATAATTCAAAGAAATGTATCCGGGTTCTTTTCTGCATTGTATGAGATTGACATAGGTGTAATCAATTTATGAAATTGCTAAGGTTTTCATGGATTTTATCGTGGTACAAAGTAAGAATAGGGACTGGGCGCACCCTATTTTCCTGCATACGATAGGCAAGGTGCACCCATTCCTAAGTTTGTAACTTCATATTCAAACAAAATTTGGACAATGTGAGAAGGGTTTTGTAGAACACATGACAAACTTCAAATCAGGAGAAAATTCACTCCTTTACCCATAATGAATACTTGTAAAACTTTTGTTGATGCTTTGGATAATTGTAGTATGATTGTGTTTGGGTAATTAAATGGGATGTGACTTTAATTGTGACTATATGGTAAATCCTGTGGCATGTGTCTCTAACTATTCTTAAGTTAGATGACTATTATTTTACTTGCATGTGAAGGTTTCTTAGTAACACCTAGGATGAAGTTGATGAATGTCGAATCTACCTATCTAATCCTACTTTTCAAAAATAAGGAAATTTGGATTTCTTTCCAAATTAAAATGAATAGAAGTTTGAAGAACTTGGGATGTTACAGATTTTGGTATCAAAGCAGATGCCACGCTACTCACAATTAAAGTCATTAAAGGACAAAGTGTCAACACATAGGAAGAATTAAGTTTAGGTACATGTAGGAAACTTAGTTATGATAATTAGAAAAGATGACTCATTAAAGATCCCCCTTGTTGTCACAAATGCCTCCACAAAAACGTAGTGTTGGCTTGCCAGCACCACATGATGTGCAAGTGGCAACGGATGGGACCTAGGGCAACCCAGCAGATGAGGCTGTCAATGTCTTTCTTTAGAGGATGACAAGGAGACTGTGAGTTCTAGCTGGTTATAGTTGGGGAAGTAGATCCTAAGTGAGAGGAGCGGCCTTCAGTGGACAACCTCCTCGAAAGATTTAGGAGGATAGCTCCTAAGTTTTCAAGGAAAGACGGTCTAGAGGTAGCCAACTTATGGCTATTTTATGTGGAGAGTATCTTTAAGGCCATGATAGTGTTGAGCGATCACAGAGTAGTAGTTGCCACTTTTTTCCTCATAGGTGATGTAGTATAGTGGTGGCTGACGGCTAGGAGGAATTGCTTTGAGGGTGGCAACATTGTTGCCTGGGACGACTTTAAGGACATCTTCATGTATAGGTTTCTTCCTCCCCATCTTTAGGAGCAGATGGGACTAGACTTTATGACGCTCATGGAGGGCACAAGAACAATAGCACAGTACAAAGTGGAGTACTCTCAGATTTGTTGGTTTGTGCCAGATATGTGTTCTACAGAGATGAAGGAGGTTCACAAGTTTGTCAAAGGCCTAAATTTTGATTTGAAGCATCAAATACTAACTTCTTAGCCCACTACAGTAGCAAGGGTTGCAAAGCTTGCCTCCATCTTGGAGCGTGAGCTGAGAGACACAAGCAAAGATAGAAACAGATTCATTGGTCCTAGGCCCATCTCGGGAGGAGTGCAAAAGAAGAAATTTTCCACTAGGAAGAAGATTGCATGACATGCCCGACTAGCACAAGGGCAGAGATAGTGATTAGGAGGTATGTCAAAGGTGTCGACTTTAGCATCCAGGCTAGCGACGTTATGGACTAGGTCGATTCTACACTTGTGGCCAACCTGGTCATATAACATGGGATTGTCCCAAAGCCAGTAGAGTAGGACAACTGCAATGAGATCACATCCTAGATTAGACATCGTGTAGGGTTAGATGCCCAGGAGTCAGTGGTGAGTATTCACTATTACCACCAACCAGGCATGTGCATCACGTGCCATCGTGGAAGGTACTATCTCTATTGTTGATAGATATGCATGTGTCCATGTGGATCCTCAATTCACCCACTCATTCATCTTACATAGTTTTGTTGCATCTTACATAGTTTTGTTGCATGTATAGATGATCCATTGAGTAGATTAGGATTTCTGTTGGAGGTTAGTGTGTTAGTAGGTCAACCGGTGATGGTATAGTAGTATGTCTAGGGTATACCTATGGTTATGTCAGACAAGGTCCTGAGCATAGATCTCATTGTCCTAGACATGGCTGATTTTGATGTGATATTAGGCATGGATTGGTCGGTTGAGCATGGAGCTCTAGTTGACTGGAGGAAGAAGCGGGTCACTCTGTGTACCCCTGATGGCGAGTCATTGTATTTTTAGGAAAGGCTAGACACTGCAAGCCTTAAAAAATAAAATTATAATTCAGGGTAATTAAAAAAATTATAATTCAGGGTAATTACTAAAATGACCATACTTGCACTGCCATCCTAAGTCTAGAAATTTCAAAATTCCTCTCAAAGAAAAATCTTTAAAATTTAAACCTTTTCAAGTTAGGAATGTTACTACCACTAATGATTAGGAAAGGCTAGACACTGCAAGCCTTAAAAAATAAAATTATAAGTCAGGGTAATTAAAAAAAAAATTATAATTCAGGGTAATTATTGAAATGACCATACTTGCACTGCCATCCTAAGTCTAGAAATTTCAAAATTCCTCTCAAAGAAAAATCTTTAAAATTTAAACCTTTTCAAGTTAGGAATGTTACTACCACTAATGACCCTCCTTACTAATGATATAAAGAATGTAAAACAAACTTTTTAACTAAACAAAATAAGAGGCAAGAAGTAATTTGTCTAGAAGGTGAAAAATTCTACCAAAATGCCCTAGGTTAGAGGAATTCTAGAATTGCTAATAAAGAAAAGATGTGGAAATCCTTTTTTTTTAATTGTCATGAAAACCTATTTATTATATAATTCACTAGATGTTGAGCAACGTAAGAACAAAGCATGAACTAAACAAAAGGAGGGGCAAGAAGATAATTTGTATAGAAGGTGAGAGATTACCAAATTGCCCTCAAGTTTGAATTTTTGACAATATTGGAAAACTAAGTAGTTCTATGAACGAATCTTCATATGTTAATGCATTTAGGCATAACAACCTACATTTTAGCCTCTTAAGCTCTTGGACTAGACATCATTTCATTAGGTCTTTTTAGCTAGGACTTGGAAAGTTTCATAACCTAACTACTAATGACATAGGAAATTGCAACTATCTTATTATAGAAGATTTTCTATAGCTTAGTTGAAGGACGTCCTCTCTAATCTAAGACTTGTATGATGCAATCATTTACTTCTAGTCTTGCTTACCTATGTTCAATTGAAATATAATTTTAGGCGACTAGCAACTACGTTATAGTTTTCCAAAAACTCAAGATAATCATACCTCAGGCAGCTAGCATTAAATTGCATACCTAATAACCTAAGCTCCAAAAACTCAACACCATGAGGACACTAAATGGCAGATTGGAAAGTACCCAGTTATACCACGAGATCAAATATGATTTGATTATCACTAGTGACCTCACAAAAAAAAAAAATGAACAATTTGTAAGATGGTTATTAAATGTGATAAACTCATAACTAGCACTAAAACATAGTTAAATTATTGAAATAATAAACACATCAAGACCTAAAACATAAGTACTAAGGTATTGAAGTGAAAATGAAGGCACACATTAGTGTAAGAAGGTCATGTGAACCATGAGCTTCATAAATAAGACAAGATCATTTAAAATTGTCACAATGGATCAATAGTAGAGTAAAAATATAATTCACCTTACCAGACTTAGGATAAGAGTGCATGATACTCCATTACCTACATGATTTGTAGCTTATGTGATTTGAACCAAGGGGTTCAAGGATCTGGACAAGAGTTGGAGGCATTGTTTTCATCGACATTAGTCAAACCACCACTAATGGGATGGTGAGCCATGAAGTTTGGATTCTTTCATGAGCTGTGAGTTTTGATTGTATCAATATTTAGGTAGGCTCACTCTATGAGTGGCCATAAGTCCTAATGGATGCAGATATATCAATGCTTACGCAAGCTCTCTATGAGCAGCTGTAAGTCCTTATGGATATAGATTTCATTGATGTTTTGGGCAGGCACTCTAAGAGTGTCCTAAGTCTCGAATCGCTCGGTAAGTGCATTGAGTCAGTGTGCTATAAGTCTTGGAGATCCTATGTTAGGAGGTGCAATTAGTCACTAACCTTTGAGATGATATGGATGCCAGCACTATGATGGAGACAATGGGCATTATGAGTACCTTCTCATGAGGAAATAGTTCGAGAGCTAGTCGGGTCGCCCCCATGAGGTTCGCTTAGTCATGGTTGGTGTAGGTATTCATGAGTAGACCCAAAAGCTGTGGTTTGGTATCAAATCCACAAGCAGATGTAGTGACTTGTCTAATTGTAAATTTTACCCTTAAACATGCACTTATTAAATAACTTTTCATTTTGGGTAATGTCCTAATTGTTTGAAACTTTTGAAGTCTGGTATCAGTGCCTAGATTCAATTGACTCACAACCATTCACAACAAAAAGTTATTTAGAGTCCACAAAACAAGGAGAGAAGTCCTTGTGCATGTACGAAGAAGAGAGAGAGTGTGTCTTATGGAATAGTCTGATTTTTGGAGGAAACAATCTGAATGAGGGAGCACGCGAGTTAGTATTGTCAAGTGAAAGCATTGGTACTTGATGGAAGATCCATTTACATGGACAATTTCCTAAGAGTTCAAGTTTTAACTTGGATGATGTGTACAACTTTGGAGAGTACGACAATTATAGTATAGTACTAAGTTGAGAATCATTATATAAAGGATTAAGAGATGGTTATAGTAATGAAAATCCCTTGACAATTTGGAGTCATAGGATTAGTCAAAATATATAGTGGACTTTTACTACTATTAATAATTGAGGCATTATGGAAGATCAATAGTAAAAAAAGAAAAGAAAAAAAGAAATGAAATGCAGTGAAGTTGATATAGAGGAGATAAAAGATTTATATCGGTAATCTAAGTCTAAATAATGAATTTGGACTAACTTAGTGAATTAAGCACAATTCATTTAGTAAAGTATAGGTAGAGAAGAATGGAAATGGGGCAGAGAATAACCATTGTGAAGAGGATGTGGAAAAGATAAATAAATAAAGTAAGATAGGGAGACTGTTGAAATATAAAACTTACAAATGGTTGTCATTAGGATTTATAATGATTTTGAATCAAGTTCTTTCTAAGAGGATAAACTTGAAAATTACCAACTCTCTAAAAAAACTTAGTTAAACTTAAAATTTATTTATTTTTGATAATTCAATGGAATTTTGATAAGAAACAAGATAGATATAAGAAGAGGTTGAAAGAAAAGAATATGAAATTGTAGGATTTTGCATGGAAACTTGGTTAGAAGATTACATTGAGACACTTATATAAAGATAATTAGAAGAGAGACATATAAGGGCATATGTAAAGTAAGAAATTATGATTCTAACAAGTAGTGAACAATGATTACAATTAATAATTTCAAATATTAGTAACCAAATATGTGTGTGTGTGTGTGTGTATAAGGGGAGAGAAAGTGAGAAACAAGAAAGGAAACCCTTCATTAAATTAAATCATGGAATCATTTTAGCATAGATCATAACTTAAAATTGAGATTAATAAATAGATGAGAAGAATATCTATTTAGAGTTGTTGGTGAATGGTATAAAGAAACTTAAAGAATGGCATGAGAAAATTTCAAGGAAGAAATTTCTATAAGGAGGGAAGGTAACAACCTTAAATTTTGAGTTAATTTTTAAATAATTATAACAGATTCTTATTAGAAAAAAATCAGAAGGTGAATTTTTGGCAAATTGAATTTTAAGGAAGTGACCTCTTGAAAACTCAAAATTTGGATTTGAAATTATCGAAAAATGAAATCTATGCATTGAGACAACTCCATTGACACTAATTTTGTGTGAAAAGGGGATTGGAGTGAAAAATCTCCAAAAATTTTGTTAAATTAAGGGGGTTCCAAATTGATAATGGTACCTCTCAATCTTGGCTGTTTGTGGGCTGCAGCAGATGCATCATGAGAGGAGTGAGCACGACATGTGGGTGGATGGCTGCCACATGTTGTCCCAGTTCAATATGTTGGGCAGTGACCCAAAACATGTCAAAATGAGGTACTCTAGAGAAAGGGGGGGAAAACACTGGTGTTTGCTTGTTGCTGAAAGGGGGGAAAACCCTGGTGTCTGCCTATTGCTCCCTCTTCTTCGATCGGATCTCCTTTACTGGCAAACTTCTTCCATTAAGACCCCCATTGGCATGCTCATCTTCAGTGACTGCTTTAGGCCCAAAAACATTCTCTCCTTTGTCGTCATCTCAGGCGATCAAGCTCTGCTTCTTTCATGTTTCCACCCATCAGAAATGCGTTTCTTTGAAGTTGACCGAGACAGAAAGCTCTTTCTTTGGTCACCTATTTCTCTCAGCCGAACTTTCCTTCCATTCTGGTTGGCCACAAGATAACCATCCATCAATCTTCCTTCTTCTCCGGTGACTTTCGACGACAGGAATCGTAGCTAGCCTGAAAGGGCCCATGTGTTTCCTCTTCTCCAATGCAGCCAACTGGACACAAATGCCCCAATTCGGCCGCCTATATTAGACCAACACCCCTCTTTCTCTCTTCTTCTCTCCCTCCATTATTCTCAGATCAGCAGAGGTCGACTGGCAAGTTGCACTAGTCTCACTTCCCCTTTGCTCTACTCTAGCCAGCATTGCCCGACCGGTGCACTAGCACCACATTTCCCTCTCTTTCTCTGTCTCTCTCTCCCCCGTCTGATGTTACCTGACCAAAATGCCTAGCCTGAAAAACCCTCTCCTCGTCTCCCCTCTCCTCCTCCCTCCCTATTCGCCTTCACTAGCATGACATGGCTCGGCTGCCCAAGTAGGCTTGCGACACCCCACCTCTTCCCTATCCCTCATGCACTCTCTCTTTGTCTCTCTCCATTCATCTTGGACTGCAGCAACCCAATTGGCAAACTATGTCAGTCCCGTTCCCCCTTCCCCTTCTCCCTTCGGTTGGCACAGCCCTGCCTCTCCCTCTTTGCCTCCCTCCCTTTTGGCCTGCACAGCCCTGCAGGTGCGCCAACCATGCATCTCTCCCTCATGTTTCCTTCTTCCTTTGGCTAGTTAGGACAGGGTTACTCGCCCATGTCACCCGCTCCTAAATCAACTTCATCAGCTGAGTTGACATAGTAATCTCCACTATCCCTTTAAACTTTGACTCCTTTATTCTACCCAATCTAGGATAGATTTTGTATATCTGAGATAACTGTCACAATCCTTGCAATGTGAGGAACAAGACCCATTTGTCCTTTTATTGGCCAGAGAAGATTTGACCATTGATCGTGACAAGACCCTCAATCAAATTAGATCACCAACTCTGTGACTTATCTAACCATCTATTTAGATTTAGTCATTGATCTATCTTTGAATGATGGATCTATGACTAATTTTGTAGATCCTAAAATGACCCAACCATTAATCTACCTCTAAATGGCAGATCTATGGTTGATCTAATTCATTTATAGTGATCTACTCTTAGATCAGTCATTGAAACATCAAATCTTTGACTGATGCACCCTGGAGGATGATCCAACTATTAATTAACCACTTAGTACCTAGATCTATGATCAATATGAGCTTCCCTTTAGGTCTGAATGTAGATTTCATACTAGATTATCTAATGTATGATTAGATCCATACCCGGTTCGGTATACCTCTTGATCTAGCTGTAGATGTACCAATGAACCCTTAGAACTATAACATATCTAGCCATTCCTAAGATCTGTTCACTGATTGACCATCTAATGTCAGATTTGTGAGATTAGACACTACATCTTTTCCTAATATATAGTGATTCCATAGTTGGAGCTACTAATTAGCGTATCTTTGCTTTTCCAATACACTAATCATTGAGAGAGAAATGATTGGAGTCATCCATTCATAGATCAATGGCAAAACCTACAAATTGGTCAATCAATAGATCAAGCTAAAGGAGGTACACATGTAAATCAAGGAAAAGAATCATACGAGGTAGGTGGATTAAGTTTGCTATTTTGGAAAGTTTAATAATTGTCATGTCTTTATAAGAATGATTAAATGTAGATGATGATTTACAAAGTATTGTCTTTAATTACTAAAATTATGGAAGCATGTGATAAATTTAGAAGTTATCTTGTGACACCTTTTAAATTATCAAATTGCAAATGGAATGGCTAATTTAAATAGAAATTGTTACTGTTACAGATGTGAAATGAACCTAAAACACTTGTTTTATCCTAATTATAACAATAAGAAAAATGTGTAACTGGATTGCCTGTCTTGATTTTGAACTTATGCTTACATCAAATGGACATTGTAATTTCTTAAACAATGTTTGATCTTACTCATGCTACTAGGACATAAGGACTTTTACATTGATACTATAATATTTGGAATCCCCCAAAAAGTAGAAAATATTAATAAGCATATTAGCAATAAAATAAAGATTTCATAATAGTTTACAAGGTTTTGAATTGTAGGAAGACCTAAGCAAATGTACTAGGAGTCATACTTGTAACTTAACAACTCGAGAATGATGAAATGTACACTTTTGGGAACTAAAAGAGCATTATATAATTTATGAATAAAGACTGCATGTCTTGAATGTCATGAAGATATGTTTTTACAGCTTGTTGAGAAAATGGGTTGAAAATGAATAGACTTGATTGGTTTCTCATAAAACTTTAAAATAATGGTTTTATTTTCATGAAATTATTTTGGAGATGTGTATGATTTATAATTTGGGAAGGCACTCAACGAGTAGTTATAAGTCTTGATGGATGTGAATTTGTCAATGTTTGGGCAGGTTTTCTACGAGTAGTCATAAGCTTTGATCATTATGGTTTCATTGATGTTTTAGGGAGGCACTTTATGAGTAGCCATAAGTCCTAATGGGTATGGATTTGTTGATGCTTAGGCAGGTGCTCCATGAGTAGCTGTAAGTCCTTGTGGATATGGATTTCATTGATGTTTTGGATAGTCACTCTTAAAGTGTCCTAAGTCCCAGATTATTTGGAAAGTGCTCTACGAGTACCATATGACCTTAAGGCAAGCATGCTGCATGCTATTGTAAGTCCTGGAGACTCTACGCGAGGAGGTGTAGTTGGCCACTGATCTCTGAAATGATATTGATACTAGCCCTGTGATGGAGACTGCTGGCATTAAGAGTACCTTCTCATAGGGAAGTGCTATGAGATGTAGCTGGGTAGCACCCATGAGGTTTGGTGAGTCATGGTTCGTGCAGGTATCCATGTGTAGACAAAGAGGCTATGATAATTGCTAGTAAGTGATGGTAGGGCCCTATGAGAATAAGTGTCTATGTGTTGTTAGCATGCTAGGCATGTCGGTCATTCTCTAGAGTTTAGACCATTGGTCCCTAATTGTAGGGTGATATTCCACTTATGGTCCCTAGTGATAGGATGATATGCCATTGATGGTCCCTGATGGTAGGACGATATGCCACTGATGATCCCTGGGGTAGGATGATATACCACTAATGGTCCCTAATGGTAGGACTGTATGTCACTATGATTTAAGCAATCAGCTTTCCACAACAATGCGGGCATTGATTTGTGCATTTCAGAATGAGGGCTATGCACCTTAGTTCAGGTTCATCTATTTTGAGGATACTAGTTTGATAAACTTTTCATATTCTTTTGGACATTATAGATGATTTGAAATCACCAGCCTTTCCTTATGAGGCCAATTTTCAAAGTTATGATTTTGATTAGATTTGATGTAGAAAGAACTATTTAAACTCATGAATTTATTGATTATTCTATTGGAAACCATGAATAGATTTTGGATTTGCCAAATCAAAGATTTATCAAATGTTGGTTTGTCGATGACTAGACTTTGAGCATATAGTGTACTCTTTGACCTTATTGTCTGACTTCATCTTTTATCAACATCATACTTTGATGCTTACACCTAGCTAGTGGCTTTGTTATTAGTATTATATTCCATGTCGATTTTTCCTTAACTGATGGTTTTACCACGGTCAGCTTACTAAGGTGTTAGATTACTCGACCATATTGAGTGATTTTTACATGATCATATATTGATTTATTCTTGCATATGAAATTGAGTTGGGTTTGTGAAGAGAAAGATGCTAAACAATGACCTTTACACATGACAATGATGAAGTTAGATACCTTACTCTTTGAAACTTAATTTAACTATCAAATGACAAACAACTGAGACATTTATAGGGATAACTTAAATAATCATGTGTGATACATGAACTTGAAGAATTGCATGTTGTGAATAAAGGCATAATGCTTATCTATCTATTAATGGAAAATGATCTTAGTAACTAAACACACATGAAATGATAAAAGCTTAGAATGTTTAAATCCTCAAGAAAAGATAAGGTGATGATGTTCATTGATATCATAATAGACTATGATTCATTAGCTATAATGAATTGCACATGTAACTGATTCCATAATTGTATGATCTAAGAACTTATAATTTCGGCATTAGGACTTTGAAAACAACATGAGGTTGGTTTAAGTATGATATATTCTCAAAATATGTTGCTTTATGTAAATCATGAATTGCATGCCAAAATAGCAACTTATTCCACCTACACAAGCACAATCTTGTTGAGACATTGTAATTATTTAAAATGTCTCAGATTTGAAGAATTAGAATAGAAAGATGAATAGGTTGAATGTGAGAGTAGCTACGGAGTTTCGAATTTCAAAAGATGGAGATTTTTTGGTATCTAGATGGTGAGGGTTACAACCTTAGATAAGCTTTTTGATTCAGTAGAGAATGCAAATGTATATTTACTTTCATGTTGTGGATTCATTTGTATACATGTAATTACACTAATATGATAAATAAATTCATACTTTTACAAAAGATGGGGAAATTTTTATTTTATTTTGTTGATTTAGGGTATATTCTAAAAGTAAAAATGAAAGATAGAGTGTGCCATTAAGGAATTTGGCTAGATGAAGTGTTGGGATTGATTATTAAGTTAATATGGGTATTAGAAACAAAAATTCCAAAAAAACAAACTGGAAATTTGATGATTTCTTTAAATTACCCTTAAGTGATTTAATAAAAAAATAATAATTTAATGTTAATTTAAGGAATTATTTAGACCACTAATAAGGAAAGACAGTAACCTAAACTTCATCAAAATCCAAGAGTGAAATTCCAACTAATTTGCCTGAAATTTCAAAAAATGGATGAATTGCTGTTTTGGGTACAATTGAGAAATATACCTAATAGCATATAATTGTAAATGAAAGAGTTTAATTCAAGATTTTAGAAAATGGAATTTTTAGTAGACTGTAGTTGGATCTGCTAATCAGGATCATTCACAAGTAGCTTCTACTAATGGCAACTGGCTTCCCATGTGGTGTACTACCCTCACATGCATAATAATTTAACAAAACCTAAGCATATAATGTAAACAAACCGTGGAATAAAATTTTTTAGCCACTAATGACCTAGGAAAACCTTGAGGGAAACTAGCGAAAGAAGAAGAAGAAGGAGAGACTGGTAGAGAAAAATAAATTGCTAGGAAGCTAAGCTAGGTCATGCTCATCCTGGGCATTGCAAGATGAAGGAGAACTCAACTAGGAGAGAAGGAGCTCCTATGGGTTGTGCTCCACGCAGGGAAGAATGAACCAGAGAGGGGTAAGGAAGAAGAAAAGAAGTGAGAGAGAGAGAGAGAGAGAGAGAGAGAGAGAGAGAGAGAGAGAGAGAGAGAGAGAGAGAGAGAGAGAGAGAGAGAGAGAGAGAGAGAGAGAGAGAGAGAGAGAGAATGAGCTAGGAACAAGGGGAAATCATCCAGAAAGGAGGGGATTGATTGAGTGAAAGGAATCATGGGACTTGAAGAGGAGATTTAGGCTGGACTTTGGAGCTTCACGTAGAGGGAAGGTGGATATGCAACTAAAGGATTTAAGAGAGATCTAGTTGTCCAAGTCCTAAATCTTAGGCAGGGGACTTTTCTCGGGATGAAATCTTAATACTGGCTTGGATTAGCCAAGCCAAATTCTTTTTTTTTTTTTAATCAATCAAGAATTGATGTTTTTACTAGTTCCTATAAGTGGAACCAGTTAGTGCTGTCATGGTGAAATGTGTAACAACCCCAAATTTTGTAAATACAAATTTGGGCTTTATGATGTGAAATTGAAATTTTGGAATATAATTAGAATTTTTGACCCATAGAAAATAAATTTTTATAGAAATGGAATTTGAAGTGGAAACATGAATATTTGGAATGTACTTGAAAATTTGAGTCCAACGACATAAAGAACACTGAAATTGGAGTTCGGATGAATTTCATCCCAAAATTTTACTATTTCATGATCATGTTATGAGATTTCAAGAAGAATATCTTTTAATAAGATAATAATTTGGAACTAAAACTAAAACCATTAGATAGTGCTCAGAAAATGGAATCCAATGAGTTAAAGAACACTGAAAACAAAGTCTGGATGATGAAGTTATGGGACTTCAAAGTTAAGGGCAATACAATAATTAAAAGGAAAAAATGACATAACTCAATGGAAGGGGCCAAATTGATATTGGCACCCCCCTCACATAGGAAACCCGACATGGTGTCAAGTCTGGTTTCCCAAATCTGACAAACCAGTAAAGGACGACGAACAGCTAAAAACCCAAACCCCCTCATGTCTGGCGATCTCCATTCCCTCCATCAAACCATTTTCGGCAAACTCCCATTTCCAACAACCAAGAAGAAACCCAGATCGGGTTTCTTTGCAAAACACTTCTCTGATTCCCCTGTTTTCTCCTCTTTCTTTGGTAGGCATGGGAACCCAAATCGGGTTTCCCTCGTCGGTGACTATGGGGACATTGGCAAAGCCCCTAGCAATTTTCCCCTCTGCTTCTCCTCTTCCCCGAGTAGATCCCTAGTGGATCTATTCTTTTTCGGCAATAGAGGAATACCCATATTGGGTTTCCCTGATTCCTTTCCTCTTCGGTGACTACAAGAAATCTAGATCAGGTTTCTCCATTTTTAGTGATGCTTAGATCATTCTTCATCTCTAGTGAACTCTTTTCTCTCGTTCCCATTCCTTTCCAGCAACAACCATTTTCAGGCATGCCCAAATCCTTCCCCATCTTCTTTGTGTACCAAAACCTTGATTAGATTCTTGGGGCATGGCCTGGCCATGAATGGCCGTCGTGTTCAGACCCTGACCACATGAGTTTTTACCCTTTTCCCTCTTGTCTTCTACAAGGCACAGCACGGCTAAGCCTCCAGGTCAGCTGATTGGCCTGCCTAAGTCATCCCCACTATCTCCCTCTCTGTGATTTGCTCTTTATCAGGTCTAAGTAGAGGAACTCGACGATCACTGGTGACTACCATCGAATTTTTGCCTCCCACATGCATTTTTTGGTGGCCGGGATCGGACTGTGCCCAATCTGGCCACTGGTCACCACCAACTCCATCTTCTATGTCTTCCCTGGTTCAAAAGATTTAGGGCAAAGTTGACTCACTGAGTCAACTCACCTTTGACTTGACAGGACAGGATTGAGTTGACCCAGTTTAACCCTTGACCTTCAAACTTGGATTCTGAGCAATCTAGGAGGAGTTTTGGAAGTCAAGAGTACCCTCGCGATCCTTGTGATACAAGGAACAAAACCCATTTTCCCAAATATCAATCCAGGAAGATCCAACTATTGAAATTATCATACTTGTGATCAGAGGTTAGGTCATCTGATCAGTGGTGATCTAGCTTCACTTTTCCTATCCAAATAGTCTATCATGACCCTTAGGGCATGCAAATAATAATTCTTATAATATATTAGGATTAGAAGCCTGCTAGAGATGATCCCACTAACCTGGAGCCATGGATGAGATCAATCGAAGAATTTAGGTATGGAATAGCATCAAATTCTATGGTCCATACCATAAAAGTTGTTTAAAAAGGATTATTCCCTTAGGATTACTAATTGGTTACTTGATTTGGTGCATTTAAGTGAAGAACAAGGATTAGATCAATATGGATCTACGAGACTTTGCAAGCGTCGTCCATCAGCTAGTGGGAAATAGATGAACTCGCCACACGAGGTAGTTGGAGAATTAAGAAAGCATGCCTTAATAGTAGGATGCATGTTTTAAACATGATCTTATTTTTATGATAGATATTATGCCATTTAAATTGTGCATTTAATATGATATATTATGATGAAAAATGTTTATTTGTGAATGATGAAAAATTGTGATTTGAAATGCTACTTGAATGTCATGCTTATAATTGAAGCCTACTGAATGATATTAAAGGATACACACGATCTGTTTTGAAAAATATTATAGCTATTATTGTGATAAAAAGGCATTTATGGTACATGCGTACCATTATATCATATGTGATGTATGAGACTAGGATTTTACAGTACATCCTTGGTGGGCGATCACCTAATAAATGAGGATGTTATGATTATGATGAGATATTCATATATATTATGGACAAGCAAGATGCCTATATATTATTATTTTACATCTAGGCGTGGTGGCCTAAGAGTTTTGTTTTAGATAGTCATAGGCCTGGGGATGCTATGCTAGGAGAGTTATGAGGGTTTGGCCACCCGCTCTTTGAAATTGTGATGATATGGATAACAAGCCAGAAGGGATGCTAAAAGTCAACTGAGGTGATCATGGGAAGGCTGCCACTGTGACAACCATGGTCCTCGCCCATGCGAACATGGATTTTGTTATTTTCACTTGGTATTAGTCCATTATTATGCAGTTATCCAGGTGCACTGTACAGATTTAGACTGTGGCTTAGTAGTCCATGTATTTGATGCACTATGGTGCGTATATGATAGCATGATGACATGCGTATATGATGGCATGATGAGATGCTTCATATGATGATGGCATGATGAGATGCTTTATATGATGATGGCATGATGAGATGCTTTATATGAGGATGGCATGATGAGATGCCTTATGTGATGGCATGATAAGATGCCTTATGTGATGGCACTATGAGATGCCTTTTATGATGTTACCAGCAGCGGCTGAAGTTTTATAAACCCCGCATAGTAAGGGGTATATGTATGAGACCCACTATAGTCTGGGAATGTAGGTTATAAAACCTAGGGACTATATTCATAACTTTGTATGACTTTTAATGATTTTAATATATATGATATAGTCCTATATGTATATGCTGGAGGGCATAGTTTCATAAAAGTTTTCGTATGGGGAAGTGAATGGGTAGATATATTATGCAGAGTATGGTTCATAGAATTGGAGTATGGTATCATATGAAAAATGTTAATGATAAATATTTAAAATACCAGTGAATTATATATTAAATATATCATGTAAAGTGTAATCTCTAAAATGTGATTATTATATTCATATGAAGAAGAAGAATTATAAATAGCTATTTTATCAATGACTTGTAGATAATTGAATTATTAATGAAATTATTGAATTATGAACTATGTTGCAAACTTCATCCCATATAAGCATCATGATGAAATTGAATATTTTAATTGATTTAAAATGCTTAATTCATATGTAATTAGCATGTTTTCTTAACTCTCCCATACTAAGCATAGCTTGTTGAGATATTGTAAATGTTTTATGTTTATAATATCTCAGATACAGACAGATAGGAGAAGACTTCAATAGCCATACCTTTGCGCTTAGGTATATATTTTGTTAAAGTTTTTGTATTGTGCATTTAGTTATTTGGATTATGCTACTTGGACATTTAGTATAATGATTATAAGGGCTGTGTATGTGAACCACTGGATGGGTCCTATTGTTTCATAATATGCATGTTTATATTCTATAAAAACTATATTATGTATAGTATGGGAGTTGAGGTGACATCCAATGTTTATATTCTATAAGAACATGTTTTCCACTGTTTTTGAATTTTTAAAAATATAGGTGCACCACCTTTCCAAAATAAATGTGAATTTTTTTTGGGAAAAACATGGGGTGCCACAAAATGTTCACTTTGATTCAATTACGCATGAGTTAATTTGTGATAAATCCTCATGCTTGATGTTGATTTATGACAATGGTGTGTGTATGCCTCAATGGCGTTTGATTTGTGTTAAATTTTGATAAGTTATGGAGAAATCTATACATGCTTTGTTTGAATTCCATGGCCGACTCATGATAAATAGTAGATGTTCATCAAGTAAGCCACTTTCTTAAACCTCCATATATTTAGAAATTTCATTTGGGTTATCTTCCTTATTGAGTAAACTTGCTATGGTTGTATTTAAATTGAAATTTTTAGAATTATTTCCATGGATTCTTGGTTGGTAAGTAGAAATAGGCAGCTAGATGCACCCAGATTTTTGCTCATTGGTAGTGCTAGATGCCCAGTTCCCATGTGAAAATCTCACAAACTAATAAAAGATAAAGGAAAGTAAAATCAAGATTTTGAAGGAGACATTGCATTCTATGGATTTCAAGAGAATTACTTCATATGATTTAGGTAATGTGGTTATAAAGATTGTTCCAATAAATAGGGAACGGTACCATTTCATACTCATATGCATACAAGAATGATACAAGTTCTTGATCCTAATTAGTTCTATTTGATTGAGTTTTTAAAATGAAATTTGGATTTGGATGGAAAATTTGATAGTGAAGAATGAAAATTTTGAAAGAGAAGCTTGGAATGGAACTAAAAATTCAAATTACTGCATGCACAATAGTGGCTGGAAAAACAAGTACAAGAGGAAAAAGACAACTGAAATTATCTAACAATTTAAAACTTGACTAACCCAATATTTTCAGTAATTTTAGAATTCTAGTATAAAGAAAATTTGAAAAATCTATATTTTTTGAGCTAGAAATGCAACCAAATTTTAAGTATATTTCACTGGTAATACGAGTAATGCAACCCATCCTAAAAATTTTAAATAATAAAGGCTATGAAGGTAAATTGCCTAAGAGAAGGAAATTATAAAACTACCCTTAAGTTAAAATTCTAAATAATTAAAGGATCAAGTTGAATCCCTTGATAAAACTTTAATTGCCATTTCACTAAAAGGTTGATTAATACAATAGAAATTGTAAACTTAACAAAAGGAAGGGTAAAAAGGTAATTTATGTTAAAGTATGAGAAATTACCAAGTTGCCCTTAGGTTACAACTTGGGTAATTTTAACGACTAAGTAAACCTAAGAGTGATAACCTCTTATAATGTATCATTTAGGCTTAACCACCTAGGTCTTGGACTATAACAAAGCCTCGTAAACCTTGGATCGTACCTCATTCCATGGGTTCTTTTAATTAAGACTTGAGGAATCTCAAAATTTAGCTACTAATGACTTAAGGCCTTATCACTTAATATTATTATGGAAACTTTGCTACATCTTAGTAGGAGGACATCCCTCCTTAGACTAAGATTCATTCGATATAATCACTTGTAGTCTAACCAACCTATGTTAATTCAAGTACAACATCCAGATAAAAAATAAGTATTAAATGTTGAGTAAAATTGGAGACATGCATTCGTTAAGAATATTATGTAGCCCTAAACTTTATAAATTAAGCCAAGATCATTAAAGTTCTCACTAAGATAGAAATAATTTAGCAAAATATCTCACATCACAATGAAAATATTGGAAGTATGCAACACAACATCACATTCATGTTTTGTTGACTCTCACATACTTGGATTTGTTTTACAAATCACTAGTTTGGGTTTTTCTGATACTTAGGTACGCGCTCTATGAGTACTGTAAGTCTCGATGATAATGGATTTCATTGATGGTTTGGTAGGCACTCTATGAGTGACTGTTAGTCCTAATGGATGCAATTTTATTGATGCTTAGGCAGGTGCTCTATGAGCAATTGTAAGTCCTTATGGATATAGATTTCATTGATGTTTCAAGTAGACACTCTGGGAGTGTTCTAAGACCTAGATCACTTAGCAGGTGCACTGAGTAAGTGTGTTGTAAGTCCAAGAGATCCTATGCTAAGCGGTGCAGTTGGCCATTAACCTTTAGGATTGATATTGATACTAGCCCTATGATGGAGAGGGTGCGCAGTAGGAGTATCTTCTCATGGGAAAGTGTTCTAAGAGGTAGCTGGGTAGGCCCCATGAGGTTCAGTGAGTTATGGATCATGCAAGTATCCACGAGCAGTTGTAGAGGCCACAGTAGTCGCTAGTGGGGGATGGTATGGCCATATGAGCATAAGTGTTTATATGTTGATGTTATGTGGGGCATTTCTTGAGAGTTTAGACCTCATCCAGGGTGGTAGGACTCTCTGCCATTGTGATTAGGGCGATCAGTTTTGCCACAATGATGTGGACATGGATTTGTGCATTTGTGAATCAAAGGGTTTTTGCCTTGGTTTGGCATCATTGGTTGATACACCCTGATTTTAACATATTTGTAAGTTTATTTTAGACCTTGTGATCAACTTTAATTTTAACAATCTTTAGAGGATCTTACTGTACACATATGGACCATTCTTTTTAGAAAATCATATACTCTTTTCAAAAGGTTATATTATGCTACTCCTTGTTCTATTTTAGGCATTCGAACTTGTATTAGTTTTCACTGTATTGTGAGCTATTTTTTTGTTCACCCCCTACAACCAACATTTTAGCTGACACTCCAAGTATTTTAGAAGTGAAGGATATAGGAAAATAGAAGGTGCCAAGATCAATATAGATGTGAGAAGAACATGTCTTTTGATGTAGTTACTTTTGATAGAAATCCATGTATAGGGTTTCATTTTGAGTGTTGTACATAACTTAAGACCTTTTGTTGATACTTTGGATAATTATAATATGATTGTGTAATGCCCGAGCAATTTACACTATTTTTAACAAAAATTGAACATTCTATAGGAAATAAACTGAGTTAAATGTTTTACTTTATTTAAAATAGTAAACAAAGGAATTTGTGAGGTAAAGTACCATTAGATTCTACTCGAAAAATGAAATACGACGCCTCAAAAATCACCCAAAACGGAGTTCGTATGAAGAAGTTACAGCCATTTAAAGATAGGGGTATTTCTGGAAATTAAACAGAAAAACGAAAAAACGAAAAAGGACGAAAAACGCAGGGGGCCATTTTGATAACGGCACCTCCTATCGTCTTCAACCTCAAGAACCCTCCAGAAAATCCTTGTTCATGATTTCTCTAGAAAACCCCAGGGGAAAGGGTGGCACCGCCATTGAGGGGCACTGCCTTCTCCCCCCTATAAAAAGCCCCAACCCCCTCTCCAAAAAACGTGATTTTCCGGCGTTTTTGGATTGGGTTTCTGGTAAAAACTGGAAACCTGTCTTTCTGCATTTTCTGGCAATGGCCAGGCCCAAGTCAGGCCGGCCATCCTGTTCCCATTTCCCCCTCTTCTCTTTTCTGATCTGGGCAATAGGGTTTCCACCTTGTTCGAGTTTTTAGGCTAGCAGGCACACCAGGCAACCCAGGTAAGCCGATTTTCCCTATTTCTCTTTGTTTTGCTTCCCCCAGGCCAGATCCATGCTGGATCTAGTCTCTTTCCAGCCGGTCTTCCCAGCCGAAAAACAACCAGCCATTTTCCAGCCGGGTTTCCTGGCCGAAAAACATTCCACGATGGCTTGGGCCGGACCTGCACGAGCCAGGCGTCCCAAGGACGCCAAGCACCATGTGCACTTGGGACTGGGTCCCTGGGACGGGTTCCAGGTGTACGATAGTGCGTACACTGCCCTAGGTACGGCCTTCAGGTGTGCACGCGATATGGGGCACGGGTCCTGGCTCGACTAGGGTGCATAGGGTGCCTTGGGAGCTGAGACGTGCCATGCTACAAGGTGCGTCTGTGTGATGATGCACATCATAGCACATCACTTGAGCATGCTTGTGCGCGTGCAAAACGGGGTCCCTGGCACAGCCTTTAGGCGCGTACGCAAGTGAGGCCATTGCGGTCCAACCAGGATGCACGAGTGTCCTGGGAACTGGGACACGCAAACCCAATGAGACTTTAAAAATTAGGATTAAAGGATAAATTATAGAGTTTAACTATTAGAAAGTAGATCCATATCGTAGGATCTAGCCTGGCAATGAATTAGGCAAGGACCTTGGACCCAATAGGTAGAGCTAGTGATCTAATGACTAAATGGGTTGAGATTAATAAGGACTCCTTATATCCATTCATACCCAGGAGTTTATGAATGAGACCCAGGGACGGGTTGAATGATAAATGACGCGACTCCAGGAGACTTTGAGGTAGGTGCTCTATAACTACTAGACTTTTTAAATGAGCCATGATTGTTTTGAAAATGCATGTTTTAAGTATAAGTATATGACTTGTTTAGCATGACTTATTTTAGCATATAAATGAATTTATTATGCATATGATAAATACATTATGCATAGACATGCTTTGCAAATAATTGCATATATTGCATGATTTGTGAGCATTGAGTTCTTACAAAAATTGCATGTCCTTGAGGGTTACCAAAAGATGCTGGAGTGCCCAAAAGACGCTGGGTAGGCAGTTGTAAGGGCCAGGCAGTTATGAGGGGCCCAAAGTGGACAGGTTTGAAAAAGAGGTTTTTGGCTTGTTTGATCGTATATGATTTGGGCTAATACGCTCGTGGGCGCTATGCCGAGAGGTTTGGGGTGGCCTCCCAGCCTCTACCACTATTAGGTGGATGGGTACCATGCCCAAAAAGGGCATTTCCCTGCTTTGACTGCATGTGGTACAGGGGGCTACCACTAGTGTCACGGCACTGGGTCAAAGTGTCTTATGCCCCGTGGAGGTATATGACCCTGTGTCCCTAGGTACCCGGGGACCACACGGCGGTGAGGTCATGGGCATAGTTGAACCCTATGGATTGAGGATTTATTTGCATTGCATATGGCATGACATGAGGTTGGTCGACCATACCAGATATCCATGAGTTGGATTCAGTTGAGCATCTTATGCATATCATTATGTTTATGATATATGATACTTTCGACTTGGATTATGATATTTCTTTAAGTCGTCAGTATTCTGGTTTGACAGTGGTTTTTAATATCGATATTGAACATGATTGTTCGAACATGCACATGTTTTTAAGAGCACATGATTTTAAACATATTATGCATTGCAAAACTAGTAGTGATAGACTCCTACTGAGTATAGTATATACTCACCCTATCCTTAACATTTTTCAGGATAGTTCCACTTACAAATAGAAGACGCCTCAGGAGATATTAGTGCTACGAGCAAGTGCATAAACAAAGGAGACAAGTATACATGTGAGTAAACTCTCTACCCTTTGGACATGTATTTGTATTTATTTATAGTTGGGCTGTGTGCTGTGACTGGATAGACCTGGGGAAAAACATTTATGATTTCTGAAGTTTTTCAAAAAACTACTTTGATTGTTGTGAAAGCAAATGACACTTGGGGTTTTCAAAATAAGTTTAAAACTAAATAATTTCCACTGCATCGCATGGTTTTTGTAAAATGGTTTTCAAATAGGGATGCATCCCGCCTTAGGAATTAGATATTGCATTTAAAAATGCATGAGAAAACCCGGGTCGTCACATATTGTCTTTAGTTAATTAAATGAACTATGACTTTAATTGTTACTGTTTGGTAGATTGTATGGCATAGGTCTCTAGCCATTCTTAGGTTAGATGACTATTATTTTACTTGTATGTGAAGGTTTCTTAGTGACACCCAGGATGAAATTCATGAATTTCAAGTCTGCTTATATATAATATCACTTTGATCCTGTTTTATGAAAATAAGGAAATTTTCACTGCTTTCCAAATTAAAATGAATAAAAGTTTGGAAAACCTAAAATGTTACGGAGTGATAATATACAAGTAATGTGACCCGCATGTTATGGTCAAAGTATGGTGGATTTAAACAAGGAAAGAATACTCTAAATGCCATGGACATGCAATTGATATTTACGTGCCATGACCTTAAGTTGTATTATGAGTGCCTTTATTGATAAAGGCATTATGACCAGTTTAACTATGGTCCACTTAGAGATAACTGCTTTTAAGATATTTTGTAAAGATTTATTTTTTATAATCATTGCATTGGATGCATAATTTTGAGAACTAAAAAAGCATTATCTAATATATGAATAAAGACTGCATGTACTGAATGCTGAGGAAGATATGTTTTTACAACTTCATGAGAATATGTGTTGAAAATGAATAGATTTAAATGGTTTGCCATAAAACTTTGAAATATTGGTTTCTTTTTCATGAAATAATTTTGGTGATGTGTATGATTTATGATTTGGTCAGGCACTCGACGAGTAGCCGTAAGTCCTCACAAATGTAGATTAGTGGATGTTTTAGGTTGCACTATGAGTAGCCGTAAGCCTTGATGGATGCTAATTTTTTTATGCTTAGGCAAGCACTTCATGAGCAGTTGTAAGTCCTTGTGGATATGGATTTCATTGATATTTTGGTAGTTACTCTTAGAGTGTCCTAAGTCTTAGATTGCTCGGCAGTTGCTCTACAAGTATTGTAGGACTTGGAGGTAGGTGTGCTATATGCTACTATAAGTCCTAGAGATCCTATGCTAGGAGATGTAGTTGGCCACTAACCTCTAAAATGATATTGATACTAGCCCTATGATGGAGATGGTGGGCAATAGGAGCATATTCTCATGGAGAAGTACTCTGAGAGGTAGCTAGGTAGCCCACATGAGGTCCAATGAGTCATGGTTTGTGCAGGTATCCACGAGTAGATGTAGAGGCCATGGTGGTCCCTAATAGGTGACAGGAGGGCCCTCTAAGCATAAGTGTCTATGTGTAGATGTTATGTGGGTCATTTCTCAAGAGTTTAAACCTCCTCCAGTGGTGGGACTCTGTGCTACCATGATTGGAGCAATCAATTTTCCTCGGTGATGTGGGCATGGATTTGTATATTTCGTATTGAGGACTATGTGCCTTGGTTCAACTTTATCTGTTCTGAACATGCTAGTTAGAAGACTTATTAGATTCTTTTGTACACTGTAGATGATTTGAGATCCCTAGTTTTTCATCTTGGATTTTCACCTTATGTGTATGAGACCTACATTCACATTTATGATTTTAGTTTGATTTGATGTAAAAAGAGCTATTTACACTTATAAATTGATTGACTATGCTTTGAAAATTACGAACAACTTTTGGTATTTCCATATCGAAGATTTGTCAAACTTTGGTTTGTGATGACCAGACTTTGTGCATATAGTATACTCTTTAATATTATCGATTGTCTTCATCTTTTATCAAAATCGAGCTTTGATGCTTACACCTCACTAGTGACTTTGCCATTAGTATTATATTTCATGTTGATTTTTTACCATGGTTAGCTTGCTAAGGTGGCAAATTACTCGAGCATTATGGGTGATTTTTGCATGATCATATACTAATTTATTCTAGCATATGAAATTGCACTAGGTTTGTGAAGAAAAAAAAAGATGTTAAATAGCTACCTTTACACATGATAATGAGGAAGTTAAATACCTCACTCTTTGAAAGTTGATTTAATTATCAAATGACAAACAACAAAGATATTTATAGGGGTAACTTGAATAATTTATGTGTGGTGAACGATCTTGAAGAACTATATGTTGTGGCTAAATGCATAGGTAAATGAATTCCATAATTCTACGATCTAATATTTTATAATTTTAGCATGACTACTTTGAAAATAGCATGGAATTTGTTTAAGTATGAGATCTTCTCATTGTGCTTTGATAATGTAAATCATGAACTAGATGACATAATAGCTACTTATTCCACTTACATAAGCACAAGCTTGCCGAGACATCGTACTTGTTTATAATGCCTTAGATTTTAAGAATTAGTATAGAAAGATGAACATGTCGAACATTAGAGTAGTTGTGGAGTTTTGAAATTTCAGAAGATGGAAATTTTCTAGTATCCAAATGGTGATCCTTGCAACTTTAGATTAGCTTTCTAATTTAGTGGAGAATTCAAATATATATTTAATTTCATGTTGTGGATTCAATTGTATTTAATAGAATGTATTGTGATATGGTTGTAACTGGAAGTTCTGGGAAGCGATAAGTCTTGTATATTTGTTTTTAAAGCAAAGAAAAAATATTTATATTATCTATATGGTGTTTCACATGCATGCGTAAAATGCACATATGTATGAAAAATAGAGGAAACTCTGTCAAATTTTCAGCAAAAATGAGACTCTCATTTTAGCATAAAAACAATGTTTTGTTTAAAAACAACACTTAAGATTTTTTGAAAAACTTTCAAATTTTTTTTTGTTGTTGTTTTGTTTTTGGAAAGAATTTTAAACATGGGACCATTTAGAGTACACTATATGCTCAAAGCCTAGCCATCAGCAAACCACCATTTGACAAATCTTTGATCTGATAAAACTAAGAGCTTTTCATCATTTGCAAAATCATATTCATCATTTCATAAGCACAAATAGTTCTTTCTACATCAAATCAAACTAAAATCACAAATCTGAAAATCAGTCTCATACATGTGAGGTGAACATCCATGAGGAAAGACTGGTGGTTTTAAATCATTAGTAATGTCCAAAAGAATTTACAAGTCTATCAAACCAACATACTCAAAACAAATGAGGTCAAACTAAGGCTCCTAGCCCTAAACTCTAAATACACAAATTCATGCCCACATTGCTGTGAAAAATTGATC
Source organism: Warburgia ugandensis (assembly GCA_035236585.1). Lineage (NCBI taxonomy): Eukaryota > Viridiplantae > Streptophyta > Magnoliopsida > Canellales > Canellaceae > Warburgia > Warburgia ugandensis. The sequence continues at coordinate 49,596,801 of CP141127.1, read as the reverse complement.
GCTCCATATCACATTGGTGTATACAGTCCTACCATCAGGGACCATCAGTGGCAGATCATCCTACCACGGGGACTATTAGTAGCATATTGTCCTACCACCAGGACCATCAGGGGCATATATCATCCTTCCACCATGACCATTAGTGGCATATCAACCTACCACAAGGGACTATCAATGGCATATCATCCTAACACAAGAGACCATCAGTGGCTCATTGTCCTACCACTAGAGACCATTAGTGGTACATTGTCCTACCACCAAGGACCATCAATGGCATATCGTTCTACCACCAAGGACCATCAATGGCATATCATCCTACCACCAGGGACCAAAGATCTAAACTCTCAAGAATGACTAAAATGCTTAGTATGCTAACAACTCAAAGACATCTATGCTCACTGGGCCCTACCATCACCCACTGGTGACTACCGTAACCTCTACATCTACTCGTGGATATTTGTATGAACCATGACTCATTGGACCTCATGGGGGCTACCCAGCTACCTCTTAAAGAACTTCCCATATGACACCTCAGGTTTTTCCCAAAAAAATTTTGCATTTATTTTGGAAAGGTGGTGCACCAATATTTTTTTAGAAATTCAAAAACAGAGGACAACATGTTCTTTGAAATTCATTTTTTCAAAAACCCGGATGTCACCTCAACTCCCATACTATACATAATATAGTTTACATAGAAGATAGACATAGATTTTATGAAACAACAAGACCCATCCAATGGTTCACATACACAGCCCTTATAATCATTATACTAAATGTAAAAGCAGCATAATCCAAATAACTAGCTACACAATACAAAAACTTTAACAAAATATATACCTGAGCATAGAAGTATGGCTGTTGAACTCCTTTTGCTTGTGTATGTCTTCTCTTGTATGTCTGTATCTGAGATATTGTAAACATAAAACATTTACAATATCTTAGCAAGCAATGCTTGGTAGGGGAGAGTTAAGAAAACACGTTAATTACATATGAATTAAGAATTTTACATCAATTAAAATATTCAATTTCATCATGATGCTTATATGGGATGAAGTTTACAACATAGTTCATAATTCAATAATTTCATTAATAATTCAATTATCTGCAAGTCATTGATAAAATAGCTATTTATAATTCTTCTTCTTCATATGAATATAATAATCACATTTTAGAGATTACACTTTACATGATATATTTAATATATATAATTCACTGGTATTTTAAATATGTATCATTATCATTTTTCCTATGATGCCATACTCCAATTCTATGAACCATACTCTGCATAATATATATACCCATTCACTTTCCATATGAAAACTTTTATAAAATTATGCCCTCCAACGTATACATATAGGACTGTATCATATATATTAAAATTGTTAAAAGTCATACAAAGTTATGAACATAGTCCATAGGTTTAATAACTTTCATTCCCAGGCTATACTGGGTATCATACATATACCCCTTACCATGTGGGGTTTATAAAACTCCAGCCACTGCTGGTAACATCATAAAAGGCATCTCATCATGCCATCATCATAAAAGGCATCTCATCATGCCATCATCATATAAGGCATCTCATCATGCCATCATAAATGCATGTCATCATGCTATCATATACGCACCATAGTGCATCAATACAAGGACTACTATGCTGCAGTCTGATCCGTATTAACGCGCTTGGATAACTGCTTTCATACTCCACGGATACTAAGTGTGGAAAATCATCTACATCTTGTCTATATGGGTAGACAGACCATCACAGTGGTGGCCTTCCCATATTGTACCACCCGACATTTTGCCTCTCTTAGGGCACGGTATCATTGTATATATCACATTTCAGAGAGTAGGTGGCCAAACCCTACTACTCTCCTAGCATAGCATCCCTAGGTCTATGCCTGTCTAAAACAAAAACTCTTAGGCCACCATGCCTAGATGTAAAATAATAATATACAGGCGTCTTGCCTATCCATAATATATATATGAATATCTCATCATAATCATAACATCCTCACTTATTAGGTGATTACCCACTAAGGATGTAATGTAAAATCCTTGACTCATACATCACATATGATGTAATGGTACCCATGTACCATAAATGTCTTTTTATCACAATGACAGCTATGATATTTTTAAGAACAAACCATGTGTATCCTTTAATACCATTCAGTAGGGTTCAATTATAAGCATGTCATTCATGTAGCATTTCAAATCATAAATTTTCATCATTCACAAGTAAACATTTTTCATCATCATATATCATATGAAATGCACAATTTAAATGACAATATATCTATCATAAGAATAAGATCATGTTTAAAAAAACTTGCATCTTACTATTATGACATGCTTTCTTAATTCTCCACCTACCTCATGTAGCGAGTTTAGCCATTTCCACTAGCTGATCGACAATGCTTGAAAAGTCTCACATATCCATATTGATCTAGTCCTTATTCTTCACCTGAATTTTCCAAATCAAGTAATTAATCAGTAATTTCTAATTGAATGGTCTAATTGAATAGGTAGAATTGATTAGGATCATAGAGCTTGATCAATTTCCTTACCTAGATCCTTGATTGATCTCGACCGTTGATCAAGATAGCAAAATCTTCCCTAATAGAGCTTTTGACCTAAATCTCTCATCAGATTCTTGATCTACACTTCCTAATGGTCATGATAGAGTATTTGGATTTGAAAAATGGAGTCAGATCATCACAAATCAGATGATCTGACCTTCGATCAATGGTCGGGTAAATTCAATGGTTGGATCTTCCCAGATCACAAATGGGGAAGACAGGTTTTGTTCCTCATGTCACAATCATGAGGGTACTTTCGAATTTCCAAAACTCCTCCTAGATTGCTCAAAATCCAGGTTTGACAATCAAGGGTTAAACTGGGTCGTCTTAGTGACAGGGAACGCTTAGGACAATGGCAGGGATGATGAAGGTGGTGGTGGCTGGTGGCCAGACTAGGCACAGTCCAATCTCAGCCACTGAAAAACACAAGTGGGTAGCAAAAACTCAGTGCTATTCATCGGTGATCGTCGGGTTCCTCTGCTTGGACCCGATAGAGAATAATCATAGAGAGGGAGACTATGGGGTTGATCTGGGCACGCCAGCAGACTGGTCTGGAGGTCTGGCCATGCTATGCCTTGCAGAAGACAAGAGGGAAAAAAAATTTGAAAAACTCAGGTGGTCGGGGTCTGAGCATGCCGGTCATTCATGGCCCAGCCATGCCCCAAGAATCTGATCAGGGTTTTGGTACACGGAGGAGATGGGGAAGGATCTGGGCACACTTGAACGGGTTTGTTGCCAGAAAGGAATGGGAACCGAGTGGTAAACAGGTATGCCAGCTAGTTGTTGCTGGTAAATGTCTGAATGGAAGGGTCTCAGGTGGTGGCTGATGGCCCTTGCCCATCATTGATTGACTCTATCACTACCTGAAACCACATCAAATAAGGAGGAGAAGGGGAATAGGTACTGGGCTACTAGCATGCTGATTAGACAACACTGATTAGAGAAGAGTAGGGGAAGAGGGTATAAGGACTGGCACAACCTATCAGTCGAGCTGCACTGGTCTAGGGAGAATGACAGGTGTGGGCTAGCGCCGGTCAGAAGAGAGATAAGGGAAGAAGGGACTGAGACTAGCATAGCCTGTCAGTCGAGCTACGTTGATCCCCAATGGGTCGAGTTAGGGGAGAAAGGAAAGAGGAGAGACTCGTGGTTGGAGATCCTATGTGAAATTGGGTTTTTTAGTCATAGGGGAAAGGGGTTTTTTTTCTTCGAATTTCCTCCACACATGCACCTATATTCGCCCAAGATCCTTATTGGAGAAAGACCATTGTCCTTTGGCGATCTATATTCACGGCTATTCAGATCAGCCGTAGGGAGGAATCCGATCAGAATGGAGAAAATCGGGTTGCCAGTGAAAAGAATGTCTGTCCTGGGGAGAGGAGTGAGTTGCATCGGTGAAAGGCAGCCTAGGCGACTAGAGATGAAGAAGATGATCTCAAATGTGTTTGTCAAAAATTGGTGATAGGAAAGAAAATTAGTTGAAAAAAATGGCTACACATGCCGGAGAGGAGAGATCTCGGTTGTGGCCTCGAGCATTGGGATCTGAGGAGATCAAAAGGGGAGGTACTGGTGTTAGGAAGGGTGCCCGAGAAAAAGGGCTGCGTGTATGGTGAACGGAGATCGCCGGGATTCATGGGAAGAAATGCTTTGGGTTTTCCAGCAAGGAATGATAAGATCAAAAACAAGGGGAAGAAGAGCAACGAACAAGCTCCAAGGTTAGGTCTCACCAGTGAGCTGTGCTTAAGCCGTCGCGTTGGGCGCGAAGTTGTCAACGATGACTGGTCAGAGAGAGAGAGAGAGAGAGAGAGAGAGAGAGAGAGAGAGAGAGAGAGAGAGAGAGAGAGAGAGAGAGAGAGAGAGAACCAGACCAAACCTGGCATGTTGTCGAGTTTGCAATGTGAGGGGGGGTGCCAATATCAATTTTCCCCTGACTCCAAAGGCCCATAACTTCATACGAACTCTGTTTTCAGTGTTCTTTGGCTTGTTGGATTCCATTTCTTGAGTACTATCTAATGATTTTAGTTTTAGTTCTAAATTATACTTTTATAAAAATATATATCTCTTGAAAACTCATAACTCAATCATGGAATAGTGAAATTTTGGGGTGAAATTCATCCGAACTCCGATTTTAGTGTTCCTTATGTCGTTCAACTCAATTTTTTAAGTACATTCCAAATATTCATGTTTCTACTCAAATTTTATTTCTATAAAATTTTATTTTCTTTGGGTCAAAATTCCAATTATATTCCAAAATTCTAATTTCACATAATAACGCCCAAAATAATATTTACAAAATTTGGGGTTGTTACAAAGAAGGTACTCCTACTACCCACTGTCTCCATCACAAAGCTGGTATCAATATCATTTTAGAGGTTGGTGGTCAACTGCACCTCTTAGCAAAGGGTCTTTAGGACATACAATGGCATGTAGCATGCCTGCCTTTAAGTCTTACTACTGCACTTGGCGTGCAAGCCTCTAGTTCTTACAATACTTGTAAGGCACCTACCGAGTGATTCGAGACTTAGGACACTCCAAGTGTGATTTCCCAAAACATCAATGAAATCCATATTCACAAGGACTTACAGCTACTGACATAGTGCTTGTCTAAGTATTAACAAATTTACATCCATAAGGACTTACGGCTACTCATAGAGTGGCTGCGAAGTATTGTAAGAACTTACGGCTACTCATAAGGACTTACGGCTACTCTTAGTTCTTCCTATAATTCAAAAACCTTGAGAGTTACTCTAAAATCTTGACTTTATTGTTGATATACTTATTAATATTTCATATTGTTCAGGGCATTCCAAATATTATAGTATCAACACAAATCCCTTATGTCTTAGTAACATGCATAAGATCAAACATTTTTTAAGGAATTGCAATGTCTCAATTTAATCATACACAAATAGAATTTGAGTCTCCAGAATTTTATGTGTAAAAATTGCACTAACAAGGAATTCTAGAAATTTCATAATGAAAATCTTTAAAATTTAAACATTTTCAAGTTAGGAATGTGAATATCACTAATGACCCTCCTTATTGATGATATAAATAATTTAAGACAATCTTTTGAATGGAATAAATTGAGAGGCAAGAACTAATTTTTGTAGAAGGTGAAGAATTACCAAATTGCCCTAGGTGATGTGGAAATCCTTACTTTTTAAATTGTCATGAAAACCTATTGATGGAATAATTCACTAGATGTTGAGCAACATAAGAACAAACCTTGTGCTAAACAAAAGGAGGGGAAAGAAGGTAATTTATTTAGAAGGTGAGAGATTACTAAATTGCCCTTAGGTTAGAATTTTTTACAACATTGGAAAACTAAGTAGTTCTATGAATGAAACCTCACATGTTAATACATTTAGGCACAACCACCTAAGTTTTAGACTATACCAAAGCTTCATAAGGCCTTGTACCATAAATCATTTTCTTAGGTTTTTTTAGCTAGGACTTGGAAAGTTTTATAACCACTTAGTCTTATTATATAAGATTTTCTATAACTTAATTGAAGGACAACCCTCCCTAAGCTAAGACTTGTATGATGTGATCATTTACTTTTAGTCTTGCCTACCTATGTTCAATTGAAGTATAACTTTAGGTGACTAGCAACTATGCCATAGTTTTCCAAAAACTCAAGATAATTATACCTCAAGTAGCTTGCATTAAATTGCATAGCTGACAGTCTAAGTTGTGGAAGCTCAACACCAAGAGGACACTGAATGGCACTTAGGAGGGCACCCAGTTATACCAAATATGAGTTGATTATCACTAGTGGCTTTAGAAAAATGAACAATAGAAGATAGTTGTTAAATGCAATAAACTCATAAGTAGCACTAAGGGATTGTTAAATTGAGGTAAAATAATAAACACATCAAGACCTAAAATGTAAGTAATAAGGTATTGAAATGAAAATGAAGGCACACATTTGTGTAAGAAGGTCTTGTGATCCATGGGTTTCATAAATAGGACAAGATCATTTAAAAATGTCACAATGGGTTAATAGCATAGTTACAAAGTAATTCACCTTACCAAACTTAAGATGGCAGTGCATGACACTCCATCACCTACACGATTTGTGGCTTATGTGATTGAACCAATGGGGGTTCAAGGATTTGGTTATGAGCTGAAGGCATTGTTTTCATCAACATTAGGAAAATCACCACTAGTGGGATGGTGAGCTGTGAGATATGGACTCTTTCTTGAGTTATGAGTTCTAATTTTATCGACGTTTAGACAGGCATGCTCTATAAATGGTTGTAACTCCTTATAGATGTGGATTTATCAATGCTTAGGCAGGTGCTCTACAAACAGCTATAAGCCTTGATGATTATATATTTCATTCATGCTTCTAGTAGGCACTCTACGAGTGGCCGTAAGTCCTAAGAGATACTGTTTTGTTGATACTTAAGTAAGCACTCCACAAGCAACTGTAAGTCCTTGTGGACATGGACTTTATCGATGCTTTGGGTAGTCACTCTTGGAGTGTCCTAACTCTTGATCATTCTGCAGGTGCTGTATGAGTACCATAAGACCTAGAGGATTGGCACCTAGTGTAGCAGCAAGACTTGGAGGTAGGCATGCTACATGCTACTATAAGTTTGGGAGAACTTGTGCTATGAGGTGTAGTTGGCCACTGACATCTAAGATGAGATGATACCAGCCCTGTGATAGAGAAGGTAGGCAGTAGTAGTACCTTCTCATGGGAAAGTGCTCTAAGTGGTAGCCGAGCAGACCCCATGAGGTTTGTTGAGTCATGGTTCATGCAGGTATCCATGAGCAAATGTAGAGGCCACAGTGGTCGCTAGTGGGTGATGGTAGGGCCCTAGGAGTGTAGGTGTCTGTGTGTTGTTAGCATGCCAGGCATGTCAGTCATTCTTGAGAGTTCAAACTAATAGTCTTGGTGGTAGGACGATATCCCACTAATGGTCTTGATGGTATGATGATTTGCCACTAATGGTCCCGGTGGTAAGATGATATGCCACTAATGGTCCCAGTCGGAGGACGATTTGCCACTAATCATCCCAGTGATAATACGATATGCGCTAATGGCCCTAGTGGAAGGACTATATGCCATTGTGATTGGAGTGATTGGTTTTTCACAGCGATGTGGGCATGGAATTGTGCATTTTGGATTGAGGGCTATGCGCTTTGATTCGACTTCATCTATTTTGAGTACACTAGTTTGGCAGAGTTATCAAATTCTTTTAGACATTATGAATGATTTGAGATAATCAGTGTTTCCTTATGGATTTTTACCTCACATGTATGAGACTAATTTTCAAAGTTACAATTTTAGTTTGATTTGGTACAGAAAGAACTATTTGCACTGACAAATTGATTGATTATGCTTTTGAAAACCATAAACAAATTTTGGTTTTGCCAATTACAGATTTATCAAATGCTGGTTTGCTAACAATTGGAATTTGAGTATATAGTATGCTTTTTGAACTTATTGAGTGACCTTATCTTTTATCAATATTGTGCTTTGACCATATACTTAACCAATGATTTTACCATTGGGATTTTGGTACATATTGATTCTTCTAAATCAAATAGTTTTACTTGGGTCATATTTACTAAGGTGTTAGATTAATTGAGCATTATGAGTGATTCTACATGATTATATACTGATTCATACCTGCATATGAAAATACATTATGTTCATGAAGAGAAAGCTATTGGATGACTACTTTTACAAATGATAATGAGAATGTTAGATACCCCATAGATACCCCATTCTTTGTAAGTACATTTAACTATTGAATGGCAAACAACTTAGACATTTAAAGTGATATCTTGAATGATAATGTAAGGTGAAAAAAATTGAAGAACTATATATGAATAAATTTGGAATGCTTATGTGTCTATTCATGTTAAATGATGCTAGTACAATTAAATGTTCATGAAATGATAAAATCTTGGGATGCTTAAATCCTTATGAAAAAGATAAGGTAAAATGACTTTAGAAATCATGAAAGTCATAAGATTCATCAATTGTATTGAATTGCATATGCAAACCCATTCCAAGGATTTATGATTTTAGAACACAATTTTGGCATATGTAGCTATTTGAAAACACCACGAGTTCTATTTAGGTATGATAAATACTCAAAGTACCTTAATTTATGTAAATCATGAACTACATGACAAAATAGCTACTTATTGTCCTACACAAGTGCAAGCTTGCTGAGGCATTGTAATTGTTTACAATATCTAATATTTGAAGAACTAGAATAGAAAGATGAACCAAGTCAACATGAGAGTAGCTATGGAGTTCAAAATTTCAAAAGATGAAGAATGTTTGACATCTAGATGGTGAGCCTTGCAATCTTAGATAAGCTTTTTGATTAGTGGAGAATACGATTGTATATTTACTTTCATGTTGTGGATTCATTTGTATTTAATAGAATATGTTGTGATATGGTTATGAGTGGAGGTTCTGGGATGTGATAAGTTTTTGTGTGTTTCTTTTAAAGCGATGAAAATTATTTGTATGGTTTATCAAGTGTCCGCACGCATGCGTCAAATGCACATATGTTCAAAAAACAAGGAAACTCTACCAGATTTTTGGTAGAAATGAGACACTCATTTCACTATAAAATCCTTGTGCTTTATGTAAAAATGACACTCTGAATTTTCAAAAAAACACTAAAAATTCATTGTTTTATTTTTGAAATGAATTTCAAACAAAGGATATCCTAAATTTGAAATAGTTTTCAAAAAGTATTTTGAAAACCGAAGGTGTCAAAGGTTTTGGTATATAAAGGGGGAGTGAACCAGTGAGAGGAAGAGGATGACCATGAAGGAAGACCCATTTTCATGGACAACAATCTCTTGAGAGTAAAAGTTCTAACCTAGATAAGAAAAAGGGACAGAAGTAAAGTCCTAATGGTTTCAAACTTTTGATTTTGGAATTGGTTATTTAAGGAATCTCCATGAATAGGATCAAACCTTATTCCAAGGTATTTCCATAAGATTCATCTTTCTTATTCTTAAGCATGCCCTTGAGAGGGCCTAATTGATCTATGATTTATGTTTCATCTTTCTTTTCCTTTTTTTGCCTCGACATCTTGCCTTTACTGCTCTATAGGGAGTTACTCCATGTATTGCTTCGTAAAATAGAAGTCAATTTGTTTCTATCTTTTATTGAATCTTTTCACACTCAATAGATAATTTGATAAGCCAATGATTTTTTTTTTCTGTGACATAGACACCTATGCTCGTAGGACCCTACTATCATTGACTGGTGACTCATCAGACCTCATGGGGACCACCTGGCTACCTCAGAGCACTTACCCATGAGAAGGAACTCCTACTGCCCGCCATCTCCATCATAGGACTAGTGTCAATATCATCTCAAAGGTCAGTGACCAACTGCACCTCATAGCATAGGGTCTCTAGGATTTACAACACACTGACTTCATTCATTTGCCAAGTGATCTAGGACTTAGGACACTCCTAGAGTACTTTCCAAAACATCGATGAAATCCATATCCATAAGGACTTACAATTGCTCGTAGAGCACTTGCCTAAGCATTGATAAATCTGCATCCATTAGGACTTATAGCCACTCATAGAGTGTGCTTGCCTAAACATCGATAAAATCAAAACTCACGGCTCATGGAAGAATCCAAATCTCATGGCTCACCATCCCACTAGTGGTGATTCACTCAGTGTCAACGGCTCCAGCTCTTGGATAGTATTATACTCATTTTTAAATTCCTAACTAATTAATTGGAATTTCACCAATGGTTTGGGATGATATTTATGCTAAGGTCTTTACATAATAGTGGCCTATCCAATTCCTCAATTTAAATCCAATTTATCTTTTAATTTTCTATTTTCTTTTGGAAAAATTGCTTAAGGTCCATTTAATGTGACTTTTGAATTTCCCCTTCTTCCTTGGAAACATCCACATTTTTTAATTAAGCTAACTTGATTCCTAAATGCCTCATTCCATTCTCCTCTTTTACCCTTAAACATACATAGTAAATAAAATAAAAAGACCCTATTTTTTGGTAAATGCATAGATTTATTTATCATAATTATGTAATTATATGTATTACCCAAAATTGCATGCATATGAATAAAGAAGCCAAAACAATTCCTTAGAAACGTAGCCTCATATTCCTTCTAACCTATAGGAAAGTATACCTAGATCTCTTAATTAAACATAGATCAGTCACTTATAACCATTGATTCCATTTTTAAAATAATAAATCATCAATGGATCAGAATTATGTAGTTTGATCATTCCAAATTTCACTAATCATAAGAATTAGTGATAGTTTTCTTTATTAACAGAATTTTACATGCATCAAAACATAAATTTTCCAAGTTCAGTAGGTTTACTCATCAAAAGGATTCCAACCCAACTTTCTGATCTCAATTTCGCAGAATTGGGATTTTAAGATTTTAACCCATTTTAAAGGCTGAATTTTAATCTTACTATTTCTGTTGATTTACTTGATCTAGAAACCTAAAAATTTTAATGTAATCATTATCCTTAAGGTTTTGGGATCCTCTAAACCCATCCATCGATTCATATTTCAATTTTGTGATCATCTTGATCATGATCCAAGGTTGTTACTATAGATTTTTGTTATAATCTCAAATAAATACAATTTAAAACATACATTTCATGAGTTTAGTAGCTTACAAAAGTGATAAGGAATTTACAAAAAGTTTCAGATCTAAAATCAGAGCTATATTGACGTCTTAATTGAAAAATTAAAGTTTTAATTCAAAATTGGATGGCCTAGATCAATTCTGGGCTTACAAGTGTGGGGATGACCAGTGGCCCATGCCCGTTACCACCTATTCAAGGTGGTCAAGCGGAGGTGACCGGCTATGGGTGAGATGATCCAGATCTGGACCATCAGATCACCCACAGCCGGATCTCCTCCATCCTTGACATCCAATGGCTCAAATTTCATCTCCTAGGGTTTTGGGGTCCCAAGAATCCATCCAACAGCTTAGAGATTTCATGTGAGACGTCCAAGATGGTGGATCTCAACCCTGTTGCTAGATCCATCATCGCCGAAGGATCAACGGTCGGGGAGATCTCATGGAGGCCGAAAAACACTACTTAAGTATTGGAATAGAAAGAGGAGAGGGAGATGCACCAACCAAGAGTGTTCAGAGTCTGGAAACTTGGCCGAAAAATAAGAAAATCTATACCTAATTATAAGTTACAGGAGCTATCATTTTTGGATGATTTGGTTGGTGAATATTGCATTGATCGCTGCAAAAGTATAGGGCTTTTGTGTATTTGGATGTGTTGAACCTTTTTGATGGAGTGGATTAAGGTTTCAATGGTCCAAAGTGAAAATATAATTGAAAATCCATAGCAAGGTGAAAACCCTGCTTGTCAGGGACGATGCATCTACATATGTGCCCAATGGATCAAGGGGTATATTCTCTCGGGTGCGTCGTGGATGCGTTAATAGAAGGAAATAAAGAAGGGAAAAGGAGGAAGAAAAGAGAGACAAGGTGGAGGAGTTTTGAATTAAAATTTTTGTGGAGACTAGGGAATTTTGTGGGAAATTTTATGAACATTTTTGGGAAATTTTATTCCTGAGTTATTTATCAGCATTTTGGGTGTTTTTCATGATTATGTGTAATTATTATGCTTTATTTCTTTTTATTTTTCAATGTTCATTGGATTCCCACTACCACCTCCTTCTCCACTAGTAGGTGGTAGTGGCTTGACTCATGATTACACATTTTCTGGCCATTGGATTCCTTTGTGGGTCCCTTGTGGGCCCCACAGATGTGAAAAGACCATTTTGCCCTTTTAATTCCAAAAATGGAGAAAAATAGTGTTTATTCCCATGGACTTAGAATTGAGTGTACTTAATGGCATTGGATTCATATTTCTAAGTTCATTCCAAATTTTTATGTATTAGGTCTTAGTTATGAGTAAAATTACCATTTTACCCTTTTGTTCATAAAAATGTAGAAAACTAAGGATTTTTCATCCGAATTCAGAATTTGTTGTGCTTACAGTCATTCTAAAGCATTCGTTGAGTATGTTTTCAATTTTACATGTCTTATCCTTTGATTGTAATTCTATGAGAAGTGCATTTTTAATAACCCTAATATTTCAGCCTAATTTTCCTTGAAATTCTCAATTTCATTACAAAAGTTAGGGGTGTTACATAGTAGTTGGCCAGCACTGTGCTACATCACCCTTAAAAATGGAAGTGGGGGTAAGAATGTAATGACTCCAATTTTGTAATATTGAAATTCCAAGTTTAGCAATGAAAAGTTCAATTTTAAAGAAAAGGGCATTTTGGTCATTTCACTAGTTGCCTTAACTAAACCCAGGAATTTAGTCCTAAAAGTGGTTCCATTAGATGCATCTTGGAAAAAGGAATCCAACAAGACCAAAATCACCCAAAACGGAGTTAAAATGAGCGAGATATGGCCCTTTGAAGTTCAGGGGCAAAATTGTAAATTTCACAAAACGACTTAACCTGAAAAACATAGGTGCCCGTTTTGATACGGGCACCCCGTCGTCTTCAACCTCCTAGAGGTTTCTGGAACGGCGGTGTTTCAAGAAGAAACCACCGCCATTCTAGAGGGTTCCCCACTGCCATTCAAAGGCGGTTAGAACCCCTCCAGAACCCTTTGTAAAAGCTCTATAAATAGAGCTCTTGGGTGCCTCCAATGGCAGCCCAAAAGCCTTGGAGAAAACCAGTCATGAAGCAGTGACCAAGGGGGGAAAACGTAGAGAGAAAACCACCCACGAAGCAGGTATGCTCCAAAACTCCCCAAACCCATCTCACCCATAGTCCTAGGCTCAGTTTCCCTAGGTTTTTCCATGAAAAACCATGGAGAATAGGCCTCCAGGAGAGCCACAAAGACCCCTGGGACATCCCCAGGCCGCACTGGTTCGGCAGGGTCGAACCATGGTGACCTGAGGACGACCCAGGTCACTAAGAAGCGGGACGATCCAATAGGACCGTCCCACGTCGACGCAGGTCAACGCCGTTTGAAAAACCAAATGGGCGCGTCCAGGGACATGCCCGCTAAAGGGACGACAAGCGGCGTTGTAGCGCGCGTCTGCAGACGCGCCCGCTGAGGCGTGCGCCGCAGACGCGCAGCGCGCTAGCATGCGTCGTTTTTTTGGTTTCTTAAGGATGCTGGGCGCACGTCGCAGACGCGCAGTGCCCTAGCATTCCTCTTTTTTTTTGTCTTTAAGACTATATGTACATATAATGTTAAAACGCTTATAACTTGAGATCTAGAGCTCCGATTGAGGCGCCGCAAAAGGTGTTGTGTCTGTATCGACGATGCGGACACATCCAAACCATAAAATCCCTAATCAAAGCCCAATCAAAGTAGGTCATGACCCTTAGAATAGGATGGTGGCGCGTGACCACTAGAACTTTGGAAAACTGAGAATACCAAGGCCCAATTAGGACCTTAGGACACCCATAGGCATAGGGATGGACCCCTAATGCCTAAGTAATAAGACCCAAATGCTCTAAACCCATCAAAGATAGGTTAAACTAACCTTGAGTCCCCAAACCATGTTCAGGAGCGTACGAGGACAAGAGGGTTAACGCGACCTAGTCAGGTAGGTGCTCTATCACTATTAGATTCTTTTAAAAGAACTATTGTTATTTGAGAACACATGTTTTAGATATATAACTTGATTTGTATGTGATTTGCATGTATTAATTCAGCATGCATGTTAAATGCTTTGTACATAGCCATGTTTTGAAATGACTGCATATACATTGTGCACATATATGTTTTGTAAACAAGTGCATACATTGCATGATTTAAGTACTTGCAAAGATTGCATGTCCTTGAGGGTTGCCAAAAGAGGCTAGAGTGCCGAGGGCCAGGCAGTTGTGAGGGACCCAAAGAGGACAGGTTTTGAAAGATACATTGTGCATGTATTGCCAAGACATGTGCTACATGCATAGGTTGCATGATAAGTGTAGCCTTGACCGATGAGGGCGGGCTGATGAGGGCGGGCCAGAGAGAGCTGACAAGGCTTCTAGGCTGTTAGGCTTCTAGGCAGGGTTATGACTTTGAATGCAATACTAGCGTGAGCAGATTTTATGCATTTCATGCATGTTTTGCAACTGATTTCATGAATTGCATGATTTACAACAAAGACGTGTCATAGGCCCCGTGGAGGCTATGACCAAGTGTCCTCAGGTACCCGGGGACCACACGGCGAGGAGGCCGTGGGCATAGTGGACCCTATGGTTTGATGTGCATTTCATGTAGCATGATATGAGGTTGGTCGACCATACCATACTAGGGGTCCATGAGTTGGACTCCATGAGGCATCTATTGCATATCATGATGTCATCAGATATATGACACTTTCACTTTTGGAATTATGTGATCTTTTAAGTTATGAGAATTTCAGTTGATTATGGATTCTTATACTGATATCGAACTCGAGTATTCAAACATACGCATATTTTGAAATTGATTATGGATTCTTATACTAATATTGATCTCGAGTATTCAAACATACGCATGTTTTGAATGAATGAGCACATGATTTGAAAACATCTCATGCATTTATAAAACTAGTAGTGATAGGCCCTACTGAGTATATTATATACTCACCCAATCCTCAACATTTTTCAGATACAAAGTAAATACCTAAGGGCAAGGGACATTTGTACTAGAAGACACAGGCCAAGCACAAGTAAGTAAACCCCTATCTTATCTTTCAATGTTACTTGATTGTAGTCACTCTCTAATAGCTGGGCTGTGACTAACACTTTCTTGGGAACATTATTGATTTAAAACTTTGCCATGACTAAATAGATTGAGAATGTGTTTTCACACTCGGGGTTTTTATGAAAGGTTGTTTTCCAAATGAAAAAGAATTTCACACATTTTATATTTATAAAACAAGAGATCTCGCCTTTTTATCAACATTGCATCATATAAAAACCCGGGTCGTGACAGTTGGTATCAAAGCACGGTTTAATGTTACTCACAGCCCAGTTATGAGGAGAATAACTTATAATCAAGTTTCATCAATGAAAGAGAAAGGGGTAATAGGATAACACAAACTAAGATTTGGTGAATTGCCTTGTGATTACAGATGCCTAGAAAGAAGGGAAGCAAGGCTCCAAGACCTGAAGCCCCACCAGTGGACTCCACTGGGTCGGGCAACGGGATGGCTGAGTTATTTCAGCAATTCTTACAGAACATGGGACAATACATGAATAGTCATAGCTAAACTCCTACCCCCCGAGATCCTTCCCCTAATAAAACAATAGACAGGACTGAGGTTCAGTTAGAAAGGTTTCAGAAACTAGCTCCCTCATTCACAGGAGAAGATGAAGCATCTACAGCTGAAAAATGGTTAATTGATATTGAAAAGATATTTAAAGCCATGAACATAGCTGAAGAAAGAAAAGTACCCATGGCCACATTTGTGTTTAGGGGAGAGGCTACCTTTTGGTGGGAAACAGCAGAAAGAACTTATTTTGATAAGCAAGAAACAATAGGATGGGAAGAGTTTAAAAAGGTCTTCAATGACAAATATTATCCTAAACACATAAGAAAACAGAAGGAAAAGGAATTTATGGACTTAGAACAAGGAAATATGACTGTCCAACAGTATGAAAGTAGATTCATCAACCTCCGAAGATTTGCACCACATGCTTATGCTGATGAGGAAGATGCGGCAGAAAGATTTGTAGATGGGCTTAACCCAGGACTCAGGAACAGAGTTCTAGGTTTCCAACCTTCCACAGTAGCCAAAGCCATAGAGATGGCCTCCCTATATGAAAAAGATTATCAAAGGAACCAGGCAATAAGAGAAACTAAGAACATCAACACCATGAGAAATAAAGGAAAGAGACCATTTCAGTCATCTGGACCCAGGCCACCTTTCAAGAAGCCGTTTGAAAACAAAGGAAGAAGACCAGAGTGGAAGGTATGCCCTAGGTGTAACAGAAACCATCCAGGAAAACCATGTCCCACTTCCAACATCACTTGCTATAGTTGTGGAGAATTAGGACATTTTTCTAGCAACTGTCCAAAAAGGAAAGTGCAAGAGCGTAAAGAAGATCAAGTTCCAAAAAGCCAAGGACATGTCTTTGCCCTGACTTCCAGTCAAGCCCAAGCATCAAACGCAGTCGTTGAAGGTATTCTTTAATCTATGATACACCTGCAAAAGTTCTATTTGATACAGGCTCCACTCATTCTTTCATATCCCGGGAATTTGCATCATCCTTAGACATTATACCACAGGACCTAGACTTCACTCTAGAAGTCATGACTCCTATAGGCCAGGCACTCCCCACTTATTCTTATCTCCAGGATGTCCCCATATTGATTAAGGACCATTTGTTACATGCCAACCTTGTCCACTTAGATATGAATGACTTTGATATCATCCTAGGTATGGACTGGCTAGCCTTTTATCAAGCCTTTGTTGATTGTCGTCAGAAGCGTGTCACTTTTACCCTACCTAATAGAGACACTTTCACCCTCCAAGGAAGAAAGGATTATTCTGGAGCGTGTGTTATCTCTGCCATGAAAGCAGTTAAACACATTGCTCAAGGATGCCCCTTCTTCTTAGCCAAGATAGAATCCGTCAAGAATCCCCAACCAAAGCTTGAGAATGTCGAGGTTGTTCGAGAATTCCCTGATGTATTCCCTGAGGACTTACCAGGTCTACCTCCAGCAAGGGAAATTGAGTTCATCATTGACCTTATACCCGGTACTTCCCCCATTTCCAAAGCTCCTTACCGAATGGCTCCTACAGAACTAAGGGAACTAAAGACACAGTTACAGGAACTACTTGACAAAGGGTTCATACGACCTAGTGTGTCTCCGTAGGGAGCTCCAGTCCTTTTTGTTAAGAAAAAGGATGGCTCGGTGAGATTGTGCGTAGACTATCGAATGCTGAATAGGGTCACCATTAAAAATAAGTACCCTCTTCCCCGAATCGATGATCTTTTTGATCAACTTCAGTCAGCTAGAGTCTTCTCTAAGATTGATCTACGATCAGGGTACCATCAACTTCAAGTTAGAGAAGAAGATATCCCCAAGACAGCCTTCAGGACTCGATATGGACATTATGAATTCAGAGTGATGTCCTTTGGTTTGACAAATGCTCCAGCCGCGTTTATGGATCTCATGAATAGGGTATTCAAGGAGTACTTAGATAAATTCATCATAGTGTTTGTGGATGATATCTTAATATATTCTGAGACTCCTGAAGACCATATGGAACATCTAAGGATAACATTAAGCACCCTACGAGCACACAAGCTATATGCAAAATTCAGTAAGTGTGAGTTTTGGCTGGAAAAGGTTAATTTCTTAGGACACATTATATCTCAAGATGGCATAGCAGTTGACCCTACTAAGGTTGAAACAGTACAGAACTGGGAAAGACCTAAGACAGTCACAGAAATAAGAAGCTTCTTAGGACTTGCTGGATATTACAGAAGATTCATCAAAGGTTTTTCACAAATAGCTTTACCCCTAACTAAGCTGACCAGGAAAGACACAAGATTTGAATGGACTGATAAATGTGAGGAAAGCTTCCAAGAACTAAAAAGAAGGTTGACTACCGCACCTGTCCTTACCTTACCTTTAGGAAGTGGCGGATTTGAGATATATAGCGATGCCTCGCAACAAGGGTTAGGCTGCGTACTTATGCAACATGGGAAGGTGTTCGCTTATGCTTCTCGACAACTCCAGAAGCATGAAGTCAATTACCCAACCCATGACTTGGAATTAGCAGCCATAGTCTTTGCCTTGTGAATATGGAGACATTATTTATATGGGGAAAAGTTTGAAGTTTTTACAAATCACAAGAGTCTTAAATATATCTTTTCCCAACAAGACTTAAACATGCGACAAAGAAGATGGATGGAATACTTAAAAGACTATGACTTCTCCATTCATTATCACCCTGGAAAAGCTAATGTGGTAGCTGATGCATTAAGCAAAAAAACCCAAGGGATGTGTGCAAGTTTATTAACCAAGAGATGGAAGCTACTACAAGAAGTAATCACATGGAAACCAGACATAAGTAAGCACAAGATCATTATGGCAAGTCTAACAATAAAATCGGCTGTTAATGAAAAAGTTAAGCAAGAACAGAAAGGAGATCCAGATATACAAGCTTCCATAGGAAAACTAGGATTTACAAAAAAGGAAGATGGTAGCATTTACATGCAAGGAAGATTAGTGGTACCAGCTAATGAAGAGTTAAGAAAAGAAATTTTAAAAGAGGCTCATCGGTCCAAGTATACAATACACCCAGGAGGGACTAAGATGTATCAGGACTTAAAGAAACAATATTAGTGGGATGGTATGAAAAGAGACATAGGGGAGTTTGTGGCAAAGTGTTTAACATGTCAACAAGTAAAGGCTGAACATCAAAGACCTGCAGGATTGTTACAACCCCTTGAGTTACCCGAATGGAAATGGGACCATATCACAATGGACTTCATCGTAGGGCTACCCAAGACCTCTAAGGGTCATGACATGATTTGGGTGATTGTTGATAGATTAACTAAGACAGCCCATTTCCTTCCCATACGTCATACCCAATCCACTGACAGCCTATCTCAGCTATACATCAAAGAGATAGTAAGTCTACGTGGTATACCCCTTAGTATCACTTCAGATAGGGATAGCCGCTTCACTTCGCAACTCTAGAAGTCTATCCAAAAATCTTTAGGATCTTCCTTGAACTATAGCACAGCCTTCCATCCACAGACTGATGGACAGTCAGAGCGCACAATCCAGATAGTCGAAGATATGTTACGGACTTGTGCCCTTGATTGGAAGTAGAGTTGGGATGAAAACCTACCACTAGTCGAGTTTGAGTACAACAATAGCTTTCATTCAAGCATTGGCATGGCTCCATACGAGGCGCTCTATGGGAGACCTTGTCGATCACCCACCAGTTGGAGTGAAGTTGGAGAATCCAGGGTGCTCTAGTCCGAGCTGGTAGAGCAATGTGCCGAGAAGGTCAGACTCATAAGAAGCCGCCTCCTCACAGCTCAAAGCCACCAAAAGAGCTATGCTGATCGAAGGAGGAGACCATTGGAGTTCGACGTAGGAGAGCATGTTTTCCTGAAGATATCTCCCACTAAAGGAGTTATGAGGTTCGGTATCAAAGGCAAGCTTAGTCTGCGTTACATAGGACCTTTCGAAATCCTAGAGAAAGTGGGAAAAGTGGCCTACAGGATCGCGCTACCCCCTCAGCTATCCGAAGTGCATAACATATTCCATGTATCTATGCTAAGGAGGTACGTGCCTGACCTCGCTCATGTCATCGACCAGGTACCCATAGGGATGATGGAGGATCTCAGATTAGAGACAAGACTAGTTGAGATTCGGGATCGTAAGAATAAGAAGCTGCGGAACAAGGACATACCCTTAGTCAAAGTTTTGTGGAGAAATGAGCACATGGAAGAAGAAACTTGGGAACCGGAGTCAGAAATGCGAGAAAAGTACCCCGAGATCTTTTGACTGTATATAGTAGAATTTCGGGGGCGAAATTACCCTAAGGGGGTAAGAATGTAATCAATCCAATTTTGTAATATTGAAATTCCAAGTTTAGCAATGAAAAGTTCAATTTTAAAGAAAAGGGCATTTTGGTCATTTCACTAGTTGCCTTAACTAAACCCAGGAATTTAGTCCTAAAAGTGGTTCCATTAGATGCATCTCGGAGAAAGGAATCCAACAAGACCAAAATCACCCAAAACGGAGTTAAAATGAGCGAGATATGGCCCTTTAAGTTCAGGGGCAAAACTATAAATTTCACAAAACGACTTAACCTGAAAAACACAGGTGCCCATTTTGATACGGGCACCCTGTCGTCTTCAACCTCCTAGAGGTTTCTGGAACAGTGGTGTTTCAAGAAGAAACCACCGCCATTCTAGAGGGTTCCCCACCACCATTCAAAAGCCTTGGAGAAAACCAGTCGTGAAGCAGTGACCAAGGGGGGAAAATGTGGAGAGAAAACCACCCACGAAGCAGGTATGCTCCAAAACTCCCCAAACCCATCTCACCGATAGTCCTAGGCTCAGTTTCCCTAGGTTTTTCCATGAAAAACCATGGAGAATAGGCCTCCAGGAGAGCCACAAAGACCCCTAGGACGTTCCCAGGCCGCACTGGTTCGACAGGGTCGAACCAGGGTGACCTAAGGACGACCGAGGTCACTAACAAGCGGGACAATCCAATAGGACCGTCCCAAGTTGACGCAGGTCGACGCCGTTTGAAAAACCAAACGGGCGCGTCCAGGGACGCGCCCGCTAAAGGGACGACGAGCGGCGTTGTAGAGCGTGTCTGCAGACGCGCCCGCTGAGGCGTGCGCCGCAGACGCGCGGTGTGCTAGCGTGCATCATTTTTTTGGTTTCTTAAGGATGCTGGGCGCACGTCGCAGACGCGCAGCGCCCTAGCATTCCTCTTTTTTTTGTCTTTAAGACTATATGTACATACAATGTTAAAACGCTTATAACTTGAGATCTAGAGCTCCGATTGAGGCGCCGCAAAAGGCATTGTGTTCGTATCGACGACGCGGACACATCCAAGGACCATAAAATCCCTAATCAAAGCCCAATCAAAGTAGGCCATGACCCTTAGAATAGGATGGTGGCGTGTGACCACTAGAACTTTGGAAAACTGAGAATACCAAGGCCCAATTAGGACCTTAGGACACCCATAGGCATAGGGATGGACCCCTAATGCCTAAGTAATAAGACCCAAATGCTCTAAACCCATCAAAGATAGGTTAAACTAACCTTGAGTCCCCAAACCATGTTCAGGAGCGTACGAGGACAAGAGGGTTAACGCGGCCTAGTCAGGTAGGTGCTCTATCACTATTAGATTCTTTTAAAAGAACTATTGTTATTTGATAACACATGTTTTAGATATATAACTTGATTTGTATGTGATTTGCATGTATTAATTCAGCATGCATGTTAAATGCTTTGTACATAGCCATGTTTTGAAATGACTGCATATACATTGTGCACATATATGTTTTGTAAACAAGTGCATACATTGCATGATTTAAGTACTTGCAAAGATTGCATGTCCTTGAGGGTTGCCAAAAGAGGCTAGAGTGCCGAGGGCCAGGCAGTTGTGAGGGACCCAAAGAGGACAGGTTTTGAAAGATACATTGTGCATGTATTGCCAAGACATGTGCTACATGCATAGGTTGCATGATAAGTGTAGCCTTGACCGATGAGGGCGGGCTGATGAGGGCGGGCCAGAGAGAGCTGACAAGGCTTCTAGGCTGGCAGGCTTCTAGGCTGTTAGGCTTCTAGGCAGGGTTATGACTTTGAATGCAATACTAGCGTGAGTAGATTTTATGCATTTCATGCATGTTTTGCAACCGATTTCATGAATTGCATGATTTACAACAAAGACGTGTCATAGGCCCCGTGGAGGCTATGACCAAGTGTCCTCAGGTACCCGGAGACCACACGGCGAGGAGGCCGTGGGCATAGTGGACCCTATGGTTTGATGTGCATTTCATGTAGCATGATATGAGGTTGGTCGACCATACCATACTAGGGGTCCATGAGTTGGACTCCATGAGGCATCTATTGCATATCATGATGTCATCAGATATATGATACTTTCACTTTTGGAATTATGTGATCTTTTAAGTTATGAGAATTTCAGTTGATTATGGATTCTTATACTGATATCGAACTCGAGTATTCAAACATACGCATATTTTGAAATTGATTATGGATTCTTATACTAATATTGAACTCGAGTATTCAAACATACGCATGTTTTGAATGAATGAGCACATGATTTTAAAACATCTCATGCATTTATAAAACTAGTAGTGATAGGCCCTACTGAGTATATTATATACTCACCCAATCCTCAACATTTTTCAGATACAAAGTAAATACCTAAGGGCAAGGGACATTTGTACTAGAAGACACAGGCCAAGCACAAGTAAGTAAACCCCTATCTTACCTTTCAATGTTACTTGATTGTAGTCACTCTCTAATAGCTGGGCTGTGACTAACACTTTCTTGGGAACATTATTGATTTAAAACTTTGCCATGACTAAATAGATTGAGAATGTGTTTTCACACTCGGGGTTTTTATGAAAGGTTGTTTTCCAAATGAAAAAGAATTGCATGCATTTCATATTTATAAAACAAGAGATCTCGCCTTTTTATCAACATTGCATCATATAAAAACCCGGGTCGTGACAAAAGCTCAGTGATCCTCTAGTATAGGCATCGCCTTAAAAATCTACTCAACATCTAACAACCAAGTATCTACTCTCTTTGGGCCATCTCTACCAGAGAACTTAAGAGCAATCCTCCTAAATGTCTCACCAAGGTTGTCCACTAAGGGATGTTCCTCCCCTTCTGCATTTACTGCCCCATCTGCACTTGATGTGTAAGTTGAGGCTCACAACCTTTGAGTCATCCTCTAGAGCAAAAGATTGACGACCTCATCTTTTGGGTTGCCTCAAGCTCTACCACTACCCTTGGCCCTATCTACTGCTACTTGTAGATCTAGTGGTGATGGCAAGCAAGCCCTACATCTTCATAGAGGCATCTGAAAACAACCAAGGTTTTAATAGGACTTCTTTTCTAATGGTTATAACTAAGATCTCTACCTAAGTCTAAGGCTTAACCCTCCTAAGTGTTGATACATTCACTTTCAATGACTTTAATCATGATTAGTGTGGCATGTGATCTAATACTGAATCATGAACTACATGGAAATATAGCTACTTCTTTCACTGACACAAGCACGCTTGTCAAGTGAAAGCATTGGTATGTGATGGAAGTCCGCTAATTGATACACTTACTTATGGACATATGCATACAAAACATAGACACGTATGCTCAGTAAAATAGGGTAATGAGTTATATTTTTTTGTACTAAGACCAATCACCTTCTTTACCAATTTAAGTCCACTAAAAACTGTGACACCCTAGGTTTTCAAAATACTTTTTGAAATTTTTTTCAAAATTTGGGATATCCCTTGTTTGAAATTCATTTCAAAAACAAAATAGTGAAAAAAAATTTCACTAGAAGTTTTCTTGAAAGTCCTAAGTGTCATTTTTACACAAAACACAAGGATTTTACGTTGAAATGAGTGTCTCATTTCTATTAAAAAAACTCATAGAGTTTTCTTTATTTTTTAGATGTACGCACATTTGATGCATGTACATGGAAAACCTAATAAACAATATGAATAATTTTTCATTGCTTTGAAAATAAATGTACTAGACTTATCACTTCCTAGAACTCCAATCACACCCATATCACAACACATTCATCATGCAGCTCATGATTTAAATTATCCATGCATTGTGAGAATATATCATACTTAAAACAAACCTTATGCTATTTTGATAGGGCTTATGCCAAAATTATAAGTTCTTAGATTGTACAGCTATGGAAACCATTCACATGTGCAATTCATTATAGCTAAGGAATCATAGTTTATTGTCATTTTAATGAATATTATTATTGCCTTATCTTTTCTTAAGGATTTAAGCATTCTAAGGTTTTATCATTTGATGCACGTTTAATTTGTACTAAGATCATTTTCCACTAATTGAAACATAAGCATTCTATCTTTATTCACAAGATACATCTCTTCAAGATCATTCATCACACATGACTATTCAAGTTATCCCTATACAAGTCTAAGTTGTTTTTCATTTGATAGTTAAATTAACTTTTTAAAGAGTGAGGTATCCAACTTCCTCATTATCATGTGTAAAGGTAGTTGTTTAATATTTCTTTTTCTTCACGAACCCAATGTAGTTTTTATATACAAGAAAAATTAGTATATGATCATCCAAAAATCACTCATAATGCTTGAGTAATCTAGCACCTTAGTAAGCTGACCATCATGAAACCATCAATTAAGGAAAAATCAGTATGAAATATGACACTAATGGTAAAGCCACTAGCTAGTGTAAGCATCAAAGTATGATATCGATAAAAGATGAGGTTAGTGGATAAGGTCAAAGAGTATACTATATGCTCAAGAGTCTGGTCGTCAACAAACCTTCATTTGATAAATCTTTGACCTGGTAAAACCAAAAGCTCTTCATGGTTTCCAAAAGCATAATCATCATTTCATAATTGCAAACAGTTCTTTGTACATCAAATAGAACTAAAATCACAAATGTGAAAATCATTCTCATCTACGTGAGGTGAAATCTAAGAGGAAAGATTGGTGATCTCAAATCATCCTTAATGTCAAACAAATGAGGCCAAACAAAGACACATAGCCCTTAATACGAAATGCACAAATCCATGCTCACATCACGGTGGAAAACTAATTGCTCTATGTCACAATGGTATACAATCCTACCACTAGGGATGATCAGTGGCATATCGTCCTACCACCAAGACCTTTAGTGGCATGTTGGCCTACCACTGGGACCATTAGTGGCATATCATCCTACCACTAGGGACCAATGTTTTGAACTCTTGAGAATGACTGGCATGCTCAACATGCTAACAACACATAGACACCTATGCTCATAGGCCCTACCGTCATCCACTGGTGACTACTGTAGCCTCTACATCTGCCCATGGATACTTGCATGAACCATGACTCACTACTATCTAGCTACTACTCAGAGTACTTCCTCATGAGAAGGTACTCGTATTACTGGCCATCTCTGTCACAGGGCTAGTATCAATCTCATCTTAGAGGTCAGTGGCCAACTGCACCTCCTAGCATATGGACTTCGGGACTTACAGCGACAGATAGCATGCTTGCCTCCAGGTCTTACTACTACCCTAGACGTGTAAGCCTCTGGGTCTTACTTAGAGCACCTATCGAGTGAATCGGGACTTATGACACTCCAAGAGTGACTGCCCAAAACATCTATGGAATCCATATCTGTAAGGACTTATAGCTGCTTGTGGAGCACCTTCCTAAGTATTAACAAAATCTTATCCATTAGGACTTACGGCAACTTGTAGAGTATCTTCCAAAAGCATGGATGAAATCTATAACCAATAGAGCTTACAATTGCTCATAGAGCACTGGCCTAAGCATTAGTAAATTCTCATCCATCAAGACTTATAGTCACTTTGTAGAGTGTGCTTGCCTAAACATCGATAAAATCAAAACTCATGAGATTCCAAATCTCATGGTTCCCCATCCTCTAGTGGTGGTTTGCCTAGTGTTGATGCAAACAATGCCTCTGACTCTTGGCTAGATCCTTGAACCCATTGGTCCAAATCATGTAGGTGGTAGAGTGTCATGCACTAACATACTATTAACCCATTGTGACAATTTTAAATGATCTTGTCTTATTTATGATGCTCATGGATCACATGACCTTCGTACACAAATGCATTGCTTCATTTTCACTTCAACAACTTGGTGCTTATGTTTTATATCTTGATGTGTTTATTATTTCACCTCAAAATAATAGTCCTTTAATGCTAGTTATGAGTATATCACATTTAACAACTATCTTAACTATTGTTCATTTTTCTATTGTCACTAATGATAATTAACTCATATTTGGTCTCATCGTATAACTAGGTACTCTCCTAACTTCCATTCATTGTCCTTGTGGTGTTGAGTTTCTAGAGCTTAGATTGTCGGGTATGTAATTTAATGTTAGCTACTTGAGGTATGATTATCTTGAGTTTTTTGAAAATTATGGCATCGTTGCTAGTCACCTAAAGCTATATTTCAATTGACCATAGGTAGGCAATACTAAAAGTAAATGCTCACATCATACAAGTCTTAGCTTAGGTTGGGATGTCCTTCAACTAAGCTATATAGAGCTCTCTATAATAATACTAAGTTGTAATACCCTATGTCATTAGTAGCTAGGTTATGAAACTTTCCAAGTCCTAGCTAAAATGACCTAAGGAAATGATGTGAGGTCCATGGGCTTATGTGGCTTCTGTATAGTCTAAAACATAGGTGGTTGTGCCTAAATGTATTAACATATGAGGTTTCATTCATAGAACTACTTAGTTTTCCAATATTGTCAAAAATTCTAACCTAATAATCTCTCACCTTCTACACAAATTACCTTCTTGACCCTCTCATTTAGTTGAAGGTTTGCTCTTACTTTTCTCAATGTCTAGTGAATTACACCATCAATAGGTTTTCATGACAACTAAAAAAGTAAAGATTTCCACATCTTTTCTTCATTTAGGAATACTAGAATTCCTCTAACCTAGGGCAATTTGGTAATTCTCAACCATCTAGACAACTTCATGCTCTCATTTGTTGAGTTTAAAAGTTTGTTTTACATTCTTTATATCATCAATAAGGAGGGTCATTAATGGTATTCACTTTCCTAACTTGAAAAGGTTTAAATTTTAAAGATGTCACAAGATGACTTCTAAATTTATCACTTGCTTTTATAATTTTAGTAATTAAAGACAATACTTTGTAAATCATAATCTGCATTCAATCATTATTATAAAGACATGGAAATTATTAAAACTTTTTAAAATAACAATCTTAATCCACCTACCTCGTATGATGCTTATTCTCAGCTTATGTGTGTACCTCCTTTAGCTTAATCTGTTGATTGACTAATTTGTAGGTTTCATTGTTAATCCATAGATGGATGGCTCTGATTGTGTCTCTATTGCTGACTAGCATACCAAGAGAGTAGAGATATGCTGATCCGTAACTCCAACCATGGAACACTATAGATTAGAATGAGATGTAGTGTCTGATCTCATAGATCTAGCATTGGATGGTCAATCAACGGTTAGATCTTAGTAAGTATGCTGCATATGTTGTTGTTATAGGGATTTGGTAATAGATATATGGTCATATCAGAATGAATACTTGAATCAGATGTGAATTTAGGAGCCTGTTCACTAATATATGGTGAGATCAAGATGAACGGCTAAATCTGATCACATATCAGATCATTTAGTGTGAAATCTACATTTAGAACAAATTGGGATCTTATATTGATCACATATCTAAGCAATGTGTGGTTAATTAATGGTAAGATCATCTCTCAGGGGTGCATCAGTCAAAGATCTGATGTTTTAGTGACCAATCTAAGATTAGATCACTATAAACGGATTAGATCAACCACATATTTGGTTTCTAGTGACCAATCAATGGTTAAATCATGGTGAATGCATCATATTAGTCACAAATCAAGTTGTGGGTGACTGATCAATGGCTAAATCATGTGAGGGTTCCCACATCAATAACAGGTTTGACTTTTGGAGATAGATCAATGGTTAGATCATGATGAATGGTTGGAATAAGTTCAAATATACCATTTAGAGGTAAATCAACAATTGGATTAGGGCAAGATCTACAAAATTAGTCATAGGTCTATCATTCAAGGATAGATCAATGGTTAGATCATGGCGGGTCATCAGATCAGTCACAAGTCTGTTGATCTGGTCCAGTCATGATTGATGATCAAATTGTCATTGACCAACAAAGGACAGATGAGTTTAGTTCCTTGCATTGTAAAGATCACGACGTTTATCTCGAATCTACGAAATCCTTCTTGGATTTAGTAGTGCAAGAGGTCAAAGTCTAAGGAGGATAATGGGGCTCATCATGTTAACTCGGCTCACCGAGATGAGTTGGGAGAGGGTGACACAGGCGAGTCGCCCTACCCTAACTCACCAGAGGAAGGGGGACATAAGGGAAGAGGAGAGGAATGGCTGGGTGCACTGGTCAGCTGTGTTAGCCAAAAGAGAGCATAATTGAGTGGGGAAGAGACAGGGCTATGCCAACCATAGGGAGAAGGGTTTGGGTAGTGGCCAGTGGCCCTTGCCTAGTAGCTGTCTATCAGGCATAGTTGATTGATTGCTCCTGTCCCAGGTGGGTCAAGGAAGAGGAGAAGGGAAAGAGGAGAGGGGGGTTCTGGGTGGAGGTGGTCGGCAACCCTGGTCTGACCACCGCTTGGGGCTACTTCGAATCAACCTCGAGAGAGGAAAACTAAAGGATAGGGGATGGGAAATTCGTGATGGTCTAGTCATCGTGTCGGTCAAAACTTGAACGGGGAAGGGAAGAATGGGGAAAGATGGGGTTTTGCACATGGGGAGGTTGATCAGACGGGGAGAGGATTTTCATGCCAGCCTACCGTGATAGTCTAGTCAATGTGTCGGTGGTGGGAAGAACAAGGAAGAGTGGGGGGTTTTGGGTCACCAATTGGAGATTGAGTGGATGGGGGGTGGACGCTGGGCTTTCCCCCTTTCTTCAAAATTCCCCCATTTTGTCCCATTCTCATCAGTTGCAGCCCCATCGCAGGGGGAGCAAGCCAATGTGTGGTGCATGGCCTAGTCACATGTCACACCCGCACCCTGCATGGCATATCTTACTACAACCCCCGCTAAGAAACAACACTGGGGGTGCCTTTATGAATTTGGACACCCTAAATTAGTCAAATTTTTGGATTTTCCCCTCTCAATCTTAATTTTGCTGAAAAAATTAGTGTCATTAAAATCGTATCAACATGTAGTTTTTATTTTTGATCATTTTTAATACAAAATTTGAGTTTTCAAGCGGGTCACTCGAAATTCAATTTCTAAGCAATTCACTTTCTGATTTTATTCTAATTAAAATATGTTATAATTACCTAGAAAATAACTTAAAATGTGAGGTTGTTACATTCTTCCCTCCTTATAGAAATTTCATCCTCAAAATTGTTCTACATCATTCCTCAAGTATTTCTAAATGCATTTCGTTCTCCAAATATCTTTATATCATTCACCAACAGCTCTAAACAGATATTTTTCTCTTCTATTTATCGATCTCAAATTTTAAGTTATGATGTAGGCTAGAATAATTTCATGATTTAGTTTAACGAAAGATTTCTGTTCTTGCTTCTCACTTTTTCTCCATATATATTAGGTTACTAATCTTTGAAAATTTTCACTATAACTATTTCTCGCCTACTTGTTAGAATCATAATTTCTTACTTTACTTCGTTTCCTTTTTCTTATATGATTCTCTTGTAATTATCTTTGTATAAGTGTCTTAATCTAATCTTTTGACCAAGTTTTCATGCAAAAATTAAGGGATTTTCATATTCTTTTCTTTCAAACCCTTTTATATCTATCTTATTTCTCATCCAAATTCCATTGAATTCTTAGATTTTCTAGTTTAACCAGGTTCTTTATAGAGAGTTAGTAATTTCCAAGTTTATCCTCTTGGAAAGAACTTGATTCAAAGTCATTATTAATCCTAACATCAACCATTTCTAAGATTTACTTACTTTATTTATTTAATCCACTTCCTCTTCACAATGGTTATTCTCAGCCCCATTTCCATTCTTCTCTAACTATATTTTACTCACTGAAGTTATGCTTATTTCGTTAAGTTGGTCTAAATTCATTAATTAGACTTAGATTACCATTATAAATCATTTATCTCCTCTATAGAGAGCAGAAGCTTGCAAATTAGAGGAGATTAGTTAGAGATCCAGGCAACACAAACCTCAAAAATAGGTAGGGGACTTTTCTTGGGATGAAATGTTAATACGAGCTTGGATTAGCCAATCCAAATTCTTTATTTTTTTAATCATTTAAGAATCAATGGTTTTATTGGTTCTTGTAAGTGGAACCATTTAGTACTTTCATGGTGCAATGTTCACTTTGATTCAATTATTCATTTGTTAATTCATGTTAAATCTTCATGCTTGATGCGGATTTATGACCATGGTGTGTGTATGCCTCATTGGCGTTTGATTTACATTAAGTTTGGATTGGTTATAGAGAAATCTATATATGCTCTATTTTAATTCCATGGTTGGTTCATGATAAACAGTAGATGGTCATCTAGCAAGCCACTTTCTTAAACCTCTATATCTTTAGAAATTTCATTTGGATTATCTTTCATACTGGGTAAACTTGCTATGGAAGTTTTAAATTGAAATTTTTTGAATTATTTCCATGGATTTTTCATTGGGTAAGTAGAAATAGGGGTTGGATGCACATAGATTTTTGCTCACTGGCAATTCTGCATGCCCAATTCCAATGTGAAAATCTTATAAACCAATGAAAGATAAAGGATATTAAAATTAGGGTTTCGAAGGAGGCATTGTGTTCTACAGATTTCAAGAGAAATTACTTCATAAGATTTAGGTAATGTGGTTGTAAAGATTATGCTAGTAGATAGGGAATGGTGCTATTTCTTGCTCATAAATATACAAGAATAATAATAGTTCCTGATCCTAATTGGCTCTATTTGATTGATTTTTTTATATGAAATTGGGATTGGATGGAAAATTTGAGAGTGAATAATGAAAATTTAGAAAGAGAAGCTTGAATGGCACCAAAAATTCACCTTATTGTATATACATTAATGGCTAGAAAAACACGTACAAGAGAAAGAAGACAACTAGAATTCTCTGAGTCATTTGAGAATTCCTGTCCCAGAAATTTACAATTTAAAATTTGATTGACCAAGAATTTTTAGTAATTTTGAAATTCCAAAATGAAGAAAATTTAGAAAAATCCAATTTGTTGAGCTAGAAATGTAGCCAAACTTTAAGTATATTTCACTAATAATAAGAGTAATGCAACCCATCCTTAAAAATTTTAAATAATATGGGTATAAAGGTAATTTCCCTAAGAGAAGAAAATTACAAAACTACTCTTAAGTCAAAATTCTATATAATTATAGGACTAAGTTGAATCCATTGATAAAACTTCACCTGCCATTTCACTAAAAAGATGATTAATACAAGATAAATTGTAAACTTGACAAAATAATGGGTAAAAAGGTAATTTAGGCTAAAGAATGAGAAATTACCAAATTGCCCTTAAGTTAAAACTTGGATAATTTGGAAGACTAAGTAAACCTAAGAGTTGATAACCGCTTATGATGTTTTATTTAAGCTTAACCACCTAGGTCTTGGACTATGACAAAGCCTCATAAACCTTGGACCATGCTTTATTCCTTGGGTTTTTATAGTCAGCACTTGAGGAATCTTAGAACTTATAGCTATTAATGATATAAGGCCTTACCACTTAGTTTTGTTATATAAGATTTGATATGCCTTAGTAGTAGAACATCCCTCCTTAGACTAAGATTCATTTAATATAATCATTTTACTTGTAGTCTAACCAACCTATGTTAATTTAAGTACAAAAGACAAAAAATAATTAAATGTTGAAGTAAAAATGAAGACATGCATTCATTAAGAATATTATGTAGCCCTTAAACTTTATAATTAAGCCAATATCATTAAAGTGTCACACTAGGATAGAAATAATTTAACAAAATATCTCACACCACCATACAAATACTAGAAGTACATAACACAATATCACATTCATGTTTTATGAAGTCTCCCATACCTTGGATTTGTTTTATAAATCACTAGTTTGGTTTTTGCCAATACTTAAGCAAGTGCTTTATGAGCTGCTATATGTCCGATGATTATGGATTTCATTGATCATTTGGCAAGCACTCTATGAGAGTCCATAAGTTCTGATGGATGCATTTTTATTGATGCTTAAGTAGGCACTCTACGAGCAACTATAAGTCCTTATGAATATAGATTTCATTGATGTTTTGGGCAAGAACTCTAGAAGTGTCCTAAGACCTGGATCGTTTGGCGGGTACACTAAGTCAATATGTTATAAGTCCAAGAGATCATATGCTATGAGGTGCAGTTGGCCACTGACATATGAGATTGATATAGATATTAGCCTTGCAATGGAGACGATGGGCAGGAGTATCTTGTCATGAGAAGTGCTCTGAGAGGTAGCTAGGTAGCCCCCATGAGGTACAGTGAATCATGGCTCGTGTAGGTATCCACAAGCAGATGTAGAGGCCATGGTAGTCACTAATGGGTGACGACAGGGTCCTACAAGCATAGATGTCTCTATGTTGATGTTATGTGGGTCATTTCTTGAGAGTTTCAACCTTGTCTAGGGTGGTAGGACCATATGCCACTATGATTGGGAGCGATTAGTTTTCCACAACAATGTGGACACAGATTTGTGCATTTGCAGATCAAAGGTTTATGCCTTGGTCAAGCATCATTGGTTGAGACACCTTGATTTTAATATATTTGTAAATTTACTTTAGACCTTGTGGTTGACTTTGATTTCAATAATCTTTAAAGGATCTTATTGTATACATATTGACCATTCTTTTTACAAAATCATACACTCTTTTCAGAAGGTTATACAATGCTACTGCTTGTTCTCTTTTAGGTGTTCTAGCTTTTATTAGCTTTTCACCCTATTATAAGATGCTGTTTTGATCAGCCCCTACAACCAACATTTCAGGTGACAGTTTAGGTAGTTCAAAAGCAAAGGATATAGGAAAGGAGAAGGTGCTAGGACCAGTTTAGACATGAGAAGGACATGCCTTGTGATGTAGTTACTTTTGATAGAAATCCATGTATAGGGTTTCATTTTGGGTGTTGTATAACTTAAGACTTTTGTTTACAATTTGGATAATTGTACTATGATTTTTTTGGTTAATTAAATGGACTGTGACTTTAATTGTCATGTATGGTAGATCCTTTGGCATATGTCTCTAACCATTCCTTAGTTAGATGACTATTATATTACTTGTATGTAAAGGTTTCTTAGTAACACCCGGGATGAAGTTGATGAATTTAAAATCTACTTATTTATAATATCACTCTAATCCTATTTTACAAAAATAAGGAAATTTTCACTACTTTACAAATCATAACGAATAAAAGTTTGAAAAACCCGGGATGTTATAATTAATGACTATTCCTAATTCCATATAGAATCAATTCCACACTGGTTCCAAATTAGAGGCATGTTGTAGTAAATCTGTAACATCCCTGCTTTTTTCAAACCTTTAGATTTATTTTAAGTTGGAAAACAATGGAAATTTCCTTCATTTTAGAAAAATAGAGTTAATAGTGATAATATATAAGTAATTTTTAAAATTCAGCAACTTCTTTCCAGGTGTTACCATGAAACCTCCATATATATTTAAAATAATAACCTTCTAATCTATGATTAGTTAAAGATACATGCCATAGGATCTCCCATACAGTCACAAGTAAAGTCACAATCCATTTGAATAATTACGACAATCATACTACAATCATGTGATGTGTCAACATGTCCTAAGTTAACCAATTACCCAAAATGAAATCCTATACATGGATTCTAGCAAAAGAAACTATACTAAAAACATGTTCTCCTCATGTCTAAACCGATCGTGGCACCTTCCCCTTTCCTGTGTCTCCTACTCCTGAACTACTTGGAGTATCACCTGAAATGTTGGTTTTAGAGGGTGAGTAAAACAATAGCTCATAATAGGGTAAAAAACAAATACAAACAAGAACGCATAAAATAGAGCATGCGATAGCATAACTATAATCATATGTCTTCCTTCACATAGTACATACGTAGTTGCTAAAAGAAAACTCGATGTGCTCATAACAATAACTTACAAAATTTTCAAATCCATAAGGTTTGAAAGTAACTAACAAATCTAGAAAATTAATGTGCTCAAAACAAAGCACGTCGAACTGAGGTGGATAGCCCTCAATTAGCAATGTAGAAATCCATGCCCACATCGTTGTGGAAAACTGATTGCTCCATAACACATTGATATATAGTCCTACCACTAGGGACTGTTAAGTGTTTAATTTTGGCCAAAATACCCTTAATTTAGCATTTAATTAGATAATCTAACTCATCAATTTGATAATTTTTAGTAAAATATAAATTTCAGCTTTAATTGACCATCCAACTGTTAATTTGTGAAATTTAATAGTCATATGATCATTAGAGATAATCAGATGCTTAATGTACTATTTAGATGACTCTAATCTAGTCTTATATTTTGCAGATCAAATAGATCATGGTTTGGATGGATGATTCTATGTTGCAGATTAGTTGGATTGGATATTAGATGGGTCGAATTTTGTGATTAATTTCAAATAAAAAAACAATGTTTTAGATTATCAAAAAGGGCATTGAATGGACCAGATCACTCACTAAAGCAAGATGGGATAGTTTCAAAAAAAAAAAAGGAATTGGCTTTAAAGGAAAGAGAAATTTCTTAAGGGAATGGAAAGATAAAAAATAAAAGACACTCCAAGTCGAAAAGTCTTAACCATAGTGGAATTGGAAAGAGGAGAGTTCATATAAGAGGAAGCCATAGGTGGAGAGAAGGATAGCACCCCCCCTAATCGTAAGAGCCAACCACATGGGAACACTTCTATTGTTTTTTTGTTTCCATTCCCTCATTTCATTGTTTCCTATATTTTCCATTCCTTTTATTCTTAGTTTCTTTGGTTTCCTGTGTTTTTTTCTTTCCTTAGTTCTCTTCTCCATCTCTATTCTCTCCTTCTCTCTCTCTCCTAATCTCCCTCTCGGTTTTATCTCTCTATTGTTTACTCCTTTGTTTCAGTTCTCTCATTCTCAATCAATCCGATCAGCTGTGTGGTATGCACCAGTGTAGATCGGTTGAAATATGCTTTGTCATCATCACTGGCGTCTGCCCAGTCTGTCACCGCATCATTGTTCCCCATCACCGATATGCCTCTATTCCCTTCCCTATTCTCCAGCCTGGCATCATCATGCACTGCATTGCACCATCCATCCTAAACTGCGTCAATCGACCACGCCCATCACCATCTTCCTCTACCAGTCGATGCCCTCTGCCCATCACTGCATTAGGAGCAGACGTCGTCCCTCTTCATCATCACCGCTAGATTGCAATGGGTTTTTGCTATCACACAGACTGGTGATGCCTATTCTCTCCACCCCTAGCAGTCCACCATGAAGCTAGACCAAGCTCCTTCCACTAGTATCAAATTTTGGCAATTCCAGTACTAGCCACGCTCTACTCTACATCACTGATAGCCACCAGCATCTTCACCGGAGAAAACCTGACACGGGTTTTCCCACAGCTTCTTCTTTCCCCCACTTCTTCTCCTCCACCTCTTTCCTTATTCCCCTCCATCATTTTCTTCTTCCTTTCATCAGGTTCCCTCTGTATTTTTTTTGTTGAAAACCAAAATTTTAGGAAAATTCCAAAAATGTCCTTCGCATAAAAATTAAACTCATTTGAATCCCGATTTCGTCTTTTAGTCTATTTTGTCTTTTTCTTTATCCATATGTTGTGTTATCTAGGTTCTGCTTGTTCTCAGGTAATTCCAAGAATAGTCTAATCCTAACCTTGTTTGATTAAAGCTTTACCTCATCAACGGTTCTTCTTTAACAAACAAGATCTCTTTATTTCTTCAATTGTCTTACATCAGAATTTTAATTTATCTTTAGATCTTGTTTTTAAGACACTTCCTAACATGCTTATCATTCCTGATCTTCAATCTGAGAATAAAAAATTGTTAAAACTCAAATTTCTTATCTTGACCAGATCATTCCAATTATTGAGAATCTACTTAATCCCTCTAGTGGAACATCAATTAGAAGCACCAGGAAGAGAGTGATGATGGGTGATCAAAGTTTATGAGACTAGATCTGAAGAATTTGATGATAATCAATCTAGGGAAGTAGATTTTTCATGTTTCTTTAGTGAAATTGCTATCTTTTTTAATTTGATTTCTATAATTTTCATTGATTAAATACATCTAAAGTCTAATTGAAATTTTTACTAATTTATGTCATTTAATTTTAATTTTTGAATAATTAAATTTTATTAAAACTCTAAATTCTTAAAGCAAGTTCCTATAGGATCAACTCGTACTTGCACACACTACACTACAATAGGCCGTGCACGCAGAAACCTCAAAAGCTTTTTGGTGCCATTGTCAGGGACCGCAACAGAGTTTTATAAAATTTAATTAAAAATCCAAAAATACAAAAAAATAATTTTTTTTAGGAATAGCATACTTTTAGAATTTTAGGCATTTTTAGGTGAATTTTTAAAATTTTCTTAATGGATAATCACCCTGTTTCTTGAATTTGGTACTTATTTCTATCTTTCTTTTTAAGAAAATAAGAAAGTGGAGGAAATTAGCAAGTGGATCTTCATCAAATAAATAGAAATTTCCTTGCTTTCTTAGAAGAGGATTTTCCTTTTCTTTTGAGTGAATCTTGTAGTGAGGTCTCTTTGTAATTTGCAATTTTTAACTTTATTTTAAAAGCATCGTATAATATAGGGCAAGTATGGGATAAGGTGGCCCACACTTGATCTTCATTAGAAACCCCACTGTAAGTATCCCTCACTCCTTTTATTTCTTAGATTAGGGTTTTCATTTAGGATAATCTTGCATTGTTTGGTAGAATAATTGCATATAGAAAGCATATTTGACAATTGTTACATTTTTAGGATTTTGCATTAGTTTTTTTAATTGCATTCTTAGGGTACATTTATTGCTTTAAGGTGACACATACGTTGATCGAATTGCCATGGAGTATGAAAATTAATTAGTAAGGGCATCGTAACCCACAAGATCAAGGGTAGATTTCATCACCAGTCCTTGGCCCACCTAGGATAATCACCACAAGCACACAACACTACCTTTCCATTTAATCTAAAATCAATTAGAAGAGACCTACAGAGCTATCACATGCCTGTATGACCCTCTTACCAAGACATGATCTATTGTCACTCTAATGGCTTCTGAGCATTGTGGTTATAATGGGGGTCTTAAATTCCAAGTGATTTTTTCATATCTTCTGTTGATATTTGTTGAGGTCTAAACACCTCATTACATGAGAATTGTATTAACCACCTTGCACAGAACCTAATTGGTAAGAAATAGTCAAATCTAAAGAGAGGAGGAGTACTATAGGCTAATCTAAAAGCATTGTGCCCACACAAATTCAAGAAATTCAAAATATTGCTGCTTATTAGTCTAAGGATTATTTGATTGTGCCCTTTATTTGTGCATCATTCTAGAAGTTAGGTTGAATCATATAGGTTAGTTTTTCCTCTTAAAAAAAAAAATAGTGCTTATTTGTTGTATACAATGATTTAATTCGTTGTATACAAAATTGAGAACATGGGCTTACTAAGAAGGGGATATATTTCATAGATACATAGATGGATAGGCTAGATATTATGGAAAGTCAATTGCTTAGGATAATAGCTTCCAGGCAAGCCTCACCACAACCTCTGAACCATAATAATACCTATTCTAAGCATCCCCATCTTGCTTCTTCATGGCCGTCATCAAGCTCCACATACAATGAATACTATCAAGAGCAATGGATGCACCTAATGTATTCACAAACCCTTGTAATTTTTATCCTAAGACAAATTACCAAGAGTATAATGGATGGGTTAGGCATTATGAGCAACCATGGTCTTAGGATTACTGATATCAAGAAGAACCACAATAGTCCCACCCTGGTCAGCAATATCATGATTATTTAGATTATCAGGGACAACCATCATGGGTTCACCCTGCTTAGCCCTTTGTTCGTACCTCAATGCCACAACAATCCCAATCCTATGAGTTGTTTCCTCAACAGAATGAAGAACAACTATTATGAGAGAATATGCAATAATTTTGTGAGAAAATGGATCAAACCATGGCTTCCTTTGAAAAGGGAATTGAGGAAATGG
Organism: Warburgia ugandensis; assembly: GCA_035236585.1. Taxonomy (NCBI): domain Eukaryota; kingdom Viridiplantae; phylum Streptophyta; class Magnoliopsida; order Canellales; family Canellaceae; genus Warburgia; species Warburgia ugandensis. The sequence goes on along the minus strand of CP141127.1, from coordinate 49,558,737 downwards.
GATGAGAATGGGAGGACTGGGAAGAGAAAATAAGACCAATAAGAGAATATAGTAATAGAAACATTGCTAAAATTATGAAAAGGACAAAGGAAATGAAAAAGATTAGGGATAATGAAGAGAAATTTATTATTGATAATAGGATGAAAATTTATTATGAGCCACAAAGTCCGTAACCATCCTTAGAAACCTCAAACTCATATCTACTCTAGCCATGTCATGCTCCTTGTTACGATTATGATGAAGAGACTTCCATTGATGAAGAAAATGAACCCATAGAAACATCCAACCAATATCCTCTTGAATCCTGTCCTACTAATTTTTATGAATTTGATGAAGACACATCCAATGAGGAGGTGAAAATGTTGTTGGATGCTATGTTGTTAACGAACACTTCTCAATGGCAAGCTAGAGTAGAAATCACAACAAAGCCTAAAATTTCAATTGAGCCTTGCAATGTAGAAGATGTACCTAATTGGGACTTACAGACATTATTTGAATATTCACAAGATAGTTAGGTAGGCCCATTTAAAACCTTGTCTATGCCCACAAAATAGGAAGACAAAGAATCAGTTGATATACATCAACCTACTTTGGGGTACACATCAAAAGATAATCAGGGGTTAAGCCAAACCTTGTCCCCACCTCTAGCAATACAAGAAAAACCTTTTTGGGAAAGGGAGAGTCATCTTAGGCCCCTATTTTAGGACAATGTTAGGGAAATAGAGGAAAAAGTTAAATTGAATATAATGGTCATTGTTATCCCTCAATTTGGTCAAGAAAAGTGTCATTCATCTCCAAATGGTCCAACAAAATACACAGTAGTACATGAAGTCATTGTGTTACCGTCACCTCAATTTTTGAGGTGGAGGAATTATATTGACTACCCTAAAATTTTGAAGATGGGGGATCATCAATATGATTCCCCACAATTAAAAATCATGGTGATCTTCATTGTTTTAATGTTACCACCACCAAAAATTTTAGGGTGGAGGCAATATATAGATTATTGCAAGATTTTGAAGTGGCGTGAGAAATCTTGCCATTTTATCTTAGGGTTAGGATGAGGGTAAATAAGCTGATCCAGTTAGCTCTAGTTTAGAAAGATAGGTTAGGCCATGTTTGGCTAAAGACGTAAAACTTAATGCTTCCTGGGGGGCAACCCAGATGTTTTTCAAATCCCCATCTTCTACATATTTCTATATAGGATCCTATGTTTTCAAACATTGGTGATAATGTTTCATTTAGGTTGGGGGTGTAGATGCACATGGAGATTTTGAATTTTCTTGATTCTTTTGGAAAAAACATGAAGTCGTTTTTTTAAGATAGAGTTCCCTCACTGTGATGAGAACTGAATGTTTAGAATTTAGTAATTCTACTATTTTCATCTCTTAATGGGAATGCATATGATTAGTTTTGCATATTATCCATGTGCTGAAGCATTTTATGAAAGTTAATTTTCAGGAACCATTTACACACAGCACATAGTCAAGACCAATAGAGAGGAATGACTTAGAGACCCTAAGGAAAATCAGTGGAGACCTATAACTGAGTGAGTTTAGGGATTATCTTCTTTTAGAGAGTTATAAGTAATTCCACAATTTATTCAGCATATATAAATGAGTGTGATCTTGTTATCCTTATTTTGGTTAAACATCAAGAATAAATAGGAGTAATATCTTTATTTCTAGAAAAAATTATTGAATCTAATAGGCTTTAGGAAACCTAGGAAATGATATAGGCCATCGTTGTTCAGCCTAGAGATCTAAAGCCTACTTAGTATATCATACCACTAGTTAGCCCCTTAGAGCCTATTATTAAGCTTTTTCTTTCTTGACCCCATTTATCTTAACCCAGAATAAACCAATAAAATAAATATCCATTACCCATTTTCAAATTGAGTAGAGTTAGTACAGAAAGTTCAAAAATAGGAAAAAAAAAGTCAAAGAAGTGAAAAAATTAGCTGGCTTTCTTCCAAAGGAGCAAAAAAAAAAAAAAAGCCTTGAAAGAGAAAGACAAAAATATGAAAGAGATAGTCACTTCAAGTACAGCCCAAAAGAAAAGTTGTCCTAATAGATATTCATTGAAGACCTCTACTCATTTTGAACCTTTGAAATCCATATACCCTTCTTTTCTGAACCTGTCATAAGCCTACGTTTCATCCTAGTTAAAGACCTATTGATCTTAGGTGGAATATAACGTTAAAGAGGAGATAAAAATAAGGAATTAAGGTAAAAGAGCCCTAATATTCTCAGTGATAACATCTACTCTTAGGGATCACTTTCCTTTGTCTCATAAGCATTTAAAAGATTTATGTGAACCATTAGCTTCTTGGATTCAGTCACATAATGAGAGAAATATATTTAAACCCCTATAGGAGAGATTCATTTCTGAGAGTATACTTGAGAAGATTTGAGGTCAAGACATATTGGCAATGAAATTTAAGCATATCTGCTTAAAAGTCAAGATTTATGTGGTTGTACACACACATAGTATGAGAAATAACTCAAATAAAATGTCTTTAATATGTTTATGATGTGTAAAATTGTCAAATCTTCTCCATTAAGTTGTGAGAAACTAGTAGATTGCTAATGAATGAGGATTTTTTGAGATAAAATGAGTGACTTAACCTTATTGAATTTTGTGGATATATTCACTACAAACCCTAACGAGACCTAACTTGTCCACTAGGGGTAACCTAGGGGTTTAAGGGCTTGTTCCATGTGGTATATGCAATTGCGAGTACCTATACAAGTGACACTTTGTACCATAGTTTGAAAAAGAGATTTTTTGTAATTTTTTCTTGGGATTAGCAAAATGATGATTGGGGGTTAAGTGTTTAATTTTGGCTAAAATACCCTTAATTTAGCATTTAATTAGATCATCTAACTCATCAATTTGATAATTTTTAGATAAAATATAAATTTCAACTTTAATTGACCATCCAACTATTAATTTGTGAAATTTAACTGTCAGATGATTGTCAAAACTAATCAGATGCTCAATGTACAGTGTAGATGACTCTAATCTAGTCTTATATTTTGTAGATCAAATAGATCATGGTTTGGATGGCTGATTCTATGGTTCAAATTGTGATGATTAATGTCAGATCAAAAATCAATGATGCAGATTATCAAAAAGGGTGTTGAATGGACCAAATGACTCACTAAAGCAAGATGGGATAGTTTCTAAAAAGAAAATTTGGTTTTTGAAGGAAAGAGAAAATTTCCAAGGGAATGGGAAGATGCAAAAGAGAAGACACTTCAAGTTGGAAAGTCTTAACCATAGTGGAATTGGAAAGAAGAGAGTTCATATAAGAGGAAGCCGTAGGTGGAGAGAAGGACAACCACCCCCCACCACTCTTGACCATAAGAGGCAACCACAGGAGAACTCTTCTGCTATTTTTTTGTTTCCATTCCCTCATTTCATTGTTTTCTTATATTTTCTATTCCTTTTATTCTTAGTTTCTTTGGTTTCCTATGTTTTTTTTCTTTCTATAGTCCTCTTCTCTCCTTCTCTCACTCCTAATCTCCCTCTTCATTTTATCTCTCAATCATTTTCTCTTTTGTTTTGGTTCTCTCTTTCTCATTCAATCTAATCAGCTGCGTGGTACATATCAACATTGTAACATCTCAAATTTTTAAATGCCAATTGGAGTGAATTTTGAAAAAATGTAAAAGAATATATTAAATTTCATATTATTAGAGTTTTATAAATGAGAAATTTGATAAATAACAAATCATGTATTGAGACCTCTATAATTGGATAGTAGTCGAAAAGAAGATTCAAATGACACTAAGTTTGCAGAAATCAGAATTCGGATGGAGGAAATATGAATATTTGGATATGAGGGGCATTTCAGTAAAACAAAAACAAAAAAGTCGAAAACCCTAAATAGAAGGGGCCAAATTGATATTGGCACCCCCTCCTCACTTAACTGAACGAACAGACCATTCAGTCTATTCTCCAAAAACCCAATAGAAATTAAATGACGGGGAGAGGGAAAGAAAGAGAAGAAAGAGGAATAAAGAAGAAGGAAAAAGAGGAGGAGAAGAGGAGAAGGGAGAAGAAGAAAGGAGGAGTGGGGGAGTTGAGTTGTTGGAGGGGATCCATATGCCTGCAAAATAGAGGAGAAAATGAGGGTTTTTTTGTGTTGTCAAATTCTAGCTAGTTGCTGGGGAAGATCACACTTTAGATTGATGATGTGAGCCGATCATTTTGTCCAGAACGGGGAGATGACAAAGCCCCTAGGATTATTGAGGAATCTGACGATACCTAGATCATCGATCGAGGAGGAGACGGTGCGTAATAAGCTCGAAAACCCTATAGGTGAAAATGATGACCAATCCAACTCATCTAAGGGTGGAAAACACACAAAAATGCATCCAAAAGGTAGATCTACAAAACCCAACTCGTGATTTGAGGTATTTTGCAAAATGCACACTGTTTATGCTAGATTTAGGTTTTATGGATGATCTAGCCATCCATTTTCAAATCAAAACTTAGGGATAGGTAATTAGGTGCCTAATGTTGGTCGAATATAATTGAGATTGTCAATCTAGGTTGAAATTGATGAATAATCTAGACCATCTGATCAGATAGTAAAGGAATAGGGACCTAGAGATGCCTAATATGTGATTAGATGCTACCGTTACATCCTTAGTCATCAAATTGACATAGGATGAACAAAATTCACAAATCTAGAGAATGAACAGTAGATCAAATCGTGATCTGACACTATTTCTCACATCTAATCATTTATCAGTCAATGTTGAATGATTGATTAGAACCCTAATAAACTTAGATGATCCATAGTATGGAAAATGAACCAACAACTTTAGTGGTTGAGATCATATGGTGAGGAGTGATGGATAATATGAAACTTAATGGTTCTATGACTAATAGATCATAAGGAATTTGAAATGTTGATTGGTTGATTGATGAATTGATAAGAAGAATATAAATAAACCGAGTAGCATGATAAGGGAGGCAGGTAGTTTTAACATCGGTCTGTTTGGTAAAATATGAAAACCTTTGATGAATTTCTCTATCATGTTTCAAAATACTAATGACTTGGAATTCTGATGATTTTTAATTTATGCAGTTACATATTTGTACTTCATGCAATTTACTGGTTTGACATGCCATGTTGTTTTGCTATCAGATTGTGAACTTATGCATGAAAATATATTTAAAGCTATATGGACTTCATGAATTACAAAATAACAAGGAATGCAGAATCTTCAAACTAAACCCTTGGTGAGGGTTGCTTATACGTGGCTCTATTGTATCAAGAGATTTAAATTTCATGATTTCAACAATGCATGGATTTCCATGATTTTATTGGTTATAACAGCATGTGATGATGCTTAGTATTAATTTGTTATCACAGACATATTGGGGCTGGTGGACTCTGTGTTAGGAAGATTGAGGACTGATCATCCTCTTTCTTTTGAAATTGTATGTGTGTGGTGGATACAGGGCTGGAGGGGCCAAATTCAAGCTCATGTCATCATGGACAGGTCATGGCTTGTGTATAGTGTTTTTCATGATGATGGTGCAGGGGAGTCTATTTGCTTGGTATCGGGGTGATAGCCACGGACTTGATTGGTTCTCCATCGTATAGAGGTTCCATTATTTTCAGGTTCATATGTATATTGCACAATAGCACAGGTGTAGGCACCTTGGTATTTCAGGTCTATAATGAGTACTAATGACCAGCGGCAGGTGGCCGAATTTAGAGTGTTCCTACACTAGTGAGACCTCTGGGAGGTTTTGATGGATATATGTATACATACATATATGTGTGTGAGAGTGTTTATTGAGACACATTGATTTTATTGAAGCATTATATGGTTTAAATGCTTTCCATCCATTGATTCTTGATGATTTCATCTATTGATTCTTGACAATGATTTACTATCCAGTTTGGATGACTGTATTTGTGAAATGCAACATAATTTGAGTTTTGGAAATCTTTCATACTTCATAAATATACTTTGTAAAGATTTTCATTGTCTTTGAAACAATGTGCAAGGATATTGAAAATGATAAATTGAATTGGTTTGACATGGTATTGGTTTATAAAGCATGATTGAGATTTTAGAGTTCATGATCTTGCTCATTTTGCATTATATTCTATCAAATTGCATAATATGTGATCATGTGTTACCTTTGAAGAATTAAAATTGCATAAATTCATGTCTTTGATGATGAAACTACCTACACAAGTGAAAGCTTGCTGTGACATTGTAAATTGTTTACAATGTCTTAGGTTTAAAGAATTAGAACAAGGAAAAGAGAGCAGAAGATAGCGATAAAGATTTAAAGGGAAGAATATGATAGGTATAACAAATAGGTTATAATTATAGTTGATTTCTTGGTGAAACTAACATACATTTGACTTAATGTCTTTACTGTATTTACAGGTAGGAATGTAAATTGGAATTGTGGAGTTATGGCTATGATTGGAGTGGTATTGGGGAGTTTGATTTTAGTCCTAGCCTTTTGGCGCTACATAATGTTTCTTTTTGTTTGAATTTAAATAGCCTTGTGTCAATGGATTTTGGAGGGAGATAGAGTTTTTGTTATTTATTTTATGTATATATTATGTTTATCAAGTTATCGTATTGCATGTTTTAAATGCACGAGGTCCAAAATACAAGGGAGACTCTACCAAATTTTATGTAGGAATGTATTATTTTTATAAAAGAAAAAAAAAATGACACTTAGGATTTTTAAGGACTTCTCCTGAAACTTGATTTTTGCTATTTGGTTTCTAAATAGTTTTTCAAATTTGGAGCCCCACAATTACAAAAATATTTTAAGAAAAAGTGTTGTAAAAACCCAAGATGTCATAAGCACAGACCGGTCAAAATATCCTTTGCATCGTCACTAGCAACTACCCAATCCATCACTGTTCTCCATCACCGGTTGTCCTCTATTCTCTTGCCTATTCTCCAGCCTGGCATCATCATGCACTGCATCGCTCTATCCAGCCCAAACTGCACTGGCCAACCATGCCCATCACCATCTTCCTCTGCTAGTTGACACCCTCTGCCCATCACTACACCAAGAGCAGACGTTGTCCCTCTTCATCATCACCACCCACATTGCAATGGGTTTTTGCTGTCGCACAGATCAGTGAAGCCTATTCTCTCCACCCCTAGCAGTCCACCACGCAGGCCAGACCAAGCTCCTTCCATTGGTATCAGATTCTAGGAATTCTAGCATCGGCCACACTCCACTCTGCATCATTGGCAACCACCAGTGTCTTTACCAAAGAAAACCCAATACCGGTTTTTCCACGGCTTCTTCTTTCCCCCACTTCTTCTCCTCCTCCTCTTCCCTTCTTCCCTTCCATCACTGTCTTCTTCCTTCCATTGGGTTCGCTTTGTATTTTTTTTGTTTAAAATCAAAATTTCAGGCAAATTCTAGAAATGCCCTTAGCTAAAAAATTGAAATCTCATTTGAATCCCTATTTCATCCTTTAGTAAATTTTTTATTTTCCTTTATCCATGTGTTGTGTTATCTAGGTTCTACTTGTTCTTTGTTTAAGTCCAGGAATAGTCTAATCCTAACCTTGTTTGATTAAAGCTTTACCTCATTGACGGTTCTGCTTTAACAAACAAGATCTCTTTATTTCTTCAATTGTTTCACATCAAAATTTCAATTTATCTTTACATCTTATTCTTAGGACACTTCCTAGAATGTTTATCATTCCTGATCTTCAATCTAAGAATAAAAAATTAGATCTAAGCCATTAAAACTCAAAATTCTTATCTAGACAAGATTATTGGGATTATTGAGGATCTGCCTAATCCCTCTAGTGGATCATCAATCAGAAGCACTAGGAAGAGAGTGACGATGGCTGATCAAAGTTTATGAGACCAAATCTAAAGAATTTGATGATAATTAATCTAGGGAAGTAGATTTTTCATGTTTCTTTAGTTAAATTGCTATCTTTTTGAATTGGATTTCTATAATTTTCATTGATTAAATGCGTCTAAAGTTTGTTTACACTTTTTATTAATTTATGTCATTTAATTTTTATTTTTGAATAATTAAATTTTATTAAAACTCCAAATTCTTAAAATGAGTCCACGTGGGACCGACCCATACTTGCATGCGCTGCACTATAATAGCCTGTGTGCACTTGCTAAAAACTCAACAAGGACCATCCATGGCATATCATTATACTGCCGGGACCATTAGTGGCATATCGCCCTACCACTTGTACCATTAGTGGCATATCACCCTACCACAGGGATTATTAGTGGCATATCATCCTACCACGAAGACCATTAATTGCATATCATCCTACCACCAAGGACCAATGGTCTAAACTCTTGAGAATGACTAGCATCCCTATCATGCTAACAACACACAATCACCTATGCTCATAGGACCCACCATCACCTACTGGCAACTACTACAGCCTCTACATCTTCTCGTGGATACTTGCACAAACCATGAGTCACTACACCTCATGGGGGATACCTGGCTACCTCTTAGAGCACTTACCCATGAGAAGATGCTCCTACTACTCGTCATCTCCATTGCAGGGCTGATATCAATATCATCTTGAAGGTCAATGGCCAACTTCACGTCCTAGCATTGGGAGTACAGGACTTACGGCACACTGGCTTTGTTCACCTGCTGAGAAATCCAAGACTTAAGACACTCCCAGAGTGCCTACCCAAAATATCGATGAAATTCATATCCACAAGGACTTATAGCTGCTCATAAAGCACCGCCTAAGTATCAACAAAATTGCATCCATTAGGACTTACAGCCACTTGTAGAGTGCCTGCCAAAAGCATCAATGAAATCCATAATCATCACAACTTATAGCTTCTCATAGAGATCCTACTTAAGTATCAATGAAACCAAACTAGTGGCTTATAAAACAAATCCAAATCTCATGGCTCACCACAATAATTGTGGTGCCTGCCAAGTATCAATGAAAAAAATGTCTCCAGTCTTTGGCCTAATCCGTGAACCCATCGGTTCAAATCATGGAAATCTCTAAATCATGAACGTGATAGAGTGTCGTGCCCTACCATCTTATGTTTGGTAGTGAGAACTATTTAGGCAATCCACTTCTCAACTTATGTTGTTGTAACAGCCCGAGGGCCCACACCCTGCAATGATATTGTCCGTGCCAAAGTGCCCATACACCCCACACGGTTTTGTTCTTCCCTAGTTTCCTAGAAGAAAGGCCTCGTTGCAAGGAAAGTCCTCATCACTCTTATCAAGAGCCCAGTACCTTTCCCCCTAGCGATGTGGGACTAACTCTTAGTCCCTCACCTTGCCTAAAAGCCTGCCAGCCCTCTTGGCCTGCCCTCATTGGCCAAGGCTTCACAACCTCTCCCCATTAGGGGACATGCGTCCCCGCGTGTCTTACCACACGCAAGCGCCCACATGTGGCTAGCCACCCACACCGGGTTGGGGTCTGGCTCTAATACCACTGTGATGACCTAGGTTTTCTCATGCATTTTTTAAATGCAATATCTAATTCCTAAGGCGGGATGCATCCCTATTTGAAAACCATTTTATAAAAACCATGCAATGCAGCGGAAAACCTTTTGCTTTAAACACATTTTTGAAAATCCCGAGTGTCATTTGCTAACCAAAGTAGTTTTTGAAAAACTTTAGAAATCATAAGTGTTTTCCCAGGTCTATCCATTCACAGAACACAATCCAACTGTAAATAAATACAAATACATGTCCAAAGGGTTGAGAATTTACTTACATGTATAATTGTTTCCTTTTTGATTCACTTACTCGTAGCACTAACATAGATGTCCTCTACTCGTGGATGGAATTATCCTGAAAAATGTTAAGGATAGGGTGAGTATATACTATACTCAGTAGGAGTCTATCACTACTAGTTTTGCAATGCATGAGATGTTTTAAAATCATATGCTCTTTCAAAACATGTGCATGTCTGAATAATCAAGTTCAATATCGATATTAAAATCCATTATCAAACTAAAATACTAACGACTTAAAGGATCACATAATCCAAAATTGTAAGTATCATATACATATATATCATAACATTATGATATGCATAAGATGCTTCATTGAATCCAACTCATGGATATCTAGTATGGTATGGTCGACCAACCTCATATCTTGCCATATGCAATGCAAACAAGTTCACAAAACCATACCGTCCAACTATGCCCGTGACCTCCTCGCCGTGTGGTCCCTGGGTACCTGAGGATACTCGGTCATAGCCTCCACGGGGCCTATGACACGTCGACCTAGTGCCATGACACCAGTGGTAGCCCCCTGTACCACATGCAGTCGACGTAGGGACGTTGCCTCTTTTTGGGCGTGGTACCCATCCACCTAATAGTGGTAGAGGCTAGGTGGCCAACTTAAACCCCTCGGCATAGCACCCACGAGCTTACTAGCCCAAATCACATAAGATCAAACAAGCGAAAAATCTCTTTTTCAAAACCTGTCCTCTTTGGATCCCTCATAACTGCCTGGCCCTCGGCACTCCAGCGTCTTTTGGTAACCCTCAAGGACATGCAATTTTTGCAAGAACTTAATGCTCACAAATCATGTGATGTATGCAATAGTTTGCAAAACATATCTATGCATAATGCATATGCAATTATTTACAAAACACGTTTATGCATAAAGCATTTATCACATGCATGATGAATTAAGTCATGCTAAACAAGTCCTATACTTAAAACATGTATTCTCAAAACAATAATAGTCCTTTTTAAAAGAATATAGTAGCGATAGAGCACCTACCTGGCTAGGTCGCGCTAACCCCTTTGTCCTCGTACGCTCCTGATTACTTAGGCATTAGGGGTCCATCCCTATGCATATGGGTGTCCTAAGGTCCTAATTGGGCCTTGGTATCCTCAGTTTACCAAAGGTCTAGCGGCCACGCGCCACCATCCTATTCTAAGGTTCATGTTCACCTTTGATTGGGCCTTGATCAGATATTTTATAGTTTGAGTGTGTCCACGTCGTCGACACGGACACAATGCCTTTTGCAGCGCCTCAATCGGAGCTCTAGATCTCAAGTTATAAGCGTTTTAGTGTCACACGTACATAAGGGTCTTAAGAGTGAAAAGGCGGAATGCTAGTGTGCTGCGCGTCAGTGGCATGCGCCTGCCTTTTCTTAAGGAGCAAAAAATTCCCGGTTAGCTGCACACTGTGTGTTTATGGCATGCGCCTCAGTGGCCACGTCTGTAGACGCGCCGGGTTTTCCGCTTGTTTTTCCCTTTTGCGGGCACGTCCGTTTGCTTCTCTCAGACGCGGTCGACGCATCTCGTCCCGATGGGACGTTCTGGTAGTTTGGGGGACCATGAGGACACCCTGGTTCCTGGTTCGACCTTGTCGAACTAGTGCAGCCCAGGGAATGTCCCTGGGTCCTTGGTGACTCTCCAAGGCTCTATTTTGCATGATTTTTCATGCAAAAACTTAGGAAAAATGATCCTAGGACTACTGTGAAGACGGGTTTTGAGGGATCTTGGGCATACTTGGCTCGTTGCTGGGTTTTTCTCCTTGTTTCCCCTCTTGGTTGCTTCTCCAAAACGGGTTTTCTTCAAGCTTTTGGGCTGCCATTAGAGGCGCCCAAGAGCTCTATTTATAGAGCTATAAGAGGGTTGTGGAGGGGGCTCTCACTGCCCTTGAATGGCGGTGGAGAAACCTCCATAATGGTGGTGATTTCTCCTCCAAACACAACCGTTCTAAAACCCTCTAGGGGGTTGAAGATGAAGGGTGCCTGTATCAAAACGGGCCCCCTGTGTTTTGCAAGCAAAATCCGTTTTTTGTAAAAATTACATTTTTGCCCCTTAACTTCAAAGGGCCATAACTTGCTCATTTTAACTCCGTTTTGGGTGATTTTGGTCTTGTTGGATTCCTTTTTTCGAGATGCACTAATGCTACCATTTTCATGACCAAATTTTTGGGTTCAGTCAAGTTGACTAGTGAAATGACAAAAATACCCTTATTTCCAAAGAGTGAACTTTTCATTGCTAACTTGGGATTTTAATGTTACAAAATTGGAGTCATTACATTATTACCCCCTTAAAAGAATTTCATCCTCAAAATTCCATAAATTATCATCTTCCAGGTATTTGTCTCTTAGATGATTTCTTGGTGAATGCATTCTCCCCCTTAGGAATCAAATCTAAGCTCATCATTAATTTATCATTTCTATTGTTCTTCCTACAAGGCCTTACCTATAAGGGCCGCTTTCGCTACGTACTCTGATGCATACTCCCATACGTGCTAGTTTAACAATACTGATTTCTAGCGGTACTTCATCTATCTCGAAATCCTTCGATTCCTATACTTATCTCATCATGTATAGGATAGTCTCCTCGTGAGATCATGCTTCTTCATACTTCTTTGAGATCATATTATCTTATTTCTCCTATTTTGAATATCATAGGATAATCCTTTTCATCTAGTGATCTCTTTCATTATCCACAAGTCCAAATAGTTACCTTCTTTCTATTGTATCTAACTTTGCTTCTTACCTTTTATATTTGTCTCCAAGATACTTTAATAACTGACAAGGTATCATGTGCTCTACAGCTAAACCCTTGATTAACTGTCTATCATTTTTCATATGTGACTTTATTCCTTGACCAAAGTTACATTAAAAAATGAAAGCCAATTAGTAGCACCTTCCATCGAGGACCTTATCATATACTGAAAGTAAAATGTCCTAACTCTATGTCCAATCGAATTCATTAAACGCTTTTCTCATGCCAAATGTTAATGGTCGATTCATCATCATGGGTCAAATGTTCTTGTCAAATGTTAACAACTCCAATTTTGTAATATTAAAATCCCAAGTTAGCAATAAAAAGTTCAAATTTTGAAGATAAGGGCATTTTGGTCATTTCACTATTTTCCTTGACTGAACCCAGAAAATTGGTCCTAAAAATGGTACCATCAGGTGCATCTCAGAAAAAGGAATCCAACAAGACCAAAATCACCTAAAACGGAGTTAAAATGAGCAAGTTATGGCCCTTTGAAGATCAGGGGCAAAAATGTAATTTTTACGAAAAACGGATTTAGCCTGCAAAACACAGGGGTACTTTTTGATACGGGCACCCTTCATCTTCAACCTCTTAGAGGGTTCTAGAACGGCGGTGATTGGAGAAGAAATCACTGCCATTCTGGAGGTTTCTCCACTGCCTTTGAAAGGCGGTGAGAACCCCCTCCAGAACCCTCTCATAGCTCTATAAATAGAGTTCTTGGGTGCCTCTAATGGCAGCCCAAAAGGTTGAAGAAAAACCGTTGTGGAGGAGTGACCTAGAGGGGAAACAAGGAGAAAAACCAAGCAACGAGCTAGGTATGCCCAAGATCCCTCAAAAACCCATCTCCACAGTAGTTCTAAGATCAATTTCCCTAGGTTTTTGCATGAAAAACCATGCAAAATGGAGCCCTAGAGAGCCACCAAGGACCCAGGGATGTTCGCTGGGCCACACTGGTTTGACAAGGTTGAACTAGGGTGTCCTGAGGATGCCCCGGTCCCCCAGACGACAAAACCATTCCAGCCGTAACGTGACGCGTCGATCGCGTCTAAGAAAACCAACAGGCGCGTCCGGGGACACGCCCGCAAAAGGGAAAAACAGGTGGGAAGTTCAGTGCGTCTGCAGATGCGCCCACTAAGGCACACGCCGCAGACACGCAGCACACTAGTGCTACAGGATTTCTTCGTTCCTTAAGAAAAAGTGAGTGCACGACGCTGACGCACAGCGCACTAGCATTCCATCTTTTCACTCTTAAAGCCCTTATGTATGTGTGACACTAAAATGCTTATAACTTGAGATCTAGAGCTTCGATTAAGGCGTCGTGAAAGGTGTTGTGTCCATGTCAGTGATGTGGACACATCCAAACTATAAAATCCCTGATCAAGGCTCAATCAAAGGTGGGCATGAACCTTAGAATAGGATGGTGGTGCGTGGCTGCTAGACCTTTGAAAAACTGAGGATACCAAGGCCCAATTAGGACCTTAAGACACCCATAGGCATAGGGATGGACCCTTAATGCCTAAGCAATAAGACCAACTACTCTAAAACCTATAAAAGATAGGCCAAACTAACCTTGATTCCCCAAACCATGTTCAGGAGCGTACGAGGACAAAGGGGTTAGCGCGACCTAGTCAGGTAGGTGCTCTATCACTACTAGATTCTTTTAAAAGAACTATTATTGTTTGAGAATACATGTTTTAAGTATATGACTTGTTTAGCATAACTTAATTCATCATGCATGTGATAAATGCTTTATGCATAGACATGTTTTGCAAATAATTGCATATACATTATGCATAGATATGTTTTGCAAACTATTGCATACATTTCATGAATTGTGAGCATTAAGTTCTTGCAAAAATTGCATACCCCTGAGGGTTACCAAAAGACGCTGGAGTGCCGAGGGCCAGGTAGTTGTGAGGGACCCAAAGAGGACAGGTTTTGAAAAAGAGATTTTTTGCTTGTTTGATCTTATGTGATTTGGGCTAGTAAGCTCGTGGGTGCTATGCCGAGGGGTTTGGGTTGGCCACCTAGCCTCTACCACTATTAGGTGGATGGGTACCACGCCCAAAAAGAGGCAATGTCCCTACGTCGACTGCATGTGGTACAAGGGGCTACCACTGGTGTCACGGCACTGGGTCGACGTGTCATAGGCCCCGTGGAGGCTATGCCCGAGTGTCCTCAGGTACCCGGGGACCACACGGCGAGGAGGTTGTGGCATGGTTGGACCCTATGGTTTTGTGGACTTATTTGCATTGCATATGGCATGATATGAGGTTGGTCGACCATACCATACTAGATATCCATGAGTTGGATTCAATGAAGCATCTTATGCATATCATAATGTTATGATATATATGTATATGATACTTTTGATTTTGGATTATGTGATCCTTTAAGTCGTTAGTATTTCAGTTTGACAATGGATTTTAATATCGATATTGAACTTGAGTATTCAGACATGCACATGTTTTGAAAGAGCATATGATTTTAAAACATCTCATGCATTGCAAAACTAGTAGTGATAGACTCCTACTGAGTATAGTATATACTCACCCTATCCTTAACATTTTTCAGGATAATTCCATCCACGAGTAGAGGACATCTATGTTAGTGCTACGAGCAAGTGAATCAAAAAGGAAACAATTATACATGTAAGTAAATTCTCAACCCTTTGGACATGTATTTGTATTTATTTACAGTTGGATTGTGTTCTATGAATGGATAGACCTGGGAAAACACTTATGATTTCTAAAGTTTTTCAAAAACTACTTTGGTTAGCAAATGACACTCGGGGTTTTCAAAAATGTGTTTAAGGCAAAAGGTTTTCTGCTGCATTGCATGGTTTTTATAAAATGGTTTTCAAATAGGGATGCATCCCGCCTTAGGAATTAGATATTGCATTTAAAAAATCATGAGAAAACCTGGGTCGTCACAGTTGTAATCATTTAGTTGGCGTTGTACACTACATACTATCAGATGTCTTATTGCAAGAATGCATGTTTTTAATTTCTTCTCTAGTGTTATGGTTATAATGTATTATGCCCTGTCATTACTATTTTCATGCCTTACTTAACAATCCCTTAGTACTTATCATGGGGTTATCATGTTTAATGATTATCTTTTAACTATTTTGTCCTTCAAATTATTAACTATAACCAACTTAGGTTTGGACTTGAGGCATAGTTAAGTGTTTTAGCCTCTTTTCAATTTGGACATCATGAGAAAGTTGAATGCTAAGTTCTAGATGGGCTATTGTTTGGCGCTAGGTATAAGTGCCTTGAGTTATTAAAACTAAGGCATAATAGGCTGTCTTTTCATGTGTCATCCCCCTAATAACTAAATTAGGGGTTTTCAAGTGATTTTTGTTTCTATGTCTCATGTAGTTGAGCCCATATGAGTTTGCAAGTGAAGTTCCCTTTATGGTTCCACTTGGTTTTCTAAGAGTTTTAGGTCAACCTAAGTGTAATTTCATAATTTCTTTTACTTAGGATAGTTACCTATTTTTCCTTCTCAAATTTTGAGCTTAATGATGGGTTGTCATTCCATACATTATTAGATAAATGTTCAATTAGTGGTGATCACTTTTCTTTTTAGAATTTGGCCCAGGGGCAATTTGCGAATTTCTCCAACTTAGGGTAATAATAGCTTTGCCCTTCACTAATTTTAGTTTAAAAGTGGTTTTATATTCTTCATATCATCAATAGAGAGTGCCATCAGTGTGGTTGTACCTCTAAGTTGAAAATTCAAAGTTTTCAAGATTTTCTATTGAAATCAAGAATTCTTGTTGTCTTCTCCACTCTCCTAATCAACTCAAAACCAGTACCTATATGCTACAATTTAATTGAACTTCATTCACCATCAAGGCTTGAACCATTAGTTTACCTCATATCCTACATGAATTTACCCTTCCTACCACCAAAAAATTCATCCCAATATCCATCTTTTTACTTAGTTTACTTGAATTCATGAAGAGCAAGGTACCATTTCCTGCATCATATACAAAGTTTCTTCCATTTATTAGGAATCTGTCATCGTTACAACAGGGCTCACTGGTGCCTGCTCTAGCAGTGTTTTTCCCGCATGCATCATGCAGAAAACACTTAGTGAGTAGTTCAGTTTGAGCCCTTTTTTCTAGTACTATGTGAACTTGATTTGTGGGTAAATTTTAACTCATTTTGAAGGTGAATTGTGATACTTAAGGACCCATAATCCCAATTTATATTTCTTGAGCATGAGGAGTGGATTATTTGGTTGGGATTAGGCATCATCTACTTGTCTATATGTAGGAAAAATAAGGGCACCCAGTTCCTGTTCTAACTTGTTATGTACATTGCTTCCCCAATTGTTGGGCATGTTTTGTTGATTAAATGGGAATTCATTCATGCGAAAAAGAAACCAAGGTACCAATTTCCAAAAGAGTTCATTCAAGTGTGTGACTTGTCCCTTATTCTTACATCTCATATGCAAACACAAGAACAATTTCTAGAAAGAGCTCAATTCACAAGATACATTTGATTAGGAGCAAGATTTCCAACCATGCATGTGTGCCAAGATCACATAAGTTGAATATGAAATGTAAAGCATGAAGCACCATGGCCAAAAACAATCCGTAATTGCTACTTTTCTATGAAGATTTAAGCTACTAGTTCAACCAACCAGAAAACAAATAAAATTTATGCCTAAGGCGAAATATTGGTCTTCTATTTTTTTCTTAGCTAATCCATGCAACTATTAGTACATCATCCTACAATCACCTCTACCTAATTCTGAGCTTCCTTAAGGTGTAGCTTCACTCCTTTTTCTTTTTTAGTTATAGGTAGTTGACCTACACTAACTATTCAAACCAGTTCTTCCTTGTCTCAAACTCACCTAGCCCCTTCCAAGATCTCTGTCTCCCTCTCCTTTAGATCTTCAAGTCCACCACTCACTCTCCTCCTCATCACCCAAGTTGTCTTCCTCACAGCTTTCTCAACTCTCTACAATCCCCTCTCCTCTCTATGCATGGCTAGAATTCTAGCCTTTTTCTTATTTTTTTAATTTCATTTTATACTTAGGAAGGTTTTGAAAGTGGTTAGGATAGGTGTCACGTGGGACCAGACAGCAGCCATGGGCAAGTTTTCCCATGTGGCTCACTGTATCCCTCCCAACTAGCCTCAAATCTGGATGTTCCCAAGTTCCTAGTTTCCATAAAAAAACCCCTATTATCTTGACATTTGACAATTATACCCTAGCTGAGATAATTGTTTACACTTATACCCTACCCAGTGCTAAAGTGGAACTTTTCATTTCTAGTTGATTTGGTTGAGTTTTTCCACCTAATTTTGGTGGGGCTTATACTAGAGCTCCAATTTACTAGCAACACGTCTAGTTCCCAAATTTAACTTTAATTCACATTTTAAATTATATTTTTCCTTTGAAATTTAACTTAATGTTAATTAATGAAAATTTTAAGTTACTCTTTTTTATTTTCTTGAAAATTTGGTTTCAAAATTTCCCAATTAATCTAAAAATCAACTTTGAGAGTTTATTCAAACTTAACTTCTCAACACACTCATTCTATTCTTTATTTTTACCTCTAAAACATACCCTTACTCAATAAAATTAAGTAAATAAAAAATTTACCCTATTTTTTTTGTAAATGCATAGATTTAGTTATCATAACTATGAAATTATATGTATTACACTCTTCCTCCTTATAAAATTTTCGTCCCCAAAATTGCGTACATATGGATAAAAAAAGCAAAACAGTCCCTGAAAAATGGTGCCTCATATTCCTCATAACCTATAGGCAAGTATGCCTATCCTATCCTAAATCTCCTCACATAGTGTACAACATTCTCTACCTTTTCATATAGTTGAAAATCTATGATACCTAAAATAATCAAGTTTGCATTGAATCTGTCACTAGAAACAATAATCAATATGTACTAAACAAAGTCCTGCGCTATCACCAGCCCGCCCATCAATGTGCTAACTTCTAATAAAAGTCTTAGTCTATCTAAAAGGATATCTAAGTGTGCATAAAAAATATGGAAAATCAAAGAATAGGTTGGTCCATGATTAAATAGTGCATGAGTATATCTACTTATCTGAAATAAGAAGAGTACCTTCCTCGACAATGCTAGGTGAGTGAGCTTGGTCTATAATAAGGGTGAACACTCATCCCTGACATCTAAGCACTTGGTCTTGACAAGGTGCTTAGTTTCATCCTTGATCTCAACAAGATTGTCCTTCTCCACAGGTCCAAGGACAATCCCGTCCTATGTGGCCCGATTGGCCACAAGTAAAACACTATCTAGGTGTAAAACATGATCGGCATATATGATGACACTAGCATCTGTCACACTCTCCTTGATAACTATCTCTAATCTTGCCCTGACCTAACACTAGTCAGATAACCTATGCATCTGTCCTTGTAGGGGAAAAACTCATCCTCTTAGCCTCATCAAACATTGGTTTAGGCCCTCCAAATCTGCCTTGATCTCTGCTTGGGTCTCTCGATTCGTGCTACATCACATGTCAAAATGAAAGTGGCAACTATAACATGGTAATCCCTGGTATAGCCATTGCCTTAAAAAATTTACTTAGCATCAAACATATCTACCACCTCTAGGCCATTTCTACTAGAGAACTTAGAAGCAATTCTCCTAAATTTCTTAAGAAGATTGTCTAGTGGCATGATTTTGATACCATATATGTAACATCCCTAATTTTTCCAAACTTTGTATTTATTTTAAGTTAGAAAATAGGATAAATTTCCTTCATTTTAGCAAAATATATTTCAAAGTGATAATCTATAACCAATTTTTAAAAATCATCAACTTCTTTTCAGGAGTTATAGTGAAACCTCCACATACAAGGATTCTAGCAAAAGAAACTATACTAAAAATAATGTTCTCCTCATGTCTAAACTAATCCTAGCACCTTTTCCTTTTTGGTATCTCTCACTTCTCAAATACCTAGAGTATCACCTGAAATGCTAGTTGTAGGGGCGTGAGTAAAACAACAGCTCATAGTAGGGTGAAAAACTAATACAAGCGGGAACACCTAAAATAGAGCACGTGATAGTATAAGTATAATCATATGTCTTCATTTACATAATTACAAATGTAGTTTCTAAAAGAAAACCAATCAACACATGCAATAAAGATCCACAAAGACGATGATTCACAACCATCCATAAGGTTTGAAAGTAATTGAAAAATTAGTCAAATCAGTGTGCTCAAAACAAATCATGTCAAACCAAGGTGCATAGCCCCCAATTTGCAATGCACAAATCCATGCCCACATCATCGTTGAAAACTGATTGCTCCATATCATAGTGGTATGCAATCCTACCATCAGGGACCATCAGATGCATAAGTCCTACCTTCTTAATTAAAACTATTCGACTATGGCACCTATGTGTTTTCAAGGGCAGGCAGGAATTGAAAATTACAAAGGGGTTTTGGTAGGATTGCTTATGGTAGCTAGGGCAGAAAAAGGAAAGCAAAATAGTTTCTAGTAAGACCAATCATTTGAGAGTTAGAGGGCTCACATTAACACTAGTGCCTAATACTATAAACTAACCCTGAGCTCCAACCATTTCTAGGAATCTAAACAGTTCACCCTGGAATTTCAACATTAAGTGCTGACTGAACTTTGGGTATTTTTGATGGTTTAGCATTTAATACTCTGTTATTAGGTAAGCCAGATATATAGTAAAAAGCAAGGGATTACTTCTTACCTCAGAAATTTCTTCCCGAGATAAAAGGAAGGTGGGGAAGAGGAATAGATGAGGAATCGTCTCACAAATGGACGTTATTAGTCCCATATCGTACTTCCACCAGGACTACTAGTAGCATATCGTCCTACCACCGGGACCATTAGAGGCATACCGTCCTACCACTGGGACCGTTAGTGGCATGTCGCCCTAGAACTGGGACTGTTAATGGCATATCGTCAGACCACTGAGACCATTAGTGGGATATCATCCTACTATCGAGACCATTAGTGGCATATCATCCTACCACCAGGGACCATTGGTCTGAACTCTCAAGAATGACTAACATGCCCAGCATGCTAAAAACACATGAACACCTATGCTAGCAGCCTCCACATCTGCTTGTGGATACCTACATGAACCATGACTCACTGAACCTTAGGGGGCTACCAAGTAGCCTCTCAGAGCACTTCCCCATGAGAAGATGCTCTATTGCCCGTTGTCTCCATAGCAGGCAAATTGAACTTCAAGGACTTGGTTTATCCAAATTATAATATTAAGAGAAAAGATTAATCACACTAATCATCGAGAATGAAATCTACACTTATGTGGACATTGCAATACCTTGAATATAATTGGACTTAGCACATGCTACTAATACATTAAGAACTTACACATTTGATACTACCACATTTGGAATGCATGCTTTGAATGCTTGTGATGATATGATTTTACAACTTGTCTAGAATAAGGGTTGAAAATGAATATATTTGAATGGTTTCATATAAAACTTTGAAATAGTGGTTTTGTCTTCATGAAATGATTTTGTAGATGTATGCGATTTATGATTTGGGCAGGCACTTGATGAATAGCCATAAATTCTAATGCATGAGGATTTTTCAATGTTTAGGCCCTGATGATTATGGTTTCATCGATGTTTTAGGTAAGCACTCTATGAGTAGCCGTATGTCTTGATGGATGCAAATTTGTTGATGCTTAGGCAAGCACTCCATGAGAAGCTATAAATCCTCGTGGATATGATTTTATCAATGTTTTGGGTAGTCACTCCTAGATTGTCCTAAGTCCTGAGTGATATACATTTGGGCTTATAGTTGTCTATGTTTACAAAAAAGGAGAACCAATTCTTAGTTAACATGTCACAATGTTTGCGCCATTTGCACCTGATGTACTAGTTGCCACCTAGAAGACTACCAATGCCACATGCACCAGCCCTCATTGGCAACCCTCATCAACAACCTTCTTAGGCCACCCTCATT
This sequence comes from Warburgia ugandensis, assembly GCA_035236585.1. Taxonomy (NCBI): domain Eukaryota; kingdom Viridiplantae; phylum Streptophyta; class Magnoliopsida; order Canellales; family Canellaceae; genus Warburgia; species Warburgia ugandensis. The sequence continues at coordinate 49,537,234 of CP141127.1, read as the reverse complement.
GGCAACTGAGAAATACAAATTGTGAATCAAACTTCAATTACATGTCAGAAGATAAAAAATGCAATGAAATACAAATCAAGCATCAAATCATGGTTACATATCAAAATAAGAGGAGAGATCAAATCCATGAGATGAATAAATAAAATGCAAGTGTTAGTAGTTTCAAATCAATGATCTTAAACACTCCATATATATTATCATTATCATTCATGTCTTGATAATATCCACATATCATTATAATTCATACATCTCAAATTTATATCCACATATTTAAATAATCATCTAATATCATCATCATCAAAGGACAATATATACCATCTTATTTAATTGTTGAAGTATGATGATTCATAATTTGTAATCATATCGTCTATCAATTCATTAAAATCTATCACAAAATTTATTTAACTAAATACATATTATTTGCTTAGACTAATAATCTAGTCATAATACGAATATATGGATAAATTAAAGATGTTATTACAACCTACCTCTTGTGGCAAGTCCATCAATTCCACTAGTTTTAATCGCCATCTTTTCTTGATCGACCATGTGCACTTTAATCTATACAATGCATAAAAATTCTATCTTTAATACAATCACATACACTTAGATATTTAGATGTAATTACGATCCAACTGTCCAAATCATCCCAAATCATCAAACCATTAGATTTCCTTACACTTCAATATGCAGATCTTATACCATTGTTTAAAGGAGTAGTATAATCTTCTAATACGTATGTCTAATCAAGGTCCAATGGTCATATCCAATTTAATTTCATGTGGAACATATTACAGGATTCAATGTCACATATCTGACGGTGATCCAATAGTCATATCTCATTCTAGAGAATTAGATCTCCTAAAACATCAAATCTAACACAATCCACCATCAGATCTAGGTTTGGGTGGTTTAATTGTAGTGTATTAAGTCCATTGATAGCTGAGCAATAATCTGATCTTCTATTCACTAGAGCAGATCTATGGTCTCATGTTTCATCACTAAATAATGGTTAGATTCCAAATTTATTGATGATCCAATGGCTGGATTCTAAGTCATTAGTCTTAGATGTTACAAATTTGTAGTTTTTGTTAAAGAGCCAACCTCTGATCATGACATTGAGGTTCGGATATTTCTAAATGTCTTAAGAGCTATCATGAATCAGGCCATCCAATAGTTAATAGACATTGGATCACATCATCCTTACTCTAATTTAATGTTATCAAATTAGGACCATAAATAAACATCTAGATTAAGGTGATCTTTAACATAGATCATCGAATTAGCCCAAGATCTAGCTGAAACTCTAACAATTACTATATGCATGATATGAAAAGTAAAATTCAAGGGTGATTAATAATAGATCTCACCTCATGCATGCTTCCCCAACACAAATTTGACACCAAATTGTGCTGATTATTGCTGTCTAACAATGTTCAAATGCCATTTGTTACTATTCTGACAAGATTCTAACCAAAACTTCATCAATCATCAAATCGCCTAAAGAATTTCACTCCTTGCACCTCAAAGAAGATGATGAATATTTCAAATAATTGATTCATCTAATCAGCTAAAAACCTTGGCTTACTATTTTTCCCATAATCTGTCATTGTTTCTTGCTTAATCTTGACCCTATTTTTGAGTGTTTTTACTTCTCTTATGATGGGGAACAAGTTGAACAGATTGGATCTTCAAAAATGATCCTCTTTTTCACTATCACTAGTCCATCTTCATCATTGGTCTCCACTATTTTCTAGCATTTCATCCTACAAAACATCATTGGATTGTGGAAAAGCTAGTGGGTATTGGTTGTCTTGTCACGATGAATAGATTGGTCAGCTCAGGTCATCAATCTAAGCTACCATCTTCTCTAGCAAGCTAAATCTCTAGTGACAGGAAAACACGCTCATAATCCTCCTTACCAGTGATAATGGCAGTTTTTTGATGTTTTTAGGTGGCTAATCTCTGTCCCGAGTTCTCTCTCTCTCTCTCTCTCTCTCTCTCTCTCTCTCTCTCTCTCTCTCTCTCTCCTTTCTTCTTCCTCTTTCATTTTTCTTCCTTTCTTCCTCTTGTCGGGTTTAGGTAATAGACTAAACGATTTATTATGACTTCCTTTAAGAGAGGGGGTGCCAATATCAAAATGGCCCCTCCTTTTAATAAGCAATGATTTACTTCTACTTTAGTTTATTATTTAGTTTTTTTAACCTTTAGTATTACATTTTAACCACATGATTATGTTCCCTAGTCAATGAAATGCTATTATTTCAGTCAAGGACATGATAATGAGTGTATGGTCCCCTTGGGTTTTCAAATTTCGAGTAGGTCCTATATTATAAATTACCAAATTGCCTTTCATGAGAAAAATCAGAACTTATTTATTCGAACTCTAATTTAAGTAAACATAGTGTTGTTTGAATTGTTTTTCTGAGTACGATCCAAATATGAAGGTTTCAACACTTGATTTGATGTTTATAAAAATTTCACTTCCTAAAACTCCAAAATAGGAAATTCAATATTCACTTTTCATCCCTATTTAACATAACCCCATAATTTACTTGAACTGAGATTTAAAAATCAAGGATGTTACATCCTTCCCTCCTTCGAGAAATTTCGTTCCCAAAATTTCTTTCATAGTATCTTTCAAACAATTCTAGAAACAACATTATCTCATCGTGAATTCAAGTTCTCATAATTCCTTTAATCTAATAAAATCCTCAAAAAGTACCTGATTCACAACTTTGAACTCTAAACATTATGTCACTTCTTAACATTGCTTTTTTGTTTGCTTTAAAAATAGGGAAAAGGTTGGACAGTAATAAGGATTTGTTTAAAAGGTAAAAATAAAGAATAGAATGAGCGTGTTAAGAAATTAAGTTAGGATAAACACTCAAACTTGAATTTTAGATTAATTGGTAAATTTCGAAACCAAAATTCCAAGAAAATAAGAGTAACTAAAAATTTCATTAATTAACATTAAGTTAAATTTCAAAGGACAAATATAATTTCAAATGTAAATTAAAATTAAATTTGGGAAATAGATAGGTCATTAGTAAGTGGAAGTTCGAGCCACACCCAAATTAGGTGGAAAAACTGCACAAATCAACTAGAAATGAAAAGTTTCACTTTAGCACTGGCTAGGGTATAAGTTTAAACAATTACCTCAGTTAGGGTATAATTGTGAAATGTTAGGATAATAGGGGGTTTTATTCAAAAACAGGAACTAGGGAACATCTAAATTAGAGGTTGGATGGAGGAGATCTAGCCAGCCACATGGGAAAAGCTCCCCATAGCAGCTATCTAATCAACGTGACACCTGTCCCACCCCACTTTCAAAACTTCCTATGTAAAATGAAATAAAAATAGGAAAAAGGCTAGAATTACAGCCATACATAGACAAGAGAGGGAATTATAGGGAGTGGAGAAAGCTATGAGAAAGATGAGTTGGATGACGAGGAGGAGAGTGGGTGGTGGGCAAGTTTGAGATGGGGAAGATGACTTGTAAATATCTATTACATGTCCATGGAATTTAGAGTATTCTTTCCATAGTTTTATGCATGTGAGAAAGATACAACACCTACACATCATGCCACACTAATCACAATTATAGTTACTAAGAGTGAATGAGTCGACACTTGGGTGGGTTAAGCCCTAGACCTAAGTAGAAATCTTAGTTATAATGATTAGAAAAGAAGTCTTATTAAAACCTTAATTATTTTTAGATGCCTCCACGAAGGTGTAGGGCTGGCTTGCCATCACCACTAGACATGCAAGTAGCAGCAGATGGGGTCGAGGGTAGTGGTAGAGCCCAAGGCAACCCAACAGATGAGGTGGACAATCTTTTGCTCCAAAGGATGACTCAGAGGTTGCAAGCCTTAGCTAGCACATCAGGTGTAGATGGGTCAATAGATGCAGAGGGAGAGGGACATCCCCCAGTGGGCAACCTTCTTGAGAGATTTAGGAGGATTGCTCCTAAGTTTCTCTGGTAAGCTTGAAGGCATCAAATACTTAGTTGTTAGATGTTGAGTAGAGTTTTGAGGTGATGGATGTACCAGAGGATTGTAGAGTTGTAGTGGCCACTTTCGTTTTGATAGGTGATGCAGCACAGTGGTGGCCAACTGCTAGAACGAGTTTCTTTGAAGGCGTCGATGTTATTGCTTGGGACAATTTCAAAGTCGTTTTTATGGATATGTTTCTTCTCCACACAGTATGAGATACAATTCTCTCAATTGCATAATTTCTCACCGAATTTGTGTTCTACATAGTTGAAGGTAGCTCAAAAGTTTGTTAGAGGCCTGAACTTTGATTTGAAGTGTTTGATATTGACCTCCGAGCCCACTACATAGCACCGGCCATAGAGTTTGCCTCCATCTTAAAGTGCAAGTTAAGAGACCCCAACAGAGATCAGGGCAAATTTTGAGGGCCTAGACTAGTGTTTGATGAGACTAAGAGGAGGAGGTTTGCCCCTACAAGGGTGAATGCATGTCCTATCCAACCAACGATAGATCAGGCTAGTGGTAGAGATAGTGATCAAGGAGAGTGTCATAGATGTTGGTGTCATCATCCAAGTTGATCATGTTTTACACCTAGACAGTGTTTTACTTGTGGCCAATTGGGCTACATGGCATGGGACTATCCCAAGGCTAGTAGAGAGGGATGACCTTGGCCAGATCAAGAACTAGACTAGGTACCTCGTCAGGACCAAGCACCTAGGAGTAAGGGATGAGTGTTCACCCTTGCTACCAACCAGGCTCGTGCATCTAGCATTGTCGTGGAAGGTACTCTTCTTATTTTAGATTAGTAGATATACTCATGTACTATTTGATCATGAACCAACCTATTCTTTAATTTTGCATATTTTTTATGCATACATAGATGGCCTTTTAAATAGACTAAGTCTTTTATTAGAAGTTAGCACATCAGTGGGTGAGCCAGTGATAATGCGGAAGTTTGTTTAGCATGTATTGATTATCTTCTCTAGTGGCAGATTTAGTGCAAACCTAATTATTTTAGATATCACCGATTTTCAATTGTAGGAAAAAACAGATGATGTTGTACAAATGTGAGGAGATTTGAATTAGGATAGGCATACTTGCCTATAGGTTAAGAGGAATATGAAACAACATTTTCTAGGGATTGTTTTGACTTCATTATCCATATGAACACAATTTTGGGGAAGAAATTTTTATAAGGGAGAAAGAGTGTAATACATGTAATTTCATAATTATGATAAATAAATCTATGTATTTACAAAAAAGGGTAAATTTTTATTTATTTAATTTTATTGATTAAGGGTATGTTTTAAAAAATAAAAATAAAGAATAGATAGAGCAAATTGAGAAATTAAGTTAGAATAAACACTCAAAGTTGTTTTTTAAATTAATTGGGATATTTTGAAACCAAATTTCCATGAAAAAAAGAGTAACTTAAAATTTTCATTAATTAACATTAAGCTAAATTTCAAAGGAAAAATATAATTTCAAATATAAATTAAATTTAAATTGGGAATTAGATAGGTCACTAGTAAGTGGAAGCTCTAGTCTAGGCCCCACCCAAATCAGGTGGAAAAACTCCAAATTAACTAGAAATGAAACGTTCCACTTTAGTATTGGCTAGGGTATGTGTAAACAATTACCTCAGCTAGGGTATAATTGTGAAATGTCAAGATAATTGTAGGTTTTTATTCAAAACTAAGAACTAGGGAACATCTAGATTAGACGCTGGATGGGGGAGATCTAGCCAGCCATTGTGGGAAAACCTCTACATGACAGCTATTTGGTCCCACAGCACACCTATCCTACCCCACTTTCAAAACCTTCCTAAGTATAAAATGAAATAAAAAATAGGAAAATGGCTAGAATTCCAGCCATAACTACTAAAATTTGGGCTTTATAAGATGGCAAAAACAAGAAGATTTTAATACAACCATCTTATAAAAAATTTTTATAAGACAATTTTGAGAAATCATCTTATATATTATAAATAAGATGGTTCTGTAAAACCATCTCTTATAATGTATTTATAAGATGGTTTTCAAGAATCATCTTATAATAACTTCATATAAGATGATTTTGGTAAAAGATCTTATATTCTTAAAATAATATAAGACTATTTTCAAAAACTATCTTATATTTTCAAAAGAATATAAGATGGTTTTCCAGTACCATCTTATAAATTGTCTAAAAATATAAAAAAAAATTAGAAACCATCTTATAAGATGGTTATTGAAAACAATCTTATATTATTAATAATATAAGATAGTTTTTGAAAATCGTCTTATAGTTTTCATGTTTTGTAAGATGATTTTTAAGAACCATCCTTTAAATCATCTTTTAAATACAACAAGAAGTTCAACCTTTAATTTTTGACTCTTGGTTGCTTCAACGAAAACTCGAACATTGGGTTGGATTTACATTTACGTGACTTTGTCCCGAACTAGTATTTTTTCAGTTGATATCGGTTGGGTAGTATTCATTCTTGTTTTTTGTCTTTTGTTTACTTTATCTGATGTTTATGGGTATGAAATTCCTTTTCTATAGAATCTTTTTTCTTCTTGCATTTGTGTGATCACTCATATATATGGATCAATGTGTGGAACATTTATATGTATGGATTAGTCATGTTTTTGAATCATTCTTACTTTTCCCAATCTTTGGCTTGAAAAGTGTTGAATCCTCTAATATATATTATATATGTTTTTACTATGTATGTACATTTTATGTGCACACCAAGTATTTGGTTAAATGCCTAACCCATGTTATTAATCTTTTCATGTCTAAAAAGTCTTTGCATACATTTGAACTTCAACTTTTGGAAAAAATGGACAAATATGCTTGGATGCATGTAGAAAGATCATCAAGGGAATATGAGGGAATAGAAAAGTTCATAGAGTTTGCACTTGGAGTAGGTGGTGATTGTAATCGAATGCAATGTCCATGCTTGAGATGTGGAAACCTAAAAAAGATTAATGTTGGTTAGTTGAGAGAACATTTGTGCTTCAATGGAGTTGACTAAAGCTATCACCCGTGGATGTGGCATGGAGAGGGGATATCTCATAGGTCCTAGGTAAGGGCTAAATATTTGTATGAAAAAGAAGCCACTCTAGGAAGTGGTGTAGATAGTAGTACAGCTACAGCTATGTTTCAAGATGTATACAATGACTTCCAAGATGACCTAGAACAATTTCATACTACATTGGAGGAAGCCGATGAGCCATTGTACGTTGGGTGTATAGATTATACTAAGTTGTCTATGGTTATAGAACTTTACAATGTGAAATCAAGATTTATCTGCCTAAGGAGAACAAATTCATTAGATCGACATGGGAGGCAAAGAAAACCTTGCCTGTACTAAGGTTAAAGTACAAAAAGATGCATGCCTGTCCCAATGACCACATCTTGTAATAGAAAGGAACACAAAGACAAAATTATATGTCCAACTTATGGACATTCAAGATGGAAGATGAGGAAGAATTCAAGTGATCGACAAGTTAAAGATGTCCTGGCAAAGGTCCTATGGTATTTTCCTGCTATTCTAAGATATAAAGAATGTTTTGTATTAAAGAAACAATGAAGAAATTAGTATGGCATGCCGAGGAGAGAGTGGATGATAACTATTCATGCCATCCATCAGATAGCCCTATGTGGAAGGTTATAGACTTCATGTGGCCCGATTTTGAAGAAGAACCCAAAAACCTATGACTTACAATATCTACAGATGGGATTAATCCTCATGGTTCTATGAGCAGTAGGTATAGTTGTTGGCCTGTTATAACAGTTTGTTATGACCCTCCACCATTGTTGTGCATGAAGAAGAAGTTCATGATGTTAACTATGTTAACATCAGGTCTCAAGCAACCTGGGAATGACACCGATGTGTGTTTGGCTCTATTGATCGATGATCTCAAGATGTTGTGGGAAGTAGGGATTAAAGCTTATGATGCATACAAGAAAGAGACATTCACCCTTAAGATTATACTACTATGGACAATAAGTGACTTTCTTGCATACATAATTTGGAAGGATGCACAGTGAAAGGATACAATGCCTGTCCTATTTATAGCAACCAAACATGTGCCACACAACATCAACATGGCTGGAAGATGGAATTCCTAAGCCGCAGAGATGGTTGCATAGCAACCATCCATATCATTTTAAAAAGGGGGAATTTAATGGTAGTGTGGACATTAGGAAACCTCTAAAGAGGTTGACTACACGACAAGTATTGGAACAAGTTGAGAACCTTAATGTATCATGGGAAAAGAAGAAGAAGGCAACTTTGCATACATATGAAAGCAATTCTAAAAGCTATTGGAAGAAGAAGTCAATATTCTTTAAACTTGTATACTAGAAATCCCTACACATGCACCATGTGCTTGATATCATGCACATTGAGAAGAGTGCCTATGAAAGCTTGATCATTACCTTAGTTGACATGCCAGGAAAAATGAAGGATGGACTTGTAGTTCTAATGCATCTCATGATAATGGGTTTGAAGAGAAGGTTGCATCCACAGCTGAGGAACATACTTGCTTAAAGCAAATTATACGCTTAGTGAAGAGGAGAGAAAAGTAGTGTGTAAAACCCTGTCAGTTACCAAAGTTCCATATGGGTACTCTTCAAGCTTTAGAAACATTGTCTCCATGGTAGAGCTGAAACTATTAGAGATGAAGTCTCACAATTATCATGCATTGATGCAACAACTTCTGCTCATGGCAATGCATTTAGTGCCACTAGATAAAGTTAGAGGATCCATGACCAAATTCTACCACTTCTTTAATGCTTTGTGTAAGAAGGTGAGGGATACTTCTAAATTACAAGAAATATAGGTGCATTTAGCGACAACCTTATGCAAGCTTGAGGCAATCTTTCCACCATCCTTCTTTGATATCACAGTACACTTAACAGTGCACCTCATTGATGAGGTTAAGCTATGTGGGCCTATTTATTTGTGATGGATGTACCCATTTGAAAGGTACATGAAGATGTTAAAAGAGTATGTACAAAATCACAATCACTTGGAAGGGTGTATTGCCTAGTGTGACAAAAGAAGCAGTCGAGTTTTGCAATAAGTATTTATTAGGAGTGGATGCTATTAGAATCTTGATAAAGAAACATTCAGGTGCATTAATTGATCTAAGAGTTGGTGAACCTCTCTTTAGTAGTTGTGTGTTGATCATTGATTGTTAGGAATGTGACTAGGCATACCTTTATGTCATGTGAAATATTAATGTTGATAAAGTTCAGCCATACATTGAGTATGTGACTAAATTACTCTCTTTGGTTTCCTTCACATTAATTAATTTAATCATTAATGTTGATGAAGTTTAGCCATATATATATATATATATATATATGGTAATGGTACTTAATGTATTATTAACACAGGCATGTTATATATAGTTTTCATCTCTGATCATTGTGTACTATGCACATGGATTTCTTAAAAGAGATGTATCTAATATATGCAAAGAAAGAGAAGCAGCTGCAAGATGAGCATTATCATTCCTTCACCAATTGGCTTTGTAAGAAGGTATTTAATTACAATGAATAATGCTCTATGATGAATTAATTGATCTGTAATAGCATATGTGCATATACATTAATTAATCATTTTAATAATATTATATACAAGTTTTAGAACAACAAGATGCTCTAGGTCGTAGTAATTCTAAATGATTGGGTTGGATGGCAATGGGACCTCGACCAAAAGTAATAAAGTATGATGGATATTCCATCAATGGTTATTCCTATCATACAAAAGACCATGATAAGTTAAGAGCACACCAAGGTAACAGTGTTAGCTTAGTTGCTAAAGCTACTTTTTTTTTCTAGTTCAAGGACAACAACCCAATTGTAGCCAATAATACTTATTATGGGGTTATACGTGAGATATGGGAGCTAGATTATACTTATAGAGCTATGGTTGTGTTTAAGTGCAATTGGGTTGAACATAATAAATGTAACGTCAGAACCAATGCCCTCTATTTGACATTGGTTGACTTTAATAAGATTGGCTATCAAAATTATTGGTTTGTTTTAGCATGTCAAGCAAAATAGGTATTTTATGTACAAGATGGACATGATATCAGATGGTTAACTATTTTATCAGCCTCCCTAGGGGACTTCTATGATGAAGATGACCTAGGTGACATGCCAATTGATTACCCTTCAATCACTACAACAATGTCATCAATCAATCTAATCAAGGAGAGTGAGATAGATTATGTACCTAATGCTAGTGAGGAGGGTGCTTATGTTGAATTTGATAGTATATGAGGGGACAAATTAAAGTGTTTGTATCATTTGATGTATGAAAAATGAACTAATTAATCAATTAAGTTCACACATCATGTGTCATTCTAAACACTAGTTAAATGTCAAGGAAATAAATGATGGGGTAACCACTGCACTTCACAGGTTTTTAAGATTTTTTAGGTAAAGAACAAGTGAAACTAAATATAGAATGGTTTTAAGAAAATCATCTTATATTTATTTAAATATAAGATAGTTTTTAAAAAACCATCTTATATTCATTTGAATATAGGTTGGTTTTTTAAAAACCATCCTATATTCCCATTAGCTTAAAAACCTTCCACCCCCCTTGCCAAAATTTTCAAACCAAAACCCTTGTGGAGAAGAAGGAGAGAGAGAGAGAGAGAGAGAGACAGAGATAAAGCAAACGGGGCCCCCACCCCCATGAAATTTTCAAACCCAAAACCCTTGAGGAGGAGGAGAAGAAGAAGAGGAGGAGGAGGAGAGGATAGACTAAATGCACACCCTCCCCCCACCTTGTTCATGATAAGCTTTCTCTCATTAGGTTGACTCTCTCTCTTTTCTTGATTTTCTTATTTTCATGCTTCTAGTTTCCAATATCTATTGGTTGTAGCTATTCACGTGAATAGTAATAGTACACTACTTACTTAAATATGCGCATGATTTTTTGCTTCATTAATGGTTGAAAATCTTTAAAACTGGTCATTTTAGATAGAGGACATTGAGAATAATAAGACCCATGCATTATGTTTTCAATTTTCATTCAAAAATACATCCAAATACTTGGTTGAAGTATGCTTATTGTAGTTATCTGTAGGAATAGAAAGAGTATGCTACTTACTTGATTATATGCATCATTTTCTACTTCATTAAAAGTTGTAAATCTTTGAAATTGATCATTATAGATATAGAAAATTGAGAATAATAAGACCCATGTGTTAATCTATAAATTTTCTTAAAAAAGACATCTAAATACTTGGTTGAAGTATGCTTGTTGTAGTTGTCCACGTGAATAGTAATAGTACACTACTTAAATATGTGCGTGATTTCCTACTTTGTTAATGGTTTTAAGTCTTTGAAATTGATCATTCTAGATAGATGAAATTGAGAATAAGAAGCCCATGGGGTAGATCTTCAATTTTCATTTAGAAAGATATCCAAATACTTGGTTGAAGTATGTTTATTGAGTTGTTTGCGTGAATAGTAATAGTACAATGCTTACTTAAATATGTGTGTGATTTTCTACTTTGTTAATGGATGGAAATATTTGAAATTGATCATTCTAGATAGATATATTAAGAATAAGAAGACCCATGTATTAGATGTTCAATTTCCATTCAAAAAGACATCCAAATACTTGGTTGAAGTATGCTTGTTGTAACTGTTTGCATGAGTAGCAATAGTACACTACTTAATTATGTACTTGGTTTTTTGCTTCATTAATGGTTGTAAATCTTTGAAATTGATCATTCTAGATAGATGACATTGAGAATAAGAAGACCAATGTGTTATATTTTCAATTTTCATTCAAAAATACATCCAAATAATAGGTTGAAGTATTCTTGTTGTAGCTATCCACATGAATAGTAAGAGTACACTACTTAATTATGTACATGATTTTCTGCTTCGTTAATGAATCTTTGAAATTAATCATTCTAGATAGAGGAAATTGAGAATAAGAAGTCCCATGTGTTAAATTTTTAATTTTCATTCAAAATGACATCCAAATACTTGGTTAAAGTATGTTTGTTGTAGTAATAGTACCACTGCTTAAATATGTGCGTGATTTTTTGCTTCATTATTGACAAAAAATATTTGAAATTGATCATTATAGATAGATGACATTGAGAATAAGAAGGCCCATGGGATAGATTTTCAATTTTCATTCAAAAATATATCCAAATACTTGGTTAAAATATGCTTCTTGTAGCTATCCACATGAATAGTAACAGTACATTAATTACTTAAATATGTGCCTATATTTTAATTTGTTAATGGTTGGAAATGTTTAAAATCAATCATTCTAGATAAAGGACATTGAGACTAAGAAGACCCTTGTGTCTGATTTTCAATTTTCATTAAAAAAGGCATCTAAATACTTAGTTAAAGTATGCTTGTTGTAGCTGTCTGCATGAATAGTAATGGTACACTACTTACTTATATGCATGATTTTATTATTCATTAATGGTTATAAATCTTTGAAATAGTCATTTTAAATAGAGGACATTGAGAATAAGAAGACCCATATGTTAGATTTTCAATTTTCATTCAAAAAGACATCCAAATGCTTGATTGAAGTATGCTTGTTATAGTTATTCACATGAATAGTAAGAGTACATTGCTTAGTTATGTGCATGATTTTCTACTCTATTAATGGTTGAAAATCTTTGAAATTGATCATTGTAGATAGAGGGCATTGAGAATAAGAAGTGCTATTTGTTAGATTTTCAATTTTCATACAAAAAGACATCCAAATACTTGGTTGAAGTATGCTTGTTGTAGCCATTTGTGTGAATAGTAATAACACACTATTTACTTAATTATGTGTGTGATTTTTTGCTTCATTAATGGTTGTAAATCTTTGAAATTGATCATTCTAGATAGAGAGGACACTATTTACTTAATTATGTGTGTGATTAGTCAAGAGTTAATATATTATTATATTGCTACTTTCCTAAGACGTAATTGTTTTCTTTGTTTTGTCCTGTTTATGTACACCAACTATGCACTTAGATGGTGGTTTTTTCTAAACCAATATATATGTTGTTATATTCTAAATGTATTATCTTCACTTATGCAAGAAACATAGAACATCAATCGTGAAGAACAATCTAGCACAAGTACACCTATTAAGAGAAAGGGCAAAGGGTCAACAAAATGTAGAATCATTTATAGAAAGTCAAAGGGAATAAAAAGAGATAATATAGTTTAATAGTAAAGGGGAGGCGATAGGTGGCAGTGCACATTCTTACACCAATTTTGTTTGATGCACTATCAGAAGCATGTTGCCAGTCTCAATTACTGATTGGAGACATGTGTCACCATCAATAAAAGATGCAATATGGGAGATGGTGAAGGTTTGTAAATGCTTGCTACATACTAGGTCCCTTGTCTTGTTTTATTTTTGGTAGACTAATGTTTGTTTTTACTTTGTAGTCTACCTTTGACAGCTCTGACAAGTATAAGAAGAATGCACTACATGGGGCTAGTGAACAATGGATGAAATGGAAGAGTGATCTTGCAAGAAAGAACATAATTCCAAATACTAATGATCCATCTACACTCCACACTGTCCTTGAGTTGTATTCTAGCATCATTGACCAGGATGCGTCGAATTAATTTGTACAGGTCCACCTGTCTTCTGATTTTGAGGTAATTACAAACCTAAAGTGGTTCTTTTCACCTTTGCCTCATGATACTTGTATGCTATCAATCATTAAGGAATACTTAGACTTAGAGGGTACTCCCCATTTCTCGCATAAAAGTAATCAAAATTCAAACATGCCATGTTTTACTGGGAAGGGCCAAAAGCTTGATTCCTCTAATTATAAAAGTCCATTGTGCTTCATTATGTGTTCCTTTGATGTGTAGGCAAAGCATATGAAAGGACAAATGATGCATGCGACTAATCATATGTAACACTACCTCTTCTAGAATGGTTGCACATAGTTAGAAGAGCAAGAAGTAAGCATATGTGATAGTTCAATTCCATCTAAATATACCTGACTTTTATTTCATTAACTTTAAATTAATGTCTCTCTTGATAGGAAAAGAAGGTTGGGACCAATAAATCTCATTGATCGAACCCTTCTTTGGAAAATGACGGATTCATAGAGGCACAACTCCTAGATCTTTACTAACGAAAATGCTACCTTGGTTGCTTCAAGAATTATAAGTGGTTTTGTGTGTTATCTTTCTATCACTTGAATTATAATATATATAGATATAGATATATATATGAAAATGATCATTTTCTATTAATTGTGGAGGAAGAGTTGACCTAGGAAAGTGCCACTATAGGGACTCTAAGTAGCACTCCTACAAAGGGGGACATTTTGTATATGGTTATGGGCAACAAGGATGAGCACCCTGGCCGAGTAAGGGCCCAAGGTTGCAGTGTGGTTCCTTCCAAATTGCTCCATAAATCAAGAAATCCTCTAGTAGAGGACATTGAAACATGGAAGGAGAATATGCTAAATGAGTTATACATGAAGGTGTGGAATGATTTCTATAAGGACCCTTGGAGCTTCAAAGGTTTAAGTTAAGATGTTGACTCTTGACCCCCATCTTACAATAGCTACAGTCCTCCATCTAAAGAAGAGATGGAGGAGCAATAGTTTGAAGGAGATGTCCTAATCAAGGAGGTATTCATTGACATGCTTGCCTTTTCTATTTTCCATGTCTTAGAATCTTTATTTATTCTTATGTATAGGTGATTTCTGATTTGTAGGTGGGTCAATGCATGCTGTAGTTATATACAGCTGAGAACTATGTAGCTGTGGCTACACTATATGAGGTTTTTTCTATCATGCTGCATGGCATGTTGATGCATCCACACACTAAGCGTGTGTGCATTACTGCCACCCTCCAACTAGATGCCCTCCTACCATTTCCTTTAGAAGTAAACAATATTCATACTATTGGGGATGTGATTGGATATCATGTAGCTTGACTAGAGAAGTATATCAAAATAATGATTTCCAAGGTATATATATATATATGTATCACAGCATCATGTTCATCATTAACTTTAAGGCCTGGGCTAAATTTTTAAATGCTATTTGCATATAATGTTAACCAAAAGAAGTAGAAGATGTCTTTCATACTAATTTCCCCATCCTAGGTATTTATGTCTATTTTTATGATAAAATTGAATCTCTTGGACTCTTCTTATATATGTTCTGTACTAATTTTTGGAAAATTACATTTACAATGTTGGGATCAAGTGCAGGTTTCACCTAACACACCTACATTCCTGAGAGGACTGTACAGACTGATCAATGAAGATAATGAAATCACACTTGTAAGGATAGAGGCCAGTGTGCTTTCCCAGGATGTAGTTGAAGTTCTAGTCATGAAAGAGGACCTCTTAGCCATATGTAATATGGCTCAACTAGATACAAGCACATCATCATTTATATTAAGTATTTCTTCTAATTGCAATTAAGAATCAAATTGATGTTACTTATTAATAGGACATGATAAGTATTTAACATTAAGTTTATATAAGTCTTTGCATGATAAATTGCAAAGATTAGAGGTCAAGGACTTTTACAAATTCCTTGACCTTACTATTGCCTCTAGACCAAAGGAGCATTTGACCAAGGAGAAACAGATAGAAGATATCATACATGGATTATTGTGCTGTGACAAGGGACAGGCCTTATTGATTTTGTATAATAATGGGTAAGTTATTACATGTCTTGCTACCATTTCACATAAGCATGAATATGTATATAAGTTAAGTTTTTCAAATTCCAATTAATTGATTATGTATATAGGTTCCATTGGATGCTGTTAGCTTTGGATGTGCATGGTGGACATGCAATGTTTTTTATTCTTGTGGAGCACACATTCGAGGTCTGCTGATGTAAGTCATCAATAAGTAAGTTTGACTTTTATTTCATTCATTATAATAGTTGGATAATTGATAAATATCATCTTTATTCATATATAATGCTTTTACTTATATATGTGCAATGCATGGTATAAATGGACTGAGATGGAAAATATTAACCATCCAGCAAAATTGACTTGGAAAAGGGTTAAGGTAAGGTCTACTAGTTCTTTAGTATAACCCTATAACCCTATAGCTTGGAGTTATAATTCCACATGATATTTGAACCTTATGATTTGATGACTTTATTGTGCAGTACCTTAGACAACAATTTGATTGGAAGTGTGGGTATTACTTTCTCAAATATATGAGAACTCTCATTCACGAAGGATTTTTTGTCTCCCAATTGAGAAAGGTTCAATTAATTGATTGATCATCATTCTTATAGTTTTCTACATCTCTTAGATGACTTTAGTATTAATATCTCACTTGATTTAATATTTGATGTCTTGCAAGTTGATTTGGGTAGCAAGAGTTACTCCTAATTAGATATAGATGATATCAGAATGGAATAGACTAAATATATTTTGACTTTTAATTTGTAGATCACTTATGCTATTGAACATTAAATAATTTTATCATTGAAATACAATTTACAACTTCACTACAATGGATGCATGTGTTCCTTTTTTTATTTAAATATATGTATGCTTTCTTTATCTCACTGAGAAGTGTGTGTGGAGAAGTTCAATGTGGAATGTTTGGAATTTTTGATTGTGTATAAATGTATTTTTTTTAAATGATTGTAGCCTCCAGAAATAAAGTGTTGAACTTCAAAAATTGTAGAAACAATGTATAAACAGAAACCAACAAAGGAACATACAATTCATGTAGAAAGTATAAGCAACATAGGATGGTTATTGAAAAACCATTCTATATTACACAGCTTTATAAGATGGCTTTTCAAAAACTGTCCTATAATATCCATGGTTTATGTATTTTTTTTAAATGATTGTCCCCACACACAATAATATTGTCTGCTTTGGAGACTGGGTCCCATATCCCAGCATCGTTAAGCAGGTAGCTGGTAGCGTTGAGAGTTAGTTCCACATTGCTGAGGGAAAAGTGATTGGGTTGTTGATAAGAGTTAGGAGGACTTTACATGCATTAAGGCCTTTTCCCACAAGGGAAGAACAAAGTCGTGAGGGGATTGGGTGATATGGGCCCCAATTCCCAAAGCAAACAATATTGTTGTGTATGGGGCCCTCAGGCTGTTATAATGGTATCAGAGCCAACACCTAACCCGATGTAGGCTAACCAGCATGTGGTTCCCAGGTTATGTGTGGCCGCCAACACGGGGGGACGCGTGTTCCTTAAGGTGACTAGGTCATTGCTAAGCGGGCGGCTAGTAGCGCTGAGAGTTAGTCCCGCATCACTAAGGGGAAAGTGACTATGCTATTGATAAGAGTTGGGAGGACTTTACATGCACCAAGACCTTTTATCGCAAGGTAAGAACAAAGTCGTGAGAGGACTGGGTGATATGGGCCCCAGTTTCCAAAGTAGACAATATTGTTGTGTGCAGGGCCCTTAGGTTGTTACACATAAGGTTTGAAAGTAACTAACCAATATGTCAAATCAGTGTCCTCAAAACAAATCAAGTCGAACCAAGGTGCATAGCCCTAAATTTGCAATGCACAAATCCATGCTCACATTGTCATGGAAAATTAATCGCTTTATATACTAGTGGTATACAGTCCTACCACTAGGGACCATCAGTGGCATATCAACTTACCATCAGGACCATTAGTGGCACATCTTCCTACCACCGGGACCATTAGTGGCATATTGTCCTACCACCAAGACCATTAGTGGCATATCATCCTACCACCAAGACCATTAGTGGTGTATCGTTCTACCATTGGGACCATTAGTGGCATATTTTCCTACCATCAGGACCATTAATGGCATATTTTCCTACCACTTGCACCATTAGTGGCATATTGTCCTCCCACCAAGACCATTAGTGGCATATCATCCTACCACTGAGACCATTAGTGGCATGTCGTCCTACCACTAGGGAAATTAGTGGCATATCATCCTACCACTGGGATAATTAGTGGCATATCGTCTTACCACCGGGACCGTAAGTGGCATATTGTCCTACAACTGGGACCATTGGTGGCATATCGTCTTACCACCAGAACCATTAGTGGCATTTTGTCCTAGCACCAGGACCATTAGTGGCATATTGTCCTACCACCAGGACTATTACTGTCATATCATCCTGCCATCATTTAAGGAAAAAAGTCCTGTCATTTCAAGTTATTGATTCAACCTTAGGAAACTAGTAAATTGAAACTTTGAGCACCAAATTCACTAAGTTTTGGGCTTGGCTAATCCAAGCTCCTATTAGTTAATCATCCCACTTAAATTCCCCTACCTTAAATCAAAGTTTGGATGGCTAGATCACAAATTTCTATCTACACTTAGTGGTGAAGAAGATGTTTGCCACCAAGAAGAAGATTGCAAGATAGGTCTGATCTACACAGGGGCAAACTAGAGGCAGAGGTAGTGAATTAGGAGGTGTGTTAGAGGTGTTGAAGTCAGCATCTAGGCCAGCCGTGTTATGGACTAAGTCGATGCTACACTTGTGGCCAACCTTTCCATATAGCATGAGATTATCCCAGAGCTTGTAGAGTGGGACAACATTAGCCAGATTAGGACCGAGATTAGACACCAAGACAGGGTTAGTTGCCCAGGAGGCAAGGGCGAGTATTCATTATTACCACCGACCAAGCACGCACATCAAGTGCTGTCATGGAAGGTACTATCCTTATCGCTGATAGATATGCACGTGTCCTTGTGGATCCTGGATCCACCTATTCATTCATCTTACAATGTTTTGCTACATGTATAGATGTTCCATTGAGTAGATTGGGATTTTTTTGGGGGGTTAGTATACTAGTAGGTCAATCGATGATGGTACAAGAGTATGTCCAAGGTATACCTATGGTTATCTAGGCATGGATTGGTTAGCTGAGCATGGAGCTTTGGTCGACTACAGGAAGAAGTGGGTCACTCTGAGTAACCCTGATGGTGAGTTGTTGTATTTTCAGGGGAGACTAAGTGTCATCTCATCCACCAGAGTAGCATGTCTTTTATCCCACAGCTGCTAAGCCTACTTGGCCTATGTTGATGCACACGAGGAACATGCTCCTGATATTGAGGAGATTTATGTCGTACATGACTTTAGGGATGTGTTCCTTGATGAGTTGCCAGGGTACTACCTAGGAGAGAGATGGAGTTCACAATCAAGTTGTTACCTAGAGCGACTCCTATCTCCAAGTCTCCTTATTGTATGGCATCGACTGAGTTAAGGGAACTGAAGGTGCAATTATAGGAGTTGCTAGATCAAGGTTTCACACACCCTAGTGTTTTTCCTCTAGGAGCACTAGTCTTGTTCACTAATAAAAAGGATGGCTCTTTGAGATTGTGTAGATTATAGGCCACTCACTGGGGTAACAGTAAAGAACAAATACACCTTTCCTTACATTGATGATCTATTTGATTTGTTGTACCCAGCCAAGGTTATCTCTAAGGTTGACCTGAGGATAGGCTACTATCATCTAAGGATACAAGTTGAGGACATCCTTCAGATTGTGTTCAGGACTTGGTATGGCCATTATGAGCTCTTGATGATGCCATCTAGGTTGATGAATGCACTGGAAGTCTTCATGTACTTGATGAATAGAGTGTTAAGAGATTTTTTAGACAAGTTCATGATTGTGTTTGTTCATGATATTTTGATATACTCTAGCAGTGTAGAGGAGCATAGAAAGCACTTGAGGAATATCTTGGCCACTCTTTGGGCACATCAATTATATGCCAAGTTCTCTAAGTGTGAAGTTTTGTTGTACCAGGTACATTTCGTTGGACATGATATGTGGTGACCCGGGTTTTTGAAATACATTTTTGTTATTCATTTTCAAATGATGGTCGATCAATTTTGTAGACATTTTGAAAACTTAAATAGCAAAAAAAAATTCTTTGAAATTCTTTTCGGAAAACCCAAATGCCACATTTCACTCACATATACATACATAATTTTTTGTACAACACATGTTTCCAAAGAAACTCATTTTATTAAAATTGCAAGATCAATCCAGTGGTTCACATACACTGCCCCTTTATTACAACTTATGTCAAAAATACACAAATCAAAATACAATCCAATCCTTTCCACAATAGTACATAGTCTTGATCAACAGTATTGTCTTTGTGTTCCCATGTCGTATCCCTCCATTCTTTTCTTTCTATATCTGAGATATTATAAATATTCAAACATTTATAATATCTCAACAAGGTATGCTTGGTAGGGGATTTAAGAACATATGAAATTGTATAATTCAAAAGTACAATATTCATAATCATCATATTCCATATGAATCACATAATTCAATTTCCATGAACCATACCATATATGATCATTCTATCATAAAATTTATCATGTAACATCCACTATGATAATTCCAAACCACTCACCACTATATTATATGTATATATATATATGGTCAAAAATTGTGAAAATAGTCAATATCTCAAACATCAACAACCATACTCAGCTATACTGAGTTGATAACTCATCCAAACTTTTGTTGGGAAAATACTCCCTCATTAGGGTAGTATTGGCATCTCACTATGCCATGTATCATATGCAAAATACTCAAGGACTACCATGCTACAGTTTGATCCGTACTAGCGCTCCCAAATAACTATCCTGTTCATCACTGATACCATTGTGGAAAATATTGTGTCACTGCCTGTATGGGGAGACAGGACTTTCATAGTGGGGCCTTTCCGTAATTGCTCCACCTGACTTTTAGCTTCTCTTTGGGCAAGGCATCATAATATCATCAAATTTTGGGAAGTGGGTGGCCAAACCCTTATAACTTCCCTAGCATAGCATCCCTAAGCTTATGTCTGTTTAAAACAAAACCACAAGCCTCTACAGTTGTATCTAAAATACTTCTTGCACATCTTAGACGATCTAACTGTTTATATTATCATTCTTATATTCAATATCCTCATACTAAGGATATAATTTTATTTCTAAATATGGGGATCCTCATATATAATGAATGATAACCATATTCTTATAAGTTTAGGGATTAATCATTTATTGTAAATGATCCCCATTTCCTTTAATTTGGTATTCATATACCAAATGTTATTAAGTGTAAGGATACTAATTTGATACAAATGTTACCCATTATTATTATTTTCTTATCTAAGTTTAAGGATAATCATAAATGATACCTAGGTATTTATTATGTATTCCATTTAATTTCAAGAGTTATCTCTATTCATATACATGAATTATGGTTCAAATGTAATTAAGCATGCCATCATTCTTAAGTATTATAATGTTTATGTATAATATCAATTCCATAGACCATAAGTCATGTATTCTTAAAGTTCCACCTATCTTCATGTAGTGATCCATCCCTTCAGATCCTCCATGATTGATGTATGTAAGCTGTAAATACATACATACTATCATTATTTGTACAATTTTGGATAATCTCCTATCTATATTCCTTATCTAATCTTGTCTTTTGATATAAAGGATGAAGATCTATCTTGTGTTCCTATCATCCATATAATCTATCTTCCTCAGATAGTATTTTATCTTATTGATCAATAGATCTGACAGTTAGAATGATCTTCTAACCTTTCAGATCTAAATATTTTCTATCTCTAAGTTTTTGTGTATCCATCTCTTTGATCTTGATCTTCATAGATCCTTTGATCAACAATCTATTCTTGTTGATACAGATCAAGGGCCTAGATCTTCTATCATCTAGTTCTTCTTTGATCTAAGTTCAGTTATTTGATCTTCCCTAAGGAGGATGATCCTGGTTCTTTTCCTTGAATTATATTTGATCAAGGGTTTGGATTATCTAACTAATGATCTAGATTTGATCTACAACATACATATTCGTACATACTAAATACAATACAATGTTATGATTCTTATTGTTCTTGATCATTCAAGATCTCCTTATGGATCTTGTTTGATCTTAATTATCTTACTTACCATTTTTATTAAGATTAGATATTTTACTAACCTTTTATGTTCTTATTATTATTATTCAACCAGTTAATGTTTTATTGGTTGAAGATAGCTTATTTCATCCTAAGTATAGATTGCTCCTCTTATTTCCAATTGACTAAGGCTTTGTAGTTGAATGGCTGAACACAAAGTGGTTACTTCAATCCTCATGTAAGGAAGCGCTTAGACCTCATAAATGTCAATGGAAGGTAGGGGAAGAGAGAGGCTCTATTAGAAAACCCCCTTAACCACCATGTTTAGCATTCACTAGAGTGACCTTAGCTCAACCTTTCATAAGGTTCCTATGAGCATTTTAAGCCTAAGTGGTCGTTCTAATTGATTTTAATTAATTCCATGAATATTTAGAATGTCATTCATGGAGTTTTATTATTCTCCTAATTTGGGCCAATGATTTGATAATCCTTATATTGTCCTACTAACTATAGCCCTTACTATCATTAAGTCCATGTCATTCATTCCATGTAAATGTCCTTCAACTCTTTTTTTCATTTAATTACATTTTCAATGAAATTTTCATAACATAAGCATTAAAGCATAAATAAATAAATCAGTAAAACTAACAATTAATCTACTAAGCACTAAAAGGCAATTATAATAACATTCAATTATTCAAATGAAAGTTTAACATGCCATAATAGTTCATCATGATCCAACGGTCATAGTTGATTTATATTCATTTTTCATCCCTTTTAAGGTTTAGAGATCTTTTCATTTTCCTTTAGATCTAATACATATTCTTGATATGATTTCATCACTAGATCAGTCATGCATCTCATCAAATGATTTGATCCTTCTTGATCCAATCGATCAAGAAGATCTTTAAGTCATTTTATCCAATTTAAGGGCATAGATCTTAATCTATCCCAAATTATCAGCATCACGTCCATCAATCCATATGATATTAACTTTATATCATCATCCAAATACATCCATACTATTGAATCCTCCTTGATCAAGTTGATCAAGGAGATTACCATTCATTTTTATGGTTTTTACTACTTCTAAGGTTAGATCTCTTAATTAAACACATATCAATCACTTCTAACCATTGATTCCATGTTTCGAAATCACAAGATCATTAGTGGATCAGAATTATAGAGTTTGATCATTCCAAAATTCACTGATCATAGGAATTAGTAATACTTTTCTTTATTAATAGAATTTTACATGCGTTAAAACATAAATTTTCTAAGTTCAATAGGTTCTCTCATCAAGAGGAATCCAACCCAACTTCTTTATCTCAATTTGGAGTTAAATTGAGATCAGAATTTGGATTTTAAGCTTTGAGCCAATTTTAATGGCTAATATTGATCTTTACCATTTTTATTCAATTACTTGATTTAGAGATCTAGAAATTTTGCTATGATCGTGATCCTTGTTTTAAGACCTCCTAAACCCACCCATCGGTTCAAATCTCTATTTTGAGATCATCTTGATCATGATCCAAGGTTGTTACTATGGATTTTACCAAATAATTTACATAAATACAATTAAAAACATAATTATGATGCTGCCATAAGATTCTACATAATGTAAGGAATTCATCAACTCTTTCAGATCTAAAATCAAAGCTAAATTGAGCTCTTAATTGAAGAAATAAGATTTCAGATCAAAATTCAAGGGTTCAGATCAACTCCATAGAACATGACAAAACAGACGTGTGGCCCATGTCAAGTTACCTAGGATTACCCATCACTAGGGAGAGGTGACCGGTGATAGGCGAGACAATCCAGATCTGGAGCGTCAGATCACCCATCATCCAATCTCCCTCATCTTAGCATATCTACACCCAGGATTTCATATCCTAAGGTTTTTGGGCCCCAAGAATCCATCCAATGGCTCACAAGTTTCATTTGAGCCATCTAAGATGGGGATCATGACCCTATTGCTGGATTCGTCGTTCCCAACGGATCCACAATTGGGGAGATCACTTGGAGGCCAAAAACTCTAAGGAACTGCCAGAATGAACAGAGGGTTGAAGGGTGCAGCTACTTGTGCCAGTCCGGTGAAGTGAAAATCACTGGAGAAGAAGAAATAATGCCAAAGAAGGAGAAGACAATTGAAAAGAAACCCTAGCCTCTAGAAGTGCCAAAATCTCTAATGTCGTGGCTGGAGGAGGGAAACCATGGGGGTTTTGAAGATCCCATTAGCCTGAAGAGATCCAATGGTTCCAAATCTACCATTACCGGCCAGATTAGCTGGAATTAGCTGAAGAATATGCTTGAGATAGTGACCAGTACTGGAGTTGGCATTCGTTTGGGATTTTCTGATGATTTAGTCGTTGGATCAACATGAAACTAAGGGGCTTTTGTAGATCCCTTTAGTTCGAATAGATCCAATGGTGGAGATCTGGAGCTGATGGCTATAATGCAATGGCTAATTGAATTAAGGTTTCTTGGGAAAAAACCCTGGTTCATTGAGGACGACGCATCCCTAGATGCTCCCAATGCAAACACGGGTCATCTACCCAGGTACATCTAGGGACATGCCCATAGAGAAAAAGAGAGAAAGAAAAGAGAAATGGGGAAGATGGAGGGGGAGTTTGGATCTAGGATTTTGAGGCATTCTAAGGGACCTTGTGAAGAACATTAGAAATTTTTTTGTGAATTTTATGAGCTATTGATAGAGATTTTTGAATTTTCCATTTTTACATGTAATTATCATGTTTGATTTCTTTTTATTATTAAATTGTCATTGGATTCCCACTACCACCTCCTTCTCCATTGGAAAATGGTAGTGGTTTGACTCATGATTACATGTTTTCTTTCCGTTGGATCCATTTGTGGGCCCCTTGTGGGCCCCATGGATGTGTGAAAAGACCATTTTGCCCTTTTATGGAGAAAAATCTGTTTTATTCTCCCGAACTCAAAATTGAGTGTACTTAATGGTGTTTGAGTCATATTTTTTAGTACATTCCAAATTTTGATGTCTTAGGTCTCGGTTATGAGTAAAATTACCATTTTACCCTTTTATTCATAAAAATAGAGAAAAATAAGGATTTTTCATCTGGACTTAGAATTTGACATACTTATAGTCATTTTGATTGGTTTTTCAAGTACATTACAAATATCCAAGTTTTAAGTCTTAATTTTATTTCTTTTTAAAATGAATTTTCCTAGAACTTAAAGTTCCAGTTCCACTTTTAGAATTTTAAATTTTAAATTTTAATAATTCAATTATATTCATAAAAATTGGGGTTGTTACATGATATATCCAAGGATGGCGAGGTAGTGGACCCACAGAAGGTGGAGGCTGTAGCCGACTGGTAGCAGCCCAAGACTATGACACAAGTGGGCAGTTTTCTAGGTTTAGTAGGCTATTATCAATGCTTCATAGAGAAATTCTCTCTAATTCCTCAACATTTGATAACCCCTACGAAGGACTAGAAGTTTGATTGGTTTGGGAGTTGGGAGTGAAGTTTCTTAGAGTTGAAGAAGTGACTTACCTCGATGCTTGTGTTATTGCTTAGACCTATGATTGGAAATGGTTTCAAAATTAGATGACTATAATACATGTAATTCCATAATTATGATAAACAAAATGAAATAAGGAAATTTTTTCTTTCTTTTCTTTTATTGATTAAGGTTATGTTTAAAGGTAAAAGTAAATAATAGAATGAGTGCGTTGAGAAACCAAGTTAGGATAAACACTCAAAGTTGATTTTAGATTAATTGAGAAATTTTGAAACCAAATTTCAAAGAAAAAAAGAGTGACTTAAAATTTTCATTAACATTAAGCTGAATTTCAAAGGAAAAATATAATTTAAAATGTAAATTAATATTAAATTTGGGAATTAGACAAGTCTCTAGTGAGTGGAAGTTCTAGTCCAAGCTTCACCCAAATAAGGTGGAAAAACTCTACCAAATCAAGTAGAAATGAAAAGTTCCACTTTAGTACTGGCTAGGGTATGTGTAAACAATTACCTCGGCTGGTGTATAATTGTGAAATGTCAAGATAATTGAAGGTTTTTATTCGAAACTAAGAACTAGGGAACATTTAGATTAGAGGCTGGATGGGGGAGATCTAGCTAGCCACTTGGGAAAACCTCCCCACGACAGTTGTCTGGTCACACCTGACACCTGCCCTACCCCACCTTCAAAACCTTCCTAAGTATAAAATGAAATAAAAAATAGGAAAAAAGACTAGCATTCCAGCCATCTGTAGAGAGGAGAGGGAATTGCAGAGAGTGGAGAAAGCTGTGGGGAAGATGACTTGGGTGATGAGGAGGAGAGTGAGTGGTGGACTTGAAGATCTAAAGGAGTGAGAGATAGAGACCTTGGAAGGGGCAGGGCTAGTTTGAGACAGGGAAGAAATGGTTTGAGAAGGAGTTTGCACAAGTGAACTCCTTGCAACTAAAAAATAAAAAGGAGTGAAGCTACATCTTGATAAAACTTTGAATCATGTAGGGTAAATTGTAGGATGGTTTACTAATAGTTGCTTGGATTTGCTATGCAAAAAAGAAAAAATGTACTGATATTTCTCCTGTAGGCATGAATTTTTGTTTTGTTATCTAGTTACTTGAACTAGTAGTGAATCTTCCTAGAAATGTTGCAATTACAAATTGGTTTTGGTCATGATGTTGCATGCTTTACATTTGGTATGAAACTTACGTGATATTGGCATACATGCATGATTGGAAATCTTGCTCCTAATAATTAAATGCATCTTGTGAATTGGACTATGTCTGGAAACTATTCTTGTGTGTACATATGATGTGTAAAAAGTAGGGATGATTCACACACTTGAATGAACTCTTTTGGAAATTGGTACCTAGGTTTATGTTTCACACGAATGAACTCTCCTTTAATCAATAAAAGTACCAACCTTTCCAAACCGGACCACTCATTGTGTGTTTTCCTACACAATGTGTAGGAAAAACACTGCCAGAGCAAGAACAAGTGAGCCTTATTGTAATGATGACAGATCCCTAGTAAATAGAAGAAACTCAGTATATGATATAGGAATTACACTTTGATAATCTAAGGTAATAAAAATAAGAAATTAGCAGGCACCATTTCTTGTTTCAATATATAGGAAATAGTTCCTTGTTCTTCATGAATTCAAATAAACTAAGTAAAAACATGGATGTTGGGGTGAATTTGTTGGTGCTAGGAAGGGGAAATTCATGCAGGAGATGAGTAAAACTCATGGTGCAAGCTTTGATGGTGAATGGAGATCTATCAAACTATAGCATATAGCTACTAGTTTTGAGTCGAGTGGGAGAGCAAAGAAGACAATTGGAATTCTTGAGTTCCACATAATTCCAGTCACTGAATTTCAAGTGTAAAAATTTGAACTTATGAGGAATACTAGGAACTTTAAAATTCCAGTCTAAGAAAATATTGAAAACATTGACTTTCAACTTAGAGGTACAAACTACACTGATGCCAGTCATCAATATGAAGAATGTAAAACTACTTTTGAACTGAAATTAGTGAAGGCAAACAAGGATTACCCTAAGTGGGAGAAATTGCAAAATTGCCCCTAGGCCAAATTCTAGAAAGAATATTAATTGAACATCTTTTTTATAATGTAAGGAATGAGAACCCATCATTAATCTAAAAATTTGAGAAGGAAAAATAGGTAATTATCCTAAGTAAAGGAAATTACAAAATTACCCTTAAGTTGAAAACCTAAAAATCTTTCAAAACCAAGTGGAACCACTGTGGGAAATTCACTTGCAAACTCATTTAGGCTTAACTACATGAGACTTAGACAAAAAAATCACTGGAAAACCCCTAATTTAGTTATTAGGGGCATGACACATGAAAAGATAGCTTATTATGTCTTCATTTTAATAGCTCAAGGCACTTATATCTAAGCACTAAACAATAGCCCATATGGAACTTATCATTCAACTTTCTCATGATGTATAAATTGAAAAGAGGCTAAAACACTAAACTATGCCTCAAATCCAAGCCTAAGTTGGTTATAGTTAATAACTTTAATGGACAGACTAGTTAAAAGATAATTGTTAAACATTATAGCCTCATGATAAGTACTAAGGGATTGTTAAGTATGGCATGAAAACAATAATGACATGACATGATACATAGTAACCATATGACTAGAGATGAACTTAAAAACATGCATTCTTGTAGTTAGATATCCAACTCTTAATACAATGTAGAGGGCTACACCAACTAAATGATTACACCTTAAGTTAAAAATAAGATTAACAAAATACTTCCCACTACAAGACATAGGATGGCAGTGCATGACACTCTTTCACATTCATGATTTAAAGATTTTCAAGATTTAAACTGATGGGTTCATGGATTGGGCCCCAAGAACTAAGCTTTCAAAAAAGTGGCAGTCTGAATCAACTTTGAACTGCAAGAATAACTGACTAAGCTATGTTGTAAGAGGCGCATAGGCCCGAAGACATTGTTTTCATTGATATTTGGCAAACACAATGAGCGTGGTGGAGAGTCATGAGATTTGGATTTGTTTTACAAGACACTAGTTTTGGTTTTATCAATACTTAGCCAGGCGCTCTACGAGTAGGTGTAAGCCCTAATGATTATGGATTTCATCGATACTTTTGGTAGGCAATCTACGAGTGGCCCTAAGTCCTAATGGATGCAGATTTGTCAACACTTAGATAAGCACTCCATGAGCATGTATAAGTCCTTGTGGATATGGATTTTGTCGATGTTTTGGGTAGTCACTCTTGGAGTGTCCTAAGTCTTGAATCCTTGGCAAGTGCTCCCTAAATACTACAAGACCTGGAAGCTTGTGTGCCTAGGGTGGTGATAAGACCTGAAGGCAAGCATGCTATGTGCCATTGTAAGTCCTAGAGACCCTATGTTAGGAAGTATAGTTGGTCAATGACCTCTGAGATGATATCGATACTAGCCCTCCTATGATGACTAAGGTTTTATAACACTTTTTAAATGCAAAAGATAATTACATAGCGAGCTCGATCTATAACAAAAATCATTTTAAAAGACTAAACAATAATAGAAGAATCTTTTTCTTTAACAATTTACTTTGAGAAACCCCAAGTGTCATTTTCTTTTCTCAAAACAAGGATTCTCGGGGAAATGAGCCCTCATTTCTATGGAAATTGTAGCAGAGTTTCCTTTATTTTTCAGACATAAGACATTTAATGCATGCCATTGCGAAGTACCTTATAAACATTTATTGACTTTTTAAAGCATAAATGGAGACTGTCTCCTTTTCATACATCTAGCAAAATAAAAACAATTTACATCAATAAAATACACCCAGAACCTCCATAGCACAACCCAGTCACATAAGTCTTCCAAATTCCCATAATTACATACAGTGCAGACTTTTTCTCATCAGATACAATAACTTTAATTTAAAAACCAATTCTTACATATCCTTTTCCAAAGCTTCCGTTGGTGTGCTTCGTCAATAAATAGATCCTACTCCTTAGGAGTCCTCTGTTCTTAGATATTGTCAACATGTCAAACGTACTACTATTCTTGGTATTAGAGGCATTGTAAACCAAAGCAATTCCTCAGTAAGCAATCGCTTGTGTAAGTGGAATAAGACACAAATTTATATAAACAAAATCATGATAATTCTATATAGATTAATTTGTCCATGCTGAATCATACAACTATCATTCAATTATCATTTAACTTGAAATAGTTCAACGTTTATGAAGATCATGAAAGCATGCTACAAACGAAGAAATATCAATGCATCAGTACTAAATCAAAATCCTTGAAATGCAAATTAAGGAATCACATATCAAACTTACAAGTCATTTACATTCCTTGATACCAGTCTTCACTCTTACGAGCCATTTCACATATCAAATACCAACGCATTGTTGTCTATATCAAGTACACAATAGACAAATTTTATCCTCTTGGCACAATGAGTCGGCATAGTTGGTTAAACCCAAAGACACACCTTAAGGCAGTGTTTCTGATTATCCTCTTTTTGCACAGTGAGTCAGCACAGTGGGTTAAACCCAAAGACACACCTCAAGGCATTGTTCTTAATTATCCTCTTTTGGTACAATGACTCAGTGCAATGGGTTAAACCCAAAGACACACCTCAAGGATCAGTTCGTCGTATCAATCTTATATTTCTCACATGGTTCACAATAATACATAGCTTATGCATGAATAGGTAAATCATGACCTGGTATCAATCGGCACAGTGGGTTAAACCGAAAGACACACCTCAAGGCATTGTTCCTAATTATCCTCTTATGGCACAGTGGGTCGGCATAGTGGGTTAAACCCAAAGACACACCTCAAGGCATTGCTCTTGATTATCCTCTTTTAGCGCAGTGAGTTGGTGCAATGGGTTAAACCCAAAGACACACCTCAAGGATTAGTTCCTGGTATCAGTCTTATATTTCTCACATGGTTCACAATAATACATAGCTTATGCATGAACAGTTAAATCATGATTCAATTTTAGCATGCACATTCTTCTTAGCTTTCATATAAACTAAAAAGACATATTTCAATACTTGAAATTCATATACAAATGCATATATAGTGAAAATCTTAGCAATCTTAATTCCACCTACGTCAAATGGTGCTCTTCTAGGTCACTGATGTGAATACTTTATTTAGTTTGTGTATGTGCTCCCAATTAGTTACGCCTCTGTAAAATACAAAAACACATTCAGATATATAATTATAGGACTTCTCTTAGCTTTTCTAGTATGAAAGCTCCCTCTAAGTTAGTCCCTGGCACTAATCATCACAAGGCAAAGTAACAGTGCTTATTTCTATGCTAAGGGTGTTTCGTTAGCTATTGGTTGATAGCTAATTGAATGACCATTGGTTATTGGATTTATAATCCATGCCATTGGCCCTAGATTGGCTATCCACCATTCATCTTAAGTAACTGTAAGTTGTTTTCATTGTCCATTGGCCTTATCTTGAATTTTTCCAAATACCTTAACTTATTAAAGGTTAGGGTACACCATGGTGGCGTCTGATCACCAATCAGAAGTGGCCAAGTCCTTGTTACTCTACTATCCGATCGGATAGTTTACGTTGTTCAGTCAATTTTCATCTAAATCTTCAATTTATGCCATATCCAAGTTAATTCAATATTTTAGAATGCATCTGTGGCGTCTGATCATCAATCAGATGTCAAGAAGTCACTGTGTGAATAGTGTTAGATCGGACGACTGAGATTGTCTAATTGGTTTTCGGCTTAGATCAACAATCTCAGTTAGATCTGGTTTACATTAGGTCTTTATGTACCTATCCTTAAGTTCCAATTTGAAAATGAATGGTTTGATCATCATAAAAACCTAGATCTAGCATGAACAATGCATATCTAGATAAACTTTCAAAACCACGAATTGGGTTTTGTAAATCTTGCCTCTTAGATGCATCTTCCTGCTTTTTACATCCTTAGATGAGCTAGATTGTCTCCAGTTTCTTATGAAACCCTCCTATCAACGTCACACGCACGACTTCTCTATAATCGATGGTCTAGATCATCTTGGATCTCCTAATAAACTTGGGGGTTTTCTTCATTTTGTCATGCTGAACAACATGATCAGCTCAAATCACTAATCCAAGCCAACATCATCTCTGGTGATGACCTGTAAATTCGACAGAGCTGTAAACCCCTATTTCTACTTTGTCGGAAAGCTTGCTCCTATATCGGCCTATTTCTCTCTCTCTTTCTCTCTTTTCCTCTCCTTCTTCTCCTTCTTCCTTCTCCTCTTCTTCCCTTTCTTCTTCTCCTTTCTTCCTCTCCTTCTTTTTCTTCTTCTTCTTCCCCGATTCCTCCCACTCTGTTGGGTTCCCCCTATATGTCAAGTTTGGGAATCTCAATTCACTTTAAGTGGGGTAGGGTGCCACTATCAAATATGGCCCCCTATCTTAAGGCAGTTTTTTTTTTTTAATCTTATTTTTATAGAAATACCCCTCATATTCAAATATCTATATCACCTCCATTCGAACTCCAATTTCTATATCAGTGTCATTTGAATTGTCTTTTCAAGTACTATCCAATTATAGAAGTCTCAATGCAATATTAGATGTCTATTCAGTCTTTCATTCATAAAACTCCAAAATATGAAATATATTATGTTCTTTTTATCCTAATTTAATATTTTCCAAAATTCATTCAAATTGATCTTTAAAATTTTGGGATGTTACACCTGCAATGGAAATGACAAATAGTACATGTAATTTCTTACAGGGAAGTGCTCTAAGAGGTAGCTAGGTAGCTCCCATGAGGTTCGATGAGTCATGATTCATGTAGGTATCCATGAGCAGATTTAGTGGCAGCGATAGTCACTTGTAGGTGATTGTAGGACCCTACAAGCATAAGTGTCTACGTGTTGTTAGCATATTGGGTAGGCAAATCATTCTCAAGAGTTCAGACCATTGTTCCCTATGGTAGGATGATGTGCCACTAATGGTCCTAGTGGTAGGACGATATGCCATTAATGGTCCCTGTGGTAGGACAATATGCCATTAATGGTCTCGGTGGGAGGATGATATGCCATTAATGGTCCATTGGTAGGTTGATATGCCACTAATGGTCCTTGGTGGTGGGGCTTTATACCACTATGATATGGGGTGATCAATTTTCCACGACGATGTGGGCATGGATTTGTGAATTGCAAATTGAGGGCTATGTGCCTCAGTTTGACTTGATTTGTTTTGAGCAGTCTGATTTGACTGATTGGGCAGTTACTTTCAAACCTTTTGGATGGTTTGAAATCATCAGTCTTTGTGGATCTTTATTGCATGTGTTGATCATATTTTCTTTCAAAAACTATATATATATACACACACACACACACACACATACATATGCTTATACCTATGCTATAGTATGCTCTATCTTAGGTGTTCTAGCTTGTATTAGTTTTTCACCCTACTATTAACTGTTCTTTTGCTCACCCCCTTGTGATGACCCGGGTTTTTCCATGCATTTTTAAATGCAATATCTAATTCCTAAGGCGGGATGCATCCCTATTTGAAAACCATTTTATAAAATCCATGCAATGCAGCAAAAAATCTTTAGTTTTAAACTCGTTTTAAAAACCCTGAGTGTCATTTGCTTTCACAATAACCAAAGTAGTTTTTGAAAAACTTTAGAAATCATAAGTGTTTTCCCAGGTCTATCCAGGCATAGCTCACAGGCCAACTGTAAATAAATACAAATACATGTCCAAAGGGTAGAGTGTTTACTTACATGTATGATTGTCTCCTTTTGATCTACTTGTTCGTAGTACTAACATAGGCGTCCTCTACTCGTGGATGGAATTATCCTGAAAAATTTTAAGGATAGGGTGAGTATATACTATACTCAGTAGGAGTCTATCACTACTAGTTTTACAATGCATGCTATGTTTAAAATCATATGCTCTTTAAAACATGTGCATGTTCGAACAATCATAGCCAATATCGATATTAAAAACCATTGTCGAATTGGAATACTGACGACCTAAAGAAATAGCATAATTCAAGTCGAAAGTATCATATATCATAAACATAATGATATGCATAAGATGCTCAACTGAATTCCAACTCATGGATATCTGGCATGGTATGGTCGACCAACCTCATGTCATGCCATATGCAATGCAAGTAAGTCCACAAAACCATAGGGCCCAACTATGCCCACGACCGCACCACTGTGGGGTCTCTCGGTACCTGAGGACACTCGGTCATAGCCTCCACGGGGCATATGACACATCGACCCAGTGCCGTGACACCAGTGGTAGCCCCCTGTACCACATGCAGTCGATGTAGGGACATTGTCCTTTCTGGGAATGGTACCCATTCCACCTAATAGTGGTAGAGGTTGGAGGCCAACCCAAACCTCTCGGCATAGCGCCCACAAGCTTATTAGCCCAAATCATATAAGATCAGACAAGTGAAAACCTCTTTGTCAAAACCTATCCTCTTTGGGTCCCTCACAACTGCCTACCCAGCGTCTTTTGGGCACTCCAGCGTCTTTTGGTAACCCTCAAGGACATGCAATTTTTCAAGAACTCAATGCTCACAAATCATGCAATATATGCAATTGTTTGCAAAACATGTCTATGCATAATGTATTTATCATATGTACGCTAAATTAAGTCATGCTAAATAAGTCATATACTTATACTTAAAACATGCATTCTCAAAACAATTATGGCTCTTTTAAAAAGTCTAGTAGCGATAGAGCACCTACCTCAAAGTCTCCTGGAGTCGTGTTCGTTATCACTCGACCCATCCCTGGGTCTCATTTATAAACTCTTGGGTATGAATGGATACAAGGAGTCCTTATCAATTTCAATCTATTTAGACATTAGATCATTAGATCTGCCTTTTAGGGTCCATGGTCCTTGCCTAATTCATTGTCAGCCTAGATCCTATGATATGGATCTACTATTTGGATCTACTATTCAATAGTTAAACTCTGTAAATTGTCCTCTAATCCTAACTTTAAAGTCTCATTGGTCCACGTGTCTCAGTTCCCGGGACACCCGTGCATCTTGGTTGAACCGCGACCGCCTCACGTGCGTGCGCGCCCAAAGGCCATGCTAGGGACTGCGTTTTGCACGCTCACATGCATGCTCAAGCGACGCGCTATGACGCGCATCCTGGATGGCATCACACGGATGCACCTTTGGTGTAACATGACGCATCTCAGCTCCCAGGGCACCTCGTCCATCCTTGCTGTGCCAGGACCCGTGCC
Source organism: Warburgia ugandensis (assembly GCA_035236585.1). Lineage (NCBI taxonomy): Eukaryota > Viridiplantae > Streptophyta > Magnoliopsida > Canellales > Canellaceae > Warburgia > Warburgia ugandensis. The sequence continues at coordinate 49,502,616 of CP141127.1, read as the reverse complement.
CCACGTCACGCACGCACCCGAAGGCCATACCTGGGACAGTGTACACATTGTCGTATGCCTGGGACCCATCCCAGGGACCCAGTCCTAAGTGTAGGTGAAGCATGGCATCCATGGGACGCCTTTGTTCGTGCAGAGCCGGATGAATTTGGCTTGGGACGTTTTTTGGCCATGAAGACCGGTTAGAAAACCTGCTGAAAATGCTAGATCCAGCACGGATCTAGCTTGAATGGTGGAAGAACCAAAGAGAGAGGGAAAGCCGGCCTACCTGGGCAGCCATGGAGCGCCTATTGCTGATGGTAGAACCTCGTTCTGGTTCTGAAAACCCTTTGTCGCCAAAAAACTTGATGAAGGGATAAACCAACTGTTCCGGTGCGACAAGAGGAAGAAAGAGGGGAATGGGTAAATGGCTGGCCCGACTTGGGCCTGGCCGTTGCCGAAAAACGCAGAGGGAACTGGGTTGAGACGGGTTTCCGATTTTTGCCAGAAACCCCAGTCCCAAAATCGCCAAAAAACTTGTGTTTGGGAGAGGGGGAGATAGGGCTTTTATAACCTTGTTATGGTGGTGCAGCCAATGGCCGTGCCGCCATTGGCAGTGGTAGAAACCTCTAGAAATGGGGTTTCTAGAGAGGTCTAGAGGAGGAAGACGACAAGGGGTGCCGTTATCAAAATGGCCCCCTGCATTTTTCGTTCTTTTTCGTTTTCTGTTTAAATTATAGAATTGCCCCTGATCTTTAAACGGCTGTAACTTCTTCATACGAACTCCGTTTTCGGCATTCTTTGAGGCGTTGGATTCCATTTTTTGAGTAGAATCTAATGGTACCAAGTTTCCTTACAAATTCCCTTATTTATTATTTTAAATAAAGTTAAAACATTCAACACAGTTTATTTCCCATAGAATGTCCATTTTTTGTTAAAAATAGCTTAAATTGCTCAGGCATTACTTTATTGCCCCCTCAAAAGAATTTCATCCTTGAAATTCTATAAATTATCATCTTCAAGGTATTTTGTCTTTTGGATAACTTCTTGGTGAATGCATTCCCCCCTTAGGAATCAAATATGGGCTCAACCTCAATTTATCATTTTTATTGTTCCTTCTACAAGGCCTCACCTATAAGGGCCACTTTCGCTACGTACTCTAATGCATACCCCTACATGTGCCAGTTTAACAATACCGATTTCTAGCTGTAATTCATCTATCTCGAAATCCTTAGATGCCTATACTTTTCTCATCATGTATAGGATAGTTTCCTCGTAGGATCATGCTTCTTTATTTATGTATAAATTACTCCATACTTCTTTTGAGATCATATTATCTTATTTCTCATAGTCCTTTTTGAATAGCAGGAATAGTCTCATTTTTCCTCTTGTCTTCCATCTAGTGATCTTCTTCGTCATCCACATCTCCTTTTAATGGTTGGTTGTATGTCATTAGTAAGTGTCCAACAAAAAAGGTTACATTCTGGTGAACTTTGCTTCTTATCTTTTACCTTTGTCCCCAATATACTCCACTAGCTAATATGGTATCATGTGCTCTACAGCCAAACCCTTGATTAACTTCGAATTTCAACTGTCTATCGTTTTCCATATGTGACTTGATTCCTCGACCAAAGTTACATTCAAAATAAAATCATGAAAGCCAATTAGTAGTATCTTCCATCGAGGACCTTATCATATGCTGAAAGTAAATATATCTAGTTTCATAACTATTGAATTCATTAAACGCTTTTCTCCATGAAGATTTTGTCCAAACTCATGTCAATTCATCATCATGGGTCAAATGTTCTCGTCCAGAGGCCTGTCTCACTATTCACATCAATTTGTCATTAGGATTTTTCAATAATGTTCCTATTTATGCAAAGCAAAAAGTCTCTTATTCATAACTGAGTACCCTTACTAGGTCATGGTTGAATCCTTTGTCATTATCCTCTTTGTCCTTTCTTTGCTTGATGGTTTTCTTCGTAACCTTTCAGTCCAAAAGTTCTATACTCAATCCAGTAGGGTTAGTCCTTAGGAAATTCCTTCAATTGATTTTTTGTACTTGGTATATGCTCATAACAACTAACTATTTGTCTAAAGGCAACGTAACATTAAATCTCACCTTATAGTGTGCTAGCCATCTCACCTTTTCTCCTTCCATCCCCTATGTCAATATATTGTTCAATCTTTTATCAAGGCTTTATCGTCAACCATGCAGTTTGTATTGTCAGGAGGTATTCTCATAAGTAGTGATTTTCTCAATTCCTCAAATTTTATCCTTCAAGTGCCACCTCATACTTAGCTTATAATAGCAGTTCTCGTTCAATAGCTACTACATCAACTTATGCTGAAGCTGTTAAATCATCAAATTTGAAAAACACTCAGGTAAGCATGGAACATTTTCGTAGACATATAGAAAGACTTTATTTGATCTCTTTCCAGATATATCTTTGTCATAAGCTCACGGGTCTCTAAAGTGATTGGTACTTATCTACCTTTCTTTTCAATCAAGTCGGCTACATCTTTCAAACCCACAATGATTTCTATGGTTTGTCATGGTATCTATTCAGGTTTGGAAAAATCTATCTCACTGGTGGAGATCGCTCCTTATGTTTGCTCTTATCTTAGTTGCTACTATCCTCATCGTACTCGTAGCTCCTTCATGATATGGCCTAACCAACTCCATGATGTGGCCTAATCAACTGACCTCGTTCCCTCAAATGACTTAGTCTAACAAGTAACTTCTTTTAGGTAAAACTCATGTCCAAATACTTATAATATCCCTCTAAGTATATAACTTCAACTACTAACTCATAGATACTAACATAATTGATTAATTAGGGTGGGATACCTTTATTTAGTCGACCGTACTCTAAAGGTAATGACTAAATAATGGTCTTAAGATATTTGCTCTTCCAATCTATGATAGCAAGGCCTCAATTTGATCCTTGATGGTACCCTACTTGCTGAAGAAAGACAAATGGACAAGTCACTGTCCCAGCTTAATTCCTTTTTAAATATACTTTATTTACTCATGTAGTGGCAAAGTAGGATATCACCAAATTTTCCTTTTTCTGGACTACAACCACTAGTGTTTCTTATACGTTAATGGAATAGTAAATATAGCTATCAAACTACTTGTAGAATTGAATTTCTAGTTGGTCACCATTCTACTTTGAAACTTTCCGGCAGCACAATGTCCTTAAATTTGATACTCTACTCAAAGTCTTAAATTCCATCTACTTTATCTCTATTATACTCTAATAAATTCACCAACTCCACTAGTATTATTTCTTCAAATTAGATTGGTTTATCTTCCCATCGGATTCAAGATGAAAAATTTGTATGTATCTCCATAAAGTCATGGTCTTCTTCTTTTGAATATTCAATATTTATTGAATTCTTATAGTTACATCTCTTTCTCTTTCTTTCTTTTCTTCAAAATCCTCATTTTTGTCTACCTAGATCAATGTCTTCATGTGCTTTGTTGCATATAATTGATACTGCATCTACTCGTTTACTTAACAGATATGATAAACTGAATGCTTCTAAGAACTTCTAAACTATCTTAAGATCATTGAAATCCTCAATTGCCTGTAGCCTCAATAAAATTCATACAATGTCTTAATAATAACATTGATATTTTGATCATACTATACTTTTCTTACAAGTTTATGTTAGGATCAATCTATTATCACAGATCTATCATCCTTAATATTATCGTCAAAATCTTTTGATAACTCGGTCGAATTCATTTACCTAACATATTTGTGTTATGTTTCTCTTAATCACATAATATGTCACTTGTATACATCTTCTGATTTGCTCCATAATACTCAGGTAGTTATTATTCGATAGCACTTCACTCTTCATAAGACTCCAATTAGGGTATCCAAAATTGAGCTAAGTCCTTCAAGATCTATACCTTTGTGATTTAGTACGAGTCACAATTATCTCCTAATATCATCTTGCATTCTCATCCCTCTTAGATTATCATCAAAATTTTCTCAAAGTCTGTCTTTTACATCCCTTATCATACTTATATCATATCCCTTGTGATAGTGTACTCATATTCTGATATTCTTTATGATGGTAAGATAGCCATCTAGGTTTTTCAATGTTCTCATCTTTAGTGAGATTAATCTATTACAGGTCAGAACTATCTACTAACAAGTTCACTAACATCTTCATTCATCATTCTCATCATAATATGATCCTTATATGAGATTTCATCTTTGCACCACTGCACAACAATCCTTATTGATAAGATTTAAGACATCCAATATCTAAGTATTTGCTAGACCCATCTCCTTTTTCACCTATTGGTTTATGGTGAAATGCCTTGAGCATTAATATTGGAATCCTCAAATAGAAGTAGTCATCTCTACTACTTCTATTTATACTACTTCTTAATTTTCTCTATTGTCTATGGCCCTTGAACATGCTGTACTGGCTGTGAAAGGATAAAACCTGGGCTCTGATACCAACTGTGACGACCCAGGTTTTCCCATGCATTTTTAAATGCAATATCTAATTCCTAAGGTGGGATGCATCCCTATTTGAAAACCATTTTATAAAAACCATGCAATGCTGCAGAAAATCTTTAGTTTTAAACTCATTTTGAAAACCCCGAGTGTCATTTGCTTTCACAATAACCAAAGTAGTTTTTGAAAAACTTTAGAAATCATAAGTGTTTTCCCAAGTCTATCCAGGCACAGCTCACAGCACAACTATAAATAAATACAAATACATGTCCAAAGGGTAGAGTGTTTACTTACATGTATGATTGTCTCCTTTTGATCTACTTGTTCGTAGCACTAACATAGGCGTCCTCTACTCATGGATGGAATTATCCTGAAAAATGTTAAGGATAGGGTTAGTATATACTATACTTAGTAGGAGTTTATCACTACTAGTTTTATAATGCATGCTATGTTTAAAATCATATGCTCTTTAAAACATGTGCATGTTTGAACAATCATAGTCAATATTGATATTAAAAACCACTGTCGAATTGGAATACTGACGACTTAAAGAAATAGCATAATCCAAGTCAAAAGTATCATATATCATAAACATAATGATATGCATAAGATGCTCAACTGAATTCCAACTCATGGATATCTGGTATGATATGGTCGACCAACCTCATGTCATGCCATATGCAATGCAAGTAAGTCCACAAAACCATAGGGCCCAACTATGCCCACGACCTCACCGTCGTATGGTCCTCGGGTACCTGAGGACACTCGGTCATAGCCTCCACGGGGCATATGACACATCAACCCAGTGCCGTGACACCAGTGGTAGCCCCCTGTACCACATGTAGTCGACGTAGGGACATTGCTCTTTTTGGGCGTGGTACCCATTCCACCTAATAGTGGTAGAGGCTGGAGGCCAACCAAGATCTCTCGGCATAGCGCCCACGAGCTTATTAGCCCAAATCATATAAGATCAAACAAGCGAAAACCTCTTTGTCAAAACCTGTCCTCTTTGGGTCCCTCACAATTGCCTAGCCCTCACAACTGCCTACCCAGCGTCTTTTAGGGACTCCAACGTCTTTTGGTAACCCTCAAGGACATGCAATTTTTCAAGAACTCAATGCTCACAAATCATGCAATATATGCAATTGTTTGCAAAACATGTCTATGCATAATGTATTTATCATATGTATGCTGAATTAAGTCATGCTAAACAAGTCATATACTTATACTTAAAACATGCATTCTCAAAACAATCATGGCTCTTTTAAAAGTCCAGTAGCGATAGAGCACCTACCTCAAAGTCTCTTGGAGTTGTGTCCTTTATCACTTGACCTGTCCCTAGGTCTCATTTATAAACTCCTCGGTATGAATGGATACAAGGAGTCCTTATCAATTTTAATCTATTTAGACATTAGATCGTTAGATCTGCCTTTTAGGGTCTATGGTCCTTACCTAATTCATTGTCAGGCTAGATCCTATGATATGGATCTACTATTTGGATCTACTATTCAATAGTTAAACTCTGTAAATTGTCCTCTGATCCTAACTTTAAAGTCTCATTAGGTCCGAGGGTCCCAGTTCCCAGGACACCCGTGAATCCTGGTTGAACTGTAACAGCCTCATGTGCGTGCGCGCCCAAAGGCCGTGCCAGGGACCGCGTTTTGCACGCGCACATGCATGCTCAAGCGACGCGCTATGACGCACATCCTGGATGGCATTGCGCGGATGCACCTTTGGTGTAACATGGCACGTCTCAGCTCCCAGGGCACCTCGTGCATCCTGGTCGAGCCAGGACCCGTGCTCCACATCGCACGTGCACCTGAAGGTTGTACCTGGGACAGTGTATGCACTGTCGTATGCCTGGAACCCGTCCTAGGGACCCAGTCCCAGGCGCAGGTGAAGCATGGCATCCCTGGGATGCCTTTGTTTGTGCAAAGCTGGATGAATCTGGCTTGGGACGTTTTTCAGCCAGGAAGACTGGCTGGAAAACCTGCTAAAAACACTAGATCCAGCACGGATCTAGCCTGAAAGGTGGAAGAACCAAAGAGAGAGGGAAAGCTAGCTTACCTAGGCAGCCATGGAGCGCCTATTGCTGGTGGTAGAACCTCGTTCTGGTTCTGAAAACCCTTTGTCACCGAAAAACTTGATGAAGGAAAAACCAACTATTCTGGTGCGACCAGAGGAAGAAAGCGGGGAATGGGGAAATGGCCGGCCCAACTCGGGCCTAGCTTTTGCTGAAAAATGCAGAGGGAACTGGTTTGAGATGGGTTTCCGATTTTTTCCAGAAACCTCAGTCCCAAAATAGCCGAAAAACTTGTGTTTTGGAGAGGGGGAGATAGGGCTTTTATAGCCTTGCTATGGTGGTGCTGCCAATGGCGGTGCCGCCATTGGAGGTGGTAGAAACCTCTAGAAATGGGGTTTCTCGAGAGGTCTAGAGGAGGAAGACGACAGGGGGTACCGTTATCAAAATGGACCCCTGCATTTTTCGTTCCTTTTCGTTTTCTGTTTAAATTATAGAACTGCCCCTAATCTTTAAACGGCCGTAACTTCTTCATACGAACTCCGTTTTCGGCATTCTTTGAGGCGTTGGATTCCATTTTTTGAGTAGAATCTAATGGTACCAAGTTTCCTTACAAATTCCCTTGTTTATTATTTTAAATAAAGTAAAACATTCAACACAGTTTATTTCCCATAGAATGTCCAATTTTTGTTAAAAATAGCGTAAATTGCTCAGGCATTACACCCCTACAACCAACATTTCATGTGATACTCTAGGTAGTTAAGTAGCAAGAGATACAGGGATCGCAAAGGTGCTAGGATTGGTTTAGATGTGAGGAGAACATGCTTTTTAGTATAATTTGTTTTGCTAGAATACATTTATAGGATTTCACTTTGGGTAATGTACTTAAGACTTATGTTGACACATCGGATGATTGTAGTATGATTGTCCTAATTATTTGAATGGATTATGACTTTACTTGTGATTGCGTGGTAGATAATGTGGCATGCATCTCTAACCAATCATAGGTTAGAAGATTATTATTTTACATGTATGTGGAGGCTTTACTATAACTCCTAATAAGAAGTTGATGAATTATAAAATTATGTTTATATATTATCACTCTAATATTGTTTTCTAAAACAAGAAAATTTCCATTGCTTACCAACTTAAAATCAACTAAGGCTTGAAAAACCCATGATGTTATAATCTGTAGAGAGTTCAAGTTCTAATGGGATATTTGATCGATCTCCATTCACTATCAAGGCTTGCCCCATGAGTTTTTCTCATCTCCTACATGAATTTCTCCTTCCTAACACCAAAAAATTCACCCCAACATTCTTCTTTTTACTTAGTTTTCTTGAGTTCACGAAGAACAAGGCACTATTTCTTGCATATTGAAATAAGAAATGGAGTCTACTAATTTCTTATTTCCATTAGCCAAGATTATTTGACTATAATTCCTACATCATATACCAAGTTTCTTCTATTTACTAGGAATCTGTCATCGTTACAACAAGGGTCACAGGTGCCTGCTGTTGTAGTGTTTTTCCTACATGCATCTTTGCAGGAAAACATGTAGTGAGTGGCTCGGTTTGAGCCCCTTTTTCGTGTACTATGTGAACTTGATTTGTGGGCAAATTTAGGTTCATTCTGTAGGTAAGCTATGATACTTAAGGACCCATAATCCCAATTTTTAGTTCTTGAGCATGAGGAGTGGATTATTCGGATGGGATTGGGCATCATCTACTTATCTGTATGTAGAAAAAATAGTGGCACCCAATCCCAAAGAGAGTTCAATTCACAAGATGCAGTTTATTAGAAGGAGCAAGATTTCCAACCATGTATGTATGCCAAGATCACATAAGTTTCATATGGAATGTAAAGCATGAAGCATCATATGCATCATAACCAAAAAAATTCGTAATTGTAACATTTCTATATATATATATATATATATATAAAAGTTCACACTTAAGGCGAAAATATTGGTCGATTTTTTATTTCTTTTTTTTTGCTTGGCTAATCTGAGTAACTATTAGTAAGTCATCTAACAATTACCCTTTCCTGATTCAAAGCTTCCTCAAGATGTAGCTTCACTGCTTTTTCTTTTTTAGTTACAGGGAGTTCACCTACATGAACTCCTTCTTAAACTAGTTCTTCCCTGTCTCAAACTCACCTAGCTCCTTCCAAGGTCTCTGTCTCCCTCTCCTTTAGATCTTCAAGTCCACCACTCACTGTCCTCTGCATCACCCAAGTCATCTTCCTCATAGCATTCTCCACTCTCTAGAACTCCCTTTCCTCTCTATGCATGGCTGGAATTCCAGCCTTTTTCCTTTTTTTTTATATTTATTTCATTTTATACATAGGTAGGTTTTGAAAGTGGGGTAGGACAAGTGTTAGGTGGGACCAAAGAGTTGCCATAGGGAGGTTTCCCAATGAGGCTAGCTGAATCACCCCCATCCAGCCTCTAACCTGGATGTTCCCCTACTCCTAGTTTCCAATAAAAATCCCTATAAATGATGACATCTTACAGTTATGCCCTAGCTAAGGTAATTGTTTACACTTATACCCTAGTTAGTGTTAAAGTGGAACTTTTCATTTCTAGTTGATTTGGTGGAGTTTTTCCACCTTATTTGGGTGAAGCTTAGACTAGAACTTCCACTTATTAGTGACCTATCTAATTCCCAAATTTAACTTTAATTGACATTTTAAATTATATTTTTTGTTTGAAATTTAGCTTAATTAATAAAAATTTTAAGTTTCCCTTTTTTCTTGGAAACTTTATTTCTAAACATCGAAATAAACTTAACAATAATTCCAAAGGGTTAAACTAACTTAATTCCTGAACATGCTTATTCCATTCTCCTTTTTTACATCAAATGCAATTTAAAAAAAAGTTACCCTATTTTTTTTGTAAATGCATAGATTTATTATCATAATTGTGAAATTACATGTATTATACTATGAGTAGCTGTAAGCCCTAATGATTATTGATTTCATCAATGCTTTTGGCAGGCACTCTATGAGTGGTCGTAAGTCCCGATGGATGCATATTTGTCGATGCTTAGGCAGGCACTCCATTAGCAGCTGTAAGTCCTTGTGGATATGTATTTGATTGACATTTTGGTTAGTCACTCTTGGAGTGTCCTAAGTTTTGGATTACTCAACAAATGCTCCATGAGTACCATAAGACCTGGAGGTAGGCATGCTATGTGCCGTTGTAAGTCCTAGAGACCCTATGCTGGGATGTGTAATTGGCCATTGACCTCTGAGATGATATTGATACCAGCCGTATGATGGAGATGACGAGCAATAGGAGTACCTTCTCATGGGGAAGTACTCCAAGAGGTAACTGGGTAGCCCTCATGAGGACCTGTGAGTCATGATTTGTTCAGGCATCCACGAGCAAACATAAAGGCTATGGTAGTTGCTAGTAGGTGATGGTAGGGCCCTACGAGTATAGGTGTCTTGTGTTGTTAGCAAGCTAGGCCTACTAGTCATTCTTGAGAGTTTAAACCATTGGTCCCAGTGGCAGGACGATATGCCACTAATGGTCTCAATAGTAGGCCGATATGTCACTAATGGTCTTGCTGGTTAGACGATATGCCACTAATGGTCTTAATGGTAGGACCATTTGCCACTAATGGTCTTGGTGGTAAGACAATATGCCACTAGTGGTGCTGGTGGTAGGACGATATGCCACTAATGGTCCCTAGTGGTAGGATGATATGCCACTGATGGTCCCTGGTGGTAGGATTGTATACCACTGTGATATGGAGCAATTAGTTTTTTGCGACTATGTGGGCATGGATTTGTGAATTGCAAATTAAGGGCTATGTGGCTCAGTTCGACATGATTTGTTTTGAGCACACTCATTTGACAGATTGGTTGGTTACTTTCAAACCTAATGGACGGTTTGAAATCATTAGTCTTTGTGGATCTTTATTGCATATGCATTGATCAGGTTTTCTTTAAGAAACTACATATGTACTTATGTAAAGGAAGACATACGATTATACCTATGCTATCACAGGCTCCATTTTAGGCATTAAGATTTGTATTAGTTTTTCACCCTAACATGAGCTATTGTTTTGCTCACCCCCTAGAACCAACATTTCAGGTGATACTCCAAGCAGCTCAAGAGCGAGAGATATAGGAAACTTGAAGGTGCTAGGATCAATCTAAACATGAGGAGAACAAGCTTTTTAGGATAGTTTCTTTTTCTAGAATCCATGTATAGGATTTCATTTTGGATAATGTACTTAAGACTTATGTTGACACATCAGATGACTGTAGTATCATTGTCCTAATTTTTTGAAAGGATTGCGACTTTACTTGCGATTGTATGGGAGATCCTATGCATGTATCTCTAACCAAGCATAGGTTAGAAGATTATTATTTTACATATGTGTGGAGGTTTCACCGTAATTCCAGAAAAGAAGTTGATGAATTTTAAAAATTATTTATACATTATTACTCTGTTTTTCAAAGTACGTGTATTAAGATTTTGATTAGGATGTGTTGTATCTTTTCAGAAGGTTATGTTATTCTACTACTTTCATGATGTGTAGGCATTGTATCTTTCTCACTGTATTCAAATGGGATGTACACCGTCTGAGGAGATTCAGGGTGGGATAAGCATACTTGCCTATAAGTTAGGAGGAATATGAGGCAGTAATTCTTGGGCTTGCTTTGACTTCTTGGTCCATAGGTGCACAATTTTGGGGACAAAATTCTTATAAGGGGGAAGAGTGTAATACATGTAATTTCACAATTATGTAACTAAATCTATGCATTTACAAAAAAAAATAAAAAAATATGGCTACTTTTTTTTACTTTTTTTATTTACTAAGTGTATGTTTAAGGGTAAAAGAGGATAATGAAATGAGAGTGTTGAGGAATTAAGTTAGTTTAAGACCTTCCTTGGGATTTATTGTCAATTTGATTTGGATGTAATTATAACACTAGTCAAGGTGTAACGGAAAAATTTACCCTTGCCAAGGTATAATTGAGAAAAATGTTCAAATTACAAGGTTTTAATTGCTTAACAAATGGGGCATCATTCATATGCTTGAATGCCTTAGAAATCCATCCTTTTTGGAAAAACCCTTTCTGGGTTATCTTGGTTGATGATGAAATTTTATATAGGTACTAAAAAATTTGAGATTTTAGGTGTTTTAATTGAACTTTAGGTGCTACAAAGTAAAACAGGGATTGGGCACACCTTGCTTTCCTGTATGTAGTTGCAAGGAGGTAGCACCCAAATCCCAGCCTAAACTCATTGCTTTAGATGTAAATTTGATGAAAATCAAACTTGAGTTCTATTCCACAATGAGTACACATAATATTTATGTAAATATTTTATGGAATTACCAGAAGTTTTATGAGATTTTGAAGCCCACAAACCTTGATAGTTTGTGCATACCATTTTCCTGCACACAGTTGTAGGAAAATGGTGTTCAAAAAATGTGCTTAAATCTTGATGGAAATGAATTATTTGACAAAAAATAAAATATGGCTCCTGTAGATCATTAAATCAACTATCAAATATCATAAATTTTTACTAAAAACTCATGCTAGATTTTATGGTTTGGGGGTACCAAATAGGGAGGAACAGCCTTCATTTCCTACATAGTAGCAGGAAACTGGTGTCATTTCTCCACATGTTGACACCTAAAATGGTAATTATTGATGCTTAATTTGAAATTTGAAATAAAAGGTTTTATAAACTTCCAAGATTTCTAACTTAGAAGTGGAATTACAACCTCCACAAGGTGAACAAATTAATAAACTTCCCTTCTTGGTTCAGTTATGCAAGGAGTAGTGTCTTAATGTTTCCACTTGAAATTCATGGAAAATAAGTGGAATTTGAATGAACTAGTAGGTTTGGGAAAGGTAAAATTATGGGAAAGATAAGAAAAACTTCATTTTTTCAAGCTTTGAAGATGTTTGAAATTGATTAACTAGTTGCACCTAGCTACTAGTTTTGGGTCGAGTGAAGAAGACGATTGGAAAACTAGAGTTCAATGGAATTCCATTCCCAGAATTTTAAGTATAAAATTTGAAGATGATTGGAATTCTCCACTTCCATAGAATTCATGTCCTCAGAATTTCATGTGTAAAAATTGCATTATAAGGAATTTTGGAATTTTTAAAATTTCAGTCAAAGGACAAGCTTTAAAATTTAAACCTTTTCATGTTAGGAATGCGAATACCACTAATGACCCTCCTTACTACTGATATAAAGAATGTAAAAAGAACTTTTAAACTAAACTTGGTGAGGGTAGAAGGTGAGAAATTATCAAATTGCCCTTAGGTTTGAGGAATTCCATAATTCCTTTATAAAGAAAAAGTGTGGAAATTCTTGAAAACCTATTTATAATGAATTTCACTAGATATTGAGCAATGTAAGAATAAACCTTGAACTGAACTAAATGAGGGGCAAAAATGTAATTTGTCTAGAAGGTGAGAAATTACCAAATTATCCTTAGGTTAGAATTTTTTATAATTTGGAAAACTACTCATTTGCATGAATGAAACCTCTTATATTGATTCAATTAGCCACAACCACCTAAGTCTTACACTATACCAAAGCCTCATAAACCCTTAGATCATACATCATTTTCTTGGGTCTTTTTAGTTAGGACTTGAAAAGTTTCATAACCGAACTACTAATGTCATAGGCATCACAACCTAGTCTTATTACAGAAGATTATCCATAGCTTAGTTGAAGGACATCCCTCCCTAAACTAAGACTTGTAGGATGTGATCATTTTACCTTTAGTCATGCCAACTTATGTTCAACTAAAATATAGATTTAGGTAACTAGTAGCTTTGCCATAGTTTTCCAAACTCAAGATAATCATACCTCAAGTTGCTAGCATTAAGTTGCATACCGAACAATCTAAGCCCTAGAAACTCAACACCAAGAGGACACTAAATGGTAGTTAGGAGGGTACCTAGTTATACCACAAGACCAAATATGAGTTGATTATCACTAGTGACCATAGAAAAATGAACAATTGGTAAGATAGTTATTAAATGTGATAAGCTCATAACTAGCACTAAAGTTATTATTAAATTGAGGTGAAATAATAAACACATCAAGACCTAAACATAAGTACTAAGGTATTGAATTGAAAATGAAGGCGCACATTCATGTAAGAAGGTCATGTGATTCACGAGCTTCATAAATAAGAAGATTATTTAAAATTATCACAATGGATTAGTAGCAGAGTAAAAAAATAATTCACCTTACCAAACTTAGGATGGTAGTGCATGACACTCCATCACCTACATAATTTGTGGCTTACATGATTTGAACTAATATATTCAAGGATTTGGGAAACAAATAGAGGCATTGTTTTCATCGACACTGGACAAACCACCACTAGTGGGATAGTGAGCCATGAGTTGGATTCTTTCACGAGCCGTAAGTTTTGATTTTATTGATGTTTAGGCAGGCATACTCTATGAGTGGCCGTAAGTCTTAATGGATTTGGATTTATTAATGCAAGTGCTCTACAAGCAGTTGTAAGCCTTAATGGTTATGGATTTCATCCATGCTTTTGGTAGGTACTCTATGAGTTGTCATAAGTCCTAATGGATATGGTTTTGTAGATACTTAGGAAGGCTCTTCTCAAGTAGCTGTAATTCCTTATAGATATGGATTTCATCGATGTTTTGGGTACTCACTCTTGGAGTGTCCTAAGTCTGGGATTGCTCCATAGGGGCTCTACAAGTACCATAAGTCTCAAAGGCTTGCGCACCTAGGGCAGTAGTAAGACCTAAAGGCAAGTGTACTACGTGTTATTGTAAGCCTCAAGGACCCTATGCTAGGAGGTGTAGTTGGCCACTGACCGCTGAGATGAGATTATTACCAGCCCTGTGATGGAGACAGAGGGCAGTAGGAGTACCTTCTCATGGGAATATGCTCTGAGTAGTAGCTGGATAGTCCCCATGAGGTCTGATCAATCATGGTTCATGCAGGTATCTATGAGTAGGCATGGAGGCCATGATAGTCTCTAATGGGTGACGATAGGGCCCTATGAGCATAGGTGTTTGTGTGTTGTTAACATGTTGGGCATGTTGGTCATTCTTAAGAGTTCAAACTAATGGTGCTGGTGGTAGGACGATATGCCACTAATGGCCCCAGGTGGTAGAACTATATACTACTGTGATATGGAATGATCAATTTTCAGCAATGATGTGGGTATGGATTTGTACATTGCAAATTGAGGACTATGCACCTTGGTTCGATATGATTTGTTTTGAGCACACTAATTTGATAGATTTTTGAATTACTTTAACCGTTATGGATGATTTGAAATCATGTCTTTGCAGATCTTTATCATACATGTGTTGATCACGCTTTTAGAGATTTATATGCATATGTATATATGGATAGACATACACTTATACTTATGATATTGATGCTCTATTTGAGGCATATTTTGGCTTGATCTACCGATTGAAAAAGTCTAATCTTAGATCCGAGATCATTTGACCATCCAAAATAGATGCAATCTTGATTTGAGATTTGTAATTTGAGATCATAAGATCTTACTGTTCATCTAGTTTCGCTCATTGTCAAGAATAAAACCCCTTAACTGATTTGATCATCGAGATCGATTCGACAGAGATATGGATGCAACAATAATGTACAGCCCCAATCACACCAATCTGTGATGATCCACAACAACCTAACTGCTATCCAACATTTATGGAAACCTTTTAAACACAGATTGGTAAGCTTTGATCCTTCTTTTCTTTGAACATCATTTTACAATTGAAATGTGTATATCTATGTTTCAAAACACGTCAATCTAAGTTCTAGCAATGATCTAACCATTAATTATTTGATCCATGCTTAAAAACACATAAATATAACCAAGGATGAGCTTATATATAAGTATGAGATTAAGTTTTAAAGGACTAATCGACCGAGAAATTAGGATCTGACTGTCATCCATGCATCGAATGCAAAGACCATAGATCTAATCATGTGATCGATAGATCAAAGTATTGCTCAGTAACCAATATATAAGATCTAAACTATAGTCAATCATCCAAACCTAGATTAGATAGTGGAATGTGTCAGATTTTATTAATTGTGAAGTATACTAATGATTCCACCATTGTTGAGTGATCAGATTAGATATTGATTATATTGAATTACACTGTCAAATAAGGTTTTAACTTTTGCAAAACCTAGATTGTAGATTTGAATGCATACTTATATTGTTACAGATATGTGATTGATCATTAGTGCGTGCGCAAATTGGATAGTTATTCCCGTCAGTAAATCTAAGTTGCTCTATTAGAGGTAGGTTGTTTTAACATCTTTACTTTATCTATGTATTAGGATTATGACTAGATTATTTGTATAGTCAAATAATAAGTATCTAGTTAAATACATGTTATGATAGATTTTAATGAATTGATAGATGATATAATTACAAATTATGAGTGTGTCATACTTTTAGGATTAAATAAGATGATATATATATATATCTTTTTTTAATGATGAGGATGTTGTATTATTGTTTTAGTAAGTAGATATAATTTGATATGTATGAATTATAATGATATATAGATATTATCAAGACATTTGAATGATAATTATAAGGATAGAGTATCCAAGATTAGTGGTTTAGAACTATTAACACTTGCATTTCATTTATGCATCTCATGGATTTGATTTCTCAATTTGTTTTAATATGTAACTGTGATTTGACGCACGGTTTATTTCATCGCATTTTTATCTTCCCTAAGTAATCAAAGTTTGATTCATGATTGGTATTTGTGGGTTGCCGATGAGGGAGGCCTAAGAGGGCAGCTGATAAGGGTGGTCGATAAGGGCAAGTGCATGTGGCACTAACAGGCTTCTAGGTGCTCACAATATGTTTGTAGATTAGGTTGAGATTGCTTTTACATGCATGATTTGATTTGAGATTTGGTTTTTAGCATGGATTTGCTGATAGTGAAATGGTATGCTCATATGTATATTTGGCTTGGATTTGCCTGTGGTGAGCTGATATGCTATGATATGGATTTGGCATGGATTGTCTATGGTGAGCTAATATGCTCTTATATAGATTTGGCATGGATTTGCCTGTGCTGATATGCTCTAATTTGATATAGCATGAATTTGTGTGATATTGAATGGAAAAGTGATATTAAATTATTTTATTGCTCTATCACTAATTTATGCATACTGATAGCATGAATTATCCTTTACATGGTTATCTTGTGATTTGACATGTACATGGGAGATTTTTTTATGCCAATTATGATACATATGATCATGATTTGTTTTGATTTGACTTGGCATGATTTTTCCTACTTAATGATTTAATATATTATTAGATGGATTGACATTGTAATAACCCCAATTTTTGTAATTGATTGAGAAAATCAATAAAGTTTGAGTTTCAGATATTTCGGGCTGAAATATTAGGGTTATTTAGAATATACTTTTTATAAAATTAAAATCAAATCATAAAGACATGAAAAATTGAAATTAAACTTAGTAAACCCTTCAAAATGACTGTAAGCATGAGAAATTCTAAATTCAGATGAGAAATCCTTAAGTTTCTTCATTTCTTGGACAAAAGGGGTAAAATAGTAATTTTACCCAAAAATCAAAATCTCCCAAAATCAAAATATGAGATATCAAAATTTAGAATGTACTGAGAAATACGAATCCAACACCACTAAGTACACTCAAATCCGAGATCATGGGAATAAAACCCAAAATTTTATACATAAATGGCAAAATGGTCTTTTTACACCATGTGGGGCCCACAAGGGGACCCAACAACCAATCTTATCAGCAGCCCACGTGAATTCATGGGTCAATAAACATCAGCTAGTCTTGGGGAAGAAAAATGGGGCATGGGGAAAAAAAAATGGAGCATTGAAGACTTTCATGCTATTTAATAATAAAAAATAAAATATTATAATTATGAAAAAAGACCCAAAATGCCTATAAATACAACCCCAAAAATCCTCCAAAAATTCTCATAAAATCCCCACGAAATTTTCTTCACTCTCCCTAAAAAAATTAGACCTAGATCCCTCCCCAAAAACCCGAAATTTCTAAGAGACATCTCTGTTTTCAATTTGTTTTTCTTTTTAGATTGGAACAAGAGACCTAAAATCAATTAGGCACTCTATTCCAGATCTAATTTGATCAATTCCACCATCCAAAACTTCCCAACATACCTATTCTACAAAATCCCCACAGAAATTTCAAGATCCAACGGTTCAAACAACGGAAATTTGCAAGAAAGGTGGATCTTAGGCCATATCTACATCAACAAGGTATTCTTTTTAAATTGGGCATATAACCGAAGTTTTTCTCCAATCAGGTAAGTGGAAATACTTTATATAGATGTTTAGTACTCTTTTATGTAATTTTTAGTTTTCTGTAATTTATTTTAGTAATAAAAAAGGTAAAAATAAAGTAAACAACAGAACTCTTAATTCTGCATGATAGAGTGCTTAGATGAGAATTCTGAATGCACCAATAGATCCATAAGGGTCCAAAACCCCTAGGGTAGAATTTTCACAAAGATCAGAGACGTTTTGGGCCCTCAATTGAGAGAGGATTGATTGGACGGTCCATAATGGACTGTCCGATCTCCGGATCGAACGACGCCCAAGACGCACACGTGACGCACTGTTGGAATGGCGCGTGCGCTGCGCATGGAGAGTCATTCCAAGCGATACGATGGCGCATCCGTCAATTCCACGAGCGGACGCGCCAAGCGACAACCAAGCTTACGGGCGCGTGGACGACGAGCGTTCTGCTCATCCCATCCGCGTCTGTGGACCCCGCAAGCCCGCTTCTTCCATTCATCTCAGCGGACGCACCCGACGAACTGAACGTGTCTGCCCACTTTGGTTTTCCACCCGAAAAATCTGAGCCGTCCGTTCCTTGGGCCTAGATCAAATCTAAGCCCTAGGAAAGACTGTGAACTTCCAGATCCAATTTCGGAGACATCTGAACTCCAAATTGAGATCGGAAAGAAGCTATAGAAAGCTTGAAACCTCTATTTTCTGATGAAATGATAAAAATGGATATACTATTCAGTAAAAACTTTTTGTATTAAAGAAATAAGTTTCCAATTAACTAGATCTTCAATATCTGAGATGATTAGATCTTAAAAATAGGTTTTAATAATGATATAATATTGAAATATAGTGAGATCTGTGGTTTAATTGGATATATATGAGATATATTAAGGGATCTACCCATTATGGTAGAAAAACCCAAAAAATACAAAGGGACCCACTTGATCAATGAGATCAAGTGTGATCAGATCCTTGGGATGGAAAGAATAAATGTTGATATGATGAAATCCAAGGAAATCATGGATGGATTATGAAAAAAATAGATCAATATGATCTTTTGACCTTAATAAAGAAAATTCTCTAAATATAACTAATACCCTTAATCAAAGGGAAAAATCTAATATCAAATGGTTGGATCATAAGTAAAGGTTTCTAAAAATGTTAATGTAATTAGTTTCATTTTATATAAGAGCATTTTAAATATGATTATGTTATAAAGCATGCTAGTGTAACATTTAGACTTTAGCATGAATTGTGATTTCATTATTATCATAAGGTGCTAGATTTAATTATTTTAAGTACCTTGCCTCATTATCATTGAATGTTAAATTATGTAGTTTTATGCTTTGAGTTTATAATTCATTTATGGTTAAATGTTATTAGTAGATTTACTTGTTATGAGATAAAGAGCATAAAACATCAAAAATGTATTCTAATGAGAAAGTAGAGTTTCATTACACAAATAAGAATGGAGTACTTTGGACTTAATTAGTAAGGGCTATAATTAGTAGGACAATATAAGGATTATCAAGTCCTTGGCCCAAACTAGGAAAAGAATAATAAACCCCATGAATAACATTATAAATATTCATGGACTTAATTAAAATCCATTAGAAAGAGTACTTAGGGTAAACATGCTTATAGGAACCTTATGAAAGGTTGAGCTATGGTCATTCTAGTGAATGATGAACATAGTGGTTAAGGGGGTTATCTAATAGAGCCTCGCTCTTCCCCTACCTTCCGTTGACGTTTGTGAGGTCTAAACGCCTCCTTACATGAGGATTGAAGTAACCACTTTGTGTTCACCCATTCAGCTAATAAGCCTTAGCCAATTGGAAATAAGAGGAGCAGTCTAGATTTAGGCTTGAATAAGCTACTTTCAACCAACACATTAACTGGTTGAATAATAATAATAAGAGCATAAAAGGTTAGTAAATTACCTAACCCTAATAAAAACAGTAAGTAAGATAAGGATGATCAAACAAGATCCATTAGATCTTGGATGATCAATAACAATAAAAATAAGAACACTATAGTGTACTTAGTATGCATGTTTATTAGTATACATGTTATAGTTCATTAGATTAGATAATCCAAATCCTTGATCAAAGATAATTCAAGGAAGAAAACCAAGATCATCCTCCATAGGGATGATCTAATAACTGAACTTAGATCAAAGAAGAACTAGATGATAGAAGATCTAGGACCTTGATCTTTATCAACATGTGTAGATTGTCAATCAATGGATCTATGAAAGATCAAGATCAAGAAGATAGACATACAAAGACTTAGAGGTAGAAAAATACTTAGATATAAATGATCTCAAGATCATTCTAATCATCAGATCTAGTGATCAATAGGATTGTTCATAATTTATATATTGACAATATGTATGGATGTACAGATTACATACATCAGTCAAGATCATGGAAGATTGGGGAAAAGAGATCAATCCTTAAAGGTAGGAGGATTTGATGAATGCATACATGATTGCACTTATGATCTTATGTTGACAAGAGTAATGATAATACTTGTATTAAATCTCTTGAAAACCTTATGATCCAACCAAACACATATAAGATGGTTAAGGACTAAACCATAAGTGAATAGGGAACTAGGAAATATTTCAACCCTAAGTAAACAGACATATGATCTGATATATATGAAATCTATTTTACATACAAGCTTGGAGGCTTGAGAGTTTGTTTTAATAGGCATAAGCCTAGGGGAATGTTATTGCTAGAGGAGTTATGAGGGTTTGGCCACCCGCTCCTTGAAATTTGATGATATGATGATACCTTGCCCTATGAGAGGCTAAAAGTCGGGTGGTGGCAATTATGGGAAGGCCACCACTGTGAAAGTCTTGCCCCCCCATACGGGCAGTGACATAATATTTTCCACCGTGGTATCAGTGGTGAACAGGGCAGTTATCCGAGCGCGCTAGTACGGATCAGACTGCAGCATAACAACCTTTCTGATTATTTTGCATTATGATGCATATGAGAATAGGCATAGTGAAATGCCTTATGTTATAGCATAATGAAATGCTAGGTAATCGTATATTACCAATATTTCCCAAGAAGGGAAATTCCCAGTATAAGATTAGCTGTAATACTCAATTCTCAAAATGAAGAGAATTAATCAGCTTAGTTGGGAATGATATTTGACTACTTTCACAAATTTAAATGGTTTACCCATAAAGGGTATGTATGTATATAGATATACATAACTTACAAAGTAAAGAGTATGTTTAAGGATAATGAGATTATGAAGTATTGGAATTACCTTGTCAATTATTATGTTTATTGAATCTCCTACCAAGCATTGCTTGCTGAGATATTGTACTTGTTGCAATATCTTAGATACAGGGAAGGAGAGTTAGGAGCTGAAGACTATAGAAGACTTGAAGAGAATAATCTTCAAGGTATACCCTTGAAGACATGTATTTTCCTTTGTTGAGAGTTTTATTGTATGGTAATCTTGAGTTTTGCATTATGTAATTTGGACAAGTATTGTACTATATTTGGCTGCACTGTGAACCACTGGATGGATCCTGGAGTTTAATAAAAGTATATTCCTTCAATGGAATTTTATTTTGTACACAAATTGTACTTATGTTATGTATGAAGCGGTGACTTGGGTTTTCAAAACAAATTCTAAAGAAAAGAATTTCCGCTACTTTGTTTTGCGAAAAAAATTTTACACTCTTAAGGGCCTTGCCTTTCAAAATACTTTACAAATCATGTTTCAAAAACCTGGGTCGTCACAGACATAAATTTGTCTACATCACAAGTTGATATATGATGAGATACTATGATATGAAGTTATTTGAAATGATATTGAGATTTAGATGATATGAACGTTATCATATGATTGAGACTATATGAATGTATACTATTCTTTAAAATAGATTTATGAATGACCTAGAATCTCATTTGTATTTGGCCTTATGTACATTACAAAACTCGAGGTTCAAAATAATTACCAAGCACATGCTTTCTGAGAGATTGTAATTTGTTTACAATGTCTTTGAAGAAAGTGATTTGAAGGATAAACAAAAACAAGGTAGATGGAATCGTGGAGGAAGACAATAATAGCGCGAGACTGTGCTACCAATGTAAGTATATGACTTATATGTTATCCTCCTGGACATGTATGTATATATGCATTTATATAGTTGGACTGTGAGCTATTACTAGATAGAATCTTGGAAAGTATAAAATATAAACTCATTGGTTTTTAGAACCTTTGAAATGCATTGTTGTCATGGAGATGATACTCGAATTTTGTGAAAAAAATTATATATACAAAAAAATGCCATGGACATGCAATAGATATTTACAAGTTTAAATTAGATCACATGATCATTTGCCAATTTCCTACTTACAACATCCAATCTTCCAATCAATTTTTGGGTAAGCATTCGAAATTGGAACGTTCAGGAATGAAAATACCCTTAAATTGTGGTTAAATTTTCAAAATATAACATTGGATCTACAAGTCTCTTCCTCCAACTCTAACCTAGCTACCTTGGAAAAGGTGGAAAAATTCTTCGCAGAGATGAAGGATGGTCTAAATCCATATTGACAATGTTCTCCACTTTCAAATCCCCTTTCATGTCTACAATTCCACACTCCTAAAATGTTTTCTCTTTGTCACCATTGTTTTTACTTGAGAAACCTCAACAGTTCATCTGATCATATACCCTTCTTCCTAAAAATCCACTTATTTGATTTAGAAGGGGAAAGGTCTTGTGACGACCCAAGTTTTTGTAACACATTTTGTAATACATTTTTCAAAGATAGGTCCCTTAGTAGTAATTTTTTTTTTTTGCAAAACAAAGCAGTGAAAATTCTACTCTTTAGAACTTGTTTTGAAAAACACAAGTCATCACTTCACACATAACATAAGTAGAATTTTGTACAAGATAAAATTCCATTGAAGGAATATACTTTTATTAAATTCCAGAATCCATCTAGTGGTTCACAGTATAGCTTGGGTATCATTACAATACTTGTCTAAATAACATAATCCAAATTTCAAAGCTCACCATACAATAAAAACTCTCAATACAATACAATGCTTTCAAATAAAAATGCATGTCCTCAAGGGGTATACCCTAATGATTATTCTCCCAAAATCTTCTTCAATCTTGAGCTCCTAACTCTCCTTCTCTTTATTTGAGATATTGTAAACATTCAAACATTTACAATATCTCAGCAAGCTATGCTTGGTAGGGGAATCAAGAAGCATAATAATTTGACAATATAATCCTAATACTTCATAATCCCATTATTCATACTCATGGATCAATCTCTTTACTTGGTCATATATGTACATACTTGCACATACGTACTATATACTTTGTATATATATATATACGGTCAAAACCATGAAAAATAGTTAATATCTCAAACCATAATCATACCCTGTTTATATTGAGTTGATAGATCATCCAAACTCTGTTGGACATACTCCCTCATATGGGCAGTATTGGTAATCCACGAGCACCCGGCACCTCATTATGCAATATCATAAGGCATTTCACTATGCCAAGCATCATAATGTAAAAATACATAATGGACTACTACGCATGCAATTAGGTTTAGTATCCATACCATAACAAGTTTCAGAGAGCGGGTGGCCAAACCCTACTAACTCCTAGCATAGCATCCCCAAGCCTATGGCTATTTAAAACAAAACTAAAAGCCTCCATGCTTATATGTAAAGTAATTCTCATGCGTGTCAAACAATCTGTCTGTTTACTTAGGGTTAGAATATCTTCTAGTTCCCTATTCACTTAGAGTTTTTTCCTCAATTCTAACTGAACCATTTCATATGTGTTTTAGTTGGATCATAAGCGTCTTCAAGGGATTTAATACATGTATATCTAGTAGTGATCCATCTCTTTAGATCCTCCTCGATCCTGATTGACATATGTAATCTGTAAATCCATACATATTGTCAATATATTTATACAATTTGAATAATCCTATATTTTTTTATCCTATCTATATTCCTTGTCTAATCTTGTCCTTTGATATAAAGGATTAGATCTTGTGTCCTGTCATGATCTATCTTCCTCAAATAGTGTTTATTCTATTGATCCATGGTTCTGATGGTCAGAATGATCTTCTAATCTTTCAGATCTAAGTATTTTCTATTCTAAGTGTTTGTGTATTCTTTTCTTTGATCTTGATCTTTCGTAGATCCTTTGATCAACAATTTATACTTTTGATAAAGATCAAGGGCTTAGATCTTCTATCATCTAGCTCTTCTTTGATCTAAGTTTAGTCGTTTGATCATCCCTAAGGAGGATGATCTTGGTTCTCTTCCTTGAATCATATTTGATCAAGGGTTTAGATCTTCTATTCTATTTGATCTAAGATCTTATATCCTATTTGATCTAAGATCTTCTATTCTATTCTATTTGATCTAAGATCTTCTATATATATACATGTATCTCATCAAGAAGTATTTATTTCTTTTGATTTTTCTTGATCATTCAAGATCCCATGGATCTTATTTAATCATCCATATCTTACTTACAATTTTTATTAGGGTTAGATAATTTACTAACCTTTTATGCTCTTTATTATTATTATTCAACCAGTTAATGTTTTATTAGTTGAAGATAGCTTATTTCATCCTAAGTCTAGACCACTCCTCTTATTTCCAATTGACTAAAGCTTACTAGCTAAATGGCTGAACACAAAGTGGTTACTTCAATCCTCATGTAAGGAGGTGTTGAGACCTCACAAACATCAATGGAAGGTAGGGGAAGAGCAAAGCTCTATTAGAGAACCCTCTTAACCACCATGTTCAGGTTTCACTAGAGTGACCTTAGCTCAACCTTTCGTAAGGTTCCTATGAGCATTTTAACCCTAAGTATTCTTTCTAATTGATTTTAATTAAATACATAAACATTTAAAATGCCATTCATGGGATTCATTATTCTCCTAGTTTGAGCCAAGGATTTGATAATCCTTATATTGTCCTACTAACTATAACCCTTACAATATTAAGTCAAAGTCATTAACTCATCTTAATTGTCTATGAATTTCTATATTCCATTAGTTTACATTTTGGTGATTTATGCTCATCATATCTTAACAACTACTTAAAAATTGAATATACTAATAAAATTTGACAACAATTAAATCATAAACTTCAAAGCATAAATCTAATATAAGTTTAACAACCATTTATACTAACATGCTTCCTATAAATGTAACTTAACCTAATGGAATAAAACTATACTTAAAATAGCATGATCTTAAGTTATGAAATACATGAAATTTTACTACTAATCTAATGGAATCATGCTAAAATCTCAAATTTAAACTAACATGGCCCTAAGATAATTAAATCTATCAACCTAATAACAAAATAATAACATTTAGAGCATAGCATGCTAAAATTTAAGAATTACACTATTATGCTTCCTACTTTATAACATAAATCACATTTACAATTCTATTATCAAATAAAAGACAATTAGATTAATATTATTAGAAACTTTTACTTATGATTCAACCATTAGATTTTAGATCTTTTCCTTTAGATGAAGGGCTTTAATAACATTTAGGGCTTTTACTTCATTAAGGTCCAAAGATCATATACATTTGTTTTTGTCACATTTAATACATGATCTCACTAGATTCCATCATAATCACATTCATTCAATCCATCCCAAGGGTTTGATCATGCTTGATCTTATTAATAAAGTGGGTCCCTTTGTATTTTTAGGGTTTTTTTTATCATAAAAGGTAGATTCCTCATTTTATGTTAGATCTATCAAAATAAATCATGGATATTACTTGATTTCAACATTATATCATCATTGCATTAGATTCCCAAGATCTGATCATCTTAGATCTTGAAGATCATGAAAATTAGAAGCTCAATTCTTAAAAATAGAAAGTTTCTTGAATATTTTTATCAATTTTATGATTTACAAACAAAATAGACATTACAAGCTTTCCATAGCTTCTTTCCTATCTTAATGTGGAGTTCAGATGACTCTGTAATTGAACTTTGAAGTTCACAGTCATTCTAAGGGTCCAAATTTGATTTGAGCCTAGCTGAATGGATGGTCTTGATTAGTAGGGCGGAGCAGTCACCACGCTCCCATCATTAGGATGCATGCGATAATGCACTCCTCGAGACTTGTGCTATCGCACGGTCGTTCGATTGGGACAGCGTCGCACGCAGAGCCCATGTGGAGAAGATCCCATAGGGCACATCTCTTGCGATGTCCCGTAGTGACATCCCAGGGTCCCAATCTTATAAAGAAGATCAAACAATCTATTTTGGACCATCCAATCAATTCCTTTCAATCAAGGGCTCAAAACTTGATAAAATTTCTTGAAAATTCCACCCTAGGGTATTTGGATCCTTTTGGATCGATTGGATGCCTCAGATTTACCATCTAAGCCCTCCATTATACAGAATTGAAGGGTTCTTATCCTTGATTTTTATAATTTTTAACCTAAACTTAATTTTTGAAAAATAAAAATTATATAAAATAACCTGAAATAAGTATGGAAAGAGTTTCCACTTGCTCGATTGGAGAAAAATATAGGTTTTGCAGCCCAATTTATAAGAAATATCCACTTGATTATAAGATCGCCCAATAACCGCATGTTTTGTTAATTCCCGTTGATTATGCCATTGGATCTTGAAATTTCATTTGGGGTTTTGTAGATAATGTAGTTTAGGACAATAGGAATGGTGGGTTTTGATTTGGAACAGAGTGCCTAATTGAATTTAGGTCTCTTGTTCCAATCTAGAGAGAGGAGAGAGAAAGTAAAAGAAGAGAGATTTGTGGGAGTTTTAGAAATTTGGGAATGAATCTAGATATGGTTTTTAAGGGGAAGCAAGATAATTTTATGGGAATTTTAATGAAAATTCTTAAAAGATTTTTGGGGGTGTATTTATTGATGTTTTTGAATTTTTCATAATTACTTGTAATAATTATGTTTCAATTCTTTTGAATATTAAATTAACATTGGATCCTCCACTACCACTTCCTTCTCCACTATCAATTGGCAGTGGTTTGACCACTCATTACATGTTTTTTGGCTGTTGGATTCATTTGTGAGCCCCATGTGGTCTCCACAGAGGTGTGAAAGGACCATTTTGCCCTTTTATGGAGAAAATTTTGTTTTATTCTCCTATACTCAAAATTGAGCGTACTTAGTGGCATTGGAATCGTATTTCTGAGTACATTCTAAATATTGAAGTCTTAGATCTCGATTATGGGTAAAATTACCATTTTACCCTTTTATTCATAAAAATGGAGAAAATTAGGGACTTTTCATTTTTACTCGGAATTGAACGTACTTAGTGTCATTTCGATCGATTTTTTGAGTACATTCATAATTTATAAGTTTTAAATTATATTTTAATCTTTATAAAAAGATAATTTCCAATAACCTTATATTTCAACCCAAAATTTCTAAAAATTCAAACTAAATTAATTTTCTCAATCAATTTACAAAAATTGGGGTTATTACAATCTTCCCCCATTATATTAATTTTTTCCTCGAAATTTGCATTTCAACTTACTTATAAGTTTTCATTAACTCATTCATAAGTTTGCTCATGTGGCCTTGCCACTTAAGGGAACCTCCATTTCCTTTCATTCATAGTTCATGTTACCTTTTCCTCAAAAGTAAAAATCATATTTTGGGGTCATTTACTGTAATATCCTTAATTTTAAAGATAAAAATAGGAAATTATTAAATAAATTAAAATAAAAATTTATGGATGAAATTATTTCCTAAAAACATAATAATTAGAAAGTGCTCGTCGATACAAATCCAACGCCACCAAGAACGCAAAAAACGGAGCTCAAACGAGGGAGTTATGAGCCGTCAAAGTTGGAAGGGCAATTTGGTCATTTGGTAGAGACGTATTAGACAGGGGTCCAAATTGATACTGGCACCCCCGTCTTCCACACGTCTCTACCAGTGCCGGAAAAATCGCCAGAGAGACGTGGAAAGAGGCGTGTGGGGAAGAGTTTCTCTTCCCCAAGACTCTAAAACCCTATATCTATGCTCCTCTAGGAGCCAAAACGCTCCACTTTGAGCGTTTTCTCTGAGTTTTACGCAGAACCCTAGCTTGAAAAGATTTCATTTTTCCGGCGAGTGGAACCCCGGCAACACGAGCAACTCCGGCCAGGTGCAAGGTAAGCCTCAAAACCTATGTTTTTCTGTATTTATTAATTAGGAAATTAATTAGGAAAACGTTTAAAAATTTTGGAAAAAAATCAGATTTTTAGGAACCTGTGTGCACGCTACTGTTGGAGTGTGATTTCATGGATCAAACCTTGTCCGTTTGAAAATCGCACCGTCCAACTAGTGCACAAGAGACCCAAGAGCATACCCTTTAAATTTGGGAGTGATCCAACGGTGGAATTCTCCAGAAAACTCAAAAACCAGTACCTAGGGATGATTTTAGGAACTTGGGAAAAATATTTTAAAAACCATGGTTTTGGGAAAAATTAGTGCAAAAGGAGGGTATAAATGGATTCTAGAGAGAATTCTGAAGAAAATGGCGCAAAAATCACGCAAAACGGAGCTCTGTAGCTCCGCCGGAGGCGACCGGAATCCGGTCGTCTTCTCCGGCGTCCCATGCGGCGTCTGCGTCGCCGTACGTCTTCGTACGCCCGTGTACGTCGGTGTAAACCGGCGGAAAAGGGTGCCGCCGGTTTAAACCACCTTATGGTGGTCCGGCAGGCCCCATTTTAGCGTAGTTTTCACTAAAACTTGATTTTTGGGAGCTAGAGAGGTCAAATCACGATCCGGAAGAGGCGTTGTGACCGTATTGACGACGCGGACCTAGTTTTAACTTAAAAACTTAGAAATGACCACTTTTTATTTAGAAAAATTTTAAAATAGTGATGTGACATGTACAGGTGCACTTGAATATACCAATTAAAGGGAGTTATTAGCAAGCTAGTGATCTCACACTGAGGTAGGTGACGACAACTAATGTTTTGCCTTGATTTTAAACCATAGCATCATGTGTGATTGTGTTTTAAGTTGCGATTTTTATTTACCATGGATTTCATGCGACATTGTGTACAGGATGGTTATTCCAAATTGAATTCTTTTACTGAATAAACTTATTTAAACTGCTTTTACAAGCATGATGTTAATTAGTTATGCTTAATTAGAGATTTATTTCTTATTATATATATAGAAAATGCATGGATTTACATAGAAATGAGTATAGAGGCTTAGTAGCTGGTCCTTTTATAGGCTAACCCCAGGATGAGGGGCATGTCTTGGGGATTTCAAGCTATAAGTGCTCTTGAGTTTTAGCATATACATATGATTTCCGTGTTTTATATTTGATGACGGGTGCTCTCGCCCGGTGGGCGTCATGCTAGGAGGGATAGGGCCGGCCACCCACCTTCCGAGATTATGATGTGATGAGTTTGTGATATGATAGACACCTGCCCATAGATGGCATTCGGTAGGGGTTTGGTAACATGGATAGTCCACACTACCGGTCTGAGCCTTTCCATGGGGACAGACGTTAAGTCTCCCGTTATGGTGTCGACGGAGAGCGGCGGTGGTTGATACCCATGGAGGGTTGCCACTGCAGCATGATGGCCCATATTCTTATTATGTGTGCATGTATGATGAGCATGGTTATGGATGATATGCCTGGGTGTGACGACACTCAGAGGTTGACTATGTGTACTCCTGATCAGGGATGTTAGTGCGATGTGGTGGGACCCATTACCTTAGGGTGCCCTTATTCTTGTTGTATGCTCCATGTTATTGATTCATGTCATGTTTTAACTCAGTGAACTTCATGTTTTAGCATTTGGAATAAATTGGCATTTATTTGAACATGGCATTATGATATCACTATTTCCATAAATGTTAGACTTTTCATCAATGCTGTTCATTATTTCTTGCATTTATTACATTAATTGTCTATGTGCCTACACAAGCGATAGCTTGCTGAGGCATTGCTTTGTTTTGCAATGCCTTAGATCTCGAGCGCGACACCAGGAAAGGAAAAGCGGTTGATAAACCTTGAGAGCTGCTGAAGACTAGTTTCCCTATAGTTTTAGACAGTAATGTGAGTCATTAGAGTGGATTATCATTTGAATTTTTATTATGGACTGCATACTTTATATTTGGATGTGATTTAGATCTTTGGACATATATTGGACATTTATATGGGATGTTATGATGGATAGACCCTGGGCCATATTATTATTGTCTTTTGGACGTTTATTTGATTTAAAATAAAGGCGCCTATTTATTTGACGTTGATTTATACGCGGATTATTTATTTATGTTTAAATTACATGTACGCCATTTTGA
Organism: Warburgia ugandensis; assembly: GCA_035236585.1. NCBI lineage: Eukaryota > Viridiplantae > Streptophyta > Magnoliopsida > Canellales > Canellaceae > Warburgia > Warburgia ugandensis. The sequence goes on along the minus strand of CP141127.1, from coordinate 49,472,446 downwards.
GAAAGGAAAAATTAATACCCGGAGTTTTAAGATAGGTTTAGTAAAATGTTAAATAAATCTTTTCTCATGGGATCCCAAAATGCTCTTATTTAAAATGCCATTATTATGAAAAAAAAAAAAATTTGTCTTAAAAATCCGGGGTGTTACATTTACTAACATAAGCACACATCTCACTAATAATGCTAATGCATTAATCACTTATCATAATTCTTTGCTAGACTTTTCAAAAGGATTAATAACTCTTAAACTAAGTTATCTTGTTGTTCACAACTTCCTATTTCTCTTGACCAGTATACTAAATTTCTACTCATCATTTTCACCAATCTTTCAATACTTCATATTTTTCCATTCTAACTTCTATTGCTCATCCTCATTCCTCTTCAACTTATAAATGTTTTGACATATCTTTTATAATGTGTATAGTCCTTAGACTATCTACCAAAATGACATATTAATTGGATTCTATAATTTCAACTATTATTCTTTATAACAATCTTCCAATATTTGCGAGTAATTATCTCTTCTTGGTTCATCCATTATTTGGAAGTACTTATCTCATTTTTGTTCTAGATAATCATACTCCTTTACTATTTCTTTCTACTAAAAATTTCTTTTCAACTCCTAATATTAACTGATAGTTTCCTTGTAATAACTTCTTCCTCAACTTTCATTACTGTTCTTGTACTATGATTTCCTCTTTATTCATAGCACTTGACTTTCTTATTTCTTCTTTTTAATATTATGTATAGATGGTGTCATAGTAATCTTTATATATACTCTATCCACTTTTGTTATCTCATATTCATAATACTATTCTTATACTTCTCAAAATAAATGATAATATTCATCTCTTTCACTTTCATATATATATATATATATATATATCATTGGTTTCAAAATTTCTAGATCATGTATTTCCTCGTGCTTCTTTCAAGCATACCTCATAACTTTTCCATATCATACTAAACCTTTATTTGAATTATTCTTGATAATTCCTACTAAAAGAGTCCATATTGACTTTGTAGTCATCCACTCTCAAGCCTTTAAAAACTCCATAATTTACCATATATTCTTCAAGTCTCAATAATCTACCATAAACTCTTTATGGTTTATGTAATCAATGGAAAGATTATACTAAAAGAATGTCCTTATAGTATGTTATACAATCAATAAGAGATAAATTTCTCTATTTGTCATGGTCATTAGAATCATCTTCCATCTTTTTTGGGTCAACTTCCATATCATTCTTAGAATTTACATGACCTTAAACTTTACTTCTTCAAATCCACATTTATACTTACTAGATAGTTGATAAGCTTTGCAAGTGTTTTAACATATTCTCCAAATGGTCATGATCTTCTCATAATAATTTCATATGTCATCCCCACTTAGCCAATAATTTTCATTCTCATCAAACTTCTAACTCAAAATTTGTTTTGATATCTCACTATAATTTTTCATTTCTAGCTCCCCATTGATGATAATAGGTTGGGAATAACTCATCCATGTGGAGTAAAAGGGTACTTGATATCATTTATGCCTAATCTCATTGATCCTTCCTTTTTCTTTTTCTAAGGAAACTTGTTATTCCCAATGTAAACATATTACTATAATCACTCCTTTGTTTACTAATCCTTGAAATCTGTTCTTTCCACTTATTTATATCAGTTGATGTCCTTTTCCTCAATTACTATGGATATTTCTCATTCAATCTTATGTTAGATTACAATATCTTGAAATTCCTAACCACATATTTCTCCAAAATCTGGATTCATACCTCATTCATAATCATCTCATTTGTCCAAAATTTACACTTAAGTTTAATTGCCTATATTTGTTTATAAGTCTTCATTGCGCATGTTCATTTCACCATTCCTTCAAAATGTATTTTTCCTCATTATATTCCATAATTCTTTCAATATCACTAAATATATCATATAAATAGAATCAATATCTCTAAATTCATCATATTAATATCCCTATTCATTTATAGGTCTTCACTTTCCATTCTATCATCAATGCAAATTATAGTCCATAATTATTTTCATATTTCAATTCTATCATATAGTCAAATCAATATTCCTCTAAATTTTATCTCCTTATTTATCTTTATTAAAAAGCTTTTCATTCACCAATTTTGAAAATATTTACCTACCTCCTTAAATTCTTCTCAAGTAAGATCATCTCTATTTTGATGATTAAATCCTTTAGGTAATTGTCATAATACTATATATATGTAGCAATTGTAACTCTTACATTTATATTTATTATTTATTATTAGTGATTTCAAATTTTGTAATGATTCTAAGGTTTTATCTTTAATATCTATTTCTCATAAATTTCTATTTCACCTTTCCTATAAAGGTTGGATTTTATCCTTCTTCATCCTTTCCATCCTATTTTTTTCAATTTACCATCTCTTTCTCTTTATCTCCATTATTTCACCTAATAATAGTTATATTATTGTATTTTATTTCTACAATTATCTTTACTTAAGATTTTAGGTTATACCTGAATATCAAACATTACATCTTCTTCTATTGTAATATTTTCTTTGCTTGTTTCTAAACTTACTATTCCCTATATTGATATCATTAACTTACTAAGTAGTACTCCTAGTTATTTCACTAAGTACTATCTACTTATACTCCACTAGTACTTCATGAGTTAATTATATTAACTCCTCACCTAATGAGTCAATCACATAACTCTTCCTCTACTTATTCTTAACTAATGAGTTAATCACATAACTCATTCTTGTCAAGTACTATCTTATTTCCCCATTCACTCACTATTTCTCATCCTCTAATTGGATTGTCATCTGCACATTGGACATAAGGGTATTGTACTATGACTGGATGAATGGCTCTGATACCAACTGTGATGACCCAGGTTTTTGTAACACATTCTGTAATACATTTTTCAAAGGTAAGGCCCTTTAGTAGTAAATTATTTTCTTTTGCAAAACAGACCAGCAGAAAATTCTTTTCTTTAGAACTTGTTTTGAAAAACCCAAGTCATCACTTCATACATAACATAAGTAGAATTTGGTACAAGATAAAATTCCATTGAAGGATTATACTTTTATTAAATTTCAAAATCCATCCAATGGTTCACAGTACAGCCTGGGTATCAGTACAATACTTTTCCAAATTACATAATCCAAATCTCAAAGCTTACCATACAATAAAAACTCTCAATACAATAAAATGCTCTCAAATAAAAATACATGTCTTCGAGGGGTATACCCTGATGATTATTCTCCCAAATCTTCTTCAGTCTTGAACTCCTAACTCTCCTTCTCTGTATCTGAGATATTGTAAACATTCAAACATTTACAATATCTCAACAAGCTATGCTTGGTAGGGAATTCAAGAAGCATAATAATTTGACAGTGTAATCCTAATACTTCATATTCCCATTATTCATACTCATGGATCAATCTCTTTACTTGGTCATATATGTACATCCTTACACATAGATACTATATACTTTGTATATATATATATATATATACAGTCAAAACCATGAAAAATAGTTAATATCTCAAAACATAATCATACCCAGTTTATACTGAGTTGATAGATCATCCAGACTCTGTTGGACATACTCCCTCATTTGGGCAGTATCAGTAATGCACGATTACCCAGCATCTCATCATGCCATATCATAAGGCATTTTACTATGCCAAGCATCATAATGTAAAAATACAAAATGGACTACTACGCGTGCTGTTAGAATCCATATCAGCACACTCGGATAACTGCTGAATAATCCACTTATATTGTCCTTGGTGGAAATCACAATATCCATGTCCGTATGAGGAGGACCATGGCTGTCACAGTGGCCGCCTTCCCATAATGTCCCCACCCAACTTTTAGCCTCACTTAAGCTTGGTATCTATATCATAAACAAGATTTGAAGAGCAGATGACCAAACCCTACTAACTCTCCTAGCATAGCATCCCCAGGCCTATGCCTATTTAAAACAAAACCACAAGCCTCCATGCTTGTATGTAAAGTAATTCACATACGTATCAAACAATCTGTTTATTTACTTAGGGCTAGAATATCTTCTAGTTCCCTATTTACTTAGAGTTTTTTCCTCAATTCTAACTTAACCATTTCATATGTATTTTGGTTGGATCATAAGGATTTTCAAGGAATTTAATACAAGTATTTACATTACACTTGTCAACATTTCTAGATATAAGATCATGTATTCAACATGTATATCTCATGTAGATGCATTCATAAAATCCTCCTACCTTCAAGTAGTGATCCATCTCTTCAGATCTTCATTAATCTTGGCTGATGTATGTAATATGTAAATCCATATATACTATCAATATATTTATACAATCTGAATAATCTTATATTTTTTATCTTATCTATATTCCTTGTCTAATCTTCTCCTTCGATATAAAGGATTAGATCTTGTGTTCTATCATGATCTATCTTCCTCAAATAGTATTTATTTTATTAATCAATGGATCTGATGGTCAAAATGATCTTCTAATCTTTCAGATCTAAGTATGTTCTATTCTAAGTCTTTGTGTATTCCTTTCTTTGATCTTGATCTTTCATAGATGCTTTGATCAACAATTTATACTTGTTGATAAAGATCAAGGGCTTAGATATTCTATTATCTAGTTCTTCTTTGATCTAAGTTCAATCATTTGATCATCCCTAAGGAGGATGATCTTGGTTCTCTTCCTTGAATCATATTTAATCAAGGGTTCAAATCTTCTATTCTAATTGATCTAAGATCTTCTATTCTATTTGATCTAAATTGCAAGCAATATATCTATATATATCATCAAGAAGTATTTATTTCTTTTTATTGTTCTTGATCATTCAAGATCCCATGGATCTTGTTTGTTCATCCTTATCTTAGTTACAATTTTTATTAGGGTTAGATAATTTACTAACCTTTTATCCTCTTATTTCCCAATGACTAAGCCTTACTAGCTGTATGGTTGAACTCAAAGTGGTTACTTCAATCCTCATGTATCGAGGTGTTTAGACTTCACAAATGTCAATGAAAGGTAGGGGAAGAGTGATGCTCTATTAGAGAACCCCCTTAACCACCATGTTCAGCATTCATTAGAGTGACCTTAGCTAACCTTTCATAAGGTTCCTATGATCATTTTAACCCTAAGTACTCTTTCTCCTTGATTTTAATTAAATCTATGAATATTTAAAATGTCATTCATGGGGTTTATTATTCTCCTAGTTTGGGCTAAGGATTTGATAATCCTTATATTGTCCTACTAACTATAGCCCTTACTAATACTAAGTCAAAGTCATTCACTCATCTTAATTGTCCATGAATTTCTATATTCCATTAGTTTAAATATTTGGTGATTTATGCTCATCATATCTTAACAACTACTTGATAATTGAATCTACTAATAAAATTTGACAGCAATTAAATCATAAAATTTAAAGCATAAATCCAATATAAGTTTAACAACCATTTATACTAACATGCTTCCTATGAATGTAAATTAACCTAATGGAATAACATTATACTTAAACTAGCATGATCCTAAGTTATTAAATACATGAAATTTTACTACTAATCTAATGGAATTGGCTAAAATTTCAAATTTAAACTAACATGGCCCTAAGATAATTAAATCTACTAGCCTAATAACAAACTAATAACATTGAGAGCATTGCGCGCTAAAATTTAAGAATTACACTATCATGCTTCATACTTTATAACATAAATCACATTTATAATTCATTATCAAATAAAAATAATTAAATTAATTAGATTAATATTATTAGAAACTTTTACTTATGATCCAACCATTAGATTTTAGATCTTTTCTTTAGATCAAGGGCTTTAATTACATTTAGGGCTTTTATTTCATTGAGGTCCAAAGATCATATACATTTGTTTTGTCACATTTAATCTATGATCTCACTAGATTCCATCATAATCCCATTCATTCAATCCATACCAAGGGTCTGATCATGCTTGATCTTATTGATCAAGTGGGTCCAATTTATAAGAAATATCCACTTGATGATAAGATTGCCCAATAACCGCTTGTTTTGTAATTCCCATTGATTGCATTGTTTGATCTTGAAATTTCATTTGGCGTTTTGTAGATAAGGTAGTCTAGGATAATAGGAATGGTCGAATTTGTGAGATTTGATTTGGAACAGAGTGCCTAATTGAATTTAGGTTTCTTGTTCCAATCTAGAGAGAGGAGAGAGAAAGTGAAAGAAGAGAGATTTTTGGGAGTTTTAGAAATTTGGAAATGAATCTAGAATTTGATTTTTAGGGGAGCAATATAATTTTGTGGGAATTTTAATGAACATTTTTGAAGGATTTTTGGGAGTGTATTTATAGATGTTTATGAATTTTTCATAATTACTTGTAATAATTATGTTTCAATTCTTTTGAATATTAAATTAACAGTGGATCCTCCCCTACCACCTCCTTCTCCACTATCATATGGTAGTGGTTTAACCACTCATTACATGTTTTCTGATCGTTGGATTCATGTGGGCCCCACGAAGGTGTGAAAGGACCATTTTGCCCTTTTATGGAGAAAAATTTGTTTTATTCTCCCAAACTCGAAATTGAGAGTACTTAGTGGCATTGGAATTGTATTTTTAGTAAATTCTAAATATTGAAGTCTTAGATCTCGATTATGGGTAAAATTACCACTTTACCCTTTTATTCATAAAAATGGAGAAAATTAGGAACTTTTCATTTTAACTCGGAATTGAACGTACTTAGTGTCATTTTGATCAATTTTTTGAAAAAAATGATAATTTATAAGTTTTAAATCATGTTTTGATCTTTATAAAAAGAGAATTTCCAATAACCTAATATTCTAGACCAAAATTTCTAAAAATTAAAATTAAATTGATTTTCTTAATCAATTTACAAAAATTGGGGTTATTAGAGGTCTCATATCTCCATTTTTCCCCTTTGGGTTTCTAGGGTGATCAGACTCTGAATCTCAATTCACAATGCACAAATCCATGCCAACATCATCATGAAAAATTGATTGCTCCATATCACAGTTGTATACAGTTCTAACACCAGGGACCACTAGTATCATCCTACCACTGGGACCATTAGTGGCATATGGTCCTACCACACGAACCATTAGTTGAATATCGTCCTACCAAAGGGACCACAGTGGCATATCATCCCACCGTCGTCCTTCCACTGGGACCATTAGTGCCATATCATCCTACCACCAGGACCAATGATTTGAACTCTCGAGAATGACTAACATGCTCACCATGCTAATAACACACAAACACATATGCTCATAGGGCCCTATCGTCACCTACTGGCGATTGTCGTGGCCTCTACATCTACTTGTGGATACTTGCATGATCCATGACTCACTAGACCTCATGGGGGCTACCCGACTACCTCTCAGAGCACTTCCCCATGAGAAGGTACTCCTACTGTCTCCTAACTCCATCGCAGGGCTGGTATCAATATCATCTCATAGGTCAACGACCAACTACACCTCCTTACATAAGGTCTCTAGGACTTATATAACACACTAACTCAGTGCACCAGCCGAGCAATCCAAGACTTAGGTCACTACTAGAGTGCCTACCCAAAACATAGTGAAGTCCATATCCATAAGGACTTACATCTACTAGTAGAGCGCTTTCCTAAGCATCAATAAATTTGCATTCATTAGGACTTACAGGCACTTGTAGAGTGTGCTTGCTTAAACGTCAATAAAATCAAAACTCATAGCTCACAAAAGAATCCCAATCTCATGGCTTACCATCCCTCCAATGGTGGTTCGTCTAGTGTCGATGAAAACAATGCCTCTAGTTCTTGGCCAGATCTTGGAACCCATTAGTTCAAACCACGTAAAGCCACAAATCATGCAGGTGATGGAGTGTCATGCACTAACATCCTTAGTCTAGTAAGGTGAATTATTTTGTTAGTCTACTATTAACCCATTGTGACAATTTTAAATGATCTTGTCTTATTTATGAAGTTCATTGATCACATGACCATCTTACATAAACATGTGCCTTCATTTTCACTTCAACACCTTAGTACTTATGTTTTAGGTCTTGATGTGTTTATTATTTCACCTCAACTTAATAGTCTTTTAGTGCTAGTTATGAGTTTATCATATTTAATTGAATGTAATTCAAATAATTGATGGATAAGTATCTTTACTAATAAAGGCTTTATCATCAATTTAACTATGGTCAACTTAGCAATAAGTGCTTTTAAGATATTGTTTAAAGATTCATCTTTTGTAATCATTTTGTTGGATGTACACTTTTGGGAATTGAAAGAGCATCATCTAATTTATGAATAAAGACTGCATGTTTTGAATGCTCACAAAGATATGTTTTCATAGCTTGTTGAGAATATGGGTTGAAAACAAATAGATTTGAATGATTTCTCATAGAACTTTGAAATAATAGTTTTATTTTCATTAAATGATCTTGAGGATGTATATGATTTATTATTTGGGTAGGCACTCAATGAGTAGCCATAAGTCCTAATGGATGTAGATTCTTTTTATGATGTTTAAGCAGGTGCTCCATGAGTAGCTATAAGCCCTGATAGTTTTGGTTTCATCGAAGCTTTTGGCAAAAACTCTATGAGTGGGCGTAAGTCCTAATAGGTACAGTTTTGTCAATACTTAGGTAGGCACTACATGAGTAGCTGTAAGCCCTGATGATTATGGATTTCATTGATGGTTTAGGCAGGCACTCGACAAGTGGTTGTAAATCTTATGGATGCGAATTTGTCGTTTCTTAAGTAGGTTCTCTACAAACAACTTTAAGTCCTTGTGGATATGTATTTCATCAATGATTTGGTTAGGCACTCTAGAGGCAGGTGCAGTATGTATCATTGTAAGTCCTGGAGACCCTATACTAGGAGGTGTAATTGGCCGCTAACCTCTGAGATGTTATTGATATCAGCCCCATGATGAAGATGGTTGGCAATAGGAGTATCTTCTCATAGGAAAGTGCTCTGAGAGGTGGCTGGATAGCTCCCATGAGGTCCAATGAGTCATGGTTCATAGCTATCCACGAGTAGATGTAGAGGCCACAATAGTCACCAATGGGTAGGTGTCTATGTGTTGATGTTATGTGGGTCATTTCTAGAGAGTTTAGACCTCGTCCAGGGTGGTTGAACTATATGCCACCGTGATTGGAGCGATTGGTTTTCAACAGTGATGTGGGCATGGATTTGTGCACTTCGGATTGAGAGTTATGTGCCTTTGGTTGGCCTCATTTTTTTTTAGTATGTTGGTTTGACAAACTTATCATTTTGGACATTATAGATGATTTATCATCACTAGACTTTCCTCATGGATTTTCACATCATGTGTATGAGATTGATTTTTACATTTATGATTTTAGTTTGATTACATGTAGAATGAATTATTTGCACTTATGAATTGATTGATTATGCTTTGAAAACCACGAACAACTTTTGGTTTTTCCAAATAGAAGATTTATCAAATGTTGGTTTGCTAAAGATTAAAATCTGAGCATATAATATACTCTTTGACCTTATCATCTAACTTCATCTTTTATCAACATCATATATTGATGCTTACACCTAGCTAGTGGCTTTGTTATTAGTATTATATTTCACATTGATTTTTCCTTAACTAATGGTTTTACCATGGTTAGCTTACTAAGGTGTCAGATTACTTGAGCATGGACATGCAATAGATATTTACAAATTTAAATCTTCGATTTAGGTACAACATGTAATCAAATATATATTCTCTTTCTCCACTAAATTAGAAAGCTAATCTATTTGCTACTCCACTGATCCTCTTTAGAATCTCTTTTGAGGTCCTACAAACTTGGATCTCAACTTGCCTTTCGCCCTGAATCTCTCACATCCTTAGTTGGAGAAACTCTTAGAAAGAGATGGTCTCCAACTTGAAACTTCAAATCTCTCCTCCTTGTGTTGGCAATCCTAATCAATCTCACCTTATCTAAACACTGCTCTACCAACTCAGATTTGATGAACTTTCTCTCACCAATGATGCTCCAACGTGTAGGCGTGTGTCAAGGTCTACCATACAATGCCTCACACAGAGCCATCCCAATGCTCGAGTGATAGCTATTGTTGTAGGAAACTCTATTAGGGATAGATGTTCGTCTCAACAACCTTTCCAATCTAGTATGCATGCTCTCAACATGTCCTCTAGTGTCTGAATCGTCCTCCCAGATTGACTGTCAGTCTGGGGGTGATATGCTGTTCTAAAATGTGTAGAGGTACGCAGACCCTCCTATACACTCTACCAAAATTGAGACTTGAACATGCTATTTTTGTTTGAAATGATGACTAGCTAGACTCCATGCAAGCTAACTATCTCCTTGATGTAAAGCTTGGTGAGGCTCTATAAGGTCTGTTCTATTTGATGGGGAGGAAATGTGTAGACTTGGTAAGTCAGTCCACTTGACCCAAATCACATCATGTCCACTATGAGTCAGGGTAGTCCAACCACAAAATCCATTATGATGTGGTCGTGTTTCAACATGGGAGCTTTATACACTATAACAACCTTGCACATCTTTGATGGTTAGCCTTGACCTGCTAAGAAGTAATGTATCTGGCTACACACTTTGCTATATCTTTCCTCATGCCCTACCACCAAAATACTCTTCTCAGGTCATGATAAATCTTCATACCCTTGGATGCATGACCCACTTAGAGTGATGAGCTGCCCTCAATAATTCCTATCTCAAATATGCTACTATTGGCACAACCAATTGACCCTGATATGTGATCCCACCATCTGCTCCTCTCTCAAAGCCATCTTGGTCACATAATACTCGGGTCTCACTACATGACTGCTATGCCTGTAAAATTTGATCCACGAATGCTGACAGAATGGTGAGATTGGTGATCATGCTACCCGACTTCATGCTAAGGTCATAGGCACACCAAATTAGCCTTGCTCGAATTGTACTGAATCATGAAGTTAAAGTCCTTTAGGTACTCTAACCAATGTCTCTATCTCATATTGAGGTTACTCTAAGTAAACAAGTACTTGAGGCTCTTGTAATCAGTAAAAACGTCAAATTTCTCCCCATAAAGATAATGTCACCATAGCTTAAGGGCAAATACAACTGCCACTAAATCTAAGTCAAGCATGAGGTAATTCTGCTCATGCTTCTTCAATTGCCTAGAAGCATATTGTTAAGTGTGAAATTTTGGCCAAAAGACCCCTAGATTAGCATTTAATTAGACCATTTAACTCATTAATTTGGTAATTTTTGGATAAAATATAAAATTTAGCTCAAGTTGACCATCCAGCAATAAATTGTCAAAATTAATGGTCAGATGAGCTAATCAGATGCTTAATGTATGGTTTAGATGACTCTAATCTAGTCTTTGGTCTTGCAGATCAACTAAAGAAGTGTTGGACAACTCAAATCAATATTCAATGGTGCAGATCAACCAAAAGAGGCATGGATGGTTTAGCTTGAAATTCAACAGTGCAAATGAGTCAAGAGAGCAATGAATGGATCAGATCACTCATAAAGATGGATAGGATAGTTTTCTAAAAGAACATTGATCTCAATTAGGAATCAAGGAGAATATTTTATCAAAAGGAAAATAACATGGCAATGGAAAGAGCCAAAATAGAAGGAATCTCTTCTTTTTGGCATCTCCTTTAGTCGACCTGTAGGAGGAGTCACCCCTTTCCTTTATTATCCACTCTCTTATTCTCCCTTCTCTCTCTCTCTCACACACACATAATATCTCTCTCAACCTCACTGTTCTCTTCCTTTCTCCCACTTCTTTCTTCTTTCTTCTTTCCTCTTCTCTTCTCATCCTCTCTCTTCAACTCTTCCCTTGGATGACCATGAGAGGTAGCTAGACCAACCCCCCATCCCTTCTCTCCCTCTTCTTCTCTCTTCTTGTCTCTCCCTCTCAGCTTTCTCTATATCCCCTCTTTTCTTCTACATTCTTTCTCGTCTGCACTAGACCTCTCAAGTTCCCCATCTCCACACTGCACGGGTGATCTAGTGCCCAGATTTCCTCTGTCGCACAGATCGAACCAAACTGGCTTGCTTATTCACTAGCACTAGTATCCTTTCCTGTTCTTCTCTCTGGTCGACACCAAAAATCCAAGATAGGGTCACATCACCATCCATTCCATTGGTCCCACATAGCTGATCAAGGCAGACCAGATACTCCATCACCGATCATCCAATCCAAGTCCAAAAACATAGCTCCATCGCACTGACAGACATCTCCTCCAGTGCCATATGGCTTAGAGAAAGAAACCCAACATGGGTTTCCTCTTTCTCCCCCTCTCTTCTCCTCCTCTTCTCCCCCTCCATCATCATCTTCTTCCTTTTGTCAAGCTCCCTTTGTAATTTTTCTTTTAAAACCAATTTTCCATGAAAATTCTAGAAACACCCTTGCCTAAAAATTATAATCTCATTTGAATCCTTCTTTGTCTTTCACCCTATTTCGTATTTTTTCTATATCCATGTTTTGTGTTATCCAAGTTATGTTATTCTCAGATTAATCCAATCCAATCCTAATTGATTTAAGCATAACCTAATCAATGGTTTAGCTTAAACCAATAGGATAGCTTCAGTTGTTTATCTGTTCCACATAAGAATTTTAATTAAATTTCAAGACTTGTTCCCAAGACATCCAATGGCTTGTTTATCATCACTATTTGTCAATCTGAGAATCTAAACTTAGATATGAACCATTAAATCTCAAATTTCTTATCTAGCCTAGATCTCTCAGAATTTTTAGAATTTGCCTAATCCCTCCAGTGGATCATTAATTAGAAGTTCCAAAAACATGTTGATGAAGGTGGATCACATTTTAAGAGACCAAAATTGAATAAATTTGAAGATAGGCAGTCTAGGGAAGTGGAATTTTTTATGTTTTTAGTTAAAATTTTGTTTTCTTTGGAGTAGACCTCTGTAATTTCATTGATTAAACACATCTGAAGTTTGATTTTGCTTTTTGTTAATTTTTTTCATTTAATTTTAAATTTTAAATAATTAAATTTTATTAAAACTCCAAATTCTTAAAGTGCATCCTTGTGGGATCAACCCATACTTGCATTAGCTTTACCACAATAGCCCATGCACTTGCGAAAAACAACAACACATACATGATGACTCTACCATGTTGCACAAGAACACACCCTAGTCCATATCCTAAGGCATCACTATACACTACAAATCCACCACTACCTTGAGGAAGTGATAATACAAGCACCAAGGTAAGTGTCTTCTTCAGCTTCAAGAAACCCTGCTCATAGCTGTCACAACAATCAAACTTCTAGTTCTTCTTAGTAAGGGCTATCAAAGGTAGAGCAATCCAAGGGAATACCTCTCTGAAATGTCGATAGTAACCTACTAACCCCATAAAATTGTGCACCTAGTCGGTTACAGCCTCCACCTTTTGTGGGTCCACCACCATGCAATCCTGGGATATAACATGCCCAAGGAAATGTACCTGATCCAACCAAAACTTGCATTTAGAGACATTGGCATACAGCCGAAGTGCTCAAAGAGTGCCTAAGATAGTCCTCAAGTGCTTTCTATGCTCCTCTACACTATTAGAGTTTATCAAAATATCATCAACAAACATGATCAATAACCTGTCTAGAAAATCTCTGAACTTTCTATTCATCAAGTCCATGAAAGCTGTAGGTGCATTTATCAAGTGGAACAAAATTACCAAGAACTCATAGTGGCCATATCGAGTCGTGAACACAGTCTTAGGTATGTTCTTACCCGTTATCCTCAGCTGATAATAGCCTATCCTTAGGTCAACCTTGGAGAAAACCTTGGCTAATTGCAACTGATTAAATAGATTGTCCATGTGAGGAAGGGGGTATTTTTTCTTCATTGTTACCCCATTAAGTGCCTTGTAATCTACACACAGTCTCAAAGAGCCATCTTTTTTCTTAACAAACAAGACTGGTGCTCCCCAAAATGAAACACTAGGGCATATGAATCCTTGATATAGCAACTCTTGTAACTGCACTTTTAGTTCCTCAACTCAGTGGGTGTCATATGATAAGGAGCCTTGGAGACAGGAGTCACTCTAAGTAATAATTCAATCATGAACTCATCTCTCTCCTAGGCAATAACCCTGGCAACTTGTTAGGGAACACATTCCTAAAGTCATGTACCACATCAATGTCCTCAATGTTAGGAGTATATTCCTCCTAGCATCAACATAGGCCAAGTAGGTCAGGTAGCCACTGGATATAAGTCATGTTGGTCTCCCATGAAAATACAACGACTCACCATTAGGGGTACATAGAGTCACCCACTTCTTCCTGCAGTTGAGTAGAGTTCCATGCTTAGCCAACCAATCCATGCTTAATATCACATCAAAATCAACCATGTCTAAAATAATAAGATATACGCTTAGCACCTTGTCTGAGATAACTATAGGTATAAACTGGACATACTCCTATACCATCACGGGTTAACCTATCGATGTACTAACCTCCAACAAAAATCCTAATCTACTCAATAGAACACCTACACATGTAGCAAAACTATGCAAGATGAATGAATGGGTGGATCTAAGATCCACAAGGGCACATGCATATCTATTAGCAATAAGGATAGTACCGTCCATGACGGCACTTGATGCGCATTCTTGGTCAGTGGTAATAGTGAATACTCGCCCCTGACTCCTAGGCAACTTACCCTACCGTGGTGTCTGATCTTGGCCTTGATCTCACTACAATTGTCTCACTATACTAGTTTTGGGACAATCCTGTGCTATATGGACTGGTTGGCCACAAGTGTAGCATTGCCTTGGTCCATAACACAGCTAGCCTGGATGCTGATGTCGGTACCTCTAACGTAACTCCTAATCATTGCCTTTGCCTCTAGTTTGCCCTTGTACTAGTTGAGCTTGTCGTGTAATCTTCTTCCTGATGGCAAACTTCTTCCACACTTCTCCTCAGATGGGCATAGGACTAATGAATCTGCTCCTATCTTTGCTCATGTCCCTTAGGTCATGCTCTAGGATGGAGGAAAACTCTATAGCCCATGCTACTATAGTAGGTTGGGAAGTTAGTACCTAATGCTTCAAACCAAAATTTAGGCCTCTAACAAACTTCTAAGCTGCCTTCAACTATGTAGAGAACACATTTGGGCAAACCAGCGCATCTGAGAGAACTCCACTTTGTATTGTGCTACTGTTCTCTTGCCCTACACAAGCATCATAAAGTCTGGTTCCATCTTCTCTTGAAGATGGGGAGGAAGAAACATATCCATAAAGGGGACCTTAAAGTCATCCCATGCAATAATATCATCACCCTAGATTTCCTTCTAGCTGTTGGCCACCATTGTGCTACATCACCTGTGAGGACAAAAGTGGCCATTGCTACTTTGTGATCCTCCGGCACCACCATGGCCTCAAAGATACTCTCCACATCAATTAGTCATGAGTTGGCTTCCTCTGGACTATCTTTCCCTCAAAACTTAGGAGCTATCCTCCTAAATCTCTCAAGGAAGTTGTTTGTTGAAGGATGCTCCTCTCCCTCTAGATCTAGTGCCCCTATTGCACCTAATGTACCAATTGAAGCTCATAGCTTCGGTGTCATCCTCTAGAGCAAGAGATCAATGACCTCATCTACTAAGTTGCCTCGGGCCCCATTCGCTACCACTTGGACATCTTGTGGTGGTGGCAAGCCAGCACTACATCTCCTAAATGCTTAGTGCTATTATTTTCCTCATCCACTATCCATCTACCTTTAGTTGTTTATCCTTCAAATCATTTTCTTCAAAACCAAAGATATTGTAAACAAATTACAATGTCTCAGTAAGCTTGTGCTTGGTAGGTGTGTTAGCATCGACTTTGGCAATATACCTAAAGCTTAATACAATTGGATATCCAAGCCATTTATAATTTGTTCTAAGGCACAATATACATTAATATAGCCTCAGCCATAGGATAACATTCACATCACATACATCTCAATATCATTTCAAATAATTTAATATAATAGCATCTCATCATATATCGACTCATGATGTGGACAAATTTATGTCAATCCATTTAATAATTTATCAGATCACTAAGTGGGTAAATCCATGCCAAGTCAAACCATGATCATGTGTATCACAATTATCATATACAAAATCAATACATGTAAAATCACAAGATATCCATGTAAAGGATAATTCATGCTTTCAATATGCATTAATCAATGATAAAATAATAAAATAATTGAATTAATTTTTGATTCAATATTAAGAAAATCCATGCAATATCAAATTAGAGCATATCAACTCACCATAGGCAAATCCATGCTAAATCCACATTAGAGCATATCAACTCACCATAGGAAAATCAATGTCAAACACGCATCTGAGCATATTAGCTTATTATCGTCAAATCATGCCAAAAAGAAAAAATTAAATCAAATCATGCATGTAAAAACAATCTCACAATTCATCTTAGCCCAACCCACAACTATATCATGAGCACCTAGAAGCTTGCCACCTAAAAGTTGTCACCTTGAAGCCTGTCCTAGATCTTGCAGTTACCATCATCGACCGTCCTCATCAGCTACCCTCATCAATAACCCACATGTACAAATTGTGAATCAAACTTTGATTACATGCATGGGGATAAAAATGTAATGAAATACAAATCATGCATCAAATCACAGTTACATATCAAATAAAAAAGAGATAAAATCCACAAGATACATAAATGAAATGCAAATATTAGTAAATTCTAAACCAATAATCTTAGATACCCCACATCTCTATCATTATCATTCATATGTCTCAATAACATCCATATATCATTATAATTTGTATAATCTCAAATCTTATCCACATACTAAAACAATCATCTAAGGAGTTATTGAGAGGAAAAATACACCATATGAGGTGCTTGCTAATCCTTGAAGAATGATGCATTCATAATTTGTAAAGCATCTATCAATTCATTAAAATCTATCATAACATGTATTCAACTAGATAGATGTTATTTGACTAGACCATTAATTTGGTCATAATCTGGATATACATATAAATTTAAGACATCCAAACAACATACCTCGTGTGGCGAATTCATCAATTCCACTAGCTTTAATTGTCCTCTTTTCATGATTGACCGCGTGTACTTCAATCTATACATTGCATAAAAATTTTGTGTTTAATACAATCACATATAGTTAAATAAATAGATTTAGTTATGATCTAAAGGTCTAGATCATCCAAAATCCTCAAACCTTTGGATTTCTTTACCATTCAATATGTAGATATTATCTCATTTGGTAACATAGTAGTATGACCTTCTAATACATATGTCCAATTAAGATCCAATGGTCAGATCCAATTTAATTTCATGTGGATCATATTACATGATTCAATGTCACATATTTGATAGCCATCCAATGATTAGATCTCATTCTAGAGAGTTCGATCTTGCAAATCATCAAATCTAATACAATCCACCATTAGATCTAGGTTAGATTATATGCATTAAGTCTATTGGTAGCTAACCAATAATATGATATGCTATTCACAAGATCATATCTACAGTATGTGTGTTTCATGATTGAATAGTGGTCAGATTTCCAATTTATCAATGATCAATACTCTAATCCTAAAAATTTTCAAAGTATATTTACTAATTTAATGTGAAGGAACACAATGGTTGCATTGGATCATTGATTTGAAGTCACAAGGCCTTTTTTCATTATTATCTAATTGAATGTCCTAGATCATCTAATTCTTTTCACTTTAGGATGATTAAATTTGAGTTATTCTATCAATTTTACGGATTTGGAACTTACTGGTAGCATCTGATCATCAATCAAGCACTATTAGATATTGTTTGCATTATAACTGATCAGATGGCTGAGATTGTCTAATTGGACCTAGACCATAATCTCAATCAAATCCAAGCTACACCAAGTAGGTATTTACATATGTCTAATAATGGATTTAGAGATCAACATTTAGATCATTACAAGAATTTAGATCTAGCATGAAACTGCATGAATTTTTCTCTAAACATCAAACCAAGAGTTGGGTATCGTAGATCTTACCTTTAATGCTAAATCCCACATGTGAATTGTTACTCTGAGCTTTGGATTAAGGACAGATTGACACAATCTTCCTTGATCTTAGCCATCCACTTCTATTCGTTTGAGATCTCCTTTGTCAATAGTCGAATCACCAAATCAATTGAGGGGTATTACTCTAAACGAGGGGACAAACACAATGGATGGTTAGATCTGCAATCTGAGTCATCTTCTCCCATTGTACAATGGTGACTAATAGTTTCCTTTTGAAACCATCAAATCATTTACAATTGAATGATCAAACAAAACAGTGATTAGATCAATGGAAACTCTCTACTGAGATGTGTCGTCAAGGGCAACCAACTTGGATCGACAATCCAAGTTGCTGCCATCTCTGTTGAGCACCAAATCTGACAAAACCAGATAACCCTTCTTCTACTTCCCTCTCTCGTCAACATGATGCACTTCCCAGGCGTCTAATTTTTCCCCTTTCTTCCTTTCTCCTCCTCCTTCCTCCTCTTCTTTTCTTCTTCTCCTTCTTTCTCTCCTGTCGGGTTTCTCTCTGCATGCATGTCAAGTTTGGGAACAAACCTAGTTGTCTATTCTCAATCACTTAAATGTGGTGGTAGGGTGCTAGTATCAAAATTACCCCCCTCTTTTAATTATTTAAATTAATATCTTCTTAATTATTTCAATGTGTAATTATGATGTTTTCTTTATTTTGAACATCATAATTTCTATAAAAAAGGGGTGAGTCATACTAATGATGGTTTTTCAACTCCATTGACTGTCAAATTCTGATTTTTGCAAGTGGACCCCCACTTAGTGAAATTACAAAACTGCCCTTCACAAGAAAAATTACAACTTTTTTGTTTGAATTTCGATTCTAGCAAACTTGGTATCATTAGAATCCATTTTTCGAGTACCATCCAATTATTTAGGTTTCAACACTTGATTTGAAGTCTATAAAAATTTTATTTTCTAGAACTCTAAAATTTTAAAAATTCAATATTCTCTTTTTATTCCAATTTAACATAACCTCATAATTTACTTAAATTGATATATAAAAATCTGGCATGTTACATTATTCCCCCCTTAGAGGAATTTTGCCCCGAAAATTTTTTGATGACATCTTTCAAAATTTTTAGAAACATCATTATCTCATTGTGAATTGAAGTTCTCATAATTCCTTTAATCTAATAAAAATCCTCAAAAATTACCTGATTCCTAGCTTCAAACTCTTAACATATAATCGCTTATTAGTGTAGCTTTTCTATCTACTTTAAGCTATAAAGAGCCACTTTTGCTACACACTCTAATACTCAATATTACTTACTAACATATTAACATTATTATGAAATCTCTACTCATATAGATAATGTCTCCAAATCTTTCAAGAGTTATCTAAGTTCTTAGTTAAAGATACTATTTGTATAGTCTTAAACTCTAGTTCTTTTTTCTAATAACTATACTAATCTCATGAGAATACTCTTACTCATACAAGGACCAAATCCCCTTGTTTTCTTAAAGTATACCAATCTTCATAAGCAGTGTCTGTTTTTCATTAGTCAACATTACCTATATGAGTTATCTATATAACTCATACCTTATGAACTAACACTCACTAGTTGACTACATATGACTTTTTGACATGTTGGACTAGTTGTGAGAGGATTAACTAAGCTATGATACCAAATTGTGACACCCTAATTTTTCAAAATACTTTTTGAAAACTTTTTCAAAATTCGGGATATACCTTGTTTGAAATTCATTTTGAAAACAAAATGGTAGAATTTTTATTTTTTTTTCATTGAAAGTTTCCCTTAAAATCCCAAATCTCATTTCTTAGACAACATACAAGGATTTTATGGTGAAAGAAATGTCTTATTTCTATAAAAAAATTGATAGAGTTTCCTCTATTTTTTGGACATGTGTGCAATTAATAGACAATATAAATCTTTTTTTATCTATTTGAAAATAAATATCAAGACTTATCACTTCCCAAAACCTCCAGTCACAACCATATCACAACATATTTCATTAAAAATAAAAGAATCCATGACATGAAAGTAAATATACATTCGCATTCTCCACATGATCAAAAAGCTAATCTAAGGGTGCAAAACCTATTGGAAAATCTCCTTCTTTCTAAAATTCTAAACTCCACAGCTACTCTCATGTTCAACCTATTCATCTTTCTATTCAAATCCTTCAAATCTAAGTCATTGTGTACAATTACAATGTCTCAACAAGCTTGCGCTTGTGTAGGTGGGATAAGTAGCTATTTGTCATGCAATTCGTGATTTACATAAATTAATGCATTCTGAGAGAATATCATACTTGAAACAAACCTCATGCTATTTCCAAAGTGCTCATGTCAAAATTATAAGTTCTTAGATATTATATCATACCATTATGAAATCATTTTACATGTACAAGTCGTTATGACAGATGAATCCTAGTCTATCAGGTTTTCAATGAATATTATTATTGCCTTATCTTTTCTTAAGAATTTAAGCATTCTAAGCTTTTATCTTTTCATGCACATTTAATTTATACTAAGATCAATATTCATTAACAGACACAAAAGCATTTTGCATTTAGCTGCGACATATTGTTCTTCAAGATCGTTCAGCACAAATGATTTATTCATGCTATCCCTATAAATGTCTAATTTGTTTATCATTTGATAGTTAAATCAACTTTCAAAAAGTGAGGTATCTAACTTCCTCATTATCATGACTAATGGTAGCTATTTAACATCTTTTTCTTCACAAATCTAGTGTAGTTTCATATACAAGAATAAATCAATATATGATCATGCAAAAATCACTCATAATGCTTGAGTAACACCTTAGTAAGCTAGCCCCCATGAGGTCTGGTGAGTCATGGTTTGTGTAGGTATTCACGAGCAAATGTAGAGGCCACAATAGTCACTAGTGGATGACAATAGGGCCTTGCAAGCATAGATGTCTTTGTGTTGATGATTATGTGGGTCATTTCTTGAGAGTTTAAACCTCGTCTAGGGTGGTAGGACTATATGCCACCATGATTGGAGCGATCAATTTTCCACGGCAATGTGGGCATGGATTTGTATATTTCGTATTGATGGCTATGCACCTTGATTCTACTTCATCTATTTTGAGTTCACTAGTTTGACAAATTTATCAGATTCTTTTAGACATAGAGGAAGATTTGAGATCACCTATCTTTCCTTGTGGATTTTCACCTCGGGTATGAGACTGATTTTCACATTTATGATTTCAGTTTGATTTGATGTAGAACTATTTGCACTTATGAATCAATTGACTATGATTTTAAAAACCATGAACAACTTTTGGTTTTTCCAGATTATAGATTTATCAAATGTTGGTTTTACTAACAATTGGACTAAGTATATAGTATGCGTTTTAACCTTATTGAGTGACTTTATCATTTATTAGTCCTGTGCATTTACGCATATACTTAGCCAGTGGTTTTAACATTGGGATTTTAGTATATATTGATTCTTCTAAATTGAATAGTTTTACCTTGGTCAAATTTACTAAGGTGTTAGATTAATTAAACATTATGACTAATTCTACATGACCATGTATTGATTCATACCTACATGTGAAAATACATTGTATTCATGAAGAGAAAGCCACTAGATGACTACTTTTACAAGTGATAATGAGAATGTTAGATTGATTCTCGTGTGTACTTCCTTCAGCTCGATCTTTTGATTGACCAATTTGTAGGTTTCATCATTGATCCATGAATGGATGGCTCTGATCATGTTTCTATCACTGATTAGTGTACTAGGACTTATAGCTTGGGTTAATTATTAAGGTGGTGGATGGTTGGTTGAACTTTTTGGGGAGGGTTGGGTTGCTTAACATCTATCTTGCCCATTCCAAGTTGAACAGTTGACCCATGTGGTTCAGAAAAGGGCTTGTGCAATGTGGTTCTTAAAGTGGAGGGTGCTGCGTCAGGCTAGTTTCACAGAGTAGTGAAAACCTCCTCGCTCTCAACGGTGGAAGGAAAATGAGCCGATGATAGTGCGGGAGTTTGTTTCAGTATGTACTAATTATTGTCTTTGGTGACAAATTCAGTGTAAAGATGATTATTTTAGGCATCGTAGCTTTTCAACTATAGGAAAAAGCACATGACGTTGTACACCATGTGAGGAGATTCAGGGTAGGATAACCATACTTGACTTTATGTTAGGAGGAATATGAGGTAGCAGTTCCTGAACTTGCTTTGAGTCCATCATCCATAGGTGCCCAATTTTGGGGACGAAATTCTTATAAGAGTGTAATACATGTAACTTTAGAATTATGATAAATAAATCTATGCCTTTACAAAAAAATAGGGTAACTTTTTTTTATTTACTAACTGTATGTTTAAGGGTAAAAGAGGAGATGGAATGAGTGCATTGAGGAATTAAGTTAGTTTAACTCTTTAGGATTTATTGCTAAGTTGATTTTGATGTTTAGAAAAAAGTTTCAAAGAAAAAAAAGAGTAACTTAAAATTTTCATTAATTAACATTAAGCTGATTTCACATAAATAATATAATTTAAAATTTAAATCAAAGTTAAATTTGAGAATTAGACTGGTCACTAATAAGTGGAATTTCTAGTCCAAGCATGTGGAGACTCGAGTTTTTTATATATATATTTTTGTTATTTATTTTCACATGGTGGTCGACCAATTTTGCAAAAAATTTGAAAACTTAAGCAGCGAAAATATTTTCTTTGAAATTCTTTTCAGAAAACCCAAATGCCACATTTCACTCACATATACATACATAATTTTGTATACAACATATGTTTCCAAAGAAACTCATTCTATTAAAATTGCAGGATCGATCAAGTGGTTCACATACACAGCCCCTTTATTGCATCTTATGTCCAAAATACACAAATCAAAATACAATGCAATCCTTTCACAAATGTACATAATCTTGATCAACAGTATAATCTTCATCTTCCCATGTCACATCCCTCCATTCTTTTCTTTCTGTATCTGAGATATTGTAAATATTCAAACATTTACAATATCTCAGCAAGCTATGCTTGGTAGGGGATTCAATAGCATATGGAATTGTATAATTCAAAAGTATAGTATTCATAATCATCATATTCCATATGAATCACACAATTCAATTTCCATGAACCATACCATACATGATCATTCTGTCATATAATTTATCATGTAGCTTCTACTATGATAATTCCAAACCACTCACCACTATATTGTATGTATATATATATAAAGTAAAAAACTGTAAGAAATAGTTAATATCTCAAACATCAATAATCATACTCAGATATATTGAGTTGATAAATCATCCAAATTTTTGCTGGGTAAATACTTTCTCGTTAGGGGAGTATTGGCATCTCGCTATGCCATGCATCATAATGCAAAATACTCAAGGACTACCATGCTGCAGTCTGATCTGTACTAGCGCACTCAGATAACTGCCTTGTTCGCCACAGATATTGTAATAACCCCAATTTTTGTAATTGGATGAGAAAATCAATAAAGTTTGAGTTTTAGAAATTTTGGGATGGAATATTAGGGTTATTTAGAATGTACTTCTTATATAAGTATAATCAAGGTATAAGACATGTATAATTGAAATTGAACTTAGCGAACCCTTCACAATGACTGTAAGCATGAAAAATTCTGAATTCGGATGAAAAATTCTTAATTTTCTTTATTTTATGGACAAAAGGGTAAAATAGTAATTTTACGCATAATTGAGATCTCAGACATCAAAATTAAGAATGTGCTGAGAAATATGAATCCAACGCCACTAAGTACACTCAATTCCAATAACATGGGAATAAACCCTAATTTTTATACATAAAGGGCAAAATGGTCTTTTTACACTATGTGAGGCCCACATGGGGCCCACAAGGGACCTAAAAAGGAATCCAATGACCAGCCCATGTGAAATCATGAGTCAAACCACTACCAGCTGGTAGTGGAGAAAAAGGTGGCCGTGGAGAATCCAATTGGTCTAAATTCAGCTCCTAACTCTCCTTCCTTGTATCTGAGATATTGCAACATTTACAATATCTCAACAAGCAATGCTTGGTAGGGGATTCAAAAAGCATAATAATTGACAATGTAATTCTAATACTTCATAATCCCATTATCCCTCAACATATTCATGTCTCTACTCTTTACTTTGTAATTTATGTATATCTATATACATACATACTCTTCATGAGTAAACTAGTTAAATTTATGAAAGTAGTCAAATATCATTCCCAACTAAGCTGATCAATTCTCTTCATTTTGAGAATTTAGTATTACAGCTAATCTTATACTGGGAATTTCCCTTCTTGGGAAATATTAGTAATATACAATTACCTAGCATTTCATTATGCTCCAACATAAGGCATTTCACTATGCCTATTCTCATATGCATCATAGTGCAAAATAATCAGAAAGGTTGCCATGCTACAGTCTAATCCGTACTAGCGCGCTCGGATAACTACCCTGTTCACCACTGATACCACGGTGGAAAATATTATGTCACTGCCCGTATGGGGGGGCAAGGCTTTCACAGTGGTGGCCTTCCCATAATTGCCATCACCCGACTTTTAACCTCTCTTTGGGCAAGGTATCATCATATCATCAAATTTCAAGGAGCGGGTGGCCAAACCCTCGTAACTCCTCTAGCAATAGCATTCCCCTAGGCTTAGACCTATTAAAACAAACTCACAAGCCTCTAAGCTTGTATGTAAAATAGATTTCCATATGTCTGTTTACTTACGGCTGAAATATTTTCTAGTTCCCTATTCACTTATAGTTTTAGTCCTTAACCATCTTATATGTGTTTGGTTGGATCATAAGGTTTTCAAGAGATTTAACACAAGTATTAACATTACTCTTGTCAACACAAGATCATGAGTACAATAATGTATATCTCATGTAAATGCATTCATCAAATCCTCCTACCTTCAAGGAGTGATCTCTTTTCCCAAATCTTCCATGATCCTGATTGATGTATGTGATCTGTACATCCATGCATATTATCAATACATAAATTATGAACAATCCTATTGATCACTAGATCTGATGTTTAGAATGATCTTTAGATCATTCATATCTAAGTATTTTTCTATCTCTAAGTCTTTGTATGTCCATCTCCTTGATCTTGATCTTTCATAGATCCATTGATTGACAATCTACACATGTTGATAAAGATCAAGGTCCTAGATCTTCTATCATCTAGTTCTTCTTTTATCTAAGTTTAGTTATTGGATCATCCCTGTGGAGGATGATCTTGGTTTTCTTCCTTGAATCATCTTTGATCAAGGGTTTGGATTATCTAATCTAATGAACTATAACAAGCATACTAATAAACATACATACTAAGTACAATATAATATTCGTATTCTTATTGTTTTTTATCATCCAAGATCTAATGGATCTTGTTTGATCATCCTTATCTTACTTACTATTTTTATTAGGGTTAGGTAATTTACTAACCTTTTATGCTCTTATTATTATTATTCAACCAGTTAATGTGCTGGTTGAAGGTAACTTATTCAAGCCTAAATCTAGACTGCTCCTCTTATTTCCAATTGGCTAAGGCTTACTAGCTGAATGGGTGAACACAAAGTGGTTACTTCAATCCTCATGTAAGGAGGCATTTAGACCTCACAAACATCAACGGAAGGTAGGGGAAGAGCGAGGCTCTATTAGATAACCCCTTTAACCACCATGTTCATCATTCACTAGAATGACCATAGCTCAACCTTTCATAAGGTTCCTATAAGCATGTTTACCCTAAGTACTCTTTCCAATGGATTTTAATCAAGTCCATAAATATTTATAATGTCATTCATGGGGTTTATTATTCTTCTCCTAGTTTGGGCCAAGGATTTGATAATCATTATATTGTCCTACTAACTATAGCCCTTACTAATTAAGCCCAAAGTACTCCATTCTTATTTGTGTCATGAAACTCTAGTCTCTCATTAGATTACATTTTTGATGTTTGATGCTCTTTATTTCATAACAAGTGGATCTACTAATAATATTTAACCATAAATGAATTATAAATTTGAAGCATAAAACTACATAATTTAACACTTAATGATAATGTGGCAAGGTACTTAAAATTACTCTAACATGATTCTAACTAATATACCTTAATAACTCAATTTAAACTAACATGGACTTAAGGTATAATCTCATACTATAGTATAAACTTATATGAAATTCTAGCATGGTCCTAAGTTAAAATGGCATGAAATCATACTAAAGTGCCCCTAAGATAATTAAATCTAGCACCTTATGATAACAATGAAATCACATATCATGCTAAAGTCTAAATGTTATACTAGCATGCTTTATAACATAATCATATTTAAAATGCTATTATATAAAATGAAACTAATTACATTAACATTTTTAGAAACCTTTACTTATGATCCAACCATTTGATCTTAAATCTTTTCCTTTGATTAAGGGTATTAGTTATATTTAGGGGATTTTCTTTATTAAGGTCCAAAGATCATATTGATCTATTTTTGTCATAATGTAGCCATGATTTCCTTGGATTTCATCATATCAACATTCATTCTATCCATCCCAAAGATCTGATCTCACTTGATCTCATTGATCAAGTGGGTCCCTTTGTATTTTTAGGGTTTTTCTACCATAATGGGTAGATCCCTCAATATATCTCAGATATGTCCAAATAAACCATAGATATTACTTTATTCCAATAGTATATCATTAGTAAAACATATTTCCAAGATCTAATCATCTCAGATCTTGAAGATCTAGGTAATTGAAAACTTGTTTCTTTAATACAGAAAGTTGTATTACATAATTTCTAGATTTTATCATTTCATCAGAAATAGAGGTTTTCAAGCTTTTCATAGCTTCTTTTTTATCTCAATTTGGAGTTCAGATGGCTCCGAAATTAGATCTGGAAGTTCACAATCCTTCCTAGGGCTTGGATTTAATCTGGGCTCACCGAAATGGACGGCCTAGATCTTTCGGGCAAAACGAGAAAGCCAGGCGGAACGTTCCTGCTCGCTGGGAGCGTCTGTTGTGACGAGATACGGAAGCGCCCGCACGGGACATCCACCAACGCGCGCGGAACAACTTCGCGCATGCGGATGTCGTACGTTCTTACGTGAGCGCGCGGGCAACGTCTCACCCATCATCCGTCCGATTGGGAGATTGGACAATCCTTTTGGACCGTCCAATCAATCCCTTCTCAATTGAGGGACTAAACCTTCATGAATTTTTGTGAAATTTGTACCATAGGGGTTTTGGACCCTTCTGGATCTATTGGTAGGGTCAGATTTTCCATCAGAGCCCTCTATAGGCCTGAATTGAAGGTGCTATTATTACTTTATTTTTACTTTTTTTATCATCAAAATAAATTATAGTAAAATAAAATTTTCATTAAACATAAGTAAAAATGTATAGAAAGTATTCCCACCTACCTGATTGGAGAAGAAATGTTGTTTATGTGTCCAATTTAAAAGAAATACCCTTTTGATGAAGATAGGCCCAAGATCCACCTTTCTTGCAAAAATCCTGTTGTTTGAACCATTGGATCTTGAAATTGCTTTGGGGGTTTTGTAGCTAAGGTATGGTGGGAAGTTTAGGACAGTGAAATTGATGATATTAGATCTAGAATAGAGTGCCTAATTGATTTTAGGTCTCTTGTTCCAATATAAAAAGAAAAGAAATTGAAAAGAGAGATATCTCTTGAAAATTTTGGGTTTTTGGGGAGGGATCTAGGTCTAATTTTTTAGGGAGAGTGAAGAAAATTTTGTGGGGATTTTATGAACATTTTTGGAGGATTTTTGGAGTTGTATTTATAGGCATTTTGGTCTTCTTTCATGATTATAATATTTAATTTTTTATTATTAAATGGCATGAAAGTCTCCCATGCTCCATTTTTTCTTCCCCATGCTCCATTTTTCTTTTCCAAGACCAGTTGGTGTTTTCTGACCCATGACTTCACGTGGGCTACTCATAAGATTCATTTTTGGGTCCCTTGTGGGCCCCACATGGTGTAAAAAGACCGTTTTGCCATTTATGTATAAAATTCTAGGTTTTATTCCCATGATCTCAGATTTTAGTGTACTTAGTGGCATTGGATTTTTATTTATTAGTATATTCTAAATTTTGATGTCTCATATTTTGATTTTTGGGAGATTTTGATTTTTGGGTAGAATTACTATTTTACCCTTTTGTCCAAGAAATGAAGAAACTTAAGGATTTTTCATCCGAATTCAGAATTTGTCATGCTTACAATTATTTTGAAGGGTTTGCTAATTTTAATTTCAATTTTACATGTCTTATTATTTTATTATACTTTTATAAAAAGTATATTCTAAATAAACCTAATATTTCAGGCTAAAATATCTAAAACTCAAACTTTATTGATTTTCTCAATCAATTACAAAAATTGGGGTTATTACAATAATAGACTCCTAGATGGGTTCCTCTCATGTCCAAGTGAATAAGTGAATGAAGAATAATGATTTACAAGTGGGCCTAGGTCTCTAAGTTGTTACACTTCAACAAAAACTCCATACATGTGACCCATAGTATAGCATGCAAGATTTACTCAAAAACTCCCCAAGGTATATGTTGTTATGCATGCATGAGAAGTTGGCCACCTTATCTTTCAACAATAGCAGCTTCTTTAGTGAGAATAAGGTTAGTCATTGCTTTAGGGTTTTTAATAGTTCTAAACTTGATAATGACACCCCCATAGCATTTTGAACTTCTTTGCTTCATGGTAATTGCCATGTGGGTCCATGACTTTGCCTAAATAGTAGGATCGCTCTACTTTAGGGTTTTAGGTTGCCAAAATTGTGCACTTTTCTCACTTCTACCCTAATCCTACGAAATACAAAATAAAATCTAACAAGTGCTAAATTAAGCAATCTAAGGGTTAAAAATGCTAATTTTAGGGATAATATTTGTAATATTTATGTGCATATCAAATACTCCTAGACTTATTTTTCTAGTCCTCCAACAAAACTATAAAACAAAAAAAAAAAAATCTACAATTCCTTACCATTTTTGTAGGTATTGTTGTTTGCATTTAGCATATGCAAAAAGCTTTTAAACCCATAGGTTACCCTTACTAGACAAGTTATAGTCTGGTAAGGATTTTCAGAAATGACACCCAATAAATATGAAAGTTCCCTCATTTCTCTTATAGAATTTTCTTCCATTTAGTATTCATTAAATATCTAACTTTAATAGGTTAATAAAAATGAATAATAGTTCAAAATCCTACCCTTATGATAAAGACAGTCCAGTGCTAATCAAGCCTCAAAATGTGAGCATGTGAACATAGCCAATACATGCACAATTGTCAGTCTCTAACTAAATTATAAGCTAAATTTCCATTTAAAAGTGTGCTTTGACATCAAATCTCATAAGATATACTTAACACTTAGAAATAAGTCACTCAAAATTGGGCAAAAATAACTCTCATCAATAAGTGAGTAGAAGAATGTATATCAAAGCCAAATTATAACACATATTTTATGCGAAGGAATAGTAAGTTAGAAAAAATTGATAAATAGACTCATGGAAAGGATACTTGTTATGATTTTTAAGTTAAACTCGCATGTGCATGAATCAATTGTAGTAATTCACATGAGGAGGTTGATCCCATGAGAAATCAAATAGTTGTGAACTAGTGGACCCTACTTAAATTATCTAACTTAACAAATGATCATGAGATTTTTAACTTAAACTAATGATGGAAACTAAAAACAAATGCAAGACATGAAAAATGGAATTATGGTAAACTTAAAACATGTTGAAATCAACACTTTCCTTAAAACACACTTTCTAAAACTAAAATTTAGAAACTTTCCTAAATCATGCAAGTCTAAGGAAACTAAGCAACCTAATCAACTATTTTCCTAAATTAACTACACATGACATTTAGAAACTATGAAAAAATTAGTTACTTTTCTAACTACGAATTAGAAAATAAATAAGATGCAAACTAGTTAACAATGGAATCTAACTACATTAAACAAGAGAAATAAAGGAAAACAATCACTTAAATAAGCAATGAAATGAGAACTACCCAACTATCATGTATTTGAACACGGAATCGTATGCACAATTCATTGGGTAGGAATAGATCATATTAACTACTTTGAAAATCTAGAAATTAACATAACAAACCATAAAGAAAAATTCTAGCAACATGTTATATAAATCATTCACTTAATGGAACATGAAAACCATCTAATTAAGAAATTCAAATGCAAGAAAACATTCAAAAATAACTGCTGGACACAAGTATGAATTGAAAACTCCAATTTACTTCATTGAATCACAGCAAAATCCATCAACATAAAGCCCACAATACATGTAATCTCTATATGAAACTTTAATCCTATTACAATGAATGCTAATTGATCTCCATTAACCCAAAAGCTATAAGATAAATCTTTTTCAATGTTCCAACATCAATCATCAATGAGCATGTTTGAAGTCAAGAGAAAATTCAACTAGAAAGTAAAGGCACTTAAGGAACATTAAGAACAGTAAGGAGGAATTGAAAGGAATCAAAAGAGATCTAAATGCAATGAAAGCAAGGTAAAAGACTAGATTCAATGAGGCTTTCCCTTGGTTGTCACTTCAAGGAAAAAGAATCCTTGGATCTTGAATAAACAAGCAAGAAGAACTAAGGGAATGGAAAAGCATTAACTAAGCAACAATGGAAGTTAAAATCAAGCAAAGAGAGAAAGATGACAAAGAGGACCAACTAACCATTTAAGGAAGACTACAAGACCAAGGCCTAGTTGTGGAGCACTTGGGGAAGAGCAGCTCACCTTGGAGAGGATAGTAGCCACCCAAAGACGGACAAGATTAAATGCGAAAAGGTAAGAGCAAGGGGCTTAGGAAAAGGATGCCTCCTCCCTTGGAGGAGGCATCTTTTTCCTAGCTCTAAATTTCTCCTATTCTTCTCTTCATATCATCTTTTATAGGTTGTTTTCTAATTTTTCTAGGGTGTCCTAGGTTAAGGTATGGTGAGGATGAGAGATAAAGATTATTGGATGGCTACGATGAAGTTTTGAAGGCTGCCTAGGGTTTTTATCAAAGAGGAAACAAGGGCTGCGCTTTTTGGTTGTCTTAAGGTGGGGAGACGCCATTTTTTTAGGAGGAGGCATCTCCTCGCTTCAAAAATCATTGAAACTCTTTTGAAAATGGAAAGTTTAGTTGGATGCAATGAGGTAAGAGAGAGAAAAGAAGATGAGAGGAAAGAAACTGACAGGGAAAGATGGGAAAGAGAGGTGTCTTTGATCAAGGGTTTGGATTATCTAATCTAATGAACTATAATAAGTATACTACTAAACATGCATACTAAGTACAATATAGTGTTTTTATTCTTATTGTTCTTGATCATCCAAGATCTATGGATCATGTTTGATCATCCTTATCTTACTTACTGTTTTTATTAGGGTTAGGTAATTTACTAACCTTTTATGCTCTTATTATTATTATTCAACCAGTTAATGTGCTGATTGAAGGTAGCTTATTCAAGCCTAAATCTAGACTGCTTTTCTTATTTCCAATTGGCTTAGGCTTACTAGCTGAATGGATGAACACAAAGTGGTTACTTCAATCCTCATGTAAGGAGGTGTTTAGACCTCACAAACGTCAACAGAAGGTAGGGGAAGAGCGAGGCTCTATTAGATAACCCCCTTAACAACTATGTTCATCATTCACTAGAATGACCATAGCTCAACCTTTCATAAGGTTCTTATAAGCATGTTTACCCTAAGTACTCTTTCTAATGGATTTTAATCAAGTCCATGAATATTTATAATGTCATTCATGGGGTTTATTATTCTTTTTCTAATTTGGTCCAAGGATTTGATAATCCTTATATTGTCCTACTAACTATAGCCCTTACTAATTAAGTCCAAAGTATTCCATTCTTATTTGTGTAATGAAACTCTACTTTCTCATTAGAATACATTTTTGATGTTTTATGCTCTTTATCTCATAACAAGTAAATCTACTACTAATATTCAACTATAAATGAATTATAAATTTAAAGCATAAAACTACCTAATTTAACATTCAATGAAAATGAGGCAAGGTACTTAAATTAAATCTAGCACCTTATGATAAGAATGAAACACATATCATACTAAACTCTAAATGTTATACTAGCATGCTTTATAACATAATAATATAAAATGAAACTAATTACATTTACAATTTTAGAAACTTTTACTTATGATCCAACCACTTGATCTTAGATCTTTTCCTTTGATTAAGGATTTTAGTTATATTTTGGGAATTTTCTCTATTAAGGTGAAAAGATCATATTGAACTATTTTTGTCATAATCCATTCATGATTTTCTTGGATTTCATCATATAAGCATTTATTCTTTCCATCCCAAGGATCTGATCACACTTGATCTCATTGATCAAGTGGGTCCCTTTGTATTTTTAGGGTTTTTCTACCATAAAGGGTAGATCCCTTAATATATCTCATATCTATCCAATTTAAACATAGATCTCACTTTATTTAAGCACTATATCATTATTAAAACATGTTTCTAAGATCTGATCATCTCAGATCTTGAAAATCTATGTAATTGGAATCTTATTTCTTTAATATAGAAAGTTTTTACTGAATAACATGTCTATTTTATCATTCCATAAGAAAATACAGGTTTCAAGCTTTCTATAGCTTCTTTCCGATCTCAATTTGGAGTTCAGATGACTACGGAATTGAATTTGGAAGTTTACAGTCTTCCTATGGCCTGTATTTGATCTGGGCCCAGGAACAGACGACCCAGATCGTTCGGGATGAAAACCAAGCTGGGCGGACTGAGTCGGGTGCTTCTACTGTGCTGAAATGTTGAAGCGCCCGCACAGGGCGTCCATGGAAGCACGCGGGACATCGTCCGTCCAATCTGGAGATCGAACAGTCCGTTTGGACTGTCCAATCAATCCCTTCTCAATTGAGGGACCAAAACGTCTCAGATCTTTCTGAAACTTTTACCTTAGGGTTTTGGACCATTCTAGATTGATTGGCAGAGTTAGATTTTTCATCTGAGTACTCCATCATCCAGAATTAAGGGTTCTGTTGTTTACTTTATTTTTACCTTTTTATTACCAAAATTAATTATAGTAAAATAAAAATTACATAAAACAATACTAAACATCTACGAAAAGGATTTCCACTTACTTGATTGGAGAGAAAACCTCATTTATATGCCCAATTTAAAAAAATACCTTGTTGATGAAGATATGGCCTAAAATCCACCTTTCTTGCAAATATCCATTGTTTGAACCATTGGATCTTGAAATTTCTGTGGGGTTTTGTAGAATAGATATGTTGGGATGTTTTGGATGGTGGAATTGATCAAATTAGATCTAGAACAGAGTGCCTAATTGATTTTAGGTCTCTTGTTCTAATCTAAAAAGAAAAACAAGTTGAAAAGAGATCTAACTGTTGGTAATTTTGGGTTTTTGGGGAG
This sequence comes from Warburgia ugandensis, assembly GCA_035236585.1. Taxonomy (NCBI): domain Eukaryota; kingdom Viridiplantae; phylum Streptophyta; class Magnoliopsida; order Canellales; family Canellaceae; genus Warburgia; species Warburgia ugandensis. The sequence continues at coordinate 49,438,895 of CP141127.1, read as the reverse complement.
GGATTCTAGATCTAATTTTTCAAGGAGATGAAGAGAATTTCTTGGGGATTTTATGAGGATTTGTGGAAGATTTTTGGGGTTGTATTTATAGGCATTTTGGGTCTTTTTTCATGATTATAATATATTATTTTTTTAATATAAAATGGCATGAAAGTCTTCAATGCTCCCATGCCTAATTTTTCTTCCCCATGACCAGCTGATATTTGTTGACCCATATTTCACATGGACTGCTGATCAAATTGGTTGTTGGGGACGTGGTGGTCCCCATGTGGGCCCCACATGGTGTAAAAAGTCCGTTTTGCCCTTTATGCATAAAATTTTGGGTTTTATTCCCATGATCTTGGATTTGAGTGTACTTAGTGGTGTTGGATTTGTATTTCTCAGTACATTCTAAATTTTGATGCTTCATATTTTGATTTTTGGAATATTTTGATTTTTGGGTAAAATTACTATTTTACCCCTTTTGTCCAAGAAATAAAAAACTTAAGGATTTCTCATCCGAATTCAAAATTTGTCGTGCTTACAGTCATTTTGAAGGGTTTGCTAAGTTTAATTTCAATTTTACTTGTCTTATGATTTGATTATACTTTTATAAAAAGTATATTTTAAATAACCCTAATATTTCAGCCCGAAATATCTAAAACTCAAACTTTATTGATTTTTCTCAATCAATTTACAAAATTAGGGTTATTACACTTTGAGGGTGTGACGACCCTGGTTTTCTCATGCATTTTTAAAATGTAATATCTAATTCCTAAGGCGGGATGCATCCCTATTTGAAAACCATTTTATAAAAACCATGCAATGCAGTGGAAAATCTTTATTTTTAAACTGATTTTGAAAACTCTGAGTGTCATTTGCTTTCACAACAACCAAAGTAGTTTTTGAAAAACCATAGAAATCATAAGTGTTTTCCCCCAGGTCTGTCCAGTCACAGCACACTGCCCAATTGTAAATAAATATAAATAAATGTCCAAAGGGTAGAGAGTTTACTCACATGTATAGTTGTCTCCTTTGTTTATTCACGTGCTCATAGTACTAATATCTCCTGAGGTGTCTTCTATTTGTAAGTAGAACTATCCTAAAAAATGTTAAGGATAGAGTGAGTATATACTATACTCAGTAGGAGTCTATCACTACTAGTTTTACAATGCATGCTGTGTTTAAAACCATGTGCTTTTTAAAACATGTGCATGTTCGAACAATCATGTTCAATATCGATATCAAAACCATTGTTGAATTTGGAATACTGATGACTTAAAGAATTGCACAAACCAAGTCGAAAGTATCATATATATCATAAACATAATGATATGAATAAGATGCTCCACTGAATCCAACTCATGGATATATGGTATGGTCGACCAACCTCATGTCATGCCATATGCAATGCAAGTAAATCCTCAAACCATAGGGTCCAACTATGCCCACGACCTCATCGCCGTGTGGTCCCTGGGTACCTAGGGACACAGGGTCATATACCTCTACGGGGCATATAACACTTCGACCCAGTGCCGTGACACCAGTGGTAGCCCCCTGTACCACATGCAGTAGAAGCAGGGACATGCCCTTTCTGGGTGCGGTACCCATCCACCTAATAGTGGTAGAGATTGGAGGCCAACCTAGACCTCTCGGCATAGCGTCCACGAGCTTATCAGCCCAAATCATATCAAATCAAACAATGCAAAAACCTCTTTTTCAAAACCTATCCTCTTTGGGTCCCTCACAACTCCCTACCCAGCGTCTTTTGGGCACTCCAGCGTCTTTTGGTAACCCTCAAGGACATGCAATTTTTTAAGAACTCAATGCTCACAAATCATGCAATATATGCAAATGTTTGCAAAACATGTCTATGCATAATGTATTTATCATATGCATGCTGAATTCATTTATATGCTAAACAAGTCATAAAATAAGTCATGCTAAACAAGTCATATATGTATACTTAAAATATGCAGTCTCAAAACAATCATGGCTCTTTTAAAAAGCCTAGTAGCAATAGAGCACCTACCTCAAAGTCTCCTGGAGTCGCATCCTTTATCACTTCAACTCGTCCCTGGGTCTCATTTATAAACTCCTGTGTATGAATGGATACAAGGAGTCCTTATCAATTTCAATCTATTAGATTGTTAGATCTGCCTTTTAGGGTCCATGGGTCCTTGCCTAATTTATTGTCAGGCTAGATCTTATGATATGGATCTATTTTTCAATGGTTAGATTCTATAAATGGTCTGCGTGTCCCAGTTCCCAGGACACCCATGCATCCTGGTTGAACCGCGACTGCCTTACATGCATGTGCGCCTAAAGGCCATGCCAGGGACCGCGTTTTGCATGCGCACATACATGCTCAAGTGACGCGCTATGACGCACATCATCGCACGGATGCACCTTGTAGCATGGCGTGTCTCAGCTCCTAGGGCACCCCGTGCATCCTGGTCGAGCCAGGACCCGTGCCCCATGTCGCGCACGTACCCGAAGGCCGCACCTTGGACAGTGTATGCACGTGCACATGCATGCCCAAGCGACGTGCTATGATGGCGTCCTGGATGACATGGTGCGAACACACCTTGGCGTAGGCGAAATGTGCCTTGGCTCCCGGGCCACCCATTCGTCCCGGTCGAACCAGGACTGTGGCTGGGACGCACCGAGGCCACGCCCATACACATTCGCGTGCCCCCGTGCACAGTGGCGTGCCTGGGTCCATCCACGGGCTCAGTCGGGTGTGTATCACGCACCACGCCCAGGATCGTCTCCTTCGTTGGTCCGATCCTGGGTTCTACAATTTTCGGCCGAAAAATGCTAGGTCCGGCATGGTTTTTACCTGGGGAAGTGGAAGGGAAGAGGAGGGGGAGTCTGGGCAATGTCTAGCTCTATGGGTTGACAGACCCATCGAGCCTGGGTTTGCTTTGTGCTTCCCAGCTGGAAAGTTCCCAGATCCGGTGTGGATCTGGTCAAGGAAGAAGGGAAAATAGAGGGGAGTTGTGAGGAGCTTACCTAGGAGAGTCTGGAGTGATGCCTACTGCCAGTGGTGGGGTTTCTTCACATTGAAACCCTAGCTGCCGGAATCCCTCTTGAACCGTCGGAGAAAATGGAGGATAAAGGGACGGCTGAGGAGGAGGGGAAAAGGGCTTTTTATAGCCTTGCTATGGCGTTGCTGCCAATGGCGGTGGCAAAAACCTCTGGAAATAGGGTTTCTGGAGAAATCTAGAGGAAGAAGACGATGGGGTACCGTTATCAAAATGGCCCCCTGTGTTTTTCATTTTTTTCATTTTTCTGTTTAAATTATAGAACTGCCCCTGATCTTTAAACGTCCGTAACTTCTTCATACGAACTCCGTTTTCGGCGTTCTTTGAGGCGTTGAATTCCATTTTTTGAGTAGATTCTAATAGTACCAGTTTCCTCACAATTTCCTTTGTTTACTATTTTAAATAAGGTAAAACATTCAACACAGTCCATTTCTTATAGAATGTCCAAATTAGCGTAAATTGCTCGGGCATTACATTATTACCCCCTTAAAAGAATTTCATCCTCGAAATTCCATAAATTATCATCTTCAAGGTATTTTGTCTCTTAAATAACTTCTTGGTGAATGCATTTCCCTCTTAGGAATCAAACCTAGGCTCAACCTTAATGAATCATTTTTATTGTTCCTTCTACAAGGCCTTACCCATAAGGGTCGCTTTCGCTGTGTACTCTGATGCATACTCCCCTTCGTGCCAGTTTAACAATACCGGTTTCTAGGGTAATTCATCTATCTCAAACTCCTTAGATGCCTACACTTTTCTCATCATGTATAGGATAGTCTCCTCATAGGATCATGCTTCTTTATTCATGTATAAATTACTCCATACGTCTTTCAAGATCATATTATCTTATTTCTCATAGTCCTTTTTGAATATCATAGGATGATCCTTGTTTCTTCTTGTCTTTCATCTAGTGATCTCTTCATCATCTACATCTCCTTCTAATGGTTGGTTATATGTCATTAGTAAGAGTCCAAAAAAATTACCTTCTTTTTATTGTGTCTAACTTTGCTTCTTACCTTTTATATTTGTCCCCAAGATACTTCAATAATTGACATGGTATCATGTGCTCTATAGCCAAACCCTTGATTAACTTCAAATTTTAACTATCTGTTGTTTTCCATATGTGACTTTATTCCCCAACCAAAGTTACATTCAAAATAAAATCATGAAAGCTAATTAGTAGCATCTTCCATCGAGAACCTTATCATATACTGAAAGTAAAATGTCCTAACTCTATATCCAGTTTCATAATTATTGAATTCATTAAACGCTTTTCTCTGTGAAGATTTCATCCAAACTCATGTCAAATGTTCTCGTCTAGAGGCCTTATCTCACTATTCACATCAATTTGTCATTAGGAGTTTTCAATAATGTTCCCATTTATGCAAAGAAAAAAGTTTCTTATTCATAACCGAGTACCCTTACTAGGTCATTGTTGAATCCTTTGTCATCATCCTCTTTGTCCTTTCTTTGCTTGATGGTTTTCTTCATAACCTTTCACTCCAAAAGTTCTATACTCAATTCGGTAGGGTTAGTCCTTAAGAAATTCCTTCAATTGATTTTTCGTACTTGGTATATGCTCATAACAACTAACTATTTGTCTAAAGGCAATGTAACATCAAATCTTCACCTAATAGTGTGCTAGCCATCTCACTTTTTCTTCTTTCATCCCCCATGTCAATATATTGCTTAATATTTTATGAAGGCTTCATCGTCAACCATGCCATCTGTATTGTCAAGAGGTATCCTCATAAGTAGTGATTTTCTCAATTCCTCCAATTTTATCCTTCAAGTGCCTCCTCATACTTAGCTTATAATAGCAGTTCTCATTCAATAGCTACTTCATCAAGTTATGCTGAAGCTGTTAAATCATCAAATTTGAAAAACACTCAGGTAAGCATGGAACATTTTCGTAGACATCTAGAAAGACTTTATTCGATTACCTGTTGATCTCTTTCCAGATATATCTTTGTCATAAGATCAAGGGTCTTTAAAGTGATCGGTACTTATCTACCTTTCTTTTCAATCCAAGTCATCAGCATCTTTCAGACCCACAGTGATTTATATGGTTTGTCATGGTATCTATTCAGGTTAGGAAAATCTTTCACATTGGTTTAGATCACTTCTTATTTTTGCTCCTATCTCAGTTGCTACTGTCCTCATCAACTGACCTCATACCCTCAATTGACTTAGTCTAACAAGTACTTTTCTTTTCAAGGAAAACTCAAGTCTAAAGACTTATAACCTCCCTCTGAGTATATAACTTCGACTACTAACTCATAGATACTAACATACTTGATTAATTAGGGTGGGATACCTTTAGTTAACAATGCTTTAAAGGTAATGGCTAAATAATGGTCTTAAGATTTTTGGTTGTCCAATCTATGATAGTAAGACCTCAATTTGATCCTTGATGGTACCCTACTTGCTAAATGGACAAGTCAATGTCCGGCTTAATTCCTTTTTCAATATATTTTATTGGCAAGGTAGGATATTACCAAATTTTCCTTTTTATGGACTATATCCATTGGTGTTCCCCATAAGCTAATGGATCCAATAAGATTCTAATTGCAATAATTGATATAGACATCAAACCACTTATAGAATTTTAATTTCTAGTTGGTCACCATTCCTCTTCGAAAATTTCTTGTCACATAATCTCCTGATATTCGATACTCTACTCAAAGTCTTAAACCCCATATGCTTTCTCTCTTTTATACTCTTTTACAATAAGATCACCAACTCATCTATCATCATCCCTTCAAACTTGATTGGTTTATCTTCCCAGATGATTCAAGATGAAAGATTTCTATGAATCTATTCTTTCCTCAATAAAGTCATGACCTTTTTCTTTTGAATATTCAATATTCATTGAATACTAGTAGTTACATCTCTATCTCTTTATTTCTTTCCTTCAAAATCATCATTTTTGTCTACCTAGATCAATGTCTTCATGTGCTTTGTTGCATATAATCGATCTTTTTGTTAGACAAGAGAAATTTAATACCTTCAAGAAATGTTGAAGTTTCTTAATATCATCGAAATCCTCAATTGCCTATAGCCTCAATAAAATTCATACAATGTCTTAATAATGATATTGACGTTTTGATCATGCTATACTTTTCTTACAAGTTCATGTTAGGATCAATCTATTATCATCCTTAGTATTATCATCAAAATCTTTTGATAACTCAGTCGAATTCATTTCCCTATCATATTAGTGTTATGTTTCTCTTAATCACATAATATGTCACTTGTATACATCTTCTAATTTGCTCCATAATACTCAGGTAGTTATTATTTGATAGCACTTCACTCTTCATAAGACTCTAATTAAGGTATCCAAAATTGAGCTATGTCCTTCAGGATCCACACCTTTGTGATCTAGTACGAGTCACAGTTATCCCCTAGTATCATCTTGTATGCTCATCCTCATTAGATTGTCATCAAAATCTACTCAAAGTCCATCTTTTACATCCCTATCATATTCATATTCTGATATTCTTTAGAAGGGTAAGATAGCCATCTAGGTTGTTCAATTTTCTCACCTTTGGAGAGATTACTCTATTACACAGTCGCATACCCCCATGCACAGTGGGCAAGTTTGGAGTGATGCCTAATGCCAATGGTGGGGTTTCTTCACACTGAAACCCTAGCTACCGGAATCCCTCTTGAACCGTTGGAGAAAATGGAGGATAAAGGGACGGCTGAGGAGGAGGGGAAAAGGGCTTTTTATAGCCTTGCTATGGCGGTGCTGCCAATGGCAGTGGCAGAAACCTCTGGAAACAGGGTTTCAGGAGAAATCTAGGGGAAGAAGACGATGGGGTGCCGTTATCAAAACGGCCCCCTGCGTTTTTCTGTTTAAATTACAGAACTGCCCCCGATCTTTAAACGTCCGTAACTTCTTCATACGAACTCCGTTTTCGGCGTTCTTTGAGGCATTGGATTCTATTTTTCTAGTAGATTCTAATGGTACCAAGTTTCCTCACAATTTCCTTTGTTTACTATTTTAAATAAGGTAAAACATTCAACATAGTCAATTTCTCATAGAATGTCCAAATTAGCATAAATTGCTCGGCCGTTACAGAGGGCCACTTTGGGAGCTCCATTGACTTTGCTTCTTAGCTTGTCACCTTATTCATGCTTGAATATGGCTTAGTGGCTTAAGTGAAACCCATGCAAAGGTGGTGGAGTTTGCATGGCTGTGCATGGGCCCAATTTGGTCACCTTTGGCTTCTCTAATTGCATCCATTGCTTGTCCTAAAGATGCACATGATCTTTGATCTCACTTTGGATTGATGAATTTTAGGCTTCAACTCAATTTTTTTATCTTGATCTTCCATTTTCATCTCAATCAATCTCAGTTGTTGGATCATCATCTTGCTTTTTACAAAAAGTTAAAAACTCTAGTTAATTCATAAAAAATATGATTAATCACATACTTACCTCAGATTAGTTTCTAGACCTACAAGATATCAAAATTTTGTCATTGGGTAAAAAAAATGCATGTGTAATGAATTTTGATCAAAAACTCTATTTTGCCCCTATAAGTTATAACACATGGGTAATTAATTGAGTGATTCTTATGCAAAATTAGGCACTTATCATAACCCCTAACATGCATTTTGCTAGTCCAGAGAAAACTACTACAAAGTTTCACTTTTGTAGATATTCGCAATTGTATTTAGCATATGCAACAAGCCCTTAAACCCATAGGTTAGCCCTAGTGGTTGAGTTAGGCTTCGTGAGAGTTTGGAGTGAATATACCCAAAAATTCTACCCTTATGCTAAAGATATCTCATTATTTTAGTAAACTTCAAAAGGTTAGTGTGTGCTATAGCTGATATATAATTATAGTCTTAAAGTCAAATATAACACAAATTATCAACCAAATGTATGCTTTGACTTCAATTCTCAGAAGATATATTTATCACTCAGAAAGAAGTAACTCAAAAAAGTCTAAATCTCTCATTAATATGTGAATAGAATGTGTTCATCAAGTCCAAAAGTCTCACATATTTAATAAAAAGAATGATAACTTAGAGGGAATAGTAATGATCTACTAAAAGGATATTAACTACTAAGAATTTTACACTCTCCCAAACTCCCTATTCATTTATCACCATATCTAAGCTATACTTCTCCTGAGATCAAGTTAGGACTTCTAGTAGGTGAAATGTAGGCTTAGGTAAGGGTTATCAAAAGAATGGATATAAAGGTAAACAAAGGTTGTCTAAAAAATATGTAAATGTCTTCTATCACTACTTGCACAACTTTTCCATTTTTCCTCACAGGAATGAACATTGTCCTTTTTCATTGGCTATCTTTTGTTTCTTTTTTCTCTTGGATTTATATAGCCTTTTTGAAAATTTTCTTCTTTTTAACCTTGATGTTCATCTCTTGAATTGTATTTTTCATACTTTTTCCAAAGATATTCTTCAATATTCTCTACATATTTCCAAAATGAATGGGCAATGGATATATTATAGGGGTTCAATATAGGTAAAAGTTGTTCAGATAACAAAAGAAAGGTCTATTTTAAAAGCTCAATGGGCTAACTAGAGAAAAATAATATATAGAAGGCTAAAGGCTCTGGTTTAAACAATGATGGCCTCTATCATTTCCTACATTTCATATGCATTAAATATATTCATAAACCTTAGAGATATATAGTATAATATTTTATGATTTATCAATAGTTGACCAAGGCGAAGAATAATGAGACCAATTAAGAAATAATGTCCACTATAGAAAATTTTGAATTTATATATAACCATCAAGTCACCATAGATCTTCTTTAAGATCTCTAAGTTATATTTTTCTCTTCAACTTAAACTATATATAGCTATTTTGTGCAATTAATGTTTCAATTTTAATTTTTCATGAGACACTTTAAAAAAAGGATAAAATAGTGAACTAATTGTATGCACCTCTCTTAATAAGCTAAAGTTAAATATATAGTTGAATATGTAGAAAAATTAAATTCTCATCTTTATAAAGGAACTTACCAATTTTTTTTTAAAAAAAATTTTTAAATGCAAGAAAGCTTAGAGATGTAATAACCCCAATTTTTGTAATTGATTGAGAAAAATCAATAAAGTTTGAGTTTCAAATATTTCGGGCTGAAATATTAGGGTTATTTAAAATATACTTTTTATAAAAGTATAATCAAATCATAAGATATGTAAAATTGAAATTAAACTTAGCAAACCCTTCAAAATGACTGTAAGCACAACAAATTTCGAATTCGGATGAGAAATCCTTAAGTTTTTCATTTCTTGGACAAAAGGGGTAAAATAGTAATTTTACCCAAAAATCAAAATATTCCAAAAATCAAAATATGAAACATCAAAATTTAGAATGTACTGAGAAATACGAATCCAACGCCACTAAGTACACTCAAATCCGAGATCATGGTAATAAAACCCAAAATTTTATGCATAAAGGGCAAAACGGTCTTTTTACACCATGTGGGGCCCACATGGGACCCACCACGTCCCCAACAACCAATTTTATCAGCAGCCCATGTGAAACATGGGTCAACAAATATCAGCTGGTCTTGGTGAAGAAAAATTAGGCATGGGAGCATTGAAGACTTTCATGAAATTTAATAATAAAAAAATAAAATATTATAATCATGGAAAAAGACCCAAAATGCCTATATATACAACCCCCAAAAACTTACAAAAATCCTCATAAAATCCCCACGAAATTCTCTTCAATCTCCTTGAAAAATTAGGTCTAGAATCCCTCCCCAAAAACCCAACATTTCCAAGAGTTAGATCTCTTTTCAACTTGTCTTCTTTTTAGATTGGAACAAGAGACCTAAAATCAATTAGGCACTGTGTTCTAGATCTAATTTGATTAATTCCACTATCCAAAACTTCACAATATATCTATTCTACAAAATCCCCAAAGAAATTTCAAGATCCAACAGTTCAAACAACGGATATTTGCAAGAAAGGTGGATTTTAGGCCATATCTTCATCAACAAGGTATTTTTTTAAATTGGGCATATAACTGAAGTTTTCTCTCCAATAAAGTAAGTGAAAATCCTTTTCATAGATGTTTAGTATTGTTTTATGTAATTTTTATTTTACTGTAATTAATTTTGGTAATAAAAAGGTCAAAATAAAGTAAACAACATAACCCTTAATTCTGGATGATGGAGTGCTCAGATGAAAAATCGGAGCATACCAATCGATCCAGAAGGGTCCAAAACCACTAGGGTAGAATTTTCATAAAAATCAGAGACGTTTTGGTCCCTCAATTGCAAGAGGATTGATTGGACGGTCCAGAATGGACTGTCCGATCTCCAGATCAGACAGCACCCAAGACGCACGCGTGACGCACCGTCGGAACGGCACGTGTGATGCGCGTGGAGCGTCGTCCCAAGCGCGAAGATGGTGCATCCGTCAAATGAACAAGCGGACGTGCCCAGCGACAGCCCGGTTTGCAGGCGCGCGGACAACGGGCGTTTCGCTCGTCCCGTCCACGTCCGTAGATGCCCCTCAAGAGCGCGTCGTCCACTCATCTGAGCGGATGCACCCGAAGACCCACCTGGTTATTCCGCCTAGTCGTTCTGCCCGATTAATCTGGGCCGTCCATTCCTTGGGTGCAGATCAAATCCAGGCCCTAGGAAGGACTGTGAACTTCCAGATTCAATTCTGGAGTCATCTGAACTCCAAATTGAGATCGGAAAGAAGCTATGGCAATCTTGAAACCTCTATTTTCTTATGAGATGATAAAATAGACATGTTATTCAGTAAAAACTTTCTGTATTAAAGAAATAAGTTTCGAATTATATAGATTTTCAAGATTTGAGATGATCAGATCATAGAAACATGTTTTAATAATGATATACTACTTAAATAAAGTGAGATCTATGTTTAAATTGGATAGATATGATATATATTAAGGGATCTACCCTTTATGGTAGAAAAACCCTAAAAATACAAAGGGACCCACTTGATCAATGAGATCAAGTGTGATCAGACCCTTGGGATGGAAAGAATAAATGTTTATATGATGAAAACCAAGGAAATCAGGAATGGATTATGACAAAAATAGATCAATATGATCTTTTGACCTTAATAGAGAAAATTCCCTAAATACAATTAAAATCCTTAATCAAAGGAAAAGATCTAAGATCAAATGGTTGGATCATAAGTAAAGGTTTCTAAAAATATAAATGTAATTGGTTTCATTTTATATTATTATGTTATAAATCATGCTAGTATAACATTTAGAGTTTAGCATGATATGTGTTTCATTGTTATCATAAGGTGCTAGATTTAATTTAAGTACCTTGCCTCATTTTCATTGAATGTTAGATTATGTAGTTTTATGCTTTGAATTTATAATTCATTTATGGTTGAATGTTATTAGTAGATTTACTTGTTATGAGATAAAGATCATAAAACATCAAAAATGTATTCTAATGAGAAAGTAGAGTTTCATGACACAAATAAGAATGGAGTACTTTGGACTTAATTAGTAAGGGCTATAGTTAGGAGGACAATATAAGGATTATCAAGTCCTTGGCCCAAATTAGGAAAAGAATAATAAACCCCATGAATGACATTATAAATATTCATGGACTTGATTAAAATCCATTAGAAAGAGTACTTAGGGTAAACATGCTTATAGGAACCTTATGAAAGGTTGCTCTATGGTCATTCTAGTGAATGATGAACATAGTGGTTAAGAGGGTTATCTAATAGAGCCTCGCTCTTCCCCTACCTTCTATTGACGTTTGTGAGGTCTAAACGCCTCCTTACATGAGGATTGAAGTAACCACTTTGTGTTCACCCATTCAGCTAGTAAGCCTTAGCCAATTGGAAATAAGAGGAGCAGTTTAGATTTTAGGCTTGAATAAGCTACCTTCAACCAGCACAATAACTGGTTGAATAATAATAATAAGAACATTATATTGTACTTAGTCTGCATGTTTATTAGTATACTTGTTATAATTCATTAGATTAGATAATCCAAACCCTTCATCAAAGATGATTCAAGGAAGAAAACCAAGATCATCCTCCATAGGGATGATCCAAGAACTGAACTTAGATCAAAGAAGAACTAGATGATAGAAGATCTAGGACCTTGATCTTTATCAACATGTGTAGATTGTCAATCAAAGGATCTATGAAAGATCAAGATCAAGGAGATGAACATACAAAGACTTAGAGATAGAAAAAATACTTAGATATGAATGATCTGAAGATCATTCTAATCATCAGATCTAGTGATCAATAGGATTGTTCATAATTTATATATTGACAATATGTATGGATGTATAGATTTCATACATCAGTTAGGATCATGGACGATTGGGGAAAAGAGATCAATCCTTAAAGGTAGGAGGATTTGATGAATGCATTTACATGAGATATACATGATTGTACTCATGATCTTATGTTGACAAGAGTAATGATAATACTTGTAGTAAATCTCTTGAAAACATTATGATCCAACCAAACACCTATAAGATGGTTAAGGACTAAAAGTGAATAAGGAATTAGAAAATATTTCAGCCCTAAGTAAACAGACATATGGTCTGATATATATATGAAATCTATTTTACATACAAGCTTGGAGGCTTGTGAGTTTGTTTTAATAGGCATGAGCCTAGGGGATGCTATTGCTAGAGGAGTTTTGAGGGTTTGGCCACCCGCTCCTTGAAATTTGATGATATGATGATACCTTGCCCAATGAGAGGCTAAAAGTCGGGTGGTGGCAATTATGGGAAGGCCACCACTGTGAAAGTCTTGCCCCCCCATATGGGTAGTGACATAATATTTTCCACCGTGGTATCAGTGGTGAACAGGGCAGTTATCCAAGCGTGCTACTACGGATCAGACTACAGCATAGCAACCTTTCTGATTATTTTACACTATGATGCATATGAGAATAGGCATAGTGAAATGCCTTATGTTATAGCATAATGAAATGCTAGGTAATTGTATATTACCAATATTCCCCAAGAAGGGAAATTCCCAATATAAGATTAGTTGTACTAATAAATTCTGAAAATGAAGAGAATTGATCAGCTTAGTTGGGAATGATATTTACTTATTTTCACGAATTTAACTAGTTTACCCATGAAGGGTATGTATGTATATAGATATACATAACTTACAAAGTACATAGTATGTTTAAGGATAATGGGATTATGAAGTATTGGAATTACATTGTCAATGTTATGTTTCTTGAATCCCCTACCAAGCATTGCTTGCTGAGATATTGTACTTGTTGTAATATCTCAGATCCAGGGAAGGAGAGTTAGGAACTGAAGACTATAGAAGACTTGAAGAGAATAATCTTCAAGGTATACCCTTGAAGATATGTATTTTTCTTTGTTGAGAGTTTTATCGTATGGTGAGCTTGAGTTTTGGATTATGTAATTTGGACAAGTATTGTACTAGATTTGGCTGTACTGTGAACCACTGGATGAATCCTGTAGTTTAATAAAAGTATATTCCTTCAATGGAATTTTATTTTGTACACAAATTGTACTTATGTTACGTATGAAGTGGTGACTTGGATTTTCAAAACAAGTTCTAAAGAAACGAATTTCTACTGCTTTGTTTTGTGAAAAAAATTTACACTCTTAAGGGCCCTGCCTTTCAAAATACTTTACAAATCATGTTTCAAAAACCTGGGTCGTCACAATTGGTATCAGAGCGATTCATCCAGTCACAGTACATAACAAATATGTCCAAAAGAGAGATTATAATCCAAGTCTAGATTAAGATAGAAATAGTTGTATAGAGGATTGATAGAAATTATGAACATATGCCACCAAAGAAAGTCACAAGATAAGCAACTCAAAATACTCCAGTAGACAATATGGAAAGAGTAACAATGAGCAATGTGGAAGATATGATGACAAGGGTGTTGAAGAACCTTCTTCCTCACCTACAACAAACCCAAAGTTCATTACCTCTGTAGAAATACCAAGTACGCAGGCTCAGGTTCAACCTAAAGTGAGTGAATAAGAGATAAGTTATCAGTTGATGAGAAGGAGTTATGTGATAAACTCATTAGTGAAGGATAAGTCTTGAAAGAGTGGCCTCCTTTGTTGAAGAGGATGTAAAGAGTTGACTCATTAGTTGGGAAAGAGTTAAACTCATTAGTTGAGGAATATGGAAAGAGTAGACTCATTTGTGAAGAAAGAGTAACTTATTAGTGAAGAATGAGTATAGAAAGAGTTAGTGTATTGAAGGAATAGTATAGTATAATATAGTATAAGTAGATATTACGTAGTGAAAGGACTAGAAATACTACTTAGCAAATAAGAATTCCAGTAGAGGAAATAATAAGATATAGAAATCCATAGGGAAAACATTACAATAGATGTAAGGTATGATGTTAAGGTCTAACCTAAAGTCCTGAGTAAACATACAAAGTACGTTAATACTAGTATGTATATAACCATTATTAAGTGAAGTATGTATATAACAATTACTAAGTGAGGAAATGGAGATAAAAAAAAGAAAAAGAAAAAAAAGAAGTGATAAATTAGAAAATAAGATAAAATAAAATAAAAATAAAAATAGAGAAATCCCAACCTTATAGAAAAGGTGAAATGGAGATTTATGAGAAATAGGTGTTAAGGATGAAAACATTAGAAGTATAGTAAAATTCAAAGTTAACATTAAATATATAAAGAAATATAAATATAGGAATTAGAATTGCTACATGTATAATATTATGGCAATTAGTTAAATGAAATTAATCATCAAAATAGAGAGGATATGGCTTGAAAGAAATTTAAGGAGATAGGTGAGAAAGTTAAAAATTTGTAAATGAGAATAGTTTGAAATAAATATGAGTAAGGAGTTACGTAAGTATTTTTCTCCAAAATTAATGAGGCAAAGGATTTAGTGGAGAAATGATAAAATTTTAGAAAATGAAGAGATGATTTTTAATATTAGAATAAAATGAAAAGGAAAAAGAGAGTTAGATATGTTAAAGGGACAAAAATATGATCCCAAACTTATTAAGAAAGACAATTAAACCATGAGAATATATGGTTAACAAAGAAATTATAGCTCTATATGATACAACAATTATGAAATCACCAAGTTAGAATTATAAAGGTATGACAAATCATTGTGGAAATTAGCACTAGAGGATTTTCAAGGATTAAAGAATTATTGATATAATAACTTTGGTGCTATTAAAAATAATTTTGGGACTATCATAAAGAGAAGTACCTTTGGTATAGATGGTAAAATGGTCATGGAACATGAAAACAAAGAGAAATATTGATTAGGAAAATATAGTCATTGATTATCATGGTCATGGAACATGAAAACAAACATAAATATTGATTAGAAAAATATAGTCATTGAATATCATGAAGAGGAATACATCTAATTGATGAAGGCAAATGAAGAGCTAACTATGAATAGAGATATTACTTCCAATTACATGATGGAGTTGGTGATATTGAAAGATTTAAGAAATATAGTAAGGGGAAATATATTTTTGGAGGAAAGGTGAAATAAAACATGAGAAATGAAAACAAATATTGGCTGTTGAATTTAAGTTTAAAGATGATTGTGAATGAGATATAAATCCAAATTGTTGGAGAAATAAGTGGATAGAAATTTTAAGATAGTTTGAAGATTTTCAATCTTACATAAGATTGAATGAGAAAATATCTATAATAGTTGAGGAAAAGAACATCAAATTATATGAATGAGTTGAAAGAACAACTTTTTAAGGATATGAAGTGATTATAGCAATTTACATTATGAGAGTAACAAATTTCTTTTAGGAAAAGAAAAAGGAGTAATCAATATAAGGATGCATAAATGATGTTGAGGAAATTAAGTATCCTTTTTCTCTATAAGGATGAGCATTTTCAAAGTTATTATTAATTGGGAATTGGAAATGCAACATCAAAGTATAGAATCAAAAACAAATTTTAAAGTTCTATGAGTTAGATAATAGATGTTCATGAATTTGAGGAGAATGAAATATATTGAATGAAGTGGTAATGATATATGGAAATAGATTTCAAGAAATCAAGAGCATTCAGGGGATATATGTTAAACACTTACAAAACTTGTCTTGTAACTGTACATGTGATTAAAGAAAGCCCAGTTTAGGTTATATAAATTTTAAGGATAACATGGAATTTGACCCAACAAAGGTGGAATATGAGATCAAAATATGAAATGACAATGACAATTAGAGAAATATGTCTCTTATTGATTTTATAACATAAGGACATTCTTTTAGTGAAAATTTTCCATTGGTTACATAAATCCTAAATGAGTTGATTATAGATTGTTGAGAATTAAAGAATAGTTGATAAATTATGGTGTTTGTAAAGACTTGAGAAGGGATGGTTACAATGTCAATATGGACTCTTTTAATTGAAATTATCAAGAATATCGCAAATAAAGAGTTAGTATGATATGATAAAGGCTATGAGGTACGCTTGAAAGAAGCATGAGGAAATGCAAAATCTAGAAATTTTGAAGCCTATGACATATAAATATATATAAGAGGAAAAGAGATAAATATTATCATAGATTTTGAGAAAGTTCTGAATATTGTTCCAAATATGAGAAAGAAATAACAAAAGAGGATCAGGAATATATATGCAGAGTTAAATGACACTATCTTGGATGGAAAAATGTAGAAAGTCAAGAATTATGAATAAAATGGCACTCAAAGAGTGTTGCAAAAATAATGGATGGGAATGAGAAAAGATTCATTACAAGGAAACTATTATTCAAGGACAGAATTTGACAAGAAGTTGTCAATAGAAGGAAATAGTAAAGAAGTATGAACTGTAGAGCAGAAATAAAGTATACACTTTCAAATAATGGAAGAATAAGAAAAGATAAAATTACTTCCAAAGATTGGAAGGTTGTTACAAAGAACAATAGTTGAAGTTATAGAATCTTATCAATATGTATTATAGGAAGTCTAAGGACTATACTTAGTAGGAAATCTATGTCCAAACTTTATATGTTGATACATAGTAGGAAAGCTATGTCAAAACTTTATATGTTGAAAAAGAATGAGGATGAGCAATAGAAGGTATAATGGAAAATTGTGAAGTATGCAAAGATTGGTGAAAATTACTAGTCAAGTGAAATGGAAGGTTTTTGAAACGAAAGGGATAACTCAATAAGAGTTATTAACACTTTTTGGGAAATTCTAGTAAGAACCAGCTTTATTATATAGAGCATTATTAAGGTTAGTCATGGATGAGCATTTTAACCTTCGAGAAAAAGGTAGTATAGAAAAGGGACGAAAGGAAATAGAATTTCCATAAGTGGCAAGGCCACTTGTGTAAGGCTATGAAAGAATTGTGAAAACTCCTAAGTGAGTTGTATTACAAATTTCGAGGACAAAATTATTGTAAGGGGGGAAGATTGTAATAACCCCAATTTTTGTAATTGATTGAGAAAAATCAATAAAGTTTGAGTTTCAGATATTTCGGGCTGAAATATTAGGGTTATTTAAAATATACTTTTTATAAAAGTATAATCAAATCATAAGATATGTAAAATTGAAATTAAACTTATCAAACCCTTCAAAATGACTGTAAGCACGACAAATTTCGAATTTGGATGAGAAATCCTTAAGTTTTTCATTTTTGGACAAAAGGGGTGAAATAGTAATTTTACCCAAAAATCAAAATATGAAATATCAAAATTTAGAATGTACTGAGAAATACAAATCCAACCCCACTAAGTACACTCAAATCCGAGATTATGGGAATAAAACCCAAAATTTTATGCATAAAGGGCAAAACGGTCTTTTTACACCATGTGGGGCCCACATGGGACCCACCACGTCCCCAACAACCAATTTTATCAGCAGCCCATGTGAAACATGGGTCAACAAATATCAGTTGGTCTTGGGGAAGAAAAATTAGGCATGGGAGCATTGAAGACTTTCATGCCATTTAATAATAAAAAAAATAAAATATTATAATCATGGAAAAAGATCCAAAATGCCTATAAATACAACCCCAAAAATCTTCCAAAAATTCTCGTAAAATCCCCACGAAATTCTCTTCAATCTCCTTGAAAAATTATATTTAGAATCCCTCCCCAAAAACCCAAAATTTCCAAGAGTTAGATCTCTTTTCAACTTGTTTTCTTTTTAGATTGGAACAAGAGACCTAAAATCAATTAGGCACTCCACTCTAGATCTAATTTGATCAATTCCACCGTCCAAAACTTCACAAGATCAAGATCAAGGAGATGAACATACAAATACTTAGAGATAGAAAAAAATACTTAGATATGAATGATCTAAAGATCATTCTAATCATCAGATCTAGTGATCAATAGGATTGTTCATAATTTATATATTGACAATATGTATGGATGTACAGATTTCATACATCAGTTAGGATCATGGAAGATTGGGGAAAAGAGATCAATCCTTAAAAGTAAGAGGACTTGATGAATGCATTTACATGAGATATATATGATTGTACTCATGATCTTATGTTGACAAGAGTAATGATAATACTTGTAGTAAATCTCTTGAAAACCTTATGATCCAACCAAACACCTATAAGATGGTTAAGGACTAAAAGTGAATAGGGAATTAGAAAATATTCTAGGCCTAAGTAAACAGACATATGGTTTGATATATATATATGAAATCTATTTTACATACAAGCTTGGAAGCTTGTGAGTTTGTTTTAATAGGCATGAGCCTAGGGGATGCTATTGCTAGAGGAGTTATGAGGGTTTGGCCACCCGCTCCTTGAAATTTGATGATATGATGATACCTTGCCCAATGAGAGGCTAAAAGTCAGGTGGTGGCAATTATGGGAAGGCTACCATTGTGAAAGTCTTGCCGCCCCATACGGGCAGTGACATAATATTTTTCACCGTGGTATCAGTGGTGAACAAGGTAGTTATCCAAGCGCGCTAGTACAGATCAGACTGCAGCATAACAACCTTTTTTATTATTTTGCACTATGATGCATATGAGAATAGGCATAGTGAAATACCTTATGCTATAGCATAATGAAATGCTAGGTAATTGTATATTACCAATATTTCCCAAGAAGGGAAATTCCCAGTATAAGATTAGTTGTAATAATAAATTCTCAAAATGAAGAGAATTGATCAGCTTAGTGGGGAATGATATTTGACTATTTTCACGAATTTAACTAGTTTACCCATGAAGGGTATGTATGTATATAGATATACATAACTTACAAAGTACAGAGTATGTTTAAGGATAATGGGATTATGAAGTATTGGAATTACATTGTCAATGTTATGTTTCTTGAATCCCCTACCAAGCATTGCTTGCTGAGATATTGTACTTGTTGTAATATCTCAGATCTAGGGAAGGAGAGTTAGGAACTGAAGACTATAGAAGACTTGAAGAGAATAATCTTCAAGGTATACCCTTGAAGATATGTATTTTTCTTTGTTGAGAGTTTTATCGTATGGTGAGCTTGAGTTTTGGATTATGTAATTTGGACAAGTATTGTACTAGATTTGGCTATCCTGTGAACCACTGGATGGATCCTGGAGTTTAATAAAAGTATATTCCTTCAATGGAATTTTATTTTGTACACAAATTGTACTTATGTTATGTATGAAGTGGTGACTTGGGTTTTCAAAACAAGTTCTAAAGAAACGAATTTCCGCTGCTTTGTTTTGCGAAAAAAAATTTACACTCTTAAGGGCCCTGCCTTTCAAAATACTTTACAAATCATGTTTCAAAAACCCGGGTCGTCACAATAAATCTCATTTCTATACTCCCCAACCTGAACTAAACATTGTTCTCAATCTTTTGAAATATAGGAAACCTAAATGATGAATGGGTAATGCATACAAATGAGACTTTCTAATAAATCCACAGTTGCCTCCCAGTAGGTGCTAAGTTTAACATCATCAACTAGACAAGGCCTATAACTAACCTAATTTTCTAAACATAGACCTAACTAGTTTAACTATTCTTTTAGTCCTAACCCTAACAATGAACTAGCAAGATTTCTCATGCCACACCAGAATCTCATAGTAGTCTATAATTGCCTCCACCTGGAGATTTTAGGTGGTGATACCATTATAAGATAGTAGATCATCATGTAATGACCCCAATTTTTTTGAAATATTAAAATCCCATAAAAAGTTCAGTTTTGAAAATAAGGGCATTTTGGTCATTTCACTAGTCGCCTTGACTGAACCCAGAAACTTGGTCCTGAAAATGGTACCATTAGATACATCTCGGAAAAAGGAATCCAACAAGACTAAAATCACCCAAAACGGAGTTAAAATGAGCAAGTTATGGCCCTTTGAAGTTCAGGGGCAAAACTATAATTTTAACAAAAAACGGATTTAGCTGCAAAACACAGGGGCCCGATTAGATACGGGCACGCCTTCATCTTCAATCTTTAGAGGGTTCTAGAACGGCGGTGATTGGAGGAGAAATCACAGCCATTCTGGAGGTTTCTCCACCGCCATTCAAGGGTGGTGAGAGCCCCCTCCAGAACCCTCTCTTAGCTTTATGAATAGAGCTCTTGGGTGCCTCTAATGGCAGCCCAAAACGATGAAGAAAACCCATCGCTGAGCAGTGACCTAGACGGGAAAATAAGGAGAAAAACCCAGCAACGAGCCAGGTATGCCCATGATCCCTCAAAACCCATCTCCACCATAGTTCCAAGATAAATTTCCCCAGGTTTTTGCATGAAAAACCATGCAAAATGGAGCCCGGGAGAGCCACCAAGGACCCAGGGACGTTCCTTGGGCCGCACTGGTTTGACAGGGTCGAACCAAGGTGTCCTGAGGATGCCACGGTTCCCCAATGAGCAGGAAGTTCCAGTCGGAACGTCCCACGTCATCTTCATTTGAAAAACCAAACGGGCGCGTCCAGGGACGCACCCGCAAAAGAGGCAGTCTGGTGGGAAAACCCGGAGCATCTGCAGAGGCGCTCGTTGAGGCGCACGCCGCAGACGCACAGTGCGCTGCGGGTTTTTTCGTCCCTTAAGGAAGCCGGGGCACACGTCACAGATGCGCAGCGCCCTATCATTCCGTCCTTTTATTTTTAAGACTCCTATGTATGTACGACAGTAAAACGCTTTTAACTTGAGATCTAGAGCTCCGATTGAGGCGCCGCAAAAGGCGTGTTCATGTCGACGACGCGGACACATCTAAACTATAAAATCCCTGATCAAGGCCCAATCAAAGGTGGGCATGACCCTTAGAATAGGATGGTGGTGCGTGGCCACTAGACCTTTGGAAAACTGAGAATACCAAGGCCCAATTAGGACCTTAGGACACCCATAGGCATAGGGATGGACCCCTAATGCCTAAGTAATAAGACTCAACTACTCTAAACCCATAAAAGATAGGTTAAACTAACCTTGAGTCCCCAAACCATGTTTAGGAGCGTACGAGAACAAAAGGGTTAACGCGACCTAGTCAGGTAGGTGTTCTATCGCTACTAGATTCTTTTAAAAGCACTATGATTGTTTGGCGAATACATGTTTTAAGTACATGACATGTTTAGCATGACTTAATTCAGCATGCATGTGATAAATGCTTTATGCATAGACATGTTTTGTAAATATTGCATATACATTATGCATGGATATGTTTTGCAAACTATTGCATACATTGGATGATTTATGAGCATTAAGTTCTTGATTGCATGTCCTTGAGGGTTGCCAAAAGATGCTGGAGTGCCGAGGGCCAGGCAGTTGTGAGGGACCCAAAGAGGACAAGTTTTGAAAAGAGGTTTTTGGCTTATTTGATCGTACATGATTTGGGCTAGTAAGCTCGTGGGTGCTATGCTGAGGGGAGTGGGTTGGCCACCCAGCCTCTACCACTTTTAGGTGGATGGGTACCACGCCCAAAAAGGGCATGTCCCTGCTTCGACTGCATGTGGTACAGGGGGCTACCACTGGTGTCACTGTACTGGGTCGAAGTGTCATATGCCCCGTGGAGGTATATGATCCTGTGTCCCTAGGTACCCGGGGACCACACGGCAGTGAGGTCGTGGGCATAGTGAGACCCTATGGTTTCGTGGATTTATGTGCATTGCATATGGAATGATGTAAGGTTGGTCGACCATACCATGATAGATATCCATGAGTTGGATTCAGTTGAGCATCTGATGCATATTTTTATGATTAGGATACATTATACTTTCGACTTGGATTATGATATTTCTTTAAGTTGTCAGTATTCCGGTTTGACAGTGGCTTTTAATATCGATATTGAACGTGATTATTCGAACAACATGCATATGTTTTTATGAGCACATGATTTTAAAGATCATATGCATTATAAAACTAGTAGTGATAGACTCATATTGAGTATAGTATATACTCACCCTATCCTTAACATTTTTCAGGATGATTCCATCCACAAGTAGAGGACATCTATGTTAGTGCTACGAGCAAGTGAATGAAAAAGGAGACACTTATATATGTAAGTAAATTCTCAACCCTTTGGACATGTATTTGTATTTAATTACAATTGGGGCTGTGTGCTGTGACTGGATAGATCTGGGGAAAAACATTTGTGATTTCTAAAACTTTTCAAAAACTACCTTGGTTGTTGTGAAAGCAAATAACACTCGGGGTTTTCAAATTGAATTTCAAATAAAAGATTTTTTCGCTGCACTGCATTGTTTTTCAAATAGGGATCCCCCCTTAGGAATTTAGATTTTTCATTTAAAAATGCATGGGAAAACCCGGGTCGTCACAGTTGGTATCAGAGCCCAGGTTTTATCCTTTCATAGCCAGTCCAACATGTCCAAGGGTCATGAACAATGGAGAAAATCAAGAATAAGTAGTATAAATAGGAGTAGTAGAGATGACTACTTCTATTTGAGGATTACGATATTAATGACTCAAGACATTTCACCATAAACACATAGGTGAAAAAGGAGATAGTCCTAGCAAATACTTAGATATTGGATTGATTGAATCCTATCAAAATCATAGGAAATAAGGATTGTTGTGCAGTGGTGCAAAGATGAAATCTCATATGAGGATCATATTATGATGAAAATGAATGAATGAAGATAATTATTGGACTTGTTAGTAGGTAGTGTTGACCTGCAATAAAGTAATCTTATCAAAAGTGACAAAATCAAAGAACCTAGATGGCTATCTTAGCATCATAAAAGATATCAAAATATGAGTACACTATCACAAGGATGTGATATATAAGATGTAAAAGACAGACTTTGAGAAGAATTTTGATGATAATCTAAGAGGAATGAGAATGCAAGATGATAACAGTTACTCGAACTAGGTCACAAAGGTATGGATCTTGAAGGACTTAGCTCAATTTTGGATACTATTCAGGAGAGTAAAATGCTATTGAAAAATAATTACCTAAGAATTATGGAGCAAATCAGAAGAGGTATACAAGTGACAGATTATGTGAATAAGAGGAACATAACACGAATATGATAAGGAAATAAATTCAACCGAGTTATCAAAAGATTTTTGACGATAATATTGGGGATGATAGATCTATGATAATAGATTGATCGTAACATGAACTTGTACAAAAGGAATAGCATGACCAAAACGTCAATACCATTATTAAGACATTGTATGAATTTTATTGAGGCTATAGGCAATTGAGGATTTCAATAATCTTAAGACAGTTTAGAATTTCTGTGAAGCATTCAGTTTATCATATATGTTACTTAAAGAAAGAGATGAAGTATCAAATATATGCAACAACGCATATAGAGACATTGATCCAGGTAGACCAAATGGATATTGAAGAAAAGAGAGAAAGACATAGACATGTAACTACTAGTATTCAATGAATATTGAATATTCAAAAGAAAAAGATCATGACTCTATGAAGATACATACAATTCTATCCTATAGAAAGGAAGATCAAACAAATACGAAGGAATGATGATAGATGAGTTGGTGATCTTATTGTAAAAGAGTATAAAAGAAAGAAAGCATATGGGGTTTAAGACTTCGAGTAGAGTATCGAATTTCAGGAGATTATGTGATAAGAAATTTTCAAAGAAGAATGGCGACCAACTAGAAATTAAATTCTACAAATAGTTTGATATAAATTATTATTATATTCTTATCAGATCCATTAACTTATGAGGAACACCAATGGATATAGTCCATAAAAAGAAAATTTTGGTGATACCTTACCTTGCCGCTACATGAGTAAATAAAGGAATTAAGCCGGAAGGATACCATCAAAGATCAAATTGAGGTCTTATTATCATAAATTTGGAAGACCAAAAAATCCTAAGACCATTATTTAGTCATTACCTTTAGAGTATTGTTGACTAAATAAAAGGTATCCCACCCTAATTAATCAAGTATGAGAGTATGCATCAGAGTACGAAGCGAAAACGACCCTTATAGGTGAGGCCTTATAGGAGGAACAATAGGAATGATAAATTGACGATGAGCCTAGATTTGATTCCTAAGGGGGAGAATGCATCCACCAAGAAATAATCTAAGAGACAAATACCTAGAAGATGATAATTTATGGAATTTCGAGGACGAAATTCTTCTAAGGGGGTAATAATGTAATGACCCCAATTTTTTTGAAATATTAAAATCCCATCAAAAGTTCAGTTTTGAAGATAAGGGCATTTTGGTCATTTCACTAGTCGCCTTGACTGAACCCAGAAAATTAGGTCCTGAAAATGGTACCATTAGATGTGTCTTGGAAAAAGGAATCCAACAAGACCAAAATCACCCAAAACGGAGTTAAAATGAGCAAGTTATGGCCCTTTGAAGTTCAGGGGCAAAACTATAAATTTAACAAAAAATGGATTTAGCTGCAAAACACAGGGGCCCATTTCGATACGGGCACCCATTCATCTTCAAACTCTAGAGGGTTCTAGAATGACGGCGATTGGAGGAGAAATCACCGCCATTCTGGAGGTTTCTCTACCGCCATTCAAAGGTGGTGAGAGCCCCCTCTAGAACCCTCCCTTAGCTCTACAAATAAAGCTCTTGGGCGCCTCTAATGGCAGCCCAAAATGATGAAGAAAACCCATCTTGGAGCAATGACCTAGAGGGGAAAACAAGGAGAAAAACCCAGTAACGAGCCAAGTACGCCCAAGATCCCTCAAAACCCATCTCCACCATAGTTCCAAGATAAATTTCCCTAGGTTTTTGCATGAAAAACCATGCAAAACGGAGCCCGGGAGAGCCACCAAGGACCCAGGGCCCTTCCCTGGGCCGCACTGGTTCGACAGGGTCGAACCAAGGTGTCCTGAGGACGCCACGGTTCCCCAATGAGGAGGAAGTTCTAGTCGAAACATCCCATGTCGTCTTCATTTGAAAAACCAAACGGGTGCGTCCAGGGACGCGCCCGCAAAAGAGGCAGTCGGGTGGGAGAACCCAGCGCATCTGCAGACACGCTCGCTGAGGCGCACGCTGCAAAAGCACAGTGCACTAGCAATGCAGGTTTTTTCATCCCTTAAGGAAGCCGGGGCGCACGTCACAGATGCGCAGCGCCCTATCATTCCGTCTTTTTATTTTTAAGACTCCTATGTACGTGCGACACTAAAACGCTTATAACTTGAGATCTAGAGCTCCGATTGAGGCGCCGCAAAAGGCGTGTTCGTGTCGACGACGCGGACACATCTAAACTATAAAATCCCTGATCAAGGCCCAATCAAAGGTGGGCATGACCCTTAGAATAGGATGGTGGTGCGTGGCCACTAGACCTTTGGAAAACTGAGAATACCAAGGCCCAATTAGGACCTTAGGACACCCATAGGCATAGGGGTGGACCCCTAATGCCTAAGTAATAAGACCCAACTACTCTAAACCCATAAAAGATAGGCTAAACTAACCTTGAGTCCCCAAACCATGTTCAGGAGTGTACGAGGACAAAAGGGTTAACGCGACCTAGTCAGGTAGGTGTTCTATCGCTACTAGATTCTTTTAAAAGCACTATGATTGTTTTGCAGATACATGTTTTAAGTACATGACTTGTTTAACATGACTTAATTCAGCATGCATGTGATAAATGCTTTATGCATAGACATGTTTTGTAAATATTGCACATACATTATGCATGGATATGTTTTGCAAACTATTGCATACATTGCATGATTTATGAGCATTAAGTTCTTGATTGCATGTCTTGAGGGTTGCCAAAAGACGCTAGAGTGCCGAGGGCCAGGCAGTTGTGAGGGACCCAAAGAGGACAGGTTTTGAAAAGAGGCTTTTGGCTTATTTGATCGTACATGATTTGGGCTAGTAAGCTCGTGGGTGCTATGCCGAGGGGTGTGGGTTGGCCACCCAGCCTCTACCACTATTAGGTGGATGGGTACCACGCCCAAAAAGGGCTTGTCTCTGCTTCAACTGCATGTGGTACAGGGGGCTACCACTGGTGTCATGGCACTAGGTCAAAGTGTCATATGCCCCATGGAGGTATATGATCCTGTGTCCCTAGGTACCCGGGGACCACACGGCAGTGAGGTTGTGGGCATAGTGGGACCCTATGGTTTCGTAGATTTATGTGCATTGCATATGGCATGATATAAGGTTGGTCGACCATACCATGATAGATATCTATGAGTTGGATTCAGTTGAGCATCTGATGCATATTTTTATGATTAGGATATATGATACTTTCGACTTGGATTATGATATTTCTTTAAGTCGTCAGTATTCTGGTTTGGCAGTGGCTTTTAATATCGATATTGAACATGATTATTCGAACAACATGCATATGTTTTTATGAGCACATGATTTTAAAGATCGCATGCATTATAAAACTAGTAGTGATAGACTCCTACTGAGTATAGTACATACCCTATCCTTAACATTTTTCAGGATGATTCCATCCACAAGTAGAGGACATCTATGTTAGTGCTATGAGCAAGTGAATGAAAAAGGAGACACTTATATATGTAAGTAAATTCTCAACCCTTTGGACATGTATTTGTATTTAATTATAGTTGGAGCTGTGTGCTGTGACTGGATAGATCTGCGGAAAAACATTTGTGATTTCTAAAGCTTTTCAAAAACTACCTTGGTTGTTGTGAAAGCAAATGACACCGAGGTTTTCAAATTGAATTTCAAATAAAAGATTTTTTCGCTGCACTGCATTGTTTTTCAAATAGGGATCCCACCTTAGGAATTTAGATTTTTCATTTAAAAATGCATGGGAAAACCCGGGTCGTCACACATCATGATTATGAATTGTGGGGAATCATATTCAAAATCTCCCATCTTCAATATTTCACAGTAGTCAATATAATTTACCACCTTTGTACGTTGAGGTGGTGCTAATACAATGACATTTTGACCCACCATGAATTGCTTAGGATCAATTCTAGATGAATTGTCCCATTTTGGATCAATTTTATGGAGAGCAATGACCATTGTATTCAATTTATCTTTTTTCTTCTATTTCCCTTACATTGTCTTAAAATAAGGGTATAAGCTAACTTTGCCCTTCCTAAAAAGGTTATTCTTGTACTACAAGAGGAAAGGACATGGTTTTACTTAAACCTTGATTATCTTCCAATGTATACCCTAGATTTATTAGATGTAAAATTAGTTATCAACTAACTCTTCTTCTTCTTTTGTTTAACTAGCACAGTTAAGGTTTCAGGTGGCAATCATGTGGACCATAGCTTCATCAACTAACTCTTTTTCTTCTTGATTATCTTGTGATTGTTCAAATAAGGTTTGTACATCTTAATCAAGTATGTCTTCTACATTATAAGGTTCAATTGGAATTTTAGGCTCTATAGGGTGTTCTACTCTAGCTTGCCATTGAGAAGTGTTTATTAATGGCACAGTATCCAACAACTCATTCACCTCTGCATTATTCCTTTTAAAAATTGAATAAATTTGAAATTAAAATTATAAGGGGCCTTACTACAATTTCACTCACATCCAAATATAGGAAAGCAATGAAAACCTAATCTATGTTGATGAAGTCATGGCCCATAAGATCGCCACTACTTCTTTGCCAATTTTCCTTGCACAAAAATCAAATAGTGATGATCAATATGTGTGATGACCTGGGTTTTCGTAACACATTTTGTAATACATTTTTCAAAGGCAGGGTACCCTTAGTAGTAAAAAAATTTCTCAAAACAAAGCTGCAAAAATTCTTTTCTTTAGAACTTGTTTTGTAAAACCCAAGTCATCACTTCATACATATCATAAGTAGAATTTTGTACAAGATAAAATTCCATTGAAGGAATATACTTTTATTAAATTCCAAAATCCATCCAGTGGTTCACAGTACAGCCAGGGCATTAGTATAATACTTGTCTAAATTACATAATCCAAATTTTAAAGCTCACCATACAATAAAAACTCTCAATACAATACAATGCTCTCAAATGAGATATTGTAAACATTCAAACATTTACAATATTTAAGCAAGCTATGCTTGGTAGGAGATTCAAGAAGCATAATAATTTGACAATATAATCCTAATACTTCATAATCCCATTATTCATACTCATAGATCAATCTCTTTACTTTGTCATATATGTACATCCTTACACATACATACTGCATATGTTGTATAGATATATATATATATATACGATCAAAACCATGAAAAGTAGTTAATATTCAAACATCAATAGTCACACTCAGACACACTAACTTGATCAATCATCCAGACTCTACTAGAAAATACTCCCTCATTTGAGCAGTATCATCACACTTAGCCATACTGAGCTGATAAAACATCCAGATTCTACTAGAAAAATACTCCCTTATTTGGGTAGTATCGGCATTCATTATGCCATGCATAATAATGCAAAATACTCAAAGGACTACTATGTTGTAGTCTAATCCATACCAACGTGCTTGGATAACTGCTTTCATACTCCACGGATACCAAATGTGGAAAATCATCTATGTCATGTCTATATGCAGAGACAGACCGTTACAATGGTGGCCTTCCCATAATTGGCCCACCTAACATTTTGCCTCTCTTTGGGCACAGTATCATCATATATATCACATTTCGTAAAGCAGGTGGCCAAACCCTCGTAACCATCCTAACATAGCACCCCTAGGCATATGCCTGTTTAAAATAAAAACCACAAGCCTCCTTACTTGTATATAAAGTATTCTTTTACTCATCAGACGTCTTGTCTGCTTATATCATCATCTTCGTGTTTTGGTATTCTTATACCTAGGATAGGATTTCACTTCAAACTTAGGGATCATCATTTACAATGAATGATACCCATGTTCATACAAGTTTAGGGATCACCATTCTATATGAATGATTCCCATGTATTGATTTTTATACTTATTAGACAATTTGTCTATTTATCTAGGGCTAGAATACCTTCTAGTTCCCTATCCACTTAGGGTTTTTCTCAATTCTAACTTAACCATTTCATATGTGTTTTGGTTGGATCATAAGGGTTCTCAAGGGGTTTAATGCAAGTATTTACATTACACTTGTCAACATTTCTTGACATAAGATCATGTATTCAACCTGTATTTTTCATGTAGATGCATTCATAAAATCCTCCTACCTTCATGTAGTGCTTCATCTCTTCAAATCTTCCATGATCCCAATTGACATATGAAATCTGTAAATCCATGCATACTGTCAATATTTATATAATCTTAGTAATCCTATATTTTTTTATCCTATCTATATTCTTTGTCTAATCTTGTCCTTTGATATAAAGGATCTAGATCTTGTGTCCTATCATGATCTATCTTCCTTAGATAGTATTGATTAATAGATCTGACTGTTAGAATGATCTTCTAATCTTTCAGATCTAAGTATTTTCTATTCTAAGTCTTTGTGTAGTCCTTTCTTTGATCTTGATCTTTCATAGATCCTTTGATCAATAATTTATACTTGTTAATAAAGATCAAGGGCTTAGATCTTCTATCAACTATTTCTCCTTTGATCAAAGTTTAGTTGTTTGATCATCCCTAAGGAGGATAATCATAGTTCTCTTCCTTGAATCATATTTGATCAAGGGTTTAGATCTTCTATTCTATTTGATCATCTAAATTGCAAGAAATATATATATATATATATTATACATCAAAAAGTATTTATTTCTTTTATTGTTCTTCATCATTCAAGATCCCATGGATCTTGTTTGATCATCCTTATCTTACTTACAATTTTTATTAGGGTTAAATAATATACTAACCTTTTATGCTGCTATTATTATTATTATTCAACCAGTTAATGTTTTACTGGTTGAAGATGGCTTATTTCATCCTAAGTCTAGACAGCTCCTCTTATTTCCAATTAACTAAGGCTTACTAGCTAAATAGCTAAACACAAAGTGGTTACTTCAATCCTCATGTAAGGAGGCGTTTAGATCTCACAAATGTCAATGGAAGGCAGGGGAAGAGTGAGGCTCTATTAAAGAATGCCCTTAAGCACCATGTTCAACATTCACTAAAGTTACCTTAGCTCAACCTTTCATAAGATTCCTATGAGCATTTTAACCCTAAGTACTCTATCTATTTGATTTTAATTAAATCCATGAACATTTAAAATGTCATTCATGGGGTTAATTATTCTCTTAGTTTGGGCCAAGGATTTGATAATCCCTATATTGTCCTACTAACTATAACCTTTACTAATATTAAGTCAAAGTCATTCACTCATCTTAATTGTCCATAAATCTTTATATTCCATTAGTTTACATTTTTTGTGATTCATGCTCATTATATCTTAACAACTACTTAACAATTGAATCTACTAATAAAATTTGATAACAATTAAATCATAAATTTTAAAGCATAAATCCAATATAAGTTTAACAACCATTTATACTAACATGCTTCCTATGAATGTAACTTAACATAATGGAATAAAACTATACTTAAACTAGCATGATCCTAAGTTATGAAATACATGAAATTTTACTACTAATCTAATGGAATCATGCTAAAATCTCAAATTTAAACTAACATGGCCCTAAGATAATTAAATCTACCAACCTAATAACAAACTAATAATATTTAGAGCATAATATGCTAAAATTTAAGAATTACAGTATCATGCTTCCTAATTTATAATATAAATCACATTTACAATTCTGTTATCAAATAAAAGACAATTAAACTAATTAGATTAAGATTATTAAAAACTTTTACTTATGATCCAACCATTAGATCTTAGATCTTTTCCTTTAGATCAAGGGTTTTAATTACATTTAGGGCTTTTACTCCATTAAGATCCAAAGATCATATCCACTTGTTTTTGTCACATTTAATCCATGATCTAACTATATTTAATATAATCCCATTCATACAACCTATCCAAAGGTTCTGATCATGCTTGATCTCATTGATCAAGTGGGTCCCTTTGTATTTTTAGGGTTTTTCTACCATAAAGGGTAGATCTCTCAATTTATCTTTGATCTATCAAAATAAAGCATATATTACTTTATTTTAACATTATTTCATCATTAAATCAGATCCCCAAGATCTGATCATGAAAATCTTAAAGATCATGAAAATTGGAAGCTTATTTCCTAAAAACATAAAGTTTCTTGAAGGTTTTTATCAATTGTATACTTTCAAAAGAAAATTTTTCCTACATCAATTAAAGACATCTACTCAAATCTAAAACTTCGAACATGGGGATTTATGTTTCCCCAATATTTTCCATCTTCTACGGCAACGACGATAGAGAATTTGTTTGTTGTATGTATTTTCGGCATCTAGGGTTTTATTTCTCTTGTACACAGCTTCTCTAATGAAATTCCTTCACCGAACCAGCAGAGGTAGGCCACCCACTTCATTTCCCTTCCATTCTGGCACCTCCCTTAGGTTTTCTGGCCTCCAGGTGATCTCCCTGGTAGTTGATCCGTCGGGAATGACAGATCCAGCAACAAGGTTGAGATCCCCATCATGGACAGCTCAGATGAAACTTCTAAGTCATTGGATGGTTTCCTGGGGCCCAGAAACCCCAAGAGATGAGATCTCAGCCCTAGATGTTGAGAGATGAATGGTGATCCATGGCTGGGTGATTTGACAGTCCAGATTGGAAAGTCTCACCCATAGCCGGTCACCCCTCTTAGATCACCGGTAAAAGGTGGTAACAGGTGTGGGCCGCTGGTCATCCCCGCACTTGGTACACCCAGATTAGATCTAAGCCATCCAATATTTGTATTGAAACCTTATTTCTTCAATTAACAGCTCAATTTAGCTCCTATTCTAGCGTTAAAAGTTGCTATAGATTCCTTGTTACTTGTATAAGGTACTGAACTTAGAAAATTTATGTTTTGATGAATGTAAAATTTTGTTATTAAAGAAAAGTATTACTAATTCATATGATCAGTGAAATTTGGAATGATTAGACTTTATAATTCTGATCCACTGATAATCTTGTGATTCCGGAACATGGAATCAATGGTTAAAAGTGACTAATATATGTTTAATTAAGAAATCTAGCCTTAAAAGAAGAAACATCATAAAAATGAGCATGGATCTTCATGATCTGATGAATCAAGTATGATCAGACTTTTTAAAATAGTTTATATGATGATCTAAATGTATAATTACAATAATGAAATGGTTGGATGTAAATTATTTTCCAGATCTTAAGATCTTGACCCTTAAAAGTAGTAAAATCCATAAAAGTGAATGGTTATCTCCTTGATCAATTTGATCAAGGATGATTGGATAGTGTGGATGTATTTGGATGATGACATAAACTTAAGATCATATGGAGACTTGATGATGATAATTTGGGAGTAAGAAGCCTTAAATTGGATAAAATGGCTTAAGATCTTCTTGATCAGTTGGATCAAGAAGGATCAGAACATTTGATGAGATGCATCAATGATCTAGCGATAAAATCACATTAAGAAAATCTATTAGATCTAAAGGAAACTAAAACATCAAGATCTAAACCCTAAATGGGATGAAAAATGAATAGAAGTCAAATATGACCATTGGATCATGATGAACAGTTATGGCATGTTAAATTTTCATTTGAATTATTAAATGATATTATAAATGTCTTTTATTGCTTAGTAGATTTACTTATTTATTTATTTATGCTTTAATGCTTATGTTATGTAATGTAAATTACATTGAAAATGTAATTAAATGAAAAATAGAGTTGAAGGACATTTACATGGAATAAATGACAATGGACTTAATTTTAGTAAGGGCTATAGTTAATACAACAATATAACAATAGGGGTTATCAAATCCTTGGCCCAAACTAGGAGAATAATAAACCCCATGAATGATATTTTAAATGTTCATGGACTTAATTAAAATTAATTCGAAAGAGTACATAGGGTTAAAATGCTCATACGAACCTTATGAAAGGTTGAGCTAAGGTCACTCTAATGAATGCTAAAAATGGTGGTTAAGGGGGTTTTCTAATAGAGCCTCACTCTTTCCCTACCTTTTGTTGATGTTTGTGAGGTTTAAACGCCTCCTTACATGAGGATTGAAGTAACCAATTTGTGTTCAGCCATTTAACTAGTAAGCCTTAGTCAATTGGAAATAAGAGGAGCTATCTACACTTAGGATGAAATAAGCTATCTTCCACCAGTAAAACATTAACTGGTTGAAAAATAATAATAATAATAATAGCATAAAAGGTTAGTAAATTATTTAATTCTAATAAAAATTGTAAGTAGGATAAGGATGATCAAACAAAATCCATAGGATCTTAAATGATCAAGAACAATAAGAATCATAATGTTGTATTTCATTATGCATCCATGCATGTATGTTGTAGACAAATCTAGATTATTAGATTAGATAATCAAACCCTTGATCAAATATGACTCAAGGAAGAGAACCAGGATCATCTTCCTTAGGGATGATCAAATAACTAAACTTAGTTCAAAGAAGAACTAGATGATGAAAGATCTAGGCCCTTGGTCTTTATCAACAAGTATAAATTGTTGATCAAAGGATCTATAAAAGATCAAGATCAAAGAGACGGACACACAAAGACTTAGAGATAGAAATACTTAGATCTAAAAGATTAGAAGGTCATTCTAACCATCAAATCTATTGATCAAAAGGATAAAATACTACCTGAGGAAGATAGATTGTATGGATGATAGGAACACAAGATAGATCTAGATCCTTTATATCAAAGGACAAGATTAGATAAGGAATATAAATATGAGTTTATCTAAGTTGTTTAAATAATGACAGTTTATATGTATTTATAGATTTCATACGTCAATCATGGAAGTTCTGAAGGGGTAGATCACTACATGAAGGTAGGTGGAACTTTAAGAATACAAGACCTATAGTCTATGGAATTGTTGTTATACATAGACATTATAATGCTTAAAGATGATAATATGTTTAGTTACATCTGAATCATAATTCATGTATATGAGATAGAAATAACTGTTGAGATTAGATGGAATACATAATAAATACTCGGGTATCATTTATGATAACCCCTAAACTTAGATAAGAACATAATAATAATGGATATCATTTGTATCAAATGAGTATCCTTACACTTAATAACATTTGGTATATGAATACCAAATTAAAGGATATGGGGATCATTTACAGTAAATGATTAATCCCTAAACTTATATGAACATGGATATCATTCATTGTATATGAGGATCCCTAAATCTAGAAATGGAGTTATATCTTTAGTATGAGGATATTGAATATGATGATGATAATATAAATAGACAGATCGTCTAAGATGTACAAGAAGTATTTTAGATCCAAGCATGGAGGCATGTGGTTTTGTTTTAAATAGGCATAAGCCTAGGGATGCTATACTAGGAAAGTTATGAGGGTTTGGTAACCCACTTCCTGAAATTTGATGATATTATGATATCCTGCCCAAAGAGAGGCTAAAAGTCAGGTGGGGCAATTAAGGGAAGGCCCCACTATGAAAGTCCTGACTCCCCATATGACCAGTGACACAATATTTTCCACCGTGGTATCAGTGGTGAATAGGGCAATTATCTGAGTGCGTTAGTACGGATCAGACTGCAACATAGTAGTCCTTGAGTATTTTGCATTATGATGCATGGCATAGTGAGATGCCAATACTACCTCAATGAGGAAGTATTTCCCAGCAAAAGTCTGGATGATTTATCAATAGTGTATATCTGAGTATGATTATTGATGTTTGAGATATTAATTATTTTTCACGATTTTTTACTGTATATATATATATATACATACATACACATACGATATAGTGGTAAATGGTTTGGAATTATCATAATAGATGTTACATGATAAATTATATGATAGAATGATCATGTATGGTATGGTTCATGGAGATTGAATTATATGATTCATATGGTATATGATGATTATGAATACTGTACTTTTGAATTATACGATTCCATATGTTCTTGAATCCCCTACCAAGCATAGCTTGCTGAGATATTATAAATGTTTGAATGTTTACAATATCTTATATACAAAAAGAAAAGAATGGAAGAATACGACATGGGAAGACGAAGACCATACTGTTGATCAAGACTATATACTATTGTGGAAAGGATTGGATTGTATTTTGATTTGTGTATTTTGGACATAAGATGTAATAAAGCAGCTATGTATGTGAACCACTGGATCGATCCTGCAATTTTAATAAAATGAGTTTCTTTGGAAACATATGTTGTATACAAAATTATGTATGTATATGTGAGTGAAATGTGGCATTCGTGTTTTCTGAAAAGAATTTCAAAGAAAATATTTCCGCTCTTAAGTTTTCAAAATGTTTGCAAGATTGGTTGACCACCATTTGAAAATAAATAACGAAAATGTATTTCAAAAACATGGGTTGCCACAGTTGGTATCAGAGCAAGTTCATCCAGTCACTTGCAGCCCCTTATGTCCAATATGATTATGACAATCTAAGTTGAGGATGAGTATGGAAAGAGTTAACTCATTAGTTGAGGATGAGTATAGAAAGAGTTAGTGTAATGAAGGAATAGTATAGTACAAGTAGATATTACTTAGCGAAAGAACTAGGAATACTTCTTAGTAAGTAAGAATCTCAATAGAGGGAATAGTAAGATATAGAAGTCAATAAGGAAAACATTACAATAGATAAAGATGTAATGTATGATGGTTAGGTCTGACCTGAAGTCCTGAGTAAACGTACATATGTAGAAATAATGTACACCAATACTAGTATGTATATAACCATTATTAAGTAAAATAATGGAGGTTAAGAGAAAGAAGTGGTAAATTGGAAAATACAATGGAAATGGTGTAGGAGGAAAAACTTCAACCTTAATAGGAAAGGTGAATTATAATTTGAAGAAGCAATAGATACTAAAGATGAAACCTTAGAATTATTATAAATTTCAAAATTAATAATAATAAATATAAATGTAAGAGTTACAATTGCTACCTATATTATTGCTACATGTAAGAGTTAGAATGTTTACAAAATTAAATGAATTTAATCTTCAAAATAGAGATGATATTACTTGAAAGGAATTCAAGGAGATAACTGAGAAATTTGAAAATTAGAATAGTTTTAAATAAAGAGGAAATAGGAGATAAGTAAGCATTTTCTCTCCAAAAATTAGTAAAGGAAAAGGGTTTAATAAACAGATGATAAAATTTTAGAGCATGAAGAAGTGATCTTTAAAATTTGAATAAAATGATAAGGAAGAAGAGAGTTAAATATGTTGATATATATATATATATATATAATTCCAAACTTATTAAGAAAGATAATTAAAATATGTGGTTAACAAAGACATTGTTGTCCATATATATGGTACAACAAATATGAAATCACTAAGTTAGAAATTTTATTGGTATGATATATCAATTGTGGAAATTAGCACAAAAGGATTATCAAGAATTAGAGGGATATTGATATGATAACTTTGGTGATATTGAAAATAATTTTCGAACTATAGTAAATAGAAGTAAATTTGGCATTGGTGGTGAAATGATGATGGAAAATAAAAACAAAGAGAAATATTGATGTGATGATTTGGGAAAATATAGTCATTGATTATCATAAAGAGAAGTACATCTTATTGATCATGGCAAATAAAGACCTATATAAAGAATGGAGATATTGATTTCAATCATATGATAGATTTGGTGATATTGAAAGATTTAAGAAATATAGTAAGGAGAATATATTTTGAAGGAATGATGAAATAAACATGAGAAATGAAGACCTATAAACAAATATAGGCAACTAAACTTAAGTTTAAAGTCTAGAAAAATGAGATGATTATGAATGAGGTATGAATCCAGATTTTGGGAGAAATATGTGGTTAGAAATTTTAAGATATTTTGAAGATTTTCAATCTAACATAATATTTAATGAGGAAATATCTATAGTAGTTGAGGAAAAGACATCAAATTATTTGAATGAGTTAAAAGAACAAATTTTAAGGATTAGGAGTGAGTATAGAAATTTACATTAAGAAAGTAATAAATTTCCTTGGAAAAAGAAAAAGGAAGGATCAATGTGAGGATGCATTGAACATAAATGATATTATTGAGGAAATTAAGTACCCTTTTACTCTATAAGGATGAGTATTTCCAAATTTATTATCATCAGTTGGGAATAGGAAATGAAACATCATTTGAAATCAAAACAAATTTTGAGTTATATGAGTTGTATAAATGATATTCATGAATTTGAGGAGAATGAATATATTAGATGAAGTGCTAATGATATATGGAATTGATTTAATGAAATCAAGAGCATTTATAGAATATATGTTAAACACTTACAAAACTTGTCAACTATCTGGTAAATGTACATGTTGATTGAAGAAAGCAAAGTTTAGGATCATATAAATCTAAAGATGATATGGAAGTTGACCCAACAAAGATTGGAGATGAAAATAAAATATGAAATGACTATGACAATTAGAGAAATTTATCTCTTACTGGTTGTATAACATACTATAAGGATATTCTTTTAGTATAATCTTTCCATTGATTACATAAACCCTAAAGAGTTTATGGTAGATTGTTGAGAATTAAAGAATATATGGTAAATTATGGAGTTTTTAAAGGCTTCAGAGTGTATGACTACAAAGTCAATATGGACTCTTTAATAGGAATTATCAAGAATACTTCAAATAAAGGGTTAGTATGATATGAAAAAGTAAGGAGGTATGCTTGAAAGAAGCATGAGGAAATACATAATCTAGAAATTTTGAAACCAATGATATATATATATATATATGAAAGGGAAAGAGATAAATATTATCATGGATTATAAGAATTTTTAAAATATTGTTCTGAATATGAGAAAGAGATAACAAAAGAGGATAAAGAATATATATGAAGATTTAAATGACACTATCTTAGAAGGAAAAATGTAGAAAGTCAAGTATTATGAATAATATGGCACACAAAGAGTGTTACAAAAACAATAGATAGGATGAGAATGAGGAAAGAATCATTACAAGGAAACTATTATTCAATGACAGAATTTGAAAAGAAATTGTCAATAGAAAGAAATAGTAAAGAAGTATAAATTTTTTTTAATAGAAATGAGGTAATCACTTCCAAATAATGGAAGAACAAGGAAAGATATGATTACTTCCAATATTTTGGAAGATTGTTACAACGAATATTATTGAATTTTTTTTTAATCAAATCAAGATGTGAATCTTGATTAATAGCTTAAGGATGAGAAAATATGAAGTATGTGACTCTTGATAAATAGCTCCAGAATCCTCCCCCATCTCCCCCATTTCCTCCTTCTTTCTCTCTTTCTCTCTCATTCTCTGTGGGCATGTCCCCAAACGCACCCAAACAAATGACCCCATGTCTACATTGGGAGCATCCAGGGACGTGTCGTCACCAATGAACCAGGGTTTCCACCCAGGAAACCCTAATCCAATTAACCATGGATTTTCACTCGTTAAAATCAAATCTCCACCATTGGATCTGGTCGGACAGGGCTGATCTACAAAATTCCTAAGTTTCCATGGTGATCCACCTCCTAAATCGCCATGAAAATCAAAATCAAGAACAACCTCCGGCAAGGTCACCATCTCCGGTATACTTTTCACATTTTTTCGGCATATCCCACAGTTAAACTCAAATCTTGGACCATTGAATATGTTAAGAACATGGGGATCTATGTTTCCCCAATATTTTCCATCTTCTGCGGCAATGGCGATAGAGAATCTGTTTGTTGTATGTATTTTTGGCATTTAGGGTTTTATTTCTCCAGTACACAGCTTCTCTGATGAAATTCCTTCACCGGACCGGCACAAGTAGGCCACCCACTTCATTTCCCTTCCATTCTGGCACCTCCCTTAGGCTTTCCAGCCTCCAGGTAATCTCCCTGGCCATTGATCTGTCATTCCCGATGGATTAGGCAACAAGGTTGAGATCCCTATCTTGGATGGCTCAGATGAAACTTCTGAGCCTTTGGATGGTTTCCTGGGGCCCAGAAACCCCAAGAGATGAGATTTCAACCCTTGATGTTGAGAGATGGATGGTGATCCATGGCAAGGTGATTTGACAGTCTAGATTGGATCGTCTCGCCCATAGTCGGTCACCCCTCTCAGATCATTAGTAAAAGGCGGTAACAGGCACAGGCTACTAGTCGTCCCCGCACTCAGTACACCCAAATTAGATCTGAGCCATCCAATATTTGTACTGAAACCTAGTTTCTTCAATTAAGAGCTCAATTTAGCTCCAATTTTAGATCTAAAAGTTGCTATAGATTCCTTGTTACTTGTATAAGGTATTGAACTCAAAAAATATATGTTTTGATGCATGTAAAATTCTATTATTAAAGAAAAGTATTACTATATGATCAGTGATATTTGGAATGATGAGACTTTATACTTTTGATTCACTGATGATCTTTTGATTGTGGAACATGGAATCAATGGTTAGAAGTGACTGATCTATGTTTAATTAAGAAATCTAGCCTTGAAAGAAGAAAAATCATAAAAATGAGCATGGATCTTCATGATCTGATTAATCAATCATGATCAGACCTTGCAAAATAGTTTATATGATGATCTAAGTGTATAATTACAATAATGAAATGGTTGGATGTAATTTATTTTCTAGATCTTAAGATCTTGACCCTTAAAAGTAGTAAAATCCATAAAAGTGAATGGTAATCTCCTTAATTGGTTTGATCAAGGATGATTGGATAGTGTGGATGTATTTGGATGATGAGATAAAGTTAAGATCATATGGATTGATGGACTTGATAATGATAATTTGGTATAGATTAAGATCTATGCACTAAATTGGATAAAATGGCTTAAGATCTTCTTGATCAGTTGGATCAAGAAGGATCAGATCATTTGATGAGATGCATCAATGATCTAGTGATAAAATCACATTAGGAAAATTTATTAGATCTAAAGGAAAATGAAAGATCAAAATCTAAATCCTAAATGGAATGTAAAATGAATAGAAGTCAAATATGACCGTTTGATCATGATGAATAGTTTTGGCATGTTAAATTTTCATTTGAATTATTGAATGATATTGTAAATGTCTTTTATTACTTACTAGATTTAATTGTTAGATTTCCTTATTTATTTATTTATGCTTTAATGCTTATGTTATTTAAATTACATTGAAAATGTAATTAAATGAAAATTAGAATTGAAGGACATTTATATGGAATGAATGATATGGACTTAATTATAGTAAGGGCTATATTTAGTAGAACAATATAAGGATTATCAAATCTTTGGTCCAAACTAGGAGAATAATAAACCCCACGAATGACATTTTAAATGTTCATGAACTTAATTAAAATCAATTAGAAAGAGTACTTAGGGTTAAAATGCTCATAGGAACCTTATGAAAGGTTGAGCTAAGGTCACTATAGTGAATGCTAAACATGGTGGTTAAGGGGGTTTTCTAATAGAGCCTTGCTCTTCCCTTACCTTCCGTTGATGTTGGTGAGGTCTACACGCCTCCTTACATGAGGATTGAAGTAACGACTTTGTGTTCAGCCATTCAACTAGTAAACCATGGTCAATTGGAAATAAGAGAAGCTATCTAGACTTAGGATGAAATAAGCTATCTTCCACTAGTAAAATATTAACTAGTTAAATTATAATAATAAGAGAATAAAAGGTTAGCAAATTATGTAATTCTAATAAAAATTGTAAGTAAGATAAGGATGATCAAACAAGATCCACAGGATCTTGAATGATCAAGAACAATAAGAATCCTAATGTTGTATTTTATTATGTATCCATGTATGTATGTTGTAGACAAATCTAGATCATTAGATTAGATAATCCAAACCCTTGATCAAATATGATTCAAGGAAGAGAACCAAGATCATCCTCCTTAGGGATGATCAAATAACTAAACTTAGTTCAAAGAAGAACTAGATGATGAAAGATCTAGGCCCTTGATCTTTATCAACAAGTATAAATTGTTAATCAAAGGATCTATGAAAAATCAAGATCAAAGAGATGGACACACAAAGATTTAGAGATAGAAAATACTTAGATCTAAAAGATTAGAAGATCATTCTAACCATTAGATCTATTGATCAAAAGGATAAAATACCATCTAAGGAAGATAGATTGTATGGATGAGAGGAACTCATGATAGATCTAGATCCCTCATATCAAATGACAAGATTATATAAAGAATATAAATATGAGATTGTCTAAGTTGTTTAGATAATGACAATATGTATGTATTTACATATTACATATGTCAATCATGGAACATCTGAAGGGATGGATTACTACAGGAAGGTAGGTGGAACTTTAAGAATACAAGACCTATGGTCTGTGGAATTGTTGTTATACATAGACATTATAAATCTTATGGATGATAATATGTTTAGTTACATTTGAATCATAATTCATGTATATGAGATGGAAATAATTGTTGAAATTAGATGGAATACATAATAAATACGTAGGGATCATTTATGATTACCCCTAAAGTTAGATAAGGACATAATAATAATGGATATCATTTATGGCAAATGAGTATCCTTACACTTAATAACATTTGGTATATGAATACCAAATTAAAGAAAATGGGGATCATTTACAATAAATGATTAATCCCTAAAGTTATATGAACATGGGTATCATTCATTGTAAATGAGGATCCCTAAATCTAGAAATGAAATTATATCCTGCATATGAGGATATTGAATACAAAGATAATAATATTAATAAACAGATTGTCTAAGATGTATAAGAAGTATTTTAATACAAGCATGGAGGCTTGTGGTTTTGTTTTAAATAACCATAAGCTTGGGGGTGCTATGCTAAGGAATTTATGAGGAATAGGCAACTTGCTTCCCAAAATTTGATGATATTATGATACCTTGCCAAAGAGAGGCTAAAAGTTGGGTTGGGCAATTAAGGGAGGGCCCCATTGTGAAAGTCCTATCTCCCCATATGGGCAGTGACACAATATTTTCCACTATGGTATAATTGGTGAATAGAACAGTTATCCGAGTGCGTTAGTACTGATCAAAGTGCAGCATGGTAGTCCTTGAGTATTTTGCATTATGATGCATGGCATAGTGAGATGCCAATAATGTTCTAATGAGGCTGTATTTTCCCTACAAAAGTCTGGCTGATTTATCAACTCAGTATATCTACGTATGATTATTGATGTTTGAGATATTGATTATTTTTCATGATTTTTGACCGTCTATATATATATATACATACGATATAGTGGTGAGTAGTTTGGAATTATCATAGTAGATGTTACATGATAAATTATATGATAGAATGATCATATATAGTATGGTTCCTGGAAATTGAATTATGTGATTCATATGGAATATGATGATTATGAATATTGTACTTTTGAACTATATGATTTCATATGTCCTTGAATCCCCTACCAAGCATAGCTTGCTGAGATATTATAAATGTTTGAATGTTTACAATATCTCAGATACAGAAAGAAAAGAATGGCAGGATACAACATGGGAAGACAAAGACTATACTATTGATCAAGACTATGTACTATTGTGGAAAGGATTGGATTATATTTTGATTTGTGTATTTTGGACATAAGATGTAATAAAGGGGTTGTGTATGTGAACCACTGTAATGATCTTGCAATTTTAATAGATTGAGTTTCTTTGTTAACATATGTTGTATACAAAATTATGTATGTATATGTGAGTAAAATGTGGCATTCACGTTTTTTGAAAAGAATTTCAAAGAAAATATTTTCGCTTCTTAAGTTTTCAAAATGTTTGCAAAAATTGGTCGAC
This sequence comes from Warburgia ugandensis, assembly GCA_035236585.1. NCBI lineage: Eukaryota > Viridiplantae > Streptophyta > Magnoliopsida > Canellales > Canellaceae > Warburgia > Warburgia ugandensis. Next base: position 49,395,718 of record CP141127.1, on the reverse strand, counting down.
CACCATTTGAAAATAAATAATGAAAATGTATTTCAAAAACTCGAGTCGCCACACTACGTCTCTACCCTTATCTTCTCTTATTTTTGCTAGTTTAAACTCATATTTCTCACCTTCTCTTGATCCTAGTCTATTATAGAAATCATCATATGCCTTGAGTTTAGCCCCACTTACTATTCTCTTAGTGACCTTTTTAGCATTCTTATACTGTTCATAGTTTTCATTATTTCTACTCTTCTCCCATGATTTAAAACACACCTATTTTTCTTTAATAACTTTTTATACTATTTTACTCCACCACCAAGTTTCCTTTACTAATTGCCTTTTATCTTTAGATACTCCTAGGACATCTTTTACCACTTACTTAATGGACTTGACCATATTAATTCACATGGTGTTTATTTCTATTTTATTATTTCAATTTCCTTCTACGATCATCTTATTTGTTTTCTCCTCTTTTAAGTTCCATCGCTTATTATCTAAATACCTTTTGAGTTCATTTCCTTTCTTCCATCTTTTAATGTAGGTATCCATGAACATTATCCTATGTTCTGAGGTTAAACACACACCAGGTATTACCTTACAATCCTTACACATTGATCCTTTGATACTCCTAAGTAAAAAGAAGTCTATTTAGCTTTTATGGAATCCACTTTTAAATGTTTTTGAGTGTTCATCTCTCTTCTTAAAGAATGTGTTTACCAAGGTTAGGTTATATGCCAAAGCAAAATCAAGGATAGCTTCCCCCATCTCATTTCATTCTCCGATGCCATACGCTCCATGTACACTATCATATCCTTTCTTTTCTTTCTTTTTTTTCTTACATGACAATTTAAGTCTGCTCCTATAACTATCCCCTATGTTGGAAATTTCTTGCAAGACTCTCTCCATATCTTTCGAAAAGTTTCTCTTGATTTTATCTTCTAACCCTACTTGCAGTGTGTATGCACTCATAACATTTATGATCTTCTCTCGTAGAACAAGTTTTATTATTATTATTCCATTACTAGTTCTTTTACTGTCTACTGCTTTATCCTTTAATTCTTTATCCACTATTATCCCTATGCCATTTCTATTATTATTCTTTCCTGTGTACCAAAGCCTATACCCATCGGTTTCTCTAGTTTTAGACCCTTTCCACTTAGTTTCTTTCATACAAGGGATGTTGACTCTCCTACATTTCATAGTATCTACTAACTCTAGGCTCTTACCTGTTAACATCCCTATATTCCATGTGGTGATGTGAATCTTATGCTCTTGAGCTAGCCTATTTACCTCTACACTTCTCGACCCTCATGATATGAACCCATGCCTACTTTTCACTGCACTTGATATCTGCGCTACCATGTCGCTTTTGAGAGGATGCTCTAGCAGCCCTTGCCCATTTTCCACTACACATAAGATCTGATATAGAACGTCGCTTCCAAGGAAACACCCTAGCGACCCTTGTGTATTTTCCACTACACCCGGGATCCGATATAGCACATCGCTTATGGGGGAGGCCCTAGCTTGAGGGAATGTTAGTGATTGATTCATATCATGCTGGGATTTCCATACTAAAGAAGTTGAAGTTGATTTTCATTATTTTCTTTTTTTACTTACAAACTAATATAATATGCATATTCATTTGTAAGTAAAAAGAGAAAATAACAAAATCATCTTCAACTTCTTTAAAAAAGGTTTTACTTGTCAGTTGGCACCTGACGCAAAACCTTGTCTGCATGCATTTCATAATAAAGTGCAGCTGTTAACTCCAACCTCAACTCCCACTACATTCCCAACATAGAGGATGTATTGTTGCATGAATTTACTTTGTCATACATTGTTGTTGAATCATCATTTTTATGCTTCTTTTATGTTCTATGTAATGAATTCATGGTTCTTGTACTATTTGTATATGACTTAAGGTTTATGTTGTTCTTATGCTCTTCATTTGCATATTCAGAATTTGTGTCAGAGTGCCAGGTCATGTCAGCTAATGCTAACAAGAAAGCATTTGTAGCTACAAAAGAAGATTTTCTCTCTCTTATGAGAAATCAATGGCTTAATAAGCCCCAACTTGCATCAGTTGGAGCATGTTGTTTGGTGGGAATCATATGCGGAGGAATGTTATATATCACTAATCTTGGGGATTCTTGTGTAGTGTTAAGTAGAATGGAGAGAGCCATCAAAGAGGTTTCACCTATTCAATTGTCAATTGAACACAATGCATGCATTGAATTTGTGAGACAGGAGCTACGTTCCTTGCATCCTGAAGATTTGCAAATTGTATTGCTAAAGCATAAAGTTTGGCGTGTGAAAAGAATTATACAAGTTTTTTAGAATATTCAATTGCTAATTATTTCTTTTCATTTGTGGTGGATTATGGTGCTCTAGATAAGCTACTTGAGGTTTCATTAGAAAAGAAACAAGAAAATTTGCATCATTGTTAATTGACTATATACACAAGTTCTTTGTACATACATACATACATACATGCCCATTCTTTGTGGAGTATATTATTGACAATCCACCATCAGAAATTAGGCTACTTTTTTCTGCTTAATTACATTCAATATATTTGGAAATGCTTCCTAGCAAAGATAAGACCAATGATATGTTAGTGTCAAGAACCTTCACAAGGAACTTAATTGATTAATGATTTTTGGCAATTGAGAAGTCTTCAATTGGTAAATCCTTTGTTTTGTCTAGAAAAGAAAAGACAAGAAAAATGTTAGGTAGTTTGATGCATGAAATGCATTAAGCACGATACTTGAAAATTTAAATTTCCTTTGTAGATAAAATTTCACCTGCTATTTGGTAGGGTATTCCCTATACTGCCTTACTTAGTTAAATTTGTCAGTTCTCATCTGTTTCTTTGTTGGAGTTTTGAGTTCATGCCACTCAGGCATTGATTATAGCAAGGTCCAGAGACATTTGTCATGGTATTAGTATAATTTGTCTGCTTAATTATCTTGTAAAATATATTTTAAAATTATTGAAATTTCTACATATTTTTTATCCATATGTATCTAACTATAACGAGGACACAATTACACTAGACTTGATCCCTTGGTTTAATGTCTACAAATATCCAATTTAGATACACATTTGCCTAAATACAATAATATCTTGTAGGCAGAGTTTGCTGATATAGGATAATGTGGTGGAATATACATAAGATTGACATGTAAGCACTGAGTACAATTATTATTTTGGCTTTTCATTGGAGACATTCTCTATAAGGATGAAGTTGCTGTCAATTGGAACCTATGCAAGGTCTTGAAGATACTCTAACTCTTAAATATGAAATGGCATTGGCTAAATCTTCAGAAAATGCCATCGTCTTGGTCATTTGCATTGATGGATACTCTACTAATGAACATTTGTAGGTATAGGTTACTCATACATGGAGAGGCCAGTCAAACTTAAGGGTGCTAGAGTTGTTAACAAATAGGACTTTGAAGAAATGCATGCTCTTTGGATTCTAAACTTGGAATAAGTAGTTGAAGTTTGTGCATCTGTCCTCTTATAAATATTTTATAAGGTTTTTGGATCATGAATCACGATGAAGTCATTTTTTTTCTTCTCTTTTGGCTATGAAAAGGATATCTCCATTTAATTGTGTCTACGATACCAACCTCATTCATTGAAAGAAAAACTTGAAGGAATTTATCTCGTAAATAACTGCCTGCTATGGGACTGAGTCATACTTTGTTGCAAACCAATCCATTGGATCAAACAAATCTAGTTAAGTGCTTCAATATCATTTGATGTTCCAGGTATTGTTTAAAAGCTCCTACCTCAGTCATTGACTTGCCAAAGTTGGGTTGATTTGGCTTTGGTGAGTGAACTAGAACATACGTGAATTATTTTATTTTTTTTAAGGCTTTTGTTTACCTTATACCAATTATTGTCTTTAGTATGTTGCCTTCATCCAAATTTTAAATACTTCATCTCTAGCATAGATTTGAAGCTCTTTATGACCTGTAAAAACTGTTGGCAATGAGTGAAACCATTGTTATTCACTACATATGTATGTTTACGTAGCATATGTAGTTGAATTTGTTAAGTTGTTCCCTTGGGCAATCAAACTTTTCATTATTAACTGGTGTTTGTAAGAAAGGGATCTTTCAATATATTGATTTCATATGGAGATCAAATCCAAAGAGTTCATATTGACAGAACACTGCTACAACCTAGATGAGTTTTGATGCTAGATATTACATCAACTATGGAGTTTTCAAGGGAATTTATAATGAAACACTATCGTTGAAGTTTCCAGATTCATTGAGACAATTAATGATTAAGTTTTTCTTGCCATTTGGGTTCAACAACACCAATGATTCGAGTTCTTTTTGTTGAATCATAAAACCTTCTAAGGAGCATGTAGAGGAACAACTGGTGATTGGCAGTTCAATGTAATTCATAGAGTGTGATATCAAGCTAACATAGTGATTGACATATTAACTTAGTACGGAGTTCATTCCTTAGCTAAATATATCTGTATAAGTAGTGGGCAGTTTTGGTAGCTTGATCATGAAGCTCTCTAACTAAGAAATGCAGTTGCTCTATTAATAGTTTTAGTATTTCATTGTCCTTTATTTGAGTTGTTTTTTTACCTTGTAGCTCTTTTGATTAGTCTATTAGGCTTGTTGTGGCATTACTCATAATGAACTTGCCCTTTGAATTCCTTAACCTACTTGCATCATAGAATCCATGGAATTTCATTTCCTAGATTCTCCATGTCAGCCTTCAATTTTGAACTCATATTCGGTTGGTGATACAGGTTGAGCATGGCTCCTAAGATGTTACTGCTAAGCATCAAGACAAAAACCAAGCTTGTTTGTGTTTACATAATATAAAACAGCAATTTATTTAAGTACATGACAATATGAGAAAGAAAGGATGGATAGAAACTTGTGCTAACTGTGTAATACATACTATAGCTTCCATGGTTCATCAAAAGATTGGCAAAAGAATTATCCTACCTCTCAATAAAGATATAATGGTGAAAAACTCCACAATCTACAAGAATAATACGATGGGTTCACCATTGCACCATCTTCAACATTGAATGAGTTGACTCTTCACTAACCCATTGTAATCCTCTTTTCACTATACATTGACTGACTAGGGGTTCGTATGCAATGGGTCAATTCTCTTTCCATTTTATAACCACTAACTAGGAGTTGGTATGAAATGGTTCAATCCTCTTTTCATTCTATATTTACTTACTAGGAGACCTTGTATTGGTGCTTTAGCTATTGGAGAACCAGTGTACCCTCCATTCTTCGATGGATAGACACTCGTTGCATTTTCTTAAAACTTACATTATGTGAGCAGCTGTGGCCTATAAACTGGCAACCCAATACAGGAAATCTTTTGTATTTATTGTTTAGGAATCTCTATATGACTATGAATTAGATTTGTCCATCTTTTCATTCAATTTTCCTCATGCAGATCTCTAGATCAATTGGTGATGCCTACTTAAAAAAAGTAGCGTTCAACCGAGAGCCTCTATTAGAAAAATTTCGACTGCTTGAACCTTTTTGTAAGCCAATCCTCAGTTCTGAGCCATCGATATCAGCACAAAAATTCTGCCCAGATGATCAGTTTCTTATATTTGTATCTAATGGTCTTTGGGAGCACCTTGACAATCAAGATGCTATTGATATAGGCCACAACTACCCACATAATGTAAGTTTTCTATCTTGGTTCCACATGTTAGTCTCAATGACCTGCTTTATTCGAGCTTGGTAGTTCATCTTGGTTGTAAAGCATTTCCTAGTCTGATTCATTTGCCAACCTTGTACAAGAAATTTTTAATTCAAAAAGACTTCCTATGTTTTTGTTATCAAATAAATGATTGCATATTCTTTGATCATCTATTAATCAGTATCCTTCTTGGGGAGTAGGGCACAATAAATACTGCATACCAATTCTTGCTCCATAAATACATTATCTGGCCCATGCAGTGTTGGATGTTGGCTTTGCTAAGCCTTCACCGACAACTATGATGTGTGAGGGAAATAAGAAGAGAAAGCACCAGTAAAAGAGGAAAAATTTCTCTCAAATTCACTCAAGGACAATTAAAATACAAGGTTGCTACCTTTACAAGACTCACTCCCTCACACTCTCACTCACCTCTTTCTCTCTTCTTTCTCACTTGCTTACAAATGAGGAGGGCACCTCTATTTATACTTGTCCTCCACCTACCACCTCCTTAATGTGTAGTGGAGATTATTCCAAGTCTCTTTAATTTAATGGTTAACACTTTTCTAGAAATTACAACTTGAATCTTCCACACAAATATCTACCTTAGATATTTCTAAAGATTAATCTAGATTTGTTGACTTTTATATACTTACTGGAACATATGCCTTCTAGATTATGGGCCTTTTGTGTAAAACTTGGGGCCAAGCCCATAACTGAAAGAAAACAAGGGATAAGATGGGCCCACCCATGTTGTTGGGCCCACTCATATTGCTGGGCCTACTCATGTAACTGAGCCCACATATATGCTTTTGGTTTACTTCCAACATACGGAAGCATTGTTTCTTACCTTCATTTCTAAAATGATGTTGTCTATTAATCCATGTATTTTTAGGAGTTGTGTAACAGAATCACTAATTTGCTAAGTTCTCCATGCAACAATGCCCAACCTTCTTCTAACACATGGAATCTTTGGCTCTTGGTTAGAGAAAAACCGCTTCTACCTTTTTCTTCCCTGATCAAAAAACATCTTTCATTGCAAATGCTGCTCCTGTCATATAAATGACAAACTTCTTCTAGAAATGATCATTGATTTTTCCTATAACAAGAGCTGAGACTTATTTGACAAAGGACTATTCGGTTTTCGAAAATTTGTTGCAAACACGCCTTTTTGGCACTTCTTCTCACGTGATCATATCTTTCATGTAAGACATTGTTTTTGGGAAAACCTTGGTATTTGTTTTCTCTTTTCATACAGAAGTTATATAATAATTTGCAAAACAGATCTTCTCTGAGTGTTTGGTGAGATGCAAAACTTTAGTAATGAGGTGTTTAAGCTTTCTAGTTTTTTCTCCTCTCATCTTATTCTAGAAATGATAAAGAACATGGTAAATTCCCTTGCCAAGAGTGAAGCAAAAAGTGATGCTTCATGTGTGGGGTAGTCTCTACCCAGAGCTAGTTTGTATGTTCATTTTTATGCAGTAGGGAAATCTACCATTTCAAAAGAAAGTGTATTTGTCTATATGTATTGCATTATATTTGATGATATGTTTTTCACTATTCCCCTAATCGGGACAAGGCCTTGATGATGATGTTTTTCACTATTGTTATTTATTTGTCTTGGACTTCTCTTTGTGCTTGTTTCATTAGGTCACCTTGTCTAACACTCTGCATCATTCCAGCTAATGTTTACTGAAACCATCTTGCTACAAGTGCTTGATCACACGAAACTTCATCACACCAATAGCATGAGCTGTTTTTTTCATTATTGTTACTGTCACTGTTGAACACTGTGGCCCACTAATACGTACACATCATGCATGCGGGGCATTGGTAGGAAACTTATTAAAGCTGCTCTGCAAGAAGCAGCAAAGAAGAGAGAAATAAGGGTATTCAGATCTGAAGAAGATTGATAGAGGGTTGAGGAGACATTTCCATGATGATACCATAGTCGTAGTATTGTTGCTAGATCCCCATCTTTTCAGTAAGAGCTCCTGGTGTGGCCCAGCTGTTTCAATAAGAGATGCAAACTGACATCCCATCTTGAAGGGGTTCTACATGCATCTATCAAACTTCACATCTACATCACCTGACAAGAATTCTTTATGTACACTGACTTGGCTCCCCAAAACTGTTTCTCCAGGGCTCTGAACACTGGGTAAAGACCTGATTAGCCAAGAGTTGCATATATTCTAGAAAAGGAAATTTTCTTTGTACATCTCGTGTTCATTGCTTCCCCAAATTGACTTTAGCTTCCATTAACAACTCTGTTCCACTCTCACTCAGATGTGGCAATCAAATATTATGTTCAAATTTGTTTGGGACCAGTATTTGGTCCTTTCAGAAATGGTTCTTTCACTGCTGTATCCATAATTCAACTACTTCAAAGCCTGCTGTTTCCTCAATTCAACTACTTCAAAGCCTGCTGAATGAGTAAGCAGATGAAAACCTTAATTGTGCTTTGACACCATCATACTTACAGCAAGACTAATGGTGAAGTTATCCGAACTTGCTCTTGGCTTAGTGGTTGCTCTCTTATGGCACAGCTTGGCCTCGTCAGGGCATCAAACCCTTTTGCCCTGACACGCAGCAAATTCAGGAATCTAGAGTGATGTAGTCATTTTTGTAGCTTTCTTTTCCAATTATTTTGACATGGCCCATTAACTGCACCAGATATTGACTTGTAACTACTCGGTTTTGGGAATTGATGTTGCTAATTGAAATTTTACTTGCTTTTTAGTGCATTTCAGTGCAATGCTGCCTTCAGAGAAGGCAACCACTAAACCAACATGTTGCTGATGAGCAGATTGCGTAATTTCAACTTCTTGTAGTTACAATATCCTGACTGCATAAGATGGGAACTGCGAAAATAACAGAATAAGAAATTCATGCACCTTCCGAGTATCTCCTTGTATCAGTTTGATCTGCAGATCATGATGAGTAGGGTGACCATCTTGCTGTTTAACACCAAGACCAGCCGGAAAAGAGACTGAATCTGTTGATTCTGAAATCATCTTCGCTAACATTCTGGGACCACCATGCTGCTAACATGAGACTCTCCAATAAGTTTTAGAAGCCTGTCTTCCCCCTTTCTGCTTGAAAATCAAGTCTACTCAGATTTATGGACTACATGAATTCCTTGTAGCATTAGGATTCAAGCCCTATCAGGACGAGGAAACAAAAATCAAAGATGCCAGGGAAACCACAGCACTTTTGAGATTAAAACGGGTAGTTATGATATCAATTTGAATGGCTCAGCTACTTGATCGCTTTATGGACTGTCAGATTTTTGGGTTTGATCTTGATACTGTAATGGACCTGCAAATTTAACTAGGCCCAATAATAGGTGGATATGATCTCTATCTAAGATTGACTACAACCAGCTCACTTGGCATGAGTTTTAGATGGGGGATTTAACAAGAAAAGGCAATTGGAACTTTTGGAGGGAAGACCGTAAGATTAAGTTTCCAACAGAATTGACACTTGAACTAGTTGTGGCACGACAATGTACAGCGAACTTTGATTATCTCAAATACAATTAGCAAGATTTTCCGAAAATCAGTCAAACTCGGTTCAAATCCATCTTAACAGGACCGGATGGAATGTTACTAATCCCTTATAGTTTTTTATGATAATATTCTCCTGCGTTTTCGGTATTAAAAGGCAGAAACAAATGGAATCCAGTTCCATACTGACACCTTGGTACTTAGCTTACTACATGCTCGTTCTGACGATTTAGACATCCGCACTGTCGGTTATAGATGGGTCATGACACAAATGACGCTTATCATGTGAGCCCAATGTAAGTCTATGTAGTGACATTCCAGCACTTGAAGGTCCTAGCCTGCGATATATTTTGATAATTAAAGAAGTCCTAAAGAACTGCAGCAAGGAAGTCGCGCCCCACCACACCCCATGATCAGTTGATTTGGTGGGATAATGGTGGGGCGCAACTGTTCTTGATGGGAATAACTATCCAGCAACCATAGAAACAAAGTTCTGTGAATAATTGAATATTTTTCAAAAATGTCCTGACATTTTGAGGCCCCAAATTTCTCTCGAATAAATCGTAATTTCTTATCATTTTCAAAATTTAAAGAAAATTTCAAATAATTAACATAAAATTAGCTAATAAAACTCAAATTTTACAAATTATTTGTCAAATTCTCAAATAGTATTTATAAGTCTAGTTAAAAATTCATAGGAAAAGCTTAAACTCACATATGAAAAATGATTTGCTCCTAATTCTTTTTCAAACTTTTCATGAACATATGCTAATTTTTACCAATATTTGGCTTACCGATTTATTCCTGAGTTAGAACTTTGTGACTATGCCGACAAAAAAAATCATTTTGGTCATGAGCTGAAGACAACACTACTTAAGAACAAGTAAGCTGTTGAATACCAACTTGGGCTAGCATAATAAATTAATAATCTCAGTAAATTTATAAAGATCTTAGTAAATTAATAAAGCTATATATTATGAATATTTTCTATATTTGTGTGTGTAAACATGCACAGAGAGAGAGAGAGAGAGAGAGAGCGAGAGAGAGAGAGAGAGAGAGAGAGAGAGAGAGAGAGAGAGAGAGAGAGAGAGAGAGAGAGAGAGAGAGAGAGAGAGAGAGTTGGAGGAGACATTAAACAATAATGGTAAATCCCTAACAAGGTATTAGTGGTGCTTGAGATAGAGTGAGTTGACTTGAGATGAGATGAGATGGTCCATATCACTATTAGTAGCATTTGAGATCACATGAAGTGGCATCTTCTAATTTCATAGTTAGTGGTGCTTGGGAAGAGTTGAGATGAAAATCATCTCATCTTTTCTTTTGGGAAACAAAATCATGTTGTCTAAACTCACTATTAAGTTGAATTTTTAGTCATATCACATCGTGTTATGCTAAATTTGGGTTATCTCAAGCCAAAACTCATCTCATCTCAAGCTAGCTGACTTCATCTCAAACTAGCTGACTTCATCTCAAACACCACTAACAACATATAAGAAAGAAAGATAGATAGATAAATTTGGTAGTTTTTCAAAGAAAAAAAAGATAGAGATTTTTTTATAAAATAATACTACCAAAAGGAACCCACATATATTAATTTATTTATATTTTTATAAATTTTTTTTATTAAATTAATAGAAAACTTCTAGCTAGAGGCTACTAGTTTATCGAAACTTTTATTGTACTACAAGAATAGACTCATATTCAGAGAATAATTGTGAAAGGATAGAATAGTCTTTAGAAAATGAGAATAATGACATAAGAAGACACATTTGATCGTGCTCTAAGAAAACTCTAAAATTCAAATAGGGATTAAAATGCTAAGACCTCCATTTTATAATGGCTACCAATGGACATCTTATCAATTGGAGTTTTCTTATGAAAGGATACTATTTGTTGGATTTATGGCGTCTATTTAGTCACTATTTGACTATTAGTATAAATGGTAACTAGATTGTGGAGATATGAAGCTTTGGAGAGGTCAAATTGCAACTTTGAGTTCTACAATGGTTTTATTGTTGACAGACCAATTAGAAGTAGTGGCGGATGGCGTCCAGTCATCCTCTTTCCAACCTCAACTTATTCTACCCATTATCAGCATGATTTCCCACTTTGATCTATTACCTCCCCCAAATAGCAAAGAGCTGTGTGTTGGCAAAGAAGATGACACACAATTCCTTTAAGGATCCCTTATCAAGTGCTTATCATGTTGCACATTTTGTAATCTCCATTAATCTATCTTTTTCTCCAACTCGAGAGAGACCAAAGGGAGGGGATGGTTTTTTCTATTGGAATAGCTTAGGATTTTTTCTAGAATTTTTAATCCTATATAGGGTGAGCAACCTTGTACATATGGTTATATATTGTTTGAGTTTCCTCTAAGCACTCCCACTATAATTTCAATTAGTGTCTCACACCAATTTGGAAACTACTTTGACCCTCTCTTCAATTGGTTTGACTTTCTAATTCCTACTCCCACAAGTTAAAGTGTGATCACTAAAGTTTCTAATTATGGGAAATCTCTCTCTCAATACATTAACTTAAGTGAGCCACACCCAACTTAACTATTTTTAGTAATATTAGTTAACCTTTGACTTGCTTGTTATACAATTAAGCAAGCTATTGGCTTACTAAGGGGGGCATGTCACATATGTAAGCCCCATCAATAGACAACACAAAAGTGATAAGTAATATAATGAAGTAATCTGCCACCAATTATATTATATGGGACCACCAATTGAGGTAATTACTATCTTGACCTCACATTACCAAATTATTACCTATGAAGCCATTGCCCTACCATATTTCCACATTTACTTAAGTATTTTATGTGGACATGTGGATCATAATAAATTGGATGCCTAGATACAAAACACCACATGAGTCTCATCATTTATCTGTGACTTTACTAATTCAATTTGATAAATTCCTTTAACAAATAATGTGCTTGGATTTGTTAAAGTCCAACCTATGATTATTTCCTACCCAAAATATATTTTTCCATAAGGTTGTGGGTCTTGTACTAAGCATCTCATACTACCAATGAGTTCACTATATATTCTAAATCAGTATGTATCATCTATAATTATTTTCTACCTCTTAATACTGTAAGAACCCACTTTAAGCTATGTACTTCTTAAGCCTAAGGTCATGCTCTATCTGAAACATTCTTTTAGATGAGTCCACTTCATGTTCTAACAAGTCGAGTTCATGTCCTACACATAAATATACTTCGTTATAACTTTGTGTATGCCTCTATTTAGATGCTTAAGAATGATCATCTTAATCTTATTGGTAGCAATTCATTTAGCAAGTGTTCCCTAGTGTTGCTCCTAGTCCTATTCTCATGCAAAGATGTTTTAGGTTCACATGGATGTAGAATTTTATTTTTCTTCATCTTATGATCTCCATCTCCTTGACATGAAATTCTTAGAATGTTAACTATGGTTTCGTTTGTCATCTCATGGCTAACCAAAAAGTGTACAATTTATTAAAAACAGTTATAGTACCTATAAGATAGAATTGGCACATACGTGAATCTTATCACTAAGCAAACATGCAAAAAATTAATTATTGGGTTATGAGGGCATACTCCCACTTGCACTCAAAGCCAATCTCAAATGTATTTCACTCTTTTACACTCCAAGTTCCTTTCAAGAACCTTCTAGGATAAAGGCCTTCTAAGTGGATCAACCAAATTTTCCACTAGTGCACCTCTTGCCATTTCAACATGTAACTCATGCAATCATCACATCTCATGTGCTCATAATTTGGTAGATTATGTTCCCTATTTATGTGCATTGATCTCTTCTAAGACCAAAGTGTTTTCGCATGCTCTTCTAATTTATAACTCTTATATTCATAACAAAGATACATCCACTTATGAATTCACCATTATCTACATCCATTTGAAAATTAGAATGTGTATATATTGAAATGACAATTTTATTACCTCCATATATGAGATAGAAATGTTCCATTCTATTGACATACTTAAAATGTGCTTAACTATTGTTCGATGCTTAGGTCCTAGGTTAGACTAACATCTTCTAATCACACCCACTGCCTCGCAAATATCATGTCTTACACACAACATAGCGCACATGAGGTTTGCTAGAGCTAATGCATGTGGTGTTTTGCTCATACTACCTATCTCTTCTTATTTCTTAGGAGACATGGACTTCAATAGGTTCATTCTATGCTTGAAAGGAACAATTTCCTTCTTATTGGTATCTGTATGACAATCACTAATAATCTTATTCAAGTAAATGGACTGTGATAGACCTAGCTTCGTATTCCTATAGTCTTTGAAGAATTTAATATCGATGATATATAAATCTTCTACTAAATCTATCATAGAAAATTGACTAGAAAGTCATGATTTAGTTGATGACAATATCCCTACATCATTCACAATGAGTAAAACATCATTCACATACAAGACAAAAGAAAATAATAGCAATCACACAATTTTCATGTGGATACATGCCCCTTTTAGATTTAAAAAAAAGGCAAACTCTTTAACTACATGATCAAAATGAAGACTCCAACTTCTTGATTCTTATTTCAATGCATAGATTGCAATTTGTACAATTTAGAGAATTCTCTACATATGCAAAACCTAGAGTCCTGAGTATGTAAAGCATCCTCCTCTAACTGCCTATTCAAGAAGGCTATTTGAACATCCATTTATCATATCTCATAGTCATAGTGTAGTGTCATAGATAATAGAATTTTTATAGATTTTGATGCAACCAATAAGAAGATCTCCTCAAAATCAATGCCTTCCTTTTTATTATAGCCCTTGCCATTAATGTTGCTAATATGTCTTAATAATTATCACAATTGTACGGCTTTATTAGAGTATAGAATCAGCAAACACAAGTCAATTCCACAAAGACTCTTTGATAAATAGGGTTAATTAGAATTTATATTATCTTAATTTAACCTACCCATGCATTCAAAATATGAATATATTCTAACTTAAGCTAATGACTAGAAAAGTAAGCAGGAAAGTAATGACATAAAGGAAAGGAAGGAAGAACTAACTAACTAAAAAGAAAATAATTAAACTAACTACTAAGCAATTAGAAAGTAAACCCAAAATTAAAAAGAAAGTAATTAAAGAAACTAGAAAACTATCTAATTAGATAAGCAATGGAATAAAATAATCTAACTAAGAATTAAAGTAAAGAGATAGAGTAACTAAGAAAAAGAAGATAACTATTTCATTAATGGAAAAATTATAAGGATTTGTTACATCAACAATGAAAAGAAAGATACTAAAATTCCTTCAAACTCAGGCTTGACTTTCAATTTAGGGCCCTCATGTTGTGTCACTTAATAGGAGCTTGTACACTTCTTTTCAAACCAAAATACACTAAAGATATCACTAAGTTGTTCTCATCTCCTTAACCCAACATGCCACAAACCCAAAACAAATCTTATCCAATAATCCTTAGGAATGAAGTATTAGGGTAACCAAGAAAAGAGGAGCCTAACACTTTTCATAAAAAAATCACCACACCAGGAAAGAATCAAGATAATGGAAATTGAAATTGATAATTTTATGGAATTTTCCTTAAGCTAGAAACTCTAAAAGGAGGGTAACTTCAAGGACTTAGAAAGAGACAAGGTAGGAGGTTACTCATCTTTAAGGAAGGGTGAACTGTAGAAGAGGCTTCGTACCTTAAACATGAAATAGAATAAAAGAAAAGGGAAGGGGAGACAATGACCCTTGGATTAGGACTCTCCACTACCCTTTAATATGAAACCCTTAGCTAGGAATCTAGGTGGCTTTATGGATGGGATTTGGATGTTTCCTCAACCTTAATTAAGAAATTAAAAGGTCCCCTTATTTCCATAAAAAGACATAAGAATTGTTTCCTTTTTCTTATTCCAACTCCATAAAAAGAAACCAAAATTTTGATGTGTCTTAATAAATTACTACAAGTGCATGCAAAATGGGTCAATCCCATGAAGACTCATTGATAGAAAAAATTAATTTACAATTTAGGTTATCTTACTTTAACCTATCCTAGCACTCAAAAGAAGGACAATTTCTAACTAAAACTAATAAGAAGGAAAATAAAGAGAGTAAATTCATAAACAAAAGAAACTAGTAACTATCTAAGATGGAAACATTTAATATAAGAAGAAACCACTAATCTAAAAACAACTAAACTAAGCAACTAGTTAAGAAGAAAACAACTAAGTAAATAATTAAGCAACTAGAAAGTAAACCTTAATTAAGAAAGAAAGCAATTTAGAAAACTAAGAACTATCTAAAGAAGCGAGGAAATAATCAAGGAAACTTTCTAAACTTACAACTAATTAAGAATTAAAGTACAGAAACAATTTAACTAAGAAAGTAAAAGAACCATTTCATTAATGAAAAAATTACAAGGATTCATCACACAAGCAAGTAAAGATCCTTCAAATCTTGACTTTAATTCCTCTGCTGTGTCACTCAATATAAGCTTGTACACTTCTCTTCAACCCAAAATACACTAAAGCTACCACCAAGCTTTTCTCATCTCCATAACCCAACATACCACAACTAAAAACAAATCCCATCCAATGATCCTTAATAATGAAGTATTAGTGCAACCAAGAAAAGAGAAGCCCAACACCTTTCTAAGCAATCACCACACCAAGAAAGAAAAAAAAATGATGGAAATGGACATAGAAAAATTTATGACATTTTCCTTAAGCTAGAAACTCTAAAAAGAGGGTAGCTTCAAGGACTTAGAAAGGAAGGAAGTAAGAGGTCATTCATCTTTAGGGAAAGTTGAACCAAAAAGAGGCTTCCTACCTTAAACTTGAAATAGAACAAAAGAAAAAGAAAGGGGAGACAATGGCCCTTGGATTGGGAGTTACCAATTCCAGCCTTAGGAGATGAAGCAAGGAAAAAGCACATGGTACAATCCTACCCTTCAACATGGAGCCTTTAACTAGAAATCTAAATGGCTTTATGGATGAATTTGGATGTTCCCTCAATCTTACTTAAGAAATTAGAAAGTCTTCTTATTTCCATAAAAAGACATAAGAATCCTTTCCTTTTCCTTATTCCAATTCTATAAAAAGAAATTAGAGAGAAGAGATAGAAGAATGATGCATGAGCTAACTAGCATGGATTATGCGTGCCATCTAAAATTAGAGATTGGGTGTGTGGCATGAAATAAAAAGTGAATGGATATAGAAACATGGTAAGAAGGTGTATGAGAGTGAAGGAAAGTGATACTGAGAGATGAAAGAGAAGATGATGCAAACCTAGCATGGAAAATTCCATGCTTGCAACTTAAAATATGTGTGTTCGTGTGATTCAAAATAAGAAAGTTATGTTGCATGTAATCTAAATACACTTACAATGCATGAACTACAATGCTATGCATGAATTTATATATGAGAAATGCAATCTATATCTAAGAATCTAATAAGTATGATGGTTCTAAACTAATCCTAGAATGTATGCCAAGGAAATTAGAAAGTCAAACTAATACTAGCATGAGTTTCTAAATCAAGAAAGTGCATGTTTCTAAAATGGTAAAGTACTAAATCTAAGCATTTATCATGCAACTAGTTTCTAAAATAGTCCTAAAGTAATCCTAAAACAATATTAAGATATTTAGAAAGAAAAATGGAAAGTCACTATAACTTAAAAGGAAAGATCTAAGAACTAGGCATGAAATTTAAATTTAGAAACTACCATAAAGTGCTTAAAATATGGAAAGTAAAGATGTTAAGTGGAAAGCTATGCTACAAACATGATTTACCAAGTGAAAGGTAACCTATGGAAACAAAATTAACTTACAAATCTACCATGAATGCAACCTAAGGAAACAACAAAGGAAGCATGAAAGGAAACTAAAAAAAAAAAGACGCATGCATGCACTTTGGAAACTAAGTTAATGGAAAAGGAAACATGGTCATGCACTTATGCTAATCTAAGATGAAGGAAACTAATATTCTATACATGAATTGCAAAGCAAGGAAAAGAGAGAAATTAGCATGAAAAACTAAGGAAAATCTAAGACTAAAGCATACATGCAATCTACAGAAACATGGATGATACGTGCTTATGCATGATCAATCTATGTAAACAAAAACTATGAATGCATGTTAGAAGAAGGTGAATGAAAGAGATAGAAGAGAATGACAAAAAAAACTAAACAAGAAAGGAATTGGAATATGGTGAGACCCTACCTTTATCTCCAAAGGATTTGAATATAGAAGCTTGAAGGGAGCTTGGGTTAGGCTGATCTTCCTTCCTCTGTTTCTCCTAGCTTTAACCTTAAACACAAGGAAAAGTTAAAAAATCCTTGACTCATTCAAAACACCTCTACTTACAAGTTTTTAAAGTGAAATTCATGATGCTTGAATAGTTAAAATCAATCCACCTCAATTAAAATTGAATGATGGGTTGGATAGGGGGCATGATTTTCATATGAGAGTATGGGAGAGGAGAATGGAAAGAAATAGGAATGAATGGGAAAGAATAGAAAAGAAATAAGCATGGAAATGAAAGAGAATTAGTAGGCAGGGAAAGGCAAAGAGATAGCTTAGGAAAGAAGGAAAGAAGTTTAGGTGAGTTTCAATTAAAATTATAAAGTGGTAGGTGGGAAGGGGAGACTTCTTTTTCCATTAAGAATTTGGGGTAAAAATTGGAAGGTTGTGAGAAGAAGAGAAAAAGAAATAAGATAGTGGAAAGTTAAGGAATAAGTGAAGAAGGAAATAGAGGAGAACAAAAGTGAAAAAATTAGAAAGGAAGTGTGGGAATCAAATGGGATTCAAATTTAGAAAGTCCTAAAGGAAGGGGGGGCATGGTATTCAACTGAGAGTGTGTGAGGTGTTTTTAGAAACAATAAGAAGAGATGATCCTTGGATAAAAATGTGGTAACCCAAATTTTTAGAAACACGTAACACATATAATATATATATATATATATATTTGTAACATAAGCAAGATCCCTGATGAAAAATCATATTTTAAAGATATTCAAAAAGATTGAATTTTAAATAACAACACATTTTCAAAACCCTCAAGCGTCAATGATCCACAAAGAAAATACGATAGAAACAAATACAAATAAATAAAATCAACACATAACATAAAGCAAATGACATTTGACTGTCACTAGGATGAACCAACGTCCCAATCAAAATCTAGTACGATATATAAGACCTTGAATAAATCATGAGGATCACATGAAATCAAATCAGCATGACATGCATATCATAATATAAATGATTGCTCATAAATTTGAAGTGTCAAGTTTATGCAACTCCATCACATCAAAACACAATGCATGTTATGATTAAAGGGCACCCAACACACATGGATCCTATGAGTGTACCACACACTCTCAAATCAGGTCATGAGTACTCATAAGAGTCCTCCATGCATCGTTACTTTTGGGTCCCTCAGGATATATCAATTTAAGAATGCTCATAATATTGCATGAAAATGCATATCAAACATATGGATCACCATGTTGAAGTGGTAACCAACTCTCGGTCTACCAATTGCCGCTCCCTATAGACACCAAAATAGGAGACTAGTGTTTGTCGCAAATGGGGGAGGGGAGGATCAAACTCTTAGTGTGAACTACCCATGATACTACTCCCTACAAAGTTTTCCCATCTATGTGGCGGGTGTCTAATTATCTCATGATGTTAGAGAGAGGGTTGCCAGCCCTAAATCCCTCCTATCATAGCGTCCATCATGTTTCTAGAAATGCAAAGCACATATATAATATATATAACATAAGCGAGATCCCTGATAAAAAATCATAATTTAAAGATATAAAAATAATAAATTCTAAATAACAACACACTTTTCAAAACCCTCGGGTGTCAGCAATCCACAAAGAAAATGTAATAGATGTAAAAATAGAGAAATAAAAATCAACACAACATAAAGCAAATCACATCTAACATATGAAAACATCACCTAAAATCATAAGTAATAATGATGAGAATATTACAAATCATCAAGACCCAAGGTTTGTCAATCATGAATTCACATCCATCCATAAGACTATGTCGACAAGTCTATGATACATAAGATAATATCTATGTGTATATAGCATATATACTTGTCTAATGTACTATGTATAGCTCTATCGTCACCTCACAACAAGCTAATGGTCATTGCCACTCTCATTGATTCTCTGCCCATTTGTCCTTCATGTTATCACACTCTATATCTGAGGCATTGTAAACCACAACAATGCCTCAACAAGCTACCACTTGTAGAGGTACATAGACATTTAATATTTAAACAAATAAATGTAGGTGGTGTGACAAATAAATAACAAAATCTAGCAATGAAGTCCCACAGATGAAATAAAGGTATGAAAACTAAATAGCCAAGTCTCATGATCAAATCACATCATCATAATATAATCCATGTCAAAATAAAATCCAATATAATATATAAGACCATAAATAAATCATGGGGATCACATGAAATCAAATCAGCATGACATGCATATCACAATATAAATCATAGCTCATAAATCTAAAGTGTCAAGCGTATGCAACTCCATTAATTAAAACACAATGCATGTTATGATAAAAGGGCACCCAACAGACATGGATCTCACGAGTGTACCACACTCTCACACCAAGTCATGAGTATTCATACCAATCCCCCACACGTCATCATGCCATGGGTACCTTAGGATATATCAATCTAAGAATGCTCATAATGCTACATGAAAATGCAGATCAAACATATGGATCACCATGCTGCTGTGGTAACCAACTCCTCAGTCTACCAATTGCTGCTCCTTATCAACACGAAACTAGGGGACTAGTGTCTATCTCATATGTGGTGGGATTAGACCTGTAGTGTGGACTACTCATGATACTACTCCCTATGAAGTTTACCCATCTATGAGTGGCTGTCTAATCAACTCACAAAGTTAGATGGTGGGAGGCTGACCCTAAATCCCTCTTAGCATAGCATCAATCAAGCAAAAACACATGTCGTAAATCTGCAAGACATAAAAATGGTTCAATATATCAAAACAAGATAAGAAGTAATATCTGATGCATAGAGTATAGGAGTGCCTGTGGCTTGTCATACTAGAGTGTTGCCCTTACCAAGGGCTCAGTCTCTTAAGGACAACCACCAAACCTCCTCAACAATCCATTAAAAAACATTAGCAATAAAATGAATCATCAAAGTAATATCAATATTTGATAATCATGTGTCCATGAAAACATGTAAATCAAAGTGGTCATGCATAAATAAAAGATGTACATGCTAGATAATAATGCAATGAGGTCACAATGAAAGATAAACATGCATCAATATCATCTATGAAATCATCATAATGATCATTCATGGTTTTATAAAAATATATTAATATTAAATGCCATCACCTTTCTCAGCAAGAATCAATCCTCTAAAGTATGCCACCTCTTCAATCAACATGATTTGAAACACATGTCAAATCACAAGTACTATACAGTGTCACTTACTGCTCAACAATCATTATTTATACTCATCTAACTTCAGATCCTCCTAGATCTAGGTAGTTTGGTATTTATTCTTCATTAATTAAAGTATGATTCCCTTAATCTTCTATCTGATCTTTGATCCTAATAATTGATCATAGATCAATGTTCTAGATTACTTAATTTCTCCATAATCCATAGTGATCAATGTCATAAATAGTCTTTCTCCCATTTCCATAGTCAATCCAACAATCAGATGGTCAGATTTGATCTTGATCAATCATATTGATAGTTCTTATGACTTCTAAGGTATAATTTTACAAAATCCACAATTTTTAGGATGATTCAACTAGTGGATCATTCTCAACACTCCCTTGGGTATCTCATATAACTCAATCCATCATATTTACAGTATTTTCTAGGATCTACATATGTATTAGAACTCAATCTATTGTTTTGATGGTCATATCTATATTTCCTATCTCATTCAACAGTTTGGATCAAAATCTAGGTTTAATTATATGATTTGATTGTTAAATCCCTCAATTCACTTATTAGATCATTTAATTGGTCAATTTCTAAGGCCTGATCTGGTGATCTTAATCATCTAATGATTTTTAGGTTTTAATCTAGTCAAGATGTGGTTAAATCTAAATTTTTATTGCATAATTAGGTCCACGTCATTGATACGTATCCAATAGATGTCTCTAATCTAAATTTGGACTTATGTAGCCTCCATAATTGAAGATTTTGTCTTAGGTCAAAATTAATGGCCTAGAACAAAATATGGATCAAAACATGACAAAATGGCATCACCAGGATGCAGTGTGTTCGTGACACATGTCTTGAACACACCTGGGCGTGTCACTATTGCTAGGACTCACTGGTGCCCCGCCCTACTAATGAACGTCAAATGCAGTGCTTGCACATTCATGGTTGCACCTAGAGCATGTTTGCTTGGTGCATCCTAGGTGTGACATCGATCATGGACAATGCACCAAAAATGTTTGTTCTTTTTTCCCTTAGATTTATGGTCTAGATTTCTCAAATCATAATAATTTCAATAGTCTTAAGGTTTTGTGGGTCTAGGAATCTATTGGAAGGCTCAGATCGTCCATCTGAGCTATCCTTGAGCTAGGTTTTTCCATCTATATGGGTTTTCTTTGATGAACCCTTTGCCAACCAAAAAAACTACTCTAGGCAATGTGGTGAAAGGAAAAACGATGGAAAAGAGGTGGGGAGGAGCTTATTTGTTTGACCAATAGGGAAGTCCACATGGAATGGAGTCCTCATCAGAGAAAGCTTGAGCTCAATGCTGCCTCAGGTTGGCTAGTTGGAAAAGTGGAAAGGAAAAGAGAGAAAGATCATGAGAAAGAGAAAAGGGAAAAGAAGAGGAGGGGAGCGGAGAACTCTGGCAAGGGAAGGAAAGATCAAGTACAGAGAAGTGGAAGATCGATGCAAGAGGGGGAGAAATGGGGAAATGCCATGCTCCACCTGTTTTTGCTCGGATAAGATGGGGTGTTGTTAGAAAAAATGCTCCATGCATTTTATGCACTTTCTATTTAAAATAAGATAAATGGGCCGCACTTAAAATTTATTAAAATACCCCCTTAATTTCAAACACTCATAACTTTTCCATCTGAACTCCAATTTAGGTGTTCTTAGTGTTGTTAGATTCTATTTTTTGAGTACTATCCAATGATCCACATTTTAACTCTAAATTTAGCCTATATAATTATTAATTAAAAAATTAAATTATAATTAAATTAAATTCTCAAATAATATTATATAATTAATACCATAAATTTTATAGATATTACATCCTTCCCTCCTTACAAAAATTTCATTCTAAAATTTCCATATAAACTATACAACAATTCTGGATGGGTAAATTTCATCTCATCCTTTGTCTCCCATGTGGTCTCCTATGTAGGGTGGTGCTACCAAAGGACCTTGACTAGTGGGATAGTCTTAGCCCTCAACTCCTAGACCTTTCATCACAAAATCTACACAGCTCTCTTCTTAAAAGTCAAATCAGGTCTCAACTCCCTAAGTTTCTGCTCAAGTATGTGAGAAGGGTCCATACATACTTATGTAGCATGGACATTTGTGAGCCATGGTGGCAAGGCTAACTAATATGCAATAACTCTGACCCTCCTCAAAATCTTAGCTGGACCAATGAATTTAGGACTTACTTTTAGAAAATATGATCCCCAACTACCCTTCTAGGATTTAATCTATCCATGTAGAACCTTAGTACATGTAAAAGAAGTCACAAGATGTCCATGTGAAGAATAATCCACACTATCAGTATGCATAATTCAGTGATGAAGTGATTAAATATCAAATCACATCTCATAATAGGAAATTTTTATATCAATAGAAATCATAGCATCTCAACTCACTAATAAACAATTATATGCCAAACGTATACCAGAGCATAGCAGCTCACCAATAAGCAACTATGCTAATCAAAATCTGAGCATACTAGCTCACTATTTGGCAATCTATACCAATCCACATTAGAGCATATTATCTCACCAATAGGTAATTTATGCCAATCAAAATCTAAGCATTCAAGCTCACAATTTGGCTTAATCCATGCCAAACAAAATTAGAGTATATCAGCTCACTAATAGGAAATCTATGCCAATAAAAGTTAGAGAATATTAGCTCACCAATAGGCAATATATACTAATCAAAATTAGAGCATATAAGCTCACAATATGCAAATCCACTCCAATCAACATCAGTCGAAACCACAACATGTCGTGAGCACCTAGAAGCTTGCCACCTAGAAGCTTACTAGTGCCTCTTACACCCAACTTCCTTAGCTACTAGATAAGAGTTCAATTTTGTATAATAAGTACCCAATTAGTTTCTCAAGTGTTATAAATTATAGCGCAAAAGTATAGGATGTTTCCAAAAATTTGTTACACATGCATTTCTGACCAATGATTCAAATGTTTGATATTTTATAGGTCCAAAAGAAAATCCATAGTAAGTATGTGAATCATCATAATTTTTTAGGATTTAATTAGAGTTTTTACTTTTTTGTAGGAAGTGAGAAGATGATTAAAATGATCCATTTAAAAATTCATACATGTCCATAAAATTTGCATGAGAACTGGAGCCATACATGAGGTTTCTTAATTGAACTAGAAAACCTAAGGAAGCTAAGCTACTCAAGTCTTGATGCCAAGTATTGAAGCCACATAAGCGATTAAACAATGAGCCATCAAGCCAACTTAGCCAATGCCACATGGAGTTACACTATTTGACAAAGATTTCAAGCAATTATCCTATGTAAAAATGTTGAAAATTTTAAGAGGACAATTAGAAGGTAGTTGGATGAAAATCAAACATGGTAAAATAGCTAGGTGGACCAATCAAAGAAGATCCATCCCTTATCTTCTTCCCATATTCCTCTTTCCATATCTCTCTCTATCTCTATCCCTAATTTTAAGGAAATTAATGTGTGAACAAGGGGGAGGCATCTCCTTGAAAAGTAACACCTCCCACCTTGCTATCTTCCTTAAGAATTCCTACCTTCCACCCATCTTCCAATCATCTCACTTTCCCTCCATGATTTTCTCCTCAAATACCCCTAAGGTCTTCACATCCAACTCCTTCCACTCTCCTTCCTAGCACTTTCCTAGAATCCTACTTCTAACCACCATATCCTAAGTCTCCTACCATATCTTATCTTGTTTACCTTATCTCTTCTCTCTTCTCTCTTAAGATTAGAGTTCTAGAAAACCTCAAAAGATAAAATCTTCTATAAAAACCCAGGACATCCCATGCATCAAGGAAAAGAATCTTACCACATTTTTTACCTTAGCAACAAAGCGAGCATCACATGTCCTCCTTGGCTGATCTGCATAGAATTATAACCATCTTCAAGCCTTCAATGTTTTCTTCTTTGAATGCTTAACTGCCATTCAAGTTTAAGCCTTAATTCTCCTTTAAGTTCAAAGCTTTTAAGGTTAGTTTTTCCTCTTGTTTTATTTTCCTTAAGTATTTTGTTTAATTCCTTGTCCTAGGTGCATAATTCAAGCCTTAGTTTCCTTTGACCATTGCTCTCTTTTTGCCTTAGTTTTCTTTGATTCAAAGATTGCTAGCTCTTGTAGTGATAGCCAAGGGAAAGTAACCATTGAATCTAGTTTTTTTCATTGCCTATTCTTGTTTGAATCTCCTTGCTTTTCCTTTGCTTAATTGCTTACTCCTTTCCATCTTCTACCTCCATACTTCATCTCTTTTGCTCTCTTTGTTTTTACGATTCTTAGGTGAACATGCATGCTACTTTAAGTGTCATTGTTGGATTGTTTCAGAATCATTAAAGATAAGTTTTTGTACTGATTTAAAGTTATTGAAGGTGAGACATCAATCATGTATATGCACACTTAATTTGTAACTCTTTCCCTTTGATGAAAAGTTAATCGTTTATCTAGCCACTTTGATTGATTTCAACATCTTCAAGTTCTTAAATTTTTGAATAGTTTACTTCTTGGAGAAACATGCATATTCCTTGCCCAATAAACCATGTATTATGTGCATCATTCCTAGTTAATTAATCATTCTTAGTTCCATAATTTTCATGCACTCAAATTTCTTTAGGTCCATGAATAGTTTGCTTAATGCTTAGAAACCATGTTGCACCTTAGCTAATCTCTTTATTGTTTTCTTTAGATTACATGTGCTTAAGCTCAAAAATCATAAGCACCATTCATCTTTTATTTTACAAGTTCCATACACACAACTCTATGGAGCATGGCATGGTACATGAATTGAATCTTCTTAATTTAAGATTGTTTTAGTTAAGTTTCCTTGCTTAAGTCATTGCATATTAGGTTGTTTAGAAAGTTTAGAAATCTTGTTTAGAAGTAATTATTTTCATCAAGTTTTCTTAGTTGTGCTTTCCAAATTCATGCATGTTTACTTTCCATTGTTAATTACTTTCCTAGTTCAATCAAATACCAACTTCTTTCGCTAAGAAATAAAAGGTTTATATAAGATGCAATCTATTGAAAGTTCGTGACATTCCTCGTGGGATCAACCTCACTTATGTACATCCATTATAATTGATTCATGTGCTTGCAAGTAATATTAAAACATACACCACTACTCACAAGTATAATTCCTTAATCAAATTTTGATTACACATAAGAAAATAGTCTCATACAAAATACACATCACTGTTATACTCTCACCTAGTGAGGAATCAAACTCAAGTATTGCATAACCATAATAAAAGAGAAACTATCACAAATTCATGCCATGGTTATCCTTAAGGACTCAATAATCCAATGATAGTAGCCCACAAGACTAAGGAACCTATGAACCTTAATCAATAAATTGGGCTAATCCCAGCCCTCACAGTCTCAACCTTCACCAGGTCAATAGCCTCTCTGTCATTCGAGATGATGTGGTCAAGGAGATTCACCTACCTCGATTATAACTCACAATTTTCGATATTTGCAAACAAGCAACAAGTTCGTAAGGTACTCAGAACAATGCATAAGGATTCCTTATGCTGCACCTTGCTCACAGAGTATACACGAATACCCTGAACTAACACAATCAAGACTCATCCAAATAAGCCTCGTCCATTATATCCATATACTATCAATGCATTGGCCACACTAGTTGGCATCACCAAGAGCTCGTAGTAGTCATAATGAGTCCTATAAATCGTCTTAAAGACATCTTCCTTCTGAAACCTTAGCTGGTAATAACCAAACCTCAGATCAATCCCAAAAACACCTACACCAACCTAGATTGATCAAACAGATCATCAATATAGGATAGAGAATATTGTTTCTTCATCGTAGTACTATATAACAAGTGATGATCTATGCATAGTAATAAAAATTCTTCATTCTTCCTCATGAAGAGGACTAGTGCACCTCGTAGAGACCCACTAGGTCTGATAAACCCTTGTCAAGCAACTTCTATAGTTGGCTCTTTAGCTCTCAGCTTAGATGGGTCATCCCATATGGCACCTCAGAG
This sequence comes from Warburgia ugandensis, assembly GCA_035236585.1. NCBI lineage: Eukaryota > Viridiplantae > Streptophyta > Magnoliopsida > Canellales > Canellaceae > Warburgia > Warburgia ugandensis. The sequence goes on along the minus strand of CP141127.1, from coordinate 49,369,049 downwards.
ATAGATGTTGTACCTATTAGCAACTCAATAACAAAAATCAATCTAGTGGGGCAGTAAACTTGGAAACTCCATAGGAAAAAAATGTGACCTCTTGTATGTCATCTATGTCTCAATCTGTGGCCACTCACTATTCTCCACTATTGCACAAGTGAGGAGGACTTGACACCCTCTGGAAAAGTACCACATTGCTTGCCTGGCATAACACAAACCTCACTGATACTCTTCCTACATAGGAGTGAGATCATTGGCTGGCCAGGTGCACTAAAAATAACCCTTTTCTTAAGATAGTCCACCATAGCCCATTAGGTGGCTAACCAATCCATCTTTAGATTAATATCAAAATTGACCATGTCTAGAAAAATAAAGTTAGTGTCCATACTTATGCCTGATGTCTCTATTGGAACCCCTTGAATGTACTCACTAGCCTTGAATGTCTTTCCCACAAGTGTCATGATATCTAGTCCAAAGGCTAACTTATGTGCATGCATATTAGGGCAAGATGTGAATTTACATGAAATAAAAGAATGGGTGGATCCAAAGTAAAAAACAATCCTAGCATGTTGGTCTGAGATGAGGAATGTCTCTTCCACGACCTAATTTGGGGCAGCTTGTGCCTACCCTAGGTGAAGACTTGGCCTTGGCTATGTGGAACTATCTCCATGGTGTTTCCAATCTTAGTCTATTTGTTTTCCTATCCCCTAGAACAATCCCTAAGGAAATGTCCAGTCTCTCCACAACCAAAACATTTGAATGGTTATCTACATGCGGGAAACTACTATTGTTGTGGTCTACAGCCCTTGGGGCATGGCTTTCTAGGGTGCTTTTCTTTCCTTTTAGGGCACTTCTTCCTATCAATGTCTCTTCTCTGTTTACTCATCTACTACTGAGTGGGTGCCCTTTGTGACTGTGTCGATGTAAGGGGTCTCTTGCCCTTACTGGGTTGATTGAAGCCTCCCTAGGTCTAAAGAAAATATGTCTCCAACATCAAGGCCATATTTGTTGCCTTGGGTACTATTGTGGGGCATGCAAAATTTGTTGTCAATAAAACAATCTATGGCCTCCTTATCTGGGGCAAATGTATTAAGAGCAAATCTCCTCAATGATAAATCAGTTAAGATACTATTGAACCATCATGTCTTTCTCCTCTATGGCACCAAACTCCCTTTTCCTTGCTTTCCATGCATTGGGAGGAAGGTGTAACAACCCCCATTTTTGTAAATTGATTAAGAAAATCAATTTAGTTTGAATTCTCAAAAATTCTAGGCTGGAATATTAGGTTATTGAAAATTCTCTTTTTATAGAGATTAAAACATGATTTAAAATTTATAAATTATGAATGTACTAAAAAAACTTATCAAAATGACACTAAGTATGTACAATTCCAAGTTAAAATGAAAAATCCCTAATTTTCTTTATTTTTATGAACAAAAGGGTAAAATGGTAATTTTTCCCATAACCAAGATATAAGACATAAATATTTAGAATGCACTTGGAAATACAAATCCAATGCCACTAAGTACACTCAATTCTGAGTTTGAAAAAATAAAATGGATTTTTCTCCATCAAAGGGCAAAATGGTCCTTTCACACCCCTATGGGCCCCACAAGGGGCCTAAATACAAATCCAATGGCTAGAAAACATGTAATTAGTGGTCAAACCACTACCAATTGCTAGTGGAGAAGAAGGTGATAGTGGAGGATCCAATGTTAATTAAGTATTTAAAAGAATTGAAACATAATAATTACAAGTAATTATGGAAAATTCAAAAACACCTATAACTACCCCACCAAAATCCTCCAAAAATGTTCCTTAAAATTCCCACAAAATCATCTTGCTTAATCTGAAAAATCATATCTAGATTCCGTCTCAAAATTCCAAAACTCCCAAAAATCTCCCTTCTTGCACTTTCTCTCTCCTCTCCCTAATTGGAACAAGAGACCAAAATTCAATTAGGCACTCTGTTCCAAGTTGAATCTGACAAATCCATCTGTCCATACAATCCTAGATTCCTTATCTAGAAAATTCCCAAATCAATTTCAAGATCTAGCTGTACAATCAATGGGAAATCACAAAACAAGGGACTATCAGGCTATATCGTCATCAACGGGTATTTATTTCAAATTGGGCTTCAAATCTAAGTTTTCTCTCCAATCAAGTAGGTGGAACCACTTCTTATACTCATTTATTGTTTTTTTTTATGTATTTTTTATTTTTCTATAATTAGGTTTAGGTTAAAATTTATAAAAATAAAGTAAGGACTAGAACCCTTCAATTCTAGATGATAAAGAGCTCAGATGGAAAATTTGAGCTGTTCAATAGATTCTGAAAGGTCCCAAAACCCTAGGGTAGACATTTCATGAATTTTCATTGAGTTTTGAGCCCTTAATTGTAAAGGGATTAATTGTACAGTCCAAACGAACTGTCCGATCTCCCAAATCAAGTCAGAACCTAGCACGCATGGTGAAATGTGCCCGGCGGGAGCATTTCCACGTGCGCGATGCCACGTGCAATATCATCCCAAGGGGACAACCGTGCGATAGTGCCAATCATCGAGGGAGTGCGTTAAGCATGCATCCCAGTGACAGGCACACAGTGATCGCTCTGCCCGGCCTGTTCCACCTGAATGATCTAGGCAGTCCATTTTGCTGGGCCCAGATCAAATCTGAACCCTAGGAATGACTGTGAACTTCACAGTTCAATTGTGGAGATATCTGAACTCCAAATTGAGATTGTAAAGAAGCTATGGAAAGCTTATAACTTCTATTTTCTTTTGAAATCATAAAATTTGGAAAATTCTTCATAAAACTTTCTATATTTGAGAATTAAACTTCTACTTTTCATGATCTTCAAGATCTGAGGTGATCAAATCTTGGGGATATAATTTACTGATAATATAATATTGAAATAAAGTAATATCCATGATTGATTTGGACAGATCTAAGATAAATTGAGGGATCTACCCTTTATGGTAGAAAAACCCTAAAAATACAAAGGGACCCACTTAATCAATAAGATCAAGTATGATCAGACCCATGGGATGGATTGAATGAATGATATTATGATGGAATCCATTGAAATCATTGATTGCATATGACAAAAAACAAAGGAATATGATCTTAGACCTTAATGGAGTAAAAGCCCTAAAATTAATTAAAACCTTGATTTAAAAGGGAAAGATCTAAGATCTAATGGTTGGATCGTAAGTAAAGGTTTCTAATAATCTTAATATAATTAGTTTTATTTTCTTTATTTGATAATAGTATTGTAAATATGAATTATGTTATAAAGCATGTTAGTGTAATTCTTAGATTTTAGCATGCTATGTTCTATATGTTATTAGATTGTTATATTAGGTTGATAGATTTAATTATCTTAGAGCCATGTTAGTTTACATTTGAAGTATAATCATGATTCCATGTGATTAGTGGTAAAATTTTATGTATTTTATAACTTATGAGCATGCTAGTTTTAGTATAGTTTCATTTCATTAAGTTAAGTTACATAGGAAGCATGTTAACATAAAATGTTGTTAAAATTATATTAGATTTCTCCTTTAAAGTTTATGATTTAAATTTTATTAGTAGATATAATTTTTTAATTAGTGGTTATGTCTCAATATTCATAAAACACCAAAAATGGAATCAATGAGAAAGTAGAGTTTCATGACACAAATAAAAGTGAATTATTTAACTTGGACTTAGTTAGTAAGGGCTATAGTTAGTAGGACAATACTTATCAAATCCTTTGCCCAAACTAGGAGAATAATAAACCCTATGAATTACATTTTAAATGTTCATGGACTTAATTAAAATCAATTAGAAAGTGCACTTAGGGTTAATATGCTCATAGGAACCTTGTGAAAGGTTAAGCTATGGTCACTCTAGTGAATGTTGATCATGGTGGTTAAGGGGGTTTTTTAATAGAGCCTCGCTCTTCCCTTACCTTCCATCAATGTTTGTGAGGTCTAAACACCTCCTTACATGAGGATTGAAGTAACCAATTTGTGTTCACCCATTCAGCTAGTAAGCCTTAGCCAATTGGAAATAAGAGGAGCATTCTAGACTTAGGTTGAAATACGTTATCTTCAACCAGCAAAACATTAACTGGTTGAATAATAATAATAATAATAATAATAATAATAATAATAATAATAATAAGAGTATAAAAGGTTAGTAAATTATCTAACCCTAATAAAAATTGTAAGTAAGATAAGGATGATCAAGCAAGATTCATTGGATCTTGAATGATCAAGAACAATAAGACTAATAACATTGTATTGCACTTAGTATGCATGTTTATTAGTATGTATGCTATAGATCAAATCTAGATCATTAGATTAGATAATCCAAACCCTTGATCAAATATGATTCAAGGGAAAGAACCATGATCATCCTCGTTAGGGATGATCAAACAATTAAACTTAGATCAAAGAAGAACTAGATGATAGAAGATCTAAGCCCTTGATCTTTATCAACAAGAATAGCTTGTTGATCAAAGGATCTATGAAAGATCAAGATCAAAGAGATCGATACCCAAAGACTTAGAGATAGAAAATAATTAGATCTAAAAGGTTAGAAGATCATTCTAATTGTCAGATCTATTGATCAATAGGATAAAATACTGTCTGAGGAAGATAGATTATATGGATGATAGGAATACAAGACAGATCTAGATCCTTTATGTCAAAGGACAAGATTAGATAAAGAATATAGATAGGAGATTATCCACAATTGTACAAATATTGACAATATGTATGAATTTATAGATTTCATATGTCAATCAGGATCATGGAATATTTGAAGAGATGAATCACTACTTGAAGGTAGAAGGATTTTATGAATGCATCTACATATGAAGTACATGTTATATACATGATCTTATGTCTAGAAATGTTGACAAGTATAATGTAAATACTTGTATTAAACCCATGGAAAACTCTTATGATCCAACCAAAATACATGTGAAATGGTTATGTTAGAAATGAGGAAAACACTAAGTGAATAGGAAATTGGAAAGTATTCCAGCCCTAAGTAAATAGACAGATTGTCTGATATGTATAAGAATTACTTTACATACAAGCATAGAGGCTTGTTGTTTTGTTTTAAACAGGCATAGGCCTGGGGATGCTATGCTAGGAGAGTTAGTAGGGTTTGGCCACTCGCTCTCCGAAACTTGTTATTATATGGATACCAAGACTGAATGAGGCTAAAGTCAGGTGGGGCAATTATGAGAAGGCCGTCATTATGACAGCCATGGTCCTCCCCATATGGACATGGATACCTCCCCATACAGACATGGATATTGTGATTTCCACAGAGGATGGTGTAGGTGAATTATTGAGCAGTTATCAGGGCGCGTTGGTATAGATTTTGACTACATGCATAGTAGTCCTTTGAGTATTTTTGCATTATGATGCATGACATAGTGAAATGCCTTATGATATGGCATGATGAGATGTCGGGTAATCGTGGATTACCGATACTAGCCAAATGAGAGAGTATTTCTAGTAGAGTTTGGATAATTTATCAACTCAACATAAGCTAGATATGATTATGTTTTGAGATATTAACTATTTTTCACAATTTTGGCTGTATGTATATATCTATACACAATATATAGTATGTATGCATAAGGATGTACATATATGAAAATTAAAGAGATTGCTCCATGAGTATGAATATGGGATTATGAAGTATTAAGATTATCCTGTGAAAGTTTTATGCTTCTTAAATTCTCTACCAAGCATAGCTTGCTGAGATATTGTAAATGTTTCAATGTTTACAATATCTCAGATACAGAGAAGGAGAATTAGGAGCTCAAGACCTAAGAAGACTTGGAAGAATAATCAATCAAGGTATATCCCTTGAAGACATGTATTTTTATTTGAGAGCATTATATTGTATTGAGAGTTTTTAATGTATGGTGAGGTTTGAAATTTGGATTATGTAATTTGGAAAAGTATTGTACTGATACCAGGCTGTACTGTGAACCACTAGATGGATTTTGGAATTTAATAAAAATATATTCCTTCAATGGAATTTTATCTTGCACAAAATTCTACTTATGTTATGTATAAAGTGATGATTTGGGTTTTTCAAAAAAGTTTAAAAAGAAAAGAATTTTTGCTGCTTTGTTTTGTAAATTTTTTTACTACTAAGGGCCTTGCCTTTGAAAAATGTATTACAAAAACCTGGGTCGTCACAAAAAGTACTAGTCATGAAAAGCCTTCCTGAAGGCCTCCCAAGTCAATGTCCCTTGGGTTAAGGAATGTGCCTCTCAAAGGTCTATCACCAAAATCCTGCCTTAACCTTCAATAAATAGGTGGCAATTTGTACTTGATCCTCATCAAGGACCTTCATAACAATGAAAGTCCTCTCAACCTTGAAAAGCCATCTCTCGGCCTCTTGTTGGAACTATATGAGGCACCCTCTATAGGTTTGGGGATTGGTGCTACCGACACCTGGTGGGATGACTGGGCCAAAGGATCTTCAGGTGCTGCGGCAGTTGTCACCACTAGTGTTGTACTCATGGCCTGCACCTCTAACGATGCATAAATCATCTGTTGTAAATGCAAGAGTAGGCCTTGTATCCCCTAGGCCACTATGTCTGATACTTGCTCCCTCTACCCCAAAGACTCAGTAGGGGTGGCAATAGGTGGGGCAAGGGTGGACTTTGTTCTCCTTCTAAAGAGTCATCTGTCATAATACTAATGTGATATGGGGTAAACCCTCCCTCTAAACTCATTTTAGATAGTAAGTTTATGGGCTGTGCACCTACCAGGCCAACCTATTTTTCCTAAGACAAGATAGGGGTTGTGGTTATAAAAAATTCCCATACATTTTATGCACTTTCTATTTTTAAATAAGATAAATGGGTCCCACTTGGAAAATTACTAAAATATGCCTCAATTTCAATCACTCATAACTTTTCCATTCGAACTCCAATTTAGGTGTTCTTGGTGTCATTGGATTTCATTTTTCAAGTACTATCCAATGATCCATGTTTCAACTCTAAATTTGACATATATAATTATCAATTCTCTACAATCTCAAATTTTAATTTAACTAAATTCCTCAATATTATTATATAATTAATGCCATAAAATTTACATATATTACAAAAAATAGGTGGCTGAGATCTTTCTTTTCATAAGGTTTTAAGTTGATTTTCAAGATGGAAAAGGTGGTTAGGGTTTTGGTCCCTTAGTTTATACTTACCCTTACTTGAATGGATGGGATTCCATGTAATCTCCCTTCTCTACACCATGGGATTGGATTGCCTTAGAATGAATGACCTTGATTCCTCAAAGATTTCTTCATGTATTTTATGTGGGACCAAGTGTGCTTCACTACCTTGCATGGATAAGACATCCAGTCTTGGTTGATCTTATTCATTGGTAGAGTAGGAGAAAGAAAATAAGTAAAAAGTATTTAAGTGGGTCCCAGTCTACTTTTATTTCTGAGAAGCTTTCATTATATATAATCCCATTGTATATGAATTGAACTTCTCTCATGGGCTTCTTAAGGTGGAAAAATGTATGCAATTATGCATAGATTGGACTTTACCAACTTCGCACCATCATTTGAGTAAGAGTTATGCACGGAATTGCTCTAACTTTAACAATGATACTAAGTAATCATTTTGAACCTCTAAGACTTAATTTTTAGCATGTGTTGGTCCACAATGTAGCTTAGTAGGTGAAATTACCAATTTTGTGCATTTTTCATTTGTACCTTGAACTTGCAAAATTGTGGAACTAACCATAATTAGTGATAATTAAGTGATTTTTTAGGCTAAAACCTTCTAAATATTATATGTAATATATATATATATATCAAATACCCCCATACTTAGATTTTGCTAGTCCTCAAGTAAAACTACAAAAATGAAATATAGAAATCTAAAAACAAATTATAACAGCTTTTCTAGGCTTTCCAAAAATGATACCCATAAACATTTTCAAAAATCTTATGCAAGTCCTTCATTTATCTCAAACAATCTTCTTATATGTAGCTTATATTAAACTCTTAGCTTTAGCATAGTAATAAAAATGATCAACAGCTTAAAATCCTACCCTTATACTAACGATATTCCATTTTATTCATCAAATCTTGGAATATGAGTGTGTGATATAGACACTATATACAATTATCTATGTCCAAGGAAATTATAACCTATATTACAATCCAAATGTATGTTTTGACTTCAAATTTTACTTGATATACTTAGACACTTAGAAAGGAGTCACTCATTAAGAGGCAAGTCTCTCATTAGTATGTAAGTAGAATAATGTTCATCAATTTCAAAATTCTCACATATTTCATACAGAAGAACGATAACTTACAAAGATTTGTATTGATCTCATGTAAGGATATCAACTACTAAGGAATGCTACGCTGTACCAAAATCCCTATTCATTCATGACCATATCTAAATTATACTTCTCTTAAGATCAACTACAAAGATTTGTATTGATCTCATGTAAGGATATCAACTACAAAGGTTGTCTAGAAGATATGTAAATGTCTTCTACAAAGTATTCTCAATTTCCTTTCTTCATAAGAGCGAACAATTTCTATTCATTAGCTATCTTTTTTTTCTTAAATGTTCTCTTTTTTCTCACTTTGACTTTTTGAATACTCACGCACATGCACACACACACACACATCCTTTCTTTCATTTATTTTTCCCTTTTTAGCCCTTATCTTCAATATATTTCTTAACCATCTCTACACATTTTTTAAACAAATTGGGATATATTGTAGGGGTTTAACAGTGTAATGGTTAATGGTTTCACAAAGAAAAGACAATATAAAGGCTCCTGGGTTAACTATTGGAAAATAACTTAGGGAAGGCTAAAGGCTTTAGGTTTACCAAGGATAGCCTCTATCATTTCCTAGGTTTCATATGACTTAAACATAACCATAAAATCAAGAGATAAGTGGTATACACTTTGTATGATTTCCCAATGTTTGACCAAGATGAAGAATAATAAGACCAACTAAGAATTAATGTTCACTGAAGAAAATTTTCAATTTTGTGTATATAACCCTCTCAAATAAAGAATTTCTCTAAACCTCACAAGGATTAATAGCCTCCACAATTCTTCTTTAGGATCTCTATGTTATATTTTTTCTTCAACTTAAAGTATATGTATGTAGCTATTTGGTGCAATAATTATTTTGAGTTTAACTTTTCAAGGAATGCTTTAGAAAAAGAATAAAATAATGAACTAATTGTATAAAAATCTTTTAATAAGTTCAAGTTCAAAAAATAGCTTAACTATTTGGAAAATCTAAATTCTCATTCTTGTTAAAAGGAACTTTTCATAAGTTTTTATCAAAAATTTCAAAACTTTTCAATAAATTCATAAGAAAGAACTAAAAAATAAATGAGGAAAACTATGGACACATCAAAATTTGAACATCCTACCCCCAGTATTAAATTTAACATTGTCTTCATTTCAAATAAATCATGGACAAATGAATAATCAAATAGAGAGGTAAGGGCTAGAAAGATATTACTTGCAGCCCCGAGATAGTGCATTGATCTTTTTTATGTAGCCATAAAAAAATGAAGAATGCAAAAGCTACAACTATATGAACCTTATGATCCAAATGACTCCTCTGGTAGAGTTGTCCTAGCCTGGCCTACCTAATCATCTACTTGTCTTCCACTCTTAAGGGTTTTGATGGATTTTGACTTGATCAGATGAGGTAGAACTAATCTCATATTGACCTTTGGGATTTGGCACAAAATTGGCTAGGGAACTTTCCATCTCTTGAAGAACAACAAATAGTTAACCCATTTGATATTCTAACATTGCAATTGATTGTAAATTGGCTTAAAAGGTCTGCTTTGTTTTCATTTTGAAATTATTTTGCATCAGTTTGAAATTGCATAGTCCCTTGCAAAAAGTTCTTTAGTGTCTTGTCCAAAGATGGTTTCCTTTGCTAGGGAAAAAACCAATGTGGAGGCTAGTGATACTGAGACATCTTATTTTTGGGAAAAGGTTGTTCAAGGGAATTCCCCGATGGAGCCCTTGGTTGTTATTCTTCAATCAAGAAAATTTAGGATGCCTAGCCCATTTAGTGTTGTAGGTCTTAGAATAAGGGTTATTGTTGCTAGATTGGCTATATGCATTTATAGCATTTGTCTATTGAAAAAGAACTTGGACAAACCAGAGCTAGATGGACACGATGGAGCAAAATGATTTGGATTAGAACATGTCAAACATATGTTAGATTGAAGTTGCATAGGAGATTTGTTCATCATGAAGGTATCTAACTTTTGGGTTGGATCATCTATCTTCCCTACCTTATGGGTAAACATATTTATTTTACTATAAAGATCTAGAAAGAACTCTACTTAATACACTTTGCATTTCTTTTTTGACTATGAATTTCTCTCCATTTGGGTAGAGTAATCCTGTTGTTGGGAAGGTGCTGATTTTATGGATCAAGAAAAACTTATTCTAGAGTTTCCTAGATAGTTGATCCTGCATGGTGATAGACCCTACTTCTTAAGAATTGAGTAATTCCTTAGCTTTATTCATAAGAGAAAATGGGAATACTCTCAACCAATAGAGACATTTGAGAAATTGCAGCCTTGAATGTAGAACAGATGTTAAGGAATGCCTTAACCCATGGGTACATGTCCTCCTTGTCCAAACCATAGAAGTTTGGTAGCAATTGAATAACTCTTGGTTTCAACTCAAAATGATTTGCATTCTTTGCAAGTAGAGCTATATAAGATAGTGAGTTGAATCGAACATGTGTAGAGTAATATTTCAACATTTTCACTTCTACTACATTTTCCATTTCTATGACAAGGATCTCTTGATCTTCTAGAGTCCTTTGGCCTTACCTCACAATATGTTCAATCTCTATATCTAAAAGTATGAGATGAGGATTAAGTGATCTGTGATCATGCATACATCAAATGGATAGTGTAATGAACTTAAGTTTATATACAATGAAGCTAAGTCGTTATATATAATGATAGAGACTTAGTCTTTCTTTCTTTATTTCTCTAATCTAGGGGAGACCTAAACTAGATAGTGTAACCTAAATGATAAAACAAACAACCAAGGACAACAAATATTCCTAACCCTAAGCAATAATCTGAAAGGCTTGTTTTTCTTGAATTTCTTTATGTGAAAAGCTTTTAGATTATTTCTAACCCTAGGTATCTACTTCTCTCTTTAAAATTAACCCTACTTATTACTGGCTAGATCCCGATCTTAATCAACCACTTCACACCTTCCTTAGTCAGCCATATGTGATCTGAGTCATAGAATGTGTTGGAAAAGCTAGTCATTTAAATACTAACTTAGATGATTAGAGAGGGGCCACTAGAGTGGCAATAGGTTGCCTCCTTCTAAGAGGGTTCTATGAGCTCAAAAAGCTGCTAATGTCTCTTCTAGATTGATTTTAAATTAAAAGTTAGAAGGCTAGGGTGCATTAATTATTATTTATTGCCTTGATCTTATGAGGGGTGAGTAGCCTTACTAATGAATTAAAGCATCCCATGTAGTTCAATCAACATATAAGCACCTTAAAGTGATAAATGTTTCATACTTATGTAAGGGAAGCTATAAATCTAATGCAAAACCTAGAAAGCAACAAGTTAAGAAATGCTTTCTATATGCTCTACACTATCATCCAAATGCAACAAAATTTAACAATGCGACCTAATCTAGGAATTAGATAGAAGTTAGAATAGCTCATAGTGGGGTCTTGAAAATAGTAGGATGACCCACATTTGACTTGTATTATTACGAGCCTTACTTTTTAAATGAATGAATCGCGTGAAATAAAATAAAATAAAATAAAATTTTGTTCTCATTAAAATCCACTCAAATAAAAAATTAGATGAAAAACTATCCTAAGGTCTTCCTCCAAATCTTTATTCACAAAATTCCATCACAAAAGAGATAAAAAGTATCAAAATCATAGCAATAAGGAAAGTATGCAAATGCAACTAGATGCTACCCTAATTTACAAATTGGGGTAAAGCATTACATTTGAATTTAATTAAATGCTATTGTGAGTCCTTGGTAATTGCTCCAAGCTTAATGTGTCTTAATAATTACCAAAAGTACACAACTCCATTGGAGTATAGAATCGGCAAATACAGGTTGATCCCACGAAGACTCTTTGATAAACAGAGTTAATTAGAATTTAAGTTATCTTACTTTAACATAGCCAAGCATTCAAAAGAAGGAAAGATTCTAACTTCTTCTAATGATTAGAAAATTAAAGAGCAAAAGTAAAGACATAAAGGAAAGAAACAAAGAACTAAGAAGGAAACACCTAACTAAACAAAACTACTAAGCAATTAGAAAGTAAATCTTAATTTAGAAAAAAAGAAATTAAGGAAATAGGAAACTATCTAACTAAAGAAGCAAGGAAATAAAACAAGAAAACTTTCTAAAACTACAACTAATCAAGAATTAATGTAAAGAGACAAAGTAACTAAAAAAAAAGAAAAGAAAAGAGCTATTTCAGTAATGGAAAATTTACAAGGATTTGTTACATCGACAATGAAAAGAAAGAAGCTAAAATTCCTCAAATACAGGCTTGACTTTCAATGTAGTGCCCTCATGTTGTGTCACTCAATAGCAGCTGGTACACTTCTCTTCAACCCAAAATACACTAAAGTTACCACTAAACTATTCTTATCTTCTTAACCCAACATGCCACAAATTCAAAACATATCCTGTCAATGACCCCTAGGAATGATGTATTAGATTAACCAAGAAAAGGAGGACCCTAACACCTTTCTTAAACAATCACCACCTTATGAAAATGATGGAAATGGAGATAGAAAAAAATCATGTAACTTTCCTTATGCTAGAAACTCTAAAAAGATGGTAACTTCAAGGACTGACAAAGAGTGGAGTTAAGGGGTCATTCATATTTAAGGGTGAACCATAGAAGAGTCTTCCTACCTTAAACATGAAATAAAAGAAAAGAAAAAGAAAGGAGAGATGGTGGCCCTTGGATTAAGACTAACCAATTCAAGTCTTTGGAAATGATGCAAGGAATAGGCACATTGTGTAATCCTACCCTTCAATATGAAGCCCTTAGCTATGAATCTAGGTAGCTCTATGAATGGATTTGAATGTTTCCTCAACCTTAGTTAAGAAATTAAAAAGTCTAGTTATTGCCATGAAAAGACATAAGAATCTTTTCCTTTTCCTTATTCCAACTCCATAAAAAGAAACAAAAAATTTGATGTGTCTTAATAAATTACTGCAAGTGCACAGCTTATTGGAGTATAGTGATAAGTGTTCAATTTTGTATAAGAAGTACGCAATTAGTAGCCCTTATGTTATAAATTATGGGCATAATTCTAGAGTTTTTTTTTGAAATTTCATAACACATGCATTTCTAACCTAATACTTCAAAGGTTTGATGTTTTGTAGGTTAAAGAGATAATCTAGAGTAAATGTGTGAATTATCATAATTTTCTAGGATTTAATTAAGGTTTTTCATGTTTTGTAAGTGTTGAGAAGATGATCCAGCGGTTGGGATCAAGTATGATAAGAATTGAAAATCAAGATCAAAAGAAGGCCAAAGACATAAATTTAAAAGCTCAACTAAATTTCAAGGGCATCTTAAAGCAAGCAAGAAGGAAATGGGAAGCATTAAAGGTGATTAAAATGGTCCATGTAAAAAGCCGCGAGTTAGGCATGGGGTGTCCTAGTCTAATAAGGAAACCTACAGGAGCTAAGCCATTCAAGTGTTGAAGCCAAGGGAGTTAGCCAATCAGGCATCAAAGAATGACCCATAAAAGTGAGCCATCAAGTCACATGGGAGCCATGCCACATGGAGTCACATGATTGGAGGATCAATTCAAGCAATTATCCTATGTTAAAAACATGATTTTCGAAGGATAATTGGAAGGTTTTGATTGGAAATTATAATTGGTAAGATAATCATGCATGGATAGACCAATCAATAGAGAAAAATCCACCTTCCATTTCCATTTTTTTCCCCACCCCAATTGTGGGTCCACAATTTTTCTTAAGGAGGGAGGCACCTTCCTAAAAAGTGATGCCTCCCGCATGCTTGGTTGTCACCTTAGATTGTTTCCTAAATGGAAAACTCCTAATTCAAGTTCACAATCAAAATAACTCAAACCCTAGATGCTTTGCCATCTTTCCTATTTTTTATTCTTTCCATTTTTTGCTCTTTTCCAATATCCAAAATACATGAAATTATAAGTGGAGGAGCCCCATGCCACCTTTCTACAAAGTGGCACCCCCCCCTCCCCCTCTGCTTCTAAACATGGCAGCCACCATGATGTCACCTTGCTTACCTCATTCCTCCACCTAACTTTCCTCATTGAAACCTTAGATCTAGATCCACTTTCCATTTCTAGGATAAGATTTATTCAATTGGAAACCTAGCAATCTATAAAGCTCCATGGATTCCCCTTTTTTTTTTTTTTCCAAGTAGAGGTTGGGTGAGAAAACCTTGAAAGTAGCACTCTAGCTTGGTGATTATTGGAGTTTTGGAATTGGGTTTCCTTTTGGGATGTTCTTCTTTAGATTCCTCTAGTATTTTCTTTGCTTTTTGAACTCCAATTGTGGGTTAGTAGTTTGATTTCAATTCATTGCTTTCCTAGTTAGTTTAGTTCTTATTTTGTTGCTCTAGTTTCACATGCATAATCCCTCCTAGCTTTCCCTTAATTCTTTGCTACATCTTCTTAGTTTTTCTTTCTTATTCATCAAATATCCAGGTAAGTTCTTCTTTGGTAGGGACATCCAAGAGAAGAAAGAGCTTGAATCCTTGCTTTCCCTCCTTAAAATCCACATTTTTTTAGAGATAGCTTAGCTTTAGGCAACTTTGTCATGGATAAGCCCATCATTCTCGCCATCTAATCCCATGATTCTCTTCTGGGTCTTACTTACATGTCATCTTAGTTTAGTTTGAGAGCAATGCATTAGGTTTTTATTTTGAATCAAGTTTTAGGATCTTGAATAGTGTGCAATTTCCATATATGTTTTATGCACACTATTTTGGATGTAATTTATTGCTTGATCAATAAAATTATTTGAGGATTATTGTACTGTTTATTTCTAGTATTAAAGTACTTTAAATCTTAAGTGTTATCTTGCATACAACGTGCTAGTTCAATTGCTTTCCATTCTTAGCTTGATTTGAGTTTCTTAACTGCTTGAAATCTAGAATTTTTTCATTCAATCTTCATGATTAGTTTCCAGCACTTTATTCATCATATTTTCTTGATTTAGGTTGTTCATTAAGTGCTTTAATTATAATACATGTTAGTTATCTTTTCCTTGTTTAATTTTGAGTATTTTTTATCCCATGGAAAGTTTTAGATTAGGAAAGTGTTATTTTAGGAAAGTTACCTTTTTAGCAAGCCTCCTTAGGTAAAGATTCCCAGTTTCATTCATTCTAGTTTTACATTAGTTTATTTTATTGAATGCATGTTAATTAGAAAAGTTTCTAACTTCATTGAATATCTTTATTTTTAGAAGGTTTCTTTAGTTGTAGTTTATAATTTTATGCATGTTTCCAATTCCATGTTGTTTAAATTCCTAGTTTAATTAAAATTCATCTCTCTTTAGATAAGATAAGCAATTTAAATAGAATCCAATCAATATCCAAATTTGTGAGATTTCTCATGGGATCGACCTCTCTCATGTGCAATTACCACATTTATTCATGCACTTGTGAGTAATTTTAAAGCTACACCTTATAGAATCTGCAAAATGGGTCGATCCCACAAAAAGACTCTTTGATAAAAAAATTAATTTAGAATTTAGGTAATCTTACTTTAACCTGGCCAGGCATTCAAAAGAAGGATAAATTCTAATGAAAACTAATAATAAGGAAAATAAAGAGACAAAGACATAAAGGAAAGAAGTAACTAACTAACTAAAAAGGAAACAAATAATTTAGGAAGTAACCATTAAGATAAATAACTAAACTAACTAACTAGCTAAGAAGAAAACAACTAAGCAACTATAAAGTAAACCATAATTAAGAAAGAAAGCAATTAAGAAACCAAGAGCTATATAAAGAAGCAAAATAATAAACAATGAAACTTCCTAAAACAACAATTAACTAAGAATTAATGTAAGGAAACAAATAACAAAGAAAGGAAAAGAACTACTACATTAATGGAATAATTACAAAGATTATTATGTAATTAATAGAAAAATGAAACCAATAAAAGAAAGTAAATAAAGGTCCTTCAAATCTGAACTTGAATTCCATTATAGGGCCCAAATGTTGTGTCACTCAACAAAAGCTTGCACACTTCTCTTCAACCCAAAATACACTAAAGTTACCACCAAGCTTTTCTCATCTCCTTAACCCAACATGGCACAACCCAAAACAAATACCACCTAATGATCTTTAGGAATGAAGAATTGGGACAACAAAGAAAAGAGGAGCTTAACCCCTTTCCTGAATAATCACCACCTTGGGAAAGAAAGAAGATGATGGAAATAGAAATAGGAAAGTTATGCCATTTTTCATAAGTTAGAAACTCTCAAAAGAGGGTAGCTTCAAGGAATTGGAAACATAGGAAGTAAGTGGTCATTCATCTTTACGGAAAGTTGAACCTAGAGGAAGCTTCCTAACTTAAACATGAAATAGAACAAAAGAAAAAGAAAGGGGAGATAGTGGCCCTTGGGTTGGGACTCACCACTTCCAGCCTTAGGAGATGAAGTAAGGTATATGTACATGGTATAATCTCACCCTTTAACATGGAGCCCTAATCTAGGAATCTAGGTAGCTTTATGGATGGATTTCGATGTTTGCTCAACCTTACTTAAGAAATTAGAATGTATCCTTATTAACATAAAAAGATATAATAATCCTTTCATTTTCCTTATTCCAACTCCATAAAAAGATATTATAAAGAAGAGATAGAAGAATGATGCATGAACTAACTAACATGGATTATCCATGCAATCTAAAATTAGAAAGTGGCTGTGTAGAATGGGAATAGAAAGTGAATAGATATAGAAACATGATAAGAAGGTGTTCGAGAGTGTTAGATGAAAGAAAAATAAGATGGACACAATCCTAGTGACAAGTGTTTAATTTTGTATAAAAACCACCTAATTAGTACCCATCTGTTACAACTTGTAGCGTTAAATTAGGACTTTTATACCAAAATTCATAACACATGCATTTTTTACCTACTAAAGCAAAATTTGGTTATTTTATAAGTTTAGAAGCTAATCCAAGGTAAGTATGTGATTAATCAAGATTTTCTAGTATTTAATTAGGATTTTTCACTTTTTATAGGAAGTAAGATGTTGATCTAGAGGCTGAGATCGATCGGGGATGAAATTGCAAATTAAGATCAAAAGATCAAGTCAAAACCTCAAATTTATCACTTCAATGTAAACCAAAGCCAATATCATCTTATGGATAAAAAATGGATGATATTAAAGTAGCTAAAGATGGCCAAACAGGCCCATGAAGTAAGTCATGTATTTCCACCACCTTTGCATGGAAGCCACTTAAGCCACCTTAGCCATATAAGCTAGGAAAGAAGATGGCAACCTAAGGAATTCAAGACAAATCATACAAGCCATTCAAGCCAAGGGTTGAAGCCAACAAAATAAGTCAAGGAAGCTTCCTAATCCAGCCATGAAGCTTTCAAAGTAAGCCATCTAACCAATCAAGCTAAGCTAAATGGAAGGCTAGGATTGGAGGAGATTCAAGAGAATTAACCATGATATTTTAAGTAATATTTTAAAGATAATTAAGGAAAATATTATTAAGATAAGTTGGCATATGGACCTATAGGATGAGAGCCTTCAAATTTTGATGTTTTTCCCACTTTTTTCTACCTTTTTTTTTTATCAATTTTCACCTCATCACCAAAGACCACTACGAGTTTGACTTTCTATTCAAGAGTCCTACCATTCCATAACACTTTCACCTTCCTAAACTCCCTTCCTAACCATCCAACCAATCCTCACTTCCTAGAAAACCACCTAGCCAATCAATTTTCCCCATGTCACCGTACTTTCCTTCTAAATGAAAAGACACCTATATCCTTTTCAAAATTAGAAACCAGCTAGCCCATACTTCTTATCTCTCTCTTATGTCATGTTTATGATATCATCTTACTAATTTATCTTTCACCTAACCTTCCTCATTCAACACCTTATCCCTAGGGACACTTTCCTTATGTTTTCTCCCTTCCTAAGTTAGGAAACCACTCATCTACATATTGCCCTATAGTCCATACGAATTTTCTAAGTAGACGTGGGTGACACACTTAGAAATCAAGCTTTCCTTTGGTTTTATTTGTTGCTGGACTTTGGAATATTGTTGATGCTTTTCTTCCTTTGGTCTTCGTGTTATTCTCTTGCTTATTTGATCTCCAATTCAAGTTAGTAACTTAGATGTTTTACTTTTGTTTCATTGCTTTAAGTTTTCATTGTTTTGCTCCTTAGAATTCATGCTACTTTCTAGCCCATAATCTCTTTATTATCCACTCCATTCCATAAGTTTATCTTTGTTAGTTCATCAAGATTCAAGTTATTTATTCTTTGATAGTGACAAGCAAGAGAAGACCTAGCTTAAATCCTTGATTTTCCCACTTGAATTCCATATTTTTTACTCTCTTTTTCTCTTAGTTTTAGGCCATTTTGCCTTAGTTAGTTCACCCACTTAGCCTTTATTTTGTCAAATTCCTTTCTGGTTTTTCATGGAGTATTAATATAGTTTAGATTCTGAGAATTATGTAGGATTTTTCTTGTTGTTTAGATCGGATTTTAGGCTTTAAAAAAGTGCTCAACTTCCAAAAATTTTGGACAGTTTTATGCTCATAAATTTGATGTAAATTGATATGATTCAATAAAGTTCTTTGGGAATTCTTGTTATGGATTGTTTATTTCATCAAATTAATTGAGATATGTGTTATTTTCTTGCATAAAATTTGTTATTTTAGTAGCTTTCTAATGCAAAATTTATTGACTATTTTTAAGTATCGAAATTTGAAATTTGATTTTTCCTTAACTTTGTGCTTTAATTCTAGCCATCAAAACATCTTATTTTCCTAAATCCTTAGATACCCATTTAGATTTTCATGTTTTTCATTAGATATCATAGTTATTTTGCATATTAACTCACTGTAGGTTCATTAAATTTTACCATCTTTAGTGCTCTAGAATCATGCACAAAGTCCATAAACCAAGCGCAATGGTCTAAATCTCATTCCTTTTAGATTCTTGGTTAATTTAGTTACTTAATTTAGTTTTAGCAGTAGTTAATTCATTTTTTACATCTTATTTAGTTACTAAATACATTCAATATAACACCTAATACAATTTTCTTACAATCTTTATACACATGAAAATCAAACATACATTAACTTCTACATTGGAGAAAAAACATCCAAATTTATCATTATCCATCCACATCTATCTTGAAAATACTTCATAAAAGAAACCACAACACATGCATTCACCAAAACATCCACATTAACTACCACATTGGGTATGAAACATCCAAATTCATCATTATCCATCCACATCTGTCTTGAAAACACTTCACAAAAGAAACAACAACACATGCATTCACTAACATCCACATTAGGTACAAACCATCCAAATTCATCATTATTCATCCACATCTATATTTAAAATACTTCATAAAATCAACTAAAATGCATGCATTGATAAGTTTATAATTTTTCATAAAAATCGCCTATTATGTACCTGTGTTAGAACTTATAGGGTTAAATTAGGATTTTTATACCAAAATTTGTAACACATATATTTTTGACCTAATAAGACAAAATTTTATTATTTTGTAGGTCCAAAATCTAATATGAGGTAAGTATGTGACTCATCATATTTTTAGGATTTAATTAGAATTTTTTGCTTTTTGTAGGAAGCGAGATGATGAACCGATGACTGAGATCAATTGAGATGAACAAGGAAGATCAAGGTCAAAAGATTGAGTCAAAGCCTCAAAATCATCACTTTAATATGAAACCAAAGGTCAAGATCATATTTAGGGCAAACAATGGATACAATCAAAGAGCTAAAGGTGGCCAAAGTGGACCCAAGAAGCAAGCCATGCATTTCCACCACCTTTTGCATGGAAGTCATTCAAGCCACCTTAGCCATATAAGCCATGAGAGAAGGTGACAAGCTTAGGAAGTCAAGTAAAACCATTTAAGCCACTCAAGTCAAGGGATGAAGCCATGAAGCCAAGTTAAGAGAGCCATCTAAGCCAGCCATTAAGTCTAGCCAATGGAGCCCTCAAAGTTAGCCATCAAAGCCATTAAGCTAAGTTAAATGGACAGCTAGGATTGGAGGAAAATCAAGAGGATTATCCAAGAGTTTCTAAGGTATATTTTGAATGAATTTAAGGAAAATCTTATTAGGATAAGTTGGCATGTGAATCAATAGGATGAGACCCTTCTATTTTTTATGTTTTTTCTACTTTTTCCTCACTTTCCACCTCACCATCAAATATAACCACGAATTTCACTTTCCATTTAAGAGTCCTACCTTGCTAAGACTTCTCCACCCTTCTAAAATCCCATCCAAACCATCCAAACAATCCCCACTTCTTAGGAAACCACTTAGCCAATCAATTTTCCCCACCTCACCCCACTTTCCTATTTGGTGATCAAAGGTTTCCTAAATAGGAAACCTGATATCTACTTCAATTCAAGAAACTTCAAAATCCTAAATCCTTCCACATCTTTACTAAACCATATTCCTCACCTAATTCCTTGACTTTACATTAACCAAAAATTAAAAGGGAAAGAGCTCCACTTTCCTTCTAGGAAAAACATTCCTATATCTTTTTCAAAGTTAGAAACTAGCCAGCCATGCTTCCTATCTCTCTTATGTCAAGTTTATGACATCATCTTGCTAAGTTATCTTTCACATAGCCTTTCTTATTCAATAACCTAAAAATAGGGTCACTTTTCTTATGTTTTCACTCCTTCCTAAGTTATGAAACCACTCATCTATACATAGCCTTATGGTCTATAAGAATTTTCTAGGTAAAGGAGAGTGAGACACCTTAAAATCAAGCTTTCCTTTGGTGTTATTTTCTATTAGACTTTGGGATTTCTTAAATACTTTTCTTCCTTTGGTTTTCTAGTTATGGTCTTGGTTATTTGCTCTCCAATTCAGGTTAGTAGTTTGCTTACTTTGGTTTAGTTTTCGTTGCTTAGTTTCTATTGTTTTGCTTGCTAGTTTTGTACCTTTCTTTCCATCTAGCTTTCTCCTTTCTTCTTTACCTGAATTTCACTTCTTTCTCTTTGTTATTCAATTAAGATTCAATATACTTATTCTCTCGTAGTGACAACCAAAAGAATAGCCAGCTTAAATCCTTGATTTCTCCACTTGAATTCCATGTTTTCTACCCTATTTTTTCCTTAGTTTTAAGCTATTTTTTCTTAGTTAGTTCACCCGCTTAGTCTTTTTTTTTCCCAAATTATTTCTTGAGTTTTTGTTGTATGCAATTATAATTTGGAATGCGACATTTATATTAGAATTTTTTTTGTTATT
The DNA here is from genome assembly GCA_035236585.1 of Warburgia ugandensis. Taxonomy (NCBI): domain Eukaryota; kingdom Viridiplantae; phylum Streptophyta; class Magnoliopsida; order Canellales; family Canellaceae; genus Warburgia; species Warburgia ugandensis. The sequence continues at coordinate 49,347,511 of CP141127.1, read as the reverse complement.
TAGATAGGATTTAAGGCTTTAGAAAAGTGCAGAAATTCCATATTTTGTAGACATTTTTATGCACACAAATTTGATGTAAATTGGATATGATTCAATAAAGTTCTTTAGGATTTATTGTTATAGATTTTTTATTTTATCAATTTAATTGATATTTATGTTATTTCCTTAAATACAAGTCATGGTTTCAATAGCTTTCTAAAGCAAGATTTATTAACTATTCTTAGTCACCAAAATTTGGAAATTGATTTTTCCTTAACATTGTACTTTAATTATAGCCATCAAAACAACTTTTTTTCTTGAATACATAGGTACCCATTTAGAGTTTTCATTGTAACTCACTATAGGTGCATTAAATCTCACCATCTTTAGGGCTCTAGAATCATGAGCATAGTTTAAACACCATGAGCATGGTTCTAAATCCCTTTCCTTTTAGATTCTTGGTTAATTTAGTTACTTAATTTAGTTTTATTACTTAATTTAGTTTTAGTAGTAGCTAATTCATTGTTTGAATCCTATTTTAGGTTTAGGAAGTTTCTTTTTTGAATTTTAGAAAGTTCCATGTTTAGGAAGTTTTAGGATTTAGAAAGTCTCGTTAACAGTAGTTTCCATTCATATACATGTTTATAATTTGTTGTTAAAGTTAGTTAGATATAATTGGTTACTTTTTCATGTTAGTTTAGTGTTAGAAATTTTTGTAATTTGGTTTTAGAAAGTTTTATTTTTGGAAATTTTCTAATTCTAGTGTAGGAAAGTGTTAATTTAGGGAAGTTTCCATTTTAGCAGATTCCTTAGTTTATATTTTCTAGATTAATTCATGCTTGTTTTGCATTAGTTTTCTTTAATTAAATACATGTTAACTAGGTGAGTTTCTATTCTAATTGCTTAGCTTTAGTTTTTAGAAAGTTTCTTTTAATTCTAATTTCTAATTCCATGCATGTTTCCATTTCATGTTACTTGAAATTCCTAATTTAATCACATCTCTATCACTTTGGATGAAGTTAATCAATTTGAATAAAATCCACTCTATTGCAAATTTGTGAGATTCCTCATAGGATGGGCCTCACTTGCATGAAAATACTACAACTATTCGTATGCTTGTGTGTAAATCTATACACATTCGCATTTACTTTCACACTCTAAGTTACCTCATTCATCATCCCATATAATTTATATAATTTAATAAAAAATAATGAAAACCAACCCCCATATTCACTTCATTTAGAAGCTCCAAATTCAGTTCATCTCACAAATATGATTTAAAATATGTAAATGACAGTAATGAAAGTACATGGATAGAAATCAACTACTAACTTTAAAATAAAAAAACAAGATCTAACAACATGCTAAGCATTCCTAAGATTGTGAACATGATAAACATCTATACAATTTAAGATTCAATCTCCTAAACAAGACCTAAAATTGCATGAAAAAATAACACTCTAAGATCTAATATTAATCATGTATCAAACTTTCACAACTTCAACCAAGAACTCCTTAAAACCATGCACATGACACCTAGAGTGATGTGCATGGAATCAAGGTGCTTTTGATTAAATTAAAAACTCTTGTTCAATGGTAAACTATGAACTAGAAACATGTAAACAACTAAAAGGAGGATCCATCAACAAGAGAGAGAGAGAGAGAGAGAGAGAGAGAGAGAGAGAGAGAGAGAGAGAGAGAATCATTAAGATGTCATTCATTCAAATACAGAAGTACAAGGATGGGGTCCACTATTTATGAAGTAGGCGCACCATACTTAAATCATGTAAACCTAAAAATAATTCCCAAAACATCTCGAGCACTATCCCAATCTCTATGAAACATGCATGTGAGACACTAAGGAAAAACTATTGAATGAGTACAAAAAGGAAGCATGGGAATGGAAGCACAATCATAAAATCTAAGAAAAGTGATAATGAGTATAACCAATGGATTCAAAGTGACTTTCCTTTGGCTGTCACTTCAAGGGAAAATAACCTTAGATCTTTGGATCAACAAGCAAGAAGATTTAAAGGAATGGAAAGGCATTCAACAAATTCCTATGCATAGAACTAAGCAATAATAAATGTTTAAGAAGAAGAATAAAAAGAGGAATAACAACCAAACTTTTAATGGAGGATCTAAGAACTAAGCTTGGCCTAAGCATGGAACACTTGGAGAGGAGAAAATACCCTTGGAGGAATGCATCGATAGCTTAGAGAGGAAAGAAAGAGAGGGGTGGGGGCTTCAGGTGCTGGTCACTGTAGGGAGGGGGGATGGTGATTTAAATCATCAGATTTAGGTTTAGTATCTAAGATCCAAATCTCATACTATTTCTTTTCTTTTCTTTTCTTTTAGAAATTTATGACTCTATCACTAGTTAGAACTCATAAGGAACTTCTAGATGATGAGAAGACATAAGTGACCACCCAATTAGTTACCCATCTATTATAATTTATATTAATAAATTAAAGTTTCTAGACCAAAATTCATAACACATGCATTTTTTACCTAATAGAGCAAAAATTTGATATTTTGTAGGTCTAGAGGATAATCCAAGGTAAATATGTGATTAATCATATTTTTTTAGGATTTTTTACTTTTTGTAAGAAGTAAGATGGTGATCCAATGGCCGAGATCAATTAAGATGAAATTGAAGATCAAGATCAAAAGATATAGTCAAAGCCTCAAAATCATCACTTCAACATAAACCAAAGGCCAAGATCATGTTTTGTACCAGTAATGGATGTGATTAAAGGAGCTAAAGATGGCCAAAGTGGACCCATGAAATAAGTCATGCATTCCCACCACCTTTGCATGGAAACCACTTAAGACACCATATAAGCCATGAAAGAAGGTGGTAAGCTAAGGAATTCAAGCCAAACCATATAAGCTACTCAAGCCAAGTGTTGAATCCAAGAATTCAAGCCAAGGAAGCTTCCTAAGCCAACCATGAAGCTTAACCAATGGAGCCTTCAAAGTTAGCCATCCAAGCCATCAAGCTAAGCTAAATGGAAAGCCAAGATTAGAGGAGATTCATGAGAGTTATCCATGAGTTATTTTGAAGGTAATTAAAGGAAAATCTATTAGAATAAGATGGCATGTGGACCAATGAGATAAGAGCAACTAAATTTTAGAGTTTTTCTCACTTTCCCCACTTTTTCCTTAATTTCCACCTCACCCTTAAGATGCACTACGAATTTCTAAAACTCTCAATCCTTCCACCTCCAAGGAAGCTATACAACCAACCAAATTTCTCCACCTAACACATCCCACCTCTTTCCTAACCTATCCCACCCACTTTCCTAAAAAACCATGCTTTTAACAGTTTTGGAAGGGGGGAGACACCCTTCCTAAAAAGGTGTAGTCTCCCATCTACCACCCTTCCTTAGACAGCCAACTACTTCCCCCAATTTCCTATTGGGTGTTCACCCTTTTCGCCCATCCTAGACCTTAAATTTGACCCCATTTAATCCCCATGACACTTTAGTACTAGCTACCCTAGGGAAGATAGGACAAATCTTATAAAACCAGCCCAAAATCTTAGCAATACTAACACTTTTCCCACTTCGGAAAAGATGCCTCCTCCATTAGGGAGGATGATGTCCACTTCCTTCCAGCCCAATTGTTTCCTTTTTCTTGTTGTTTTATGATGTCTTTAGGTGCTGCTACAAACTTCCAAGGTTTATGGTCCTTCCTCAAGTATTCAACATAGGATTTGTGGGGTTTTTATTCATCTTTGAAGGTTGGTTGGCCTTTGCTAAAATTTCTTTCTTTTCATGTTAGTTTGCTTTGTTTTTCCTTTAGTTTTCCTTGCTTTTAAACTAATATTCAAGTCTGGTTTTCCCTTGGACTGACAGCTAAGGGAAGTTGTCTTGAATTTATTTATTTTCTTTATCATTCATTGCATTTTTATTCTCTTTTAGCTCTCTTGATTTTTCAGCTTTGGTTGTTTAAGTTCTATTGGATTGTTGCCTTAGTTTTGCATAGAATTGTCATTTGATTTCAAGCATACTTGTTCATGTGTGAATGATGGAATAATTGAAGAAGAATTTGGTTTGTAATTAAGGATTGATTGAGATTAAGTGAATATCATTGTAATAGCATTTAAGTTTCAGATTTGGGCTACATGTATGAAGTGTTATGTTGATGACTTTTTGGATGTGATTCAATGAGATTAGTTAGAATTTTTAAGTCATGTTTGTGTCTAGAGTTAATTACCTTTGTTCTTGAATTTTTGAATGCATTAGATGTGATTAATTTCATGTTTTACATGTTCTATTCATTGAATGTTTCAATTACCTTATTGCTGGAATTTCTTTACATGAATGGTTATGTTAATTTCCAGCACTATACAATCTTGCTCACTTTACTTTTCAATAGCCCAACTAGATTTTTAGATAGCTTAGTTAATGTTAGAAATAGATGTCATGCTTAGGTTTTCAAAGTAGTTGATTAAATCCACTCCTATTCAATGAATCATGCATACCATTCCATGGTTACATGTATGTTAATTGGCTAGTAATTACTTTCATTTATTTTTATAGTTGGGTTCTAGTTAGATTCCATTATTTTACAATTTAGTTAGTTGGAAAGAAATCAAAATTTTCATACCTATTAAAATAGGTGATTTGGTTGATTACTTTTCTTAGTTTTGCGTGATTAGGAAAGCAGTTTGTTAAAGCATGTTTCCATTAGATTAGTTGTTAATTTCATGTTTAGAAAAGTTTTAAATTGCATTTTAGAAAATTTTTTAGTTAGGAAAGTCATAAAAGTAGAAGTTTTTAATTTAGGACAGTTTTAATTTTAGAAAGTGAATTTTAGGAAAGTTTCCCATTTAGCATGTTTCTTGTTTTTGTTTAGTTTTCAATCTCATGTTTTAATTTCCATTCTTAAATTAGAAAAAAAAATAACTTGAATTTTGGCTAGGTTAGATAGTTTAAATTAGGGACCACTAGCATCACAATAGTTCACTCCTCATGGGATCGACCTCACTAGCATTGATCGCTGACCGGAATGATCTAACGGTCCAGATTGGACCATCTCATCCCGACCAACCTGATTAGGCAACCAAGGCACTCCCCAGTGATGTGCAATGAAGACACACCTGCTCGATGTGTCCTTGTGCATTCACAAGCATGCAGATGTAGTGACATTCGAATGGGATCCTGCTGCATCCTGGGAACCAAGACATAGCCTAGTGCATTACAGTCTCCAAAATGCAATGGTGCATCTCGATAATCCTATCTGGACATGTTTTGATCTAGAATTTAAATCTGGACCATTTAAAAAGATCTGAAACACAAAATCTCTAATTTATAAGGCTATACAAGTCTGATTTACAATCAGAAAGGTTTGTTGGATTCATCTTAATAACACAGACATAATTATACACTAAAATTTAGGATCAGAGAACATTTTTAAATGATCATAACCTAAAAACTATAAAATTTTCATAAATCTATTAGATCAAAGATGATCAAACCCCAAGAAGTGATCAATTAGATAATGTAGTAGATCTATATACGTAGATCAAGCCTGAATTAAGGAAACTAATCCTTGAATTATAGATTTAACCATTGATAAAAAGGATTAGAGTTTAGATCATGATCTAGGCTGTTGATCTGTGAATCTAACTAATAATCTATGAAGAATGGGTGATATTAAATTTAGACATGATCTTAATTTAACAAATTCTTTCATGAAATAGTTTTCAAAAGAAATTCTACTAAGAAAACCACATAAACATGTGAATGGGAAATAGTAATTGGATTCTTAACCTTAAATTATACCCAGGATCCCACAAAGACCTTGAAGTAGATCCAAGATTCGAACTAAAGAAAAATAGGAACAACACCTAAGTAACATCCTTGAGGTAGGTAATCTCATGCTACTAAGTTTCAATTGAATTTCAAAACTTAAACAATTTCCTTGAAATTATTTTTTTGTTTAGTATGTTTTTGAAGTGACAATGAGGAGTGCTTATGCATGCAATTTTGTATACATGGTTTTATGGAACTTAGTTTGGTTTGCCTTTGAATAATTAAGTACATGGCATTTTTATAATGAGCAATCAAATCATTCTCATGATTCATAATCTTATTTAAAAATGCTACTGCTTGTATCTCTCATAGTCAATTTTTATTCTTCAATGATAGAATAATTTCATATATGCATTAATTGCATGCTTTGAGATAAGTCGCATGAATTACATGAATTGAATATTTGTTAATCATTATGTGACTCTATGAATTTGATATATATGTATCTACATTGTTCGGGCTAGTGAGCCTGGTCGGCATTATGCTTAAAGGTTGTACGAGTTTGACCTGCCGGCCTCTAACCACTAGTGGTGGTAGGTATCCTTGCCCAAAGAGATACCTATTTTTCTCCACTATTGTGGTAGGGAAACAACCATTAGAGGTGTTTGAAGAACCCTTTTTGAGATGTATTCATAGTCGCCATGGAGGCTATGGTGGCTAGTCTCTAGATACCAACGACACATGATTCAGAGAGCTAGTCGTGAGCATAGTGGTCCCTATGATTTCTGCTTTTACATCTCCATGTATAGTTCTTTACAAAGGTCTTTGGACAAGTACTTTTGACTAGGAAGCTGATGTGTTCATTGAGATACCCACATGCATAATAACTACAGTGGGGTTGGGATTTTCAGTATCTGATTTGATCGATTACTACTTTAAAATTTTAGTAATCTTTATATTATTAATTTATTGATTATGTCAGTAATTTCCTTGCTTGAATATAGAAATGTGGAATTGATTTATACATGACTACCCATGTTTACATAAGATGGTTGTATAGTTTTATTGCCTAAAAGAAACCTTTTAAAATTATTCACATTGTATGCCATGTTTTCAATTTTTGTAGCATTGGATCACCGACTAGGTATGATAAATACTCAACCAAATATGTTTTTTTAGATTAGCTTAAGCAAGATTAGAAGAAGCATCAGGAAGTTTTAATGCTATGATCAAGTGAGAGAAGGTAAGGACAAGTGTGAACGTAGTTATCCCAGAAATGGTAATGATTATTATTAACTTGGGTTGTGATTAACAATCTTGGGAACAAGACTTATGCATTTTTTTGATATCTTTCAAATTGTCATGGCATGTTTTATTAATTAATGATGTTAAGTCATTATCTATTTGTTTAAAAAAATAATAATGTCACTTGGAGTTTCCATAAATAAATTTCAAGGAAAAATAGTTAGATTTAACAAATACTTGGGCATTGGAAGATGCGAACCCTATCAAAATCAAGTCTAAAATGCTTAGGGTTAAGAAGTTATGAGTAGTGAAGTAAACAAGGAAACTATTAACCCTTATAGGTATAAAAATAAATAAATAAATAATTCTATGAGATTAATATAATTATGAGAGTGAAGAATGAGAATATAGGATCATTTTGATGATATCTTTAATAAATAACCTTGACTTATACTAGATCTTTTAAACTAATAATAATGGAGAACTTAGCTTAGTGCCAGATGAACTACATGGGACTTTGTGAGAAGTAATAGCTATCTTACAATGACAACTCGAGTATGATGGAGTAGATCAGAAAATAATTATAGTAAATGATATTTTATGTGATCAAGAGGATCATGGCATGAGTATGAACATTTTTTTATATGTAAAAGACTAAATTTGAGTAGTACTACAAGGAATTTCACTAGAACATAGTTAATAGAAGATTTTGATGATAATTGGCTTGAGCATATTTGATCTATGATGATAGATTGATCATGGACTTTAAATGTGAGAAAGGAATGAGCTTATAAGGTAGAGAAGCATAGTGTGGAAGTAATAGATAAAGGATATTCCTTGCAATATTGCAAGAATTCATTAGAAATACGGACATTTGAGGATTTTGATGTTGTTATTAAAGAAGTCTAACATTATTTTGATGTATTCCATTCATAATATCTATTGACCAAAATTGTAGATGTGGTATATATTATATACCACAAATTAAGTGAAGAGATTAATCTAAGTGCACGAAGAACAAGGATTTTAATTTGAGCAAACATAAGATGTAAATACTAGTATTTGATGTACATTGAATATTAAAGCAAGAAGATAGTGAACTTAAAGTGGTTAAGGAAGATAGACAAAGATTAAATATAGACATCAAAGATAAAGGATATTGAGTTTTTTTGCCAAATTGAAAGATGAACCTATCAAATTTGAAAGATAAAATAGGATTGAGCTAGTGATTTTATTATGAAGGAGTATAATAGAGGTAAAACAGATGGATAAGTAGACTTTGGAACCAGAAGAGTGCCAAAACAAAAGATAGTGTATTTTAAGAAATTTCTAGAATTACCATGAAAGGATTATCTTTAATGAGGAATTAAACTATAAAACTAGTTTTACTTTAAAATTTTATTGTAGGATGTGTACTTAATTGAAAAGTCTTAAGAAAATTATGAGATGAACTATTGAAATTAGAATTTTGTTAGACCCATTGTTTTTACTAGGAGATACCAGTGATTCTCTAAATAAAAGGATAAGTTGATAATACCTATTACACGATTGAATGAAGTCATAATGAGGAATAAGAAGTATATATATGTTCAAGAAAAATGACTCATCCGTTCAATCTTCACCAACTAGAGTATTATTAAGGATCAACTTGAGCTCTTCATATCTTAGAGGAGGATTAGAAGAGAAAATATCTTAAGGTCATTACATAGCAATGGATTTAAGTGTCATTACCTTAGAATAATGTCATTTAGGCTGACAAATATTTATAGGAAGTATGAACTAGGTATTCCAACCATTTCTTAATAAACTTGTTAGTATATTAAAAAGCGACACCCTAAACTATATAATACATTAAGAGGAACATCATGGATACTTATACATGAGTCTTCACTAAATGATTGATTAAAGTATTGACATAGGATAAGAAAAGAGAAAACATGCTTTCAAAAAGTGAAAAGAAGTAGCTTGATACAGGCAAAGTGGCAACGAGGTAAAGCACTCACTACAGCCTAGCAGTGACACCCATAATTGAAACACTCAAAAAAAAATAATGTTGAGGCACAAGTTTTAGTTGAGGAATCAAGTCTCATGTGAAAAGTGAAAGATAGCATTTGAATATATATTGAAGCTTGTAGTGTCGACAATTGTAAACAATAATAATAATAACAGTAATAATAATTAAATATTAAAGTTGGAAATTATAATTTCTTAAGAAAATTATTAACTAAAGTGTTACAGGACTTGGGAAAAATTGAAAGAACAACTAAGATCTCTTAGGTGGAATGTTTGTTGCAAAATCATTTAATTGAAAAATTAAAAATTGAGGTTGTAAGCGTGTCATCTTGAGGTCACATGTTCAAGGTATGAAAACAGCCTCTTACAAAATGTAAGGTAAGGACAAGTGTGAACGTAGTTGTCCCATAACTGGTAGTGATTATTATTAACTTGGGCTGTGATTAATAATCTTGGGAACAAGATTTATCCAGTTTTTGATATCTTTCAAATTGTCATGGCATGTTTTATTGATTAATGGTGTTAAGTCATTATCTATTTGTTTGAAAATAATAATAATGACACTCAGGATTTTCATAAATAAATTCCAAGGTAAAAGAAATTTTTGTTGCCATTATTTTGTAAAATAGTTTTAAAATAGTGATCGATCTCACAAGTGAAAGCTTCTTATTTTAAATTGCATTATAAATATATGAGTCATCACAGTTGGTATCAGAGCCCAAGTTCAAGTTATTCATAGCCCAATTATGAAATAAGAACTTATAAACAATTTACATCAATAGGAAATTTTTAGATTAAAATGAGAAAATTCCTTAAAAGGAGCATGTTACTCTTGTAAAATAGATGCCTCCTAAGAGAAGAGGTGGTGCAGCCCCAAAACCTGTCAATCCCCCTACTGACTCCTCGGGATCTAGAAATGGGATGGCTGAAGCCTTTCAGCTCTTTATGCAACATATGGGGTAGTTTATACATAATCAACCACAAGCACCTGCAGCAAGGACCTCATCACCATAGAGGATTGCTGACCGAACAGAGGCCCAACTTGAACGATTTCAAAAGATGGCTCCATCATTCTCTGATGAAGAGGAGTCAACAACAGTAGAGAAGTGGATCTTCGACATTGAAAAACTATTCAAAGTGATGAAAATCCCCGAAGAAAGGAAGGTTGCTATGGGCACTTTTGCCCTAAAAGGTGAAGCAGGTTTTTTGTAGGAAACAACAGAAAGGACATGCTTCGACAATAGTAATGCTATTCCTTGGGAGGATTTCAAAACCATATTTAATGAGAAGTATTTCCCACAACATGTACAAAAGCAAAGGAGGAGTTCATGGACCTGGAAAAAGGCAGCCTATCCGTGAATCAGTACAAAAATAAGTTTACATGTCTTTGTAGATTAGCACCCACCATTTGCACCACTAAAGAAACACTATAGAGAAGTTTATAGATGGGTTAAACCCTGGATTGAGGAACAGAGTGATTAGGTTTCAACCAACCACCATGGCAAAAGTAGTGGAAATGGCATCTCCTTTTTAAAAGGATTTCAAGAGGGCACAGACAAACAAGAAAGAGAAGGAGAAGAATACCAATATCAGTGGACAATTCAACAAAGGCAAAAGACCCATTCAATCTTCTAGATCTCGACATCCACACAAATGACAATTTGACAATAAAGGAAGAACACTAGAGTCTATAGCTTGCCCCCAATGCAAGAAATATCACCTAGTTAAACCTTGTACCTTTCCTCCTTTCAAATGTTTTATTTGCGGAGAATTAGGACATGTAGCCATAAATTGTTGTAAGAAGAGGAGAGAGGAAGAGCATAAAGGAGATCATATTCCTCACAGCCAAGGATGCATGATTAAGAACATTAAGAATCCTAATGTCATATTTTATTATATATCCATGCATGTATGTTGTAGACAAGTCTAGATAGAGAATCCAACCCCTTGATCAAATATGATTCAAGGAAGAGACCCAAGATCATCCCCCTTAGGGATGATCAAACAACTGAACTTAGATAAAAGAAGAACTAGATGATAGAAGATCTAAGCCCTTTATCTTTATCAACAAGTACAAATTATTGATTAAAGGATCTATGAAAGGTCAAGATTAAAGAAAGGAATACACAAAGACTTAGAATAGAAAATACTTAGATCTGAAAGATTGGAAGATCATTCTAACCATCTATTCTATTGATCAATAGGATAGACACTATCTGAGGAAGATAGATCATGATAGGACAAAAGATCTAGATCCTTTATATCAAAGGACAAGATTAAACAAAGAATATAAATAGGATCAAAACTATAGGATTATTCAGATTGTATAAATATTGATAGTATGTATGGATTTATAGATTACATACGTCAGTCAGGATCATGGAAGATCTAAAGAGATGGATCACTACTTGAAGGTAGGAGGATTTTATGAATGCATCTACATGAGATATACATGTTGAATACATGATCTTATGTCTAGAAATGTTGACAAGTGTAATGTAAATAATTGTATTAAATCCCTTAAAAACCCTTATGATCCAACCAAAACACATATGAAATGGTTAAGTTAGAATTGAGGAAAAAACTCTAAGTGAATAGGGAACTAGGAGATATTCCAACCCTAAGTAAACAAACAAATTGTCTAATATGTATGAGAATTACTTTACATATAAGCATGGAGGCTTGTGGCTTTGTTTTAAATAGGCATAGGCCTGGGGATGCTACACTAGGAGAGTTACTAGGGTTTGGCCACCCGCTCTTTGAAACTTGTTACGATATGGATACCAAGCCTAAGTGACGCTAAAAGTAGGGTGGGGGCAATTATGGGAAGGCCGCCACTGTGACAGCCATGGTCCCCCCATACAGACATGGATATTGTGATTTCCACCAAGGATGGTATAGGTGGATTATTGGGCAATTATCCGAGCACGCTGGTACGGATTCTGACTACATACATAGTAGTCCTTTGAGTATTTTTGCATTATGATGCATGGCATAGTGAAATGCCTTATGATATGGCATGATGAAATGCCAAGTAATCATGGATTACTGATACTACCCAAATGAGGAAGTATGCCAGCAGAGTCGAATGATCTATCAACTTAGTATAAACTGGGTATGATTATGTTTTGAGATATTAACTATTTTTCAAAATTTTGACCGTATATATACATATATATATACATACAAAGTATACAATATGTATGTGTAAGGATGTACATATATGACTAAGTAAAGAGATTTATCCATGAGTATGAATAATGGGATTATGAAGTATTAGGATTATATTGTCAAATTATTATGCATCTTGAATCCCCTACCAAGCATAGCTTGTTGAGATATTGTAAATGTTTTCAATGTTTACAATATCTCAGATACAAAGAAAGAGAATTAGGAGCTCAAGACTTAAGAAGACTTGGAACAATAATCAATCAGGGTATATCCCTTGAAGACATGTATTTTATTTGAGAGCATTATACTGTATTGAGAGTTTTTATTGTATGGTGAGCTTTGAAATTTGGATTATGTAATTTGGACAAGTATTGTACTGATACCTGTGCTGTACTATGAACCTCTGGATGGATTCTGCAATTTAATAAAAGTATATTACTTCAATGGAATTTTATCTTGTATAAAAATTCTACTTGTGTTATGTATGAAGTGATGACTTGGGTTTTTCAAAACAAGTTCTAAAGAAAAGAATTTCTGCTACTTTGTTTGGGGCCCTGCCTTTCAAAAACGTATTACAAAATGTGTTACAAAAACCTAGGTCTTCATAATTGGTATCAGAGCCATTCATGCAATCATAGTACAATACCCTTATGTCCAATATGAAGATGATAATCCAATTAGTGGATGAGAAATAGTGAGTGAACAAGGAAATAAGATAGTATTTGATGATAATGAGCAGAGAATGAGTTAGTGATTAACTCATTAGTTGAGAATGAGTTATGTGATTAACTCATTAGGTGAGAATGAGCTAATGTAATTAACTCATGAAGTACTAGTGGAGTATAAATAGATATTGCTTAGTGAAATAACTAGGAGTACTAGATAGTAAGTTAATGATATCAATATAGGGAATAGTAAGTATAGAAATAAGTAGGAAAACATTACAATAGAGGAAGATGTAATATTTAGGTATACCTTGAAATTTTAAGTAAAGATACTTGTAGAAATAAAATACATTAATTCTAGTGTATATATATAACTATTATTAGGTGAAATAATGGAGATTAAGAGAAAGGGATTATAAATTTGAAAAATGGGATGAAAAGGATGAAGAAGAATAAAATCCAACCCTTATAGGAAAGGTGAAATAGATACTAAAGATAAAACGTTGGAATTACTACAAAATTTGAAATTAATAATAATAAATAGTAAATATCAATGTAAGAGTTACAATTACTACATAGATGTAGTATTATGATAATTAGCTAAAGGATTTAATCATCAAAATAGAGATGATCTTACTTGAGAAGAACTTAAGGAGGTAGGTAAATATTTTCAAAATTGGTGAATGAAAAGAATTTTAATAAAGATAAATAAGAAGATAAAATTTAGAGCAACATTGATTCAGCTATATGATAGAATTGAAATGTGGAAATACTTATGCACTATAAATTTCATTGATGATAGAATGGAAAGTGAAGACTTATAAATGAAACGGGATATTAATATTATGAATTTAGAGATATTGATTCTATTTATATGATAGATTTAGTGATATTGAAAGAGTTATGGAATATAATAAGGAAAAATACATTTTGAAGGAATGGAGAAATGAACATGAGAAATGAAGACCTATAAACAAATATAGGCTACTAAACTTAAATGTAAATTTTGGACAAATGAGATGATGATGAATAAGGTATGAATCCAGATTTTGGAGAAATATGTGGTTAGGAATTTCATGATATTATGGAGATTTTCAATCTAACATAAGATTGAATAAGGAAATATTTATAGTAGTTGAGGAAAAGGACATCAACTAATCTGAATAAGTGGAAAGAACAAATTTTAAGGATTAGTAGACAAAGGAGTGATTATAGTAATAAGTTTACATTGGAAATTAACATGTTTCCTTCGAAAAAGAAAATGGAAGGATCAATGAGATTATGCATAAATGATATTAAGTACCCTTTTACTCCACATGGGTGAGTTATTCCCAACCTATTATCATCAATGTGGAGCTAGAAATGAAAATTTATAGTGAGATATCAAAATAAATTTTCAGTTATAAGTTTGATGAGAATGAGAATTATTGGCTAAGTAGGGATGACATATGAAATTATTATGAGAAGATCATGACCATTTGGAGAATATGTTAAAACACTTGCGAAGTTTATCAACTATCTAATAAGTATAAATGTGGATTTGAAGAAGTAAAGTTTGGGGTAATGTAAATTCCAAGAATGATATGGAAGTTCACCCAACAAAGATGGAAGATGATACTAATGACCATGACAATTAGAGAAATTTATCTCTTATTGATTGTATAGCATACTATAAGGACATTCTTTGAGTATAATCTTACCATTGATTACATAAACCATAAAGAGTTTATGGTAGATTATTGAGACTTGAAGAATCTAAGATAAATTATGGAGTTTTTAAAGGCTTGAGAGTAGATGACCACAAAGTCAATATGGACTATTTTAATAGGAATTATCAAGAATACTTTGAATAAAGGGTTAGTATGATATGGAAAAGTTATGAGGTATGTTGGAAAGAAGCAAGAGAAAATACATAACCTTAAAAAGGAGGAATAAGAAAATCAAGTGCTATGAATAAAGAGGAAATGATAGTACAAGAATAGTAATGAATGTTGAGGAAGAAGTTATTACAAGGAAATTACCAGTTAATATTAGGATCTGAAAAGAAATTTTAAATAGAAAGAAATTGTAAAGGAGTATGATTATCTAGAACAGAAATGAGATAAGTACTTCTAGATAATGGGAAAACCAAGAAGAGATAATTACTTCCAAATATTGGAAGATTGTCATGAAGAATAATAGTTGAAATTATATAATCCAATCAATATGTCATTTTGGTAAATAGTCTAAGGACTATACATATTAGAAAAGATATGTCAAAACTTGTATAAGTTGAAGAGGAATGAGGATGAGCAATAGAAGTTAGAATAGAAAAATATGAAGTATTGAAAGATCGGTGAAAATGACGAGTAGAGATTTAGTATACTAGTCAAAAGAAATAGGAAGTTGTGAACAACAAAATAACTTAGTTTAAGAGTTATTATCCTTTTGGAAAGTTTAGCAAAGAATCAAGATAAGTGATTAATGCATTAGCATTATTAATGAGATGTGTGTTTATGACCTCAAAATATGCTTCTTACCTTTGAGGAGAAGGTAACTTCGTCAATGCTGGTCCCAAGCTCGGATGAAAAAGGAGAAGGGTCTTGCATCAGGTGCCTGCCAGCAAGGGAGAAGTTGAAGATGATTTTGTTATTTTTTTTCTTACAAATGAATATGCATTTGTATATTAGTTTGTGACGAAGAAAAGAAAATCATCTCTAGTTTCTTAAAATATGGCCACCTTTGCGTTAGGTAGCCAGCCGACAAGGGTGAAGCTGAAGATGATTTTGTTATTTCTCTTTTTCTTGCAAATGAATATGCATTTCTATAATAGTTTGCAAGGAAGAAATGAAAATCATCTTTAGCCTTTTTAAACTATGGCAACCCAAACATAACATGAATCAAAAACTAACATTCCCTCAAGCTAGGGCTTTCCCCATAAGCGACATGCTTCTTTGGATCCCAGGTGCAGTGAAAAATAGGCAAGGGTTGCTAGGGCATTCTCCCAGAAGCGACACACTACATTAGATCTCGGGTGTAGTGAAAAAGGACAAGGGCTGCTAGAGCGTCCCCTCGAAAGCGACGCACTGCATCAGAACCCAGGTGCAGTGAAAAGTGGACATGGGTTCATGCCATGGAGGTTGAGAAAGGCAATAGTAAATAGGATATCTCTAGAACATAAGATTCGTATCGCCACATGGAATATAGGGACATTGACATGTAAGAGTTTGGAGTTAGTAGACGCGATGAAACGTAGGAGAGTCAACATTGCTTGTATCCAAGAAACCAAGTGGAAAAGGGCTAAAGCTAGAAAAATAGATGGGTATAAATTATGGTACGTAGGAAAGGAAAATAATAGAAATGGCATAGGAATAATAGTGGATAAGGAATTAAAGGATAAAGTTATGGACGTTAAAAGAATTAGTGATAGAATTATAATAATAAAACTTGTTCTAGGAGAGCAGATTATATGTTATAAGTGCATATGCACCACAAGTAGGTTGAAAGATACAATCAAGAGACAGTTTTGGAGAGATATGAAGGGGGTCATGTAAGAAATTCCCAACATGGAGGGGATATTTATAGGAGCAGACTTAAATGGCCATGTAGGAGAAGATAAGGAAGGATATGATAGAATACATGGAGGGCATGGTATAGGTGAACGAAATGAGATGGGGGAGAATATCCACTATTTTGCTTTGTCATATAACCTATCCATTGCAAATACACTCTTTAAGAAGAGGGATGAACACTTAATAACCTTTAAAAGTGGACTTCATAAAAGCCAAATAGACTTTTTACTACTTAGGAATAATGAACGATCTATATGTAAGGATTGTAAGGTGATATCCAGTGAGAGTTTAACCTCACAACATAGGTTAATGGTTATGGATATCCATATCAAAAGATGGAAGAAAGGAAATGAACTTAATAGGTATCCAAAAATTAAGTGGTGGAACTTAAAAGGAGAGAAAATAACCTCATTCTCAAATAAGTTGATGGTAGAAGGACTATGGAACTATGAAACAGAAGTAAATACCATGTGGATTAATATTGCTGAGTCCATTAAGAAAGTGGCAAAAGATGTCTTAGGAGTATTTAAAGGTAAAAGGCAATTAGTAAAGGAAACATGGTGGTGGAGTGAA
This sequence comes from Warburgia ugandensis, assembly GCA_035236585.1. Classification (NCBI taxonomy): domain Eukaryota; kingdom Viridiplantae; phylum Streptophyta; class Magnoliopsida; order Canellales; family Canellaceae; genus Warburgia; species Warburgia ugandensis. The sequence goes on along the minus strand of CP141127.1, from coordinate 49,330,552 downwards.
ACAATGACGTGTACCCTTAGACACCTTCAAAAAAGAAAAGGGAGTGAGAATGCCTATTAACATTATCAATTTCCCACGTGAAAGCTTTAAAGCAAGGTTCGCAACAATATATGAATGCTAATAAGGTTGCTAAGAGAATATTAAGTGGGGCTAAACTTAAAGCATATGATGAGCTCTATAATAGACTAGGAACAAGAGAAGTTGAGAAACATGTGTTTAAACTTGCAAAAGTAAGAGAACAGAAGGGGTAAGGACTTAGATCATGTTCGATGCATTAGAAGCGATGATCAAAGGGTATTAGTCAAAGATGATGAGATCAAACAAAGGTGGGAAACATACTTTCAAAATTTGTTAAATGACAATGGCTTTGAGAATATAGTGATTGAAAATACTAAAAATCTAAATAACACTGGATATTAAAGATATGAACATAGGATTAGAGTACCTCAAGTAAAAGAGGCCTTGAAAAAGATGAAATCGGGACAGGCCATGGGGCCTGATGGTATCCCAATAGAGGTTTGGAAGCATATGGGAGTAGTTTGGTTGACTAAGTTGTTTAATAAGATTATAAAATCAAAGAAAATGCCTGAGGAGTGGAGGAAAAGTTCCATTGTACCAATTTATAAGAATAAAGGAGACATGCAAAGTTGCACTAATTATTGAGGGATCAAACTTATGAGCCACACTATGAAACTTTTTGAAAGAGTGATTACGAAGAAGCTATGACATGAAACAAAGTGTATTGGAGAATCAGTTTGGTTTCATGTCTAGGAGGTCTACCATGGAAAGACCTCCACATGGTCTTTATCGACTTAGAGAAAGCTTATGATAGAGTCCCTAGAGAGTTAATATGGAGGGTGTTGGGTGATAAAAGGGTTTCTCAGGGGGTATATAGACATAATTAAAGATATGTATGAGGGAGCGACTACAAATGTTAAGACCACTAGTGGCGTGACTGGTGATTTCCTTGTCATTGTAGGATTGCACCAAGGATCAGCATTGAGCCCATACCTTTTCACATTGGTTATGGATGAGTTAACAAAACATCTACATGAGGAGATTCCCTGGTGCATGCTATTTGCAAATCATATAGTCTTACTTAATGAGACAAGGGAGGGTGTAAACACAAAGCTAGTGTTATGGAGAGAAGCATTAGAATCTGAAGGATTTAAAATTAGCTGAACTAAGATAGAATATATGGAATGTAATTTTAGCAAGGAGAATAGGAGTGAAACACTAGTCAAGATTGATAACCAAGAAGTCCCCATAAAGACCACTTTTGGTACTTATGATCAATGATTCATGAGAGTGGAGAAATTAAGAGGGAGGTTACCCAAAGGATCCAAGCGGGTTGGAACAAATGGAGATGTGCATCTGGAATTTTGTGTGATTGGCGGGTGCCACTCAAACTAAAAGGAAAATTCTATAGGATGGCCATAAGGCCAACTATGTTCTATGGATTAGAGTGTAGGGCAGTTAAGCAACATCATACTCATAGGATAAGCATCACAGAAATGAGGATGTTGAGATGGATGGGTAGGAAGACAACAACGTCACTAGTTAGAAAGAGTGAGGCAACACAAGTAGAAGGTTCTAAAAGGGCAAGGGGAAGGCCCAAAAGAACGTGGATAGAAGTGGTAAGGAAAGATTTAAAAACTTTGGGACTAAATGAAGCCATGGTATTAAATAGAGTGGAACGGAGGAATAAGATTCATGTGGCCGACGCCTAATTGGGATAAGGTCTTGATGATAATGACCTTTGACGAGAAGGGAACATGAACTATGAATGAAAGGAAATGGAGGTTTCCTTAAGTGGCAAGGCCACATGGGCAAACTTATGAATGAGTTAATGAAAGCTCATAATTAAGTTGAAATGCGAATTTCAAAGACAAAATTATTATAAGGGAAGAAGATTATAATAATGTAATAACCTCAATTTTTGTAATTGATTGAGAAAATCAATAAAGTTTGAGTTTCAGATATTTCGGGCTGAAATATTAGGGTTATTTAGAATATACTTTTTTTAAAATTATAATCGAACAATAAGACATGTAAAATTGAAATTAAACTTAGTAAACCCTTCAAAATGACTATAAGCATGACAAATTCTGAATTCGGATGAAAAATTCTTAAGTTTCTTCATTTCTTGGACAAAAGGGTAAAATAGTAATTTTACCCAAAAATCAAAATATGAGACATCAAAATTTAGAATGTACTGAGAAATACGAATCCAACGCTACAAGTACACTCAAATATGAGATCATGGGAATAAAACCCAAAATTTTATACATAAAGGGCAAAACGCTCTTTTTACACCATGTGGGGCCCACAAGGGACCCAAAAACGAATCTTATGAGCAGTGCATGTGAAGTCATGGGTCAAAAAACACCAGCTGGTCTTGGGGAAGAAAAATGGAGCATGGGGAAGAAAAAATGGAGCATGGGCGACTTTCATGCCATTTAATAATAAAAAATTAAATATTATAATCATGAAAAAAAGACCAAAATGCCTATAAATACAACCCCAAAAACCCTCCAAAAATGCTCATAAAATCCTCACGAAATTTTCTTCACTCTCTTTGAAAAATTAGACCTAGATCCCTCCCCAAAAACCCAAAATTTCCAAGAGATGTCTCTCTTTTCAATTTCTTTTTCTTTTTAGATTGGAACAAGAGACCTAAAATCAATTAGGCACTCTATTTCAGATCTAATTTCATCAATTCCACCGTCCAAAACTTCCCACCATATCTATTCTACAAAACCCCTAAAGCAATTTCAAGATCCAACAGTTCAAACAATGGTAATTTGCAAGAAAGGTGGATCTTAGGCCATATCTTCATCAACAAGGTATTCTTTTTAAATTGGGCATATAACCAAGGCTTTTTCTCCAATCAGGTAGGTGGAAATACTTTCTATAGATGTTTAATACTGGTTTATGCAATTTTTAGTTTACTGTAATTTATTTTGATGATAAAAAAGGTAAAAATAAAGTAATAACAAAACCCTTAATTTAGGATTACAGAGTGCTCAGATGAAAATTCTGACTACATCAATAGATCTAGAAGGGTCCAAAACCCCTAGGGTAGAATTTTTACAATGAACGAAGACGTTTTGGTCCCTCAATTGAGAGAGGATTGATTAGACGGTCCAGAATGGACTGTCCGATCTCTGGATCTAACAGTGGCCAAGACACACACATGACGCATCGTCTGATGTGGCCCAGCGGAAATGTTTCGTGCGCGATGCGCGTGGGACGTCATCCCAAGCGGTATGACGGCGCGTTTGTCAAAACAACGAGCAGACGTGCCCGACAAGCATCCCGCTCGTCCTGTCCGCGTCTGTGGACCCCCCGTGAGGGCGCTTCCGCAGTTCATCGCAGCGGACGAGCCCGACGAATCGAGAGCGTTCCACCCGACTTGTTCTGCCCAACTAATCTGGGCCATCCATTCCTTGGGCCCATATCAAATCCAGGCCCTAGGAAGGACTGTGAACTTCTAGATCACAATCTAGAGTCATCTGAACTCTAAATTAAGATCGAAAAGAAGCTATGGAAAGCTTGAAACCTAAATTTTCTGATGAAATGATAAAATGGACATCATATTCAGTAAGAACTTTCTGTATTAAATAAACAAGTTTCCAATTACCTAGATCTTCAAGATCTGAGATAATCAGATCTTGAAAATATGTTTTACTAATGATATACTATTTAAATAAAGTGATATCTATAGTTTATTTAGACATATATGAGATATATTAAAGGATTTACCCATTATGGTAGAAAAACCCTAAAAATACAAAGAGACCCACGTGATCAATGAGATCAAGTGTGATCAGATCCTTGGGATGGATAAAATGAATGGTGATATAATGAAATCCAAGAAATCATGGATGGATTATGACAAAAATGGATCAATATGATCTTTGGACCTTAATAAAGAAAATCCCCTAAATATAACTAATACCCTTAATCAAAGGAAAAGATCTAAGATCTAATGGTTGGATCATAAGTAAAGGTTTCTAAAAATGTTAACGTAATTAGTTTCATTTTATATAGTAGCATTTTAAATATGATTATGTTATAAAGCATGCTAGTATAACATTTAAACTTTAGCATGATATGTGATTTCATTGTTATCATAAGGTGCTAGATTTAATTATCTTAGGGGCACTTTAGTATGATTTCATGCCATTCTAACTTAGGACCATGCTAGAATTTCATATAAGTTTATACTATAGTATGAGATTATACCTTAAGTCCATGTTAGTTTAAATTGAGTTATTAAGGTATATTAGTTGGAAATCATGTTAGAGTAATTTTAAGTACCTTGCCTCATTATCATTAAGTGTTAAATTATGTAGTTTTATGCTTTGAATTTATAATTCATTAATGGTTAAATGTTATTAGTAGATCTACTTGTTATGAGATAAAGAGCGTAAAACATCAAAAATGTATTCTAATGAGAAAGTAGAGTTTCATGACACAAATAAGAATGGAGTACTTTGGACTTAATTAGTAAGGGCTATAGTTAGTTGGACAATATAAGGATTATCAAATCCTTGGCCCAAACTAGGAGAAGAATAATAAACCCCATGAATGACATTATAAATATTCATGGACTTAATGAAAATCCATTAGAAAGAGTACTTAGGGTCAACATGCTTATAGGAACCTTATGAAAGATTGAGCAATAGTCATTCTAGTGAATGATGAACATAGTGGTTAAGGGGGTTATCTAATAGAGCCTCGCTCTTCCCCTACCTTCCGTTGATGTTTGTGAGGTCTAAACGCCTCCTTACATGAGGATTGAAGTAACCACTTTGTATTCACCCATTCATCTAGTAAGCCTTAGCCAATTGAAAATAAGAGGAGCAGTTTAGATTTAGGCTTGAATAAGTTACCTTCAACTAGCACATTAACTGGTTGAATAATAATAATAAGAGCATAAAAGGTTAGTAAATTACCTAATCCTAATAAAAATAGTAAGTAAGATAAGGATGATCAAACAAGATCTATTAGATCTTGGATGATCAAGAACAATAAGAAATAGAATATTATATTGTACTTAGTATGCTTGTTATATAGTTCATTAGATTAGATAATCCAAACCCTTGATCAAAGATGATTCAAGGAAGAAAACCAAGATCATCCTCCTTAAGGATAATCCAATAACTGAACTTAGATCAAAGAAGAACTAAATGATAGAAGATTTAGGACCCTGATCTTTATCAACAGGTGTAAATTGTAAATCTGTGACGACCCGGATTTTCCCATGCATTTTTAAATGCAAGATCTAATTCCTAGAGCGAGATGCATCCCTATTTGAAAGCCATTTTATAAAAACCATGCAATGCAACGAAAAATCTTTTGTTTTAAACTCATTTTGAAAATCTCGAGTGTCGTTTGCTTTCACAATAACCAAAGTAGTTTTTGAAAAAGTTCATAAATCATAATTATTTTCCCAGGTCTATCCAGTCACAGCTCACAGCCCAACTATAAATAAATACAAATACATGTCCAAAGGGTAGAGTATTTACTTACATGTATAATTGTCTCTTTTTGATTTACTTGCTCGTAGCACTAACATCTCCTGAGGCGTCTTCTGTCACGCGTGTATCCTGTCCTTAAGTGCTTACTTATGTCTGAAAAATGGTAAGGATTGGGTGAGTATATACTATACTCAGTAGAAGTCTATCACTACTAGTTGTACAATGCATGCTATGTTTAAAATCATATGCTCTTTAAAACATGTGCATGTTTGAACACTCATGTTCAATATCGATATTAAAAACCATTGTCAAACGAGAATACTAATGACTTAAAGAATCACATAATCCAAGCCAAAAGTATCATATATATATCATAAACATAATGATATGCATAAGATGCTCAACTGAATCCAACTCATGGATATATGGTATGGTCAACCAACCTCCTGTCATGCCATACGCATAATGCAAGTAAATCCTCAAACATAGGGCCCACTATGCCCACGACCTTACCGTTGTGTGGTCCCCGCATACCTAAGGACACTCGGTCATAACCTCCACAGGGCATATGACACATCGACCCAGTGCCGTGACACCAGTGGTAGCCCCCTGTACCACATGCAGTCGATGTAGGGACATGCCCTTTTTGGGCGTGGTACCCATTCCACCTAATAGTGGTAGAGGTTGGGAGGCCACCCCAACCTCTCGGCATAGCACCCACGAGTTTACTAGCCCAAATCATATATGATCAAACAAGCAAAAACCTCTCTTTTCAAAACCTATCCTCTTTGGGTCCCTCACAACTGCCTACCTAGAGTCTTTTGGGCCCTCCAACGTCTTTTAGTAACCCTCAAGGACATGCAATTTTTCAAACTCAATAACCACAAATCATGCAATTATATGCAATTGTTTGCAAAACATATCTATGCATAATGTGTTTGTCATAAGCATGCTGAATTCATTTATAAAATTAAGTCATGCTAAACAAGTCATATAACTTATACTTAATACATGCATTCAAAACAATCATGGGCTCTTTTTAAAAGTCTAGTAGCGATAGAGCACCTACCTCAAAGTCTCCTGGAGTCGCATCCTTCATCACTCAACCCGTCCCTGGGTCTCATTTATAAACTCCTGGATATGAATGGATACAAGGAGTCCTTATCAATTTCAATCTTATCTAGAAATTAGATCGCTAGATTTGCCTTTTAGGGTCCATGGGTCCTTGCCTAATTCATTGTCAGGCTAGATCCTATGATATGGATCTACTATTCAATAGTTAAACTCTGTAAATTGTCCTATGATCCTAACTTTAAAGTCTCATTAGGTCTATGTGTCCCAGTTCCCAGGACACCCATGCATCTTGGTTGAACCACAGCCGCCTCACGTGCGTGCTCGCCCAAAGGCCATGCCAGGGACCGCTTTTTGCACACGCACATGCATGCTCAAGTGACGCCCTATGACGTGCATCCTGGATGGCATCGTATGGACACACCTTTGGTGTAGCATGGCATGTCTCAGCTCCCAGGGCACCCCGTGCATCCTGATCGAGCCAGGACCCATGCCCCACGTCCAGCGCGCACCCAAAGGCCTTCGTAGGGACAGTGTACGCACTGTCATACACCTGGAACCCATCCCAGGGACCCTGTCCTAGGTGTAGGTGAAGCATGGCGTCCCTGGGACACCTGGTTCGTACAGGGCCGGCTGGAACCGGCTTCGTCTTCTCTGGCTGGAAAAACCAGCTGAGAAAAGACCAGATCCAGCATGGATCTTGGCCTGGGGGAAGCAAAATGGAGAGAATGGGAAAAACGGCTTACCTGGGTAGCCTAGGATGCCCTTTTCCCGGCGGTGCGTTTCCCTCTATGCCTGCCAGAAATCTATGTTGTCCGGAACCCATGACGAAGGGGAAAACCCCAACTTCTGATGAAGCCAGAGGAATAAGAGGGGAGGTGGGGAGATGGGTATGGCCGGCCTAACTCGGGCCTGGCCAGAATGTGCAGGGAAATGCTATAGACGGGTTTCTGATTTTTGCCGGAAACCCCAGTCCCAAAATAGCCGGAAAACTCGTGTTTTGAAGAGAGGGGATTAGGGACTTTTTATAGCCTTGCTATGGTGGTGCTGCCATTGGCGGTGGTAGAAACCTCTGGAAATAGATTTTCTGGAGAAGTCTAGAGGAAGAAGACGATGAGGTGCCATTATCAAAATGGCCCCCTGCATTTTCTGTCTTTTTCGTTTTTTGTTTAAATTATAGAAATGCCCCTAATCTTTAAACGACCGTAACTTCTTCATTCGAACTCCGTTTTCGGCGTTCTTTAAGGCATTGGATTCCATTTTTTGAGTAGAATCTAATGTTAGCAAGTTTCCTTATGAATTCCTTCATTTAATATTTTAAATAAGGTAAAACATTCAACATAGTTATTTTCCTATAGAATGCCTAATTCAATAGCGTAAATTGCTCGGGGCATTACAATATCAATAGATTTATGAAAGATCAAGACCAAGGAGATGGGCACAAAGACTTAGAGATAGAAAAATACTTAGATATGAATGATCTAAAGATCATTCTAAACATCAGATCTAGTGATCAATAGGATGGTTCATAATTTATATATTGACAATACGTATGGATGTACAGATCATATACATCAGTCAGGATTATGGAAGATTGGGGAAAATAGATCAATCCTTAAAGGTAAGAGGATTTGATGAATGCATTTACATGAGATATACATGATTGTACTCATGATCTTATGTTGACAAGAGTAATGTTAATACTTGTATTAAATCTCTTGAAAACCTTCTGATCTAACCAAACACATATAAGATGGTTAAGGACTAAACTATAAGTGAATAGGGAACTAGAAAATATTTTAGCCCTAAGTAAATAGACATATGGTCTGATATATATGAAATCTATTTTACATACAAGCTTGGAGGCTTGTGAGTTTATTTTAATAGGCATAAGCCTAGGGGAATGCTATTGCTAGAGGAGTTACAAGGGTTTGGCCACTCGCTCCTTGAAATTTGATGATATGATGATACTTTGCCCAATGAGAGACTAAAAGTCGGGTGGTGGCAATTATGGGAAGGCCACCACTGTGAAAGTCTTGCCCCCCCATACGGGCAGTGACATAATATTTTCCACCATGGTATCAATGGTAAACAGGGCAGTTATCTGAGCGCGCTAGTACGGATTAGACTACAGCATGGCAACCTTTCTAATTATTTTGCACTATGATGCATATGAGAATAGGCATAGTGAAATGCCTTATGTTTTAGCATAATGAAATGCTAGGTAATTGTATATTACCAATATTTCCCAATAAGAGAAATTCTCAGTATAAGATTAGCTGTAATACTAAATTCTCATAATGGAGAGAATTGATCAGCTTAGTTGGGAATGATATTTGACTACTTTCATAAATTTAACTAGTTTACTCATGAAGAGTATGTATGTATATAGATATACATAAATTACAAAGTAAAGAGTAGAGACATGAATACGTTGAGGGATAATGGGATCATGAAGTATTAGAATTACATTGTCAATTATTATGCTTCTTGAATCTCCTACCAAGCATTGCTTGCTGAGATATTGTAAATGTTGCAATATCTCAGATACAAGGAAGGAGAGTTAGGAGCTGAAGACGATAGAAGACTTGAAGAAAATAATCTTCAAGGTATACCCTTGAAGACATGTATTTTTCTTTGTTGAGAGTTTTATTGTATGGTGAGCTTGAGTTTTGGATTATGTAATTTGTACAAGTACTGTAATAGATTTGGCTGTACTTTGAACCACTGGATGGATCCTGGAATTTAATAAAAGTACATTCCTTCAATAGAATTTTATTTTGTACACAAATTGTACTTATGTTATGTATGAAGTGGTGACTTGGGTTTTCAAAACAAGTTCTAAAGAAAAGAATTTCCGCTGCTTTGTTTTGCAAAAAAACATTTATACTCTTATGGGCCCTGCCTTTCAAAATACTTTAAAAATCATGTTACAAAAACCTGGGTCGTCACAAATAACCCCAATTTTTGTAAATTGATTGAGAAAATCTATTTAGTTTGAATTTTTCAGAAATTTAGCGCTGGAATATTAGGTTATTGGAAATACTCTTTTTATAGACACTAAAGCATGATTTAAAACTTATAAATTATGAATGTACTGGAAAAACCAATTGAAAATACACTAAGTATGTTCAATTCCGAGTTAAAATGAAAAATCCCCAATTTTCTCCATTTTTATGTATAAAAGGGTAAAATGGTAATTTTACCCATAATTGAGATCTAAGACTTCAATATTTAGAATGTACTCAGAAATACAATTCCAAGGCCACTAAGTACGCTCAATTCCAAGTTCGGAAGAATAAAATGGATTTTTTCCATAAAAGGGCAAAATGGTCCTTCCACACCTTCGTGGGCCCACAAATGAATCCAACAGCAAAAACATGTAATGAGTGGTCAAACCACTATTAGCTGATAGTGAAGAAGGAGGTGGTAGTGGAAGATCCAATCTTAATTTAATATTCAAAAGAATTAAAACATAACTATTACAAGTAATTAAGAAAATTTCAAAAACATTTATAAATACACCCCCAAAAATCCTACAAAAGTGTTCATAAAATTTACCACAAAATTATCTTACTTCCCCCATAAAACCAAATCTAGAATCATTCCCAAATTTCCAGAACTCCCAAACATCTCTCTTCTTTCACTTTCTCTTTCCTCTCTCTAAATTGGAACAAGAGACCTAAATTTAATTAGGCACTCTGATCCAAATCAAATCTTACAAATCCACCATTCATATTGTCCTACACTACCTTATCTACAAAATACATAACAAGCGGTTATTGGGTGATCTTATCATCAACAGAATAGTTCTTTAAAACTAGGATGCAAAACCTATGTTTTTCTCCAATCACATAGGTGGAAACTCTTCCCATACTTATTTCATGTTAGTTTGTATAGTTTTTATTTTTCTAAAATTAGTTTTAGGTTAAAAATTGTAAAAATCAAGTAAGGACAAGAACCCTTAATTTCTATATAATGGAGGGCTCAAATGGAAAATCTAAGCCATCCAATTGATTCAGAAGGACCCAAAACCCCTAGGGTAGAATTTTCACAAAATTTAATCAATTTTTGGGCCTTTGGTTAAAGAGGAATTGATTAGATAGTCCAAAAGGACTGTCCGATCTTCCTAATAAGATTGGCTCCCACCATTCAAAGGATCTATGAAAGATCAAGATCAAAGAAAGGAATACAAAACAACTTAGAATAAAAAATACTTAGATATGAAAGATTAGAAGATCTTCTAACCATCAGATATATTGATCAATAGGATAGACACTATCTGAGGAAGATAGATCATGATAGGACAAAAGATCTAGATCCTTTATATCAAAGGACAAGATTAAATAAAGAATATAAATAGGATCAAAACTGTAGGATTATTCAGATTGTATAAATATTGACAGTATGTATGGATTTACATATTACATACGACAATTAGGATCATGAAAGATCTGAAGGGATGGATCACTACTTGAAGGTAGGAGGATTTTATGAATGCATCTACATGAGATATACATGTTGAATACATGATCTTATGTCTAGAAATGTTGACAAGTGTAATGTAAATACTTGTCTTAAATCCCTTAAAACCCCTTATGGTCCAACCAAAACACATATGGAATGGTTAAGTTAGAATTGAGGAAAAAACTCTAAGTGAATAGGGAACTAGGAGATATTCTAGCCCTAAGTAAACAAACAGATTGTCTGATATGTATGAGAATTACTTTACATACAAGCATGGAGGCTTGTGGTTTTGTTTTAAATGTGCATAGACTGGAGATGCTATGCTGGGAGAGTTAGTAGGGTTTGGCCACCCGCGCTCTGAAACTTGTTATGATATGGATACCAAGCCTAAGTGAGGCTAAATGTCAGGGGGGCAATTATGGGAAGACCTCTACTGTGACAGCCATGGTCCCCCCATATGGACATGGATATTGTGATTTCTACCAAGGATGCTATACGTGGATTATTGGGCAGTTATTCGGGCACATTGGTACAGATTCTGACTGCATCGATAGTAGTCCTTTGAGTATTTTTGCATTATGATGCATGGCATAGTGAAATGCCTTATGATATGGCATGATGAGATGTCGAGTAATCATGGATTACTGATACTGCCCAAATGAGGGAGTATGTCCAGTAGAGTCTGGATGATCTATCAACTCTGTATAAACTGGGTATGATTATGTTTTGAGATATTAACTATTTTTCACAGTTTTGATCTAATATATATATATATATTTCTATACAAAGTATATAATATGCATAAGGATGTACATATATGACCAAGTAAAGAAATTGATCCATGAGTATGAATAATGGGATTATAAAGTATTAGGATTATACTATCAAATTATTATGCTTCTTGAATCCCCTACTAAGCATAACTTGCTGAGATATTGTCAATGTTTCAATGTTTACAATATCTCAGATCCAAAGAAAGAGAATTAGGAGCTCAAGACTTAAGAAGACTTGGAAGAATAATCAATCAGGGCATATCTCTGGAAGACATGTATTTTATTTAAGAGCATTGTATTGTATTAAGAGTTTTTATTGTATGGTGAGCTTTGAAATTTGGATTATGTAATTTGGACAACTATTATACTGATACCCGTGCTGTGACCCTTTGGATGGATTCTGGAATTTAATAAAAGTATATTCCTTCAATGGAATTTTATCTTCTACAAAAATTTTACTTATGTTATGTATGAAGTGATGACTTGGGTTTTTCAAAACAAGTTCTAAAGAAAAGAATTTTGGCTGCTTTGTTTTGCTAAAAAAATTTACTACTGAGGGCCCAGCCTTTCAAAAACATATTACAAAATATGTTACAAAAACCAGGGTCATCACAATTGGTATTAGAGCCATTAATCCAGTCACAGTATAGTACCCTTATGTCCACTATGAAGATGACAATCCAATTAGGGGATGAGAAATAGTGAGTGAACAGGAAAATAAGATAATATTTGATGATAATGAGTAGAGAATGAGTTATGTGATTAACTCATTAATTGAGAATGAGTATGGGAAGAGTTATGTGATTAACTCATTAGGTAAGAATGAGTTAATGTAATTAACTCATGAAGTACTAGTGGAGTATAAGTAGATATTGCTTAGTGAAATAACTAGGAGTACTAGTTAGTAAGTTAATGATATCAATATAGGGAATAGTTAGTACTGAAATAAGTAGGGAAAAAATTACAATAGAGGAAGATGTAATATTTAGGTATGACCTGAAATTTTGAGTAAAGATACTTGTAGAAATAAAATACATTAATTCTAGTGTGTAGATATATATAACTATTATTAGGTGAAATAAAGCAGATTAAGAGAAAGGGATGATAGATTGGAAAAATAGGATGGAAAGGATGAAGAAGGATAAAATCCACCCATTATTGGAAAAGTGAAATAGATACTAAAAATAAAGCCTTCAAATTATTACAAATTTTAAAATTAATAATAATAAATAATAAATATAAATGTAAGAGTTAAAATTGCTACATAGATGTAGTAGTATGACAATTAGCTAAAGGATTTAATAATCAAAATAGAGACGATCTTATTTGAGAAGAATTTAAGGAGGTAGGTAAATATTTTCAAAATTGGTGAATGAAAAGAATTTTAATAAAGATAAATAAGAAGATAAAATTTAGAGGAATATTGATTCAACTATATGATATAATTGAAATATGGAAATAATTACGGACTATAATTTGCATTGATGATAGAAAGAAAAGTGAAGACCTATGAATGAATAGGTTTATTAATATTATGAATTTAGAGATATTGATTCTATTTATATGATAGATTTAGTGATATTGAAAGAATTATGGAATATAATGAGGAAAAATGCCACATGAATCCACACCATTGGAGCATCAATTCAAGCATATCCTATGTTAAAATTGTGATTTTTAGATAATCATGCATTAAGGGACCCATCAAGAGAGAAAATCACACTTTCCTAATCTATTACCTAACCCTAATCCACTCTTTACCCTAGGGTTCCAAGTTTTTAACTTAAGGAGGGAGCCATCTTCCTAGAAGGTGACGCCTCCTACTGCTTAATTGCCAATTTTTTATGGTTTCCATGTCCATTCAAAGCACATCAAACCCAAGGTTTTTCCTAAATTTTCTATCTTTATTTTATTTCCTATTCCCTCATTTTTCCCATAATCCAAAACCACCTTAAGAGGGGGCTTGGAGGCCCACAATTCCTCCTTAAGAAAAAGACTCCTCCCCCCTTCTAATTTAGGAACCAGCTACCCATGCATCTCTTTCTTGCATCATCTTGCACCTACCATTCCCTGTTGAAAACCTTAGATCTAGATCTACTTTCCTCATTGATTCAACCTTTTCCTAAGTTGGGAATCCAAGCATCTATATATACTCCAAGGTTCCCATACTTTATCCAAGTGAAGGTTGAGTGAGACAACCTTGAAACATAGCTCTCTTTTGGTGATGTTTGGTGCTGGACCTTGGAATTCTTTTGGTGCTTTTCTTCCTTTGGATTTCTTGTTATTCTTTTTGTTGTTTGCTCTCCAATTCCAGGTTAGTAGTTTACATCATAGCTTTAATTTCATGGCTGTTTTTATTTGTTTTTGCTTTCTTGTCCTTCATGCATCTTTCTAACTTCAATTCCTTTTCTTATTATTTCAATCCCATCAAGTTTTATTTCTGATCCCCTCAAGATTCAAGTTATCTATTCTCTATTAGTGACAGCTAAGAGAAGAAATAACTGGCAACCTTGACTTCCCCCTTAGGAAATTCACATTTCCTTTCTTAATTCTAGCCTAGTTTTAGATGCAATCCTTGCTTTAGTTCATCATCTTAGCTATATTCTCTCTTAAATTCCTTTGTAGATTTTCTTTGCATGTTAAATTACTTTACTTTGTTATCATTTGATTGAAGTTTTTTTTATTGTTTAGATTAAGATCAAGGCCATAGTTTATTGAGCAATTTCTAGAATTTTGCACTTATTTATAAGCAAAAATTTTATGTATTTTGGAATTTATTCAGTAATATTCTTTAAGGATTCTTGTTATTGAATGTTTCTATTATCAAAGTTCCTTAGATCTGGATTGTTATCTTGCATAGAAATTATTGTTTTAGTTGCTTTATATGCTTGATTTAAGTTGAAGTTTTAAGTGCTTGAAATCTGGAATTTTTCCTTTAATTTCATGCTTTGTTTCTAGCCATCAAAACATATTAATTGCTTGAATAATTAGAAACCCATTTAGATATTTAGGTTTTTCATTTAATTTATACCTTAGGCTGCATGTTATTTTGCATCTAAAGCATCAAATCTAGCCATCTTTCAACTATGAACCATGCGCACAATCCATGGATCATGTGCATGGTACTAGGTTACTTTTCTTATTAATACTTGGTTGATTTTGATAAGTGTTCAATCTTGTACAAAAGTTAACCAATTCATAGCCAATGTATTATAACTTATAGTGTTAAATTAGGGTTTTTGGCCAAAAATTTATAACACATGCTTTCTGACCTATGAATTCAAAATTTTGATATTTTACAAGTTCAGATGCTAATCCAAAGTAAGAATGTGAATGATCATAATTTTATAAGATTTAATTAGGGTTTTCATTATTTTATAGGTGTTGAGAAGGTAATCCAAAGGTTGAGGTTGATCGAGATAAGAATTGAGGTCATTGATGGGGTTTCTTAGTCAAACTAGAAAACCTAAGCAAGCCAAAGCCTAAATGTCATCAATCCAAGGTGTGATGAAGGTTCAAGATCATCTTTGGAAAAGCAAGAAGACAATTGGAAGAGCTAAAGGTGACTAAAATGACCCCATGAAGCAAGCATTACATTTCCACTACCTCTACATAAGAGGCATTCAAGCCACCTTAGCCATATAAGCCATGAAAGAAGGTGACAAGCTAAGGAATTCAAGCCAAGGCATTCTAGCTACTAAAGCCTAAGGTGTGAGCCGTGAAGCCAAGCAAAATAAGTCCTCAAAGTAAGCCACAGAAGCCAACTAAGCCAAATTCTACATGTGGTCATACAATTGGAGGAGAATTCAAGCAATGACCCACTTTCTAAATTTGGATTTTTAAGGTTTAATTAGAAGGTTTGAAAGAATTATGTAAAAAGTTAGATGATTCTGCATTGGCAAACCCATCAAGAGAGATACCCTACTTTCCAACTCCATCTCCCACTCTTTTTCCTAGGGTTTACAAGTTAAAGGAGAGAGGCACTTCATTATGAAAAAACATCCCCACATTCTCATTTGGTGATAAAGGGTTTCCTAAATAGAAAACCTTAGATCTACTTCAATCCAAAAAAACTTTGAAACCATAGATTTTTACTCATTTCTCAAGCACCATTCCATACAACTTCCATAAGTATCCATCCACCAAACTTTATCAAATAAGGAATGAAAGAGCTCCATTTTCCTTCCATGAAAAAGATGCCCACCAGTTAAAAATTAGAAACTAGCTATCATGTTTCTCTTATGTCATCTTTACGCTCCTCTTTTTTACATCATCTTTCTTATTCATCACCCCACCCATCTAATATTCCTCATTCAATACCATAACCCTAGGGCCACTTTCCTCATGTTTTCACCCCTTCCTAAATTAGGAAACCACTCATCTATATATAGCCCCATGGTACAAATTTTCTATGTAGAGGTTGAGTGAAACAACTTTGAATTCTTGCCTTCCTTTGGTGCTTAAATTGTTGCTGGATTTTGGAAATTTGTTAGTGATTTTTTTTGTTTAGTTTTCTAATTATTCTCTTGGCTATTTTCTCTCCAATTTCAGGTTAGTAATTTACTTTCATAGATTACTTTCATAGTTGTTTCATGTTGCTTTTACTTCTTTGAATTCCACGCCTAGTTCCACCCTTATTCCCAATATTTCTTCATTCCAAATATCTAGTTTTATTTCCTTGTTCCTTCAAGATCTAATTTAAATTCCCTTTTCTAGTCACAGACAAGAGAGGAGATAGCTCAAAGCCTTGAGTTTCCACTTAATTCTACACATGTTTCTCCTTGTTTTGCATCTTACTTTTAGACATTTTTCCTTAGTTAGTTCGTGCACTTATCCCTTGTTTTTCTTAAATTCCTTCATGGATTTTCTTTGCATGTTATTATACTTTAGTTTAGGATATTTATATTGAAGTTTGGTTATTGTTTAGAATCACTTTGCAAGTAAGAATAGTGCACTTAAGTGTTGTAAACAGCTTTATGCGGCTAACTTTTGTGTATAATTTGAACATGTTGCAATACAATTCTTTGGGAATTATTGTTATGGATTAAT
This sequence comes from Warburgia ugandensis, assembly GCA_035236585.1. NCBI lineage: Eukaryota > Viridiplantae > Streptophyta > Magnoliopsida > Canellales > Canellaceae > Warburgia > Warburgia ugandensis. The sequence goes on along the minus strand of CP141127.1, from coordinate 49,313,706 downwards.
TATTTCATAAAATTACATGAGATCTAGTTTGTTTCCTTGTATATAAGTTGTTTCTTCAATAGCTTTTTAACGTGGGATTTGTTCAATGTTCTTAAGTATTGAAATCTGGAAATTGCTTTTCCCTTAACTTTGTTCTTTAATTCTAGCCATCTAAATTGTTTTTGCCTAAATTATTATGTACCCATTTAGATTTTCTTACTGTTTATTAGATTCTATAGTTATTTTTCATGTTATTTTACTATTAAATCATGAAAAATAGTCATATGTTGGGCCATAGAATAGTCCATGCACCATGCGCACAATCCATGCACCATGTGCTTAATACTAGACCACTTGCTTATTTGATTTTTAGATAAGTTAGTTGCATGATATTATTTTAGAATTTTTTAATCAGTTGTTTTCATATTATTCTAGGTTTAGAAATTTTCCTTTTTTTCATTTTAGAAAGTTTCTTTTTTAGTAAGTTTTAGGGTAGGTAAGTTTTAATTTTGGCAAGTTTCTGATTTAGTAGTTCCCTTAAGTTTCATGGCTTAGTTTGAATCTTTTTGAAGTGTTGCTGTTTCCTTATTTAAGTGTATGTTAATTAGGTAAGTTTTCATTTTCATTGTTTAGTTTTAATTAAGGCAATTTTTCTTATTAGTTTTAGCTTCTAAGTCCATGCATGTTTCTAATTTGAGTACTTCTATCTCATAATTCAATTCAAACCCTTCTCTTTTGGCTGAAGCTAAATAATTTGAATAAGATCCAATCCATTGCAAATCTATGAGGTTTCTCATGGGATTGACCTTGCTTGCATGAAAATACTACATTGATTCATGCACTTATGAGTAATTCTAAAGATACACTAGATTTAGTTACTTAATCTTATTTTAGTAGTTTCTATTTAGTTGTATGCATTTAGTTTAGGTTTAAAAATATTTCTTCTTAACTTTTGGAAAGTTCCATCTTTAGAAAGTTTTAGGATTAGGAAGTGTTAAATTTTAAATGTCTCCTTATCATTTATGCATGGATAACATTGACATCTTGGGTATGTGTGAAACACATTGGAATTGCTTAACTCGAAATACATGGACATCGTTGGTTGGTGAGTTGTTTCTTCGATATTTGCAGCTGTTGGGTGGTGTCTCAATATTTTTTGAATGACACAAGTATAAGGCACCATGTAGATGATGAAATAAAGTGGTAGTGCACTGTGAAGCAGAATGAATGGCAATCTTCATTGAGTGACATGATGGAGAACATTGGTGATATCACTCCTTTCCATAAGGCTTTTTAGTTTAGTTTTGCTTTTGTTTGATTCATGTATTACATCATTGTAAATCTTTGGAATTCTAGTTAATGAAAGTTATCTTTTTATTCCATTATTTGTTAGCTTAGATGAAAAGGAGGAGTGTCTTGTGTTAGGTGCCAGCCAACAACGGAGAATTTGAAGATGATTTTGTTATTTATTTCCTTCTTGCAAATGGATATGCCTTTGTAAATTATTTTGTAAGAAGAAATGAAAATCATCTCCAACTTCTTAAAAGTATGGTAACTATTGTGTCAGGTGCCAACTAGCAAGGGAGAAGTTGAAGATAATTTTGTTATTTCTTTCCTACTTGCAAATGAATATGCATTTGTATATTAGTTTGTAAGGAAGAAATGAAAATCATCTCCAGCTTCTTAATGACATGAATTGAAAACTGACATTCCTTCAAGCTAGGGCTTTCCCCATAAGCGACACGCAGCATCAGATCCCGTGTGCAGTAAAAATGGACAAGGGTTGCTAGGGCATTTCCCTAGAAGTGATGTGCTACATCAGATCCTGGGTGTAGTGAAAATGGGCAAGGGCTGCTAAAGCGTTGCCTCAGAAGTGATGCACTACATCAGAACCCAAGTGCAATGAAAAGTGGACATGGTTTTATGCCATGGAGGTCAAGAAGGGCATTGGTAAATAGGATATCTCAAGAGCATAAGATTTGTATCGCCACATAGAATATAGGGACATTGACAAGTAAGAGCTTAGAGTGAGCAAACATTATGAAACATAGGAGAGTCAACATCACCTGTATCCAAAAAACCAAGTGGAAGGAGGCTAAAGCTAGAGAAATCAATGGGTATAAATTATGGTATGCAGGAATGGATAATAACAGAAATAGCATAGGAATAATAGTAGATAAAGAATTAAAGGATAAAGTTGTGGATGTTAAAAGAATCAGTGATAGAATTATAATAATAAAACTTTTTCTAGGAGAGCATATCATAAATGTTGTAAGTGCATACACACCACATGTTGGGTTAGAAGATATAATCAAGAGACAATTTTGGGAAGATATGGAGGGAGTCATGCAAGAAATTCCCAACGTTGAGAGGATATTTATAAGAGTAGACTTAAATGGACAGGTAGGAAAAGAAAAGGAAGGATATGACAGAATAAATAGAGGGCATGGTATTGGTGAATGATATGAGATGGGGGAAACTATCCTTGATTTTGCTTTGTCATGTAACCTGGCCATTACAAATACACTCTTTAAGAAGAGGGATGAACACTTAATAAACTTTAAAAATGGACTTCATAAAAGCCAAATAGACTTTTTTCTACTTAGGAATACTGAACAATCAATGTGTAAGGGCATTTATTTAACAGCGTATGTTTGGCATTTCTGATGACACGTCTCCTATGATATCTCTGATGATATCTGAAATATATGTCATATGTTCTGTGATACCTTGTGTGATATCTGGAATATGTAGCATTGCTTCTGTGATATCTCTGGTGATATCTTTGGTGATATGTTTGGTGATATCAAAAATACATCATGAGAAATATTTTATCATTTTTTTTATAAAAATTAATGCATCAACCAACAAAATGGATCAATGACCCTCAAAGTATGGAACTTTCAAAGAGAAGTATATAGTTTCATCAAACCAGGATAAAAGTCATCTCGATGGAACAGGCTACTTATTATTTTGGTACATTAACAAATTGAATAATGCCAATATTAAAAAATTGGGCCCCGTAGAGTGTCCATCTTCCTCAAGCAAACGTGCTTCTCCTTATTGGATATATACCATATAAAATTTAATCTTGTGAAAACAAGCTACATGTCGAATATTTTGTTAGTACCTCCTAGCTAATCCCTTGTAAATTACACACTAGTTTCTTTGTGCTTTAGTTCATTTGCCAAGAAATCCTGTCATTGTTTACATATTAGTCTTCAATTGTGTGATCATAAAAGAATTTTGAAAGATGAAAAGAGATCATGGAGGGTCCTAAACCTAGACCATTCTATCATTCTGCGGCTATTATAGTCTAAACTAGTGGATTAGAGGTTCCAACCAGGGAACATCTGAGGCAATAGGCCTTTAAAATGGTTCCAAATTTCCTAGGATGATGAATGATCTTTAGGCTAAAGGAGAAATTCACTCAATTATTTTGAACCATTTAGGTCTTATGTAAACTAGGTGTAACCAAAGGAGGAAAAATTACGTTGAGTATGATTTATATGCATGCAGCATTACTAGGAAGTCTTCATTTTCAAACCAAACTAAATTGCCTTAATTCTCTATGGTAGCCACTTTCTTTTCAGAGTTTGACTAAAGGACAGTAAACCAAAACCACATAGATGTAAAGATCTTTCAATTAGAGCCGTCACTGAATCAAAACAAATGGTTGGCACAAAAGTTCCATGTTTCTCCAACATATTTGCAATGGTTAATTGAACAAGGTTCTAGCAGAACCCCTTGGTTCTATAGTGGTTGGGTGCATTTTCAAACCAAAAGGGAACTCCGTCATCAAAGTGTTTCTCTTATTTCTAGATAACTAATAAAACTTTGAAGGACAAGATTTTCCATCTTCAAAGGCTACACTGCTGAAGACATTGAAAGACTGCATGTTGTTGTTGATGTCCTAGATTCTGATGAGGTGGGTTAAAAAAGATGTGTAAAGGTAAATTTGCCAAAAAAAAAAATTATGACAAATCTAACTAGGGGAGTACCTTATGCACTGTGTATTGGTTATCCATAACAACATCACTAAGTCCTTTTGAGAAGTGCAATGGGACCAATAGGTTGCTACCTAGTCAAGTAACTTTCAACTTTGATTTGAGAGAGTCCAGGGGGTAGCTTAGGGGAGGGATTTTATGGTGTATATCACATCTTTAGTGATATTAGAAATAAAGTTTGGAGCAATCCACTTCCACTGCCTGAGGCCTATAGAAGATGTTCTAATCTATCATCTTCTTCAAAATTTACTCATTAAGGACTTTGTAGGTGGAATGGTGAGAATCGTTTGATAGGTAGTTGAAGTGAGTACTATAACTTTGAGGATTCAATATTCTATCTACTGGCACTTTGGTTCATGGCTCATCTGTTTACATCTTCTTGTAGACATGAAGATTACCAGCTTCTCTTTAGACCTTAAAGCTAGCATTACTGATGTGTGGAGAATAGAATGTATACTTCATGTGTTAAACCTACTGAAACAACATATCACACACACACACACACACACACACACACACACACACACTAGGAGTACATGCTTAATGGGTGTATCAATTACAAAATACCCTGCAGAGATGTAAGCCATTCATGATGTTCTGTGTACAGAAGTGACCCAATACAAAATCAATGCATTGGATGATTCTGGCAACTTGTTTTTGGACTTTGAAAAACCTTTTAAAAAAATGATGGTCATGATTTTTAACTCAAAGAAACATATGCTGAAAGCGTGCAGTGGCATGAAATTTGTTGCATAGCCTATGTTAACTAATTTGAACATGATGAATGGATTTAGATCTACCAAAAACTATCACCATGTAGGAAAATGTTTGGCCTATACTTCTCCCATGCCTTTGAATGTGTACTGCTACCAAGACTCTATATATACATTGGTCTTTGATCTAGTTGCCATTGTTGCTGCTGTTAGTCTCATATGTCGACGGCTAAAAGGTGGAGATTGATTGCCATCTTAATTTTCTTGTTTGATGGATGACTTGCCATTAAATATGATTGCAAGCTCCAATTAACCATCTTTGGAATAAGGCAAGGTCAAGTTTTACAAAAAATAGCTCATCGGTGATGAGAATTATCTTTTTGGTACTACATGGCCTTTCTTTATCTTTTCTTGTTTGATTTTCTAGTATCAAGAGCTGAATGTTCTAGCATACGTATCGTTACTTGTGCTGCTATGCAACAATGGTGACCTTTGATACATCAAGCTATTCTATAGCTTATGGTGTATATTAATACGTCAGGTTGTTCTATACATCTGACACATGTAGAATAACAACTAGTTTCATTGGCAATAGTTCTTTTCACAAGACAAGATGCGTTTGTAATAGTTCTTTTAAGATAATTTTATAGAAACATAGACATAATGATAAAAATGTTAATAACAAGTAGAAGTCCAAAAAGGAGATACGCTACTACATTGACTGAGGTCAATGGGGCATTAAATATGAGGGAGACACAATTGCTCCCTCCCTCTTGTAATGCATTAGCAGACTTAGGCACCACATTTTGATCAAACCTCGTAGCATCCAACTGTTCTCTCTGGCGCATTGTAGTCCCAAATGGTGGTAGTTCAACTAGCATGTACTCATCAAGCCAAGTGAACCATCCCATATGTTGTTTGTTGGTAGGGCAGCTAAAGTACCACTTGCCACAATTAGGCTTAGAACGCACCTAGAGCAGCATCATAGGCCCTCAACCACATGCACACAAGGGGTGGGGGTTTAGCTCCAATCTTGTAAGTAGACAACATGAAGGATATTTTACTATATAAGTAATACACACAATTAACAAAAGCAATGATCATTTAACATTTCATAACAAACTAACTAAATAGGCCAAAAATGAGTTTTATTAGTACAAATGTTTTTAAGAGTTTTATTGCAATGACATGTTCCTTGTCATGATTGCACAATTACTGGTTGTTTCTATGAACATAATCGAACCAAAGTTTCTATGCGATGGAAGCATGCCAAGCAACAACATCTTGACAAGCGGACTATTGGGTAGGGCATAATTGTATGCTTTGTGAATTATCTTCACTCATCAGGGCTGCTTGTAAACCTTGCATCTCCATCTCATCCCTATGTAGCACTTGCATTCGTACATTCACCCTTCCAAGTCTAGAACCATGACAACTTCATCCTCTGAATCACTACTCAATAGTATGTTGTCATTATCATTATCACTTTGAGAATTAGGATTCTCCCCCATCTCCCCTGCTGTCCACGTGTCATCAATGCATTCTTGACTCATAAAATTGTGGAGTGCACATAATACTTTCACAAGATTAATTTGTGTCCTAATAGGAAAGGAAGGCACAAACTTGAGAATGGGAAATCTAGCTTTTAGAACACCGAATGTTCTTTCTATTACGTTCTTCAAGATGCATGTGGAAGGTTGAATAACTCCCCTGTATTTTGTGGTTGTTGCATCCATTGGGCAAACTCCTTCAGGTGATACCTGATCTTTTGATAGGGGGCAAGAAACTATTGTTACATAACCCCTGTCAACCAAGTAGTACTTCCAGCACCATAACCCCATCAATAATTATGATAAACTGTTAAGATAGAACCTATGAATGTGAAAATATTAACACAATGGATTTCCCCTCAGGAATTGTCAACCATGCACCTTCTCTCATAAGAGCTTCTTTTAGTACAGTGGAGTCATGTGCAGCCCCCTCAAAGCTAGCCAGCACGTATGTGAATTGCATGTCAAAATTACAGCATGCAAGTATGTTCTGTGGAATGAAATCCTTCCTATTATGCCACCTTGTTAAGTTGCAAGGACCCCACCAAAAACTCTAGCTGGGGTCAAAGTCCCATCAGCAGCTCCAACATAACCTTGTAAATGAAATGACAAAGTGAATGTTAAGTGTGCAGCATCCAAAAGTGTCACATTAAAGATCAGGAAAGACAAATGGAGGTAATGCAAAGTAGTTGTCTATCTGATAGTTGTTTGTAATCTCTAGGTGGTCTTCTATTGCATAAAGAGGCATAAGGCAACTATACAATATCAAGAGTACATGAAGGACCTTGTGAAAGTTGGTACTAATGGTATTAGTGGACCTAAAAAGATCCTTTGCTATGGGTTTGTACCTTGAGTCCTGATAGACAATCATTAAGAATGTTGCCACCATCTCCTCTACTATCACCCGATGGGTTCCGAATAAGAGGCCAATGTTTTAAAAAAATACTAAGTAACTTATCAAACTGTGACTGATGCATTCTGTATAATTTCTAAAATCTTGTCCTAGTTTCTTCATAAACTTGACGAAATTCCAAGTAACCTTGAGTATATTTTTTTTCACGCATAGAACGAGGCATGTGCATGTGCATATGCAATGCAGCATCCTCCTCCTCATGTTGCCTAATTTGTTTAAGTATAGATGATGCGATCATGCTCACCACATGTTGTACTTCATGAATCTCTTCATCGTTGAATGCAGCACTCTATGGAACCCCATTACCCATTGCCCTACATTGTCGCAAATGAAAACAACGATGGGTAAATAACAACATTTCTGCAATAGCTACACACATAGATAACAACAACATTTTCTTTCATTTTAATGAGTTTTCGACAAATTCTCCTATGTTTTTCAGACATTTCACAGTTCACGCATGTGACGTGTTACACCTGATAATCAACATTTTCAAGCATAGAAAATCATATACTAAAGCATCTGTTAGATTTCATTTGAATGTGTTTGTGTAAGCTTTCATAACAATTTGAACTATAAGCAACTACTTAGTAGAAACACAAGAGCACCACAAACAAATAGCCTAAATTAAGACGCTTACTAAAGAGCCTCAATAGACGAGATCTATTGCATGGTCTTAACATATATCCATCACTATAGACAATTAATATCCATGGTCCAATATAGAAACACACATCAAAGTTTCAAACTAGAGCTAGATAGGTCTTTATAAAGTGCACTCTCTTACAAATGCATCTTCACATATAACAGTTGTCTCTCCTGCGGCCAACTAGCAAAAATTATCCTGAAGCTTAGGTCTGTTTTATGTAAAATACTATATGCCTTAAACTCTCTCTAACTCAATCAGACCCTCCAAAGTATCAATTGCAGTCATCCACGCCATGTTGTCCAGACCCATAAGTCTTTCTAGCCTTGGTATAATGGAAGGATTAATGAATGAGTGGGGATCATTAGATGTTGAGGACATTGCCTGACTAAGATTTTTCCCTTTTCCCCTCACTCGTTGCAAGTAAACAATCCTAGATGAGGGAATCAAAGATGATGTTGTGGAGGTAGCTGGGTGGACACAGGCTTGCAAAATGTCTTCTGATGGATCTTGTGGGCACAATCCATCGTTGTCCCCTTGTACTTTCTCCCCATAATATGGGACCTATGAGTCAAACACATTAGCATCTACATTTCCATATCAGGTCTATATACTTCCTCAACCGGTTGTGTATATTGATTACCAGTCACGCTCGTTTCTCGAAGTGCCTTGTCTTTTGTAGAAAATATTAATCTGAAAGTAGAATCCTCCTATGGCACTGCTCATCCCAAACACCGTTGTTCATAGTTCCATAAATTCTTGCCAAATAAGCAACAAGCCTTCAAATTCGACTGTACAAACACAAACATTTGTAATGGCATTATAAAGGTGACGTAAAGTATTATACTGTTGTAATAACACGTTACCTACAAATGGCTATTCATGATCTCTGGAGTTGCAAGGAAGCAATTTCTCTCTGCATCCCACCCTAAGCTTGAGTCTCCATTCTTCAACCTTGCAATTGTAACATACTTGCTCTTGAAAAGCCTTATCTTTGTATTCAACTAATTCATCATCAAATCAACTCCAAATTAAATTTTGAAGAAAAGCACCAATTTCTTAATCACTGCACTCTTTGGCTGTAACGCCCGAGCAATTTACACTATTTTTAACAAAAATTGGACATCTTATAGGACATGAACTTTGTTAAATGTTTCACCTTATTTAAAATAGTAAATGAATGAATTTGTGAGGAAATTTGGTACCATTAGATTCTACTCAAAAAATGGAATCCAACGCCTCAAAGAACGCCAAAAACGGAGTTCGTATGAAGAAGTTATGGCCGTTTAAAGATCAGGGGCAGTTCTGTAATTTAAACAAAAAACGAAAAACGCAAGGGGCCGTTTTGATAATGGCACCCCCTGTCGTCTTCCTCCTTAGATTTCTCTAGAAACCCTCAAATCCTGATTTTTCCAGAGAAATTTTCCACTACCTTCTCCCCTCTATAAAAGCCCCATCTCCCCCTCTCCCAAAACACATTTTCTGGAAATTTTGGGACTAGGGTTTCCGGCAAAAACCGGAAACCCGTCTCTCTGCGTTTTTTGGTAACGGCCAGGCCCAAGTCAGGCCGGCCATTGCCATTTTTCCCCATGCCCCTCTCTTCTCTTGTTCCAGCCTTGCACGATTTCCCCCTTCTTCAAGTTTTCTAGCGAGCAGGCAGGCACCCATCGGGAAAAGGGCGTCCCTAGGCTAACCAGGTAAGCCGTTCTTCCCTTTTTCTCTCCGTTTTGGTTCCCTCAGGCGAAGATCCATGCCGGATCTGGCCTTTTCCCCAGCCAGTTTTTCCAGCCAGAGAAGATGAAGCCAGTTTAGCCAGCCTTGCATGAACCAGGCATCCCAAGGACACCATGCACCACCTGCGCCTGAGACTAGGTCCCTGGGACGGGTTCCAGGTTATGATAGTGCGTACACTATCCCAGGTACGGCCTTCGGGTACGCGCGTGACATAGGGCACGGATCCTGGCTCGACCAAGATGCACGAGGTGCCCTGGGAGCTGAGACGCGCCACATTACACCAAAGGAGCGTTGCTTGAGCTTGCATGTGCGCGTGCAAAATGCGGTCCCTGGCACAGCCTTTGGGCATGCACGCACGTGAGGCGGTCGCGGTTCAACCAGGATGCACAGGTGTCCTGGGAACTAGGACACGCAGACCTAATGAGACTTTAAAAGTTAGGATCATAGGACCATTTATAGAATCTAACCATTGAAAAGTAGATCCATATCATAGGGTCTAGCCTGACAAATGAATTAGTCAAGGACCATGGACCCTAAAGGCAAAGCTAGCGATCTAATGTCTAAATGGATTAAAATTAATAAGGACTCCTTGTATCCATTCATACCCAGGAGTTTATAAATGAGACCCAGGGACGAGTTGAGTGATAAAGGACACGACTCCAGGAGACTTTGAGGTAGGTGCTCTATCGCTACTAGACTTTTAAAAAGAGTCATGATTGTTTTGAATGCATGTTTTAAGTATAAGTTATATGATTTGTTAGCATAACTTAATCTTATAAACGAATTCAACATACATATGACAAATACATTATGCATAGACATGTTTTGCAAACAATTGCATATATTGCATGATTTGTGAGCATTGAGTTCTTGAAAAATTGCATGTCCTTGAGGGTTACCCAAAGATGCTGGAGTGCCCAAAAGACGCTGGGTAGGCAGTTGTGAGGGCCAGGCAGTTGTGAGGGACCCAAAGAGGACAGGTTTTGAAAAAGAGGTTTTCGCTTGTTTGGTCTTATATGATTTGGGCTAAGAAGCTCGTGGACGCTATGCCGAGAGGTCTGGGTTAGCCTCCAGCCTCTACCACTACTAGGTGGAATGGGTACCATGCCCAAAAAGGGCAACGTCCCTACGTCGACTGCATGTGGTACAGGGGGCTACCACTGGTCTCACGGCACTGGGTCGACGTGTCATATGCCCTGTTGAGGCTATGACCGCGTGTCCTCAAGTACCCAGGGACCACACGGCGGTGAGGTCCTAGGCATAGTTTGGGCCCTATGGTTTCGTGGATTTACTTGCATTGCGTATGGCATGCCATGAGGTTGGTCGACCATACCATACCAGATATCCATGAGTTGGATTCAGTGGAGCATCTTATGCATATCATTATGTTTATGATATATGATACTTTTGACTTGGATTATGCTATTCTTTAAGTCGTTAGTATTCCAGTTCGATAGTGGTTTTTAATATCGATATTGAACCTGATTGTTCGAACATGCACATGTTTTTAAGAGCATATGATTTTAAACATAGCATGCATTGCAAAACTAATAGTGATAGACTCCTACTGAGTATAGTATATACTCACCCTATCCTTAACATTTTTCAGGATAGCTCTATTCACAAGTAGAAGATGCCTATGTTAGTGCTATGAGCAAGTAGATCACAAGGAGACAATCATACATTTATGTAAACACTCTACCCTTTGAACATGTATTTGTATTTATTTACAGTTGGGCTGTGTGCTATGACTGGATAGACCTGGGGAAAAACATTTATGATTTCTGAAGTTTTTCAAAAACTACTTTGATTGTTGTGAAAGCAAATGACACTCGGGGTTTTCAAAATTTGTTTAAAACTAAAGATTTTTCACTGCATTGCATGATTTTTATAAAATGGTTTTTCAAATAGGGATGCATCCCACCTTAAGAATTTAGATCTTGCATTTAAAAATGCATGGAAAAACCCGGGTCATCACATTGGCATACTCCTAGTTGCAATGATCCTACCCTCTATGATTTCATCATAGAGTGTTGCAAGGATGAAGTTCTCTTGTTCCTTAGTCCATTTATTATAAGGCCCTTTGTTGCCCTCAACTATGCTTTCAAACACTGTGTCCGGATCTTCATTATCAACCGAATTTGGTGTCACAGGAACTCTTTCCTTTCTTTTGCGCGGCATCTGAAAAGAAATATATTTGCTATTTAGGATATCATAATGACTTAAATAGATCATACAAATAAAATGATGCATCAGAAGAGTGTAGTTTAATGTGGTTGCAGCTCTTGGTTTCTCATTAGATATAAGCTCATTAGCAACATTTTGTTTCTAATTTGTTTTCTTTAGTGACCAAACACAAATTTCATTTTTGATTTTTCTATTACTTTCTAGGTGGCTATGAACGCATTACCACAAAATGGTGAGGTCAACTTGAGTTATAATAGATGAGTTTAAGAGTTAAATGCTAGTCCTTTGAACACCTGGATGGATAACATTCCTTGGAGGGAGTTGCATCTATAGCTTTCAATTAGGTTAGGATTCGTAAAACTCGTTAGCATGGAGAGTGTTGAGTATTATGGTTAATGCATGATTCAGCCACCAAAACTGTCAGATGTTACTATATTTAGCAGTTCTGTGGGAACTCAGTAGTACCTTATCTGAACACTTTAGGGTGCATTTTCAGTTTTCCATGTCCCATTTTGTGAGTTGATATATTGTCAATACATATAATGAATTAGGGCTTTATTTATATATTGGTTTATTTTGGTATTCATCTTATGTATGTTAATGTCATCAATATGCATGTAAATACCTCAATATAGGTTTTTGCAATTTGCTATGGACATGTGTAAATCACAAATATACATGCACACCTAATCTTTGCTATTTGTGTTCTCTCTGATGCATATACACATAGTAAAGTATCATGTGTTAATAAGTGGTAAATGTTGTCACACAATGATGCAAAGGCCTCCTTAATGTCTAAAAGGTGCTTTCATGTGAAAGTTGACTTTTTTATCTTTCATTAAATGTGCCTTTTTTGTCATCTTCTGTTTCTTATTGCATCTATTTATGTTATGTATTAAAGCAAGGACTATTATTATTTGCTTAGTTTCTCTTAGCTTTATGACTATTTATGCATAAGTTTTGTAGGAATGCATCATCATATACTAGTTGATGGATTTGACATTGCAAAAAGAGTGACTCTTGAATTTTTAAAGAAATTTAAGATAGTTGTTGTGATGGGTGATGAACCTGATAAAGAGATTTTGCTTATCTTTGATATTTCGTTGTGATGGTTATCAGTCTAGGTTCCTCTTCCTCATCCAATGCAGATTGCATATTGGCACTGGCAGCTTATGGGAATGGAAAACCTACATGGTTTAGCTGCATTAACTATCAGTCAATGTTTTGTCCTGTTATCACTAAATAGGAATTGTTTATCAAATGTGACACATGTTCTGAGAGTATCAACAGAGCTAAAAAGTCATTCCAAATTAAGGAACCATGAACTTAAATAGTAGAATTTATGCCAGACATAGACCCAAAGATTTATTTGCATGAGGGCTTGAAGAAACACTATTTGAAAGCACAAGACAATCTAAAGTGAGAGCGATGATGACATTTCCAAGTTTCATACTTTGCAATTGGATTGGAAGGGAACTTTGCTATAGTTTCCCTTGAAGTGTGCCCCTCAGCTGATGCTTTGAATTCTGCTGGTACTCTCTAGCCCATCTACACACCGCCCATGTGGGTGCAACCCAACCAGCCGCCCGCGTACACCGGCAGACAATCGCCAGCGGGGTGCCATCACCAGGAACGATGACCAGCTGGCCACCATCACTAGGAATGATAACCGGCTGGCCACCATCGCCGGAGACGATGGCCGGATTTCGGTTGTCGCCGACAACACTCAGGAGTCCAAATGGTGTGATTTTTGCACCGTTTTGCTCAGTTTTTTCACTTAGATCCCATTTTTAAGCACCTTTTCAACTATTTTTATCATTATCCCGTGTTTTTACATGATTTTTATCACATTCCTAAAAGTTTTCTCTTACTGTGTTCTGAGTTTTCTAGCATCCTTAGCCATCCGATCACCATGAAAATTCATGAGTTTGTTCTTCATGTTACCATGCACAAGATGAACGGTTTAGATCACAATCTGATACCGTTTCATCAATCTACTTTGAAAGGAATAATAACACCTACTATTTCACAGAAAAACGACAATCCACACCGTTTTCCAACATTAAAAAGATAGAAACTTTAAGAAAAGAAAAGGAAAATTGTAGAGGGTGGTGTATTGTGATCAGATCGACTAGACCTAGTCTTCCCTTCACCGCGTGCGCCTGAGAGGGGAGTTTCACGTCATTGCCGACGTCGTCAACACATAAACCAAGAGGAATAGTTTGGCCATACAAAAAGACGGGGTAGGCTTTTATAGCCTCACCATGGGTCCCACACCCTATAAGCCCACATGTATTTACCATTTTACCCTCTCTTATTATTTATTTATTTATTTTGGTTATTACACTATGGCTTACTGAATGACCTAGAAACTAACATTACCATTCTGAACTTCTTTTCCCCAACTCTTTCTTAATTTAGTTCTCCTAGCAATATAGTGACTTTCACAAAGCAAATCAACTATTTTATTAGTCTCATTGTCATTGAAACTTCCAAAGTTCATCTAAACTAATAAAAATAGGATCATCAGTAGTTTCATCTAATGATATTTCTCATTTTCGAACCCTAATTTCATACAAGAACTACAAACCCTAACTTTGAATTGGCTTTTCCCCTTCTCTGATTACTTCCTGCCTCCAATTCCATAAACTTTATTGATTCAAGAGACAAGTGGCTTTGAACAAATTTATTGTATGCATCCTACTTATTAATCCTTTTCATTTTTGTTCACCCTCTATCCTTTGTCTTATAAGGGCTACATGGGTTGAACTATTCTTGATTTTCTTCATGTGCTCATTTTTCCTGGATAGGCAAAACATCTAATTTCTTGATCTTTTAAATAGTGATAAAGTCATAGCAAATCAATAGCAAATTGATACCAAAATAGTAGCAACTACAGAGTGATAATATCTCTGTATATAGCTATCAATAGAGAGTTGGATTTTCAGTTCAACACATTTGGATTCCTGCTCTATGTAGCACTAAGAAAGAAAACAAATGAAAACCCTCAAAATAAAAGAAAATGTTTTCAAGATTAAAAAGCCCTTTCTTCACAGACATTGCATGATTTTTGTCAGAATTCAAATAATCTAACCTAGTTCTTCACCCCAACATTTACAATCACATAAACCCTTTCCAAGCACAATAATTATTACAGAATCAATAAGAAAAATAAGATAAAAAGAGGATTACTATTCCTTTGGTGTTTTTCTTACCACAACAGTCAAAATCAGATGATCGGATGGCATGCAGGTGAGAGGGGAGAGAGAGAGAGAGAGAGAGAGAGAGAGAGAGAGAGAGAGAGAGAGAGAGTATCATCAAGGAGAGTGTTATCCTTTTGTCAGTTCACAGATTGACGAGAGTTGACGGGGAAGACAAGAAAAAGATATATTGTAATGTGATGTTTAATAAGCAAGCTTAGGTTTTTAAAGTCAATTTTTTAATACCATCTTTAAAACCAAGATTTTTAAAGATGATTTTCAAAGACCATCTTCTTTGTTAGGATTTTTTAAGATGGTTACTAAAAACCATATTATTAATTATGGTCTTTTAAGATGGTTTCTCCAACTGTCTTCTTAAGGATAATTTTTTAAGATGATTTTCTCTAACCATATTCTTAAGCTCCTTTGCCAAAAAAAATTTCACTCACACCAATAACTTTTTAAGAGATTTCCCTTTGTTAAATGTATTTTCTAAGATGGTTTTTTCATAATCATCTCTCTTTTTTTTTCCAAGATGGTTGTGTGAAAACTGTCTTCTTTTTGCTATCTTCAAAAGTCTCAGTTTTAGTGGTGAATATATTGTACCACTTTAGTCTGTAAATTGAGTTTATCATTTCCATTGTGATCCAAATTAAAGTATACTTTTGCCCAAAAGTAATACATCATATGTCATAGAATTTTGAGTATTATTCTTTTAGTTTTTAATTTCTTTTTATTTACCACAAAAAACTTTGGGAGTATGTCAACTGAGTGATATTAAAAAGAAGTGGGGAATGGGGATCTGGCCTCTTGGGCTATCTACACAATTCTAAGACATGTACTAGAATAGAATACCGCTAATGGTTGTTCAATCGTAGGATGTGCTTGAACATAATATCACTAATGGTCATTCTATCATAGGATTCGTGGAATAAATTATCGCTAATGGTCATTATATCCCAGGACATTCTAGAATAGAATGCTCACATGACATTCTGTCTTAGGTTGAGTGTTGAAATAGAATACCATTTCTAGTCATTTTTACCTTATCATGAATAGTTGATGATGTACCACTAATGGTATGGGTATATTTTGTACTTAGTTTTCTTTGTGTTTCTTTACATAATTTTGTAAGAGGGTGCATAGATATATCCTCCTTCCCCATTAGCCAATACACTTTTTTTCCACCTCCAAATGTTAGTTAAGCTAATCTCTCCATGAAGCCTCCCTATTAGATGTTAGTTAAGCTAATCTCTCCATGAAACCTCACTATTTCCATCAACACACTATAGCATCATGGATCATGGATTATTAAGTGCTTTGTTTATTGTCTTACAAGTTTCTCTTTCTTTAGGATAACCTTAGTTATGGATCTAGTACTAAACAGTATTGTGGATCACTAAGCAAATCCAAAGTTTCTCTTTCTTATTTAAATTCTTATACTTAATGTTATCTACATTATATCTTTCAATTTGATTAGTAGGTCCTCTGTGATATCATAACCCCACACAATACACTAGCCATCTTAATCCCTCCCCTCCCCCCATCATGTGCATGACATTTACATTTCCACAATCTTTTCTTTCTTTAGGGAGACCTAATTAAGGACCTATTGTAACATCCCAAAAAATTCGTACCCACATTTTTATATTTAATGCAATTATGAAATTATCAAATCCATGTTTTGTATAGTCATCTATGGATTATGAGTTAAGAGTCATGGATCTGATAAGATTTAATATTTTAATAATAGGATAA
The DNA here is from genome assembly GCA_035236585.1 of Warburgia ugandensis. Classification (NCBI taxonomy): domain Eukaryota; kingdom Viridiplantae; phylum Streptophyta; class Magnoliopsida; order Canellales; family Canellaceae; genus Warburgia; species Warburgia ugandensis. The sequence goes on along the minus strand of CP141127.1, from coordinate 49,297,019 downwards.
TCTCATATATAGAACCCTAACTTATTTGTTTTATATATTAAATTGAATTTTGACCATTGGATGGCCAAAAAAATGTGAATATGACCATCAACTACTATTGGCTACACGCACACCATATCCAGCTATCCAAAGCATGGATCAGGTTGTTGATCAATGATTAAAGTTATTGGTCTACTAAATCAACAATCTATGTTACGTGGATCAACAATACTAGATGTATGTGCATTGATCTAAAACATTGATCAACAATGTAGATCTGAGTTTTCCAACAATCGATGAATTGTTTTACTTTCTATCCCTAGCTAAAAATCATATCAGCAATCTAAATGACCAAGATCACATGATTATGTTTAATAATTGATTATAGAAAAATTGATCTATTGTTTGATAACGTTAGATGCACAACTGATATTAATCATTGGTTAGTTTTAGTTTGCTTAAAAAGATTCACTAGTTGAGCCTGATCTAATAGAATATCACTCTTATAGTTCTAAATTGCTTCTATTGAGTGCGACCTATTAGTAGGAAGTTAATTAGAACAAAATTAATAAAAAATAGTTAAAAAATGAAGACATATTATATGAACTATCTCTCAAAGTGATCTTCTAAAGATATTTCATGTGAACCGTCTTTAAAAATGATTTTCTAAAGATGGTTTGAGGTTTTGTCTTTAGAAATGGCATTTCTAAAGATGATTTAAGCTTCCATATTTAAAAAACTATATTTTTTAAAAGATAGTTTAGGTTTCCATCTTGAAAATGACGGATATTGTACATATGTGCCCACTATTGAGTGCTCAATATTGTATTCAAAAACCCTAAAATTTGTATCGTTCTAGTACATTAGATTGATCATTTTTACACTCATATAATGGGTTTACACTAAAACCATAATTTAATGTACTGTCAGAGTTGTACGTTAAGATCCAAGAGGAGAGATCAAGTTGATCAACAATTTATGTTGTCAATCAACCATAAATGTAATTGGACGGCTAAGATCGATCTAATTTTGATGAGCTAAATCAATTAAAGAAACAAAAGCCTAAGTCTTTGAGGATCATTTCATCTATTTCACCACCAAGCTCATGCAAGCCTAAAACTACTCACATTATGGTGTGAAAGTTGAAAATCATACATGGGCCTCACTCTCTCTTTCATTCTTACACACATCAAGGGCCTGCAAAGATGAATGTATAACACACGGATGCTAAGGGAGTGTATAGGATAATATGAGATGATAAGGGATCTCATATCAAGGGTTCTTAGAGTTGAGATCAAGTAAAACACAAGTAATTGGATGAATGAGTGGTGGAGATCTTAAGGATGGTGGCTCTATGTTGTGCCATGTATCACAAGGAGAGTTGCTAGTTAGAAGCAAGTTAATTCCTTGACTTCTTGCAAATAAGAGGGAGCTGCTAATTCTATGGAGAGAAAGTACCTAAAACCATTTACTTTCAATGGATGGTATGATCAGAGGAAAGAATCAATGGTAGGTGAGTGAGGGGCTCAAGGAGATGAGAAGTAGTTGTAAACATTAGCTACACACTCTTTATACTAGGAAGAGGCTTGGACATCCAAAGATATAAACAAAGAGGGGAGTAAGAAGAGAGTGGAAAAAGAGAGGAGAGCAAGGTGTGGATTAGTTGAAGGGAGGTTTTGTATAATTAATTATTTCTTTGCGATTGCTTGAATTAAAGTAAATATAATTGTTCTTTGAAAGCTTTTATATCTGTTATCTTGTTTTGGAGCTTCATTCATAGAAGATTGTATAATGCTTATTAGTTCATCTCTTTCACCTACTACTATTATCATCATAGCCTTTAAATGCCATGAATGACAGTAAGTAAGAGGTTAAATCAACAAATTTGACAGACGGGAAGCTAGAAACAAGTTTTCTAGTCTTTTTCCAAATGATTTCTACTTGGGGAAAGTAAGAAAACATGGTGAAATCAAAGTTTTCCACCCCTGTTCCACTATTACTACCCTTACAGATGTGTAGTAATAGAGCCTCAGATTTTTCCCTTGTGCGACTTTGATTTGGTATTGATTCTTGATATAAATCATTGATAAGGCTCTCATGTTTTTATTTTTGTGTTAATTATCTAGACAATTGTGAACATTTTGCTAAGTCTTAGGAAGAGGTTCATATGGTTTTTTAGCAACTTCATGAAGTTTTGTGTGAGATTTCTCAAAGAAAATAGTAATCGGTATTGTTACTTTTTGTAATGAACCCCTTATATTTTGTATCAAATATATCTATCTATGTTAGTTTTCTACAAAATCTAATCGTATTGTTGGATTTTCATACATCAATTTAGTTATATGAGAAATTTTACTAACAAATTGGATTTACAAGATAGAGTGTATGAAGAAATCTGCAACTTTGATTATTAGTAAAACATGCACTAAATTTTATACCTTTATATCTAATTCAATTCTCATCTGATTTTAGTGTATAATGTCTCATTTTCTAGTAATTAATTAAGGAACAATTCAGCACATGAATCTATAGCAAATAGAAACTAGTTTCAAATGTTTATTTTTAACAGAAATGTTGGTGATACTCTCCAAAGTTACAGCCATACTAACTACAGAGGCATGTTTCTCTTTGATTTCTTATTGGATTTGAGTGATATTTGAGTTAAAGGTTCTTGGATACATTTGACACACTAGGAACTAAGCACATGTTGAAAAATATTCTTAGGACTTGGAAATATTTAATGTTATTGGTTTCTTTTATCTTTATTACTTGAATATTTTTTTGTTTCTCAATCATTGTAACAATTAAGTGAAAAAATAGATGAAAGTGGATACTATTTAACATGGTTTCTAGAGTGGTTCCTTCCTTTAGTTGTAGATTAGTTTTATTTATTTAAATTTTTATTACTTTAATATAGATTTAGTTAATTTATCTTAAATTCAAATTTATGTTAGGATAGTTTATTTTTTCATAGAATTAGAGTGATCCTAGCATAATATCAGGGGACACCACTCATTAATTTCTAATATCTTAATGTCTTAAAAAATTTAATTTAAATTTATCTCAATTTAGAAAAGGTAGAATTTCCTTCAGTATAATTCTTTGATTTGATATCATTATCTTTTATAATAAATAGTGGAAATAATCCTCAATTTATCATAGTTAGGTTTTACATGGAATACTTAAAATTTTCTAATCTAACTAGTTTCTAATGACTAATAATTTTTAAGTTAAATTTTCAAAGAAACCACATTCCATGAAAATGATTGTAGTTTTATCTACTTCTTTAGTTATAAAGAGGAATAATATCTAATCCTAAAATTCAATCATAGTTAATTATCTAAAATCAATCTCTCATCTTATAATCTTTCTAGTGTAAATCCCTTAGGATAATGATAGGAGAATAATTTGGTACTTTAAATTTACATTATACCCTTGTTGAGTATTTTACCCTGCAACCCTACAGTTGACTAACTATGCACTTGAAGGAAAACTCCTTCAAAGCGGTGTTTCTAAAGATGATTCATGAGAATAGTCTTTGAAAACAATGTTTCTATAGACTGTTGAAGATTCTGTCTTTAGAATTGACATTTTTTAAGACAATTCAAGATTTCATCTTTAAAAAACTATGTTTTCACTACTACTCATGAGGCTTTTAAAGTCGACAGAAAGTAGTCATTATATTGAATGCCAAATTTGTAAATATTTTACAAGTTAGTTAGAAAAAAATGACTTTAAAAGTATAGAGTTAAGAAGTCATTTAATGAAAAATGACTTTAAAAGTGTGGCACGAAGAGGAATTTTTTGGTGTGAAAGGACTTCTAAAGTCATTTGACCCAAATGACTTCAAAAGTGTGAAATTTTAAGTCATTTACGTATAAACGACTTCAAAATTTATTGATTTTTGAAGTATTTAGATCTAAACGACTTTAAATGTCAATAAATTTTAAATATCTAATAAGTCTATACACACAGATTTGCTTCAATTTCTTGTGATAATGGAAAAATATGCTTGGATGATTGCGACAAGAACATCAAAAGAATATGAGCAGAGAACAAAAAATTTCATGGAGTTTACACTTAAGGCATGTGTTGATCATAATCACATGCATTGTCCATGCTCAAAATGTGGAAACTTAAAAAAAGTAACTATAAGGGTGTTGACAGAACACTTGTGTGACAACGGAATCAATGAAAGCCATTACCCATGTATTTGGCATGAAGAAGAACTTTCGCATAGCCCTTGACAAGGCTTAAAAGATATGATCAAGACATTGTAGGAAGTGTTGGAGATAGTATAGACGTACTGATGTTTTGAGATGCATATGATGACTTTCAGGATGATCTTAAACAATTTCATACTACATTAGAGGAATCTAGTGAGCCATTGTACCCTAAGTGTAAAGATTATACCAAGTTATCTGCAGTAGTAGAACTTTACAATGTGAAATCAAGACTTGATTTTTAGATGAAGGTTTTACAGAAGTTTTGAAAGTAGCTAGTAAGATGCTACTAAAGGATAATAAATGGCGAGGTCCACATGAGAGGCAAAGAAAATCTTGGCCTTTAAGTATGAGAAGATACATGTGTGTCCCAATGATTGCATCTTATATAGGAAGGAGCACTAGGATAAAACTACATGCCCAACATGTGGACATTCAGGATGGAAGTTAAAGAAGAATTAAATTGAGACTATTATAAACATTCCTACAAAGGTTCTATGGTACTTCCTCCCTATTCCAAAGTTCAAAAGAATGTTTTGTATAATAGAAACATTGAAGAAATTAGTATGGCATGCCAAGGATAGAGTAGCCGATTGCTTTTCACGCCATCTAGTAGATAGTCCAGCATGGAAGCTCGTAAACTTAATGTGTCCAAATTTTGCTAAAAAAATTAAAAAACTATTACTTGCATTATTTACAAATGGGATTAATCCTCCTGGTTCTATGAGCAGCAAGTATAGTTATTAGCTTGTTGTATTATTTTGTTGTAACCTCCCACCATCTCTATGCATGAAGAGGAAGTTCATGGTGTTAACTATGTTGATATTAGGTCCAAAGCAGCTAAGGAATGACATTGACATTTAGTTGTCTCCCTTGATTGATGATATTGAGTCATTATGGGATGTAGACATTGAAGCAATCAACACACATAGTAAAGAGTTGTTCACCTTAAAGGCTATACTGTTTTGGACAATAAGTGACTTCCTATGTATAGTAATTTGCTTGGATGCACCATGAAGGGATACAATGCTTGTCCCATTTGTAGTGATCAAACATGGGTTGTAAGACTTAAACATGGTAGGAAAATGGCATTCCTTGGCCATGGAAGATGGTTGTGCAGAGACTACCCATATCATTTTAAGAAGGGAGAATTTAACGGTAGTGTAGCGATAAGGATACTTCCAAAGATGTTGACAGGATGACATGTATTGAAGCATATTGAAAACATTAATGTTTTATGGGAAAAGTAGAAATCAAGTAAATGTTTAGGTAAAAGTAATTGCAGAAGTTGTTGGAAGAAGAAATCAATATTGTTTTAGCTTACATACTATAAATCACTACATCTATGCCATGTGCTTGATGTCATGAACATTGAGAAGAATTTGTGTGAAAACTTGACTGATACCTTGCTTAATATCCTAAGAAAAACAAAGGATGGACTTGCAACTCGAATGGATCTTATGAAGATGGGTTTGAAGAGGAGGTTGCATCCAGAGGATAGGGACAGTCGAGGAACACACCTACCTAAGGAAAATTATATTCTCGATGGAGAGGAGAGGAGAATAATGTGTAAAACCTTGTTGAAGCTCAAACTCCCAGAGTACTTATTAAGAGTTGATGCAATTGGAATCCCAAGAAAGAAACAATTGGTTGCATTTCATGATCTCAAGGCTGGCGAACCTCCATCAAGTGGTTGGGTATCGACCATTGACTATAAACAATAGGACCATGAGTATATTTATGGGTTGTGAAATGTTGATGAACTCTAACCATACATTGAGTAAGTTGATCATGCATTTAGGTAAAAATTAATTGTTGATGGTTATATTTTCTTTGATCACTCCATTAATTTTTGTGTGTGTATGTAGTAAGTACATGAATGTCCTTAAGGAAAAGAATCCAATTTATGCAAAGAAATAGAAGTGGTTATTTGAGCATTGTCGTAGTTTCAATACTTGACTTCGTTTAGAAGGTAAAATGAAAATATTCACACTTAATTAATAACCTACATTCTATATATATGTATATATATATATATATATAATCTTACTTATTTGTAATAATCATATATCCTACTTAATATGTGTCTACATAGATTCAAGATCAGCAAGAACTATCAAGCAATGATATATCTGAGTCATTGGGTTAGATGGTGATGGGACCATGACCAGAAGTAATAAAATATGTCAAATATGCCATCAATGGTTATCGCTTTTACAAGAAAGACTGTGATAACTCAAAAGTACAACAGAATAGTGGGTTAGCTTAATTGTCAATGCTATATTCTTTTCCAGTTCAAAAGATAACAGGCCAATAGTGGTGGATAATATTTATTACGGGGTTATAAGAGAGATATGGCCTTGGATTATACTTTCAAAATTGTGGTTGTGTTTAAGTGCAATTGGGTGGAACACAACAAAGAAAACATCAAAATTAATGCCCTTAGATTGACATTGGTTGACCTCAACATGATCGGCTATAAAAATGATCAATGTATTTTGGCATCTCAAGCAAAACAAGTATTTTATGAGCAAGACGATCACAATAAGAGATGGTCAACTATTTTATCATCTTAAGTATAATAAGGATTAAGTATAATTTAGATAGTCAAGAACATTTAAAGTAAGTCATTCAAAGAAAAAGATCACACACATTCACATCAAAGTAAAAAAGAAAACAAAAGGTAGTTACTAATCTCGACAAATGATGCATTCAAATGAAGATTGGAAATATGCTCTAGAAATGAATTACATGATATATAAAAACATATGAAACATGAAAGAGACTAAGGATATGATTTTTGGCTATGCATGAAAATAAAAAATAAAAAATCTAAGAATGATTAAGCTATATTAGAGGCAAAAAATGGTAGAAGCTTTTCTATAGAATTTTTAATGGGCTAGAATAGATTTAGAATGCAAACAATAAATTGAATAAAAAACATGCTCTAGACTAAAACTTAAAATAGATTTAAGCTAGACATGTGTTAACCAGAAGCAAAGAACTAAATCAATACATGCAAATGGATCAAAATTGTTCATTGAATATGAATTAATCATGGAATGAAACAAATATGATGGAAACATGAGAATGCTTTTACTAGAAACTAGCTATAACATTGGAATGATAAGAGAGGAGATATTAGTAACATGAAACTCACTAAGAATTTAAGTGCAATGAATGGTAGAATTGAAATTTACTTACGATTCACTAGAAACTTGAGAATTGAAAATTGAAAATTGACAACTAGTGATTTGAAACTTGTGATCAAATGAAATATGTTTTTTAACTATTCTAAGTAGCATTATAAGGCACTTAAGAAGAGAGAGATAGAGATTCTTTTTATTTTAGTTTCAAAAGAAGATGTTTCTCATCAAATGTGATAAAAACAAAAAATTTCTTCCCTCACTTAATCCAAATGAAAAGAAAACCTGTGAAAAAAGTAGTTTGTCTTCTAGTTTAGGTAAAGTCATTACATACATCATGTTAGACACTTCCCTTAAAAGCTCTTTACTCTTAAAATAGTTCTTTTAAAGAAAAGAAAATGAGAATGGGTCTCTCTTTCCAAACCCCCTCTTAGAAAATGTAAATGCAAGTAAATGAAAAAAAAAGTTGTATGGAACTCTAGGGGATCCACTTAGAAAGTTAAGATTTTTCATCCTTGAACTTCAACTTTTATAAAAATGAATCAACCAAGCTTGAACTCTAGAAATACAAAATTTTCTATTAGAAATCCTAGGATTCAAAGAGATAGATTGAAAAAAATAAAAATAAATTGAAATTGAAAAAAATTATCATGTGAATTTATCTTAAAGAATACAAGCCTTTTCTTCTAAGGTTAAGGAACCCCCTTATCATTAAGGAAGGATTAGAAATTTAGCTATCCTCTATACTTAAAAATAGAGGGAATTTTTATGCCCAATTTAGAAAATATTATAGGAATTCCAATAGTAAACCCATCTAGAAATTCCATTAGGAAGGAATTCTAATTAGAAATTCTATTTTATCTTTACATATAAGAAAGAGGATGAAAAATAGAGTAAAAAGAGGTTTTCTCTTCTAGAAGTGAGCGTTGAATTCCATAGGATAGATATTTCAATATCATTTATGGAATTCAATAATTATGTCTAATGTAATTTTTGAATTAGGATTCTTGCTTTAGAAATACCTCTATAAATTTTACTAATGTCTCCCCCAAATTAAGATCCTAATCCTTAACCTACACGTAATCAAAAACCCAAAACTAATTAAAAGATGGAATGAGAGAATGATGACAAAATAAAAATAAAATGATAAAAAGATACACAGGATGAGATTTTCTACTCTATTCCATCCATTTCTATGCTCCAAATGAATAACTTCATTTCACATAACCATGTTTAAGAACAAAAGATGGGTGTTTGTATAAGGAATTACGTTTAAGAACAAAAGATGGGTGCGTGTGTAATGAATAACTCCATTTCATGATGGCTCTTTTACGTTGTGCTTTGAACTTCGGAATTACTTGACATTTATTGTTTTCTATGATACATGCATCACGTTTGAACTCCTCTTAAGTTTTAATTGCATGTTTTAGTTGTATTGTTGGTCCATATTTAGAGGTTGCCTTCATTGATAAGTTAGTTTCAAGGTTTAGTTTTCGGTAAGTTTTATTTTATAAATATCTATACTAAGAAGGTTTATATTTTCATGCATCCTTTATCTAATTTGCTTTCAGTTTGTTTGCTACATATGTTAGATATTGTATGTTTATGTGAATGGATGGAGTTGGAGTCTCCTTTATTATTATTTGACTTAAATTGTGTTTGTTAGGGACATCGCATTCGCATGCTTAAAATACGTAAGTCTGAAAAGTAGCAGAGACTTTGCTAGATTTTCTATAGAAATGTAACACTCATTTCTCTAAAAATCTTGATTTTTTGAAAAGAAACATGATGCTAGGGATTTTTAAACATAGGTTACTATTCAACCTAACTACCGATTTAGGCATCGAGAATGAACCATACATTTAAAACTTATAGCGCTCCCTCTCAGTTGAGTAGTGTAGATAGGTTAACTGAATTTGTAAAATTGGATTAGTATATTTGTAATCTTTTCATGTTGTAATGTTGTCACCTTCGATTATCTTCATTGGATATGTGTTTAAATTTTTTCTTATGAATGTATAAGAAACACCAATGAATAATTTGAGCATTAATAACTCCATTTCACTTAACCATGTTTAAAACAAAAAATGGATGTGTGTATGTGCTTGAGGACAAGTGGTAACAGGGACTAAAATTGAAGCAAATAAATGCTTATTTCTGTAGAAAATTGATGCACTTTCAAGTATGAAAAATGAGTAAACAACAATGCGTGTGTATACTAGCACATGTAGACTTTAATGCTAGTTGCTTTGAGTTTAATCAAGAACATAGTAAGCTATCTTTCAAAAGTGTAAAATACTTGCAAATTTCATCAAAGTGGAGGACTATCTTGGAGCACAAATTTCCATAGGGAAACAAGAATTTGACGCTTCAAATCATGCCCCATTTTGGTGGTGTTTGGCCATGACAAAAATGCAAACAATGTTGATGAAGACTTAGCTAACTAAGCAATACAGATCCTAAGAAAAAGTGACCTAAAGCTAACCTCATGAGGAGAACTAATACATGCCTTTACTCCCTTAGGCTAAAAGCATTACGTGATAAAGAAATTGAGTGATGCAATACTACACTCAAGGGAATATAAATCCAAAATAGAAGTCATGCTATACCTGGCCTAGTGCATATTAGAAGCATCAGCCAATCTAAATAAAACTCCCAAAACTAATCAATAAGCGATCCTAGCACACGCTTGATCATTATGATAAGAATAACTTATAATGCATTTTTAGAAATTGGCATGAACAAGACGCAATAAAACATACATGTAAGTTTACTAGTGAATGCTTTAAGATGTATCTCCTGATTGTTGAATGATAGTAGTTGCTTACATAAAGCTAAATTGTTTCAATCATGTTTATATGAGTTCAAATAAATGTGTATGTACATGTGCTATGTGATGGCTAGAATCATGCAAGTTAACATTGCTTTACTTATATCATGACTAAACAGGAATGTGTGGTGGAATGTGAATGATTATTACAATGGGTAAGACTCATTGTAAATTGCATGCTATGTTAGGTTTAGGTTTTATTGCTTAAAGTTGTTACATCTTCAGAATAGTTTAGTTAGTTTCTAGCTTTAGGAAATTTTAATTTTAGAAATATCTATTTTTTAGAAAGTTTCTATTTTCATGCATGTTTTATCTGATTTTCTTTTGATTTGTTTGCTGCATATGTTCATGTCGGTTTGTTTTCTTTCAATGAATTACATGGCCTTTTTATGTCATTGTTCTAATATCATTGTGTTCTTTTTTGTAGTAAGATGGAATGAGAAGAACATCAAAATGAAGATTATGGCCAAAATCAAGAGCATGAATAAGAGGCCAACATGAGCACTACTTAAAACAGAAAGGGAAGAAGGCAAACAACAATGGAAAAGGTTATCAAGAGAAGGTTTAAAGAAATTGTCCAATACAACAGCAGAGGGCAAGAGATAGTTGAGGGTGCAGCCTCTTATAATAGTTTCCTCTGCTCAAAAGTAAGAAACATGGTATCTATAACATTTGAGGACTGGAGACTTGTGTCATCCTCAACAAAATATTCAATATGGGAAATGGTGAAGGTAGGTAAACATTAATAACATGTATTATATAATTTATAACATACCTTATTTTCAAATATGGTAATTTGTTGTGTACTTTGCAAACTACCCTTGACATGCTTGATGAGAAGAAGATGCATGCTTTGCAAGGAGCTAGTGAGCAATGGAGAAAATGGAAGAACTACCTTGTTCGCAATTACATAGCTCCATATGTCAATAATCCATAGAGGCTATACATAGTGCTTACTATTTACTCTGATGTCATTGACTAAGAGGTGTGGAATGCATATGTATAGAACTACACATCTATTGAATTTGAGGTATGTGTAGAAACGATGTTTCATTTAATTAATTACATGTAACATTTGATTATTGCACTTAATTATGTATGTACAAATGTGAAGCCAAAGAGTGCAAGAGGAAGAAAGGTTCATGAAACGTATATGTAGCACCACCTATCTAATTTGGGCTATGCTCATTTAGAAGAGCTTAAAGTAAGCATTTGTGATAAATTATCTGTTTCAAATTAATGTCACTATAGTTATATACATTTTGTCCTCTAACTATAGATTCTTTTCTTGATAGCAAAAGAAAGCTAGGACTATGGAACCCATTGATCATTCCATCCTCTAAAAGATGGTGCATTTGGTGGGTTGTGCTGGCAACAAGTTTTCAAATCAAAGCGCTGCACAAATTGCTTCTCGCATTATAAGTGGTTCCACCTGTCTATAAATTTTATACAATTAATTAGATGACATGATCATGTCTTTCTAATTAAATTTTGCAGGACATTCTTACCCAATAAAGCACAACTACAGGAACTCTAAGTAGCACTACTGCCAATGAGGACATCCTATATAGAGCTACGAGCAATAAGAAGGACCACCCTAGTTGAGTTAGGGGCATGGGGCATGATATTGTTCCTTTTAAGTTCTTTAGTAAAGGATGTTTACCTATAATTCAAGATGATGATGAGGCCTACAATGAGTTGGTTGAGAAAATAAAAATAGATATATTTAGTCAATTACATGAGGGAGGTTTGATGATAGTTTCTCCATCCCTTACACATAATTCTCGAAGCACCCTTGTATCTCCATCAAATACGAGTTGCAATTCTCCAACTGAAGAAGACCATGCAAGACATTCGGGTCCCCTCAAAAAGGAAATTCTAGGCAAGGAGGTATATATAGACAAAACTAAAAAATTTCATTGTCCTTCTATAATAATTCTCTATCTCAACCTTTCTATGTGTATATGATTTGCAGGTGGGTCAATTCCTTTTGGCCATGGATTTCCATCAAAACATCGTAGCAATTGGTTCATGTTATGAGGATGAGTCAACAATTTTTCCTGGAGTTAGTATGCCACATACTAACCGAGTGTCCATTTCCATGGCTTTGAATGCTAATGCCTGCCTATCATTCCCTCTAGAAATGGAAAATATTATAACCATTGGGCATGCAGTTGCATATCACATCTCTTGGCCAAAGGAACTAGTCATTCCTATAGAGTCCACAGTATGTATCTTATCGTACTACATTCCTCATCAATATTTTTTAGCTAGAGACCTTAATTTAATTATTTAATAAATTTATATAGTTAATCAGCAACAACATGCAACATTGAGGTCAGCCTCCTTTGCAATATCACCTATTGTTGTTACACCAATGCAGCAGGTACTTGTATATATCTTTATTTTTTTCATTATAAATTAGGTCCTCTTCATTGATTAATATTATTTAGCTAAATTTTTTTACATCTTCTATAGCAGTTATCTAAGGAGCATGTGGAAGTCCTACCTAACACACCTCAATCCCTAAGGTTAATCTACAGTCTCATCAATGATGAAATTGCAATCAACCCCTTCTGAATCAAGGAGGGAGTGCTTACCGAGGACGTTGTTGAAGTGCCACTTATGGAAAAGGACCTATTATGAGTTTTCCTATGGGATCAACTCAAGCACCCCCATAAGTGGCATTTGAAATTTAAATTTATTGAGTATGGTATAGGAAATAGTTAATTACTCTAAGTTACACTAATGAAACCTATTACAAATGATATTTATGGATTCTTTTTTGTTGTCCTTATTACACAGTGCCCTAAATAACAATCTGACTGGGAGTGCGGGTACTATGTCTTGAGATACATAAAGACCTTCATATTCGATAGTATTCCTATCTCCCATTTAAGAAAGGTAAGACACTTTTTACTTTTCATAATCTTATATTTTTCTACAATTTTTTTATAGATCTAGCTAAAAAATGTGACCTAATTAAATATGTTATATTATAGGCCACTGTGCTTTTTGAGTGGACAAACAAGAAGAGTCACTCTAGAGTAAATCCCAATGAAATACAAAATAATGGACTGAGTATAAAATGAGTTTCAATTAGATCACGTGGAGTAAATATATGAATGTGAAATACATAATAAAGTATTTTTCATTCACTTGTGTGTGTTCTTTTAGTTTTTATTATTTTCTTTGAAATACATATTTTTTAAGCAATGAATGAGTGGAAATTTGGAGGTGGGAATAAATGAGTATGGATGAAGTGAATTTGGAGCTTGTAGATGAAGTGAATATGTGGTGGTTGGTTTTTAACATATTCATTGAATTATATAACCTTTATGAGATGATGAATGAGATGGTTACTTAGAGTATGAAAGTAAATGCAAATGTCTATAGATTTATAAATGAAGTGAATGTGGATGTTATAGAGAATGCATGTGTTGTGGTTTCTTTTACAAAGTACTTTCAAGATAGATGTATATAGATAATGATCAATTTGGATGTTTTGTACCCATTAAGGAAATGAATGTATTAGGTGTTATATTGTAAGAAGTATCAAGTGTACTAAGAAAGATGTGGACGCATGTTGCAGTTGATGTTGGTTTTTCATGTTTAGAAAGATTGTTTGAAGTATCAAGTGTATCAAGATAGATGTAGAGTGGATGTTTGTTATTCAATGTACACAAGTGGTAGTGCTCAGTTGTAGAAAATGAAAAAAAAAGAAAAAGGAAAGACTTTTGAAGTTGTGTTAGGCTAAGTGACTTTAAAAACGACTTCAAAAGTGTTGGACTTTTGAAGTCATTTAGGGCTAAGTGAATTCAAAAGTCCTTCAAAAGTCATGAACTTTTGAAGTTATTTAGGCCAAACGACTTCAAAAGAGTTGGACTTTTGAAGTTGCTTATCCCTAAGCAACTTCAAGAGTCCAACACTTTTGAAGTCACTTAGCCTAAACGACTTCTAACATCCATGACTTTTTATGTTGCTTAGCCTTAAACAACTTTAAAAATCCAACACTTTTGAAGTCACTTAGACTAAACGAACAACTTCAAAAGTTGGTGACTTTTGAAGTAACTTATCTAAGCAACTTCAAAGGTCCTTGATTTTTGAAGTCACTTGCTTAAATAATTTTATAGTTATCAACTTTCCAAGTCAGTTCAATGGAAGTTGTTTACTAAACGACTTCTATTATCACTTTTAATTCACCTTAAAAGTCCCCTGTGTAATAGTGTTTTAAAGAAATTTCAGGTTTCCATCTTAAAAACAACAATATTGTACATACTTGCCTAACTTAAAAAGTTTTGGTTTTAAACGATGAAAATCTAAGTATTTAAGCAATTGGTGAATTGTTTGATTTCCTATTAAGGGCTACAAAATCAAAAAACAATCTGAATGGTTAAGTTTGAGAGATTATTAAAAAATTGATGACAAAGAAACAAATCTATAGTTAATATTGGTTCCTATTTGATCAAATAAAGATTTAAAATATCAATTACAAAGTAGTGTTTCTAAAGATGGTTCAAGATTTAGTTCGTAAAGGCGTCAATTTTAAAGATGGTTCATGCTTCTATCTTTAAAGAAAGCTTAGTTTTTAACTTGAAAGTGAGCATGCCCACCTTAAAAAAATTTGGTTTTGTATCTACCAATCCTTGCCCCCTCTCTTTCTATTTTCCATTGATCTCTAGTAGCCTAACAGTCTCTCTCTCTCTCTCTCTCTCTCTCTCTCTCTCTCTCTCTCTCTCTCTCTCTCTCTCTCTCTCTCTCTCTCTCTCTCTCTCTCTCTCTCTCTCTCTCTCTCTCTCTCTCTCTCTCTCTCTCTCTCTCTCTCACGTGGTAGGAAAAATGCAACCTTGTCAGTAACCATACCTAACTCTACCTATCTATTAAGATTTCTATTTCTCATGCTCGATCATCACATATCTAAACTATCAATCAACAAGTAGGTGTTTTATCTCCACCAATTGAGTAATTTTTAATAAGATTTGTGGTTGATACTAAATTTCATTCCCTCTATATTCTAGAATAGTTTAATCCACGATTTTTTTTCTCGTTACAAATTGCTCCTATAATTAGTATAGTTTTTGCTTCTAGTTGGTTTATACAAATCATTGTAGAAGAAACTATGGAGGAGATGAAACCTTCCTCAGCCAGGGTTCTACTTGTAATTTTAACAACCACACACAAAGTCCCACATGAGAAATGGAAAGCTTGTACTCCATCACCCTTTTCCTGCTCATTGCTTCTTTTCTTTATTAGGTAATGGTGTTAATGGAACAATAGTAGAACAGTACCAGCTACTAGGTATTCATAGATGTTGTGCTCATTCAAAGAATATTTCACCACATCTATATTAGTAGGATCAATGACAGTAGCATGCAATTAGAGGATGAAAACTTAGTAATGGCATAGACAATAGAATGGATTTCATACAGAAGATCTTCAATTTATCTTTATAATACCTACAATTGAATAATATAGCCTCTTTTTCTTACATGTTTTTCAATTTATCTTTTTGATATAATAGATATTACAACATTAACACTTCCATGCCTTATCTACATCAAGACATGGTAGCCATATCATTGTATGAAGGAATAGTGTATCAAGTCAACTGGGGATATACAATATACCACACATCTATTGGAAAAGAGCACATAAGATTACAAGGAGACATGATGTAGCATATATCTCAAGGAGATGGTTAAGGGCCCTAATGCTTCCTAGATGAGTGGCCTATTCTAAATCAGCTTGATGCTTTTTCTCCTATTTTTTTAACATCATTCTGTGGAGCCATGATCATCCCATTTCTTTTTGCATGGTTATTCTATGATAAAAAATGAGATAAATAGCACAACTACTTCTTTATCCTCCATCCTCATTCTAAAATGAGGCTGCTAATGTAGGCCAAGTATTTCAACTTGTTGTTTAGTATGTGAAACATTTTACATGGATTTGATTTCATCATGTTCTTATTTTTCATCTAATTATGTTAGATAGAACATTGAAATATATTTATACAGGTCTACCTGCATGTTGGTATAATGACTCTTTTAAATTTGATTGTGATTTTGAATAGAATTGTTATTTTAAGACCTATAGCTAAAGAAAATTTGAACTTGGTTGTTATGTTAAAATGATAATGATTGAGTAATTGAACATATTGAATTCAAAAGTAATTTTTATGTTTGTTTTTTTTTAAAATGAAATGTCTTGACATGTGGAAGGATAATCAAATATGAAGAACATGAACAACAGTCCAGCTTGAGTAGCCTTTATAAGAGAAAAGGCAGAGAGCGAACAAAGATGAAAAAGATTATTAAGAGAAGTTCAAAGGGAATAAAAGATACTATCTAGTACTACAATAAGGGGCTAGAGATAGGTGATAGTGTTGCATGCAATATTAGTTACATTTGTTGCATAATAAGAAGCATGGTGCCAATTATGATTGATGATTACATATATGTATCACTAACAATCAATGATTCAATATAAGAGATGGTGAAGTAATGTAAATATTCTATTTTATATAATATAGTCCATAACTTATCTTGTTATTTCCAAATAGAATAATGTGCTTGTTTCTACTTTGTTGTATACTAAGAAAATCAATCTACAAGTTGGAGAAATTAACGTCAAACCGACCAGCTTCATCATGCGCTCACTTGTGTACATAGTAAGAGAGACTATTATGAATCAATAATATTTTGATTGAATATCCCCATATTTGTAGGTTTTTCCCATGATCTAACCATGTTATTGGATTCCTTGACATTCAATTACACTAGATATAAAATTTCACAGAAAAATTTGATCTCTAAGATGGTGAAATCATTGGTTGAAGTAACCCTATTCATTATGCATTCACTGGTTCATCAAGTTTATGCAAAAATTTCTTGCAACTCCCAATTGCTAGTGAAACTAGTAATGGATTTTATACCTTTTTATCTTATTCAATTCTTATATGATTTGTGTATATTATCTCATTTTGTAGGCAATTAAGCAAGGAATGATTTGGCTCATGAATCCATAACATATAGTAACTAGTTTCAAATGATTATTTCTAATGAAAATGTTGGTGACACACTCCAAAGTTACAATCACACTAACTGTAGGGACATGTTTCCCTTTGATTTCATATTGGATTTGAGTTGGAGGTTTTTGGATATATTTGACACATGTTGAAAAATCATCTCAAGATATAGAAATATGTTTTTTTTTTTCATTCTTTATCATTGTAAATATTAAGTAAGTGCAAAAATAGATGAAACTAGATACTATATAGCATAGTTTTTAGAGTGGTTCCTTCCTTTAGTGGTATATTAGTTTTATTTATTTAAAATTTTACTTCTTTAATATAGATGTAATTAATTTGTCTTTAGTTAGAAATTATGTTAGGCTAACTTACTTTTGCTAAGGATTAAAGTGATCATAGCATGACATTAGAGACACCACTCATTAATTTCTAATATCTTAAATGTCTTAGAAAATTTAATTTGGAATTTATCTAAATTTAAAAAACATAGAGTTGCCCTTAGTGTAATTCTTTGATCCAGTATCATTACTTTTATAAATGAATACTTGGAATTAATCTTTAATTTATTATAGTTAGGTTTTACATGGAATACATAGAATCTAGTAATCTATCTAGTATCTATTAATCAACGATTTTTAATTTAAAACTTTGAAGAAACCACATTCTGAGAAAATGATCGTAGTTTCAATCTACTTATTGAGTTATAAATAGGAATAACTAGCAGAGGACCCTAATGCTAGTCTAGGTGTCTCTATTCCTAACTTTCAATCATAGTTAACTCTCTAAAATTAGTCTTGTCCATTTGATCATTTTATCACCTCATCTTGTAATCTTTTTAGTTTAAAACCGTTAGAATATTGATGGTGGACTAATTTGGTGTTTTAAATTCACATTATATCCTCCTTGTGGATTCGACCATGCAACACTACAATTGACTAACCATGTACTCAAAGGAAAACTCTTTAAAAGTGATGTTTCTAAAGATGGTTTGTGGAAACTATCTTTTAAAAATGATGTTCCTAAAGATGGTTCATGATTTTGTCTATGGAAATGATATTTTTAAAGACAATTTGAGCTTTTGTTTTTAAAAACTATGTTTTAAAAGACATTTCAGGTTTCCATCTTGAAAATGATAAGTATTGAACATATGCCCCAGCTTAAAAAAATGCGGGTTTTAAATGGTCCAAATTTGAGTTTTCTAGTAACTAGTTAATTGTTTTATTTCCTATCCATGGCTAGAAAATCATATGAAAATTTTGAATGGTTAAAATTGAGTGATTATTAAAAATCGATTACAAAGAAACAAATCTACAATTAATATTGCTTCTTATTTGATTAAATAAAGATTTAAACCAAATCATTTAGGACTTAGTCTATAAAGGTGACACTTTTTAAGACAGTTCATGCTTCTATATTTAAATATATGATTTTGAAGATGGCTTAGTTTTCTCTTGAAAATGAGCATGCCCTACTAAAAAAAATGTGACTTTAAATCCACCTATCCCCACCCCCTCACCTTCTATTTTACATCGATCTCTAGTACCCTAGCAATCTCTCTCTCTCTCTCTCTCTCTCTCTCTCTCTCTCTCTCTCTCTCTCTCTCTCTCTCTCTCTCTCTCTCTCTCTCTCTCTCTCTCTCTCTCTCTCTCTCTCTCTCTCGTGTGTGTGTTTATTTGTCTCTATGTGTCTATGTCTACTGTGGTAGGAAAAACTTGACCTTTGTCGGCGACAAAAGCTAACTTTCCCTCTCTATTAAGATTTCTATTTCTCATGCATGATAATTGAAAGATTTAAACTATCAATTAGACTAATGACTTTTTTCTTTTTTCTTTTCTTAACTTCATTTTGTGGAACCATGATCATCCCTTTTTTCTCACATTGGTGGTTACTCTGGATAGAAAATGAGAAAAATAGCACAACTACATCTTTATCTTGCATCCTTGTTCCAAAATGATAGAGCTAATGTAGGGTGAGTATTTAAACTTGTTGTTTAGTGTGTGAAACATGTTGATCTCCTCATGCAACTGCTATTCACCTAAACAATACACTCAACTTTTGTTTTTAAATGCATTACATGGATATGATTATATTGTGTTCTTATTTGCTATCTAAGTATGTTAGATAAAACACTGAAATATATTTGTACATGGTTACATGCATGTAGATATAATGACATTTTTCAACTTGATTGTGATTTTGAAAAGAAATGTTGTTTTATGACCTACAGGTATAGAATTTCCATTTTAGAATGATAAAGAATGAATAATGGAATGTATTGAATGTAGAAGTAATTCCTAATGTGTTTGTTTTAAATGAAATG
This sequence comes from Warburgia ugandensis, assembly GCA_035236585.1. Classification (NCBI taxonomy): domain Eukaryota; kingdom Viridiplantae; phylum Streptophyta; class Magnoliopsida; order Canellales; family Canellaceae; genus Warburgia; species Warburgia ugandensis. Next base: position 49,277,491 of record CP141127.1, on the reverse strand, counting down.
TTTTGCCATGTGCAAGAAAAATCGAACATCAAGAACATGAACAACAGTCCAACTTGAGCAACACTGCTGACTAACCATGCACTTAAGGTAAACTCTTTCAAAGCAATGTTTCTAAAGTTGGTTTTTAAGAACTGTCTTTAAAAATGACATTTTTAAAGATGGTTCAACATTCTAAAAACCCTAAAAATGACATTCAAAGTCGATTCAAGATTCCATCTTTAAAAAACTACATTTTTTAAAGATATTTTAGGTTTTCATCTCGAAAACGATGAGTATCGTACATATGGAATTTGGTTTTAAACGGTGTGGATCTAAGTTTACCAGCAAGTGGTGAATTGCTTGATTTTCTATCCATGGATAGCAAATTAGATAAGCAATCTAAATGGTTAAGATTGAGCAATTATTAAAAATGGATGACAGAGAAACAAATCTACAGTTAATATTGGTTCTTATTTGATCATATAAAGGTTTAAACCATTGATTAAAAAGTAATGTTTTTAAGGACAGTTCAAGATTCAATCTATAAAATCATAATTTTTAAAGGTGACTCATGCTTCTATCTTTAAAAATGTCATTTTTAAAGAGGGCTTAGTTTTGTATCTTCAAAATGAGCATGCCCAACTTAAATATGTGTGGTTTTTAATCCACCTAATTATTCCCCCTCCCCTTATCTTTTCCATAGATTCTTAATACTCTCTCTCTCTCTCTCTCTCTCTCTCTCTCTCTCATGGTAGGAAAAACTTGACCTTTGCCAGCGACCATAGCTAACTCTCCCTGTCTATTAAGATTTATATGTCTCACACTCGATCATCAATAGATCTGAACTTTCAATCAGCTAGTAGGTGCTCTATCTCCACCAACTTCAGTAATTTCCAATAAGATTTGTGTTTGATTTTGGTTATGCTATATGTTAAATTTCATTTCCTATATATTCTAGAATAGCATAATCCATGATTGTTATTCCCTTTACAAACAGCCCCTATAATTAGTACTGTGTTTGCTTCTAATTGGTCATTGTAGAAGAAACTATGGAGCTGATGAAACCTTCCTCAACCAGGTTCTACTTACAATTTTCAGCACAACACACAAAGTCCCACATGAGAAATGGAATTCATGCACACTCCATCACCATTTTCTTGCTCATTGCTTATTTTCATTATCTGGTAATAGTGTTAATGGAACAATGGTAGAAAAGTTCTAGCTATTAGGCATCCACTGATGTTGTGCTAATTTAGAGGAGATTAGCATATATGTATTAGTAGGATCTATGACAGTAACATGCAATTGGAGGATGAAAACTTAGTAATGGGCATAAATAATAGAATGGATTTCATATAGAAATTCTAGAACTTCAGTTCATCTTTCTAACACATACAATTGAATGGTATAGCCTATCTTTTCTTACTTATTTTTCAATTAATCTTTCTTATATAATAGATGTTACAACATATAAAACTTCTAAACCTTATCTACATTAAGACGTGACAACCATAACATTATATGAAGGAATAGTATATCAAGTCAGTTGGTGGTATACAATATACCACACATCTATTGGAAGAGATCAGCTAAGATTCCAAGAAGATACAATGTAGCATATATCTCAAGGAGATGGTTAATGGCCTTAATTGTAATGACCCCGAATTTTTGTAAATTATCAAGGAAAATTAATAAAGTTTGAATTTTTAGAAATTCTGGGCTGGAATATTAGGTTATTGAAAATTCTCTTTTTATAGAGATTATATTATAAATTAAAAAATTAGAAATTATGGATGTACTTGGAAAACTGATCGAAACAACATTAAGTACATTCAATTCTGAGTTAAAATGAAAATTCCTTAATTTTTCCATTTGGGGGTAAAATGGTAATTTTACCCATATCCCATATCCAAGAAATAAGACCTCAATATTCATGAAGTACTTAGAAATATCATTCTAACGCCACTAAGTATGCTCGATTCTGAGTTCGGACAAATATTGCCTATTATTCTCCAATTTTGGAGTTAAAAGGGCAAAAAGGTCTTTTCACATAAAAGTGGGGCCCACAAAGTGGGCCAACGTTCTAGAAGCACCAATAATTGCTCAGTGCATTATTGCTGGTAGTGGAGATTGTAGTGGGAATGGAGAATGCATTAGTAATTAAAAATTCTAAAGTAATAAAATATCTTATCAAAAGAAATGATAAAAAATTCAAATTTGGCTATAAATATGTCCCAAAAATTTCCAAAAATTTTTACAACCTTAACCATGAAATTTCCAAATCTTCCCTGGAATTTCAGCCCCAAATTCCCCTTCATCCCTCCCCAAACTCTCTTTTCCTTATTTCTCTCTCCTCTTTCTAATTGGAACAAGAGACCTAAATTCAATTAGGCACTCCGTTCCAGGAAGAATCTCATCAATTTCACCGTCCAAAACATCCTATACTACAGTATATACAAAAGACCCAAATCAATTTCAAGATCCAACAGTTCCAACAATAGAAAATCACAAAACGGTGGACAATCGGGCTATATTATCATCAACCGCTAATTCTCTCAAATTGGGCATCAATCATATTTTTTTTCTCTAATTAGGTAGGTGGAACTACTTCCCATACATATTTATTATGGTTTAGTGTAAATTTTATTTTTCTGTAATTTAATTTGAATGAAAAATGGTAAAAATAAAGTACATACAAGAGCCTTCAATTTATGGTGGTAGAGAGCTCAGATAGAAATTCTGAGCTTTCCAATCAATCCAGAAGGGTAAAAACCCCTAGGGTACAATTTTCAGAAAATCTAACAAGGTTTGGGCCCTCAATTGAGAGAGATTAATTATGGTGGGCCCAGATCAAATCTGGACCCTAGGAATGGCTGAAAACTTCAATTTAAGATTGTGGAGTCATATGAACTCCAAATTGAGATCAGAAAGAAGCTATGGAAAGCTTGTAATGTCTATTTTCTAATGAAGTCATAATATTTCTAAAATTTATTTCTGTATTTTTCTGTATTTTGGAAATAAGTGTCCAATTTCTAAGATCTTCAAGATCTGAGGTGATCAGATCTTGGAAATTTATTTTAGTGATGATATAATAATGTAATAAATTAATATCTATGGTTAATTTGGACAGATCTTGGATAAAATAGGGGATCTACCCTTTATGGTAGAAAAACCCTAAAATTAAAAAATTAAAAATACAAAGGGACCCACTTGATCAATGAGATCAAGTATGATTAGATCCTTGGGATGGATTAAAGGGATGATATTATGATGGAATCCAGTTAGATCATGGATGAAATGTGACAAAATCAAGTGGATATGATTTTTGGATCTTAATGGATTAAAAGCCCTAAAGGTAATTAAAACCCTTGATCTAAAGGAAAACACCTAAGATCTAATGGTTGGATCATATTTAAAGATTTATAATAATCTTAATAAAATTAGTTTAATTGTCTTTTATTGGATATAGAAGTGTAAATGTGATTTATATTTTAAGTTTTAATTGTCTTTTATTGGATATAGAAGTGTAAATGTGATTTATCTTCTAAGTTAGAAAGCATGATAGTGTAATCTTTAAATTTTAGTATGATATGCCCTAAATGAGTAATTTGTTAGTAGATTTGATTATCTTAGGATCATGTTAGTGTAAATTAGGATTTAAACATGATTTCATTATGATAGAAGATGTGTTTCATAACTTAGGATCATGTTAGTTTTATTTCACTAGCTTAAGTTACATTCATAAGAAGAATGTTAGTATATAGTTGATAAACTTATATTTGATTTATGCTTTCAAGTTGATGATTTACTTATTGTCAAATTTTATTCAATTTTTAAGTAATTGTTAAGATATAAGGAGCATAAATCACCAAAAATGTAAACTAATGAAATATAGAAATTTATGGACAACTAAGATGAATGAATGATTTTGACTTAATAAGGGCTATAGTTAGTAGGACAATATAAGAAATGATTTATCATTTCCTTGGCCCAAAGTAGGAAAATAATGAGCATCCATGGATGACATTGTGCATATCCATGGAAATTAATTAAAATCAATTAGAGAAGGGACTTAAGGCAAAGAGCTCATAGGAACCTTGTCAAAGGTTGAGCTAGTACCACTCCAGTGGACTCTGAACATTGTGGTTATAGGGGGTATACAAGAACCAAGTGCTTTTCCCTCACCTCCCAGTGACATAAGAGAGGTCTAAACACCTCCTTACATGAGGGTTGTATTAACCACTTTTTGAGCAGACTTTAACTGGTAAGTACTGGTCATCCTGAAATAAGGAGGAGTTGTCTAGTGATAGGAAGAAATAAATTATCTTCAACCAAGTAAGACACTAACTGGTTGAATAATAATAAGAACATAAAAAGATAGCAAATTATCTAACCTTAATAAAAATAGTAAGTGAGATAAGGATGATCAAATAAGATGAGATCTTGTATGATCAAAAACAATAAGGAAAAAGAAACATCAATGTAAATTAGATTGTTATGTATGATATAGATAATATTTGTATAGATGATATTAAACCCATAGATATAGGATATTCAAGGAAGAAAGATTCAGATCATCCTACATAAGGATGATCAAAAGACCATGTAGTATGTACCCTTGATTAGAAAAATGACATTATAGATATGATTTGACAGATATATGTTTATCGAGACTATGGCAGATTTCAAGGAGTAAGAATACCTTATTGAGGTAGGTGGATTATTAAGAATGCCTTTACATGAAGATACATGTCTAATACATGATCTTATGTTTTGAAGTATTGACATGTATGATACCAATATATTAAGGTAAATACCTCAAATTGAAATATGATCCAACCAAATGATGAGAAAAATAAGTACTAAATGGTCAAGTTGAGAATTGAGAACAACCCTAAGTGAATAGGAAAGTAGAAAATATTCCAGTCCTAAATAAACAGACAAATAGTCTGATATGTATAAGTATTATTTTACATACAAGCTTGGAGGCTTGTGGTTTTATTTTAAACAGGCATAGGCCTGGGGATGCTATGCTAGGAGAGTTAAGAGGGTTTGGCCACCCACTCTCTGAAACTTGATGATATTGAATACTAAGCCTAAGAAAGACTAAAAGTCGGGTGGGGCATTTATGGGAAGGCCACCACTGTGACAGCCATGGTCCTCCCATATGGACATGGATATTGTAATTTCCACTGAGAATGGTATAAGTGGATTATTGAATAGTTATCCGGGTGCGCTGTATGGATCAGACTGTAAGCATAGTAGTCCTTGATTATTTTGCATTATGATGCATATGAAATTGGCATAGTGAAATGCCTTAAGGGATGGCATGATGAAATGTCAGGTAATTGTATATTACCAATATTTTTCCCAAGAAGGGAAATTCCCTGTATAGTAACTGGCTGAGATACAAATCTCTTATAATGAAAGGAGTTGATCAGCTTTGTACAAAAATGATTCTTGATTATTTTTACATTTTTAACAAATTTGTCCATATACAATATGTATGCATAAAGGTGAACACAAATGACAAGGAAATGAGATGTCCTTATAACTAATAGTTATTAATGAATGTGTTTATCATAGAACGAATTATGGGATACTTGAATATTGAGATTATACTGTCAATAACTTATATTCTTATGCCCTACCAAGCATAGCTTGCTAAGATATTGTAAATGTTCGAATGTTTACAATATCTCAGATACAGAGAAGAAGACTTAGGAGCTCAAGACTTGAGGAACAATTGAAGAATAAGTAATCAGGGTATATCCCTTGAAATATTGTATTAAAACATGTATTGAATTTTGAACTTTGTAATTTGGATTGTATATTTAGACAAGTATTGTAAGGATACAATGAGTTGTGTACTGTGAACCACTGGATGGATCCTGAAGTTTAATAAAAGAATATTCCTTCAATGGAATTTTATCTTATACAAAATTCTACTTATGTTATGTATGAGGTGGTGACTTAGGTTTTACAAAAAAAATTTTAAAGAAAAGAATTTCCGCTATTTTGGTTTGCGAAAAAAATTTTACTCTAAGGGCCCTATCTTTACAAAATGTATTATAAAATGTGTTATAAAAACCTGGGTCGCCACATTAATGCCCTAGATGAGTGGCCTATTCTAAATTAGTCTAATGCTTTTTTTTCCTTATTTTTTTAACATCATTCTGTGGAATCATGATTATCCAATTTCCTTTTGCATTGTTGGTTATTCTAGGATAGGAAATGAGACAAATAGCACAACTACATCTTTATCCTACATCCTTGTTCTAAAATGAGGCTGCTTATGTAGGCTGAGCATTAAAACTTGTTGTTTAGTATGTGAAACATGTTGATCTCCTCAAGCGGCTACTAATCACCTAAATAATCCACTTAACCTATGTTTTTAAATGCATTAGATGGATTTGATCTCATTGTGTTCTTATTTGCCACCTAAGTATGTTAGATAGAACACTAAAATATTTTTATACATGGTTACATGTGCGTTTGTATAATGACTCTTTTACTAGATTGTGATTATGAAAAGAATTGTTATTTTATGATAATAATGAATGAATAATTGAACATATTGAATGCAGAAGTAATTTCTAATGTATTTGTTGTAAATGAAATATTTTTTCATGTGCAAGAAAAATCAAACATGAAGAACATTAAGAACATGAACAACAATCCAACACGAGTAACCTTTATAAGAGAAAGGGTAGTGGGCGATGATAAAGATTATAAAGAGAAATTCAAAGGGAATAAAATTTGTTGTCTAGTACTACAATAAGGGGTTAGAGACAAGTGACGGTGTAGCATCCAATATCATTTACCTTACCTACACAATAAGAAGTATGGTGCCTATTATGATTGATGATTGCTCACATATATCACCTACAATTAATAATTTAATATGAGAGATGGTGAAGGTATGTAAATGTTCTATATTATATATTATAGTTCATACTTCATCTTGTTATTTTCAAATAGAATAATGTGCTTGTTTCTACTTTATAGTCTACTGAAAAAAATGATATGCAAGTTGGAGAAATTAACAGCTGAATTGACCAACTTTATCATGCACTCACTGGTGTACACAATAAGAGGGACTACAACTATGCGTGATAAATCATTCATCTTTTTTTTTATATCAAATATCTAGTTATTTATTATATTTTCATAGATCTAACCATATAATTGGATTCCTAAAAATCCAATTAGGCTAGATATAAGGTTTCATTGAAAATTTTGATTTCTAAGTTGGTAAAATCATTGGTTGATGGGGCATGTTTCTCTTTGATTTCTAATTGGATTTGAGTTGGAGGTTATTGGATACATTTGACACATGATAAAGTAAGGAGATGTTGAAAATTCTTCTCAAAACTTGGAAATAATTAATGTTATTGGCTTCTTTTATCTTTATTACTTGTATTTTTTTCCTTTCATTGTAACAATTCAGTAAGTGGAAAAGTAACGGAAGTAGATACTATTAGCATAATTTTTAGAGTGTTTCCTTTCTTTAGTTGTAGATTAGTTTTTTTTATTTAAATTTGTATTACTTCAATATTGATTTAGTTCATTTATCATTACTTGGAAACTACTTTAGGCTAACTTATTTTTTCTTAGCATCAGATTGATCCTAGCATAACATTAGGGACACCACTCATTAATTTCTGATATCTTTAATGTCTTAGAAAATTTCATTTAAAATTTACCTCACATTAGAAAAGAGACATTTGCCCTTAGTACAATTCTTTGATTCAATGTCATTACCTTTCATAATGAATACTTAGAACTAATCCTTGATTTATTATAATTACATTTTACTTGGAATACTTAGAATTTCATAATCTATTTAGTTTCTAATGATCAATAATTTTTAAATTAAATTTTTAAAGAAACCATACTTCAAGAAAATGATTGTAGTTTCAATCTACGTCTTGAGTTATAAAGAGAATGACTAATGGTGGACCCTAATGCTAGCCTAGTTGATCACTAATCCTAACTTTCAATAGCAGTTAATTTTCTAACATTAATCTCATCCATTTAATCATTTTATCACCTCATCTTGTAATCTTTCTAGTGTAAATCCATTAGGATAATGATAGTAGAATAATTTGGTCCTTTCAATTCACTCTATATCCTCCCTATGGATTGGACCCTGCAATACTACAATTGACTAATTGTACAGTTGGAGGAAAACTCTTTCAAAGAGATGTTTGTAAAGATTGTTCACAGGAATTGTCTTTAAAAATGACATTTCTAAAGACGGTTCAAGATTCTTTCCTTAGAACTGACATTTTTAAAGATGATTCAAGCTTCCGTCTTTAAGAAAACTACTTTTTTAAAGACATTTCAGGTTTCCATCTTGAAAATAGCAAGTATCATACATATGTGCCCTCCTTAAAAAAATTTGAATTTAACAGATATGAGTTTTCCAACATCTAGTGAATTGTTTGATTTTCTATCCATTGTAGAAAATTAGATCAACAATTTGAATGGGTAAGATTGCACAATTATTAAAAATTGATGACTGAGAAACAAATCTACAGTTAATATTGGTTCTTATTTTATCAAATAAGGATTGAATCCATTAACTAAAAAGTAATGTATCTAAGGATATTTCATGGTTCCATCTTTAAAGGTGCCATTTTAAATGGGCGTTCATGCTTCTATATTTTAAAACATTGTTTTTAATGATGACTCAGTATTCCATCTTGAAAATGAGCATGCCCACCTTAAAAAAAAATTGTTCTAAATCCATCTATGCTCACCTTATCCCCTTCTAATTTCCATTGATCCCTGGTAGCCCACTCTCTCTCTCTCTCTCTCTCTCTCTCTCTCTCTCTCTCTCTCTCTCTCTCTCTCTCTCTCTCTCTCTCTCTCTCTCTCTCTCTCTCTCTCTCTCTCTCTCTCTCTCTCTCTCTCTATGCGTGCGCCTGTGTGTCTGTGTCTCATGCAGTAGAGAAAATGTAGCCTTTGCTGGTGACCATAGCTAACTTTCCCTCTCTTTAAAGATTTCTAATTCTCATGCACAATCATCGACAGATCTGAACTATTCACTAATATTGTGCTAATCTAGAGAAAATTTCAGCACATCGACATTAGCAGGATCAATGACAATAGCATGCAATTGGGGGATGAAAATTGAGTAATGAGCATAAACAATAGAATGGATTTGATGCATAAATTCTAGAAATTCAATTTATATTTCTAATACATGCAACTGAATGGTATTGGCTCTTTTTTGTTTTTGATGTAATAGATGTTATAATATATAACACTTTTGAACATTATCTACATTAAGACATGGCAGCCATAACATTGTATGATGGAATAGTGTATCAAGTCAATAAGGGTATACAATATATCAAACATCTATTGGAAGTGCACAAGTCCACAAAGATACAATGTAGCATATATCTCAAGGAGATGGCTAAGAGGCCTAATGCTTCCTAGATGAGCAGTCTATTCTAAATCAGTCTAATGCTTTTTATCCTAATTTTTATAACATCATTCTAAGGAGCCATGATCATCCCATTTCCTTTTCCATTGATAGTTATTTTGGCTAGGAAATGAGACAAGTAGCATAGCTACATCTTTATGATGCATCCTTGTTTGTAGATGAGGCTACTAATGTAGGCTGAGTATTAAATCTTGTTGTTTAGTATGTGAAACATGTTGATCTCCTCATGAAGCAACTAACCACCTAAAAAGTCCACTCAACCTATCTTCTTAAATGCATTACACGAATTTAATTTCATTGTTTTAATTTCATCGTGTTCTTATTAGTTACTTGAGTATGTTAGATAGAACACTGAAATGTATTTATGCATAGATACATTTATGTAAGTATAATGATTCTTTCAACTAGATTATAATTTTAAAAAGAATTGTTATTTTATGGCCTATAGCTAAAGAATTTCTACTTTAGAATGATAATGAATGAATAATTGAACATATTGAATACTAAATAATTTCTGATGCATTTGCTTTAAATGAAATATTTCATTGTGTACAAGAAATATTAATTATAAAGAAAATCCAGAACATGAACAATAGTACAAGTTGAGCAACCTTTATAAGAGAAGGACAAAGGGTAAACAAAGATGAAAAAGATTATTTAGAGATTTTCAAAGGGAATAAAAGATGTTGTCTAGTACTACAATGAGGGGCTAGATATAGGTGACAATATGACATCTAATGTTAGTTACCTTTGCTGCATAGTAAGAAGCTTGGTACCTATTATGATTGATGATTGTAGACATGTATCACCCACAATCAAAGACTCAATATGAGAGATGGTGAAGGTATGTAAATCTTTCGTATTATATAATATAGTACATACCTTATCTTGTTATTTTCAAATAGAATGTTGTGCTCATTTCTACTTTGTAGTCTATTGAAAAATTCAATCTGCGAGTTGGAGAAATTAATAGCCAAAGTGACCAACTTCACATGCTATCACGGGTGTACATAGTAACATTGACTATTACTGTGCGTGATGAATTAGTCATCTTTCTTATTTAATGTCTCCATATTTGTTTGTTTTTCTCATAATCTAACCATATCGTTGCATTCCTTGACATGCAATTAGGCTAGATATGAAGTTTCATAGAAAAATTGATCTCTAAGATGGTGAACTTGATGGCCGAAGTACCCCTATTAATCACACATTCACTAGTTCATCAGGTGTATGTAGAAATTTCATGCAACTCCTAATTCCTAGTCACACTTGTACTGAAAATTGCACCTTTATATCTAATTCAATTTTCAGCTTATTTTAGTGTACAATATCTCATTTTGTGGGTTATTAAGTAAGGAACAATTTGGCCCATGAACCCATAGCAAATAATCATTGCTTTCAATTGTATATTTTCTACCGAAAATGTTCATGACACACTTTGAAGTCACAATCACATGAAATGCAAGGGCAGGTTTCTCTTCAATTTCTTACTGGATTTGAGTTTGAAGTTCTGGAATACATTTGACGCATGATGATCTAAGAACATGTTGAAAAAACTTCTCATTACTTAGAAACATTTAATGTTATTGGTTTCTTTTATCTTTATTACTTGTGATTTTTTGTCCTTTCTCAGTCATAATAACAATCTATTTAGCATTGCTTTTAAAATAGTTCTTTCCTTTACTTGTATATTAGCTTTATTTATTTCAATTTGATTACTTTAATATAGAGTTAATTAATTTATCTTAAAAATTACATTACGCTAGTTTTTTTTTTTTTTTGCTTAGGATTAGAGTGATCCTAGCATAACATTAAGGGACACCACTTATTAATTTCTAATATCTTAAATGTCTTAGAAAATGTAATTTAAAATTTCTCTCAATTTGGAAAAGATAGAATTTCCTTGTATACAATTCTTTGATTCAATGTCATTACCTTTCATAATGAATTCTCAAAATTAATCTGATTTATTATAGATAGGTTTTACATGGCATATTTAGAATATTATAATCTATCTATTATCTATTGATCAATTATTTTTAAGTTAAAGTTTTAAAAAAGCCATATTTTGAGAAAATGATTATAGTTTCTATCTACTTGTTAAGTTATAAAGAGGAATAACTGGTGGACCCCAATGCTAGTCTAGCTGATTACTAATCCTAACTTGCAACCATAGCTAATTCTTTAAAATCGTTGTCATCCATTGGATCATTTTATCACTCATCTTGTAATCTTTCTAGTGTAAATCCCTTAGAATAATGATAGTAGAATAATTTAATGCGTTAAATTCACACTATTCTTCCCTGTGGATTCAACCCTGTAATAGTACAATTGACTAACTATGCACTTACAGGAAAACTCTTTCAAAGTGAGGTTTTTAAGATGGTTCAAGGTTTCGTCTTTAGAAATGAAATTTTTAAGGACAATTCAAGCTTCTGTCTTTAAAAACTACATTTTTAAAGATATTTTAGGTTTCCATCTTGAAAATAATGAGTATTGTACCTAGGTGCTTGCCTTAAAAAATTTTGGTTTTAAGCAGTGCACATCTATGTTTTTCAGCAATTAGTCCATTGTTTGATTTTCTATTGATGGCTAGAAAACTAGATCAGCAATTTGGATGGCTAAGATTGCATGATTATTAAGAATAGGTGATAGAGAAACAAATCTACAATTAATGTTGGTTCTTATTTGATCAAATGAAGATTCAAAATGTCGATTAAAAAGTAATGTTTCTAAAGACATTTTAGGCTTTTGTCTTTAACAGCATCATTTTAAATTTCATGCATTTATCTTTAAAAATGTCATTTTTAAAAATGGCTCAGCTTTTTGTCTTAAAAATGAGCATGCCCGCTTTTATTTTATTTTATTTTATTTTTTAAATCTGCTTATTCTTGTCCCCTCCCCTTCTTTTTTCCATCAATCCCCTAGTTCCCTAGTAGTCGCCCTATGTCTCACACGGTAGGAAAAACCTGACCTTCACCCGTCACCATAGATAACTCTTCCTCTTTTTCAAGATTTCTAATTCTCACGTACTATCATCAATAGATTTGAAGTGTCAATCAACAAGTAGGTGCTCTATCTTCACTACTTCAATCATTTCCAATAAGATTCGTGTTTGATTTTGTTTATGCTATAGGCTAAATTTCACTCCCTCTATATTCTAAAGCAGCTTAATCCATGATTTTTACTCCCATTACAAAAATCCTTTATAATTAGTATTGTGCTTGCTTCTAATTGGTTTATACACATCATTGTAGAAGAAACTGTGGAGGAGATGAAACCTTCCTCAGCCATGGTTTTACTTGCATTTTTCAGAATAGGCCACAAAATCCCCCTTGAGAAATGGAAAGCTTGCACTCTCCATCACCCTTCTCCTGGTCATTGCTTATTTTCTTTATTAGGTAGTAGTGTCAATGGAATAATAGTAGAAAAGTACTAGGCACTAGGTATTCACTAACATTGTGCTAATCTAGAGCAAAATTTAGTACATCCATTTTAACATCATTTTGAGGGGCTATGATCATCCCATTTCTTTTTGCATTGATGGCTATTCTAGATAGGAAATGAGACAAGTAGCATAGCTACATCCTTGTTCTAAAATGAGGATGGTCATGTAGGCTAAGTATTGAAACTTGTGTTTAGTATGTTAAATGTGTTGATCTCCTCATGAGGCTGCTAACTACATAAACAGTCCACTCAGCCTAAGTTTCTAATTGCATTACATGGATTTGATTTCACTACTCCAATTTTATCATATTCATGTTTAAGATCTGAGGATGTTAGATAGAATACTGAAATGTATTTATGCACAATTACATTAATGTAGGAATAATGACTATTTTCAACTAGATTGTGATTTTGAAAAGAATTATTATTTTATGACTTATTGCTAAAGAATTTTTATTTTAAAATGATAAAGCATGAATAATTGGACACATTGAATGTAGAATTTATTTCTAATGTGTTTGTTTTAAATGAAATGTTTTGCCACATTCAAGAAATATCAAATGTGAAGAACATCAAGAACATGAACAGTTGTCCAACTTGAGCAGCCTTTATAAGAGTATGGGCAGAGGGTGAACAAAGTTACAAAGATTATTAAGAGAAATTCAAAGTGAATAAAAGATGTTGCCTAGTACTACAATAATGGGTTAGAGATAGGTGACAGTGTAGCATCCAATACCATTTACCTTTGCTGTACAGTAGGAAGCATAGTGCGTATTACTATTGATGATTACAGGCATGTATAATCAACAATCAAATATTCAATATGAGAGATGGTGAAGGTATGTACATACTCTATATTATATAATATAGTACATACCTTATCTTGTTATTTCTAAATAGAATAATGTACTTGTTTCTACTTTTTAGTCTACCTTTTGACGTACCTAACAACAAGAAGATGCATGCTTTGTAAGAAGCTAGTGAACAATGGAGAAAATGAAAGACCTATTCTTCTAGCAACTATATACTACCAAACGTAGATGATCCATCAAGGATGTACAAAGTTCCTGACATTTATTCCAACATCATTGACCAAGATGCCTAGAATGAATTTGTAAAGTATTACCTGTCTCCTGAATTTATGGTATGTGATAAACTAACATTTGATTGAATTAATTTATAGCATTTGATTGTGCTTGATTGCATGCATTTCATTACATCAAATGTGTAGGTAAAGATTTACCAAGGGAGAAGGTGCATACAACCAATCATATAGAGCACCACCTCCCTAGGTTGGGTACGCTAGGTTGGAAGAACAACAAGTATCTTTGAGAGTTAATTTCTCTGTAATTATGATGTAGTCAAATTTGATTGCCTAACTTTAGTGTCTTTCTTGAAAGCAAAGAAATCTAGGACCACAGATCCCATTAACTGTGCCATCTTATCAAAATGAAGCTGCTGAACAAGTTGCTTTTCAAATAGTATGTGGTTACATGTGTCTAACCTTGTTTTGTTTTTAGATATATAATTGAATTGTGTAAGAAGAGTTGACCTAATAAACAACATCTACATGGACTCTAAGCTGCACCACTATAAAGGATGACATATTGTATAAGGCTTTGGACTATAAGGAGCACCCTAGTCAAGTAAGGAGCCAAGGGTACGCTGTTGCTTCTTTCACATTCTTTCATCTAAAAGCACTTCAAGTTGGCAATGAGACTATAACTCTAAAATGAGTTGCATGAGGATTTAAAGTAGGTAACAATGGGGGGTTATAGAGCATGAGAAGTTGAGAACTAGATCCTCCTACCCCTCGGCCCCATTCTCAAGCCAGCTTCAATTCTCTTACAAAAGAAGTTGACGAAGCACAACCTGCAACCTGAAGGAGAATTTCAGCCAAGGAGGTACACACACACGCACACATCTATGTGTGTGTAAACGTGTACTTTTCATTATCCATTTAATTGTCCTACCTCATCCATTCTTATGTATCTAGTAATTCTAATTTGCATATGGGTTAGTGCTTGTTGGTCTTGAATGACAATGAAAACTTCGTTGCTATTGGAACATGCTATTATATTTCCTTTATGTTCTTATAGAAGTCGTTGATTGACCCACACACTTAGCGCTTATGTGTATTACTGTGGCCTATCAAGAGGATGTTCACCTACCATTTCTGATACAAGCCAATGACGTTTCTACCATTGGGCAAGCTATTAGATATCATGTAGCTTGGCTAGAGCATTCCCTTAAAATTCAAGGTTACATTTGTTATATCTCCATCTTCAACAATACTTTTAAAGACATCAATTTAATTGTTTATTATTTTGAGGCAGCAACATATGCCATTGAGGTCAACCTCCGCCACCCAACCAACCCCCCATCTTAGAGCTTAGAGTACTTGTTGATGATGCAGTTGAAGTAATACTCATGACAGAGGACCTCGTAAGGGTTTGTAAATGGGATGAGCTCAAACACGTGTACATTCTCTCCTATATTGGGTGTGCAGATGTTTTCTTCAATAAGAACCCTTGATATTACGAGTTAATCAATAGCAATAAGTAATAATCATTTCTTTTCTATAGGTACCTCCATGATCAAATGCAAACATTAGAAGTCAAGGACATTTATAAATTCCTTGACCTAGGTGTCATTTATAGAGCAAGGGTGCGATGGCCTGTGGAGTGGCAAGCAAATGATATTCTACAGAGGTTTTTCCATTGCTTAAAGGTGCAAGCCTTGATGATTCCCAATAATAGTGGGAAAGTTTTAACTTATTGTCTTTCCAAATTATATTCTACATATATATATATATATATTTAATCTAAGGTTTATAAACTTTAATTATAATTTATGTGGTATAGGTCTCGTTGGATGCTACTTGTCTTGGATGTGCATAGTTAGCGTGCACCTTTTTTTTATTCTTGTGAAGAGTGATGGAAATTGTAAATAAGTGTTTAATCTTTTCATGTATTATAATAGTTTAATAGCTCATAACTAATCTTTATTTGTTACACATTTGAATAATAAATTTAAAGTACATGGTTGAAATTGACTTGACTAAACGAGATTGGGCACCCACCAAAACTCACTTGGAAAAGGGTCAAGGTTAGGAAAACTAGCTAATATACTATATGTACACATATACATGATCGGTATTTATTATTCATTTCTATTTTCTTTGTTGTGAACTCTCCTAGACAACAATCCACTTGGGAGTGTGGCTATTATATTTTGAGATAAATGAAAATCTTAATACACAATGGTATTTAGGTCACACAATTGAGAAAGGTAAGAGACTTTACCGATCATCATCTTATACTTTTTCACAAAGTTTCATGGATTCTAGCTGAAAGATTGAATTAAATATGTTGTCTTGTAAACAGTGGTGTTGCCTAATTAGGAAAGTAGAATTTATCCTCAATTAGATCTAAATGAAATAAGATGCGAATGGGCTATGTAATTTTTTTAATTAAATAACACTCATCTATAAAATACTCAAACTAATTCAATCATTGTATATTATTATATTGATTAGTAAAAAGTTAAATATTTTCATTTATATGGATGCATGTGTCTTCTATTTTTTAATTTTCAAGAGGTATATGTGGTTTGTTTAAATGTACTAGAGGATGAATGAGAAAGTTGGACTATGAAAGTAAATGGTTGTGTATAAAGAAGTGTGGTTGTAAGTACTTGTATATATATATATATATATATATTTCATGTCTTAGAATTTTTTATGTTGAATGTGATGTTGGAAGTGAATGTGTGGAATATGGAATGTGGATGTGGGTTTTTTCATTTTAAGCCTTTGAAAATTGCAATAAGATTATAATAGTGGATGTATATATTGTACTTGTGAATTTTTTTTACATCTTTGAATTTTTTATGCTGGAAGTGAATGTGCATAGACGTTGATCATAGATGTTAATGTCAAGATTACAGGAAGACTAAAATAGTACAAAGAATAATGTTGTTGAATGTGCAAGAAAGTTGTAATAGTGTTATACAGCAAGGAAAATAATAATGATGTTTTTAAGATGGTTTTTCAAAACCATTTGTAAAAGAATATACTTTTTATAATAGTTCTAACAAACCTTCTTAAAATGTTTTTCAAACATAGTTCTAAAATCATCTTTTTTCAGCCAATTTTCTAACATGGCTAAAATGAAGACGTTTCAAAAAACCATCTTGGATATATGCTTATAATCATCTTCAAAGACCTCCACTATAGTAGTGATTATTCATAGAGTTACAATAGATGAGAGAAGATAAGTATGGGGAAAGTTACTTAGGGGATTGTGTAACATCCTTAATTTTTAAATAAGAATTTAAGTAAATTTTGAATTATGTTAAATTGGGATGAAAAGAGAATACAAAAATTTATAATTTTTAGAGTTTTATAAGTGAAAATTTTATATATATCAAATCAAGTGTTGAGACCTTCATATTTGGATTGTATTTGGAAAGACAATTCCAATGACACTAAGTTTGTTGAAATTGGAGTTTGCACAAATAAATTGTGACTTTTTCTCAAGAAGGATAATTTAGTAATTTTGCTAGTGGGCCCCACTTTCAAAAATCTAGGATTGACAATGAAGAGACATCGAAAAACCATCATGAGTAGTAGTCATATCTTTTTGACTGAAATTATGATGTTGAGAATAATAAAATAGTCATAATTATATGGTTAATATTAATTTAAAAATAAATCATTTAAAATAAATAAAGGAGGGGCCATATTTGATACTGGCACACCCCCCCCCCCAACACTTAAGAGAGTCAGGAAAAAAAAATACAGATGTTAAGTCTGTTTTCTCCAAAAACCTGACAAAGAGAAGAAGAAGAAAGAAGACAAGAGAGAGAGAGAGAGACAGAGAGAGAGGTGGCCTATACATCGAAAAAAGCCAGCCATGGTAGGGAAGAGGAGTTGGGGATTTTCGAGCTAATGAGAGAAACAGAGCTTGCCAATGACAACAGTGGCCTTGATCTCAAATCCAAACCTTTCATCTTGTTTGTCGCAACGTCCAGAGCAAAACCCCTTTGGTTCTGCCATGATTGGAGGAGGAATGACAATGAATCAGAGTAGGAATAATATGCACAGGAAAAAATCACAGAAAAAATACATGAATCGCATTTTCTTTGACGACGATTGGAGGTTGGAAATGCACCTTAAAGGAAAGATCTACAAAACCCTATTCATGATTTGGAATTTTTAGCTAGATCGGCGCCATTCGTGCTATATCTAGGTTTTTATGACCATCCAACCATCCATCTCTTAATCCAAGAATAGGAATAGGTAAATACATACTTGAAATAGCTTAGATTTGGCTAGAATTATGGATCTAAGCTAGAATCCAATTGGACAATCTTAACCGTCTGATCTAATACTATTGATGCAGTAACTTAGTGATGTATGATCGATGATCAGGCACCACAGATGACTTCTTTGGCCTTCAAATGAGTGTGGTATGAAAAAATTGTAAAATTGGATAAAGATTGATTGCATAATCTCAACCATCAGATCTGTTACTGTGTAAATAGTGTCTAGCAACATCTAATTGATCATCAGATGCTACTAATAAACATTCAATCCTTGAATTGTTAAAAAAAGTCAAACTTTTATGATTTAGAAGTGAAACAGATCAAATGATCTAGCCCATCCAATCTGTTACTTTTCAAATAGTGGATTTGTGATGTCTGATTGATGATCAAATGCATAGATGAATTCTAGAACCCTGAATTAATTAGAATGTGACTAGAATCGTGTAATTTGGATAAAAATTTAATAAATAATCTTAGCTATTCTATCTACCTGTGATGGAAGAGGAACCTAGTGACGTTTGATCAATGATTAGATGCCATAGACGAATTCCTGAACCTTGAATTGACTTAGATATTCCAAATTATATAACTTGGACTAGAAATGATCATATTATCTTGGTCATTTGATCATACATTACTGAGAACATGGGATCACAGCTTAAGAACACTAAGTCAGACTACTGTAACCTAATGTATTGAACTTTTAGTTCTAGATCATTCATCAATGGAATTATTTGAATTGTAATACCAATCAAAACTATTGGATCAATGATCTGGAGAATGAATGGTAGATCTGATAACAATGAAGTCGTATCTCCATGTCTAACCTAGGAACAGTAATTGTAAAATATCAAATTAGGTAAATTTGGTCATTAGATGATGAATTTAATTAAGTGATTAGCCATTAACCAATGATAGACCTTAAATCTAACAATTTCATGTCTTTGAAGTGACTTGAACTATTAAACTATAATGTGAATTCATTGGATGACCTCAAAGTGCAATTGGACCTAGTAAACCTTCATTACATGGATGATTAACAGTTGGTTAGAACTTGACTTACTTCATTTAAGATCTGATTATCGACTAGAAATGGAAAACAAACAAATTGACAGACCAAAACATGATTCATTTGCTAATAAGATTTGATGATGAGAAAAATCAAGATCCAACAAGTTCTAACAGTAGGATCATTGGTCTAGAGGGTGAATATTAGATCCTAATGGTGATCTAAGTTATATGAAATGATATTTGACTTTAAGTAAACAAAGTTTAAATGTGAGAATTGAAAATAATATGACTTTTGTATTGATTGGCTATTTAGATGTTGCTCGAATACAAAATGAGAAGATTGATTCGAGATGAATTGCTGTCTAAGCTAAAGTTGACACAATCAGAATCGGGGAGCATCGAAAGAGGTAGGTAATTTGATACTACCAAGTTTCAAATGAACTTTGAAATAAGAAAATGGTTTGAGAACTATTTCTAGTTTAGAATAGTTTGAATTATTATACTAATGGTTTGATAAATATGTATGTTATGTGAGCATATATGATTTTCATGTAAATTCATGATTTATCATATTTTCTTTATTTGATATTCTTATAAATGAGGCATGTAAATTGATATATGATTTTAAATTCATATTCCATACCTAATTTTGAAAGAGCAATGAATTTATTCTGTTCAAAGTATCCAAATGTTTGCTTTACTTGTGAGACATGCGACGATCGTGATTTGCATATTCATGATTTTTATACTTTGAAAGAAATGCTTAAAAATGCATGGTTTTGGGCAGGGTATATACATCATGTGATATAATTTTGAGATGTATGAATGTGAATATAAATTGATTTGGCTACTGAGCCATGCTTTGAAACGAATATTTGAGATACATGCCTTTGCATAAAGTGTGTACACTATTTCATGTGATTTAAGATATATTGTATTGATCATTTGGTGATTACTCATTAAGTAGGTGCTCTATGAGTAGCTATAAGTCCTGATGGTTATGATTTCATTGATGCTTTTGGCAGGCACTCTATTAGTGGCTTTAAGTCCTGATGAATATTGATATGATTCATTAGGCATGTGCTCTACGAGTAGCTATAAGTCCTGGTGGATATGGATTTCATCATTGTTTTGGGCAAGCACACTAGGAGTGTCCTAAGTCCTTGATCAATTGGTAAGTGCTCTACGAGTACTATAAGACTTGGAGACAAGCATGCTATGCGATTTGTAAGTCCTAGTGACTCTATGCTAGGATGTGTAGTTGGTCACTAACCTCTAAGATGATTTGATACTGGCCTTGTGATAGAGACGGCGGGCAGTAGGAGTATCTTCTCATGGGAAAGTGCTCTAAGTGGTAGTCAAATAGCCCCCATGAGGTCCAGTGAGGAATGATCGTGAGGTTTCCACAAGTCGATGTAAAGGCCACGGTAGTCAACAGTGGGTGATGGTAGGGCCCTACTAGCATAGGTGTCTATTTGTTAGCATGCTGAGCATGCCAGTCATTCTCAAGAATTCAAATCATTGGTCCCAGTAGTAGGATGTTATGCCACTAATAGTCCCCTGGTGGTAGGACTGTATGCCACTATGATTGGAGCGATCAATTTTCCATGGTGATGTGGACATGGATTTCTACATTTTGGATTGAGAGCTATGTGCTTTGATTTAGCTTCATCCATTTTGAGCATGCTAGTTTGACAAACCTATCAAATTTTTTTTGAACATTTTGGATGATTTGAGATCACCACTCTTTTCTCGTAGATTTTTTGCTCTTGTGTATGGGACCAATTTTCATAGTTATGATTTCAGTCCTATTTGATGTGTAAAGAACCATTTGCACTTATGAATTGATTGGTTGATTTTGTAAGATTATAGATTTATCAAATGTTATGTTGCTAATGATTAAACTTCTAGCATTTACCTTATCGACTAACTTCATCTTTTATCGATACTGCATTTTGACATATATACTTAGCTGGTGGTTTTACTATTGGGATTTTAGTATGAATTAATTCATTTAAATCGACAATTTTACCCTGGTCAGATTTCTAATGTGTTAGATGAATTGGGTATTATAACCATAACTATATGATCAAATACTAATTCCTACCTGCATGCATTGTCAAAAGACATTTTGTATATATTTTTTATTATCCATGATGTATTTCTACATGATGAACTGATTATTTGAAATATAATACATTTAGTGGTTCAAAATGATCGATGTGTAGTTTAATTTATTACTATGAATTTTTAAGTAATCATATGTTACTTGATTTGTCAAGTATGATGCAGATTTTGTGGATGATATACAAATACATATACATGCATATGTGTGCTTATAATGCATTCCATGTGATGGCTTATGGCCATGTGATTTCGTCATTAGAGAAACTTTTCCTCAAATCATTGTATGTGTATGTTGTGATTTTGGTTTTGTAGTATTGGATTATCTACTGAGTGTGTTGTATACTCACTCTACCATTTTTATCATTGGTCAGCTAGAAAAGAATTAGAAAGGGGGTTAAGATTCTAAGAAAGTCACTTGAAGATTTCAAGAAGATAAAAAGTAAGGTAATCTAGAGTTGCATTGAGAAACTCAACTTATGTTGACTATTAAGTGATATTTTAATCTTTTATGTGATTTAATTTGTAATTGGGCTATGTTTGATAAGTCTTGGGTATGTTGCATGTTAAATGCATTTTTGAAATGGAGACAAAGTCTCCAATTATGTTTAACTTAAAAGAATGTTTATCGGGTACTTTATAATGACATGCATTTTAGTAGAAATGTAGCACTCATTTCACCGATGATCCTTTTTTAGAAAAGAAAAATGACACTCGGGGTTTTTCAAAGTGAGTTTAAAAAGAAAAAGATTTTTTCGATGTTATTTGGTTTTCAAAAATGATATATAATAGAGATCAATCTTGATATGTAAATTCCTTTTTCATTTAAAAATTAATATGAAAACTTGGGTCGACATAGTTTCAAAAAATCGTCTTAAATATATGTTTAACCACTATGAGTATCAAAATATGGATTTCATCAATGTTTTTGGCAAGCACTCTAGGAGTTTCCTAAGTCCCAGATCGATCAACAAGTGCTCTACGAGTACCATAAGACCTGGAGACAGGCATGTTGTGTGATCTGTAAGTCTTGGTGACCCTATGCTAAGAGGTGCAGTTAACCACTGACCACTAAGATGATTTGACACTAGCCCTGCAATAGAGATAGCGGGCAGTCGGATTATCTTCTCATGGGGAAGTGCTCTGAGTGGTAGTTGGGTAGCCCCCATGAGGTCTCGTGAGGAATGATTGTGAGGTATCCATGAGTCGATGTATAGACCACGATAGTTGCCAGTGGGTGATGGTAGGGCCCTATGAGCATTGGTGTCCATGTATTTGTTAGCATGCTGAGCATGCTGGTCATTCTCGAGAATTCAAACCATTGGTCCCAGTGGTTGGATGATATGCCACTGATAGTCCTTGGTGGTAGGACTGCATGCCACTATGATTAGAGTGATTAGTTTTCCATGGTGATGTGGACATGGATTTAAGCAATTTTGATTGAGAGCTATGAGCTTTGATTATACATGTAGAGGATACACATCCAACTACATTCGGCTATGAATACCACACAGGCTACATCAGTCCTCATGGAGGCATTGGATCACAAGAGAGCAGTGCCCCATGACACAATGCTCACGTTAATAGGCCTCTATAACTCATTTCAGAACCCAATGGCCAATTGGACTTCCTTGCATAGCAACTAGGTGGGGCTTACATTTTGCCCTAGTCTAGGCTCAACTCACATGAGTTGCCTAATTTTTAGCTAGGCACAACTCTCTAGAGTCACCTAATTTTTTTTTTCATTCATTAAAATGAAGACGTTTCAAACAATCGTCTTAGATATGTGTTTATAATCATCTTAAAAACCCTCCACTATAGTAGTGATTATTCATAGAGTTACAATAGATGAGAGAAGAAACTAAGTATGGGGAAAGTTACTTAGGGGATTGACACTTTTCCATGGTGAGTTTGCCATCTGTTTTCACAATTTTCCCAAGCTCTTTTCCAAATTTTATAGCTTTTTTCTAGGTAAAAAGTACAATAACATTCACAAACTATTAGTTTTAAACACTTCAGTCCCTAAACTATAATTTTTACAATTCAGTCCCTCAACTAATTAAATTGTTTTCAACGATTATTCCTTTTTGTTAGTCAATGTGAGTTTGGGTCTAACCTACTATAAAGGCTAAATTTCCTTTATTATCCAGCTAAATTGTAGGGTGGGAAAGAGAGAGAGTGCTTCTTCTTCATAGGCTAATTTAAGTCATAACATTTCTTCTTCTCCTATTTCTTCGTCACTAAGGTGGGTATGAACTAAAATGTCATCTCCTCTATAGTTGCTCTCTAGCCAACCTCCAAAGTCTTAATTCTCCAAATACTAGCAATGCCATTAAAACTAAAATTCAAGAACATGCCATCAACATACTGCCCCACCTCAAAGTGAAAGCATAGATTGATATTCTTATGAGAAGTTAACTAGTTCTCATCTTTGTTCACAAAGTCCCATTAAAGGGTGTTTCTTTATCTTAAAAATGTGAAACTATTTGATTTAGAATATATGGATATGGTTTGGAATCTTCATGAAAGATTGCAACAATCTCATACCCATTGACATAGTCATAGTTCATAGCAAACTTGAGATTCCTAAACTTATAATGGATTCTAACCAAGCCACGGCAATAGAAGATGTTGACACCCATCTAGCTTAATTTGGTAACCTTTCATTTGATCACTCACTCAAAACTATCACATCTAAACCACTTGATATTCAATTCACTAGTTTACTTCTATATTGGAATAAGAACCATGGGGTACTCATAGCTAGGACCTTCTAGATCCTCATATTTGAATGGATCACCTTCAATTCTAGGTTTGGTCTTCTTGTACTTGACTCATTAGTTACTCAAGTAATATAACCAAGAACTCTATGAGCTGTAAGAAGCAAAATCCAATTGAGGTACTTTGCATTCTTCTCCAGGTCCTTTTCCACTTTCAGCAATCCAAAATTCAGGTCATTGATCTCCACAACCAAGAGGTTTGGTTCCCTAAAGTCATTGCAATAGTTCTAATTCCCTCATTTTCTTTGTCCACTAGTCAAATAAATCAAGAGTTGGAGTCATTTCTCTAGAATCATAAGAGAGGACGAGGCCTAAATTAAAAAACAAGCCTAAACCTTCATAAATCTCCTCAAATATTTACACCCCAAATCTCAAAATCCGAAACCTTACAAAACCCAATTTAAAACTACCCAAGGTCCAAATCTCAAACCCATCTGGGATTTATTGCATTTGGTGTTTGGCTAAAATAAGAAGAAAGATGATGGGATTGAATCCAACTCTTTCTCACTTTGTGTATGTATGTGAAATTTACTTGGAGTAGAAAGGGGCATAAAGCATTTTTATTTCCTTAAAACTTTGTCTTTAAATAAAAATTATAAAAAATACAAAAGAAAAATAAATTTTAAATTTAAATTATAGTGGGTGGGCCCAAAACTCACATCCATATATTGAAGGATTAACAGCTAAAAACAATTTCATTAGTTCAAGGATTAAATTGTAGATAGGGAATAAAGTGTTTGAAAGTGGTCATTTAGGGAAGATGATTGTACTTTTTCCTTTTATTGTGATAAGTGTTCAATTTGTATAAATAATACCCAATTATTTTCCCATGTTTTATAACTTATAAAATTAAATTACTATTTTTGGCTAAAAATTATAACATGCATTGCAAACTTAATAATTAAAAAATGTAAAATTTTGTAGGTTTAGAAGCTAATATAGAGTAAGTATATGAATGACCATATTTTTACGATTTAATTAGTTTTTTTTTTTTTTCCTTTTGTAGGTATTGTAAAGATGATCCAAAGGTTGAGATTGATCGGAATGAGAATTGAAGATCAAGAGTAAAAGATCAAGCTAAAGCTCAATTAACATCATATAAAGATTAATCAAGAATCATGATCATCCTCAAGCATGAAAAGAAGCAATTGGAGAAGCAAAAGGTGACTAGAAATTGACCCAAGCCTAAGCCATGCATTTTCACCACCTTTGCATGCGAGCCATTCAAGACACCTATGACATTAAAGCCATGAAAAAGGGTGATAAGCCACATAAGCTACTCAAGCCTAAGCCAAACATTGAAGCCATTCAAGCCACCAACAAATGAACCATCAAGCCAAGGAGGAGTGCCACTTGGAGCTACACGATTGGAGCATCAATTCAAGCAACTTTCCTATGTTAAAAGTGTGATTTTCAAGAGATTTTGAGATTAATGTAAAAGGTAAGATGATCATGCATTGAGGGACCCATAAAGAGAGAAAACCCCATATTCCTAATCCATTTGCTAACCTTAATCAACCATTCACCCTAGGTTTCCAAGTTTTTAACTGGAGGGAGCCACCTTCCTAGAAGAGGATGCCCTCTCCTTGCTTAGTTGGTAAAATTCAAGTGGTTTCCTAATTAGGAAACCCTAGATGGAAGTCCATGCAAACATGGCAAAACCCTAGTTTTCTTTCAAAATTTCCATCTTTAATTCTTTCTTACTCCCCCACTCTTACCACCAGCCAATCACCATCCAATTAGGAGGGTAGAGAGCTACTTACCATTCAAGGAAAAAGATGCCTCCCCCTTTCCTAATTTAGAAACCAGCCAATCATGTCTCTCTCTTATGTCATCCTTATTACATTATCTCTACCTAACTTTTCCCCTTTCAACTCTACCTTAGCCCTAGATTTAGATCTCGACCTCTTCCTTAGATTAAATAATTATTAAATTGCAAGCTAAAACATCTATATATATCCAAAGGTTTCTAAAGCTTTTTTCTAAATAGAGGTTAGGTGAGACAGCCTTGAAATATTGCACTCTTTGCTTGTTTGTCTTTAGAGCTAGACTTTGGTTTTCTTTGGTGCTATTCTTCCTTTAGACTTTTAGTTATTTCTTTGGTTGTTTGATCTCCAATTCAGGTTAGTAGTTTTCTTTCATAGTTTAGTTTCACTGCCTTAGTTTCCAATTGTTTATTTTCAAGTTCTTCGCTCATCATTTCAGTTAGCTTTCCCTCTTTTCTTTTCTTTACTTCACTTTGATTAGTTTTTCTTGCTTATTATCTAAAAATTCAAGTTAATTCTTCTCTGGTAGTGATAGCCCAGAGAATAAATAGCTTGCGTCATGCTTTCCCCCTCAGAAATTTCAAGTTTTTCTCCTTCAATTCCACTTAGTTTCTAGCATTTTTTCTTTCCATAGTTAGTTCATCATCCAAACCATCTTTTCTCTTGAATTCCATTCTAGGTTCTAATTGCATGTCATAGTACTACAAATTGAAAGCTTTATATTGAGATTTTTTTTTTCTATTTAGATTAGGTTTTAGGGCTTAGTTTCCTACACAATTTCAAATTTTATACGCTTGTTCTATGCACAGAATTTTGATGTAATTTGGCATTAATTCAATAAAATTCATTAAGGACTCATGTTATTGAATATTTCTATTATTAAATTAATTTAGATCTAGGTTATTATATTGCATAAAATTTATTGTTTTAGTTGTTTTATATGCGTGATTTGATTAAGTTCTAAGTGCTTGAAATCTAGAAATTTCTCCCTTTAATCTTTATGCTTTGTTTCCATCCATCTAAACATCTTATTGGTTTCAATCCTTAGGAAATAATTTAAATTTCTAGGTTATTTAATGAGTTCATAGCTCAGTTTGCATGTTAGTTTTCATTTAGAGCATCAAATTTGGTCACCTTTCAACCTGTGACCCACGCGCATAATCCATGGGTCATGCACATGGTACTAGGTTACTTTTTTCTATGAATATTGCTTAATATTATTTTATCAATAGTTATTTAGTTGTTTACATATTAATTTAAGTTTAGAAATCTCACTTTTTGACTTTTAGAAAGTTCTATCTTTAGAAAGTTTTAGGATTAGGAACTATTAGATTTTGAAAATTTCCTTTAATTGTAGTTACTAATTTCATGCAATTACTTTTCTAATTTAAATTCAAATTAATTCAATCTCTCTCTTTGAAGTCAAGTACTTTAAGTAAGATCCATCTAAAATACAAATTTGTGAGATTCCTCATGATTTGACCTCTCTCGCATGCAATATTATGATTTGTGTGCTTATGAATAAATTTTAAAGCTACACCAAGTTTTTGGAGCTATTACTAGGAAATCGAAAAGGATTTGTGCTTGGATTTTTATTTGGATAGTTTATCTTTAGTTGTAGTTTTAGGTTGCATTAAATTTGGATTTTTTCATTGCATTTACATATCTTGCTAATTCCTCATCAATTGATTCATCTTCATTGCTTTTGTGCGAGGGGAATTTGGCAAGGGAGCGATGGTGATCTAGTGGGCCAAAGCTTCATCAAATTTATATGCCTTCCTAGATTAGTTTTTCTTTCCTTCCTTTTGTGTGAACTTATAGTGAGGCCCCATTGTAACTTGCAATTTCTTTATTCAATTTTAATTGGGTTGTATTAATACATGGCAACTGTGGGGTATGGAGGACCACATTTGATCATATCAAAAACCTCACTGTAAGCCTTCTTCACTCTCTTTTTATTTTCTTAGTGTAGATGCATTTAGTATAATTGCATCTTGGCTGGTAGAATAGCTCATATAGTTTAGGGTCATTCATCTTATTTGTTGCATCTTATTTAGGGTTGTTGCACTAAATTGCACCTATCTAACCCTTAGTTGGATAGCATATATGTTGCATTAGTTTACTTACTTGTACTTGCATTGAACATTTATTACTTTATTGTGGATGGAACATAATGTTAGTAAGGGCCCCATAGGAACCCTTGTAAGATAAGAACTGGATTTTGTCACTAGATACTTGGGTCACCTAGGTAATCAAATCAATTCTTTGTATGTTCATGATCGCAACCCTTGAAAGCTTAATTTAAAATCAAGTAGCAACAGACTTAGGGTTTCAAGCTTGTAGGATCCTTTTAGAAGGAGAAGATCTATTGTCACTCTAGTGGCTTCTGAGCATCATCGTTATAGTGGGCATGCAAATCCAAGTGATTTTCCCATGCCTTTCATAGATGGTTGTTGAGGTATAAATGCCTCCTTCCATGAGAATTGTATAAACCATTTTAAAGTAGAACCTAACTAGTAAGCAATGATCAATCCTAGACAAAAGGAGGAGCTATCTAGATTTAGGTCTAAAAGCTACCACACTAGAAATTATCAAAGATCAATAATTCAGATTGTTAGTGGACTACTAGGGATTGATTATGTATCATTTAGAGTTAGGAGTCACATTTAATTAGTATGCATCATTTAGTTAGGGTTTTTAATTAAATTTTCATAAAATAAAGGAAAAAAATAAAAATGTACTCACTCCTTATATACAATGATTTACTTCGTTGCATGTAAAGTTGAGTGTAATGGCCTACCAAGTAGGGGATGGTCTACCACCAATGTCATACTACTTCACTCCTCTGCCATTACATTATGAGGATATGTATGAGAAAGAATCAATGGATACTCTTGATCCGTTCGATACATTTGATAGAATGGCTGCTACGACAGAGAGGATGGAAAGTCTGATGAATAGGCTCAATGCTTTTAGGTTAGACACTAACTGATATCAATTATCTTAGTAAGACAATTCCTATACCTATTCTAACCCATAATATCGCCTATTTCTTGGCCACCCAGCTCCACCTACAATGAATACTATCAGGAGCAAGTAGATGCACACATTGTATTCCCTAAACCTAGCAATCATTATTATATTGATACACACTATTAGGACTTTGATGGATGGGCTAAGCATCATAAACAAACATGGTCTCAAGAATAACAACCATATTAGGGACAACCATCATGGTTCCAGCTGATTAATCTTTTCATAATACCTTAATGCCATACGAGTTATTTCCTCCATAACAAAGGAAATAATCATTTGAAGAAACCATTAGGATATATATGGAATCAACTCAAAAAGCAATTAAGGAAAGGAAATAAATGAGGGAGGAGAGTGAAAAAACCCTTAAAAGAATTTCAAGGTGGGAATTACCATCTATATCCTTGCCCATTATTAGGGATATGAGGATGGAAATATCTTGTGATCATTCTAAGCCACAAAGTCCACAACCATCTTTGCAAACCTCCAACTGATATCCACTCAAGTCATCTCCTGATCCTTTTTATGATTATGATGACTAGACATCCATTGATGAAGAGAATGAATGTTTAAACATTGAGCCTTTAATGGACAATTCTCAATGGCAAAACTAAGTAGAAACCCCACATATCCTGAAATTTAATTTGAGCCATCCAGTGCAGAAGATGCACCTAATTGGGACCTACAGACCTTATTTGATCAAATTCCAGATAATAATATAAGTCTACCTAAAACCTTACCATTTTCTAAAGATCAAGAAGAAAAGCACCCATTAATGTCCTAACCCCATATCAACCAACTCAAGGGTATACATTAGAAGACACCATGGGTTTAAAATCCACCATATCTCTGCCTCCATTAGATCAAGAAAAACATTTTAGGGAAGTGCATAGTCAGTTTATACCCTAGTTTTAGGAAAATATATGGGAGAAGGAGGAAAAACATGCATTGATTGCTATGGGGACCATTATCCCTCAATTTCGTGAAAAAGGAGACCATTCATTTGTTTATGATCCAACAAACTTCATGATGGTCTTTTATGCTATCATGTTAGCAGTGCCTCATATTTCAAGGTGGAGGATATTTATTGACTACCATGAAATTTTAAAAACAGCGAATCTTCAATTTTAATGTGGTCCCACCAAAACAAAAACTCTAGTGTCTATTGTGTCCCAATGTTAACCCCTTTACTAGAAATCTATAAGTAGGAGTGTTTTGAATAATTAGGGATCTTTCAAATTTCCATAGAGTTCATGGATAAATCAAAGAAGAAGCAAAGGGAGGAAGATCACCCTCACCCAAGCTCCCTATAAGCTTCCATGTTCAAATCCTTTGGAGATAAAGGTGGGGTCTCAACTTAAGTTCCAATTCCTTTTTTCCTTATTTTCTTTTTCTTTCTTTACCATCTTATATATCTTCCATTCACCTTTTCCTAGCATACATTCATTTAGATTTTGTTTACTTATATGGCTAAAGTATATGTGTGCATAGCATTCATGTTACATGTAATTACACGCATATTTCCATTTAGATTTATCTTAGTTTTGCATGTTATTTTCTCATCTTTATTTGCTCTGTAGTTCATATAAAGTATAGCAGATTCATTCATATTAGAGTAGAGTAGATGCACGATCAATTTTCCATTCCATTAGAATATTTTTGCAAGCATGTAGGAGTTAGAATTTTAACACATTCTATCCAAATTTGGATGGTGCATCTTTTTCAAATTTATATGTAGGAGTTAGGTTGTCTTTTACTTTATAGATTTAATTTGTTGTATATCTTTCCATTTAGCTTCCATAGTTTTCATGTTTTAAGCACTTTCCTAATTTAGAAGTAGGATTGTTTCTGATTTTAGATTGCATGTATAGAACTTAGATTCCTAGCTTTTTAGTTTTAGAAAATTTTCAAATTGCTTTCCCTTTATATTAGGAATGTTTTAGGATTAATTTAGAACCATTTTAGAGACTAGTTGCATGGTAGATTCTTATATCTAGCATCTTCCTAGTTTAGAATTAGCACTTTTCTAATTTAGAAACTCATGTTTGACTTGCTATTTCCCTTTGTATACATGCTAGGATTAGTTTAAAAACTTCATCCATGTTAACTTCTTAAATATATAATGCATTTCCAATTTAGAATTTCATCACTAGAATTATAGTTCACACATTTAGATCATAATCATCATGCCTTCTAAATTTGAAAAACCCACACACACTTCAATATATGCACACATGGAACTTTCCATGCTAGGTAGGTTGCATCATTCACTTTCCTTCACTCCAGCATCTTCTCTTTCAATCTTTCCATAGTCATCCACTTTCTATTTCTATGTTACACAAACACACTTTCTAATTTTAGATCTCATGCATAATCCATGTCTTGCTAACCATTTTTTCCCAGCCTTGCATAAGGGATTCTCTTTGAGGGTCAAGTTCCCATATTTGGTGATACCTAGCCACACCAATGGTGATACCTAGCCACACCAATGTCTTTATGGTTCAGGGCTGCCTTGTTGGGGTTCCATAGATATGAACTGGAGCACAGTTCAGCTAACATGTTAAGTATGCTGTAGATATTCCTGATAAGGCTCCTTAGGAAAGGAAATAGTCCTCTGATTCTCCAATTCTATTAAGCTCTTATTTGGAATCTGCGCTTCACTCCTATCCAACCTTCTCTTTCTTTTTCTTCTTTTCTTCCTTTTTTCTTTTTCTTTTTAATGAAAATAAATGGTCGGGCATACCGCTAGAATGCCCAACCATAAAGAACAACTACTTTTAGCTATACAAGAACAATCCTTTGGATAGCATTTGGATCAGTTGTAGTACCTCTTGACATGGTCAACATTGACCCTGTCCTCTCCTTCCTCATCCATCCGTGCCAATATGAGGGCACATCTAGAAAGTTCGTTCTTGATCACATAGGGGCCCTCCCACATTACCTTGAACTTTCTGTGGATCAAGTTTGTTGGATAGGTAGAACTGCTTTAAAACTAAATCATCTTCACTAAAATCTCTGACGCACACTTTCTTGTTGTAGGGTCTAGATATTCTCTTCTAGTATACCATGTCCATGGAAACTTTGTATTGGAGGCATTTCTGACATGTTGGTTATAGTCCAACTCCAAAATCATTCAATGGTAGCCCATTCAAAGTACTTTCTTGCCAAGGCATGTCGGTTCATGTGCGGTCCATGTGCACCACCATGGATGTTGGAGATGATTTCGTTGGTCTCTTGTTCACCCACAGAAGAGGAGCAAGCTGACATGAGCTCTATGGAAGAGTTGTTTCCCTATTCCCACGTAGTTAATTTCCATCTTTTGAATGCTGAGTTGACTCCGCTCTTTGGCATTCTCAGGTAACATTTGAAACTACAAAAATCTCTTAATGTTGGTGCAGAAGGGGACTTTTCAATGGTCCTTGACTCCTTTTGCAGGCAATAGGCTAGTCCTTTTAGTTTATAAACAATGATTTCCCATAAGGCACCTTCTTTGGAATGGTGTGGGGTGAGGAGAGCATGGCCAATGAATATACAAACATGTTTATCTCCCTTTTCATTTTCTCAAACTTGATTTCTTGGAATTGCCCTTTAAGTTTGGCCAGGTATTGATGGTGCAACTTCAACTTCTCATCCCTTGTTTTCCAATATACTCTTATCTGGCATCTGATGAGTGATTAATCTCTATAGTCTTCATACTCGGCCTCATTGATTTGCAGTCAAAATCGAGCTTGACAACTACAGGTAGTGTTAAGCCCTCGAGGGATATCAATACAGGTCCAAGTTGTGTCGCTCTTGATTAATAGCACCATCAAAGTACATGACCCACCAATCATCTAGATCACCCCCTTCTTCAAGGGTCTCGTCTTTGATTTACAATATCCCTTCATTTAGAAAATCATCGTTTGTTGTTGCACTACTCTATGTTGGGTGGTCGGCCCAGTGAGACGCTATTGCCAGCCCTTAGATGATGTTGAATTCTGATAGGAGCAGCAATCAACGAGCTATATGACTAGTAAGCATAGGCTTCTCAAACAAATATTTCATGGGATCCATCCGAGCCATCAACCAAATTTGGTGGGAAGGGAATAGTGCCATAGGCGTTGGGTTTCCCATACTAAGTTGGGGCAAATCTTTTCCAATGGAATTTATCATTGTTCATAGTCCAGGAATCTCTTGCTCAAGTAGTAGATGGCTTACTCGTGCCATTCTGTCTCATCATAGTGTGAAAGCAAGTACCCCACGGAAAAGGGCACGATGGATAAGTATATAGGCAATGGCTAGACCGCTAGGGGCTCGTGGATGGGCAGACAAAGAAGTCATTCCTTGATCTTATGAAGGTGACCTCACGCTCATGGTTCCATTCTCTTTTTGCATTATTATATAAAAGTTTGAAGAGTGGAGAATGTATGGGAGTGAGGTTTTGGATAAACTAGCTAATGTATTGGATGCGTCCAAGAAAACCACGAACTAGTTTCTCATTCCTTAGTAGTGACAAATCCACCATTGCCTTTATCATGGACGTATCGTTCTCAATGCCCTAGTGTCATACAAGGAAACCTATTAGCTTTCCCATAGCAGCCCAAACATGCACTTAGCCTCATTAAGCCGCAATTGATATTTTCAGAGTCGCTAGAACACCATTTGAAGATGCATGAGGTGATCTTCCCTTTTGATGGACTTGGCAGCCATGTCAACCACATAATACACCCACCTCCTTGTGGACTATGTTGGGAAACAAAATTATCATAGCTCGTTGGTATGTGACACTCACATTTTTTAGTCTGAATAGCATCACTCGGTAGCAAAATGTCCCCCAAGGAGTTATGAATGATGTTTTTTTCATTGTCCTCTTCCACCATCAAGATTTGATTGTAGTTACAGAAGTCATCCATAAAAGACAACATCTCATGCTTTGTCACGTTGTTAATGACTATGTCAATGTTGGACAAAGGATGACAAACCTTCAATCTAGCAGCATTCAAGTTTCAATAGTCAATGCAAATTCATACACACATGTCCTTTTTCGGAACCTAAACAATGTTGGCTAACCAAATAAGGTATTTTCCCACCAATAGACAATCAACATAAAATTGCTTCTTAAACTCTTCCCAAATCTTAACTGCCCATTCCACTTTGATTTTCCACAAATTTTGCTGGGTGGGAGTGACCTCATAAAGGATGGGAATATGATGGATTACCAAGCCAGGATTGAACCTCGACATCTCTTTGTAAGAAGTGGAAAAGAAATCTTGATAGCCAAGAAGGAAAGAGGCCAGATTCTCTCTTTCAGACAAGGAGAGGTTTTTGCTAATGTAAGTTATTTTGGGCTCCCCTTTGATCCCCATGTTAATCCCTTCTGTTTCACCAAGGACCACGACTTGTTTTTTTATTGAATTTTCATATAGGTTCTACAGTCCACAACCCATCTCTTCACCAAATTTTGATCCCTGCGCTACATTTTGGAGTTCAAGGTCAATCTCCAAGCTAATACTCTCTACTTTAGTTCCTAGAGAGGCAAAGTTACTTGGATGATTAGAGAACCATTTTGGGCTCCCTATATATTTGTTGCAATCTTCTGACAACACTCTACCGAACTTAATGAATAGAGTATTTCAAAAATATCTTGACAAATTTGTTATTGTATTTATTGATGATATCTTATTTACACTAGGAGCATGGAAGAGCATAGGGAACATCTGTGAATTATTCTGAGGATACTTAGACTCTCCAATTATATGCCAACTTTAGTAAGTGTGAGTTTTGGCTCGAGCATGTGCAGTTCCTAGGACATGTTATCTCTTGAGATGGTATACTAGTCGATCCTAACAAGGTGGAAGCCATCATTAATTGGGAAAGACCCAAGACATGATAAAGATTAAAATTTCCTTGGTTGTGGTACATATTATACAAGATTTGTTGAAGGGTTTTATAGCATTGCTCAACCTATGATACAGCTGACCAAAAAGGATAAGAAGTTTGTGTAAATGGAATAATTAGAACAAAGTTTTCAGGAGGTAAAGAAGAGACCTATTTCGACAACAGTACTAACTTGTCAGTAGGAAGTGGAGGTTTTGTGGCGTATAGTGATGCATTAGGTAAGGGTCTTGGATGTAGTTGATGTAGCATGGGAAGATAATTTCTTATGCATCTAGGCAATTAAAGACTCATGATGTGAACTATCATACTCATGATTTGGAGTTAGTTGTTGTAGCTTTTTCCTTGAAGATTTGGAGATATTATTTGTATGGCAAGAACTTTGAAGTATTTACAGACTACACAAGTCTTATATATACATATATATATATATATATATATTTCTGTAGAGCGATCTAAATATAAGACAATGACACTAGATGGAATATTTAAAAGATTATGATTTCACCATCTAATATTATCCAAGAAGGGCAAATGCTATAACAGTTGCACTTAGTAGAAAAGTGAAGGGAGTAATTGGCAATGTGTTTGTAAGATTATTCTTCCCATAATAGGTTTTGCAAGCACAGAGGGAGTGTGTAGAGACTCAAACTATGACTAGAAAGGAGGGATTCTCCATTAGTGCTAATGGAGGTGTATGTTGTGAAGGCTGATTAGTGGTATCTTTAGTAGAATAATTGTGAAAAGAGTTGATGTAGGAATTACATGGATCAATGTACAGCATACACCCTGGAGGCACTAAGACATATCAAAATTAAAAAAGAAACTTTTGGTGAAAAGGTATATAAGAGAATATCTGGCTAAATGTTTAACTTGTTAGAAGGAGAAAGTAGAACACCAAATGTAACACCCCGGGATTTTCAAACTTTTATTCATTTTAATTTGAAAAGCAATGAAAATTTCCTTATTTTTGAAAAGCAAGATCAAAGTGGTAAATATATAAGTAGATTTGAAATTCATCAACTTCATCCTGTATGTTACTAAGAAACCTTCACATACAAGGAAATAATAGTTATCTAAACTAAGAATGGCTAGAGATACATGCCACAAGATCTACCATATAGTCACAATTAAAGTCACAATCCATTTCATTAACTAAAGACAATCATACTACAGTCATCCAAAGTGTCAACAAAAGTCTTAAGTTATATACAACAATCATAATGAAACTCTACACATGGATTTCTATCAAAAGTAACTACATCAAAAGGTATGTTCTTTTCACATCTAAACTGATCCAGGCACCATCATCTTTCATGTATCCTTCACTTCTAAACTCCTAGAGTATCACCTAAAATGTTAGTTGTAGGGGGTGAACAAAACAACAGGTCACAGTAGGGTGAAAAGGTAATATAAGCTAGAATGCATAAAATAGAACAAGCAGTAGCATAATATAACCTTTTGAAAAAGTATATGATTTTCCAAAAACAGTGGTCAATATGTGTATGGAAAAGATCCTCTAAAGACTACTAAAATCAATGCCGACCACAAGGTTGGAAGTAAACCTACAAATCTGTTAAAATTAGTGTGTATCGAACAATGATGCAGGACTAAGGCACAAAACCTTTGATCTGCAAATGCACAAATCCATGTCCACATCGTTGTGGAAAACTAATTGCTCCCAATCATGATGGCATAGAGTCCTGCCCCCCTAGACAAGGTCTAAACTCTCGAGAAATGACCCACATAATCATCAACACATAAACACCTATACTCGTAGGGCCCCACTATCACCCACTGGTGACTACCATGGCCTCTACGTCTACTCGTGGATACTTGCATGAACTATGACTTAGTAGACCTCATGGAGACTTTCCAACTATTACTCAGAGCACTTCCCTATGAGAAGATACTCCTACTACCCACCCTCTCCATCACAGGGTTAGTATCAATATCAATCTCAAAGGTCAATGGCCAACTGCACCTCCTAGTATATGATATCTATGACTTATCACGCACTGACTTAGTGCACCTACCAAGCGATTTGAGACTTAGGACACTTCCACAGTCCTTGCCCAAAACATCAATAAAATCTATATCCGCAATGACATATAACTACTCATAGAGCACTTGCCTTAGCATCGATAAAACTGCATCCATCAGAACTTATGGCTACTCATAGAGTGCCTACCAAATTGTTGATGAAATCCATAATCATCAAGACACATCATCTAGTAGAGCGTTTGCCTAAGTATTAAAAAAAAAAAAAAAACCAAACTAGAGATTTGTAAAACAAATCCAAGGTATAGGAAACTCCACAAAACATGAAAGTGATGTCATGTTGCGTACTTCAAGTATTTGTATGATAGTGTGAGATATTTTGTTAAATTATTCCTATCCTAGTGTAACACTTTAATGATCATGGCTTAATTTATAAGTTTAAGGACTACAAAATATTATTCATGAATGCATGTCTTCATTTTTATTTTAATACTTATATTTTTGGTCTGGATGTTGTATTTAAATTTAAGATAGGTTGGATAGACTATAATTAAAATGATTACATCAATTGAATCTTAATCTAAGGGATGTCCTACTACTAAGGTGTAGCAAAGTTTCCATAACAATGTTAAGTGGTAAGGTCTTATATCATTAGTAGTTAAGTTCTGAGATTCCTTAAGTCCTAACTAAAAGAACCCATGGAATGAGGTATGGTGTCAAAGTTCAAGACCTAGGTATTTAAGCCTAAATGAAACCTTACAAGAGGTTTCACTCTTAAGTTTACTTAGTTTTCAAAATTATCCAAGTTTTAACCTAAGGGCAATTGATAATTTCTCATACTTAGCCTAAATTGCCTTTTTACCCTTTTGTCAATTTTACAATTTCTCCCATATTAATCAACCTTTTAGTAAAATGGCAGATGAATTTTTATCAAGGGATTCAACTTAGTCCTATAATTATTTAGAATTTTAACTTAAGGGTTTTTGTAATTTTCTTCTCTTAGGAAAATTACCATTATACCCTTTATTAGTTCCAATTTTTAAGGATGGGTTATATTTCTCATATTACCAATGAAATATACTTAAAGTTTGGTTGCATTTTTATCTCAACAAATATGGGTTTTTCAAAATTTTCTTTATACTGGAATTCCAGAATTACTAGAATTTCCGGGTAGTCAAACTTTTACATTGTAAATTCCTGGGACTGGAATTCTCAAATGCCCCAGGGAATTCCAGTTGTCTTCTACCTCTTGTACTTGTTTTTCCAGCCATTACTGTGCATACAGTAAGGTGAAATTTTGGTGCCGTTTCAGAGCTTTTCATTCAAAATGTACAATCTGTACCATCCAATTCCTCATCCTAATCAAATTTCATTTCAGAAACTCGATCAAATCGAGTCAATAAGATAAGGAATTGATATGTTTCTCATACACATACGAGCATGAATAGGACCATTCCTAGTCTATTGGCACAAGCTATTCAAACACAGAACATGTACTTTCAAGTGTAATTTCCCTTGAAACCAATAGATAGCAGTGTCATCTTTAAAACCCAGATCTTGTTTTCCTTTAACTCTCATTGTTTAAGAGATATTCATGTGGGAACTGAACATCAAGGTCTTCCAGTGAGCAGAATTTGGGCACGTCTAGCTCCCTACTTCTATTTATCCATTCAGTTTGTGCTTCTTTTATTTCAAAGCTGATCATTTTATGTGCTAGATTTCAAATTTAAACTACAAGGATTAAGACCGAGATGATAGATTTCTAGTGTAACTACTTGTAGGTAAGATTTTCATTCAATTTCAATCCCTATTTTCAACTAATATGGAGTAAATAAAATAGGGTATGAATTTCAGATCGTAATACCTCAATCTAAACATGGATTTCAATGAATCCGACTCTACAAATGTAAATCAGGAATCATGCAAAGCATTCAGCACATCAGATCATGCTTAAACTGTGGTTTTGCAAAAGGAAAGATACCATTTTTGCAAGAACATAAAGAGTACGGGTTAAGTTTTCAGAAATTTAAAAAATTTCTAAATAAAACAACATTTATGCAAGATTTTGCTGGGCTAATCCAAGCTTGCATTAACAATTCACCCAGAATTGAAACCCCTACCTATTTTTATCTTTGATCGGCTAGATCCCTAGCAGATCTCCTCGGAGATGAAAGCTTCCTACTCTTCATGTGGAGCTTCACTCATGCATGAATTTCCTTGACCAATCATCTCCCTCCTTCACTTTTCAATTCTTTGCTTACATCTTTACTTCAAATCTAGATCCTAACATGTACTTTGGCCATGTGCCTAGTCCTTCTCTCCCATCCACTATCTTCTCCCCCACTGGTTCATTTCTACACTGTGTGAGCTCATCTTAGGGAAGCTCTAGCCCTTCCAACTGAGCTCTTCTTCTCTCCTCCAATGCCTAGACTGAGCAGGACCTGATTAATATTCCTAGCTTGTTTCCTTCTTCTCTCCCAATCTCTCCTTCTTCTTCCATCGTCTCCCTCTCAAGCTTACTAGTTCATTAATGGATGAAAACATTTCAGCTTAAAGTTTATTTACATTTAATACTTAGGTATTGTAATATGTGCATGTGAGTGTAGTATAACACGTGGGGAGCCAGCTACCTTGGGCCGAAGCTCCCACGTGAACGATCCAAATCAACAG
Organism: Warburgia ugandensis; assembly: GCA_035236585.1. Lineage (NCBI taxonomy): Eukaryota > Viridiplantae > Streptophyta > Magnoliopsida > Canellales > Canellaceae > Warburgia > Warburgia ugandensis. The sequence goes on along the minus strand of CP141127.1, from coordinate 49,238,021 downwards.
ATTCTGACTTAGGTTCAATGAAATTGTTGTTCATTAGAATCCCTGAATTTAACTTCCTCTTTTACAATTATATCCTGTTAAGATGTAATTTTTTAATTGCACCTTGAATATTAATTCACGCATTTCTGAAATTCCAAGATAATTAGTTGGAATTTCTTTTTAGGATTTTTATGGAGTTTAGGTTAGGGTCTTTCCTTATCAGTAGTCTAATTAATTCCTTAATTTAACATTAATTTATATTATTTATTTATATTTTCTTTTATTAAATCGCTTAAGGTTAATTTAAAGCAATCATCGAATCTGCTATTTATTTTTTAGAATCTTCATTTCTAATACCGGTATTAACCTAATAATCAATCCCAGTACTCTAATCTTGCCAAATTCTCATTGTTACTTTTTAAAACAAACCCTAAATCAATATAATAATAATAATAATAAATTTCTCATTACTGGTGGAATTATATGTATTACACTCTTCCCTCCTTAATAAAAATTTCATCCTTGAAATTACGTAGTTAAAAATGAATGTCAAAACAATTCGGGAAAATGCTACCTCATATTGTCCATGACTTCCCACATGGCCTTATCATAAGAATGATGCCTCCACAAAACCTTGACATGGGGGGTCATCTTGGTTTGTAATACCTTCTCCTTCCTATCTATGATTTGTGCTGGGCACTCCTAAAATTTCAAATCTAGTTGTAAATCAATCAGTAATTGATCCAGAATATGAGTGGGATCTACGACGTCTTTCCTTAGCATAGAAACATGGAATATGTTGTGCACATCAGCAAGCAAAGGAGGAAGAATGAATCTATATGCTACTCTATCAATACTTTCTAAAATCTCAAAGGGTCTCCACAAACCTAGGGCTCAACTTACCTTTCACCCTGAATCTCATCACTACCTTGGTTGGAGAAACTCCTAGAAAGACATGGTCTCCAACTTGAAACTCTAAATGTCTCCTCCTCATGTCGGCATAGCTCTTATACCTACTATGGGCAGCCATCAAATGTCTCCTAATCAATCTAAGCTTATTTGCACACTGCTCTACCAACTTAGATTTGATGAACGATCTCTTGCAAATGTTGGTCTAGCATATAAGTGCAGCAAGGTCTACCATACAACACCTCATATAGAGCCATCCCAATGCTCGAGTGAATGTCGTTGTTGTAGGTGAACTCTATCAAGGGTAGATGTTCATCCCAACAACCTTTCCAGTCCAATGGCTCTCCACATGTCCTTTAGCGTCTAAATTGTCCTCTTAGACTAACCATTAGTCTGGGGGTGAAATGCTATGCTAAAACACGTAGAGGTACCTAGACCCTCCTATGCACTACCAAAATTGAGATGTGAACTTGCTATCTCTATCTGATTTGATGATGAGAGGGACTCCATGTAAGCTAACTATCTCTCTTGTGTATAGCTCAACATGGCTCTGTAAGGTCTGTCCTTATCTGATGAGAAGGAAATGCACTGACTTGGTAGGTCGATCTACTATGATCTAAATCATGTCATGTCCATTGCAAGTCCTAGGTAGTCAAACCACAAAATCCATCGTGATGTGGTCCCATTTCCACACCGGAAGCTCTTTACTCTGTAACAACCCTACAGGTCTCTGATATTCAGCCTTAACTCACTGACAGGTAACGCATCTAGCTACACACTCTCATGTATCTCTCTTCATGACATATCACAAAAACAATCTTCTCAAGTCATGATACATCTTCATGCCCCCTGGATGCATAGCCTGCTTAGAGTGATGAACTACCCTCAATAATTCCTATCTCAAGTCTATTTAATCTACCCTGATATCTAATCCCACCATTTACTCCTCTCTCAAAACCATCTCCGTCACATAGCTCCTGAGTCTCGCTAGATGACTATTGTGCTTGTAAAATATGATCTATAAATGATGATTGAATGGTGAGATTGGCTATCACGTCACCCAACTTCTGGCTAAGGGCATCAGACACTAGATTTGCCTTACCTAGATGGTATTGAATCTTGAAGTTGAAGTCCTTCAAGTACTCTAGCCAATGTCTTTATCTCATATTGAGGTCACTCTAAGTAAATAAATACTTGAGGATCTTGTGATTAGTGAAAACATCGAACTTCTCCCTATAAAGATAATGCCACCATATCTTAAGGGAAAATACAATTATCGCTAATTCTAAGTCATGCGTGGGTAATTTTTCTCTTGCTTCTTCAACTACCTCAAAGCGTATGAAATAACTCTACCATGTTGCATGAGAACACACCCCAGTCCCTATCATGAGGCATCACTATACAATACAACTCAACCACTTTCCTGAGGAAGCGATAACACAAGCATTAGGGCAAGTCTCTTCTTCAGTTCCAGGAAACTATGCTCATAGCTATCAAACTAATCAACCTTCTAGTCCTTCTTAATTAGGGATGTCAAAGGTTGAGCAATCTGAGAGAATCACTCTATGAAACACCAAAAGTAGCCTGCTGAACCTAAAAAAATGTCCGCTTAATTCACAGTCTTATGCCGCTCCTAGTTAGTCATAGCCTCCACCTTTTGTGGATCCACTGCCACACCATCCTTGGATATAACATGTCAAAGGAAATGTACCCATCCAACCAAAACTAGCACTTATAGAACTTGACATGCAATTGATTCACTCAAAGAGTGCCCCAGATAGTCCTTAAGTGCTCTCTATGCTCCTCTGCACTGCTAGAGTATATTAAAATATCATCAATAAACAAGATCATGAACTTGTCTAAAAAATCTCATAACACTATTTATCAAGTCCATGAAGGTTGTCGGTGCATTCGTTAACCTAGACGGCATCACCAAGAACGCATAGTGGCCATATCTAGTCCTAAATGTAGTTTTAGGGATGTCCTCATCCCGTATCCTTAGCTGATAGTAGCTTGTCCTTAGGTCAACCTTGGAGAAAACCTTAGCTAGCTGCAACTGATCAAATAGATCATCAATGTAAGGAAGGGGCTATTTGTTTTTCATTGTTACCCTGTTGAGTGCCCTGTAATCTACATAGTCTTAAAGAGCCATCCTTTTTCTTAACAAACAAGACTGGTGTTCCCCAAGGCGAAACACTAAGGCATATGAAACCTTGATCTAGCAACTTTTGTAATTGCACCTTTAGTTCTATCAACTCAGCTGGTGCCAAAAGATAAGCAGCCTTGGAGATAAGAGTAGCTCCAGGTAATAACTCTATCATGAACTCCATCTCTCTCATCAATAGTAACCCAAGCAACTTATCAAAAAACGCATCCCTAAAGTCGCATACTACATCAATCTCCTCAATATCAGGAGTCTATTCCTCTTGCATGTCAATATAGGCCAAGTAGGCCTAATAGGCACTAGATATGTGACTTGCTACCTTGATCATTGTGATGATACTCAGGTTAGCAGTATCTAGTCTCCCCTAAAAATGCAGCACACCGTCAGGGGTACACAGAGTGACTTGATTCTTTTTGCAATCAATTAGAGCTCCATGCTTAGCCAGCCAATTCATGCCTAACATCACATCAAAATAGGCCATGTCTATGATAATGAGATCTATGCTCAGCACCTTGTCTGAGATAACCATAGGTATACGATGGACATACTCTTGTACAATCATTGGTTGTCCTACTAGTGTACTAACCTCAACCAAAATTCCCAGTCTACTCAATGGAACATCTATACATGCAGCAAAACTATGCAAGATGGATGAATGGCCAAATCTAGGATACACAAGAACACGAACATATCTATCAGCAATAAGGATGGTACCTTCCATGGTGCTCGATGCACATGCCTCGTCAATGGTAAGGGTGAATACTTGCCCCTGACTCCTGGGTGTCTGACCCTACCATGGTATCTGATCTCAGCCCTAATCTCATTATGGTGTCTAATCTCGACCCTGATCTCTCCGTGGTTGTCCTACTCTACTAGCATTGGGATAATCTTGTGCTATATGGCCTTGTTGGCCACAAGTGTAGCATCGACCTAGTCCATAACAAGAGTGGCTTGGATGTTATACCTCCTAATCATTGCCTCTGCCTTTAGTTTATTCTTTTGTTGGTTGACCCTTCCATGCAATCTTCTTCCTAGTGGAAAACTTCTTTTACACTCCTCCTTAGATGGGCCTAGGACCAATGAATCTCGCCTGTCTTTGCTTGTGTCTCTTAACGTGCGCTCTAGCATGGAGGCAAGCTCTACAACCCGTGCCATTGTAGTGGGCTAGGAAGTCAGTATTTGACACTTCAATTCAAAATTTAAGCCTCTAACAAACTTTTGAGCCACCTTCAACTCTATAGAGCACACATTTGGTGCAAACTGATGCGTCTGAAAGAACTCCACTTCGTTCTTGCTACTCTTCTCATGCCTTGCACGATGTCATAAAGTTTAGTTCCATCTTCTCTTGAAGATGGGGAAGAAGAAACCTATCCATAAAGATGGCCTTGAAGTTGTCCCATGCAATAATGCCACCACCCTCGAAGAAATTCCTCCTACACGTCAGCCACCATTGTGCTACATTACTTGAGAGGACAAAAGTGGCCATTGCTACTCTGCGATTCTTTGCCACTGCCATGGCCTCAAAGATGCTCTCCACATCAAATAGCCATGAGTCAACCATCTCTGAGGCTATCTTTCCTTGAAAACTTAGGAGTTATCCTCGTAAATCTCTCAAGGAGGTTGTTCGTTGAGGGATGCCCCTCTCCCTTAGGATCTATTACCCCACCTACACCTGATGTATGGGTTGAAGCACGTAGCTTGTGTGTCATCCTCTTGAGCAAGAGATCGATGACCTTATCTGCTAGGTTACCCCAAGCCATATCCACTTCCACTTGTACATCATATGGTGGTGGCAAACTGGCACTACGTCTCTAGGGAGGCATCTATGACAACAAGGGAGATTTATAATAAGACTTCTTTTTGAATAACTAAGTTCCCAACATGTACCTAAACTTAAGTTTTCCTAAGCATTGAAACTTTGTCCTTTAATGACTTTAATTGTGATCAACGTAGCATGTGCTCTGATACCAAAATCTATAACACCCTGGGTCTTGCAAACTTTATTCATTTTAATTTGAAAAGCAGCAAAAATTTCATTGTTTTTGAAAAATAGGATCAAAGTGATAATATATATGAGTAGATTTGAAATCCATCGACTTCATCCTAGGTGTTACTAAGAAACCTTCACATACAAGTAAAATAATAGTCACCTAACCTAAGAATGATTATTGATACATGCCACAAGATCCACCATAGAGTCACAATTAAAGTTATTGTCCATTTAATTAACTAAAGACAGTCATGCTATAGTTATCCAAATTGTCAACAAAAGTCTTAAGTTATATATACAACATTCAAAATGAAACCCTACAAATGAATTTCTATAAAACAAAAATAACTACATCAAAAAGGTATGTTCTTCTCATGTCTAAAATGATCCTGTCACTTTTGCCTTTCTTGTATCCTTCGCTCTAGAATTACTTGGAGTATCACCTAAAATGTTGGTTGTAGGGGATGAGAAAAACAACAGCTCATAGTAGGGTGAAACGCTATTATAAGCTAGAATCCTAAAATAGAACAAGCAATAGCATAATATAACCTTCTAAAAAAATATATAATTTTTTGAAAAGAGTGGTCAATATGTGTAAGGTAAGGATTCTTTAAAGATTACTAAAATCAATGTCAACCACAAGGTTGGAAGTAAACTTACAAATTTGTTAAAATTAATGTGTATCAAATAATGATGCTGAACCAAGGTTTAAAGCCTTTGATCTGCAAATGTACAAATTCATGTCCACATTGTCATGGAAAACTAATTGGCTCCCAATCACAGTGGCATACAATACTACCACCATGGACGAGGCCTAAACACTTGAGAAATAACCCACATAATTATCAACACACAAACACCTATGCTTGTGGGGCCCTACCATCACCCACTAACGACTACCATGGCCTCTATATCTACTCGTGGACTCACTGGTCCTCATGGAGACTATCTGACCATTACTCAGAGCACTTTCCCATGAGAAGATACTCCTACTGCCCGCCGTCTCCATCACATGGCTGGTATCAATATCAATCTTAGAGGTCAAAGGCCAACTACACCTCCTAGCATAGGGTCTCTAGGACTTACAACACAATGACTCAATGCACCTTCCAAGTGATTAGAGACTTAGGACACTTCCACAATCCCTACCAAAAACATCAATAAAATCTATATCCACAAGGACTTACAACTACTCATAGAGCACTTGCCTAAACATGGATAAAACTACATCCATCAGGACTTACGGCCACTCATGGAATGTGTGCCAAACCATCAATGAAATCCATAATCATCAAGACTTATAGCAACTCGTAGAGAGCTTGCCTAAGTATTGATAAAAACCAAATTAGCAATTTGTAAAACAAATCCAAGATATGGGAGGCTCCACAAAACATGAATGTGATGTCATGTTGCATACTTCTCGTATTTGTATGGTGGTGTGAGATATTTTGTCAAATTATTTCTATCCTAGTGTGTCACTTTAATGATCTTGGCTTCATTTATAAGTTTAATGGCTAAATAATATTCTTAACAAACACATGTCTTCATTTTTATTTCAACATTTTAATACTTATATTTTTAGTCTTGATGTTGTATTTAAATTTAACATAGGTTGGCTAGACTACAATTAAAGTGAACATATGAAATGAATCTTAATATAAGGAGGGATTTCCTACTACTAAGGCATAGCAAAGTTTTTGTACAATGTTAACTGGTAAGGCCTTATGTCATTTGTAGCTAAGTTATGAGATTCGTCAAGCCCTACCTAAAAGAACCCATGGAATCATGTATGGTCCAAGGTATGTGAAGCTTTATCACAGTCCAAGACCTAGGTGGTTAAGCCTAAATGAAACATTAGAAGAGGTTTCACTCTAAGGTTTATTTAGTTTTCAAAATTATCCAAGTTTTAACCTGAGGGCAATTTAATAATTTCTCATACTTAGCCTAAATTGCCTTTTTACCCTTCTGTCAATTTTACAATTTCTCTTATATTAATCAACCTTTTAGTGAAATGGAAAATTAAGTTTCATCAAGGGATTCAACTTAGTCCTATAACTATTTAGAATTTTAATTTAAGGCGTAGTTTTGTAATTTCATTCCCTTAGGCGAATTGCCATTATGCCATTTATTAGTTTTAATTTTTAAGGATGGGTTATATTACTCATATTACTAATGTAATATACTTAAAGTTTGGTTGCATTTTTATCTCAACAAATATGGATTTTTTCAAATTTTTCTTTATACTGGTATTCCAAAATTATTGGAATTTTTAAGGTAGTCAAACTTTTACATTGTAAATTCTTGGGACTGTAATTCTCAAATGCCTCAGAGAATTCCAATCATCTTCTAATTCCTCATCCTAATCAAATTTCATTTTAGAAACTCAATCAAATAGAGTCAATTAAGATAAGGAACTAGTATGTTTCTCATACACATACGAGTAAGAATAGGACCACTCTTGGTCTATTGGCATAAGCTTTTCAAACACAAAACATGTACTTTCAAGCATAATTTCCCTTGAAACCTATAGATAGTAGTGTCATCCTTAAAATCCAAACCTTGTTTGCTTTTAACTCTCGTTGGTTTAAGAGATATTCAAATGGAAGCTAGACATCCAGGACTGCCAGTGAGCAGAATCTGGGCACATCTAGCTCCCTGCTTCTATTTTTCCACTCAATTTGTCCTTCTGTTGTTTCAAAGCTGATCATTTTATGTGTTAGATTTCAAATTTAAACTACAAGGATTAAGACCCAAATGATAGATTTCCAGTGCAACTACTTGTAGGTAAGATTTTCATTCAATTTCAATACCTTTTTTTAGCTAATATGGAGTAAATAAAATAGAGTATGAATTTCAGACTGTAATACCTCGATCTAGGCATGGAATTCAATGAATCATACTTTGTAAAATGTAAATCAGAAATCACGCAAAACATTTAGCAACATCAGATCATGATTAAATGGCTGTTTTATAAAAGGACATACATGATTTTTACAAGAACATAAGAGTACTAGATAAGTTTCCATAAATTTAAAATTTTGCTAAATAAAACAACATTTATGCAAGATTTTGCTTTGATAATTGAGCTTGCATTAACAATGAACCCATAATTAAAACCCCTACCTATTTTTTTCTAGGTTTGATTGGATGGATCCTTAGCTAATATCCTCTAAGTTGAAAGCTTCCTATTCTTTGTGTGGAGCTTCACTCATGCATGAATTTTCTTGACTAGTCGTCTCCCTCCACTTTCCATTTCTTTGCTTACTCCTTTACTTCAAATTCAGATCCTAGCAAGTACATGTGCCTAGTCCTTCTTCTCTCCCATCCACTATCTTCTCCCCCGTTGGTTCATTTTTGCACTCTATGGAGCTCATCTACATGGAAGCTTCATCCCTTCCAACTGAGCTCTTCTTCTCTCCTCCAATGCCTAGACTGAGCAGGACCTAATTAATCTTCCCGACTAGTTTCCTTCTTCTCTCCCAATCTCTTCTTCTTCTTCCACCATCTCCCTTTCAAGCTTACTAGTTTGTTAATGGCTGAAAACATTTCATCTTAAAGTTTATTTACATTTTATACTTAGTTACTGTAATATATGCATGTGAGAGTTGTATAACATGTGGGGAGCCAACTGCCCTAGGCTAGAGCTCCCATGTGAATGATCCAGATCAACAGATCCCGACTTCGGTTCAATTAAATTGTTGTTCATTCAAACCCCACAATTTGACTTCCTCTTTTACTATTATATCCTATTAAGATGTAATTTCTCAATTGTACCCTAAACAGTAATTCATCCATTTCTAAAATTCCAAGAAAATTAGTTGGAATTTCATTTTAGGATTTTGATGGAGTTTAGGTTAGGGTATTTCCTTATTAGTGCTATAACTAATTCTTAAATTTAATATCAATTTATATTTAATTTTCATTTTATTTATTAAATTTCTTAAGATAAATTTAAACCAATCATCAAATCTCTTATTTATTTCTTGGAATCTTCATTTCTAATACCCATATTAACCTAACAATCAATCCTACCACTCCAATCTAGCCAAGATGTCATTCCATGATGGAATTAGGAGGTAATGTATTAAATAAAAAAATTAATAACTAGTGGAGACCATAGGATATATTATATGACTTATATAATATTAGTTAGAGGAAGGGAAGTAAAGACCTAGTCATAGTAGGAAAGTGGATTAAAACTTGGACATTAAGCATCCTCACAAATTAGAACTCTTAGATTGATTAAAAAGGATTTGGTGCCTAGCCTAAGAGTTCTTTTTCCTTGGTTGGTAATACAATTGAGAAGGAGAGAAAATTTATAGAAAACAAAGGGAGGAGAAGTGAGGAGATTAGTTGAGGAATGGTTAGAAACGTTGAAGGTTGAATGGAGTATACTCATGTGTGACAAGTGCAGAAAAGAATACTATAGAAGGCCTAGGAGTTTGATATTTTTAAGTGGGAGAATTTTGGAAATTCTCTAATCTTGGTTTGAAAAAATCAAAAATTAGTTTTGAAAAACAAAACATGTGTTTTTCATGATTTTGATTGAGATTTCATGATGTCTCTATAAACCGATGCATGTGCGTGTGGAATCGGTGGTTTACATGAATGTTTTTATTTAGTCCTATTGTGTGATCATCTTTGTTTGTATATGATGATATTAAGGCATTTTTAAGGTTGAACATCATATAGGCTTCATGCCATGATCATATGTTTAAAGGGAGAAAACATATATTGATTTCAACATGTGCAATTCTAGCCCTATTTTGATATGTTATTGTTATGGATGATTTTGCATGACCAAAAAAGATCATTTTTTGTAAACATTTATGCCATTTTTTATTATTTGTATGATTTAAATCATGATGTAAACAAAAATAGTTGAGAAACTAGTCATTTTCTAGGTGGAATTGAATGAGTTTTGAAAGATTTTCTTGGGTAAGACAGGGGAACTTACATGCAGTTTTTATACCCTATAGTGTTTTATGATTTGGGTGTGATTGACATGTTGTTTTTTATTGAAATTTTGTGTGAACATACCCATATGATATCTTATCTAAGAAACTTTAAGATTGTGAGTTATATGACACCCTACAAAGTTATTTTCTGGTATAGTATTGAAGGTTGGAAGACGTGATGAATTTAGGTACCTTGGGTCTCTCATTTTTCATGAATTTCTATACGAATCTAAAATAAAATTGGTTCAATAATTCTTGTAAAAATTTGGAACCAGCAGAATACTACTTGTGTGATCTAGCAGCCCCATGAGAGTGGATAGTAACAACCTCAATTTTTGTAAATTGATTGAGAAAATCAATTTAGGTTGAATTTTAAAAAAATTTGGGCTGGAATACTAGGTTATTGAAAATTCTCCTTTTATATAGATTAAAACATGATTTAAAACTTAGAAATTATGAATGCACTCGAAAAATCAATTGAAATGACACTAAGTACGTTCAATTCTGAGTTAAAATAAAAAAATCCCTAATTTTCTTCATTTTTATGAATAAAAGGGTAAAATAGTAATTTTACCTATAACCGAGATCTAAGACATAAATATTTAGAAATTACTTAGAAATACAAATCCAATGCCACTAAGTACGCTCAATTCTAAGTTCGAGAGAATAAAATAGATCTTTTTCCATAAAAGGGCAAAATGGTCCTTTCACACCCCCGTGAGGCCCACAACGGGCCCACAAACAAATCCAAAGGGCAAAAAACATGTAATAAGTGGTCAAACCACTACCAGATTCGAGTGAAAAAGGAGGTGCTAGTGTGACAACCCAGGTTTTAGTAACACGTTTTCTAATATATTTTGAAAGGTAGGGCCCTTAATAGTGTAAAAAATTCTCACAAAACAAAGTAGCGGAAATTCTTTTCTTTAGAACTTGTTTTGTAAAACCCAAGACATCACTTCATACATAACATAAGTAGAATTTTGTACAAGATAAAATTCCATTAAAGGAATATACTTTCATTAAATTCCAGAATCCATCCAATGGTTGACAGTACAGCCAAATCCATTACAATACTTGTCCAAATGACATAATCCAAAACTCAAAGCTCACCATACAATGAAACTCTCATTACAATACAATACTCTCAACAAAGCAAAATACATGTCTTCAAGGGGTATACCTTGAAGATTATTCTCTTTATGTCTTTTGTAGTCTTGAGCTCCTAACTCTCCTTCCCTATATCAGAGATATTGTAAACATTGTAACATTTACAATATCTCAGCAAGCAATGCTTGGTAGGGGATTCAACAAGCATAATAATTGATAATATAATTATAATACTTCATAATCCCATTATCCCTAAACATATTCATGTCTCTACTCTTTACCTTGTAATATATATACATCCATATACATATATACTATACATGGGTAAATCAGTTAAATTTATGAAAGTAGTCAAATATCATTCCCAACTAAGCTGATCAATTCTTTCCATTACGAGGATTTAGTATTTCAGCTAATCTTATATTGGGAATTTCCCTTCTTGGGAAATATTGGTAATATACAATTACCTAGCATTTCATTATGCTACAACATAAGGCATTTCACTATGCCTATTCTCATATGCATCATAGTGCAAAATAATTAAAGGGCTACCATGCTATAGTCTGATCCATACTAACAAGCTAGGATAACTGCCTTGTTCACCACTAATATCATGGTGGAAAATATTATGTCACTGCCTATATGGGGGGACAGGACTTTCACAGTGGTGGCCTTCCCATAATTGCCCCATCCAACTTTTAGCCTCTCATAGGACAAGGTATCATCAAATCATCAAATTTCAAGGAGAGGGTGACCAAACCGTTATAACTCCTCTAGCATAGCATCCCCCTAGGCTTATGCCTATTAAAACAAACTCACAAGCCTCCAAGCTTGTATGTAAAATAAATTTCATACATATCAAACCATCTATCTGTTAATTTAGGGCTGAAATATCTTCTAGTTCACTATTCACTTATAGTCTAGTCCTTAACCATCTTATATGTGTTTGGTTGGGTCATAAGGTTTTCAGGGGATTTAATACAAGTATTAACAATTACTCTTGTCAACATAAGGTCATGGGTTCAATCATGTTAATCCCATGTAAATGCATTCATCAAATCCTCCTACTTTCAAGGAATGATCCCTTTTCCCAAATCTTCCATGATCCTGACTGATGTATGTAATCTGTACACCCATACATATTGTCAATATATGTAAATTATGAACAATCATATTGATCACTAGATCTAATGTTTAGAATGATCTTTAGATCATTCATATCTAGTATTTTTCTATATCTAAGTCTTTGTGTGTCCATTTCCTTGATCTTGATCTTGATCTTTCATAGATCCATTGATTGACAATCTGCACATGTTGATAAAGATCAAGGTCCTAGATCTTTTATCATCTAGTTCTTCTTAGATCTAAGTTCAGTTATTGGATCATCCCTAAGGAGGATGATCTTGGTTTTCTTCTTTGAATCATCTTTGATCAAGGGTTTGGATTATCTAATCTAATGAATTATAACATGCATACTAATAAGCATGTAGACTAAGTACAATATAATATTCTTATTCTTATTGTTGTTGATCATCCTTATCTTACTTACAGTTTTTATTAGGGTTAGGTAATTTACTAACCTTTTATGCTCTTACTATTATTATTCAACCAGTTAATGTTTTGCTGGTTGAAGGTAACTTATTTAAGCCTAAGTCTAGACTGTCCTCTTATTTCCAATTGGCTAAGGCTTACTAGCTAAATGGATGAACACAAAGTGGTTACTTTAATCTTCATGTAAGGAGGTGTTTAGACCTCTCAAACGTCAACGGAAGGTAGGGGAAGAGCGAGGCTTTATTAGATAATCCCCTTAACCACTATGTTCAACATTCACTAGAGTAACCTTAGGTCAACCTTTCATAAGGTGCCCATAAGCATGTTGACCCTAAGTACTCTTTCTAATTGATTTTAATTAAGTCTATGAACATTCACAATGTCATTCATGGGGTTTATTATTCTCCTAATTTGGGCCAAGGATTTGATAATCCTGATATTGTCCTACTAACTATAGCCCTTACTAATGTTAAGTCAAAGTCATTCCTTTTGTCCAAGGATTCATATTTCTTAGCACATTCTAAATTTTGATGTCTCATATTTTGATTTTTGGTTAAAATTACTATTTTACCCTTTTGTCCAAAAAGTGAAGAAAAATAAGGATTTTTCATCCGAATTCAGAATTTGTCGTGCTTATAGTCATTCTGAATGGTTTTCTAAGTTTAATTTCAATTGTACATGTCTTATTCCTTGATTATACTTTTATGAGAAGTATATTCTAAATAACCCTAATATTTCAGCCCAAAATTTCTGAAACTCAAACTTTATTGATTTTCTCAATCAATTACAAAAATTGGGGTTATCATAGCTAGTGGAGGATCCAATGTTAATTAAATAATTAAAAGAATTGAAACATGATAATTAGAAGTAATTATGGAAAATTCAAAAACACCTATAAATGCCCAGCCAAAAATCCTCCAAAAATGTTCCTTAAAATTTCCATGAAATTATCTTGCTTACTCTGAAAAATTAGATCTAGATTCCTTCCCAGAATTCCAAAACTCCCAAAAATCTCCCTTCTTACACTTTTTCTCTCCCCTCTCTAATTGGAACAAGAGACCTATATTCAATTAGGCACTCTGTTCCAAGTTGAATCTCACAAATCCCTCCATCTATACAATCCTAGACTCCCTTATCTACAAAACCCCCAAATCAATTTCAAGATCTAATGGTACAATCAACGAGAAATCGCAAAACAAGGGACTATCGAGCTATATCATCATCAACGGGTATTTATTTCAAATTAGGCTTCAAATCTAAGTTTTTTCTCCAATCAAGTAGGTGGAACCACTTCTTATACTTATTTATTATTTTTTTATGTAAATTTTATTTTTCTATAATTAGGTTTAGATTAAAATTTATAAAAATAAAGTAAGGACCAAAACCCTTCTATTCTAGATTATGGAGAGCTTAGATGGAAAATTTGAGCAATCCAATAGATCCAGAAGGGTCGCAAAACCCTAAGGTAGAAATTTCATGAATTTTCATTGAGTTTTGAGCCCTTAATTGTAAAGGGATTGATTGGACGGTCCAAACAGCCTGTCCAATCTCCCAAATCAAGTTGGAACCCGACATGCACGAAGAAATGCTATACGAAAATGTTGCATCACACGTGCGTCCCGGTGACAAGCAAGCAGCGACCATCTGCCTGATCAATCCGCCTGACTTAGTCTGCCTAACTATTCCACCTGGCTCGTTTTGCCCGAATGATCTGGGCCCTCCATTTTTCTGGGCCCAGATCAAATATGGACCCTAAGAACGACTGTGAACTTCACAGTTCAATTGTGGAGGCATCTGAACTCCAAATTGAGATCGACAAGAAGCTATGGAAAGCTTATAACTTATATTTTCTTCTGCAATCATAAAATTTAAAAAATTCCTCATGAAACTTTTTGTATTTAAGAATTAAGCTTCTAATTTTCATGATCTTCAAGATTTGAGATGATCAAATCTTGAGGATCTAATTTTCTGATGATATAATATTGAAATAAAGTGATCTACATGACTTATTTAGACAAATCTAATATAAATTAAGGGATCTACCCTTTATGGTAGAAAAACCCTAAGAATACAAAGGGACCCACTTGATCAATAAGATCAAGTATGATCAGACGCTTGGGATGGATTGAATGAATGATATTATGATTGAATCCATTGAGATCATGGATTAATTATGACAATAAACAAAGGGATATGATCTTGGGCCTTAATGGAGTAAAAGCCCTAAAATTAATTAAAACCTTGATTTCAAAGGAAAAGATCTAAGATATAATGGTTAGATCATAAGTAAAGGTTTCTAATAATCTTAATCTTAATCTAATTAGTTTCATTTCTTATATTTGATAATAGTATTGTAAATGTGATTCATGTTATAAAGCTTGATAGTTCTTAAATTTTAGCATGCTATCTTCTGTGTTATTAAATTGTTATATTAGGTTAATAGATTTAATTATCTTAGGGCTATGTTAGTTTAAATTTGAAGTTTAAGCATGATTCCATTATATGAGTAGTAAATTTTCATGTATTTTATAACTTAGGATCCATGTTAGTATATTAGAGTATGAATGCCCATAGAATGATATAGATGTACAATTCCCTTATGATTTAAAGTGTATGATTATTTGAATTGTCAAAGTATAGTAAGCATCTTAATTGTCTTTAAGTTAGTAGATATAATTGTTTAATTAGTGGTTATATCTCAATATTCATAAATCACCAAAAGTGAAATCTAATGAAATAGAGATTCATGGGCAATTAAGATGAGTGAATGACTTGGACTTAATATTAGTAAGGGCTATAGTTAATAAGACAATATAAGGATTATCAAATCCTTGGCTCAAACTAAGAGAATAATAAACCCCATGAATGACATTTTAAATATTCATGAATGTAATTAAAATCAATTAGAAAGAGTACTTAGGGTTAACATGCTCACAGGAACCTTATGAAAGATTGAGCTAAGGTCACTCTAGTGAATGTTGAACATGGTGGTTAAGGAGATTTTCTAATAGAGCCTCGCTCTTCCCCTACCTTCCGTTGATGTTTGTGAGGTCTAAACGCCTCCTTACATGAGGATTAAAGTAACCACTTTTGTGTTCACCCATTCAGCTAATAAGCCTTAGCCAATTGGAAATAAGAGGAACAGTCTTGACTTAGGCTGAAATAAGTTATCTTCAACCAGTAAAATATTAACTGGTTGAATAATAATAATAATAATAATAATAATAAGAGCATAAAAGTTAGTAAATTATATAATCCTAATAAAAATTGTAAGTAAGATAAGGATGATCAAACAAGATCCATTGGTTCTTGAATGATCAAGAACAATAAAAAGAAATAAATACTTCTCGATGATGATACATATATATTGCTTGCAACTTAGATCAAATAGAATAGAAGATCTGAACCCTTGATCAAATATGATTCAAGGAAAAGAATAAGGATCATCCTCCTTAAGGATGATCAAATAACTAAGCTTAGATCAAAGAAGAACTAGATGATAGAAGATCTAGGCCTTTGATTTTTATCAACAAGAATAGATTGTTGATAAAAGAATCTATGAAAGATCAAGATCAAAGAGATGGATATGCAAAGACTTAAAGATAGAAAATAATTAGATCTGAAAGGTTAGAAGATTATTCTCACCGTTAGATTTATTGATCAATAGGATAAAATACTATCTGAGGAAGATAGATTATATGGATGATAGGAACACAAGACAGATCTAGATCCTTTATATCAAAAGACAAGATTAGATAAAGAATATAGATAGGAGATTATCCACAATTGTACAAATATTGACAGTATGTATAGATTTACAGATTTCATACGTCAATCAGGATCATGGAAGATTTGAAGAGATGAATCACTACTTGAAGGTAGGAGGATTTTATGAATGCATCTACATGATAAGTACATGTTGTATACATGATCTTATGTTTGGAAATGTTGATAAGTATAATGTAAATATTTGTATTTAGCCCATTGAAAACCCTTATGATCCAACCAAAACACATATGAAATGTTTAGGTTAGAATTAAGAGAAAAAACTCTAAGTGAATAGGGAACTAGAAGATATTCTAGCCCAAAGTAAACAGACAGATCGTTTAATACGTATGAGAATTACTTTGCATGTAAGCGTGGAGGCTTGTGGTTATATTTTAAACAGGCATAGGCCTGGGAATGCTATATTAGGAGAGTTAGTAGGGTTTGGCCACCCGCTCTCCAAATCTTGTTATTGTAAGGATACCAACCCTAAATGAGGTTAAAAGTTGGGTGGGGCAATTATGTAATAACTTGTATTTTTATAATATACATATTTCTTGCATGGAATTGACAACAAAAAGCTAAATGCCCTAATGGATATAGAATGAATAGGCAAAGCTCTAGAACTAGAGGTCAAGTCTCCAAAGATAACTTTTTGGAGAAATTCTCTACCCAAAGCAAGGAAGTGTCTAAGCGCAATGAACCTAGAGAATCCTGGTTAGTTGGGAAAGGATGAGGATTAAGTATTTAATTAGATTGAGATACGGGATAAAAATGAGAATGAGATAAGAATGACTCTAGAGAATAGGGGAAGATGAGGACACCTAACAAATTAGATAGGATAGGTAAGAGATGATAGGAAAGAAGAAGTCAAATGAAATTAGGATAAGAAGGGGAGAAGAAGAAGGAGGCGTGAAAACATAAGAGAAAGAGAGAAAAATAAAGAGAGAAAGGGAGAGAGAAAGAAAGAAAGAGGAAGAGAGAGAGAGAGAGAGAGAGAGAGAGAGAGAGAGAGAGAGAGAGAGAGAGAGAGAGAGAGAGAGAGAGAGAGGAAAAGGGAAGAAGCAAAGGAGAATCAAGCTGCGCTATCCATTTTGCATTCCGAAAAAAAAGACTGAAGAAGAACATCTCATCTATGAGGTAGGGGAATCAGGATCATTCCTAAACTAGTTAGGTTTTTCATAGAGTTATTTGAAAGGCATATTATTTTTCTATATTGAATGTGGCGCATAGTGTCTTGGATTGAATATGATTTATAATTAGTTTTATTTAATTTTATGAGTCGCATGATGTTTTAGTTTCTTGACTTACATACATTATTACAAGCAAGGGGTTATGGCAGATCAACATACCTATCACTTGGGTGCCATGTTTGGCAACCAGCACTTGCATAGCTTGCATGATGCCTGGAACTTGGATGGCATGCGTAATGTCTAATGCAAGGCCACTACCCAAAAAACGCCATATGGATAATCAACAAAGTTCACAATATTATGATCAATGATTGGATACATAAGCGCACATTAGATTTTCAATATTTGACACATCACGTGGTTTAAGTGTTGGTAGTTATTTTAGGATAGTAGGCCATCAACTGTGTTATGAAAAGTATTAGATTGGATGTTGTCACATGTGACTTTAATTCTCACTACATTAAGATGCCATGTATGATCTTTAATTCATATGCATGTATGAAGCTTGGGTTTGGTGAGTGTTTTAACGCATTGGATGATACAATACTATTTTATATCCATCATATAGTATTTTATATGCCATGCATGATCTTTAATTCATAGGCATGTATGAAGCTTGGGTTTTGGTGAGTGTTTTAATGCATTGGATGATAAAATACTATTATATATCCATCATATAGTATTTTATATGCCATGCATGATCTTTAATTCATATACATGTATGAGGCTTGGGTTTTGGTGAGTGTTTTAATGAATTGGATGATACAATAATCTTATATAATGGCTTGGATTGTGTACATTGGCCTTTAATAAGTTAATAGATGTTTTGAGATTTAAATCATCATTAATTATATGAGACACCTTGCATGGATTGACATGTGATAATTGACAATATTCACACCATAATCTTATCTTGATGTGAGGCGATTGGTACCTTGTATGGAGCCTTGAATGGCACATGTGAGATAGCACTTAAGTGATGGGATTAACACCGAGTGCAGGAAATGTTTGCATGAAGTTTTGCTAGAACAACATACATAACATAGTGACATTGGAGGTGTAAATAAAGCTTATTAGACTCTTCACACATAAGCCACCTGGTGCGTAGATGATGCATTGTCCACCTAGTGCATGGGCAGCTGTTGTGGCACTAGCTCATGGGTAGTATGGGCATGGCACTTGGGCAGTTCACACCCAACACTTGGCCATGGTGCATCATACCATGTTAGCCATGGTGCACTGCACTAGGAATAGTGCACACACACAGTTCATAAGGCTTACTGCAAGTATAGCCACAAAGTATTGATTTGGTTAACATCATGTGGTTTTGGAAGTTTCGATTCATAAATTGTTGTTTATAAGTGTGCATAGCCCCTAAATTTGTAGTAAGTGTGGTTTTATAATGTGCTGAGCAAGTGAAATGATATAATAAATGAAAATTAGGCAACTCTGGAGAGTTGTGCCTCGCCTAAAATTAGGCGACTCATAAGAGTTGAGCCTAGCCTAGGGCAAGTTTTAAAGACCCCTTTGGTTGCTATGCTAGGAAAATCAGTAGGCCACTGACTTTTGAAAGTTGATACCTGCCCTAAGAGGCCCATTGTAGAGAGTATTGTATCATGGGGAGACTGCTCTCTTGTGATCCAGTGCTCCCATGAGGACTACTGTAGCCTGTGTAGTTGGATGTGAGTCCTCTGGGTGCATAGTATACTATACAGTTATTGGACATGGATTAACATGTCGGTCATCCTCGAGGATATTGACCATTGCCCCCAGATGGGTTTGTGGTAGGACACTACCACTCAATGATATAACCAATTGTGATAAGTCATTCTTTGATAAAAGTCCTAATGGCCTTATATGTATAAGAATTAAAGGATATACGAAAAATTGTTAGAAATATTAGATTTCTACAAAAGTATAATTGTTCATGATGTTTATATCATAATTAGGATTGAGCATGTAATTATTTTCACTATTTAATTTATGCTAATACTCTTGTCCCGTTTTTTCGAATGACTAGTTTAGGCTTGTTCTTATTGAGTCGTTGTACTCACCCCTACAAAACATTTCAGGTGAAGCGCGGAAGGACTAAGCAATCAACTAGACCAGATTAAATAAGGAGAATAAGAAGAGAAGTATGGATAAGTAGTTAGATATTTTATTTGTTATCTTTCATTTTGAAATAATGAATACTTGAGGATGAATGTAATAAGATAGGCAACTTTGATATATTCAATCTCAACCTTGATTTAAAACTAAATTACTTATTGTTTGGGCTGTGACCAAGGAGATCCTGCAATGGTATATATATGTGAAAGTTTTACTGTGACACTGGGTTGAAGATGGAATTGAGAAAAATAAATATGTATTATATATTTCAAATGTTTTGAAAAAAAAAATCCTACTGGAGAGTTAAATTTTTGAACTTTTATTTCAAAAATCCTTTTGAAAAAAAACTCGGGTCGCCACAATTGGTATCAGAGCATGGTTCACTCTGCTCACAGCCAAATAATAAAATAATAGAATAATAAGTCTTAGTTACATTAGCTAAGTAGAAGTAGAAACTTACTAGGATTGTGATGATTGACATTCAGATGGCACCTAAGAGACGTAGAGCTGCAAATGTTGTTGAGTCCTCCACCGTTGAAGCCCCAGAAAATACTAAAGCTCAACATGATACGGTCGAGGATGTTATAGAGCTCCTTTTACAATGAATGAAACAAAGACTAGAGACCTCATGGCAAAAAGGAGAACTCAAGGCAATTGTTGGAGATGATGAATTGGGGCCAAAAGGTGACACGTTACTTGAGCGATTCAAAAAGATAGCTCCAAAGTTTTCAGGAGAAGATGGACCAGAAGTAGCCGAGACTTGGCTTTATGAGGTAGAGACAACTTTCAAAGCTATGAATGTACCAAAGGACAGGCGAGTACTAGTCACTACCTTCATGCTGACTGGAGAGGCCCTACACTGGTGACCAATAGCTGAGAGGACCTACTTCAGTGATATGGAAGTAGTTGAGTGGGAAGACTTCAAAATAGTCTTCATTGACAAGTACTTTCCACCTCATGTTAAGGAACAAAAGGAACAAGAATTCTTAGGATTGGTGCAAGGTTCCACGACAGTGGAACAGTATGAAACCAGATTTGTTAAGTTAAGGCATTTTGCTCCAGAAGTATGCCCCACAGAATTGAGAGCTACACAAAAATTTATCAGAGAATTAAACTTTCACATCTAGAGCAAGATATTGATAGCTCAGCCTTCCTCATTGTCTAAGGCTATGGAGTTGGCAGCCATTATGGAACAGGAGTACAAAGCTTCCAATAGAGACGGTGAGAGATATGGTGGACAAAAGCCAAGTTGGAAAGGGAAGAGGCATAGTGCACCAACGAAGTTTGCTCGACCACAGAAACCAACACTGGGAAACTTTAGAAGAAGAGAGAAGGAAGATGCCACATGCCCAACATGCCATAAGTACCACCCCAGCAAGCCTTGTTATGTCCGTGAACGACAATGCTTCATTTGTGGTGATAAAGGTCACTTTCTAAAAGATTGCTC
Source organism: Warburgia ugandensis (assembly GCA_035236585.1). Taxonomy (NCBI): domain Eukaryota; kingdom Viridiplantae; phylum Streptophyta; class Magnoliopsida; order Canellales; family Canellaceae; genus Warburgia; species Warburgia ugandensis. The sequence goes on along the minus strand of CP141127.1, from coordinate 49,216,849 downwards.
GAAGAAAAGAAGGGATGAACAACCAAAGCTAGGACAGGTTCAGAGGAGTCAGGGAAGAGTATTTGCATTGACCACCGAGCAGGCACGCGCTTCAAATTCCATAGTTGAAGGCCCTTCAAATTTTCGATAGATTCGCTCATGTCTTAATTGATCCTGGTTCCACACACTCATTTATATTATATGACTTCGCATCATGCATGAAATGTACAAAGTAAAAATTGGGTATTTGTTTAGAAGTCAACACCCCAGTAGGAGAACCAGTTCTAGCACATGAATTCTTATAAGAAGTACTGATACATATATCAGAACAAGAACTTCGTGCAGACTTAATACTATTGAACATGTTAGACTTCGATGTCATCTTAGGCATGGATTGGCTAGCAGACCATGAGGCAATGGTTGACTATGGGAAGAAAAGAGTCACACTCAGCAACCCTAGAGGGGAAATCATTACCTTTTAGGGAATGGTAAATGTCTCGGGAATGACCATTATATCAGCAATGCGAGCATCATGACTTATAGCTGGAGGACGCCTAGCCTATTTAGCCAATGTAGTGACTCAAGCGGATTCAGGGCTAGAGATTCAAGAAATAGAAGTGGTACGGGAATTCTAAGATGTTTTTCCAGAGGAATTGCTTGGGTTACCACCGGAAAGAGAGTTGGAGTTTTCTATCGAACTGCTACTAGGCACAGCTCCAATCTCTAAGGCACCTTACCGCATGGCACCAGCTGAACTAAAGGAGTTAAAAGTGCAATTACAAGAGTTGATCGACCAAGGATTTATTCGACTAAGTGTCTCACCATGGGGAGCCCCTGTGTTATTTGTCAAAAAGAAAGATGGATCTATGAGACTATGCATAGACTATCGATTGTTGAATGGGGTCATAGTTAAGAACAAATATCCATTACCTTGCATTGATGATCTCTTCGACTAGTTACAGTCTGCCAAAGTATTTTCAAAGATAGATGTGAGATCTGGTTATCATCATTTGAGGATAAAGGACGAGGATATCTTGAAGACAGCATTCAGAACTAGGTATGGCCACTACGAATTCCTAGTTATGCCTTTTGGACTAACGAATGCACCTACAGCTTTTATGGACTTGATGAATTAGGTATTTCGAGAATATCTTGACAAGTTTGTCATTGTATTTGTCGATGATATTCTAGTATACTCCAGTAGTTGAGATGAACATCGAGAGCATTTAAAAATCGTGTTGAGCACACTCCAGACTCATAAGTTATATGCCAAATTCTCAAAGTGTGAATTTTGGCTTGACCAAGTACAGTTTCTCGGGCATGTTATCTCTACAGACGGTATTGCAGTTGATCCTAAGAAGATAGAAGCAATCACTAATTGGGAAAGGTTAAAGACTGTATCGGAGATCCATAGCTTTCTCGAGTTAGCAGGGTATTACATGAGATTTATTGAGGGATTTTCTCGCATAGCACAACCCATGACCCAACTGATCAGGAAGGAGAAAAGATTTGAATGGACTGATGAATGTGAAAGGAGTTTCCTAGAGTTGAAAAGGAGACTCACCACCGCGCCTATTCTGACCTTGCCAGTCGGTAGTGGAGGATTCGTGGTATATAGTGATGCCTCGGGCAAGGAACTCGAATGCGTGTTAATGCAACATGGAAAAGTGATTGCTTATGCCTCTAGACAGTTGAAGATTCATGAAGTAAACTATCCCACGCATGATTTGGAGTTGGCTGCTATGGTCTTCGCTTTAAAGATTTGAAGACATTATTTGTATGGTGAAAGGTTTGAAGTCTTTACAGATCATAAAAGCCTTAAGCACATATTCTCATAGAGTGATCTCAATATGAGGCAACGATGTTGGATGGAATACCTAAAAGACTATGACTTTACCATCCAGTACCATCCTAGTAAGGCCAATGTCATAGCTAATGCTCTCAATAGGAAGATGAAAAGAAGGATAACAAATGTCACTATAAGATCAACCTTCACAGACCGTATATTGCGAGCTCAAAGGGAGTGTGAAGAAACTCATGGCATGCGTAGTAAGACTGGATTCTCAATGGGTACTGATGGAGGAGTACGCTTTGAGGGTAGACTTGTAGTGTCAGCAGTAGCCGAGCTAAGACAGGAAATATTACAAGAGGCACATAACTCAAAGTTTACCATTCACCCTAGGGGTACAAAAATGTATCAAGATTTGAAGAGAAATTTCTAGTGGCAGGGCATGAAAAGAGACATTGGTGAGTGTGTGGTAAAATGTTTGACTTGTGAAAGGGTGAAGGCAGAGCATCAGAGACCAACAGGACTATTACAAACTTTAGAACTCCCAGAATGGAAGTGGGATCACGTTGTGATGGACTTTGTAGTGGGATTACCCCGAACCTCCAGTGGACACGACATGATTTGGGTGATAGTAGATAGACTTACTAAATCCACGCACTTCCTCCCTATTCGACAGAGACAATCACTGGAGAGTTTGGCAAAGTTATATATTAAGGAGATTGTAAGTTTACACGAAGTGCCTTTGACCATCATATCTGACAGGGATATCAAGTTCACATCACATTTTTGGCAGAGTGTACAGGAAGGACTTAGCACCTCACAAAGATTCAGCACAGCTTTTCACCCACAGACTAATGGACAGTCTGAGCGAACTATTCAGACACTTAAAGATATGCTCAGGGCTTGTACCTTAGAGTGGAAAGGTAACTGGGATAAACATCTTTCCTTAATAGAGTTTGCTTATAATAACAGTTACCGCTCTAGCATTGGCATGGCGCCGTACGAGGCATTATATGGTAGACCTTGTTGGAGCGATATTGGCGAAAGACAATTTGTAAAGTTGGAATTAATCGAGCAGTGTGTAGAGAAGGTACGAATTATCCAAAAGCGGTTATTGGCTGCCCATAGTAAGCAAAAGAGCTACGTGGATAGGAGGCGCAAAGATCTTGAATTTATAGTTGGAGATCACATTCTTGAAGGTCTCACCAACTAAGGGAGTGACGAGGTTTGGAATTAAGGGTAAACTGAGCCCTAGATTCATAGGACCATTTGAAATTCTAGAAAGAATTGGATAGGTGGCATACAGGCTAGCACTTCCACCATAGTTATCAGAGGTACATAATGTATTCCATGTGTCAATGCTCAGGAAATATGTTCCCGATCCTACCCATGCATTGGAGCAAGTGCCAATTAAACTACAATCTAATCTAATTTTTGAGACGAAGCCAGTACAGATCCTAGACTGGAAGGATAAGACTTTGAGAAACAAAACAATCCCATTAGTCAATGTCTTATGGCATCATCATACAATTGAAGAAGCTACCTGGGAAGTGGAAAGTGACATGAGACAGAGGTTTCCAGAGTTGTTCACTGTACTACCATGAAATTTCGAGGACGAAATTTTTGTAAGTAGGGAAGATTGTAATAACTTGCATTTTTATAATATATATTTCTTGCATGGAATTGACAACAAAAATCTAAATGCCCTAATGGCTATAGAATGAATAGGCAAAACTCTAGAACTAAAGTTCAAGTCTGCAAAGATAACTTTTTGGAGAAATTCCCTACCCAAAGCCAGGAAGTGTCTAGGTACAATGAACCTAGAGAATCCTGGTTAGTTGGGAAAGGATAAGGATTGAGTATTTAATTAAATTGAGACACGGGATAAAAATGAGAATGAGATAAGAATGATTGTCGAGAATTAGGGGCAGATGAGGACACCTAAAAACTTAGATAGGATAGGTAAGAGATGATAGGAAAGAAGAAGTCAAATGAAATTAGGATAAGAAGGGGAGAAGAAGATGGAGGCGTGAAAACATAAGACAAAGAGAGAAAAAGAAAGAGAGAGAGAGAGAGAGAGAGAGAGAGAGAGAGAGAGAGAGAGAGAGAGAGAGAGAGAGAGAGAGAGAGAGGAAAAGGGAAGAAGCAAAGGAGAATCAAGCTGCGCTATCTATTTTGCATTCCAAAAAAGAAGACTGAAGAAGAACATCTCGTCTACGAGGTAGGGGAATCAGGATCATTCCTAAACTAGTTAGGCTTTTCATAAAGTTTATTTGAAAGGCATATTATTTTGCTATATTGAATGTGGCGCATAGTGTCTTGGATTGAATATGATTTATAATTAGTTTTGTTTAATTTTATGAGGCGCATGATGTTTTAATTTCTTGACTTACATACATTATTACAAGCAAGGGGTTATAGCAGATCGACATACCTATCACTTGGGCGCCATGTTTGGCAACCAGCATTTGCATAACTTGCATGACGCCTAGAACTTGGATGGCATGCGTAATGTCTAATGCAAGGCCACTACCCAGAAAATGCCATATGGATAATCAATAAAGTTCACAATATTATGATCAATGATTGGATACATATGCGCACATTAGATTTTTAATATTTGACGCATCACGTGGTTTAAGTGCTGGTAGTTATTTTAGGATAATAGGCCATCAACTATGTTATGAAAAGTATTAGATTGGATGTTGTCGCATGTGACTTTAATTCTCACTACATTAAGATGCCATGCATGATCTTTAATTCATATGCATGTATGAAGCTTGGGTTGTGGAGAGTGTTTTAACGCATTGGATGATACAATACTATTATATATCCATCATATAGTATTTTATATGCCATGCATGATCTTTAATTCATAGGCACGTATGAAGCTTGGGTTTTGGTGAGTGTTTTAATGCATTGGATGATACAATGCTATTATAAATCCATCATATAGTATTTTATATGCCATGCATGATCTTTAATTCATATGCATGTATGAAGCTTGGGTTTTGGTGAGTGTTTTAACACATTGGATGATATAATACTATTATATATCCATCATATAGTATTTTATATGCCATGCATGATCTTTAATTCATATACATGTATGAAACTTAATTTGGGTCTTGGTGAATGTTTTAACGACTTGGATTGTGTACATTGGCCTTTAATAAGTTAATAAATATTTTGAGATTTAAATCATCGTTAATTATATGGGACACCTTGCATGGATTGACATGTGATAATTGACAATATTCACACCATAATCTTATCTTGTTGTGAGGCCATTGGTTACTTGCATGGAGCCTTGCATGGCACATGCGAGATAGCACTTAAGTGATGGGATTAACACCGAGCACAGGAAATGTTTGCATGAAGTTTTGCTAGAACAACATACACAACATAATAACATGGGAGGTGTAAATAAAGCTTAGCAGACTCTTCACACATAAGCCACCTGGTGCGTAGATGATGCATTGTCCACCTAGTGCATGGGTAGCTGTTGTGGCACTAGCTCATGGGTAGTATGGGCATGGCACTTGGGCAGTTCACACCCAACACTTGGCCATGGTGCATCATACCATGTTAGACATGGCACACTACACTAGGAATAGTGCACACACAGTTCATAAGGCTCACTTCAAGTATAGCCACAGAGTATTGATTTGGTTAACATCATGTGGTTTTGAAAGTTTCGATTCATAAATTGTTGTTTATAAGTGTGCATAGCCCCTAAATTTGTAGTAAGTGTGGTTTTATAATGTGCTGAGCAAGTGAAATGATATAATAAATGAAAATTAGGCAACTCTGGAGAGTTGTGCCTAGCCTAAAATTAGGCAACTCATAAGAGTTGAGCCCAGCCTAGGGCAAGTTTTAAAGACCTCTCTGGTTGCTATGCTAGGAAGATCAGTAGGCCACTGACTTTTGAAAGTTGATACCTGCCCTAAGAGGCCCATTGTAGAGAGTATTGTATCATGGGGAGAACGTAGTTGGATGTGAGTCCTCTGGGTGCATAGGATACCATACAGTTATTGGACATGGATTGACATGTCGGTCATCCTCGAGGATATTGACCATTGCCTAGATGGGTTCGTGGTAAGACACTACCATTCAGTGATATAACCAATTGTGATAAGTCATTCTTTGATAAAAGTCCTAATGGCCTTATATGTATGAGAATTAAAGGATATACAAAAAATTGTTAGAAACGTTAGATTTCTACAAAAGTATAATTGTTCATGATGTTTGTATCATAATTAGGATTGAGCATGTAATTATTTTCACTATTTAATTTATGCTAATACTCTTGTCCCGTTTTTTCAAATGGCTGGTTTAGGCTTGTTCCTATTGAGTCGTTGTACTCACCCCTACAAAACATTTCAGGTGAAGCGCGGAAGGACTAAGCAATCAACTATACCAGATTAAATAAGGAGAATAAGAAGAGAAGTATGGATAAGTAGTTAGATATTTTATTTGTTATCTTTCATTTTGAAATAATAAACACTTGAGGATGAATGTAATAAGATAGGCGACTTTGATATATTCAATCTCAACCTTGATTTAAAACTAAATTACTTATTGTTTGGACTGTGACCAGGGAGATCCTGCAATGGTATATTTTATTCTGCTATTATATGTGAAGGTTTTACTGTGACACTGGGTTGAAGGTGGAATTGAGAAAAATAAATATGTATCATATATTTCAAATGTTTTGAATGAAAAAAAAATCCTGCAGGAGAGTTAAATTTTTGAAATTTTATTTCAAAAATCCTGTTGAAAAAAAACCCAATTCGCCACAAATTATGGGAAGGCCTCCACTGTGACAGCCATGGTCCTCCCCATATGGACATGGATATTGTGATTTCCATCGAGGATGATATAGGTGGATTATTCAGCAATTATCCAAGTGTGCTGGTATAGTTTTGAATGCATGCATAGTAGTCCTTTGAGTATTTTTGCATTATGATGCATGGCATAGTGAAATGCCTTATGATATGGCATGATGAGATGCCAGGTAATCATAGATTACTGATACTACCCAAATGAGGGAGTATTTCCAAAAGAGTCTAGATGATTTATTAACTCAGCATAAGTTGGATATGATTATGTTTTGAGATATTGACTATTTTTCATAGTTTTGACCATATGTATATATCTATACACAGTATACTATATGTATGTGTAAGGATGTACACATATGACAAGGTAAAGAGATTGCCCCATGAGTGTGAATAATGGGATTATGAAGTATTAGGATTATACTGTCAAAGTTGTATGCTTCTTGAAATCCCCTACCAAGTATAGCTTGCTGAGATATTGTAAATGTTTCAATGTTTAGATATCTCAAATACAGAGAAGGAGAGTTAGGAGGTCAATACTTAAGAAGACTTAGAAGAATAATCAATTAGGGTATATCCCTTGAAGACATGTATTTTATTTGAGAGCATTGTATTGTATTGAGAGTTTTTAATGTATGTTGAGGTTTGAAGTTTGGATTATGTAATTTGGACAAGTATTGTACCGATACCTGGGTTGTACTGTGAACCATTGGATGGATTCTGGAATTTAATAAAAGTATATTCCTTCAATGAAATTTTATCTTGTACAAAATTCTACTTATGTTATGTATGAAGTGATGACTTGGGTTTTCCAAAATAAGTTTTAAAGAAAAGAATTTTTACTGCTTTGTTTTGCGAAAATTTTTACTACTAAGGACCCTGCCTTTGAAAAAAGTATTACAAAATGTATTGGAAAAACCCGGGTCATCACTTCATACAAAATGTATTACCATGAGAGTGGATGATAGACCGTATGTATCCAATTTCAAGCATAGTTGGGAGGAGACTTCCTCTAAATGCATAGTTACCTATATGTGTTTGTTGGACATGTGAGCATACATGTTGGTCATCCTTGAGGGTTGGATCACATGCCTTTATGGTGTTTTAGGCCGGCACTAGTACCTAATGTGTAAATTGGTATTGTGATGCATGTTGATATTGTGAGATTGATTGATATGTACATTTGTTGTGAATGTGTTACTATAGTGAAATTGTTATATAAATTGGTTTTTAAAAGATCAAAACCCGATTGCTGATAGTTTTCAAAGCTAGTTTAGAAGGTTTCAAATTGAGTAGTTATAATCACCCCAAACATTTTTCAAGCAGTACATTTGGGCAAAAGAGCTTGTAGTTAGAAGGACTCTAGTAGTAAAAGAGCAAGAGTATAAGAAGTACAAGAGATGGATTAGTTTAGAATTTTATGTTACTTTATTTTAAAGAATTTTAACTAAACATGTAATAAAGTCTTGTGATTTATTTCAGCTCAATTTATAGATTATATGATTGTTTGGGTAGTGACTAGTGGGTCTTGTGTTTGTGCTCATGTCATGGATTATTTATTTGAATATATGTGGAGTTTCCTTATGACTTCAGAATTTGAAGAAGTGGTTTCAAAAACTGATATGTATTATGTTTTCTGATGGCTTTAAAACAAATTCATGAATTTTCTAAAAGGGTTTAATATTAAAAAAAATTAAATATGAGTCATCACATGATTAGTTGACTATTGCCTTTCCTTTCTTCTGTGCACTCTTGCCCTCAAAATTTTCACCTAAAAAATGGGAGTGTCAAGGGTGAGCACAAGTGCTCAGATAGAAGAAAGCCTAATATAATCTATGCCAAGTAAAAACATGGACACACAAGCATACTAGTTTTGAACTATTTTGATAAATAAATGAATTATGATTTCCATGTGATATACTTGTTCAAGCCTCTATCATGTAACCTATTACTTTGATTCATAAGGAATCTAATTGCAATTTAAAGCATCATTTCCAATATTCCAAGAGTTTAGCATATAATGGTTGCATTTTATCCACAACACAAGGCCACTTCATGTGTATAGGCATTCAATCACATGCATTGACTAAGACATTCATGATGCTTATTTGTTTGAGGAAAAGCCATTCATGTATTATTTTTTGGAAGAACATTGGTCTTAGAAAATTAATATGACATGATGAATTGATAAATACAACAATAAACTTGGTATCAAATAAAATATGCAAATCTAGTTGATAAATCATCATTACTGTGTTATCACTTAAGGATGGATCCACCCCTGACTCCATCAAACCATAGGATTTAAACCACATTACGAATCACTAACTCAACTCATTAGTCAAGCCCATGTGAACCATCTAAGTTTGTGGTAGTCCCGCAATCCTTTGACCAAAAGTCAGGTCTAAACTCTTGAGAATGACTAACATGTCAGCACATGTCTATATTAACATAGACAACTATGCTCATGGCACATCTAGCATCACCCCTTGGTAACTACCTGTGACGACCCGGGTTTTCCCATGCATTTTTAAATGCAATATCTAAATTCCTAAGGTGGGATGCATCCCTATTTGAAAATCATTTTATAAAAACCATGCAATGCAGCGGAAAATCTTTGGTTTTAAACTCATTTTGAAAACCCCGAGTGTCATTTGCTTTCACAACAGTCAAAGTAGTTTTTTGAAAAACTTCAGAAATCATAAATGTTTTGCCCCAGGTCTATCCAGTCACAACACACAGTCCAACTGTAAACAAATACATATACATGTCCAAAAGGGTAGAGAATTTACTCACATGTATAGTTGTCTCCTTTATTTATTCACTTGCTCGTAGCACTAATATCTCCTGAGACGTCTTCTATTTGTGAGTGGAACTATCTTGAAAAATGTTAAGGATAGGGTGAGTATATACTATACTCAGTAGGAGTCTATCACTACTAGTTTTGCAATGCATGCTATGTTTAAAATCATATGCTCTTAAAAACGTGTGCATGTTCGAACAATCACGTTCAATATCGATATTAAAAACAACCGTCGAATTGAAATACTAACGACTTAAAGAGTAGCATAATCCAAGTCGAAAGTATCATATATCATAAACATAATGATATGCATGAGATGCTCAACTAAATCCAACTCATGGATATCTGGTATGGTCGACCAACCTCATGTCATGCCATATGCAATGCAAGTAAATCATCAAACCATAGGGTCCAACTATGCCCACGACCTCGCCGCCGTGTGGTCCCCGAGTACCTAGGGACACAGCGTCATAGCCTCCACGGGGCATATGACACATATTCGTCATAAATCATGCAATTTATGAAATTGGTTGCAAAACATGCAAGCAATGCATGAAATCTGCTCATGCTAGTATCGTATTCCAAAGTCATAACCCTGCCTAGAAGCCTGACAGCCTAGAAGCCTGCCTGCCTAGAAGCCTGTCAACTCTCTCTAGCCCGCCCTCATCAGCCCGCCCTCATCGGCCAAGGCTACACTTATCATGCAGACAAGCAAAAACCTCTTTTTCAAAACCTATCCTTTTTGGGTCCCTCACAACTGCTTGGCCCTTACAACTGCCTACCCAGCGTCTTTTGGGCACTCCAACATCTTTTGGTAACCCTCAAGGACATGCAATTTTTTAAGAACTCAATGCTCACAAATCATGCAATATATGCAATTGTTTGTAAAACATGTCTATGCGTAATGTATGTGCAATTATTTGTAAAACATATCTATGCATAATGCATTTATCATATATTTATAATTAAAACATGCATTCTCAAAACAATCATGGCTCTTTTAAAAAGTCTAGTAGCGATAGAGCACCTACCTCAAAGTCTCCTGGAGTCGCGTCCTTTAGTACTCAACCCGTCCCTGGGTCTCATTTATAAACTCCTGGGTATGAATGGATACAAGGAGTCCTTATTAATTTTAATCTATTTAGACATTAGACCGCTAAATCTGCTATTTAGGGTCAATGGTCCTTGCCTAATTCATTGCCAGGCTAGATCTTATGACATGGATCTACTTTCCAATAGTTAAACTCTGTAATTGATCCTTTAATCCTAATTTTTAAAGTCTCATTGGGTCTGCGTGTCCCAGTTCCCAGGACACTCGTGCATCCTGGTTGGACTGCGATCACCTCACATGTGTGCGTGCCTAAAGGTCATGCTAGGGACCACGTTTTGCATGCACACCTTCATGCTCAAGTGAGAAGCTATGACGCCCATCATCGCACGGACGCACCTTGTAGCATGGCGCGTCTCAGCTCCCAGGGCACCCCGTGCACCCTGGTCGAGCTAGGACCCGTGCCCCATGTCGCGCGCGCACCTGAAGGTTGTACCTGGGGCAGTGTACACACTGTCGTACACCTGGAACCCATCCCAGGGACCCAGTCCTAAGTGCACGTGGTGCTTGGCGTCCCTGGGACGTCGTGTTCGTGCACAGCCGGCTAAAACTGGTCTTGGGGCATTTTTCGGCCAGGAATTCCGGCTGGAAACGCTAGATCCAGTATGGATCTAGCCTAAGAGGAGGAAAAAAATGAAAAAGGAAAGGAGGATGGCTTACCTAGGTAGCCTAAGGAGTGCCCTTTTCCCGATGGGTGCTCCTGCTCGCCGACAAACTCAAAGAAGGGACAAGGGCCGTCATTCCGGTGCGACCAGGGGAGAAAGGGGGAAAGAAGAGAGGGGAATGGGTAACTGGCAATGGCTGGCCTGACTCGGGCCTGGCTGTTGCCGAAAAACTCAAGAAAATTGGGTTTGAGACGGGTTTCTGATTTTGCCGGAAACCCCAGTCTCAAAAGGCTGGAAAAATGCCAGAAAATGTGGTTTTTGGAGAGGGGAGATGGGGTTTTTATAGACCTGCTATGGCGGTGCCCCTCAATGGCAGTGCCGCCATTAGTGGTGGCAGATCCCTCTAGAAAAATCGGGATCGAGGGTTTCTGGAGGGGTCTAGAGGTTGAAGATGACAGGGGGTGCCGTTATCAAAACGGCCCCTGTGTTTTTCGTCCTTTTTCGTTTTTTTTTTTTTCGTTTTTCTATTTAATTTTCAAAAATACCCCTATCTTTAAATGGCTGTAACTTCTTCATACGAACTCCGTTTTTGGTGATTTTTGAGGCGTTGGATTCCATTTTTCGATTAGAATCTAATGGTACCAAGTTTCCTCACAAATTTCTTCATTTACTATTTTAAATAAAATCAAACATTCAACACAGTCCATTTCCCATAGAATGTCCAATAGTGTGAATTGCTCGGGCATTACACTACCACCGCCACTATGTTGTCACATGTACCTATCTGGACTATTCCATTGGCCCTCATGGGTTTATCAAGTAGCCTTAGAGTGTGCCCCATGAAACAACACCCTACAATGAACTCACCATCGAGTCAATACTAAGTCATATGATAGAGGACAATTTGCTCCTCTTAGCATAGCATCAATAGAGGGACTTACTCATTGCCCTTCTAATCAATTCCCAAAGAAGGCTCCATACCTAGCTAGGATACAATTGCACCCATGGTGGCACTGAGTCATGCACAAAACCGTATCAAAAATTAAGGGACTTACTCATTGCCCTTCCAAGAATAATGCATATCGAGCCAAAATACAACCACCAAATCATGCACAAAACCAAAGTCATTCGTCCTACAAATCACATTATTTTTCTTTCATGTGTTCAACATAGCTAAATGTATCATTCATTCAAGAAATCATTCCATTCATGAATAACATACAATCAGCATGCATCATGCACCAAATTCTTGGCCATCATTTAGTAATCATGGTGTAAGCTTGCAAGTAAAAGGTTCCAACCACCGCCACTGGTGTATCATTATCAACCACATGCATAAATCATAGGATAATTATGAATACACTAAAAAAAGTGTCCATGTTATGCTAATTCAAGTAAGATTCAGGTACATATCAAGGGTTGTTACCCTTGAGCCAATGATTTCATTTAGTCCCTCCTGAGGTCAATAAATGTGATATCACATCTTCATTCTCCATTCACTATCCTTACATCATTTAGGGATGTGTATTGGCATACAAATATATATATATATATATATATATTTATATATCATCATTGAATAATCCATTTGAAATTTAGCTACCAATCATGCCTTTAAATTGTTCATAGCAAAGGATGATGTATAACATAGCCTCGTGTGTAACCCAAAGTCTACATAGCTTACCTTGTTCCAAGCCCTCACATGTGCTACCACATTTCATATTCCATGACACATATATCACATAAGAGAGTGATGATTTTTCATTAGACATTAGCAACCAAATAGAAGTATAGGATCAGGTATAGCCTTCTCAAATCTACTGCTAGTTTCACATGTTGAGCTAGTGAAAGATATCAATCATTTTAGGGACTGTCTCATGCCAATTCCAGCCCATCCGAAACCTTGGATAACTCAAGGTTCATTCATTCATCTCATAACAAATCAAGTTATTATTCAATTCACCAATCTTAACAATGGAATTCACATACTTTTACAAGTGTACAATCTCTCGACTCTAGGCTAAAATAGGGTGCCATTTTTTCAAAAAGAGAAGACTCACTTATTTGGACCTCCTCTTAACGTCATTCCAAAACCATAGTTTTCAACATTCATAATACATAAAATTTACACCAAATCATAAGAAAAGAATCAAGGAAAAAGCATGGATGGCAGCTAAACAAATCCAATCTTTGAAACACCTTCCTGAAGATTTTTGCAAGGAGCATTTTTTCCATTCCTAGGTTTTCTCCTCATTCTCTTAAAATTCTAAATGATTCTTTATGTGAGTTAAATGTTAATTAATAAGAGTATGTGTGGGTCAATTTTCCCAAGCATTTTTATCACCCAATTATGGTAAAACACTCCAAACCTTTGGGTGAAATACTTGTCAGTTTTCTACTACAAATAAGTATAGAACTAACACTCAATCTCTACCCCTTATGGTACTTCAAAACCCACAAAATCTCCACCAATTCAATGCCACTCCTTTCCCCTATAGTGGGCCATTGAATAACCTTACAATTAATTGAAGAACCTCACTTAAAATGGTGAATATACTTTGAACAATGGTGAACATACTTTGAACACTATCAACCAATGAAAATACTTCAAATGAAGCTAAGAACTTGGTTACACCCTTTTTTCAGCTTTCTAGTTATCCAACTTACATTTTTGGCATTCATCTTAACATTGTAGAATTTATTGATCTCTACCATAGCATGGTGCCATGTCTTAATCTGATGGCATTTGCAAAGTCCACTATGATAGTTGTACTCTTTTCCATTGAAATTTTAGTCCCACATCGATTTGACACTTCTACTTCCTAAATTTTAGTAATATAATAGGGAAGTACCTCACAACAATAAGTACAAGCAAGAATCAGTACTCAAGTACACTTAAAGTGAACTTGGCTTAAATACCTCTCTAACTACTTTGTGGAGAAGAAGTTTACTTCATTTAAAGTTTCTAATTAGCTAGTTTAAAATTTAAAGTATTTTGGATATATTTCTAGAGCTTAGATAAAGCTTAGGAAGTCTTAATATCTAAGGGCAAAGGTGCATTTACAATCTCTGAGGTAATCATTTAACTTTGACATGTTTCAATTAATTTTTGTTTAGTTCTTCTTTCTCTTTGTTTAGTTTTCACTTCTTCTTGTGTGCACTTATTTAGAGTGGTTTAGTTCAACATAGTCATTTCTATTTTACTTTAGTCACTCATTCTTTTCAACTTTCAGTTACTTCTTTTAGTCTATCATATGTTTTTCATTTTGTTATTGGGCTAATATTAGTGTTGCACAATTCTAAATTAGGGGAATTATCATTGTGCTAATGTATCTAGTCTAAGAAATGTAATATTACATCAAAATTCCATAATGTTTATGTGTGCTTTCTAGTGCTCATTCACCAGATCTAGTTATGGACTACACTAATCCATCATAGAAGGCTAGAACTCAAATGTTTGGTCATTTAACCTCAAGAAAGCTAAATCCTACAGCCAAATATGTGAGTGTGACTCAGTCATGATTTCCAATATAATAGCTAGAGATTTCTCATTGAACATCAGTTCTTAGACTATTGATTGATAGTCACCAACCATCCATTCTTTAATAATCATAGCATCTAATTTCAAGCCCCTAATAACTTTTTACAACTCTTATGATATGCCAAAAGGTATTACAAGCTCTCTCCCTAGTTGTTGAAAAGGTGTGTAAATGGACTATCAAAATGGTCTTATACCATTCTCACAAGGCCTAAAGTGGTCGAACATCAATAGAGAACTAATTCTGACAAGTTCTACACATACCACTAGATGAAAGGCTATAATTCTAAGCATTGTTGGAACCTTAAAGCTCTCATATGGCAGTTACTATCTAAAGGTATTCCTAGGGAAGGAATTAGTGTCTGTTTTCCCCTCAACAAGCCTTTCTTCTATACATCCAAATAGATCATTAACTACATTAAGCCACCAGAAAACCTCATCCAAGCTTGCATTAAGGTCTTAGCCCTTAATGGCCTATCCTTAGAATTTCCAAATGCCATCACCACCTCTTTTGCTCAAGAATGCGTGTTCATAGCCTTTTGTGTCTACCATGACACCTTCGAACAAGACAAAAGATTGTCTAGTTATGAAAACACACATCAATGAACTTGTTCAAGATTGAATTGATGTCAAAGATCTTGTTGCCTCATTCTATCTTGCAAGACCCATCCCATATACCACTAAAGGCCACCTCGAGCCCCTTGCTACTATTGTTAAAGCTTACATACAACCTTGCCTCACTACCAAAAGACCTGATCAACTTCCAAATTGTTGTAGATAGGTAGAATGAGCCTAGTGATGCTACCCCTTACTGTCTTTATGACAATAAAATTGTGCATGATACCTCTAGCTACTAGATCATAAAATACCACATCAATGACCTCCTAGAAAAGATGTCACTTCTAACATCATCATTGCATACTTTCCTTTCCAAAATACATATAGAAATATTACATACATACCTCTATATTTTGAAGGTTTTAGTCCTAGAAATCACTTAAATATCACTAACTAAGGCTATTTCTTTAATTTTGCACATCCAGGGTACAAATGAAAAAATGTACAAAGTTACCAATTTTACCTACAAAGCTACATTGGAAGTCTTATCTGTCTATAGGTGGTGAAACACACTTGGTCCCACATGAAATATATGAAGGGATGTCTAAGGAATCAAGGCCATTCATTTTATGGCAATGCAATCCAACAGTGGTTAGAAAATAAAGCTTAAGGAAGATCTACACATCCTAAAGGGATCACAACCATTCAAGATGGGTAAGTATGATCTAAAGTTTAGGAATTAAGCATTGAAAAGATCAAAACACTGGCTACCTTTCCCATGTTGAAAAGTGTACCAAAAACTTTAAGGAAATGAAAATCTCAACCACCCATCTTGATCCAATGGTCATCTAATCTTAAGGTTTTTAAAAACACCATACACACCCATTTGGAAATATTGCATCTCCCTTCTTAGACTTTCTGAATTTGAACACCCCTAGATTCCCTCACTTCTTTTCCATTTATTCTCTTTCCTTCCCATCTATTCCCTTTCTACTTATTCCTTAACTCCCCATTAGGTTAATCCTTCTCTTTCCATCTTATCTCTTTCCTAATTCCACTCCACTTACCATATAAGAAAAGGATGCCTCCCCACATAAACACCTTCTAATTTTGACCAAAATCTCATCTAACTCCTAGATTCTCTCCCAATCTTCCTTGTTTCCTTCCTCTTAGCCAATCTGTTTCCCATCCTACCCAACCTACTTTCCTTATCTCTTTCCTTACCCACTTTCACATTCCATTCTATAGTCCAATTTTGAATTCAAGTTAAACACTTTCCTCACATGGATTCCACTTATCCCCCCCAGCCCAATCTTTAGCTAACCTTTCTTAAACCAATTCCTAACCATTCTTTCTTCCCTTCTCCCTTACAAGATCAAGGTTGGATTTGATCCTCATCCCTTGGCTCACCTATGTCAAATATCACCTCATACGCAACCCCAGTCTCAACAATTAAATTATAATTAATCTAGAAGAGATCATAGCAGCTTACGAGATCATAGGACCCTATGGGAAGGAGATGACTTGGTGCCACTCTAGTGGCCCCTACTTGATTAGCTATATTGGTATTTAAATGACTAGCTGCGCAGTACATTCAATGACTCAAGTCAACTACGGCTGATTGCTAAGGGTGTGCAGTAGTTAATCAATGTAGGATCTAATTAGTAAGTAGTAAGACAAGTCTAAAGAAGAGGAGGAGCTACCTAGGTTGGATGTAACTTAAAAGGCACTCCTCCTAAGAAAATAAAGAGAAAATCAGCCTTTTAGCTTGTTTGCCATAAGGTTAGGATCTATTATGTGCCTTTGTTTGTTCGCATCATTAAGCATATAGGTTGCATTATCTAGTTTAGGTCTCCCATGGAATAGGTAGAAGAAAAAAAGTACTCTTTCATTGTATACAATGACTTGTTTTTGTTGCATAAAAGTTGAGTCAACCAAGGAAGCAACTTAAGAATTAAGAAGATTTAGAAACCCTTGCTATAAAAATGGCCAATGAAGCAATAGAGGCTAATCCTTTAAGAGAATATTCAATGTTGATACAATTTAACTTCCCATCTTGTATAAAGTTACCTAAAATTAATGCAGAGTATTTCAAGTTGAAATTAGATCTCGTCCAACTTTTGCCAACCTTTGATGGTCAGAATAAAGAGGATTCCTACCACCATGTCAAGGAATTCATTGATATCTGTGCTATAATTATATACCAAAATTTTTTATGACTAAATTAGGTTACAATTATTTCCCTTCTCTTTAAAGGGTAAATCAAAGGTATGACTGAATTCATTAAATATAGGGTCCATCACTGCTTGGGAGCAATTGGCCAGAAAATTCTTGATCAAATTCTTTCCAATCCACAAAACCAACAACCACCGTAAAGAAATTATAAATTTTAAATAGAAAGAGGGTGAGTAGTTTTATGAATGTTGGGGAAGGTAGAAGGAACTATTACTCAAGTGCCCACACCACGGTTTTGAGAAATGGCAGTTAATACAATATTTCTATGAATGTTTGACCCCATAGAGCTAATGTACAAATGTCACTAGTGGTGGGGCACTCTAGACCAAGAGTGATGTGGAAGCATGGAATTTCTTTGAAAATTTATCTAAGAATTTCCAACAATGAGATTATTGTACTCAAATAAAAATATTTTCATAGCCTTAAAGAAAATATGGTATATATGAGATAGGGGCCACTCCTAACCTCTATAACAAAATAGATATATTGATAGATAGGATGGATAAGATTGATAGTCATCTTTCTAAATTAGGAAGTTGTGTTGGCCAGAGAATCCACTATGCAACCTCCACCTGAGGTTTCTTCAATCTGTTCTAGTACAACGCACTATATTTCTTCATGCCCCTCTAACTCCCCATTCGCTAAAAAAATTTCATAGCAAGGGAATGCATTAGCCATCTTAGCACCAGCAATCTATATTCTAAGACTTCCAATCCTACATGGGCTAGGCATCCCAATTTCTCATGATCTTAGAATAATTAGGGAGGACCATTTGGGATCCCTCCTAATCATCCTTTTCTTAGAGCCCCAACTTCAACAAAGCAGCCAGTTCCACAATAGTTGTTTCCTCCATAATAGAGGAAACAATCTTTAACATAGACCCTAAGTTTGTTTATGCAGAGTATAGAAGATTACCACAATGATGTCAAACAAATACTGCAAAGCCATTCATAATTTGTTGCACAGTTGGAGTACCAAATGGGTCCTCTAGCTACTACATTTTTTTATAGGGAATAAGGACAATTTCTTAATCAACTTATGCCCAACCCTAAGGACCAATATGAGTCCATTTCATGAATAGACCTAACCCATGACTATCCTTGAAAGTGGAAAGACAATAGATTATTAGGTAGCTGACTAAGGAAAATGAGCAAGTTGAGGACAATGAGAGCCCTATAAAGAATAGGAAGAGAAAAGAGAAGAAATAACCACCTCCTACTTCTTCTCATCCTAATCTTAAACCACATTATATTTTGAAGGCCCTATTTCCTCAACGATTAAATATGGCTAAGAAGAAAAATAATTTTGATAAGTTAACAGATGTGTTTAAATTGGTGAACATTAATATTTCATTACTAAATGCAATCAAATACACCCCTTCTTGTGCTAAGTTTCTAAAGAATCTTTGCACACATAAGAGAAACATCAGGTGCAAAAGAAAGCATTTCTCATCAAACAAGCTAGGTCAACCCTACAACACCTCACTAAAGTATAGAGTTCCAAGGTGCTGCATTATATCATGGGTGATTAGGGAACACATAGCTGATAAGGCATCACTTGATTTGGGGTCTAGTGTTAACCTATTACCTTATTCGATATATAAGGAATTAGGTTTAGATGAGATAAAAAGGACTACCACCATACTGCAATTGACAGATAGGTCAGTTAAAGTTCTACATCGTGTGGTAGAGGATGTACTGGTTCAGGTTGATAAATTTTCATTTTAAGTAGACTTCCCAGTCTTGACCACATCAAACACAATAATTAATTATTGGAATGGTACCCTGCAGTTGTCCTTTAGGAATGTGGACATTAAGCTTAAAGTCTTTAATACAAGACAACTAGGCTCTAAGGATTTTCATGAAGTAAATATGATATAGAGTCTACCATCCCTATCATCCTCTAATACTAATCCTCTCAAGGCCTATCTAGCCCATTTTGGTCTTGATGATATTTGTATAGATAGTTCCATTAATGAAATGAATGGTTTACTTGATACTACACCATTAATGGACACATCAAAATGAAAAGCCCGAGTAGGATCCATTCCAACTATTGAGATTCTAATTGAACCACTAGTTGCAAACACACCTAATTTGACCCAAAACTTGTCCCAAAAATGGGTACTATGATAGTTTCAATTTATCTAATCCCTTACATATTATCCCAGAATCTAATATAGAGTAGGAAGGAGGAGTCGATTGATGATATGGACTAACATCAACTAACTTCAAGTTGTACAGAAGATGATCAAGAGGGCATAATCCCTACTACTTTGATTCAATAGGAGGACGCAAATTCTTTTAGGAAAATGTATAGTAAGCTTAGCCCTAATATTGAGGAAGATGTCATAGAAGAGGAACATTTTCTGCTTTTTTATGTTGCGATCCTATATACCCAATTTGACCAATCAAGGGCCAAGTCCTCTTGAGTTGGTCCAAACAAATTCTCTTTCACAATGGTCTAGCATGCTATATTGTTCTCACTAACATACATTTCTAGGTGGAAAAAGTACATAGACAACCATGAAAATTCAAAATGGAGTGAGTTTTCCAAGAACTCCTTCATAGTTAGTTTAGGTTTCATAGATTAGTTAATTAGTTAGTTTAGGTGTCATAAAGTAGTTGCATTTACATTATTGTTGTATATTTTGCATCTTTGTCCACATCAACATATCAATGTATTATCCCGAGAGTGTAGGTACTACCTTTCTCACACTTTCCTTTCAAGTGTATTATGTTCATTGGCCATGATATCTAGTTCTAAACATTGAGGAAAATGTTTAATTTAAGTCGGGGCATAGGGTATTTAAATTTTGATGTGTTCAAAGTTTCTCCTAGTTATTTTTTAGTCATTTCTTTTGAATTTATTTTGATAAAAACATATGAAAAGTTTCATTACAAGGATGAGAATGTGGATTTTTTTACTATTTAGTCTATCATTTAAACTTTAGCTTGTAAATATATTTGTATACAATTAGTTCATCTTTTTATCCTTTTTCTAAAGTTTTTCATGAAAACTTAAACTAAAAAAACTATTATACAAAATAGCTATATGTATATAGTTTAATTTCAAAAGAAAATATAACTTAGAGATCCTAAAGAATATTTGTAGAGACTTAAAACCCATGTGAGCTTAAATCCGTTCTTTTTTTTTAGGGTTATACATAAATTCAAAATTTACTTCAACAAACATAAGTTCTTGGTTAGTATCATTCTTCTTCATCTTGATCAACTAGACTATACTAATTATCTCTTGAGTTTATGGTTATGTTTAAGCCATATAAATCTTAGAAAATGATAGAGGTCATCCTTAGTAAAATAAGAGCCTTTAGCCTTCCTTAAGTTATTTTTCCACCAGTTAAACTCTTTGAGCCTTTATGATAAGTCTCTTTCTTTGTAAACTAATCAAATTTTACCCATACTAAACCTTATAATATATCCATTACCTAGTGTTTTTGGAAATATGAAGAGTTGGTTGAAGAATATCTTGAAAATGTATGAGCAGAGATGAATATAAAGGATGAAAAAAAGGGAGCAAAAAGGAAGAAAAAGATAGCTAATGAAAAGGAAGTGTTCACTCTTATGGGTAGAAAAGAAGCTACTTTGTAGGAGACCTTTACATACTTTTCAAAAGAACCTTTGTTTATCCTTATGCCATTCTTTTGATGACTTTGTCCTAAGCCTATGTTTCCTCCTATTAGAAGTCCTAACTTGATTTTCAAAGAAGTATGACTTAGATGTGGTTATGAATGAATAGATAAGCTTATAGGGTATAACATTATTAAATAGTTAATATCCTTCCATGAGACAATATCATGTTTTCAAAATTATTGTTCTTAGTATGAAATATGTGAGAATTTGACCTTAATATATATTAGTCTACACACATATTCATGAGAGTGTAACCCACTTCTAAGAGACTTCTTTCTGAGTACTAGTGTATCCTTTGAGATTTGATGTTAAAACATACTTTTAAATGGTAATTTGGGTTATACTTTACTTGAAAAATAATAATTATGTATATATGGGTTATTTTTACACACTTACACTCTAAGTTTGATGAAATAATGAGATATCTTTAGCATACAAGTAGGATTTTGAACTATTGTATATTTCCATTAGCATACTAAAGTTAGGAATTTAATGAATGCTTAGTACAAGAAAATTCTCTCATATGAATGAAGGACTTTCATAAAGGTTTTTGAAAAAGTTTATGGGTAGCATTTTTTGGAAATCCTTACGAGATTAACACTCATACACTAGAGGTAACATAGGGGTTTAAAGGATTTTTACATATGTTAAATGCAGATGACAACAATTGTGAAAGTGTCAAGATTTTTCTTTAGATTTCTATGTTTCTATTTTATAGTTTTGCTCAAGGACTAGCAAAATCTAAGTTGGGAGGTATTTAATATATATATATATATATATATAGAAATATCCCATACATACCTCTATATATAAAAGGTTTGAGCTTCAGAAATCACCTAAATATTATTAATAAATGCACAAAATTGCCAAATTCATCCTTGAAAGAGCAATTTCACCATCCAAGCTACATTGCATATCCACACATGCAAAAATGAAGTCCTAGATGTTCAAAATAATCATTGGGTGTCACTTCAAAGCCAAAGTAGCGACAAACCCCATGCACAACTCTCACTCAAATGAGGGTTAAAAGGTGACAAATTCCACATCCATGCATACATACCTACATGAATTTCACCACCCTAGGAAACTTATGAGAGAAGTCCAATTCACACACAATGCAATAGAATCTTCTCACAAATAAAAGAAGACCGAGGACCCACATGAAGACTTTTTGTGTACTTTCTCTCCTACTCAACCAAAAGAAAGAAGACCAACCAATGATTGGAAAGTCTTATCCATCTATAGGTGGAGAACAACACTTGGTCCTACATGAAATACATGAAGTGATCTTTAAGGAAACAAGGGCATTCATTTTAGGGCAATCCAAATCAACGGCAGAGAGAAAATGAAGCATAAGGAAGATCTACATATCCTAAAGGGAACCCATCCATTCAAGATAAGGTAAATATTATCTAAGGTCTAAGAATTAAGCATTCAAAAGATCAAAACCCTAGCCACATTTCCCATGTTGAAAAGTCAACCCCAAACCTTAAGGAAAGGTAGATATGAACCACTCATCTTGATCCAATGGTCATCTCATCTTAAGGTTTTGAAAAATACCATACACACTCCCCATTGGAAATCACACACCTCCCTCAGAATTTGTAAATTTGAAGACTCTTATTCCTTCACTTCCTTTCCATTTCTTTCCCTTTTCTTCCCATCTATTTCCATTTCCACTTATTCCTTACCTTCGCATTAGGTTATTCCTTCTTTTTTCCATCACATGTCTTTCCTAATTCCATTCCACTTACCATATGTGAAAAAGACACCTTCCGCACCAAACTACCTTCTAATTTTGACCAAAATTTCACCTAACTCTTAGATTACCCCTTATTCTTCCTTATTTCCCTCCCTCTTAGCCAATCTCTTTCCTATCTCACCTAATCTACTTTCCTTACCCACTTTCCCATTCCATTCCATAGTCCAACTTTGAATTCATGTCAAACACTTTACTAATATAGATTCCATGCACCCCCCAACCTTCTTTAGCTTACCTTTATTTCTTCCCATATCCCTTAGATCTTATCCATCCATCCTTAGGGCTTCCACTTCTTGAACTCTATAAATAAGAGGTGAAAAAGAAGAAAAACTTTTTTCTCTTGCCTTTTCCTTATACTTGAAAGCTAAATCTAGGACAAATAGAGGGAGAGAGATCACCTTTGCCAAAGCTCCCATAAGATCAATGCCAATCCCTTGGAGAAGAGATAAAGAAGCTCTTCCATCCTCACTTTCCTTTCTTTCTTTCTTTCTCTCATCTTCTTCTTCTTTCATTCCATCTAGTCTTTCATTATTTTTCTCTCTTTCCTCCATTCCATCTCTTAGACATCTTTTAACTCCACCATGCTTCCTTTCCCTTGCTCTACACACACCCTCCATTACCCTTTGCAGTACACTCATCACCTTCCACTCCTGCTTCTACTCTCATCCTTCAACACATCATCTTCCAAAACTCTCCCATCTATCATCTCTAAGTACAAACCCTTTTTCATCCATCTCTTACACATCCTTCCTTCCACAATCTCACCATGCATCCCTTTTTCCTTCTTTCTCTCTTTTACTTCTTTTCTTATTTTAGGATTTGAGAATCTAAGGAAAAGGAAGAAACACCTATGACAGCCAAGGACTCTTCTAATTCCTAAGGCATGGCCGATAAATGATCTAGGTTTGTGCCATGTTAGGATAAGGAGATGAGAAAAACTTGGTTGTAGATTAGTGTACTTTGGATTGAAGAGAAGTGTGTGTGGCCTTGTTGAGTAACATAACAAAGCAAGCTGTAAAGCAAAATTCAAGCTTAAAAAAGAAGAGAGTAGGCATAAAGAGCCTTGTTGAGTGACACAATGAAGGACTCCTATAGTGATCACTTCAAGGAAGTCTATTTTGTTACTTTATTTTGTTTATTCCTTTCATTCCTTGTAATTGTAATGAACTTTATTAATGAAATTATCTTTTCAATTACTTAGTTAGTTCTAATGTATTTCCTTTGCTTCTTTTTGTTAGTTTTCTTTAGTTTAGTTTAATTAGTTTTCTAGCTTTTATTTCATAATCAAGGTTTGCTCGCTTTGATTTAGTTTGTTTAATTGCTTTAGTATAGAATTCTTTCCTTTCTTTAAAATTGGCTAGGTTAAAGTTAAAGTAACTTACGCCTTAATTAACTCCCTTTATCAAATATTCTTGTGGGATTGACCCATATTGCCAATTCTATACTCCAATAGAGCCATGCACTTGCAGTAATAACTAATACTCATCACTTTCTAGCAAACCTTGCCACTCAATTTCAAACCTCTTTCATTTTTTGATTAACCACTTGCATGCCTCATCAAACAATGTCTTAAAACCCTTTCCTGAAAACAAAATCTACCAATTCTAGGCAATCAAAAAACAAAAAAATGGTTGAAATCAAACCTTAATTCTATAAAAGCAAAGCTTCCATCTTCTACCTTATGCCAATTCCTCCAAATTCCATCATCATGACTTCAAATGCATCACCATTTGCTTGGTCCATCTGGTACATTTTTGAACCCTTGACTAAATCATGGCCACAAGGCTAGATGTTTATCCTTAAACAAGTTTTCATGATAATCCCATAGCCAAAACAATGACCATTGAGTTTGAAACCACCTTCATCACCAACTATTGTCAGTAAGACCTCTTAATTTATCCTTACTCCTACACAATTTACCCAAGAAGTCTTCCATGTCACCTACAAGGGCCATAATTGCAAACCATCCAACCTTGGTCAAGGCCACTCAACCCCATCTGCCAAAGAAAGAAAGGTAGTCCAATTCATAGAAGATGATGATGATGAAGTGATTAAACCACTAAAAAGGACTCAAGTTTATATATTAGTATCGAGATTACTCATGGCCTCACAAAAACAATGGGCGCCAGTCTTAGAATAGTTTAATTAGGCACAAGTTCCTACCCATACTTCTCTAGAGCAGTTAGCTGCAATTGCATGAGAAATGCACATGTTGAAAGCCCTTACCTTTTAATGATGCAGTCCTACCCCTCGAAGGAATCAACCCCAATTAGCCATTAATTATCAATACTGACAGTCAAGTATGATAGTGTGGGGGTATTGTTGAGTAGAATCTAACCTATATCCCCTTTAGATAGCCTGTCATTAATCTGGATCATCTTAAACTAACTTCTTAAGGGATTTTAGAATATGACATCATCAAGAGGCGAATATATATGATCATATACATGGAAGTCCAAATTGGACCAGCTACACATGTGGCCACCTTTAATAGGATCTTTTAGCCTCCTCTTAGGGAGACCATGGATTCATGCAGCTAAAATAGCATTTTTGTCTCTCCATCAAAAGCCTATATTTGTCTAGAAAACTAATATTGTCACTATATTTAGGGATGATGATAGTCTCATTGGCACCCTATAAGTAGAAAATTTCAAGCCTAGAGTAAGTTTGGCCCAAAGTGTGGGACAACTCAATAGGTTCACTTTCTTTGGAACCTATAATATTTATGTGAACCCATCTCAAGGTAAAGCCACCCCCTTCCTTGTACAGAGAAAAGGGCAACATTGAAGATCATCCAAAAAATGTGTACTTCCAAGGCACTGTTCTAAGCAAGAGAATTAGAATTTAAGAACTTTCACTCTACAAAAACCATAAGTAGGGGCATCATGGTATGGAAAATAAGAATTCAAAGGGATAAATAAATTATCAACTAAGGATAATGGATTGCATGAAAAGACTCTCAGTGAAAGATTCCAAAAGGAAGGAGAAATAGACCCATGCTACGTTTTCCTAGAATCATGTTTTAATAAGGTGACTAGAACTATGATGTCATAAATTTTTTAGATCTTCTTCAACAATCTTGCTTGTGTTATGGTAAGCATGCCAATTAACTTTAGTAAGGATATGATCATGGGAAATTTCAAAGATGATGAGATATGGAAGTTCTCTATTGAGATGATACCACAGCTGTGTTAGTGATTAAAAATACCATTGTACCTCCAATCCATTATACCCTCCACAGGCCCTCTTAATAATTAGGTCATAGAATATATCACTCCTACTGATCTTAGTTTTCTTGTTCTTAAAAATCTTGATCTACTCTCAACTTTTGAATCAATGAATCACAATTTTGAGTATCCTCTCACCTTTTATTATGATCAACTTAATTATGTTGATCACTCAGAATACAATGATGACAGTCCTCTGAATGAGCTCTTAAAAAGATTAAAAAATCAAAATGAATTGAGGTAAACCTAATGATGATGAACTTGAAAACATTAATATAGGAATGCAAAATAATAAGTAGGAGTTTTCAATTTACACTAACTTAACCCAAGATGAAAAGTCAAAATTTGGGTCCCTACTTACTGAGTACGAAGATGTCTTTGTTTAATCCTATGAGAACATGCCTAAAATCAATAAGGATATAGTGCAACATGAGATTCTACCTTCCCTGATGCTAAAATTGTTTAACAAAATGCAAGTAGAATGGAATGGCAAGAATATATCAAGGAAGAAGTTCAGGAATAGTTGAAAGCCAGGTTCATAGAAATTGTTCACTATCAAGAATGGTTGGTCAATATTGACCTGCTAAAAAAAAAGTTGGCTAAGTTAGAGTCTATTTCAGCTTCCAAAATCTAAACAAAGATAATTCCAAAGATAGCTTCCCACTTCTCCATCTAAATCTATTGGTTGCTCATATGATTAGGCATGTCGTGCATTGCTTCTCAAATGGCTTCTCTTGAAGTAATCTGATCAAGATGGCACCCAAAGGTAAGGCCAAGACATCATTTTGCACTCCATGAAGAATCTATTATTATAAAGTGATTTTCTTAGGCCCCAAAAATGCAAGGGCCACCTATCAAAGAGTGTCTACTTCCTTGTTGCATGATCCGATACATAAAGAAGTAGAGGGGTATGTTGATGACATGTTTTTCAAATCACCCACGAGGGAAGGACATATCATAAACTTGAAGAAATTCTTTGACAGACTCCACCAATATGAGTTAAGATTGAATCCTAACAAATGTGCTTTTGGATTCACATCCAGTAAGTTGCTAAGGTCATGATCACTCAAAGACGCATTGAAGTTGACCCTTTAAAGATAATAGCCATACTACCTCCACCCAAGACTAAAATAAAATAAAATAATCAAGTTTTCTTAGGTTGTGTCCAATATCTAAGTAGATTCATCTCCTACCACCATTTCTAAACGCATCATCAAGCTTGTAAAGAAGAATGATTCCAAGTCTTGGAATGGTGAACATCAAAAAGCCTTTGAAACCATCAAGATAACCTTTCTTCTACACCATTCCTTGCGCCACTATTCCTAGAGAAGCCCTTTCTATTGTACCTCTTAATCAATTATACTACAACGTAATATGCTAGTACAACTAAATGAGAATGGCATAGAAATAGCATTTAGTATAGAAGATGTTGGATTATGAGAATCGATATACCACAAGTGAGAATATATGCCTTGTTACATTTTGAAACATAGAACTTTGACATTACATGTTCGAACACAAAGTTAAGATTGCTGCCCAACTAGATTCACTCAAAGGCCTTCTAGAAAAGGTGGCATTGTTTGGAAGAGTAACAAGATGGTTGCTCCTATTGTCTAAATTTTTATCTTAAATATATCTTCTAGAAATCTATCAAAGACCAAGCCATCTCAGACCACCTTGAAGAATATCCTATCATTGAACCTTCCCATGTTTTTGAGAAATACCCTAATGAAAGAACTCCTAAAAATGTAAAATCCATACCCATCATTACCCAAAAATTGTACCAAAACTACCCAAAAAATCAACTAATGCTACCCAATTACCATCCACCTCATCCTTTCAACTTTAAAAAATCTTGACTTCGTCACTTAGTGACTTCAATTTTATGAAGTATTTAAGATTGTTGGACATGAAGTAGGAGGATTACTCATTTCTCCCCATTGAGTGTATCACCTTGTTGCAAGAAAATTGTTCTATTTTTATACCAATAGCATGAATGAATATGAGTCATGCATAGCTAGGCTAGAATCAGCAATTGCACTTGATGTAAAGAATATCTTATTATATGGAGACTCAATTTAACCAAGTGACAGGACAGTCAACGACTAGGAAGAGAAGCTCATCCCATACAATAATCATCTGCAATAATTATGTTAGAAATTTGAAAAAAGCTTGTTTCAGCATATCCAAAGAACTCAACTAATATCAAGACGTATTGGCATCAATTGCATCACTCACTCCTCCAAAGACAATTGTTGATCATATCACCATAAAGTGGATTCAAGAGCTAGCCTTTGTTCACAACATTGAAGTCAATGCATTTCTCTCATTGTACAAGTCTTGGTTGCTTCCAAAACAAGAGATGATAGACCATCATTTGATGATGTCTTCCATGCATCAATCCCAAAGGCTCTATTAGTAAGGGCAATAAATCTTAAGTAATATATCACTCAATTCATTGTGTGTAGAAAAGACTTTACATGGGATCCATCTTCTATGTGCCATTGTAAATGAAGCTAATAGTATCCTAGAAGAAGTCCATGTAGGAGTTTGTGATCCACATACTAATGGCATCACATTAGCAAAAAAAATTCTCAAGCAAGGATATTATCCACCATCTTTATAGAAGGATAGCTATAAATATGTTAAGAGCTACTATAGATGGAAAACACATGCAAATTTAATACATACACCTCTCATTTAGTTGTACTGGTTGACTTTCTTTGGCCATTCTTCACATGAGAGCATAGATATTATTAGCGAGGTTTCACCCATGTCATCTTCAGGGCATGAATTCATCCTAGTGGCTATTGACTACTTTACTAAATGGGTTGAAGATGCATCATATGTAGCTATCTCATCTAAGGTTTTAGCCAAATTCATTAGATTCAACATCATTTGCAAATATAAAGATGTTAAGAAGTTGTGGGATGAGTTCAATATCAAAAGGCATCTTTTGTCTCCTTATAGGCCACAAATCAATACTATAGTTGAAATAGCAAACATGAACATTAAAGCCATACTTAGCAAAATGATTAAAAGGGACAAGGATTGATCAAATAAATTTATTTATGCATTACAAGGTTACCAAACCACTCAAAGAACTTCAACTGGAATAACACATTACAATCTAGTTTATGAAATGAGGTAGTCTTACCAATAGATATTGAGATTATATCATTAAGAGTTGTTTTAGAAAATAGTCTTCTAGAAAAAGAATTGATCAAGGCCCGTTGTGATTAGTTGCACCTACTTCATAAAGCTGAGTTCAAAATACCCTACCACACTCAAGGATATCAAAATAGAATCTCTAGGGCATTCAACAAAAAGTCCAAGCCTACAAAGCTACAAGTTGAAGACCTAGTTCTCAAAGAATAGAGATCCCCATTATCAGACTATAGGGGCAAGTTTCAATGTTAATGTTAAGGACCACACACTTTCAAAGAAGTCTACTATAGGAATGTGGTCTAGCTTTAAAGATAGACGGATCAAGAGATATCATGCTTAGACCTTTCAAAGACCACACATGTTTTCCTATTTATCCTTTGGGGCATTAGTTCCCAAAACTATATTGGACATGATCCTCTAATTTATAAAGAGGCATGTATGCAACTTGTCTTGCTCAAATTCAATCCTAGATATAAAAAAATATCAATTTTCCCACAAGCTATCTCAGAGAGAGAGAGAGAGAGAGAGAGAGAGAGAGAGAGATTAACATGCAAACATAGGACAAAATATAAAAGCATCAATCATTCAAAGCATGAAAGATCTTAAACAAAGCACACAAGTTTGAAGGCTAAAAGTCAAGGGTTTAAGATTATACACCAACTTGAAATCAAATATTTAAACTATATAATTCCTAAATGTGATCTACTTAGTCACGTCACCCTCACAAAGGAGTTATCATCATTGCCACTTCCCATGGGTCTGCCAATTCTTTTTCCCTTAATCTCATGTCCTAAATAGACTTGGAAGTGATACTAGCCCCAATGCCTCATGTTAGTCACTTTCCAAACATTCCTAAGACTCTAGTATCTTAGCCTATTTTGGTGTTTCTACAACTATAAAGAAACTCCTCTCCATTTCAAGAAGACATCTACCACCAAATCCTCAAAGCATCAATCTCTTCTAACTAATTACCTCAATCACTCATAGTAAAGTTCCCAAAAATCTTTGAGCAAACAACAAAGATCTAGTAGTGACTGGCCTATGAATGAGAAGATAGGAGATTGAAAGTCTCTCCAAAACCCAAAGCAGCATCAAATAGGCAAATATTAGTAACAAATGGTGACATGAATGAAAAAATAATAATAAAGTAGAAGAAGGAAAGAAAAACTCACTTGGATGACACCATTGCTCCCATATCATTCTCTTACTCCATGAACACTGAGTGCATCAAGGCATATGAGGGTCTTAACAAGAAAGAAGGGGATGGGATTCACATTATGATTCATGGATTGATCAACAAGTTGGACTAGCCTACAAAGGATTCTAGGGTTCTCCAGATGAAGTATGAGGATCTTGGCAAGGAAGAAGTGATGAGATCTATATTATGATTATGTTCATTGTCTCCTCCTAAGGTTCCATTTGCAAAGTCTCTTAGCAATAAATCGAAGCAATGAACCTACCTGGTCCACCATTATCCTGAGGCATATACCTATTCCCTTCTACAAAACAATCAAAATTTGGTCTCACTTGTTAGTGGTTCTAAAAAACCTAAATCACTCCAATAAACTCTCACCAAGTTCCCAAAGTCCCTACTAGGCAAACAAATTTCACCAACCACAAATCTAGAGACGTGATCCCTAAAACCAATGCAAGCCTCAATCAAGCCAAAATCAATCCGTGAGAGAATATAGAATCGGTCATTTGCATTATAATAAGTATCAATCAATTTTTGCTCTCTCCCATAAATCCCATCCATCCATGAAATCAAGTTAGCTCTCATTTCATTGGAGC
Organism: Warburgia ugandensis; assembly: GCA_035236585.1. Taxonomy (NCBI): domain Eukaryota; kingdom Viridiplantae; phylum Streptophyta; class Magnoliopsida; order Canellales; family Canellaceae; genus Warburgia; species Warburgia ugandensis. The sequence continues at coordinate 49,185,792 of CP141127.1, read as the reverse complement.
TACCACAAGAAAATAAGAATGAACTTCAAAAATTCACCAAAGCATTGCTAGATTTTCAGAACATGAATGAATTCATAGAAAATGAATACATGTTTCTAAAAAGATTAACTTCCATGATGATTTTCCCAAGGTTTCTCTCCTCTTTTTCTTCTCCAAGACTACAAAATAGCTTATGAAGTGTCCCATTTTGAGTTTGAACGATAAAACATAAAAAAATAATAAAAGATTTAATACTCTCACTCACCTATTCTTTATGATCGTAAAGTCCAAGGCCACTGGAGTATATGATTGTGAACACTAGGTGGCCCATACTAAAAAGCACTTGGCCACTTCATCATATTCCATTTTGACTCATTCTTTGAAATCTTTAGTAGTTATTTTAAGCATATTACCAAGGTCAGGTCCAAAAGAAAGAGAATATGAAACTGAACACAGAGACAAACCTGAATGTTAAGCTTTGCGATATGATGCCTATGAGATGCATCCAACCAAAGCAATGTCTCCGCGTCCTCCTGAGGAAACTGCAAACACCACAAAAACAACGTGTTAGAATTCATTTAGGATAGAAAGCCCCAAAATGAAAATTGTGAAAACTCCACAGCTGCTGACCCTAAAAAAATGACAAAGCAATGATCCTTACGGCGAGGCTCGGGAGTGCAACCTCGCGCTAACCCTTGAGGTGAAATCCAATATAGTGGACCTCCAAGGCTGCATTAGCCAAATCCTTCGGGAGCAGGAGAAGGCCTAATAATACTGCAGTGGCCCCCAATCGCTGAGACCGAAACAAAAGATTAGGAAATCCAAGTCCAACTATTAGAAAACTACTAATAGATTAGAAAACATACCTTTCCAGTGAGCTAGCCAATGATCTCAAACCAGCAAAACTCTCCAATGTCTCAATCCTTGAAGAGCGTTGGCCAATCTATCTTCCCATGCCAGATGGATGCCAGCTAAAGGAGAAGGCTTTAACAGTGCCAGGCTTGCTGCAAAATGAGTCGACACTGGAGACCAATCCTCCAAAACAAAGGGGACCTGGATCTGTCTGTAGATCCTCTCTGTCAAGTGGCAGGTTATGTTACCAGTAAGGGCCTATTAATCACTTGAAAGGCTTAGTTGATGCTATACTATTAGAAAGCTCTATCCACTGTGCAGTGGTATTTCAAACTATCAATTTTCAGACATTGAAAGATGGACATGAGAATTTGTTGAGGCATTTTGTTTGCATTATTTTTTCAAAAAAATAGGCATAAATATGGCAAAATGAAGGGTGTCTACACAATCTAAGGGTCAATTAAGGGACCCAACCCGAATAACTTGTAAGGGACAAGGCTAGAGGCAGAAAATTTTTTACACGAGCAGAATTAGAATCAGGTCAGGGGTAATGGAAAATAACTTGGGTCAAGGTCAGGGTCCAACAAAACTCATCCCAACCGGACTCATTGTCATCCCAAATTTGGCAATAAGGATTATGTATAAAATGCCCTCACTTTGTATGGTAGGACCATATCATTCATCTTGAGTTGTTAGGTTCTGATACCTGGTGGGCCGTAACTCGTTGCAAAGGACAACAGCTGGTATTCAAAAAATAAAATTTGGTTGGTTGAACCTAAACTGTTTGTTCTTAATAGCCTCTGGTCATCTCTTTCCAGCAAACAAAACACTATTTAACTGGATCCAAGTTTTTACTTTGGAATGATTTCTAGGTCATTGAGTATTCAGAGGTATGCACTTTAGATGAACCACATGGATCGATAATGCGGGGCCTGAAGCGTAAATGCGGGGCCACTCCAAACCTATTGTATGTTCTTGCACTTTGTGCTATCAATCTGCCTTTAGAATCATGATGAATACAGAGGAATACACCGCATGTAGGACAGGGTGACCATATTGGTTGAGTGGTCATATGCGGCTGAGGCGGATGGACCAAGTGATTTGATTTCATCTTAAAATCTTCTTTCTCAATCTTGTCTTGTATAATGCCCTTGAAGATACATTGCAAAAGAAAGTCATTACCATCCAAGAAATGGAACTTTCATCTTAGGAGATACAGATGATTAGAAGCACTCCAGAAGTAACAGTCTGCATTCAATTAACTAAATAGTTTTCTCATTGAAAGCCAATAGATTTTATTTTGGTGTGATTTTTGAGAGATGAAATATCCAAAGTTAGGTATACTAAATGAAGAGCTCCGATCAATGCTCACGATTGAAAAGATTTTTGAGTGTTGCCGGGCTTTATACCAGCATTCCTCCAATCATAGTTTAAACGAGCTGGAAGTCGGCGCGGAATCCCACAAAAGGAAGCAAGAGTATGAGAGCATGGTTTACGCATGGTAACATCAGTATAATATTTTGTCCTAAATGCTTAGAAGACTCTTTATCCGTCGTTATTCTTGCTGCTACAAATTCCATTATATCAGTGCCTTTAGTCATGGATTGGTGCCCATGTAACATAAGAGAGAGAGGAGGATTTCTACGTAGATGAAAAATCAGATTAGGCCTGCTATTTATTTTCTTCTTGTGGAGAGATGAACGGCTTAGATGAATTAAAGTACAGAAAAGGTCTTTTGAAATCAATAAGAGCTAGCACATTTCTTCACTTTTATCCTGTACCTTTTTAAAATATCTTCTACGTGTTAATTTTTACAAATTTACTACCAGTTACTATTTTTATACATCCTTTCCTATATTGATGCTTACAGTTCTACCACTCCTTTCTTTTACCGCATTTCGGTTAATCCACTCGACTATTCCACCTATAAAAGATGTTTGCCATACATATAGAGTATGAATAACGAGTTTTACAATAATAAAATTTATACTGGGACTGATCTTACGACTATTAAGGCTCACCAAACTTACACGAGTCTACACTATGCCTTTTTCATACACAGTAATACCTCTTTTGTACATCTAAGCCATTCAACATACTCGGAATGGCTTAGATAGGCTAAATATGAGCTTTTACTCCCACTGGATACTTTTAATCTATTTTTTTTAAGCTAAAAATTATGATAATTGATTTTCTAAAAGAATTCAAACCAGAAAAGCAAGTAATTAGGACCATCTAAAGTCATTTGGTTTCAAACATGTTACCTAATTTTACACTTCAAATATGATGACAGAAGTTATGGCGTTGCACCCTCACATTACCTTGTGGGTCCCACCTTTGGTTGATTGGACTCATTCATGTAATTTCTCTAACATGTGACATCATATTCAACAACACCACGAATGAATGAATTTAAGGTTTTATTGATTTTGGACGGTTCTTTGCAGTCCTTTTTCATCGTATATATTTCTCTTCGTACTTAGGCTCATCCAATCCAGTCTACATTATTTTAGGACCAATAGTCATGTACAGTCAAAGAAAGCAGATGCCTACGTCTGATCAACCAAAGTGGAGCCTAACATAGTAAACTGGGGGCAGCACATTATCTTGTGTCATGTAGCCGACTCAGCATCTCTCATCTCTCATGATCAATCATTGATGCGTCTGTTGAACTTAACCACATGCATTTTTTCAGAGATCTTTGCTCCTTTGAATCGGAATGCTTCCAGAACTTAGGTAGTCGTTGCCTCTGTATTCTTAAGTGGAGCATCATACATTCGGTAGATTCCTCAAACATGAAAAACAAGTACTTTCAATCATCGGATAGAAACAGTAAAGAATCATCTGAGAAAAGCATTTTCGATCATCGGATACAAACAGTTACCGCTTTCTAATAGTAAAGATCCAAAGGGCAGCCCCAGTGCATGAAGCTCCCACCTATACAGGGTCTGGGGAATGGGAGGACCACAAGGGCCTAATAGTAAAGGTCCATATTGCATAAAGCAATACATCTTTCTCGGACCTAGGGTCACTTCATGAGGTTTCTGGCCTACTCAGATCCCATCGTGTAAAAGTTGGTCCCTCCTGGTAACTTGCCCTGTGGTTGCCTTTGCCCCTCACTGAAGAATGGCTCTGCTATCTTCAATTACCATTGGAATGATTAACAGTTCATGTTTTGGTTGAGATCATTCAGAAGTCGCATGTCTCTGTAGATCAAATCAGACCTTAACACGACTAGATCAATGCCAAAAATCGAATCAAAGCAACAACAGAAACTTCATTGCATCACTTACGAAACTCATGCAACATTTGAAACTCAAGTGCTAGAACCAGATGCATTCATTATTTCTGTGTATCCTACTAAGAGGGTCATTTGTTTCGGTACAACAGAGATTTTGGTCTGAGATTAAGAGAGCTGTTAGCTCATTTGCCAAACGAGAAGCAGGTTACTTTGCTACTTAACATGCACAACATTACATACAATATAATTAAAATAAAAATTCTCCTGTACATACCCAATCTTTGTTGACTGCTACTGTAGTTGCTGTTATTAGACGTCCATCTTGGAGGAGAGCAGCAGGGAAAGGAGCTTTGCAGTTACTAATATGGGCTTTGAGGCGGGGGATGTTAGGATGGGCACTCTTACATCGGTGACACCGTAACTCTGTTGCCAGCAGGACTTCACCATTCAATCTTGCTTTTCCATGTTTTTCAATCTCTTGAATTACATCAACAGAATCGCGAAAGAAATCAGTATTAAAAGAATTCCAGTGCTTCTTGTTTTTCAAGTGATCTGAACTAAAATCCTGGCTAATGACATGAAGATGTAGCTGGCGCATAGATGGAAGCTGCATGAATGGCTGTGTTAGTTTGACTGCTGTTAGCTTTTTATTGATGTAAAACCAAAGTACGTTGAATATAATGATGAAGATGAAGACAAGGGAATAAAGAATATGATGGTTACAAGTCATTTTACCGAATGATATCCTAATCGAAAGATCAATGACGCATCATCTGCTAACAACCTCTTAGCCCAGTTTAGGCCAACGGAGTACATTGTTCTCAGCAACACAAGGTGTTCTCTCCGCACGTCGGTTAGGCAATCAAGACCATCCACTCTTGCTAAAACCAGAAGGTGCCTTTTTGCCTGCAGAGAAAACAGAACTCATTCGAGTTTGAAACTGAAGACCTTGAGTAAAACAAGGGTTGGTGTCCTTGAAGTATAAGACATCATACCTTGGGATAAAGATCATTCAGAACAACAACCTCATCTGACATCTCAAGAATGGTTCCCTTATGCTCTTCAGGATGCATAGAAATATAGTGGAGAGCTTGGGCCCATGAGCCCCAAGCCTTCTTCCCGGAATCTTTGTCAAACTTCAAGTTCTTACCGTGCACCTTACCCTCTGGTGCATCAGAACAGCCAGACACCATATTGTTGAGAGGTTCTGATAAACCAGAATTTGGAGAAAGACCCTTGCATTTCTTGTTTCTATCAGATTCATAAGGACCCTGTCGCTTACCTCTCTGATCACTTGTCAAAAATTGATCGATCAGATTTTCATGAACCACATCTTTGTGCAACTCTGAAGATGCTAATTCACGACCGGCGCTGCTCCCCTGTGGCAATATCTGGGTCCTTGCAATAGATACAAAACTTTCAAAAAGTGATGTATAAGCCTCACGAAGAACTTGACAGCCTTTGATATAATCATTCCCAAGATAGTTTGGCCTTTGTGGATTCATATTTGGTCCAAGAACATGTATCACATGAGCTACCCCTTCTCTTTTATAGAGAGGAGAAGACTGGGGAAGAGGAACTACAACAGATTTCCCAGGTTTAAGACCTTCAGCTTGTTCTTTGGTTGCAATTTCTAGTTCTCGGCCAGCAGCACTGAATATAGCAGCATTAACCCCACCTCCTCCAGGCTTCAGTCGCCTGCAAGTACACAACATTTCATGACATCGAAGAAAAAAGGAGAGAAGTAAAAAGTGACCAGCAGAAATGTGTAAATTCCACATTGCAAGAAGCAGACTGACATTATGAAAACTATTTAATGACTACATAACCTACCTATCAGCAACATTATCTTCAACATAATCTGAACAATATGATCCACACATTAAATTCTTAGGTACTTATCTTTCAATTGTATAGTACTGAGAGGAGAGGAGAGGAGGAATTATGTAAGAAGGAGTTTAAGGACAGTACAGCATACACAATGATGGTGCAAAGGACTAAAATAACCCAATAAAGAACAAGAAATCAGCATGCCTGGAGAGCAAAGATGATTCATATCCTATGAATAGAGATGGCAAGTGTTGATGGTTAAATTTGTGAGTGCACTGCCGAACAACTTCTTAGTGTTAATGATCACACCCAGAACGTACATGTGTGCTTATCTTTTCCCAAAAATGTAATAATAAGATGTCTAGAAATTTATCCACTATACATTCTGCTGTGACTTAACCCACTTCTAGAAAGCGTGTTCACCAATTAGTCAGCCGAACAAGATGTATGCAAAAGTAGATACATGTGGGCTCGACAATGCTTGGTTTCCCATAAGAAAACTACCAATGAATAGCTCATACATAAGACCAAATACAAGAAAATCTCAAGTGTTTCCCTTCTTTTAAGAGGCCATAGAAATGCTTTATTGGTCAAAATTCTAGGATCAATCACTTATGGAGTCAGAAACAGCAATTTGCTAGACTTTCCGTCATTGCCACCAATTTCAACAGATTTGGTGGTTTACAGGTAACATGGATCAGCTTAGATCCACCTTTTCTTTATTTCCTTTTGTTTTCTTTCTTCTCCTTTACCTCTCAAGTCTCAAGTGTACGGCTAAAACATTCATGGATTCGGACTATGAAATTGTTAGGTTTTGAATGTCTCCTCTCTTATAATTTCTTTTCTTTATAGAAATTTAACTGTGTATAATACATGTGTAGGTAAACAAAATGCAACATATTGCAACAAAAATATATACACTTGATAGAATTGTTTGTTACTCTGAACTCATTCATATAGGGACCCTATTCTGAAGCTATAAGTCAGTCATATAGAGTTGTAATCCATTGTGAGTAACATAAGGCCAAAGCCCAGCACTAATGACAGAGTGATGCAGGACAGAGAATTCATCATTGAAATTTATTTTTACCTAGGCCTAAATATCAAGTTTAATCAATAAACAACAGGAAAACCCAAACTTAGACCAGAAACTACTAGGATTTCCTTTTTCTAGGTGAAACTAAACTCTAAAAAATCAAGCTATCAGTTAACAAATTTGAACAATATGAGGAATGGACTCTTAAAATCGATTTTAATCAAAAGGTTGATGAAATATTGGGTTATATGAAGAAACCAAATCTCTAAGTTTCAGAAATATGAAGAACTGAAATTGGAAATCAAACCACATGTAGAACCTGAATGATTACAAGCCCTAAACCAAACACTTTTTAGGGAATTTTCATGGTAAAATACAAAAATAATAAACTAAGAATAGATCCTTAATATTTGCACTGAAGAAAGCTCAAACAGATCCTATGTGTCACACCGGGGTACTAGCTAGTATTTTCAAGATTCACACTCAAAGGGGTCCAAGAGAGTCAAACTCTTAAGGGGCGTGAACAGCAAATAGCTTCTAGGAGAGAAATCTCAATTCAACAATGCATCAAAAAACTGTACAATGGGGAGTATATATAGATTTTGGTCCTTGAGTTTTAGTCCAAATTAGACTTCAAGTCTTTCTATTTCCATGACTTTCTACAGCCTAATTACTTGGGGAAACATTGTTTCTAATTCTCAAACTTTCTAAACTCACTCAACTTTGAACAGTCCAACAAAACTTTCTAAATAAAATTCAAATGTTGATGATGTGCAAGTTTATTGGTAAGGTTCAACACAGTGATTTCCCATGTGGACCAGAAAGTGTACTTCCTTGATCAGGAAGGTGTGCTTCTTAGTAGGTGGACTGTTGGCCATGTTTTCCTTTTTTCCAGTTTTTAAAAGGTAAAATACAAATTTTCATGAAGACCTTGAGTCGTGTGACCTTGAGAAGTTCATTAGAGAGTGGTGTGACCTTGAGGTCACTCTTGCAAAAATGCAAGGTAATGCTGCATAGTATGGACCCTTGTGGTCTGCCCCTTCCCCGGACCCCACATACACGGGAGCTTTGTGCACCAGGCTGCCCTTAGAAGTTCATTAGAGAAGACCCTATTACAGGTCCTTTCTATCTGTAAGACAGCATAGTGAATACTTACTGCATGATGTAAATCTAAACCACTCACCAAGATGGGACCAAACCATAAACCTTATGCACATTGCATTAAGGGATTTTGCAGCTGAACTGATAAAGAAGAGAGGAAGGTATGAAAATTGTTTTTAGTTTAGGAAATATGTTTGAATTTCATTTTTACAAAGTGTTGCTTGAGTATTAAATTCCATCCCATTCTGTGATTGTCTTTGCTTACTCCAAATTCTTGCTCAACCACAATCTTAATCTTCCAAGTTCCTACCCTATTTTTGATAATCTTCAGTAGGTAGACATGGGTTTCGCACATTGGACAAAAACCCTTCTTTTAGAGCTATGTTTATGGAGTGCCATTATTCAACACTTACATAGCATCATTGCACTGAATCTGGCTTGATCACACACAGCATTCAAGGTTTCAATCTGCGGTACTAGGACTTTAGGCATGACATCAGAGATATTCTGTCTGATTTTTTTAATGGATGGGAAACAGAGAAGACTAAATAAGAAGAAAGTGCAGGAGTTATGATCGTTCTACTATATAAAAGTTTCCCATACTGATGCAGCACATCATTCAGTGCAATCAGATGTGGGAATTGTGCAAGGAAAGACCTAGAAACAAACTAAACTGATTTTCGGAAGCATCAAGCCAGATTCAAGGATGAATCATTTTCTAGCCAGGGAGGATGATCTGAACCCAAATGATTTATCAAGAAAAAATGAAGACAATAAAGTTTACACACATAGTACAAATGATTTTGCAGCTGAACAACCAAAAAGAGAGGAATATATGAAAACCGATCCTGCTTTTAGTCTAGGAAATATCACATGGCTTAGGTCCCAAGCCAAATGGATACATCATCAGCACACTAAATCACAAAAAACCAATGGGCTGAATTAGAAAAACCCTAGGAATCAGTTTTTCGATGAAGTGTCTAGGAATTCCAATCAAGACAAAATTAGCGTTGATGGCATGGGCTTGTTATTATCTGCCAAATTAATGGATTGGATTATGCCGCATGGCACAAGGGTCCAAAATGTGTACTTCTTCCCTGAGCAAGGTGCACTTCTCCTCATCATTTTTCAAAACAAGAAAAAATGTTGATTGTAAGTCTTTAAGAATAAGGTACAAGTATCTAAATCCCAGCTGCACACAGATTATATATAATTCAAATTTCACCTAGGGTCATTGAGCTATATAACTCATTCTAATAGAAACTACAGACTCCAATCTTGACAAGCCTTCTAATACACCATTTCTAAAACGTGACTCCCATAATTAAAGTCAATGCCCATCATGATCTTTAACTACTCCTAAATTTGAACTTCATGCAAACCTCTTCCTGATTCCAATCATTCCTGTATTTTTTTCTTTTTCTTTCTTGCATTATTAATGTTAAGTGGTGGACATGAACCAACATCTCAGTCGTGATATGAAGCACTAAACCAACTCGGGATTTATGATGAAACTACTAACCCATGCCTAATGATTTGCATACGTCACAGTTTGTTGACTAAAACTTGCATAGGTGCATGTTTGTTGTCCTTCAAAACTCATTTTGAAGTTAAACAGACATGTGGGATATATGGAAATGCACAAGGAGTTGGAGTTTACAAGTTCAACCATGATGTGGCCCATCTGAATATCTTCCCCAGTGGGACAGTAGATCCCAGATTGAACATATTCCATGAGTCTGTGTGGGTGAGGAGGGGAACATTGAACACAACCTAATGCGCCTGTTTATATTCTTCTTAGGACACTACCAATTGATACATACAAGTTGTATCATGGTCTCACAAAGACCCCAATGGGGTAGAAGAATTGGCCAGTATGATTATTATTGACAGCATATTAACTTATTTATTATTAAATTGTGTTTCAGATTTATAGGAGTTAGTCTAGGGATGTAATTATTTTTTTATTTTCTTTTTTGGCTGTTTTGTTTCCTGGTTTTCTTCCTGATTTCTCGTGATTTTACCAGATTCTAAGATCTGGATATTGTGCTTCCTGATTTCTTGTGATTTTACCAGATTCTACAATCTGGATTTAGGCTATATTTCCTGCAAATAATAGGTGCTGTATTATTCAATTTAAGATAATTAGACAATTTTTCTTTCTTCACTGCTTTCATGGTATCAAAGCCATCTTTCTCTTATCACTATTTTTAATGGCCAAAACGGCCATGACTGATGTGACCCATGAGGTTTCTTCTGAGGTATCATTTGAATCATCTCAAAAAATGTCGTTGTCTAAGGCTCCTTCTGTCGATGATACTCATTCCATAAAAAACAACCCACCTGAGTATACCTGCTTCAGTTCCAAATTGTTCTATAGCACAGAAATGTGATTATATATCTACCCTAAATGCAAAATCTGAGTTTAATGGCCCTTGGACCATAGATTCAGGGGCTTCCAATCATGACCCAATGCCATAAGTGGTTTTTGATAAGTGTTTAATTTTGAATAAATAGTACCCAATTAGTAGCCCATGTGTTATAAAATATATTGTTATTTCTAAGGTTTTCTAGGAAATTTGTAACACATGCATTTCTATCCTAACAATTCAAAATTTTGATATTTTACATGTTCATAAGTTAATCCAGAGTAAAGTGTGTGAATTATCAAAATTGTCAAAGATTTAATTAGGATGTCTACTCTTTTGTAGGTGTTGAGATAAAAGATCCAACAGCCGAGTAAAGTGAAATGAATATTTAAGATCAAGATCGAAAAGGAGAGAGTCGGGACCCGTTTTCGACATTCCAAAGTGTGATCAAGGTTTAAGATTATCTTAGGACAAGCAAGAAGAGCAATTGGAAGAGCTAAAGATAACTAAAACAGGCACATACACAAGCCATGCATTTCCACCACCTCTGTATGGGAACCATGAAAGCACTCAGTCATATAAGCCATGAGAGAAGGTGACAAGCTAAAGAAGTCAAGCCAAGCCATTAAAGCCAAAAGTGTAAGCGATGAAGCCAAGCCAAATGAGCCCTCAAAGTGAGTCATTCAAGCCACTTATGCGAATGCTACATGGAGTGATGCTATTGGAGGAGAATTTCACTAAATTATCGTAAGCTAAAAGTGAATTTTAAGAGAATAATTAGAAGATATTTGAGTGAAAATCAAAACAAGAAAGCGTGCAAGGTGGACCAATGGGAGAAGAGTCCTAACTCTCTCTCTCTTGCTTATCTTTCCTCTCTTCCTTCTTGCCATTCCATGTGAAACACTTAAGGGGGAAGTTCCAATCCTAACTCCTATAAAGTCAGCGCCTCCCACCTTGGTTGTTCCTATTTCCAAGCCACATACTCACCTTCTAATTCCATCTTCTAACCTCTATCTCTACACCTTTCCAAATCCCATCTCATCCAGATTCTATCCTTATTCATCCACCATTCAAAGCATTCCAACTTTAGTCCCATCCACCACATGCATTCCACGTCAAATGAAAGGAAGTGTTAAATGTTTTTCTGCTTCATGCTCACCATTGCATTACCTTTCATGTATGCAATCCCTTGTTTCATGCATTCCATGTCTTGGTTCCTGTAAGATTCATACCTAGTTCTAGATTAGTTTGCATCAAGTTCCCTTTATTTTTATGCACATATTTCATGTATCATTCATGAACTTTAATTTAGTTATTTCATGCATTGTTTTAGGATAGATTTCATGCGCACCCTTCTTTATTCCATTTAGGTAGCTTTCCATCCTAGAATCATATGCACAATTCTTTATTCAAGCATTCCATGCTAGTTTAGTTTTCATCTTAGATCCATGCGTATCTTGCTTAGTTATTAATTACTCATCTTGCATTACAGTTTATGTTTTACTTTGTTAAGATAGCAATAGCACAAGGTTAGGCCTCATGTGCACCATGCCCATATCGATTCATGCATCATAAGTTTACTTAGGTTCCATTCATACTATTTTCTTTCATGTGCATTCTTTTGCATGGTAATTCCTTAGTTTTGCATGTTTTGTAGATTAGCTAACGCTTAGGTTTTCTCGGTTGTTGATTAACTTGATTGCATCCTTAGATTAGTTTTAGTAATTTCTAATGTCAGTTTTTAGAATGTCTTGTTTTTAGAAAAGTTTCTAAGTTTAACTTGTTTACCTTTAGTATTTTTCCTTATTACATATTCCATTTTCATGCATGCTTTAGTTTCCATGTTAATTCAATTTTTATATTAGAATAAACACCAACTCTTTTGGCTAAGTTAGATAATTTAAATAAAGATCCATCCAGCATACAAAACCATGAGATTCCTAATTATGATGATTCGTGTGCTTGTGAGTAAAATTAAAACATACACCTAGTTTTTGGCGCTGTCACCGAGGAGTCGCAACAGATTTGTGGTTGGATTTTTATTTAGATTATTTATCTCTAGTCTAGGTTTGGTTGCATTAGATTAGGGTTTTTGCGTCATTTATGTATTTCTTGCCAATTCCTCACAAATTGACCATATTTTGTTTGTTTTTGTGCAAGGGGAATTTTGCAAAAGAAGCGATGGTAGTCCTGTGGGCCAAAGCTTCATTAAATTTTATTGTATTTCTACATTAGGAATTTTCATTTTTTAAGTAAACTTGTAGTGAGGCTCCATTGCAATTTGCAATTTCTTTATTCAATTTTAAATGGGTTGTATTAATATAAGGCAAGTGTGGGTTATGGTGGCCCACACTTGATAGGCAGCTCCGATGCAAGAAGCTCCCGCCTATGTCGGGTCAGGGGAAGGGGCGAACCACAAGGGCCTATAATATGCAACCTTACCTTGTATTTTGCAAGAGGCTGTTTTCACTCCTTGAACTCGTGACCTCAAGGTCACATAACCACACTTGATCTTCAAAAAAAATCCCATTGCAAGCATCCCTCAGTCTCTTTTACTTTTAGTGTAAGTTGCATTTAGTACAATTTGCGTCCTTGATGATAGTGTAAACTCATATAGTTTAGGATCATTCATTATACTTAATGCATTTTTATTTAGAGTTGCATTAGTGGTGCACCTATTTAACAAAGGTTAGCCTAAGCTCAGGCATAACCAAGGTATAGGCTGCATGGTTATAGTGCCCTATCTGTTAAGATGTTTGATCCTTTGTCAGATAGCATATAGGTAGGCATTAGTTTGCTTTCTTTATATTGCATTGCATGTTTAAGTGCTTTATGGTGGAATGGATCATAATGAAATTAAGGACCTCACAGGAACCCTCATATGATAAGGACTAGATTTCATCACTAGATCCTTGGCCCACCTAAGGAAATCAATCAAATTCCTTGTATGTTTGCTATCCCAACCCTTGAACTATTAATTTAAAATCAAGTAGCAAGAGACTAAAGGTATCGAGCTCATAGGAACCTTTTTAGAAAGAGGAGATCTATTATCACTCTAGTGGCTTCTGAGCATTGTGGTTATAGTAAGTATTCAAAATCCAAATGATTTTCCCATGCCTTTCATTGACGGTTGTTGAGGTCTAAATGCCTCCTTCCATGAGAATTATATTAACCACTTTAGAGCAAAACCTAACTGGTAAGCAATAGTCAAACCTAGATAAAAGGAATTGTTTAGATTTAGGTCTAAAGCTACCACCATACACATTAACGAAGATCATCAAATCAGCTCGATTAGCAAACCATTAGGATTGATTGCGCATCATATAGATTTGGGTTGCATCATTTAGATAAGTTTATTTCAGTGCATGCAAGGATGTCCATATCAGAACGTTGAGTTAGTACGATTAGACCCAAAGATTGAACGTACCCATAGGCAAGGGGTGAGAAACCAAGTTCCTGACCCTGTGGCTAAATCACCAACAGAAGTTAAGTATAAGGCTATTAGAGATTTTTATGCACCACTCCTACTAAATACTCCATGCATCACATTGCCTCCCACAAATGCAGACCATTTTTAGCTTTAAACCTAGAGTCATCGCACCTGTAGCAGAGCCTTAGGGCTTGTTTCTGTTGGAATTTGCGGTCTGTGAGGTGCCAAAAAGAGTCCTTGTGGCCGAGTTTCCTTATCCCCTCACGCTGCCATCATCTCCTTCGATGAATCAAACACCTGAGTTAGGGTTTGGGCAAAATTATGATTCAGCCCCTAGAAACCTACTCCAGAAATCAGACCCTTTGAGTGGAAGGTGGTGGGTCCTGAAAATTTAGGTCCAGGTCTAGACCAACTTCCGTGGGCCTTAACTCGATCCAATGTTGCATTCTTCTCTTCGATTTTATGGGTTAGATCCATGAGCCCATTTAGCGTCTCGGGCCAAAACATTTTGACTTCAGCTTTTATCTCCTTCAGCCCATTCACCGAAACTATGGACGATGGAGCTGTCTTGCCGGAGTGCGAGAAGAGCTTCATAGTCGTCATTTGATTGCGTCGGGCAAAAGTGCCAGAGAAGAGCTGTCCAGAGCATTGTCCACGATTGAAAGGGTGTTCAGGAGTCTACCCATAAGAACCAATGGAGGGCATCGCCTTCCAGGCAGACAGTGGCTGTTACAACCTTATCACTGTCAGTGACGTGATTGATTTGGAAATACCTTTCCACCAAGCAGAGCCACCCGTACGGGTCAAGGCTTTCAAAGATAGGAAGATCTAGCTTTCGGGGATGAAAATCGAATACCTGCGTTCTAGGTTGCTGCAGATCTCACCCATTCGAGTTTTCTCCCACCTCTATCACCCTGGCTTTTCCTCTTTCCCCTTCTTGGCATAGTGGGGTGCCTGCAGTATTCTCTCGTTGGTGCATCCAACTCCTTATCTCTAGTAAATACTCCCCCATGGATGTGACGTTGTCTTGCAACCGGCCGAGGTCCTCCTTTAGGTTGCCAAACTTCTTGCGCACGTCCTCCATCTACTTCTCCATACTTTTAGTTCATTCCATTCAGGTTCTAACCATGCCCCAAGTTCGCCGGCTCCGATACCAGTTGATGAACCTATAGATGGAATTACCAGAAATACATCAGGAAATAGAAGAAGTTGGAATTGGATTCAATAAATGGTGTGATTACAAACTATAAGAAGAGAGAATAACAGTAGGTTTTACCCTCTGGCAGGCCATCCCTGCCTTAACCCCCTCCACCAAGGCCCTCTTCCTCCACACCTCCATCTACAAACTTGATTCCTTTTAACTGAATTCTCCTCCCACTGTCCACTCCCACCCTTCCACCTATTCCCTCTTGTATATCTTCCTATGATACTGTTGTCAACTGATTTTATACTGATGCTAACTGTCCGAATGCCTAGGGACCACACCTCCTAAAATAAGTCATCCCAAAACACCCCTGTTTCCCATGCTGTCTATCATGTTAAACTGGAGGAATGTCATTTTATGGTCCAAAATGGCATTGTTCTAGGCCACATCATATCCCACAATGGCATAAAAGTAGACAAAGCCAAAGTGGATTTGATCTCTAACCTCCCTCCTCCAAGGACGGTGAAAGAAATCTGCTCATGTTTAGGCCATGCTAGTTTTTATAGACGATTCATCAAGGATTTTAGTAAAATTGCCATGCTCCTATGTAATTTACTTATGAAGGAGGCATATTTTGACTTTGATGATGATTGCATGAAAGTATTTGAGCATTTAAAGGCTGAGTTAACTTTTGGCCCATAATTCGACCATTGGACTGAAGTGCACCATTTGAAATAATGTATGATGCTTCACATTATGTGATTGGGGATAATTTGGGGCAGCATATTGATAAACTTTCTCACGTGATATACTATGTTAGCAAGACACTCAACAATGCCCAACTCAATTATTCAACTACAAAAAAAGGATTGTTAGCAGTAGTTTTTACACTGAATAAGTTTAGATCTTACTTGTTAGGATCTAAGTTTGTAGTCTACTTGGACCATGTAGCACTAAGAAAACTTCTTTCTAAAAAGGATGTAAAACCTAGGCTGATCCAATGGATAATATTGCTACAGGAATTTGATCTGGAAAATCAGGATAAGAATGGTTCTAAAAATGATGTAGTAGGCCACTTATCTAGACTAATTGTGGAGTCCACTAGTGAAAATGTGCTTATAACAGAGACATTTTTCGATGAACAATCATTGCACATTTCCTAGTTGCCTTGGTATGAAGACATAGTCAATTATCTAGTAACAGGTCAAATGCCTAGTCATTGGTCTAAACAAGATAGAAAAAGATTTATCGCTAAGGTTAAAAACTTTACTTGGGATGACCCGTACTTGTTTAAGTATTGTCCTAATCAGGTCATTAAGAGATCTATACTAGATAATGACTATCACAATGCTAGCTCGTTTTGGAGGAAAAACCAATGTCCATGTACCCTGCGAACATAAAGCATGTAGTTCGTCTTCAATAACCTTTCTCCATGCAAGATATGAAAGAGCCCATAAGAGAGATTAAGGGCAAACTAACGAAATGATGAACTGAGATGATCAAAGGAAACAAAGTTACCAATAGGATATTGCCTACACTTATGCTTACCTCTTCTCATAGTAATTGGAAAATCAAGATCAAAAAATGCAAGAGAAGATAGAGGATCACTAGCTGAAGTCAATGATTGAGATACCTCAACTAGCTTTCTATTGCATTCATACACTTGTAGTAGCTTCCCAGAATGGGAAGAAGCATCTGATGGGTTGTCAAAAGCGACAGGCATAGGAGGTGAAGGCGAGGAATCCATTTGCTAATCCTGGAGATTACTAGAGAAGAAATGTATAGTTTCAAAGAAAGTAACATTAGCACTAACATTACCTTATGTGTAATGGGATCAAAACACTTGTAAACTTCTGAGTATGAGAATAACCAAGAAGCACACACTTAATTGCACGAGGAGATAGTTTATCAAGACTAGGAGTTTCAATTATGAACAAGCAAACACAACCATAAACACAAGGAGACATTGAAGAGGAATTTTATTCTACAAAACTGAGGGATGCATGTGATTGATAAGAAAGTTAGCGGCTAGCACAGTATCCCGCTAAAACCTGAAGGAATATGCATATGAAACATCATAGTAAAGCACATTCAACAAATGATGATTTTTCCTTTCAACAACCCCATTTTGTTGAGAAGTATGCATACATGAAGTTTGATGAATAATGCCATTAGCAGACAAAAAAGAAGACAATTCATGTCGCATATATTCTAAAGCATTGTCAATGTGAAAGGTGCAAATATCATCTCCAAAATGTACTTTTATTTCTTTATAGAAAGATTTGAATGCATAAAGGACTTCAAACCAATCTTTGAAGGATACAACCGAGTTATTTGAGAGTAATCATCCACAAAGGTAGTAAAGTACTTAAACCCAAAAGGACTAGACACACGCCAAGGACCCTACACATCAGAACGGACTAAAAAGAATTGAGTAGATTGATGATTGACTGAAAAACAGATATGTGATGGTTACAAAATTCAAGGATTCACGCTCAAATTTAAAATTTGACCTAAGAGAAGGAAGTAAATGCTTGATCTTTTGAGAAGGATGACCACGATGATAATGCCACCAGAGAGATGAAGCACTAGATTGAAAAGCAACATTATAACTAGTGGAGGGTCCCACAAGGCAATACAATCCATTGGCCTCATGACCTCCCACCAATCGTCTTCCTCATCTCGAGATCCTGGAGAATACAATGTGATGGGTAAAAGATTACAGAACAATTTAAAGATATTGTAAGTTGACTAACAGAAAGAAGATTAACTGGGAATTGAGGAAGATGCAACACTGAGGATAAAGATAGAGAAGTTGCAAAAACAACAACTGCTCCTGTAAGTTGAGAAGAATAGACAGTAGCTGGAGTAACAGACGAATGATGAGATCATTTTCAGAAGGTGAATACAATAGGACCAACTATCATGCACGAGGAAGCTTCAAAATCTATAAATCAAAGAGGATGCTGCTCAGGAGCAAGAAATGTAGAGTTACCTGATGAATAAGCTAGGACAGTTGATGTAGAGGGCAAACCAGAAGCAACCTAAAGAGCTAGTTGCTCAACTTGGTTGAGCAATACTCTACCCTCGAAATAATCACAAGGGATTTATCAGGATGTGGTGACCCCTGGAAGTCAGAAGCATGTTGCCCGAGCTCTGGAGCAATAGATGATTCATTTGTCAAGGATGACAGTTGCTACAGAGTAGCTACCCTCTGTAAGTGAGAATAAACAAAGCTCATGGATGGGAGAGTTTCAGTAGTCATCATTTAGGCCTTGACTACATGAAACTCAGGATGTAATCCAGAAATGAACTTGCTACTGGCAAATGTTCTTGTTGACAATGCTACACTTCTATATCAAGAGTAAGAGGCTGATACAACCGAAGTTCTTCCTGCATGGCAGTATAAGAGCTGAAATACTCCTGAAGACTTCTTTCTCCTTGTCAAGATTACAAATATTCTCAAATTACTGAAAGATGTGAGAAACATTCTTCTCATGTGAAAATTGCTGTTGTAATGTCTCCCAAATTGCTTTGGTTGCGTGACTGCGTCTTTATAAATATCACTAAACACTACATCTTCCACACTATATACTTATCCTTTTTGCATTTGTCATATGTGGAAGTCTTTTTATTGGGAGGATCATCTCGTATGTAGTTTAACTTGCATTGAGAACCAAGAGACAATCACATAGAGGGTGCCCCACAGCAAATAATTGGACACATTGAGCTTCACGGTTGTAATTTGTCTAGACTCTTGCAGAAGACTCGCCATTTTGAGAAGAAGCCATAACTCAAATCTAATCAAGTCCAAACAACACAAGCCACCAATATAGACTTTTTACAATACTTTAATTCCCAACACAATTGAACCACACGACCAATCAACAAAAAAGGTAGACTTGCTGCTCACCACTCCACCACACTCAATAGCAACTATGCTAGCAAGAAACTTGGTCAAAACACACGAGATTTGAATAAACAGCAGTGATATAAGCAAATTCTTTACAAGAGTCTTTACCAGGTACATGGAAATGACCTTCAAAGGCTGCAATGAACCATCACTAGTCTAAGATGGAAATAACAGCAAATACCTACCACGCATGAAGAACTAGATAGAAATGACTTTCACAATGAAAGGCAGCAGTGATCAACTATTGGTCTGAATTGGGAATAACATCAAACACCTACCAGGCGTGAGAAAAAGGGAAGAACTCAGCACTCATTCAGCAACTACACAAAATACAACCAGATCCTTCACAGCCTTCATTCACATACTTGTCACAACCCTTCTTTCTGGTCAGATTATCTGTACTAGAAGCTGCAAGGGTACAGCCGAAACACAAAACATGATACACCCAAGAAACCGAAAGCAATCAGTCTTCTTTCCCTTGGAACAACCAGATCCACCACCATAACACTCGAGAAAAGGTACTCAAGCAACAGACATTCTAGACAATGACCAAAAAGAAGACAGAAAGACTGGAAATGACAAGAAAAAGAATAAAGAATGATTGGAAAGGAAGGGAAAAGGAGTAAGGAGAAAAAGGGGAAGGAATCACTGTTTTATCGCTCTAATAACATGTTCTTTAGTAAGAAAATGGAGAAAAGAAAGAGAAGCATATCTTATCTTATTCGCATTCCCATATGTCATGCATAAAGGTACAGTGACAAAAATACCATTAACTTAAGCAACAACAAGTATGTATTAACTCTAACTCCCTAACAGTTTCTAAATTGTCCAATTCTAAGCACAACTTTTCAAATGCTTTTTAGATGCTAAAATCATCCAAACCACATGTATTTTTTATCTATCATGCATCTAAGGCTAGAGCAATGTGATGAACAAATCAAATCATTCAAAGGTGATCTCCAGAAAATGTGGTCACCAAACAGCACTCATATTGCAGTTAGTTTAGCATTCCTCATTTTCCAGTATGGGGCATTTCTTTAAGTTGCTTCTTTCCAAGTTTAACCTTTCGAGTTCCTAGAAATTCTAAAAAAAATCTTTTGTTTAGAAAGCTGTATTTGGATTATGGAAGGTGAAAATAGAGGGGCAGCTCCCGTGCACGAAGCTCCCGCCTATGCGGGGTCCAGGGAAGGGGCGGACCACAAGGGAAGGCAGCCTTACCTTGCATTTTACAAGAGGCTGATTCCACGCCTTGAACCCGTGACCTCAAGGTCACATGACAAAAACTTTTACCATTGCGCCAAGGCTCCCCTTGGAAGGTGAAAATAGAGAAGAAAGAAAAATTCTCTAATGATCTTTGATCTAATAATACAGCACCTATTACATACAGGAAATATAACCTAAATCCATATCTTAAAATCTGGTAAAACCACAAGAAATCGGGAGACAAAATCCAAATCTTAGAATCTGATAAAATCACATGAAATCAATAAACAAAATCCAGACATTAGAAGCTAAAAAAGAAAATAAAAAACAGGAAATAAGATCCCTAAACTTATAAACCCAGAACATAATTTGATAATAAATAAATTGATAAGCTGTCAATACTCCCCCTCAAGCTGGTAAATAGATGTTAATCATTCTCAGCTGGTCTACAAGCACTTCAAAACTCTGTCTAAGTAGCTCTTTTGGTAGCATACATGCTACTTGCTGTTATGTTGGCACATAGGTCATGCAAATCACTCCATCTTCTATCTTCTCCTGGATAAAGTGTCTATCTACCTCAACGTGCTTTGTTCGGTCATGATGAACTGGATTATGTGCAATACTTATTATGGCTTTATTATCACAATATAACTTCATAGGATACACACTAGGTACTTTTAATTCTTCCATTAGCCTCTTTAACTAGATTAGCTCACAAGTTCCTATGTAAGGGCTCTAAATTCTGCCTCTGCGCTGCTACGAGCCACAACTAGCTGTTTTCTTGCTTCTCCAAGTAGTGGGTTCTCCTAAACCTTTGTACAATAACCAAATGTGGATCTCCTATCATCAATTGAACCTGCCCAATCTCAATCTATAAATGTCTCCACATTTCTAAGCTCAAAGGACAAGCCTTTACAAGGAGTAGTTTTTAAATACCTCAAGACTCAATAAACTGTATTAAGATGTTCTGCAGACAGAGAGTACTTGTACTAGCTCATTACACTAATTGCAAATGCAACATCAAGTCTCGTGTGAGAAAAGTATGTCAATCTTCCAACTGGTGATTGATATCTCCCCCTATCTACTAGAATTCCATTCTCTGTTCTTCCAAACCATGTTAAGTGTTTTCGCAGGCTTACAACTGAGCATTCCTATTTCTTTCAACAAATCTAATGTGTATTTCTTTTGGGAGATAAGACTACCTCTCTATACTTCTTGCCACTTCCATCCCTAGGAAATATCTAAGTTGCCTGAGGTCTTTAATTCAAATTCACTTCTAAGAATTCCCTTCAATCGCTCCATTTCTTCTATATCATCTCCGGTTAATATGATGTCATTTATATACACAAACAAGATAGTTCTTTTTTTCATCCTATGAGTGTTTGAAAAAGGAGTGTGATCGGTTTGTCCCTAATTGTATCTGTGTCTCGTTACTGCCTTTGCAAAACAATCAAACTAAATCCTTAGCAATTGTTTTAAGCTATAGAATGACTTCTTCAACCTACACACTCTCCTATCACCATTTGCTTCATCAAAACCAGGAAGCAAATCCATATATACTTCCTCATCAAGCTCTCCATTGAGGAAAGCATTCTTGAAATCCATCTGATGTAGTGCACACCCAAGATTGGTTGCTAGTGATAGTAGCACTCTTATAGTATTTAAATTTGCAATTTGAGCAAATGTTGCTGTGTTATCCACCCTAATAGTCTGAGAGAATCCTTTTGCAACCAAACAAGCCTTGTGACTTTCCATTGCACTATCTAACTTATATTTAATGGTAAAAACCCATTTGCATCCTCCAAAACTCTTCCCTTTGGGTAGCTTCACTATATCCCAAGTTTTATTCCTTTCAAAGGCGCCCATTTCCTCATTTATAGCGGCCTTCCATTCTAGACATTCAAGAGCTTCTTGAATATTTTTTGGAACATTTTCTTCAACCCTTTCTATCAATGCTCGGAATGCTGGAGACAATCAACTGTAAGATAAGTAGTTGAACACAAGATATTGTGTGCATGCTTTTACACCCTTTCTGAGAGCTATTGGAATGTTGAGGTCATTAGGCTATACATTAATGGTGGACTCGATGTATCAACTATTTCAGTTTTAGATTGTGTATTTACCTATGGAATGGACTCTTGGCAATAAAGTTGAGGCGTGAAAGCTTGCAATTCTTGAGACATTTAGTTTCTTCATGAATAAACGCAAAGCTTTGTTTGTTGTTGACTAAGTCTACATGAATCTCCCCCTATTTCCAAGTTAATTTCTGTTAATGATATAATTGGAGGATTTGTATTTGTCGATGTTTCTAGTAAGGTGGGAACTATAGGACGAGGAATTAAAAAATCTCAAAGCCTCTCATTACCTAATGTCTCCCCCTAAAGAGTGGGATTGGGGTAGAAAGGTTGATCTTCAAAAAAAGAGACATTTAGGGAAACAAGCATTTTTTCAGTACCTAGACAATAGTACTATTATCCCTTCTAATTTGAAGAATAGCCAACAAGGATACATTTTATGGCTTTAGGATTTGATGAATCGGAAGAAAAAACTTCCAAAAGCACACAGAAAGTAGAAGAAAAAGAAAGGGAAATTGGATTGGATTTACTCAGTAAAGGGAGTACAACCTATATGAGAAGAAGTCAATGCAAAGAAAGATAACACTAGGAGTTTCCTCCTCCGCAGCCCACCCCTGCCTTCACCCCCTTCATGGGTCCTCTCACTTCCTACCTTCCTCCCTTCCCTCCTCTCATTTCTTATTCCCCTCCCTAACAGAATTTCTTCCACCCTTCTCTCTCCTCCAACTGTCCCTCCTCTCCTTTCGTAACTAGATTGGTTAAGATCAACTGCTTGGTCTAAGGACCACCTCTCCTGGAATATGTCAGCCCAAAATGATCTTGTTTCCCCTTCTGCCTATTGTTATTCCCATCCATACCCCCCTAAAAGAGCCACCTTGTCCCCAAGGTGGAATTCAGGAAACTGGGACTGAATGGTGTCAAAAAGCTCCCAAGTGCTGTCATGATCGGGTAATCCTTACCATTGTACCAGTACCTCTAATTGACCAGAAGGTAGAATTCGGGTATCTTTAATGGCTGTCGGATACACTTGCAATTCTAAGTCTTCCGAAAGAGAGGCAGACAATGGTTGAAGGATGAGGGCGGGAGAGGCAGCAGGTTTTAATTGGGAAATATGAAAAACAGGGTGGATTTTGGTAGTGGGAGGTAGCTGCAAGTGGTATGCCACTTCCCCAATTTGCTTGATCACTTGGTAAGGACCATAATATCGTGGACATAGCTTCTCATTGACACGAGTGGCCAATGATTTTAAGTCTATATGGATGGATCTTAAGATAAACGAAGTCTCCAGGGGAAAAAGAAGAGTCTCGCCTACGGGAATCGGAGTAAGCCTTCATGCGTGCTTGTGCCAGGTTCAAGAGGTGTTTCAATTCTGCCAATATCGCATCCAGTTCTGCCAATATAGCATCACGATGGAGGAGTTGTTCATTGACTTCTGCTACAAAAGAGTTGTTTCCTAAAAACTTAAGACATATAGGGCTCCAAAGGGAGTCATCCCTATAAAGCTGTGGAAGGTGGTATTGTACCAATATTCAGCCCAACATATCTAGTTTGGCAATGTTTTAGGTTTACTTCCAATAAAGCAATGAAGATAAGCTTCCAAACAGCGGTTAACTACTTCCATCTGCGCATCCGTCTGAGGGTGGTAAGCACAGCTCATTTTTAAGGAGGTACCGGAGATCCTAAACAGCTCCTTCCAAAAATGGCTAATAAAACTCGATCACGGTCAGTAACAATGGAGAGAGGATACCCGTGTAGCTTAACTACTTCTTTGGCAAAGAGGAGAGCAATGTCTTTAGCGGTATAAGGATGGCTGAGGGGAATGAAGTGAGCATACTTTGTGAGGCAGTCCACTACTACCATAACTGTGTCATACCCTCAGACCTTGGGAAGTCCTCCCATAAAATCCATAGTAATATCTTCCCATGACGACAAGGGAATGGGCAACGGCTGAAGCAACCTGGCAGGCTTAGTGGAGGCATACTTATTTCATTAACATATGTCGTAGGCTGCCACAAACTTCTGGACATCACCTTTCATACCATCCCAATGCAGAATTTGTGAGATGCACTTGAAAGTGCAGAAAAAACCAGAATGTCCACCATTCGAGGTGGAATGGAACTCTTGCAGTAATAAAGGAATGCGTGGGGAGAGCTTGGGTAATACTAGTCCACCATTGAAGTAGAGTTTCCCTTGTCTTAAGGCGTACCCAAGGTGGCTATGTGCATCTTCCAAAAGCTGTTGACTAATGGCTTTAAGTTTGGGGTCTGCTTGTATTTCATTAGCAATCTAGTCCAGTCCTTCACATCTAGCAACGGTGAGAGCAAAGAGGTTGAGGGAGTGGCAGGATCCTTTGGGCCTAGGCTGACTGGTAAAGGAAGAGGAGCTATTGAAAGGAACTGGCTCAAGGCAGTCCAAAGGCAGTCCAGCATATAGAATTCCTGGCATCTAGACAGGGCATCTGCCACCCGGTTGTCTGAACCAGGCTTGTACTGGATTTCAAAATCGAAGCCTACCAATTTGATCAACCACTTCTGCCGTTAATTGTTCAAGACACTGATCCATGAGGAAACGAAGGCTCTTTTGGTCTGTCCGTACAATGAAGTGCCTCCCCATCAAATAGTGTCGCCATTTCTGGATGGACAGCACTATTGCCGTGAGCTCTCTTTCGTACATGGACTTAGATTATGTGCGAGCAGATAGAGCTTGGCTAAAGAAAGCGATGGGCTGTTCTCTTGCATTAGCACTGCCCCTTTCCTGAAGCATCGATCTCTAAAACAAATTGTTTAGCGAAGTCAAGAGCAGCCAACATGGGGATTGTTGTCATGGCTTGTTTTAATGCATCGAATGCCTGTTGGGCTGAGGAGTCCCATTGAAAATCGTCCTTCTTGAGTAGATTGGTCAATGGTGCTGCTATTGTGCCATAATGTCGTTCAAACTTCCGGTAATAACTAGTAAGGCCCCAGAATCCTCTTAATGCCCTGACATCGGAGGGAATTGGTGAGCTGGCCATACAATCAATTTTAGAAGAGTCAGCTGCCACAACATTAGCTGAAATGATGTGGCCAAGATACTCTATTGACGTTTGACAGAACAGGCTTTTTTTTCTTATTAGTGACGAGCTTATTGTTGCTAAGGAGCTGTAAGACAATGGTGAGGTGTTGCAAATGTAGATCCATCTCTGAACTGTCGATTAAAATGTCATCAAAGAAAACTAGAACGAACATATGGAGGTGTGGGCGAAAGATATCATTCATAAGGCTTTGAAAGGAGGATGGAGCATTGGTCAAGCCGAAAGGCATGACCAGGAATTCGTAATGGCCCTCGTGAGTCCTAAAATCTGTCTCGCATACATCCTACTCCCTGATTCATATTTGGTGGCAGCCAGACTTGAGATCCAACTTGGAAAAGACCGCAGCACCTCCCAATTCATCGAGCAACTCGTCAATGGTTGGAAGGGGAAATTTGTCAGGGATCGTGATCTTGTTTAGAGCCCTGTAGTCAATGCAAAAACGCCAACTCCCATCCTGTTTCTTGACTAATAACACTGAGTAGGAGAAAGGGCTGGTGCTAGGGCAAATGATGCCGGCAATCAATAGATCCTTGATGATACGCTCTATCTCATTCTTTTGGCAGTGTGGGTAACTGTACGGTCTAATGTTGGGAGGCTTGGCCCCTTCCTTGAGTCGGATGGCATGATCTTGTACTCTATTGCCAGGTAACTGCAGAGGTTGATAGAACAAGTGAGGGAATTTTGCCAAGACTGGTTCAACCTGTGGTGGCACACTGCTAACTGTGGCACTGGCAAGGGTTACGAAACCCTGATACTCTATCAGGAAGCTGTAGCCTGAGCCAGGTTTGAGTTTGATGAATGATTTGAGAGTTGCTGATGATCGGGTCACAGCAGGGTCTCCCTATAGAGTAATCTACTTGCCTTGTGAGGAGAATGTCATGGTGAGGTTTCTGTAGTTGGCTGAAACCTCACCTAGGGTTTGTAACCAAGTGATGCCGAGGACCATATCCACTCCATGTAGCTCAAAAAGGTGGAAATCCTATTGAATGTGGACGCCGGGAAGAGTGAGGGTGAGATTCCCACAGATCCCAGCTCCCTTCACGCAGAACCCGTCTCCTACCTGGACTCCAAAGGGTTAGGTGTGGTGACTAGTAACCCGAGGCCTTCCACCAAGCTCCTGGAGATGAAGTTGTGCGATACTCCGCTATCAATCAGAATCACCACTGTCGCTGACCCAATGTTGCTGTTCAATTACATGACCTTGCCCTGTGAGATTCTAACGATGGCATGCATGGATAACTCCATCTAAGGAGTTTCCTCTTCTGATTGCTCATGCTCTACCCACATTAGGGCTTCGTCGGGGGCAGCTTCATTGTCATCATCGGCTAGAATGAGAACCTATAGTTGCCAACTCTTATAGCGATGGCCGAGGGTGAAGCATTCATCACACCTATAGCAGAGCTCTAGGGCTCGTTTTTGTTGGAACTCGCAGTCGGTGAGACGCCGCAAAAAAGTCCCCGCGGCCGTTGTCAGCGTCACTGGCACGAGATTCCCAATCTCCTCCTCACACAATCGTCTCCCTTGTCGCATCTGGTACTTGGGCTAGGGTTTGGGCAAAATTACAATTCTGCCCTGGAACCCCTTTCCTAGACTCGTGCCCTTCATGTGGAATGTGATGGGTCCAAACAATTTGGGCCCAAGTCTAGTTCGGCCCCCGTGGGTTGGTCCATGAGCCCAGTTAGCATCTCGGGCCTGAACACCTTCACTTCCGCCTTAATCTCCTCCAACCCGTTCACGAAGGCCCCCTTGAGGAGTTCGTCGGACAAGTCCATAAGAGGCCCCGACAGAAGTTCGAAGCTCCGACAGTAGTCTACAATGGTTCCATCCTACCGGAGAGCAAGAAGGGTTTCATTCAACTAAGTCGGACACAATCGCCGGAGGGCTGCACAGAACGTCACCCACTATTGAAAAGGCGTCCGAGACTCCACCCACAGGAACCAGTGTAGGGCATTGCCTTCCATGCAGACGACAGCCGCTGCAACCTTGTCACCATCGGCAACATGGTTGATCTAAAAGTATCTCTCTGCCTGGCACAACCACCCATATGGGTCCAAGTCATCAAAGACTGGGAGATCAAGCTTCCAATGATGAAAATCGATAGCCGGAAACTCGTGCGTTTCGGATCGGCAAGTGTCTCCCCCATTAGAGTTTTCCCCCACCTCTGTTGCCCTTGCCTTTCCTCTTTTCCCCTCCCAGCATGATGGAGTGCCCGCCGTCTCGTCTCTTTGACGCATCCAACTCCTAATCTCCAGTAAATACTCACCCATGGCAGCAACGTTGTCCTGCATCCTACCAAGATCCTCCTTTAGGTTGCCAAACTCCACGGGCATGCCTTCCATCTCCTTCTCCATGCTTTTGGTCCTTTCCATTCAGGTTCTAAACATGCCCAAGTTCGCTAACTCTGATACCAATTGATGAATCAGCAGAAAGAACTTCCAGAAGCACACAGAAAGTAGAAGAAAAAGAAAGGGAAATTGGATTGGATTTACTCAATAAAGGGAGTACAATCTGTAAGAGAAGAAGTCGATGCAAAGAAAGATAACACAAGGAGTTTCCTCCTCTGCAAGCCACCCCTGCCTTCACCCCCTTCACGGGTCCTCTCACTTCCTACCTTCCTCCCTTCCTCTCCTTTCTTATTCCAATCCCTAACAGGATTTCTTCCACCCTTCTCTCTCCTCCAACTGTCCCTCCTCTCCTCATCTCCTTTCGCAACTGAATTGGTTAAGATCAACTACCTGGTCTGGGGACCACCTCTCCTAGAATATGTCAGCCCAAAACGATCTTGTTTCCCCTTCTGCCTATTGTATTCCCATCAATATTGTTATTCCCATCAGGATCTAATTTCTCAATTGGACTGATATTGTGCACAACTAAAATGCAATCAAACACTTTGGGTGACAAGGAAATGAACAATCGTGTTTGGGGATAGAACTCGAGTAAGATATTCAAAAGTGTTTCGAATTGAACAACTCTAAATGAAAGTATGTTTATCAACTAAGATGCAATTAGAAGCCTCACCCCAAAACTATTTAGGAACATGGGTAGCGAACACAATAGCATGAGCAACTTCCAATAGATGGTGATTTTCACATTCAGCAATACCATTTTGTTGAGGAGTTTTGACAAAAGAACTTTGATGAAAAATCTCATTTTCTTTGAGATAGTCGTCCAGGATTAAATTGAAATATTCCATACCATTAATCATTCGAAGAATTTGGATTGATGTATGAAATTGGGTTTGTATCATTTTATAAAATTGTTGGCAAACGAGGCGGCATCAAAATTTTCTTTTAGAAGGTAAACCCAACATGCTCATGGGTGATCAACAATAAAAGTTATGAACCATCTAGTTCCCGAAGTATTAGTTACCCTTAAAGGACACCAAATATCATTAAGAATCACTGAAAATGTTTAAATGACTTGTATGGCTGACTTGGATAAGGAACATGCATGTGCTTGGCAAATATTTAAGTTTCACAACAAAAGGAATTAACATCTTTATTCTTAAACAGAGAAGGAAACAAGTTTTTTAGATATGAAAAACTAGGATGACCTAGCATATCATACCATAACATAATTTTACTAGAAACAAAAACAGATTCAATACTTAAAGCCAGAGCGTGTTTATTCGCTTGTTGATTACCCTCAAGGTAGTACAGGGTTCACATGCCTTAGCATTGCCAATCTTCCTCCTTGAAAGTAAATCCTGAAACTCACAATATAATGGATAGAACTTAGCCACACAATTCAAATCTTCTATTAATTTGCTAATAGATGCTAGATTACATTTAAATTAGGAACACAAAGTACAGAGTTTAGTGTCATGTTAGAAACTTGAATAGATCATTTTCCAGCAACAATTGATAGAGATCCATCAGCAACACAAATTTTGAAATTTCCAGGGCATGGGATGCATGTAGAAAACCGCTGATGGCATCCAGTCATATGATCAGAAGCCCTAGAATCTATGATCCAAGGGCCATTAAACTCAGATTTTGCATACAAGAAAGATAATTACCTTTCGGCGGTATAGAACAGTTAGGAATTGAAGCAAATACATTCAGATGGGATGCTTGAGATTGAGCAAGAAGGGTTTGTAGTTGTTCCTTGCTAAAACATGATATTCTTGGTTTGTCTTCCTCTAAAACAGCTTGAAGGCCTCTGTCACCTTGTTTGCAAACTTGCTGGTTTTCCTTGTATCTTCCAGCATGTCTATCTGGTGTGATATAGGCATTGACAGCGATCACACCATACTCGATCATTCTTCTGATTTCCATGCTAATTTCCATAACCAACAGAGTCAAGGTTTTTGGACGCGAGCAATGCTTTGGGACATATTATCCAGGATAGATTCTTTAGTTCCGCCTAGCATGACACGTTTCCAACTATCTCCTCTTCTCACTTCTACAAACACCTCCTAATGTTTGAAAAAGGTTTAGCTCCAAGTACCCAACCCCGTACCTCATTAACACCTTGCTCAAACAATGAAGAAAATAAAATACCCTTTCTTTTTCAAGCATTTGCTTATACTTGAAGCTATCCTCAGCACAATGCCAATTTGTATCATAAAACATATACACCTCCTGCCATAGCTCTGTCAGAGTTTTGAAATATTCTTTCACAGAAAGGTTATCTTGTTTTGCATTTTTTTAAGGTAGATCGGATCTCAAAACACTAGGCTGAGTTTTCCAAATCTGAGTGTATTTCTTGGACCATATACCATATCTCCTTCACCGTTTTGTAGAATAAATAGGTCCAACCAATCGTAGCTACCATAGAATTAATTAACCATGCCATAACCATAGGATTCTCCAATTCCAAGGTCGAACAACTTGCTTCTCCTTCCTTAAGAGCTTTCATTGTACCTGTCAGAGCCAAGTCTGCCTTTGCCTCAAAACAACAGCATAACCAATTTAGACCATTCCAAAAAATTTGCTCCATGGAGTTTGTGCTGGGTTATTTGAATGGAATGAGTATCACTGACAGTAGGTGCCATAGACGATGGCACTTTTTGACATGATACCTCCAAATAACCCTTTTGGGTCACATCAGTCATGGCCGTTTTGTCCATTAAAATTAGTGATCAAAGAAAGATGGCTCTGATACCATGAAAGCATAGAAGAAAGAAAAATTCTTCAATGATCTTTTATTGAATAATACAGCACCTATTATATAAATGAAATATAACCTAAATCCAGAACTTAGGAACTGGTAAAATCACAAGAAATCAAAAATACAATCAGATAATAGAATCTGGTAAAATCACTAGAAATCAAGAAACAAAATCCAGATCTTAGAATCTGGTAATATGCCAAGAAATCAGGAAACAAAGAAAGCTAAAAGAGGAGAAAAAAAGAAACTGGAAATAACATCCCTAAACTAACTCCTATAAACCTGGAACACAATCTAATAATAAATAAATTGATATGCTGTCAATAGAATGTAAGCAGGGTCTTTTACTTGATTGTAAAGCTATGGTTGAAGTCTATAAAACACATGTAAGGGAACATTTTCACCATTCATTTCATTAATGGAAGTCGCGTTTTCTTATTGATGTTTTTCGGCTCTATTGATTCCATTGGTTTTGAGCAAAAACCAAAATAAGAAAATCTAGCACTTATCTCCCCTGTTTTATATGTTTACTACTGTTTGAAAGTTTAATCAACTTATGTTCTTACGGATTGCATCATATTGGTACCAGAGCAAAAGCGCCAGCACCTGAGAATCCAAAACCCACCAAAAAAGAAGTCACAAAGATGATCCTAAGAAGCTCTTCAAGGTTGTACACATGATTAAGAAGTGAAATTACAGGTGCTTCATGAAGAGTTTTCAAAAGATATATATAAACGTGTAATATAAAACATCAAAGCTATATTGACTACAAATGTTAGCACCCAGCTTACAGAAACTTCAATTTCCCAGATCCAGTTATTTTTCCAACAATACAATCAGCCTCCTCAAGGCGGACAGGCACATGGTGCACATAAAGAGGAGGGGCATCAGGAATGGAGATGATGAGGTGCCTACCATGGGCATAGTATTGAAAACAATTGTGACAAGCTAAAAAACCCTTGTCTCCAAATAATCCTCCATGTTCTGGTAACAATCAACCTCAATGGGATGGAGGCACAAAACAAAAGATTGCTAACAATCAACCTCAATGGAATGGAGGCACAAAACAAAAGATTGCCAAATTCACTGGGGATATGAAACAAGAAAACTATCATGATTGATTTGGTATAGTTGAGGATGTTTTTATTTGTTAAGATGTTCTGGCAAACAAGAAAGTTCCTTATGTTGCTATTCATTATCAAGGAGTAGGTGCTTGATGGAAGTCTTTGTTACTGAGTGGCTGAATTGAAAGGACATATAATAGTGTGTTTTAGCCCCATAACTATTGCTATGACTCCTGCGCTTCTCATCCATTTCCAAATATCGTGACAGCACACGCTAAGGCTATTGTTATTGCTATTTAAAATAGACAAAAGACCCCTTCTTGTGTTCTTCTCTTCCTTTTTCAATAAACCAGCATCCATTTCCACTAAGTTATATCCACTATTATCAAGTTCCTATGCAATGGTCCTTGTTCTATGGTGTCTAAGTTATAACCTGGAAGTTGAGAGAAGAAAAAGTAAAGTCAAAATGATGACAAAAACTAGTTTATTCAGCTTGATGAAGTGAAAATAATAAGAGAAAGAGCTACATCATGCAAGTTACAGGAACAAGGAACCAAGGGTGGTTTGGCGAGAGGCCCAAAGATGAAGTTTCACATGGAGTTGGCATAAGCACATGTGGACAGCATGATTGCCTGCATCAGAAACATTAAGAAGGGAGAGCGACACTGAGACTCCTACGTTTTTCAGCCAAGGGGAACTGTTCAGCCTACTACTCCACCTCGTCATCTACAACCTCACCTTCTTGCTCTTGGACCATGGCAATGATCTCGTCATCCTCCAGTTAAATGTGTGCCATCTGGTCCACTTTAATTGGGTTCAAGAGGCTCGCAATTGACACTGGATTGCATGGAGGAAGCTGGTCCAAAGCAAACCTCAAGTCTTCCTCCATCGCCAGCTCCTCAGCATCCACAACAATGTCCTGCATTGCCTGATCAATACATGCATGCGTTCCTTCTCCCACCTCAAAGAGCCTTGATCATCGAAAGCAGTTTTTTGATGGTCTACAAAGAAATCTTGACCCAAGCCATATGGACCCACCTTCCACAGCTCAGTCTTGCCAGAAGCATCATGGTCCTCCTCCGATAAGAACCTGCAATTGCTAAATAGATGCAAATAGGAATTGAAGAGTAATTTGCTGAGAAATCAGGTATTGTATTCAAGCTGTAGATTTCTGATATAACAGTAAGGTATATCATGAAGTCTAGAATTTAGATCATGGTCTCTAAATGTTGATCCAACCATATCCAAATCCAAGGTATTATTGCATCTATAAGTTAAGAACCTCTAGAGTTTTGTAGCAGCTAAGGTCTACCTGAATGTTGGCTCTCAGTTAGTCTGTAGTGCAAGTAATAACAGCAATTGAACCTACTATATGGGTTAGCCAACTTAAAAAATTCATACCTAACCTTCAGGTTGATGCAGAAGAAGGGCCCAGTTAGACCCATGATTACAGAAAAACCCAAGAGATATTATTATCATAAAAAACACAAGAAATCATTCAAGTGAATGGTATAAAACATTACATAACATTTGTGCAATCTATACACTAAACTTTAAGACATACCAGTTGGCAGCATTTGCAATTATGTTGCAGTGTAATCCTTGTTCTGAACAAAGTCGAGTTATATCTCCCACAACTGTGATGAACTTACAGCAGTCAATATTTTTATGTGCAGCTTTAGCTTTAACCAGGGATAACATATGTGATCCAACACTCAAGTCAACCATGACAAGCCTGAGATGTTCAACTTTATTTAATAATTCACCAACTTTCTCTACAATGATATCAGATGCCTTGTCATGGTTGAATTGAAAATCAGATGTTGAAATAGATGGAAAAGCTAGAGTATGAACATCCTTCAGTGTGACTCCAACAAAAGATCCCTCAGGGAAGTCTCTATTGTCTTCCACAACCTTATTATTATGATCAGCATTAACCGAGGAAACAATCCTTTCAGGTTCTTTGTAGGATATATCATTGTCCATACTTTCTTTCTTTGAAACAGAGTCCTGAGGAATATTTCCATCTGCCCCCTTCTTATCAGGGGTCTCTACTTTCTTTAGAAATTTCATTATACCAAGTTGGCCTTTGGCATTCGCATCTTTCTGACCAAAACAGCCAGATGGAAGGCTATCTAATGGACCCAGTTTGCTGTAAGTATTAACAGCACCTTGAACATCACTTTCATTCTGGCAAAATGTAATCCTAGAGAACCCTTCACTTAGCTTAGGTAATTCTTTCTTTTGTAGCATGCAATTAACAACAGCAGCAGCTTTTCCACCTTGCAAGTTTCCTTCATGCCCAGTACGCTTCACTGATCGCGAAATACAAAGTCGGGCAGGAAGATCAAGTACAACAGCATGCACATCCACTTGTGGTCCACCAAGCTTTACAAACTCAGAACGCTGTTCTCGGTCCAAATTACATCTATCAATGAAGACACTCTTTTCATCCTTTAGTTCTTCAACTCCACTCTTTAAGCACTGGGACTTTGTCCCAGATTTGCCATTTGCAATTGTGTCCTACAAAGAAAATAAAAGTTTGATGGAGGCACATGAAAACATGATTTAGAAGTATAATCAGATAAATAAACTACAATTAAGGAGAGCATTGACATATTATTGCCCAGTAAGGAAACAAGAAATAAGAAACTAGACAAAAGTTTCATTCCCAAAACATACGAAAGCAATTACATTTAAAATAATCGAACTGGACATTGCACCAAAATCACAGGGCATGGAAAGACCAGAGACTAAAATGAGGATATTTCAATTGTGAAAAGGTCTATACCAATAACAATCAGAAAACAGGTAGAAGGAATAGTAATAGTGCAATCAACTGCATACTCTTGCTAACATATCATGCAATTTATTGTGAAAGATCTCCCCAATACACCTCTCTACCTCTTTTGGAAACTTCGCTTTCTCCAATCAAGAAGGAGCTACAGATTTCGAGCTTACCAGACTCACATATCTTTAACTCTTCTTAACATACAAAATTTACTCTCAATATCTTCCATGTTTTGAATAAGATAGTCAGACTACCCACGACAATGCTAACAGCCATAATTCCATTCTCTCAAATAGGCTTAATAAATTGAGAAAATTGAGAAAAGAATAGTAAATAAATGGGATTTTTGTAAAAATGCCATTACATTTTGGCATTTTTGCAAATTTACCATTGAGTTTTCAGGAACTTCGCAAATTTGCCACTCTGTTAGGTTTTCATCCTCTTTCCCTGATAAATTTTACAAAATTCTAATATTACCCTTTTCTCTTTAACGGCAGATCAGAAAAACCTAAAAACCTGGGATTTTTTGGAAAAAGACCAAAAACTAATGGCAAATCTGCAAAAATCTAATTTGAAGCTTTAACCCAACAACAAAAGGGATTAAAAAAGAAGTAAAAGTCTCATACTTCGTCTTTTGAACAGAGAAAGCGAGGAGATCGTGGCTCCAGCTAGAAAAGAAGCAATCCAATAACCAAAAAGAGAGCAGCTCCTAATTGGTTTGCAGGAACTCATAAAACGAGATTGAAGGACGTAGTATATAATATTGTCATGTTCTTTCTTGTATGCATCTAATGAGAGAGAGAGAGAGAGAGAGAGAGAGAGAGACCTGGCAGATTCGAGCCCAGGGACGAATAGATGTCTTCATGACATCATTGCAGAAGGTGGTTTTGCCGCTACCAGGAGCACCAACCAGAATGACGACAATTTTCTTCCTGGTATCTTCTTCCGTAACATTGCTGTCAGAGATACGACAGTCCAGATGCATATCTTCTAATGTTGACTGTGGGAAATTCTCCATTTTTTCTGCCACCCCGGGCAAATGTTGTCTCTACAGCCGAAGCCAAATTTGGGGAATCATAGGCTATGGTCCGAGTATAAGTTAGGGAAACTGGTTTATTAGAAGCCCTCATTTTGTCACTAGATGACGGAAAATCATTTAGCAATCCAGGGCTTAAGATCTTCGAGGCCCGAGACTTCAGTGTCATGGCTAATCTAAGCAGATGAGTGGTTTCGATCAACGAAAAGCTAGTAGTGGCTTTACTTTTGGGTTTTAGTGATCTAGGTCATCATTTTTGGAAAAATGTTACACCCTTGGCCATCTTTTCATTCGTTTTACCCCTCTACATTCGAAATGACTTTTGCGGTAACCTAACTCCCCAAAACTCATCTCGAGAACACTCTCCATCAAGTTCTCATCCAAATTACTAAGAGAATCAAAGAATAGGCACACAAGGTTTTTTTAGTCATTTTCATTGGCTAATGATTTTTTCATTTTTTCCTAAATTTAAGAAAATGGCTAAAAGGGTGAGAAAAGGAAATGAACTTTGTCGACAAGCTGTCCCAAAGCTCTTTTCTTCTTCTTCTCCAGCAAAAACAATAGGGTTTTAGACTATGAACCATGAAAATGATAGCAATTTAGAATGTGAAGGAGAGAGGAAGTGTTTCCGGGACATTTAGTTTACATGCAAGGTGCTTTCATGCAAGTATGCAATTTTTCTCAGTATGAGACTAGGGATTGTGAAATTGAGGGTTTACAAATTAGGAACCTTGAGATTATATTGATGATGGTTTTGCTGGTTGTGTTTTGAATGCTTTTTACTGAAAATGTTTTGTCAGCTTTAACTATTAGATTATCTTTTAGGGGGATATTCTATTCCATTTTGGTCTGTTAAATCCTAGCCCACTTAGCATTATTTTACTTTCAATTCAATATGTCCATCGCTTATTAAAATTTTACTACTTCAATTGGTTTTTCAATTTTAATTTGTTCTTGAATTGTAATTGACTTTTTGGGGGTAATTCTAGATTTATGGGTTTTTCAATTGATTTTTCCATTGTTGTTGCTTTTTCTAGGTTATTCCGATTGATTTTGTAACTTCCATTATTCCTGTTACTTCCAATTTCTAATTGATTATGTTAGGTTTAAATTGTAGTTGAATGTGGGTTGTTTTCAAGGCAATATTGTTGTCTATTAATACCTTTATAATGGTGTTTTGAGGTGTCATTTTCATTGCCTTTATAGTGATGCACACAATGAAGATGACACTCTATCTTCGAAGACCCTTCCAAGAAGTCCCACCATAATGTAAAGCAGTGGTCCCGTTGCTATTAAGGAGGAACAAGATCCAAACACACTATTTGTCATTGATCTTGTTAGATTTGTAGGACAATAAGGGTATTGGAATGTGAAGGCTATCTACTATAGGTATGAAGGAGCCAAAAGTGTTGATGGGCTATACCCCTTGGCTTGTGAAAATGACTTAGTCAAGATGGCAAAGGGTTTACTTGAAAAAGTTAAGTATGGAGATCTTTGTGGAGCACATAGTATATCATAATGAGATCTTAGTTCCATATGCTTTAGTGGCTCCTCTTGTAGTGGTTCCTTCACAAGAAACTAAAGGGGATCAACATCCAAATAATAGAACTAATGAGAAGGATCTAGTACAAGCCAATGAGGGGGAGGCTAATGATCCAACATCTTTACCATCTCCATTAGATCTTATACCAACTCTAAGTTGTTGGTGAATGGCAATATATACATCTATCTAGATGATCTATTTGCATTTAGTCTTCTTCCACTTCAAGCATATACAAAAGACCATGTTGGGGTTATCTTCACTTCTAAAGATGTATATGACCATCTTGTATTGTCATGCTTGCAATACCTCTATGGTAACCAATTTTCACGACCTAGGTCTTTCAAGTTGTTTTTTTTATAATTCTTTTAGAAATTTGGGCCCTAGTTTGGAATTTTCCTTTTGAAAACAAACAAGCAAGAACATTTTCTATGAAAAGATTTGTTCAAAAACCACAAGGGTCATGTCTGCCGATCAAAAAAATTTCTCAAGCTCTGAAAATCAAAGGTTTTAAATTTTAAAGTAACCCAAATTACATTTTCCATGTCCTAAAATATTGTCCAGTTACATCCCATGGTCCACTATGTACACACAGACACATATGTTGTGCTTTAATATTTATTGCAAGTAAACAATTCTATTGAAGTATAGACTTGCCAATATGGTCAATCCCACATTGACTCTGTTAAGTAGTTTTAAGTAAAACTTAGATTATGTTACTTTAACCTATCCAAGCCAATGAAATCTTAAACAAAGGAAAATAAAGATTCTAACTAAGCAAATAACAAGGAAAGTAAAGTAAGACATAAAGTTAGGAAAGAAACAAGTAAATAAGAGAAAGGAATCTAATTAAGAACTAATTAAGAAAATAAAGCAATGAATTAACTAAGAGATTAAAGACACTATTTGATTAATTGATTAAGTACAATGAATTATAACATAAGCAAATAAAGAAACCAAGAAAGGAAAGCAAATAAACTTCTTTAACTCTGGCTTGAATTCTACTGTAGGGCACTCTTGTTGTGTCACTAACACTACTTCTATCTCCAAGCTATTCTCATCTTCGTAACCAGACATGCCGCACCCCAAAAAGTCAAATCCTTTCCAAAGATCCTTAGAAATAAGGAGCTAGGTAGCCAAGAAAGAGGCACCTAACACCTTTCCTAAAAGATTACCACCCATAAGAGACACAAAAGAGAATAATGGAGTAGACGTATAACATAATTTTTATATCTCCTTAGCTAGATACTCTATAATATAGGGTAGCTTCTTAATTAGAAAGCAAGAAAGGATTAGAGGTCCATTCTTCTTAAAGTAGGGGCAGCCATAGAGGAGGCTTCTTTCTTTAAGAATGAACTTAGAAGAAAAAGAAAAGTAAAAGGGAGATTGTGGCCCTTGGCTTAGGACTCACCTATTCCAGCCTTAGGAGATGAGGAAGGAGATAGGTACTTTTCCTTGGAAGTGGTCTTAATCTTCAACATGATGCCCTTAACTCAAAATTTAAGTGATTTTTTGGAAGGATTTGGTTTCCTCTAAACCTTTAATCTAGGATTGGAAAGACTACTTGCTACCATAGAAAGGCACAACGCTTCTTTCATTATCCCTTATTCCCAAATCCCATGAAAAAGAAAATAAATAGAAGAAAGAAAGAAGACAAAAATGCATGAAAGAAATAAGCATTATGTGTGCAAGTGGAGTAGCTTTAAAATACTCACAAGTGCATGAATCAAAGTAGTAATTTGCATGCGAGAAAGGTTAATCCCAAGTGGAATCTCATGATTTTGTAGGTTGATTGGATCTTATTTAAGTTTCTTATCTTAGCCAAAGAAAGAAGGTTTTGATTAAACTAGGAATTTAATCAGCATGGAATGGGAAACATGCATAAAATTAGAAACATAAACTAAAGAAAACTTTTAAAAAAATAAAGACATTCAATAGAATTAGAGATTTTCCTAACTAACATGCATTCAATAAAAGAAACTAATGTAACACAAGAATGAATGAATCTAGAAAACTTAAACTAAGGAAACTTGCTAAAAATGAAACTTTTCTAAATTAACATTTTCCTAAAAGTAAAATTAGAAACTTACTAAAAATAAAACTATCTAAAGCTAAATTAGAAAATTTCTAAACTAGACTAAAGTGCAAACAACTAACTAACTAATGCCAAACAATCAAATAAGCAAAACTTAAAGATAATTTACCTAAGCACCATGTGAATGAACCTTGGAGTTTTGTGCATGGTTCATGGGGTCATTTGATGGTCAAAATACACAAAGTAAATGCTTGTAAATATGAAATATAATCAAAGCACTAACTAAACTACCTAAAAAGCTAAATGAATTCTTAAGGAATCAAGCAAACAAGGTGTATGGATTGCTGGAAACTATGCATGAACATTCAATGGAAAAATTCTAGAAATATAGTGTGCATGAAACTCAAATCAAATGAGGCATGAATTGGAACTTAGCAAGAACTATTCATGGAAGATAACACTCAAGAAATATATTTTACTATTGGAATCAAACAGCAACAATGTCTTCAAATAATTCTATTGATTGACTTGAAAATTACATCAAATTGGGTGTGCATGTACATAGATAGAAAACTAGAAAAGTGTGCACTCTTCTTAGGCCTAGAACTTGATACAAACCAATGATTAAACAAATTACATTGATAACAATCTAAACTATATATCATGTAAGTAAAACTGACCAAAGAAATCAAGAGACTATGGACATGAAAGATGGGAATAAATGTTGATTGTTTAACCGCAAGTGCACGGGCTATTGTAGTGTAGCTTATACAAGTACAGATCAATCCCACGGAGACTTGATTTTAAATTATGGAGTTTTCAATAAAATTCAATTAATAAAAGAATAAAAATAAAAACTATACTAGAAATAAACTAAGATCCAGATCTATTCAATTGTTGCAATGTACACAATTATTTATTCAAAAAAAAAAAATTGCAACTAAATAAGCTGTCATGGATTACACTGTCCCTAGATAGTCAAAATGAGGATAAAACAGAACTGGGACATAGATGTAAATAGAATAGGGATCCAAATGGAATTAAATCAGGGACTCAGATGGAATTAATATGGGGACACAGATGGAATTAAACTGAGGATATACTTGGAATTTCTAACAAAGGATAGTGTTGGAATTCCTCAGATTTTTCAGGGGCAGACTTGGAATTTTCTAGGGTTTTGGTTTTAAATGAAAAAACTAGGAAAACGATGAAAATCGTAGGAGTAAGGGGAAGAAGGAAGAAGAGGGAGAAGAAGGAGGGAGAGGAAAGGAGAGGAGAAGAGTGGGAATGCAGGAGGAAACCCAGTTCGGTTTCCTTTCTCCGGGTCGTGTGGCGATGCAGAGACGCCTTTTTTCTGCGTTTGAATCAGAACCCGACGAAGAAGAAATAGCCGAAGGAAGAGGAAGAAGGAGGGAGGAAGAAGAAAATGGGGAGAAGAGAAGAAAGGAGGGGAACCCAATTTGAGTTTTCCTCTTTATTCTGACTGAGATGGATGCTGGAACCCGAGAGAAGGATGAATGCGGGGGTGCTGGATCTTGGTGAAAAAAAAACGATGGAGCCATTGTTTGGTGCAGAGAGAGAGAGAGAGAGAGAGAGAGAGAGAGAGAGAACTGAGAGAGATGAAGAGTGAGAGAATGAGAAGAAGATGATGCCAGGCCTTCTAGGTGTGTCACGCACCTATGGCCGGCCAAGAGAATGGAGAGAGATTGAGAGAAAGAGTGAAAGAGAGAAACAGATGGAGAAAGAGGAAATGGGCATATGAGAAGAAGTGGAGAGAAGAAGGGAATCTGAGAGAGGGAGAAAGAGGAGGGAGAGAGTGAAATGGAGAAGGGGAAGTGAAGGCAAGAGAGGAGAGGAACGAGGTGGGAAAGATGAGTGGAGAACCAGCCCCCCCTCTCAGAGAGGGGAAAAACGTCCTTTGGGGAGTGAAGAAGGGGAATATAAGAAGAGGGAGAGAGAGACATGTGAAAGAGAGAGAGAGAGAGAGAGAGAGAGAGAGAGAGAGAGAGAGAGAGAGAGAGAGAGAGAGAGAGAGAGAGAGGAGAGGGATAAGAGAAAAAGAGAGAAAAGAGAGGAGAAAGAGAAGGAAGAGGAGATAGAGTGATAGAGAGAGGTGGGGTCCACTAGCTTTGCTGCTCTTACTAGAACTCTGAAAGAAGAAAGTCTTCAAATTTGTTCTGTCTTAGGACTCTTCAAAATCTTCTTTTTTCGATGAAATTTCATCTGATCTCCATCTAATATCCTTTATTTGATCTGGAGTGTCCATGCCTAAGTTGACTGATCTGCAATGCACAGGACCTAATTAGCACAATCTAAACTGTTCATTAGCTTTAATAATCATCTAACCACTAAAATTTAAAATTCAATGGTTGGATGGCCAATTAAAGCTAAAATAAAATATTTAATGTAAAATTTTAAAATTAATGGTCTAGATGCTCTAATTAAACACTAAATTAGGGGTATTTTGATCAAAATTGAACACTTAACAATAAACAAGTAAAATAATGCCCAAAACTAACTCTAAATCTAAGTGAAAAATGAGCACAATCAGAAGAGGAACAAGGAGATTCAAGCTACTTTTGTTCTTGTTGTCACTACCAGAGAAGAAATAACTTGGATCTTGAATGAATAAGCAAGACGTGAAAGCAAAGATTCAAGGGAAAAACAAAGAAGATCTATGCGTATGAAATTAAAGAACAAAATAAGAGCAAACTAAGCAATGAAAGTAAGGAATGAAAGCAAAGTACTAACCTAGAGTTGAAATGCCAAAGAAAAGGAAAATACTTGAAGAATCCAAGAGAAAATGGCCCAAAAGAAAAGCAAAGTCCAAAGCTCCAAGGATCACCAAAATAGAGTGCTTCTTTCAAGGATTTAGAGCAAGTGCCCTACTTGAATTTCATGTGGAAACCTTTAGGAGATTTATATATTTTTGTGTTTACAATTTGATGAGATCATATTCTAGGAAAGAAAGATGCAATTAGATATGGGGACTTAGATAGAAAGTTAGGTGGAGAGAGTATTAGCATGTGATGACATGGCATGGTATATTTAATAGGGGGAAGGCATTACTTCATTAGGAAAGTGGCTGGTGCTCCTTCCATTCTAATTACATGGTGTTTGTTGGTTATGAAAGAGAAAAAAAATGGGAAAAAGAAAATATAGAAAAGATGGGGAATTAGGTAAGGTTTTGAGATTATTTGAGTGGGAACCAATTAAGGAGTTTCTAACTTTAGATGCTAACTAGGTGACAACTAAGTAAGGGGGAGGCATCACTTTTTTTAAAAGTGCCTCCCTCAAATAAAAATCATGAAATCCTAATTTAAGTGATGAAAAAGAATGGAAAATAGATTTAAAATGTGGATGTTCTCTCTTGGTTGGTCCACCTATGCATGATCATCTCACAAATTACAAATTTTCCTCAAAATCTTTCAATTATTACATGGAAATCACATTTTCAAGCTAGGATAATTGCTTGAAATTTTCATCCAATCATGTGACCCGATGTGGCATGGCTCTATGTGCTTAATGGCTTACTTTGATGGCTCATTCCTTAGTTTCTTGAGTGGTTCAAATGCTGGACTTCATGGCTTGAATAGCTTGTTTAGCTTATCACCCTTTTGCATGACTTAAATGGCTAACGTGGTGGAAATGCATGACTCATGCAAGGGCCCATTTTAGTCTCTCTTAACTTCTTCCAATTGCATCCTAGCTTGCCCTAGGATAATTTTTAGAATTGCTACAATACAATAGGATTTGATTTTTGTTGACTTGGGAAAAACTCTGTAAAGCACAATATAGGCCATTGGATCATCTTCTCACTTCAAAAGAGTAAAAACCCTTATTAAATCCAAAAAAATTATGATGATTCACATACTTACTCTAGATTAGCTCCTAAACCTACCAAATATCAAACTTTTGAATTAGTAGGTTAGAAATGCATGTGTTATGAAATTCTAAAAAAACCCTAGGAATGACACTGTAATTTATAACACATTCGCTACTAATTGGGTACTTCTTATACAAAATTGAATACTTATCACACCCCCAACTAGTATTTTTCTTGTCCCATGCAAAACATGTAAAATCATGAAAACAAAAATTGTTGCAATTTTCATAGATACTCACAATTGCATTTAGCATATGCAACAGCCTTAAACCCCTAGGTTATCCTAGTGGACGAGTTAAGTCTCGTAAGAGTTTTTAGTGAATATACCCACAAAATTTCATAAGGATAAGTTCTTTATTTTATCTTAGAGAATTATCATCCATGAGCACACTATTGGCTTAAACAATTTAGTAAAGATGAATGAATTTTTTTACAAGTTATCCTCATACCAAAGCCATTTTATTACATTTATATCTCGAAGTGTAGTGTATATACAAGCTACATGACTCTAGACTTCTAAAAGATATGCTTATACTCCATTGGAATGATGTTGTAACTTCAATTTCTCATAGGTATACACTCAAAAATAAAACTCTAAAAAAAGGGGTCAACCAAAATTCTCTCTTTATGTGACTAAATTCAACAAGACTGATAGTTCTCATAATTTTATGAGCACAAATGAGATAAAGAATTTATGTTTCTTAAAAATAGATGCCATTACTAAGACCAATAGGGGTAGTTCACTTTAATTTCTTTCCATTTTCATCCTCATTAAAGCTATCTTCTACTTTAAGATCAGTAGGCCTTTCGATAGGATGAAATGTAGGCATATGATAGGTTCTAAAAGGAAGGGTATAAGGATTTAAAGTTTCAAATCTTAGTAGATGTCTTCAATTATTGGATAGCTTTACTTTATTTTTGTACTAAAGTGAATATCTTTTCTACTTCTTCTTCTTTTTCATTTTTCTTTTTCTTGATATTTCTATTTTTCTGACTCTTCTTTATACTTCTCTTCTTTTTTTCTTTGAGGAAAGGCTTTGTCTTTCTAAGCACTTTGATAATTTTCAATTCTTTTACTTTTGCCTTCTTCAAGCTTTTTTTACCATCTCTACTCATTTTGAAAGATAGGTAATGGATATTTTATTTTTGGGTTTATGGGTCAAGGTAAATGGGGTTTTAAAAAGAAAAGCCTTACCAAAAGGTTTAAAGGTTTCTTAATGTCTATCTAATTCAACAAATGTTCAAGAAAGAAAGTTAGTCCTCCTTTTAGCTTTTGGCATTTTGACCAAAATAAAGATACTGGGATCTTTTACAATTGTTGATCGTTGAAGAAATTACAGAATTATGAATATATATATATATAACCCTAAAAAAGATGATAGTTACAAATACTCATAGGATATATAGGTCTCCACTAATTTCCTTAGGGTCTCTAAGTCATAACCATCTAGCAACCTAGACTATGAACTATTTATAAGTATATATGAGATTTAACTTTCATAAAATACTCTAGGACATGAATAAAATGTAGACTTAACCATATGCATTTCTATTAAGAAGTTAAAATAGTGAAAATACTAAAACCAATTCTCATCACAGTAAAGGAATTTTGATAGTGAAAACATTGAAAACTCAGACAATTTTAAATATTTTAATAGAAAAAATTCAGAAATCTCATCCATATCTACACCCCCAGCCTAAATTAAACATTGTCCCCAATGTTTGAAAACATAGAACTCCTATATAATAAATAAGTAATGTAAAATAATAAGACTTTAAAAACCCTAGGCTGCCTCCCGATGAGCGTTAAGTTTTGTCTTCAGCCAGACATATAATGCCATGATGAATGCAATTTTACTGATGAATGAGTATCATATGATTGATGTAGTTGTCATGGAACATATTAAGGTGGATCTTGATATATAGGTTCATGTAACAATATCTCCTTTATTTTAAGGTTGACCAACTCTAGATAGGGTTTCAACCTTTGCCCATTGACTTTGGAGATCTCACCTTCCTTTTCTATCTTGATGTCCTCATAAGGGTAAACAATACTATGTAGGGTGTAGTGCATCGTGATAAAAGTTTTCTAAGGAATAGATGCGATCTAAAATTATACCAAAGGACCTACTATCTGGGGATAAAGGACTTTTGTAGTATGTGTATATTATGATTACTTTTCATGTGGTCTA
The DNA here is from genome assembly GCA_035236585.1 of Warburgia ugandensis. Taxonomy (NCBI): domain Eukaryota; kingdom Viridiplantae; phylum Streptophyta; class Magnoliopsida; order Canellales; family Canellaceae; genus Warburgia; species Warburgia ugandensis. The sequence continues at coordinate 49,140,893 of CP141127.1, read as the reverse complement.
CATTGCTTGGCTAACCCATATGCATTTTCCTAAGCTCGTCCACCTTATTGAGTTGGGGCTACCTATGGGTCCCAGTAGTATCTAAGTGAAAATTGAGCCTTTTTAATAGCCCAATATGCTTTATGTTCCAGTTCTATTGGGATGTGGCAGGCCTTTTAATACACTAGACGAGTAGGGTGACATGCTTATAAGAGTCTTATATGTAGTACGATATGCCCATAAAAGCATCAGTAAGCCTCAAAGGCCAGTCTTTCCTATTTGAATTGACTATCTTTTCTACAATTTGCTTTGTCTCCCTATTTGACACTTCTACCTATCCACACATCTGAGAATGATAAGGGGTAGGTATCCTATGGGTAACACCATGTTTCTTCATTAAATTCTTAAACACTTTATTACAAAAGTGGTTACCCCCATCACTAATTATGGATTTAGGAGTACCAACGCATCCATATATATTTTCTTTTAAGAACTTGACCACCACCTTGTGGTCATTGGTCTTGAAAGGTACGTTCCACCCATTTTGGACATGTAGTCCACTCCCACAAGGATGTACATGTAACCCAAAGAGTTAGGAAAGGGTCCAATAAAATTAATGCCCCAAACATCAAATGGCTCAATGATCAAAATGGGATTCAGGGGCATCATATTTCTTTTTCTCATGCTTCCTAATTGTTGATATCTAGCACATGCTATGTAGTAAGCATGTGAATCCCTAAAAATGGTAGGCTAATAGAAATCACACTACAAAATCTTTGCAGCTATCTTTCTAGAACTGAATGGCCCCTACATGCATGGTGATAAAAAAGGAAATGCTCTATGATGTTCATTATCACGTATGCATCTCCTAATGATCTAATCAGGAAAATACTTAAACAAGTACAGATCGTCCCATGTAAAGTGCTTAAGCTCGGCAATAAATATTTTCCTATCTTGTTTAGATTAGTGATTAAGCATTTTACCCATGATAAGACAATTGACTATATCTATGTGCCATGATAACTAGGAAATGTACAACAATTGTTCATGTGGGAATCTTTCTATTATAGGCACACTCTCATAGTAGACTCCATAACTAATCTAGTAAGTGGTCATTTATAACATTTTTTAAACCTTTTTATCCCTATTTTCAAATCAAACTCTTATAGTAATAAGATTCATTAGATCAACCTAAGTTTAGCATTCTTCTTATAAAGAAGGCATTTTAATGCTGCATGGTCCAAATAGAAAATGACCTTAGATCATAATAGATAAGATCTAAATTTATCTAGGGCAAAGACAATTGCCAACAACTCTTTTTCTGTAGTAGAATAATTGAGTTGGGCATCATTGAGTGTCTTGCTAGCATACTATATGACATCGGGAAGTTTATCAATACGCTACCCCAAAATAGCCTCCATCGAATAGTCTGAAGCATCACACATTTTTCAAATGGTGCACTCCAGTTTTTGACACTCGAATAATAGGTACAGAAGTAAGTCCTGCCTTTAAGTGCTCAAATTCTTTCATATAATTATCATCATAATCAAAAGTAGCCTCCTTCATAAGTAAATTACATAGGGGCTTGGCTATTTTACTAAAGTCCTTGATGAATTGTCAATAGAAACCATTATGGCCTAAAAATGAGCAGATTTCTTTCACTGTCCTTGGTGGAGAAACATTAGAGAATAAATCAACTTTGGCTTTGTCTCCTTCTATACCATTATGTGATATGATATGGCATAAAACAATGTCATTTTGTACCATGAAATGGTATTTTTCCTAGTTTAACACTGAGTTCTTTTTCTGACACTCAGCAAGGACAAGTTTTAAATGGTACATGCATTCATCAAATGAAGAACCAAACACTAAAAAAAATTGTCCATAAACACTTTTAAAAACCTCTCCATTATATATACAAAAATATGCTCAACATATACCTTTGAAAAATAACTAGACATTACAAAGTCCAAATGGCATACGACAGTAGGCATAAGGTCCTAAAAGGGCAAGTGAAGATAGTTTTCTCCTAGTCCTCAGGTGTTATGGGTATTTGGTTATAACCGGAGTATCCATTAAGAAGTCAACAATAACTATGATTGGTTAATCTTTATAACATTTTGTCAATAAACAGAAGAGGAAGTGGTCTTTCCTTGTGATCAAGTTCAATTTTTGGTATTTTATACAAACTCTCAACTTGATAGTAATGTGAGTGGCACAACTCATTATCCCCATTTTGGATTACAATGACTCCAAACTTCTTGGAAACAATTTGAATTGGGCTAACCCAAGTACTGTCAAATATAGGGTAGAAGACACCAACATCTAAGAATTTTAACACTTTGTCTTTCACAACCTCTTTCTGTGACACCCTGGCTTTTCTAAACCTTTTTCCAATATATATAATAATAGAAATAATTTGTTTTATAAAATAGGCGGGATCCCTGAGAATAAAACCTTGCACATAAATTTTATACAGAGTTAAAAGAAATACTAAAAAGAAAACCCAGAGGGTCATCCACATCCCAAAAGCTGCAACAATAAACAAAATAAAATCTCGATACTCTGAGCATGATCCATTTAAAAATAGCAATAAATCAATAGAAGTGGAGAGAACCCCATTATAATACAAATCCAAAAGCCCAAGGTTCTATCCATGATCACCACATCATACACATATGCTAGTAAATGTACACTATACAATAGTGTGGGTCTAATTTATCCAAAATATAACTCTCCAAGTATAGCCCAAAAAGTCTAACACAAGTTTGAAGGACATACACTAATCAGTCTCTAAATAGAAAAAGAGCAGATGGTCCTCAAATACTTGTCCTAATCAGCGCTACTCCACTTGCTTCCCCTTTGAACTATTGCGCTCCAAATATGAGGCATTGCAAAACAAAGCAATCCACAACAAGCTATGCTTGTGTAGATGATTCACGTTTGATAATAAATATGATAAAATCACATAACACGAAGTATCATAATCATGGTGAAATCTCATAAGATGAATGTATACAAAGCATGTGAAACATCAGACATCCACAATGGATAAATCAGAAAATCATGGACTAAACAAATCTAGCATGCAAGGCATGAAACACATGGATACACATCCATCACAATAATAAAAGTTAGAGTTCACAGAAAATATAATGCATGTCATGATCATGAAATGTCGTGCACAATCAAGCTCTATGAGTGTCTTGACTACACTCACGATGATGGTAATGAGTACTCATTCCAACCCTAGGTGCCTCACGTGCAGCCTGCATCAATTCTTTCCCGACGGAAGCCTGTCAACCAAATCCCCTAGCCCGCTCTCAAATCGGTACAAGGACTCGGCTTACCTCACTTCACCCAATACACTATAACCCTAGGTCCCTCATGTGTAGCCTGTATCAATCTATTCCAGAAGAAAGCTTGTCAGCCAAATCCCCCGACCCGACTTCAAATCTATACAAGGACCTTGCTTACCTCGCTTCACCCAACACACTCCAACCTTGCGTCCCTCACGTGCAGCCTGCATCAATTTGTTCCCAACAGAAGCCTATCAGCCAAATCCCCCCGCCTGCCCTCAAATCGATACAAGGACCCTGCTTCACCCAAAAGTCTCAAATCAAGATCCATGATAAGGTGGAATCCATCACACATCAAAACATGAATAATCACATAATCAAATGTCATGATATTGAACATGAAATACTAAATACATTTCAATAAATCATGATAGTGCATAAAACACATGCCTCTAAATTTTTTGATAACAAGTCATAATCGATGAAATCAAGAAGAAATCCTAAATGTAATCACCTACTTGACAACCGCGATACTCTAGTCAGGCGTGTAAGCAACGTCACATTGAACGCTCTGCCATACCTATCACATCATAAGTCATCTATCACTTGGTATTCTCACATATCAAAATAAATAAGTCTAAGTGACAATTCCCTTGATCTAGTAGTTAATCTTAGATCAAAAGCCTAGATCATCTAATTAACCCTCTACTGGGTCAATCCTATACTAGATGTAGGTTTTTTTCTAACCTCTAGACAAACATTCGTGGTCTTTGATCATCAATCTATGTCATGATCCACTTAATTTATGTCCCTTAATCAATGAAGGGTCAGTCTCTAACATCTCGTGAAGTTTGGAGATGATCCAACCATTGGATCGCTCCATAATACTTATAATTCACATTTGATAGCTGATTCTAATATTTCTCATCATGATTCTTCTAATTTCAATATTTATTTAGTGATTTACATATATTCTATGATTACACATTGATCTAACAGTTAGATCACTCTCTGATCAGCCAATCCTAAGGTACATGATCAGATTAATGGTCAAGATCACTTTTCTTAACAATCACATGTGATCTACTTTGCTAATCCCTTAGATCATCTCATATTTGGTATATATAATCAAGTTCTAAGGCTTGATCATCCATTGATCGGTCTGGTCTAGGTCATATAATGGTATTTAGTGATTTAACTATTTAAAGGGTGTTCAATGCAATTTTTCATCTTAAATCTAGGTATGTGTCATCGATATGATCGCAACGGATCTTTAGGATCATGATTTGGACCTCTATAGGACCTAAAATCACATTTTATATGAATGGATGGCATAAAAAAAATCCAAAAAATTAAAAAAACTAATTAAATTCATGCAGTGTCTCCGCCACATCCTACTAGTAGTTCGTCGGGTTGCTGTCACTGGGGACGACGACCTAACTAGTTCGCGTCGCTGGCGATGATAGCTGGACTCTGGTCGCCCCTGGTGATCCCCAAGTGTCTAAATCTTGCATTTTTGCACCTTTTTGTTTAGTTTTTCACATACATTCCATTTTAATCCTTGTGTCACCATGAACGGTTCAGATCATGCATCTAAAATTGTTTCATCGGTTTATTTTGAAAATAATGGTAATGCATATCATCTCACCGAAAAGCAGCAATCCACACCATTTTTCAGTGTTAAAAACAACAAAAATCGCTAGAAATAACCAAAAATGGCAAGAGAGGAGAGTAAAAAGTGGCTTACCTCAGTCAAGCTGGCTGATTGGAGCAGAAACCCGTCATGCTCACTAATGGCAAGTGAGAATGGCATCCTCGCTGGTGAATAGTCATTACTAGTGATGTGAAAAACCAGGGGAGTAAATGTGGATTTCAGATTTTGGGGTGAGCATTTATGGTGGGGAGGTGCATTTAAAGTCCCCCACCCATAATTGCATTATAAATATTTTATATATAATTTAATTTTTTATTTAATGCTGTAATGATTTCCCCCTTATCCATTAATTTCCTGTCAGCATCACAAATTTCTGTACTAATTTTATGTGCCCTACTTATGAAATGACTATTCTACCCCTCGTGTTACTTTTAATTAAATACAAAAATTAAAATAATTAGCTATTTTTCCTCCGGTCTCTGATTTTAGCATTCTTAGTGGCATTGAATTCCATTTCTCGAGTACATTTCAATTATTGAGGTTTTAACTCGAGATTCCATCTCCAAATTTCCCAATTTCTAATTTTCTATTTTTTCATAATTCCATGAAATTATTTTTTTTTAAATTTAAAAAATAGTGGATATTACATCCTCCCCACCTTATAGAAAATTTCATCTTCAAAATTTAAAATATATGTACCTCTAAGTGAATGGCTCTAGATGGTTACGCCTCATCTCACCCTTCGACTCCCAAGTAGCCTCCTGTGTCGAATGATTCTACCAAAGGGCCTTGACTAATGAAATGATCTTATTCCTTAATGCTTGGATCTTACTGTCCAAGATCCATATAGGGCACTCCTCAAATGTCAAGTCTGACCATACCTCTCGTGAGATCTGTTTAAGTACATGGGATGGATCCGTTACGTACTTCCTTAGCTTGGAAATGTGGAAGATGTCATGCACTCTGACCAACTATGGGGGTAAGGCTAACTGATATATGACTAGTTTGCCTCTGTGCAAGATCTCGAAAGGACCAATATATTTGGGATTGAGATTTCCCTTGGCACAAAATCTCATCACGCCCTTCATAGGGGAAACTCTAAAAAATACATGCTCTCTAAACTCAAACTCAAACTCCAAGTCCTTTCATCTCCTGTCAGCATAGCTCTTCTGCCGACTGTGAACTACTAGTAATCGTCTCTGAATGAGTTAGATCTTCTCTGTGCACTGCTCAATCAACTCTGACATCACAACTTGCCTCTCTCCCACATCACTCCAACACAAATGAGATCGACACGGCCTACTATAAAGCACCTCATAAGGCACCATGCCGATACTCCCTCTCCAATCCATGATGCATGCCCTCAACATGTCCTCAACTATTTGAATAGTCCTCTTAATCTGGCTATTTGTCTAGGGCTGGAACACCATACTGAATCTCAACCTCAACATGTCCTCAACTGCTAGTACTTTGAGGTGAATCGTGTGTCTCAATCTGAGATAATTGTCAATGGTACCCCATGTAGGCTCACAATCTCCCTGACATACAACTTCGCCAAGCTATCCATTGTTTGAGTCCATTTAATGGGGAGGAAATGGGCAAACTTTGTCAATCCGTCAACTACGACCCATATCATGTCATGCCCACTAGTAGTCCTCTGCAGGCCCACTATAAAATCTATAGTGAGGCGCTCCCACTTCCACTCTGGAAGGTCTAATGTGTGTAACAGCCCAGATGGTTGCTGATGCTCTGCCTTGACTTGCTGATAGGTCAAACATCGTGCTACGCACTTACCAACATCCCTCTTCATCCCATTCCACCAAAAATGTCATATAAGATCTTGGTACATCTTTGTACCTCCAGGATGAATAGAATATGGGGATTGGTGTGCCTCCTGGAGCAAGTCACGTCTCAATTGATCATCTACAGGTACAACCAATTTGACCCTATACCTAATACCTCCATCTGACCCTCTAGCAAAATTGGCCTTAGTGGCCAAGTCCTGTGTCTCAGCATCACTAATCTGTGCTTAAAGGATCCTGTCAAGAAACTTGGATCGAGTTGAAAGGTTAGCTAACATCACCCTTGACTTCCTGCTTAAGGCATCACCTATAACGTTGGCCTTCCCTAGGTGGTACTGAATATTGAAGTTGAAGTCCTTAAGGTACTCCATCAATCTCCTTTGCCTCATGTTCGATTGCTTTGAGTGAAGAAATACTCGAGGCTCTTATGGTTAGTGTATACCTCAAATTTCTTACCGTACAAATAGTGTCTTTAGGACTTCAATGCAAACACCACTGTTGCCAACTCTAAATCATGGGTCGGGTAGTTCACCTCATGCATCTTTAGTTGTCTCGATGCATAGGCTATAACCCTCTCATGCTGCATCAACATCGCCCCTAAACCTCTGCTTGATGCATCATAAAACACCACCTAGCCACCCGGACCTAAAGGTAGGGCTAGTACTGGTGTGGTAGTCAACCTCCTCTTGAGCTCCTGAAAGCTCTCCGCACATGCATCAGTCCAGACAAACCTGGAGTCCTTCCTAGTCAAGGTGGTCATGGGAAAGGCCATCCTCGAGAACTCCTCAATGAATTGTCAGTAGTAACCTGCTAAGCCAAGGAAGTTACGAATCTTTGTCACTATTGTAGGCCTCTCCCAATGCAAAACTACCTCAGCCTTGGCTGGGTCCACATCCACACCATCCTTAGACACCACGTGCCCTAAAAAATGTGCCTATCCTAACCAAAAGTCGCACTTACTAAGCTTCACATATAGGCGATGATAGCGAAGCGTGTCTAACACAGTGTGAAGATGCTCCCTATGAGCCTCACAGCCCGGAGAGTAAACTTGGATATCATCCATGAAGACGATCACTAATTTATCTAAATAAGCTTGAAATACCATGTTCATTAAGTCTATGAACACTGTTGGTGCATTCGTCAACCCAAAGGGCATCACTAAGAACTTGTAATGGCCACATTGACTCCTAAACGCAGTCTTAGGGATATCCTCGCCCTTAATCCTCAACTAGTGGTAGCCTGATCTCAAGTCAATCTTAGAGAATACCTGTGCCTACTGCAATTGGTCAAACAAGCCGTCAATATGAGGCAAGGGGTACTAGTTCTTCACAGTAACAGTGTTTAGTAATCGATAATCTATGCACAGCCTCAAAGACCCATCCTTCTTCTTAAGGAAGAGGACTGGTTCTCCCTAAGGAGATCCACTTGGCCTGATGAAACCCTTATCCAGAAGCTCTTGCAATTGTACATGGAGCTCTCTCAACTCTACAGGAGCCATCCTGCGTGGGGGTAGTCCTAGCAGCTCATTCAGGAATACATCGGTGAAATCTCATACCACATTTATCTCTTCAATCAATGGTTGCTCAATGTCAATTGTCATGATGTAGGCCAAAAACACTCTACAACTTTGAGCATAACACCGAGCTGCTCTCATGGCTGATATAACACAAGGGCCACAATGCTCCTCCTGCCCTGGACTACAACCACTGGTTGACTCGGTACACTACATATAATTTGCTTCTTACGGTAGTCTATAGTAACCTAAAGCATCATCAAACAATCCATCCCCAAGATAACATCATAATCCACCATGTCCAAGAGAATGATATCAGCATCCATCCTAGCCCTTGATATCTCTACTGGTACCCTCTTAAAGTACTCTGTAGCCTCTACTATCTCTCCTGTTGGCATTAATACATCTAACCCAAATGCTAACTCACACATGCGCAAGTCGAGATAGGATGCAAATGTATGTAAAATAAATAAATGTGTAGATCCCGAGTAAAAAAGATCTCTAGTATGCCTACCAGCCACCAGAAAAGTACCTTTCACCACCTAGTTTGAGGCATGTGCCTACCCCGAAGTAATGGTGAAGATGCATCCCTAATTACGCAGCGCTGGCTCTATAATGGCATCGGTCCTCATTGGCCTGTCTTTCTGACCTCTCAGGCAATCTCTCATTGCATGCCCTATGTCACCACAATCATAACATCTGAATGGTTGTCTTGGATGTAAAGGCTACTATCCATGTTGCAGCTGTGGGCCCTGATACTGGTGGACCTGTGTTGGGCATGATCGTCCCTAGTGCCAGCTCTTACATTGATGGCACGGTCGTCTGTCCTGACCTCTCCTCAGTCTCAAAGGGCACTGTTGGTTTGGGCCCCCCTGAGGCTGTGTGGATCGAAGGGCCTCTTGCCCTTAAAGGGTTGACTCATCTCTCCCCTGCTTCGTACAAGGTCTCTCTCAAGCATGGAAGTTGTGCCTGCAGCCTACCTCATTGTGGTCGGGTGTGCTATAAGTACCTCGTGACACAATTAAGGCATTAGACCATCAATAAATCTATCAGTTGCCTCTTGATTTGAGGCAAAAGGGGTAGATGTGAACCTTCGTAATTTTGTAAATTGGTTCAAATACTATTGAACCTTCATACTCCCTGTGTTAATGTGGAGAGCTCCCTCTTTATAACATGAAGGGCATGAGTAGGGAAGTACTGTTCATAAAAAAAATCCTTTCGAAGTCCTCCCATGAAAGTGGTACTGCGGATGAAGGGCAAGTCTACTGTTAATTCTTCTATCAAAACCCAGCCTCTCTAGTCAATAAGTATGTCTCCAATCTAACCTGATCCTCAGGTGGGACTGTCATCCCCTCGAAGGCCTTTTCCACCTCAAATAACCATCTCTCTACCATAGTTGTATCTCCTTTCCCACAGAAGGAGGATACCATCCTATGGAACCTCTCAAGCTTCTTAGCTGATGGATCATGCGTGCTCAAGGCTCCTCCCTCTGTAGCTCTTGGCATGGGAACTGTAGGTACCTAGTGGGATGATTACACTGATGTGTCCCCCTGGGCTGTTGCAGTCATCACTAGGTGGGCAGAGTGTGTAGGCTGCACTGTTGCTTGAACTTGTTGTGTAATTTGCTGTGTGAGATGTGGCATAAGGCCCTGAACTATGTGAGCCATTATATCTGCCTCCTAATCCCCTTTCCTTAGTGTCGCAGCAAGGGTAGCAACTGGTGGAGCAAGGGTGGACCTAATCCTCTGTCGAGGAGCCATTTGTTAACAATTTAATATCACATAATGTAAGTATTCCTCCTATCTCTGTCTCAATAACAAACTTATGGGTTGTGAATCTAATTGGACCCTTACAGTGGTGATGATGGAACAAACCTTGGCTCTGATACTAAACTATGACACGCTGGGTTTTTTAAACCTTTTTCCAATGCATATAATAATAGAAATAATTTATTTTATAAAATAGGAGGGGCCCTTAAAATAAAAAGCTATGACAATAAACCAAATAAAATCTCGATACTCTGAGCATGCTCCATTTAAAATTGTGATAAATAAACAGAAGCGGAGAGAAGCCCATTACAATACAAATCCAAGAGCCCAAGGTTCCATCTATGATCACCACATCATACACATGCAAATAAATATATGCTATACAATAGTGTGGGTCCAATCTATCCAAAATATAACTATCTAAGTACAACCCAAAAAGTCTAACACAAGTTTGAACGATGTACTGATCAGTCTCTGAATACAAAAAGAGCATATGGTCCTCAAATCCTCGTCCTAATCAGTGCTACTCCACCTGCTTCCCCTTCGAACTATCGCACTCCAAATATAAGGCATTGCAAAACAAAGCAATGACTCAGCATGCTATGCTTGTGTAGGTGATTCACATTTGATAATAAATACGATAGAATCACATGACACGAAGTATCATAATCATGGTGAAATCTCATAAGATGAATGTATACAAAGCATGTGAAACATTAGACATCCGTAATGGATAAATTAGGAAATCATGAGCTAAACAAATTGTTATCAAATATGAGTATCATAGCATGCAAGGCATGAAACACATGGATACACATCATCACGATCATGGAATGCCGTGCACAATCAAGCTCTATGAGTGTCTTGACTACACTCACTGGGATGGTAATGAGTACTCATTCCAACCCTAAGTCCCTCATGTCCAACTCGCACCAATCCATTCCCAATGGAAGCCTATCAACCAAATCCCCTAGCCCACCCTCAAATCGATATAAGGACCCAGCTTACCCCGCTTCACCCAACCCACTCCAACCCTAGGTCCCTCATGTGCAGCCTGCATCAATCCATTCCCGATGGAAGCTTGTCAACCAAATCCCTTGATTTGCCTTCAAATCGGTACAAGGACCTAACTTATCTCGCTTCACCCAAAAGTCTCAAATCAAGATCCATGATAAGGAGGAATCCATCACACATCAAAACATGAATAATCACATAATCAAATGTCATGATATCAAACATGAAATACTGAACACATTTCAATAAATCATGATAGTGCATAAAACACATGCCTCAAGAATTTTTAATAACATGTCATGATAGATAAAATCAAGAAGAAATCCCAAATGTAATCACCTACCTCAACAACCTTGATACTCCAGTCAGGCACGTAAGCAACGTCACGTTGTGCGCTATGACATACTTATCACATCATAAGTCATCTATCACTTGGTGTTCTCACATCTCAAAATAAACAAGTCCAAGTGACAATTTGGTTTATCTAGCAGTTAATCCTAGATCAACGACCCAAATCATCTAATTAACCCTCTATTGGGTCAATCTTGTACTAGATGTATGTTTTTTTCTAACCTCTAGATAAACATTTTTGGTCTTTGATCATGAATCTATGTCATGATCCACTTAATTTATGTCCCTTAATCAATGAAGGGTTAGTCCCTAATATCTTGTGAAGTTTGGAGATGATCTGACTATTGGATCACTCCATAACACTTATAATTGACATCTGATAGCCCATTCTAATCTTTCTCATCATGATCCTTCTACTTTCAGTGTTTGTTTAGTGATTTACACATATCTCTATGATTACACATTGATTTGATGGTTAGATTATTCTCTGATTAGCCAATCCTAAGGTACTGATCAGATTAATGGTCAACTTTGCTAATCCCCTAGATCATCTCATATTTGGTGTGCATAATCAAGTTTTAAGGCTATTCATCCATTGATCAGCCTGATTTAGGTCATCTAATGGTATTTAGTAATTTCACTATTTAAAGGGTGTGCAAATGTAGGTTTTCATCTAGGTTCGCATCATAGAGAAGATTGCAACGGATCTTTCGGATCATGATTTGGATCTCTGTAGCTCATATAATCGTATTTTATATGAATGGATGGCTTAGACAAATCCAAAAATTTTAAAAACAAATTAAATTCACATGGCATCATGGGGACATGCGGCACATGACACATGTGCGTTCCGCCAAATAGCGATGATGTCACATGTGCTGCCCGCTTGTTCCGCCACTTGGTGGTGATGTCGCATGCTTTGCCCTCATGTGCGGGCGTGCCGCCTTGTGCACGTCTTCGCCACATCCTGCTAGTAGTCCGTTGGGGTTGCCTTGGCTGGAACGGCGATTGGAATGGTTCGCCGTCGCTAAAGATGATAGCCAGACTCCAGTCGCCGTTGGTGACCCCCAACTGTCCAAATCTTGCAATTTTTGCATCATTTGTTTAGTTTTTTCACATAAATTCCATTTTTAACCTTCCCATCAATAGATTTTTCCATGTTTTTATTCAATTTTTACCACATTTATAAAAAAAAATCTCCCTCTTACTTTTAAAAAAAAGTTTTTTGGCTTCCTAGCTGTTAGATCACCATGAAAATTTATGGGTTTGTTCCTCGTGTTATCATGCATAGGATGAATGGTTCAGATCATACATCTGATTCCAGTTTCATCAGTTTATTTTGAAAAGAATGGTAACACATATTACCTCACTGGAAAATGGCAATCCACATCATTTTTCAGCATTAAGAACAATGAAAATCACTATAAATAACTGGAAATGGGGAGAGAGGAGAGTAAAAGATGGCCTACCTCAGTCAGGCTGGTCGATTGGAGTAGAAACCCGTTGCACGAGCTAACGGCAAGTGAGAACAGCGTCCTTATCGGTGAATAGTCATCTCTGGTGGTTTAAATGTGGATTTCGGATTTCAAGGTGAGTATTTATGGTAGGGAGGTGCATTTAAAGCAACACCCCCACCCCCCCAATTGTGTTTAAATATTTGGTATATTTTATATTATATATAATTCATTTTTTATTTTATGCTGTAATGATTTTCCCCTTACCCATTAATTGCCTTTCAATGTCATTGATTTATGTGCTGATTTCGTGCTACCCCTAATGTTAATTTCAATTAAATACAAAAATTAAAATAACTAGCTATTTTTCCTCTGGTCTTCGATTTTAGCGTTCTTAGTGGTGTTGAATTCCATTTCTCAAGTACATTTCAATTATTGAGGTTTTAACTCGAGATTTCATCTCCAAATTTCCCAATTTCTTAATTTTCTAATTTTCCATAATTTCATAAGAATAAATATTCTCTAGATTTTAAAAATTAGTGAATATTACACTTTCGTATTAGGGTTTAGTCTCCTTTGTGTTTCCCTAGATGATTTAACATTTTCCTCTACATGGATTCTGTGCATACACATGCAGGGCTTAACCCTTTGATGTGGACTATGGTCCACCCTAAGGCTATCTTATGTTCTTTGAGAACATTAAGAAGCTTGCCTTCCTATTATTTGTCTAAATTTGAGGCTATGATTATAGGCAAGGATTCATCTAGTCCTAAGTAAGAATATTTTTGATTTTTAGGTAATGGCTTAAGCACTAAGGTAGGTGGTTTTTCCACTGATGGTACTGGGATAGAATTGGAAGGAGAAAGTTGTTACATTAGAGGTTCCCATTTGGAAGTATCCATTATAGGTGCAATATTTAAAATATTATTTACCTCATCAATGAACTTGTCTATGTCAAATTCATAGTTAAAGTGTGCTAGACATACCTCAAGAGGGTCAAAGATAGATGATGGTGGATTAACATCTTGAAGTAGACCTTCAATAGACCTTTAATTGAGTTGACTACATAGGAATCATCGAGGTCTAGATGTTGATGATCGGCATTAAAAACATTGATATTGCCTTTCATATTGCTAAAATATAACTTCATCACACCATTTCTACAATTGATGATGCCATTGGACATTACCAAGAATGGAAGTCCAAGAATTATTGGGATTTGACTACTGTGGTCTACCATAGGCTGGATATCTAGGACAATGAAATCTATAGGAAAGTAAAACTTGTCCACCTATATTAGAACATACTCAACCATACCATGCGGAATCTTTACTGATCTATCTACTAACTGTAAGGTGGTATTGGTTGACTTAAGGTCACTGAGCCTTAGTTGCTCATAGACAGGGAACGACAATAGGTTAACACTAGCCCCTAAATCAAGTAGTGCCCTATCAATGAGATGGTTTTGAATAACATAAGAGATGGTAAGAAAACCTAGATCTCTGAACTTAGGAGGGGTCTATAGGTAGATTAAATAGCTCACCTACTCGGTGAGGAAGGCTTTCTTCTGCACATTAAGCTTGAACTTTTTTGTGCAAAGCTCTTTAAGAAACTTAGCATAAGAAGGAATGTTTTTATTGCATTGAGTAATGGGATATTAATTTGCACATGCTTGAACACATCCATTATCTCATTGAAATCAGTTTCTTTCTTTGTCTTATTTAGTAGATGAGGGAATGGGGGTTTATGAACATAAGGTGCCTCCACTATAGGCTCAAATGGAGCAGGAGATTTCTGTCTTTTATTTTTCTCTTGTGTTTTTGCTAGTTCATTCTCCTCTATAGTTTCTTTAGTCTACCTTACTTTGTTATCAACCTAACCACCATTGCTAAGGAAAGTGATAGACTTTTCTTGCTCATGGGATCCTTGGGTATGTGAATTGGATCCTAATTCAAATTGGCCCTTAAGGTTTGGAATTGGTTGACTAGGAAAATGTCCCTTTCCTCTATCACTCAAAACACATGATAACTAGCCAATTTGTATTGCTAATTTGAAAATAGCTTGGTAATTGATGATAAATTTCTAAATTTGCATAAAAATGACCCACTTAGTTACCCATGTGTTCTAACTTATAAGAGTAAATTAGGGTTTTTAGACCAAAATTTGTAACACATGCATTTTTGACCTAATAAAAGCAAAATTTTGATATTATGTAGGTTCATAGGCTAATATGAGGTAAGTATGTGATTAATCATATTTTTATAGGATTTAATTAGATTTTTTTTTATAAATTTTTTAGGAAGATAGATGATGATTCGACAAGTAAGATTGATCAAGAAGAATATTGAAGATCAAGATAAAAACATGGAGTCAAAGCCTAAGAGTCATCAATCCAACATGAGATCAAGGCCAAGGACAAGTAGTGGATGCAATCAAAGGAGCTAAAGGCCAAAGTGGGCCCATGGAGTAAGCCATGCATTTTTTCCGCCTTTGCATGGGAGCCATTCAAGCCACCTTAGTCATTAAAGTCATGAAAAAGGGTGATAAACCAAACAAGCTACTCAAGCCTTGAAGCAAACCATTGAAGCCACAACCCACCAAGGAATGAACCATCAAAGTGAGTAGTCAGGCCAAGGAGTGCCACATGGAGTCAAACAATTGGAGCATCAATTCAAGGAACTTTTCCTATGTTAAGAATGTAATTTTTAAGGGATTTTGTGAGATTAATGTAAAAGTTAAGATGATCATGCATTAAGGGACCCCTAAAGAGAGAAAAACCCACTTTTCTAATCCATTTCCTAACTGCAATGCACCCATCTTACTAGGGTTCCACGTTTTTAAGTGAAGGAAGGATCAACCATCCAAGAGGAGGATGCCCACTTCCCTAATTGGTGATCAAGTGGCTTTCTAAATAGGAAACCTTACACCTACTTCAATCCAAAAAGCTTTAAAACCATATATCTTTATACATGTTTCCTAAACCTTATTCCTTACTAAACTCCTTAACTTTCCATCAACCAAACATTACAAAATTAGAAGGGAAAGAGCTCCACTTTCTTTCTGGGAAAAAGATGCCTATATCCTTTTCAAAATTAGAAACCAAATAGCTATGCTTCTTATCTCTATCTTATGTCATGTTTATAACATCATCTTGCTAATTCATCTTCCACCTAACCTTCCTCATTCAATACCCTAACCCCATGGCCACTTTTCTCATATTTGCACCCCTCCTTAATTTAGGAAATCACTCATCTATATATAGCCCCATGTTCCATACGAATTTTCCAAGTAGAAGTGGGTGACACATCTTGAAATCAAGCTTTCCTTTGGTGTTATTTGTTGCTAGACTTTGGGATTTCTTAGATGATTTTCTCCCTTTGGATTTTTATCTATTATCTTGGTTATTTTCTCTCCAATTCAAGTTAGTAATTTTCTTGCTTTGCTTTTGTTTTTATTGCTTTAGTTTCCATTGTTTTGCTTTCTAGTTTTGCACCTTTCTTTCCATCTAGCTTTCTCCTTTCTTATTTACATCAATTCCACTTATTTTCTTTGTTATTACCTCAATATTTAATTTAAATCATCTCCGGTAGTAATAGCCAAGTGAGCTAGCTTAAATCCTTGATTTTCCTAATTGAATTCCATGATTTCTACCCTCTTTTGTCTTTAATTTTAAGCAGTCTTTTCATAGTTAGTTCATCCATGTAGCTTTCTTTTTCTCTCAAAATCCTTTCTATGTTTTCTTTAAATGTCATAATCCTTAGAGTGTGAGAATTATATTGGAATCTTGCTGTTGTTTAGATAGGATTTCAGGCTTTAGAAAAGTGCACAATTTTCATATTTTGTGGATAGTTTTATTCTCATAATTTTGATGTCAATTGGATGTGATTCAATAAAGTTCTTTGGGAATTCTTGTTATGGTATATTTTTTTCATCGAAGTACTTGAAATCTAGATTGTTTCCTTGAATGAAAGTTATGGTTTCGATAGCTTTTTAATGCAAGATTCATTGACTGTTTTTAAGTACCAAAATCGAGATATTGGGTTTTCCATAATTTTGTGCTTTAATTCCAGCCATTAAAATATCTTATTTTCCTAAATCCTTAGGTACTAGGTGCATTAGATTTCACCATCTTTAGGGCTCCAAAATCATGCACACACTCAAAAACCATGCACACGGTCCTAAATCCCTTTCCTTTTACATTCTTGTTAATTTAGTTACTTAATTTAGTTTTAGTAGTAGTTAATTCATTTTTTTCATCTTACTTTAGGTTTAGAAATTTTCGTTTTGAATTTCAAAAAGTTCCATCTTTAGGAAGTTTTAGGATTTAGAAAGTGTTAAATTTGGATAGTCTCTTTAATGGTAGTTTCCATTCACATGCATGTTTCTAATTTGGTGTTAAAGTTAGTTAGATATAATTTATTACTTATTTTTGCATGTTAATATAGCGTTAGAAAGTTTCCTAAATTGGTTTTAGAAAGTTTCTGATTCTAGTTTACAAAAGTGCCATTTTTAATAGTTTCCTTTAATTTAAATTTCTTAATTTGATTCATGCTAATTTAGTTGGTTAGGTTAGTTGATGCATGTTAGTTAGGTTAGTTTCTAATTTTATTTTTTAGTTTTAATTTTTAGTAGGTTTCTTTTAAGTTTAGTTTCTAATTCCATGCATGCTTCCATTTTATGTTGTTTAATTTTCTAGTTTAATCACAACTCTTCTTCTTTGGCTGAAGTTAATTGTTTTAAATAAAATCTAATCCATTGCAAATATGTGAGATTCCTCATGGGATCAACCTCAATAGCATGCTATATTACAACCAATTCATGTGCTTGCAAGTTTAACTTAAAAATGACAACAAGTTTTTATCACCGTTGCCAGGGAATCACAACGAATTTATGGTTGGATCCTTTTTTAGATTGTTTACTTTTAGTCATAATTTTAGGTTGCATTAGTTAATTGCTTACAAAATTAATCCATCTTACTTGTTTTGTGATAGGGAAATTTGGCGAAGGAGCGGCTTCATCAACTTAGGATTTATTTGCTTTCTTAGATTAGGGTTTTACTTTTCTTTGAGTGAAACATGTACTGAGGCCCATTGTAACTTGTAATTTTAATTTTAATTTTAAATGGTTTGTATTAAAGCAAGTCTAGTGTGTGGTATGGAGGCCCACACTTGATCTTCATTAGAAACCCCACTGTAAGTATCCCTCACTTTCTTTCTATTTTCCTAGTTTAGGGTGCAATTAGTGTAATTTGCATTTGGTTGGCAGTGTAATTCATATGTGCTAGGATCATTTATTTTAATTGTTGCATCTTTACGTAAGGTTGTTATAGTAGAAAGCACCTATCTGACTTTAGTTGGATAGCATATAGGTTACATTACTTTGCTTTTGTTTTGCATTGCATATTCAAACACTTTATGGTGGAATGGAATTCATGCTAGTAAAGACCCCATAGGAACCCTTATAAGATAAGGACTAAATTTCATAACCAACTCCTTGGCCCACCTAAGAATCAATTAACATCCTTAATTAAAATCAAGTAGAAAGAGGCTTAGGGTATTGAGCTCATTGAACCATTTTTAGAAGAACATGATCTATTATCACTCTAGTGGCTTTTGAGCAATGTGGTTATAGTGGGTGTCTTAAAATCCAAGTAATTTTCTCACGCCTTCCATTGATGTCAATTGAGGTCTAAGTGCCTCCTGACACAATGACTGTATTAACCACTTTTGAGCAAAAGTTAGCTGGTACGCAATAATCAAATATGAAAAAAAGGACTTGTCTAAATCTAGGTCTAATAAGCTACCACCTATGCACTAAGGAAAGATAATCAAGACACTACTCGATTAGTGATTACTATGATTTGATTGCCCATTATGTAGAGTTAGATTCACATATAGATTATGATAGTTTATGCAAGGGCATCAATTTCAGAACTTAAAGTTAGCACCTTTTAACTTCGAGATTCAACACAACCTTAGACATGGGAAAGTAATTAAGTTCTTATCCTCATGGCTGAACCACCATCATAAGTCATGCGTAAGGCCATTTGAGATTTTTATGCATCTCAAGAACTCAACACCCCATCCATCATAGATCTAGCTGTGACGACCTGGGTTTTCTCATGCATTTTTAAATGAAAAATCTAAATTCCTAAGGCGGGATCCCTATTAAAAAAAATAATCCAGTGCAGCGGAAAAATCTTTTACTTGAAATTCAATTTGAAAACCCTGAGTGTCATTTCTTTCACAACAACCAAGGTAGTTTTTGAAAAGCTTTAGAAATCATAAGTGTTTTTCTCCAGATCTATCCAGTCACAGCACACAGCCCAATGGTAATTAAATACAAATACATGTCTAAAGGGTGGAGAGTTTACTCACATGTATAGTTGTCTCCTCTGTTTATTCACTTGCTCGTAGCACTAATATCTCCTGAGACGTCTTCTATTTATGAGTGGAACTATCCTGAAAAATGTTAAGGATAGGGTGAGTATATACTATACTCAGCAGGAGTCTATCACTACTAGTTTTATAATGCATGAGATGTTTTAAAATCATATGCACTTTCAAAATATGTGCAAGTCTGAATACTCAAGTTCAATATCGATATTAAAATCCATTGTCAAACTAAAATACTAACGACTTAAAGGATCACACAATCCAAAATCGAAAGTATCATATACATATATATAATAACATTATGATATGCATAAGATGCTTCACTGAATCCAACTCATGGATATCTGGTATGGTATGGTCGACCAACCTTATATCATGCCATATGCAATGCACATAAGTCCACGAAACCATAGGGTCCCACTATGCCCATGACCTCACCGCCGTGTGGTCCCCGGGTACATAGGGACACAGGATCATATACCTCCATGGGGCATATGACACTTCGACCCAGTGCCATGACACCAGTGGTAGCCCCCTGTACCACATGCAGTCGAAGCAGGGACATGCCCTTTTTGGGTGTGGTACCCATCCACCTAATAGTGGTAGAGGCTAGGTGGCCAACCCAAACCCCTTGGCATAGCACCCACGAGCTTACTAGCCCAAATCATGTACAATCAAATAAGCCAAAAACCTTTTTTCAAAACCCGTCCTCTTTGGGTCCCTCACAACTGTCTAGCCCTCGGCACTCCAATGTCTTTTGGCAACCCTTAAGGACATGCAATCTTTGCAAGAACTTAATGCTCATAGATCATGCAATGTATGCAATAGTTTGCAAAACATATCTATGCATAATGTATATACAAAACATGTCTATGCATAAAGCATTTGTCACATGCATGCTAAACAAGTCATATACTTAAAATCATGTATTTGCAAAACAATCATAGTTCTTTTAAAAGAATTTAGTAGCGATAGAGCACCTACCTGACCAGGTTGCGCTAACCCCTTTGTCCTCGGACGCTCCTGAACATGGTTTGGGGAATCAAGGTTAGTTTGGCCCATCTTTTATGGGTTTTAGAGTAGTTGGTCTTATTACTTAGGCATTAAGGGTCCATCCCTATGCCTATGGGTGTCCTAAGGTCCTAATTGGGCCTTGGTATCCTCAGTTTTCCAAAGGTCTAGCGGCCACGCGCCACCATCCTATTCTAAGGGTCATGCTCCCCTTTTATTGGGCATTGATTAGGGATTTTATAGTTTGGGTTTGTCCACGTCATCTTCATGGACACAACGCCTTTTGCGGCGCCTCAATCGGAGCTTTAGATCTCAAGTTATAAGCATTTTAGTGTCACACGTACATAAGGGTCTTAAGAGTGAAAAGGCAGAATGCTAGGGCGCTACGCGTCAGCGGCATGCGCTCGCCTTTTCTTAAGGAAACGGAAAATCCTAGCTTGCTAGCGCACTGTGCGCCTACGGCGGGTACCTCAGCGGGCGCGTCTGCAGATGCGCCGGGTTTTCCCGCCATCTCTCTCTTTTGCGGGCGCGTCCCCGAACGCGCCCGTTGGTTTTTCTCAGACACGGTCGACTCGTCTCATCCCTATGGGACGTTTCGTTCATTTGGGGGACCGGGGTGTCCTCAGGACACCCTGGTTCGACCCTGTTGAACCAGTGCGGCCCAGGGAACGTCCCTGGGTCCTTGGTGGCTCTCCAGGGCTCCATTATGCATGGTTTTTCATGCAAAAACCTAGGGAAATTGATCTTAGAACTACTGTGGAGATGGGTTTTGAGGGATCTTGGGCATACCTGGCTCATTGCTGGGTTTTTCTCCTTGTTTCCCCTCTAGGTTGCTCCTCCACAACAGGTTTTTTTCAGGCTTTTGGGCTGCCATTAGAGGCGCCCAAGAGCTTTATTTATAGAGCTATAAGTGTAACACTCCTAATTTTTTTATAATGAAATTAAATAAATATTGAAATTGAGAATTTCAATGAAAATCAGGCTGGAATATTAGGGTTATAAAATATGCACTTCTCATAGAAGTGGAATCAAGGTATGAGAGATGTATAATTGAAAACATATGCGACGAACGCTTTAGATTGACTGTAAGCACGACAATTTCTGAATACGGATGAAAAATCTATATTTTTCTTCATTTTAATGAATGAAAGGGCAAAATAGTAATTTCACAAATAACCAAGACCTGAGACATCCAAATCTGGAATGTACTCGGAAATACGAATCCAACACCACTAAGTACGCTCAATTCCGAGCTCGGACGCTCAATTCCGAGCTCGGGAGAATAAAATGGATTTTTCTCCATAAAAGGGCAATTTGGTCTTTTCACACTCACATGGGGCCCACAAAGGGTTCCAACGTCTAGAAAAAATAGCCATCATTAGTCAAACTACTACCACCTGCTAGTGGAGAAGGAGGTGGTAGTGAGAATCCAATGACAATTAAAAATTCAAAAGAAATCAAAGTTATGATTTCAAGTAATCATGAAAAATTCCAAATACCTCTATAAATAGCTCAGAAAAATCCCAAAAATTTCCCTCATGATCCTCACGAGGTCCCCTAACATGCTGAAAAATATCAGTTTCATAAACCTCCCCAAACTCCCCCAATTTTCTTCTCCTTCTTCTCTTGTTTGTTTTCACTCAGGGCGTGTCCACAGACGCACCCGTCTCTCCAGACTGAGTGGAGAAGTCGAGCGCGTCCCTGATGAAACGGGTTTCTGCCCAGGAAACCCTATTTCAATTAGACATTGATTTATACCCGTTGAAACAAAATATTAACCATTGGATATGTTTGGAAAAGGGATATTTACAAATGACCTTTAATTGGAGGATGATCCATCTCTTGGATCTCTGAAAAAATGAAAACGAAAGTTAACCCATTTAGGGTTACCGTCTTCGACAGGTTTTTCTTTGTATTCCTGCACATCTGGCCGGATATTGGTGATATTTCACAGTGGAAAAACCTTCAGACTATGGGATCTTCAAAACCCCCATGGTCCTCCACAATTTCCAGCAACAGAGATGAAGAATCAACTCTGTATATTTCTCCGGAAAGCTAGGGTTTGCTCCGGCTGGTTTTTTTTTTCTTCTTCTCCGGTGAGATCCTCCTCCCTAGACCGGTACAGGTAGGTGAACCACTACTTCTACTTTCATTTCCGGTAGGTTACCGTGGTTTTCCGGCCATCACGAGGTCTCCCCAGCCGTAGATCCGTCGGAGACGGTGGATCCAACTTGGGTGATGAGATCTCATCACAGACGGCTCAGATGAATCTTCTGAGCCGCTGGATGGATTCCTGGGGCCCAAAAATTCCAGTACATGAAATCTGGCCTTTTGATGTAAACGGATAGAGGAGATCCAGCCACAGACGATTTGACTGTCCAGATCGGACCGTCTAGCCTGTAGCCAGTCACCATTGCCCAGACACCTGGGATAAGCGGTTACAGGCGCGGGACGCTGCCTGTAACCCAGATTTAATCGGGACCGTCTATTTTTTTTAACTGAAATTTGTATTTCTTCAATTTAGAGCCCTATAGGACTCTGATTTTAGATCAGAAAAATGATATGGACTCCTTGTAGTGTTTACCATGTACTTAAATTATTAGATCCATGTTTTAATTTGTATTTACATAAGTTATTTAGTAAAATCAGTACCCATGATCTTAGATCATGGACTAGATGACTTTAAAAGACAAATCTGAACCGATGGATGTCTTCAAAGACACTCTAATACCTTAGGATCAAGTTCAAATTTAGATTTATATTCATATATATGAATGAATTGATCAAAAACAGAAAGGATGAAATTCAGCCCTTAAAACGGGTTGAAATATTGAAATATTAATTCTAACTTTAATTGAACTTTGATTTTAGATCAGAAACTTTATTTGGAATACTGTTGATGTTATTAATTCACTAAATTATTAGATCGTGTTTTTAAGTAGTATTTACATGATCTTTTTGATGAAATCCGTGCCATTGATCATGGATCATGGCCCACATGACTCCAAACATGAAATCTAAACCGATAGATGTGTTCAGAAGATCCAAAAACCTTTATATACATGTTTACAATAGAATTTTTGTGCCTCTATATCAGTCAAAAATGATCAAAACAGTATGGTGAAATTCAGCCCTTAAAAAGGGCTGAAATCTTAAATTTTCAATTCTGATCTCAATTGAGATCCAAATTGAGATATAAAAGTTGGGATGGATTTCTTGTGATAATCCAAATGGACTGAACTTATAAAATTTTAATTTTAATTAATTAAAATTTATGTAATTAAGTGGATAAGTAACTAACATCCTTGATCTACAAGATCTAGGATGATCAGACCACAAATAACTTATTGGATGATTATTTTATAATATAATAAATAATATCAGTGGATTAAATTGTAATTATTAGGCAGATCATAAGAGATCTAGCCTTAAGGGTTACTAAAACCCTTAAAATTGAATAGTATCTCCTAGATCAAGATGATCCAGGACGATTGGATAGCATGGATGTATTTTGATGATGATCTTGAGATAAGATCATAGGTACTGATGAAGGGATGATGTGGATTTGGGCTAGATCAAGATCTATGCCCTTAAATGGTACAAAGTAACCTAAGATCTCCTTAAATGGTACAAAGTAACCCTTGGATCATGATAACATGTTAGATTTCTATTTCAATTATTGAATAATTGGCTTTCATTTCTTAGTTGAATTATTTATTTAATTGGTTATTTAATTGTTTATTTAAGTGTTTAGTTAATTGTTTATTCATGCTTTAAATTTATGCTTCAATGATTAAGTAATTGTAATTTCATTGAAATGGTAATTAAATGAAATTAGAAGGAATGGACATTCACATGGAATGTATGACATGGACTTAATGATAGTAAGGACCATAGTTAGTAGGATAATATAAGGAATATAAATTCCTTGGTCCAAATTAGGAGAATAATAAATCTCCATGAATGACATTTTAATTCATAGATTTAATTAAAAACAATTAGAAAGAATACTTAGGATTAAATGCTCATAGGAACCTTATGGAAGGTTGAATTAGGGTCAAGCTAGTGAATGATGGACATAGTGGTTAAGGGGGTTATCTAATAGAGCCACGCTCTCCCCCCACCTTCTGTTGACGTTTGTGAGGTTTAAACGCCTCCTTACATGAGGATTGAAGTAGCCACTTTGTGTTCAACCATTTAACTACTAAGCCTTAGCCAATTTGACATAAGAGGAGCAATCTAGACTTAGAATGAAATAAGCTACCCTTAACCAATAAAACATTAATTGGTTGAGTAATAATAATGAGAGCATAAAATGTAGTAAATCATCTAATCTTGATAAAAATTGAAAATCAAGATAAGGATGATCAAACAAGATCCATAGGATCTTGGATGATCAAAAACAAATACTAATGTAGTATTGTATAGTATGTATGCGTATGTAGAAGAACATAGATAGAGAATCCCAAACCCTTGATCAAATTTGATTCAAGGAAAATTAGGGTATCATCTATAGGAATACATACTTGAATAGGGAAATAACCTTGTATATATGGTATGACAGATGGATGAAATCAGACCATGATGGACATTGTGGAAGAATACACTGGAGATGTATGAATCAAGATACTACTTTGAGGTAGGTGGATATACAATGATATATTGGAGATTCATGTATAGATATACATGATTATCTGTCTAAAAATATAGACCTTCATTATATCAGTATGCTTAGTACCTTAGCATAGTCATGATCCAAACAAGTGATCCAAAACTTATGATCCAAAACAGATGATCCAACTAAGTGATCCAACT
The DNA here is from genome assembly GCA_035236585.1 of Warburgia ugandensis. NCBI lineage: Eukaryota > Viridiplantae > Streptophyta > Magnoliopsida > Canellales > Canellaceae > Warburgia > Warburgia ugandensis. Next base: position 49,115,837 of record CP141127.1, on the reverse strand, counting down.
AAGTGATCCAAAATACATGATCCAACTAAGTGATCCAAAATACATGACCCAACTAAGTGATCCAAAATACATGATCCAACTAAGTGATCCAAAAACACATGATCCAACTAAGTGATCCAAAACATATGAATCAATTAAAGGATCCAAAACATATGATAAGTTATCCAAAACTATATGATCAAATTAAGTGATCTAATCAAAGGATCAAACAAATTGATCCAACCTCATAATCTAATCCACTTGATCAAAATTATTGATCAAGTTCAATGAGGTGAAAATGATGAGATATAGAGAATAAGGAAACCCTAAGAATAGGGTATGTACAATATTCCAGCCTTAGTTAAACAGACAGATCATCTGATATGTACAATATATTTTTCATACAAGTATAGAGACTTGTGATTTTGTTTTACACAGAGGTAGAGACTGGGATGCTATGCTAGGGAAGTTATGAGGGTTTGGCCACCCGCTTCCTGAAACTTATATGATGATACCATGCCCAAAGAGAGGCTAAATGTTAGGTGGGGCAGTAATGGGAAGGCCCCACTGTGACAACCATGGTCCACCCCATGAGGACATGAATTGATTATTCCACAGTTGGTGTCAGTGGAGGATTATACAGTTATCTGGGCGCGCTATACGGATTGAGGCTGTAAGCGTAGTAGTCCTAATGTATTTTGCATTATAACGCACATATGATAGGCATAGTATAATGCCATGGCATGATGATATGCTATTACATGAGTTCCTAGAATGAAAACGCCGTATGAGGATTGGCTAGGTATTGCTCTTCTAAGTGGGAGTATAGCCAGGGAAAGTAACAAGTTTTGAGCAATCTTCACTATATTAACTAATTTGTCATGTACTACATAAATAATGTATATACTCAATGTGGAGAGTACTCAGGAATGAATGACTATCATGAGATAAGGATCGAGGTATATATTCTTATATTGATGAAGTAGTATGTTTTTGTATTCCCCTACCAAGCATAGCTTGCTGAGGTATTGTACATGTTTCCATGTTTACAATACCTCAGATACAGAGAAGGAGGGTTAGAAGCTCAAGATTGTAGACGAATTAAGAAGATGTGGATGAATAATCAAACAAGATACCTCCTCTTGAAGACATGTATTTTATTTGAGGGAATTGTATTGTATTGAGAGTTTTTAATGTATGGTGAGGTTTGTAAATTTTGGATTATGTAATTTGGACTGGTATTGTACTGATACCGTGCTGTACTGTGAACCACTGGATGGATCCTGGAAGTTTAATAAAATCATATTCCTTCAATGGAATTTTATTTTGTACACAAATTGTACTTATGTTAAGTATGAAGTGGTGACTTAGGTTTTCAAAACAAGTTTGAAAAGAAAAGAATTTCTGCTGCTTTGTTTTGCGAAAAAAATTTATTGAGGGGACGCCCTTGCCTTTGAAAAATATATTATAAAATGTTTTTCAAAAACCTGGGTTGTTACAATAAGAGGGTTTTGGAGGGGGCTCTCACCGCCTTTGAATGGCGGTGGAGAAACCTCCAGAATGGCGGTGATTTCTCCTCCAATCACCGCTGTTCTAGAACCCTCTAGGAGGTTGAAGATGAAGGGTGCCCGTATCAAAACGGGCCCCTGTGTTTTGCAGGCTAAATCCGTTTTTTGTAAAAATTACATTTTTGCCCCTGAACTTCAAAGGGCCATAACTTGCTCATTTTAACTCCGTTTTGGGTGATTTTGGCCTTGTTGGATTACTTTTTCTGAGATGCACCTAATGGTACCATTTTTAGGACCAAATTTATGGGTTCAGTTAAGGTGAATAGTGAAATGACCAAAATGCCCTTATCTTCAAAAAGTGAACTTTTCATTGCTAATTTGGGACTTAGATGTTACAAAATTGGAGTCATTACACTAACCCCCACAAATGCTGACCATTTTGAGTTAAAGCTGGGAGTCATACAATTACTCCTCACTTTTTATGGTTGAGACCTAAAAGACCCTTACCTACATATGAAAGAGTTCCTTGATAGTTGCACCACATTTAAGTTCCTAAATTTTTTGAATGATGCTATTAGGCTTAGGCTATTCCCATTCTAACTTAAGGATAAAGCCAAGTAATGGAGTAACTCCTTGAAGGTAGGTTCGATTAATACATGGGACCAATTATCTAGGAAGTTTTTGAACAAATTCTTTCTTGTTCACAAAACAAATGCCCTTCGTCATGAAATTATCTATTTCCAACAAAGGAACGATGAACAATATTATGAATGTTGAGAATGGTGCATTGAACTATTGTAGAAACACACGTCATGGATTCTAGAAATAGTAGTAGGTCTAATACTTCTATAAGGCATTGACGTCTTAGAATAGGCAAACGATAGATGCAGGGAGTGGAAGGGCCCTCATATTAAAAGATACGAGAGAGGCCTGAGAGTTCTTTTAAACATTGGTAGATAATTCCCATCAATGGGATTATTCAAATGGAAGAGAGAGAAAGAACCAGCCTCCCAACAAAGGGGGTTTATATGAGATAGGAGTACATATAGATCTATCCTATAAGCTTGACTCTGTAGTTGAAAAATTAAACAAACTAGAGCCTTTAGGTGGAATAATGGACAAACTTGAAACTATATTTGAAACTTTCATGGCTACTACTCTAACCCATTAACCTCCACAAGAGTTATGTGCTACTTGTTCTAGTCCAACCCATCTGACTTCAGCTTGTCCATCAAATAGAGTGTACCTTGAATACCTTTTAGAGAAAACAAATACACTTGGTGCATATTGCAATCCTAGCAACAAAAACCCATATTTCGAGACCTATAATCTAGCATGGGATAGGCATCTCAATTTATCATGTTCCATGAGCACTTACTAAGGAGGTATGTATGAGAACCTCCCTGTTCGAAACTTTCCTGAGATTTCCACTTCACCGCAACCACCAAGTTTTCAACTGCCCCAACAAACACAAAAACCATCAATTGAGGCTAATATGAAATATATAATGAAAAAACTTAATGAAAATACTAAAGTCCTGCATCAAACCTGGAATGAGAGTTAACAAAATATCGCCATGCTAGATAGGGAAATGAGTTAATTGCAAGCATCTTTAAGTGAAGGGGAAAAAGGAAAGTTTCCCTAGTCAAGCCATCCCTAACCCTAAGGGCCAATTAGAAATAGGTTCTAGTTCACAAAGACCCCATGAGAAAGCTAAGTGTGTCACAACCCTCAGGAGTGGCTGTCAGGTTGATAACAAAGTAGGGCAGACTGAGGAAAAGGAAGAGGAGAATGGAAAGGCCAAAACACAGGGGAAAAAGATTAGACAGAAACCTCCTACTCCCTTTGAGCCTATAGTGGAGGTACCCTATGTGCCCAAAGCTCCATTCCTTCAATTACTCAACAAGGCTAAGAGAGGAAAAAATTTCAATGAGATAATGGAAGTTTTTAAACATATACAAATAAATATTCCATTACTCAATGCTATAAAGGATATTCCTTCTTATACTAAGTTTCTTAAAGAGCTCTGTACTACAAAGCAAAAGCTTACTGTACAAAAGAAAGCATTCCTCACTAAGCAGGTGAACTCTTTAATTTAGCATAAGAACCCAAAAAAATTTATAGATGCAGGATGTCCAACAATTTCTTGCATTATAGGAAAACATGCCATAGATAGGGCATTACTTGACTTAACAACTAGTGTTAATCTATTGCCATACTCTATCTATGAGTAACTAGGGCTTGGTGAGCTTAAGCCAACCAACACCACATTGCAATTAGTCAATAGATCAATTAAGATTCCACGTGGCAGAGTTGAGAATGTATTAATACAGGTAGACCAATTGTATTTCCTAGTTGATTTCATTGTCTTGGATACCTATCCTATAACAGACCCCAGTCGTCAAATCCTTGTAATTCTTGGATGTCCATTCTTGGTCTCATCCAATGCAATAATAAATTGTAGAAATGGTGTGTTACAATTATCCTTTTCCAATATGAAAGTTGAGCTCAATGTTTTCAATGCTAACCATCAACACTTAGATTTTGATGACTCTTGCAACCTAATTGAAGATTTAATTCTATAGGTTCTACCACCATTGTCTACCTTTAATCCACTAGAGGCCTATCTTACACAATCTAATTTTAATTTTTAGCGTATGGCTGAAGATGTTAAACTTAGTGCTTATTGGGAGGCAACCCAGGGTTTTATAGTCTCATTGTTTTACACCACTCATTGTTTAAATTTTTTTTTTTTTTTTTTTTTTGAGAAAGATTTTCCTTATTGTGATGAGAACTGAATGTTCAAAATTTAGTAGTTCTACTATTTTCACCTCTTAAAAGAATTGTACATGGCTAGTTTTGCATATTATTCATATGTTGAAGTATTTTATGAAGGTTAATTCTTAGAAAATATTTACATACAACACGTAGTCAAGACTAATAGAGAGGTATGACTTGGATACCTTGAGAAAAATCAATGCAGACCTATAACCTAGTTAGTTCAAGGACTATCTTCTTTTAGAGAGTTATAAGTAATTCCATAGTTTTCTTCATCACATATAACTTATTGTGATCCTATTATCCTTGTTTTGGTTAACTATCTAGCATAAATAGGAGTAATAGCTTTCTTTCTAGAGGTTTATTGAATCTGATAGGCTTTAAACGTAGGGAATGATATAGGCCATCCTTGTTCATCCCAGAGATATAAAACCCGCCCAATATATCATAACACTAGCTAGCCCTTTGAGCTTATTATTAATCCTTTTCTTTTTTAACCTTGATTACCTTAACCTAAAATAAGTTAGTAAAATAAACATCCATTACCCATTGTCAAAATGAGGAGAGTTAGTAGAAAAGTTCAAAAAAGGGACAAAAGTCAAAGAGGTGAAAAATATTAAAGTGTTTACATAGAAAAAAATAAATCTTTTCTCTTAAAAAAAAAGAAATACAAAGAAAGGAAAAAAGTATTATTAGAAAAAAGAAAAGAAAAGTGATGAAGAAAAGAGAAAGGAAAATACAGAAGAGATATTCACTTCAAGTACAACCAAAAGAAAAGTTGTCTTAACATATTCATTGAAGACCTCTACTCTATTTTAAACCTTTGAAATCCTTATACCCTTCTTTTCTGAACCTATCCAAAGCTACATTTCGACTTAGTCGAAGACCTGTGGCCTTTAGGTGAAACATAGCCTTAAAGAAGATATAAAAAGAAGGAATTAAGGTAAACTACTGCTACTATTCTTGGTGATAACATCTACTCTTAAGGATCACTTTCCTTTGTCTCTTTAGCACTTAAAAATTTATGTGAACCATTAGCCTTGTTGAACCATTAGCACTTAAATCCTTATCTGAGAGCTTCATTTCTGAGAGTATACCTGTGAGGATTTGCGGTCAAGACATATTTCTAATGGAATTTAAGCATATCCAGTTAGAAGTCATGACTTATGTGGTAGTACACAAACATGCACTTTAAGAGATAACTAAATGAAATATCTTTAGTATGTGGATAATTAGTGGAATTGTCAATTGATAAGTGAATAATTTTGTATAAAAACAACCTAATTAGTATCCATATGTTATAACTTATAGCACTAAATTAGGGTTTTAAGACCAAAATTCATAACACATGCATTTTTAACCTAATGAAGCAAAATTTTGTTATTTTGTAGGTCGAAAAGCAAGTCTAAGGTAAGTTTATGATTAATCATGTTTTTCTAGGATTTAATTGGGATTTTTTAAAAACTTTTTATAGGAATTAAGACATTGATCCAATGGTTGAGATCGATGCAGATGAAATTAAAGATCAAGACCAAAAGATTGAGTCAAAGCCTCAAATTTATCATTTCAACATGAGATCAAGGAAAAGATCATCTTGAGGAGGAATAATGGATGTGATTAAAGAAGCTAAAGATGTCCAAAGTTGGTCCATGAATTAAGCCATGCATTCCCACCACCTTCGCATGGAAGCCACTTAAGCCACCTTAGCCATATAAGCCATGAAAGAAGGTGGCAAGTTAAGGAATTCAAGACAAACCATACAAGCCACTCATGTCAAGGGTTAAACCAAAGAAAATAAATCAAGGAAGCTTCCTAAGCCAGCCATGAGCTTAGCTAATGAAGCCTTCAAAGTAAGTCATCTAAGCCATCAAGCTAAGCTAAATAGAAGGCTAGGATTGGAGGAGATTCAAGAGAGTTATCCATGAGTTATTTTGAAGATAATTAAGTGAAAATATATTAAAATAAGAGGGCATGTGGACCAATGGGATAAGATCCACCAATTTTTAGAGTTCTTCCCACATTTTCCTTAATTTCCACCCCCCCTTAAGATTCACTACAAGTTTCAAAACTCCCACTCTTTCCACCTATTAGGAAACTTTCTATCCAACCAAATTTCTCCACCTACCACATCCCATCTCTTTCCTAACCCATTCCCACCTACTTTCCTTAAAAATCAGAGTTCAACATCTTTTGGAAGGGGCAAGATGCCCCTTCCTAAAAAATAGGCATCTCCCACCTAACTCCTACCATAAGATAGCCCTCCTTCCTACCCACTTTCCTATTGGATGTTTACCCACTTTCCACCATCCTAGCCCTTCAATGTTATCCTATTTAATCCCACCACACCTTAATACTAGGTTACCATAGGAAAAATAGGAAGAACCTTATAAATCCAGCCCAAAATCCAATTATGAGAACCTTTTTTCTTTTTTCTCCATTGTACAAGGATGCCTCCTCCATTAGGAAGGAAACTTTCAGTTTTTTCTAGCCCTTCATATTCCTTTTGCTTGTTGTTTTGTGATACTTTTGGGTGCTGCCACTTCCTGCCAAGGTTCATGCTTCTTCCTCAAGTGTTCAGCATAGGATCTATGGGGGTTTTGATTCATCTTTGAAGGTTGGTTAGCCTTTGCTAGAATTTCTTCTTTTCATGCCATGTTTTGCGTAGTTTTCCTTGATTTAAGCTAAGATTCAAGTCTGGTTTTCCCTTGGAGTGACAGCCAAGGGAAGTCATATTGAATCTAGTTTTGTTCCTTAACTTCCATTGCATCTTATTTCTCTTTAATCCCTCTTGAATTTCTAGATTTGGTTGCTTAAGTTCCATTGATTGTTGCCTTAGTTTTTCATAGGATTCCCCCTTGATTTCAAGCATACTTGTTCATGAGTGAATGTTGGAACAATTAAAGAAGATTTTGGTTTGTAATTGAGGAGTGATTTAGATTAAGTGAACACCATTGTAATAGCATTTAATTTTCAGATTTGGATTACATGTATGGAATGTTATATTGATGACTTTTTTATGTGATTCAATGAGATTAATGTAATTTTCAATTCATGTTTGTATCCAACAGTAAGCTAACTTTTTCCTTGAATGTTTGAATGCATTAGAAGTGATTAATTTCATGTTTTACATGTTATAATCATTGAATGTTTCAATTGCTTTACTTCTGGAATTTCTTTGTATGAATGGCGTATGTCAATTTCCAGCACTATACAATCTTATTCGCTTGACTTTTCAAGAGCCCATTTAGATTGTTAGGTAGCTTAGTTAATGTTAGAAGTAGAATTGCATGATTAGGTTTTCAATAGTGTTGCTTTGATCATCTTATATCCAATGAATCATGCATACCATTCCTTGGTTGCATGCATGATACTTGGGTAGTTTTCCTTTCAATGTTTGTTAGTAGTAATCTTTCATTTAATTCACTTGTTTGGTCGTAGTTAGATTCCATTATTTTACATCTTAATTAGTTAGAAATTAATCAAATTAGAAAGTAATCAAATTTGTCATACTTGTTAAAATAGTTGATTTGGTTGCTTACTTTTCTTAGCTTTGCATAATTATGAAGGTAGTTTGTTAATGCATGTTTCCATTAGGTTAGTTGTTAATTTCATGTTAGGAAAGGTAGTTTAGGAAGTTTTTAAATTGCATTTTAGGAAAGTTGTTAATTAGGAAAGTCATAAAATTAGAAAATTATAATTTAGAAAAGTTTTAATTTTAGGAAGTCCATGTTTTAGGAAAGTTCTCCATTTAGCATGTTTCTTGTTTTTGCTTAGTTTCCATTTCCTGTTTTTAATTATTTTTTAATTTCCATTCTTAGTTTAGAAAAAGAAATTACTTGAATTTTGGCTAGGTTAGATAGTTTAAAGTAAGAATCACTAGCATCACAATAGTTCACTCCTCATGGGATCGACCTTGCTTGTGTGAGAATGCTAGATTGATTTGTGCACTTGCGAGTTTAATTATCAACCATCTCTATTAAGTTGTTGTAATAACCCCAATTTTTGTAAATTGATTGAGAAAAATCAATAAAGTTTGAGTTTTAGATATTTAATTTGAAATATTAGGGTTATTTAAAATATACTTTTTATAAAAGTATAATCAAATCATAAGACATGTAAAATTGAAATTAAACTTAGGAAACCCTTCAAAATGACTGTAAACACGACAAATTTCGAATTCGGATTAGAAATCCTTAAGTTTTTCATTTTTTGGACAAAAGGGGTAAAATAGTAATTTTACCCAAAAATCAAAATATTCCAAAAATCAAAATATGAAACATCAAAATTTAGAATGTACTAAGAAATACGAATCCAACGCCACTAAGTACACTCAAATCCGAGATCATGGGAATAAAACCCAAAGTTTTATGCATAAAGGGCAAAATAGACTTTTTACACCATGTGGGGCCCACATGGGGCCCACATGGGGACCACCACGTCCCCAACAACCAAATTGATTAGCAGCCCATGTGAAACATGGGTCAACAAAGATCAGCTAGTCATGGGGTTAGGTATGGGAGCATTAAAGACTTTCATGCCATTTTATATTAAAAAAATAACATATTATAATCATGAAAAAGACCCAAAATGCCTATAAATACAACCCCAAAAATCTTCCAAAAATCCTCATACAATCCCCACGAAATTATCTTCAATCTCCTTGAAAAATTAGATCTAGAATTCCTCTCAAAACCCCAAAATTTCCAAGAGCTAAATCTCTTTCCAATTTGTTTTTCTTTTTAGATTAGAACAAGAGACCTAAATTCAATTAGGCACTCTGTTCTAGATCTAATTTGATCAATTCCACCGTCCAAAACATCCCAACACATCTATTCTACAAAACCCCCAAAGGAATTTCAAGATCCAACGGTTCAAACAACGGTATTTACGCGAAAGGTGGATTTTAGGCTATATCGTCATCAACAAGGTATTTTTTTAATTGGGCATGTAAATCAGGTTTTCTCCCCAATCAAGTAAGTGGAAATCCTTTTCATATATTTTTAGTATTGTTTTATGTAAATTTTATTTTACTGTAATTAATTTTGGTAATAAAAAGATAAAAATAAAGTAAACAACAGAACCCTTAATTAGGGATGATGGAGTGCTCAGATGAGAAATCTGACTGTACCAATCGATCCAGAAGGGTCCAAAACCTCTAGGGTAGAAGTTTCATCAAAATCAGAGACCTTTTGGGCCCTCAATTGCAAGAGGATTGATTGGACGGTCCAGAAGGGACTGTCCGATCTCCAGATCAGACGACGCCCAAGACGCCCGCGTGACGCACCGTCGGAACGGCGCGTGCGATATGCGTGGGGCGTCGGTTCAAGCGCAATGAAGGCGCGTCCATAAAAAGGACGAGCGGACGCGCCCAGCGACAGCCCGGTTTGCGGGCGCGCGGACGACGGGCGTTCCGCTCGTCCCGTCCGCGTCTGTGGACGTCCCGCAGTCGCGCTTGGGAGTTTCTTCCCAGCGGACGCGCCCGACGACCCCGGTTCGTTCCGCCTGCCGTTCCGCCCGAGTAATCTGGGCCGTTCCTTCCTTGGGCCCAGATCAAATCTAGGCCCTAGGAAGGACTGTGAACTTCTAGGATCAATTCTAGAGTCATCTGAACTCCAAATTGAGATCCGAAAGAAGCTATGGAAAGCTTGTAATGTCTAGTTTCTAATGAAGTCATAATATTTCTAAAATTTATTTCTGTATTTTTCTGTATTTTGGAAATAAGCGTCCAATTTCTAAGATCTTCAAGATCTGAGGTGATCAGATCTTGGAAATTTATTTTAGCGATGATATAATAATGTAATAAAGTAATATCTATGGTTAATTTGGACAGATCTTGGATAAAATAAGGGATCTACCCTTTATGGTAGAAAAACCCAAAAAAAAAAAAATAATACCAAGGGACCCACTTGAACAATGAGATCAAGTGTGATCAGATCTTTGGGATGGAAAGAATAAATGTTTATATGATGAAATCCAAGGAAATCATGGATGGATTATGATAAAAATAGATCAATGTGATCTTTTGACCTTAATAGAGAAAATTCTCTAAATATAACTAAAGTCCTTAATGAAAGGAAAAGATCTAAGATCAAATGGTTGGATCATAAGTAAAGGTTTCTAAAAATGTAAATATAATTAGTTTCATTTTATATTATTATGTTATAAAGCATGCTAGTATAACATTTAGAGTTTAGTATGATATGTGTTCATTCTTATCATAAGGTGCTAGATTTAATTTAAGTACCTTGCCTCATTTTCATTGAATGTTAAATTAGGTAGTTTTATGCTTTAAATTTATAATTCATTTATGGTTGAATGTTAGTAGTAGATTTACTTGTTATGAGATAAAGAGCATAAAACATCAAAAATGTATTCTAATGAGAAAGTAGAGTTTCATGACACAAATAAGAATGAAGTACTTTGGACTTAATTAGTAAGGGCTATAGTTAGTAGGACAATATAAGGATTATCAAATCCTTAGCCCAAATTAGGAAAAGAATAATAAACCCCATGAATGACATCATAAATATTCATGGACTTAATTAAAATCCATTAGAAAGAGTACTTAGGGTAAACATGCTTATAGGAACCTTATGAAAGGTTGAGCTATGGTCATTCTAGTGAATGATGAACATAGTGGTTAAGGGGGTTATCTAATAGAGCCTCGCTCTTCCCCTACCTTCGTTGACGTTTGTGAGGTCTAAACGCCTCCTTACATGAGGATTGAAGTAACCACTTTGTGTTCACCCATTCAGCTAGTAAGCCTTAGCCAATTGGAAATAAGAGGAGCAATCTAGACTTAGGCTTGAATAAGCTACCTTCAATCAGCACATTAATCGGTTGAATAATAATAATAAGAGCATAAAAGGTTAGTAAATTACCTAACCCTAATAAAAACAGTAAGAAAGATAAGGACGATCAAACAAGATCCATTAGATCTTGGATGATCAAGAACAATAAGAATAAGAACACTATATTGTACTTAGTATGTATGTTTAGTAGTATACTTATTATAGTTCATTAGATTAGATAATCCAAACCCTTGATCAAAGGTGATTCAAGGAAGAAAACCAAGATCATCCTCCATAGGGATGATCCAAGAACTGAACTTAGATCAAAGAAGAACTAGATGATAGAAGATCTAAGACCTTGATCTTTATCAACATGAGTAGATTGTCAATCAAAGGATCTATGCAAGATCAAGATCAAGGAGATGAACATACAAAGACTTAGAGATAGAAAAATACTTAGATATGAATGATCTAAAGATCATTCTAAACATCAGATCTAGTGATCAATAGGATTGTTCATAATTTATATATTGACAATATGTATGGATGTCTGATTACATACATCGGTCAAGATCATGGAAGATTGGGGAAAAGAGATCAATCCTTAAAGGTAGGAGGATTTGATTAATGCATTTACATGAGATATTCATGATTGTACTCATGATCTTATGTTGACAAGAGTAATGATAATACTTGTAGTAAATCTCTTGAAAATCTTATGATCCAACCAAACACCTATAAGATGGTTAAGGACTAAACTATAAGTGAATAGGGAACTAGAAAATATTTCAGCCCTAAGTAAACGGACATATGGTCCGATATATATATGAAATCTATTTTACATACAAGCTTGGAGGCTTGTGAGTTTGTTTTAATAGGCATGAGCCTAGGGGATGCTATTGCTAGAGGAGTTATGAGGGTTTGGCCACCCGCTCCTTGAAATTTGATGATATGATGATACCTTGCCCAATGAGAGGCTAAAAGTCGGGTGGTGGCAATTATGGGAAGGCCACCACCGTGAAAGTCTTACCCCCATATGGGCAGTGACATAATATTTTCCACCGTGGTATCGGTGGTGAACAGGCGGTTATCCGAGCGCGCTAGTACGGATCGAGGCTATGACATAGCAACCTTTACGATTATTTTGCACTATGATGCATATGGGAACGAGGCATAGTGAAATGCCTTATGTTATAGCATAATGAAATGCTAGGTAATTGTATATTACCAATGTTTCCCATGAAGGGAAATTCCCGGTATGAGATTAGTTTGTAATACTAAATTCTCAAAATAAAGAGAATTGATCGGCTTAGTTGGGAATGATATTTCACTATTTTCACAAATTTAATTGGTTTACCCATGAAGGGTATGTATGTATATAGATATACATAACTTACAAAATAAAGAGTATGTTTGAGGATAACGAGATTATGAAGGATTGGAATTACATTGTCAATTATTATGTTTCTTGAATCCCCTACCAAGCATTGCTTCTTGAGATATTGTACTTGTTGCAATATCTCGGATCGAGGAAGGAGACTTAGGAGCTGAAGACTATAGAAGACTTGAAGAGAATAATCTTCAAGGTATACCCTTGAAGACATGTATTTTTATTTGTTGAGAGTTTTATTGTATGGTGAGCTTGAGTTTTGGATTATGTAATTTGGACAAGTATTGTACTAGATTTGGTACATCTTGTGAACCCTTTGGATGGATCCTGGAGTTTAATAAAAGTATATTCCTTCAATGGAATTTTATTTTGTACACAAATTGTACTTATGTTATGTATGAAGTGGTGATTTGGGTTTTCAAAACAAGTTCTAAAGAAAAGAATTTCCGCTGCTTTGTTTTGCGAAAAAATTTTACACTCTTAAGGGCCCTGCCTTTCAAAATACTTTACAAATCATGTTTTCAAAAACCCGGGTCGTCACAGTTGGTATCAGAGTGATTCATCCAGTCACAGTACAGTACAAATATGTCCAAAAGAGAGATTATAATCCATGTCTAGATTGAGATAGAAATAGTTGTATAGAGGATTGATAGAAATTTTGAACATATGCCACCAAAGAGAATCACAAGATAGGCAACTCAAAATACTCTAGTTGACAATATGGAAAGAGTAACAATGAGCAATGTGGAAGAGATGATAACAAGAGATGATGACAAGGGTGTTGAAGAACCTTCTTCCTCACCTATAGCAAACCCAAGGTTCATCATCTTCTGTAGAAATACCAAGTACGCAGGCTCAGGTTCAACCTAAAGTGAGTGAATAAGAGATAAGTTATCAGTTGATGAGAAGGAGTTATGTGATAAACTCATTAGTTAAGAGATAAGTATAAAAGGAGGTAACTCATTAGTGAAGGATAAGTCTTGAAAGAGTAGCCTCATTTGTTGAAGAGGATGTAAAGAGTTGACTCATTAGTGAGGAAAGAGTTAAACTCATTATTTGAGGAATATGGAAAGAGTAGACTCATTTGTGAAGAAAGAGTAACTCATTAGTAAAGGATGAGTATAGAAAGAGTTAAACTCATTAATTAAGAATAAATATAGAAAGAGTTAGAGTAATGAAGGAATAGTATAGTATAAGTCGATATTACTTAGTGAAAGGAAAGTCGATATTACTTAGTGAAAGGACTAGAAATACTACTTAGCAAATAAGAATTCCAATAGAGGGAATAATAAGATATAGAAATCCATAGGAAAAACATTACAATAGATGTAAGGTATGATGTTCAGGTCTAACCTAAAGTCCTGAGTAAACATACAAAGTACCTTAATACAAGTATGTATATAACCATTATTAAGTAAAGTATGTATATAACCATTACTAAGTGAAGAAATGCAGATAAAGAGAAAAAAAAACGATAAATTGGAAAAGAAGATGAAAAAAAAAAAAAAAAAAAGAAGAAAAAATTTAACCTTATAGAAAAGATGAAATGGAGATTTATGAGAAATAAGTGTTAAAGATGAAAACATTAGAAGTATTGTAAAATTCAACGTTAACATTAAATATATAAAGAAATATAAATGTAGGAATTAGAATTGCTACATGTATAGTATTATGGCAATTAGTTAAATGAAAATAATCATCAAAATAAAGAGGATATGACTTGAAAGAAATTTAAGGAGATAGGTGAGAAAGTTAAAAATTTGTAAATGAGAATAGTTTGAAATAAATATGAGTAAGGAGTTAAGCAAGTATTTTTCTCCAAAATTAATGAGGCAAAGGATTTAGTGGAGAAATGATCAAATTTTAGAACATGAAGAGATGATTTTTGATATTAGAATAAAATGAAAAGGAAAAAGAGAGTTAGATAATGTTAAAGGGACAAAAATATGATCCCAAACTTATTAAGAAAGACAATTAAACCATGAGAATATATGGTTAACAAAGAAATTATAGCTCTATATATGGTACAACAATTATGAAATCACCGAGTTAGAAATTATAAAGGTATGACAAATCATTGTGGAAATTAGCACTAGAGGATTTTCAAGGATTAAAGAATTATTGATATAATAACTTTGGTGCTATTGAAAATAATTTTGGGACTATCATTGATTAGCATTGATTAAGTCATTGATTATCATGGTCATGGAACATGAAAACAAAGAGAAATATTGATTAGCATTGATTAAGTCATTGATTATCATGGTCATGGAACATGAAAACAAACTGAAATATTTATTAGAAAAATATAGTCATTGAATATCATGAATAGGAGTACATCTTATTGATCAAGGCAAATGAAGAGCTAACTATGAATAAAGATACTACTTCCAATTACATGATGGAGTTGGTGATATTGAAAGATTTAAGAAATATAGTAAGGGGAAATATATTTTTTTGAAGGAAAGGTGAAATAAAACATGAGAAATGAAAACAAATATTGGTTGTTAAATTTAAGTTTAAAGATGATTGTGAATGAGATATAAATCCAAATTGTTGGAGAAATAAGTGGTTAGAAATTTTTAAGATAGTTTGAAGATTTTCAATCTTACAGGAGATTGAATGAGAAAATATCTATAATAGTTGAGGAAAAGAACATCAAATTATATGAATGAGTTGAAAGAACAACTTTTTAAGGATATGGAGTGATTATAGCAATTTACATTATGAGAGTAACAAATTTCTTTTAGGAAAAGAAAAGGAGGAATCAATATAAGGATGCATAAATGATGTTGAGGAAATTAAGTATCCTTTTTCTCTATAAGGATGAGCATTTTCAAATTTATTAATTGGGAATTGGAAATGCAACATCAAAGTATAAAATAAAAAAACAAATTTTAAAAGTTCTATGAGTTAGAGAACAGATGTTCATGAATTTGAGGAGAATGAAATATATTGAATGAAGTGGTAATGACATATGGAAATAGATTTCAAGAAATCAAGAGCATTCAAGGGATATATGTTAGACACTTACAAAACTTGTCTTGTAACTATACATGTGATTAAAGAAAGCAAAGTTTAGGTTATATAAATTTTAAGGATAGCATGGAATTTGACCCAACAAAGGTGGAATATAAGATCAAAATATGAAATGACAATGACAATTAGAGAAATATGTCTCTTATTGATTTTATAACATAAGGACATTCTTTTGGTGATGTTTTTCCATTGGTTACATAAATCCTAAATGAGTTGATAATAGATTGTTGAGAATTAAAGACTAGTTGATAAATTATGGTGTTTGTAAAGATTTGAGAAGGGATGATTACAAAGTCAATATGGACTCTTTTAATTGAAATTATCAAGAATATCGCAAATAAAGAGTTAGCATGATATGATAAAGGCTATGAGGTATGCTTTGAAAGAAGCATGAGGAAATGCAAAATCTAGAAATTTTGAAGCCTATGACATATAAATATATATAAGAGGAAAAGAGATAAATATTATCATAGATTGTGAGAATGTTCTGAATATTGTTCTAATTATGAGAAAGAAATAACAAAAGAGGATCAAGAATATATATGCAGAGTTAAACGACACTATCTTGGATGGAAAAATGTAAAAAGTCAAGTATTATGAATAAAATGGTACTCAAAGAGTGTTACAAAAATAATGGATGGGAATGAACAAAGATTCCTTACAAGGAAACTATTATTCAAAGACAAAATTTGACAAGAAGTTGTCAATAGAAGGAAATAGTAAAGAAGTATGAACTGTAGAAAAGAAATAAAGTATACACTTCCAAATAATGGAAGAATAAGAAAAGAGAAAATTACTTCCAAAGATTGGAAGGTTGTTACAAAGAACAATAGTTGAAGTTATAGAATCCAATCAATATGTATTATAGGAAGTCTAAGGACTATACATAGTAGGAAAGCTATGTCCAAACTTTATATGTTGATACATAGTAGGAAAGCTATGTCAAAACTTTATATGTTGAAAAAGAATTAGATGAGCAATAGAAGGTATAATGGAAAATTGTGAAGGAAAGATTGGTGAAAATTACCAATGAAGTGAAATGGAAGGTTTTGAAACAAAAGGGATAACTCAATAAGAGTTATTAATCATCTTTTTGGGAAATTCTAGCAATAACCAGCTTTATTATATAGAGCATTATTAAGGTTAGTCATGGATGAGCATTTTAACCTTTGAGAAAAAGATAGTATAGAAAAGGGACGAAAGGAAATAGAATTTCCACAAGTGGCAAGGCCACATGTGTAAGGATATGAAAGAATTGTGAAAACTCCTAAGTGAGTTGTATTACAAATTTCGAGGACGAAATTATTGTAAGGGGGGAAGATTGTAATAACCCCAATTTTTGTAAATTGATTGAGAAAAATCAATAAAGTTTGAGTTTTAGATATTTCGGGGTGAAATATTAGGGTTATTTAAAATATACTTTTTATAAAAGTATAATCAAATCATAAGACATGTAAAATTGAAATTAAACTTAGGAAACCCTTCAAAATGACTGTAAACACGACAAATTTCGAATTCGGATTAGAAATCCTTAAGTTTTTCATTTTTTGGACAAAAGGGGTAAAATAGTAATTTTACCCAAAAATCAAAATATTCCAAAAATCAAAATATGAAACATCAAAATTTAGAATGTACTAAGAAATACGAATCCAACGCCACTAAGTACACTCAAATCCGAGATCATGGGAATAAAACCCAAAGTTTTATGCATAAAGGGCAAAATAGACTTTTTACACCATGTGGGGCCCACATGGGGCCCACATGGGGACCACCACGTCCCCAACAACCAAATTGATTAGCAGCCCATGTGAAACATGGGTCAACAAAGATCAGCTAGTCATGGGGTTAGGTATGGGAGCATTAAAGACTTTCATGCCATTTTATATTAAAAAATAACATATTATAATCATGAAAAAGACCCAAAATGCCTATAAATACAACCCCAAAAATCTTCCAAAAATCCTCATACAATCCCCACGAAATTATCTTCAATCTCCTTGAAAAATTAGATCTAGAATTCCTCTCAAAACCCCAAAATTTCCAAGAGCTAAATCTCTTTCCAATTTGTTTTTCTTTTTAGATTAGAACAAGAGACCTAAATTCAATTAGGCACTCTGTTCTAGATCTAATTTGATCAATTCCACCGTCCAAAACATCCCAACACATCTATTCTACAAAACCCCCAAAGGAATTTCAAGATCCAACGGTTCAAACAACGGTATTTACGCGAAAGGTGGATTTTAGGCTATATCGTCATCAACAAGGTATTTTTTTAATTGGGCATGTAAATCAGGTTTTCTCCCCAATCAAGTAAGTGGAAATCCTTTTCATATATTTTTAGTATTGTTTTATGTAAATTTTATTTTACTGTAATTAATTTTGGTAATAAAAAGATAAAAATAAAGTAAACAACAGAACCCTTAATTAGGGATGATGGAGTGCTCAGATGAGAAATCTGACTGTACCAATCGATCCAGAAGGGTCCAAAACCTCTAGGGTAGAAGTTTCATCAAAATCAGAGACCTTTTGGGCCCTCAATTGCAAGAGGATTGATTGGACGGTCCAGAAGGGACTGTCCGATCTCCAGATCAGACGACGCCCAAGACGCCCGCGTGACGCACCGTCGGAACGGCGCGTGCGATATGCGTGGGGCGTCGGTTCAAGCGCAATGAAGGCGCGTCCATAAAAAGGACGAGCGGACGCGCCCAGCGACAGCCCGGTTTGCGGGCGCGCGGACGACGGGCGTTCCGCTCGTCCCGTCCGCGTCTGTGGACGTCCCGCAGTCGCGCTTGGGAGTTTCTTCCCAGCGGACGCGCCCGACGACCCCGGTTCGTTCCGCCTGCCGTTCCGCCCGAGTAATCTGGGCCGTTCCTTCCTTGGGCCCCGGATCAAATCTAGGCCCCAGGAAGGACCGTGAACTTCAGGATCAATGCGGAGTCATCGAACTCCAAATTGAGATCCGAAAGAAGCTATGGAAAGCTTGTAATGTCTAGTTTCTAATGAAGTCATAATATTTCTAAAATTTATTTCTGTATTTTTCTGTATTTTGGAAATAAGCGTCCAATTTCTAAGATCTTCAAGATCTGAGGTGATCGAGATCTTGGAAATTTATTTTAGCGATGATATAATAATGTAATAAAGTAATATCTATGGTTAATTTGGACAGATCTTGGATAAAATAAGGGATCTACCCTTTATGGTAGAAAAACCCAAAAAAAAAAAAAAAAATACAAAGGGACCCACTTGATCAATGAGATCAAGTGTGATCGAATCTTTGGGATGGAAAGAATAAATGTTTATATGATGAAATCCAAGGAAATCATGGATGGATTATGATAAAAATAGATCAATGTGATCTTTTGACCTTAATAGAGAAAATTCTCTAAATATAACTAAAGTCCTTAATGAAAGGAAAAGATCTAAGATCAAATGGTTGGATCATAAGTAAAGGTTTCTAAAAATGTAAATATAATTAGTTTCATTTTATATTATTATGTTATAAAGCATGCTAGTATAACATTTAGAGTTTAGTATGATATGTGTTCATTCTTATCATAAGGTGCTAGATTTAATTTAAGTACCTTGCCTCATTTTCATTGAATGTTAAATTAGGTAGTTTTATGCTTTAAATTTATAATTCATTTATGGTTGAATGTTAGTAGTAGATTTACTTGTTATGAGATAAAGAGCATAAAACATCAAAAATGTATTCTAATGAGAAAGTAGAGTTTCATGACACAAATAAGAATGAAGTACTTTGGACTTAATTAGTAAGGGCTATAGTTAGTAGGACAATATAAGGATTATCAAATCCTTAGCCCAAATTAGGAAAAGAATAATAAACCCCATGAATGACATCATAAATATTCATGGACTTAATTAAAATCCATTAGAAAGAGTACTTAGGGTAAACATGCTTATAGGAACCTTATGAAAGGTTGAGCTATGGTCATTCTAGTGAATGATGAACATAGTGGTTAAGGGGGTTATCTAATAGAGCCTCGCTCTTCCCCTACCTTCTGTTGACGTTTGTGAGGTCTAAACGCCTCCTTACATGAGGATTGAAGTAACCACTTTGTGTTCACCCATTCAGCTAGTAAGCCTTAGCCAATTGGAAATAAGAGGAGCAGTCTAGACTTAGGCTTGAATAAGCTACCTTCAATCAGCACATTAACTGGTTGAATAATAATAATAAGAGCATAAAAGGTTAGTAAATTACCTAACCCTAATAAAAACAGTAAGAAAGATAAGGACGATCAAACAAGATCCATTAGATCTTGGATGATCAAGAACAATAAGAATAAGAACACTATATTGTACTTAGTATGTATGTTTAGTAGTATACTTATTATAGTTCATTAGATTAGATAATCCAAACCCTTGATCAAAGGTGATTCAAGGAAGAAAACCAAGATCATCCTCCATAGGGATGATCCAAGAACTGAACTTAGATCAAAGAAGAACTAGATGATAGAAGATCTAAGACCTTGATCTTTATCAACATGAGTAGATTGTCAATCAAAGGATCTATGCAAGATCAAGATCAAGGAGATGAACATACAAAGACTTAGAGATAGAAAAATACTTAGATATGAATGATCTAAAGATCATTCTAAACATCAGATCTAGTGATCAATAGGATTGTTCATAATTTATATATTGACAATATGTATGGATGTACAGATTACATACATCGGTCAAGATCATGGAAGATTGGGGAAAAGAGATCAATCCTTAAAGGTAGGAGGATTTGATTAATGCATTTACATGAGATATTCATGATTGTACTCATGATCTTATGTTGACAAGAGTAATGATAATACTTGTAGTAAATCTCTTGAAAATCTTATGATCCAACCAAACACCTATAAGATGGTTAAGGACTAAACTATAAGTGAATAGGGAACTAGAAAATATTTCAGCCCTAAGTAAACAGACATATGGTCTGATATATATATGAAATCTATTTTACATACAAGCTTGGAGGCTTGTGAGTTTGTTTTAATAGGCATGAGCCTAGGGGATGCTATTGCTAGAGGAGTTATGAGGGTTTGGCCACCCGCTCCTTGAAATTTGATGATATGATGATACCTTGCCCAATGAGAGGCTAAAAGTCGGGTGGTGGCAATTATGGGAAGGCCACCACTGTGAAAGTCTTGCCCCCCCATACGGGCAGTGACATAATATTTTCCACCGTGGTATCAGTGGTGAACAGGGCAGTTATCCGAGCGCGCTAGTACGGATCAGCGCAAACGATAGCAACCTTTCTGATTATTTTGCACTATGATGCATATGGGAACAGGCATAGTGAAATGCCTTATGTTATAGCATAATGAAATGCTAGGTAATTGTATATTACCAATGTTTCCCATGAAGGGAAATTCCCAGTATGAGATTAGCTGTAATACTAAATTCTCAAAATAAAGAGAATTGATCAGCTTAGTTGGGAATGATATTTCACTATTTTCACAAATTTAATTGGTTTACCCATGAAGGGTATGTATGTATATAGATATACATAACTTACAAAATAAAGAGTATGTTTGAGGATAACGAGATTATGAAGGATTGGAATTACATTGTCAATTATTATGTTTCTTGAATCCCCTACCAAGCATTGCTTGCTGAGATATTGTACTTGTTGCAATATCTCGGATCCAGAAGGAGACTTAGGAGCTGAAGACTATAGAAGACTTGAAGAGAATAATCTTCAAGGTATACCCTTGAAGACATGTATTTTTATTTGTTGAGAGTTTTATTGTATGGTGAGCTTGAGTTTTGGATTATGTAATTTGGACAAGTATTGTACTAGATTTGGTCAGATCTTGTGAACCACCGGATGGATCACGGAGTTTAATAAAAGTATATTCCTTCAATGGAATTTTATTTTGTACACAAATTGTACTTATGTTATGTATGAAGTGGTGATTTGGGTTTTCAAAACAAGTTCTAAAGAAAAGAATTTCCGCTGCTTTGTTTTGCGAAAAAATTTTACACTCTTAAGGGCCCCGCTTTCAAAATACTTTACAAATCATGTTTTCAAAAACCCGGGTCGTCACAGTTGGTATCAGAGTGATTCATCCAGTCACAGTACAGTACAAATATGTCCAAAAGAGAGATTATAATCCATGTCTAGATTGAGATAGAAATAGTTGTATAGAGGATTGATAGAAATTTTGAACATATGCCACCAAAGAGAATCACAAGATAGGCAACTCAAAATACTCCAGTTGACAATATGGAAAGAGTAACAATGAGCAATGTGGAAGAGATGATAACAAGAGATGATGACAAGGGTGTTGAAGAACCTTCTTCCTCACCTATAGCAAACCCAAGGTTCATCATCTTCTCGTAGAAATACCAATCTGTGAGGCTCAGGTTCAACCTAAAGTGAGTGAATAAGAGATAAGTTATCAGTTGATGAGAAGGAGTTATGTGATAAACTCATTAGTTAAGAGATAAGTATAAAAGGAGGTAACTCATTAGTGAAGGATAAGTCTTGAAAGAGTAGCCTCATTTGTTGAAGAGGATGTAAAGAGTTGACTCATTAGTGAGGAAAGAGTTAAACTCATTATTTGAGGAATATGGAAAGAGTAGACTCATTTGTGAAGAAAGAGTAACTCATTAGTAAAGGATGAGTATAGAAAGAGTTAAACTCATTAATTAAGAATAAATATAGAAAGAGTTAGAGTAATGAAGGAATAGTATAGTATAAGTCGATATTACTTAGTGAAAGGAAAGTCGATATTACTTAGTGAAAGGACTAGAAATACTACTTAGCAAATAAGAATTCCAATAGAGGGAATAATAAGATATAGAAATCCATAGGAAAAACATTACAATAGATGTAAGGTATGATGTTCAGGTCTAACCTAAAGTCCTGAGTAAACATACAAAGTACCTTAATACAAGTATGTATATAACCATTATTAAGTAAAGTATGTATATAACCATTACTAAGTGAAGAAATGCAGATAAAGAGAAAAAAAAACGATAAATTGGAAAAGAAGATGAAAAAAAAAAAAAAAAAAAGAAGAAAAAAATTTAACCTTATAGAAAAGATGAAATGGAGATTTATGAGAAATAAGTGTTAAAGATGAAAACATTAGAAGTATTGTAAAATTCAACGTTAACATTAAATATATAAAGAAATATAAATGTAGGAATTAGAATTGCTACATGTATAGTATTATGGCAATTAGTTAAATGAAAATAATCATCAAAATAAAGAGGATATGACTTGAAAGAAATTTAAGGAGATAGGTGAGAAAGTTAAAAATTTGTAAATGAGAATAGTTTGAAATAAATATGAGTAAGGAGTTAAGCAAGTATTTTTCTCCAAAATTAATGAGGCAAAGGATTTAGTGGAGAAATGATCAAATTTTAGAACATGAAGAGATGATTTTTGATATTAGAATAAAATGAAAAGGAAAAAGAGAGTTAGATAATGTTAAAGGGACAAAAATATGATCCCAAACTTATTAAGAAAGACAATTAAACCATGAGAATATATGGTTAACAAAGAAATTATAGCTCTATATATGGTACAACAATTATGAAATCACCGAGTTAGAAATTATAAAGGTATGACAAATCATTGTGGAAATTAGCACTAGAGGATTTTCAAGGATTAAAGAATTATTGATATAATAACTTTGGTGCTATTGAAAATAATTTTGGGACTATCATTGATTAGCATTGATTAAGTCATTGATTATCATGGTCATGGAACATGAAAACAAAGAGAAATATTGATTAGCATTGATTAAGTCATTGATTATCATGGTCATGGAACATGAAAACAAACTGAAATATTTATTAGAAAAATATAGTCATTGAATATCATGAATAGGAGTACATCTTATTGATCAAGGCAAATGAAGAGCTAACTATGAATAAAGATACTACTTCCAATTACATGATGGAGTTGGTGATATTGAAAGATTTAAGAAATATAGTAAGGGGAAATATATTTTTTGAAGGAAAGGTGAAATAAAACATGAGAAATGAAAACAAATATTGGTTGTTAAATTTAAGTTTAAAGATGATTGTGAATGAGATATAAATCCAAATTGTTGGAGAAATAAGTGGTTAGAAATTTTTAAGATAGTTTGAAGATTTTCAATCTTACAGGAGATTGAATGAGAAAATATCTATAATAGTTGAGGAAAAGAACATCAAATTATATGAATGAGTTGAAAGAACAACTTTTTAAGGATATGGAGTGATTATAGCAATTTACATTATGAGAGTAACAAATTTCTTTTAGGAAAAGAAAAGGAGGAATCAATATAAGGATGCATAAATGATGTTGAGGAAATTAAGTATCCTTTTTCTCTATAAGGATGAGCATTTTCAAATTTATTAATTGGGAATTGGAAATGCAACATCAAAGTATAAAATAAAAAAACAAATTTTAAAAGTTCTATGAGTTAGAGAACAGATGTTCATGAATTTGAGGAGAATGAAATATATTGAATGAAGTGGTAATGACATATGGAAATAGATTTCAAGAAATCAAGAGCATTCAAGGGATATATGTTAGACACTTACAAAACTTGTCTTGTAACTATACATGTGATTAAAGAAAGCAAAGTTTAGGTTATATAAATTTTAAGGATAGCATGGAATTTGACCCAACAAAGGTGGAATATAAGATCAAAATATGAAATGACAATGACAATTAGAGAAATATGTCTCTTATTGATTTTATAACATAAGGACATTCTTTTGGTGATGTTTTTCCATTGGTTACATAAATCCTAAATGAGTTGATAATAGATTGTTGAGAATTAAAGACTAGTTGATAAATTATGGTGTTTGTAAAGATTTGAGAAGGGATGATTACAAAGTCAATATGGACTCTTTTAATTGAAATTATCAAGAATATCGCAAATAAAGAGTTAGCATGATATGATAAAGGCTATGAGGTATGCTTTGAAAGAAGCATGAGGAAATGCAAAATCTAGAAATTTTGAAGCCTATGACATATAAATATATATAAGAGGAAAAGAGATAAATATTATCATAGATTGTGAGAATGTTCTGAATATTGTTCTAATTATGAGAAAGAAATAACAAAAGAGGATCAAGAATATATATGCAGAGTTAAACGACACTATCTTGGATGGAAAAATGTAAAAAGTCAAGTATTATGAATAAAATGGTACTCAAAGAGTGTTACAAAAATAATGGATGGGAATGAACAAAGATTCCTTACAAGGAAACTATTATTCAAAGACAAAATTTGACAAGAAGTTGTCAATAGAAGGAAATAGTAAAGAAGTATGAACTGTAGAAAAGAAATAAAGTATACACTTCCAAATAATGGAAGAATAAGAAAAGAGAAAATTACTTCCAAAGATTGGAAGGTTGTTACAAAGAACAATAGTTGAAGTTATAGAATCCAATCAATATGTATTATAGGAAGTCTAAGGACTATACATAGTAGGAAAGCTATGTCCAAACTTTATATGTTGATACATAGTAGGAAAGCTATGTCAAAACTTTATATGTTGAAAAAGAATTAGATGAGCAATAGAAGGTATAATGGAAAATTGTGAAGGAAAGATTGGTGAAAATTACCAATGAAGTGAAATGGAAGGTTTTGAAACAAAAAGGGATAACTCAATAAGAGTTATTAATCATCTTTTTGGGAAATTCTAGCAATAACCAGCTTTATTATATAGAGCATTATTAAGGTTAGTCATGGATGAGCATTTTAACCTTTGAGAAAAAGATAGTATAGAAAAGGGACGAAAGGAAATAGAATTTCCACAAGTGGCAAGGCCACATGTGTAAGGATATGAAAGAATTGTGAAAACTCCTAAGTGAGTTGTATTACAAATTTCGAGGACGAAATTATTGTAAGGGGAAGATTGTAATAACCCCAATTTTTGTAAATTGATTGAGAAAAATCAATAAAGTTTGAGTTTTAGATATTTCTGGTGAAATATTAGGGTTATTTAAAATATACTTTTTATAAAAGTATAATCAAATCATAAGACATGTAAAATTGAAATTAAACTTAGGAAACCCTTCAAAATGACTGTAAACACGACAAATTTCGAATTCGGATTAGAAATCCTTAAGTTTTTCATTTTTTGGACAAAAGGGGTAAAATAGTAATTTTACCCAAAAATCAAAATATTCCAAAAATCAAAATATGAAACATCAAAATTTAGAATGTACTAAGAAATACGAATCCAACGCCACTAAGTACACTCAAATCCGAGATCATGGGAATAAAACCCAAAGTTTTATGCATAAAGGGCAAAATAGACTTTTTACACCATGTGGGGCCCACATGGGGCCCACATGGGGACCACCACGTCCCCAACAACCAAATTGATTAGCAGCCCATGTGAAACATGGGTCAACAAAGATCAGCTAGTCATGGGGTTAGGTATGGGAGCATTAAAGACTTTCATGCCATTTTATATTAAAAAATAACATATTATAATCATGAAAAAGACCCAAAATGCCTATAAATACAACCCCAAAAATCTTCCAAAAATCCTCATACAATCCCCACGAAATTATCTTCAATCTCCTTGAAAAATTAGATCTAGAATTCCTCTCAAAACCCCAAAATTTCCAAGAGCTAAATCTCTTTCCAATTTGTTTTTCTTTTTAGATTAGAACAAGAGACCTAAATTCAATTAGGCACTCTGTTCTAGATCTAATTTGATCAATTCCACCGTCCAAAACATCCCAACACATCTATTCTACAAAACCCCCAAAGGAATTTCAAGATCCAACGGTTCAAACAACGGTATTTACGCGAAAGGTGGATTTTAGGCTATATCGTCATCAACAAGGTATTTATTTAATTGGGCATGTAAATCAGGTTTTCTCCCCAATCAAGTAAGTGGAAATCCTTTTCATATATTTTTAGTATTGTTTTATGTAAATTTTATTTTACTGTAATTAATTTTGGTAATAAAAAGATAAAAATAAAGTAAACAACAGAACCCTTAATTAGGGATGATGGAGTGCTCAG
This sequence comes from Warburgia ugandensis, assembly GCA_035236585.1. Taxonomy (NCBI): domain Eukaryota; kingdom Viridiplantae; phylum Streptophyta; class Magnoliopsida; order Canellales; family Canellaceae; genus Warburgia; species Warburgia ugandensis. Next base: position 49,089,350 of record CP141127.1, on the reverse strand, counting down.
ATGAGAAATCTGACTGTACCAATCGATCCAGAAGGGTCCAAAACCTCTAGGGTAGAAGTTTCATCAAAATCAGAGACCTTTTGGGCCCTCAATTGCAAGAGGATTGATTGGACGGTCCAGAAGGGACCGTCCGATCTCCCGGATCAGACGACGCCCAAGACGCCCGCGTGACGCACCGTCGGAACGGCGCGTGCGATATGCGTGGGGCGTCGGTTCAAGCGCAATGAAGGCGCGTCCATAAAAAGGACGAGCGGATGCGCCCGGCCGACGGCCGGTTTGCGGGCGCGCGGACGACGGGCGTTCCGCTCGTCCCGTCCGCGTCTGTGGACGTCCCGCAGTCGCGCTTGGGAGTTTCTTCCCAGCGGACGCGCCCGACGACCCCGGTTCGTTCCGCCTGCCGTTCCGCCCGAGTAATCTGGGCCGTTCCTTCCTTGGGCCCAGATCAAATCTAGGCCCTAGGAAGGACTGTGAACTTCTAGGATCAATTCTGGAGTCATCTGAACTCCAAATTGAGATCCGAAAGAAGCTATGGAAAGCTTGTAATGTCTAGTTTCTAATGAAGTCATAATATTTCTAAAATTTATTTCTGTATTTTTCTGTATTTTGGAAATAAGCGTCCAATTTCTAAGATCTTCAAGATCTGAGGTGATCAGATCTTGGAAATTTATTTTAGCGATGATATAATAATGTAATAAAGTAATATCTATGGTTAATTTGGACAGATCTTGGATAAAATAAGGGATCTACCCTTTATGGTAGAAAAACCCAAAAAAAAAAAAAAAAATACAAAGGGACCCACTTGATCAATGAGATCAAGTGTGATCAGATCTTTGGGATGGAAAGAATAAATGTTTATATGATGAAATCCAAGGAAATCATGGATGGATTATGATAAAAATAGATCAATGTGATCTTTTGACCTTAATAGAGAAAATTCTCTAAATATAACTAAAGTCCTTAATGAAAGGAAAAGATCTAAGATCAAATGGTTGGATCATAAGTAAAGGTTTCTAAAAATGTAAATATAATTAGTTTCATTTTATATTATTATGTTATAAAGCATGCTAGTATAACATTTAGAGTTTAGTATGATATGTGTTCATTCTTATCATAAGGTGCTAGATTTAATTTAAGTACCTTGCCTCATTTTCATTGAATGTTAAATTAGGTAGTTTTATGCTTTAAATTTATAATTCATTTATGGTTGAATGTTAGTAGTAGATTTACTTGTTATGAGATAAAGAGCATAAAACATCAAAAATGTATTCTAATGAGAAAGTAGAGTTTCATGACACAAATAAGAATGAAGTACTTTGGACTTAATTAGTAAGGGCTATAGTTAGTAGGACAATATAAGGATTATCAAATCCTTAGCCCAAATTAGGAAAAGAATAATAAACCCCATGAATGACATCATAAATATTCATGGACTTAATTAAAATCCATTAGAAAGAGTACTTAGGGTAAACATGCTTATAGGAACCTTATGAAAGGTTGAGCTATGGTCATTCTAGTGAATGATGAACATAGTGGTTAAGGGGTTATCTAATAGAGCCTCGCTCTTCCCCTACCTTCGTTGACGTTTGTGAGGTCTAAACGCCTCCTTACATGAGGATTGAAGTAACCACTTTGTGTTCACCCATTCAGCTAGTAAGCCTTAGCCAATTGGAAATAAGAGGAGCAGTCTAGACTTAGGCTTGAATAAGCTACCTTCAATCAGCACATTAACTTGTTGAATAATAATAATAAGAGCATAAAAGGTTAGTAAATTACCTAACCATAGTAAAAACAGGAAGAAAGATAAGGACGATCAAACAAGATCCATTAGATCTTGGATGATCAAGAACAATAAGAATAAGAACACTATATTGTACTTAGTATGTATGTTTAGTAGTATACTTATTATAGTTCATTAGATTAGATAATCCAAACCCTTGATCAAAGGTGATTCAAGGAAGAAAACCAAGATCATCCTCCATAGGGATGATCCAAGAACTGAACTTAGATCAAAGAAGAACTAGATGATAGAAGATCTAAGACCTTGATCTTTATCAACATGAGTAGATTGTCAATCAAAGGATCTATGCAAGATCAAGATCAAGGAGATGAACATACAAAGACTTAGAGATAGAAAAATACTTAGATATGAATGATCTAAAGATCATTCTAAACATCTGATCTAGTGATCAATAGGATTGTTCATAATTTATATATTGACAATATGTATGGATGTACAGATTACATACATCGGTCAAGATCATGGAAGATTGGGGAAAAGAGATCAATCCTTAAAGGTAGGAGGATTTGATTAATGCATTTACATGAGATATTCATGATTGTACTCATGATCTTATGTTGACAAGAGTAATGATAATACTTGTAGTAAATCTCTTGAAAATCTTATGATCCAACCAAACACCTATAAGATGGTTAAGGACTAAACTATAAGTGAATAGGGAACTAGAAAATATTTCAGCCCTAAGTAAACAGACATATGGTCCGATATATATATGAAATCTATTTTACATACAAGCTTGGAGGCTTGTGAGTTTGTTTTAATAGGCATGAGCCTAGGGGATGCTATTGCTAGAGGAGTTATGAGGGTTTGGCCACCCGCTCCTTGAAATTTGATGATATGATGATACCTTGCCCAATGAGAGGCTAAAAGTCGGGTGGTGGCAATTATGGGAAGGCCACCACGGTGAAAGTCTTGCCCCCCATACGGGCGGTGACATAATATTTTCCACCGTGGTATCGGTGGTGAACAGGCAGTTATCCGAGCGCGCTAGTACGGATCGAGGCAAAGATAGCAACCTTTCGATTATTTTGCACTATGATGCATATGGGAACAGGCATAGTGAAATGCCTTATGTTATAGCATAATGAAATGCTAGGTAATTGTATATTACCAATGTTTCCCATGAAGGGAAATTCAAGTATGAGATTAGCTGTAATACTAAATTCTCAAAATAAAGAGAATTGATCAGCTTAGTTGGGAATGATATTTCACTATTTTCACAAATTTAATTGGTTTACCCATGAAAGGTATGTATGTATATAGATATACATAACTTACAAAATAAAGAGTATGTTTGAGGATAACGAGATTATGAAGGATTGGAATTACATTGTCAATTATTATGTTTCTTGAATCCCCTACCAAGCATTGCTTGCTGAGATATTGTACTTGTTGCAATATCTCGGATCCAGGGAAGGAGACTTAGGAGCTGAAGACTATAGAAGACTTGAAGAGAATAATCTTCAAGGTATACCCTTGAAGACATGTATTTTTATTTGTTGAGAGTTTTATTGTATGGTGAGCTTGAGTTTTGGATTATGTAATTTGGACAAGTATTGTACTAGATTTGGTCATCTTGTGAACTTGGATGGATCCTGGAGTTTAATAAAAGTATATTCCTTCAATGGAATTTTATTTTGTACACAAATTGTACTTATGTTATGTATGAAGTGGTGACTTGGGTTTTCAAAACAAGTTCTAAAGAAAAGAATTTCCGCTGCTTTGTTTTGCGAAAAAATTTTACACTCTTAAGGGCCCTGCCTTTCAAAATACTTTACAAATCATGTTTTCAAAAACCCAGGTCGTCACAGTTGTGAAAAAACAGTAGAGCGCTAATGAAAGAAGATTCTCTGAGATAAAATAGGGGACTCAACCTTGGAAAATTTTTGTGGGCATATTCACTACAAACCATCACAACATATAACTCGTCCACTAAGGGTAACCTAGGGGTTCAAGGGCTTGTTACATTTGCTAAATGCAATTGTGATTACCTACGAAAGTGACACTTTGTACCTATTTTTGTAAAGTAATTTTTTGCATGTTTTGCTTGGAACCAGAAAAATACTAGTTGGGGGTGTTGTAAGTGTTTAATTTTGCATAAAAGTCACCCAATTAGTCACCCATGTGTTATAAGTTATAGGAGTAAATTAGGACTTTTAGACTAAATTCATAACACATGCGACTAAATTTGTAACACATGCATTTTGACCTAATGAAGCAAAAATTTGATATTTTGTAGGTCCAGAGGCTAATCTGAGGTAAGTATGTGATTAATCATAACTTTTATAGAATTTAATTAGAGTTTTTTTTTACTTTTTTTGGAAAGAGAGATGATGATCCAACATGCAAGATTGATTGAAATGAATATTGAAGATCAAGATCAAAAGATGGAGTCAAAGCCTAAGAGTCATCAATCCAACATGAGATCAAGGCTAAGGATGAGTAATGAATGTAATCAAAGGGGCTAAAGGCGGCCAAAGTGGGTCAATGAAGTAAGCCATGCATTTCCACCACCTTTGCATGGGAGCCATTCAAGCCACCTTAGCCATTAAACCATGAAAAAGGGTGATAAACCATACTAGCTACTCAAGCTTTGAAGTTGACCATTGAAGCCACTAAGGAATGAGCCATTAAGCCAAGGAGGAGTGCCACATGGAGTTACACAATTGGAGCATTAATTCAAGCAACTTTCCTATGTTAAGAGTGTGATTTTTGAGGGATTTTGTGAGATTAATGTAAAAAGGCAAGATGATCATGCATTAAGGGACCCATAAAGAGAGAAAAACCAACTTTCCTATTCTATTTCCTAACCCTAATTCACCCATATTACTAGGGTTCTACATTTTTAAGTGAAAGAGGGAGCAATCTACTTCAATCCAAACAACTTTAAATTGTAGATCTTTATAAATTGTTCCTAAACTTTATTCCTTACCTAATTTCTTAACTTTCTATCAATCAAACATCACAAAATTAGAAGGGAAAGCACTTCAATTCCTTCTGGGAAAAAGATGTTTATATTTTCTTCAAAATTAGAAACTAGCCAGCCCATGCTTCTTATCTCTCTCTTATGTCATGTTTATGAAATTATCTTGCTAGTTCATCTTCCACCTAACTTACTCATTCAATACCCTAACCCTAGGGCCACTTTTCTCATGTTTTCACCCTTTTCTGAGTTAGGAAAATTTTCAAGTAGAGGTGGGTGACACACCTTGAAATCAAGCTTTCCATTGGTGTTATTTGCTGCTAGACTCTAGGATTTCTTAGATGCTTTTATCCCTTTGAATTTCTAGTTATTTTCTTATTTATTTGCTCTCTAATTCTGGTTAGTAGATTGCTTGCTTTCTACTTTTGCTCCTTTCTTTCCATCTAGCTTTCTCCTTTCTTATTTACCTTAGTTCCACTTGTTTTCTTTGCTATTACCTTAAGATTTAAGTTAATGCATCTCTAGAATTGACGTCCAAGAGAAGATCTAGCTTAAATCCTTGATTGCCCCACTTGAATTCCATGTTTTCTACCCTCTTTTATCCTTAATTTTGGCAGTTTTTCCTTAGTTAGTTCACCCACTTAGCTTTATTTTCTCTCAAATTACTTTCTGGATTTTCTTTAGATATCATAATAATTTAGAGTGTGAGCATTATATTGGAATTTTTTTGCTGTTTAGATAGGATTTCAAGCTTTAGAAAAGTGCACAATTTTCAAATTTTGTAGACAGTTTTATTCTCATAATTTTGATGTAAATTGGATGTGATTCAATGAAGTTCTTTGAGAATTCTTATTATGGTATGCTTATTTCATCAAAGTACATAAAATCTGGGTTGTCTTCTTGCATGAAAGTTATGGTTTCAATATCTTTTTAATTCATGACTTATTGACTATTTTTAAGTATCAAAATCTAGAAATTAGCTTTTCCTTAACTTTGTGCTTTAAGTCCAGCCATCAAAACTTCTTATTTTCCTGAATTGTGAGGTACCCGTTTAGATTTTCATGTTTTTTTATTAGATCCAATAGTTAGTTTGCATAGTAACTCATTGTAGGTGCATTAAATTTCACTATCTTTAGGGCTTCAAAATCATGCGTATAGTCTAAAAACCATCACATGGTTCTAAATCCTTTCCTTTTTGATCCTTGGTTAATTTAGCCACTTAATTTAGTTTTAATAGTATTTAATTCCTTTTTTGCATCTTATTTTAGTTTTATAAAGTTTAATTTTTGAATTTTTAAAAGTTCCATCTTTAAAAAGTTTTAGGATTTAGAAAGTATTAAATTTAGAAAGTCCCTTTAATGGTAGCTTCCATTCACATGCACATTTCTAATTTGTTGTTAAAGTTAGTTAGATTTAATTGGTTACTTGTTTTTGAATGTTAGCTTAGTGTTAGAAGGTTTCCTAAATTGGTTTTAGAAAGTTTCTGATTCTAGTTTAGTAAAGTGTTAATTTTGTAAAGCATCACTTTTAGTGGCTTCCTTTAATTTATGTTTCTTAATTTGATTCATGCTAATTTAGCATGAGTTTCCTTTAGTTTCTTGCATTTTAGTTTGGTTAGTTTCTAATTTCATTGTTTAGTTTTAGTATTTAGTATGTTTCTTTTAAGTTTAGTTTCTAATTACATACATTCTTCCATTTCATGTTGTTTAATTTTCTATTTTAATCACAACTCTTCTTCTTTGGTCTAAGTTAATTGATCTAGATAAAATCCATTCCATTGCAAGTTGTGAGATTCCTCATGGGATTCTCACTAGCATGTTATATTGCAACCGATTTATGTGCTTACAAGTTTAACTTAAAAATCACAACCATTGACATTTGATCTCTATCTACTATCAATGATGGCCTGTCTAGTTTCATCTTGGTGTTTTAAAGTTTTTTTCATAAATGATTAATAGTTTCCTCAAAAGTTGCCTTCTTTGGTTTTTGAGGCAATTGAAAACATGGTGGCTACACTGGAACTGAAACTTTAGGAAAGTTTTGTGTAGGGGGTTCATAGATGGACCCGCCTTGGTAATTTTTCATAGACCATGACAAATTATGATGCCTGGCCCATCTTGGATTATAGTTCTTAGAGTAAGGATTGTTGCTACTACTATGATATGTATTCACTTCATTCGCCTGTTCTAAAAGATATTCTATGTATACTCTATTATATGGACAGGCTGTGGTTAAATGGGCGGGCTAGAACAAATAGCACGAACCTCTTGTGGAGGTTTTGCGGATGCATAGCATCCATGTAGGCATCTATTCTCTGGAACATACTTTCAACTTTGTCCATTCTTTCAGCCAAGGAATCAAGCTTATATGACATATCTGATGTCACTCCTATTTCATATATCCCTCCTTTCTTTTGAAACTGGGTATTCCTCTCTCATATTAGTATAGTCCCATTGTTGGGAATTGTCAGCTAAAATTTGAAAAAAATCCTAAGCTTCTATTTTATTTTTCAACATGAAGGTCCTTCCACTAGATGCATCTACCATTTGTTTATTTTTAGGAGTTGATGCCTCATCAAATTACTAAGCTTTCTGCCATTTTTCATATCCATGGCGAGGGCACTTTTATAGCAATTCATTTCACCTTTCCTAGCTTCATAACATTGTTCATTTTCTCTCTAATGGAAATTAATGATCTCCCTATGAAGGGCATTAGTCTTATGGACAGGGAAGAACTTATTTAGGAACTTTTTAGACAACTGGTCCCATGTGGCAATGGGATCAACGTCTAAAGAATTCAGCCATCATTTGGTTTTATCTTTCAATGAGAAATGGAACAACCTAAGTCTAATAGAATTGTCCTAGATATTTTGGAATTTGAATGTAGCACATATATCAATGAATTCCTTGATATGTAGGTACGAGTCCTCTCTCTCCCTCTCAACCATAAAATGTTGGGTGTAACTATATAATTCTAGGTTTAAGTTCAAAGTGGTCTGCATTCGTGGATCGTAAGGTGATGCATGATGGGGTATTTAGTTGGAGTGGCACATAGAAATCTCTTTTGGCCCTGTGCTCAACTACAACTTGTAGGTCTACCATGAGGTTAAGAATTTGATTTCTTACCCCTTACTTAAAGGTATGTTCAATCTTATGATTTAATGGCACTAACTTAGTGTTTTGAGATGACCTTGATACACTATAAAGAAAAACCTATCCAAATGATGCAACTCTAAATGACGCACAATCAATCCTAATGGTTTACTAATGAGCTGTTTTGATATTCTTTATTAATATGTAGGGTGGTAGATTTTAGACCTAAATCTAGAAAGGTCCTCCTTTAATTCAGGCTCGACTATTGCTTCTTAGTTAGGTCTTGTTCAAGGTGGTTAGTACAATTCTCATGGAAGGAGGCATTTAGATTTCAACAACTGTCAATGGAAGGCATAGGAAAATCACTTGAATTTTGGATATCCACTATAATCCCAGTGCAAGTGATTGGAGTGATGATAGATCTCCTCTTTTAGAAAAGTTCTTGTGAGTTTGAAACCCTAAATCTCTTGCTACTTGATTTTAAATTAAGCTTTTAAGGGTTAGGATCGCAAACACACAAGGAATTGAATTGATTACCTAGGTGAGCTAAGGATCTAGTGATAAAATCCAGTCCTTAACTTAAGAGGGTTCCTGTGGGGTTCCATCCACAATAAAGTAGTAAACATGCATTGCAATATAAAGAAAGGAAAACTAATGCTTACCTATATGCTATCCAACAAATTAAACTTTGTTAAATAGGAGTAATCTAATGCAACTAGACTAGGTAAGATGCACAAGTATAATGAATGTGACCCTAAATTATATTAATTATAGTACCAACCAATATGTAAACTACACTAAATGCAACTGCACTAAGAAAATAAAAGAGAGTGAGAGAAGCTTATAGTGGGGTTTCTAATGAAGATCAAGTGTGGGCCATCATACCCCACACTTGGCCTAAATTATTACAACCTATTTTAAAATGAAATAAATAATTGCAAATTACAATGGGGCCTTGGTGTAGCTTTAATATTAATTGTAAGCGCACAAATCAAGGTAGTATTGCACATGAGAGAGGTCCATTCCATAGAAATCTCATGAATTATCAATAGATTGGATCTTATTTAAATCACTTAACTTCAGAGAGAGAGAGAGAGAGAGAGAGAGAGAGAGAGAGAGAGAGAGAGAGAGAGAGAGAGAGAGAGAGAGAGAGAGAGAGATGATTATTAAACTAGGAATTTAAAGTTAACGAGAATGGAAACATGCATGAAATTAGAAACTATGACTAAATGAAACTTGCTGAAAACAAAGCCAAACAATGAAAATAGAAACTTACCTAACTAACATGCATTCAACTAAAAGAAACTACAATAAAATTAGAATGAATAAAACTAAGCAACTTAACTTTAGAAAACTACTAAAAAGGAAACTTTCCTAAACAAGAAACTTTCTAAAACTTAAAATGGAAACTTTTTAAACCTAAGCTAAGAATAAAATAATGAAATAACAACTTCTAAACTGAGATTAGGCTACTAAATTAGACAAAAATCAAAGAGGAAATTAACCTAGAACCATGTACGTGATCCATGGATTGTGTGCATGATTCTTAGGTTGAAAGATGGCTATATTTGATGCTTTAACTACAGAATAACATGCAACCTAAGCTATGCACTGAATAAACAACCTACGAAGAAAAAGGTATTCCATAGGATTCAAGCAATTAAGATGTTTTTATGGCTGGAAACAAATCATAAAGATTAAGGAGAAAATTTCCAGATTTCAAGTACTTAAGAATATCAACTTAAATCAAGCATATAAACCAACTAAAACAATAGTTTTTTTGCAAGATAACATTTGATATCTAAAGTAATTTTAATAATAAGAATCCTCAAATAATTTCATTGAATTAATGCCAAATTGCATCAAAATTTTGTGCATAAAACAAGTGTATAAATCTTGAAATTGCTAGGAAATGATTCCCTAAAATCTAATCTAAACAACAACAAAAACTAAATCTAAAGCTTCCAATCTAAAGTATGATGACAGTCAAAGAAAACCTAGAAAGGAACTCAAGAGAGAAGAAGGCTAATAGGATGAACTACATCAAGGAAAGTGAACCTAAATTAAGATGAATTTGAGGTAGAAAATGTGAAAACTAAGGGAAGAAGCCAAGGCTCTAAGCTATCTCTTCTCTTGGATGTCACTATTAGGGAAGATTTAACTTAGATCTTTAATGAATAAGCAAAGAAAACTAGAGAATTGAAGCAACAAACAAAGGACTTAAAGGCTAGAACTATGTGTATGGAATTCAATAACAAAACAAGAGCAAACGAAGATGATGAAACTAATGCAAAGAAAGAAAAGTACTACCTTGAATTGGGGGGAAATTAATAAGAGAAACAACTAGAAATATAAGGGAAGAAAAGTTCCAAATAAATCCAAAGTCCAGCTCCAAAAAACACCAAAGAAAATTGCTATGTTTCAAGGTTGTCTCACCCAACATCTACTTAGTAGAAAACATAGAATGCCTGTGTTATTTATAGATGGATTGTTCCACTTTGGTGATGTCTTACTCTAGGAAAGGGAGGTGGATCCAGATGCAGGAATTCAATTAGGAATATTAGGACAAGAGATGAGGTGGAGAATGAACTAATCAGGTGGCATCATGGAGAGTTAAGGTGGTTTCCATATATTTAGAAAGGGCGGAAGCATCTTTTTCCTTGGAAGGTAGGTGGATCTCCTTCCTTCTAATTGGATGATTAGTGGTTAATGGAAAGATGAAGAAAATAGTAAGGAAAGAAGGGAAAAAATCTAGGGTCTTATGTGATTTGAGTGGACTTAGATCTAGGGCTTCCCTAATTAGGAAACCCCCAAAATTGACAACTAAGTGGGGGGCGTCCTCTTCTAGGAAGGTGGCTCCCTCCATAAGTCATAAAACATGGAAACCCTAGTTAGTTGGCTTGAAAGGATGAAAAATGGAAAATGGAAAGTGGAAAGTGGGATTTCTCTCTTGATTGGTCCACCTATGCATGATGATCTTACTTTTTGCAATTATCACTCAAAACCTTCTAATTATCCCTTGAAAATCACACTTTTTAGCATAGGATAATTGCTTGAAATGATACTCCAATAGTATCACTCCATGTGGCTTGATGGTTCATTCCTTGGTGGCTTGAATGGCTAACCCCCTTGGCTTCTTTAGTTGAATGGCTTGGCTTCTTCAGGTTTCCTAGTTAGACTAGAAAACCCCCTTGAATGGTTCAAATTCTCATGCAAAGTGATGGTAATGCATGGCTCTTTGCATGGATCATTTGAGTCATATTTATTTCTTCAAATTTCCTTCTTACATGCCCTAAGATAATTTTTAGGATGGGCACTCCACCCCTAGCACCCCCAATAAGGGTGCGTTGCCCCCTGCACCCTTGATAAGCTAACTGTGCAGATCAACTGGTGAAAAACTCTTCGAAGCATAATATGGGCTGTTGGATCATCTTCTTACTTCCTACAAAAAGAGTAAAAACCCTAATTAAATCCTAAAAAATTATGATGATTTACATACTTAATATGGATTAGCTTTTGAACTTGAAAATATCAAACTTTTGAATTATTAGGTCAGACATGCATGTGTTATGAAAAATCAAGAAAACCTTAGGATAATGCCTATATTTAATAACATACGAGCTACTAATTGCATTATTTTTATACAAAATTTAACAATTATCAATCCTCACTTCAAGTTCACTCAAAAACCTAGTCTAAGAAAGTAATAAAACCCTAATTAAGTTGATGAAGCTTTGGCCCATAGGATCGTCTCCATTGCTTTTGCCAAATTCCCATCACACAAAAATAAAGGAATATGGTAAATTTGTAAGAAATTAACAAAATATGGAAGAATGATGCAAAAATCCTAATCTCATGTAACCTAAAACTACAGTTAGAGATAAACAATCTAAATAAAGATCCAACCACAAATCCATTACGATTCCCTAGCAATGGTGCCAAAAACTTGGTGTTGCTTTAAAATTACTCGCAAGCGCATGAATCAAAGTTGTAATTGCATGCAAGAGAGGTTGATCCCATGATGAATCTCACAATTTTGTACGTTTATTAGATCTTATTTAAGTTGCTTATCTTAGCCGAAGAAAAAGGGTTTTGATTAAACAAGGAATTTAAACGACATGGAATGTGAAATATGCATAAAATTAGAAACATGAACTAAAGGAAACTTTCTAAAAGTAAATATATTCAATGGGATTAGAAGCTTTCCTAACTATCATGCATTAAATAAAAGAAACTAGTGTATGACTAGAATGAATGAATCTAAGAAACTTAAACTATGGAAACTTGCCAAAAATGAAATTTTCCTAAAACTAAAATTAGAAAATTATAAAAATAATACTGTCTAAGACTAAAATAGAAACTTTCTAAACTACAATTAGATGCAAAAAATAACTAGTTAATGCTAAAATAAGGCTAAACAATAAAAAGAGCAAAACTTAAAGATAATTTACCCAAGCACCATGCACATGAACCATGGAGTTGTGTGCACGGTTCATGGGTCATTTGATGGCAATAATATATGAAGTAAATGCTTGTAAGCATGAAATATAATTAAATAACTAACTAAAAAACCTAAAAATATAAATGGATACTTAAGGAATCAAGCAAATAAGGTATATGGACTGCTGGAAACTTTGCATCAATGGAAAAATTCTAGAAATATAGCGTGCATGAAACTCAAATTGAATGAGGCATGAATTCAAACTTAACAAGAACCTTTTATAGAATATAACACTTAAGAATTAAAGTACCTTACCATTGGTTGAAATGAAAATTCTATTGATTGAAATGAAAAATACATCAAATTGGGTGTGCATGTACATGGATGGAAAACTGGAAAAGTGTGCACTCTTCTTAGGCCTAGAACTTGTTACAAATCAATGATAAAACACACTCCAATGATCACAATATAAAATTAGATTTCATGTAAGTGAAACACCTAAGAGAAACCAAGAGACTAACGGCATGAAAGATCGGAATGAACAAGCAAAATAATGCCCAAAACTATCTCTAAATCCGAATGAAAAATGAGCACAATAGGAAGAGGAACAAAGAGATTCAAAATACTTTTTCTCTTGGGTGTCACTAATAGAGAATAAATAACTTGGATCTTGAATGAATTAGTAAGGAAAACTAGAGAGATGGAGGTAAAGATTCAAGGGAAAAATAAAGAAGATCAATGCATATGAAATTGAAGAACAAAATAAGAGCAAACTCAGCAGTGAAAGTAAGGAATGAAAGAAAAGTATGAACTAGGAATTTTAAGGAAAAAGAAAAGGAAAATACTTGAGGAATCCAAGAGAAAACATCCCATAAGAAAACCAACATCTAAGGTTATAAGGATCACCAAGATAGAGTGCTTCTTTCATGATTTAGAGCAAACCCCCTACTTGAATTTCACTTGGAACCCCTTAGGAGATTTATAAAGTTTTGGGTTCTCTCTTGATTGCTCCACCTATTCATGATCATCTTACCAATTACAAAATTTCCTCAAAACCTTCCAATTATTACATGGAAACCACATTTTTAAGCTAGGATAATTGCTTCAAAATTTCATCCAATCATGTGACCCCATGTGGCATGACCCTATGTGGATTAATGGCTTACTTTGATGGCTCATTCCTTGGTGGATTTAGTGGTTTGAATGCTTGATTTCATGGATTGAATAGCTTGTTTAGCTTGTCACCCTTTTGCATGGCCTAAATTGCTAAGGTGGTGGAAATGTCTGGCTTGTGCACCGACCCATTTGAGTCACCTTTAAATTCTTCCAATTTCTTTTGTGTTTGCCCTAGGATAATTTTTAGGACTGCTACAACACAACAAAACATGATTTTTGTGAACATGCAAAAAACTCTATGAAGCGCAATATAGGCCATTGGATCATCTTCTTACTTCCTACAAAAGAGTATAAACCCTAATTAAATCCTACAAATTATGATGATTCATGTACTTACTCTAGATTAGCTCCTGAACCTACCAAATATCAAACTTTTAAATTATTAGTTTAGAAATACATGTGTTGTAAAATTCAAAATAATAATAATCATAGGAATAACACTATAACTTATAACACGTGGGCTACTAATTAGTACTTTTTATACAAAATTGAACACTTATCAGCAAGAGAGGGTTTGTGTGTGAAAATTAAATAAGAAAGTGTGTGTGCATGTGTGTGTGCGTGCGTGCTTAAGGAAGGAAGTGGTGCTATAGGAGAGATGGTTAAGGTGCCATGGAGTGCATGGAATTGAGAAGGGGAATGAGGTTTGCATGTGGTGGTGGTGAGTGGAAGAGAGGATGATGATGCATGCTATGCTTAAGGTGGAGGAGAGATGGGAGCATGCAAGAGTTATGTATGTGATGGTAGGGCATGGATGAAGGTGGATGAAGGGTGGATGGGCATGCAAGGATGGAAGGATGATTGTATACTCATGCTAGGATTCTTAATGCATGCAATATAGTAGAAAATACATGCAATACTTAACACATGTAAAACCAAATAAAGACAAAAAAAAGAAGAAGAGAGGATGCGTGTAACAATCCTAAAGATATGATGCATGGAAGATCAATGAAAGAAAGAAAAAAATGCATGAAATGATAACATGGTAGAGTCGTGTCACCTAGGGTGAGGAAAAACAAAAGATGCATGAGAAACTACATACTGCATGTAATACAAAGTAACATATTAGAGAATGAACAAGGAAGATAGCTTACGATATTTAAACATGCAAAGAAGAAGGGAATGAGATGCATGCAAGGAGAAGAATGTGTGCAGCCTAGGTGATTTGTGCATGCAATAAAGGATGGACATAATATGAATAAGAAGAATGGAAAAACAAGAAAATTAAGTAAATAAACAGGGAAATGGGGTTGGCTGGGACCCCTTACTTTTACTCCAAGGAATGGGATGTGTAAGGTTTGTGGGAGCTTCGGTGAGGGTGATCTTCCTCTCTCCATTTCTCCTAACTTTTCCCTTGAACTCTAGGGAAAGTTGGAAAATAGGATTCCTTGTAAAGCACCCCTATTTATAGATAATTGGAGTGAATGCCCTAGGGAAAGAATTGCTAAGATCTAAGGGAGAAAAGAAAAGAAGCGAGGATGGTTGAGATGAGATAGGAAGAAGGGAAGCAAAGGGAGGGGAATGCAAGGAATTCACTTTGTGTAGGTGGATTAGATGTGGAACACAATTTGGGTATGAGATAAGATAAAAGATGGGAAAGGAAGGAGATAAGGGTGGAAAGGAAAGAAGATATGGTAGGATAGAAATGAGGATTCACTAGGAGGGAAAGAAGAGGAGAGAATCTAGGAAAGTACATGGATTTGGAAAGGTAATAAGGGGTGGGAGATGTGAAACCCTTGGTGTGCTTGTGGAGTTTAGAGATCTGAGATAGATGTAAGCCCTTAGATGATAATGAGTGGTGGAGATCTTTCCTACCTTAGGGTTTTGATTTGACTTTTTAACAAGGGCGCAATGGCTAGGATTTGTATCATTTGTTTGCTTCATGCCCAGACTTTAGATTATAATTACCTAGCTTGGGTAGTTGATATTTGGTTGGAGTGTTCTTATCCAAAGAGATCTTCCTAAAGGCTTTTTTACTTTCCACCTTTGGATTGGACTACCCTAAAATGGATGACCTAAATTCCATTGTGATTTTCTTATCCACTCTAGGTTTTTCCTTTTTTTCTCCTAGCCCATCATAATTTTCTCTATCCAATGTGCTTCAAGCATGGTGGGATGTCCCCCCCACTGAAAGTAAGTGTTTTCCATGAAAATTGGTGGGTAGCTCACCGAAAAAAATCTCTACCAGTGGACTTTCAATCTAGTCTTCATTTTAGTCTAATTTCTCATTGGTCTATCCTTGCTTGAGTAAGTATCCATTGGTTGCTTAGAATATGCATCTACAAGGATAGATGTTAGCATTTAAGTGTTTGCAAAGTAAGATGGATTTCAATTGTAGATTTCTCATAAATTCTCTCTCTCTCTCTCTCTCTCTCTCTCTCTCTCTCTCTCTCTCTCTCTCTCTCTCTCTCTCTCTCTCTCTCTCTCATCATTATTTCTTCATGTATTCCACATGAAATTGAGGGGGAAATATCACATTTACATGAAAATTTCATTCTCCCCCTTAGGTGGTCCCTTAGAAGCTTCCCAAGGTAGTGGTTAGGTCTCATGAATGCATGATAATTTTTGTCACCTTACTTTTGATATGAACACCCTATTTTGAATGAATAAGGATCGATACTCCGCTTAGGGTTTCTGATTGCTTTGACTTTATATTTGACATCAAATTTTTAGTCTGAACTATCCAACTTCATATTTGGCTTGTGTGAGTCCGTAATGTAGCTTGGAAGGTAAACTTGCTCTTTTAGAGGTAAAATTTTCATATTTGTGAATTTTTTTTTATTTGTACCCTGAACTTGCAAAATATAGAATTAACCCTAATTAGTGCTATTTGTGAAAATTTTAGGAGCTAAAACCTGCTAAATAAATGTGTATAATATTTTTAAACATATTAATATACATATGTCCAAAAATGACAATCAAAAGTTATATGTACAATCCATCAACAACACTTAAAAGGCGAATAGGAATGCTCCGTGCAAAATGTACATTGTTGGCATGATCCCCCATCTACTCCAAATACCCTAACTTGGTTTCCTTGCCATTTTCTTTGTCATGCTTATCTATGGTGTGGTATATTGGATTACTCTACCTAAGCATTTAGTTTTGTTGTGTATCCCAAATCTACATACAATGAAAGAAGGCTTTTTTTTTTTTTTTTTACTTTAACTTTGTATACAACAAAAGAGTTTTCTTTTATTTTTTAATTAGACAATGTAAATCTAAACTAAATGATGCAACCTAGTTACTAAAATGATGCAAATCTAAGGACATAAAATCAATCAATACTTAGTGCTGACAAGTTGAAAATTTTGATTTCTCTTCAAGGGCAGTAGCTTTTAGATTATCCTAGTCTAAATAGCTCTTCCTCTATTTTAGACTTGTCCTACTACTTTTATCTAAATCCTTACCAAATCTACTGCTTCACACTCTCCTTAGTTACTCTTAAGTAATCTGAGTTATAGAAAGTTTTGGTAGAGCTAATTGTTTAAAAACCAAAGTAGTGATTTAGCACAAAGCCACTAGAGTGACAAAAATTGGCCTCCTTCCTAGAGGGTTTTATGAGCTCATGGGATTCTAAAGGTCACTTTAATAATTTTAAATTATATTGAAAACCTAAGGTTTGCGATAGGGGTGATTATCTTAGGTGAACCAAGAAGTAGTAATTAAATGCACCCTTGACCTTATGGGACATGTTGCCCTTATTAATCAATTTTCATTCACCATGGTAGTTTGATCAGCAATAAATTACCTTAAAGCGAATAAACGTGTCCCTGAGAAAAGAATAAAATAACTCAGCTACTTATATGTCACATATGCAAAGGATTTAAGTCTCAACAGATAGGTCGCTATAACCTAGATAGCCTATATCTTGTTGATTATAATAGAGCTTAGGCTATCTTTTGTTAAGAAAATGCTTTTAATGCAATAACCTAGAAAGTATGCAACAATTAAGGTGAATACAATTTATATGAAATTAAGTAGCATACAAATATGCAGCTCTAATTTAATAATGCAAATCTTAAAGCTAGAAATGTAGGGATCTAGAAAGAGCTTACAATGGTGTCCTAGATCATATTCTAGTACAAAGGTTAATCTATAAACATAACACCTCCACTTCCAAGATAGGATGGTTTACCCTTAACCGATATTATCACAACCCTTTTAAATTGAATTGAGATAAAAATTTAAATTACATCCCAACCTTACTACAATTTCATTCAAAATAAAAATTAAGCAATTATCCTACTTGAGAAACTTCTCTAAATCCTTCACCAAATTCTTAGTAAAACAAAAATAATAATGAGTATCAATCAATCATAGGAATTATAACAAATATGAAAATCCTAATTAAATTCAAATATGAGAGATGCACCTAAACTATGACTAATGGTAATATAATTCAACCTAGATTTAATTAAAATTTGATTGCAAGTCCTCAGCAACAGCACCAAAAACTTGTTCTTGTTTTAAAATTTATCGCAAGTGCACATGTCTATTGAAATGTATATGTGCAAGTACTGGTCAAGCAATATAAATTAAATGAAAGGATATAACTAATATCAATTATACTAAAAATATATAAATTTAACAAATTAAGAAGTCCAGGGTTTTTGAATCCACAACATTAGAATTATAAATACTCATAAAAAAGTACTTGGATTTAAAATTTCACATATTAGTATAATATCAATGGAAAAGAAACATGGAAAATATGAATGTTAATGTGACACCCCGGGTTTTTATCAACCTGTTATCCCATATTTATACGAAAATAGTAATAATTTATTTATAGAAAATAGATGGGATTCTAGAACTTAAAACTCATAATTTAAAATTTGTCGCAGGGTCAAGCAAATACCATTTCAGAAAACCTTGAGGGTCATTTCACCTCAAAATCACACTGAAGAACAGAACAAAAAGTAACCATTTTGAGCATGCTCACAAATTAAAACCACGATGAAATTTTTACAACTGTAAAGATATGCAATAGTGAAAGTTCCAAAGCTCCAAGGTCTGTCCAAGATCACCACATCATCCATGAATAAATACATAACCACTATACAGTGATATGAGTCTAATCTATCAATATATACAACGGCTAAGGAGAATGCCAAAAAGCCAATACCAGTCCAACCAAAAGTACACCACTCTGTCGGTATCTGATAGTCTCTGTTCTCAAGCGCCCGTCCAACTCCACACTAGTCCACCTTCTTCCCTTTCTGACTGTCGCGCTCTGATTCTGAGGCATTGCAAAACAAAGCAATGCCTCAGCAAGCCATGCTTGTGCAGGTGATATACATTCAAAATAACTCAATAAAACAAAGCATATGGCGCAAGGCATAAAGATCAAAAGATGATCAATAATATATAAAGTCTTAAATCACACGATGAAGGACATACCATGTCCATGCAATGAATAAGATATCATCAACCATGATATCAGGACATGCACAATCCGAGAAAATCTAGAAACATATGAATGCATGTCAAAAGTATCAAACCTCATACACAGTCAAGCCCTATGAGTGTCTCACATACACTCACGGTAATGTGGGGTCAACTCTCTGTACCATCCACTTTCACCCTTGCACCCTCACGGGTACTTAGGCACTCAGGCACTCACAGGAACTACACGCACCACTTTCGTTTTCACCCTTTCACCCTCATAGGAACTCAGGCACTCACGAAAAGTCGCGTTGCACACCCGCTTTCACCCTTTCACCCTCACGGGCACTCAGGTACTCACGCTGTGACAAATCGCATCCTACCACAGGATCAATAGTCTCAAATATTAAGTTAGAGTGACTTCCACATGTCAAGAAGACCAACTATCAAATGAATATCACGAAAGATATTAAAAACAGTGCATGCAATAACCACCATAAAGATAGCACGCACATGAGAAGCTACATGCTGAAATCAATCTCATGCATATGGTAAGGTATAAATCACCTGCCTTAAAACCTCAAATCACCAAATCAACATTTGAGAATCATGGAAAACTTATGAATGAAATCACCTACCTCAGTATCGCAATATCCCTAAACAACACGTAACCAATATCAAGGGGTATGCCTTGATGTACCTATCATGCCATAAATCATGTCATGGTTAACACATATAACCAAAATCTAAAGCCTGATCATCTATTGATCAGCTCGATCTAACTCATCTAATAGCATTTAGTAGTTTTGCTATTTAAAAGTTACTCCAAACTAGATTTTTATCTTAAATCTAGATCCATCTTGTTGAGACGATCACAACGCCTCTTTCGGATCGTGATTTGGACCTCTGTAGCTCCTAAAATCAAGGTTTAAAGGTTTAAAGGGTCAAAAAAGACCAAAATCCAGCAAATGGGGCCCGCCGCATGCGCGCACTGCGCATGCCAGGTGCTTCTGTGGAAGCGCTTCATGTCAGAACCCTCTCAGGGTAGCAGGCGCTTCTGTGGATGCGCTCTGTGTCAGACCCCGCATTGGTAACGAGCGCTTCTGTGGAAGCGCTCAGCTTCAAAACCTATGTTGGGTAGCGGGCGCTTCTGTGGAAGGACTCTGTGCGTGGGGGATGGAACAACGTGTGTGGCGCGTTCTAGCCTCTCCATGTGGTGTGCACAAGTCGCACCACATGCCCTTGCGCATGGCGCATCCTCATCGCGCCACATGGCGCTCCCTTGTCCGTGCGTTTCCTCGTGTTCCAGTCGCTGTCGCCGGAGACGACGACCGGACTGGTTCGCAGTCACCGGTGACCCCAGGTGCTCCATTTTTTGTAATTTTTACACCTTCGAGTCTAGTTTTTCATGTACATTCCATTTCCACCTTCCATTTTCCCAAATCCTACCTAAATCTATAATTTTTTCACGATTTTAAACACGTTTTCAAAAACTCCCATACTACTATTTTTTGTATTTTGCGACGTCCCTAGCCGTCCGATTGTCACAAAATTTTGTGGGTCCTTTCCTCTCCTCATCATACACAATGTGAATAGTCCAGATCTAAATTTCACATCGTCACATCCAAATTTTTTATGCAAATCAGTAAGCACAGATTTTTGCAAAAACCTACATTTTCATGCCGTTTTTCGACGTTTACAGGTAAATAAACATTGAAATTTAATACAAAGAGGAGGGTGGAGTGATCCTACCTCATTCCCGGCTATTCAAGGGTGGAGAAATCTGCCTCCCCAGTGCATGATTGTCCACGTGAAGGTAGAGACAATTAGAGAGAGGAGAGTGTGTTTTGAGCACTCTCTCTCTTCTCCTTACCTTATATTTTTATTTTATTATATTAGAGAGAGGTGGGTACGCCTCATCTCATCCTCCAACTCACAAGTAGCCTCCTGTGTCGAGTGATGCTACCAGAGGACTTTGACCAGAGGAATGGTCTTAGTCCTCAACTCTTAGATCTTGCTATCCAAGATCTGTATGGGGCGCTCCTTAAATGTCAAGTCAGGTCGTACCTCTGGTGGTATCTGTTCTAGCACTTGGCATGGGTCTGGTATGTACTTCCTCAACATAGAGATATGAAAAATGTCATGTACTCCAGCTAACTGTGGGGGTAGCGCTAACTAGTATGCGACTGGTCTGACTCAGCGTAAGATCTCATAAGGACCAATGTATCTGGGACTGAGTTTCCCCTTTACACCAAATCTCATCACACCGTTCATAGGGAAAACTCTCAAAAATACATGCTGTCCGACTTCAAACTCCAAGTCCTTCCGTCTCCTATCCTCATAGCTCTTCTGACGGCTATGAGCTGCAAGTAATCGTTTTCGAATGAGTTAGACTTTTTCTGCACACTGCTCAATCAACTTTGGTTTCACGATCCGTCTCTCTCCTACGTCACTCCAGCACAAGGGAGACCTACATGGTCTGCCATACAGTGCCTCATAAGGTGCCATACCAATGCTCGTATGATAGCTATTATTATACGCAAACTCTACGAGTGGCAAATGCTCATCCCAACTTGTAATGACTCTAATTTTGTAATATTAAAATCCCAAGTTAGCAATGAAAAGTTCAGTTTTTGAAGATAAGGGCATTTTGGTTATTTCACTATTCACCTTGACTAAAACTAGAAATTTGGTCTTGAAAAGGGTACCATTAGGTGCGTCTCGGAAAAAGGAATCCAACAAGACCAAAATCACCCAAAACGGAGTTAAAATGAGCAAGTTCTGGCCCTTTGAAGTTCAGGGGCAAAAATGTAATTTTCACTAAAAACGGATTTAGCTTGCAAAACACAGGGGCCCATTTTGATACGGGCACCCCTCATCTTCAACCTCCTAGAGGGTTCTAGAACGGCGGTGATTGGAGGAGAAATCATCGCCATTCTGGAGGTTTCTCCACCGCCATTCAAGGGCAGTGAGAGCCCCCTCTAAAACCCTCTTATAGCTTTATAAATAGAGCTCTTGGGCGCCTCTAATGGCAGCCCAAAAGCTTGAGAAAAAACCCGTTTTGGAGAAGCAACCAAGAGGACAAACGTGGAGAAAAACGCAGCAACTAGCTAGGTATGCCCAAGATCCCTCAAAATCCATCTTCACATTAGTCCTAGGCTCAGTTTCCCTAAGTTTTTGCATGAAAAATCATGCAAAAACGGGCCTTGGAGAGTCACCAAGGACCCAGGTATGATCCCTGGGCCGCACTGGATTGACAGGGTTGAACCAGGGTGTCTTGAGGATGCCCCGGTCCCCCAACGAACAAGACGTTCCAAACGGAATGAAACGCGTCGACCGCGTTCGAGAGAACCAAACGAGGACACGCCCGCAAAAGGAAAAGACGGGCAGTAAATTCAGCGCGTCTGCAAACGTGCCCGCTGGGGCACATGCCACTGACGCGCAGCGCGCTAGCATTCTGCATTTTCACTCTTAAAGGCCTTATGTATATGTGATACTAAAAAGCTTATAACTTGAGATCTAGAGCTCCGATTGAGGTGCCGCAAAAGGCATTGTGTCTGTGTTGATGACGTGGATACAACCAAACTATAAAATCCCTGATTAAGGCCCAATAAAAGGTGGGCACAACCCTTAGAATAGGATGGTGGTGCATGGCCGCTAGACCTTTGGAAAACTGATGATACCAAGGCCCAATTAGGACCTTAAGACACCTATAGGCATGAGGATCAACCCTTAATACCTAAGTAATGAGACCAACCACTCTAAAACCTATAAAAGATAGGCCAAACTAACCTTGATTCCCCAAACCATGTTCAGGAGCATACAAGGACAAAGGGGTTAACGCGACCTAGCCAGGTAGGTGCTCTATCACTATTAGACTTTTAAAAAGAGCCATGACTGTTTTCAATGCATGATTTAAGTATAAATTATATGACTTATTTAGCATGACTTATTTGATGACTTGTTTAGCATATAAATGAATTTGGCATGCATAGGATAAACAAATTATGCATAGACATGCTTTGTAAATAATTGCACATATTGAATGATTTGTGAGCATTAAGTTCTTGCAAAAATTGCATGTCCTTGAGGGTTGCCAAAAGACACTGGAGTGCCGAGGGCCAGGTAGTTGTGAGGGACCCAAAGAGGACAGGTTTTGAAAAAAGAGAGGTTTTCACTTGTTTGATCTGATTATGATTTGGGCTGATAAGCTTGTGGGTGCTATGCCGAGAGGTTTGGGTTGGCCTCCAGCCTCTACCACTATTAGGTGGACGGGTACCACGCCCAAAAAGGGCAACGTCCCTATGTCGACTACATGTGGTATAGGGGGCTACCACTGGTGTCACGGCATTGGGTTGACGTGTCATAGGCCCTGTTGAGGCTATGACCGAGTGTCCTTAGGTACCCGGGGACCACACGGCGGTGAGGTCGTGGGCATAGTTGGACCCTATGGTTTCATGGACTTATTTGCATTGCATATGGCATGATATGAGGTTGGTCGACCATACCATGATAGATATCCATGAGTTGGATTCAATGAAGCATCTTATGCATATCATTATGTTCTGATATATATGATACTTTTGACTTGGTTTGTGAGATTTTTTAAGTTGTTAGTATTTCATTTTGACAATGGTTTTTGATATATTGAACTTGAGTGTTCAGACATGCACATGTTTTGAAAGAGCACATGATTTTAAACATCGCATGCATTATAAAACTAGTAGTGATAGACTCCTACTGAGTATAGTATATACTCACCCAATTCTCAACATTTTTCAGACACAAAGTAAACACTTAAGGACAAAGAACACTTGTGACAGAAGACACCCATACTAAGTGCAAGTAAGTAAACCCCTACCTTGTCTTTCAATGTTACTTGATTGTAGTTACTCTCTATAGCTGAGGCTGTGACTAACACTTTCTTGGGAATAGATTCAATTTAAAATTATGCCATGACTAGATAATTTGAAAATGTGTTTTGACACTCGGGTTTTTTATGAAAGATTGTTTTCCTATAAGAAAAAGATTTTCATGCATTTCATATTTATAAAACAAGAGATCTTGCCTTTTTATCAAAATTGCATTATATAAAAACCCGGGTCGTCACACAACTACCTCTCCAATCCATGGCACAAGCCCTCAACATATCCTCCACAGTTTGGATGATCCTCTCAGTCTGGCCATCTGTCTGGGGGTGGAAAGTTATACTGAATCTCAATCTCGACCCCAAAGCCTCCTGTACACTTTGCCAGTACTTTGAGGTAAACCGTGTGTCTCGGTCTGAGATAATCGTCAATGGTACTCCATGAAGGCTCACGATCTCCCTGATGTACAGCTTTACCAAGCTGTCCACGGTCTGAGTTTGTCTAATAGGGAGGAAATGGGCTGACTTTGTCAATCTGTCAACTATAACCCATATCATGTCATGCCCACTGGCCATCCTCGGCAAACCCACTATAAAATCCATAGTGAGGTGATCCCACTTCCACTTTAGAAGATCTAAAGTCTGCAATAACCTAGCTGGTCGCTGATGCTCCGCCTTGACCTGCTGACAGGTCAAGCATCGTGCTACGCACTCACCAATATCCCTTTTCATCCCATTCCACCAAAAGTGTCGTCTAAGATCCTGGTACATCTTTGTACCTCTGGGATGAATAGAATATGAGGACTGGTGCGCCTCCTGTAGCAAGTCATGTCTCAACTGATCATCTACAGGTACTACCAATCTGCCCCTATACCTGACACCTCCATCGAGCCCTCTAGAAAAGTCAGCCTTATCGGCCATGTTCTGCATCTCAGCATAGCTCACCTATGCCTGAAGGATCCTGTCAAGAAATGTAGATCGAGTCGAGAGGTTAGCAATCATCACTCTCGACTTCCTACTCAGGGCATCAGCTACGACGTTAGCTTTCCCCGGGTGGTACTGTATTGTAAAGTCAAAGTCCTTGAGGTACTCCATCCATCTCCTCTGCCTCATGTTCAGATCCCTCTGAGTGAAGAAATACTTGAGGCTCTTGTGGTCAGTGTATACATCAAAATTCTCGCCATATAAATAGTGTCTCCAGGACTTCAATGCAAACACCACTGCGGCCAACTCAAGATCATGTGTTGGATAATTCACCTCGTGCGTCTTCAACTATCTCAACGCATAAGCAATGACCTTCCCATGCTGCATTAGCATTGCTCCTAGACCTCTGCCTGATGCATCACAAAACACCACGTAACCACCTGATCCTGAAGGTAGGGCAAGTACTGGTGCAGTAGTCAACCTCCACTTGAGCTCCTGGAAGCTCTCCTCACAAGCATCAGTCCAAACGAACCTGGTGTCCTTCCTAGTCAAAGTGGTCATGGGCAAGGCAATCTTCGAGAACCCCTCAATGAATCGCCCATAGTAACCAACTAAACCGAGGAAACTACGAACCTCTGTCACCGTTGTAGGCCTCTCCCAATGCAAAATTGCCTCTACCTTAGCCGGATCTACAGCCACACCATCCTTGGACACCATGTGCCCCAAAAACTGCACATGTCCTAACCAAAATTCACACTTACTGAGCTTCGCATACAAGCGATGATGACAAAGTGTGTCCAACATAATGCGAAGATGCTCCATGTGGGCTTTATGGTTAGGAGAATAAATCAGGATATCATCCACAAAGACAATCATGAACTTATCCAAATAAGCTAGAAATACCCTGTTCATCAAATCCATGAACACTGCCAGTGCATTCGTTAACCCAAAGGGCATTACCAAAAACTCATAATGGCCGTATCGACTCCTGAATGCAGTCTTAGGGACATCCTCCTCCCTAATCCTCAACTGGTGATAGCCTGAACATAGGTCGATCTTAGAGAACACCTGTGCTGACTGCAACTGATCAAATAATTCATCAATACGTGGTAGAAGGTACCGATTCTTCACAGTAACACTGTTCAGTAACTGGTAGCCTATGCACAACCTTAATGACCCATCCTTCTTCTTAATGAAGAGGACTGGTGCTCCCCAAGGAGACCCACTCGGCCTGATAAAACCCTTATCCAGAAGTTCCTGCAACTGCACCTGGAGCTCTCTCAACTCTGCAGGGGCCATCCTATAAGGCGCCTTAGATATAGGCAGTGTACTCAGCACCAAGTCTATGGTTAAATCAATCTCCCTGCGTGGAGGTAGTCATGGCAGCTCGTCTGGGAATACATTAGCAAAATCTAGTACTACGTCAATCTCCTCAATCCATGGTTGCTCCCTATTAGTTGTCGTGACACAAGCCAAAAACACTTGACAAGCTCGAGCATAACATTGAGCTGCTCTCATGGGGGAAATCATACAAGGTCCACTATCACTCCTCCTACCCTGGACTACAACCACTGGTTGACCTAGTACACTACACATAATCTGCTTCTTGCGGCAGTCTATGGTAACCCAAAACATTACTAGCCAATCCATCCCCAAGATGACATCAAAATCCATCATGTCTAACAAAATGAGGTCGGAATCCATCCTCATACTTGATATC
Organism: Warburgia ugandensis; assembly: GCA_035236585.1. Lineage (NCBI taxonomy): Eukaryota > Viridiplantae > Streptophyta > Magnoliopsida > Canellales > Canellaceae > Warburgia > Warburgia ugandensis. The sequence continues at coordinate 49,063,021 of CP141127.1, read as the reverse complement.
TCCACTGATACCCTCTCAAGGTACTCAGTAGCCTCCACTGTCTCTCCTGATGGCATCAACATATCTAACCCAAATGCAAGCTTGCTCGTAGGCAAGTCAAGGCAAGATGCAAATGTACATGCAATAAATGAGTGGGTAGACCCCAAATAAAAAAGAACCCTGGCATGTCTATCAACTACCAGAAAAGTACCTTCCACCACCTGGTTTGAGGCCTGTGCTTGCCCTGAAGTGATGGCGAAGACTCGGCCCTGACTGCATGGCGTTGCCTCCGCGGTGGCATCTGTCCTCGGTGGTCTATCTCCCAAACCTCTCGAGCACTGTCTAATCATGTGTCCCGTCTCGCCACAGCCATAGAACCTAAATGGCTCGATCAGCTGAAAAGGCTGTTGTCGCTGCTGCTGCTGATATTGATGGGGCTGCTGTGGGCCCTGATGCTGACGGCCCTGTACTGGGCAAAATTGCCCCACGTGTCGGCCCTTACAACGAGGGCACACTCTCCGACCCTGATCTCTCCTCTGTCTAGGAGGGTACCACGAATCATATCCCCCCTGAGATGGTGTGGATGCGAAGGGCTGACTCACCTCCCCTTTATTCTATCTCGAATCCCTCTCAAGCATCGCAGCCTGATTTTCCACTTGTGTCATCATATTTGGGTATGCTATCAATACTTCATGCCTCAACTGTGGCATTAACCCGTCGATGAATCTATCTGCTACCTCCTGCTCTGAGGCAAAAGGGGTATTTGCAAATCTGCTCAGCTTAGTAAATTGGTTCAAGTACTGCTGAACCGTAAGACTTCCTTGTGTCAATGCGAAGAACTCCCTCTTCATGGCGTGCAGAGCATGAGGAGGGAAATACTGTGCATTAAATATCTTCCAAAAATCCTGCAGGAGAATGGTGCTGAAGATGGGGGACGTATCTGCTTCTGGGTCTTCCACCAAAACCCGGCTTCTCCGACGAACAAGTATGAAGCCAATCTAACCTGATCCTTAGGTGCAATCTCCATCCCCGTAAAAGCCTTCTCTACCTCGAACAGCCATCTCTCTGCTGCTGCTAGAGCCCCTTCCCCATGGAAGCTAGGAACCATCCTCTGAAACCACTCGAGCTGCTTCATTGGTGGAACACGCATGCTCGAGGATCCTCCCTTAGCAACTACCTATGTGGGCGCCAACGGTGCTACATGGGACGACTGTGCTGCTGAGTCCTCTGGGACTGTTGTAGTCGCCACCGGGTGGACAGGGTGTAAGGCCTGCACCTCTGCCCGAACCTGCCTCAAAATATGCTCTGTGAGGTGTGGTAAGAGGCTCTCAACTACTCGAGCCGCAATGTCTGCCTCCTACCCCCCTTGCTGTGGTGTAGCGGTAGGGGTAACAGGGGTGGCAACTGGTGGAGCGGGGGTAGACCTGGTCCTTTGTCGAGGAGCCATCTGGTAACAACACATAACCCATAGTATAAGCATTTCCCCTTTCTCAATCTAAGCTAAGAACTAATTGGCTATCATGCTAATTTGACCCTTAAAGTGGTGATGATGGAATACGCCTGAGCTCTGATACCAAATTGTGACACCCCGAGTTTTTATCAACCTGTTATCCCATATTTATACGAAAATAGTAATAATTTATTTATAGAAAATAGATGGGATTCCAGAACTTAAAACTCATAATTTAAAATTTGTCGCAACATCAAGCAAATACCATTTCAGAAAACCCCGAGGGTCATTTCACCTCAAAATCACACTGAAGAATAGAATAAAAAGTAACCATTTTGAGCATGCTCACAAATTAAAACCACGATGAAATTTTTACAACTGTAAAGATACGTAATAGTGAAAGTTCCAAAGCTCCAAGGGCTGTCCAAGATCAGCACATCATCCATGAATAAACACATAACCACTATACAGTGATATGGGTCTAATCTATCAATATATATAATGGCTAAGGAGAATGCCAAAAATCCAATACCAGTCCAACCAAAAGTACACCACTTTGTCGGTATCTGATAGTCTCTGTTCTCAAGCCCCCGTCCAACTCCACGCTAGTCCACCTTCTTCCCTTTCTGACTGTCGCACTCTGATTCTGAGGCATTGCAAAACAAAGCAATGCCTCAGCAAGCCATGCTTGTGCAGGTGAAATACATTCAAAATAACTCAATAAAACAAAGCATATGGCGCAAGGCATAAAGATCGAAAGATGATCAATAATATATAAAGTCTTAAATCACACGATGAAGGACATACCATGTCCATGCAATAAATAAGATATCATCAACCATGATATCAGGAAATGCACAATCCGAGAAAATCTAGAAACATATGAATGCATGTCAAAAGTATCAAGCCTCATACACAGTCAAGCCCTATGAGTGTCTCACATACACGTACGGTAATGTGGGGTCAGCTCTCTGTACCATCCGCTTTCACCCTTGCACCCTCACGGGTACTTAGGCACTCAAGCACTCACAGGAACTACACGCACCACTTTCGCTTTCACCCTTTCACCCTCACAGGCACTTAGGCACTCACGAAAAGTTGCGTTGCACACCTGCTTTCACCCTTTCACCCTCACGGGCACTCAGGCACTCACGGTGTGACAAATCGCATCCTACCATAGGATCAATAGTCTCAAATATTAAGTTAGAGCGACTTCCACATGTCAAGAAGACTAACAATCAAATGAATATCATGAAAGATATCAAAAATAGTGCATGCAATAACCACCATAAAGATAGCACGCACATGAGAAGCTACATGCTGAAATCAATCTCATGCTTATGGTAAGGTATAAATCACATGCCTTAAAACCTCAAATTACCAAATCAACAATTGAGAATCATGGAAAACTTGTGAATGAAATCAGCTACCTCAATATCACAATATCCCCAAACAACATGTAACCAATATCAAGGGGTATGCCCTGATGTACCTGTCATGCCATAAATCATGTCATGGTTAACACATATAACCAATATCAAGGGGTATGCCCTGATGCATCAGCTCGATCTGACTCATCTAATAGCATTTAGTAGTTTTACTATTTAAAAGTTTCTCCAAACTAGATTTTTATCTTAAATCTAGGTCTGCCTTGTTGAGACGATCACAATGCCTCTTTCGGATCGTGATTTGGACCTCTGCAGCTCCTAACATCAAGGTTTAAAGGGTAAAAAAAAGACCGAAATTTAGCAAATGGGGCCTGCCGCACGCGCGCTTCTGTGGAAGCGCTTCGCGTTAGAACCCTCTCAGGGTAGCAGGTGCTTCTGTGGACGTGCTCTGCATCAGACCCCACGTTGGTAACAGGCGCTTCTGTGGAAGCACTTTGCATCAGAACCTGCGCTAGGTAACGGGCGCTTCTGTGGAAGCGCCCTGCGTTAGAACCTACGCTGGGTAGCGGGCGCTTCTGTGGAAGCACTCTACGCGTGGGGGACGGAACAGCGCCCGTGGCGCATTCTAGCCTCTCCATGTGGTACGCACGAGTCACACCACGTGCCCCTGTGCGTGGCGCTCCCTCGTCCATGCGTTTCCTCCTATTCTGGTCGCTGTCGCTGGAGACGACGACCGGACTGGTTTGCAGTTGCCGGCGACCCCAAGTGCTCCTTTTTTTGTGATTTTTACACCTCCGAGTCCGGTTTTTCACGTACATTCCATTTCCACCTTCCATTTCCCAAATCCCACCTAAATCGATTGTCACGAAATTTTGTGGGTCCTTTCCTCTCCTCATCATACACAATGTGAACGGTCCAGATCTAAATCTGCCATTGTCTCATCCAATTTTTTTATGCAAATCAGTAAGCACAGATTTTTGCAAAAACCTTCATGCCATTTTTTGGCGTTTACAGGTAAATAAACGTTGAAATTTAATACAAAGAGGAGGGTGAAGTGATCCTACCTCGTTCCCGGCTATTAAAGGGTGGAGAAATCCGCCTCCCCAGTGCGTGATTGTCCACGTGAAGGCAGAGACAATTAGAGAGAGGAGAGTGCATTTTGAGCACTCTCTCTCTTCTCCTTACTTTATATTTTTATTTTATTTATATTATATTATATTATTTTATCATTTAAAAAAAATCAAAATGTTATAGTTAAAAGCCTTAATTCTTATATTTGATTAAGTCTTATGATTTGCCTAGCTTAATCTGCATGTATTCATAGCATATCTTGTAATTTTTACAATCACAAGCTATCTAAGAGTTCATACATTTCAAGCTAATTAATATATCATAACTAGCCCCTAGACTATGAAAAATACCTTATAATTCTTATAAATAGAGCCATGAACTATGGAAATACCTAATAATTGACATAACATATTAATTTGGATGACATGGCATAAGATTAATAATTTAAATTCCTAATTTGATTAGTTACTTCTATATGAATGAAGTTATTATTTTTATGTGGTTTCATCCTCACTATAAATATAAAAATTAGCTACTCATGATTAACTTGAAAAATACACTAAAATCTACCTAAAAATATGCCCTAAATAATAAGATAAAAATATCTAAGAATTAACCTAAAGATAATTATCAAGATCACTAATCTAAACTATTAAATAAGCAGAAAAAAATTTGATAAATTTATTCTAAAATTTATGGTAAAACATCCTAAAAATTAATGAAATTCTAGCCTAATCACTGAATAAGTAGAAAGAGAGTTCCTAATCTAGCATGGGTTAGCCAAGTTTCTAGCCATGCTTAGGATGGTTGAAATGCTATCCTAATATGGCTAAAAACTTCACTAAATCCTAAGCTAATATTAGGATAAAATTAAACTTAAAATCTAGGCTAAAACAAATTACATAGACTATAACTAAAGCATGTGAGTAAACCTTTCTAAAAACAATGATAAACTCTGATAATATTAACATCTAAACATCCTAATTCAACATTCAAAATAAATAACAAAAGCATGATATTATATAAATACTCATAAGTCATAACAAGTATATAATAAAACTTTAAAGCAAGAAAAGAGAAACAAGAGCAAACTAAACTTTGCTAGAAAATTGGAATGGAATCCTAAACTAAACTAGAATATATATATATATATATAGTCTAAAAATAGAACATTAATACTAACAAGAGAATCAAGAAGTTTATTAATATGCAATCTTTAGAACATTATAAGAATAAAGAAACAAAATGGAACAAAAACTCCCTTAGACTAGAACAAGATGAATGTTGCTAGATTTCTTCATTGTGTCATGGATCAAGAAGAGGAAAACAAACCCTCGCAGCCATAATCAAGTGTAAGTAAAGTGCTACTCTATTTTGGAGAGATTGGAATGGAAGGAGAAAGAGATGGGAGTGTGGCGAAGAGATAAGAGAAGAAATGTGATAGAAAAAAGTTCCCTTCTCACTAGTTTGTCACTCACCATGGAGAAGAAAAAGCCTCATAACAACAAAAAACCAAATGTAAACTATAAAACAGAACACATCAAACTCCTCTCCAACTTCCTCCAATAGAATGAGAGCTGCCTCCTATGGATGTTCCCCCCGGTGGGAGACTCCTTCCAAACTAAAGGACTTCCAAAGCAGCCCCCCTCCTTCTGTAAAAAATAAAATAAAATTGTCCAACCTCCCCTCCATTTTGCTCTCTTTTTCCTTGATTATTTAGATGACTTTTCTTCACTGTCATGCTCCCATTAGGCCACCTTAGAGTTCTTTCATTGAAACCCTCTTTCAAATCCTAAAATCTCCCTATAAATGTTTAGGTTCATCCCATTTCTCCTCTTGCCTTCTCTCTCTCTCTCTCTCTCTCTCTCTCTCTCTCTCTCTCTCTCTCTCTCTCTCTCTCTCTCTCTCTCTCTCTCTCTAGCTTCTCCTAAGAATCCTCTAAAACATACAATCCTTTCCCAAGTGAAAAACATACACCTTAGGCAGCCTTAAGTATGCAACCATCTTGGCCACTGAATCATCTCAAAGCTCATCAAGTCTTAGACTCCTATTTTGCTAGCTCCAAAGTTAAATGTTTTTTTTTAAACTATTTCTTCTCCACATAAAATATATATTTCCACTCTACTTCTCCTCTTGGAAAACACATTTTTCTCCAAGCTAAAAATTAGGAAGATATGTGTTATAATGTGGGACCCATCTTTCATGTCTTCTAAACTCAAAAATAGTGGAAAAAATGTGTAACTTTATTTGATCTTTACATGGCTTCATGTTGAAGCTTTTTTAGGCTAGTGAATGCATGCATGCAGTATCTTACCACCTTCGATTTTGATAATGATAGCCCATCTTGTGCAGATATAAGGTAGTCGATGGCATGCAATTTTTGATTGCTCTAAAAGTGATATGTCACCCCAACTACACTTTGAACTTCTTTAGTTTTGGTTTTTGAGTTGTGGTTCTTAGTTTTTCTTGGATTACATACTAGATTCTTTTTAGTGTTAAAACATTAAAAATATGAAATTTGATTCTTTCAATCCTAATCCTGTAAAATGAAAAAAAACCTTAATTCATAATAAATTAGATAATTAAAAGGTGTATAAATACATTTTCTAAAGATATACTTTGTAATAATATATGTATATCAAATACCCTATACCTACATTTTTCTAGTCCTCGAACAAAAATACAAAAGAGAAAATAAAGATGAAAACAAAAAATCCTAAAAAGTCTAACCACTTTTGTAGGTACTATCATCTACATATAACATATGTAGAAAGTCTTTAAACCTCTAAGTTACCCCTAATGGATGAAATATAGTCTTGTCAAGGTTTTCAGAAATGATACTCAAACATTTCAAGACACGAAACCTATATGGTAGTTCCTTTACTTCTCTTTAAGAAATTTCTTCCATTCAATACACATTAAACATCCAACTTTAACCTATTAATAAAAATGAACAATAGCTCAAAATTCTACCATTATGCTAAAAAATTCCATAAGTACTCAAACCTCAGATATGTGTATGTGAATACCAAAATATACCTAATTTTTAGTTTCCAAGTAAGATAACCTAAATTATCATCCAAAAATGTGCTTTGATTTCAAATCTCACATTATACAATCAAAGCTTAGAAAGAAATCACTCTGAAGTAGGTAATAAAACTCTCATAAATATGTGAGTAGAATAATCTATATCAAAAGCAAAGTATCGCATATTATAAGAAAGAATGGTAACTCATAAATGGTAACCGGTTTGTGGAAAGAACACCAATTATTAAGAATGTTGCACTTCACCATAACCTCAATTCATTCATTCCCACATTCATGCCATACTACTCCTAAACTCAAAGTAGGTCTTTCATTGGGATGAAATGTAAGACTTAGGACAAGGTTATCAAAGAAAATGGTATAATGGTAAACTAAATGTTATTTTGAGAATAACCTTTCTCCACTTTTGAAGTATTCCACTTTGAATTATTTTGATGTTCACTTCTTGAACTATATTTATCAAGATATTTTTTTCAACCATCTCTACAAATTTTCAAAACACAATGGCTAATGTTTAATTCAAACTTACTAGTGCTATGGTAGTTAGAAACCATATGACAGCATACAGGGACTCCCTCATGTGGATATATCACTACAATCTGAGAGGGTCTACTCTAGTGTAATTTAATGATCTATGGATTATACATATTCATCCTCCTCATTGAAGATTATAGGAGTAGAATTGGTATTTGAGGAGGTCTTGACCTTCTTCCTTCAAATTCTAGACCACTTTGACTTAAATCTTGCCTTAGTTGAAGAGTGACTTCCCAATGATGATGCTGGGGAACTTGGTGTTGGTGATTTTTTAGGTATTTTCTTCTTAGATTTGACCACAACCCACTAGTCATTGTCATTTTTTATGATATTGAAATTTCCTCATTTGAAGGGAAGCCTTGGTGCAATTGTAGAGTTGTTGTAGTATGACCTTGGTGCAATTGCAAGGTAAGGCTACGTACTATTAGACCCTTATGCTCTGCCCTTACTTAGACCTTGCATATGCAGGAGCGTCATGCACTGGGCTTCCATTTTTATTAAATTACCTCATTTCTAGGTTACTCCTTAGTTTTGGAAAATTGGAGAGCCTCGCAGACTTTTGAGGTTTAACCATTTCTTTTTGGCATATATTTCCAAGCTTAACCATCTCGAGCCTATATCCATGACAGATAGGGTTGAAAAACCTAGATCATTATTTGGATTTGTCTTACATCTTTAGATCACCCTTCCCTCAATCCAAAGTTCAATGAGCTAGACTCCCTTAAGAGTATCTATTGTAGGAGACAATACCCATGACAAAGTTGATAACCAAGTAGTCTCTAACTCTTTGTTGGAATTGACATTCTAAATGCTAACCATATTCGTTGTAGTAGCAAAGGCCTTTTTCGAGTTGTTGAAGACAATTGATCCTTATTCAATTAATGCCTCAATCTTGTCTCTAAGAACATAACAATCCTCTATGGAATGGCTCAGCATCCAATTATAAAGGACAATACTTAGGATCAATGTGCTGAGTTTCCTAATTTGTATAAAACCCGCCCAATTAGTTTCCCATATGTTATAACTTATAGCTTAAATTAGGTATTTTGGCCAAAAATTATAACACATGCATTTTTGACCTAATAGGCCAAATATTAGATAATTTGCAGGTTTAAAGGATAATCTAGGGTAAGTATGAGAATAATCATATTTTAGGATTTAATTTAATTTTTTTTATATTTTATAAAAAGTGAGACAATGATCGATAGCCAAGATCGATTAAGATGAAAATTGAAGATCAAGATCAAAAGATTGAGTCAAAGCCTAAATATCATCAATCCAAAGTGAGATCAGGATCAAGATCACTCTAAGCAAGAAAGGATGTAATTAGAGAAGTCAAAGGTGACTAAAGCGGGCCCATGCACAAGCCATTCAAAGTCTATCACCTTTGCATGAGATTCTCTCAAGCCACCTAATTATATACAAGCCATGAAGAAGGTGATAAACAAAGGAGCCTAGTTAGCCATCAAAGCCAAGGGGTTGAACCACCAAGCCAAGCCAAAAGAGCCCATAAAGCTAGTCATAAAGTTAAGCCAAATTAGCTCTCAAAGCAAGCCATAATGCAACTTAAGCCAAGTTACAGGGAAGGCCATGATTGGAGGAGAATCTAAAGCAAATATGCATGGGATTTTTTAGAGGATAATGAGAAGATATTTGGATAAAAATCAATGGAAAAGCATGCATGTGGACTAATAGCAAGTGGCCACCTAAAATTTCACTTTTTCCATCTTATTTTTCACTTTCCACCTCACCACGATGCCAACCACGAATTTTACTTTCTTAAAGAGTCTCACCTTCCTAACTCTATCCTAGATCAACCAATCACTTCTTCCCATCTCAACCTTTCTTTTCTATCTCTTTCTTTTTCTCTCATCATCCAAACCATCCAATCTTCATCCAAGGGCTGCCATATATCCTTTTATCTTTACTTCTCTCACTCTTTCATTCCTCATTCCCACTTTCCCTTCCTTCTCTGCCTCTTTTCCACAAGAAAAACATCTAGAGGAAGGGAACTCCACACCTAGATCCTAATAGGAGTCTTCCACCTAGATTCTTCTTCATCTTGACCCTTAAATTTCCTCCCTTCATTTCCCCCTTAGGATCACCCATTAACAAGGTTAGGAAGTTCCCATAAATGCATAAAGTATACAGAGTTTGATGTGAGAAAAAAACACTTTTGGAAGGGAGAGATCAAACCCTCCTTTGAAGGAGGCATCTCCACCCCTCCTTCCTCCGATTCCTCAACTACTTTCTCATGGTAGCAGCCCCTTTTTCTAACTCTCCATGCCTCATCTTTGGTAGATCTTGCTTTCTTTCCTTGGTTCTTCTTCTAAAATCTAGGTTGGTTCCTTATTCTTCACATTTATTGTTTCTTTGCTTGAACAATTTCCTGGTTGCTTTGATTCATTGTTATTTACTTGATTGCTTTCTTTTATTGTTTGCTTTTAGCTTAGTTTCCTAGATCCCTTAATCTAAAGACCACAACTCTCTTGTAGTGATAACCAAGAGAGTATAGTTACTAGATTAAGTTGCCTTCGAATCCTCCTAAGTTCTTAGCCATCCCTTGCCTTCTTTCTCATTGTTTTCCTTATTTTTCTTAGATCACTTTCAGAATACATGCATGCTAGTTTAGATTGGCAGTTGAATAACCTTGAAGAGGATATATTAGAATTTTTATTGGGTTGTAATTGATTCTACCAAGGGTGTGCACACCCCATTGGAGGGTGCGCACCACATTTGCACTGCACTTGTACTCTTTTCATTCAATGAACATTGATGTTGGTTTATGGTTGATGCACAAATTCTATGGATGATCAATTGATTTAATTATTTCTTATTTGTTGATTGATTTCTATGTTTCATCCTTAATGTTATGCATTTCCCATTCAAGATTCTATGCACATCATTCTAGCTTAGTTGCATTGTGCAGCTTTAAAATTACTCACTAGTGCACAAATCAATGTAGTATTTTCACATGAGCGAGGTCGATCCCACTAGGAATCTCACAAATTTTCAATGGATTGGATCTTATTCAAATTATTTAGCTTCAGCCAAAAGAGAAGGGTTTGGATTGAATTATGAAATTAAAGTACTCAAATTAGAAACATGTATGGAATTAGAAACTAAAATTAAAAAGAAAACTTACCTAACTAACATGCACTTAACTAAAGAAAACTACAGCACTTTAGAAAGATTCAAACTAAGCAATGAAACTTAAGGAAACTACTAAATTATAAAATTTCCTAAATTAAAACTTACCTAACCTAAAACCTACTAAGAAGGAAAATTTCTAAAATGAAAAAAGTAAACTTTCTAAACCTAAAAAAATATTCAAACAACTGATTAACAATTTCTAAATCAAGATCATGCAACTAACTTATCCAAAAGTCAAATAAGCAAGAGGTCAAGTACCATGCATATGGTTCATGGATTGTGCGAATGGTTCTATGGCAGAAATTAACAGTAAGCTAACATGCAATATAACTATAGAATCTAATAAAAAAAATGAAAATCTAAATAGGTACCTAGGGTTCAAGAAAAAAATTTAGATGGGTAGAATTAAAGCACAAAATTAAGGGAAAAACAATTTCTAGATTTTGGTACATAAGAACAATAAACAAATCTCATACTAAAAAGGTACTAAAACAATAACTTTTATGCAAGGGAACAACTCAGATCTCAAGTAATTTGATGAAATAATTAATCCATAACAATAATTCCCAAAGAATTTTATCGTATCATGTTCAAATTACACAAAAAAAATTAGATGCATAAAGCTGTCTACAACATGTGTTAAGTGTGCACTATTCTTGCTTGCAAAAATGATTCTAAACAACAAAAAAAATTCAATATAAAGATACTAACTGAAGTAAAATGACATGCAAATAAAACCTATGAAGGAATTTAAGAGAAATAAGGGTTATGTGGATGAACTAACTAAGGAAAAATTTCCCAAAATTAAGATGCAAAACATGGAGAAAAATGTGTAAAACTAAGTGGAAACTCAAGGCTCTAAGCCATCTCCTATCTTGGCTGTCACTACCAGAGGGAAGTTAAGTTAGATCTTAAGGGAATAAGCAAAGAAAACTAGAGGTATGAAAGCAAGGAAGAATGGGAACAAGGATGGAACTAGGCGTGTAATTCAAAGAAGTAAAAACCACATGAAACAACTATGAATGTAAGCTATGAAAGTAAATTACTAACTTGGAATTGGAAAGCAAATAACAAAGATAATAATTAGAAAACCAAAAGAAGAAAAGCACCAGCAAAGTTTCAACATATAGCAACAACTTAAGCATTAAAGGAAAGCTGGAATTCAAGGTTGTGTCACTCAACCTCTACTTAGAAATTCGTATGGAACATGGGGCTATATATAAATGAGTAGTTTCTTAACTTAGGAAGGGGTGAAAACATGAGAAAAGTGGCGTTAGGGTTAGGATATTGAACAAGGAAGGTTAGGTGGGTGATGAGTTAGCAAGATGATGGTTGCTTGATCTTAATCTCAATCTCATGTTGCATTGATGATTCATAGGCTTTGACTCAATCTTTTGATCTTGTTCTTCAATGTTCATCTTGATTGATCTCAGCCATCAGATCACTATCTCACTTCCTATAAAAAGTAAAAACCTTTAATTATATCCTACAAAAATGTGATCATTAACATACTTACTTTGGACTAGCCTTTGAATCTATAAAATTTCACATTTTTTATTTCTTAGGTCAAAAATGCATGTGTTACAAATTTTGGCCAAAAATAATAATTTAACATTATAAGTTATAACACATTGGCTACTAATTGGGTAATTTTTATGTAAAATTAAACACTTACCACTCCCCCAACTAGCATTTTTGCTAATCCCAAGCAAAACATACAAAAAATTATTTTACTAAAATAGGTACAAAGTACCACTTTCGTAACTACTAATGATTGCATTTAGTATATGTAACAAGCCCTTAAACCCTTAGGTTACCCCTAGTGGATGAGTTGTGCCTCATGAGGGTTTGTAGTAAATATACCCACAAAATTTCATAAGGTTGAGTTCCCTATTTTTCTCAGAGAATCCTTATTCATTAGCACCCTACTTCTTTTTCACAACTTAATGGAGGGGATTGACAATTCTACAAATTATACACACATTAATGACATCTTATTCTAGTTATTTGTCAAGGTACATGTGTGCATATGGCCACAAAAGTCATAACTTCTAATTAGATATGCTCAAATTGAATTAGAAATATGTTTTGACCCCAAATCCTCTCAAGTATACTCTTAAAAATGAAGCTTTTGGATAAGAGATTGAACATATTTCTCTCATTATGTGATCAGATCCAATATGCTAATGGTTCACATAAATTTTTAATACTAAAGATACAAGGAAAAGTGATCCTTAAGAGTAGATGTTATTGCCAAGAATAGTCAGGGTCTTTTACCTTAATTCTTCTTTTTAAACCCTCTTTAAGGCTATGTTCCACTAAAGATCCATAGGTCTTTAACTAGGATGAAACATGGGCTTGGGTAAGGTTTTGAAAAGAAGGATATAAGGATTTCAAAGGTTCAAAATTGAGTAGAGATCTTCTTTTTGATTGTTGGACAATTGATCCTTGACTATACTAAAGTGAATTTCCTTTGTATTCTTGTCTTTCAACTTTTCTCTTCTATTTCTAATCATCATCTTCAAGACCTTATCGTAATTAGGGGTCAGCCACATGAATCTTGTTCCTCCATTCCTCTCTATTAATATCATGGCTTCATTTACTCCCAAAGTTCTTAAATCTTATCTCCCCACTTCTATCCATGTTCTTTTGGGGCTCCCCTTTGCCCTTTTAGAAACTTCTACTAGCATTGCCTCACTCCTAATCAATGCTATTTTGCGTCACCTTTGGACATGTTCAAACCATCTAAGTCTAATCTCCCACATCTTATTACCTATTTGTGCTACCCCTAAGTTTCCTCTAATGTTGTCATTTCTAATTCTATCCTTTCTTATCTTGCCATCCATCCATCTCAACATCCTCATTTTCGCAACACTCATCCTACGAACATGATGTTCCTTAACTACCCAACACTCTAATCCATATAGCATGGCTAGCCTTATGGCCATCTGGTAGAATTTTCCTTCTAGTTTGAGTGACACCCGCCAATCACACAAAACTCTAGGTGTACATCTCCATTTGATCTAACCTGCTTGGATTCTCTTAGTAACCTCATCTCTCCACTCTCATGAATCATTGATCCTAAGTACTCAAAGTGGTCTTTTACCAGACTTCTCAGTTATCAGTCTTAGCTAGTATTCCTCTCCTACTCCTTTCCTTGCCAAAATTGCATTCCATATATTCTGTCTTAGTTTTGCTAATTTTAAATCCTTTAAATTCTAATGCTTCTCTACATAACTCTAGCTTTGTATTTATGCCCCCCTTGTCTTAGCAATTAATACTATATCATCTACAAATAGCATGCACCAGGGAATCTCCTTGTGTAGATGTTTTGTTAACTTATACATAACCAATGTGGAAAGGTATGGGCTCAATGCCGATCCTTGGTACAATCCTATAGTGACAGAAAAATCATAGGTCTCACCACTAGTAGTCTTAATATTTATTACTGCTCCCTCATACATATCTTTAATTATGTCTATATACCATCACAAAATCCCTTTCTCTCCCAACACCCTCTATATTAACTCTTTAGGGATTCTATCATAAGCTTTCTCTAAGTAAATAAAAACCATGTGGAGGTCTTTCCTTCTCTCCCTATATTTCTCTATCAATTGTCTTATTAAGAAAATATGTTCCATGGTAGACCTCCCAGGTATGAAACCAAATTAGTTCTCTAATACACTTGCCCCATGCCGTAGCCTCTTTTCAATCACTCTTTCAAAAAGTTTCATACTATGGTTCATAAGTTTGATCCTTGATAATTAGTGCAGCTCTGTATGTCTCCTTTATTCTTATAAATTGGTACAATAGAGATTTTCCTCTATTCATCCGACATTTTCTTTGATTTTATAATCTTGTTAAACAACTTGGTCAACCAAACTACTCTAGTATCTCCCATATGCTTCCAAACCTCTATTGGTATACCATCATGCCCCATGGCATTTCCTGATTTCATCCTTTTCAAGTGCTCTTTCACCTCAGGTATTCTAATCCTACATTCATATCTGTAATGTCCAATGCTATTTAGGTTTACAATATTTTCAATCCTATATTCTCAGAGCCATTGTCATTTAAAATTTTTTGAAAGTAAGTTTCCCACCTTTGTTTGATTTCATCATCTTTGACTAATACCCTTTGATCATCACTTCTAATGCACCTAACATGGTCTAAGTCCTTAACCTTCTATTTTCTTCTTTTTGCAAGTTTAAACACATCTTTCTCACCTTCTCTTGATTCTAGTCAACTATAGAGGTCATTATATACCTTAAGTTTAGCCTCACTATTCTCTTAGCAACCCTTTTAGCATTCTTAAAATGTTCATATTTTTCATTATTTTTAGTCTTCTACCATTCTTTAAAACACATCTTTTGCCACTTTCTTATTGGACTCAACCATATTAGTCCACATGGTGTTTACTTCTGTTCATAGTTCCAATTTCCTTCTACCACCAACTTATTTTTGAATGAGGTTATTTTCTCTCCTTTTAAGTTCCACCACTTAGTTTTTGGATACCTATTAAGTTCATTTCCTTTCTTCCATCTTTTAATATAGATACCTATAACCATTAATCTATGTTGTGAGCTTCAACTGTCACTGGTGTCACCTTACAATCCTTACACAATGATCTTTCGGTATTCATAAGTAGAAAAAAGTCTATTTGGATTTTATGACGTCCACTTTTAAATGTTATTAAGTGTCCATCCCTCTTCTTAAATAATGTATTTGCAATTGCTAGGTTACATGCCAAAGAAAAATTGAGGATAGTTTCCCCCATCTCATTTCGTTCTCCTATACCATACCCTTCATGTATCCCATCATATCCTTTCTTTTCTTTTCCTACATGGCCATTTAAGTATGCTCCTATAACTATTCCCTAAGTGTTGGAAATTTCTTGCATGACTCCCTCCATATCTACCCAAAAATGTCTCTTGATTATATCTTCTTACCCTACTTATGGTGCGTATGCACTTATAATATTTATGATATGTTCTCCTAGAACAAGTTTTATTATTATAATTCTATCATTGATTCTTTTAATGTTCACAACTTTATCCTTTAATTCTTTATCCACTATTATTTTTACGGCATTGTTGTTACTATCCTTTCCTGTGTACTAGAGTCTATACCCATCGATTTCTTTCGTTTTAGGCCCTTTCCACTTGGTTTCTTGGATACAAGTGATGTTGACTGTCCTACATTTTCATTGTGTCTACTAACTCCAGACTCTTATCTATCAATGTCCCTATATTCCATGTGGTGATACGAATCCTATGCACCTGAGATAGGTTATTTACCTGCACACTTCTTGACCTCCATGGTATGAACCCATGCCCACTTTTCACTATACCTGAGTCCAGATGCAGTGCGTCACTTCTGAGGGGAAACCCTAGCAGCCCTTGCCCATTTTCCACTACACCTAGGATTGGATGTAGCACATCACTTTTGGGGGAATGCCCTAGCAATTGTTGCCCATTTTTCATTGCACCTAGGATCTGATGTAACACGTTGCTTATGAGGGATGCCCTAACTTGAGGGAATGTCAGTTTTTGATTCATGTCATGTTAAGGTTTCCATCCTTTAAAGAACTTGGAGATGATTTTTCTTATCTTCTCTTCTTACTTACAAACTAATATACAACTGCATATTTATTTGCAAGTAAGAAAAAAAATAACAAAATCAAAATCATCCTCAACTTCTTCTGTGCCGATTGACACCTGGCGGAAGACCCCTATCTTTTCACTTTTTCTTTTTCTTTTGACTTCTTTGAAAGAAAGACTACTAATTTTTCACAGTTCTTTGACTTTTTTATACTAACTCTACTCATTTTGAAAGTGGGTAATGGGTTCTTTTTTTTGGCTTATTATGGGTTAAGGAAGAAAAGGCTAAATAATAGGCTCAAAGGGTTAATTAATGGTATACTGTATTGGGTAGGTTTTATGTCTCTGAGTTGAACAAGGGTGGCCTATATCATTCCCTAGGTTTACTAAAGCCTATTAGATTTAATAAACTTTTGGGAAAGAAATATATTACTTCTATTTATTCTTGATAACTAACCAAAACAAGGATAACAAGATCGCACTAAGTTATGTATGCTGAAAAAACTATTGAATAACTTATAACTCTCTTGAAAGAAGATAATCTTTAAGGTTCACTAGATTATAGATCTCCACTGATTTTCATCAGGGCCTCTAAGTCATACCTTTCTATTAGTCTTGACTATGTGCTATGTGTAAATATTTTCTGAGAATCAACCTTCATAAAATGCTTCAACACATGAGTAATATGCAAAACTATCCATATATACACTCCCATTAAATGGTGAAAATAGTAGAATTACTAAGTTCTGAAAGTCTAGTCGTCATCACAGTAAGGGAACTATACCTCAAAAACTATTTTTTTCAAAATATTCAAGAAAACTTAGGAAAATTCAAAATCTCTATGTCTATCTACCCCCCAACCTAAATGAAAAATTGTCCCCAATGTTTGAAAATGTAGGACCCTATATGAAAATGGAAAGATGTAGAAAATTGGGTTTTGAAAAACAATTGTGTTTCATCCTAGGTAGCAATAAGTATTATGCCTTCAGTCAAACGTAATGATGAGTGCAAGGATACTGATCTGCAAGGGTTCCTGAAAAAGTCTAAGGTGGGTCATGATAGTAAGTGTATCCTCTCGAGGAAAGGTTTTAACCTTTGACCATTTTCTTTTTGGATCTCACCATCCTTTTCAATCTTGATGGCCCCATGTGGATATACTATGCGTACAATGTAAGGTTAATCCATTAAGATCTTAGCTTTCTTAGAAAGATATGTAATTGTGAATTATACAGCAAACCTTTTGCCCAAGTGTGAAGGATTTTCTTAAGATTTGGCTATCATGATTAACCTTCATATGATCTTTGTATATTCATGCAGAGTCATATGCATCCTTTCTCAATTCCTCCAACTCATTGAGTTGGAGTTTTTGGTGGGTCCTAGTAGCATCTAAGTCCAAATTGAGCTGTTTGATAACCCAAATGCCTTATGTTCTAGCTCTATTGGTAATTGGAAGGCCTTTCCATAGACTAAGTGGTAGGGTGATTGGCTTATTGGAGTTTTATAGGTTGTACGATAAGCCCACAAAGTGTCATTATGTTTCATAGACTAGTATTTCCTACTTGGATTGATTGTTTTCTCTAGAATACACTTAATCTCCCTATTTGAGATATCTACTTGGCTACTAGTCTGAGGGTGGTATGGGGTGGCTATCCTATGGTTAACACCATACTTTTTCATTAAATTCTCAAACACTTTACAACAAAAGTGTTTCCCCTCATCACTTATTATGGCTTTTGAAGGACCAAAGTGCATAATATTTTCCTTCAAGAATCTACTACTACTTTATGGTCATTGTTTTTGCATGATACAGTCTCCACTAACTTGGACACATAGTCCACTACCACTAGAATATAAAGATCCCTGAAAGAATTAGGAAATGGTCCCATGAAATCTATGCCCCATACATTGAACGGTTCTTAACAAGGATTTGGTTTAAGGGCATCTTGTGTCTCTTTCTTAGACTTCTTAACCATTGACACCTTACACATGATGTGTAGTAAGCATGTTGTCACGGGGTTGCACTTTCACCTATGCTAAACTCGTGCGGCACTTGTGCACAACTCCAATTCCTGGGCACAAGTCAGCCCTTAACCCCAAACTCTCACTTGCTAGGGCTACACTCACTCACCCTTAGAAGCAATGAGAGGAACTCAAGAGAACTCAGAAAGGAACTCTCATAATGTATTCACTTTAGCTAAACTCTGAGCTAATCTGAGCTGATTACAAGTGAGGAGCTTACATCTATTTATACTTGCTCTCCCCCATCCACCTCCTCAATGGATGGTCCAGATTATTCCAAATGTTTACAATCCTATGGTTATGGACTACTCTAGAACTCTCTCTAGAGAACTCTACACAACTCTACACACTTCTCCAACCTTCTACCTTTCTACATATTTAAAGAGACTTCCAGAAACTGGGCCTTCTAGATTCAGGCCAAGTTCCATGGACATTCACAAGCAAGCCTGAGTCCCTAAGGTCAAGTCTATGTCCCAAGTGAGCCTCCTTTAGAGGCTGTAAGCCTTGGTCACGGGCCTTGCAATGCAAGTCCGTGACAATGTGCATACTTAAATATGATGGGCCAATAAAAACCACATTGCCAAATTTTTGTAGCTATCTTTCTTGGGCTAAAATGCCCCCGACATGCATGATCATGATAGAAGGAGATGATCTGATTATGCTCACTATCTAGTATGCATCTCCTTATCACCCGATTGGGATAGTACTTGAACGAGTACAAGTCATCCCAATATCTAACCTCAGTCAAAAATATTTTCTTGTCTTGTTTGGTCTAGTGATTTGGCGTTTGTCCTATGATAAGATAATTCACAATATCAGCATATCAAGGTAACTGGGAATTGTGCAGTAATTGTTCATCCAAAAAGGAATTAGTTATAGGAACATTATCGTTAGTGTGCCCTACTGCGAATCGGGATAAGTGGTTTGCTATGATATTTTTGGAACCTTTCTTTTCCCAAATTTCTAAGTTAAACTCTTGTAGTAGGAGTATCCAATGGATCAATCAAGGTTTTGTATCCTTTTTAGAAAGGAGGTACTTTAAAGTTGCGTGATCCTAGTACATTATAACTTTAGACCTTAACATGTAAGATTGAAACTTTTTCAGAGCAAACACTATGGGTAATAACTCTTTTTCAATGGTTGAATAGTTGAGTTGCACATCATTTAGTGTTTTACTAGCATAATATATTTCAATGGGGAGTTTATTGATACATTACCCCAAAACAGTTCCAATGGGATAGTCTGACACATCACACATAATCTCAAATGGTGTGTTCTAATTAGGTTGTTGACTAAAGGGTGCAAAAGTCAACTCAGCCTTAATTCACGCAAATGCTTTCTTACTATTCTCATCAAAGTCAAAGGTAGCCTCCTTTATCAGTAAATTACAAAGGGGTTTGCCAATTTTATTGAAGTCATTAATGAATCTTCTGTAAAAGCAGCATGCCCTAAAAAGGAACTAATTTCTTTCACTGTCCTTGGTGGAGGAAGGTTGGTTATTACATTCACTTTAACCTTATCAACTTCTATCCCATTGTGTGATATTATATGGCCAAAAACTATCCCATTTTGTACCATAAATTGACATTTTCCTCAATTTAATACTAGATTATTTTCCTGACACCTTGCAAGAACTAACTTTAAGTGGTGTAGGCCCTTATCAAAATATGACCCAAATATTGAGAAGTCATCCATGAACAACTCAAGAAACCTTTCTACCATATCAGAAAAGATGTTCAACATACACCTTTGAAGTGTAGCAAGAGTATTGCAAAGTGCAAAAGGCATATGTTTGTAAGCAAAGGTTCCAAAATGCCAAGTGAAGGAGGTCTTACCCTGATCCTCGGGTGCTATAGGAATCTAGTTATAACTAGAGTATCCATCTAGAAAGTAGTAATAACTATGTTTGGCCAACCTCTCTAACATTTGGTCTAATAAAAGGTAGAGGAAAGTGATCTATCCTTGTGATCACATTCAATTTCTTATAATTAATGAAGGCTCTCCACTCGGTGGTCATGCAGGTGGGTACTAACTCATTTTTCTCATTTTTTACTACCATGACCCTAGATTTCTTAGGTATAAATTAAACCAGGCCAACCCAAGTGCTGTTAGAGATAGAGTATATGATGCCAACATCTACAAGCTTAAGGACTTCATCTCTAACCACGTCCTTCATGTGGGGATTCAGCCATCTTTGGGTTTCCCCGGAGGGTTTAGAATTTTCTTCTAGGTGTATTGTATGCATGCACGCAACTAAACTAATTCCTTTTATGTCTACTATGGTCCACCTTAGAGCAATCTTATGTTCCTCAAGACATCTAGAAGCTTACCCTCCTGTTCATTATCTAAATTAGATGCTATTATAATAGGTAAGGTTTCATCTGGTCCTAGGTAAGAATATTTAAGATTGTCAGGCAAAGTTTTTAAGGCCAGAGAAGGTGGTTGCTCTATAGAGGGTATGGGAATAGACTTTGAAGGAGGAAGTGGTTCCACATAAGGGCCCCACTTGGAGGTATCCATAATTAGAGCAGCCTTGAAAAGGTTGTTTGCCTATTCAATAGACTTGTTTAAATCAAAATCTCCATTAAAATGCAAGAGGCAAGCCTCTAATGGGATAGAGATGGAAGATGGTGGATGAATGTCATGAATTAAACTCTCAATCAAATATGCATCACAAGAATCATCGAGGTATAAATGTTATTGATTGGCATTAAATACATTTAACTAAACTTTCATGTTACTGAATGACAATTTCATCATACAATTCCTATAGTTAATAATGGCATTGGATGTCGTGAAGAATAGATGTCCAACTATGATCGAAATCTAACAATTGAGATCAGATATAGGCTAGGTGTCTAATACAATGAAGTCAATTGGGTAATAGAACTGGTCCATCTATATCAACACATCTTCAATCAAACCACAGGGTATCTTGATAGATCTATTAGCTAATTGCAGCATGATAGTTGTTGGTTTTTAACTCACTGGGTCTTATTTTCTCATAGAAAGAGTATGGCAACAAGTTAATACTAGCCCCTAGGTCAAGTAGTACCCTATTTATGACATGGTCGCCAATAATGCAGGAAATGGTAGGACACCTTAGGTCTCTAAACTTCAGTGGGGTCTTGCACTGTATGAAAGAGCTCACCTGCTTGTTGAGGAAATCCTTTTTCTAGACATTTAGCTTTCTTTTTTTAGTGCAAAGCTCTTTCAAGAACTTGGCATAGGCAGGGATATCTTTTATTGCATTGAGTAATGGAATATTGATTTGGATATGTTTAAATACATAATTCTGTTAATGTTGATCCCAAGCCCGGATGAAAAAGGAGGAGGGTCTTACGTCAGGTGCCAGTCAGCAAGGAAGAAGTTGAAGGTGATTTTGTTATTTCTTTCCTACTTGCAAGTGAATATGCATTTGTATATTACTTTGTAAGTAAGAAATGAAAATCATCCCTGGCTTCTTAAAATTATGGCAACCCTAACATGACATGACTCAAAAACTAACATTGTCTCAAGCTAGGGCATCCCCCATAAATTATGGCAACCCTAGAAGCGACTCACTACATCGGATCCTGGGTGTAATGGATAATAGGCAAGGGCTACTAGAGCATCCCCTTGGAAAGCGATGCACTACATTAGGACCCAGGTGTAGTGAAAAGTGGGCATGGGTTCATGCCATGGAAGTTGCGAAGTGCGCAGGTAAATAGGATATCTCAAGAGCATAAGATTCGTCTCACCACATGGAATATAGGGACATTGACAGGTAAGAGTTTGGAGTTACTAGATACGATGAAATGTAAGAGAGATAACATCGCTTGTATCCAAGAAACCAAGTGGAAAGGGGCTAAACCTAGAGAAATTGATGGGTACAAACTTTGGAACGTAGGAAAGGATAATAATAGAAATGGCATAGGAATAATAGTGGATAAAGAATTAAAGTATAAAGTTATGGACGTTAAAAGAACTAGTGATAGAATTATAATAATAAAACTTGTTTTAGGAGAGTAGATCATAAATGTTATAAGTGCATACGCACCATATGTAAGGTAAGAAGATATAATCAAGAGACATTTTTTGGAAGATATGGAGGGAGCCATGCAAGAAATTCCCAACATTGAGGCGATATTTGTAGGAGAAGACTTAAATGGGTATGTAGGAAAAGAAAAGGAAGGATATGATAGGATACATGGGGGTTATGGTGTAGGAGAATGAAATGAGATGGGGAAAACTATCCTCAATTATGCTTCGTCATATAACCTGGCCATTGCAAATACATTCTTTAAGAAGAGGGATGACCACTTAAAAACATTTGAAAGTGGACTTCATAAAATCCAAATAGACTTTTTTCTACTTAGGAATATTGAAAGATCAATGTGTAATGATTGTAAGGTGATACTCGGTGAGAGTTTAACCTTATAACATAGGTTAATGGTTATGGATATCTATATTAAAAGTTGGAAGAGAGGAAATGAACTTAATAGGTATATAAAATTTAAGTGGTGGAACTTAAAAGGAGAGAAAATAACCTCATTCATAAATAACTTGATGGTAGAAGGAAACTAGAACTATGAAATAGAAGTAAACACCCTGTGGACAAATATGGGTGAGTCTATTAAGAAAGTGGTAAAAGATGTCTTAGGAGTATCCAAAGGTAAAAGTCAATTAGTAAAGGAAACATGGTGGCAGGTTGAAATAGTGCAAAAAGTTATTAAAGAGAAGTGAGTGTGCTTTAAAGCATGGCAGAAGATTAGAAATAATGAAAACTATGAACAATATAAGAATGTTAAAAAGGTTGTTGAGAGAATAGTAAGTGAGGTTAAACTTAAGGCATATGATGACCTCTATAGTAGACTAGGATCAAGAGATGGGGAGAAAGATTTGATTAAACATACAAAAATAAGAGAATAGGAGGGTAAGGACTTAGACCATGTTAGGTGCATTAGAAGTGATGATCAAAGGGTACTAGTCAAAGATGATGAGATCAAACAAAGGTGGTAAAGTTACTTTCAAAAATTGTTAAATGGCAATGGCTTTGAGAATATAGGGATTGAAAATACTCTAAACCTAAATAACATTGGACATTACACATATGAACGTTGGATTAGAATACTTCAAACAAAAGTGGCCTTGAAAAAGATGAAATCAATAAAGGCCATGGGGCTCGATGGTATACCAATAGAGGTTTGGAAGCATATGGGAGATACTGAAGTTGTTTGGTTGGTGAAGTTGTTTAACAAGACTATAAAATCAAAGAAAATTTTAGATGAATGGAGGAAAAACTCTATTGTACCAATTTA
The DNA here is from genome assembly GCA_035236585.1 of Warburgia ugandensis. Taxonomy (NCBI): domain Eukaryota; kingdom Viridiplantae; phylum Streptophyta; class Magnoliopsida; order Canellales; family Canellaceae; genus Warburgia; species Warburgia ugandensis. The sequence continues at coordinate 49,039,482 of CP141127.1, read as the reverse complement.
TAAGAATAAAGGAGACATATAAAGTTGCACTAATTATTGGGGAATCAAACTTATGAGCCACACTATGAAACTTCTTGAAAGAGTGATTGAGAAGAGGCTACGACATGAAACAAGTGTATTGGAGAACTAGTTTGGTTTCATGCATGGGAGGTCTACCATGAAAGCTATTTTCTTACCAAGATAATTGATAGGGAAATATAGGGAGAGTAGGAAAGTCCTCCACATGGTCTGTATTGACTTGGAGAAAGCTTATGATAGAGTCCTTAGAGAATTAATAAGGATGGTGTTGGGTGAGAAAGGGGTTTCGTAGTGGTATATAAACATAAGTAAAGATACGTATGAGGGAGTGGTAACAAATGTTAAGACCACTAGTGGCAAGACTGATGATTTTTCTGTGACTGTAGGATTACACCAAGGATCAATATTGAGCCCATACCTTTTCATGTTGGTTATGGATAAGTTAACAAAACATTTGCATGAGGAGATTCCATGGTGCGTGCTATTTGCAGATGATAGAGTCTTACTTGATGAGACAAGGGAGGCCATAAGCATAAAGCTAGAGTTTTAGATAAAAGCATTAGAATTTAAAGGATTTAAAATTAGCAGAACTAAGATAGAATATATGAAATGCAATTTTATCAAGGAGAGGAGCATGTGTGGAACACCAGTTAAGATTGATAACCAAGAAGTCCCAGTAAAAGACCACTTCCATAATTAGGATAAATGAATCATGAGAGTGAAGAGATTGAGAGGCAGGCTACCTAGATAATCCAAGTGGGTCTAAACAAATGGAGATGTGCATCTGGAGTTTTGTGTGATCGACTGATGCCTCCAAAACTAAAAGGAAAATTCTATATGATGGCCATAAGGTCAGCCATGCTCTATGAGTCAGAGTGTTGGATAGTTAAGGAACATCATGTTTATAGGATGAGCATCGAGATGGATGAGTGGTAAGATAAGAAAGGATATAACTAGGAATGAAAACATTAGAGGAAACTTAGGGGTACCACTAATAGGTAACAAGATGAGGGGGATTAGACTTAGATGGTTTTGACATGTTAAAAGGAGATAAAAATGGCATTGGCTAGAAGGAGTGAGGTAATACAAGTTAACGGTTCTAAAAGGGCAAGGGAAGGGCCCAAAAGAACGAGGATAAAAGTAGTGAGAAAAGATTTAAAAACTTTAAAACTAAATGAAGTCATGGTATTTAATAGAGAGGAATGGAGGAATAAGATTCATGTGACCGACCCCTAATTGGGATAAGGTCTTGATGATGATGATGGTAATGATGACATGTCTAAATACATCCATTAACTCATTTAAATTTGTTCCCTTTCTAGCCATGTTCAATAATTGAGGAAATGGGGCTTAGGCACATAAGGTGCCTCCACTATAGGTTCTACATGGGTTTTTTGTTTTTTCTCTTTCTCCTGTGTTTTGGTTGCTTCCTTTCTCTCCATTTTCCTTAGCCTACCCTACCTTATTGTCAATCTGATGACCGCTTCTAAGGGTGATTATGGATTTGGCATGCTTATGAAGGTTAAGGTTTTGAGAACTTCACCATATCTCAAATTGACACTTAGGATATGGGACGGGTTGATTAGGGAATTGGCCCTTTCCTCTATTATGTAGTTCAGCCGACAATTGGCTGACCTGCATCTGTAGCCTAACAATGGCTTGAGAATTGATTTTCTGCAATTGGTTCAGCGACCTTTTTGTCTCTTCATTTTATTTTTAAAACATGTTCTAAATATTTTTCTCTAAAGATGGTTTCTTTGGTTGCTGAGGTTGTTGGAAGCCAGGTGGATATTAAGGAACTATAACTCTAGAAGGAAAGTTTCGAGTGGTCCCCTGGTAGTTATTCTTTGACTGAGGAAAGTTTGGATGCCTAGCCCATCTAGGGTTGTAGGTCTCAGAATATGGGTTATTGCTAGGATTGTGATATGCATTCAATTCATTCGCCTATTTAAGAAGATAGTTGTTAAGAGCTCCATTTGATGGACAAGATATAGTTGTATGGGTTGAGCTAGAACAAAGAGCATGAACCTCTTCTGGAGGTTTAGTAGATGTGGCAACCATGAAAGATTGAACATAGTTTCAAGCTTGTCCTCTCTCCCATCATACTTATCCATTCTCTCTAGTACATAGTCGAGTTTATAAGATAGATCTATATGTACTCCTATATCATATAGACCCCCTTTCTTTGAAAGCTGGTTGATTTTCTCTCTTTTATTGGAGCAGTCTCATTGCTAGGAATTATCTGCCAATGTTTGAAAGACTCCTAGGCCTCACTCTCATCTTTTAACATGAGGGCTCCTCCACTCCCTGCATCTACCATTTGTCCATTCTAAGGTGTTAATGCCTCATGGAAGTGTTGGACATACTGCCATTTCTCAAATCCATGATGAGGGCATTTCTATAGTAGTTCATTCCATCGTTCCCAACATTTGCAATATTGTTCATCATCCCTTTGTTGTGAAATTTATTCCCAACATTTGCAATATTGTTCATCATCCCTTTGTTAGAAATTTATAATTTCATGATAAAAGGCATTTGTTTTGTGAATGGGGGAAGAATTTGTTGAAAAACTTCCTAGATAATTGGTCCCATTTATTAATGGAACCTACCTCTAAGAATTGAACAATGACTTAGCTTTATCCTTGAGTGAGAATGCGAATAACCTAAGCTTAATATAATTGTACAAAAAAATTTGAAACCTAAATATGGCACAAATATCAATGAACTCCTTGATATGTAGGTAAGGGTCCTCTCAGTCTCGAGCATAAAAGGTGGGGGAGTAATTGGATAACTCTTGGATTTAACGTGAAGTGGTCTGTGTTTGTAGGAGGTAATGCTATGCAGGATGGGTTGTTGAGTTGTAGTGGTGCATAAAAATTTCTAATAGCTTTGCACTCGACTTCTACTAGTAGGTCCGCTATGGGGACATGAACTTTGTTTATTTTTCCTTGTCTAAGGTTGTATTGAATCTCTGGTTCGAATGGTGCTAATTCTATGTTCTGAGATTGACGTCCTTACATAAACTATCATAATCTAAATGACTTAACTATATGCTGACTATAACTCTAAGTGATGCACAATAAAATTTTTCCTAATGATAGCAAGCTTGTCATGAAGATCTTTATTAATCTGTGAGGTTGTAGCTTTTTACCTAAAGCTAGATAGCTTCTCCTTAGATTCATATTTGACTATTGCTTACCAATTAGGTCTTACCTAAGATGATGAATACAATTCTCATGGAAGGAGGCATTTAGACCTCAACATCCGTCAATAAAAGGCATGGAAAAATTAATTGGATTTTGGATACCCACTATAACCACAAAGTTTAAGAGCCACTAAATTGACAATAGATCTCCTCTTTTAAAAAGGGTCCTATGAGCTTGAAACCCTAAGTCTCTTTCAAATGATTTTAAATTAAGATTCAAGGGCTAAGATTGTGAACATACAAGGAATTTGATTGATTACTTAGGTGGGCTAAGGATTTGGTGATGAAATCCAATCCTTATCTCATGAGGGTTCCTATGGGGCCCTTACTATCAATGTGCACATCGACCATAAAGCAATAAACATGCAAGAAAACAAACTAATGAAACCTATGTGCTATCCAACCAAGGTTAGATAAGTGCCATCTAATGCAACAACCTTAAATAAAGATGCAACAATTAAAATGAATGATCCTAATTTATATGAATTACACTACCAACCAAATGCAAATTACACTAAATGCAACATAAATAAGAAAAATAAAAATAAAGTGAGGGATACTAAAAGTGGCATTTCTGATAAAGATAAAGTGTGAGCTTTGATACTACATTCTTGCCCTATTTTTAATACAACCCATTTAAACTGAAATTGAAAATGCAAGTTAGAATGGGCCTCACTATAAGTTTCACTAAAAAGAAAAAGAAAAAGTCCTATTTGTTAAGTGTTTAATTTAAGCCAAAAGACCCCTAGTTTAGCATTTAATTAGATCATCTAACTCATCAATTTGATGATTTTTAGATAAAATATGAAATTTAGCTCAAATTGACCATCCAACCGTAAATTGTCAAAATTAACGGTCAGATGATCGTCCGAGCTAATTAGATTCTTAGTGTATGGTTAGATGACTCTGATTTAGTCTTATATGTTGTAGATGAAATAGATCATGGTTTGAGACACTAATAAATGGTGTAGATTATCCAAGAGGGTATTGACAACTAAATCACTTGCAAAGCATGATTGGATGGTTTCCTAAAAGAAGAATTCTAATAAGGAGAGGAGATTATGGATAAGATTTGGAATGAAGAGGAACTTTCTAAGGAGGAAACTAACTGTGATGACCCAGGTTTTCACATGCATTTTTAAATGCAAAACTAATTCCTAATGTGGGATCGATCCCTATTCCAAAACACTTTTATAAAATTAATGCAATTCAGTAGAAAAATCTTTTATTTTGAATTCATTTTGAAAACCCTGAGCGTCATTTGCTTTCAAGATGAATAAGGAAGTTTTAAATTTTAAAACAATCATGTATGTATATCCTAGGTCTATCCAGTCACAGCTCACAGCCCAACTGTAATAATTACATATACATGTCCAAAGGATAGATTATATACTTACATTTATACTTGTCTTTCTCTTTGTTTGCTTGGTTGCAGTACTAACATTTCCTTATGCTTCTTCTAATCTTGTTGGAGCTAATCTGTGAAAATAATGTACATGGGTGAGTATTCCTCATACTCAATAGGTGATCTGATACCACTATTTTGAAAACACAGCATGCAACATGCATGGTTTCAGAAGAGGCTTTCCATGTGAAACATTATCTAATTTCCTTTTTGTGTAAACATGTATAAAACATACGCCTATTTACACATTATCTGTAATGCCTGAGTAATTTACGCTAAAATTGGACATTTTATAGGACATGAACTGTGTTAAATGTTTTACTTTATTTAAAATAGTAAACAAAGGAGTTTTTAAGGAAACTTGGTACCATTAGATTCTACTCAAAAAATGGAATCCAACACCTCAAAAATCACCCAAAACGGAGTTCGTATGAAGAAGTTACGGACGTTTAAAGATCAGGGGCATATTTGTAATTTAAACAGAAAACGTTTAGAACGAAAAATGATGAAAAACGCAGGGGGCCATTTTGATAATGGCACCCCCTATCGTCTTCAACCTTTAGACCCCTCAAGAAACCCATTTTTCCTGATTTCTCCAGAACACCCTAGGGGAAAGGGCAGCACCGCCATTGAGGGGCACCGCCTTCTCCCCTCTATAAAAAGCCCCATCTCCCCCTCTCAAAAACACGAGTTTTTCGGCATTTTTGGACTAGGTTTCCGGCAAAAACTGGAAACCCGTCTTTCTGCGTTTTCTGGCAACGGCCAGGCCCAAGTCAGGCTGGCCATTGCCATTTTTCTCCATGCCCTTTCTCCTTTCTGGTCTGGCAGTAGGGTTTTCCCCCTTGTTCGAGTTTTTTGGTGAACAGGCACACCCACTGGGGAAAAAGGGCGTTCCAGGCTACAGGTAAGCCGTTCCTCCACTTTTCCTCTCCGTTTTGCTTCCCCAGGGCTAGATCCATGCCGGATCTGGTCTTTTCCAGTCGTTTTCCATTCGGTTTCCTGGCCGGAAAACGCTCCCAAGCCATTCAGACAGCCCTGCACGAATTAGGCAAGAACCATAGACCCTAAAAGGCAGATCTAGTGATCTAATGTCTAAATGGATTGAAATTAATAAGGACTCCTTGTATCCATTCATACCTAGGAGTTTATAAATGAGACCCAAGGACGGATTGAGTGCTAAAGGACACGACTCTAGGAGACTTTGAGGTAGGTGCTCTATCGCTACTAGACTTTTTAAAAGAGCCATGATTGTTTTATGCATGTTTCAAGTATAAGTTATATAATTTGTTTAGCATGACTTAATTCAGCATACATATGATAAATGCTTTATGCATAGATATGTTTTGCAAATAATTGCATATACATTATGCATAGATATGTTTTGCAAACAAATGCATATATTGCATGATTTGTGAGCATTGAGTTTTTGAAAGATTACATGTCCTTGAGGGTTACCAAAAGATGCTGGAGTGCCCAAAAGACGTTGGGTAGGTAGTTGTGAGGGCTAGGCAGTTGTGAGGGACCCAAAGAGGATAGGTTTTGAAAGAGAGGTTTTCCCTTGTTTGATCTGATATGATTTGGGCTGATAAGCTCGTAGGCGCTATGCCGAGAGGTTTGGGTTGGCCTCCAGCCTCTACCACTATTAGGTGGATGGGTACTACGCCCAGAAAGGGCAATGTCCCAGCGTCGACTGCATGTGGTACAGGGGGCTACCACTGGTGTCACGGCACTAGGTCGAAGTGTCATATATCCCGTGGAGGGATTGACCCTGTGTCCTCAGGTACCCGGGGCCACACGGTGGCGAGGTCGTGGGCATAGTTGGACCCTATGGTTTGAGGATTTATTTGCATTGCATATGGCATGACATGAGGTTGGTCGACCATACCAGATATCCATGAGTTGGATTCAGTTGAGCATCTTATGCATATCATTATGTTTATGATATATGATACTTTCGACTTGGATTATGCTATTCTTTAAGTCGTCAGTATTTCAATTCGACAATGGTTTTTAATATCGATTTGAACGTGATTGTTCGAACATGCACATGTTTTTAAGAGCATATGATTTTAAACATAGCATGCATTGCAAAACTAGTAGTGATAGACTCCTACTGAGTATAGTATATACTCACCCTATCCTTAACATTTTTCAGGATAGTTTCACTCACAAATAGAAGACATCTGAGGAGATATTAGTGCTACGAGCAAGTGAATAAACAAAGGAGACAACTATACATGTGAGTAAACTCTCTACCTTTTGGACATGTATTTGTATTTATTTAAAGTTGGGTTGTGTGCTGTGACTGGATAGACCTGGGGAAAAACAATTATGATTTCTGAAGTTTTTCAAAAACTACTTTGAGTATTGTGAAAGCAAATGACACTCGGGGTTTTCAAAATGAGTTTAAAACTAAAGATTTTTTGCTGCATTGCATGGTTTTTATAAAATGGTTTTCAAATAGGGATGTATCCCGCCTTAGGAATTTAGATCTTGCATTTAAAAATGCTTGGAAAAACCCGGGTCATCACAGTTGGTATTAGAGCCCAGGTTTTATCCTTTCACAGCCAGTCCAGCATGTCTAAGGGCCATAGACAATAGAGAAAATCAAGAAGTAGTATAAATAGAAGAAGTAGAGATGACTACTTCTATTTAAGAATTACAATATTAATGCTCAAGGCATTTCACCATAGACAAATAGGTAAAAAAGAAGATGGGTCTAGCAAATACTTAGATATTGGATTGCTTGAATTCTATTAAAATCATAGGAAATAAGGATTGTTGTGCAGTGGTGCAAAGATGAAATCTCATATAAGGATCATATTATGATGAGAATGATGAATGAAGATGTTAGTGAACTTATTTAGTAGATAGTTCTGACCTGTAAGAGATCAATCTCACCAAAGGTGAGAAAATTAAAGAACCTGGATGGCTATCTTACCATCATAAAGAATATCAGAATATGAGTACACTATCACAAGGATATGATATGAGTATGATAATAGATATAAGAGATGGACTTTGAGAAGATTTTGTTGATAATCTAAGAGGGATGAGAATGCAAGATGATATTAGGAGATGACTGTGACTCGAACTAGGTCACAAAGGTATGGATCTTGAAGGACTTAGCTCAATTTTGGATAGCTTAATTGGAGTCTTATGAAGAGTGAAGTGCTATCGACTAATAACTACTTGAGTATTATGGAGCAAAACAAGTGACATATTATGTGATTAAGAGAAACATAACACAAATATGATACGGAAATGAATTCGACCGAGTTATCAAAAGATTTTGACAATAATATTGGGGATGATAGATTTGTGATAATAGATTGATCCTAACATGAACTTGTAAGAAAAGTATAGCATGATCAAAATGTCAATATCGTTATTAAGACATTGTATGAATTGAGGCTATAGTTAATTAAGGATTTCAATGATATTAGAAAACTTCAACATTTCCTGGAAGTATTAAGTTTCTCTTGACTACCGCATAGATCAAACATATGCAACCACTCAAATGAAAGCATTGATCTAGCTGGACAAAAATGAGGATTTTGAAGAAAAGAAAGAAAGAGATAGAGATGTAACTATAAGTATTCGATGACTATTGAATATTCAAAAGAAGAAGATCATGACTTTATGGAGATACACAAAATTCTATCATCTTGAATCCCATAGGAAGGTAGATCAAACAAATGCAAAAGAATAATACTAGATGAGTTGGTGATCTTATTGTAAAAGAGTATAAAAGAGAGAAAGCATATGGGGTTTAAGATTTTGAGTAGAGAATTGAATTTCAAGAGATTATGCGACAAGAAATTTTCGAAGAGGAATGGTGACCAACTAGAAATTAAAATTCTACAAATGGTTTGATATCAATTATTACAATTAGATTCTTGTTGGATCCATTAGCTTATGGGGAACACCAATGGATATAATCCATAAAAAGGAAAATTTGGTGATATCCCACCTTGCCAATAAAGTATATTGAAAAAGGAATTAAGTCGGGACAGTGACTTGTCCATTTAGCAAGTAGGGTACCATCAAGGATCAAATTGAGATCTTGCTATCATAAATTTGGAAGACCAAAAATCTCAAGACCATTATTTAGTCATTACCTTTAGAGTACTGTTGACTAAATAAAGGTATCCCATCTTAATTAGTCAAGTATGTTAGTATCTATGAGTTAGTAGTCAAAGTTACTCAGAAGGATGTTATAAGTCTTTAGACTTGAGTTTTCCTGCAAAGAAGATAACTTAATTAGACTAAGTCATTTGAGGGTATGAGGTTAGTTGATGAGGACAGTTGCAACTAAGATAAGAGCAAAAATAAGAAGTGATCTAAACCAATGTGAAAGATTTTCCAAACTTGAATAGATACCATGACAAACCATAGAATTAATTGTGGGTCTGAAAGATGCTGCTGACTGGGATTGAAAAGAAAGGTAGATAAGTACTGATCACTTTAGAGACCCTTGAGCTTATGACAAAGGTATATCTGGAAAGAGATCAAAAGGTAATCACATAAAGTCTTTTTATGTGTCTACGAAAATGTTTTATGCTTACCTGAGTGTTTTTCAAATTTGATGATTTAACAGCTTCAGCATAACTTGATGTAGTAACTATTGAACGAGAACTGCTAGTATAAGCTAAGTATGAGGAGGCACTTGAAGAATAAAATTTGAGGAATTAAGAAAATCACAACTTATGAGGATACCTCCTGACAATACAGACTGCATGGTTGACAATAAAGCCTTGATAAGAGATTGCACAATATATTGGCATAGGGGATGGAAGGAGAAAAGGTGAGATGGCTAGCACACTATAAGGTGAAGATTTAATGTTACGTTGCCTTTAGACAATTAGTTAGTTATTATGTGCATATACCAAGTACGAAAAATCAATTGAAGGAATTTCCTAAGGACTAACCCTACTGGATTGAGTATAGAACTTTTGGACTGAAAGGTTACAGAAAAAACCATCAAGCAAAGAAAGGACAAAGAGGATGATGCCAAAGGATTCAACCATGAACTAGTAAGGGTACTCGGTTATGAATAAGAGACTTTTTGCTTTGCATAAATGGGAACATTATTGAAAATCCTAATGACAAATTGATGTGAATAGTGAGATAGGCTTCTGGACGAGAACATGTGACCCGTTATGATGAATCGACCATTAACATTTGACATGAGTCCATGGGACGGGTTCCAGGTGTACGACAGTGCGTACACTGTCCCAGGTGCGGCCTTCGGGTGTGCGCGCGACATGGGGCACATGTCTTGGCTCAACCAGGATGCGCGGGGTGCCCTAGGAGCTAAGACGCGCCATGCTACAAGGTACGTCCGTGCGATGATACGCGTCATAGCACGTCACTTGAGTAGGCATGTGCGGGTGCAAAATGCGGTCCCTGGCACAGCCTTTGGGCACGCATGCACGTAAGGCGGTCACAGTTCAACCAGGATACACGGGTGTCTTGGGATCTGGGACACGCGAACCTAATGAGACTTTAAAATTAGGATCATAGGACCATTTATAGAATCTAACCATTGAAAAATAGATCCATATCATAGGATCTAGCCTGACAATGAATTAGGCAAGAACCATAGACCCTAAAAGGCAGATCTAGTGATTTAATGTCTAAAATGGATTGAAATTAATAAGGACTCCTTATATCCATTCATACCCAGGAGTTTATGAATGAGACCCAGGGACGGGTTGAGTGCTAAAGGACACGACTCCAGGAGACTTTGAGGTAGGTGCTCTATCGCTACTAGACTTTTTGAAAGAGCCATGATTGTTTTATGCATGTTTCAAGTATAAGTTATATAATTTGTTTAGCATGACTTAATTCAGCATACATATGATAAATGCTTTATGCATAGATATGTTTTGCAAATAATTGCATATACATTATGCATAGATATGTTTTGCAAACAAATGCATATATTGCATGATTTGTGAGCATTGAGTGTTTGAAAGATTACATGTCCTTGAGGGTTACCAAAAGATGCTGGAGTGCCCAAAAGACGCTGGGTAGGTAGTTGTGAGGGCTAGGTAGTTGTGAGGGACCCAAAGAGGATAGGTTTTGAAAGAGAGGTTTTCTCTTGTTTGATCTGATATGATTTGGGCTAATAAGCTCGTAGGCACTATGCCGAGAGGTTTGGGTTGGCCTCCAGCCTCTACCACTATTAGGTGGATGGGTACTACGCCCAGAAAGGGTAACGTCCCAGCTTCGACTGCATGTGGTACAGGGGGCTACCACTGGTGTCACGGCACTAGGTCGAAGTGTCATATATCCCGTGGAGGCATTGACCCTGTGTCCTTAGGTACCCGGGGCCACACGGTGGCGAGGTCGTGGGCATAGTTGGACCCTATGGTTTGAGGATTTATTTGCATTGCATATGGCATGACATGAGGTTGGTCGACCATACCAGATATCCATGAGTTGGATTCAGTTGAGCATCTTATGCATATCATTATGTTTATGATATATGATACTTTCGACTTGGATTATGCTATTCTTTAAGTCATCAGTATTTCAATTCGACAATGGTTTTTAATATCAATTTGAACGTGATTGTTCGAACATGCACATGTTTTTAAGAGTATATGATTTTAAACATAGCATGCATTGCAAAACTAGTAGTGATAGACTCCTACCGAGTATAGTATATACTCACCCTTTCCTTAACATTTTTCAGGATAGTTTCACTCACAAATAGAAGACATCTGAGGAGATATTAGTGCTATGAGCAAGTGAATAAACAAAGGAGACAACTATACATGTGAGTAAACTCTCTACCTTTTGGACATGTATTTGTATTTATTTACAGTTGGGCTGTGTGCTGTGACTGGATAGACCTTGGGAAAAACAATTATGATTTCTGAAGTTTTTCATAAACTACTTTGAGTATTGTGAAAGCAAATGACACTCGGGGTTTTCAAAATGAGTTTAAAACTAAATATTTTCTGCTGCATTGCATGGTTTTTATAAAATGGTTTTCAAATAGGGATGCATCGCGCCTTAGGAATTTAGATCTTGCATTTAAAAATGCATGGAAAAACCCGGGTCATCACATTATAAACCATAGAATCTTTTATTGAAATCCAGTAATCAACCATATAATTAAAATCATGGAGTAGTGATTATTGAATCTATGTACTAAAGTCTCAGCAAAAACATCAAACTGATTAATCAATGAATCATAATCTAATCATAATTATGAAATTCTTAAAATAGTAATCGGTCAAAGCAGATGATGGCATCACTATAGATATCATGCACATGGGTCTCTTGGCATCAAGCCTATGGGTTGGTGAACACATCAAGCCAACTAGTGACGAGTGCTTGCCTACGATCATCTCAATGCTATATGCATATCGATAAAACTAAAATCACAGGGACAACTATGCTCATGATTAGAACACTTTTGGAATTGTGTCTCTGGTATCTAGAGACCAGCCCACCATAGCCTCCATGACGACTATGGATATGTCCTCGAAAGGGTGCTGTGAACACCTCCAGTGGTGGTCCCTGTTTGCCACAATAGTTGAGGAAGGGACAATGCCATTTTGGTAGCGATACCATCCACTTTTCATGGTATAGGGCGGGAGGCCAGCCCCATACATAAACAACCTCTCAGCATAGTGCCCACCAGTCTCATTTGCCTGAAAATATAGATACATCAAATCCCAAGCTCAATCATCGTAAATCATATAATCTATGCAATGAGTTTCAAAACATGCGAGCAATGCATATATTCCGAATCTCAATCATCACAAATCGTACAATTTATGCAACTAGTTCCAAAACATGCATGCAATGCTTATATAAGGACTATTTACCAAATATGCAAGCAATTGCATGCAAGATCATAAGGAAAATATGCATACTCATTATTATATCTCAAAAATCATGCTAAACACGGTCATTAGGATTAAATAAATCAATTAGAGTTTGGAAATGCATTTGAAAACTTAGTAGTATCAGACTACCTACCTCGATCGTCATCACTTAGCTCTCATTTCTCTTCAATTTGAGTCCTAGAGCACCTTTGTGAGGCCCTAGATATTATTTGATAACAAGAACTCAAGTATCATTTTCCATTCTTTATAGATCATTAATTAGATTTATAGATTAACGGCTAGATCTATCTTTTAGGTTATAGATCTTTGATTGATGGGTCTCCATGTTAAATCTCACTTACAATGGTTGATCTATATGATTCAGGCTTGATCTAGGTATATTGATCTCCTAATATACCTAATGGATCAATCTATGAGAATTGATCATCTTTGATCTTGTAGATCTATAAGATTTTTATGGTTTTTTAGGCTATAGTCACATGAAATAGTCTTATGATCCTAAATTTTATTGTATAAGTAGGTTTGCATTGTCAATACGAACAGAATGGTTCTTTCGGATCGTCGATCGGAGTTGTGTAGCCTTCTTAATTGCAAATTTAGTGTTGTATGGCAGATAAACGAACCAGATCTGACAACACAGGGCATGCGCGTCACGGTTCCCAGGATGTGTGTGCATCCTGGTCGAATCGAGACAGCACCCGCATGCCTGCACTTGCCCGAAAGATGCTCCAGGGCGTGCATTCTGGTTAGGCGTCGTGCTCGTGCATCTTCGGCACGTGCGTAGGTCGATCGGATGGGGCGATCCGATCTAGACCTTCCAACCATCTTGGTCCCTGATCAATGCTTAGGATGACACGATGCACCCACTTTCCTAGGTATTCTAGGTTTTCGGGGTCCCACTGACTCATTGGATGGCTCAGATCTCCCATCTGAGCTATCCATGCTATGGATCTGAAGCAGATCCACCATTTCTGGTTTCACCGGCAATTTGCCAGCCGGTGAGATCAGATCAAGCCTAGATCTAAGGGGGAAATGCTAGAGAAAGAGAGGAGAGAAGAGACGAAAGAAAAGAAGGGTACCTTGGTGGTGGGAGAGGCAGAGATTTGAGATTTTTCCATGTCGCACAAACCCTAAATGCGAGAAAACACAAGGAAGAAGATGAGGAAGATGTGTTGGGAGGAGGAGGAGAAGAAATTTATAGGAAGGAAGGTAGTGCCGTCCTGTGGTGGTGTCGCCATTCTTTTCGGCACCGCAAAGGATGATTGGAGAAGGCAATGTAGACGCTACAAGTCGTGTACTTCGAGAGGAGCACGAACAAGGGTGACGAAGGGGGGTGTCGTTATCAAAACGACCCCCTGCATTTTCCAACCCTTAGCCTTTGGCATTTAAATTACAAAAATGCCCTTAATCTTTAAACATCCATAACTTTGCCATTTGATCTCCATTTCCAGCGTTCTTTATGCCGTTGGATTTCTTTTTTGAGTAGAATTTGATTATGGGAATATTTTTACCAAATTGGATATTTAAAAATATCACTTTTAATATTCCAAAATAGGACTTAAAAATTCAGGTTATTACATTATTACCCCTTACAAACAATTTCGTCCCCGAAATTCCACAAATTGTTATCTCTAGGATATTTTGTTTCTTAGGTTCCTCTTGAAGAATGTATTCTCCCTTAGGACTCAGAAATAATTACATATGCATGTGCAAAGGATAGATTATATACTTACATTCATACTCGTCTTTGTCTTTGTTCCCTTGATTGTAGTACTAACATTTCCTTATGCTTCTTCTAATCTTGTTGGAGCTAATCTGTAAAAATAATGTATTTGGGTGAGTATTCCTCATACTTAGTAGGTGATCTGATACCACTATTTTGAAAACACGGTATGCAATATGCATGGTTTCAGAAGATGCTTTCCATATAAAACATCATTCAATTCCCTTTTTGTGTAAACATGTATAAAACATACACTCATTTACACATTATCAAGCATGGAATCTTTTATAAAAATTTAGTAATCAACAATATAAATATTACGAAAATCATAGAATAGTGATTACCCAATCCATGTACTAAGATCTTAGCAAAAACATCAAGCTGATTAGTCAATAAATCATAAACTAATCATAATTATGAAATTCTTAAAATAGTAATCGGTCAAAGCAGATGATAGCATCACTAGATATCATGCACATGAGTCTCTCGACGAACACATCAAGCCAACTGGTCATGAGTACTCGTATACGACCATCTCAATGCTATATGCATATCGATAAAACTAAAATCATAGGGACAACTATGCTCATGATCAGAACACATCTGGAATCATGTGTCTCCGGTATCTAGAGACCAACCCACCATAGCCTCCACGGTGACTATGGCTATCCTCAAAAAGGGTGCCGTGAACGCCCCCAGTGGTCGTCCCTATTTAGCATAGTAGTCGAGGAAGGGACAATGTCATTTTGGCAATGATACCATTCAATTTTGTGGTAGAGGTCAGGAGGCTAACCCCATACATAAACAACCTCTCGGCATAGTGCCCACCAGGCTCAATAGCCCAAAAAAATATAAATACATGAAACCCCAATATCAATAATCATAAATCATGCAATCTATGTCATGAGTTTTAAAACATGAGAGCAATGCATATAAATATGCATATATTCTGAATCTCAATCATCACAAATCGTGCAATTTATGCAACTATTTCCAAAACATGTATGCAGTGCTTATATAAAGACTATTTACCAAATAAGCAATTGCATACAAGATCATAAGGAAAAATCTACATACTCATTATGAGAATATCATGTCGCAAAAAGCATACTAAACACGGTCATCAGGATTAAATAAATCAATTAGAGTTTGGAAATGCATTTGAAAACTTAGCAGTATTAGACTACCTACCTTGATCGTTGTTACTTAGTCACGTTTCTCTTCAATTCAAGTCTTAGAGCACCTTTGTGGGGTCCTGGATGTTATTTGGACATAAAATCCAAGTATTATTTCTCGATTCACAGATCAACGGCAAGATCTATATGATTTGTGGGTCTCTAGCGATCGATTTAGGTGATTTTTGGGTTGATCCTGAACTAATGATGTCCTAGGGCATCTAATAGGTTAATCAATGAGATCCGATCATAGTTGATCTTGTCAATCCATGAAATTTTTATGGTTTGCATGCTATAGTCACCTTGAACAATCTCATGATCCTAAATTTTATTGTATGAGGAGATCTGCATTGTAAATACGAACACAACAATTTTTTTGGATTGTCGATCGTAGTTATGTGGCCTTCTTAATTGCATTTTTAGTGTTGCAAATCCACGGACGAACCAGATTTGACAATGCAGGGCCTGTGTGTCACAGTTCCTAGGATGCGTGCGCGTCCTGGGTGAACCACGACTATGCTCGCACAACTACACATGCCCAAAGGATCCTCCAGGGCGTATGTCCTGGGCGGCGTCGTGCGTGTGCGTCTTCGGTGCATGCATAGATCGACCTAGATGGGGTGGTCTGATCTGGACCGTCCAACCATCCCTGCTCTGGATCAATGCCCAGGATGCTATGATGCATGGACTATCCTGGGTTTTCTGGGGTCTTGGGGTTCTAAGAACATGTTGGGCGGCTCAGATCTCGCATTTGAGCTGCCCAGGTGGTGGATTTGAAGTAGATCCACTGGTACTGGTTTCACCGATGATCTGTTGCCCGGTGAGACCAGATCCGGTCGAGATCTAGGGGAAAATGGAGGGGGAAGAAAGAGGAATGGAGAGCGGGAGAAGGGTTTTACCTAGGAGCCCACTGTGACGCCCGTTGAAGCTCCGATCATAGCTAAAAACCCTTGTTGCCGAAAACACAGAGGGAGCGATTTGGAGGGGAGGAAATGTAGTGAGGGAAGGGGAGAGTGGAGGAAATATATTGGAGGAAGGCGGTGCTGTCCCATGGCAGTGCAGCACTGCAAAGGCGGTGCAGGTGCGCTAAGGAAGACGACGAGGAAGATGGGGGGTGTCGTTAGTAGAACGACCTCACAAAGGTGCTCTAAGACTCGAATTGAAGAGAAACGCGATTTAAGTGACGATGATCGAGGTAAGTAATATGATACTACTAATTTTTGAAATTCATTGTCAAACTCTAATTGATTTATTTAATCCTAATGACCATGTTTAGTATGCTTTTTGTGATATAATATTCTCATAATGAGTATATAGATTTTCCTTGTGATCTTACATGCAATTGCTTGCATATTTGGTAAATAGTCCTTATATAAGCACTGCATACATGTTTTGGAACTGGTTGCATAAATTGCATGATTTGTGATGATTGAGATTCTAAATATATGCATATTTATATGCATTGCTCACATGTTTTGAAACTCATTGCATAGATTGCATGATTTATGATGATTGAGATTTGGATTACATGTATCTATTTTTTTTAGGCTAATGAGCCTGGTGGGCACTATGCTGAGAGATTGTTTATGTATAGGGTTGGCCTCCTGGCCTCTACCATGAAAAGTGGATGGTATCGCTGCCAAAATGGGATTGTCCCTTCCTCGACTGTGATGATAAACAGGGACGACCACTGGAGGTGTTCACGACACCCTTTCAAGGACATATCCATAGTCGCCGTGGAGGCTAGGGTGGGCTGGTCTCTAGATACAGGAGACACATGATTCCAGATGTCTTCTGATCATGAGCATAGTTGACCCTATGATTTCAATTTTAATTCTTTCAACAAAATCCTTAAATATAACTCGAATTCAGCTAATAAAGAGCCACTTTCGCTACAAACTCTGGTACTTAGTCTTTACATGTTAATTAATCAACACTATTTCATAAATTCAGTTCATAAAATTGATATCTCCAAATCCTTGGATTACCATACTCCTTTAATCGTGTATAACCTATTCCACACTTCTATGATACTATTTTACTCCTTATTCTTCAATAATCTTATTTATTATCTTTCATTTTGAATAGTATAGGATAATTTGTTTTTCCTCTTGTCTTCCATTTAGTGATCTATTTACCATTACCTGCACCTTGCTGCTAAAAGTTCCAAAAGTTTACATTTTTTCTATTCAACTTCATATTTTCTTCAAGCAACTTCAAAAATTGATACAGTTTTCACTTCTCATCTCGTTATGTCAATGATAAAAGCTTTCTTCATACTAAACCCTTTTGTTGGAAAATTGTTTGAGAACTAGTCTCCAACTTTGAATTCCAACTGTCTTTCACCTTTCATATATGACTCGATTCCTCAACCAATATTTACATTCAAAATAGAACTTTGAAAACAAATCAAGTAGCATCTTCCATCAATTATACTATTACATACTGCAAATAAGATCTCCTAACCATATATCAAGTTTCATAGATATTGAATCCATCAAATACTTATCTCCTCGAAGAATTTATTCAAAATCATGTCAAAATGTTTATGGTCAATCTATCATCATAGTTTGAATGTTCTCATTTAGAGTCTTATATCACTAATTGCATAAAATTGTCATTAGGATTTCCAGCGATATTCATACTCGTGTCAAAATTCTCTTATCTATATCAGAGTACACTTGCTATGTTCATGGTTGGATCCCTTGTCATTATCCTCTTTAAGTTTTCCTTGATTGATGATTCACTTCATAATCTTTCAGACCAAAAGTTATATATATATATATATATATATTTGTGTGTGTGCGTGTGTGTCTATCTGGCACCTTAATCTGGTAACGTTAACCCTTATGGACTTTACTGCTATTTATCTTCTTCAATTGGTTTTTGTACTTAATATGTACATATAACAAATACCTTTTTTTTTTTTGTCTATAGGCTATTAAACATTACATGTTAGATATTACCATATAGTGTGACATCTATCTTAACTTTTCTCCTTCCATTTCCTATATCGATACATTATTCAATCATTCATCAAAGGCATTGTTAGCAACCATTGTGTCTCAATTGTCATGAGGTATCGTAAGTAGTGGTTCTCTCAATTTCTCAATTGTCACATACCACCCCATACTTGTTTTAACAATAATAATCATCCAATACGCTATTATAACAATTTGTGCTAAAGCTATTGGAGCAACAACACACAGGTAAGCATGGAACATCTTTTTAGATGTATAAAAAGAATATGCTCGATTACTTGTTGATCCCTTTCCAATTTACAGGTTACGAGCTCAAAGACCTTTAAAGTGATCGGTGCTTAACCGCCCTTCCTTCCAATCTAAGGTAGTAGCATATCTTTCAGACCCAAAGTGACCCCTATAGCTATCATAGCATCTGGTAAGGTCTGGAAAGATCAGCAATTTTCGTCATTGTGTTAGATCTTGTCTCATTTCACTTCTGACTCAGCTGTTACTAGATCTAATGTAATTTTACATCCTCAACTGGCTTAGTCCAATTAGTTGGCTTCCTTTAATGAAAGACTCATGTATAAGTATCCATAACATTTCTCTTAAGCTACTGTTTATGAGTATGTTTAATTGGATATGATTGGAATACCTTAATTCAATCAACATTATTCTAAAGGTAATGACACTTAAATCTATTGCTAAATAATGTCCCCAAGATACTTGCTCTTCCAATCCTCCTAATCCTCCTCTATGATATCAAGACATCAAGTTGATCTTTGATGGTACTCTCGTTGATGAAGATCGATTGGACAAGTCACTATCCTTGCTTTTTCCTTCTCATTTAATCATATAATAGTAATGTTGGGTATGATCAACTTCTCCTTGTTATTGACTACAATCACTGGTGTTTCCTCATAAACTAATGGATCTGATAAAATTCTAATTTCAACAATTGATATAAGCATTCAATTAATTTTAGAAATTAATTCCCAATTGATCACAATCCTTCATTGGAAATTTCTTGCAATACAATGTCCTTATTTCTAACACTCTACTCAAAGTCTGCATTTCCTACTACTTTAGCTCTATTATATTCTTCCATAATAAAATCACCAACTCGTTTACTATTATTCCTTCAAAATTGATTGATTCATCTTTCAATTTGGCTATACGATCAAGATGAAAGATCTTTGATTCTATACTTCTCTTTTCTATCCTCAATAAAGTCATGATCTTCTTATTTTGACTATTCAACATCTATCAAATACTTGTATTTGCATCTCTATCTATCTATCTATCTATCTATCTATCTCTCTCTCTCTCTCTCTCTCTCTCTCTCTCTCTCTCTCTCTCTCTCTCTTTTATTTCTTTCTTTCTTTCTTTTTATTTATTTATTTATATAATCAAAATCCTCCATTTGTCTACTTAGATCAATGTCTCCATTTTATTTGTTACTTAAATACTACATCCACACTTTTCATCAACATATATGATAAACTGAATCCCTCCAAGAAGTATCAAAATCCTTAATTGTCTGTATTCTCAATAAAACCATGCAGTGTCTTGACAATTACATTGACATTTTGTTCATACTATACTTCTCTTATAAGTTCATGTCATGATCAATCTATTATCACAGATCAGTCACCCCCATCAGACTATCATCAAAATCTTTTAGTAACTTTGTTATAATCACATTCTTTATCATTCTTCTCAGATTCAGTCTTTTACATCCACTGTCATATTCATGTTATATTCCTCTTGATCACATAATATATCAATTATTGTACTCATCTTCTGATATGCTCCATTATACTTAGGTTGTCATTGCAAGATAGCAATTTACTTTTCATAAGGTTCCAATTAAGTCATCTAGAATTGAGCTAAGTTCTTCAGGATTCTCACTTTGATTGATCTAGTACAAGTCAAACTTATCTCCTAAAGATTCTACTAGCATCATCTTTTATTTCCATTCCTTATTCTCATCAAAATCTTATTCTCATCGAACAGATCTCTTGCTTACTTCACTACTCAACACTTCTTCATCCCTAAGTCATTTAGACTAGATTTTTGATAAGGTTTGCCCCTTCCAATGCTGAAGTATTTGTTAAATCAGACTCCCTTTCACCTATTTATTTATGGTATATTTCTTCGTGATATTGATATTATTTCTTATTCTAGTCATCTTTATTACTCATATTTATACTACCTTTTTCTCTATTACTTGTTTTTAGACTACTTTTTCATAATTATTCTAGTCGTATATGACTTTTGGACATGCAGGATTGGCTGTGAAAGGATCAAACTGAGCTCTGATACCAACTGTGATGACTTGGGCTTTCACATGCATTTTTAAATGCAAAACTAATTCCTAATGCAGGATCGATCCCTATTTGAAA
This sequence comes from Warburgia ugandensis, assembly GCA_035236585.1. Lineage (NCBI taxonomy): Eukaryota > Viridiplantae > Streptophyta > Magnoliopsida > Canellales > Canellaceae > Warburgia > Warburgia ugandensis. The sequence continues at coordinate 49,018,720 of CP141127.1, read as the reverse complement.
ACACTTTTATAAAATCAATGCAATGCAGTGAAAAATCTTTTATTTTGAATTAATTTTGAAAACCCCAAGTGCCATTTGCTTTCAAGATAAACAAGGAAGTTTTAAAATTTAAAACAATCATATACGTATATCCCAGGTCTATCCAGTCACAGCTCATAGCCCAACTGTTAAAACAATCATATATGTATATCCCAAGTTGATCCAGTCACAGCTCACAGCCCAATTGTAATAATTACATATACATGTCCAAAGGATAGATTATATACTTACATTCATACTTGTCTTTATTTTCATTCGCTTGGTTGTAGTACTAACATTTCCTTATGCTTCTTCTAATCTTGTTGGAGCTAATCTATAAAAATAATGTATTTGGGTGAGTATTCCTCATACTCAATAGGTGATCTGATACCACTATTTTGAAAACATGGCATGCAACATACACGGTTTCAAAAGAGGTTTTCCATGTAAAACATTGTGCAATTTCCTTTTTGTGTAAACATGTATAAAACATACGAGTATTTACACATTATCAACCATAGAATCTTTTATCGAAATCCAGTAATCAACCATGTAATTAAAATCATAGAGTAGTGATTATTCAATCTATGTACTAAGATCTCAGCAAAAACATCAAGTTGATTAATCAATGAATCATAAGCTAATCATAATTATGAAATTCTTAAAATAGTAATCGGTCAAAGTAGATGATAGCATCACTATAGATATCATGCACATGGGTCTCTCAGAATCAAGCCTATGGGTTAGTGAGCACATCAAGCCAACTAGTCACGAGCACTTGTTTATGACCATCTCAATGCTATATGCATATCCATAAAATTGAAATCATAGGGTCAACTATGCTCATGATCAGAACACATTTAGAATCATGTGTCTCCAAAATCTAGAGACCAACCCACAATAGCCTCCACGATGACTATGGATATGTCCTCGAAAGGGTGCCGTGAACACCTCCAGTGGTCATCCCTGTTTACCATAGCAGTCGAGGAAGGGACAATGCCATTTTGGCGTTGATACCATCCACTTTTCATAGTAGAGGCCGGGAGGCCAACCCCATACATAAACAACCCCTCAGCATAGGGCCCACGAGGCTCATTGCCCTGAAAATATAGATACGTGAAATCCCAATATCAATCATTGTAAATCATGCAATCTATGCAATGTGTTTCAAAACATGCGAGCAATGCATATGAATATGCTTATATTCCGAATCTCAATCATCACAAATTGTGCAATTTATGCAACCAGTTCCAAAACATGTATGCAGTGCTTATATAAGGACTATTTACCAAATATGCAAGTAATTACATGTAAGATCATAAGGAAAATCTACATACTCATTATGAGAATATTATATCACAAAAAAAGCATACTAAACATAGTCATCAGGATTAAATAAATCAATTAGAGTTTGGAAATGCATTTGAAAACTTAGTAGTATCAGACTAGCTACCTCGATCGTCATCACTTAGCTCTTGTTTCTCTTCAATTCGAGTCCTAGAGAACCTTTGTGAGGCCCTGGATATTATATGATAACAAGAATTCAAGTATCATTTTCCATTGTTTATAGATCATTAATTAGATTTATAGATTAACGGCTTGATCTATCTTTTATGTTATAGATATTTGATTTATGGGTCTCCATGTTAAATCTCACTTATAATGGTTGATCTATATGATTTAGGCTTGATCTAGGTGTATTGATCTCCTAATATACCTAATGGATCAATGTATGAGAATTGATCAACTTTGATCTTGTAGATTTATGAGATTTTCATGGTTTTTAGGCTATAGTCACATGAAATAGTCTTATGATCCTAAATTTTATTGTATAAGTAGGTTTGCGTCGTTAATATGAACACAAAGGTCCTTTCGGATGGTCGATTGGAGTTGTGTAGCCTTCTTAATTGCAAATTTAGTGTTGTATGGTAGATAGACGACCTAGATTTGACAACACAGGGCATGAGCGTCACGGTTCCCAGGATGTGTGTGCGTCCAGATCGAACCATGACCACACCCGCATGCTCGCACTTGCCCGAAAGATGCTCCAGGGCATGCATTCTGGTTGTGTGTCGTGCGCGTGCATCTTCGGCACGTGCGTAGGTCAACCAAATGGGGCAATCCGATCTAGACCTTCCAACCATCTTGGTCCATGATCAACACCCAGAATGCCACGATGCACCCACTGTCCTAGGTATTCTAGGTTTTTGGGGTCCCACTAACTCATTGGATGGCTCAGATCTCCCATCTGAGCTATCCATGCAGTGGATCTGAGCTATCCATGCAGTGGATCGGTGCCTCAAAGCTAACTGGAGAAGGCAGTGTAGATGCTGCAAGGCATCTACGTCAGGAGGAGGATGAACAAGGGTGACGAAGGGGGGTGTCGTTATCAAAACAACCCCCTGCTTTTTCGGACCCTTAGCCTTTTGCATTTAAATTATAAAAATGCCCTTAATCTCCAAACATCCATAACTTTGTCATTTGATCTCTGTTTCCAGTGTTCGTTATGTCGTTGGATTCCATTTTTTGAGTTGAATATAATTATTGGAATATTTTTACCAATTGGATCTCTAAAAATATCACTTTTAATATTCCAAAATAGGACTTAAAAATTCAGGTTATTACACTAACTGCTAGAGGATATGGAAAGAGGGGGAAGAAGAGAATTAGAAATGGGGGAAAACTATAAAAAGAGGGAACCGTGGGTGCCCACTAGAGGGCTTTTTGGAATTTTGTTTTATCTTTCTTTGATTTCATTATTCTATTCATAGTTCGCTTTTAGTTTGGTTGTCGTTTCCCCCCCCCCCCTTATTCCTTCTCTCAATCACCATCTTCCACTTCTCTCCTACATTCACTCCCTCTCTTATTCTACTCTCTCTATCTATCTAGTCAGCACCGGCAACACCATCCCAGGTTGCCCCTCTTCTGTCTCACTTTCTATTTTTCAAGCACTCTTCTCCATCTAGGCTCGGCCTGAACCCTACTCCCATCACTGGAATCCTTGTACACCACCACCTTCTTCATAGTCACACCAACATCATCTCCATCAATCTCATTGCTTGTCTATCATGCTAGCAAAACCAGAACAACACTCTGCCTGAATCGACGACACCATCTCTGTTTCCCTCAATCTCGGCTCTCCTTTCTCTCTTCCCACTTCACCGGACTGCCCAACTCCCTAGCCAGGCACAAGCCCAATCCCAAATCGACAACACTTGCCCCCTCTATTCCATACCACTGGCGACCACTTCACCGGTCGAACTGGAATTTCCTCTGCCACATGCTTTCCCTAAGTTCCCTCTCTTCCCTACTTCACCGGCGAGATCTAAGGAGAAAACACAACCTGGGTGTTCTTCGTTTTCTTCATTCTTCATTTTCTCCCTTCTCCCTTCTCCCTCCATCTCCATCTCCATCTCCATCTCCATCTCCACCTTCACCATCTTCCTCTTCCTTCATCATCTTCTCCACCAGAGTCCCCTAGTTTTTTTGTTTAAAACCAATTTTCTAGGAAAATTTTAGAAATGCCCTTGGTATAAAAATTAAAATCTCATTTGAATCCCTATTTCATCCTTTAGTTTATTTCATCTTTTTATTTATTCATGTTTGTGTTATCTAGGTTCTACTCGTTCTCAATTAATTCCATGAATAGTCTAATCCTAATCTTGTTTGATTAAAGCTTTACCTCATCAATAGTTCTGCTTTAACAAACAAGATCTCTTTATTTCTTCAACTATTTCCTAGTAGAATTACAATTCCTCTTTAGATCTTAGTCTTAGGATACTTCCTAGCATATTTATCGTTCTTGATCTTCAATCTAAGAATAAAAAATCAGATCTAAGCCGTTAAAACTCAATTTTTTTTATCTAGATGAGATCTTTGCAATTATTGAGAATCTGTCTAATCCCTCAAGTGGATCATCAATTAGAAGCACTAGGAAGACACTAATGAAGGATGATCAAATTTTATGAGACCAGATTTGAAGGAATAGATGATAATTAGTTTAGGGAAGTGGATTTTTCATATTTATTTAGTTAAACTTTTGTCTTTTTGCTTTGAACTTCTATAATTTTTAGTGATTAAATACATCTAAATATTGATTGCACTTTTTGTTAAATTTTATCATTTAATTTTAATTTTTGAATAACTAAAATTTATTAAAACTCTGAATTCTTAAAGCAAGTCCTTGTGGGATTGACTCGTACTTGCATATGCTATATTACAATAGCCCGTACAATTGGAAAAAAATCAACAAGTTATTGGCACCATTACCAGGGACCTGTAATGGAGTTTTTATAAAATTTAATTAAAAATCCAAAAAAATAAAAATGATAGGAATTTCATAACTTTAGATTTTTAGGCATTTTGAGGTGCATTTTTCAATTTTCTTAGTGCATAATCACCTTGTTTCCTAAATTTGGTACTTATTTCTATCTTTCCTTTTTAGAAAATAGGAAAGTGGAGGAAAATTGGCAAGTGGGTATTCATGAAAAAAAAGAAAAGAAATTTCCTTACTTTCCTAGCATAGGATTTTCCTTTTCTTTTGAATAAATCTTATAGTGAGGCCCCTTTGTAATTTGTAATTTCAATTTCAATTTTAAAAGAGTTGTATAATACAGGGCAAGTGTGGGATAAGATGGCCCACACTTGATCTTCATCAGAAACCCCATTGTAAGTATGCCTCACTCCTTTTATTTCCTAGATTAGGGTTTGCTTTTAGGATAATTTGCATTGTTTGGTAGAATAGTTGCATATAGAAAGCATATTTGATAATTGTTGCTTTTTTAGGGTTTTGCATTAGTTTACTATTTTAATTGCATTCTTAGGGCACTTTTACTACTTTAAGGTAATATATATGTTAATCAAACTGCAATGGAGAGTGAAAATTAATTAGTAAGGGCACCCGAACCCACAAGATTAAGGGTGGATTTCATCACCACTTCCTTAGCCCAACTAGGATAATAACCACAAGTGTGCAACCCTATCTTTCAAATTAATCTAAAATCAATTAAAAGAGACTTATAGGGCCATCACATGCTCATAGGACCCTCTTACTAAGACATAATCAATTGTCACTCCAGTGACTTCTAAGCATTGTGGTTATAGTGGGTGTCTTAAAATCCAAGTAATTTTCCATGCCTTTTGTTGAGGTCTAAATGCCTCCTTACAAGAGGAGTGTATTAACCACCTTGCATAGAACTTAACTAGCAAGAAATAATCGAATTTGAAGGAGAGGAGGAGCACTAGATTAGGCTAATTTAAAAGATTATCACCATACAAAATTCTAGAAAATCAAACTATTACTGCTTATTAGCCTAAGAATTATCTGGTTGTGCCTTTTTTGTGCATCATTCTAGGAATTTAGGTTGCATCATGTAGGTTAGTTTTTCCTTTAAAAAAAATAAAAATTTCAACATTGTATATAATAATTTGTTTCGTTGTATAAAAAGTTGAGAACATGGGCCTACTAAGAAGGGGATAGATTTCATAGATTCATAGATGGATATGTTAGATATTATGGCAAGTCAATTGCTTAGGATAATAGCTAATAGGTAAATTGCACTACAACCTCAATACCATAATGATTATACCTATTCTAACCAGCCTTATTCCACTCCTTCATGGCCCCCAACAAGCTCCACATACAATGGTTATTATCGGAGTTGGTGGGTGCACCTAATGCATTCACATACCTTAGCAATTTTTATCTTGATACAAATAACCAAGACTATAATGGATGGGCTAGGCATCACGAACAACCATGGTCTTAGGATTACCAATATCAGGAAGAACCTCAATGGTCCCACCCTGGTCAACTCTACCATGATTACCAAGCATATCAGGGTCAACCATCATGTGTTCAACTTGCTTAGTCCTTTTTCAGCACCCCAATTCCATAGCAATACTATCCCTACGAGTCGTTTCCTCCACAGTATGAAGAACAACCATTAAAAGTGGATATGCAAGAATTTTTTAGAGAATAGAACAAAACATGGCTACCCATGAAAAGATGCATGAGGAAATGAAATGTGAAAGGGATAAATGGATTGAAGAAATGAAACCAATATGGGAAAATATTGAGATAATAAAATATATTAGGGATACTAAAGAGCCATTTATTACTGATAATAGGATAGAAATTTCTTATGAGCCACAAAGTCCACAACCATCCTTAGAAACCTCCAACTCATATCTACTTGAGCCATGTTCTGCTCCTTGTTGGGATTATGATAAAGGGACTTCCATTGATGAAGAAAATGAAGCATTAGAAACATCCAACCCAAAACATCCCACTCACACTTTTGACTTTGATGAAGAAACATCCATTGAAGAGATGAATGAGTTCTTAGATACTCTGCCTTTGATGGACACTTCTCAATGGCAAACTATAGTAAAACTCCCTACAGAGCCTGATATTCCAATTAATCCTTGTAATGTAGAAGATGTACCTCATTAGGACCTACAAACCTTATTTGAGCAACCATTAGAGAGTAATTTAGGTCCATCTAAAATCTTGCATGTGCCAAAGGAATAGGAAGAGAAATATTCCATAGATGTACTAGCCCTACATCAACCAATTCTAGGGTAAACATTAGAACATAACTAAGGTTTAAGCCAAACCTTGTCCCCATCTCTAACAATGCAAGAAGAACCTTTTAGGGAAGGATAGAGTTAGCTTATTACCTTAGTTTAGGACAAGGTTAGGAAAACAGAGGAAAAAGATAAACTAAATACAATGGTCATTATTATCCCTCAATTTGGTCAAGAAAAGGACCATTCATCTCCAAATGGTCCAACAAAATGCACGGTAGTACATGAAGTCATTGTGTTACCATCACCTTAATTTTTGAGGTGGAGGAATTATATTGACTACCATGAAATTCTGAAGATGGGGGATCATCAATTTGATTCCCCAAAATTAAAAATCGTGGTGGTCTTCGTTGTTTTAATGTTACCACCACAAAAAATTTTAGGGTGGAGGCAAAATATAGATTATCACGAGATTTTGAAGTGGCTTAAGAAATCTTAGCATTTCAACTTAGGGTTAGGATTAGGACAAATAAGCTGACCTAGTTAGCTTAGGTTTAGAAAGTTAGGTTAGGCCATGTATGGCTAAAGACGTAAAACTTTGCGCTTCCTGGAAGGCAACCCAGATATTTTTCAAATCTCCATCTTCTACATCCTTCCATTACCATATAGGATCTTATGTTTTCAAACATTGAGGACGCGTAGATGCATATAGGGATTTTAAATTTTCTTGAGTTTCTTGATCCTTTTGAAAAAATAAAATAAAATATTTAAGGTAGAGTTCCCTTACTATGATGAGAAGTGGATGTTTAGAATTTAGTATTTCCATAGTTTTCACCTCTTAATGGGAATGCATATAATTAGTTTTGCATATCATTCATGTGTTGAAACAATTTATGAAAGTTAAATTCTTAGAAACTATTTACACACTGCACATAGTCAAGACTAATAGAGAGGTATGACTTAGAAAGCCTGAGGAAAATTAATGGAGACCTATAACCCATCAAGATTTAGAGGCTATCTTCTTTCAGAGAGTTATAATTAATTCTATAATTTCTCAGTGTATATAACTTAGTGTGTGATCTTATTATCCTTATTTTGGTTAAACATCAAGAATAATTAAGAGTAATAGCTTTATTTCCAAAAGCTTTATTAAATCTGATAGGCTTTAGGAAATCTAGGAAATGATATAGGCCATCCTTGCTCAACCTACAGATATAAAGCCTACCTAGTATATCATAACACTAGTTAGCCCCTTTGAGCCTAGTATTAAGCCCTTTCTTTTCTTAACCCCATTTACCTTAACCCAAAACAAGCCAGTAAAATAAATATCCATTACCCATTATCAAAATGAGTAGATTTAGAAGAGAAAGTTAAAAAATAGGACAAAAAGTCAAGGAAGTGTGGAAATTAGCTGTCTTTCTTCCAAAGAAGCCAAAGAAAAAGAAGTGGATTTTTTTTTTTTTGAAAGAGAAAGACAAAAATATGAAAGAGATATTTACTTCAAGTACAACCTAAAAGAAAAGTTGTCCTAACAGATATTCATTGAATACCTCTTCTCAATTTTGAACCTTTGAAATCCTTATACCTTTCTTTTCTAAACATGTTCTAAGCCTACGTTTCATCCTAATTAAAGACCTATTGATCCTACGTGGAACATAGCCTTAAATAGGAAATAAAAAGAAGGAATTAAGGTAAACTACTCCTAATATTCTTGATGATAACATCCACTCTTAAGGATCACTTTCCTTTGTCTCATGAGCATTCAAAATATTTATGTGAACCATCATCTTATTGGATTTAGTGACATAATAAGAGAAATATGTTTAAACCTTTATCTAAGAGTTTTCATTTCTAAGAGTATACCTGTGAGGATTTGAGGTCAAGACATATTTCTAATGAAATTTAAGCATATATAGTTAGAACTTAAGATTTATGTGGCTGTACACACATGCACTCCAAGAAATAACTCAAATAAAATGCCTTTAGTATGTGTATAATTGTCAAATCTTCTCCATTAAGTTGTGAAAAACTAGTAGGTTGCTAATGAATGAGGATTCTCTAAGATAAAATAGGGGCTCAACCTTATTAAAATTTGTGGCTATATTCACTGCAAATCCTCTTGAGGTTAAACTCGTCCACTAGGGGTAAACTAGGGGTTCAAGGCTTGTAGCATGTGATAAATGCAATCGTGAATACCTATGAAAGTGGCACCTTGTATCAATTTTGTAAAATGAATTTTCACATGTTTTGCTAGGGACTAGAAAAATGCTGGTTGGGGGTTGTTTAGGGTTTAATTTTGGCCAAAAGACCCCTACTTTAGAATTTAATTAGATCGTCTAACTCATCAATTTGATGATTTTTAGATAAAATATGAAATTTAGCTCAAATTAACCATCCAACTGTAAATTGTCAAAATTAATGGTCGATGATCATCTGAGCTAATCAGATGCTTAATGTATGGTTAGATGACTTTAATTTAGTCTTATATGTTGCATATCAAGCAGATCGTGGTTTGAGTGGCTAATCAATGGTGCAGATTATCCAAGAGGGCATTGAAAGGCCAGATCACTCACAAACAAAGATTGGATGGTTTCCTAAAAGAAGAAGAGTTCTAATAAGGAGAGGAGATTATGGATAAGATTTGGAATGAAAAGGAATTTTCCTATGAGGAAACTAACTCTTAGAGGATAAGGAAAGAGGGGGAGAAGAGAATTAGAAAGGGGGGAAAACTATAAAAAGAGGGAACTGTGGGAGCCCAAGGGAGGGTTTTTTGAAGTTTTGTTTTATCTTCCTTTGATTCCATTATTCTATTCATCGTTTGCTTTGAGTTTGGTCATCATTTTTCTTTTCTTCTTATTCCTTCTCTCAATCATAGTCTTCCACTTCTCTTCTGCACTTACTCCCTCCCTCAGCATTAGTAGCACCATCGTAGGCTGCCCCTCTTCTATCTCACTTTCTACTTTCCCAGCACTCTTCTCCATCTTGGCTCTATTTGAACCTGACACCCATCATCGACATCCCTATTACACCACCACCTTCTTCATAGTTGCACTAGCATCATCTCCATCAACCTCGTCGATTGTCTATCATGTTGGCAGAACCAGCACCGCACCTGCTGAACTGACAACCCCATCTCTATTTCCCTCTATCTCGGCTCTCCTTTCTTTGTTCCCACTTCACCGGACTGCCCAATTCCCCAACCAACCACAAACCCAATCCCATACGGCTAGTGTCTGGCCCCTCTGTTCCACACCACTGGTGACCACTTAACCGGTCGAACTGGAATTTCCTCTTCCACGTGCTTTCCCCAAGTTCCCTCTCTTCCCTGCTTCACTAGTGATATCTAAGCAGAAAACCTGACTTAGGTTTTCTCTGTTTTTTCTCTTCTCCCCCCCATCTCCATCTCCATCTCCATCTCCACCTTCACCATCTCCCTCTTCCTTCATCATCTTCTTCGCTAGCTTCCCCCTATTTTTTCATTTAAAATGAAATTTTCAGGAAAATTTTAGAAATGCCCTTAGCATAAAAATTAAAATCTCATTTGAATTATTATTTTGTCCCTTAGTCTATTTTGTATTTTTATTTATTCCTATTTTGTGTTATCCAAGTTCTGCTTGTTCTCAGTTAGTTCAAAGAACAGTTTAATCCTAATCTTGTTTGATTAAAGATTTACCTCATCAATGGTTATGCTTTAACAAACAAGAACTCTTTAATTCTTCAACTATTTCATATTAGAATTTCAATTCCTTTTAGATCTTGTTCTTATGACACTTCCTAGCATGTTTATCATTCCTGATCTTAAATCTAAGAATTAGAAATCAGATCTAAGCCATTAAAACTCAAATTTCTTATATAGACCAGATCTTTCCAATTATTAAGAATCTTCCTAATCTCTCAAATGGATCATCAATTAGAAGCACCAGGAAGAGACTGATGAAGGCTGATCAAAGTTTATGAGACTAGATTTGAAGGAATTGATGGTATTCAGTTTAGGGAAGTGAATTTTTCTTATTAATTTAGTTAAACTTTTTCCTTTTTGCATTGAAATTCTATAATTTTTAGTGATTAGATACATATGAAGATTTATTGCACTTTTTGTTAAATTTTTGTCATTTAATTTTAAATTTTGAATAATTAAATTTTATTAAAACTCCAAATTCTTAAAACAAGTCCTTGTGTGATTGACCTGTACTTGCATACACTATACTACAATAGCCCATGCACTTGTGGAAAACTCAACAATATTTTAGGAAAGAAAGAAAATCCTATCTAGCTGATGAAGCTCCACTTGCTAATATCCCCCTACAGAAAAACAAGAAAGATATGTCAATTTATGAGGAATTAGCAAGATATGCAAATACAACATAAAAATTCTAACCTAATGCAAACTAAGACTCTAAATAAAGATAAACAATCCAAATAAGAGTCTAACTACAAATTCAATTCAATTCCCTGGCAATGATGCCAAAAACTTAGTGTATCTTTAAAATTACTTGCAAGTGCATGAATAAATGTAGTATTTTCATGTAAGCAAGGTCAATCCCACCCAGAATCTCATAGATTTGCAATGGATTGGATCTTATTCAAATTATTTAGTTTCATCCAAAAGAGAAGGGTTTGGATTAAATTATGAGGTTAAAGTACTCACATGTATGGAATTAGAAACTAAAACTAAAAAGAAAACTTTCCTAAATTAAAACTAAAAAATGAAAATGAAAACTTGCCTAACTAACATGCACTTAACTAAAGGAAACTACAACACTTTTGAAAGATTCAAACTAAACAATGAAACTTAAGGAAACTACTAAATTAGAAACTTTCCTAAATTAAAACGTACCTAACCTAAAACCTAAAACTTTCTAAAATGAAAATATAAAACAGTCTAAACCTAAAAAAATATTCAAACAATTGATTAACAATTTCTAAAGCAAGATCATGCAACTAACATATCAAAACAAAGAAGTAAGAGGTCTAGTACCATGCACATGGTCCATGGATTGTGCGCATGGTTATATGGTACCAAAGATGACCTTTTTCATGATTTAATAGTAAAATAACAAGCAAAATAACTATATAATCTAATAAAAAACAAGAAAATCTAAATAGGTACCAAAGGATTCAAAAGCAAAAACAATTTTAGATGGCTAGAATTAAAGCACAAAGTTAAGGGAAAAATAATTTTTAGATTTCGATACTTATGAACATTCAACAAATCTCAAATTAAAGAATAGAAAACAGCCCAAATATCAAGTAATTTGATGAAATAATTAATCCATAATAAGAATTCCCAAAAAAATTTATTGCATCATGTTCAAATTATACATAGAAATTAGACATATAAATCTGTCTAGAACATATGTTTAGTGTGCACTATTCTTGCTTGCAAAAGTGATTCTAAAAAAAAAAAAAAAGAGTTAAATATAAAGCTAATAATTAAATGACAATGACATGCAGATAAAACCCATGAAGAAAGTTAAGAGAAACAAGGGTTAAGTGGGTAAACTAACTAAGGAAAAACTATCCAAAACTAAGCTGTGAAACAAGGAGAAAAACATGTAAAACTAAGTGGAAACTCATGGCTCTAAGCTATCTCCTCTCTTGGATGTCACTACAAGAGGGAATTTAACTTAGATCTTGAAGGAATAAGCAAAGAAAACTAGAGATTTGGAAGCAAGGAAGAATGGGAACAAGGATGGAACTAGGCGTGGAATTCAAAGAAGTAAAAACAACCTGAAACAACCATGAAAGTAAATTACTGTAATGGAAATGGAAAGAAAATAACCAAGCGAATAATTATGAAACCAAAATAAGAAAGGCACCAACAAATTTCCAAAATCAAGAAACAAGGGTTATGTGGGTAAACTAACTAAGGAAAAATTGCCCAAAACTAAGATGCCAAACAAGGAGAAAAACATGTAAAACTAAGTGAAAATGAGGCTCTAAGAAATCTCCTCTCTTGGATGTCACTACTAGAGGGAAGTTAACTTAGATCTTGAAGGAATAAGCAAAGAAAACTAGAGAATTGGAGCAAGGAAGAATGGGAACAAGGATGGGACTAGGGGAGAAATTCAAAGAAGTAAAAACAACAAGAAACAACTATTAAAGTAAGCTATGAAAGTAAATTACTAATATAGAATTGGAGAGTAAATAACCAAGAGAATAATTAGAAAACCAAAATAAGAAAAGCACTAATAAAGTTCCAAAATCCAGAAACAACTTAAGCACGAAAGGAAAGTTAGAATTCAAGGTTATGTCACTCAACCTCTACTTAGAAAATTCTTATGGAACATGGGGTTATATATAAATGAGTGGTTCCCTAACTTGGGAAGGGGTGAAAACATGAGGAAAGTGGCCCTAGGGTTATGGTATTGAATGCGAAAGGTTAAGTGGGAGATGAATTAGCAATATGGTGTAAGAAAAATGAGTGGAAAGACAAAATAAGAGAGATATGATGGTTGGTTTCTAATTTTTAAAGGGGCCACATATTTTTCATAAAGGGAAAGTGGAGTACATTCCTTCCAAATTTGATGATGTTTGGTAGATGGAAAGTTATGGAAGTGGAAAGGAATGGTGTTTAGGAAAGATGTGTAATGATCTAGGTATTCAAAGTTGTTTGGATTTAAGTTGATCTAGGGTTTTTTATTTAGAAAACCCTTGATCATAAAATAGGAAAATGGGGGATGTGTTTTTCATAATGATGTGCCTCCCTCCTTTAACTTGTAACCCTACGAAAAAGAGTGGGAGATAGAGCTAGAAAATAGGGTTTCTCTCTTGATGGGTCCACCAATGCATAATCATCTTACTTTTTATATAATTCTTTCAAACCTTCTAATTAAACCTTAAAAATCCAAATTTAGAAAGTGGCTCATTGCTTGAATTCTCCTCTAATTGTATGACTCCATGTGGCATTTGGATTAATTGGCTTATGTGGCTAACTTTGAGGGCTTATTTGGACTGGCTTCATGGCTCACACCCTATGCTTTAATGGCTAGAATGGCTTGGCTTGAATTCCTTGGCTCTTCACCTTCTTTGTGGCTTATATGGCTAAGGTGGCTTGAATGGATCCCATGCAAAGGTAGTGGAAATGCATGGCTTGCTTCATGGGCCCATTATAGTCAGCTTTTAGCTCTTCCAATTGATTTCATTACTTGATCTTTATTTCAATCTCATGTTGGATTAATGATTCTTAGGTTTTGACTCAATCTTTCGATCTTGATCTTCAATGTTCATCTTGATCGATCTCAACCGTCAGATCCCCATCTCACTTCTTGCAAAAAGTAAAAACTTCTATTAAATCCTAGAAAATATGATCATTCACATATTTACTCTAGATTGGCCTTTGAACCTGCAAAATATCACATTTTTAAATTCTTAGCTTAGATATGCATGTGTTATAAATTTTTGTCTAAAAACCCTAATTTAACACTATAAGTTATAACATTTTTGCTACTAATTGGGCACTTTTTATGCAAAATTAAAAACTTATCATTGCATCATAGTTGCATGCATTCTTTCTCTCTTTAATTTCTATGTGCCATTATGCACACTTTTCCTTAGCTAATGTTAGTTTTCAAATCCTTTGTTTTCATGTTCATGCTTGAGTTCCATGCTTTTAATCTTATTAGCTTTTATTCAAGTGTTCATGCATAATCTTCAATTCTCATTCGAACAACATGTAGCATTCAAGTTCACATGCATCACTCTCATGATCCATATGCATAACTCATGGGTCATGTGCATGATCTTGAAGTATGTGTCATTAGAAGGTTTCTTGTTTAATTGTTAATTATTTCTTAGATTCCATGCATCAATCTTGTGAATTTCCATGCATTAGTTTAAGTCTATGCATATTTTATATTTCACTCATGCATTCTAGTTGCTTAGATCTATATGCATATTTCCATTGTTCCATGCACCCCATCTAGTTGTTTTATTCCTTTAGTTGCATGTTTGTAAATTAGATTAGTTTATGTTTAGGATTGTTTGATCACTGTTCAAAGTTGTTGCATGTTAAATTAGTTTTGGAATGTTTCTTTTAATTAGTTTAGAAAGTTTCTTAGTTTAGGATTTTTTTAGAAGGTTTCTAATTTATGCATATTATGTTTCCATGTTAATTCAATCCTTAGGTTAGGTTAAAAATTCCTTTCTTTGGCTAGGTAAGGTAGTTTAAGTAAGGACCCACTAATCTCACAAATCCATTAGATTCCTCATGGGATCGACCTCCATCATGTGAATTTACTATAACTGATTTGTGTGCGTGCAAGTTTAACTTAAAAATCACAACAAGTTTTTAGCACTGTTGCCAAGGAATCACCATAAAATTGTGTAGTGGATCTGAACTTATATTATTTAACTATAGTTTAGGTTTAGGTGCAATTAGATAAGGGTATTGCATCTTCTGTTTTCTTTTCTTTTTTTTGCATTTTTTTGCTAATTCATCATAATTGACCATATTTTGTTTGATTCTATGTGAGAGAAAATTGGCAAAGGAGCGGTGGTGATCCTGTGTGCCAAAGCTTCATCACACTACATTAGGGTTTTATTGCTTTCTTAAATTATATATTTGAGTGAAACTTGTAGTGAGGCCCATTATATTTTTCACTTTATTCAATTTAAATTTCAATAATACATGGCAAGTGCAAGGTATGGTGGCCCACACTTGATCATCATCAAAACCCCCACTGTAAGCAATTTTCACTCTATTTTGTTTTTCTAGCATAACTGCATTTGAATGGTAGTATAACTCATATATAATAGGATCAGTCATGATGATTGTTGCATTTTATTTGGGGCTATTGCATTCGTTGACACTTATTTTACAAAGGTTAGCCTGGGCTCAGCTATAACCCAAGGCGTAGACTGCATGGTTATAATATCCTGTCTGTTAAGGTGTTCAACCCTTTGTTAAGTAGCATATAAGTAGGCATTAGTTTTCTTTTTGTATTGCAATTCACATTTAATTTCTTTATGGTGGAATGTATCACATTGATAATAGGGGCCCCACAAGAACCCTCATAAGATAAGATGTGGATTTCATCACTAGCTCCTTGTCCCACCTAAGCAATTAAAATTGATCCTTGTATGTTTACAATCCTAACACTTGAACATAATTTAAACTCAAATAGAAAGAGACCTAGGATTTTCAAGCTCATAGGAACCTTTTTAAAAAGTTAGATCTATTGTCACTCTAGTAGTTTCTAAGCATTGTGGTTATAGTAGATGTCTAAAAGTCCAAGTGACTTTCCCATGCCTTCCATTGACATTGTTTGAGGTCTAAACTCCTCCTAACACAAGAATTGTATTAACCACTTTGGAGTAGAACCCAACTAGTAAGCAATAGTGTAGCTTAGATTAAAGGAGAAGCTATCTCGATTTAGGTCTAAAAGCTACCACCCTACATATTATAAAGATCATCAATTTAGCTTGCTTACTAGCTATTAGGATTGGTTGTGCATCATTTAGCTTAGGACTAGCATTTAGGTTACATCATATAGTTAGGGTTTTCCATAAAAAAAGAAACAAAAACCACTCATTTTTTGTATACAATGATTTGTTTTGTTGTATATAAAGTTGAGAAAAAAGGACTATTAAGAACGGGATAGATTTGATAAATTAGATACATCAATGGATAGGATAGATAGTATGGAAAGTTAGTTGTTTAGGATGATAGCTTTTGGGCAAGCTTCTCCACAACCTCTGCATGACAATTACAATACTTATTCTGAACCACAAGATTCCACTCCTTCATGGCCATCAAGCTTCACATATTATGATTATTATCAAGAGCCAGTAGATGCAACCACTGCATTCACATACCTTCTCAATGACTACTATCGTGAGACAGACTATCAAAATGGATCAGCTAGGAATCATGAACAACTATGTCTTAGGATTACCAATATCAGGAAGAACTATAATGATCCTACCCAGATCTACCCTACCATGATTATCAAGAATATTAGGGTCAACCATCATGGGTTCAACTTGCCCAACCCTTTCTTAGTATCCCAATGCCACAACAATACCAACCTTATGAGTTGTTTCCTCTACAACATGAAGAACCATCATTAAAAGAGAATATACAAAGATTTAGTGAACTAATGGATTAAAATCTTGCTGCACTTAAAAATGGGGATGAGAAAATGAAACATATTAGGGAGGAGAGTGAAAAAACACTTGAAAGAATTTCAAGATAGGAATTACCAACTATTGCTGAATCTCAGAGTTTTTCACCAACCTTAACTATTGATACTGATGATAGAATGGAAATATATTATGATTATTCTGATCCACAAAGTCTATTACCATCCACAAAACCTCCAACTCATATCTACTTGAGCAATATCCTACTTCTTATTACAATTATGATGAAGAGACTTCCATTGATGAAGAGAAAGAAGCTATAGGGACATCCAACCTAGATCCTCTAGAATCATGTCCTACTTATTTTTATGAATTTGATAAAGATACATTTATTGAGGATGTGAATGAGTTGTTGGATACTATGCCTTTGATGGACACATCTCAATGTCAAGCTAGAGTAGAAACCCATATAGAAACTAAAATACAAATTGAGCCTTGCAATGTAGAAGATGTACCTAATTGGGACCTATAGACATTATTTGAACAATTAAAAGATAGTACTATAAGCCCACCTGAAAGTTTACCTATGCCAGCTGAATAGGAAGAAAAAGAGTCAGTTGATGTACTAGTCCTGCATTAACTAATTCTAGGGTACACAATAGAAGATATTATGGTTTAAGCCTCATCATGTCTCTACCTTTAGCAATACAAGAACTAGCTTTTAGGGAAATGTAGTGTCAACTTATACCCCTATATCAAGACATTATATTATCCTCAATTTTGTTAAGAAGAGGACCATTCATATCCATATGGTCCAACAAACTTTAAATTCACGATAGTTTAGGATGTCATTGATTTACCACTACCTAAATTTTCAAGGTGAAGGAATTATATTGACTATAGTGAAATGTTGAAGATGGGGGGGTATCATCAATGTGGTCTCGCAAAATTTATAGTAGCGGTGGTCTACTATGTCATAATGCTACCATCACCACTAAAAAATTCAAGGTGGAGGAAATATATTGACTACCATGAGATTCTGAAGTGGCATGAGAAATTTGTCCATTTCATCGTTAGGATCAGGTTTAGGAAAAATTAAGTTAAACTAGTCTAGAATTAGGTTTAGAAAGCTAATTTAGTTATGGGATATGTCTAGCTAAAGACATTAAACTTAAAGCTCTGTAGGAGGCAACCCAGGCTTCTTTTAAAAAGTCTCAGAGTTCTACACTACCAATTCATAGGTGTCTATATTTCAAAATATTGAGGACAATGTTTAGCTTAGGTAGTAATGAGATTTCTAAGTTTTTCCTACATTTTAAAAAAATTTAAAATTTTTTTAATGATAGGTTCTTTTATAAAGATGAGAATTAAAATTTTATAAATAGTCAGTTATTTTTGAACTTTAGCTTATTAATAGAGTTCCATACAATTAGTTCATACTTTGATCCTTTTTCTAAAGTATTTCATTAAAAATTAAAATCAAAATATTAGTTGCACAAATAGAAATATATATAATTTAAATTGAAGAGAAAATATAACCTAGATATCTTGAGGAAGATTTATGGAGACTTATAACCTGAGTGAGTTTAGAGCCATTCTTCTTTTTTTGAGGGTTATACATAAATTTAAAATTTTCTTCAGTGGACATTAATTTTTAGTTGGTCTCATTATTCTTCATCTCTGTCAACTATTGATAAATCACAAAAGACTATGCCATTTATCTTTTAAGTTTATGGTCATTTTAAAGTCACATGAACCCTAGAAAATGATAGAGGTCATCCTTGGTAAAACCTAGAGCCTTTAGTCTTTCTTAAGTTATTTTACACTAGTTAGACCATTAAGCCTTTAAAAAATAGGCCTTTTCTTTATTAGTCAAACAAACTTCACCTATATTGAACCATTATAATATACCCATTACCTAATTGTTTTGGAAATATGTAGAGAAGATTGAAGAATATCTTGAGAAAAAGTATGAACAATACAATTCAATAGATGAACATCAAAAAGGTTAAAAACAAGAAAAAATTCAACAAGACTATATATAAAGTCAAGTGAAAAGAAGAAGAAAAAATAGTCAATTAAAAAGATGAATGTTCACTCCTGCAAGGAAAAATGAAAAATTTGAGAATACATTGATAAAAGACCTTTACATATTTTCTAAATAATCTTTATTTACATTTATGCCCATTCTCGATAACCCTTATCAAGCATGTTTTTCATCCTAATAGAAGTCCTAACTTGATCTTAGGAGTAGTGTGGCTTGGATATGGTTATGAATGAGTAAGGAATTTGGTAGAGTGTAACATTCTTAGTTGTTGATATCTTTTCATGAGACCATTATTATCATTCTATCTAAGTTATTGTTCTTTTGTATAGAATTTGTGAGATTTTTGGATTTGATGAACATCATTCTACTCACATTTTAATGAAAGATTTATACCCATTTTAGGGTGACTTCTTTTTGAGTGACAAGTATATCTTTGAAAATTAAAGTCAAATCATACATTTGGATGATAATTCAGGTTATATTTGACTTGTAAACTGACAATTATATATCAACTATAACACACACTCACTTTTTGAGGTTTAATGAAATAATGAGATATCTTTAGCATTGGGTAGGATTTTTAACCTTTTAGTTCATCTTTATTAATAGGCTAAAGTTGGGTATTTAATATAAGGCTAAATAGGAGAAAAATTTCTCACATAAATAAAGGACTTTCATAAACTTTTGAGAATTTTGTGGGTAGATTCACTGCAAACACTTACGAGGCTTAACTCGTCCACTAAGGCTAACCTAGGGGTTTAAGAGCTTATTGCATATGCAAAATGCAATCATGAATACCTACAAAAGTGGCAATTTATATCAATGTTTAAAATAATTTTTTCCATATTTTTCTTGGACTACCAAAATGCTGGTTGGGGGTGTGACGAGTGTGTAAATTGTATAAAGATCACCCAATTAGTTGCCCATGTGTTATAACTTAATAGTGTTAAATTAGGGATTTTGGCAAAAAATTATAACACATGCATTTCTGACCTAATAGACCAAATATTTAATAATTTACATGTTTAGAGGCTAATATGAAGTAAGTATGAGAATAATTATATTTTAGGATTTAATTAGAATTTTTTACTTTTTGTAGGAAGCGAGATGATGATTTGATGGCAGAGATTGATCGAGATGAAAATTGAAGATCAAGATCAAAAGATTAAGTCAAAGCCTAAATATCATCAATCCAAAGTGAGATCAAGATCACTGTAAGGTAAGCAAAGGATGAAATTTGAGAGTTAAAGTGGCTAAAGTGGGCTTATGCACAACTCATGCAAAGTTCACCACCTTTGCATGGAATTCACCCAAGCCACCTAACTAATATACAAGCCATGAAGAAGGTGAAAAGCTAAGGAGCCTAGACAACTATCAAAGCCAATGGGTTGAGCCACTAACCCAAGCTAAGGTAATTAATCTAACCATCTAAACCTAGGCCTAACAAGTTCAATTATTTTTCCTACTCCTAACCCTTACAATGAACAGTTAAGATTTCTCACGCCATTTTAGAATCTCGTGGTGGTCTGTATATTGCATCCACCTTGAAATTTTAAGTGGTGGTAACAATGTGACACAATAGATCACCATGATTTTGAATTGTGGGGAAGCATATTGAAAATCCACCATCTTCAAAATTTCACAACAGTCAATATAATTCCTCCACCATGGATTTTGAGGTGGTGATAATACAATGACATTTTGAACTACCATGGAATTAAAGTTTGTTGGACCATATGGAGATGAATGGTCCTTATTTCTACCAATTTTAGGGATAACATTGATGATTGTACTCAGTTTATCTTTGTCCTCCATTTCTCTTAAATTGTCCTGAAATTGGGGCATAAACTAGCTTCCTTTCCTTAAAAGTTTGTTCTTGTATTACTAGAGGCAAGAGCATGGTATTGCTTAAACACTGTTTATCTTCTAAGGTGTACCCTTGATGTAGGGTTAGTACATCAATTGACTCTTTTTCTTCTTGTTTAGTTGGCATAGGTAAGGTTTCAAATGGCCCTACATTCCTTTCTAATGTTTGTTCAAATAAGGTCAGTAGGTCCCAATTAGGTATGTTTTCTACATTGCAAGGCTCAATTAATATTTTAAGCTCTATAAGGGGTTCTACTCTTGCTTGCCATTGAGAAGTGTTCATTAACAACATAGTATCCAGCAACTCATTCACCTCCACAATGGATGTGTCTTCATCAAAGTCACAAAAATAAGTAGGACACGATTCTAAAGGATCTAGATGGATGTTTTTATTGCTTCATTCTCTTCATCAATGCAAATCTCTTCATCATAATTGTAACAAGGAATAAGACATGACTTGAGTAGATCCGAGTTAGACACTTTTATGGATGGTTGTGGACTTTGTGGCTCAGAATGATCATAAGAGATTTTCATCCTATTATCAATAATAAATGGCTCTTGATTATCCCTAATTCCTCAATCATTTTTTATAAAATTCAGTAATGTTTCTGTTAGTATTTTCCCATATTGGTTTCATTTCCTTTTCAATTCCTCCATCTCTTGTTTCAATTCCTCATTCCTCTTACTAATGGCATCCATAGTTTGTTATGTTATATTACAAATATGTTACGTATTCTCTTCTGATGGTGATTCTTCATGTTGTAAACCAAATGACTTATAGCGTTGGCATTGCTATTGCATTTGGGTCTGAAAAATGGCTGAGCAAGTTGAACCCATGATGATTGACCCTAATATTCTTGATAATTATGGTATTGTTGACCAGGGTGGGATCATTGTGGTTCTTCCTGATATTGGTAATCTTAAGACCATGGTTGGTCATGATGCCTAGCCCATTTATTATAATTTTTCTCAAGATAGTAATCATTGTTAGGGTAAGTGACTGCATTATGTGCATCCATTTGCTCTTGATAATAACCATTGTATGTGGAGTTTGATGACCATGAAGGAGTGGGATAGGGATGCTTAGAATAAGTATAACTAGAAGCTATTATTCTAAGCAATTGACTTTCCATAATATCTATCATTTCCATCAATGTATCTAATCTATGAAATCTATTTGCTTCTTAATTGGCCTTTGTTCTCAACTTTGTATATAACGAAACAAATCATTATATACATGAATGAGAATTTTTTTTTCAAAAAATCCAAAATCTCTATGTACATCTACGCCCCCAACCTGAATGAAACATTTTCTCTAATGTTTGAAGACATAGGATCCTATATGAAATGGAAAGATGTAGAAGACTGAGATTTGAAAAACATTTGGGTTGCCTCCTTGGTAGTGCTAACTTTTACATCTTTAGCCAAACTTAACGATGAGTGTAAGGACAATGATTTGCAAGGTTCCTGGAGTAGTCTAAGGTGCGTCATGATAATGTGGTGCCTCTAAAAGTTTCTCTTCAATCTTAGGGTTAGGCTTATCTAAGAAAGGTTTTAAAATTTGACCATTGAATTTTTGGATCTCACCATTCTTTTCAATGTTGAAGGCCCCATGTGAGTATACTATGTGAATGATGTAAGGTCTAGTCCATCAAGATCTAAGTTTACCTAGAAACAGATGCAATCTTGAATTATACAATTGTCCTGGTATGAAGGATCTTCTTAAGAATTGGCTATCATGATTAACCTTTATTCCGTCTTTATATAGTCATGCAGAATCATATGCAACCTTTCTCAATTCATCCAACTCACTAAGTTGGAGTTTTCAGTGGGTCCCAATAGCATCTAATTCAAAATTGAGCTTTTTCATAACCTAATATGTTTTTGTTCTAGTTCTTCTAGTAAGTGTTAGGCCTTTCCATAGACCAAGCAATAGGATGACATACCTATTGGAGTTTTATAGGCTATATGATGGCCCACAAAGCATTGTTTAGTCTCATAGACCAATCTTTCCTACTTTGATTGACTATCTTCTTTAGGATATGCTTAATTTCCCTATTTGAGACCTCTACTTGGACACTTGAGGGTGGTATGGAGTAGCTATCCTATGGCTGACACCATACCTTTTTATTAAATTTATAAACACTTTATTACAAAAGTGTTTCCCACTATCACTGATTATGGCACGTGGAGTACCAAACCTTGTAAAAATATTTTTCTTTAAAAATCTTACTACTACCTTGTGGTCATTTGTTTTGTAGGGTACAACCTCCACCCACTTGGACACATAGTCCACTCCCACTAAGATGTATAAATTTCCATAAGAATTAAGGAAGGGTCCCATGAAATCTAGTCCCTAGACTTCCTAACCATTGACACCTCACGCATGCAATTTAGTAAGCCTGTGAATCTTTAAAAATGGTGATCCAATAAAAACCACACAACAAAATTTTTGTAACAGTCTTTCTAGAGGTAAAATAACCCCCACATGCATGATCATGACAGAAAGAGATGATCACACTATTCTCAATATCTAGCACGTATCTTATTATCACTTAATCGGGATAGTACTTGAATAAGTATGGATCATCCCAATTAAAGTATTAACCTCAGTCAAAAATATTTTCCTATGTTGTTCATTCCAATGATTGGTTATTTGTCTTGTAATAGGATAATTCACTATGCCTCCATTCCAAGGTAACTGGGAAATGGGCATTAACTGTTGTCCAAAAAGGATTCAATTATAGGTACATTATCCTTAGTGTGCTCCACCACTAGTCTAGATTAGTGGTTTGCTATGACATTTTTGAAACCTTTCTTATCTCGTATTTCTAATTCAAACTCTTATAGCAGTGGTATCTAATTGATAAACCTAAGTTTTTCATCCTTTTTAGAAAGGAGGCACTTTGCAGATCCGTGATTCGAGTACACTATGACTTTAGACCCTAGCAAGGAAGATTCAAACTTATTCATAGCAAACACTATAGCTTAACTCTTTCTCTATGGTTGAATAGTTGAGTTGCGTTTCATTTAGTGTTTTATTAGCATAGTATATCACGTGGGGAAGTTTCTCAATGTACTTCCCCAAAATAGCTCCAATAGCATAATTCAACGTGTCACACATTATCTTGAATGGTTCGTTCCAATTGGGTGCTCGGATAATGGGTGTAGAGGTCAACTCAGCCTTTAACCACTCAAGTGCCTTCCTACAATCCTCATCAAAGTTAAAAATGGCCTCCTTTGTTAGTAAATTACGAAGGGGCTTGGCAATTTTGTTGAAGTCTTTGATGAATCTTTTGTAGGACCCAGCATGTCCTAGAAAAGAGTGAATTTCTTTTATCATGCTTAGTAGAGGAAGGCCGGTTATTAAATCCACTTTAGCCTTATCTACCTCTATGCCATTGTGTGATATTATGTGGCCGGTTATTAAATCCACTTTAGCCTTATCTACCTCTATGCCATTGTGTGATATTATGTGGCCTAAAAATATCCCACTTTGTACCATAAAATGGCCATTTTTCCAATTCAATACTAGATTATGTTCGTAACACCTTGCAAGAACTAACTTCAAATGATGCAAGCACTCATCAAAAGATGACCCAAATACCAAGAAGTCATCCATGAATACCTGTAGAAACCTTTATACCATATAAAAAAAGATCCTCAACATACACCTTTGAAATGTAGCAGGAGCATTTGAAAGCTCAAAAGGCATACGTCGGTAAGCAAATGTCCCAAAAGGGGAGCTAAAGGTTGTCTTCTCCTGATCCTTAGGTGCTATATGAATCTAGTTGGAACCAAAATAACCATTCAAAAAATATTGATAACTATGTCTGGGCAACCTCTCATGAATTTGGTCAATAAAAGGTAAAGGAAAGTAGTCTTTCCTTGTGATCATGTTTAATTTTTGGTAATCAATGTAGACTCTCCACCTAGTGGTCATGTGGGTGGGTACTAACTTCTTCTCCTCATTTTTAACTACATTGACCCCTGATTTCTTGGGTACAACCTGAACAGGGTTGACTTAAGTGCTATTAGAGATGGGGTATATGATGCTGACAACTAGAAGCTTAAGGACTTCATCTTTAACCATGTCTTTCATATGGGGATTCAGTCATCTTTGAGTTTCCTTAGAAGGTTTAGTATTTTCTTCTAGGTGTATCCTATGCATGCACACAACTATACTAATCCCTTTTATGTTTGCTATGGTCTGCTCTAGACTAGTGTTACATTCCTTAAGAACACCTAAAACCTTACACTCCTATTTATTATCCAAATATGATGCTATTATAACATGTAAGGTTTCATTTGGTCCTAGGTAAGAATACTTAAGATAGTCATACAAGGGTTTTAGGGCCAGAGAAGGTGTTTGCTCTAATAGGGCATGGGAATAGACTCTGAAGGAGGGAGTGGCTTTACATAAGAGCCCCACTTGGTGGTATCCACGATTAGAGCAGCCTCTATAACATTGTTTAATTTCTTGATAGACTTGTCTAAATCAAAATCTTCATTAAAATGCATGAGACAAGCCTCTAGTGGGTCAGAGATGGAAGATGGTGGATGAATGTCATGAATTAGACTCTTGATTGCATTCACTTCACAAGAATCATTGATGTCTAGATGTTGACATTAAGCTTAACCTTCATATTTCCAAATGACAATGTCATTGCACCATTCTTGAAGTTAATAATGGCATTGGACGTCACCAAAAATGGACATTCATGTATAACTGAAATCTGACTGTTAGGATCAGAATGCAAGCTGGGAGTCAAGTACAATAAAATCGACCCAGTAATAAAACTATTCCACCTTTATCAACACATCTTCAATCAAATCACGAGGTATTTCACTAATCAATATGCTAATTGTAATGTGGTAGCTGTTGGTTTCAGCTCACTAAGCCTTAGTTGCTCATAGACAATGTATGGCAACAAGTTAACACTCACCCCTAGGTTAAGTAATGCCCTATCTATGACATGGTCTCCAATGATGTAAGAAATTGTAAGGCACCCTTGATCTCTAAACTTTGATGGGGTTTTGTATTGTAATAAAGAACTCACTCAATGAGGAAGGACTTCTTTTGTACATTTAGCTTTCTCTTTCTAGTGCAGAGCTCTTTCAAGAACTTGGCATAGGCAAGGACATCTTTTGTTGCATTCAAAAAAGGAATGTTAATTTGGACATGTTTAAATACATCTATTAACTCATTAAAGTTTGCACCCTTTCTAGCCTGGTTCAATAATTGAGGAAATGGGGTTTTGGGCACATAAGGTCCCTCCATTGTAGGTTCCACAAGAGATTTCTATCTCTTCTTTTTCTCATGTGTTTTATTTTTCCTCCTTTTCCTCTTCAGTTTTGGTATATTGCCCTACTTTCTCCTAAGGGTGGTTATCGATTTGACATACTCATGAGGGTTAAGATGTTGAGAACTTGAACTTATCTCTAATTGGCCCTTAGGTTAGGGATGGGTTGATTAGGGAGATGACCCTTTCCTCTATCTTGTAAAGCAACTGTCAATTGGCTAAGCTGCATCTCTAGTTTAGCTATGGCTTGAGAATTAGCATTTTTCATTTGGTTTAAAGCCTTTTTGCATCTTCATTTTGTTTTTCAAGCATGTTCTAAATCTTTTCCTCAAAAGATGGTTTCTTCAAGTGTTGAGGTTGTTGGAAGCCAGGTGACTGCTAAGGAGCTATAGCTCTAGCAAAGTTTTGGTTAGGGGGTTCACAGATGGTCCCCTTTGATAGTTATACTTTGACCAGAAAAAGTTTGGATAGATGCTTAGCCCATCCAGAGTTGTAGGTCTCAGAATATAGTTTGTTGTTAGGATTACGATATGCATTTAATGCATTCGCTTGTACAACAAGATAGTTGTTAAGTGCTCTATTTGATGGACAAGTAGTAGTGATGTGAGCAGGGCTAGAATAGAGAAAACAAACCTCTTGTGGAGCTTTAATAGATGTGGTGGCCAAAGGGACTGAAACATAGTTTCAAGTTTGTCTGCTCTCCTATCAGACTTATGCATTCTAATCTCATATAAACCCCTTTCTTTGAAAGCTGGTTGTTTCACTCTCTTCTATTGGAGTAATCCCATTGTTGGGAATTATCTACCAATGTATGAAATAACTCCTAGGCCTCTCTCTCATCTTTGAGCATGAGGGCCCCTCCACCTGCTGCATCTACAATTTGTCTATTCTGAGGTATCAATGCCTCACACAAGTATTGGACCTACTGCCATTTCTCACATCCATGATGAGGGAATTTTTATAGTAATTCATTCCAAAGTTCCCAACATTTGTAATATTTTTTTATCATCCCTTTGCTAGAAATTGATAATTTTGTGATGAAGGGCATTTGTTTTATGAACAAGGAAGAATTTGTTCATAAACTTCCTAAACAATTGGTCATATGTATTAATGAAACCTACCTCCAAAAAATTGAGCCATGACTTGGCTTTATCCTTGAGTGAGAATGGGAATAACCTATGCCTAATAGCATCATCCAAAAAATTTTAGAACTTAAATGTGGTGCAAATATCAAGGAAATGCTTGATATGTAGGTATGGTTCTTCTCAATCTCAACCAAAAAAGTGGGGAGTAATTGTATGACTCTCAACTTTAACTTGAAGTGGTGTATATTTGTTGAGGGTAAAGCTATGCAAGATGAGGTGTTAAGATGGAATGACAAATAAAAATCTCTAATAGCTTTATGCTCAATTTCTACTCGTGGTTCAACCATAGGAATAGGAACTTGGTTTCTTCCCCCTTGTCTAAGGTTGTGTTGAATCTTTAGGTTGAAGGTGCTAACTCTAAGTTCTAAGATTGATGCCCTTGTGTAAACTATCATAATCTAAATGTCCTAACTTTATTTGAATTTAACTCTAAGTGATGAGCAATCAAATCCTAATATTCAGTAATCAAGCGTGTCTGGATTATTTTTTCTTACTGCATAGGTAGTAGCTTTTTAGATCTAGATCTAGATAGCTCCTCCTTTTATCTAGATTTGACTATTACTTACCAGTTAGGTTTAGCTTGAAAGTGGTTAATACAACCCTCATGTTCAATGGCATTTAGACCTCAACCAAAATCAACTAAAGGCATGTGAAAATCACTTGGATTTTAAGACATCCACTATAACTATAGTGTTTCCATTGGAGTGACAATAAATTGTGTCCTTCTAAAAGGGTCCTATGAGCTTAATACCCCAAGTCTCTTTCTACTTGATTTTAAAATAATGTTCAAGGGTTGAGATCACAATATACAAGGATTTTGATTGATTCCTAGGTCAGCCTATGCTAATCTTATAAGGGATCCAATCCTTATATTATAAGGGTTCTTGTGGGGCCCTTACGAGCATTAAATTCCATTCCACCATAAAGCAATACACGTGCAATGTAGAACAAAAAGCAAACCAATGCCTATCTCTATGCTACTTAACAATGAGTCAAGCACCTTAACAGATAGGACACTATAACCATGCAACCTATGCTTTCGTTATAACCGAGCTCATGCTAACCTTTGTTAAATAGGTACTTGAACTAATCCAACAATCTTAAGTATTATGCAATAGTTGTAAAGACATGACCCTAATCTATATGAATTGTACTACCATTACAAATGCAACATTATACTAAATATACTTTATCCTAAAAACTAAAATTTGGGTGAGGATTGCTCATAGTTAGGGGTCCGATGATGATCAAATATGGACCACCATATCATGCACTTGCCTTGTATTATTACAACCCATTTAAAAATTAAATAAAATTAAAATTACAATGGGCCTCACTACAATTTCACTCAAATCCTAATCTAGGAAAGCAATAAAAAAACTAATCTATGTTGATAAAGCCGTGGCCCATAGGAATGCCACCACTCCTTGGCCTATTTTCCTAACACTAAAATCAATGAAATTGGTCAATATGAGGAAACTAGCAAATAATTACAAAAATAATGGAAAATCATAAACTAATGCACCCTAAACCTAGACTAGAGAAAAATAATCTAAAGTATGGTCCACTACACAAAACATTGCGAATCCTTGCCAATGGGGCCAAAAACTTATTGAGACTATGAAGTTAAACTCGCAAGCACATGAATCAGTTGCAGTAATTCATGCGAATAGGTTGATCCCATAAGGATTTGAACAAATGTGATACTAATGGTCCTTACTTTAATTATCTAACCTAGCTAATGATCATGTGTTTTTTTTTCTTTCTAAACTAAGAATGAAAATTAACACATGAAAATGGAAATTATGCTAAAACTTAAAAACACGATAAACTTAAAAACTTTCCTAAAACAAATTTTCTCAAAATAAACCTTTCCTAAATGAAAACTTTCTAAATTTATGTCATTCCTAAATTAAAAAATTCTAAAAATGAAATTTTAAAAACTTTCCTAAATCAAATTTTCTAAGCATGAAATTTAGCAATTAATCTAAGGACACATGCAACTAATCAACTATTTTCGTAATCATGCAAATCCTAAAGAATGCAATGAAAATTATGGGAATGGAAACTTTAATAACTAATAAACTAATCAAACAACATGCTAACAATCTAATTAAGATTAAAAATCAAACCTAATTAAACTAACTTTTCCTAACATTAATGGAATTAACTAGCTTGATATTTATCACCACAAAATCATTCAAAACCATGTGCACCAATTATGGATAGCATGCATTGTATCAACATGATTTGGTAAGTGTTCTTCATGCTTGTTAAAATGAGCAATTAAACTAATGATCTGCAATCAACCAAGGAGAGTTCCAACATTTCCTATCTTTAGCCTAAAAACCTTAAAAAATCATGTGTTCACTCTTTTGAGTTGAATGCATGGTTTTCATAGGTTTTTGAAACATGCATCAACATGCAACAAGTAAATATGAATAACTCATTATCATCCATCAACTAAAAGAGATTTCATTCAACATCAACAAGTACTAAAAAGAAGGAACATTACAAAAGATGGTGCATTCTATTCATGAAATAAATGCACCATGCTTTACAAGGATGTAATCCAAATATGATTCCTCAATACACCTTAATCAATATCCAAGTCTCTAGAAAGTTTCATGTGAACCATTGAAAACAACTATTGGAAAAGAAGCATGAGAGTAGTCAAATATCTAAGCAAGGATGATACTAGATTCAAAGTGACTTTCCCTTAACTATCCCTTCAAGGGAAAAATACCTTTGAATCTTGAATCACAACAAAAAAGAACTAAGGCAATGAAAGAAACAACTGGCAACAATGAAAGTTAAAGACAATTCAAAAGAGATAAAGGTCAAAAGGACTAAACCCACTTTCCAAAGAAGAATCACAATATCAATCCTAGATGTGGAACACTTGGAGAAGATGCAGTCCTACCTTGGAAAGGAAATTGGCACCCCAAAGAGAAGAAAGTTCAAGGAAAAAAGGTGAAATAATGGGACACCCTCCTCAAAGTGAAGGAGGCATCTTTTTCCTCCAAGGTGAGATACCCTGAATCCTAGGTTTTTTTATATGTTTTTTTATACTTTTTCTCCTATATTCTCTAGGGTGACCTAAGTTAGAGGTAGGTGGGGATTAAAACAAGAGAATTTGGATGGCTAAGATGAGCTAGTAGCTAGGGTTTTTTAAGATATGAAGGTGGGATAGGTGGCTACCTTTGGAATGTAGGTGGGACACACCACTTTTTTAGGAAGGGACATCTCCCCATTCAAAAATCATGGAATCCCCTTTGAAATATGAAAATTTGTTTGTTGGGATGAGGTAAGAAAGAGAAAAAGAAGGGGAGAGGAAAGAGGTGGGTAGGAAAAGAAAGGATAGAGAGGGGAGGTGGGGAACATTAATTGGCTAGGTGGTTTCTTAGGAAGTGAGGATTGGTTGGATAGCTTGTATGGGAGGCTAGGAAGGTGGAGAAGTTTTAGAAATGTAGGACTCTTGAATGGAAAGTGAAATTCGTGGTAACTCTTTGTGGTGAGGTGGGAAGTGAGAAAAAAGTGGGAAACACATGGAAAAACATAAAAAATGAAGGGGTATCTTCCTATTAGTCCACATGCCACCTTATCCTAATTAATTTTTCCTTAATTCTCTTCAAAATATCCCCATGCATCCTAAGGATAATGCTTTGCATTCTCCTTCAATCATGGCCTTCGATTTAGCTTACCTTATGTGGCTTTGATGGCTAACTTTGAGGGCTCCATTGGCTTGGCTTTATGGCTAGCTTAGATGGCTCTCTTAGCTTAGCTTAATGGCTCATATCCTTGGCTTTGGGGGTTAGCTTGACTCCCTAGCTTGTCCTCTTGTTCATGGCTTGAATATGGCTAAATGGCTTCGGCAAAACCCATGCAAAGGTGGTTGACTATGCATGGGCCCACTTTGGCCACCTTTGGGTCCTTTAATTATATCCATTTCTTCTCTTAAATATAATTTCCATCCTTAAACTCATGTTAGATTGATGACTTTTAGGCTTTGGTTTGATCTTTTGATCTTGACCTTCTATTTCATCTCGATCCATCCTTAAAAAATGCTACTTTAATGCTATAAGTTATAATACATGGGTAACTAATTGGGTGGTTTTATGAAAAATTAGGCACTTATTAGCATGCATGTATATAAATGGGAAATTTCCACCTTAGTTTTCACTTTTTCCATCTTATTTTTCACTTTTTTTCTGACTTTGTAGCTCACTATACAAGGCAACCACGAATTTTACTTTCTTAAAGAGTCCCACCTTTCTAAAACTCTCCCACCTTCCTAACTCTATCCTAGATCAACCAATCACTTCTTCTCATCTCATATCAACCTTTCCTTTCTACCTCTTTCTTTTCCTCTTATCATCCTCATCATTTACTCTTCATTCAAGGGCTACCATGTATCCTTTCCTCTTTACTTCTCTCTCTCTCTCTCTCTCTGCTTTCCCACTTTCCCTTCCTTCTCTAGCTCTTTTCCATGTGAAAAAAATCTAGAGGAAGGGAGCTTCATTCCTAGATCCTAAAAATTAAGAGCCTCCTACCTTGTCTTCACTTAAGTCACCTATACAGTTACCCTAGATTCTTCTTCATCTTAACCCTTAAACTTCCTCCCTTCATCTCCACCTTAGGATCACCTATACTAAGGTTAGGAAGTTCCCAAAAACATATAAAACACATAGATTTTGATGTGAAAAAAAAAAAACTTTTGGAAGGCGAAGATCGCACCCTCTTTTGAAGGAGGCATCTCATCCCCTCCTTCATCCTTCAATTCCTCAACTACTTTCTCATGGTAGCAACCTCCTTTTTCTAACTCTCCATGCCTCATCTTTGGTGGATCTTGCTATAGTTCCTTGGTTCTTCTTCTTAATCTAGGTTGGTTCCTTGTTCTTCCCTTTATTATTTCTTTACTTGAATAGTTTCTTAGTTGCTTTGATTCATTGATATTTACTTGATTGCTTTCTTTGGTTGTTTGCTTTATTTTAGTTTCCTAGATCCCTTAATCCAAATACTACAACTCTCTTGTAGTGACAGCCAAAAGAGTGTAGTTATTAGATCAAGTTACTTTCCTTTGAATCCTCCTAAGTTCTTAGTCATCCCTTGCCTTCTTTCTCATTGTTTTCCTTATTTTTCTTAGATCTCTTTTGGAATACATGCATGTTAGTTGAGATTGGAAGCTGAATGACCTTGAAGAAGATAGATTACAAGTGTTTTTGGGCTGTAATTGATTCTATCAAGGGTGAGGGTGCGCACCACCCTTGCACCACACTTATACTCTTTAAACATTGATGTTGGTTTATGGTTGATGCATAAATTCCTTGGATGATCAACTAATTTATTGTTCCTTATTTTTTGATTGATTTCTATGTTGCATACTTAATCTCATGCATTTCCCATTCAAGATTATATGTACATCATTCTAGCTTAGTTGCATTTAGTTCCATGCATTCTTTCTCTCTTTAATTCCAATGTACAATTCATGCATTATGCATACTTTTCCTTAGTTGATGTTACTTTTTAAATCCTTCAATTTCATGTTCATGCTTGAGTTCCATGCTTTTAATCTTATGTATCTTTTATTCAAGTGTTCATGCACAATCTTCAACTCTCACTCGAACATCATGTAGCATTCTAGTTCACATGCATCACTCTCATGATCCATACGCATAACTCATGGTTCATGCACGTGATCTTGAAGTATGTGTCATTAGAAGGTTTCTTGTTTAATTGTTAATTCTTGCATAGACCCCATGCATTCATGCACTTGATCTTGAAGTATGTGTCATTAGAAGGTTTCCTCTTTAATTGTTAATTCTTTCTTAGATTACATGTATTAGTCTTGTGAGTTTCCATGCATTAGTTTTAGTATATGCATCTTTTATATTTCATATCATGCATTGTGGTTGCTTATATCCATATGCATATTTCCATTGTTCAATGCACCCCATCTAGATGTTTTATTCCTTTATCTACATGTTTTGTAAATTAGATTAGTTTATGTTTAGGATTTTCAGATCATTGTTCATAGTTGTTGCATGTTAAATTAGTTTTAGAATGTTTCTTTTACAAGTTCAGAATTTTTCTTAGTTTAGGAAAGTTTTGTTTTTAGAAGGTTTCTAATTTATGCATATTATGTTTCCAAGTTAATTCAATCCTTAGCTTAGTTTAAAACACCTTTCTTTGGCTAGGTAAGATAGTTTAAGTGAGGACCCATTAATCTCACAAATCCATTCAATTCCTCATGAGATCAATGTCCATTGCATGAATTTATTATAACCGAATCATGTGCTTGTGAGTTTAACTTATAAATCATAACTTTTGTCTTTTTGACCTCTTCCAATCTGTTAGGAGTGGGCAGCTTTATCTGCCCTAGATGCCTCAGTTCCTTGAAAAGTTGCCTAATGGTGTTGACATCAAAGTCATACTTCTTCACTTTTCTATCCTTCAAAGACTTAAGGCAAAGATTTAGGCCAAGATTCTACATGTTCTTTCATCTTCATCTATTCTAATCCTATTATTGTTGTGACTATCTTCTATGGAACAATCATCATAGCTGAACATGATGGAACAATGGGATCTTTATTATTACCCCTCTTATTCACTTACAACTCTCCTCTAGTAGTGATCATTCTAGGCCTCCCTAAAACTAGCCTTACACAATTGTAATTCTCAATGTACTAACCATTCTAATCAAGTCTTCAAAGGTAGTAGGCATTAGATTTTGTAGTTGCAACCCAATGTTGCAATACCTACTTGTGGCACACATCTATACAATCTCCTTTTTTATTAACTCATGAGGATAGTAATGTTTAAGATTTATTCATTTTTATGAACTAGACTCAATTGAGTGATGATCCTAAAGGTGTGATGACCCGGGTTTTATATGATGCAAATTTCATAAAAGGGCTAGTGCTCTTGCTTTAGAAATATGAAACGCATGAAAATCTTTTGTTTTGGAAAGCAATCTTTCGTATAAAACCCCAAGTGTTAAAACACATTTTCAAATCATATAGCCATGGCATAGTTTTAAGATCAACTCTATTCTCAAGAAAGTGTTAGTCACAGCCCCAGCTATAGAGAGTAACTACAATCTAGTAACATTCACTGAAAGATAAGGTAGGGGTTTACTTACTTGTACTTAATTTAGATGTTCTCTATCGTAGGTCTGTTGCGGGTATATCCAGTCCTTAAGTGTTTAC
Source organism: Warburgia ugandensis (assembly GCA_035236585.1). Taxonomy (NCBI): domain Eukaryota; kingdom Viridiplantae; phylum Streptophyta; class Magnoliopsida; order Canellales; family Canellaceae; genus Warburgia; species Warburgia ugandensis. Next base: position 48,984,522 of record CP141127.1, on the reverse strand, counting down.
TTGTATCTGAAAAATGTTAAGGATTGGGTGAGTATACACTATACTCAGTAGGAGTCTATCACTACTAGTTTTTCAATGCATGCTATGTTTTAAACCATATGTTCTTTAAACCATGTGCATGTTTGGACACTCATGTTCAAAAGCCATTGTCAAAATAGAAAACTGACAACTTAAAGAATCACATAATCCAAGTCGAGAGTAGCATAGATATCATAAACATATATGATATGCATAAGATGCTCAGCTGAATCCAACTCATGGATCTATGGTATGGTCGACCATCCTCATGTCATTCCATATGCAATGCAAGTAAATCCTCAAAAACATAGGGCCCACTATGCCCACAACCTCATCGTCGTGTGGTCCCCGGGTACCTAGGGACACTCGGTCATAGCCTCCACAGGGCATATGACACTTCGATCGGGTGCCGTGACACCAGTGGTAGTCCTCGTTACCACTCAGCAATCGAAGTAAGGACAAGCCTTTTTGGCATGGTACCCTTTCCATCTATAGTGGTAGAGGCTAGGAGGCCACCCCTAACCTCTTGGCATAGTGCCCACGAGCTTACTAGCCCAAATCATATATGATTAAGCAAGCAAAAACCTCTTTTTCAAAACATGTCCTCTTTGGGTCCCTCACAACTGCCTACCCAGCGTCTTTTGGGCACTCTAGCGTCTTTTGGTAACCCTCAAGGATATGCATTTATTCAAAACTCAATAATCACAAATCATGCAATTCATGCACTTTTTTATTGTAAATAATGCAATTTATGCAATCGGTTGCAAAACATGCATGCAATGCATAAAATCTGCTCATGCTAGTATCGCATTCAAAGTCATAACCCTGCCTAGAAGCCTGCCAGCCTAGAAGCCTGTCAGCTCTTATCGGCCCTCCCTCATCAGCCTGCCCTCATCGGCCAACGCTACACTTATCATGCAAATAAGAATCCTTTTTCAAAACATGTCCATGCATGTAACACATGTCTTGGCAATATATGCGCAATGTATTTTTCATATGCATGCTAAGTTCATTTATGAAATCACTTCATGCTAAACAGGTCATGTGCATAAGGACGTAACATAAGTTTATATGATATTAGAAAGGCAATCATGACTCAAAACATGCATTCTCAAAGCATTATGGGTTCTTTTTAAAAGTCTAGTAGTGATAGAACACCTACCTGGTTTGATTGCTCTAGTCCCTTGTCCTCGTACGTTCCTGGACATGGTTTAGGGGAAAAAGGTTAGCTTGGCCTATTTCTATAGGCTCTAGAATAGTTTACCTAACTACTTAGGCATTAAGGGTTCATTCCCATGCCTAAGGGCCTCCTAAGGTCCCTAACTGGGCCTTAGTATAGTCAAGTTTGCAAAGGTCTAGTGGCCTCACACCACTATCATGGATTAAGGGTCATTCCATCCTTATATAGGGGCTTGATCAAGTATTTTATGGTTTTGGTGTGTCCGTGCCGTCGATACGGACACAACGCCTCTTGCAGCACCTCAATCGGAGTCTTAGAACTCAAGTTATGAGCAATTTTGTGTTAAGAATACATAGAAGGCCCATACGAGGCAGGAGTCCGGGACGCTAACGCGTCCCGCGTCAGCTACGCGGCCCCACCGGGCGCGTCTACAGACGCACCGGGCTTCCGTCCCTCATTCTCATTTGCGGGCACGTCCACAGACGCACCCGTTGGTTTTCCTTTAATGCGGTCGGCGCATTTTGGAGCTGTGGTGACCTAGGCGTCCTTGGGAAGCCCTGGTTCAACCCTGTCGAACCAGTACGCCCCAAGCACCTTCCTTGGGTCCGTTGTGGCTCCCTAGAGCCCTGTTTTGCATAGTTTCTCATGCAAAAACTTAGGGAAATTCATCCTAAGACTGAGGGGGAGATGAGTTTGGAGTGGTTTAAGGCATACTTGGTTCATGGTCGGGTATTTTTCATGTTTTCTCCTCTTGCCTACTTCTCTAAGATGGGTTTTTCCTAGGGTTTTGGGCTTCCATTGGAGGCGCCCAAGAGCTCTATTTATAGAGCTTACAGAGGGTTCTGGAGAGGGGTTTCTACCGCCATGAAGTGGCGGTGGAGAAACCTCCAGAATGGTGGTGGTTTCTCCCCTGCACACCACCATTCTAGAAACCTCCAGTATGTTTGGGAAGAAGGGGGTGCCCGTATCAAAACGGGTCCCTATTTTCTCAGGCCAAATTCGTTTTTAAATTAAATTATAATTTTGCCCTTGAACTTCAAAGGGCCATAACTTGCTCATTTTAACTCTGTTTTGGGTGATTCTGGTCTTGTTGGATTTCTTTTTCTGAGATGCACCTACAGGTACCATTCTTAAGACCAAATTTCTGGGTCTAGTCAGGGTGAACAGTGAAATGACCAAAATACCCTTATCTCAAAAAGTGAACTTTTCATTACCAACTTGGGATTTCAAGGTTACAAAAATGGAGTCATTACAAAGGTCACTATTTACCATCATCACCTGCTACAACCACGTACTTGGACAAATGTTCCTTAATGCAGCTAGTCCTTTCAACTCAGTAATATCAATTTTTCAATGTCCTTTGGGAAATAGAAGCTCATTGAACTTGTCCAAATATGGCTTCTCGTGTACTTTCATCTCCAACCGGTTCCCTATCTTGAAATAATGTAAACCATCTTCAATGAGATGCTTCACTACATCCAAAGTCAAATTCGATGAACTAGTTTATGTGGAACTAATGATATTGCTTATTGAATTAGCCTTAGATATACAATCTCAATATCCATATCAATGCTTCTGCTAAAGTGATCAAATCTAATTGTTAATCTCTTGTGACCAGGTTTCACAATTAGATGAAGACTCTACCCTAATCATCATGACTATGATAGGGTTTACTAATCTCCCACTCTATGTACTAGTACAAGAAGGAGACCAATGTAGACGACTCATCCCTTGAGAATCTTTTTGTATTAGATCCCAACATTGAAAGGGACCTATCCATGCTTCTCATAATGAGCTCAATCTTAAGAACTTAGAACTTTGCCTTGTTGAACTTGTAGATACAGCCGGCTGAACTTGCTTCTACTTTGGAACCAATTTCACCATTAATGGAGCCAATTCTTTTGTTTCTGACTCTAGTGCTTAGATCTCTTCTAGCTGAGAAGTGGCTGTAACTAGATCTAGAATAGTCTCCTTTTAAACCAAAAGTATCTTGGGATGTCATTGATGACAAACCCTTCTTTTTTCACAATGGCTTGCTTTTGGTGATTCTTGCTTTCACGCCTCAACCCAATTTTCCTAGATGCCAAGGTCTCCTCCTCACTACTCGAGGAAGAACTAACTACACCATGTAAGCAGTGACAAATTCTTCATAGCTGGTCAACAATGGAAAAATACGTCTCCAATGAGAAAGCCACTCATCATCATCAACTTGCAAAGCATCTTTCCTTAAAAGGAAAGAAACACTACTACACAAGGGGCTTTTAAAGTTGGTTAAAACTGATAATAGAAGTCACTTAATAAGCAACTTCTACAGACCCGACTTGAAAAGTCTTTAATTTTAGAAGTCGTTTAAATAAACAACTTCTAAAATCCTAAACTTTAGAAGTCATTTATATTTAAACAACTTTTATAGTTTAGGAATTTAGAAGACCTTTAGAAGTCATTTATTTTTAAACAACTTCTAAATTATACAACTTTAGAAGTTGTTTACTTTTAAATGACTTCTAAACTATACAACTTTAGAAGTCATTTAAAAATAAATGACTTCTAAAGTTAAAATTTTTAAAAAAATTTCTTTTCTAAATCCACCACCTGTATATATTGAAAACCTAATACTCAAACAATGTTTATAAACATTAAAAACCTATTAACATTAACATTAACATTCATCCACTTCTTTCTTGTAGTCAAATAATGCTTAAGGTCCAGTAATGGCTCTTAACAAAGAAAATACAAGACATTCTAACAGCTTCAGCAATATCACTCAACAACATAAAAAAGTATACCAGGAATATGGAATATTATAAATGAATGAAAGATCCAAATTGATAGTAAGTATAGAATAATAAAAATGAAAAATGAAGCTAATCATAATGGAAAGGATAGTCGTAGTTAACAGACTTTTAGGATTGCGTTTGATGCATGCATGAATCACAATTTGAATCTAAGAAAAGAGAACCACATAGCACCACAAACTGTTCATTTATGTCATTCTATTAGAAACCTCTTAATTAAGGGTCTTGATAGGAACACTCACTTAAAATAGGGTGAACACCGCGCATCCATTCTATTTCTATTCCATTTCTTCTCTCTTTCTGGTAATTCATTTAAAAAAACATGAATAAGCATGTCACCCATTACGAGTTACAAGACCATGGAGGCACTAACCTGGCAATTGAAATGTAATTGGGTGTAAAAGAAGACAACTTAATTCAGTTAATTGGAGTAGCCATATAAAACAACTAATTTAGGTGACGTAGGTGATATAGTTGGGAAAAACTCATACATAGATCAAACGTTATTCGAAAGCACACTAGGAAAGAAAACCAATATAATAAAGAATTCTTGAATGGTTTCACATTGAAAAACGAAGAAATGTAATGCGTCTGCCATCCAAACCAGGATAGGAGGGGTCTCTAGATCAGCAATGTAGACAAAGAAGATCATGAAGCTAATATTAAAGCACAAGTTGAACTTTATTTCACTTGAGAAATTTAAGAACATGAAAGATTCAGAAGTGGTAATAGAAATGGCACATTATAAATATTCTACTGTGATAGAAATTCCTATGGCCCCAATAAAAATATAAATTCTCATACTTAGAGTAGGCTTCAAATCAGCCAAAAAAACATAATGGTCTATGGCCTACCAGTACAACACATTTGAAAAATTGTAATTATTAAATTTTAAATCTTGGCAATAAGGAACATGGTTTAATGCCCTCAACCTATCAAATACAAGAGTTGAAGACATTCCCAACCTTATAAAAGGACTTGTAAGTTGTGAATCATCTATTTCTACTTATCCTTAATCTTTTTATTATATTACTAGTCTAATTCAACCCTTCTCATGTTTAAAATTTTTGGAAAGTGACAACAATAGCATAATTTTTGCTATTTAATGCCCAAAGCAAAAGCCCTACAAAGAATAATATCTAGTACCCAATAATCTCTAAAGTTGATATCGAGAGTATTCAAGAGCAAAAACTAATGTTAAGAACTATCTAATAGATGGAATGGAACTGACTATAGCTAGAACCCTTTAACTCAAACAATAATTATAGATTAAACTAGTGATGTAGACACCAATCAGTATCCATTAAAGTAGAACAAAAAAACCATTGTAGCTTGTGAAAAAAATAAAGAGATTAGGAAGTGGAATAAAGTAGAAAAGTGCAAAAATAGAGCTATAGGACTTAGTCATTCATGGTTAGCAACTTGTTGACTATATACATTTGGAATGAAGTACCAGTTAGTTGTATGACATGCAACTTGATGGATAAAAAGTCTACAGAATGTGCTTGCAAAAACTTTGAATAAACTGAAAGATCAGCATTTTTTGAAAGTACATCACCAATTCCCATTTCCATCCAGTCAGAATAGTGTGGGCTCTTGTTTGCTACTGCTAGAAAGGAGGAATCACTGACACACCATTACTATAACTAGGACATCCAAACAATTGAAGAAACTAAGAGTTACAAACAAGATGGCACCAAATTCTCCAAAGATTCATAACCTACAATATATGAAACATCATAAAAATTCATATCCTACATTCTTTACTTGCAACACTTCATGAGGGTGGGAAACAAATGTGGATGGAGTTGAAAGTCATTCTTTACTCCAACAACTAATTGAAAGTCATTACATAGTTAGCCCATTCAGATTTTATTTCATTAAGAATTACCTTAGAGTAAGTCTTCTTATACCGTTTCTTTAATTCCCTTCGATTTTCTCTTGATAACCTTTTCCATTGTTGTTCGCCCTCTACCCTTTCTTTTTGGAGTAGTACTGCTCATGTGAGCCTCTTGTTCGTGCACTTTATTGATCATTACTACAAAGAAACATTCAATGATATTAGAATAATACTTTTAAACAACTTTTCAATAATTACATGCTAATTAAAATCCTCATCTAAGTAAAACATGAATAATAATCATCAAAACCAAAGGCAAATATTAATTTGTTCTCCAAGACTGTAGATTTGATTATAATATGTAGTATCAACTTTATCGCCAATAAAAAGGCACAATGAAAATCCAAGTGAATTATTTTTCTATCATTTATCATTTACTAATACTCATTTTCATGAGACAAACTCATTTACTAATACTAATCATCTTCAACAACAAAGGAAAATATTAATTTTGGCAATCATCATCTTACTTGGTCATGACCTTTTATGAAAACATGTTCATGGACACAACATATTAGCTACTTGTGGCTATGTTATTAGAAAGCTTTCATGCCTTGATTAGTAAAAGAAATTCTAGATTAATGTTTTCATGCAGGATTGTGATTTCCCCATACCACATCCTAATTACCCTATCCATACCACATACTAATTACACTGAATAACATTGATCTTGCATGAAAATGTAAATCATAAAAAGAGTTTAACGGATTTTACCTCCTGCTTGAGTCACCATGGTTTTCTCCCTCTTGTTTTCTTCGCATATGCAGATCGTGTTCCACCTGCTCCCACCCTCTTCTCTCCTTTCTCCTCTCCTCTCTCTTCTTATTCCCTCTCTTCTCAAGTGTGGGTGGAGCATACAGATCGGATCCCACCCTCTCCTTCTCTCTTCTTCGGCGTGGGTAGTTCTCCAGCATGCAGATCACCTCCAACCCTCTTCTCTCCTTTCTCCCCTCCTCTCTTCTCCTCTCTTCCCTCCCTCCTCTCTTCTCCAACGTGGGTGCGGCATGTAGACAAGCTTCCACCCTCTCCTTCTCTCTTCTCTGACGTGGGTGTGGCATGCAGATGAGCTCCGACCCTCACTTTCTCTCTTCTCTGGCGTGGGTGCGGAGTGCAGATGAGCTCCCACCCTCTCCTTCTCTCTTCTTCGGCGTGGGTGCGGCGTGCAGATTGGCTGCCACCCACTCCTTTCTCCTCTCCTTCTCTTTTCTCCTCTTGTCTCTCCCTTCTCTTCTTCTCCCACATTTTCTCCCTCTCGTTGTGTTGCTCTATTGGGTTTTGAGAAGAAACAGAGATATGTGTAAGGTGCTCATGTAAAGATCAAAAGTTTATACTTTTTAAATCTCTTACTTATAAACGACTTTAAAAGTATTAATTTTTCAAGTCATTTAGTTATAAACGACTTTAAAAATGTATATATTAAAAAAATAATTTAATACATATATACACACCTCTTTTGTTAATTAGTATGTACTCCACGATATCTAACAATAAGTAATGAAAGCAATTAATGAAACAAAATTTTAATGATAGTGAGTTCAGGAATCAAGGGTTACTTTAATCAAAGGTTCAGGGTTCAAGTGTTCAGGAAACAACGTGGGGTTAATTTGGTTAAGGGCTTAGGGTTCAAGGTACTTATGTATGTAAGTATTCAGAGTTTAGGGGTTCAAGAGTACTCAATAAACAAGTTTTGAGGTTAGGAGTTAAGGGCTCGGGGGTAAGGTTCACTGTTAGAGTTTAAGGGCTTAGGGTTAAGGTTAGTATTAGGGGCTCAGGTTAATTAGGGTTAGGGTTTATGCATGGTTGATCTACACATAATTTATTAATTTTAAATGAATATATATATGTATGTATGTATGTATGTATGTATTTGATTGACACTAATATTCCAAAGTTTACTTCTGCCACCCAAAATTGCAGGAACAATACTCCATTTTTTAGAACTAAAAATATGTAATATAACCAAAAATTAGTACAAGAAATGTACTACTAAAAGAACATTAAACAAAATAAAGATGATAAATTAATTATATGAAAATGTGGGGGAGTTAGTTTAATTCCCATTCTTGACTTGTGTGTGTCAAAGTGGTACTTATAATATATATGTATTCGACTTACATTGTGCGTTGCAAAGTACTATATAGAAACACTCCTAACAATTTTAGCTCTTCATCCCCAACAATGCATGGCAATCGTGTGACTTCATCCCCAACAATTTTAGCTCTTCCATGGAAACAATGTTTTTAAAGTTTGAAGAGTAGCCATCTTGGACTTTGAGCTTGAATAAGGTTTTACACATTATTCTCCTCTCCTCTCCATCAAAAGTAAAATTTGCCTTAAGCAGGTATGTTCCTCGACTATCCCTATCCTTTGAGTGTAACCTCCTCTTCAAACCCATGCTCATAAGATCCATGTGAGCTACAAGTCCATCCTTTGTTTTTCCTGGGATATTAAGCAACGCACTAGTCAAGCTTTTACACACATTCTTCTCAATGTGAATGACATCAAGCACATGGCGTATATGCAGTGATTTCCAATACGGTAGACGAAATAATATTGATTTTTACTTCCAACAACTTCTACAATTACTTTCACCTACACATTTACTTGATATCTTCTTTCCACACAAGACATTGATGTTTTCAACCTGCTCCAATACTTGTTGTCCTGTTAACATCTATGGAGGTGTCCTAGTCTCTACACACCCATTAAATTCTCCCTTCTTAAAATGATATGGATTGTCTTTGCGCAACCATCTTCTATGCCTAAGGAATGTCATTTTCCTACCATATTTAAGTCATACAGCACATGTTTGATCATTGCAGATAGCACAAGGATTGTATCCCTTCACAGTGCATCCAAACAAATTACTGTACACAGGGAAATCACTTATTGTCCACAATAGTATAGCCTTTAGGGTGAATGACTCTTTCTTGTATGCATCATATGCTTCAATGCCTACATTCCATAATGTCTCAAGATCATCAATCAAGGGAAACAAATACAAGTCAATGTCATTTCCTGGATGCTTTGGACCCTAAATCAACATAATTAGCATCATGTATTTCCTCTTCATGCATGGAGATGGTGGAGGGTTGTAACAAACTAATATAATGGGCCAACAACTATACTTGCTACTCATCGAACAATGAGGATTAATCCCATCTGCAGATAATGTTAGCCATAGGTTTCTAGGTTCTTCACCAAAATTAGGCCACATGAAGTCTACGAGTTTCCATGTTGGGCTAGCTACTAGATGGTGTGATAAGCTATCAACTACTCTGTCATTGGCATGCCACACCAATTTCTTTGCTATTTTTGTTATACAAAACATTCTTTTGAACTTGGAATAGGGGGAAGTACCATAGAACCTTTGTAGGAATGCCTATAAATGTCTCAGTTGAATTCTTCTTTAACTTCCTTCTTGACTGTCTACAAGTTGAGCATGTAATTTTATCCTTGTGCTCCTTCCTATACAAGATGCAATCATTGGGACATGCATGCATCTTTTCATACTTCAATCCTAGTGCAGCCATGGTTTTCTTTACCTCTCATGTGGATCTCGACAATTTATTATCCTTCGGTAGCATCTTACCCACTACTTTCAAGACTTTTGTAAAACCTTGATTTGAAAAACCAAATCTTGATTTCACATTATAAAGTTCTACCATTGCGGATAGCTTTGTATAATATTACCCTTAGGGTACAATGGCGCATCGACTTTCTCTAATGTAGCATGAAATTGTTTAGGATCACCCTAGAAGTCATCACATACATCTCGAAACATTGGTACAGCTGTGCTACTGTCTCCAACACTTCCTACAATATCTTGATCATATATTCTAGGCCTTCTCGAGGGATGCGGAAGTTCTTCTCTATGCCAGATCTTTGGGTAATAGCTTTCATCAATTCCAATAAAGCACAAGTGTTCTCTCAACACCTCTATATTTACTTTCTTCAAGTTTTCACATTTCGAGCATGGACAATGAATGCGATTACAATCAACACCTGCCCTACTTGCAAAGTCTATGAAGTTTTCTATACCCTCCTCATATTCTTTCAATGTTCTAGTGATAGACATCCAAGCATATTTGTCCATTATCACACAAAATAGAACCAAATTTGCTTGGAGACTTGTAAGACATGAAAAGATTAGCTTAGGCATTTTACCAAACATTAGATATACATGAATTATAAATATTTAAAATAACTATATATATATTTCATGCATGGAAGCTTTCAATTAATAACAAAATAAAAGAAAATTATGACATACAGATTCATGAATGAAATCAACTTTCAAAAGAATTTCTAACCAACAACCTTGTAAAAATTATTCAAATATGCATAATACATATGAGACAAACATAGAGATACTAACCAATACTCAAACGTTATGTACTAGCTATTAGATCTTGTTAAGCAAAGATCAAATAGAAAATCTGATCTTTTTATCAAAATATGGCCTAGTATTTAGTTGACACCACTCTTGTTCTTCAAAATAGGCCAAAATTTGATGGTATAACCACCACTCTTCATTAAACCCTATTTTTGGGTGAGAACCACAAATCCATATTGTTCTCCCTTTCTTCAATAGTAGGCTTTTGAGAGTAGTTGTCATTTTTAAGAAAATCATATGATTCTAGAGAAATTAAGATGATCAAACAGATTCTTTAACCCATGATATGTAGAGAGAAAACCCACATGATCTACAAAATAAAAACAAAGAAAAGTTAGTAACAAGAAAAGAAATATTCGTGTGATTTAAAAGAAGTTGTGGTTTACTTACAGTCTTTTCATTACACCAACAACCAAAATATAAAAATTGAAACTAAAAAAGGAAAAAGAGAGATGCATAAGGACAAAAGATGAATCCATCATGCCAAAACCTTGAGAAGAAGAGGATAAGGGAAAAAATGTTACTTCAATGGCTATTTATAGATGATCAAAGACTTTACAAGTCATTTAGTTATAAATGACTTTAAAACTTTATCACTTTTAGAGTTGTTTACTTATAAACAAATTTAAAAGTTCATTCTCACTAAATAAAAAAATAGCGCAAAATTTATTTGATACTTTTCAAGTCGCTTAATTAAACAACTTCAAAAAGTAATGAAGTTATAAAGTCATTTATAACTAAACGACTTTAAAATTTTAACACTTTTTTAGTCATTTAGTTTTTAAGTAACTTAAAACATTATTCCCGTGAAAATTTTTCTGCTTGCGCTAGTTTTTTAAAGTCGCTTACTCGTAAATGACTTCTTAAGTCTATCTATTTAAAGTCTTTTTTTTTTCAAGCCAGTTGTAAAATATTTACAAAGTCAGCAGTAAAATAAGCGACTTCTTTATGGTGACTTTAAGGCCTTGGTGTGTAGTAGTGAAAGCTCAGTCAATCATAAGATGAAGAGAAAGGAATGTCCCATAGGGTGTACCAGAAACTTGTCCACATCAAATTTCACATTATGTGTGATGTGTATAAACAATCACACAAAAGGAAACATGCAGGTTGATTTCCCATGGGTTAAAGTTAGGGGGTTTATATTTTGTATTATGTCAGATCATAGTGAATACATTGCACCAACATTAATGATTGTAATTACATTTTCTTTGAATACAATATATAAAACAAAGAAAAACACTATTGATTATAGGTCGACTAAGTATTATCTGGAATACTAGAATTAGTGGCTCATGATGATATTTTTGTGTCATAGTTTTGACTTTGGATCAAAACTTAATTGATTCAATTTTATAGCATACCAAGTTGATAGTTTAATTTTATGACATGAACGGGGTGATGATCAATAGTTTGGTATTTATATATCCTTAAGAGCATCGCTTAGACTTGGTAAGAGTGTGTGGCCTTTAGAGCCTCTTTGTTTCATGTTAGGTATAGTGTTGACATATCTCTTTAATAATTTAGTTGTAGGTAACATTCTCATAGCCTCAAGTGCATAGTTGTATCCTTTTAGTGTATGTAAGAGTTTCCTAGCAATATTGAGCATAGGCCTTGCATTCTTTTAGCCATTAGATATTAGACAAGAAAACATATGTTGCCATTAACCAATTAACATCATGAGGGAACAACACTTAACTCTGTTAAAGCTATATTTATCTCCTATAAATGTGGTCTATGGCATAGTAGAGTCTTTAAAATTTAGATCTCTTTGACTTATTGGATCCACTCGACTAGAACCGATGATATTTAGGATTTCTTAGATTGATAAGACCTATTCAAGTAGAGTCCTAATATATTCTGGAACTCTTCGAGTTTGTAGGACCCATTTGGCTAGTCCTTGATTTCTTTGACTATTCGAGTTTTGGGATTTTGATTCCTCTTAGAACTCTTAGATCTTAGGAGTTCCATCTATCCATAGAGTCTAAGGTAATAGGAATTCCATCCATCCATAGACTCTAAGGTATCTAGAGTTTCAATTCATTGAGGACTCTTAGGACTCAAGACTTATAATCTATGAGGACTTTGAGGCGTCTAAAATTTTAACCATTCAAGGACTCATTGATCTTAGAAATTTTAGTCATCCAAAGACTAAATCTCTAGAATTTTCCTTCCAAGTACTCTTAGGCCTAAGGAATTTTAATCATACAAGGTCTCTAAAGCCTCTAAAATTTTAGTCATTCAAGGATTCATAAGTCTTAATACTTTCAATTGTCCAAAGTATCTAAAGTCTCTAAAATTTCATACATTCTAAGACCCGTAGTTATTAGAATTTCTAATCATCCAAAGACTTCAATTTTTATAAAATTCCAATCATTATAGGGCTCTTAAATCATAGGAATTGTATTCAACCAAGAACTCTATTCTCTCTTGAATTCTAGTCATTCTTGGACTTTTAAGTCATAAGAATTTCAATCATCATAGAACCCTCAGGTCTCTAGAATTCTTATTGATTCAAGAGTATTAGTCCATAGGTTTTTTATTCAGGCAAGGAGTCTTAGACCATAAAAATTTGGTTTGTGCAATGAGTCTTAAGCTATAGGAATTTGAATGGAATTAAATGTCTTAAGTTAGGACTTTGACTGGAGTTAGAATTCTTAAGCTAAAGGACATGGATTTGATTTAGTTGTCTTGTGTCTGTTGTTATAGGACTTTGGATAGATTTTGGAATCTTAAGCTATAGGACTTTGACTGAATCTTGAGGTATTAATCTAAAGGTCTTTGGATATTTTTAGAATTCTTAAGCTACAAGAGTTTGATTATGTTTAGACATCTTAAGCTGTAGGACAATTATATGATTTAGAAGTCTCTAGCTTTAGGGCTTGGAGTTGTTTAAGGAGTCTTGTGATTGTAAGACTCTAAGTTAGTCCAGAAGTCTTAAGTCATTATGTATAAATTGGATTTCAAGATTCTTGGAATTACTTCACAAGATTTAAGGCTTTGACTAGTTTCAAAAGTCTATGAATTATGGGACTCTAACATAAGTATGAATCCAAATCAATTTAGGAGTTAGAAAAGAGTAGGACTATAGGGATTGTCAAGAAGGTAGGGTTCCCTTTTATTTTATGATGGGGCCCATTTAAATTTTAAAAAGTGGATGCTAGGTATGTTCAGTAGTGGGGCCCATGGGTTGTAGAATATTATTTTAGGACTCTTACTGTCTTTGAACTTTGGGACTCTCATAAATGTTAGGCTTTAGGACTATAATTAATTTCTAAAGTGTTCATGAGCTAGTACTTTACTTTTGAATTTTTAAAGTCATATAACTTTGTTGTATTAGGAGCTCTAAGTTTCTGGGATTCTAGAAATTCTAGAGTTTCTAACAATCACATAAAGAAAAAGAAGGGTGCCCGTTGTTGATTATAGTGGGGTCCACCCAATCAATAACAAAATTAGGCACCTAGTCTTGGTTACCAACAAGACCCATCCTTATATCTTTCTAGGGAATTCAATTAAACAATCTTTCAAGGGCATGGCAAGGTCAACTCACAAAAGAAAAGTTTATCGAACCACAACCTTAATAGAAAACTCTCCCAAGCATAGTGGGCACTACTAAAAAAATATAGAGTATGCTAAAGTTCCAAGGAAGAACAAAAACAAGTAGTCTCTCTCTTGAGCATGGCAAGCTCTACCCTTGAGAGAGAGAGAGAGAGAGAGAGAGAGAGAGAGATTGGGAAACCTAATGAGTTAGGATTCACTTAAAAAGAAAGATGGGTGCCCTTTCTTGATGACTGGATAGACCTTATCTTTTAGAAAAAAGTGGAACCTTTGGGGATCTTAGGAAATTTAGACTTTGCAATGGTGAAAAATCCTAGAAGATCTAGACTTCTAAGTGGGTCCTACAAAAGTTTAATTCTGTATAAGAATTCTAAGCCTTGAAGATCCTAGGATAATGAGACTCCTAGGTTAGTCCTACTTACCCATTTGTATTTTTCAAAAAGAGTAAAGTTCTTATGAGAAATTTAGAATTTTTAAAAAAGGAATATGGATTGTTTAGTGTGCCCAGTCTAACATTTTTTTTTTTTTTGTCTTCATTTCTTAGAGTTCTAGAGGGGATAGGGCACTACATGGAGCGTTTGGTTCAAATAAGGTGGGTTGTAAGAGTTTTAAATTTAGAGAGCTCTTAAGGTAATTCAAGAATAACAAATATGAAGAACTCTCTCTAGGAGAGTCCTAAAGTTTTCAAATAAAGTGAGCCTCCACATGGGGTGTTTTCTTGTCTTTCATTATTAGGTGTCACTCTTTTGGATAAAGTAGGCCCTAGCTCAAGACAACTAAAAGGAGGTCAATGTTTAGAATAAACTTTGGAGTAAAAATTATGAGGGACTCTCTCTCTCTCTCTCTCTCTCTCTCTCTCTCTCTCTCTCTCTCTCTCTCTCTCTCTCTCTCTCTCTCTCTCTCTCTCTCTCTCTCTCTCTCTCTCTCTCTGCGAGACTCTTAAAGTCATTTAAACATAGGAAGTCCCACATAGGGCATTTTCTATTTTATTAGTGCAATGGTAGAGTTGTCGTTGTGTGACCTGAAAGTCACAGGTTCGAGGAGTGGAAACAGCCTCTTGCAAAAATGCAAGGTAAGGCTGCATAATAGAGACCCTATGTGGTCCACCTCTTCCTCAGAAAATGCAAGGTAAGGTTTAGTAATTTAGACCTTTTGTGGTCCACCCATTTCATGGACCCCACATACATAGGAGCTTTGTGCACCAAGCTGCCCTTTTATTAATGGGTCATATTTGTCAAACAGGGTCCAATTATAGTTTATCTAAGAGAGTCTTTAACTCCTAGAAGACTCCTAATATTCTTTTTGAAGCAATTATCTCTTGCAAATATGAACATAAAAGTCCGCCTCTTTGGGAGAGTCCTAAGCAGTCCTAAGCCTTTCCAAACATAGGGGCCCCCATGCGGGCATTTTCTGTTCTTAATTTGATGGGCCCAGTGTATGTCATTGTGGTGGGACCTATCTCAAATAGTTTGGGAGGAGTCCTATATTATTAGAAATTCAACATGATACTTTTCTAACTAGACATGCCTTAGAGAATTAATGAAATGGAACTCTCTCTTTGAGAGAATCCTAAATGATTTCAAATCAAAATAGCACCTGTTGTGGCAACTTGAGTTTTCTGAAATGATTTCGGAATAAAATTTGAGATGAGATTCTTGATGATTTTTATAAAAAGAATTTACAAACATATATCATATATTAATATTTGAAAACCACCCTTCTTGCCCGGTGTGACTTTTTGAAACTTTACACATGGAATAATGGTATTAGGAACTAGTGGTTGTAGCCCAAATGACAAAAATCAACCATAATTCATATAACAAGAACTTCATCTTATTACATAAATGTCTACAAAGTTTAAAATAACAACTAAAACAAATACTAAAAACTACTTTATTCTTCCTCATAATTTGTGAAGTAAATAATCTAAATCTTCCTCCCTAAGTCCTCTCTACTGCCTAGAAGCTTCAAATGCAGTTGATTAAATACTCAAAACCAAAATCAGTTAAAATATCTTGTAAACTATAGACGTGCAAAGACATCTAAAATTCTATCTTATTGTATCATATCATTGAGTAGCAGCATCCTGCCACATGCCTAAATAGGCAATGTCAATATTCACAAGGATGGACGACATGTCAACTCATGTCATATAACTATATGGTCTATTATGCACAGAGGACCCATTCTCCAACTACTTTCAATTGTGGATACTATGAAATCTATATTAGTCCTCATGGGGGCACTAGATTTACATAGAAGTAGTCTCCTCCTGATACACACTCCTATCTATCTGCCCATTTTTGGGTAGGTATCTATTTTGCAGACCAAGGACCAATCTAGTCCTCCTAGCATAGAGCATCAGGGTCTTATAACCCTCCTATATTGATGATGCTCATTTATCTGTATTGACTATAAAAGTGGTCTACAATCAATCAATACATTTGCACAATTATGCTATCAACATATCAAAATCTATACTATTGCAGCCTCAATGCATTATCAAAAATAAAAAATCATTATCATTTTTGTTCTATAATGCATGTGTTTAAATATAATTTCTATACACGTGTGTATTTTTGTATTACAAATATTTGCTTATTTGTTAATTTTACACATGAAAAAAATATCATTTCATATTGCTCACAGAAACTTATTGGAAATTACTGGTTTTCCCCTGACTATGTATCATGTGAAATCATTTACAAAACTACAATTATACTTTGTGTATTACATATGCCCCATTTCATTTAGTTTAAGTCAATATATGACATTTTTTCATCTTAGTACATGAACATGGTGGATGATAATTCAAAACTATGCGCACTTATATATGATATCTATGGACTAGAATTTTCAAAATATGAAACAAAGTACTCCAATGCACTATGTGTACCCTCTACAACTTAGGCTTTTAAAACAATCCAAAGCATACCCAAACTATGGTATTCAATCTATGTTCCAAGTATATGTGATCTTTCATTAATAAGAGTGTAAGCTTTGCATCTAGATTTCAAAATCATACAATATCAAGCCCATCAAAATCATGTGTCCCTTTACAATTCTATGTGCACTATGGTCGGTACTAGTGTGCAGTGCTCAGTGTTTTGTGCATTGTGGCCTATGCATGTGCACATGCCTAGTACTGTTCACACTGTGGCTTGTGCACCATCTGTGGTACCCTACGCCTATGTGTTGTGTGCATGTGCTTTATGCCTAGTGCTATGTGCCTGTGCATGGTGCATTGTAGCTAGTGACATGTGCATTGTAGCTTGCACTTATGTGAAGTGGTCTGCATTATATACACAATGGCCTTTGTTATATGCATTGTGCCTATGCTCTATGTATTATCTAGCAAGCTAAGTACCCATATTGGTGCATCGCATGCCTAGTGAATGAACCATGAGCACACCTTTTAGCTTATATATATATATATATATATATCAAGGCTTAAAGATTCAAAACCTATATCAAAACCCACTAAGAAACCTAATTCATGAGCTCTTTAGTCAAGATTTAAAATGCCACAATTTCAATAAAAGCATTTCAAGAACTATGAGTACAATTCACTTATTGAAGGATCAAAGGTTAAATAAAATTTTTTAACAAATACCATACATATACAATGAAGTCAAAACATAAAATTTGGAATCAAATTTGTGTCCAAATCATGTGTACATGATTTCAAGTATTGAGGCATTGAAAAATTATACAAATCCATATCCAATTCATTGAGGACATCATGCTCATAAAATCCATGGATTTAAGAGTAGGACTCTGGTAAAAAATGTGCCAACATGTAGTACAAGACCTTTGTACATGATTCATGAATTCAACTGAATCAAAATGTGCCAAATTATACATGAAATTACACGCATAACTATAAAATGTAGGTATACTATTTCAAACAAATCATAGATTTAAATCAAGTCATGATTTTGTATTTTAAAAAAAAGAAGTTTAGATAAGTTCCTATGTCCCCTCGTAGTTGACAAATATCATTCTTCTAATTCTTTTTCAAAATGCACTGCTCAAGTGAATCCCTAGTGCAATCTCTCTCTCTCTCTCAAACACCCCCCCCCCCCTCCTCGCCTTCTTTTTAATGTCTTTCTCCCCCTCTATTTCACACCTTTCTCTTTTTCTCGCTAACCCAATATGTCTTGGCTAGTTTCCTTGTTGGTCTGGGTCTTCTTTCCATTCTGTCCTGTCACAAATTCACCAACTCTACTCTTCACTCAGATATTGGTTTTATTCTATTATAAATTCACTTTCTTGATTATCAAATTCTCAAAATTTCAATCCTTTATCTTGTATACTCCTACCAATCTTAACTGTTTCCATATTTTCTTAGATATTCAAACCAAATAAAAATGCTCATTCAGGAGGTTCATTGTATCTAGACGTCCTCTAGTTCTTGGATTAACATTTTATTCCAAAAAGACAATTTATTAGCTATCACAGTGTGATGACCCGGGTTTTCTCATGCATTTTTAAATGCAATATCTAATTTCCTAAGGTGGGATGCATCCCTATTTGAAAACCATTTTATAAAAACCATGCAATGTAGCAGAAAACCTTTAGTTTTAAACTCATTTTTGAAAACCCCGAGTGTCATTTGCCTTCATAACAACCAAAGTGGTTTCTGAAAAACTTCAGAAATCATAAATGTTTTTCCCCGGATCTATCCAGTCACAGCACACAGCCCAACTGTAATTAAATACAAATACATGTCCAAAAGGTTGAGAACTTACTTACATGTATAATTGTTTCCTTTTTGATTCACTTGCTCGTAGCACTAACATAGATGTCCTCTACTCATGGATGGAATTATCCTGAAAATTGTTAAGGATAGGGTGAGTATATACTATACTCAGTAGGAGTCTATCACTACTAGTTTTATAATGCATGAGATGTTTTAAAATCCTATGCTCTTTCAAAACATGTGTATGTCTGAATACTCAAGTTCATTATCGATATAAAAATCCGTTGTCAAACTGAAATACTAACGATTTAAAGGATCACATAATCCAAAATCAAAAGTATCATATACATATATATCATAACATTGTGATATGCATAAGATGCTTCATTGAATCCAACTCATGGATGTCTAGTATGGTATGGTTGACCAACCTCATATCATGCCATATGCAATGCAAATAAGTCCACAAAACCATAGGGTCCAACTATGCCCACGACCTCCTCGCCGTGTGGTCCTCGGGTACCTGAGGACACTGGGTCATAAGCCTCCACGGGGCCTATGACACGTCGACCCAGTGCCGTGACACCAGTGGTAGCCCCCTGTACCACATGCAGTTGACGTAGGGACGTTGCTTCTTTTTGGGCGTGGTACCCATCCACCTAATAGTGGTAGAGGCTGGGTGGCCAACCCAAACCTCTCGGCATAGCACCCATGAGCTTACCAGCCCAAATCATAATCAGATCAAACAAGCGAAAACCTCTTTTTCCAAAACCTGTCCTCTTCAGATCCCTCACAACTGCCTGGCCCTCAGCACTCCAGCATCTTTTGGTAACCCTCAAGGACATGCAATTTTTGCAAGGACTTAATGCTCACAAATCATGCAATGTATGCAATAGTTTGCAAAACATATCTATGCATAATGTATATGCAATTATTTACAAAACATGTCTATGCATAAAGCATTTATCACATGCATGCTGAATTAAGTTATGCTAAATAAGTCATATACTTAAAACATGTATTCGCAAAACAATCATAGTTCTTTTAAAAGAATCTAGTAGAGATAGAGCACCTACCTCAAAGTCTCCTAGAGTCGCGTCCTTTAGTATCTAGCCTGGATCTAGCCTGAAAGGGGAAGAACCAAGAGAGAGAGAGAAGAACAGGCTTACTTAGGCAGCTTGGGGACGCCCATTGCCGGTGATAGAGCCCCTACTTCCGTCTGAAACTTCCTACTCGCTGAAAAACTCGAAGAAAGGGGAAAACCCCATTGCCAAGATCGGAAAGAAGAGAGGGCATGGAGGAAAATGCAATGGCCGGCCTGACTTGGGCCTGGCTATTGCCGAAAAATGTAGAGGATGGGTTTTGAGACGGGTTTCCAATTTTGCCGGAAACCCCAGTCTCAAAACGACCGGAAAAATCGTGCTTTTGGAGAGGGGGGATGGGGCTTTTTATAGCCCTACTATGGTGGTGTTGCCAATGGCGGTGGCAGAATCCTCTAGAAAATCGAGATCGAGGGTTTCTGGAGGGTTCTTGAGGTTGAAGACAATAGGGGGTGCCGTTATCAAAACGGCCCCTGCGTTTTTCATCCTTTTACGTTTTTTCGTTTTTCTATTTTATTTCCAGAAATACCCCTATCTTTAAATGGCTGTAACTTCCTCATACGAACTCCGTTTTGGGTGATTTTTGAGGCGTTGGATTCAATTTTTTGAGTAGAATCTAATGGTACTAAGTTTCCTTACAAATTCATTTTTTTACTATTTTAAATAAAATCAAACATTCAACATAGTTTATTTCCTATAGAATGTGCAATTTTCGTTAAAAATAGTGTAAATTGCTCGGGCATTACACACAGAGACTTGAAACCTGGACTAAAGGCATACAATTTCACTTTATAAACAATTGAGCTAACTTAATTCTATTGATAAATCTTGTAAAAATAAATATTTACACTATGACAAATTCAAGTCATTTCAACCATAGGGTTATTTTTCCTTTTTCTTTTACATTGAGGGGTCCACCTATTTGGATAAAGCAAACCCTACCTGAGGTTCCTCAAGAGAATGGCCTAGAGTTTTATTAGATCCTAGGGAATCTTTTGAACATGGACTTTTGACTAGGATCTCAAGAGAAAGGCCTAGAGTCTCTCTCTCTCTCTTGAAGAGTCTTATGATTTTTAACAAAAATGGCCCTATAGGGGGCATTTTTTTTCTTATTTTAAAGGAAGGGAATGATAAAATTACCATCCAGCATGCTAATAGTAATTAAGAGGTTGTTCTACTCATTAAAATATTCAATATGATGGTCAAATGAAAGTTTAGTGGAGAAAGATAGAGATTCTTAAAGACCACATAAAAAATGGATTCAACATCCAAGAAGATCTTAGTGTGTTTTGAATAAAAAGGCCTGGACATATCAAACCTAATTGTCCATTATTGAAGAGAAGATGGGAAAATTTCACAGCAAGAAGAAACATCTTGCTACCACAAAGAGTGAGAGTGAGGAGGGTGCTTCTTCACGTGAAGAGGAATAAAATACTGCAACCTATGCTTCAAGGTAGTTGAGGAACTTATTCATCAAAGTGATAAGGAAACTAAGGTAAATGATTTATCCTTTGATGAATTGAACGAAGACTTTGCTCATCCTTTTTTAGCATAATAAGCTTGCTATGAAAAACAAACTTCATAAGAAAACTCTTTTTACATTAACTAGTGAACTTAATGATGCAATTTTAGAATGAGATTCCTTAAAAAATGATATTAAAGTTTATAAGATGAAATTTTTTTGTTTTTTGTTCTTTCGGGGGGAGAATGAGAAATTATCGTTGGTTAATTGTGAATACTCAACAAAGAAGATTGAAGTTCTAAATGCATCCTCAGAAAACATAGTCATTTTGAAAATATATTTAAACAAAAACTCAGTATTTTGCAAAAACAACTATCAAGGAAGCATACTACCTATTACTCTTCATATGGTGCAAGCAGAAAGTCATATTTTCAGAAAATCTAGATTGTTGACAGTAGTGTTATTGCTTCTATTAACACCAAAAGACCCAAACTTTAGGGCTAGGTACACAAAACCAAGACTTAATTGTTGATGTTGGTGTGTCTTACATCTTGAGCTTCAAAGAACTTTTGGTACCTTAATAGTGGGTATTTAGGATACATGACAAAAGCTTCTTTCATAAATTGGTTGTGAAAGATAAAGGCTTAGTCTCATTTGATAATACTAAAAATAGTAAGATGAAAGAAATTAGCACTATTGGTAAATACCATCATGCACTAAGAAAGTGTGGTATGTTGAAGGTTTGATTCATAACTTACTTTTAGTTAGGCAATTATGCAATATAGGATACACAATTAAGCTTAAACCATCGTTTTGCTCAATCACTAATAAGATGAATGATAAGGTTAGACATGTTGATGATAAAAAAGGTGATATGTATGTGTTTGATTTAAATTGTTTCTATGAATGTTGATTCTTTGCTATGGCATAAAAAATTAGTTCATACTAGCATGAATTACTTGCAAAAACATTCAAAGAAATTTCTTGTAATTGGCTTGCCCACACTTTATTTTAAAAAGAACAAAGTTTGTGATGCATGTTATGATGGCCTAGGTTTTTAGAAACAATTTTTATAATTTATTTACAAATAATTAGGATCCTAAGGAAATTTTTTTTTCTAAAACATTTTAAAAACATAGAAGGGTAAGCTTGGTGCAATGGTAGAGTTGTTGTCATGTAACATTGAGGTCATAGGTTTGACTCGTGGAAACAGGCTCTTACAAAATGCAAGGTAAGGCTACGTAATATAGACCCTTGTGGTTGGCCCCTTCCCCAAACCCTGCATATGTGGGAGCTTTGTGCACTAGGCTACCTCATCAAAGCTTAGGAAGAACAAGCACTACTAAGACCCACTACTAAGTTTCTAAAATTGACCTTCCAAGCCTAGGTACCTTATCAAAACTCCATATATAGCCAATATAAGCATGTAAGAACAAGCATTGCTAAGACCCACTGCTCACAACCCAAACAACCATAATGGAACCATAATTGATATAACGAAATTCTAACATTCATAATAAAATCTATGGTTCTATTACATTATTGTTCTCAAATGTTCAATCTAATGGTCCAAAATAAAGTGGATTAACTTCATCATTGTAGTACTTTCACGCTCCTTATCTCTAAATCTCCCACAACACCTTAGCTCTTACTCCTAACCTGAAATTGTTGGTGGGGTGAGTATGATCACTCAATAGGAAATTTTAAACTAGATTAAAACCATGCAACAAATGCATGAATGCATAGAGATATCTAGATGCAAGCAGTTCAAAGTGATCTGTATCAAACCTTAGTATGTTGAAAACTCCAAATTCATGATGAATCACCTAAGTGGTATAAATCCATATTCAGATTGAAACTTGGCATTAGCAATTATTCTTAGTATTTGAACACATTACATAGTATCAATTTGAGTTATGGAAAATTGACTTTAAAAGTGACGACTTTTAAAGCCATTTTCAAAATTGACTTTAAAAGTATGACTCCCATATATGAATTTTTACAACTACTATTCAATTCTTTGTTTCTGACTATCTTCATCTATACACAAACTGAAGCCCATTTAGGAGCATTTTTTCTTTGTCTAGCTTCAACTAAATCACCATTGTCAAATTGGAACTACACATATATTCTTGTGTGATAACCTAGTTTCGTGAAATAGGTTCTCAAACACTCTATGAAAATAAATAAGAATTCCCAAGAAATATTTTTTTTAAAATCATTTTGAAGTGTATATATTTGTTAGATTCCAAACCACTTCTTCTTAAACTTTTCATAAATGTCACTAATAAGGGTTAATTCTATATTTTACAAGTCCAGGGTAAGAGAAAAAAAGAACAATTTTGACCCTAAGAGAGCAAGTTTAGAGTTTGAGCAAAGTTATGGGACTGTCTAGGTGTCATTATCATTTTTAGCATAGTTAGAAACCCTAGAAGCATCGTCAAACCTTATTCGCGCAAAAGAGGCTGTCACTGCTAAAAGATAGGGTGGTAGAACTTTCATGCATTCATGTATGCAATCCTCCACCTTTAGGAGCTTCTAAGTGAAGCTTGAGAGCCACACATATCAAAGGATGCACGCATGTGACACTCAAGATCGACTGTCACATCCATAGCCAACCATTAAACCCAATGAAAAAGGTACCACATAAAAAATACTATGTAAATACATGTCCATCAACAGTAATTTCAATGAAACATTAAATAACTAAGCTCAAAGAGATGATAAAGAGTTCCATCGTACTTTGTTTTGAACTTCTAATCTTTAGCAACTTTCTTCCCTTTTGAATTATTCTCACCTATAAGTAGTTTTCCTTAAAAAAGTTGTAGGTTTGAGTAAGAAGACTTAGTGGATAAGCCTCATACCAAGTTTGAAAACCTTAGCATGCTCATGCAAATCATGATCAATATTGCATATAGAACAATTATCAAAAGCAAAATTCTAATTATACACAATAATCCATTTAAAGAAAATAAAAAATATATAAAGAACTAATGGATCATAATGCAAGTGACAGTGTGCCGCCACAAGCCACATAGGCAATTGTCTCAACCCTCAAGGATGATTGACATGCATATCACGTCCAAGCTTAGACTGGTCAATATGCATGTTGTAGAAAACATCACCCAATCTATATTTATCTACGGATAAAATAGACTACACTACTCTCATGGGGGGCATATTTGACCAGGAGTGGTTAGCCTATGACACATACTCTCTGAACATAAATAAACATCATAAATTGACAAGTACTCTCATTCAAAGGTTAGGCCAATCTGAACCCTCTTAGTATAGTCTGCTGGGCATAATAGCCCTTGCATGACTAACTCTAATGGCCAACGAGCTCAGCACCTCAATGCCATATCATATATCTCACCCACATAGGGTCCATACAAGCAAATAACATATGTCACACCCACATGGGGTCCATACGAGCAATCACATATATCTCACCCACAAAGGATCTATACAAGCAAGTAACATATATATGCCCCACATAGGATCCACATAAGCAATGACATATACTTCACCCACATAGGGTCCATGGTTTAGCTTTAATACTACTTGCAAGAGCATGAATCAATGTAGTACTTATACGCAAGTGATGTTGATCCCACAAGGAATCTCATGGATTTGTATGTAAATGGATCTTGATTTAGATTAAATATCCTAACCAAAATAGATATTTAATTAACGTAGGAATTTAAAACAACTTGGGAAGTTAAACAAACATAAACTTAAACTTAAACTTAAACTTAAACTAAAGGAAACTACCATGTATTCAAGAAAGGAACTCATGTAAACTAGAAATATAAATCCTAAAAGCTAAGATCTAATCAAAGGATGTGACTAATTTAAGATAAAACAGGACTAATAGACAACTAAACTGAATAGGGCACCAAACATACCAATTCAAACATGCATCAAAGGAAAAGTGCATTGGGAACATGGAAAGAAAAGTGCACGTGAAATTAAATCTCATTAAATTAAATGTAGATCATGACAAAGTGGTGTGCACGTGAAATTAAATCTCATCAAATAGAATAGAAGATTTTAGATCAAATAAAATAGAAGATATGAACCCTTGATCAAATATGATTCAAGGAAGAGAACCAAGATCATCCACCTTAGGGATGATCAAACAACTAAACTTAGATCAAAGAAAAACTAAATGATAGAAGATCTAAGCCCTTGATCTTTATCAACAAGTATAAATTGTTGATCAAAGGATCTATGAAAGATCAAGATCAAAGAAAGGAATACACAAAGACTTAGGGTAGAAAATAATTAGATCTAAAAGATTAGAAGATCATTCTAACCATCAGATCCATTGATCAATAGGATAGACACTATTTGAGGAAGATAGATCATAATAGGACAAAAGGTCTAGATCCTTTATATTAGAGGGCAAGATTAGACTATGAATATAGATAGGATTATTCAGATTGTATAAATATTGATAGCATGTATGGATTTATAGATTACATACGTCAGTCAGGATCATGGAAGGTTTGACGAGATGGATCACTACTTGAAGGTAGGAGGATTTTATGAATGCATCTACATGGGATGTACATGTTGAATACATGATCTTATGTCTAGAAAAGTTGATAAGTGTAATGTTAATACTTGTATTAAATCCCCTAAAATCCTTATGATCCAACCAAACATATATGAAATGGTTAAGTTAGAATTGAGGAATAGACTCTAAGTGAGTATGGAACTAGAAGATATTCCATCCCTAAGTAAATAGACAAATTGTTTGATACGTATGAAACCTATTTTACATACAAGCATGGAGGTTTGTGGTTTTGTTTTAAATAGGCATAAGCCTGGGGATGCTATGTTAGGGGAGTTATGAGGGTTTGGCCACCCGCTTCCCAAAATTTGATGATACCTTGCCCTATGAGAGGCTAAAAGTCGGGTGGGCCAATTATGGGAAGGGCACCACTATGAAAGTCCTATCTCCCCATAAGGGCAGTGACACAATATTTTCCATCATGGTATCAGTGGTGAATAGGGTAGTTATCTAAGGGCGCTACTCTGGATCGGACTACAGCATGGTAGTCCTTTGATTATTTTGCACTATGATGCATATGAGATAGGCATAGTGAAATGCCTTATGTTTTGGCTTGATGAAATGCCAGGTAATTGTATATTACTAGTATTTTCCAAGAAAGGAAATTCCCAGTATAGAACTAGCTGAAATACTAATTTCTTATAGTGGAAAGAATTGATCAGATTAGTTGGGAATGTTATTTGACTACTTTTATAAATTTGATGGATTTATCCATGAACAGTATGTATGTAAAAGGATGTACTTATATTACAAAGTAAAGAGTTTGATACATGAGTATGTTTATGAATAATGGGATTATGAAGTATTAAAATTATGCTGTTAAATTATTATGCATCTTCAATCCCGTACCAAGCATAGCTTACTAAGATATTGTAAATGTTTGAATGTTTACAATATCTTAGATACAGAGAAGGAGAGTTAGGAGTTCAAGATTGAAGAAGATTTGGGAGAATAATCATCAGCGTATACCCCTTGAAGACATGTATTTTGTTTTATTTGAGAGTATTGCATTGTAATGAGAGTTTCATTATGTGGTCAGGTTTGAGTTTTGGATTATGTAATTTGAACAAGTATTGTAATGGAATTGGGCTATACTATGAACCACTGGATGGATTCTAGAATTTAATAAAAGTATATTCCTTCAATGGAATTTTATCTTGTATAAAAATTCAACTTATGTTATGTATGAAGTGATGACTTGGGTTTTTCAAAACAAGTTCTAAAGAAAAGAATTTTGCTACTTTGTTTTGAGAAATTTTTTTACTACTGAGGGTCCTACCTTTGAAAAATGTATTACAAAATGTGTTACAAAAACCCGAGTCGTCATAGTTGGTGTCAGAGCCTTTCATCTAGTTGTAGTATAGTACAAATATGTCCAAAGGAGGGATGATAATCCAATTTTAGATTAAGATAGAAATAGTTGTATAGATACTGATAGAAGTTTTGGTTTATAAGTAGATGCCACCAAAGAGAGTCACAAGGCAGACAGTTCAAAATAATCCAGAAGACAATACGGAGAGATTAACCATGAATAATGTGGAAGAGATGGTAACAAGGGTATTGAGGAACCTTCTTCCTCACATTCAACAACCCCAAAGTTCATCACCTCTAGTAGAGATACCAAGTACTTAGGCTCAAGCTCAGCCTAAAGTGAGACACAATACACCAACACCAGCTACTCCACACTAGTACATGGTTAATCTTCCCTTGTACCAAGTGAAGAAGTTAGAAAGTCTCCATTAGCACCAAAAAAAGTTGACAAAATGATGGAGAGATTTCAAAAGATGGCTACAGTGTATAATGGCAAGGGCGAAGCTAAGAAGGCTGAGGAATGGATATAGAAAGTACAAAGGACTTTCAGTGCACTACGCACTCCTCTAAAGTTGTAGGTTAAGTTTGCCACCTATCTATTAAAATAAGAAGCTGCATTTTGGTAGAGATCAGCTAATAATACATTCTTCTGAAATTCTGAAGATGCTACGTGGGAAGAATTTAAGGAAGTCTTCAACCACAAATATTTCCCTTCTCATGTACAAGCAAGAAAGCTTATAGAGTTTCTAGAACTTAGAAAAGGGAACATGTCAATGGTAGAATATGATAATAAATTCACATAGTTGAGGAGATTTGCGACTCATGTGTGTAACACTAAAACACACATAGTGAATCGATTCATAGATGGGCTACACCGAGGGCTGAAAGTAAAGGTACTTTGTACTAAACCTACGACCTTGGCGGAATGTGTGGAAATGGCTTCTAAGTTTGAAGAAGAATACAAGAAGGGTCAAACCACCAAGTTTGGTGGAGGAGGAAAGTATAATCCAAAGCCCTTCTAGAAGAATAAAAGACCTTGGAACAATTTTAAGCCCCAAAGAAATCAAAGGAACAATGCACAAGGGCAAAATAAACAACCATGTACAAGATGCAGAAAATTCCACCAAGGCAATATCTGCCCTAGACCTGGACGACGACAACCACAACAGTTTTTGATCAAGTGCAATAATTGTGAGGAGTATGGACACATCGCCACCTACTGTACCAGACCATTGGCGGTTAAGGAGGCAAAACCAAAAATTGCCCCTCGACACCAAGGAAGGGCCTTCATCATCACTGACGGTTAGGCTGGACCATCTAATGTAGTGATTGAAGGTACATTACTTGTAGCTGACAACTATGCCAAAGTACTGTTTGATTCTGGATCTATACATTCCTTTATATCTTGCGTATTTGCATCTAGTATGTAACAACTCCAGTTGGAAAAACAATTAAATTATAAGAATACTCACATAATGTACCTGTAGAAGTATTGGGCAAAAGAAAAAACATAGACCTCATTTTACTGAACATGGTGGACTTTGACATCATACTGGGTATGTACTGGTTAGCAAAATATTGGGTAGTTATGGACTGTCACAAGAAGAAAATCACATTTAGCATACCAAGTGAGGAAGTAATAGTACTGTACAGGAAACACAATGACTTAGACAAATCCATTATCTCAGCTATGAAGACTATGAAACATATGTCCAATGGGTGTCAGGCATTTCTAGTAGTAGTTGTTTCGTTAGATGTTGAAAAGCCCAGGATAATAGAAATTGAAGTAGTCAGGGAATTCCAAGATGTTTTTCAGAAGAACTACCAGTATTACCCCCACATAAAGAAATTGAGTTTACCATTGAAGTAATTCCTGGTACAACTCCAATTTCTAAAGCACCTTATAGGATGGCCCCACTAGAGTTGAAAGAGTTGAAATGTCAGTTACAGGAATTGTTAGACAATGGGTTTGTTAGACCAAGTAGTTCACCATGGGGAGCACCAATAATATTTGTCAAGAAGAAGGATGGGTTTATGAGATTGTGCATTGATTATAGAATGTTGAACAGTGTCACAGTGAAAAATAGGTATCCCTTACCTCTCATTGATGATCTCTTTGATCAACTCCTATCTGCTAAGGTCTTTTCCAAATTGACCTTAGATTTGCATATCATCAATTGCGTATTAAGGATGAAGACATACCCAAGTCAGCATTTAGAACTCGGTGTAGGCATTACGAGTTTCTAGTCATGTCTTTTGGGCTGACCAATGCACCAGCAGTGTTTATGGATCTGATGAACAGAATCTTCAAGGAATTTTTGGATAATTGTGTAATTGTATTTATTGATGATATACTGATTTACTCTACCAGTATCAAGGAACACTAAGAACACTTACAAATTGTACTAAATACCCTTAGAGCACATAAACTATTTGGTAATTTTAGCAAGTGTGAATTGTGGTTAAAGAAGGTCAATTTCTTAGGTCATGTATTTTCCAAGAATGGAGTAAAGTGGACCCCACCAAGGTTGAAGTGGTAATGAAGTGGGACAAACCTAAGACAGTAATAGAAATACGTAGTTTTCTTGGACTAGCAGGTACTATTGTAGATTCATTTAAGGATTTTCCCATATAGCTCTTCCTTTGACTACATTGACTAGAAAAGGGGTACAATTCACTTGGACAGAAGAATGTGAAAATAGTTTTCAAGAGCTAAAGAAGAGGTTAATTACAACACCTTATTGACTTTATCATTAGGAAGTGGGGGATATGAAATATACTATGATGCTTCAAGCAAAGGGTTAAGAAGTGTATTGATGCAAAATGGGAAAGTCATTGCTTATGCATCTAGACAATTGAAGAAACGTGAAATAAATTACCTAGTACATGACCTAGAATTGGCAGCTGTAGTTTTTGCATTGAAAATTTGGAGACACTATTTGTATGGAGAAAAATTTAGTGTATTCACAGATCATAAAAGTCTTAAATACATCTTCACTCAAGTTGATTTGAACATGAGACAAAGAAGATGGATGGAATATATCAAAGACTACGATTTCGCCATCCAATACCACCCTGGAAAAGCGAACATAGTAGTTGTACATTAAGTAGACAGCCAAGGGTTGTACTCACAAACATCACCATTAAATCAACTTTTGTAGAAAGAGTCCTCAAAGGCCAAGAAGAAGACATTGTAACTCAAGAATTGTGTAAAAAGAAAGGATTTTGTAAGGGTACAGATGGGGTTTTACATTTTTAGGAGAGATTGGTGGTTCCTTTAAATACATACTAAAGAAGAGAACTGTTACAAGAAGCCCATCAGTCAAAATTTTCCATACACCCTAGGGGTACAAAGATGTATCAAGATTTGAAAAGAAACTTTTGATGGTAAGGCATGAAAAGAGAAAAAGGGGAATTTGTGGCTAAATGTCTAAATTGCCAACAAGTAAAAGCTGAACACCAAAAGCTAGCTGGAATGTTACAAACAATGGAACTTCTAGAATGGAAATGGGACAACATCACTATGGATTTCGTACCAAGATTGCCGAGGACCCTAGCAGGTCATGACATGATTTGGGTGATTATGGATAGCTTAACAAAGTCAGCACATTTCCTTCCAATTAGGCAGAACCAGTCAGTTGATAATCTAGCTAAGTTATACATCAAAGAAATAGTAAATCTTCATGGGATTCCACTATCCATCATCTCTGATAGGGATGGAAGATTTACTTCAAGATCTTGGAAGAGTGTACAATAAGCCTTGGGAACCTCACTTAAATTCGCTACAACATTTCACCCCCAAACAAACAGTCAATTAGAAAAGACTATTCAAACTTTAGAAGATATGTTGAGAGCATGTGCATTAAATTGGAAAGGGAGTTGGGATGAACATCTTCTGTTAGTAGAATTTGTGTATAACAATAGTTTTCAAGCAAGTATTGGTATGGCACCATATGAAGCATTATATGGATAATCATGTCGATCACCAACCTGTTGGAGTGAAGTTGAAGAAGGAAAGCTAATAAAATCAGAACTAGTGGAACAGTGTACAGACAAGGTTAGATTGATACAGAAGAGGTTGTTAACAGCACACAGTCAATAGAAGAGTTACGTAGATAAAAGATGTAGAAACCTAGAATTTAATGTGGGGGAGCAGGTATTTTTGAAAGTATCACCAATCAAAGGAGTAATGAGGTTTGGAAGTAAAGGAAAACTTAATCTTAGATTTATCGGTCCATTTGAAATCCTAGAAAGAGTTGGTCTAGTGGCTTACAAATTAGCCTTACCATCCGAACTCTCAGAAACACACAGTGTCTATGATACAGAAATACCTACAAGATGACATGCATGTACTTCAAAGGGTGCTAGAAGAGCTAAACCCAAACCTAACCTTCAAAGAGAAGGAGATATGAGTCTTGGACCATAAGGAACAGAAGCTAAGGACCAAAACAATTCCGCTAGTCAAAGTCCTGTGGCAACATCATTCTGTTGAGGAAGCCATGTGGGAAATAGAAGTGGAAATGAGGAAGGCACACCCTAGTCTCTTTGATTAAGTTATTGTATTACAATTCGAGGATGAAATTATTGTAAGGGGGGAAGATTGTAATAACCCCAATTTTTGTAAATTGATTAAGAAAATCAATAAAGTTTGAGTTTTCAAAAATTTTGGCCTGGAATATTAGGTTATTGGAAATTCTCTTTTTATAGAGATTAAAACATGATTTAAAACTTAGAAATTATGAATGTACGCAAAAAACTGATCGAAATGACACTAAGTGCATTCAATTCCGAGTTAAAATAAAAATTCCCTAATTTTCTTCATTTTTATGAATAAAAGGGTAAAATGATAATTGTAACCATAACTGAGATCTAAGACATCAATATTTAGAATGTACTCAGAAATAAAATTCCAATGCTGCTAAGTACACTCAATTCTGAGTTCGAGAGAATAAAATGGATTTTTCTCCATAAAAGGGCAAAATTGTCCTTGCACATCCCCTTGAGGCCAACAAGGGGCGCACAAACGAATCCAACAGCAAGAAAACATGTAATGAGTGGTCAAACCACGACCATCTACTAGCGGAGAAGGAGGTGGTAGTGGAGGATCCAATGTTAATTTAATATTTAAAAAAATTAAAACATAATTATTACAAGTAATTATGAAAAATGCAAAGCACCTATAAATAACCCTCCAAAAATCCTCCAAAAATGTTCATTAAAATTCCCATGAAATAATCTTGCTTGACCTGAAAAACCAAATCTAGATTCCTTCCCAAATTCCCAAAAATCCCAAAACTCTCCCTTCTTTCACTTTCTTTCTCCTCTCTCTAAATTGGAACAAGAGACCTAATTCATTTAGGCACTCTGTTCCAAATCAAATCTCATTGTTCAAATTGTCCTAGACTACCTTATCTACAAAAGCCCCCAATCAATTTCAAGATCCAACGGAGCAATCAACGGAAAGCACAAAACAAGTGGTTATCGAGCTATCTTCTCATGAAAGGGATATTTATTTAAAATTAGCCCATGAATCTATGTTTTTCTCCAATCAGGTAGGTGGAAATACTTCTTATACTTATTTCAAGTTAGTTTATGTAAATTTTATTTTTTTGAAATTATTTTTAGGTTAAAATTTATAAAAATTAAGTAAGGACCAGAACCCTTCAATTTTGGATGATGGAGGGCTTAGGTGGAAAATCTGAGCTATCCAATCGATCTAGAAGGGTCCAAGACCCCTAGGGTACAATTTTCAAGAAATTTCATTAATTTTTAAGCCCTTAATTTGTAGAGGAATTGATTGGATGGTCCAAAATGGACTGTTAGATCTTCCTAATGAGATTGGATCCCGAGATGCTCTGCGAGACATGGCACAGAAATGCGCTCTGCAGGAGTGCCTCCACACGCACTATGCGTGCGACGTCTTCCTCACAGAATGACCGTGTGATAGTGCAAGTCTCGGGGTAGCGTCTTACTGTGTGGGTCCTGATGATGACCGCGAGGTGACTGTTCTGCTCGACCTGATCCGTCCAAATGATTGGACTGTCCATTCGATTGGGCTTATATCAAATCTAGACCCTCATAATGACTTTGAACTTCAAAGTTCAATTGTGGAGTCATCTAAACTCCAAATTGAGATAGGAAAGAAGCTATTGAAAGCTTGTAACGTCTATTTTCTTCTAAAACCATAATATTGATAAAAACATTCCAAAAACATTCTATTTTCAAGAATTAAGCTTCTAATTTTCATGATCTTCAAGATCTAAGATGATCAGATCTTAGGGATCTTATTTACTCATGATATAATGATGAAATCAAGTACTTTCCATGATTTATTTTGATAGATCTAACATAAAATGAGAAATCTACCCTTTATGGTAGAAAAACCCTAAAAATGCAAAGGGACCTACTTGATCAATAAGTTCAAGTATGATTACACCTTTGGGATGGATTGAATGAATGATATTATGATGGAATCCATTGAAATCATGGATTAAATATGACAAAAACAAAGGGATATGATCTTTGGACCTTAATGGAGTAAAAGCTCTAAAATTAATTAAAACCCTTGATAAAAATGAAAAGATCTAAGATCTAATAATTGGATCATAAGTAAAAGTTTCTAATAATCTTAAGCTAATTAGTTTAATTGTCTTTTATTTGAGAATATAATGGTAGATGTGATTTATGTTATAAATTAAGAATCATGATAGTGTAATTCTTAAAATTTAGCATGCCATGCTCTATATGTTATTAGTTTGTTATTAGGTTGATATATTTAATTATCTTAGGGCCATGTTAGTTTAAATTTGAAGTTTAAGCATGATTTCATTAGATTAGTAGTAAAATTTCATGTATTTTATAACCTAGGATCTATGTTAGTATATTAGAGTATAAATGCCCTTAGAATGATATAGATGTACAATTCTCTTGTGATTTAAAGTGTATGATTATTTGAATTGTCAAAGTATAGTATAAGCATCTTAATTGTCTTTAAGTTAGTAGATATAATTGTTTAATTACTAGTTATGTCTCAATTTTCATAAATCACCAAAAATGAAATCTAATGAAATATAGAGATTCATGGACAATTAAGATGAGTCAATGACTTAGACTTAATATTAGTAAGGGCTATAGTTAGTAGGACAATATAAGGATTATCAAATCCTTGGCCCAAACTAGGACAATAATAAACCCCATGAATGGCATTTTATATATTCATGGATTTAATTAAAATCAATTAGAAAGAGTACTTAGGGTTAAAATCCTCATAGGAACCTTATGAAAGGTTGAGCTAAGGTCACTCTAGTAAATGTTGAACATGGTGGTTAAGGGGGTTTTCTAATAGAGCCTCACCCTTCCCCTAGCTTCCATCGACGTTTATGAGGTCTAAACACCTCCGTACATGAGAATTGAAGTAACCACATTGTGTTCAACCATTTAGCTAGCAAGCCTTGGCCAATTAGAAATAAGAGCAGTTTAGACTTAGGCTGAAATAAGTTATCTTCAACCAGTAAGAATTAACTAGTTGAAAATTAATAATAAGAGCATAAAAGGCTAGTAAATTATCTAATCCTAATAAAAATTGTAAGTAAGATAAGGATGATCAAACAAGATCCATGGGATCCTGAATGATCAAGAATAATAAAAAGAAAAAATACTTCTTGATGATGATAAATATATATTGCTTGTAATTTAGATCAAATATAATAGAAGATCTGAACCCTTGATCAAATATGATTTAAGGAAGAGAACTAAGATCATCCACCATAGGTATGGTCAAACAACTAAACTTATATCAAAGAAGAACTAGATGATAGAAGATCTAAGCCCTTGATCTTTATCAATAAGTATAAATTGTTGATCAAAGGATCTATAAAAGATCAAGGTCAAAGAAAGGAATACACAAAGACTTAGGATAGAAAATACTTAGATCTAAAAGATTAGAAGATCATTCTTATCATCAGATCTATTAATCAATAGGATAGACATTATCTAAGGAAGATAGATCATGATAGGACAAAAGGTCTAAATCCTTTATATCAAAGGGCAAGATTAGGTTAAGAGTATAGATAGGATTATTTAGATTGTATAAATATTGATAGTATGTATGGATTTATAGATTACATACGTCAGTCAAGATCATGGAAAGTTTGAAGAGATGGATCGCTACTTGAAGGTAGGAGGATTTTATGAATGCATCTATGTGGGATGTGCATGTTGAATACATGATCTTATGTCTAGAAATGTTGACAAGTGTAATGTTAATACTTGTATTAAATCCCTTGAAACCCTTATGATCTAATCAAACACATAAAATGGTTAAGTTAGAATTGAGGAATAGACTCTAAGTGAGTATCGAACTAGAAGATATTCCATCCCTAAGTAAACAGACAAATTGTTTGATACGTATGAAACCTATTTTATATACAGGCATGGAGGTTTGTGGTTTCGGTTTAAATAGGCATAAGCTTGGGGATGCTATGCTAGGGGAGTTATGAGGGTTTGGCCACCCGCTTCCCAAAATTTGATGATTTGATGATACCTTTCCCTATGAGAGGCTAAAAGTTGAGTGGGGCAATTATAGGAAGGACATCACTATGAAAGACCTGTCTCCCCATATGCAGCATAGTAGTCCTTTAATTATTTTGTACTATGATGCATGTGAGATAGGCATAGTGAAATGCCTCATGTTTTGGCATGATGAAATGCCAGGTAATTGTATATTACCAGTATTTTCCAAGAAGAAAAATTCCCAGTATAGAACTAGCAGAAATACTGATTTCTCATAGTGGAAAGAAATGATCAGCTTAGTTGGGAATGTTATTTGACTACTTTCATAAATTTGATGAATTTATGCATGAATAGTATGTATGTATGTATAAGGATGTACTTATATTACAAAGTAAAGAGTTTGATACATGAGTATGTTTATGAATAATGGGATTATGAAGTATTAGAATTATACTGTCAAATTATTATGCTTCTTCAATCCCCTACCAAGCAAAGTTTGCTGAGATATTGTAAATGTTTGAATGTTTACAATATCTTATAGAGAATGAGAGTTAGGAGCTCAAGACTAAAGAAGACTTGGGAGAATAATCATCAGGGTATACCCCTTGAAGACATGTATTTTGTTTTGTTTAAGATTATTGTATTGTAATGAGAGTTTTATTGTATGGTGAGCTTTGAGTTTTGGATTATGTAATTTGAATAAGTATTGTAATGGAATTGGGCTATACTATGAACTACTGGATGGATTCTAGAATTTAATAAAAGTATATTCCTTCAACGGAATTTTATCTTGTATAAAAATTCTACTTATGTTATATATGAAGTGATGACTTGGATTTTTCAAAATAAGTTCTAAAGAAAAGAATTTCCATTTCTTTGTTTTTCAAAAAAAATTTACTACTAAGGACTCTGCCTTTGAAAAATGTATTACAAAATGTGTTACAAAAACCCTTGTCATCACATACTGATTGCCATAATACTATATGTGTAGCAATTGTAACTCTTACATTTATATTTATTATTATTAATTTTGAATTTTTTAATAACTCTAAAGTTTCATCTTTAGTACCTATTGCTTCTTCAAATTATACTTCACCTTTCCTATAACGGTTGAAGTTTTTTGTCCTACACCATTTCCATCATATTTTTCAATTTACCACTTCTTTCTCCTAATCTCATTTATTTCACTTAATAGTGGTTATATTTGTACTAATATTGGTGTATTTTATCTCTACATATATATATATATGTTTACTTAAGACTTCAAGTTAGACCTAAATATCATACATTACATCTTTATCTATTGTAATGTTTTCCTTATTGATTTCTATAACTTACTATTCCCTCTATTAGGATTCTTACTTACTAAGTAGTATTCCTAATCCTTTCACTAAGTAATACCTACTTGTAGTATAGTATTCCTTCATGACTTAATTACATTAACTCTTCCTATACTCATCCTCAACTGATGAGTTAACTCTTTCTATACTCATCCTTCACTAATGAGTCAACTCTTTTTATACTCATCCCTAACTACAGAGTCAACTCTTTCTATACTCATTCTCAACTAAGACTTTCCTATTTCTCATCTTCAACTTGGATTGTCATAATCATATTCGACATAAGGGGCTGTAAGTGACTGGATGAAATGCTCTAATACCAACTGTAATGACCCAGGTTTTTAGTAAAACATTCTATAAATATTTTGCAAGTACAGGACCCTTAATGGTAAAAATATTTTACAAACAATGCAGTAGAAATTTTTTTCTTTTAAATTCATTTGCAACAAAACCCAAGTCTCACGTCAATGTACATAATACACATAGACATTTTGTGTAAAATAAAATTTTATTGAATACCAGGAATGATCTAGTAGTTCACTTTTACACAACCCCTGTATTACAATTACAATCCATTGTCCAAATACAATCCAAATTACAAAGTACATAACTTGATTACACAATCTTCAAGGGAAATGCCCTAATCAATCTTACAACTTCTGATTCTTCAAGTTTTATGTCCTTAAGTCTCCTTTCCTATATCTAAGATATTGTAAACATTCAAACATCTACAATATCTCAGCAAGCTATGCTTGGTAGGGGGATATAAAAATATGCTACTTTACTAATATAAGAATACATACCTCAGTCATCATTCTATCATGTTTATATACTCATGGATCATCTCTATCATAGAGTATATATCATTTATGTAGTATAGCGTAACCCCGTTAAAATAGTGAAAATACTCAAAACTTGTTCCTTCCCCAGGCTATACTCCTGCTTGGGAGATCAATTATCAGCCAAATATCATATGGGGATATTTTCTCAAGGAACTCAATGATTTCACCATACTTGGTATCTCACCATGCCATGGCATCTCACTATGCCTATCATATGTGCATCATAACACAAAATACTTAAGAACTACTATGCTGCAGTCTAAATTCGTACAGTACACCTAGATAACTGCATAATAATCCACTAATACCAACTGTGAAAATAACAAAATCCATGTCCGCATGGGTGAGGACCATGGCTATAACAGTGGAGGCCTTCCCATGATTGCCCCACCCAACTTTTAACCTCTCTTTGGTCATGGTATCCATCATATCATACATTTCAGGAAGCAGGTGGCCAAACCCTCATAACTTCCCTAGCATAGCATCCCCAGGCCTAGGCCTATGTAAAACAAAATCACAAACCACCACGCTTGTATGTAAAATGCATTGTACATATTAGACAATGTGTCTATTTAACTAAGGCTAGAATATTTTCTATGCCCTATTCTTAGGGTTTCCTTTGTCCACACATCTCATTAATTTCTCATCATTTGATTGGATCATTAGATTGGATCAGTTGGAGGGATCATGGGGTTGGGTCACTTGGTTGGATCATTATTGTTTTAAGGTACCACAGGTATACTTATATCATGAAGGTCTATAATTCCAAACAGAAGGTCATGTACACACACACACACACACACATGAATCTTTAATACATTCTTGTTCATCCACCTACCTCAAAGTGGTATTCACTCCATATTATCCATCATGGTTATGATTCAAACATCTCAAAGTGGTATTCACTCCATATTGTCCATCATGGTCTTGATTCATACATTGGTTAAACCATACATATAAAGTTATTCTTTTATACAAGTATTCTTTCTACATGTATTTGGGTTATCCTATGAAGGATGCCCTAATTTTCCTTGAATCATATATGATCAAAGTTTCAAACCATCTAAGTTCACAATCTACACTATAAGTAAAATCATAGAACAATACTATACTCTATATTATATTTCTTTTGTTTTTGTTTGTGATTATTCAAGATCTCTCTTGGATCTTGTTTGATCTTCCTTATCTTATTTACAATTTTTATTATTATTAGGGTTAGACAATTTGCAAACCTTTTATGCTTTTATTATTATTTCTTAACCAGTTACTATTTTACTAGATTGAGGATAATTTATTCATCTCTAAATCTAGACAGCTCCTCTTATTTCTAATTGGACAAAGTTTATCAAATACATGTCATTCCCAACGTGGTTAATTCAATCCTCATGTAAGGAGGCGTTTAGACCACAACAAACATCAACATAGGGTGGAGGGACAGTGAGGCTCGTCAGAAACCCCCTTAACCACGATGAATAACATGCAAGGGCATAGCCTTAGCTGAACCTTTAATAAGGCCCTATGAGTTCATAACCCTAAGTTTTATTTCTTCTTAATTTTAATTAAATCCATGAACATATACTATGCCATTCATGGATGGTTATTATGCTCCTATTTTGGGCCAAGGAAATAGAAAATACGCCCCTCATATTGTCTTACTAACTATTGGCCTTACTATGACTATTTCTCATGATGTACATGTGTATTTTGTGAAGTCCAACTATATTTCATTAATTACCCCTTTTAAGGTATTTTTCATAACTCTACTAATGTAAAGGAAATTAAAAGAATTACACTAATAAATCTAAATCTACGGAGTTTAAGGACAATCATGCTGGAATTGAAAATTTTACATGAATTAAATTTGCTAATAAAGCAATTGACTATAATATTAACAACATTTTAATCAAAGAAATTAAAGAAAATTATACTAAAATTATAAACTTGACATGGATCATATTTAAATCAAATCTACTATTAAAGACCATTAACTAAGCATATGATCAATTTATCATTATGATCCAACCATCCAATTTGTCCATCTTTTAGATCTAAGGTGAATATTTTATTAAGAGTACAACCCTTGATCTTTCATGTTTTTTATTGATCCAACATCTCTAATAACATGATATTAGCCTTAGATCATCACTTTTATAGGTCCATCTAGTCTAATCATTCTTGATCTGCCAGATCAAGAGGATCCATTGGGATTTTCTATGATCATTTTTACTTTTAATGGTCTAAACTTTAATTCAGTTCATGTCAATCCAATACAACCATCCCCTAATGATTTATCATCATTATATCCTTAATGGATCTAAACCCTCACTTCTGATCACCCCGGATCTACTTGATCAAGGGTGTTAGTAGGTGTATTATTAATTAACAAATTTTTTAATAATTAAAGTATTATTTTTATGGGTTCAATAGGTTCCCCTCATCAAGATCTATTCATAGAATCTTCCTAATAAAAAATCAGACTTAAAATGAGTGAGGAATTTTATTTTTAAGTTTTCAACCATTTTTAACGGCTAATCTGAATCTGTAATGTTTTGATAAATTTAAATGATCTAGAGTTTTGATGTTTTTCGCAAGTGGGCTATTATAGTATAGCTATGCAATTACAGGTCGAACCCACAAGGACTTGCTTTAATTAGAGTTTTCAATAAAATTCAATTAATAAAAGAACCAAAACAAAGAATATACCAGAATTAAACCATCAATAAAATAAAATCTAAATTTATTCAACTATTGCAATTTACACAATTATTTATTCCAAAAACACAAAAAATGTAACAAAATAAGCAGTCCTGGATAAGCCTATCCCTGGATAGTCAGAATATGGATAAGTTAAAATCGGAATAGCACAGGGACACAGCTGGTATTAAATCAGGGACTCAGATGGTAATAAATTGGGGACACAGATGGTATTTCAGACAAAGGACAGAAGTTGAATTACTAGGATCAGCCAGGGCAGACTCGTAATTTTCTGGGGTTCCTGATTTTTAAAGAAAAACCAAGTGAAAACATGGGAAAGAAGAGGAGAAAAGAAAGGGGAAGAAGGGAGAAGGGAAGAGGAAGGAGGAGAGGAAAAGGGAACAAGGAATGCAGGAGTGTGAACGCGGGAGAAAACCTATTTTGGGTTTTCTTCCCTAGTGCATCCGGAAGTGAGAAACCTGTCTTTTCTGGCAGTGACAAAGAAACAAAAGAGAGGGAGACGAGATCGGTGCTGGAAGTTGTATTGATCGCCGGTGGTGACGAACAGGTGGGAGACTGGGCGGTGAAGCTTGGAGGGTGATAGAGAAGTAGGAGAACGAGAAGGAGAGGGCTGTCTGGGTATTGGCTGGAAGGAGAGTGGAAGGACCAGGCATTGGTTCTGATCTAGGCGTTGTCTAGTTTCTGGGTTCGTGCATATGCTGCACTAGTGGAAGAGGAAGTGCGATGGAAGCAGGGTTTAAGGAGGAAGGGAACTGCCGCTATTGGTCAATCTGGCCGGAGAAAGAAAAAATTGTAAAGAGAGATCGAGAGAGAGATAATGTGGTGGGAAAGAGAGTATAGAAGGAGAGGGAGAAAAGGCCAGGCCTGCTTGGTGTGTCATGCGCCAATGGCCGGCCAGTGGCGAAATGCGATTGAGAGAGCTGGGAGAGTAAGAGAAATAGAGAGCTATGGGTTCCACTACAGTGGAGAATGGAGAGGGGTATATGAAGAAAGAGAGAGACATGAGAGAGTGAGAGAGAAAAGAATCATGGGAGAGAAAGACGTGAGAGAGAAAGGAGAGATGGAGAGATAAATGGAAAGAAAAGATAAGAGAGAGGGAAAAGAGAGATAGAGTGGGGTCTACTAGAATTCTAGACTTGCTAGAACTCTGCAAGTCTTCAAAGTCTTCAGTCTTCTCTTTCCATGCAACTTCATCATCCTCATCTGATGTCCTTGATTCGATTTGGAGCGTCCATGCCTGAGTCAATTAATCTGCAATGCACATGACCCAATTAGAATCATCTGAACCGTTCAATATTCCTCTGATTAG
The DNA here is from genome assembly GCA_035236585.1 of Warburgia ugandensis. NCBI lineage: Eukaryota > Viridiplantae > Streptophyta > Magnoliopsida > Canellales > Canellaceae > Warburgia > Warburgia ugandensis. The sequence goes on along the minus strand of CP141127.1, from coordinate 48,942,807 downwards.
CTTTAATAATCATCTGACTAAATCTTTCAATTCAATGGTTGATGGCCAATTAAAGCGAAAATGAAATATTTTATTTAAAATCTTGAAATTAATGGCCTAGATGCTCTAATTGAACACTAAATTAGGGGTATTTTAGCCAAAAATGAACACTTAACACACACCCCAACCAGCATTTTGCTAGTCCCGAGTAAAACCTGCAGACAACTATTTTACAAAACTGGTATAAGATGCCACTTTTGTAGATACTCATGATTGCAATAGCATATGCAACATGCCCTTGAACCCCTAGTTTACCCCTAGGGGACTAGTTAGGCCTCGTGAGGATTTGCAGTGAATATACCCACAAAATTCAGTAAAGTCAAGTCCCTTATTTTATCTCAAAGAATCCTCATTCATTAGCAAATTGACTAGTTTTTTCACAACTTAATAAAGAGGATATGACAATTTTACACACCATACACATATTAAAGACATCTTATTTGAGCTATTTCTCAGAGTGCATGTGTGTGTACAAATCACATAAATCTTGATTTTTAATTGGATATGCTTACATTCCATTGGAAATATGCCTTGACCTCAAATCCTCACAGGTATACGCTCAGAAATAAAACTCTCAGATGAGGGGTTAAACATATTTCACTCATTATGTGACCGAATCCAACAAACTGATGGTTCACATAATTCTTTTTAATGCTCATGAGACAAAGGAAAGTGATCCCTAGGAGTGAATGTTAACATCAAGAATATTAGGGGTCTTTTACCTTAATTCTTTCTTTTTATCTCCTCTGTAAGGCTATGTCCACCTAAGATCAATAGGTCTTTAAATAGGATGAAATGTAGGCTTAGGACAAGTTTAGAAAAGAAAGGTATAAAGATTTCAAAGGTTCAAAATTAAGTAGATGTCTTCAATGAATATCTGCTAGGATAACTTTTATTTTAGGTTTGTTCTTGAAGTGATTTTCCTTTTTCAGACTTTGGTCTTTCTTTTTCTTTTCTTTTCTTTTCTTTTTTCTTTTTTCTTTTTCTTTTTCTTTGGAAGAAAGATAGCTAATTTTTCTCACTTCTTTGGCTTTTTGTCCTATTTTTGAACCATTTCTACTCTACTCATTTTGAAGATGGGTAATGGTTATTTATTTTACTGGGTTATTCTGGGTTAAGGTGAATGGGTTTAAGAAAGAAAAGGCTTAATAACAGGCTCAAAAGGCTAACTAGTGGTATACTATATTGGGTAGGCTTTATGTCTCTAGATGAGCAAGGATGGGCTATATCATTTCCTAAGTTTCCTAAAGCCTATCAAATTCAATAAATTTCTAGAATTAAAGCTATTACTCTTATGTATTCTTGATGTTTAACCAAAACAAGGATAACAGGATCACAATAATATATGCACGGTGAAGAAATTGTGGAATTACTTATAACTCTCTGAAAGAAGATAGTCTCAAACTCTCACTAGGTCATAGGGCTCCACTAATTTTCCTCAGGGTCTCTAAGTCATATCTCTATATTAATCTTGATTATGTGTTGTGTGTACTTGGTTTCTGAGAATTAACTTTCATAAAATGCTTCAACACATGCATGATATGCAATGATGATATGTTGTAAGGCTCCTGGAGTGGTACTCTAAGGTGGATCATGATACTCGGGTACTTGTAAAAGTGTCTCATTAATTTCAAGATCAGGCAGTTCTAGGAAAGGTTTTAACCTTTGACCATTGACCTTTTGGATTTCTCCATCCTTTTCAATCTTGATGGCCCCATGAGGATAGATTGTGCGTATTATATACAGTCCAGTCCATCGAGATCAAAGTTTTCCTGGGAATAGATGCAATCTAGAATTATACAGTAAGACCTTTTGACCTGGTGTGAAGGATTTTCTTAGAATGTTTCTATCATGTATAGCCTTCATTCAGTCTTTGTACAAATGTGCAGACTCATATGCATCTTTCCTCAATTCCTCCAACTCATTGAGTTGGAGTTTTCTGTGGGTTCTAGCAAAATCTAAATCTAAATTTAGCTTTTTGACAGCCCAATATGCCTTGTATTCTAACTCTACTAGTAAGTGGCAGGCATTTCCATAGACTAAGTGGTAAGGTGACATTCATATAGGTGTTTTATATGCTGTGCGATAAACCCATAAAGCATCAATAAGTCTTAGAGACCAGTCTTTCCTATTTGGATTGACTGTCTTTTCTAGAATTTGCTTTATTTCCCTATTGGATACCTCTACTTGACCACTAGTCTGAGGATGGTATGGGGTAGTTATCCTATAGTTGACACCATATGTTTTCATTAAATTCTCAAACACCTTATTACAGAAGTGTTTTCCCCCATCACTTATTATGGCTCTTGGAATACCAAACCTTGCAAAAATATTTTCTTTTAAAAACTTTACCACAACCTTGTGGTCATTGGTTTTGCAGGGTATAGCCTCCACCCACTTGGACACATAGTCCACTCCCACTAGGATGTCTGATTTCCAAAAGAATTAGGAAAAGATCCCATAAAATCTATACCCCAAACATCAAAAGGTTCTATGACAAGGATTGGGTTTAAGGGCATCACATGTTATTTTATTAAGAGTACAACCCTTGATCTTTCATGTTTTTTATTGATCCAACATCTCTAATAACATGATATTAGCCTTAGATCATCACTTTTATAGGTCCATCTAGTCTAATCATTCTTGATCTGGCAGATCAAGAGGATCCATTGGGATTTTCTATGATCATTTTTACTTTTAATGGTCTAAACTTTAATTCAGTTCATGTCAATCCAATACAACCATCCCCTAATGATTTATCATCATTATATCCTTAATGGATCTAAACCCTCACTTCTGATCAGACCGGATCTACTTGATCAAGGGTGTTAGTAGGTGTATTATTAATTAACAAATTTTTTAATAATTAAAGTATTATTTTTATGGGTTCAATAGGTTCCCCTCATCAAGATCTATTCATAGAATCTTCCTAATAAAAAATCAGACTTAAAATGAGTGAGGAATTTTATTTTTAAGTTTTCAACCATTTTTAACGGCTAATCTGAATCTGTAATGTTTTGATAAATTTAAATGATCTAGAGTTTTGATGTTTTTCGCAAGTGGGCTATTATAGTATAGCTATGCAATTACAGGTCGAACCCACAAGGACTTGCTTTAATTAGAGTTTTCAATAAAATTCAATTAATAAAAGAACCAAAACAAAGAATATACTTAATTAAACCATCAATAAAATAAAATCTAAATTTATTCAACTATTGCAATTTACACAATTATTTATTCCAAAAACACAAAAAATGTAACAAAATAAGCAGTCCTGGATAAGCCTATCCCTGGATAGTCAGAATATGGATAAGTTAAAATCGGAATAGCACAGGGACACAGCTGGTATTAAATCAGGGACTCAGATGGTAATAAATTGGGGACACAGATGGTATTTCAGACAAAGGACAGAAGTTGAATTACTAGGATCAGCCAGGGCAGACTCGTAATTTTCTGGGGTTCCTGATTTTTAAAGAAAAACCAAGTGAAAACAGGGAAAGAAGAGGAGAAAAGAAAGGGGAAGAAGGGAGAAGGGAAGAGGAAGGAGGAGAGGAAAAGGGAACAAGGAATGCAGGAGTGTGAACGTGGGAGAAAACCTATTTTGGGTTTTCTTCCCTAGTGCATCCGGAAGTGAGAAACCTGTCTTTTCTGGCAGTGACAAAGAAACAAAAGAGAGGGAGACGAGATCGGTGCTGGAAGTTGTATTGATCGCCGGTGGTGACGAACAGGTGGGAGACTGGGCGGTGAAGCTTGGAGGGTGATAGAGAAGTAGGAGAACGAGAAGGAGAGGGCTGTCTGGGTATTGGCTGGAAGGAGAGTGGAAGGACCAGGCACTGGTTCTGATCTAGGCGTTGTCTAGTTTCTGGGTTCGTGCATATGCTGCACTAGTGGAAGAGGAAGTGCGATGGAAGCAGGGTTTGAGGAGGAAGGGAACTGCCGCTATTGGTCAATCTAGCCGGAGAAAGAAAAAATTGTAAAGAGAGATCGAGAGAGAGATAATGTGGTGGGAAAGAGAGTATAGAAGGAGAGGGAGAAAAGGCCAGGCCTGCTTGGTGTGTCATGCGCCAATGGCCGGCCAGTGGCGAAATGCGATTGAGAGAGCTGGGAGAGTAAGAGAAATAGAGAGCTATGGGTTCCACTACAGTGGAGAATGGAGAGGGGTATATGAAGAAAGAGAGAGACATGAGAGAGTGAGAGAGAAAAGAATCATGGGAGAGAAAGACATGAGAGAGAAAGGAGATAAGAGAGAGATGGAGAGATGGAGAGATAAATGGAAAGAAAAGATAAGAGAGAGGGAAAAGAGAGATAGAGTGGGGTCTACTAGAATTCTAGACTTGCTAGAACTCTGCAAGTCTTCAAAGTCTTCAGTCTTCTCTTTCCATGCAACTTCATCATCCTCATCTGATGTCCTTGATTCGATTTGGAGCGTCCATGCCTGAGTCAATTAATCTGCAATGCACATGACCCAATTAGAATCATCTGAACCGTTCAATATTCCTCTGATTAGCTTTAATAATCATCTGACTAAATCTTTCAATTCAATGGTTGATGGCCAATTAAAGCTAAAATGAAATATTTTATTTAAAATCTTGAAATTAATGGCCTAGATGCTCTAATTGAACACTAAATTAGGGGTATTTTAGCCAAAAATGAACACTTAACACACACCCCAACCGGACATTTTGCTAGTCCCGAGTAAAACCTGCAGACAACTATTTTACAAAACTAGTACAAGATGCCACTTTTGTAGATACTCATGATTGCAATAGCATATGCAACATGCCCTTGAACCCCTAGTTTACCCCTAGGGGACTAGTTAGGCCTCGTGAGGATTTGCAGTGAATATACCCACAAAATTCAGTAAAGTCAAGTCCCTTATTTTATCTCAAAGAATCCTCATTCATTAGCAAATTGACTAGTTTTTTCACAACTTAATAAAGAGGATATGACAATTTTACACACCATACACATATTAAAGACATCTTATTTGAGCTATTTCTCAGAGTGCATGTGTGTGTACAGTCACATAAATCTTGATTTTTAATTGGATATGCTTACATTCCATTGGAAATATGCCTTGACCTCAAATCCTCACAGGTATACGCTCAGAAATAAAACTCTCAGATGAGGGGTTAAACATATTTCACTCATTATGTGACCGAATCCAACAAACTGATGGTTCACATAATTCTTTTTAATGCTCATGAGACAAAGGAAAGTGATCCCTAGGAGTGAATGTTAACATCAAGAATATTAGGGGTCTTTTACCTTAATTCTTTCTTTTTATCTCCTCTGTAAGGCTATGTCCACCTAAGATCAATAGGTCTTTAAATAGGATGAAATGTAGGCTTAGGACAAGTTTAGAAAAGAAAGGTATAAAGATTTCAAAGGTTCAAAATTAAGTAGATGTCTTCAATGAATATCTGCTAGGATAACTTTTATTTTAGGTTTGTTCTTGAAGTGATTTTCTTTTTTCAGACTTTGGTCTTTCTTTTTCTTTTCTTTTCTTTTCTTTTTTCTTTTTTCTTTTTCTTTTTCTTTGGAAGAAAGATAGCTAATTTTTCTCACTTCTTTGGCTTTTTGTCCTATTTTTGAACCGTTTCTACTCTACTCATTTTGAAGATGGGTAATGGTTATTTATTTTACTGGGTTATTCTGGGTTAAGGTGAATGGGTTTAAGAAAGAAAAGGCTTAATAACAGGCTCAAAAGGCTAACTAGTGGTATACTATATTGGGTAGGCTTTATGTCTCTAGATGAGCAAGGATGGGCTATATCATTTCCTAAGTTTCCTAAAGCCTATCAAATTCAATAAATTTCTAGAATTAAAGCTATTACTCTTATGTATTCTTGATGTTTAACCAAAACAAGGATAACAGGATCACAATAATATATGCACGGTGAAGAAATTGTGGAATTACTCATAACTCTCTGAAAGAAGATAGTCTCAAACTCTCACTAGGTTATAGGGCTCCACTAATTTTCCTCAAGGTCTCTAAGTCATATCTCTATATTAATCTTGATTATGTGTTGTGTGTACTTGGTTTCTGAGAATTAACTTTCATAAAATGCTTCAACACATGCATGATATGCAATGATGATATGTTGTAAGGCTCCTGCAGTGGTACTCTAAGGTGGATCATGATACTCGGGTACTTGTAAAAGTGTCTCATTAATTTCAAGATCAGGCAGTTCTAGGAAAGATTTTAACCTTTGACCATTGACCTTTTGGATTTCTCCATCCTTTTCAATCTCGATGGCCCCATGAGGATAGATTGTGCGTATTATATACAGTCCAGTCCATCGAGATCAAAGTTTTCCTGGGAATAGATGCAATCTAGAATTATACAGTAAGACCTTTTGACCTGGTGTGAAGGATTTTCTTAGAATGTTTCTATCATGTATAGCCTTCATTCAGTCTTTGTACAAATGTGCAGACTCATATGCATCTTTCCTCAATTCCTCCAACTCATTGAGTTGGAGTTTTCTGTGGGTTCTAGCAAAATCTAAATCTAAATTTAGCTTTTTGACAGCCCAATATGCCTTGTATTCTAACTCTACTAGTAAGTGGCAGGCCTTTCCATAGACTAAGTGGTAAGGTGACATTCATATAGGTGTTTTATATGCTGTGCGATAAACCCATAAAGCATCAATAAGTCTTAGAGACCAGTCTTTCCTATTTGGATTGACTGTCTTTTCTAGAATTTGCTTTATTTCCCTATTGGATACCTCTACTTGACCACTAGTCTGAGGATGGTATGGGGTAGTTATCCTATAGTTGACACCATATGTTTTCATTAAATTCTCAAACACCTTATTACAGAAGTGTTTTCCCCCATCACTTATTATGGCTCTTGGAATACCAAACCTTGCAAAAATATTTTCTTTTAAAAACTTTACCACAACCTTGTGGTCATTGGTTTTGCAGGGTATAGCCTCCACCCACTTGGACACATAGTCCACTCCCACTAGGATGTACAGATTTCCAAAAGAATTAGGAAAAGATCCCATAAAATCTATACCCCAAACATCAAAAGGTTCTATGACAAGGATTGGGTTTAAGGGCATCACATGTTATTTTATTAAGAGTACAACCCTTGATCTTTCATGTTTTTTATTGATCCAACATCTCTAATAACATGATATTAGCCTTAGATCATCACTTTTATAGGTCCATCTAGTCTAATCATTCTTGATCCGCGGATCAAGAGGATCCATTGGGATTTTCTATGATCATTTTTACTTTTAATGGTCTAAACTTTAATTCAGTTCATGTCAATCCAATACAACCATCCCCTAATGATTTATCATCATTATATCCTTAATGGATCTAAACCCTCACTTCTGATCACCCCGGATCTACTTGATCAAGGGTGTTAGTAGGTGTATTATTACTTAACAAATTTTTTAATAATTAAAGTATTATTTTTATGGGTTCAATAGGTTCCCCTCATCAAGATCTATTCATAGAATCTTCCTAATAAAAAATCAGACTTAAAATGAGTGAGGAATTTTATTTTTAAGTTTTCAACCATTTTTAACGGCTAATATGAATCTGTAATGTTTTGATAAATTTAAATGATCTAGAGTTTTGATGTTTTTCGCAAGTGGGCTATTATAGTATAGCTATGCAATTACAGGTCGAACCCACAAGGACTTGCTTTAATTAGAGTTTTCAATAAAATTCAATTAATAAAAGAACCAAAACAAAGAATATACCAGAATTAAACCATCAATAAAATAAAATCTAAATTTATTCAACTATTGCAATTTACACAATTATTTATTCCAAAAACACAAAAAATGTAACAAAATAAGCAGTCCTGGATAAGCCTATCCCTGGATAGTCAGAATATGGATAAGTTAAAATCGGAATAGCACAGGGACACAGCTGGTATTAAATCAGGGACTCAGATGGTAATAAATTGGGGACACAGATGGTATTTCAGACAAAGGACAGAAGTTGAATTACTAGGATCAGCCAGGGCAGACTCGTAATCTTCTGGGGTTCCTAATTTTTAAAGAAAAACCAAGTGAAAACATGGGAAAGAAGAGGAGAAAAGAAAGGGGAAGAAGGGAGAAGGGAAGAGGAAGGAGGAGAGGAAAAGGGAACAAGGAATGCAGGAGTGTGAACGCGGGAGAAAACCTATTTTGGGTTTTCTTCCCTAGTGCATCCGGAAGTGAGAAACCTGTCTTTTTCTGGCAGTGACAAAGAAACAAAAGAGAGGGAGACGAGATCGGTGCTGGAAGTTGTATTGATCGCCGGTGGTGACGAACAGGTGGGAGACTGGGCGGTGAAGCTTGGAGGGTGATAGAGAAGTAGGAGAACGAGAAGGAGAGGGCTGTCTGGGTATTGGCTGGAAGGAGAGTGGAAGGACCAGGCACTGGTTCTGATCTAGGCGTTGTCTAGTTTCTGGGTTCGTGCATATGCTGCACTAGTGGAAGAGGAAGTGCGATGGAAGCTGGGTTTGAGGAGGAAGGGAACTGCCGCTATTGGTCAATCTAGCCGGAGAAAGAAAAAATTGTAAAGAGAGATCGAGAGAGAGATAATGTGGTGGGAAAGAGAGTATAGAAGGAGAGGGAGAAAAGGCCAGGCCTGCTTGGTGTGTCATGCGCCAATGGCCGGCCAGTGGCGAAATGCGATTGAGAGAGCTGGGAGAGTAAGAGAAATAGAGAGCTATGGGTTCCACTACAGTGGAGAATGGAGAGGGGTATATGAAGAAAGAGAGAGACATGAGAGAGTGAGAGAGAAAAGAATCATGGGAGAGAAAGACGTGAGAGAGAAAGGAGATAAGAGAGAGATGGAGAGATGGAGAGATAAATGGAAAGAAAAGATAAGAGAGAGGGAAAAGAGAGATAGAGTGGGGTCTACTAGAATTCTAGACTTGCTAGAACTCTGCAAGTCTTCAAAGTCTTCAGTCTTCTCTTTCCATGCAACTTCATCATCCTCATCTGATGTCCTTGATTCGATTTGGAGCGTCCATGCCTGAGTCAATTAATCTGCAATGCACATGACCCAATTAGAATCATCTGAACCGTGCAATATTCCTCTGATTAGCTTTAATAATCATCTGACTAAATCTTTCAATTCAATGGTTGATGGGCAATTAAAGCTAAAATGAAATATTTTATTTAAAATCTTGAAATTAATGGCCTAGATGCTCTAATTGAACACTAAATTAGGGGTATTTTAGCCAAAAATGAACACTTAACACACACCCCAACCAGCATTTTGCTAGTCCCGAGTAAAACCTGCAGACAACTATTTTACAAAACTGGTACAAGATGCCACTTTTGTAGATACTCATGATTGCAATAGCATATGCAACATGCCCTTGAACCCCTAGTTTACCCCTAGGGGACTAGTTAGGCCTCGTGAGGATTTGCAGTGAATATACCCACAAAATTCAGTAAAGTCAAGTCCCTTATTTTATCTCAAAGAATCCTCATTCATTAGCAAATTGACTAGTTTTTTCACAACTTAATAAAGAGGATATGACAATTTTACACACCATACACATATTAAAGACATCTTATTTGAGCTATTTCTCAGAGTGCATGTGTGTGTACAGTCACATAAATCTTGATTTTTAATTGGATATGCTTACATTCCATTGGAAATATGCCTTGACCTCAAATCCTCACAGGTATACGCTCAGAAATAAAACTCTCAGATGAGGGGTTAAACATATTTCACTCATTATGTGACCGAATCCAACAAACTGATGGTTCACATAATTCTTTTTAATGCTCATGAGACAAAGGAAAGTGATCCCTAGGAGTGAATGTTAACATCAAGAATATTAGGGGTCTTTTACCTTAATTCTTTCTTTTTATCTCCTCTGTAAGGCTATGTCCACCTAAGATCAATAGGTCTTTAAATAGGATGAAATGTAGGCTTAGGACAAGTTTAGAAAAGAAAGGTATAAAGATTTCAAAGGTTCAAAATTAAGTAGATGTCTTCAATGAATATCTGCTAGGACAACTTTTATTTTAGGTTTGTTCTTGAAGTGATTTTCTTTTTTCAGACTTTGGTCTTTCTTTTTCTTTTCTTTTTTCTTTTTTCTTTTTCTTTTTCTTTTTCTTTGGAAGAAAGATAGCTAATTTTTCTCACTTCTTTGGCTTTTTGTCCTATTTTTGAACCGTTTCTACTCTACTCATTTTGAAGATGGGTAATGGTTATTTATTTTACTGGGTTATTCTGGGTTAAGGTGAATGGGTTTAAGAAAGAAAAGGCTTAATAACAGGCTCAAAAGGCTAACTAGTGGTATACTATATTGGGTAGGCTTTATGTCTCTAGATGAGCAAGGATGGGCTATATCATTTCCTAAGTTTCCTAAAGCCTATCAAATTCAATAAATTTCTAGAATTAAAGCTATTACTCTTATGTATTCTTGATGTTTAACCAAAACAAGGATAACAGGATCACAATAATATATGCACGGTGAAGAAATTGTGGAATTACTTATAACTCTCTGAAAGAAGATAGTCTCAAACTCTCACTAGGTTATAGGTCTCCACTAATTTTCCTCAAGGTCTCTAAGTCATATCTCTATATTAATCTTGATTATGTGTTGTGTGTACTTGGTTTCTGAGAATTAACTTTCATAAAATGCTTCAACACATGCATGATATGCAATGATGATATGTTGTAAGGCTCCTGGAGTGGTACTCTAAGGTGGATCATGATACTCGGGTACTTGTAAAAGTGTCTCATTAATTTCAAGATCAGGCAGTTCTAGGAAAGATTTTAACCTTTGACCATTGACCTTTTGGATTTCTCCATCCTTTTCAATCTCGATGGCCCCATGAGGATAGATTGTGCGTATTATATACAGTCCAGTCCATCGAGATCAAAGTTTTCCTGGGAATAGATGCAATCTAGAATTATACAGTAAGACCTTTTGACCTGGTGTGAAGGATTTTCTTAGAATGTTTCTATCATGTATAGCCTTCATTCAGTCTTTGTACAAATGTGCAGACTCATATGCATCTTTCCTCAATTCCTCCAACTCATTGAGTTGGAGTTTTCTGTGGGTTCTAGCAAAATCTAAATCTAAATTTAGCTTTTTGACAGCCCAATATGCCTTGTATTCTAACTCTACTAGTAAGTGGCAGGCCTTTCCATAGACTAAGTGGTAAGGTGACATTCATATAGGTGTTTTATATGCTGTGCGATAAACCCATAAAGCATCAATAAGTCTTAGAGACCAGTCTTTCCTATTTGGATTGTCTGTCTTTTCTAGAATTTGCTTTATTTCCCTATTGGATACCTCTACTTGACCACTAGTCTGAGGATGGTATGGGGTAGTTATCCTATAGTTGACACCATATGTTTTCATTAAATTCTCAAACACCTTATTACAGAAGTGTTTTCCCCCATCACTTATTATGGCTCTTGGAATACCAAACCTTGCAAAAATATTTTCTTTTAAAAACTTTACCACAACCTTGTGGTCATTGGTTTTGCAGGGTATAGCCTCCACCCACTTGGACACATAGTCCACTCCCACTAGGATGTACAGATTTCCAAAAGAATTAGGAAAAGATCCCATAAAATCTATACCCCAAACATCAAAAGGTTCTATGACAAGGATTGGGTTTAAGGGCATCACATGTTATTTTATTAAGAGTACAACCCTTGATCTTTCATGTTTTTTATTGATCCAACATCTCTAATAACATGATATTAGCCTTAGATCATCACTTTTATAGGTCCATCTAGTCTAATCATTCTTGATCTGCCAGATCAAGAGGATCCATTGGGATTTTCTATGATCATTTTTACTTTTAATGGTCTAAACTTTAATTCAGTTCATGTCAATCCAATACAACCACTCCCTAATGATTTATCATCATTATATCCTTAATGGATCTAAACCCTCACTTCTGATCACCCCGGATCTACTTGATCAAGGGTGTTAGTAGGTGTATTATTAATTAACAAATTTTTTAATAATTAAAGTATTATTTTTATGGGTTCAATAGGTTCCCCTCATCAAGATCTATTCATAGAATCTTCCTAATAAAAAATCAGACTTAAAATGAGTGAGGAATTTTATTTTTAAGTTTTCAACCATTTTTAACGGCTAATCTGAATCTGTAATGTTTTGATAAATTTAAATGATCTAGAGTTTTGATGTTTTTCGCAAGTGGGCTATTATAGTATAGCTATGCAATTACAGGTCGAACCCACAAGGACTTGCTTTAATTAGAGTTTTCAATAAAATTCAATTAATAAAAGAACCAAAACAAAGAATATACCAGAATTAAACCATCAATAAAATAAAATCTAAATTTATTCAACTATTGCAATTTACACAATTATTTATTCCAAAAACACAAAAAATGTAACAAAATAAGCAGTCCTGGATAAGCCTATCCCTGGATAGTCAGAATATGGATAAGTTAAAATCGGAATAGCACAGGGACACAGCTGGTATTTCAGACAAAGGACAGAAGTTGAATTACTAGGATCAGCCAGGGCAGACTCGTAATCTTCTGGGGTTCCTAATTTTTAAAGAAAAACCAAGTGAAAACATGGGAAAGAAGAGGAGAAAAGAAAGGGTAAGAAGGGAGAAGGGAAGAGGAAGGAGGAGAGGAAAAGGGAACAAGGAATGCAGGAGTGTGAACGCGGGAGAAAACCTATTTTGGGTTTTCTTCCCTAGTGCATCCGGAAGTGAGAAACCTGTCTTTTCTGGCAGTGACAAAGAAACAAAAGAGAGGGAGACGAGATCGGTGCTGGAAGTTGTATTGATCGCCGGTGGTGACGAACAGGTGGGAGACTGGGCGGTGAAGCTTGGAGGGTGATAGAGAAGTAGGAGAACGAGAAGGAGAGGGCTGTCTGGGTATTGGCTGGAAGGAGAGTGGAAGGACCAGGCACTGGTTCTGATCTAGGCGTTGTCTAGTTTCTGGGTTCGTGCATATGCTGCACTAGTGGAAGAGGAAGTGCGATGGAAGCAGGGTTTGAGGAGGAAGGGAACTGCCGCTATTGGTCAATCTAGCCGGAGAAAGAAAAAATTGTAAAGAGAGATCGAGAGAGAGATAATGTGGTGGGAAAGAGAGTATAGAAGGAGAGGGAGAAAAGGCCAGGCCTGCTTGGTGTGTCATGCGCCAATGGCCGGCCAGTGGCGAAATGCGATTGAGAGAGCTGGGAGAGTAAGAGAAATAGAGAGCTATGGGTTCCACTACAGTGGAGAATGGAGAGGGGTATATGAAGAAAGAGAGAGACATGAGAGAGTGAGAGAGAAAAGAATCATGGGAGAGAAAGACGTGAGAGAGAAAGGAGATAAGAGAGAGATGGAGAGATAAATGGAAAGAAAAGATAAGAGAGAGGGAAAAGAGAGATAGAGTGGGGTCTACTAGAATTCTAGACTTGCTAGAACTCTGCAAGTCTTCAAAGTCTTCAGTCTTCTCTTTCCATGCAACTTCATCATCCTCATCTGATGTCCTTGATTCGATTTGGAGCGTCCATGCCTGAGTCAATTAATCTGCAATGCACATGACCCAATTAGAATCATCTGAACCGTGCAATATTCCTCTGATTAGCTTTAATAATCATCTGACTAAATCTTTCAATTCAATGGTTGATGGCCAATTAAAGCTAAAATGAAATATTTTATTTAAAATCTTGAAATTAATGGCCTAGATGCTCTAATTGAACACTAAATTAGGGGTATTTTAGCCAAAAATGAACACTTAACACACACCCCAACCAGCATTTTGCTAGTCCCGAGTAAAACCTGCAGACAACTATTTTACAAAACTGGTACAAGATGCCACTTTTGTAGATACTCATGATTGCAATAGCATATGCAACATGCCCTTGAACCCCTAGTTTACCCCTAGGGGACTAGTTAGGCCTCGTGAGGATTTGCAGTGAATATACCCACAAAATTCAGTAAAGTCAAGTCCCTTATTTTATCTCAAAGAATCCTCATTCATTAGCAAATTGACTAGTTTTTTCACAACTTAATAAAGAGGATATGACAATTTTACACACCATACACATATTAAAGACATCTTATTTGAGCTATTTCTCAGAGTGCATGTGTGTGTACAGTCACATAAATCTTGATTTTTAATTGGATATGCTTACATTCCATTGGAAATATGCCTTGACCTCAAATCCTCACAGGTATACGCTCAGAAATAAAACTCTCAGATGAGGGGTCAAATATATTTCACTCATTATGTGACCGAATCCAACAAACTGATGGTTCACATAATTCTTTTTAATGCTCATGAGACAGAGGAAAGTGATCCCTAGGAGTGAATGTTAACATCAAGAATATTAGGGGTCTTTTACCTTAATTCTTTCTTTTTATCTCCTCTGTAAGGCTATGTCCACCTAAGATCAATAGGTCTTTAAATAGGATGAAATGTAGGCTTAGGACAAGTTTAGAAAAGAAAGGTATAAAGATTTCAAAGGTTCAAAATTAAGTAGATGTCTTCAATGAATATCTGCTGGGACAACTTTTATTTTAGGTTTGTTCTTGAAGTGATTTTCCTTTTTCAGACTTTGGTCTTTCTTTTTCTTTTCTTTTCTTTTCTTTTTTCTTTTTTCTTTTTCTTTTTCTTTGGAAGAAAGATAGCTAATTTTTCTCACTTCTTTGGCTTTTTGTCCTATTTTTAACCATTTCTACTCTACTCATTTTGAAGATGGGTAATGGTTATTTATTTTACTGGGTTATTCTGGGTTAAGGTGAATGGGTTTAAGAAAGAAAAGGCTTAATAACAGGCTCAAAAGGCTAACTAGTGGTATACTATATTGGGTAGGCTTTATGTCTCTAGATGAGCAAGGATGGGCTATATCATTTCCTAAGTTTCCTAAAGCCTATCAAATTCAATAAATTTCTAGAATTAAAGCTATTACTCTTATGTATTCTTGATGTTTAACCAAAACAAGGATAACAGGATCACAATAATATATGCACGGTGAAGAAATTGTGGAATTACTTATAACTCTCTGAAAGAAGATAGTCTCAAACTCTCACTAGGTTATAGGTCTCCACTAATTTTCCTCAAGGTCTCTAAGTCATATCTCTATATTAATCTTGATTATGTGTTGTGTGTACTTGGTTTCTGAGAATTAACTTTCATAAAATGCTTCAACACATGCATGATATGCAATGATGATATGTTGTAAGGCTCCTGGAGTGGTACTCTAAGGTGGATCATGATACTCGGGTACTTGTAAAAGTGTCTCATTAATTTCAAGATCAGGCAGTTCTAGGAAAGATTTTAACCTTTGACCATTGACCTTTTGGATTTCTCCATCCTTTTCAATCTCGATGGCCCCATGAGGATAGATTGTGCGTATTATATACAGTCCAGTCCATCGAGATCAAAGTTTTCCTGGGAATAGATGCAATCTAGAATTACACAGTAAGACCTTTTGACCTGGTATGAAGGATTTTCTTAGAATGTTTCTATCATCTCTAGCCTTCATTCGGTCTTTGTACAAATGTGCAGACTCATATGCATCTTTCCTCAATTCCTCCAACTCATTGAGTTGGAGTTTTCTGTGGGTTCTAGCAAAATCTAAATCTAAATTTAGCTTTTTGACAGCCCAATATGCCTTGTATTCTAACTCTACTAGTAAGTGGCAGGCCTTTCCATAGACTAAGTGGTAAGGTGACATTCATATAGGTGTTTTATATCTTTGTGCGATAAACCCATAAAGCATCAATAAGTCTTAGAGACCAGTCTTTCCTATTTGGATTGACTGTCTTTTCTAGAATTTGCTTTATTTCCCTATTGGATACCTCTACTTGACCACTAGTCTGAGGATGGTATGGGGTAGTTATCCTATAGTTGACACCATATGTTTTCATTAAATTCTCAAACACCTTATTACGAAGTGTTTTCCCCATCACTTATTATGGCTCTTGGAATACCAAACCTTGCAAAAATATTTTCTTTTAAAAACTTTACCACAACCTTGTGGTCATTGGTTTTGCAGGGTATAGCCTCCACCCACTTGGACACATAGTCCACTCCCACTAGGATGTCTGATTTCCAAAAGAATTAGGAAAAGATCCCATAAAATCTATACCCCAAACATCAAAAGGTTCTATGACAAGGATTGGGTTTAAGGGCATCACATGTTATTTTATTAAGAGTACAACCCTTGATCTTTCATGTTTTTTATTGATCCAACATCTCTAATAACATGATATTAGCCTTAGATCATCACTTTTATAGGTCCATCTAGTCTAATCATTCTTGATCTGCCAGATCAAGAGGATCCATTGGGATTTTCTATGATCATTTTTACTTTTAATGGTCTAAACTTTAATTCAGTTCATGTCAATCCAATACAACCATCCCCTAATGATTTATCATCATTATATCCTTAATGGATCTAAACCCTCACTTCTGATCACCCCAGATCTACTTGATCAAGGGTGTTAGTAGGTGTATTATTACTTAACAAATTTTTTAATAATTAAAGTATTATTTTTATGGGTTCAATAGGTTCCCCTCATCAAGATCTATTCATAGAATCTTCCTAATAAAAAATCAGACTTAAAATGAGTGAGGAATTTTATTTTTAAGTTTTCAACCATTTTTAATGGCTAATCTAAATCTGTAATGTTTTGATAAATTTAAATGATCTAGAGTTTTGATGTTTTTCGCAAGTGGGCTATTATAGTATAGCTATGCAATTACAGGTCGAACCCACAAGGACTTGCTTTAATTAGAGTTTTCAATAAAATTCAATTAATAAAAGAACCAAAACAAAGAATATACCAGAATTAAACCATTAATAAAATAAAATCTAAATTTATTCAACTATTGCAATTTACACAATTATTTATTCTAAAAACACAAAAAATGTAACAAAATAAGCAGTCCTGGATAAGCCTATCCCTGGATAGTCAGAATATGGATAAGTTAAAATCGGAATAGCACAGGGACACAGCTGGTATTAAATCAGGGACTCAGATGGTAATAAATTGGGGACACAGATGGTATTTCAGACAAAGGACAGAAGTTGAATTACTAGGATCAGCCAGGGCAGACTCGTAATTTTCTGGGGTTCCTGATTTTTAAAGAAAAACCAAGTGAAAACATGGGAAAGAAGAGGAGAAAAGAAAGGGGAAGAAGGGAGAAGGGAAGAGGAAGGAGGAGAGGAAAAGGGAACAAGGAATGCAGGAGTGTGAACGCGGGAGAAAACCTATTTTGGGTTTTCTTCCCTAGTGCATCCGGAAGTGAGAAACCTGTCTTTTCTGGCAGTGACAAAGAAACAAAAGAGAGGGAGACGAGATCGGTGCTGGAAGTTGTATTGATCGCCGGTGGTGACGAACAGGTGGGAGACTGGGCGGTGAAGCTTGGAGGGTGATAGAGAAGTAGGAGAACGAGAAGGAGAGGGCTGTCTGGGTATTGGCTGGAAGGAGAGTGGAAGGACCAGGCACTGGTTCTGATCTAGGCGTTGTCTAGTTTCTGGGTTCGTGCATATGCTGCACTAGTGGAAGAGGAAGTGCGATGGAAGCAGGGTTTGAGGAGGAAGGGAACTGCCGCTATTGGTCAATCTGGCCGGAGAAAGAAAAAATTGTAAAGAGAGATCGAGAGAGAGATAATGTGGTGGGAAAGAGAGTATAGAAGGAGAGGGAGAAAAGGCCAGGCCTGCTTGGTGTGTCATGCGCCAATGGCCGGCCAGTGGCGAAATGCGATTGAGAGAGCTGGGAGAGTAAGAGAAATAGAGAGCTATGGGTTCCACTACAGTGGAGAATGGAGAGGGGTATATGAAGAAAGAGAGAGACATGAGAGAGTGAGAGAGGAAAGAATCATGGGAGAGAAAGACGTGAGAGAGAAAGGAGATAAGAGAGAGATGGAGAGATGGAGAGATAAATGGAAAGAAAAGATAAGAGAGAGAGGGAAAAGAGAGATAGAGTGGGGTCTACTAGAATTCTAGACTTGCTAGAACTCTGCAAGTCTTCAAAGTCTTCAGTCTTCTCTTTCCATGCAACTTCATCATCCTCATCTGATGTCCTTGATTCGATTTGGAGCGTCCATGCCTGAGTCAATTAATCTGCAATGCACATGACCCAATTAGAATCATCTGAACCGTTCAATATTCCTCTGATTAGCTTTAATAATCATCTGACTAAATCTTTCAATTCAATGGTTGATGGCCAATTAAAGCTAAAATGAAATATTTTATTTAAAATCTTGAAATTAATGGCCTAGATGCTCTAATTGAACACTAAATTAGGGGTATTTTAGCCAAAAATGAACACTTAACACACACCCCAACCAAAGCATTTTGCTAGTCCCGAGTAAAACCTGCAGACAACTATTTTACAAAGCTGGTACAAGATGCCACTTTTGTAGATACTCATGATTGCAATAGCATATGCAACATGCCCTTGAACCCCTAGTTTACCCCTAGGGGACTAGTTAGGCCTCGTGAGGATTTGCAGTGAATATACCCACAAAATTCAGTAAAGTCAAGTCCCTTATTTTATCTCAAAGAATCCTCATTCATTAGCAAATTGACTAGTTTTTTCACAACTTAATAAAGAGGATATGACAATTTTACACACCATACACATATTAAAGACATCTTATTTGAGCTATTTCTCAGAGTGCATGTGTGTGTACAGTCACATAAATCTTGATTTTTAATTGGATATGCTTACATTCCATTGGAAATATGCCTTGACCTCAAATCCTCACAGGTATACGCTCAGAAATAAAACTCTCAGATGAGGGGTTAAACATATTTCACTCATTATGTGACCGAATCCAACAAACTGATGGTTCACATAATTCTTTTTAATGCTCATGAGACAAAGGAAAGTGATCCCTAGGAGTGAATGTTAACATCAAGAATATTAGGGGTCTTTTACCTTAATTCTTTCTTTTTATCTCCTCTGTAAGGCTATGTCCACCTAAGATCAATAGGTCTTTAAATAGGATGAAATGTAGGCTTAGGACAAGTTTAGAAAAGAAAGGTATAAAGATTTCAAAGGTTCAAAATTAAGTAGATGTCTTCAATGAATATCTGCTAGGACAACTTTTATTTTAGGTTTGTTCTTGAAGTGATTTTCTTTTTTCAGACTTTGGTCTTTCTTTTTCTTTTCTTTTTTCTTTTTTCTTTTTCTTTTTCTTTGGAAGAAAGATAGCTAATTTTTGTCACTTCTTTGGCTTTTTGTCCTATTTTTGAACCGTTTCTACTCTACTCATTTTGAAGATGGGTAATGGTTATTTATTTTACTGGGTTATTCTGGGTTAAGGTGAATGGGTTTAAGAAAGAAAAGTATTAATAACAGGCTCAAAAGACTAACTAGTGGTATACTATATTGGGTAGGCTTTATGTCTCTAGATGAGCAAGGATGGGCTATATCATTTCCTAAGTTTCCTAAAGCCTATCAAATTCAATAAATTTCTAGAATTAAAGCTATTACTCTTATGTATTCTTGATGTTTAACCAAAACAAGGATAACAGGATCACAATAATATATGCACGGTGAAGAAATTGTGGAATTACTTATAACTCTCTGAAAGAAGATAGTCTCAAACTCTCACTAGGTTATAGGTCTCCACTAATTTTCCTCAGGTTCTCTAAGTCATATCTCTATATTAATCTTGATTATGTGTTGTGTGTACTTGGTTTCTGAGAATTAACTTTCATAAAATGCTTCAACACATGCATGATATGCAATGATGATATGTTGTAAGGCTCCTGGAGTGGTACTCTAAGGTGGATCATGATACTCGGGTACTTGTAAAAGTGTCTCATTAATTTCAAGATCAGGCAGTTCTAGGAAAGATTTTAAGCTTTGACCATTGACCTTTTGGATTTCTCCATCCTTTTCAATCTCGATGGCCCCATGAGGATAGATTGTGCGTATTATATACAGTCCAGTCCATCGAGATCAAAGTTTTCCTGGGAATAGATGCAATCTAGAATTATACAGTAAGACCTTTTGACCTGGTGTGAAGGATTTTCTTAGAATGTTTCTATCATGTATAGCCTTCATTCAGTCTTTGTACAAATGTGCAGACTCATATGCATCTTTCCTCAATTCCTCCAACTCATTGAGTTGGAGTTTTCTGTGGGTTCTAGCAAAATCTAAATCTAAATTTAGCTTTTTGACAGCCCAATATGCCTTGTATTCTAACTCTACTAGTAAGTGGCAGGCCTTTCCATAGACTAAGTGGTAAGGTGACATTCATATAGGTGTTTTATATGCTGTGCGATAAACCCATAAAGCATCAATAAGTCTTAGAGACCAGTCTTTCCTATTTGGATTGACTGTCTTTTCTAGAATTTGCTTTATTTCCCTATTGGATACCTCTACTTGACCACTAGTCTGAGGATGGTATGGGGTAGTTATCCTATAGTTGACACCATATGTTTTCATTAAATTCTCAAACACCTTATTACGAAGTGTTTTCCCCCATCACTTATTATGGCTCTTGGAATACCAAACCTTGCAAAAATATTTTCTTTTAAAAACTTTACCACAACCTTGTGGTCATTGGTTTTGCGGTATATAGCCTCCACCCACTTGGACACATAGTCCACTCCCACTAGGATGTACAGATTTCCAAAAGAATTAGGAAAAGATCCCATAAAATCTATACCCCAAACATCAAAAGGTTCTATGACAAGGATTGGGTTTAAGGGCATCACATGTTATTTTATTAAGAGTACAACCCTTGATCTTTCATGTTTTTTATTGATCCAACATCTCTAATAACATGATATTAGCCTTAGATCATCACTTTTATAGGTCCATCTAGTCTAATCATTCTTGATCTGCGGATCAAGAGGATCCATTGGGATTTTCTATGATCATTTTTACTTTTAATGGTCTAAACTTTAATTCAGTTCATGTCAATCCAATACAACCATCCCCTAATGATTTATCATCATTATATCCTTAATGGATCTAAACCCTCACTTCTGATCACCCCGGATCTACTTGATCAAGGGTGTTAGTAGGTGTATTATTAATTAACAAATTTTTTAATAATTAAAGTATTATTTTTATGGGTTCAATAGGTTCCCCTCATCAAGATCTATTCATAGAATCTTCCTAATAAAAAATCAGACTTAAAATGAGTGAGGAATTTTATTTTTAAGTTTTCAACCATTTTTAACGGCTAATCTGAATCTGTAATGTTTTGATAAATTTAAATGATCTAGAGTTTTGATGTTTTTCGCAAGTGGGCTATTATAGTATAGCTATGCAATTACAGGTCGAACCCACAAGGACTTGCTTTAATTAGAGTTTTCAATAAAATTCAATTAATAAAAGAACCAAAACAAAGAATATACGAAATTAAACCATCAATAAAATAAAATCTAAATTTATTCAACTATTGCAATTTACACAATTATTTATTCCAAAAACACAAAAAATGTAACAAAATAAGCAGTCCTGGATAAGCCTATCCCTGGATAGTCAGAATATGGATAAGTTAAAATCGGAATAGCACAGGGACACGGTGGTATTAAATCAGGGACTCAGATGGTAATAAATTGGGGACACAGATGGTATTTCAGACAAAGGACAGAAGTTGAATTACTAGGATCAGCCAGGGCAGACTCGTAATCTTCTGGGGTTCCTAATTTTTAAAGAAAAACCAAGTGAAAACATGGGAAAGAAGAGGAGAAAAGAAAGGGGAAGAAGGGAGAAGGGAAGAGGAAGGAGGAGAGGAAAAGGGAACAAGGAATGCAGGAGTGTGAACGCGGGAGAAAACCTATTTTGGGTTTTCTTCCCTAGTGCATCCGGAAGTGAGAAACCTGTCTTTTCTGGCAGTGACAAAGAAACAAAAGAGAGGGAGACGAGATCGGTGCTGGAAGTTGTATTGATCGCCGGTGGTGACGAACAGGTGGGAGACTGGGCGGTGAAGCTTGGAGGGTGATAGAGAAGTAGGAGAACGAGAAGGAGAGGGCTGTCTGGGTATTGGCTGGAAGGAGAGTGGAAGGACCAGGCACTGGTTCTGATCTAGGCGTTGTCTAGTTTCTGGGTTCGTGCATATGCTGCACTAGTGGAAGAGGAAGTGCGATGGAAGCAGGGTTTGAGGAGGAAGGGAACTGCCGCTATCGGTCAATCTGGCCGGAGAAAGAAAAAATTGTAAAGAGAGATCGAGAGAGAGATAATGTGGTGGGAAAGAGAGTATAGAAGGAGAGGGAGAAAAGGCCAGGCCTGCTTGGTGTGTCATGCGCCAATGGCCGGCCAGTGGCGAAATGCGATTGAGAGAGCTGGGAGAGTAAGAGAAATAGAGAGCTATGGGTTCCACTACAGTGGAGAATGGAGAGGGGTATATGAAGAAAGAGAGAGACATGAGAGAGTGAGAGAGAAAAGAATCATGGGAGAGAAAGACGTGAGAGAGAAAGGAGATAAGAGAGAGATGGAGAGATGGAGAGATAAATGGAAAGAAAAGATAAGAGAGAGGGAAAAGAGAGATAGAGTGGGGTCTACTAGAATTCTAGACTTGCTAGAACTCTGCAAGTCTTCAAAGTCTTCAGTCTTCTCTTTCCATGCAACTTCATCATCCTCATCTGATGTCCTTGATTCGATTTGGAGCGTCCATGCCTGAGTCAATTAATCTGCAATGCACATGACCCAATTAGAATCATCTGAACCGTTCAATATTCCTCTGATTAGCTTTAATAATCATCTGACTAAATCTTTCAATTCAATGGTTGATGGCCAATTAAAGCTAAAATGAAATATTTTATTTAAAATCTTGAAATTAATGGCCTAGATGCTCTAATTGAACACTAAATTAGGGGTATTTTAGCCAAAAATGAACACTTAACACACACCCCAACCAGCATTTTGCTAGTCCCGAGTAAAACCTGCAGACAACTATTTTACAAAACTGGTACAAGATGCCACTTTTGTAGATACTCATGATTGCAATAGCATATGCAACATGCCCTTGAACCCCTAGTTTACCCCTAGGGGACTAGTTAGGCCTCGTGAGGATTTGCAGTGAATATACCCACAAAATTAGGAAAAGATCCCATAAAATCTATACCCCAAACATCAAAAGGTTCTATGACAAGGATTGCGTTTAAGGGCGTCACATGTTATTTTATTAAGAGTACAACCCTTGATCTTTCATGTTTTTTATTGATCCAACATCTCTAATAACATGATATTAGCCTTAGATCATCACTTTTATAGGTCCATCTAGTCTAATCATTCTTGATCTGCCAGATCAAGAGGATCCATTTGGATTTTCTAGTTATCAGGCAAGGGTTTTAGATCCAGAGACAGTGATTGCTCTATTGAGGGTATTGGGATAGATTTAGATAGTGGGAGTGGTTCCACATAAGGACCCCACTAAGAGGTATCCATGAGTGGTGAAACATCTAAAAGATTGTTTACCTCCTTAATAGACTTGTCTATATCAAATTCTCCATTAAAATGCATCATACAAGCCTCTAGTGGGTCTGAGATGGACAATGATGAATGACTCTCATTAATTAGACTCTCAATCAAGTTAACATCATAGGGATCATCGAGGTCTAAATGTTGCTAATCAACATTAAAAACATTAAGCTTATCCTTCATGTTACCGAATGAGAGTTTCATTACACCAGTCCTACAATTAATAATGGCCTTGGACGTTGCCAAGAATGGACGTCCAAGGATAACTGGGATTTGACAACCAGGATCTAATACAGGTTGGGTGTCTAACACAATGAGATCAACAAGGTAATAAAACTTATCCACCTATATCAAGACATCTTCAACTAAACCGCGAGGTATCTTGATAGATCTATCAGCTAATTGCAAAGTGGTAGTGGTTGGTTTCAACTCACCAATTTTTAGTTGCTCATAGATAGAGTATGGCAACAAGTTAACACGAGCCCCTAAGTCAAGAAGTGCCCTATCTATGACATGATCTCCAATGGTGCAAGTGATTGTAGGACATCTTGGGTCTCTAAATTTTGGTGGGGTTTTATGTTGAATCAAAGAGCTCACATGTTCGATGAGGAAGGCTTTCTTTTGCACATTAAGCTTTTGCTTTGTTGTGCAAAGCTCTTTTAAGAATTTGGCATAGGCCAGGATGTCTTTAATTGCATTGAGAAATGGTATATTGATTTGTACATGTTTAAACACTTCCATTAACTCATTGAAGTTTGATCCCTTCCTAGCTTTATTCAATAATTGGGGAAAAGGGGCTTTAAGCACATAGGGTACCTCCACTATAAGTTCTACAAGGTTGTTCTGTCTCTTCTCTTTTTCCTGTATTTTTGTTGCCTCTTTTTCCTCTACAGTTTCCTTAGCCTGCCCTTCTTTGTTATCAATTTGAAGACCATTTCTAAAGGTGATTATGGACTTGGCATGCTCATGAGGGTTATGGTTTTGAGAACTTGACCCTATCTTGAATTGACCCTTAGGGTTAGGGATGGGTTGAGTAGGAAACTGACCCTTTCCTCTATTATGTAATTCAACACACAATTGGCTTATTTGCACCTCTAACTTAGTTATGGCTTGAGAGTTGATATAGATGAATGTCTACTTTCATTTTGCAATTGGTGTAAGGCCTTTTTAGTGTAGTCATTATCTTTTGCAAATTGGTCCACCATGGTGTGGATGTTTTCCTCTGAATATGATTTCTTTTGTTGTAGAGGTTGTTGAAAGCTAGGCGGCAGATGGGGAACTATAGTTCTAATAGGAAAGTCTTGGACAGGGGGATTCACAGATGGCCCCCCTTTTTGGTTATTCTTTGACCAAGACAAATTGGGATGCCTAACCCATCCAGGGTTGTAGGTCTCAGAATATGGGTTGTCGTTAAGTTAGTGATATGCATTCGCTTGGTCTACAAGATATTCAGGGAATACTTTATTAGATGGACATGCTGAGGTTAAATGGGCTGGACTAGAACAAGTAGTGCATACCTCTTGTGGAGGTTTTTGAGATAATGTAACAGCTATGAAAGATTGAAACATAGTTTTAAGCTTGTCCATTCTTCCATCTAAGTTTTTAGAGACAGAGTCGAGCTTATCAGATAGATTAGTATGTGCTCCTATCTCGTAGATACCTTTTTTTTAAATGGGCTGGTTAGTTCTTTCTCTCATATTTGAATAATCCCATTGCTGAGAATTATCAGCTACAGTTTGAAAGAATTCCCAAGCTTCACTTTCATCTTTTAACATGAGTGTCCCTCCACTCGCTACATCTATCATTTGTTTATTTTGAGGTGTTAATGCCTCATAGAAGTATTGAACTTCCTGCCATTTGTCAAATCCATGGTGAGGGAATTTTTGCAGTAGTTCAATCCACTGTTCCCAACATTCATAATATTGTTCATCATCCCTTTGTTGGAAATTTATAATTTCACGACACAGGGCATTTATTTTGTGAACGGGGAAGAACTTGTTTAGGAGCTTCTTAGACAATTGGTCCCATCTATGTATAGAACCTATCTCCAAGGAATTAAGCCATGACTTGGCTTTTTCTTTAAGTGAAAATGGGAATAACCTTAGCCTAATCGAATCATCCGAAATATTTTGAAACCTAAATGTGGCACAAATATCAAGGAACTCCTTGATATGTAGGTATGGGTCTTCTTAGCCTCGACCATAAAAAGTAGGAAGTAACTGAATTACTCCCAGCTTTAACTCAAAGTGGTTAGCATTAGTTGGAGGTAATGCTATGCAGGAGGGGGTATTAAGTTGGAGCGGTGCATAAAAATCTCTAATAGTCTTGCGCTCAATCTCTATTGGTGGTTCAGCCATAGGGATAGGAACTAGGTTTCTTTCCCCTTAGTTTTAGATGTGTTGAATCTCTGGGTTTAACGGTAGTAGCTCAAGGTTCTAAGATCGACGCCCTTGCATGAACTATTCCTAATATAAAATGTCCTACTTCTAAATGCTAACTCTAACTCTATGTGATGCAAGCAAAAAGGCATAGTCAAACACCTTAGGCTAATAAGCAATATTTTGATTTTCTTGAATATGTGTGGGGACAATTCTTTTAATTAGCCTATTCTAGCACTCCTCTCCTTTAGACTTGATTATTTCTTACCAGTTAGGTTCTTCGCAAGGTGGTTAATACAACCCTCGTGTAAGGACGTTTAGACCTCACAAACGTCAACAGGAGGTGAGGGGAGAGTGAGGCTCTATTAGACAACCTTCAATAACCACAGTGCTCCAAAGCCACTAGAGTGACAATAAATCGAGTCTTAGTAAGAGGGTCCTGCAAAAATGTGATAGCCCTATAGGTCTCTTATGATTGATTTTAATTTGAATTGAAGGCTAGGGTAGCGCGCTTGAGGTGACTATCCTAGGTGGGCCAAGGAGTGGTGATGAAATCCACCCTTGATCTTATGGGGGTAGGGTGCCCTTACTAATGAATTCCACACTCCATGGCAGTTCGATCAGCATATATATCACCTTAAAGCATTAACAGTGTCCTAAAATGCACTAAAAAGCAATAAACTATTGCAAAAACCTTAAAATGCAACAATTATAGGAGGATGCTTTCTATATGATTTATACTACCAAACAATGCAAATTTACTCAAAATGCAAACCCTAATCTAGGAATTTAAATGAGTGAGGAGACTTACAGTGGGGTTTCTGATAAAGATCAAGTATGGGCCACCTTATCCCACACTTGCCCTGTATTATAACCCTTTAAAATGAAAATAGAAAATACAGTTTATAAGGGTCCTCACTACAAGCTTCACTCAAAAGAAAAAAATCCTAATCTAGGAAAGCAGGGAAAATTTCATGTTTATGAAGATTTACTTGCCAACTTTCTTCACTTTCTTGTTTCCTGAAAAGGAAATTTTAGAAACAAGTACCAATTTCAGGAAATTAGGTGGTTATGCGCTAAAAAAATTGAAAAATGCACCTAAAATGCATTTCCTAATATTTTTTATTTTTTTGGATTTTTTAATTAAATTTTATCAAAACTCCTTTGTAAGTCCCCGGCAACAGCGCCAAAAACTTGTTGATGTTTTTCACAAGTGCATGGGCTATTGTAGTATAGCTATGCAATTGCAAGTCCAACCCACAGGGACTCGCTTTAATTGGAGTTTTCAATAAAATTCAATTAATAAAAGAACCAAAACAAAGAATATATCAGAATTAAACCATCAATAAAATAAAATCTAAATTTATTCAACTATTGCAATTTACACAATTATTCCCCAGATAGTGAGAATGTGGATAAGTTAAAATCAGAATAACACAGGGACACAGCTGGTATTAAATCAGGGATTCATATGGTATTAAACTGGGGACACAGATGGTATTTCAGACAAAGGACAGAAGTTGAATTACTAGGAACTGCCAGGGTAGACTCGTAATTTTTTGGGGTTTTTGATTTTTAACGAAAAACCAGGTGAAAACGTGAGAAAGAAGATGAGAAAAGGAAGGGGAAGAAGGGATAAGGGAAGAGGAAGGAGGAGAGGAAAAGGGAACAAGGAATGCGGGAGTGTGAACGGGGGAGAAAACTCGTTCTGGGTTTTCTTCCCTAGTGTGTCTGGAATCGAGAAACCCATCGTTTCTAGCAGTGACAGAGAAACGAAAGAGAGAGGGAGACAAGATCGGTGCTAGAAGCTATATTGATCGCTGGTGGTGACGAACAGGTGGGAGACTGGGCGGTGAAGCTTAGAGGGTGATAGAGAAGCAGGAGAACAAGAAAGAGAGGGCTGCCTGGGTATTGGCTAGAAGGAGAGTGGAAGGACCCAGCACTGGTTCTAATATGGGCGTTGTCTAGTTTCTGGGTTCGTGCATATGCTGGACCGGTGGAAGAGGAAGTGCGATGGAAGCAGGGTTTGAGGAGGAAGGGAATTGCCACTATTGGTCAATCTGGCCGGAGAAAGAAAAAATTAGTGAGAGAGATAACATGGGAAAGAGAGTAGAGAAGGAGAGGGAGAATAGGCCAGGCCTACTTAGTGTGTCATGCACCAATGGCCGGCCAGTGGGGAAATGTGATTGAGAGAGCTGGGAGAGTAAGAGAAAGAGAGAGCTACGGGTTCCACCACAGTGGAGAATGGAGAGGGGTATATGAAGAAAGAGAGAGACGTGAGAGAGTCAGAGAAAAAAGAATCGTGGGAGAGAAAGATGTGAGAGAGAAAAGAGATAGGAGACAGAAAGGAGGAGAGAGAGAGAGAGAGAGAGAGAGAGAGAGAGAGAGAGAGAGAGAGAGAGAGAGAGATAAATGGAAAGAAAAGATAAGAGAGAGGGAAAATAGAGATAAGAGAGATAAAGTGGGGTCCACTACAATTCTAGACTTGCTAGAACTCTGCAAGTCTTCAAAGTCTTCAATCTTCTCTTTCCATGCACCTTCATCATCCTCATTTGATATCCATGATTCGATCTAGAGCGTCCACACCTGAGTCGATTAATCTACAATGCATAGAGGACCCAATTAGAATCATCTGAACCGTTCAGTATTCCTCTGATTAGCTTTAATGATCATCTGATCACTAAATCTTTCAAATCAATGGTTGATGGCCAATTAAAGCTAAAATGTAATATTTTATGTAAAATGTTGAAATTAAGGGCCTAGATGCTCTAATTTAACACTAAATTAGGAGTATTTTAGCCAAAAATGAACACTTAACATAGAGTCTTGGAAATTCTACTGTGATCATTGATATTAAAGTTCTGACATGTCCTAGATCCATCCATTGGATCATATTTCTATTTTAAGGTCATCTTGATCATGATCCATTACTATTGGAATGGATTTTAGTGATTATCACAAGTAAATACAATTAAAAACATAATTCTAATATCTCCATTAGATTTTACACAACATAAAAATTCATAGCAACCTTCCAATCTATAATCAGAGCTAAAATGAGCTCTCAATTGAAGAAACAAGATTTCAGTTAAAAAAAATCAACAGCCTAGATTTGATTTGGCCATTAGAACATGTTTTAGATGATCTGGAACGTGGCAAGATGATTTGGAAGGTAACTAGACAATCCCAGAATGTGGCTAAATGATCTGAGAGAGGTCAGGCCCAAATCAACGCTTGATTTGGCAGATTGGTTGAGATGGTCCGATCTGGACCATTGGATCAACCCTTCTCCAAATCTCCCAAATCTGAAACATCCAAGGGCCAAGATTTCTTACCTGGGGTTTATGGGCCCTAGGAATTCATCCAATGGATCAGAACTTGCATCTAATCCATCCATGAATGAGATCTCAACCCCTGTTGCTGGATCCATCGTTCCTGACGGATCAATGGTTGGGGGAGCTTAGGGATGGCCAGAAAACCTCAAGGGAGTGCCAAAAAATAACAAGGGAAGGAGAATGAACCTACTTGGTCTGGTCCGATGAAGTAATTTCACCGAAAATGAGAGAAATGACACAGAAAAATAAGAAATCCACTTCAAAACCCTAGCTGCGACAGATTTTGCATACATAGAGATTTCTCTTGTGTCGTTGACGGATAAGGAATAAAACCATAGGGTAAACATAGATCCCTATGTTATGGAGTGATTCATCGGTGTAAGATTGAATTATATTGATTGGATTTGCTAGAATTTCATGAAGAACTTGCTAGAGATGTTGTTAATACCGAAGCTGACTTTCATTTTGCATTTTCTAATATCCAACCGTTGGATCATCATGATTCCATGGGAATTTTGTAGATAATTCAAGATAGAATCAATCCAACCGTGAAGATGGTGATTTGTTGGCTGAAATTTCATGGCTAATTGAATTAGTATTTTATGGGTGAAACCTAGGTTCCATTGGGGACAATGCTTCTAAGGAAGCGCTCGACAATTCCAATTGACTTGGATCGTGTGGTGCTTCTGGGCAATCGCCTAAGGCAAAATGAATAAAAGACGGAAAGAAGAAAATTTTGGGAAAGATAGGGGAGGATTCTGGTGCTAGGATTTTAGGGGATTCTAGAGCACCTAGTGAGGGATTTTTAGGAAAAGTTTTGGAAAATTTTATGGGATATTTGAATTTTCCATGATTCCATGTCATAATTATGTTTCATTTCCTTTTACCATTAAATTGTCATTGGATTCCTACTACCACCTCCTTTTCCACTAGCAGGTGGTAGTGGTTTGTCTCATGATGGTGGTCTTCCAGACCATTGGCCCACCTTGTGGGCCCCACATAGTTGTGAAAAGACTAATTTGCCCTTTTAATTCCAAAAATAGAGAGAAATAGGGTTTATTCCTACGAACTTAGAATTGAGTGTACTTAGTGTTGTTTGGATCAATTTTTTTAGTACATTCCAAATTTTGATATCTTAGGTCCAGTTATGAGTAAAATTACTATTTTACCCTTTTATTCATAAAAATGGAGAAAATTAAGGATTTTTTATCCAAACTCAAAATTTGACATACTTACAATCATTGTGATCAGTTTTTCAAGTACATTACAAATATCCAAGTTTTAAGTCTTGATTTTATTTATATAAAAATGAATTTTCCTAAAACTCAAAGTTCCAATTCCACTTTTAAAATTTTAACTTTTAATTTTTAATAATTCAATTATATTCATAAACATTGGGGCTATAACAGGAAAACCTTGGATTTGATGTCGTTTGAATGGTGATAGATCTAGGGGTTTCCTCTTTAGGAAACCACAAAAATTGATAACCGAGCAAGGGAGAGGCATCACCTTCTTGGAAGGTGGATCCCTCCTTAAGTAAAAAAACATGGAACCCTAGGGTGTGTTGGAGAAAAAGGCTAGGAAATGGATTAGAAAAGTGGGGGTTTTCTCTCTTGATGGGTTCCTCAATGCATGATCATCTTACCTTTTACAATTCTCTCCCAAAATCCATTAAAAATCACACTTTTAACATTAGGTTAGTTTTGGTGCTCCAATCATATAGCTCTATGTGCCATTCATTCATGGCTTCATGACTCACTTTGATCACTCATTCCTTGGTGGTTTAAGTGACTTCAAGACTTGAGTAGCTTAGCTTCCTTACTTTTCTTAGTTGGACTAGGAAAACCTCACCAATTTTCAAGCAAATGATGGAAATGCATGGATTTTTGCATTGATCATTTGAATCACCTTTTATTTCTTCTAATTTCCTTCTTTATTTCCTTAAGATAATTGTTATGATGGGGGCTCCATCCCCTGCACCCTCAGTAAGGGCGTGCGCACCCTGCAGCCTTAGCGAGCTAACCACATAGCTTAATTGGCGAAAAATTCTATGAAGCACAATATAGGCCATTGGATCATCTTTCCACTTCCTACAAAAAGAGTTAAAACCCTAATTAAATCCTAAAAAACAATGTTGATTCACATACTTACTCTGGATTTTCTTCTGAACCTGTAAAATATCAAACTCTTGAGTTATTTGGTCAAAAATGCATGTGTTATCAATTTTGGCAAAAACCTAGACTTTTATTCTATAATTTACAACACATGGAATACTAATTGGGTACTTTTATACAAAGTTGATCATTTATCAACAACCATAGGGAAAGAGGTGTAGAAAGGCTTGCATGGAAGCTGCATTGAAACCATAGGATGGTGTGTGAAAAGCCTTAGATGAAGTTAGAAAAAGGCATGGAGAACTAGCCTCCATGGAGAAAGGAGTGGAAAACCAGCCCTAGGAATGGGTGTGATTCTCCTTTATGAGGACATGATGAAGATGGTGTTCTATTTTTCGGTGATCTCCTCCTTCCTAAGTGTTAAGATTTGAAAGATTCTATCCTAGGAAGATAGGAAAGGGAGATAAGAATGGAAAAGGGATAAGATATGATAAGGAAATTAGAAGTAGGGCTTTAGGAAAGTGGAAAAGAAAAGTGGAGAATTAGGAAGGTGAGTGGAAGGGAGTTAGAAGGACAGAGAAAAGGGAAGTCTAAGGAATGTGGTCTATTCTCTAATTAGTTCACATGTGCATGCCACCTACCCTTGTTGACAACTCAACCTTTTTTTCTATTTTTTCTCTTCAAAACACATTTTCTTCAAATGGAAAATTGCTTATAAGGTTCCCAAAATGTGTGGACCTATGTTGACTTGGCTTAGATAGCTTCCATGGCTTCTTTTGATGGCTCCTAGCTTAGCGGCTTCATGGCTTGCTTCTTTGACTTCACGGCTTATTTGGCTCAATTTTTTCTCTAAAGAGATCTTGGACTTTGGATTATCCTTTCAATACCTACAAAAGATATAATAAAAAAAATCCCTAAATAA
This sequence comes from Warburgia ugandensis, assembly GCA_035236585.1. Taxonomy (NCBI): domain Eukaryota; kingdom Viridiplantae; phylum Streptophyta; class Magnoliopsida; order Canellales; family Canellaceae; genus Warburgia; species Warburgia ugandensis. Next base: position 48,910,658 of record CP141127.1, on the reverse strand, counting down.
TTCCTAGAAAATTATGAAAATTCACATACTTACTTTAGATTAGCTCCTGAACCTACAAAATATCAAACTTTTGGATCATTAGCTCAGAAATGTATATGTTATGAAATTTGAAAATTTTCTATAATAATGCCCTATAATTTATAACTCACATGCTACTAATTGGGTACTTCTTAAATAAAATTGACTATTTATTAGTCCACACAAGCAACCACATATATCTTACCCACATAAGGTCCATACAAGGAAATAATATGTATCTCATCCACATAGGGCCCATACAAGAAATGACATATATCTCACCCACATAGGGTTCATAGAAGAAAGTAACATATATCTCATGCAAATGGGGACCACTTGAGTAATCATACAAATATCTCACTCATGTAGGGTCCACATAAGTAACAAGCTTCAGCTTACCCACATAGGTTTGACATAAGTACAAGCATATAGCTTACTCACATAGGGTCCACATAAGCAATAATCATAAAGCTTACCGACACAGGGTCCACTCTTGGGCATCATATAACATGTTTGAAGGTAGTTTATATCTTAGTTAGTTCACTTATTGTGTTAATCCTTAACCGATTTCACTAATAAGTAACCCATTGTCTGTTGTTGAAAACCAAAGAATAATAAGATTTTATGCTAATAAACCAATGATCTAATGGTTAGATCTTTATGATTAACTAATGCTAAGTTTTCTTCTAATTGAATAAGATATACATCAATACCATTTTTTTTTTAGATTAGAGGTCTGGAACATACATAACAATTAAGTTTATCAAAAATGATTTTTTGTAGAAAATTATGCTAGGTAGTCCATAAGAACTTTTTGTTTTCTGACATTTTTCCTAGTACTAGCCTATTTAGAAATTCACCAAATTTTGATGAAGTTCTTTCCCTCAAGTATTGTTTGCATGATTAAATTTTTGTTGAAAAAATCCACTATTTGGTATCCAAACCAAAAGCGTACTTTTATAATTGTCATACGGCCTATCAGTATAATCATAGTTCAAACCTTACTATTTCACTATTAGTTGACCAACCAAATATTATTAAAAAAATAATGAAATTTTAGCAGAAGTATTATGGTAAATTTAGGTTTATATGGTTTAATATTCATAGAAAAAATCTATTATTTTATGCCCTAACCAAGAGCATCCCAATATTTAGGTCAAACTAATTGATTGCAAGAACACAATATCAGCCCTACTAATTCCAAATTGGTTGTCCAACCAATTCTTGTTAAAAAATGAAAAAAAAAAAATTAAATGGGGGAATCTTGTCAATTCATGGTCACTTGTTTAAATTTTCATGTAAAAAATCCATCTTTTGATGCCTGAACCAGTGACATATCAATATATAGGACTGACATATTGTTTGCAAGAACAAAGGCCTCTCTATCGACAGTAACCACCGAAACTTCACTTTCCCAAATTTCTCATTTAGATTCTCAACAAATATTTCATGACCATATGTGGAATTAATGTAGGCGTGCAATAGTATAGATTTCATATCATGATGCATTCAACAAGTATAGAGATTTATGGATGGAAATAGTACTATACAATCACACCTATAACAGTATATATGATATAAAATCATAATCAAAACCTAGATTATTCTTAACCAAAGATTATGAGACTTCTTCCAACATGAGTCACAATATAAAAACATCATAGTGCATGAAGAATAACATCAAAATCCCTAGCATGGTATCTGTTCTACATAGAAGAAAATCAAGGATCAAACTTAATGAAAAACTGCAACAACTTACTTTGACAAGCTTTACATCTAATGGTTGGAAAATTTTATCTAAAGCTTAACAACACCCCCTACCTATTTCCTCCTCTTATTCTTCCTCTTCTTCCTTTTTCTCTTGCTTTTCTCCTGGTTTTTCCCAACTTTCCTCTATAGTTTTCCCTATCTTGTTGTGATTCTTTCTCTCTCTCTCTAGCTCTTATTTCCTTAGAGATAGATGCCCCCTCTATCTATATATAGCTATCTCCTAGGTGTTTTCCTTATCTTCCTAGGAGATTAGCTTATCCTATAGGCCCTTATCCTAATCCAACATCCAAAAATTGTTCTGCTTTATAGAACTTAGTTAAGAGTCCCTAAATAGTTGAACTTCTTTCCCTTATCCTAGAGTCCTACTACACAAGAACTATCTCACATTTTTTACATGTAGCAAATGGGCTCCCAAGTTGGGCTAACCCTTGATGGATTAGAAACTCCTAAGGTCCACTTGATTCCCAACCCATTGGGCGTTTTAACTTGGGCTCACATGTATGTGTTTTAGCCCATCTTAAGTAGTCCATCTAGGAATCTTACTCATATTAGGCTCTCAAGAATTTTCACCATTATAATTTGGGTCATCTTAAGTGAATTCATATGACTAAAAATGAAACATATTAGGCTATCCTATGATTTTCTAAACCACTTATGTTTCACAAATTCATGTTATGATAGTGGTCCTTCTTTACATGTATATTCTATTTAGCTATAAACATGAAACCTTTTTCTTTGGTATTCTTTCACTCTATTTGACTAATAACTACCATATAAACATGTTATATTCACATACATTACCTTCAAATTTAAATATACATCTAAATATGAAAATTTGAGATTGTACATCTAACCCACCTTAAAAAAAAGTTTGTCTTCGAAATTTCACAATGAGTCTATGAACATCCATGAAATCTCTTTCTCATGTCCTTTTCCATCTCTCATGAGGATTCCTTCATTGAATGATGTTGCACAAGTGTAATGACCCAAAATTTGAAGATATTTTGTATGAAGAACAACTATAATGTTTACCACTTACCACTGATGTTGTAACTTATCTATTTTGGGAATTAATATATGTTTACTAGTCAAAAGAGGTAGCTGGATGTTTTATCTTAAATTAAATAGGAAACGTATGAATTTTTAAGAAAAATTAGTATCATTAGATTCTACACTTAAAATGGAATCCAACACCTCAAACAACACTAAAAACGGAGCTCGTATGAAGAAGTTATAAGCGTTTGAAGATTGAGGGCATATATGTAATTTGAGTATAAAACAAACAGGACCCAAAAACACAAGGGGCCGTTTTACGAATGGCACCCCCCCAGGTCGTCCCCTACCTCTAGCCACCACCATTCTCGACCCTTCCAGAACTGCTTCTATAAGGCGGCAACAATGGCGGCACCGCCTTTGGGCAGCACCACCTTCGCGAGGCTATAAAGCCTGCGTTCCCCTCCTCCTCGTCATCCTTTTCTCCTCATTCTTTTCTTCTTCTTCGGCTGCTATAGCATAGAGTTTCCGACAAAATCAGAAAACCCTCTTTCCGTTATCTGCAAATTCTAGCACTGGCTTCCCCTCTCTCTTTTCTTCTCCATTTGTTTTCCCTGGTCTCACCGGAAGTTGGGGCTTTCCCCCTTCTTCGTGGTTTCTGGCTACCTAGGGTTTTCGAGTGAAAAAGGGCGCACCTCCAGCGATGGGTCCCCTCCTAGACTACCCAGCTAAGCCCCTCTTTCCCCTCTCCATTTTTCCCTTATTTCAGGCTGGATCCGGGCATTTCCCGACTAGAGAACACGTCGAGAAAAGCCGAGGTTCCTTCCGGTTCATGCAAACTAGGCGTCCCAGGGGCATGGTACATGACGCATGCCCGGGGCACAGTCCCTGGCTTGCCTTTTGGAGCGCAGATTTACGTGACTCTATTGCCTTATCTAGTATGCTTTTTGAGATATGATGTTTTTACACAAGCATGCAGAACTGTCTATACGATTTATGGCCTTAAATGCAATTATTGGCATGAACAGATTTTACGTATTGCTCACATGTTTTGAAAATAATTGCATTTGGATTATTTGGATAATTGCCTATCCTTGAGGGTTTCCAAAAGACATTGGAGTGCCCAAGTTGTGAGGGCCAAGCAATTTGAGGGACCCAAAGAGGACATTGAGAATGATTGCATAAAATTGCATGATTTGCAATGATTGAGCTTTGGATTTATCTATAAATGCTTTTGGGCTGTTGAGCATGGTGGGCACTATGCTGAGAAGTTGTGTGTGTACGGGGTTGGCCTCCCGGCCTCTACCACCAAAAAGGTGGATGGTATTGCTGCCAAAAATGGCATTGTCTCTTCCCTGACTACTGTGGTATACAGGGACGACCACTGGAGGTGTTCACGGCACCCTTTCGGGGACATATCCATAATCGCTATGGAGGCTATGGTGGACTGGTCTCGAGATACTGGAGACACGCGATACAGAGGGGTTTTGGTCGTGAGCATAGTGACCCTATGATTTCAGTGTGATTGATATGCATATAGCATCGAAATGGTCATATACAAGTACTCGTGACTAGTTGGCGTGACGTGTACGTCGAGAGACTCATGTGCATGATACTCACATCTGCTTGAACGATGACTATTTTAAGAGTTTCATGATTATTATATTTGACTTGTTGGTTTGATGCATTTGCCGAGCTCTTCGTATATGGATCTATTGATTTCTATTTTATGATTTTGATCACATTTATATCGTTGAATACTAGATTATGAGAAAGGATTCCATGATTGAAATTGCATCAATAAGCTTATGTTTTATGCATAACTATGCATGCTTACACAAAAGGAATCACTGATGTTTTACACAAAAAGCTCTTGGAATCATGCATGTTGCCCACCATGTTTTCAAAATAGTAGTATCAGATCACCTGCTAAGTATGAGAAATACTCACCCTAATATATTATTTTTCTAGATTAGCTCCACACAGAATTAGAAGAAGCATCAGAACATGTTAGTGCTATGGTCAAGTGAATGAAGAGAAGATGAGCATGAATGTAAGTAAACTCTCTACCTTTTGGACATGTTTCTGTATTTATTTACGGCTGTGAGGTGTGACTGGATAGACCTGGGAAGACATTTATGATTTCCAAAATTTTCAAAACTACTTTACTCATCTCGAAAGCAAATGACACTCGGAGTTTTCAAAATGAATTTAAAACAAAAATATTTTCTGCTGCATTTCATTGTTTTTCAAAAATTGTTTCCAATAGGGATCGATCCCGCCCTAGGAATTAGATATTGCATTTTAAAATGCATGGGAAAACCCGGGTCGTTACAACAAGACCTTATCAAAGGCTATAGTCTTGTTTCTCAACACCTTTTCCTTTCTATCCATAATCTATATTGTTTCTCTTCAAAAGTGAGGTCTGGTCTTAATTTCACTAGCATATATTCTAGCACATGAGTTAGGTCTGAAATATACTTGCTTAGCATAGATATATGAAACATGTTGTGCACATTGGCTAATTGTAAGGGCAACACCAATTGGTGTGCTACGCTTCCCTCCCTTTCAAGTATCTCAAATGGGTCTATAAATCTAGGGCTCAACATTCCTTTTAGCCTAAATCTCATTACTCCTCTTATTGGCGGGATCCTAAAAAATAGGTGGTATCCTATTTGGAAGTCCAAATATCTATGCCTATTACCTACATAGCTCTTTTGTCTACTATGAACTGCATGTAGCCTCTCTTGGATTGTCTTGACCTTCTCTGCACATTTTCAATTAGCTCGGGCTTCACAAATTGTCGTTCCCCAAAGTCACTCCAACAAGCAGGTGTGCGACAAGGTTGGCTATAAAATACCTCGTAGAGTGCTACACCACTGCTTGAGTTTTAAGTGAACTCTACCAAAGGTAGGTTTTCATCCAAATTTCCTTTTATTCCAAGGCATAAGCCCATAATATGTCTTCAAGTGTCTGTAAGGTCCTCTCTAAGTGTCCATCATCTGTGAGTGGAATGCCATACTAAACCTCAAGGATGTTCCTAGTCCTTCCTGCAAACTCTGCCAGAAATGAGAGGTGAACCTACTACCTCTATTTGATATGATACTCAAAGGCACATCACGCAAGCTCACTATCTCTTTAATGTAGAGTTTGGCTAGGCTTTCTAATAACTACTTATGCTTAATGGGGGGCTTCACAAACTATCAACAATTATCCAAATCATATCACATCTACTAGAACTCCTGGGTAGTCCCACATTGAAGTCCATCATTACATGATTCCACTTCCACTCAGGAAGTTCTAAGGTATGCAAAAATCCCACAAGTCTCTGATTCTACCCTGATCCTTTGAGAAGTTAAGATTTTTTAGCTGCAAAATCTCCAATGTCTCTTTTCATACCTGGGAACCAAAAATTTCTCATCAAATTCTAGTACATCTTGGTGCCTCTAGGGTGTATGGTACATCTTGACCCATGAGCCTCCTGTAATATGTCTCACCTCAACTTATGTACTTCTAACATGACAGGTCTTCCTTGAGATCTTATACCTCCATCAAAGGTTGCAGTGAAACCAATCTTCTTACCAATCATTTGAATTTCTTGACATTCTCCTTGAGCATGTATAAAGCACTATGAAGGTTGATCTCACAGTCACATTTTCTATCGCACCCTTCATATTTTTGCTTAATGCATCTGTAACCTCATTCACCATTTTGAGGTGGTACTAGATGGTGTAATCATAATCCTTTAGGTATTCCATCTAACCCTGCTCTCAAATTGAGGTTGCTTTCCAAGAAAATATATTTGTGGCTTTTATAATCTATAAAAACCTCAAACTTTTGAATATACAAATAATGCCTCCAAATCTTCAATGCAAACACTAATGCAACTAACTCCAAGTCATGGGTGAGATAATTCACCTCATGAGTAATCATCTTACCATGTTGCATCAAGACACAACCCAAACCCTTACTAGATGCATCATTACATACAACAAATCCTTCACTTTCCTCTAACAGGGTTAGAATCAATTCCATGGCAAGTCTCCTCTTCAACTCCTCTTCAACTCTGCTCGCACTCTTTCGTTCATTCAAAATTCGTCTCCTTCAAGGTCAATTGCTTTAGAGGCTAAGAATGTGAGAAAACCCTTCAATGAATCTCCAATAATATTTGCCTAGGCCAAAGAAATTACAAATCTTTGTGACAGTCTTAGGTCTCTAGCAATTATTAATAGCCTCCACTTTCTTGGGGTCCATCACTACATCATCCTTTGAGATGACATGATCAAGGAACTCAACTTGATCAAGCCAAAACTCACATTTACTAAATTTTGCATAGAGTTAGTGAGTCTGAAGTGTCCTTAAGATAATCTGCAAATGCTCCCTTTGCTCCTCCACCCTCCCAGAATAAATAAGGATATCATCAATACATACAATGACAAATTTATCATGAAATTCCTTGAATATCCTATTCATTAGGTCCATAAATGCAGGAGTGTTTATTGAGCCATATGGCATTGCCAAGAACTCATAATAGCCGTACCGCGTACAAAAAGTAGTCATGGGAATATTCTCATCTTAGATTCATAGTTGATAATATCCTGACCTCAAATCTATCTGATAGTCTTAGTAGATTCTAACTAGTCAAAAAGATCATTTGTGTGAAGTAAAGGATACTTGTTATTAATTGTGACCCCATTCAATAGTCAATAATCGATACATAGTCTCAATGACCCGTCCTTCTTCTTGATAAATAGTATCGGCCTCCTCAAGGTGAAATACTTTGGCGAATAAACCCTAGTCCAATAACAACTACAATTGCAGCTTTAACTCCTTTAGTTTAGCTGCAAAAATAGGCTTGACATCCTTTAGAGATTAGTCATGTAGCCTTCATGGCTAAGATAACTACCATTTTGGCCGTATCTAATCTCCCTTGAAAAGTATATGACTCTCTATTTAGTTCTTGGAATGTAATTCTCTTCTTACTACAATCTATCATTACTCCAAGTTGAGTTAACTAGTCTATGGCCAAGATGAGATTGAAGTCTACCATTTTTAAGAGGATTAGGGTAACCTTATTCCAAAACTCTATTAATAAGCACATCTTGCAAAAACTCTTGTGCCACAATTATATTCCTTTAGGGTACACTAACCTCAAGACAAAACTGTAATTATTGTATATTATCATTCAAGCATGCAACAAAAACTCATGATATAAAGGAATGTGTAGAACCAAAATCCATAAGTACCCTAACATGTCTAACATATATCGAAAGGGAACTTTCAACAACGGCAATGGAAATGCATGCTTGGTCTATAGTTAGGGCGAAGATCCATCCCTGAATTTTTAGAGCTGGCTTTTGTTAGAGTTTCCGGCCCTTCTCACATATAGGAAAGTCACAAATGAAATGTCCCCTTTCTCCACATTTATAAAATCTATTCTCCCAGAAATTACAAGTCTTACCTGGATGAAATTCTTGAAAGATATGGAACTATGGCAATCATCTCCCCTCTTTTTGAACCTAGAGGGTGCTAACTTCTAAGACCTAGGGAATTTGGATGGTGTGGAAGCCTCTTCCTCTCCAAACATACCTTTGTTTGATAAGTGTTTAATTTTTCATAAAAACCACCCAATTAGTACCCATATGTTACAATTTATATGTGTAAATTAAGGTTTTTAGACCAAAATTCATAATAAATACATTTTTTTACCTAATAGCCCAAAAGTTTGTTATTTTGTAGGTCTAGAAGTTATTCCAAGATAAGTATGTGATTAATCATATTTTTATAGGATCTAATTAGGATTTTTCACTTTTTGTAGAAAGTAAGATGGTGATCCAATAACCGATATCAATCGGGATGAAATTGAAGATCAAGTCAAAGCTTCAAATTCATCACTTCAACTGTAATGACTCCATTCTTGTAACCTTGAAATCCCATGAAAAGTTCACTTTTTGAGAGAAGGGTATTTTGGTCATTTCACTGTTCACCCTGACCAGACCTAGAAATTTGGTCCTAAGAATGGTACCCTTACATGCATCTCAGAAAAAGGAATCCAACAAGACCAGAATCACCCAAAACAGAGTTAAAATGAGCAAGTTATGGCCCTTTGAAGTTCAAGGGCAAAATTGTAATTTAATTTAAAACGAATTTGGCCTGAGAAAATAGGAACCTGTTTTCATACAGGCACCCCTTCTTCCCAAACATACTGAAGGTTTCTAGAATAACAGTGTGCAAGGGAGAAACCACAGCCATTCTGGAGGTTTCTCCACTGCCATTCTATGGCGGTAGAAACCCCCCTCCAGAACCCTCTGTAAGCTCTATAAATAGAGCTCTTGGGCGCCTCCAATGGCAACCTAAAACCCTAGGAAAAACCAATCTGGTAGCTATGTGGAAGAGGAGAAAACGTGAAAAATACCCACGAACTAGATACGCCTTAAACAACTCCAAACCCATCTCCCCCTTAGTCTTAGGATGAATATCCCTAAGTTTTTGCATGAGAAACCATGCAAAATGGGGCTCTAGGGAGCCACAACAAACCCAGGATAGGTGCCTGGGTCGTACTAGTTTGACATAGTCAAGCCAAGGTGTCCCGAGGATGCCCAGGTCACCACGGAACCAAAACGCACCGAATGCGTTAAAGGCAAACCAACTGGATGCGCCCGCAAACAAGAAAGAGGGGCGGAGGCTCGGTGCATCAGCAGACGCGCCTTGTGGGGTGTGCGCCGATGACACGGGACGCGTTAGCGTCCCAAGCACCTGCCTCGTATGGGATTGCTTTGGTGACGCCGTGCGTTCTATGAAACCAAAATGCGTAGCCTGATTGCTCCCAGGAGCGTGCGACCGCACGTGCAGGCCGATCGCCGCTTGATTAGGACGCAGGTGCGTCCTGAGAGCGGTGACGCAGGGCCGTTTTGGGCCTTCTATGTACTCTTAACACTAAAATGCCCATAACTTGAGTTCTAAGACTCTGATTGAGGCGCCGCTAGAGATGTTGTGTTCGTATCGACGGTGCAGACACACCCAAACCATAAAATACCTAATCAAGCCCCTATTTAAGGCTGACATGACTCTTAAATCATGATAGTGGCACGGGGCCACTAAACCTTTGCAAACCCGACTATATCAAGGCCCAGTTAGGGACCTTAGGAGGCCCTTAAGCATGGGAATGAACACTTAATGCCTAAGTAGAGAGGTAAACTGTTCTAGAACCAATAGAAATAGGCCAAGCTAACCTTTTTCTCCTAAACCATGTCTAGGGACATACGAGGACAAGGGGACTAGCGCGATCAAACCAGGTAGGTGTTCTATCGCTACTAGACTCTTTGAAAGAACCCATGATGCTTTTAGAATGCATGTTTTGAGTCATGATTGCTTTTCTAATGCATGTTTTTAAGTTACATGTCCTGTCTTTATGCATATATCATATAAACTTATGTTACATCCTCATGCACATGACCTGTTTAGCATGAATTGATTTCATAAATGAACTTAGCATGCATATGAAAAATACATTGCGCATATATTGCTAAGACATGTGTTACATGCATAGACATGTTTTGAAAATGGATTCTTGTATGCATGATAAGTGTAGCCTTGGCCGATGAGGGCGGGCCAGAGAGAGCTGACAGGCTTCTAGGCTGGCAGGCTTCTAGGCTGTTAAGCTTCTAGGCAGAGTTATGACTTTGAATTTGATACTAGTATGAGCAGATTTTATGCATTGCATGCATGTTTTGCAACCGATTGCATAAATTGTATGATTTGCGATGATTGTGCTTTGGCTTTATCTTTAGATGCTTTTGGGCTAGTAAGCTCGTGGGCGCTATGCCAAGAGGTTTGAGGTGGCCTCCCAGCCTCTACCACTATAGGTGGAAAGGGTACCACGCCAAAAAGGCTTGTCCTTACTTCGATTGTTGTGTGGTAACGAGGACTACCAATGGTGTCACGACACTCGTCGAAGTGTCATATGCCCCATGGAGGCTATGACCGAGAGTCCCCAAGTACCCGGCGACCACACGACGATGAGGTCGTGGGCATAGTGTGCCTTATGTTTTTGAGGATTTAGTTGCATTGCATATGGCATGACATGAGTATGGTCGACCATAGATCCATGAGTTGGATTCAGTTGAGCATCTTATGCATGTCATAGTATATGTTTATGATATCTATGTTACTTTTGACTTAGATTATGTAATTCTTTAAGTCCCCAGTATTCTATTTTGACAATGGCTTGTAATATCAATTTTGACCATGAGTGTTCCAACATGCACATGGTTTAAAGAACATATGGTTTAAAACATAGCCTGCATTGTAAAACTAGTAGTGATAGACTCCTACTGAGTATAGTGTATACCCACCCAATCCTTAACATTTTTTCAGATACAAGTAAACACTTAAGGGCAGGATACACCCATGACAGAGAATATCCAAATTAAGTACAAAGTAAGTAAACCCCTACCTTATCTTTTAGTGAATGTTACTTGATTGTAGTTACTCTCTGTGGCTGGGGCTGTGACTAGTACTTTCTTGGGAATAGAGTTGATTTAAAACTATACCATGGCTATATGATTTGAAAATGTGTTTTGACACTCGGGGTTTTATACGAAAGATTGCTTTCCAAAACAAAAGATTTTCATGCATTTCATATTTCTAAAGTAAGAGATCTTGCCTTGTTATGAAATTTGCATCATATAAAACCCGGGTCGTCACAGTTGGTATCAGAGCCCGGTTTGACGTTACTCACAGCCCAGTTATGAGGGGAATAACTTATAATCAGGTTTCATCCATGAAAGATTAAGGGGTAATAGGATAACACATACTAAGGTCTTATGAATTACCTTATGATTTACAGATGCCTAGAAAGAAAGTAAGCGATGCTCCAAGACTTGAAGCCCCACCAGTGGACTCCACTGGGTCGGGCAATGGGATGGCTGAATTATTCCAGCAATTCCTACAGCATATGGAACAATACATGAGTAATCAACAAACCCAAACCCCTACCACACGAGATCCTTCCCCTGATAAAGCAATAGATAGGCTAAGGTTCAGTTAGAAAGGTTTCAAAAATTTGCTCCCTCATTCACAGGAGAAGATGAGGCATCTACAGCTGAAAAATGGTTAATTGATATTAGAAAGATATTTAAAACCATGAACATAGCTGAAGAAAGAAAGGTACCCATGGTCACATTTGTGTTTAGGGGAGAGGCTACCTTTTGGTGGGAAACAGCAAAAAGGACTTATTTTGTAATGACTCCAATTTTGTAACATTAAAATCCCAAGTTAGCAATGAAAAGTTCAGTTTTTGAAGATAAGGGTATTTTGGTCATTTCACTATTCACCCTGACTGAACCCAGAAATTTGGTCCTAAAAATGGTACCATTAGGTGCGTCTTAGAAAAAGGAATCCAACAAGACCAAAATCACCTAAAACGGAGTTAAAATGAGCAAGTTATGGCCCTTTGAAGTTCAGGAGCAAAAATGTAATTTTCATTAAAAACGGATTTAGCCTAAAAAACACAGGGGCCCGTTTTGATACAGGCACCCCCTTTCTTCAACCTCCTAGAGGGTTCTAGAACGGCAGTTTTTGGAGGAGAAATCACGGCCATTCTGGAGGTTTCTCCACCGCCATTAAAGGGCGGTGAGAGCCCCCTCCAGAACCCTCTTATAGCTCTATAAATAGAGCTCTTGGGCACCTCTAATGGCAGCCCAAAAGCTTGCGAAAAAACCAGTTTTGGAGAAGCAACCAAGAGGAGAAACGTGGAGAAAAACCCAACAACGAGCCAGGTATGCCTAAGATCCCTCCAGACCCTTCTTCCCATTAGTCCTAGGCTAAGTTTTCCTAAGTTTTTGCATGAAAATTCATGCAAAAACAGGCCCTGGAGAGTCACAAAGGACCCAAGAACAATCCCTGGGCCGCACTGGATCGACAGGGTCGAACCAGGGCTTCCCAAGGACGCCCCGGTCCCCCAACGAACAAGACGCTCCCCACTGGACGAAACATGTCATCCGCATTCGAGAGAAACCAACAGGCGCTTCCACGGACGCGCCCGCAAATGAAAAAGACGGGCGGGAATCCAGCATGTCTACAGACGCGCCCGCTGGAGTGCATGCCGCTAACACGCAACGCATTAGCGTTCTGGGATTCCACCTCTTAAAGGCCTTTATGTACATGTGATACTAAAAAGCTTATAACTTGAGATCTAGAGCTCTGATTGAGGTGCTGCGAAAGGCGTTGTGTCTGTGTTGACGATGCGAACACACCCAAACTATAAAATCCCTGATCAAGGCCCAATCTAAGGTGGTCATGACCCTTAGAATAGGATGGTGGCACGTGGCCACTAGACCTTTGGAAAACTGATGATACTAAGGCCCAATTAGGACCTTAGGACGCTCATAGGCATGGGGATGAACCCTTAATGCCTAAGTAGTAAGACCAGCCACTCTAAAACCTATAAAAGATAGGCCAAACTAACCTTGATTCCTCAAACCATGTTCAAGAGCGTACGAGGACAGAGGGGTTAGCGTGACCTAGCCAGGTAGGTGCTCTATCGCTACTAGACTTTTTAAAAGAGCCACGATTGTTTTGAGAATACATGTTTTAAGTATATGACTTGTTTAGCATGACTTAATTTAGCATACATATGATAAATGCTTTATGCATAGATATGTTTTGCAAATAATTGTATATACATTATGCATAGATATGTTTTGCAAACAATTGCATAGATTATATGATTTGTGAGCATTAAGTTTTTGAAAGATTGCATATCCTTGAGGGTTACCAAAAGACGCTGGAGTGCTCAAAAGATGCTGGGTAGGCAGTTGTGAGGGACCCAAAGAGGACAGGTTTTGAAAAGAGGTTTTCACTTGTTTGATCTGATATGATTTGGGCTGATAAGCTTGTGGGCGCTATGCCGAGAGGTTTGGGTTGGCCTCCAGCCTCTACCACTATTAGGGGGATGGGTACCACGCCCAAAAAGGGCAACGTCCTTACGTCGACTGCATGTGGTACAGGGGGCTACCACTGGTGTCACGGCACTAGGTCGACGTGTCATAGGCCCCGTTGAGGCTATGACCGAGCGTCCTCAGGTACCAGGGGACCATGCGGCGGCAAGGTTGTGGGCATAGTTGGACCCTATGGTTTCGTGGACTTATTTGCATTGCATATGGCATGATATGAGGTTGGTCGACCATATCATACTAGATATCCATGAGTTGGATTCAATGAAGCATCTTATGCATATCATTATGTTATGATATATATTATACTTTCGACTTGGTTTGTGCAATTCTTTAAGTCGTTAGTATTCTAATCTGACAATGGTTTTTCATATCGATATTGAACATGAGTATTCAAACATGCACATGTTTTAAAGAGCATATGATTTTAAACATATCATGCATTGTAAAACTAGTAGTGATAGACTCCTACTGAGTATAGTATATACTCACACAATCCCTAACATTTTTCAGACACAAAGTAAATACTAAAGGGCAAGGAAGGTTTTTGACAAAAGACATCCAGACTAAGTGCAAGTAAGTAAACCCCTACCTTATCTTTCAATGTTACTTGATTGTAGTTACTCTCTATAACTGAGGCTGTGACTAACACTTTCTTGGGAATAGATTCAATTTAAAACTATGCCATGGCTAGATAATTGAAAAATGTGTTTTGACACTCGGGGTTTTATACAAAAGATTGTTTTCCAAAACGAAAAGATTTTCATGCATTTCATATTTATAAAACAAGAGATCTCGCCTTTTTATCAAATTTGCATCATATAAAAACCCAGGTCGTCACATATTTTGACCAACAAGAAATAATAGGATGGGAAGAGTTTAAAAAGGTCTTTAATGACAAATATTATCCTAAACACGTAAGAAAATAGAAGGAAAAAGAATTTGTGGACTTAGAACAAGGAAACATGACTGTCCAATAGTATGAAAATAAATTCATCAGCCTCCGAAGATTTGCACCACATGCTTGTGCTGATGAGGAAGACGCAATGAAAAGATTTGTAGATGGGCTCAACCCAAGATTCAGGAACAGAGTTCTAGGTTTCCAACCTTCCACCGTAGCCAAAGCCGTAGAGATGGCCTCCCTATAAGAAAAAGATTATCAAAGGAATCAGGCGATAAAGGTAACTAAGAACATCAACACCATGAGAAATGAAGGAAAGAGACCATTTCAGTCATCTGGACCCAAGCCACCTTTCAAGAAGTCGTTTGTAAACAAAGGAAGAAGACCAGACTGGAAGACATGCCCTAGGTGTAACAGGAATCATTCAGGCAAACCATGTCCCACTGTCAACATCACTTGCTATACTTGTGGAGAATTAGGACATTTTACTAGGAATTGTCCTAAAAGGAAAGTTGAAGAGCGTAAAGGAGATTAGGTTCCAAAGAGCCAAGGACGTGTCTTTGCCCTCACTTCCAGTCAAGCCCAAGCTTCAAATGCAGTAGTTGAAGGTATTCTTTCTATCTATGATACACCTGCTAAAGTTCTATTCGATACAGGCTCCACTCATTCTTTCATATCTCGGGAGTTTGCATCAACCTTGGACATTATACCACAAGACCTGTAGGGCAGGCACTTCCCACCTACTCTTATCTCTAGGATGTCCCCATTTTGGTCAAAGGTCATTTTCTACATGCCAATCTTATTCACTTAGATATGAATGACTTCGATGCCATCCTTGGTATGGACTGGCTAGCCCTTCATCAAGCCTTTGTTGATTGTCGCCAGAAACGTGTCACTTTTACCCTACCTAATGGACACACTATCACCCTCCAAGGAAGAAAGAATTATTCTGGAGCGTGTGTTATTTATGCCATGAAAGTAGTTAAGCACATTGCTTTGGGATGTCCCTTCTTCTTGGCCAAGATTGAATCTGTCGAGAGTCCCCAACCAAAGCTTGAGGATGTCGAGGTAGTCCAAGAATTTCCTAACGCATTCCCTGAGGATATACCAGGTCTACCCCCACCAAGAGAAATTGAGTTTACCATTGACCTTATACCCAGTACTTCCCCTATTTCCAAAGCTCCTTACCAAATGGCTCCTACAGAACTAAAAGAATTGAAGACTCAGTTACAGGAACTACTTGACAAAGGGTTCGTACGGCCTCACGTATCTCCATGGGGAGCTCCAATCCTTTTTGTTAAGAAAAAGGATGGCTCCATGAGATTATGCGTAGACTATCGGATGCTAAATAGGGTCAGCATTAAGAATAAGTACCCCCTTCCCCGAATTGATGATATTTTCGATCAACTTCAGTTAGCCAGAATCTTCTCTAAGATTGATCTACGATCCGGCTACCATCAACTTCGAGTTAGAGAAGAAGATATCCCTAAGACAACCTTCAGGACTCAATACGGCCATTATGAATTCAAAGTAATGTCCTTTGGTTTAACTAATGCTCCAGCCACGTTTATGGACCTCATGAATAGGGTGTTCAAGGACTACTTAAACAAATTCATCATAGTGTTTGTGGATGATATCTTGATATATTCAGAAACTCCTGAAGACCATAAGGAACATCTAAGGATAACATTAAGCACCCTACGAGCACACAAGTTATATGCAAAATTCAGTAAGTGTGAGTTTTGGCTGGAAAAGGTTAATTTCTTAGGACATATTATTTCTCAAGATGGCATAGTAGTCGACCCCGCTAAGGTTGAATTAGTATAGAAATGGGAAAGACCTAAGACAGTCATAGAAATAAGAAGCTTCTTAGGACTTGCTGGATATTACAGAAGATTCATCGAGGGTTTTTCACGAATTGCTTTATCTTTAACTAAGCTGACCAGGAAAGACACAAGATTTGAATGGACTGATAAATGTGAGGAAAGCTTTCAGGAACTAAAGAGAAGGTTAACTACAGCACCTGTCCTTACCTTACCTTCAGGAAGTGGTGGATTTGAGATATACAGTGATGCCTCACAACAAGGACTAGGTTGCATACTTATGCAACATGGGAAGGTAATTGCTTATGCTTCTCAGCAACTCAAGAAGCATGAAGTCAATTACCCGACCCATGACTTGGAATTAGCGGCCATAGTCTTTGCCTTGCAGATTTGGAGACATTATCTATATGGGGAAAAGTTTGAAGTTTTCACAGATCATAAGAGTCTTAAATATATCTTTTCCCAACAAGACTTAAATATGTGACAAAGAAGATGGATGGAATACTTAAAAGACTATGACTTCTCCATTCATTATCACCCTGGAAAAGCTAATGTGGTAGCTCATGCATTAAGTAGAAAAACCCAAGGGATGTGTGCAAGTTTATTTACTAAGAGATGGAAGCTATTACAAGAAGTAATAACATGGAAACCAAACATAAGTAAGCATAAGATCATTATGGTAGGTCTAACGATAAAGTCGGCTATTAATGAAAAGGTTAAGCAAGCACAGCAAGGGGATCCAGACATACAAGCTTTAATAGGAAAACCAGGGTTTACTAAAGGGGAAGATGGTAGTGTTTACATGCAAGGAAGATTAGTGGTACCGACTAATGAAGAATTAAGACAAGAAATCTTAAAAGAGGCTCATCGGTCTAAGTATACTATACACCCGAGAGGAACTAAGATGTATCAAGACTTAAAGAGACAATAATGGTGGGATGGTATGAAAAGAGACACAGGGGAATTTGTGGCAAAGTGTCTAACATGCCAACAAGTAAAGGCCGAACATCAAAGACCTACGGGATTGTTACAACCCCTTGAGTTACCCAAATGGAAATGGTATCATGTTACCATGGACTTCATCGTAGGGTTACCCAGGACCTCTAAGGGTCATGACATGATCTGGGTAATTGTTGATAGATTGACTAAGACAGCCCATTTCCTTCCTATACGCTATACCCAATCCATTGATAGCCTATCTCAGCTATACATGAAAGAGATAGTGAGTTTACATGGCATACCCCTTAGTATCACTTTAGATAGGGATAGCCGCTTCACTTCACAACTATGGAAGTCCGTCCAAAAATCCTTAGGATCTTCCTTGAACTTTAGCACAGCCTTCCATCCACAGACCGATGGATAGTCAGAGCGCATGATCCAGATAGTTGAAGATATGCTACGAGCTTGTGCCCTCGATTGGAAGCAGAGCTAGGATGAAAACCTACCGCTAGTAGAGTTCGCGTACAACAACAACTTTCAGTTGAGCATTGGCATGGCTCCTTACGAGGCGCTCTATGGGAGACCCTGTCGATCACCCACCAGTTGGAGTGAAGTTGGAGAGTCCAGGGTGCTCCAGTCTGAGCTGGTGGAGCAATGCGCCGAGAAGGTCAAACTCATAAGGAAACGCCTCCTCACAGCTCAAAGCCGGCAAAAGAGCTATGCTGATCAAAGGAGGAGACCATTAGAATTCGACATAGGAGAGCACGTTTTCCTGAAGATATCTCCCACTAAAGGAGTTATGCAGTTCGATATCAAAGGCAAGCTTAGTTCGTATTACATAGGACCTTTTGAAATCCTGGAGAAAGTGGGAAAAGTGGCCTACAGGATCGCACTACCCCCTCAGCTATCTGAAGTGCATAATGTATTCCATATCTTTATGCTAAGGAGGTACGTGCCTGACCTTGCTCATGTCATCGCCCAGGTACCCATAGAGTTGACAGAGGATCTCAAGCTAAAGACGAGACCAATTGAGATTCTAGATTATAAGAGTAAGAAACTGTGGAACAAAGACATACACTTAGTCAAAGTTTTGTGGAGAAATGCGCACATGGAAGAAGAGACTTGGGAACCGGAGTCAAAAATGTGAGAAAAGTACCCCGAGATCTTTTGACTATATATTGTAGAATTTTGATGGCGAAATTCCCCTAAGGGGGTAAGAATGTAATGACTCCATTTTTGTAACCTTGAAATCCCATGAAAAGTTCACTTTTTGAGAGAAGGGTATTTTGGTCATTTCACTATTCACCCTGACTAGACCCAGAAATTTGGTCCTGAGAATGGTACCCTTAGGTGCATCTCAGAAAAAGGAATCCAATAAGACCAGAATCACCCAAAACAGAGTTGAAATGAGCAAGTTATGGCCTTTTGAAGTTCAAGGGCAAAATTGTAATTTAATTTGAAACGAATTTGGCCTGAGAAAATAGGAACCCATTTTCATATAGGCACCCCCTTCTTCCCAAATATATTGGAGGTTTCTAGAATGATGGTGTGCAGGGGAGAAACCACTGCCATTCTGGATGTTTCTCCACCGCCATGGAATGGCGGTAGAAACCCCCCTCCAGAACCCTCTGTAAGCTCTATAAATAGAGCTCTTGGGAGCCTCCAATGGCAACCCAAAACCCTGGGAAAAAACAATTTGGGAGCTGTGTGCAAGACGAGAAAACGTAGAAAATACCCGGCCACAAACCAAGTACGCCTTAAACAACTCCAAACACATCTCCCCCACAGTCTTAAGATGGATATCCCTAAGTTTTTGCATGAGAAACCATGCAAAATGGGGCTCTAAGGAGCCACAACAGACCCAGGGTAGGTGCCTAGGGCGTACTGGTTTGACATGGTCGAACCAGGGCATCCCGAGGATGCCCAGGTCACCACAAAACCAAAACGTGCTGAATGCATTAAAGGCAAACCAATTGAATGCACCCGCAAACGAGAAAGAGGGGTGGAGGCTCAGTGCGTCGGCGCGTGCCCCACACATGCGTCAGCAGACGCGCCTTGTGGGGAACATGCCAATGAGGAGAGTCGCGTTAGCGTCCCAGGCGCCTACCTCATATGGGATTGCTATGGTGACGCCGTGCATTCTGCGAAAGCAAAATGCACAGCCTGATTGCTCCCAAGTGCGTGTGACCGAACGTGTGGGCCGGTCACCGCTCGACCAGGACGCAGGTGCGTCCCGGGAGTGGTGACGCAAGCCCATTTTGGGCCTTCTATGTATTCTTAACACTAAAATGCCCATAACTTAAGTTCTAGGACTCCGATTGAGGCGCCGCGAGAGGCATTGTGTCCTTATCGACGGTGCGGACACATCCTATACAATTGGCTCTTTTTCTCGAATTTTACTTTTTGCAATCCCTATGTTGGAAGCAACATGTTGTCATATTAGACCACGAATTACAAATGTCTGGAAAAGTTCTATTGCTATTTCTCGAGGTAATCCAAACCATAAAATACCTAATCAAGCCCCTATCTAAGGTTGGCATGACTTTTAAACCATGATAGTGACGCAGGGCCACTAAACCTTTGCAAAACTGACTATACCAAGACCCAGTTAGGGACCTTAGGAGGCCCTTAAGCATGGGAATGAACCCTTAATGCCTAAGTAGTGAGGTAAACTATTCTAGAACCAATAGAAATAGGCCAAGCTAACCTTTTTCCCCTAAACCATGTCCAAGGACATACGAGGACAAGGGGACTAGCGCGGTCAAACCAAGTAGGTGTTCTATCGCTACTAGACTCTTAAAAAGAACCCATGATGCTTTGAGAATGCATGTTTCGAGTCATGATTGCTTTTCTAATGCATGTTTTTAAGTTACATGTCCTGTCTTTATGCGTATATCATATAAACTTATGTTACGTCCTTATGCACATGACCTGTTTAGCATGAATTGATTTCATATATGAACTTAGCATGCATATGAAAAATACATTGCGCATATATTGCCAAGACATGTGTTACATGCATAGACATGTTTTGAAAAAGGATTCTTGTCTGCATGATAAGTGTAGCCTTGGCCGATGAGGGCTGGCTAGAGAGAGCTGACAGGCTTCTAGGCAGGGTTATGACTTTGAATGCGATACTAGCATGAACAGATTTTATGCATTGCATGCATGTTTTGCAACCGTTTGCATAAATTGCATGATTTGCGATGATTGAGCTTTGGCTTTATTTTTAGATGCTTCTGGGCTAGTAAGCTCGTGGGCGCTATGCCAAGAGGTTCGGGGTGGCCTCCCAGCCTCTACCAAAAAGGCTTGTCCTTACTTCGATTGTTGTGTGGTAACGAGGACTACCACTGGTGTCACGACACCCTTCGAAGTGTCATATGCCCCATGGAGGTTGCGACCGGGAGTCCCTAGGTACCCGAGGACCACAGGGCGATGAGGGCATGGGCATAGTGTGCCCTATGTTTTTGAGGATTTACTTGCATTGCATATGGCATGACATGAGTATGGTTGACCATAGATCCATGAGTTGGATTCAGTTGAGCATCTTATGCATATCATAGTATATGTTTATGATATCTATGTTACTTTTGACTTGGATTATGCGATTCTTTAAGTCGTCAGTATTCTATTTTGACAATGGCTTTTAAAATATTGATATTGAACATGAGTGTTCAAACATGCACATGGTTTAAAGAACATATGGTTTAAAACATAGCATGCATTGTAAAACTAGTAGTGCTAGACTCCTATTGAGTATAGTGTATACTCACCCAATCCTTAACATTTTTCAGATACAAGTAAACACTTAAGGGCAGGATACAACCGTGATAGAGAACATCCAAATTAAGTACAAAGTAAGTAAACCCCTACCTTATCTTTTAGTGAATGTTACTTGATTGTAGTTACTCTCTGTAGCTGGGGCTATGACTAACACTTTCTTAGGAATAGAGTTGATTTAAAACTATGCCATGGCTATATGATTTGAAAATGTGTTTTGATACTCGGAGTTTTATACGAAAGATTGCTTTCCAAAACAAAAGATTGTCATGCATTTCATATTTCTAAAGCAAGAGATCTCGCCTTGCTACAAAATTTGCATCATATAAATCCCAGGTCGTCACATCAACATAAACCAAAGGCTAAGATAATCTTGTCGACCAGTAATGGATGAAATTAGAGGAACTAAAGATGGCCAAAGTGGGCCCATGAAGTAAGCCATGCATTCCCACCATCTTTGCAAGGACGCCACTTAATCCACCTTAGCCATATAAGCCCTGAAAGAAGGTGGCAAGCTAAGAAATTCAAACCAAATCATTTGATCCACCCAAGACAAGGGTTGAAGCCAATAAAACAAGCCAAGGTAGCTTCATAAGCTATCCATGAAGCTTAACCAATGGAGCCTTCAAAGTTAGCCATCAAGCTAAGCTAAATGGAATGCAAGGATTGGAGGAGATTCAAGAGAGTTATCAATGAGTTATTTTGAGGATAATTAAGGGAAAATCTATTAGAATAAAATAGCATATGGACCAATGGGATAATAGAAACCAATTTTTAGAGTTTTTTTCACTTTTTCCCTCATTTTCCTTAATTTTCACCTTACCCTTAAGATGTACTAAGATTTTCCAAAAATCTAACTCCTTTCACCTCTTAGGAAACTTCCCAACCAACAAAAATTCTCCACTTAACACCTCCCACCTCTTTCTTATCTTGTCCCACCCACTATCTAAAAAAATAGGCATTCAATGGTTTTGGAAGGGGGGAGACACCCCTTCCTAAAAAGGTGGTGTCTCCCACCTACCACCCTTCTTAAGACAGCCAACTTGTTCACCACCCCCCCCCCCGCCCCCCCCCAAACTTTCATATTTGATGTCCATCCTTTTTCCCCCATCCTAGCCATTCAAATTGACACTCCCAACCACACCTTAGTACTAGGTTACCTTAGGAAAAATAGAAGAAGTCTTATAAAGACAGCCCAAAACCCAAGAAAAATAGCTCTCTTTTTACATAGCAAAAGACGTCTCCTCCATAGGAAGGAGATGTCCACTTACTTCCAGCCCAATTGTCTCCTTTTTCTTGTTGTTTTATGAAGTATTTGGGTGTTTCCACAAATTTCCATGGTTCATGGTTCTTCCTCAAGTGTTCAATCTAGGATTTGTGGGGTTTTGATTCATCTTTGAAGGTTGGTTAGCCTTTCCTCAAATTTACTTATTTTCATGTTAGTTTGCCTTGTTTTTCCTTTAGCTTTCCTTACTTTTAAACTAAGACTCAAGTTTGGTTTTCCCTTGGAGTGACAGCCAAGTGAAATCATCTTGAATCTAGTTTTTTTCTTTATCTTTCATTGCATCTTTATTCTCTTTTAGCCCTCTTGATTTTTCATCTTTGGTTGCTTATGTTCCATTGGATTATTGCCTTAGATTTGCATAGGATTCTCCCTTGATTTCAAGCATAATTGTTCATGAGTGAATGGTTGAACAATTGAAGAAGAACTTGACTTGTAATTGAGGAGTGATTAAGATTAAGTAAACATCATTGTAAAAGCATTTAAGTTTTAGATTTGGATTACATGTATGGAATCTTATGTTTATGACTTTTTGGATGTGATTCAATGAGATTAGGCAGAATTTTAAACTCATATTTGTGTCTACAGTAAATTAAATTTGTTCTTGAATGTTTTAATGCATTAGAATTGATTAAATTCATGTTTTACATGTTATGCTCATTGAATGTTTCAATTACCTTACTGCTGAAATTTCTTTGCATGAATGGTGTATGTTAATTTCTAGAACAATATGATCTTGTTCACTTGATTGTTCAAGAGACCAATTAGATTGTTAGATAGCTTAGTTAATGTTAGGAATAGATGCCATGCTTAGGTTTCCAAAGTAGTGGATTAAATCCACTCTTATCCAATGAATCATGCATACCATTCCATGGTTACATGCATGTTAATTGTGTAGTTTTCCTTTCATTGTTGTTAGTAATTTCTTTCATTTCTTTCTCTAGGTTGGTTATAGATTCCATTATTTTACATCTTAGTTAATTGGAAAGTAATCAATTTTGTCATACTTGTTAAAATAGTTGATTTGGTTGCTTACTTTTCTTATTTTTGCATGATTAGGAAAGTAGTTTGTTAAAGCATGTTTCCATTAGATTAGTTGTTAATTTCATGTTTGGAAAAGTTAGTTTAGGAAAGTTGCTAAATTACATTTTAGGAAAGTTGTTAATTAGGAAAGTCACAAAAGTAGAAGTTTTTAATTTAGGAAAGTTATAATTTTAGAAAATTCATGTTTTAGGAAAGTTTTCTATTGAGCATGTTTCTTGTTTTTGCTTAGTTTCCAATTTCATGTTTTAATTTTCATTCTTAATTAAGACAAAAATCACTTGAATTTTGGCTAGGGTAAATATTTTAAAGTAGGTACCACTAACATCACAATATTTCACTTCTCGTGGAATCAACCTCTTAGCATACTATAATACAAATGATTCAAGTGCTTGTGAGTTTATTTAAAGTAACAACAAGTTTTTGGCACCGTTGCCTGGGAGTTGCAAAAATTGTGGTGCTCTATACTTTAGATTATACATTTTCCTCTAGTCTAGGTTTATGGTACATTAGATTAGGGCTTTTGCATAATTTTGCATACCTTTTGCATTTGCTGCTATTTTCCTCATATTGACCGTTTTTTTTTTTTTTTTTGTGCAAGGAAAAAGAAGCTACAATAATCTTGTGGGCCACAGTTTCATCATCTAAAATTAGGTTTTATTGCTTTCCTAGAATAGGATTGAGTGAAACTTGTAGTGAAGCCCATTATAAATTATAATTTCTTTATTATGTAATTTTAAATGGGTTGTAATAATACAAGACAAGTGTGGGGTATGGTGGCCCACACTTGATCCCCATTGGACCCCTCACTATGAGTATCTCTCACTCAATTTTTAGGATAATTTGCATTTGGATGTTAGTATGATTCA
Source organism: Warburgia ugandensis (assembly GCA_035236585.1). Classification (NCBI taxonomy): domain Eukaryota; kingdom Viridiplantae; phylum Streptophyta; class Magnoliopsida; order Canellales; family Canellaceae; genus Warburgia; species Warburgia ugandensis. Next base: position 48,886,287 of record CP141127.1, on the reverse strand, counting down.
TATAGATTAAGCTCATTCATTGATAATTGTTGCATCTTTATTTAGGATTGTTGCATTAGAGCACCTATCTAACCTTGGTTGGATAGCATGTAGGTTGCATTACTTTTCTTTTGTATTGCATTTCATATTTAAAGATTTATGGTGAAATGGAATTAATGTTAGTAAGGGCCCCACAAGAACCCTTATAAGATAAGGAATAGATTTCATCACCAGTTCCTTGGCCCGCCTAGGAATCAATCAATATCCTTGTATGCCATGATCCCAACCTTTGAATATTAATTTAAAATCAAGTAGAAAGAGACTTAGGGTATTGAGCTCATAGGATCCTTTAAGAAGGATGCAATCTATTGTCACCCTAGTGGCCTCTTAGCACTGTGGTTATAGTGGTTGTCTCAAAATCCAAGTGATTTTCCATTCCTTCCATTGACGTTAGTTGACGACTACGCTTCTCCTAATGTGAGGATTGTATTAACCACTTTTGAGTAGAACTTAACTAGTAAGCAGTAGTCAAATTTGGACAAAAGGAGGAGCTGTCTAGATTTAGGTCTAAGAACTACCACTTATGTACCAAGGAAAGATAATCAAAATACTGCTTGATAAGTGCTTACTAGGATTTGATTGCACATCACATAGAGGTAGAGTTAGAATTTACATTGGGGCATTTAGTATAGGATAGTTTATGTAAGGGCATCAATCTAAGAACCTAGATCTAACACCTTTCAACCTAGAGATTCAATGCAACCCAAGACAATGAGAAAGAAACCAAGTTCCTATCCTCATGGCTAAACCATCAGAAGTTGAGCGTAAGGCCATTAGAGATTTCTATGCACCACTACAACTCAACACCCCATCCTACATAGCTTTGCCTCCTACAAATGCAAACCATTTTGAGTTAAAGCCGGGAGTCATATAATTGCTCCCCACTTTTTGTGGCGAGTCCTAGAAGACCCCTACCTACATGTCAAGGAGTTCCTTGATATTTGCACTACATTTAGGTTCTAAAATTTTTTGGATGATTCTATTGGGCTTAGGCTATTCCCATTCTCTCTCAAGGATAAAGCTAAATCATGGCTTAATTCCTTGGAGGTAGGTTCCATCAATACAAGGGACCAATTTTCTAGAAATTTTTGAACAAGTTCTTCCCTGTTCACAAAACAAATGCCTTTCATCATGAAATTATTAATTTCCAACAAAGGGATGAAGAATAATACTACAAATGTTGGGAGCAGTAGAATGAACTGCTACAAAAATGCCCACATCATGGATTAAAAAAAGGGCAGCAAGTTCAATACTTCTATGAGGCATTGATGCCTCAAAATAAACAAATGATAGATGCAATGAGTGGAGGGACCGTCATGCTAAAGGATGAGAGTGAGGTTTGGGAGTTCTTTCCGACTCTAATAGATAATTCCTAACAATGTGATTATTAAAATAGAAGAGAGAGAAATAACCAGCCTACTAAGAGGGGGGGTCTCTATGAGATAGGAGTGCATGCTAATCTATCCCATAAACTCAATTCTTTATTAGTAAGATTGGACAAGTTTAATAATAGAGCACACAAACTTGAAACTATGTTTCAATTCTTTATGGCTACCTCATCCCTTAAACCTCCATAAGAGGTTTGTGCTATATGTTCCAGTCTAGCCCATATAACCATGTCTTATCCATCAAATAGAGTGCTAAATGACTATCTTGTTGACCAAGTGAATGCATTGAATGCATATCACTAACCTAATAACAACCCATGTTCTGAGACCTACAACCCTGTATGGGCTAAGCACCCCAACTTTTCTTGGTCGAAGAATAACTACCAAGGAGGACCATCTGTAAACCTCTTACCCAAAACTTTCCTCATAAAACTATAGTTCCTCAGCAACAACCTAGCTTCCAACAACCTCAACAACAAAAGAAACCATCTTTAGAGGAAAACATCCATACCATGCTTGAAAAACTTTTAAAAGATAATGACGACACTAAAAATGCCTTACACCAGTTGCAAAATGTTAGTAGACATTTAACCCATGTTAGCTCTCAAGCCATAGCTAAGTTGGATATTCAAGTAAGCCAATTATCAACTAAATTACATAATAGAGGAAAGGATCAGTTCCTTAGTCAACCCATCCCTAACCTGGAGGGCCAATTTGAGATAGGGTCAAGTTTTCAAAACCTTAACCCTCATGAGCGTGCCAAGTCTATAACCACCCTTAGGAGTGGTAGTCAGATCAATAACAAAGTAGGGTAAGTTAGGAAACTACAAAGGAGAAAGAGGCAATCAAAACACAGGAGAAAGAGAAAAGACAAAAAGACCCTATAGAACATATAATGGAGGCACCCTATGTGCCTAAAGCCCCTTTTCCTCAGCTACTAAACAAGGCTAGAATGGGAACAAAGTTAATGGAGGTATTTAAACATGTCCAAACCAATATTCCATTGCTCAATGCAATTGAAGACATCTCCACCTATACCAAGTTCTTAAAAGAGCTCTGTACAACAAAAAGAAAGCCAAATCTGCAAAAGAAAGCTTTCCTCACTGAGCAGGTAAGCTCTTTGATTCAACACAAGACCCCACCAAAGTTTAGAGACCCAGGGTGTCCTACCATTTCCTGTGTTATTAGAGATCGTGTCATAGATAGGGCATTACTTGCCTTAGGGGTGAGTGTTAACTTGTTGCCATATTGAGCAACTAAGACTCGGTGAGTTAAAACCAACCACTACCACATTGCAATTAGCAGATAGATTTGTCAAGACACCCTATGGTTTTGTTGAAGATGTCTTGATACAGGAGGATCAGTTTTGTTACCCAGCTGACTTCATTGTGTTGGACACCCAACCTGTATCTAATCCCTGTAGTCAGATTCCAATCATCCTTAGATGTCCATTCTTGGCAACATGGAATCTAAGCTAAACATCTTTGATTCTAATCAACAATATTTACACCTTGATAATTCTTGCAATGTCAATTTGATCGACAGTCTAACTAATGACATTCATCCACCATTGTCCATCTCTGACCCACTAGAGGCCTGTCTCATGCACTTTAATAGAGAATTTGATATAGACAAGTCTATTGAGGAGGTAAACAACCTTCTGAAGGCTGCTCCAAACATGGATACCTCCAAATGGGGTCCTTATGTGGAACCACTCCCACTATCTGAATCTATCCCAATACCCTCGATAGAGCAACCACCATCTTTGGACTTAAAACTCTTGCTTGACAACTTGAAATATTCATACCTAGGCCTAAATGAAACCTTACCTGTGATCATAACATTAGATTTAGATAATGAATAGGAGGTTAAGCTTTTAGATGTCCTTAAGGAACATAAAAAATTCTCTAGGATGGACGATAGTAAACATCAAAGGGATTAGTCTAGCCGAATGCTAGCATAAGATACGCCTTGAAGAAAATGTAAAACCTTCTAGAGAAACTCAAAGACAACTTAATCCCCACATGAAGGATGTAGTTAGAGATGAAGTCTTAAAACTTTTAGATGTTGGCGTTATATATCCTATCTCTGGCAGTACTTAGGTTAGCCTCGTTCAAGTTGTGCCTAAGAAATTTGGGATCATGATAGTTAAAAATAAGAATAATGAGTTAGTACCCACCTACATGACCACTAGGTTGAGAGTTTGCATTGACTATCAAAAATTGAAAGCAGTCATGAGGAACGATCACTTTCCTCTACCCTTCATTGATCAAATGCTAGAGAGGTTAGCTGGACATAGCTGTTACTTTTTTTTGGACGGAAGCAAAGAAAACCCTATCTACACTAGGGTTGAAGTATGAGAAGATACATGCTTGTACCAATGATTGCATCTTATACAGTAAGGAACACAAGGATAAAACTACATGCCCAACTTGTAGACAGTTAAGATGGAAGTTGAAGAAGAATTCAAATGAGATGGTGATAGACGTTCATGCAAAGGTCCTATGGTGTTTCACCCCTTATTCGAAGGTTTAAAAGAATATTTTGTATTATAGAAACAATAGAGAATCTAGTATGATATGCCAAGGAGAGAGTAGTTGATAGCTATTTACGCCATCCAACAGATATCCCAGCATGTAAGCTCATAAACTTCTTGTAGTCTAATTTTGAGCAAAAACCTAGAAACCTATAACTTGCATTATATGTAGATGACATTAATGATCATGGTTTTATGAGAAGTAGGTATAGTTGTTGGCCTATTATAATGGTTTGTTATAACCTCTCACTGTTTTTATGCGTGAAGAGGAAGTTCATAATATTAATTATGTTGATATCAAGTTCAAAGCAGCCAAGGAATGACATTGATGTGTACTTCTCTCCCTTGATCAATCATCTTAATACGTTATGGGACATAGGTCTTCAAGCTTACAATCCATATAAAAATAAAATAAAAAAGAGAGTCATTCACCATAAAGGCTATACTGTTGTGGACTATAAATGAATTCACTATATACAGTAATCTGTTTGGATCCACCATGAAGTGATACAATGCTTGTCTAATATGTGGTGACCAAACCTATGCCACATGACCTAAACATAAGAGGAATATGGCATTCCTTAAGCACAGAAGATGGTTGCGTATAGATCATCCATACTATTTTAAGAAGGGCGAATTTAACTGAAGTGTAGAGACAAGGACACCTCCAAAGATGTTGATTGGATGACAAGTATTGGAATAGGTTAAAAACAATGATATATTTTAGAAGAAGAAGAAAGTAATTAAATGTGCATGTGAAACCAACTCCAAAAGATGTTGGACGAAGAAGGCAATATTCTTTCAACTTGTGTACATGAAATCATTGCATCTATGCCATGTGCTAGATGACATGCACATTGAGAAGAAAGTGTACAAAAGCTTAACCAATGCCTTACTTTACATGCTAAGAAAAACAAAGGATGGATTTGCAGCTTAAAGGAATCTTATGAAGATGGGTTCAAAGAGAAGGTTGCATCTACAAGATAGGGGTAGTCAAGAAACATAATTACCTAAAGAAAATTATATACTCAACAAAGAGGAGAGAAGAATAAAGTGTAAAACCCCATCAAATCTCAAACAACTACTCTTCAAACTTTAGAAACATTGTCTTCATGGAAGACCTGAAAATGCTAGGGATGAAGTTGCACAATTACCATGCATTCATACAACAATTCTTGCCCTTAGTAATACGTTTAGTGTTGCCAGACAAAGTTAGAGGATTTATTACAAAATTCTACTACTTCTTCAATGCTTTATGAGAGGTGGTAGATGCTATAAAATTGCAAGAAATTCAGGAACATCTAGTGATAACTTTATGTGATCTAGAGAAAATCTTTCAACAGCCTTCTCTGACATCATGGTACACTAAATAGAGCACCTCATTGATGAGGTTAGACTTTGTGGGCTAGTTTAGTTGCAATGGATGTACTCATTTAAGAGATACATGAAAATTTAAAAGGGTATGTATAAAATCACAACCAGCAAGAGGGGTGTATAGTCGAATGTTGCACTGCAAAGTAGCAGTGGAGTTTTACATAAAGTACTTATTAGGAGTGGATGCTATTATAATCTTAAGAAAGAAACGATCAATTGGATTTCATGATCCCAAAGTTGGTGAACCTCTTTTGACTAAACATATATTGACCATTGATTGTAAACAATGAGACCAGGCCTACCTTTATGTGTTGCGAAACAACATTGACGAAGTCCAGCCATACAATGAATAAGTTTAAAATGCATAACTGACTCTCTCTCTCTCTCTCTCTCTCTCTCTCTCTCTCTCTCTCTCTCTCTCTCTCTCTCTCTCTCTCTCTCTCTCCCCCTTCACTTTTGCCTCTATTTTATATATTTGTAAGGATTGATTAATGGTTATATTCTCTTTGATCTCTCCATTAACTTGTATATAGTGAGGACATGGACATCTTGAATTCGAAGTATCCAAGTTATGTAAAGAAATAGAAGTGGTTGTAATTTGAGCACTATTGCACTTTTAATACTTGCTCCATCAAAAGGTAAAATCAATTACTTCACACTTCTTATAAATTGCATATTGTATATATTACACTTAATTACAACAATCATCTACACAGATTCAAGATTAGCGAGAGGGTCCAAGTAATGGTATATCCGAATCCTTGGACTGGATGGTGAGGGACCATGATCAAAAGTAATAAAATATGTTGGATATGTCATTAATGGTTAACGCCTTTACACAAAAGACCATGATAAGTCAAGAGCACAATAGAATAGTGGGGTCATCTTAGTTCCTAATGCTACATTCTTTTCCAGTTGAAAGGATAATAGGCAAATAATGGCAAACGATACTTATTACGAAGTTATAAGAGAGATATGGGCCTTGGATTATACTTGCAAAATTGTGGTTGTATTTTTGTGCAATAGGGGTGGAATGCAATAAAAACAGCATCAAAATTGATGCCCTTAGATTGACATTGGTTGACCTCAACTAGATCGATTATAAAATTATTGGTCTCTTTTAGTATCTTAAGCAAAACTAGTATTTTATGTGCAAGACGAATGTGCTAAGAGATGGTCAACTATTTTATTAACCTCTCCAAGAGATTTTTATGATGAAGATGACCTAGACAATACTGTAATACATTACCTTTGTATTACCAAAACAATTTCATTAATCAAAGTACTTAGTGAGAATGAGGATTATGTGCATGATAATAGTGAGGAGGATGCTCAGGTTGTAAACAATGTATGAGATGCCAAAGTAAAATGTAAATATTTAAATTGTAGTCAAAGGAATTATCCCAAAAACTCCATGTGCATATATCTTTATTTATATATGATGTAAGTACATCAGGAAGCTAACCCGACCAAGAGTATTATATAAACACAATGTTTTTAAAGTTGATTTTCTAAAATTGACTTTAAAACTTTTGTTTTCTTTATAAAAACCCTAATGGTACCTCATTTTTTCCTATCTTTCCCATTGACACACTTCATCGAGTGGTTGAATGGTGTCTATAACTTCAGTTCTCCTATCTCTTTCTGTGATGTTGCCTTCTTACCACCCATTTTAGAGATTTTTAATGTTTGTGGCATTAAAAACATGTTAAGAATAGTAAACACTTTTTGTCATCCGTGCATTTTTCTTGTTACAAATTCCAAGTAACGTATTGTGAATGAAGTGGGTTTTGTCACTATAGATGTTGGGGTCAAGATCTTAGTTACATCATCATGATTTGCCCAAAAATTTTACGATTTTAGTGAAACAACAAATTGTTTCTTAATCAAAACCACATAAGAGAAAGGGAGAGCCTCATGGTTCATGGTTCCCATCCAAAATTAGGGTTTGATTTTCATGAATTAGTTCCATATTAGCTCTTTGATCATTTTCTATCGTGTATTAGTGAGATGGAATACTATGTAATATTTGATATATGTAATAAAAGGATGATAAATGAGGAGTTATCCAAAAATTCTTAATTTGCTTGTTGTGTGTGTGTGTGTGTGTGTGTGTGTGTGTGTGTGTGTGTGTGTGTGTGTGTGTGTGTGAGAGAGAGAGAGAGAGAGAGAGAGAGAGAGAGAGAGAGAGAGATTGAACATTAATTTGTATAAAAAGATTGGTGCCCTTCTTAGTAAGTCTTTACAAAGTTAGAGAAAAAATCATTTTTAAAAACTATTTTTAAAGTAAATAATAAAAAAATATTTGAAAAATACATTTCAATTCTTTTTTTTTTATTCAAAATTTTAATTACAAGTGAAAAAAATTTTACATCCTGACATTTTTCCTTCCATCTTTGTCATCTATATGAGTTCTCTTTGTGAATCAATGCCGACAATGAAGTAACCCTTCCTCTCTCTCTCTCTCTCTCTCTCTCTCTCTCTCTCTCTCTCTCTCTCTCTCTCTCTCTCTCTCTCTCTCTCTCTCTCTCTCTCTCTCTCTCTCCTTAGTTGTTTCCAGCTAGCTTGTGCATGAACCCCCCTCTTTATGTCTGAGTTGGTCCACCCTTCCCCCTCTCTTTATCAGTCGATCACCAATGGGCATGCACAAACCTTCTCCCCCCCTCCGCTCTTTCTCCTTAGCTATTGCTGGCCGACCATGTGAGCGACCTTCCCCAACTCTCTACTGCTGCTAGTTTTGGCTGATCTATAGAAGAAACTTTAGATTTTTCATTGATTAGTGTGTAGGAAAAGATTGCTATGTAAATGCAAGTACTAAAAATATTTAAAGAAGTGACTCTAAAAAATAAGTTTCAATAACTTCTTCAAAGAGTTGTTTGAATGCATGTCTATAACAATTATCTCTTACGGCATGTTGACATTCATGTGCATGTAGAAATACTTATAATTCCAGTGAGTTGAGATTCATGTGCATATAAAAATACTTGTAATCTTCAAATAATTGGCACTATGTTGTTTTTACTTCTACTTCCTCGAAGTTTGATGTCGTAAACTAGTATAACACATGTCTTATTACCTTAACCTGAATGCTTCATTTTATTCTCTAGAATACCATGAATTGAATATGAGATTTCTTAAAGTTTTAGTTTTCAATTGAGGTTAGTGTTTAATATGAAGTAGATATCTTTCAATTGAATGTGATGTTTCCTAAAGTTGTATGCTATTATGAATTCAAAAGGAGCATGTTAATGATGGCTTATACTTGCCAATCTACTTTAAGCAATAACATCTTATTGTAGGTGTTATATACTGAAGCCTCAAAGGTTTAAAATATTTTTATAGGCTTTGGTGAGTTTCGCATTTATATTCCCTTATATTCTTTACTTTGTCTCGAGTTTCTATTATGGATTATTTAATCATGTCCATGATTTTGCTTTAAGGCTTTAGGATATAGGAACTCATCCTTATCATTAATCATCTAGAGCTTGATTTTGGTTCATTTGTGTGGAAGAGGTAAAGTCACTAGTTCTTAATTAATTGCATGCTTTTGCATTATATCCACAAAATGCTTACATAAATAAATACATAGATAATTTCTTTTAATATATACTCTATTTCTATATACTTTAGTTGTTTTCATTTTTTACTATTTTTTACAAGGGTTAATTGAAAATTACTTGTGCTTTTGGTGCTTCCTTTCTAACATATGTATATAAAAGCTCTGTGTTCATGAATGAACATTCAAGTGCAACAACTTTGTTATGTAGCCTTATCATGAACATTTGAGTAGATTATTTTCAATGTAAACACTTCCATGTTGAAGATATTTTTTACATTCATATTTTACATTTGGATAGATCACTATTTGATGTAATTAGTATGGAATAATCCTATTTGTTGACAACTTGATTTATTAGGAATTGAAACAACAACAATAGTTACTATGGACATATTCAATTTTCAAATGGAAAGAGGTGATCCAATGTCATGGCTTGCTCCTTCTGCTTAACTTTATTTCTAACTTTAAACTATTAGATTAGAAAATCAAAATCAATAGTCAATGTCTATGCCATGGTTTCCATTTAAACACCACTGTAAATTCATAGTCTAATGCCACCATTGTACTAAAAAAAAAGCATGTTTATTATGTTTTGTTCTATTTATGTGTTCTTCAAATGCATTACATGGACTATTTGATTTCATTGTTCTAATTTTATTATGTTCTTATTTACAATAAGTAAGGAATGTGAACATTATGAAGAATACGAACAAGAAGCCAACTCAGCAACACTCAAAAGATAAATAGGAGGGTGAACAACAATGGAAATGGTTATTAAGAGAAAGTCAAAATGAACCAAAGAAATTGCCCAATACAATAGTAAGGGGCAAGAGATAGGTTATAGTGCAGTATTGTATAGTAGTTTTCTTTACTCCATAATAAGAAGCATGGTACCAATCACAATTGATGATTGGAGACATGTGATCTACCCCTTACCTGAACCCCACATAGGTAGGAGCTTCATGCATGGGGCAGCCCCCTTTTTTAGACATGTGCCACCAACAATCAAAGATTCAATATAGAAGACTGTGAATGTATGTAAAAATATTGTGTATTATATAATATAAAGCATACATTCTATTCTTATTTTCAAATATAATAATGTGCTTTGTACTTTATAGATTGCCTTTGAGGTACCTGGGAAGAAGGTGTGCTTTGCAAGGAACTAGTAAGCAAAGGACAAAATGGAAGAACTACCTTGTGTGCAATCACATAGTTCCAAATGTCAATTATCTGTTGAGGTTGTACACATTACCTGCCATGTTCCATATCATTGGCTAGAACATGCGAAATGAATTTGTAAAGATATGCACATCCACTAAATTTGAGGTATGTGCTAAAACAATGTTTCATTGAATTAATTATATATAACATTTGATTGTGCTTAATTATGTACATACAAATGTACAGGTAAAGAGTCTAAGAGGGAGAAAGGTGCATGAAACCAATATGCAACACCACCTCCTTAGGTTGGGCTCTGCCTTTTTGGAAGAACATGAAGTATCTATGATAGTTTGCTCCTTTCAAATTATAACATAGTTATATGTGTTTTATTACCTAACTATAGTGACTTTCTTAATAGCAAAAGAAAGCTAGGACTACGAGTCCCATTGACCATGTTGCCCTTTGGAAGAAGGCACATTTAGTGGGTTGTAATGCCCAAACCTTCACAAATGAAGCAACTACAAAAGTTGATGCTATCATTATAAGTGGTTGCACATGACTACCCTTGACTACCTTGCATTTTGTACAATTAATTAATTGAACTAATCATGTCCTTCTAGTTAAATTTTGCAAGGCATGCTTACCTAAGAAATCATAAGTATAGGAACTCTCAATAGCACTGCTAACAATGATAACATCATGTATATGGCTTTGATCAATAAGAAGGACCACCCTACTGAGTAAGTAGCTAAAGGCGTGGTGTTGTTCCTTCCAAGTACTTTGATCAAAAAATACCTTTAGTTAACCATGTGGATGCCTATGAATAAATGTGTGAAAAGATAAATGGATGTAATTAATCAATTGTAGGAAGGAAGTTTGCAAATAATTTCTCATACCCCTATACCTCATTCTTGCATCGATGTACCTCAATCAAATACTAACTACAATTCTCTTACAGAAGTTCATGAAGGACAACTTGCACCCTTCAAAAGAGAAATTTTGGCCAAGGAACTTTTTAATTGTCCTTCTGTAATTTTCATATCTCAACCTTTCTAATGTATGATGTATTTCTAATTTGTAGATGGGTCAGTGTCTATTGGCCTTGGATACTTGTCAAAATGTTGTTGTAGTTGGTTCATGGTATGAACTTGACTCAATTATTTTTCATGAAAAAAACATGTCTCCACACATAGCGTGTGTTTATAACCATGGCTTTGAATGTGAATGCCTCCCTACCATTTCCTTTAGAAATGAAAAATATTGTAACTATTGGGAAGGCCAGTGAATATCACGTCGCTTTACTGAAGGAATTTGTCATTCCCCATAGAGTTCACAATATATATATATATATATATATTCATTCCACCATCCTTAACAACATTTATAAACTAGAGACCTTAATTTAATTATTTATTAACTATATTTTAGACTAATCAGATGTAGTAGAAAGTGCCATCGACATCCCCCTGCATTGCACCATCTACTACTAGATACCAATGGATCTGGTACAAGTATTTGTGTTTATTTTTCATCATAAAATTGAATACCTTCAATGATCAATATTGACAAAAAGTCTCTACAACTTTTACATTAGCCCCCTAAGGATCGCATGGAAATCTAGCCTAAAACGCCTCATGTAGCATCTCTATAAATAAATAAAAATTCATAAATTTTTTGAAATGTCCACTAATGATGACAAGACCTCTAACATTGAATAAAGCATGAAAAAACAAATCCAATGACTACAATTATGCATAGATCCAATGGTGAAGATAAGGTTTCTAATCAAAACAAAAATTATGCAAAAAGGAGGAGGAGCCACTTCTGAGAAAAACATTTAATGCATGATAACACCTAGACCCACCTTCCTGCCTAATAGGCACACAACTTCTCACATTCCAAACTTCCCATTTAAACACCCTCTTCATTCCTCTTAATTTTCCAATGTCTTTTCACTTTATCTCCCTCTCATAACCTATGCCATCTTTATTTTTCTCTCTCTTACCCCACACCCCTTAAAACTCTCTCTACAAATCCCACTACAAGAGGACTCCCAACCATTGTGCGCAACAGAGAAACACAAAAAATCCTTTTGCACAAGCTGAGAGAGAGAGGAGAAGAAGAAGAAGAAGAAGAAGGGAAAAAATGAAAATCTTGGGTTTTGGGTTCAAGAGGAAAGTTTTTTATCTACCTTAAGTTTCAAGTTTTCCAAGTCTTATTTGGATTGATTTCTTCCATGAATGGTGACTGAGATTAATTTATTTTGTTGGATTTCCCTCACATGAGCATGTTTACATTAGATTTAATCTTGAATGAAATTTATTTTTTATTTTATGGATTATGCACAATCTCCATTTTTGAAATCTAAGTTTGAGCATATATGCTGGGTGCAATATTCAAAAACCCATTTGGGTTTTATTTACTTCTATTATCTGAAATTATGATATGTTACTTTTCCTTTGATCTAAAATTATGCTATGAATAACTTCAAATTTGAAATCTTTCTGATGTGGTACGTTTCCTGTCGATTTAAGAACATACTGTAGGATATTTATAATTTTGAAATCTTTAGGCTATTTGTATGTCTCTATTTATTAGGACATTTGATATAAAGTATTTACAATATGAACTTTTATGTCATGGATTATTTTCCATTGATTCGAGACGAAGCTATAAAATATTGATTTATAAATGACCAAACCTTAAAATTTTAAAAGTTATGTGCAATCTCCATATGGGTTTGGATTTGTTCATAACCCTTGAAAATCTTAAGGGTTGGGCACATGTTAGGATTCTCTATGGAATTTATTTCCTTTAAATGAAATTTTATAGATGCATTTTTTATTTTAGAAGTTCATGCTGTAACTCTGAAATTTACAATGAAAATCTAAGATTATTACTGCAGCTCTATGCTCATTACTATAGATCATAAGAATATGCTGTAGCTTTAAACTTTAAGTTATAGTTCTGAAAAAATTCATAGTAACTTTGCTTTTATTCAAGAAACATACTGAAGACATGGAATTTAATAACAGTTTGATTTCATGTTTAAATTATGTGACCTTAGACCGTAAGTTCTATTATGAGATTTTAAGCCTCTGAAATTCATTTAATATGGATGTTACGTATGATAAAAATCTATTTTGTTATATGATTTTTAGTTAGACGAAAAGTCTATTATTTTATGATCAACCAAATCTCAATGACTTATGAGTTGGGCTAATTAGTACATTGAGTACCATGCTCTTAATGAAAGACTAATCGAACCCATTAATGAAATGGTAAATTCAGCTAGCCCAAGGGAACTATCAATTTTGATTATTTTAGGTAGGTTATGAATGGAACTCAAATTGTTGATTATCCTTTATGCCTTAAAATGAGCATTGATGTAATTCTGAAATTGTAGAAGAATGGAATAATGAAGATTCCAAATTTGTTATCTTGATATAATAACTTGTTGAATGTCAATAAGCATGCAATATGCATTTTACTCTTATATTATTAAGTTTGAAAACATGAATGATTATATTTGACGAGAGACAAATGTTGTTGTCATTGAAAAGCATGATATGAATATAATGAATGATACATGTATGTTTCATTCTCTTTATTATCCATGTTATTTGATGCGTATAAAGTATGCTTGAATGTTCGATTTTAAGAAATCCCAATATAGACCAGAAACTTTACTTGCATATGTTGTATTTGACAGATAAAACACAAAAGATATGTGAATGATAAAATGCGAGAATTAAAGAACTATCACTTTGTGATGATAAATTGTTGATAAGATAAATGATGAAATAGTGAATGAACAAGAAAAAGTGTGAAAGAAATTATAGAAAAGAATTCAAAGGGAATTCATAGAGGAAATGTGTTAGGGAGAGAGGGTTTGACCACCTTGCTCCTAACCACTAAGGTGGAAAGATATCCCTGCCATAGTAGTGTGATTTTATCTTCAGCTATGGCAAGAAAAACCACTGGAGGTGTACACAACACCATAATGAGCCAAACGTAGACCTCATGTGAATATGATTAAGGTTTCTCTAGGATATAAGAGCACAACACGAATTAAGGATTGATTCGTGAACACTTGAGATCATAAGATTTGATTCGTTATTCCATTAATATAAGAATGACAGAAAATAGAATAACTTGAGTTAATTCATGAATGATTAGATTCCTGTGAATATTATATATATATGGTGTGATATATTTCATTTAGTTTATCTATGAAAAGATGATTATGATTGATATATGTTCTATACATATATGGACTTTTTGAAGAAAAAAAAAAAAGCATGTTGTATTGTCATGGTTTTTTATTTTAGGTAGGGAGAACCCTAATAAGTACAATTGGTGTACTCAACCTACATATTATTCATACTTCTTTTTAGACAGGGAATAAAAGAGGAATGGTCTTTTAAAAGAGAAAGAAAGTTCAAAGGGAGAACTTAGAATATTTACACTTTTTAAAGAACTTTGATTTATGATGAAACATTAAAATTTATGTGAGACTTGAAGACTTTATTGACTTTGTAATAAATCTTGGTTATTTGGTTATATTTTGTTAAATCTTATAATGGTGGTGGTGACTAACAGATCGTATGAGTATTGTATTTTTGAATTTCACATTTTTAGGAGCTTAGACATGAGCTGTGTTTTATGAAGAAAATGACACCAGGCATTTTTAAAGGATTTTTTTGGTATTTTCAATACTCTTTGAAATTGGTTTCAAAATAGGGGATTGATACTATCATCTTGAGAAAAGTTATTTAGAAATTGTAATAAAAAATTCTAGGTCATTACACTTTGATCCATGAGGTTACTCTACAGACTCATCAATAAAGATAAAGCAACCAACCCTATATGTATCAAGGCTAGAGTGTTTGCCAATGAGATTGTTGAAATGTCACTTATGGTAGAGGACCTATTAGGAGTTTGTCAATTAGATCAACTCAAACACTCTCACAATATCTCCTACATGGGGTATATGCAAATATCTACTTGTATAATGATACTTGACATTACATGTTATTTTATCATGGTTGGTAATAATTGTTTCTTTTGTACATCATTCTAAATGATACAACAAGCCTCTTTGAGGTCAAGAATGTACTTTACTTATTTCTTGACCCTATTGTCATTTTTTGAGTGACAAAGCAATGGTTGATGAAGAGGCAAGTTGATGATATGTTATTAGGGTTCTTCAGGTACTCCAAGGGGTAGGTCTTAATGATTCCCTATAATTTTTTGTAAGTTTTAAGTTTTTTTTGTTTCTTACCAACTTATGTTTTATACACAATGATTATAAACTTTAATTGTATTTCATATGGTTATGTGTGTGTATATATATATATATATATATATCATTGGGTGCTACTAGTTGTGGATGTGGATGGTGGGCACATTTTTATTTTATTCTTGTAGATTGCATATCAGTCCTATGCTCATAGAAATCATAAATAATTAAGCTTTTAATCTTTTTATATAATATGTAAGCATATAAGTAATTTTTTATCCATATCTAATGCATTTGAAATATAAATTTGTAGTATATGATTAAGATGTATTAATATAACCAAAACTCTGCAACCACCAAAACCGCAATTAAGAAGGCTATATGACTCCGATTGATGATCCGAAAAGTCTGTTGTGTTCATATCAATGACATGGACCTAATTACACAATAAAATTTAGGATCAAAGAACTATTTAATGTGACCATAGCCTAAAAACCATAGAAATCTCATAGATATACAAGATCAAAGATGATCAAATCTCATAAATTGATCCATTGGATGTATTAGGAGATCAATATGCCAAGATCAACCCTAAATCACATAGATCTACCTTTGAATTGTAAATATGACCATCCAAATCAAGTACAATTTCTATCTAAACATCATGATAGGCAATCCGTGCGATCTAACCATTCAATTACAAGATCTTGATGACATAAAACATTAAGACTATAAGTGAGATCTAGCTTGGAGATATACTAATCAATGATATATAACCTACAGGATAGATCTAGCCATTGATCTGTAAATCTAACTGATGATCTATAAAGAATGGGAAATAATACTTGGATTCTTATTCTCAAATAATATCCAGAACCTCACAAAGGTGATCCAGGATTTAAATTGAAGCAAATGCGATTCAAGAGATATTATCGAGGTAGGTAGTCTAATGCTGCTATGTTTTCAAACTGCATTTCAAATTCTACTTGAATCTATTTACGTGTTTAGTATGCTTTTGGAAATGATGTTGAGATATGATATTTTCATGCAAACTGTTCTCGTGGTTCATGATCTTGATTTAAAATGTGATTTCTTATATATTTCATGAACAGATTTTATATATGCATTACTCGCATGTTTTGAAACTAGTTGCATAAATTGCATGATTTATGATTATTGAGGATTGGATTATATGTATATATCTTTTTCGGGCTAATGAGCCTGGTGGGCACTAGGCTAAGTGGGTAGATCGCCGATTGAGGCAACCTGAAAGGGAACATAACCTTGAGTTCCAAGTGGGTAGATCACCGATTGAGGCAACCTACGGAGGGAACAAAACCTTGAGTTCTAAGTGGGTAGATCACCGAATGAGGCATCTTACGAAGGGAAAAAGAGGACATATCGATAGTAGCCGTGGAGGCTATGGAACATGAGCAAGGTGATTAAAGTAGTCATCTCCTTCCATCGCACCCTTCTCCCTCTCCTTCCACTCCGGCGTTCTCTCTATTCTCTTTAGCGAACAAGGGTTCCAACGGCATGAGGACCTTGGACCTCGCACCAAAGGGAAAAACCCAAACCGCCCCCTCCTTCAGCTGACCTAGGTAAGCCCCTTTCCCTCTGCTCCTCTCTTTTTGGTGAAGATAAGCTTAGATCTATACTGGATCTGCTCTCACCGACCAAACATTGCTAGTGAAAATAGATCCGTTGGATCTGATTTGGAAAGTTAGTAAGGACTGCCCAGATAGATGATCCGAGCCATCCAATGAGTCAGTGAGACCCTGAAACCCTAGAAAACTTAAGACAGTGGAAAAACTGAGGCATCATGGACGTTGATTAGGGACAAGGATGATTGCACAGTCCAGATCAGATTTCCTCATCATGTCGACATGATCAGGTACCCGAGACGCATGCGCGTAATGCACATCTAGAACGCACGCCCTGGAGCTTCCTTCCAACGCATGCGGGCATACGAGTGCTATCTCATTTAGACTAGGACACAAGCACGTCCTTGGAACCATGACATGCAGAACCTGTCTTGTCACGTTCTGGTCCAAAGATCTAATATGGATTGTTTATTTGATCTGAAACATTAAAAATGCAATTAAGAAGGCTATATGATTCCAATTGACTATCCGAAAAGTTTGTTGTGTTTGTCTTGACAACGCGGACATAATTATATAATAAAATTTAGGATCAAAGAACTATTGAATGTGACCATAGCCTTAAAAATAATAGAAATCTCATAGATCTACAAGATCAAAGATGATCAGATCTCAAAAATTGATCCATTGGATGTATTAAGAGATTGATATGTCAAGATCAACCCTAAATAACATAGATCAACCTTTGAATTATAGATATGACCGTTCAAATCCAGTACAAACCCGATCTAAGTATTAGAATAGATGATCTCCTAGATCTAACCATTCAATTACAAGATATTAATGACATAAAGGTTATTGAAGGCAGCCTAACCATTAAGCATTAGATCTATAAGTGAGATCTAGCTTGGAGATATACTAATCAATGATATATAAGGAATAGATCTAGTTGTTGATTTGTAAATCTAACTGGGGATCTATAGAGAATGGAAATAACACTTGGATTATTATTCCTAAATAATATCCAAGACCTCACAAAGGTGATTCAGGATTTGAATTAAAGAGAAATACAATCCAAGAGACATTGAGGTAGGTAGTTTGATGGTACTAAGTTTTCAAACTGCATTTCAAATTCTACTCGAATCTATTTCCTTATTTAGTATGCTTTTGGAAATGATGTTGAGATATGATATTTTCATGCAAACTATTCTCATGGTTAATGATCTTGATTTAAAATATGATTTCATATATATTTCATGAATAGATTTTTTATATACATTGCTAGCATGTTTTGAAAATAAATTGCATGATTTATAATTATTGAGAATTGGATTATATGTATATATCTTTTTCAAGCTAATGAGCATGGTGGGCATTATGCTAAGTGGGCAGATCGCTGATTGAGGCAACCTATGAAGGGAACAAAACCTTGAATTCCAAGTGGGTAGATCATCGATTGAGGCAACTTGCAGAGGAAACAAAACCTTGAGTTCTAAGTGGGTAGATCACCGATGGAGGCAACCTACGGAGGGAACAAAACCTTGAGTTCCAAGTGGGCAGATCGGCGAATGAGGTAGCTTACAAAGGGGCAAAGAGGACGTATCCACAGTTGACTGTGGAGACTATGGTGGCTGGTCTCTAGATAGCGGAGACATGGTTTTAGAATAAGTTCTGGTCGTGAGAATAGTGGACCCTAT
Organism: Warburgia ugandensis; assembly: GCA_035236585.1. NCBI lineage: Eukaryota > Viridiplantae > Streptophyta > Magnoliopsida > Canellales > Canellaceae > Warburgia > Warburgia ugandensis. Next base: position 48,867,687 of record CP141127.1, on the reverse strand, counting down.
GATTTTAGTTTTTGGAATCACCATACATGGTGTATTGAGATGGTCTTAGACGAGTACTCGTGACCTGTCAGAATAATGTGTTCACCGAGATCAGCTTGATGTGTTTGCCTAGAAACCCACGTGTATGATATCTATCGTTGGGTTAAGATTCTAGTATCTGGTTTGATCGATCACTATTTTAAGATTTTTGTACTAATTATATTATTGATTGATGGATTTTGATGGAAAATTCCATTACTTGAAAAAATATAATAAGCAAGTGATTTATGCATGAATACCCATGTTTATATAAAGTGATTACGTGATTTTATTATCTAAAAAACCCCTCTTGAAATTATGAATGTTGCATACCATGTTTTCAAAATAGTAGTATCAGATTCACCTATTGAGTATGTTAAATACTCAACCCAATATATTATTTTTACATATTAGCTCCAACAGGATTAAAAGAGGCATCAAGAACTGTTAGTGATACAAATAAGTGAACGAAGACAAAGACAAGTATGAATGTAAGTATATGACCTATCCTATGGACATGTATATGTAATTGTTACAGTTGGTCTATGAGCTATGGCTGGATGGACCTAGGATACATATAGTGTATTTTGAGTAAACATTAATTTGTTTTTATTGGAAGTAAATGACACTCAGAGTTTTCAAAATGGATTTAAAAGAAAAGTTTCTTCCCTTGCATTGCATTGTTTTTCAAACAAGGCTCGATTATGCATTAGAAATTAGTTATGCATTTAAAAATGCATGTGAAAACCTGGGTCATCACAATTGGTATCAAAGCTCAGTTTTATCCTTTCATAGCCAGTCTTACATTTCCAAAAGTCACATATGACTAGAATAATTAAGAAAAGCAGTATAAATATGAGTAATAGAGATGACTAGAATAAGAAATGATATCAAATCACAAAGAAATACATCATAAATAAATTGGTGAAAGGGAGTTGGATTTAACAAATACTTAGGCATTGGATGGTGTAGACCCTATCAAAAATCTAGTCTAAACTACTTAGGGGTTAAGAAGTGTTGAGTAGTGGAGAAAACAAGAAAATTATTCAATGAGAATAAGGTAATGATGAGAATACGAGATGATACTAGATCGATCAAAGTGATAATCTTGGAGAACATAGTTCAATTCTAGATAATTTATATGAAACATTAAGAAAGGAATTGTTATCCAACAGCCTAAATATAATAAAACATATCAGAAAATAAATATAGGAAATGATATAGAGGAACACGACATGAATATGAGCAAGTTATAGAGGAACACGACATGAATATGAGCAAGTTAGTGGATGTGCAAAAGACTGAATTTGAGTGTTCTATAAGGAATTTGACTAGAACACAATCAATAAAAGAATTTGATGACAATATAATTAAGGATAATTGATCTGTGATGATAGATTGACCATAAATATTTGACATGATTTTGAATAAATTCTAAGAGGAGAAAACTATTCGATGGATTCAATATTCATGGAACTTGATATATAGTTAGGAGATCTCATTTGCAATATGTGATGGATATAATTGATGGAAGATGCCACTTGATTCTTTTTAGAGTTCTAGTTTGAATGTAAATATTGGTTAAGGAATCGAGTCACATGTGAAAGATGAAAGACATTTGGAATACGAAATTGGAGACCATGTGTTCTCAAAATATTTCTCCAACTAAGGGGTTTAGTAGGAAGAAAGCTTTTTTCATTGAAGTAAAGAAATGAGAGAAGTGTGGAGTAAATTATACACAATTGAAGGATTGTAGTGATCTAACTTTAAGGATTTGGAGATATCAATTATATGAACTACAATTCATGAAACAATGTTGATGAATTAGCAAGTAAGAGCTAAGTGTCAAAGTATGCAGCCAAAGTGGGTCTTTATTACTTAAGCAAACAAAAAAGATATGCTGAATTTGAGTTGTATTTAAGGATTTTGTTGAAGGAATTATGAGAATGATGAATGGAGAATGTTCCTAGAGTTGGTTGAAAGATAACATGAAAATAATTTCAAAGACAAAATTCCTCTCATTATTGACCCATTTGAGGTTTTGGATGAGAAGATTAAGAAGTTGAAGTAAAGAAATTTCCCTAGTTTGAGTCCTAAGGGAGAATACATTCATCAAAGAGGAAACCTGAGAAACAAAATATCCTGAAAGTAACAATTTGTTAAATTTAGAGGACAAAATTCTTTATAGGGGTAATAATGTAATAACCTAAATTTTTAAGTCCTATTTGAATATTGAAAATGAGATTTTATAGAAATCAAATTTTTCAGAAATATCCCCATAATTAGATTCTCTCAAAAAATGAAATCGAACAACATAAAGAATACTGAAAACGGAGATCAGATGACAAAGTTATGAGCGTTTAAAGATTTGAGGGCATTTTTGTAATTTTATAAATAGTAAGGAAAAACTAGAAACACGGGGGGTCATTTTGATAACGACACCCCCCTTCGTCACCCCCTTTGTCAGTGCCTCATCATCGATGCGTCACCCGCGTCTGCATTGACCCCATTTCTCCGATCAGCCTCTACAGCGCCAACAAAAATGGCGGCACCGCCCTTCACTTCTATAAATCTCCCCCTACTCCTCCCATTGGACCCTTCTCCCTCTCCTTCCACTCCAGTGATCTTTATGTTATCTAGCGAGCAAGAGTTCTGATAGCATGAGGACCTCACACCACCGAGAAAAACCTAGACCTCCCCCTCCTCCGGCTGACCCAAGTAAGCCCTTTTCCCTCTGCTCTCCTCATTTTTTGGTGAAGATAAGCTCAAATCCATACTAGATCTGCTCACATCAGGCGGACATTGCTAGTGAAAACAGATCCATTGGATTTGATCTGGAAAGTTAGTAAGGACTGCCCGGATGGATGATCTGAGCCATCCAATGAGTCGGTGGGACCCCAAAACCCTAGAAAACTTAAGACAATGGAAACACTGAGGCATCTTGGACGTTGATCAAGGAGCAGGATGATTGGACAGTCCAGATTGGATCGCCTCATCCGGTCGACCTGATCAAGTACCCGGAACGCATGCATGTAACGCACATCTGGAACACGTGCTCTGGAGCTTCCTTCGGGCGAGTGCGGGAGTACGAGTGCGATCTCGGTTTGAGAGGGACGCAAGAGCATCCTGGGAACCGTGATGCGCAGACCCCATCTTGTAGCATTCCGGTCCAGAGATCTAATTTAGATAATTTATCTGTCTAAAACATTAAAACTGTAATTGAGAAGGCTATATAACTCCGATTGACAGTCTAGAAAGTTCGTTGTGTTCATCTTGACAACATAGACGTAATTATATAATAAAATTTAGGATCAAAGAACTATTTAATGTGACCATAGCCTAAAAACTATAGAAATCTCATAGATCTACAAGATCAAAGATGATCATATCTCAAAAATCGATCCATTGGATGTATTAAGAGATCGATATGCCAAGATCAACCTTAAATAACATAGATCAAACCTTTGAATTATAGATTTGACCATTCAAATCAAGTACAAACCCGATCTAAGTATTAGGATAAATGATTTGCTAGATCCAACCATTCAATTACAAGATATTAATGATATAAAGATTATTGAAGGCAATCTAACCATTAAGCATTAGATCTATAAGTGAGATCTAGCTTGGAGATATAGTAATCAATTATATATAAGGAATAGATCTAGCCGTTGATCTATAAATCTAATTGATGATCTATAGAGAATGGAAAATAATACTTGAATTCTTATTCCCAAACAATATCCAGGACCTCACAAAGGTGATTCAAGATTTGAATTGAAGAGAAACGCAATATAAGAGACATCGAGGTAGGTAGTTTGATGCTGCTAAGTTTTCAAACTGCATTTCAAATTCTACTTGAATCTATTTCCTTATTTAGTTTGCTTTTAGAAATGATGTTAAGATATGATATTTTCATGCAAACTGTTCTCGTGGTTAAAAATGTGATTTCTTATATATTTCATGAACAAATTTTTTACATGCATTACTCACATGTTTTGAAAATAAATTGCATGATTTATGATTATTGAGAATCAGATTATATGTATATATCTTTTTCAGGCGGATGAGCCTGGTGGGCACTATGCTAAGTGGGTAGATCACCGATTGAGGTAACCTATGAAGGGAGCAAAACCTTGACTTCCAAGTGGGTAGATCGCCAATTGAGGCAACTTGCTAAGGGAACAAAACCTTTAGTTCGAAGTGGGTAGATCACCAATTGAGGCAACCTACAGAGGGAACAAAACCTTGAGTTCCAAGTGAGTAGATCACAAGCAAGGATAGCTCAGATGGATAGATCCGGGATGCATATATGTTCGTCTTAATTTTAAAAATTACTTTGTTCGTTTTGAAAGCAAATGACACTCGGGGTTTTCAAAATGGATTTAAAAGAAAAGTTTCTTCCTCTACATTGCCCGACTCTGCATTAGGAATTAGATTTGCATATAAAAATGCATGTGAAAACCTAGGTCGATACCAACTGTGACGACTCGAGTTTTCACATGCATTTTTATATGCAAAACTATTTCCTAATGCAGAGTCAGGCAATGCAGTAGAAGAAACTTTTCTTTTAAATCCATTTTGAAAACCCCGAGTGTCATTTGCTTTCAAAATGAACAAAGTAATTTTTAAAATTAAGACGAACATATATACATCCTAGATCTATCCAGGATTATCACTTTAATCGATCTAGTATAAGTCAGAGCTATCTTTTAAAGATTTCACTGGTATCATCTTGTATTCCCATTATTCATGCTCATCATTATCTTATTTTCATCAAATAGTTTCCTTGTTTACTCCACTACTCAACACTTCTTAACTCTAAGTAGTTTAGAGTAAAATTTTGATAGGGTTTGCACTTTCCAATGCTAAGGTATTTGTTAAATTCAACTCCCTATTTATTTATGGTATATTTCTTTATGATTTATAGTTGTCTTAATTACTCATATTTATACTATTTTTTCTTAATTATTCTAATCGTATGTGACTTTTACACATGCAGGACTGGCTCTGAGAGGATAAAACTGAGCTTTAATACCAACTGTGATGACCCAATTTTTTATAATGCAATTTTTAAATAACAAGCTTTCACTTGCAAGATCAATCTCTATTTTAAAAAAATAAAAATAAAAATTGAAATGAATGCATCAAAAATTTCCTTTTATTTGAAACTTTTTCATGAAATATATAAGAAATCACATTTTAAATCAAAATCATGAACCACAAGAACAGTTTGCATGAAAATATCATATCTCAACATTATTTCCAAAAGCATGCTAAACATGGAAATAGATTCAAGTAGAATTTGAAATGCAGTTTGAAAACTTAGCAACATCAAACTACTTACCCCAATGTCTCTTGGATTGCATTTCTCTCAATTAGAATCTTGGATCACCTTTGTGAGGTCCTGGATATTATTTGGGAATAAGAATCCAAGTATTATTTTCCATTCTTTATAAATCATCAGTTAGATTTATAGATCAATGGCTAGATCTATCCTTTAGATTATAAAGATCTTGTAATTGAATGGTCAGATCTCACAGATTGCCTATCCTGATGCTTCGATCGGATTCGTACTTGATTTGAACAATTAGATCTATAATTCAAAGGTTGAGGTATGTAATTTAGGGTTGATCTTAGCATATTAATCTCCTAATACATCCAATGGATCAATTTATGAGATTTGATCATCTTTGATATTGTAGATCTATGAGATATCTATGGTTTTTGGGCTATGTTCATATTAAATAGTTCTCTGATCCTAGATTTTATTATATAATTAGGTATGTGTCATTAATACGAACACAACGGACTTTTCGGATCATCAATCAGAGTTATATAGCCTTCTTAATTGCAATTTTTATGTTTCACATCAAATAATCGATCCAGATTTGATCTGTGGATCTAGAACGCGACAAGACAGGCCCAGCACGTCATAGTTCCCAGGACGTGCTTGCGTCCCAGTCAAACCGAGACCACACCCATATGCCCACACACACCCGAAGGTCGCTCCAAAGTGCATGTTCTAGATGTGCGTTATGCACATGCGTCTGATCAAGTCAACCAGATGAGGCAATCCAATCTGGACCGTCCAATCATCTTGGTCCCTGATCAATGTTCAAGATGCCTCAGTGTTTCCATTGTCTTAAGTTTTCTAGGATTTCAAGGTCCCACCGACTCATTGGATAGCTCGGATCATCCATCCGAGCTATCCTTACTAGGTTTCCGGACCAAATCCGATGGATCTATTTCAACGATGAATGCCCCACTAGTGATTACAGATCCGGCTTAGATCTAAAGAAAACTTGAGAGAAAAAGAGAAGAGCAGAGGGAAAGGGGGTTACCTGGGTCAGCCAAAGGAGGGGAAGGTCTGGGTTTTTCTTGATGGTGTGAGGTCCTCATGTCGTTGGAACCCTTGCTCGCCAGAGAGAGTAGAGAGAACGTAGAAGTGGAAGGAGAGGGAGAGGGAGAGGGAGAGGGAGAAGGGTGCGATGAGAGGAGTAGGGGGAGATTTATAGAAGTGAAGGGCGATGCCGCCATTTTTCCCAGCGCCACAGAGGCTGACTAGAGAAAGGAGGTCGGCGTAGATGCGGTGACGAAGGAGATGAGAAAAGACGGGGCATCATTATCAAAACAACTCCCTGCATTTTCTGGTTATTTTTGTAATGTTTATAAAAATTACAAAAATTCCCTTCAATATTCGAATGCTTATAACTTTGTCATCTGATCTCCGTTTTCAGCGTTCTTTATGTCATTCGATTCCATTTTTCTAGTAGAATCTGATTATGGGGATATTTCTGCCAAATTTGATTTCAATAAAATCTCATTTTCAATATTCAAATAGGATTTAAAAAATTCAGGTTATTACATCATTACCCCTATAAAGAATTCTGTCCTTGAAATTTCGCAAATTATTATTCTTTAAAGGGTTTAGGATATTTTGTTTCTCAGGTTTTCTCTTTGATGAACGTATTCCTCCTTAGAACTTGGGTTAGGGAAATTTCTTTACTTCAACTTCTTCATCTTCTCATCCAAAGCCTCAAATGGGTCAATAATTAGAGGAATTTTGTCTGTGAAATTCTTTTCATGTTATCTTTTAACCAACTCTAGGAACATTCTTAATTCATCATTTTCGTAATTCCTTCAACAAAATCCTTAAATATAACTCAAATTCAGCATATCTTTTCTGTTTGCTTAAGTAATAAAGAGCTGCTTTAGCTGCATACTTTGATACTTGGCTCTTACTTGCTACTTCATCAACATATTTTCAATTCATATAATTGATATCTCCAAATCCTTAGATCACCACAATCCTTTAATCGTTACTTCTTTGATACTAAATCACTCCTTGTTCTTTTGTAATCTCCTTATTTCTTATATTTCATTTTGAATGATACAGGATAATTTATTTTTCCTCTTGTCTTCTATCTAGTTATCTATTTATCATTAAAGTCTTCTCTTTAAGGTTGACCTACACCTTGCTGGTAAAAGTTCCAAAAGTAGCCAATTCATAATTACATCTATTCCATCATATCTCGTCTTACTTCACATTTGTGACACCTCAAGTTTTTATAAACCTTTTTTCCAAAGTAATAATAATAATAATATATTTTTAAGTAAAATAGATGGGATCCCTGAACTGTGAAAACTCAAAATATATAAATTTTGTGTAGTGTTAAAAGAATTAACCAAAAACAAAAACCTCAAGGGTCAACCACATTCCACAACTGCAACAATAAATAAAATTGAATCAGAATACCTTGAGCATGCTCAATTTAAAACCACAATAAATACACAAGTTGAGTAAAGACAAAAATAAATCAAGTCAAAAAGTCACCAAGCTCCATCCATGATCACCACAACAATTACATCTGTAATTAAACATTCACTACACCATGGTATAGGTCCAATCTATCCATATATATATATATATATATATTAAAGTAAAATCCCAAAGGTTTAATACAAGTCTATGAGATATATACTAATCTGTCTCCGAATACAAAAAGTAGATAGTCCTCAGGTCCTCGCCCAAATCAATGCTACTCCCCCCGCTTTCCTTTCCAGCTGTTGCACTCCAAATCTGAGGCATTGCAAAACAATGCAATGCCTCAACAAGCTATGCTTGTGTAGGTGATCACACTCAATTAAAGCTTACTAAAATCACATGGTGAATCTCATGAAATAAACATATATAATCGAACACTCATAATGGAGTAACATATGAAATCATATATCTTCACAAATAGATATCAAGTCAAATCATGACGCATGCAAGGCATGATAAAAAGTACAGTTGTGCGTCTCTCAAAATAATACGAGTCCATGTCCTCAGAATACTATGCATACAAATCATGATAAATAGGGCACTGTATCAAAAACAATCCCAAAAATGTCCCATGACGCTCAATCACCGGTGATGAGTACTCATACCAACCATGGGTCCCTCCTGTGCAGCCCGCATCAGCCCCTAGAGTCCCTCACGACCTAGGCCCAGCTTGCCCTGGTTTACCCCATATATAAATCCACATGTGCATATAGAATAATAGTATGGGCTACTATGCTGCAGTTGTAACCCCAACAGGATCTGAACTACTGCCGCTCCCCGTCGACACCCAAATGGGAGACTTTCTTTGTCCCCATGGGAAGGAACAGACCCGTAGGAGGGACTACCCATGATACCACCACCTACGTACCTGGCCTTATATCACTCAAGGGCAATGTCTAATCATCATCATCACAAAGTTAGAAGGTGAGTGACCAACCCTACAACCCTCCTAGCATAGTACCCACCAGGTGGAAGCAACGGTCATAAATCATCAATGAGATGTAAATCATGTAAAGACTCCATAAAATAATCTCAATATGTACTATCAAAGCCCATGATAAAAATAGTACGTAACATGTAAAACATGGTTATTCGCAAAAATGGAATGTCATGTTACCAACAAGAAGTAGGGACCTATTTATGTGAACATGAGAAGACAAAAACACATGCATTAAAAACTGTAGAGAATAGGCCATGGTTACTAAAATCACAAAGATATTTGAATGAAATCACCTACCTCGATAAATGTGGTGCTCTAACCAGGCGTGTGGGCAATGTCACATCGCGTGCTTTGACGTACCTGTCACATCATAAGTCATCTATCACTTGGCAATTCAATGAGATCTATCCTCATAATCCCCTAGATCATCTCATATTCGATGTATACAATCAAGGTCTAAGGCCTGATCATCCATTGATCAGCCTAATCTAGGTTATCTAATGGTATTTAGTGGTTTAACCATTAAAAAAGTGTTTAGATCTAAATTTTCAAGTCAAATCTAGGTCTGCACAATCAAGACGATAGTAATGCCTCTTTCAAATCACAATTTGGACCTCTGTAACTCCTAAAATCACATTTTTTGTGAATAGATGGGTAAAAAAAACCCAAAAATCTAGAAAAGCCACGCCGTATGTGCCGCTCGCGCATGTACTATGTTCATGTGCATGCGCATGTGCCGCCTACGTGTGCGCTGCTCAAGCATGCCACTCACACGTAGCGCCTTGGTTCTGTTGTGTGTTGTGTGCAATCATACCGCATGGGGTGTGGTGCCACGTGCCACTGTGCGTTGCTGCTGTGCGTCGCCGCATGTTGCGTGCTGCATGCGTGTTGTCGTGTGCCACACGCATGTGGTCGCATGCCACGTGTGTGTCGACACATGTTGCATGTTGCGTGCGTGTCGACGCTTACGTTCGCTGCCTGATGCGCCAGTGTGTGAGCAACCGTTGAGCTGCCACCGCTATGGTCCGTCACTGAGAATGATGACCAGCTAACCACCGTCGCTGGAGACGTCGACTAGACTCCAATTGCTGTTGAAAACTCTCAAGTGTCCAAATGGTGTGATTTTTGCACCGTTTCCCTCAATTTTTCATGTAGATCCCATTTTTAAGCACCTTTTCAACAAATTCTATTATTATCTAGCATTTTCACATGATTTTCATCACGTTCCTAAAAATCTTCCTCTTATTATTTTCTGAGTTTTTCAGCATCCCTAACTATCCGATCACCATGAAAATTCATGGGTTTGTTCTTTGTGTTACTATGCATAAGATAAACGGTTCAGATCATGATCTGATATCGTTTCATCGATTTATGTTAAAAAGAAAAGTAACGCATTTTATTTCACCGAAAAACAACAATCCACGCCGTTTTACGGCGTTAAAAATGACAAAAACTCAATGAAAGAAAGAAAAAATAGTAGAGGGTGGCCTACCTTGGTTAGACCGATTGGAACAAGGGCTTCTCATCATCGCATGCACCTGAGAGGGAAGGTTTTGCGTTGTTGCTGGCATTTGGTGTCGTCGCCATTGTCGGTGACACGAAAACTGAGAGGAAAGGTTTTTGGCCGTACAGGAAAATAGGGCAAGCTTTTATAGCCTCATTCATGGGTTCTCGTGCCCTATACGTGGACCCCACATGCATTTACTATTTTTAACCCCTTTTTTCTATTTAAATAAATACAAAAATTAAATAAATTAGCTCTCTTTCCTTCGATCTCCGATTTTAGTGTTCTTAGTGGCGTTAGATTCCATTTTTCGAGTACATTTAAATTATTGAGGTTTTAATTCGAGATTTCATCTCCTATTTCCCCAAATCCTAAATTTCCAAATTTTAAATTATTTTTTTCATAATTCTTCGAAATTACATATTTTCTAGAATTTAAAATTTTGGGTCATTACAACATTTCTTCAAGGAACTTTCAAGATTGCTAAATTAAGTTTTAACAGTATCACCTCTCATTTCTTTACGTCAATGACAAAAGTTTTCTTCCTACTAAACCCTTAGTTGGAGAAATATTTTAAGAATACATGGTCTCCAATTTCGTATTCCAACTATCTTCAATCTTTCACATGTGACTCGATTCCTTAACCAATATTTACATTAAAACTAGAACTCTAAAAAGAATCAAGTGGCATCTTCCATCAATTATATCTATGTGACGACCCTGGTTTTCACATGCATTTTTAAATGCAAAAACAAATTCCTAAGGCAAGATCGATCCCTATTTGAAAACAATTTATAAAAACTATGTAATGCAGTAGAAAAAATCTTTTATTTTAAATTCATTTTTGAAAACCCCAAGTGTCGTTTACTTTCAAGATGAATAGGAAAATTTTGAAAATGTAAAAAATCATAAATGTTTCCCAGGTCTATCCAATCACAGTTGACAGTCCTACTGTAGTAAGTACAGATACATGTCCAAAGGGGTAAATCATATACTTACATTTATACGTGTCTTCTCTTCATTCACTTTATCGTAGCACTGACACTTCTTCTAATTATTTTGGAGCTAATCTGTAAAAATAATATATTTGGGTGAGTATTCCTCATACCCAGTAGGTGATATGATACTACTATTTTGAAAACACGGTAGGCAACATGCACAATTCAAAGAGCTTTTTATGTAAAACATTACTGATTCCATTTTGTGTAAACATGCATAGTTGTGCATAAAATGTAAGCTCATTGATGAAATTTCAATAATAGAATCCTTTACCAAAATCTAATATTCAATGATATAAATTTGACTAAAAATCATAAAGTAGAAATTAATAGATTCATGTAAGAAGATCTCGGCAAACATATCAAATCACAAGTCAAATATAATACTCATGAAACTCTTAAAATAGTCATCTTTCAAAGCAGATGCTAGCATCACTATAAGTACCATGCACATGAGTCTCTTGGCGAATATATCATGCCAACTGGTCACGAGTACTCGTATACGACCATCTCAATGCTATATGCATATCGATAACATTGAAATCATAGAGTTAACTATGCTCCTCCGCAGGCTGCCTCATTCAGTGATTTGCCCACTTGGGACTCAAGGTTTTGTTCCCACCATAGGTTACCTCATTCGACGATCTACCCACTTGGAACTCAATGTTTTGTTCCCACCGAAGGCTGCCTCATTCGGCGATCTACCCACTTGGAACTCAAGGTTTTGTTCCCACCGTAGGCTGCCTCATTTAGTGATCTACCCACTTGGAACTCAAGGTTTCCCTATGCGGGTTGCCTCATTCGGCGATCTACCCACTTAGCACAGTGCCCACCAGGCTCATTAGCCCGAAAAATATAGATATATGTAATCCAAATCGCAATCATCGTAAATCATGCAATTTATGTAATGCATTTCAAAACATGCGAGCGATGCATTAATAAAAATTAGTCCAATACAAATAATTGCATTCGAGATCATCAAGAAAATCTGCATACTTATTATGCAAATATCATATCTCAAAAAGCATACCAAACACGATTGTCAGGAATAAATAAATCAATTAGATTTTGAAATGCATTTGAAAACTTAGCAATATCAGACTACCTACCTCGATATCTCTTGGATGGCGTTTCTCCTCAATTCGAGCATCTAGATCACCTTTGTGAAGTCCTGGATGTTATTTGGACATAAGAATCCAAGTATTATTTCCTATTTTACAGATCAACGGCTAGATCTATACTATAGGTTATGGGTCTCTATGTTGAACCTCACTTATAATGGTTAATCTATATGAATTAGGTTCCATCTAGGTATAATGGATCAATCTATGTGATTTGATCATCTTTGATCTTGCTGATCTATGAGATTTCTATGGTTTTTGGGCTATAGTTATACAAAATAGTCCTCTGATCTTAAATTTTATAGTCTCATTAGGTCCGCGTCGTCAATATGAATGCAATGGTTCTCTCAAATCGTCGATTGAAGTTATATAGCCTCCTTAATTGGCTTTTTAGTGTCGCAAATCCACGAACTAACCAGAATCATCCATTTAGGGCTTGTGCATCACCGTTCCCGGGACACCCATGCGTCCTGGTCGAACCAGGATTGTGTTCGCACGCACGCACTTACTTGAGCAACGCACTATGACTCACGTCCTAGATGGCGTTGCGCGGACACATCTTCGGCGCAGACGCGGCACGTCTCGGCTCCCAGGACGCCCTGTGCTTCACGCGCGCGACGATTGCCCCAGGGGGCGTGTTCCGCTTGTGCATCACACGTTGTGTCCCTATGATGCTTCTGATCAGAGGGCTAGGTTTAACCCTGGTTTTCTCCATTGATTTTGATTGGGAAAACACAGATCCAGATGGATTTGGGCTGAAAGGAGAGAAAAACTAGAGGAGGGGTGAGGGGCTTACCTGGGCAGTCTAGGAGGGTACCCATTGCCGGAGGTGTGGCCTTGTCCACGCTAAAAACCTAGTTGCAACATTTTGGGTGAAGGCAACCAGAGAAAGAGAGAAGGAGGAGGAGGAGGAGAAAGGGATGATTGGGGAGGAGGGGGGAAGAGGGCTTTATAGCCTTGCGAAGGCGGTGCTGCCCAATGGCAGTGCCCCCATTTTCTCAGTGCCGCCTTGCAGAGGCGGTGCTGTGTAGGTCGATGGCTGGAGGTAGGGGACGACCAGGGGTGTTGTTATCAAAACGACCCCCTGCATTTTTAATCCTTCTTGTTTTTAAACGCATTTTACAAAAATGCCCTTCATCTTCAAATGCCCATAACTTGGTCATACGAACTCCGTTTTCAGTGTTCTTTGAAGCATTGGATTCCATTTTGAAGAATCTAATGATACTGATGTTTGTCACAAATTCCTTTGTTTCATATTTTAATTAAAATAAAATATTTAATATAGTTAATTCTATATAATTTTACAATTTAATCAATTTCTATCAATTTAGTAAAAGTGATGCCAAAATAGCATAAAATGTTTGAGTCATTACAATCTATCACATGCTGCAAATAAGATCTCTTAACTATTTATCAAGTTCCATGAATATTGAATCCATTGAATAGTTTTCTCCTCTCAGAATTTATTCAAAATCATGTCAGATATTTATGGTTAATCTATCATCACAGATCAATTGTCCTTAATTATATTGTCAACCAAATCTTCTATTGATTATGTTCTAGTCAAATTCCTTATAGTACACTCAAATTCAGTCTTTTGCACATCCTTTAACATGCTCATATTCATGTCATGTTCCTCTATATCATTTCCTATATTTATTTTCTGATGTGTTCTATTATATTCAGGTTGTTGGATAACAATTCCTTTCTCAAAGTTCCATGTAAATTATCTAGAACTGAACTAAGTTCTCTAAGATTATCACTTTGATTGGTCTAGTACAAGTCAGAGTTATCTACCAAGGATTCCACTATTATCATCTTGTATTCTCATTCTTCATTCTCATCATAATCTTATTCTCATCAAATGGTTTCCTTGTATACTCCACTACTCAACACTTCTTAACCCCTAAGTAGTTTAGACTAGATTTTTTATAGGGTTTGCATCTTCCAATGCCTAAGTATTTGTTAAATGCAACTCCCTTTCACCAATTTATTTATGGTGTAATTTTTTGTGATTTGATATCATTTCTTATTATAGTAATCTCTATTACTCATATTTATGCTACTTTTTCTTAATTATTCTAGTCATATATGACTTTTGGACATGTAGAACTGGTTGTGAAAGGATAAAACTGAGCTCTTATACCAACTGTTATGACCTGGGTTTTCACATGCATTTTTATATTCGAAACTAATTTCTAATGGAGAGTCGGGCAATGTTGCAGAAGAAACTTTTCTTTTAAATCCATTTTGAAAACCTCGAGTGTCATTTGCTTTCAAAATGAACGAAGTAATTTTTAAAATTAAGACGAACATATATGCATCCTGGATCTATCTAGTCACAGCTGACAGCCCAACTATAATAATTACTTATACATGTCCAAAGGATAGGTCATATATGTATATTCATACTTGTCTTTATCTTCGTTCACTTGTTCGTAACACTAACAGTTCTTGATGACTCTTCTAATCCTATTGGAGCTAATCTGTAAAAATAATATATTGAGTTGAGTATTTAACATACTCAATAGGTGAATCTGATACTACTATTTTGAAAACACACTATGCAACATGCATAATTTCAAGAGAGATTTTTCAAATAATAAAATCACATAATCACCTTATATAAACATGGGTATTCATGCATAAATCCCTCGCTTATTATATATTTTCAAGTAATGGAATTTTCCATCAAAATCCATTGATCAATAATATAATCAGTACAAAAATCTTAAAATAGTGATCAATCAAACCAGATACTAGAATCTCAACCCAACGGCAAATATAATACATGTGGGTTTCTTAGCGAACACATCAAGCCGACAGGTCATGAGTACTCGTCTAAGACCATCCCAATACACCATGTATGGTGATGCCAAAAACCAAAATCATAGGGCCCACCGTGCTCACAACCAGTACTTATTCTAAAATCATGTGTCTCTTGTATCTAGAGACTAGCAACTATAGTCTTCATGGTCGACTGTGGATACGTCTCGAAAAGGGTGTCATGAACACCTCCAGTGATAGTCCTAATACCACAGTAGTCGAGAAAGGGACAAGTGCCACTTTGGGCAATGATACCTACCACCTTTAGTGGTTAGAGGCTGGGAGGCCACCCCTGTACACAATCAACCTCTTTGGCCCTTTGTAAGCTGCTCATTCGGTGATCTGCCCACTTGGAACTCAAGGTTATGTTCCCTCCTCAAGTTGCCTCAATTGGTGATCTACCCACTTAGAACTCAAGGTTTTGTTCCCTTTGCAGGTTGCCTCAATCAGTGATCTACCCACTTAGCATAGTGCCCACTAGGGTCATTAGCTTGAAAAAGATATATACATATAATCCAATTCTCAATAACCATAATCATGCAATTTATGCAACTAGTTTCAAAACATGTGAGTAATGCATATATAAAATTTGTTTATGAAATATATAAGAAATCACATTTTTAAATCAAGAACATGAACCACGAGAACAGTTTGCATGAAAATATCATATCTCAACATCATTTCCAAAAGCATACTAAACAAGGTAATATATTCAAGGAAATCATTTATATTTGGAATGTACTTGAAAACTTAGTAGCATCAGACTACCTACCTCAATGTCTCTTGGATTGCGTTTCTCTTTAATTCGAATCTTGAATCACCTTTGTGAGGTCTTGGATATTATTTGGGAATAAGAATCCAAGTCTTATTTTCCATTCTCTATAGATCATCAGTTAGATTTATAGATCAACGGCTAGATCTATTCCTTATATATCATTCATTACTATATCTCCAAGCTAGATCTCACTTATAAATCTAATGTTTAATGGTTAGATTGCCTTCAATAACCTTTATATCATTAATATCTTATAATTGAATGGTCAAATCTAGCAAATCATCCTAATACTTAGATCCAATGAATCTATTTTCACCAGCGATGTCCAGCTGGTGAGAGTAGATCTAGTATGGATCTAAGCTGATCTTCATCGAAAAAAGGAAAGGAAATGGGGGAAAACGAAGATGGCTTACCTGATTGTGCTCCGGAGAAGATAGATGGGTTTTTCAGTGGTTGCAACTTCTTTTGTGCCCGCCTAAACCCTCTGTTCCTAGAGAAAGCAGAGGAACGCCAGAGAATACAGAGGAATAGTGGTGATTGGAGGAAAAAAGAGGAAAGAGAAGAAAGAGGAGAATTTGGGACCGATGCCAAAAAACATAGAGAAATAGGAGAAGGGTTTTCTGATTGGGGTTTTGCCGGAACCCTATGTTGTCGGGTTATTCAAGGTAGCCGGAGGAGAAGGGGTTTTTATAACCCTTGAAGGTAGTGTCACGCCATCTCCGCATCAGCGCTGTCCTCATGGCGGTGCCGTCTTTTCTCTCGGCGATGCAGAGGATGACTGGAGAAGATGGCGGCGCTTGCCATTTTTCTGGCGCAGATGCGTTGTTGACGCATTAGTGACCAAGGGAATGACGAAGGGGGGTGTCATTATCACAACAACCCCCTGCGTTTTCTGGTTTTTTCCTTAATGTTTACAAAATTACAAAAATGCTCTCAAATCTTCAAACGCTCATAACTTTGTCATCTGATCTCCGTTTTCAGCGTTCTTTATGTCGTTCGATTCCATTTTTTGAGTAGAATCTGATTATGGGGATATTTCCACCAAATTTGATCAGGTGAGTGAAAATAAGAAAATGTGCTACAAAAGATATATAAATGGTTGGAAGAAGGGAAAGTGCGAGTTTGGCTGGGGTGACTTTAGGGAAAATGAAAACGGAGAAAGATAAGAGAAATCCATGGTTAAACACACGTGAGAGAGAGAGAGGGAAAAGAATGGGGCGAAGAGGGCAAATGGGAGAGAGGATTGGTTTTGAGAAAAAAATTTCAAAAAATTGAAGAAAATGACAAGGTTTTTGGCAGAAGAATTCGCCCCCAATGGAGGACTCTGCTAGTTCCCAATTTTTTTAATAAGTACATGCAAAGTAACAGGATTTTTTTGCAATTTCTCGTGAAATGTGGGATTTCTACAGGCGGTATTTGTTTCCGTAAATGCTGTCAGTAAGATCTCTTTCAGTGATCCACATTTGTTCTTCTTCTTTTTCTTTTTTTTCTTTTTTCCTCTTCCGCAATGAGTCATTCCACATTTTGTTTTTCTACTTTGAATACTAAGGCCATCCAATTGCCTCAATACCTAAAGTGGGTCACTTTAGTTGAGTTGTCAACTCGTCCGGCTAAGATAACCACGAGCACCGCCTCAATAAAGCGGTAGCTGGGGCTTTTTATTGCCCTCATGGAAATGTACTTGTTTGCTTCAAATTCGTTTGCCTCGTCCATAGGTACTTGTTATGACACAAACGTAATGAAATGTGATAGCATTTAAGTATATCCACGAGGTACTCGCTCTCCATCCACTTTTATCTTGTTAGTACAATTGAGAATTGTAGACATTGGTTATTTCCCAATAACAAGAAATGGTGTCGGCGAAGTATAAATCATCACCAAAGGATTAAGCATCTGGATCTAAACCGTTCCTATTCTGCGAAACTTGTTAGATAGCACATGCTCTAAAATGTCTTCCCAATTGGATGATCCTAATCATTTTTATCTGTAATGAAGAAGTGGACAGTTCATATAGTTCAAAGCAACCATAGTCACATACTAACCATCCAAAGGATCTAGATCATCCAATGTTAAAGACCTCGGGTGTACTGCCTGAGCCCAGGAAATGAACGGTTTGGATACCAGGTATTACACCACCGAGGCACTCTTATCTTTGCTTTTAGCACTTGTTTAGATGTCTTATGTTAGATTGGTAGGCTTAAGTTAGAGTGGTTATAAAAATAGCTTAGGCATTCTATCTATGTAATTAGAAGATCTATCTCTTTATCCATTTGTTGAATAGGCATGGAATTTAAAAGTTGATGGGAATGCAATGCTTAAAAGTCGTACAAAAACTAAACGAAGTTCAAAAAGGAAGTGAGGGAATGACATTACAATGTTTTTGGAAGGATACATATTTCGTCAGAAAAGAGTTGGAAGATAAAACACGGATCAGGAATTGATGTCAAAATGACACTTGGGCGGCTTCTGATTTTGCCGTGGACATCTGTTAAGCTTCGTAGTGACATTTTGAAGGCACTGGACAAATTTATGCACTGATAAATATCACATACTTGGAGAGAGGCAAATGCAGCAGTTGGCATTCTTTCAGAGGTAACTTATCCAAGAACGGTTATTTTGATATTAATCTTTCTGCGCATGATGATTTACATTATACTATTCATGATGATTGTGTAGGAAACTATCTTCCTCAATCAATACATTTGGTTTGGGGTTACTTCTAAAACCCGCTTCCCTTAAAATAATAATAATAATAACAACAACAACAATGGTGTGCGCTTCCCTTGCCTAATTTGGCACAAATTCTTTATCAAAAGGCAACAAATGACTGGAAGTTATGATAAGAAGCAAGTAGGCAAGCTTTACCATCTGCTCTATGATGGGTATCACCAGATTGGATCAAACCATTATGGTGTGAGCAAATGCAGATTAGAATTTTGATCCAGCTTTCAAATATATTAAGCCTTCTCGTAGTGTCATTTACCTAGCAAAAGAAAATGGCGAGGCTGTCGGCTATCATAATGATGATAAAGTGATGACCCAAGTTGTAATGGTAAGCCCTGGGTATCAAGCCGGGTTAACGTATTTCGAAAGTAAAGGAGAAAGTGATGGATTTCGTAGGCCTCCGATAGTCGCACGGCTTTAAGGTACTGTCTACGGCACCTATTTCTCAGCACATCAGCGTCTTTTCTTACTTTCTATTGCTGAGAACAATGGAAAGAATGCAACTTTGGAATACTTTAAAGTTCTTTCTTTTTCTTTTATTTTGAAAGTTGGTTTAGTGATTAGGTGGTGAGTTTTAAGTGTTCTCTAACCTTAAATCTTGATTGACAGCAGAAAGTAGCCCATTTTGGATCGAGGACTACCGAAGTAACAGTCGAAAATGATAAATAGGCGCCTGCTATCTATTAGAACTACCATCCCTCTAGTTGTTTTGTCACTAAAAATTAAAATAAAAAAAAGGGTCGACAGATAAGAAACCTTGATAGGATGCCGCTTATAGTAATTATTAAGGATATGCACCAAAGCCTTATAGCACAGCGGCAGTGACCAAGGTTCTGAACTGTTCATTAGTGTGTCTACCATTAAGAGAGAGAGAGAGAGAGAGAGAGAGAGAGAGAGAGAGAGAGAGAGAGAGAGAGAGAGAGAGAGAGAGAGAGATGGTAATTAGTACAGATAAAGTATCCGCCTCCACCCGTGTACTTCAGCTTTTGGTGATACAAGAAATTTTGAATTGTGAAGATTTTATTTAAATTCTTGGGCTAGATATGTGCAGACTCCATATAAACCTCAACGGAGCCATGCTATCATCTCTTTGTGATGATTACTATCATATTAGTTAGAAATCTCATGTTCCAATTTCACTTTGTATTTACAGGTTCTTCAAATGTGTTACTCTCTTAATGCATTACTCACCCACTTGATCAAGTGTTGTATAAGATATAGCAGTGTTTTGCCAAGAAAAGCTCAAGCGATAAAGGTCAAATGTCCGTCAATCGGGTATCAGAAATGCAAATACATGGTTGTCACATTTGGCATTGAAACACCTCGTCGGGTGCTGTTATTACAACTCTGTGATAGAAATGAAGAATCAGGTCAAAATGATCTATCACCACACCTACATCATGAGACTGCTACCATCCTGAAAACCAACATTCTAATTAATCTGATACAGGCTTGAAACAAGCAGCAGCAGAAGTTCTTTTAGCCATGTGTTTGTAAAGGGTAGTTGTTTCTTTCTTTGTAAGTGAGAGACAAACTCAACTGCATTAGAATCTAGAGTAGGTTTTTGCTAGCACTTAACATAGACTAGAGTAGGTTTCTTTTAGCCATGTGTTTGTAAAGGGTAGTTGTTTCTTTCTTTGTAAGTGAGAGACAAACTCAACGGCATTAGAATCTAGAGTAGGTTTTTGCTAGCACTTAACATAGACTAGAGTAGGTTTCTTTTTTCCCTTTACCTTTGGTAGGTAAAAGTCTCCATCCTTGCGTGCTCCTTTCAGCAACTTCAGCAACACAACTCATAAGATCCCAAGCGACTACACTTTGTGGGGCACCGGGAATTCACCATGACACGAGAAATTGTACCACTTGTAAGATCTTAATTGATGGATAGAGGAACCTTTGCCCATCTATTTCTTATCTGAGAAGAGTACAAGCAGTAACCCTTTGAAGTGTTATAAAGTTTGACTCGGCATATTCACAATGGAGCCATTGGATTTGGAAGAGTGATCACTGCACCAATCACGCATTTCTTCTCTTCGAGCCATTTTGATCAGCCAAGGGGCAGAGTAACTTGCCAATAGAACCATTTGCAGGAGGAAAAGAAAAAAGAAAGAAAAATCAGAATAAGCAATGATACTGATTGATAACCATTTGCGACCAATGGCATTTGCTTTTCATTTGGATTTGCACCAATACAATTCCATGCACAACAAAATAGAGTGGGACAAAGGGATATATAGAAAATGCAGGTCTCCTTTCAGTTAAAGGAATAAGAAGAAAAGGAAAAAGAGAATGTAGGCCATCATATCTGGGCCACTTCACCGATGGGAATTTATTAGTCACACCCCAACAACTTATTACTTGCTAAGAGAGCCATCTAATCCACAGAACTTTTATGCTAAGCAAAGATGGATTTTCTATGCCGAGTTTTAACTTAAAACACATTGATACATTCAAACTATATGCTTTTTCAAGTTAATAGAATTGGTATTAAGAACAAAAATAATCTCATAGCTTACAGTTTTTTCTATTTGCTTCAACTAGTCGCCCAAGGACTCCACACTAGTCCAGTAAGTAATGTCTAGGTGCCCCGTGCATGAGCAATTTCAATAGCGACGCTGGGCAGATAGAGATCCCTTGTTTATAACTCAACTTCTCCATTTCTCTCTCCTTGGTGATGACCATGTATTGAAAACTAAGCAACAAAGAGAATGCCAAGCAAAGAAGAAGAAGAAGAACAAGACGACTCATGCCTCTTCCTCCTTGCACAAGAGCTTCGAGCTTCTGTAGAGAGGAACCATTCCCTGGAGAAAGAGAATGAACTACTGAAACAAGAAGTTGCCCGACTAAAATCCCAGATTGCTTCACTCAAATCCCACGGCAATGATAGAAAATCATCTCTCTGGAAGAAGCTACAAACCTCAAACAGCTGCCACAATAATGAACTCCAAGCAAAAAAGCCAACGACAGGAGCCGAAGCTCAACTTCCAACCCCCGAAGAAATTATACCATGTTCAACACCACAATCGCCACAGAGTGGGGAGAGAACAGCAAGAGTTCCGAAACCACCTCCCAGGCCTTCTTTTGCCAAACTACAACTGACCATTGGGAAAAGTGGAGTGATACCCCCACCACCTCCTCCACCCGTGCCATCAAAATTGCAAGGCGGATATGCTAAAACAGCAGTTAGGCGAGTGCCTGAAGTGGTAGAATTGTACCGTGCACTTGCAAGAAGAGAGACAGGCGTCGATCCCAAAACAGGCATTTCAGGGATTTCCCCAACAACCGGAGAGAATGCTCGCAACATGATCGGGGAAATTGAGAACCGCTCTGCATATCTCTCTGCGGTAAGCATAATCTATACCCAGTTGTTACTGCACTTCTACATAGTTGGGAGATTGATCATCTGAATCATTCGTCTTTTAGCACATACGTTGGATCTCTATATGACCTATATATCATACTCTAATTAGACAGTCCTAAAACCTTCAAAGAAATGGCATTTTGATCCATGACCATGACAATCAAAACTATATATGAATAAACAACGGTTCACAATGATGACCAAAACTACATTTAATTAACTGGTAAGAAATTGGGCGATGACTTTCAAGGCATTGGAGATCCAAAGTAGGTGCTAGCAGATGGAACGTTCAGACATTAATAAGGAGGCCAACTATGGAGAAGGGGAGTACCAGATGTTGCAATAAGGTCGCGTTCTACCTAAGGATTCGTCCCCCACTACAATTGCATGAATCTTGATTATGGCATGGTATGACAGATAAAGTCCGATGTGGAAACCCAGGGGCCTTTCATCGAGTTATTGAGTCAGGAGGTGGAGAACGCGAGGTACAGTGAGATACATGATGTGGAAGCTTTTGTTAGATGGCTTGATGGAGAACTTTCGTACCTGGTAGATGAGAGGGCAGTGCTCAAGCATTTCCCTCAATGGCCGGAGCGAAAAGCCGATGCCATGAGAGAGGCCGCGTGCACCTACCGGGATATGAGGAATCTGGAAATGGAGGTCTTGTCTTTCCATGACAATCCCCACCAGCCCCTATCCATCGCTTTCAAACGGATGCAAACGCTCCAAGACAAGTGAGTATATACAAGCATTGCTTACAAACCATTCGATCTCCACTAATCCTCAAGTTCCTTTCTTTCCTTTACAGATTGGAGCGAAGCGTCCACGATATCGAGAGAACGAGGGAGATGGCCAGCAAGAGGTACAAGGACTTGCATATTCCTTGGCAATGGATGCTTGACACCGGTACCATTGGGGAGGTAGGCCTGAATACAAACATCTCCCCCGAATTAACTCTACAACCCATTACCCAATTATTTGGGAGCAGATTTCATTTATGCTTAACTAGTGTGATTGGTCAGACGGTTCGCCCTAATACGTGGCGGATTGTATGACTTTAGGGAGTGTCAGGCGGCCATCATGAGAGTTTACACCAAAAGATTACAAGAGCAGGCTCAATATTTATGCTCTTCAAACTGGTCATCTGCAAGGCTTCGTCTTTGCTAGTCAGTGCCTCTAAAATTCTTCTCTAAGATGATCCTAGCCTTCAATTGCTTTGAGGACTAAATAGACGTCTCTAAGAGTTCAAAACTATCAGTATAAATGTCACAACTCCTGATCAATTAAAGGGTTTTATGCATGATATTCTTGAGGGGGCCTACCTAAAAAAGGGTTAGCAGATCAGTGTTTGGATCATCATGTAACTGGCAGTACAAATCCTAGTTGGTTGGCTGTCGAAAGATATAAACACATATATAGGGAGTAATTATATGAATGACCGGGACATATATTATCCAGCAAGCAATTATAAGTGGCTGGAAATACAAGTAGACTAACTTGTTTACTGGTCAAAGTCATTGCTTTCTCTAGGACTGCAAATGTGGACCTTTTCTTTCCCATTTACTTGCGTTCAATTTAAAAGTCAGAAACTGGAATTTCATAATTTTCAAATAAGTTGAATTTTGGGCACAAATTACGTATATTATGACTCACTAGAGATGGGAATTGTTAGAACAAATTTTGGTAATAGTACACTCAGATGACCATGATTAAAATGAATGACTTTCTCTTGAGTCTTCGGTTTAATTTCATTTGTGAAAGACGGAAACATAGTCGCAAAATTCTCTTTGGATTAACATATTTTTAAGTAACTTTTATTTAAGCTTTTCAATTGAATTTTTAATTAGATTTACACATATTATTTGAGAATTTTGATAATTTATTTATGAAATTTGTGTTTTATTAGGTAAACATATTTCTTTTGAAATTTGCTTTGAGTTTGATAATTGTAGAAAATTATGATTCATTCAGGACAAAGTCGGAGCTTTTTTTAAAAATAATTTAATTATTTGGAGAAGTTGTAACTATGGATGGAAACATAACAACTACCCCAAAAGTACATAAGGAAAAAAAAACAACCATTAACCTAAGGCTACAATAAAAAAAGAAGAGAACTGTACTCCTAAAAATATCTACCCAATGAAATTGGGTTATGGAAGAGAGTGCTGAAATCATTGGCATTTACTTAGATTTCATACTTGTCATCTTTGCAGCTGAAACATAGCTCAATGAGGCTGGCCAAGCAATATATGAACCGAGTTATTGTTGAGTTAAAGCGTGGTGCACACCCCAATGGAGACCATATTATTCTTCAAGCAGTCCGATTTGCTTTCCGAGTTCATCAGGTCATCTCTCTCTCTCTCTCTCTCTCTCTCTCTCTCTCTCTCTCTCTCTCTCTCTCTCTCTCTCTCTCTCTAATTTCTTCCTTCCATACATACATATGTATTGAAGGAAAGTTCTACTTCAATCAGATATTTTTGCTAACAAAACTTACATGTAGTAGAAATTTCTAAGGTCTTCATTTGTGGTCCTTTTATGGTCGTAAAATGGATGGTATGAGGTTTTTTTTTTTCTTTTCTTATGCCATCCATTATATGACTATAAAAGGCCCAAAAATGAATGCCTTAGATATTCCTTTTAGACATGAGTTATGGTATCAAGAACATCTGATTGAGGTCAAGTCAGATGAACATCTTGGCTCAATGAAAAATACAAAAAGTTAGTACAAACACCATTTTTCTTCAATACAATACAATATCAATTAATGTATATGTGTGGAAGAAATTCTCCTCCCTCCCTCTCTCTCTCTGGAGGTACATGTAGGCACCATGCCAAATTCAAATGCAGGCCCACTTTCTTATGGAATCAAGTCATTCATCTTCTTCAACCGCATCCAGATACCTGAGGTGCCAAAAATACAACCATTTGATCCCTCCAAGGCATTCATTTCTAAGTCAATTTTGACTACAATATGGACGGTGCCAAGGAAAGAGAGCACCACCATCCATTTTATGATCACAAGAAGCCTAAAAATGAAGGGCCTGGAGATATCCAATGATTGTGAATTTAGTACCTAGGCCATCTAGTTGAGACTGAAGTAGATGAATGTCTAGAATCTATGGAAAAGTATAGAAAAATGTCTTGTACCTGAATTTGGCACGGTGCCAACCCATGCCTCTAGAAGCCCACACACACAAACTCTCTCTCTCTCTCTCTCTCTCTCTCTCTCTCTCTCTCTCTCTCTCTCTCTCTCTCTCTCTCTCTCTCTCTCTCTAACAGTGTCTTAGATGTATAACCAATACATTTTCCCTGTGCATTTCCATTTCTTTGGTGATCCAAAGTAGTAATTCAGGTAGGACTTGCTTCTTTAAAAATAAGAACTAATTCAAGTTGGTCCAACTATTTGTAAAAGTAAAGCGAGCTAGTTTAGGACTTAAAAGTGTATTTCCTTGCTGCCTACAATAACTAATGGAAAAGAAGAAGAAGAGAGAGAGAGAGAGAGAAAGAGAGAGAGAGAGAGAGAGAGAGAGAGAGAGAGAGAGAGAGAGAGAGAGAGAGAGATAATTTATTATTAAATTTCGTTTTCTAATATAAGGATAATTAGAGTTTGTAGAAGATAAATAGGAAATGAGATGTGTGTGTACAGAAAGACAGAGAAAAATGGCATATGGTTAAAAAAGAGTGACAATTAAAGTAAGTTCTTTGGTGGCTGTTCATCCAACTAATGGCACAGGATAAAGATAAGATAATTAAAAATAAAAAGCCTATGTAGTACAACAAAAAATAAGAGATAAGTGCTCAAAGAAAAATATCATTAGTTCAATATATAATAAAAGATGATCCAAATATCATTAGTTCGTGGGAGAGTGTTAACCTTATATATTTTGTCATTTTAAGTTGTAAGAAATATGGTAAAAAGTGTTTTTGCTATCCAAAATCATAAGAGTTAGATGACGCAATTGATTTAATTGCTAACCAAAGTGGACATTAAGAGGCTTGATCAATGAAAGATGAACTCCCTTTATATTTATTTATTTGTGTGATTGTATATATATCAAAACTTGTACTAACTTTAACCATTAAATCTTCCAGTTCATGGGGGGATTCAATGCAGAGACTGAAAAAGCCTTCCAACAACTAACTGAAGCTACTAGGAGCTATCATTCGGCATGCTACGGTCATCCTGACAATCTTCCAATGCTAGAGCCAGTTTATGGAACAAGCAGCAGACATGAAAATTCATAATACAGGTTTCCTATAACCCGGACCAGGGTTACAAGCATCTCAACACAAGTAACAAAGACAGTAAACAAGGGCATATACCCGAGTGGCTAGAGGGTATTCTTTTGTCAGAAGATTCCGTATATTGATAGTTCAGGGATTCACTATTTTGTTGTAAAGGTAAAATTCTCTTAAGAAAAATATTTTAAATGAAAAATCATAATACACACAGAAGAACAAAGTATGGTAGGGGAATTTGGTGGTGCTGAAGCACACAGGAGCAACAACTGAAGATAATTGCGTGCGCAAGCTACCTTCCATGCATGAGTAGGATGAATGATTCCATGAAGACCCATTTCCATTGTTACAATTGGATTGAGGGATGGAGTCCTTCCCTTGATCAATATCCAAATAATTGCTCTCATGCTCAGATCCAACTTCAAAAGCCCCACAATTGAAAGCCTATGTCAAATGGATGATCATCGATGAATGGTCTTGATAATTATCTTTCCACTCTCAAAATCTCACTTTTTGAAACTTATAAAGAAGGAAAGGCCCAATTTCATCCCGATGATTGCCAAATGATCAAGAACCCAAACCAAGCCAAGTAACGTTTTTAATATCCTTAAAAACTAGAAGTGCGGCACCATCACACAGAAATCCAAATCCCCACAAAGTTCTTATCGCGGAACACGACACATGGTAATGGCCCAGTTTCAAACGATGGACAGCACATTTTCGTTGATTCCACCTGTTCATCTGTTTTTCCCTAATCAAATATCAGCTACCACAAAGTTTCTAAATGTCTATTTCAAGTGATCAGAAACAGATCTTTTCACATTGTAAAATAGTTCATTGACCGTGATTTTTTTGCTATAAAATATATAAATTCAGGAAAATCAGATAAACTGGTTAAATCAATAAAACATAAGCATATACACCGCAAGCCACAATTCCTTGAACTGTCTCATGTTAGAGAGGAATGCTGGGGTAGAGGACAGCCGTTGCTGGTTTAGAGCTTCCGACTGTCCGTGTCTTGTATGAATTTTGCAGCAGTAGATATCCAAAGCTATGGGAGTCAGATAAAATGCATGGATCAATGGTATGCAAGGCCCAATATACTAAAGTTGGTGTTTTCTAGCTGTTGGCTGTTGTCATGCTCTATATCAGCGTTCCTCCATGTTAAATTGCAATCCAGGTCTTATTTAATATAATAGAAGCTAAACTGATCACAAAAGGAGACGTCTCCATTGACCACAATTTTGTAGAGCACACCTTTGCATGATTCGGCAGATTGTTTCCCTTTTTCACCTTTGAATGTGTAATGAATAAAAAAAGCATGTAGATTGGCTGATTCTAGGTTTAAAATTTGGAAGTTGCTTATCAAAGTTTCTAAAATGTTGGGCGTTAGAAGATTCAAATCTACAAGCATTCGTAACCATTAGGTAGTTAAAGATGAAGGAGGTGAACGAGTCAGATTATGCAAAGATGGCTTCAAAAATGTTGTTGCTAATGTACCCCACTTTCTGGTCGGTTTTAGAATTCGAGCATTACCTTTGGTTGATCAGAGCCCATTCAAATGCTCTTTGGATTACTTGTATAGAAACATTACGATGGATGATTTTCACATTCGAAAATCTGTGCTTTTGGATTCTGTGCTCGAAAGTACATTTCAGATTCCAGACTCGTCCAATTCTCGCTCCTTTTTTTATCTAGTCGTCATCCAGATTCAGAAAAATCAAATGAACGGTGAAAACTTGCAGTATTGTATAATAGCATTCTGCTGAAATTAAAGTCAAACCAAGATTGTAGCCCTTAAATATGCTAAAATTTGCATCAATGTACCTATGGCCCGAGAAAATTTCCCACATGTTCCGCCAAAAGGTGTATAAGGTAGTTCATATTATGGGTAACAGTCCTGAATTTTGATTTATTAGATCTTGAATTTTGATGAACCTCGTTTCATTTTGAACAATCCATGCAATAATGAATCGGAGATCAAATCACACGTAGCAGTATACTACGCTTTCATTAGATATCTTCCAACTAAAATCCCTCTTTCTTCCAATCCGGTTCCTCCACCACCGTTAAGCATCCGATAAAAACTCATTACATCAAACCTGAAAACCAGAAAATAGGCATCCTTGGGGCTCAGGAACTAGTTAATACAATCAAATTTTTAACGGTAGCTATGACAACATTCAGAGGCAGATTTGACAATCAACCTAGGAAAGTAACTAGTATGGTTTCAGTGATAATAGATATGAGCCAACGGTTTATTTAGGTTCTTTATTAAGTAACAAGTGACTGACAGTGATTTATACGAATTCATGTTAGTGTAGACATTATGCAAGAATGCGCTTCCAAATAAATGGTGACTACATAGACAAGTATCCTGAGATTTCCTTGGCTTGGATAAATTCATTCCACAGGCTAGCAATCACTAGGTGAACTTTAGTCCATGAGTTTGTAGCGTTTCTCCTGAACACCAGTAACTCCCATTTGTATCTCAATTATGGTATGAAGTGGCACCTGAAAGTAGAGGACCAAGTCTGTCAGTATATAATATTCAATGCCTCAAGTAAGCAATCTAGCCTGCTCAAGAAGATAATTTTTGGAATATAAATAACATTTCCTTAGATTACCTCGATGTGGGGAATCTCATGCAATGGCCTATCCGCAAAATATGCATATAATGCTCTAAGTACAGCCTGCATGCAATAGATGTACAAAATAAGTACACAGTTCTCCTGTTCATGAGTCCAACGTCCAACATAACTGCATTACCTGGTGAGATATTACTACAACAGGAGCACGCTGTCGTTCAAGCTCGATTATTACAGGTTCTAATCTGAACAAGATGAAACAAATATCTTGAGAGAAGTGGATGGGACAGAGTGGGTGAGAAAAAGTGTGAAATAAAATTGGGACTAGTCCAATCAAACTCCTAGGAACAGCAAACCTTTGAATGACATCAAGGTATGATTCTCCACGAGGATATCGATACCTCAGCTTGTCCTTCTTTCGTGATCTGCAATTCGAGAACAAAGGAGAGCATAAGTGAGTAAAGGTAACTACCCTTCAGTGCACTGACTAACACAGGGTTCTTTGATTATATGCCAGGAGAATTTTCTTAAACTGTTTCATATAACAGATGGCTTATCCAATCCACAGGAGCCCAACGAGCTGCTGTTTCCAAACTAATGGAAACAGCATCCAGGACGTCAGTATTACACTAACCAATGATTAACTAACTGTTAAGACTTTGGGAAGATTGAAGTGAGAGTTTTCAGCTCCAGTTCCAGGTGATTACATAAGAACAGAAGGTGACCATTTTATGAATGCCTCAAAAGTGCTCAGAACTTCTATAAAAAAAGCTAGCAAAATGACATATGAATACAAGTCAGAATTCTATGTAACATTTTCCATAAAGGGCAGCCCAGTGCATGAAGATCCCGCACATGCAGGTTTAGGGGAGGGCCAGACCATAAAGGGTCTATAGTACACAGCCTTACCAAATTAAATTAAATAGAAAACCAGCTCAGATGCTTAGATATCATATATGATATCACGACTATCATCTATAACAAAGTTTGCATCTGAACTAAGCATCAAAAGGAGGAAAAACATACGGCCATCACTTTGCAGACCTCTGCATTCAAACTGCAGGTCCCACAATCTCCAACATGTTATCCTCAGCTTTACCAAAGAAAGGAAAAATGAGGACAAGCTTTTTGGAGAGGAAACTAATATGTAGGGTGAAAGGGATGCAGATGACATCAAAATCGGATATTGGATGAATATATTAAAAGCATTTCAATTTCGAAATGGTGAAATCATTCATTTTTCAGACACATTGGATATTTTTCTGTTTCACTGTTAGTCAGAGTTTGCTGAATTCAGGAATAGCCTTTTATCAAGGAAACACCAAAGGAGAGTTTGTTCCTTCCCTATTATTTTCTTATTTTCTGTTTCACCGCCAAGCAAAGTTTCCTGAATTCAGGAATGGCCTTGTTGCATAATGCACAAGTCTGACTTATTGTAGTGTTTTCTCATCATTCTTTTATTCAATACTTGGTACAAGGTTTTCATAAACGATTTTACAACATTCTTTGCAAATCTTTGAGGAAGCAGTTTATGATCTTTGACTTGGATATGCCACTGATATTTTATTTTCTCTCACACATACACACATATATATAGTAGAACCTTGACTATCGGAATGATGCTTACTCATATTCATCAGGCATGTTTTTTCTAATTTCTTCATATGTCATTCCATCACATACTCCAGCATTTATCTCATCCAGTGCACGCCATTGTATCTAAGCCAAAAAAGAGAGTTAATTATATTGCTCTGACTATAACAAGTCAGCAAAAGATAAAAACATTCCGGACTAAGTTAAATAGCACTAGGACTACAGAAATTGGCTGAAAGTAGTAGATATGAGATGGTATAGAGCAAGCTTCTAATGAGATAATTAAGAAGAAGAAATAAATGAATGATGATAAATGCTTTGGCCTTACAACTCACAAGAGCACTGGCGGTGGTTATATGAAATATTGAACTCTTATCTTTGTGCATAAAACTACTAAGAGAGCCTTCCAGGTCAACACAGATATCACATTTATAGTCTTTTGTGACAGGACTGCCCCTTGATATATAGGCAAGACATAGATTAATTTTGTTCTCCTTATCTCAAGAAATGACAATTGTTTTCTAGAGCAACTACAATATCATGTTGATCTGATTTGGTCCAAGTTGGCAACATGTTCATAACTTGTAGAATATTCGTGTTTGAAATCATCATCATCATCAAGACCTTGTTCCAATTAGGGGTCAGCCACATGAATCTTATTCCTCTATGCCTCTCTATTAAATACCATGGCTTCATTTAGTCTCGTGTTTGAAATCACTGTAGCAAATATTTTCTCAAAAAAAAAAAAACAAAACAAAAAAAGAAGAACAATGCAGTTGGTGTTTGTATAGATCATAGTGCTGTACAGTGTTTTCTGCACTAACATTATCATGGAATGAGTCAGTGCAACTGAAGTAGAAATCCTTAAAAGTATGTTCTAACCAAGTCAACTCAATTGCTACCCCCTATTTCTTGGAGATTTGCACTTTACCTGGTTTTGATACTAACGTAGAGAGGTGGGTGATGTGGGGTGGATGAGATCATCTCATACCACTAGAATTATTAACCGTGCCAGACTGATTTATATATTACTGATTTCGTGTAGAATTCTTCTAAAATCATTAAATTTCTGTTTAAACAATCTTCGCTTGCTGAAAGGGTTCGAGTGAAGAATATAACATGGATGGACAGATGGAAGCAAAGAACACACTCGGATGACAAATGGCAGACAGATAGATAAAAGAAATAGGAATATAACACAGATAACGAAGATGTCCATAGTGATTGTTCACCTTACTACTAATGCAGGCTTTTAGGGGAAAACTTTAATAACAGCATAAAAATCTCAATAACTTCACCTAGCTATATGCAGGGATAGAACAAGCACGCATACACATATATGATCAGCAGTGAGTTCATAAAACTAATTCTTGATGTTTTCCAACAAGTAACTGTATCGGGAATCTTATTTCCAATTTCCTATGAATTCAAACTTAGATTTCTAAGGAAAAAAGAAATTCAAATAGATACTCACATAGGTCCGTGAACCACTCAAGAAAGAGAGAAAGCAGCATAGAGAAACTATTCTTCATTCACCAATGTGTTAAAATATGAATTAAATGTCTGTTCATCTATGTAGACACAGGTGCAAGGGGTGCGACTTGCAACCAAAGGGACTAGGTGCGCCTAGTCATGCGACTAGGTGACAAGGCGCAAAATCAAGTAATTTAAATATTTAAAAAAGAAAAAATAAATTAAATCCCAAAAATTACAAAAAAATTAGAAAACATAGAAATATAAAGAAATAGACTATACCTCATGAATTTTTGAAGAAAGTAAACAAAAAAAAAAGAAGAAGTAAAAAAACATACAAATTATGAAAAGGATGACGCGAAATTATCATTTTTTAGCATTAGAATGATTTTTTAGTCTTACTACTGAAATTAACAAAAAAAAGTAGTGTATTTCATGAAGTGTACAAGAAAGTAACAAAAAAATAAATACAAATTATGAAAAGGATGATGTGGAATTGTCATTTTTAGCATTAGTACTGAAATTAACAAATAAACAGTGATGTATTTCATATTTTTTAGAAGAAAGTAAAAAAATAAAACTGTAAATAAAACATGCAAAATATGAAAACATTGATATAGGATTGTCGATTTTAGTATTATAATGGAAACATTTACACATTTATTACAAAAACGAATACAAACAAAAAAAACCCTACTATATACTGTGTTTTATAGTTTTCACTAAAAAGTAATGGAAAAAAAGAAAAAGAAAAAGAGGTTAAAAAAAAAAGAAAAAAGACCATGGAAATGTCGATTTTAGCTATATAATGCAAACCTATGGATGCATTCCACAAAAAGTTAGAGAAGAAAATTCTGATATATATAGCAATTTTCAATAACAAATATAGGAAACTGAAAAAACAGTAAATACTACATTAAATCTATGAAAAGAAATGGAAATGATGAAATGGAGTTTTTGTTTTTAAAATTAGAGTGTAGATATGTTGACATTTTAGACAAAAATCAAGCATTGATCATTAAAAATGAAAAAATGGCACTATTTTCTACCGATTTTTTCAGAAAACAAATAATAGATAAATACCCAACGAAAATCTGTAATTTCTTACCTTTAATCGCCAATGGAAGATGAGGATGGTGCAAGAAAAAGAAAGAAAGTCTAGGAAGAAAAAGAAAAAGAAGAAAGGAAAAATTAAGAGTTTTATATCACTTGTGGTGTGCCTAGAGTCGGGGGAGCAGAAAGTCGGGCAACTAGGTGCCCCTAGTCACACTGTGCCTGGCCTTAGTTGAGTCGAAAGGCTGCGCCCTATGTAGTCACAGGCGCAAGGTGCACCCAGAGGGACTAGGCACGCCTAGGCATCAAGGCTCAAAAATAAGAATTTTAAATATTTTTAAAAAAAAAATCAGAATATTTATAAGTTGTAAGAAAAAAATCAAAACATTGTATTGATAAGTTGTTTTTAGCATTCCTAATATCATCCTATGATGACACTTACACATTTGTTACAAAGATGGAAAAAATAAAAAACCCTTACTGTTTTTTATTGGTTTCTGTAAAAAAAAAGTCAATTAAGCTCATGGGTCAATCGTTTTTAGCATTATGATGGTGAGGATATGCATATTTGCTTTAAAAAAATACGGATTACTGATGTATTTATCATTTTCAGGTAAAAAATTCTAGAAAACTACAAATTTACTGCATAATACACTAAATCAATGAAAACGGATGGAAAGAATGAAATGGAGTTTTTTTTTTTTACCTTTAGAGTATACATATGTTGAGTTTTCAAAGAAAAAAGAAGCATTATGCAAAAAAAAAATGAAAAAACGATAATGGTTTTACCGTTTTTTTTACAAAAAAAAAAAAAAAAAATGAAAGTAAATACTAAATACAAGTTACAATCTTATGATTCTTACCTCAATTACTTGGAGTTGGATGGAAGATCAAAGGTTTACAAAGGAAGTAGTCGAGTGGGGAAAAAAAAAAAAAAAACCCATAACTAGGGTTTTATTTTTAAGACTGTTGATGCGCTTGGAGTCGGGGGTGCATGAGGCACAAGGCGCAAGTTGCATCCAGGTGTGCGACTAGTCGCGCTGCAAGTTAAGTCGCAGTGCCTGGGGTAAGTCGAGTCGCATGCCATGCGCCTACCTACACCTAGCGACTAGTCCCGCCTGCGACTACATAGCTGTTCATAGATTAACCAGGAACTAATTTCTAACTTTAGAAACTATAAATTAACTAGGAAACTAGCTTCCAATCTGGAAAATATTCTAAGAAATACAATTACATGACTCTCCTATTTAAAAACAAACTTCCTAACAATAGAAACAACAAATCTAACTAGGACTTCTAAAACACTCCGAACTTCCTAAAATACCCTGATTACTGTTCACATTAACAGTAAAATGTGAAACTTTTGTCTTCCTTCATTGGGCTTTAGAAATGGTGAAGATGCTTCCACATCAACTGCCTCCTAAAAAATATCATTTGAATATTAACCATAAAAACAACATCAAGCTGCAAACTGAATACGCACGACAAAGAAATTTCCAAAATAAGGTCCTCCATTATTAATTTTGCAAAATATGGCAGAGATAGGCTGAACAAATGATACAGTATGATGTAGGTAAGAATTAAGAAAAGCTAACCTTTGGGAATCCAAGAATTGGAGTTGCAGTTAAAATTGTTCTTTGAAGGGTGCTGGTCCATATCTACCCATAGCATGAGGATGTAAGATAGTCATGAGCAGTTTAATTGAGAAACAAAGAATAAATATCACACATCCTTCATTTTTAGAAACATTAGAAGGAATTGCTTAAAGCAGATCTCTACAACTCTAATCAGTAATTTGACAAACTTGACAAAGGAAGCCTGAAGTAGAAAAGAGGAGCCATCAAGAAAGTTTGGAGCATTATTATGTCTGTCAAAAAAGAAATTGGATCACTCTAAAGATATTAACTAGAAAACTAGACAAATAAAAGAAGGCTAGATGATAAGCAAGTTTTCAGTGTACAAGGTTCACTGACATGTAGTGACATCTAACAATGTTGTTACTCATCAGAGAAAGTCCTAACAAGCTGCAAAGTATAACAATCACTGCAACACGTGATATTTCAAATGCCTCTCAAAAGAACAATGTGGTAATTCAACTTGCAGCTGTACATTTATTAAAATTCAGACTGTATTTCATTGTTGGTGGGTACTCTTTATGGGTACATCAAATTGTCAAGTTCCATGCAACCCATCATTTCAACATCCAAGTCTCCAGTATCTCCTTTTCTTCATGTAAAACGAAATCTCACAATCATTATTTAATTATGAACATTAGTCACATTCTAGTTATACTTGTGGTTTCTTATAATGCAAAGACTTTGGATATAAAACTACTGCTCCAGTATTTGCATATGTTGGTGAAGACAGCACCATAATATGTCTGGTTCTCAATAAAATGAAGCGAGACAAATCCTGTATTTCCCATAAAAGACGTCTGCTACTATGGTAGGAACATCCAATGTATGCTGCACAATCAAAGGTTCAAGCAGTTTAAGCATAACCTAGGTTCTCCAAATGTTCTTTTGCATGAGAATCCCCATAGTTCTGATGATGCTGTTAAGCACTTTGTATAGCAGTTAGTAATTCAAATAACTTGATTACCTAATAAAAACAGAAGTTTTTCAGCATTCCATTCAAAAAGCTGAAGGAAGGACCTGTCAAAGTCCTTCACAAGTCTTGAAAAAGAATCATCAATGATAGTTACACATCATATATTGATGGTACCAAGTCTGAGAGGAACTAACGTGAATAACATACAGCTGCTCATGTAAGCAAAAGGTGTATCCTTACGTTCTTATGGTCTGTTATTAGATGTAGAACATCATATAAAGATGTAAAAAAATTGCTAAAGCACCACACTGAGAGGATGAAGAAAGAAAAGAAGAATTAATATAGGATATTTAGAGAATGCCAAGAAAGGGCTGAAAGGAAAATGGGAAATACAAAACAAAATTACGATCAAGGACGCACACTCCTCTGAGTGTGTGCGCGTGCATGTGTCAGAATTCAAAAGAAAGAAAAGATAAGGACAAAGACACTGCATGAGAATAAGTATAGTGGCAAGAGAGATTCAAATTCCTACTATTTTACTGCTTACTAAAGTTTACTTTATACTATATACCATGAAAATTTTAATATGATAACGATTGTAGAATATGTCAGTATCCTGTTTTAAGGTTGCAATCACAAACACCTCCGGTCTGTATGAGAATAGACAACTTCCTGCCCAAACAGGGGCTATAAGAGGTGGACACCTAGATTAGTTGTACAGAGAAGAAGACTTTGTTCACGCATTTCCAAGATGACAAATGTATGAAATAGACTCATTGCAAGAGCGAGCATAAAAGAAAAGTTTGATTCCTATCATTTCGCATTACCATTAGGAGGGGCATGGTTTGTCATAAATATCAAGGTTATAAGTTATGCCTCGAGGAGTTGAAAACTCTTATCTACAAATTAGGTCAGAAACTTACAGAAGCAGCACGTTCAGATTTCAGTCTCTTCTCCACGAAGTTGGCAAGTTTTTTTGCATAAAGCTCACCAGCTTCACTGTTCAAAATAAACCACCGTATGAAAACTTTCTTCCCTGGGACATAGATAACAAAACTTTTGTATATGGCATCATTGCATTTGCAGCAGTGTTCACCTGACTACAACTTCAGACATTTTACAACACCTTCTAAATTAATTTCCTTAAAATTAGCATAGCACAGTTCGCATATGAATCACAATCACTAATGTTCCATTCATTTACATGACATCACTTTGTTGATAAAAAAGAAAAAGAAAGAAATGCTGAGGCTCTTTTTAACCAAGTTAATGAGTACAGCACTAAGAACTACCTTGAAAGTTATGTACTTGCACAGGGACGTGATATTCACATGGGTGAAACAAGTGAATGGAATGATTGCACTCAAGCTGCACTAGAAACAAGTCCCAAGATTGAGTGAGAAGATCATAATGGTTCTACCAAGTTTCCTTTAAGGAGATTGAATGACTTTTTCTCAATAAATTAAGGTTACATATAAGTGATAAATGTAAAGGGCAAATTCTACTACTTCAACCACTTCTACATCATCTCTATAGATAATAAAAGGAATATAGACCAGATGTAGTAAAAGTCCCATAAATTAATGGCCTTGGACCAAAGATTTTCTATTAACTTAGTGGAATTTTATTTATCAAGAAAAAAAAGGGCAGCCCAATGCACAAAGCTCCCACATATGCGGGGTCAAGGGAAGGAATCGACCACAAGCGTCTACAGTATGCAGCCTTACCTTGCAATTCACAAGGGGTTGCGACTCAAGGTCACACGACGACAACTCTACCGTTGGGCCAAAGCTCCCTTCTTTATCTATCAAAAATTGTCAATAAATTAATATATATATATATATATATATAAACCTTGTTGTTTGCATTATTTTATCAAAAAATCTCAATCTTTTCCTTTTCCCTCTCAACTATCAAATCATCACTCTCTTCTTTCTATCTTGAGTCTATATGTATTTGCCCTTAGTCCCTTGTCTTCCTCTAATCTTCGAAGTTTCTCTTAATAATCAAACAAATCTCTCTCTCTCTCTCTCTCTCTCTCTCTCTCTCTCTCTCTCTCTCTCTCTCTCTCTCTCTCTCTTGCTAGAAAGTTTGAGCTTAATATTAATTTATATATTTGTGGGCCCTCAAAGAAATTTTGAAAATGTATTATCTTATAAATTTGATGAATTATTAATTTAGCACATTAGTCCAAGTTGGTACTGGAGGCATTGTACTTTCCTAGCATGATTATCAATTTAGTGGTCATTAATTTATCGGACTTTTATTGTACTTCTCATCCCAACTTCTTTGCTCTTCTTTTATATCATTTCTTTTCGTCAATATAAAAATAAGTATCGACATGACAGAATTGAGGCCAAAAGGAGACTCTAACAGCTACATTTCTCTTGCATTCAGATTGATTCAAAACAAAACGTATTAGATCCCTTCTTACAGCCCAAAGGAACTCAATCGGTTTATTAGTGGTTTTAATAAACTATATAGGGAGTAGTGACTTTTGCATGGTCCCCCAAAAGATCACTTTCGATACCTAGGATTCATAATTCACGGGAGCAGAGAGATTGAGAGGGATGTTACTCATTGAATCCAAGTGGGTTTGAACAAATGAAGTTGCACCTCTGGTGTTTTGCGTGATTGCGGGTGCCACTCAAACTAAAAGAAAAATTCTATAGGATGCTTATAAGGCTGACAATGCTCTATGGATCAAAGTGTTAGGCAGTTATGGAACAACAATACATAAGAAGAGCGTAGCCAAAATGAGGATGTTAAGATGGATGGGGGGCAAGATAAGAAAGGATAGAATTAGAAATGAAAGTATTAGAGAAAACTTAGGAGTAGCACCAATAAGTAACACGATGATGGAGGGTAGACTTAGATGGCTTGAACATGTCCAACGAAGACCGAAAATGACACCGATTAGGAGTGAGTCAATCCAAGTCGAAGGATCTAAAGGGCAAGGGTAAGCCCCAAAAGGATGTGGACAGAAGTGGTGAGAAAAGATTTAAAAAATTTTAGACTAAATGAAGTCACGACACTTGATAAAGAGGAATGGAGGAACAAGATTTGCATAGCTGACCCCAAAACGGGATAAGGCTTTGATGATGATGATCCTTTTCTTCTTGCAGTTTTATCTATTTAAGTAATCGCGACACAGTGATCAGTATTTGGGTGATGCTGGGTGATACGGTTACATCACATAAGGTTTATACCAGTAGAAAGAAACCATCTATAATAGAATTGGCAGGTCAGTAACTGAATGAGTGAAGAAGGGTAAGTCTTACACGTGGCATGCACTGAGTAGTCTCCAATAGGAGTTAGATGGTTAAAAAGGAGAGGGGGGCAAGGAAGAAGAGGGGAGGAAAAAGATGAAGTTAATGGAGGCCATAGCTCCCTCGAAGAGTTATACTACTATATTCTGTATTCAATCGCTATAGGCTCCTCTAAGTAGTCTATAATGAATTTTCCATCATAGTTGAATCTACCTCATGTTTTCAAAATTTTGCTTGTGAATTCTTTTTTTTACCTTAGAGGTCTGCATCAAATTGGTATAAGAGCATCCCCTCCTGGGCATGGTCAGTACACAAATGGAAGGGTGATTAGAAACCTTAGAGCTAAAATTCGAGAATCTGTTAGCTGATGTTCAAGCTATGAAGAATTACTTACTGGAAATGCGGGAAATAATGAGGATAAGAGAAGCTGACAGAGGAAAGTCGCAGCCGAGCTTGGAATCCTTTGAACAAACACCTGTCGGTGGGATCTCCAGCACTGGTCATCTTGGCAGCATGAACGATGATCATCCAACCCTAGGCGGGAACTTGCAAAGGGTGGAATCCCGTGGTCGAAAGCTTGAATTACCCATTTTCTGTGGGGAGGATCCCTATGGATGGGTCTTCAAGATGGATCGGTATCTGCAGGCGATGGCGGTGCTGGAGGAAGAGAAAGTCACTACGGCAATTGTATGCCTGGAAGGGAGCATCTTAGTGTGGTACCAGTGGATGGAGACATGGGCGCCGATCAAAAACTGGCCGGCGTTTAAAACGTCAATCTTCTAGAGGGAAACTCCTATGAAGCATTGATGGATCTCCATCAACAGGGTTCGGTGACGGAGTACCAAGAGAAGTTCGAGCTGATCACAGCACCCATGGTGGTGGCTTCCACTGAGATACTAATTGGTGCCTTCGTTCATGGATTAAAGGAGCAAATACAGGTGGAAATGAGGTTGAACCGGGCGGCCACTTTAACAGAGACAATGGAGAGGGTGCATCGACTGGAAGAAAGGAACTAGGTGTTGGACCGGGCCAAAGAGAGCAGATTCCGGTCCAAAGGAGGTGGA
Source organism: Warburgia ugandensis (assembly GCA_035236585.1). NCBI lineage: Eukaryota > Viridiplantae > Streptophyta > Magnoliopsida > Canellales > Canellaceae > Warburgia > Warburgia ugandensis. The sequence continues at coordinate 48,827,763 of CP141127.1, read as the reverse complement.
CCTGTCCGTTTCCCCGGCTTAGTGGACTATAGATATTTGCGAGTGTCCACTAGTGAAGTAACACAAGGCCCAACAACTAACTCGGGTCCACTAAAACAGTGGGAACCCTACCGGGAACCAAGAAGGTTGTCATCTACCTTCCAACCCAACAGAGAATCGAAGATCGATCCACTGCAGATGGGAAGGAAGGACCAGGGAGTTCGGAGGTTGATGGAGGAAGAAATACAGCACAAACAGGAGAAGGGTTTGTGCTTTACGTGCGATGAAAAGTTCCACCCAGGTTATCCTTGTCGGAATAAGACTTTGCAAGTCTTCATGGTATCCACCAACGACGATGAAATGTCTGACGCCGAACCAGAAGCAACACCGACGACTAATCTGACGATGGCAGGTAATTCGATCAAACTTTCTCTCAGTTCTTTACAAGGAATCAAACCCAACAAGGCAATGAAATTGAAAGGGGTATTGGGTTCCCGTGAGGTGTTGATCTTAATCGTTTCGAGGGCTACCCACAACTTTATCTCAAACGAATTGATATGGGGTCTGCATCTACCCATCCAAACCACAGAACCCTTCACGGTTCAAGTAGGGGACAGCCACGAGATCATCAGTAAGGGGATCTGTAAGCAGGTTACCCTGGAGTTCCAAGGAATCATTGTCACACAGAACTTCTTTCCGTTCGATCTCGCAGATACTGACGTGATCTTAGGGATTGTCTGGTTGGAGTCCCTCGGTGATGTATGTGCAAATCGGAAGCAATTCACCATGAAGTTCCAGCATGACGGGAAAGAAATCTGTTTGCAAGGTGATCGCTCCTCAGTCAAGTCCCTAGTTTCAATGAAACAAATGGTGAAAACTCTTCAGACAACAGACAAGGCATACCATCTGGAACTATCAGATATGGACATGATTCAAAAAAATCCGTACCATGGTAGCTCTAGAAATTTCATCAGTATTGCAGAAATTTTTTGGGATCTTTGATCAACCTATCGGATTGCTCCCACAACAGCCCTAGGACCACACGATTCGCCTTAAAGAAGGGACGACACAACCTACCAACATACGCCCATACCGATATCCTTATTACCAGAAATCTGAAATTGAAAAAATATCAGGGAATTGTTGGTAGCAGGGGTGATTCAACCCAGTGTTAGTCCACTTTCAAGCCCTGTTCTATTGGTCAGAAAAAAAGATGGCAGTTGGCGGATGTGGGTTGATTACCATGCATTAAACCAGGCTACCATACCGGACAAATTTCCAATTCCAGCAGTAGATGAATTATTAGACGAACTTGGAGGGGCCACAATTTTTTCAAAACTGGATCTTAAGTCCAAGTATCACCAAATCAGAGTTTGAGAGGAAGATGCCCATAAGACAGCATTCCGGACACACGAGGGACACTATGAATTCAAGGTGATGCCGTTCGGGTTAACCAACGCGCCTTCTACATTTCAGGCACTTATGAATTCTATATTTCGCATCCATTTATGCAAATTTATTTTAGTATTCTTTGACGACATCTTAATATACTCCTCTAATCTAACCATTCATGCAAGGCATTTGGAACTCACCCTTCAGATATTAGCTGACAATCAACTAGTATTGAACAAAAAGAAGTGTTCATTCGGACAATCCCAACTTATCTACTTAGGCCATATTATCTCTTCTCACGGAGTTGCGGCCGACCCCTCCAAGCTCGAGCAAATGCTACAGTGGCCTATTCCTCAAAATATTAAAGAATTGAGGGGTTTCATGGGACTGACTGGTTATTACCGTAAGTTTGTGAAAGGATATGGCATGATTGCTAGCCCTCTTACCAAGTTACTCAAAAAAGATAGCTTTCAATGGAATGAGCAAGCTACAGCAGCATTTGAGGCTCTTAAGACTGCCATGACAACAATTCCCGTTCTCGCCATGCCAGATTTTACTAAAACTTTCATTATTGAGACTGATGCATCAGGTAGAGGACTGGGTGCAGTCCTCATGCAAGACGGCCGGCCCATTGCATTCCTAAGCCACGCCTTATCAGCACGAGCACAACTCAAGTCTGTCTACGAGAGAGAACTAATGGCCATTGTGTTTGAATGTGAAAATGGAGGCACTACCTATTAGGAGGTCACTTTGTCATACGGACAGACCAAAAAAGTTTGAAATTTCTGATGGAGCAACAGTTGTTGGAGGAAACTCAGCAGAAATGGGTAATGAAATTGATTGGTTATGATTTTGAAATGCAATATAAATCGGGTCAGGGTAACCGTGTGGCAGATGCCTTGTCCAGAAAACATCAGTCCATTCAGCTGGGAGGTATATCCATCAACAAGTTCGGGGGGTGGGATGAATTGGAACAAGAGGTGCATCAAGATCCTACCCTACGCACACTCATACATGATTTAACGCTGGATTCCAGTAGCCACCCTGGGTATCAGATGAAGAGGGGCTGCCTCCTTTACAAGGGTCGTCTCGTTTTGCCAAGGAGTTCCAAACTGATTCCCAAACTCTTATACGAGTTCCACTCTACCCCAAGTGGAGGCCACTCAGGCTTCTACAGAACTTAACAAACGCATTTTTGCACTACTGTTTTGGGAGGGCTTGCTTAAGGATGTCAAAACCTTCGTCGCATTGTGTACTACTTGTCAGCAGAACAAGTATTCAGCCCTCTCCCCTGCAGGCTTGTTACAATCACTGCCAATTCCCCAACAAGTTTGGGAAGACATTTCCATGGATTTTATGGGAGGGCTTCCCGAGGCACAGGGATTTGACACAATTCTAGTAGTAGTTGACAGACTCACCAAGTTCTCCCACTTTATTCCACTATGCCATCCTTTCTCAGCCAAATTAGTAGCTCTACTCTTCATCAAAGAGATTGTCCGTCTTCATGGCTTTCCTCGTTCCATTGTCTCAGATCGGGACAGAATTTTCATAAGTAATTTCTGGACTGAACTCTTCAAGCAGGCTCAAACAACATTGAGGATGAGCTCGGCATATCACCCTCAGACGGATGGCCAATCCGAGGTAATCGACAGATGCCTAGAGACTTATTTACGATGTTTCATTGCCGGAAAACCCAAAGTATGGCCTAAATGGATAGCTTGGGTAGAATACTGGTTTAACACCACCTTCCAAGTAGCAGCAGGGATGACAACCTTCAAAGCACTCTACAGCAGCGATCCTTTGGTATTATTTTGTTTGACTGAAGAACCCTCTATGGTTGAGGAGGTTAACCACCTGATTCAGTGCAGAAATTCCATACTACAGGAGCTCAAAGAAAATCTTTGCAGAGCTCAGGCACGGATGAAAAAATATGCAGATTCAAAAAGGCTTGAGTTACAACTATACCCAGTCGAACTAGTATTTCTCAAGATGCAACCATACCGATAGAAATCCTTAGCTCATAAACTCAATGAGAAGCTTAGTCCACGGCTCTATGGTCCCTATCAGGTATTAGAACAAATTGGTTCGGCGGTCTATCATTTGAAGTTACCTCCTTCCACAAAGATACACCCTGTTTTCCACGTATCTCAACTCAAACGTGCTGCTTCCACCTTTGCTCCCTGCCAAGAAATTCCCCTATTCCTTACTGAAGAATTGGAACTTTAGGTACAACCAGAAGCAGTCCGACAGGTACGCAATTCCCCCAATGGAACTCTAGAAGTTTTGCTTAAATGGCAAAATTACCTGAATTTGAAAACACTTGGGAGGAAGCGTCTATTATCAGTTCTCAATTCCCTGATTTTCACCTTGAGGACAAGGTGAACCTCTTGGGGGTGGGGGGGTTTGGATTGATACGGTTACATCACATAAGGTTAATACCAGAAGAAAGAAACCATCTATTACAGAATGAGTGAAGAAGGGCAAGTCTTACACGTGGCATGCACTGAGTAGTCTGCAATAGGAGTTAATTAGATGGTTAAAAAGGAGAGGGAGCCAAGGAAGAAGAGGGGAGGAAAAAGATGAAGTTAATGGAGGCCACAGCTCCCTCGAAGAATTGTACTGCTGTATTCTGTATTCAGTCGCTATACGCTCCTCTGAGTAGTCTGTACTGAATTTTTCATCATAGTTGAATCTACCTCATGTTTTCAGAATTTTGCTTGTGAATTCTTTTTTTTACCTCAGAGGTTTGCATCACTGGGTGTTGATGAAGGTTTTTGGTCTATGAGTGGGTGGTGCTGGCCCACTTGTGAACAATGATAGTGGTGATACAAAAGGCTAACTTTGCAGGGTCAACTGTGGCACCCTCAATTTTAGTGATGTTACTTGTTCAATCAAGTGCCTATCAAGAGGTAAGTTCCTCCAGGTCCATCTGGTGAGCTTGTCATTAAGTGAAGAAGTATGGTGATTTGGTATTGGTAACTACCCAGAAGAACTTTTATGAGTAGCTGATACAAGAGAAATACCCAGAATATGACCTGTTTGTAAGATACATGCATCAAATATTTCTAGTGTGTTGATGTTCTTGAAGATTGCAAAAGAAACTACAGAACATGAATCGTATGTGCTCAGTGAGCAATTTCTGCTCAAAGTTGTGATGCTTCAACTAAGTATTTTAGTATGACACAAGGAAAAGAAAGTCTAACAGGGTACCGTGACTCTTTCATGAGCTAGGGGGAGAATCAGACATGTATCAACACACAATACTTAACTTGGTCAAAATGCAAAATCAAAGGAAGGACATGAAAGTTGTGAAATTTCTCTCTGAACTTAGAAAGGAATATGAACCCATATAGTCTGAAATATGGCAAGTCCTGAGCAGCCATCTACATCTGAGGTCCTTTTCAGGTTGCTTGCGGATTCTTTTTCAATCCATACAGCATTTCAGTTATTGATTGATCCAGCCTTGCTGCCAGGTGGTGCCAGTAGAGATCAGGAGAGGGAAAGCAGAAGGTCATGGTGGCCTCCACACAGATTCAATAAAAAAGGTGATACTGCTAATTTCTACAGGGACTTGCATCCTCAGCAGGCTAGGCCTCCACACTACATTAATCTTGCCAAAAATTCAGGTCATGTTGATAATTCAAAGCTGATGCTGGTGGCCTGCCTGTCTACTAAAGATACCACTCTGACAAAGAAAGGCCACTATAAAGCCAGTGCCAGGTGTTCAACCCATTTATACTAGAGTTATAGCCATGATAGAGGAAGAGTTCCAGCAGTTGAATCCTCAAGTGTTAAACAAGCTTCTCAACCCCACCCACCACTGCTCTGGTAGATTTGTCCTATCAGTTTATGCCCAAAATAATTGACTCAGGTGATTCCCATCATATATCTGGCAGTCAAAACATTTTTTATCTAATAATAACATCTATTTAACAATTTGAATCAGTTATTTAGTGGATGAGAATTGGTTCATGAGCTTTGTCAATTTCCCAACATACCATTTCCTTAACACCTTAATTTGGAAACCATTTTCTCCATTTTATTATTATTTTGTTCCCAAAAATTATTTGGTAGTTCTGAGCCAACATAATGATTGGTCTTCACACTGGATCCTAATTTATTGACTGGCATGCTATTCCAAAATTTAGCTAATTGTTGGGATTAAATGGGAAGTTCATTATTGTTTGAGATTCCTGGTTGAACTGGCATAATACTGTAGATCGAATTCAGTTGCATTGAGTTTTACAGAGAGGGGATCATATGCTTCACGTGCAGGTCCAAGGTGGCAAGGGGCCATCACAATGTGAGTGAATGCATCAAAAAGTCGTAAGCCACAAGAACACAGGCAAAGAAAGAGGAATGCCTTGACAACGAAGTTTAACCTATTTATAATGAATTTGAGGGGTATCTAGAATCTAGATGCCCCCAACATCTTAGGTGTTTTCTAGCATCACTTGGCAACCAGGGCAGTGCTCCTGTATAATGTGAATATGCAATACACTCTCTGGATATACAGGTAATCCTATGATACAGATCGGTTGAAAATAGACTAAATTAATTTCAGAAATCAAAGTTACTATAATTGGGTAAATAACTTCGTATTTAGAGAAAATCGAGTGTGAAGAACTTGATCCAAAATACCGACTTGGGAAAACATTACGAAAACAAAATTTTACCGGTGGTTTTTGGAACAAAAGTTGAACATAGGACTCCAAGCTCTAATCTAAGAAATATTCATTTGAATCATAGTCCCAAAAGCATAGCCTGTAAAGAAACGATCTTACACCAAAATTGTCTGAACACCAATCAGGAGGAAAGACAACACTACTCAAACTTTCAATCTAATAACTTACTACAGATGATCGTCCCACCGTGTGCTCTCTAACAAAGCTTCAATGGCTTTTGGACCAACAAAATGGACTAACAGGAAAGCAGGACTACAAGTTAACAAAGAACTTTTGTATTTTTGAGAGGCTTGTGGCATGCCTATTTATAACTTTTGAGTCCTCACCAACCCTTCACCAACCAGCCCATCGAATTGGACTTTCAGCACACCTTCCGCATGGCTGCTGTAGAATGGGTCAAAGGAGTGGCTGCTGGAAGCTTCCGGTGTTCACACAAAGGGTGGCTACAGGAAGCTTCCTGCTTTCATACTTGACACCTTTTGAACTGCAACTCGAGCTACAACTTTCAAATAGAGCCCTCGGACCCTGCCGCTATGGGGCGTTGCCCCTGAACCCCCATTATTTCTTCTCGTAACCATCACGGTCTCTAATGACCTCATCAACAACTAAGTTGGTCATACCATTGTTGCACTTCTATTGGTATCTTATTGAGGTGGGCATTGTCATATACCAATATAGCCAAACAACAATCTCAAGACCCAATTGCCTAATTGTTCAAAAAATGTCCACAATGGTTTGTAGCACTAGCAAAATAGTACATATCAATGATATGCAACTCAAAAAGAATAATAAATTCAAATTAAGCTTATACAAACAGACTAGTATCCCCAAAACCAAAACTAGAAAAGAGGAAATAACTCTAGTGCCCCTGTTTTAGGGTGTAGTATCTCTAATGCCCTTTTCCTTGGTGCAATGGGTGAGTTGTTGACATGTGAACTATAGGTCATAGATTCAAGGCATGGAAACAGCCTCTTGCAAAAGAAAAAAAAATTTGTGTACTATAGGCCTGTTTTGGTCAATCCCTTCCCTAGACCTCACATATGCAGGAGCTTTCAGCACTAGGCTGACCTTTTACCTTCTACCCTTTCTATTGAAAGATAAAACTCACATAAAGTATCTCCCTTGTTGCTATTTTAACCTTTTACATTATTTTTCTCATTTCTCCTACTTGTTTTATCCTACCAAAAAGGTTATTTCAATACTTTATCCCAAATTGGGTTTTGCTTTCTTAATTAAATTTGTTGCTTTATCCAAATTTGATTAATGAAAATTTTAAGTAATGGAAATTTCAAATTATTTTAGTTTCTAGACGATTTATTTTTAAATAAAATTCCATAAATGGGACACTTTCTCACTTTTAAATGAAATCCCATAAATGGGACATTTAGATAATGCCTCCTTGAAATAATTAAATTTTGTCGAAAGTCTTAATTTTTCAATGATCAAATTTGGACAAAACAATTAACTTACTAGAGAAAATGTGCTGCTTATGGAATTTTATTTTAAAATAAATCTTAAAGAAACTAAAGAAATTTGACATTTTCCAAAAATTTTAATTTGTTAATGATCACATTAGATAAAAAAGGGGCAGCCCCAGTGCACGAAGCTCCCGCCTATGCAGGGTTTGGGGAAGGGGCGGACCACAAGGGCCTATAGTAGGCAACCTTACCTTGCATTTTGCAAGAGGCTAATTCCACGCCTTGAACCCGTGACCTCAAGGTCACATGACGACAACTTTTACCATTGTGCCAAGGCTCCCCTTCTAATGATCACATTAGATAAGGCAACTAATATCTGAGAAATGACCCCACTAGAGTAAAGGATAGAAATGTGACTTTTTTAGAGGGAGAGAAACAAGGAAATAGAAAAGCATAGTATTTGTTCTTTTTCAAAGAAATGTTGTGAAAAAGGTTAAGATAATGTTGAAATACGGTGCCACACATTGCAAGGGCAGATTTGTCTCTCTAAGTTAGCTGCAGGGATATAACTAAGTAAAAGATTAGAGATAATAACCCCCTAAAGCTAGAGGCATCAAAGATATTTCCTCTAAAGAAAAGTATGAACTATATTTTGGACATTTGAGTAAAGGAAAAAGGCATCCCACTTGACAAATTCAAAAAGAAACAAGTGTCACAACCAGGATTTTAGTAAGAGAATCAAATTTCCAAGTGTCACACTATGTAGTTAAAGGACCGCCTAGGCGCAAGTCGACAGGTAAGCGCCTGGAGAGTGCCAGGTGCAGAGGAAATGAGGCACGGTGGCCTAGGGGCGCGCCTGGGCATAGCTTTCAGGCGCGCCCCCGACTCCAGGCGTAGACCACTTACCAGTAAAGTATAAACCTCATTTTTTTTTTTTATGTTTTTCACCTTCCAACCCTAATTTCAATCTTCCAACCTAGTGAGAAGGTGAAACCGACCATTCCTCTTCAATCTTTCACAGATCTAAGTAAAAAAAGGTATGGATTTACTAATTTTAGCATGTGTATACAATTTTTATAAAAAACGTAAAAACCAATACCGTTTTTTCACAATTTTTGTTTTTTGTTAACTATTTTCCATAGATCTTCATGGGTTTTAGTTCTATATGTATAAGAAAACATTCCATTTGAGTTTTATACTTCTTTAATCTAGATTTGAGTTTGTTTTTAGGTTTTTTACTATTTTTCCAAAAAAATCAGTTACAAAAATAAAAAGAAGTCATCGTTTTTTTGTATTTCTTCATTGAAACGTATTTCTATCCACATATATAGCTTTCCCATGCTTGTGTCTTCATGTGTGATAATTTTTTCATCTTTTTGTTGTAATTTAGGGTTTTTTTATTTTATTTTTCCGAAAAAAAAGTTACAAAAATTAGGAAAAATTAGTTCTTTTTTATATTTATTAGTTAATACTTATGTAGTCACAGGCGCGACTAGTCGCTAGGCACAGCTAGGCGCATAGCATGCGACTCTACTTACCCCAGGCGCAACGAGTTAAGTCGCAACGCGACTAGTCGTGCGCCTGGATGCGACTTGCGCCTTGCACCTAATGCGCCCCCGACTCCAAGCGCATCAATAGTCTTAAAAATAAAACCCTAGTTATGAGTTCTTTTTTTTTTTCATTCTTCTTTTTCCCCACTCGACTACTTCATTTCTAAACCTTTGATCTTCCATCCAACTCCAAGTAATTGAGGTAAGAATTGTACGATTGTAACTTGTATTTATTATTTACTTTCGTTGTTTTTTTTTTTTTTCTGTAAAAAAACGGTAAAACCAGTATCATTTTTTCATTTTTTTGCATAATGCTTCTTTTTTCTTTGAAAACTCAAGATACTCCATTTCATTCTTTCCATCTGTTTTCATTGATTTAGTGTATTATGCAGTAAATTTGTAGTTTTCTGGAATTTTTTACCTGAAAATGATAAATACATCAATAATCCGTATTTTTTTTAAGCAAATATGTATATCCTCACCATCATAATGCTAAAAAAAATTGACCCATGAGTTTAATTGACTTATTTTTTACTGTCATTTTTTTTTTTTTTTACAGAAACCAGTAAAAAACAGTAAGGGTTTTTTATTTTTTCCATCTTTGTAACAAATGTGTAAGTGTCATCATAGGATGATACTAAGAATGCTAAAAACAACTTATCAATACAATGTTTTGATGTTTTTTCTTACAACTTATCAATATTCTTATTTTTGAGCCTTGATGCCTAGGCGCACCTAGTCCCTCTAGGCGCAAGGCACACCCCTTGCACCTGTAACTACATAGGTTAATACCTATTCTTATCCACATATATAGCTTACTCATGCTTGTATCTTCATGTATGATGTACTTTTCATGCTTTTTTTTAATTTTTAACATTTTTAGCTAATTTTTAATTATGAAAAATATAATTTTGCGCCTCAGGCTCCAGGTGCACCCTTTGCGCCTCGCGCCTTTAACTACATAGGTGTCACACTCGAAAACAGAAGACTCCACCCTTGCTATCATGAACAGTCGCAGCACACTAAAAGAGAAACCTCCAAAATTCTGCAATAGGAACACGAGCTGCGTCCTTGCTAACATGACCAGTCACAAACACTCAGAGAAAATTTCTTATAGAAAAGTTCAATTCGAATAATCAGTTATGAAACACATACACAGACAGTGCCTTTATAGGGACTGGTTTCTCCAAAACCAAGTCCTTCTAGGACTTGGAACAGCAAGTAATCCTACTTTTAGTTTCCTAAACTCACAAGGACCAAGAGTCAAAACAGTAAAAAAGAAACTAAAAGAACTCACTAAAAAGCTCTAGAACTTCTTAAAAACTTGTCCCTTACTGGGTTTGATCATGTAAAACAAAGAACAAATGGAACCCACAGTTTAAGTTTTTGTGTTTTCCTCATTTTGTTTTATAGACCTCTGCACCAGCCTCATCTTATGAATGATGTGTCTAATGAGGATGATGATCCTTTAAGAGAGATGACACAGCAACGCAGGTGACAAGTTACTAACCCAAAAGAACCCCATTGGTAGAGATGGGAACAAGATTTTGGTGCTAACCCCACTTACATATGTAGAGAAGGACGACATCCGTGCCATTTCCATAGGTGTTTCCAAGAGATGGATGTGGAGGAATGCACTGTCACCATGTCTATTACTAAGGGGCCCAAAGAGTCTAAGGTGCCAGCAGAAATTTGTCCCCTCTGAGAAAGTTTTCTGATTGTGAGTTCTTGTGTTGAGAAATTACAATGACTTACATTAGTAACCAGCCCTATAAATTAGAATTTGCAATGGCAAGTTATAACTTCATAATAGGGCCAAGAGTGCATAACCTTAATAGTTAATTCCTGAGATGGAGGTATTCTACTCAAGCTTTGCCAATTGAACCTTATTTTAAGGTAGTCATGCTAGTTCCAGGATCCTCTTCAGGACATTCTTTGGCAGAGTGCTTTAATGTTGTAATTTTGTTATCCCCTGAGTTGATTTCTTTCTGTTTCTATGTCTTGTTGCATGGATGGTTGCCTTCTATTTGCATCTGAATCATTTGGTCAAGGAAACAGACACCTTCTCACATAAGTACTAACCATGCATCAACCCTACTTGAAAATCTTGACCTCTCATCAGCAGGACCAGCATAGGTACACCTGTAACACAGTGCCTATGAAAGCTGATGCTTGTATCAGTATTTCCCAAATCAACCAATACTGTGATTGTAAAGAACATACTGGTACGTCACAACCATAAACTGCCAATCAGATGCTGCATTGGTTTTTCCTCACATGATTTCATAAAAGCAATTTGATTACTTAATGCCCAAGTATATCACATTTTTCACCACCAACTCCATATGTCAAGGTTCTCAAGGTATTTGTGTGACATACATCAGCCAAGACCTATAACATTCTGTCGAAAAGATGACAGGACTTTCTGTTGTCTATAAGGGCCAATCAGAAAATTATCCTTTTATTTAATTAGATATACATCCGGGGATATTTATACCATTGCAGTATGTTCTAAGCAATCTCTTCAGCAGATCAAGGACAGCAGTTAAAATACTCAAGGCAAGAAAGCGTGGATATTTCAGTCCATTCACAAAAACTCTTAAGCTCATGTATGACATGTGTAAATACTCATAATGACAAATGAATTATATGTTGCGATAGGTTTCATGAATTAGAGTAGGAGATATGAAATTAGGAAAAACAGTAAACTTTGAAGGAGAATTTCCAATGACAGAACAATTAATATAGAACAAAAGGGCAGCCCAGTGCACAAAGCTCCCCCATATGCGGGGTCCGGGGAAGGGGCAGACCACCAAAAGTCTATAGTACGTAGCCTTACCTTGCATTTTGCAAGAGGCAATTTTCACGCCTCAAAAACCCGTGACCTCTAGGTCACACAGTGACAATTCAACCAATGCTCCAAGGCTCCCTTCTACGATTAATATAGAATAAATTTACAATTTCCAATGACACAACAAGTAATATAGAATAAAGAACTACTGAATGCATGCTGTCTGACTATACATTGGCAAACAAGTGCAAGTGGGATTGGTTTCCAAATTTTTCAGAAGAGATCGAACCTCAAAATTGTGTCACCCCCAATTCTTCCTCTGACATTATCGCGACTTTCTCCATGGCGCGTAAGCAATATTGGCCGGGGTGTAAGATGAGTGTTCACCTATAAGGAGTACATACAGTTTATTAAATTCATAGTATTCCCGTGGACATGGATTAGTTCAGTTTTATTTCTATCATCCACCTACTATACGTTCACCTCTGTAGTCATGAACTGCTGACCTATTCATACCTCAAAACTAGCATTATCTAGTCATTTAATCAATTGTAACATTTGTAAATAACCACAGAGTTTCAGTGTTAGATAAAAAAAAAAAAAAAAAAGGTCATTTCTAATATTTTATTGAGAAGGATGTTAAACAAGATGCAAAAGTCAGGGTGTTCTAGCAATTAATTAAACTATCAGTAAGTGCATTGCTTCTACTATAAAATCTTGAAGAATCCAAAAATCAGTACCATTATGGAAAGAAGTTTGGCATTTACTGTCATAACCTCAATTTTTAAATTTTGTGTTTAAACTCCCATAAAATCTACCTTTTGAAAGACAACCAATTGAACCCCCAAAACCTTAGAATTTTGATTGTACTCGAGAAAACAAATCCAACGACACAAAGAACACTAAAATCGGAGTTTAGATGAAGAAGTTATGAACTTTTGAAGGCGAAAAAATATAAAATTGTTTTTGTGTAAAAGGAGGATCAACTTTTATAATGGCACCCCCACCTCCCACTTAAGTTAAATCGAGAATAGACCTAATGATCTGTTCCCGAACCTGACACACACGCACACAAGAAATCCCGATGGGAGAGAAAGACAAAGAAGGGAGAGATGGAGAAAGGAAGGAGAGGAGAAGAAGGAGAGAGGAAGGAAAAAGAAAAAAGGCCTGTCATGCTGAGGAAAAAGGAGATAGGACTATGGTAGCTGGAGTTGCAGGTTGTCACCGGAGACAACGTTGGCTCGGATCACTGATCCGAGCCAATCATTCCACTCAGCACAAAAGACCCCAAGATTATTGAGGGATCTATGATGATCTTGACTGTCGATAAGAGAGGTGAACAGCACGCGACGTGATTGGAGGATTTAACTGCAAAAAGGTGATCAATCCACACATCCAAGAGAGGAAAAAACATGGAAATACATCCAATAGGTAAGATATACGAAACCCAACTTGTGAATTCCATGTTTTTTGCTAAATCTGTATGGTTTCATCCTAGATCTAAGTTTTTGTGATAATCTAGCCGTTCATTTCTTAGTCCCTAGTTAGAAATAATAGATATAAGGTTGGACTAGCTTAGATTTGATCCAAAATCGTTAATCTAGACCTGAGGTCGATTAGACAATCTTGGCCGTCCAATCAGTCACTATTAGATTTCAGGCCAGAAACATCACATCAACAATCAGATGTTCCCAGTGTGTTCCCCATCCCTCAATTGATAGAAAACTCAAAATTTTCAAAAAATCCAAAAGTGAACAGATCAAGCAATCTAGGCGTTCCTATCGGCCACTATTCAAATAGTAACCTTGTGATGTTTGATCAAGGATTAGATGCCACAGATGAATTCCTCAACCCTTAACTAGAATTTAATAGAAAATATAAAATCTAGATGAAAATTGATAGAATAATCTCAACTGTCCGATCAGACAGTAAAGGAATAAGGAATTGGCGACACTAATCGGTGATCAAATACCACCATTATGTACACTGACTTTTATTAAGTAAAGATACTCTAAAAATTTTAATATCGGGGCACTGAAAAACAGGAAACTGATAAATTTAATAAGGACAGTTGATTTGTTGATATACGCATTGTTCAGTCAACGATTAGAACTCTAATAACTTTTTCAGGGTTCTAATTAATGAGCCTTAATCCTTAATAACATATCCAATCACTCAAAAAACATGGATCATGAAAGAAATCACTAAATCAAGACCCTTGACTATATGATCATGACCCTAAATTTATAGTTAAATACTAAGAACATAGGATCAGACTTTGAAATACTAAGTCAGATTACCATGACATATTGCATTAAACTTTTAGATCTAGATCATTCATCAATGGGGTTATTTGAATTGTAAATGCAATCTAAACCATTGGACCACTGATTGGTGAATAGATGGCGGATCTGGGACTGAAATGATCATATATTCCCCTATGTGATCTATGATCAGTGGAAAATTAGATGGTGTATGATGATCTAAGTCATTAAGCTTTAATTAAAATAGATTTCTTATGTACGTATTAATCTATGATTTAACATTGACAAAAACTCTAGAACATCAACAGAGAAGGTCGATTGATAAGTGAGTGGAAGAAGAGATACAACTAAATCAAGGAGCACGTTAAAGGAGTAGGTAGTTTTAACATCAATATGCTTTTGTGAAACATGAAAATTGTTGATGATAATTCTACCATATTCGAAAATAGTTAAAATTGAGATTTTGAGATTTCTGATTTATTCAGTTAGAGTATTTGTATTTCATGCAGCTTATCAGTTTTGAATGCCATGTTAATTTATTATTAAATTGAAAGTTTGTACATGAAAACGTATTTGAAATTATAAGGACTTCATGATTTATGAAATGATAAGAGATGTGAAATCCTCAAACTCAACTCTTGTGAGGGTTTGTTTTTACATGGCCATATTGTGCCATGAGATCTGAATTGCATGATTTCACTAATGCATGGATTTCTATGGTTTTATATATTATGGTGGCATGTAATGATGCCTAGTATTATTATGTTATGGAGGGCATATGGTGGTCTGTTGAACGTTGTACTAGGATGGTGAGTATTGATCACCCCCCGCCACCCTAAACTTTATATATGTGATACCTGGCCACAAAGGGCTGAATTTAGGTTGATGACATCATGGGTAGGTCATGGCCTTGCGTCCCGTGCTTCCCATCCGCACGGTGTAGGGAGTCTATACATCTTAGTATTGGCATGATAGCTGCAAACTTGATTGGGTCTTGTCTGCTACATAGAGAGTCCATTATTTTGAGCTTCATATGTATATAGGGTGATAGCACAGGTGCATGGCAACTTGGGATCAGGTCTGTAATGAGTACCCATGACCAACGGCAAACAATCAAATTTCGAGTGGTACTATACTCGCAAGACCTCGAGGAGGTTCAGATGGTGTTATATATATATATATATATATATATATATATATATATATATATACACACACACACTTATTGAGATACATTGACTGTATTTAAGCATTTCATGATTTAAATGCTTTTCATCTATTTTTTTTTACAACGATTCATTTTTCAGCTTGGATGGGTATATTTATGAGATGATACATGACATGATTTGTGGTAACTATTCATATCTTTTAAAAACCTTGCAAAGATCATTACTATCTTTGAAATAACATAATTGAAACTGATAAATTGAAATGGTTCGGCATGACATTGATTTGCAAAGCATATTTAAGATTTCATAGTTCTATTATGTTGCTCTTTATGCATCACATTTTATAGAACTGCATAACTGGTGACTGAGAACTTCTTTTGGATTAAAACTATATGAACTTCATATTTCGATGATGAAACTACCTACACAAGCACAAGCTTGCTGAGACATGGTAAATTATTTATAATGTCTCAGGTTTGAAGAAATAAGACAAGGGGGAAGAAGAATGTGCTAGAGATCTCAAGAGAAGGGCATAAAAGGTATATCAAATAGGTTTGTAATGTAGTTGATGATCTTATAAACTGATGCAATGCTTTGACTTAATATGACTTTGCTTTATGGACATGTATACATGTAAATTGAAGTTAAGGTGGTGTGGCTGTGACTGGATTAATCCTACTTATGAATTGTTCTTTTTGTTCAGTTAAAAACTTGATTTCTAAAACTATACACATTCAAATTATGTATTCATGTGAATGGATAGAGACAGAGTCTCCTTTATTATTATATGACTTAAACTATATTTATCAAGGACTTCGCATTCACATGTGTAAAATGCGTAAGTCCAAAAAACAGAGGAGACTCTGCCGGATTTCGGTAGAAATGCAGCACTCATTTTTCTAAAAATCCTTATTTTTATAAAAGGGAAAAATGACACAGGATTTTTAAAGGTTTTCTTTTTGGAAAATGTTTTCCACTGATGTTTTCCAAATAGTTTCCAAACTCGGGGCCCCACATTGGTAAAAGATTTTGTGTAGAAGTGTTATAAAAACCCGAGATGGCACATTTACAAAGCCATAAGAGTTCCCTGCAAAGCTAAGAAAGGGTTTTTTTAATTCACGGGCAATCCTACTCTACTTCAGAACTTCGAAATGGTCGGGCACTGGCACATGCACAACTTTACAAGAAGCAGGTACAGTGACTGCCCCTTATATGGAAAAAAGGTTGGCATTTTCAAAGCCATAATAGTTCCGTACAAAGTTAAGAAAGGGATTTATCTAATTCAAAGTAATAAAAATTCTATTCTACTTAAGCACTCAGAAATTGTTGGACATTTGCACATGCACAACTTTACAAGAAACAGGTACAATGACTTCAAAGAAGTATCTATAAGGTAAACTCTCATTGTACAAATAACTGATAGAAAAACAACCACATAGGTTCATAAAACCAAATAACTTCAGAGCTATGCTGGTTGGACAGAAGAAGACCGCTATGGAACTACCTAGAAGCCATTATTCCTACCACTATGACCCAGAGCAGATCAACAATGGGATACCAGACTTTATTTGGAGAAACAAATATGAAGTATCAAAGGGCAAGAACATGATTCAGTTCTCCTAAGCAGATTATATAAAACTCCCAGTCAGAGGAGTGTCTCTGCATCACTTAACAAGCCACAAAAGGACTTATTTATCATCTACATTTTGTGTGTTTCATTGTGTCCACGATTTTCTATATCAACTACCAGAAACACTAAATTAATGAAAAGCAAAGTTTAACACAAAGATGTTTGTGATACAGTGTTCATTCTGAAGAGGTTCCAAGCTTTCTGACCAAATCCATTAAGATACCGCATTCACAAGGATAAAGGGAAGATCTGTTAATAATGTTGATGGTTCTGCTAAACCCAAATGTAGTTAAGTAACATTATTTGTCAACAGTTTGAGAACAAGATCATCTGAGTAGCTACAACAGTGATCAATAACAATGTCGACAGTACTAAGAAGATGAAGTAGAATATGCAATATGAAAAATGGCTTGCGTATAACCTTAAGTGCTATAAATATCCAAGAATGGGCCCAGAACCGGAAATTAGGGAACTGTTTCTAGACTAGGAACCGAACTCCGGAATAGTACAGTACCAAAAAATCTAAAATCTTAATGATAGGTCTGATTTTTCATGGAGCTGAATCATAACCAGACCGTTTATACCCCAAGAGGAGACAAATTGGATGCCCTAATCAAATGAATGTGAATTATTTCCCCTGACAATAATATCGTTGATGTAAATCAGAAAATATGGAATAACACCTTTGTGATGAGATATTTGTACGAGATACAACAGAAGTTGAAGAAGAGTGCTTAACTTTTCAAACCTCACTCCAGCTGCTTTCTTGAGACCACAAGTAATTTCTGTAACAGAACAGACATGGTGGGGCCTTTGACCATTGAAAAAACCTGTTGGTTGGCTCATATAAACGCTTTCTTGTGTTCCCATGCAGAAATACATTAGAGATGTCCAATTAACGTACAGACCAATTGTTTAAAATAGTGAGTGAAATAACAGTTCAGATTGTGAGTGGTTTCATGACTGAGTGAATGTCTCTCCATAACTGATACCCAATTTTTTATTGTAGCCTTTGGCAACCAATCTGGCTGTATAGAGATCAACAGTACCATCCAGTTTCAATTTGATCCCGAAGGCAACCCATTTATCTCCAACTATGTTCATTACTTGATAAAATGGAATTAGCTCCAATTTGTGACTTTAGATCAAGGTATTGAAAGCTCCTCAATAATTCGTTTACGCCAACGATCATACTTCATAGCATTTGCAAAACTAGTAGGAACCTAGTAGATCTACGCGACTTACCCCTTCCTAGGCATTGAAGTTGATGGTCAATCCAATGGTCTCTTTCTATGGACAAAATTGCATGCCCATGTGATGCTTTTAGCCTATTCTTTAGGGTTGAAAATCACCACCCTCCATTTTTATTAATTTTTTTTCAAATGCAAAGGCAAGTGGTTAAGATCATCCAAATCATTGATTTCTTAAAGATCATCTATTTTTCGCATGCTGAAGATAATAAATGGCTTAGAACTACAAACCAATTTTACCATATATCACAAAAGAACTAGCCGAAGAAGTCGTACACTTTTAAGCATCCAACTCCCTAGACTCATGCTACAATTACATATGCATGGCTAAATTACCCAATATGCCCATTACATCATTAGTTTCTCGTTTTCTGTGGCAGTCGGATAAATATCATCTGATAGTGGAAGCCTAAGAAAAATAAAATAAAAAATAAATAAATTCTGGTACTTGCAAACAACCCATGTATAATTAATTTTGAGGTTACATTTCAGATACCAAAACTTATGGTTGGAAAATACTAGTTCAGCATGTGGCATATGCCTGGTAGCAGTTCGCGAGCTAGCTGAGGATGCAATTTATCTTCATGTTGAAACACCTCGCGATTGGTACTACTCTTCTATTAAGTTTCATCATGTGATTCATAAGAGGGACCTTTCGGATACCTAACCAAGTAGCCTCTTCCCTTAAAATCAGATAGCAGTAGAGTAGCAATCCAGAAGCACAAGTTTTGGTGGATTTAGAGAAATCACTCATTTATGCATTTCAGAGAAAAGATTGCCATTTTATCACTTGATTCATGAGATGTACAAGAAAACTCTGCTTTTACGGTTTGTTGAATTTTTACCAAATTGTTGCACAACTGCAGAGCCTCTGTTGGATGCTATGTAGTCGCAGGCGCAAGGCGCACCCAGGTGCAAGGGGTGTGCCTGGAGCCTGAAACATGAGGCGCAAAATTATATTTTTCTAATTTTTATTTTTAGAAAAATGGAAAAAAAAAAAAAAAAAAAAAAAAAAAAGAGAGACTAAAATACAAAAAAAGCATGAAAAATACATCATACATGAAGATACAAGCATGGGTAAGCTATATATGTGGATAAGAATAGGCATTAACTAATAAATATAAAAAACAATTTTTTTCTAATTTTTGTAACTTTTATTTTCCAAAAAATTAAAAAAATAACCCTAAATTACAGAAAAAAAGATGAAAAATTATCACACATGAAGACACAAGCATGGGAAAGCTATATATGTGAATAGAAATACGTTTCAATGAAGAAATATGAAAAAACGAAGACTTTTTTATATTTCCGTAATTGATTTTTTCGAAAAACAGTAAAAAACCTAAAAACAAACTCAAATCTAGAGCAAAGAAGTATAAAACTCAAATGGAATGTTTTCTTATACATATATAACTAAAACCATCAAGATCCATGGAAAATAGTTAACAAAAAACAAAAAAATTGAAAAAACGGTACTGGTTTTTACGTTTTTTTATAGAAACTGTAAACAAATGCTAAAATTTGTAAATCCACACCTTTTGTTACTTAGATCTGTGAAAGATCGAAGAGGAATGTTCGTTTTCACCTTCTCAGTAGGTTGGAAGATTGAAATTAGAGTTGGAAGGTGAAAAACGAAAAAAAAAAAAACAGAGGTTTATACGTCACCGGGTAAGTGGCGCATGCCTGGAGTCGGGGGTGCATTAGGCGCAAGTCGCATCTACCCGCGTGACTAGTCGCGCTGCGACTTAAGTCGCTGCGCCTGGGCTAAGTCGAGTTGCATGCCCTGTGCCTAGTGACTAGTTGCGCCTACGACTAAATAGGTTGGATGCTATTGATACATTGGATTTTATTTGTTGTTTGTAAGTTGAGGAACGGCTGCACAGTATTTTTACATTCTGATAAATTTCATTCTCATCTGCACATAGAAGCTGAGAGCATTCCAGATTATCTATTTAGTTAAGATTGTCAGCTTGTAAAGGTAGGTGAATGCTACCTAACGTATTGAGTTTCCAAAGAGAGCTTAATAAAGAAAAATATCAACAAAAGTTTTAAGATAATTATTTTGGAAATGACAAGCCAAAGGGTCTAACTCACCAAGAAGAAGACAATCCTGCCAGGCAAATATCCACTAATATTGTTCACCTGAAACCAAACATAATTTCTCCATGAATCTAATGCAGGAAAAAGAAATGCCTAGATAACTTTTACACTTGTAAAGAAGAAAGATGTACAACCACTTAAGGCAGCATATTTCCAGACACCACTCAAACCACTGGAAACAACCTTATTGATCATAATCAAGTAAAACCAAATAGATGTTCATCTTTCCTTAACCTCTTTGCAAAATTGAGAGTAATACAACAACCAAGTTTGGGAAATGGTAAAGAAATGAAGTCTCTATTTCTACCTCTGACAGGCAATGGAGCTAGTTGATTTTTAGAACTTTCAGATATTCCATTCAAATCAGGAGAATTAGTCTTTGACAAACTAAAGAACAAATAGCCAACTAGCACATTTTGACATTATACTTCTATAAGGGAGACTGGCTGGAAATTAAAGTAGACTAGAAGCAACAGTAATACTTTTGGAACGAATATACTATGATCCTTTTCAAGATTTCTAATTAAATAGTTAATATCGAGTCTATTCAAATCCATAAGAGGAGAATAAATATACAAGAACCAGGTGCAAAGCCTTATTGATCAGATTTAACTAACAATTAGTAAACACCCATTTGCCAGAACTTTGGCTCAAAGCAGACAATTTTGGCACTTAGGAAACAACCAAAGGTTTAGGATAAAATCTTGAGAATATTAAATTTATATGTATGCCTCTAAAAGGCAACGAAGCTGATCTCTTATGTAGAATTTTCAAAGATGAATGCAGAGCAGCAGAAGTAGCCTTAATGACCAACAGACGCATGTAAATAGCATTAGTATCGGCTTTCTAGTTAAGGCCAACAGTGATAGAGCGTAGGGTGTATTTGTTTGTTAAACGCCTAGACAAGGGAATGTGACCAGCCAAAATTTTCTCTTGAATATTGACCAGGCCACTGTGATGTAGGTGCTGGAACGGTGCTGTAATTGGGCAGTATTCAACATGTCAATATAACTGTACATATTCAAGATTTAATCAATAGTTTCCTTTTTGGCTTCCTGATTTTGCTCTCAAAGTCAACTTGTAACTCCTTTATATACTTGACCATATCATTCTTGTGATATATAGAAGAAGGTGAATTTTTTTGTCAGATCTATTCATATTCTTCATGGCATCAAAGCATGGACAGTTACAACGACGGGTGGAGGAGAAAAGCTTCACAAACTATTTCTATGTGAGAAAACTTCGCATCCTGAGATCTATCACTTCAGCAACAGCATCATTCGTCACAGGTCGGATCATCACGACTTGTAGCGGCACAAGTTTCCCATTATAGAAAAGCATAAATCTCTGTAGCACCGACCTCTTCTGCAACAGCAACATCTGTCGCAAGGCGGATTGTCACGACTTGTAATGGCAGGAGTTTCCTGTTGTAGAATAACATCGACCTCTGTAACTTGAGTTTCCCATCGTTGCATTGCATTGATCTCTGTAATTCAATGGCTTCCAGCCTGTGAGAAGCAGGATCGATCAAGCCGTGATTCGTCACGCTTTCAGCAGAGTGTGGCAGAAAAGTCCGACAATTTTGTGTTTTTCATCGACATCAATCACAAAAAGTTTTGGGACCATATGAGTGAGAACGAGCAAAGGACAGCTTTAACGGGTTTTTGCCCCAAGACGAGATTTCTGGTCAGCTTTGTTGTGCAACAAAGAGATGTCTCTGTCCAAGATTTCTCCATCTTTCTTCAGAGGTTATTCATGACCTTCGTTGTCATTTTTCCATTTTTTTCCTGGCCTTCATTGCTGTTGGTTAGCATCAACCTTCATAGTTGATTGTCTACATTGAAACAATACAGTGCCAACGCCAACACCTAAATAGGACAACTGAGGCAACAAGTTTGCCACTCAAATCCCTTAATTGTAGGGATGAAATAAAAAAATAGGAAACTAATCACCTAAAATACAGGAAATAAACAATCAGAATAAAATCAGATAATAACTATCCTATTCTCATTTAATTAGGAAATAAACACTCCAACAAAGAATCACAAAATCCTCCTCGAAATCTGGGACTCATACATGAAAATCCATACTCCCGCTCAAGCAGGGTTGTAAATGTTGATCATACCAAGTTGGTAGTTAAGTCTTCAAAACTTGTTGTTAAGTGTTCAATTTTGGTCAAAATACCCCTAATTTAGCGTTCAATTAGATCATCTAACCGTTCAATTTTGCAAAACTTAGCTTGATTTTGAATTTAACTCCAATTGACCATCCAAACCTTAATTTGTCAAAATCAACGGTCAGATGATCATTAGAGCTCATTAGATGATTAATATACGATTTAGATAATTCTGATTTAGTCTTTTCTTTTGCAGATTAACCAAAAGAGGCGTTGATGGATATAATTAAAAGTTAACAGTGCAGATCATCTTAAAGTGCACTAGATGGACCAGATCACACATAGAGATGGATGGAATAGAAATCATGGACAAAATGGAAGGATTATGTAAAGGGCAACTCCTTCCCCAACTTCTCTTTCCTCTTTCCTTTTTTTTCCTCTTTCCCTCCTTATTCTTCTCTTTTTCTTTCCTTCGTTCTCTCTTTCCTTTCCCACTCCCACTCCCACTCCCTCTTTCCTTTCTTTTCTCTTTCCCTCCTTATTTTTCTCCTTTTTTCTTCCCTCTTTTTCCCTTCCCGATACACAATTTCTGCCTCTTCTCTCCCCCTCTTCCCATTATCCTCTCTCACGTCTCTCTCCATTCTCTCCTCTCTCAATCTCGGTCTCTCTCTCTCCCGTCTGTACCTTCTTCTTCTCTCCCCATCTCTCTCTCCCTGCTCTCTCTCTCTCTTAAGTTCTACCCCATCTCTTTCACCTCCTTTCTTCTCTTCTTCACCCCCTCTTCCTATTCCCTTCTCATCTTTATCTCCCCTTCTCCTCTATCTCTCTCAGCCGTGCTACTGCACCAGCCCATCTCTCACAACTCCCCTCTCTCTTCCCTTCTCTTTCTCTTTACTCCTTCCCTGTTTCCCATCTCTACTGCGTCTTTCCTCTCTACTAGCTTTGCCACACAGCACCACTACTATTCGCCACCCACCTTCACCGCACAGCACAGCAAAACCGTACCCCACCTTCATCACACCTCCTTTCCCACCTCTATCTGCCTCCTGTTCTCTCTTTTCTCCCTTTGCTCTCAGTCCCTCATTCTCACTCTCTGTTGCACCAGCTTCACCGCCTCTTCCTAGCCGCACCAGTCCAGCACTGATTTCTCTAGCCAATCTGCCCACAGCCCAGACCAACCCCTCTCTAGTCACCAACCAATCAATCTCCCTTGCACAACATAGGAGCACACGATCGTTGTCCCAACCTCTGCCAATCAGACGACGCCCCAATCAACCCCTGCTTCCAGCATCTTCAATTCAGCCCGATCAAACGGGCCAGGCCTTGCCCAAATTGCACCAAGCACAGGCCAACCCAGGCGTAGTCGTAGTCAGGCGTTTTTCTCTTCACCGGATGCTAATGAGAAGAAAACCCGAAACGGGTTTTCCTCCAAAATTTTCCTTTCCTTCCTCCTCTCTTCCCTTCCCCCTTTTCTCTTTCCCCCTCTTCTTCTCCGGCCAGCTTCTCCCCTTCTTCTCGCTTCCGAATGTCGCGGGGAAGGAAACCCAAGTTGGGTTTCTACTCCAGCATTCCCACTTCTCCCTTTCCTCCTTCTCCTCCTTCCTCTTCCCTTCTCCCTTCTTCCCCTTTCTTTTCTCCTCTTCTTCCCCATGTTTTCCTGGTTTTTTTCGTGAAAAACCAGAACCCCAGAAATTTACAAATCTGCCCTTGGCAGATCTCAGTAATTCCAAGACTGTCCTTTGTCTGAAATACCATCTGTGTCCCTGTGCTATTCTGGTTTTACATTATCCACATTCTGATTATCCAGGGACAGGCTTATCCAAGACTGCTTATTTTGTTGCATTTTCTGTGTTTCTAGAATAAATAATTGTGTACATTGCAACAATTGAATAAATATGGATTTTATTTTAGTGTTAGTTGAATTTTGCTATATTCTTTGTTTTGATTCTTTTATTAATTGAATTTTATTGAAAACTTCATCATTTTAAATCAAGTCTCCATGGGATTGACCCATACTTGCATAAGCTACACTACAATAGCCCGTGCACTTGCGGTTAAACAATCAATACTTGTCCTAGGAAGTGCCTTGGTTAGGATGTCGGCTCTTTGAAGACATGTAGGAGTGTACATTAGCTTAATTATCTCTTCTTCAATTTTCTCCTTGATGAAGTGACAATCAAACTCCATATGTTTGTCATGGTGCACTGGATTCTTTGCAATACTCATGGCTGCTTAATTGTCACAAAACATTTTCATAGACTTATCAATAGGAATCCTCAATTCTTCAAGTAAGTCATTTCAGCCACATCCCTTCACAAATTGCATGGGCCGTAGCCCTAAACTCTGACTCGGCATTACTCCTTGCAGCCACAAATTGTTTCTTGCTTTGCCATGTAACAAGATTTACCCAAACATAAGTACAAGATGCAGAAGTGGACCTCCAATCTAATAAAGATCTGGCCCAATCAGCATCAGAATGAATCTTTACGCTCTAATTAGTTGACCTCTTGAAAACAACCTTTTTCCCAGTGCCATTTTAACATACCTAAGAATCCTATAGATTGCATAGAGATGTTCTTCTATAGGATTGTTCATGAATTGGCTTACCACACTGACTGAAAAACCAATGTCTAATCAGGTATCGAAGAGATAAATTAGTCTTCCTAAAAGCTTTTGATATCTATATTTATCAACTGGAGAGCTACCCTCTTTCAGGCCTAATTTGTTGTCTACTGGCTTTACAACCTAGCATTCATGTTTCCTCGAGCAAGTCAAATGTATACCATAACATCCCACAAAAAAAAAAAAAAAAGGTTTTAATAGATGGGGCCGTATTTGATACAGGCACCACCTCCCCCCCCCCTCACTTAAGGAACCCGATACAGACATCGGGTCTGTTTCTTCTCAAACCCAACAGACCAGAAAACCCCACGAAATGGGAGATCCGGTGGGGAAGAAGAAAGGGGAGAAGGAGAGGAAGGAGAAAAGGGGGGCCGAGCGGCCGAAGTTAATGGCATGCCAGCAAATTAGAGAAGGCGGGTTTTTGGGCCGCCAGACTTCCAAGCCGTCACAGGAGAAGATGACTACTCGGATCGACGATCCGAGCCGGTCATTTAGTTCGGCTCAGAGAGGCGAGCAAAACCCCCAAGTTTAAGGGGAAATCCGAGATGATTTAGACTGCGGATCGAAGAGAAGATCATCGCACACCTAGGTTAGGAGGGTTTCTAACAGATCGAAGCCAATCCAACTCATTTCAGAGAGGGAAAAGCACGCAAATGCATTAAGAAGGTGAGATCTGTAAAACCCAACTTTTGATTTTTGGTATTTTGCTAAATCCACATGTTTCTACTCTAGATCTAAGTTTGTAAATGATCCAACTGTCCAATTCCTAATCTAAGTTTAGGGATAAGAAATTAAGGACTTGATGTAGCTCAGATAACATTAAACTTGTAGATCTAGGCTGAAAATTGATCAAACAATCTCAGCCATCCGATCGAGTATTGTTCACACAATAAATTCATGATGTCCAATCGACAATCAGACACCCCAGATGAGTTCCTCATCCTTAAAAATTATAGAATGACTAGAATTATATGAATTTGAAGTGAAAAAGATAGGATGATCTAGGCCGTTCGATCTGTCACTAATCAAAAAGACATCTTGTGATGTCAGATCAATGATTAGAGGTCACAGATGGATTCCTGAACCTTGAATTAGCTTAGATATGATATAATGTATGGAATTTGGATAAATTTATATCTAAAATTGGGTGATATGAACTGTTCATGATGCTCATTATATCAGTCTGATACAATTATGGGTTGTATTGAGGATTGTAGCATGGAAAATAACACTTAGCTCCAACCCGAGTGGATTTGGATAGGAATCAAGGTTCAAGACCATTGAACAGTGAAAGTGACTTACAGTCACTTAAGAAGAGTAGTGGATAGCCAATTCAGGGCTAATGGCATGGCTTGGAAATCCAGTAACTGTTTGTCATTCAACTAACTATCAACAAATGGCTAATGAAACACCCTTAGCATAGAAATAAGCACTGTCACTTCGCCTTGTGACAAATAGTACCAGGAGCTAACTTAGACGAAACTTCCATGCTATGGAAGCTAAGAGAAGTCCTAGAATTGTATATCTAAATGCGTGTTTGTATTGTTACAGGGGTGTGATTAATTGGGGGTGCGTATGCAAACTAAAGGGATTATTTGCCTCAGAGAACCTGAAGATCTCCATTTAAGGTAGGTGGAATTAAGATTGCTAAGATTTACGCTACACACACACACA
The DNA here is from genome assembly GCA_035236585.1 of Warburgia ugandensis. Classification (NCBI taxonomy): domain Eukaryota; kingdom Viridiplantae; phylum Streptophyta; class Magnoliopsida; order Canellales; family Canellaceae; genus Warburgia; species Warburgia ugandensis. Next base: position 48,801,123 of record CP141127.1, on the reverse strand, counting down.
CATATATATATGCATTTGTATATGAATTTCAAGCATTGAAACATGTCTTTTCAGTTTATATGAAAGATAAGATGGATGTGCATGTTGAGATTGAATCATGATTAAATTGCTCGTGCGTAAGCACATGTTGTACATTGTGATGTTTCAATCCATTTGTTTGTTCATGACATGGAGGGACAGGTTCATCAGTGGTTCTAGGCAGTTGCGCGCCCACACTGTGGAACAAAACCTCGAGGCGATGTGAGGCCTTTCAGACAGTAGTTTGTCCACGGGGCAGTCTGCCAAAGTAGACAATATTGCACGCTATGTACTCTGATACCAGTAACAACACGTGCACTAGTGGTTCTGGGCAGTTGTGCGCCCACACTGTGTGGAGCAAAACCTGGAGGCGACGTGAGGCCTTTCGGACAGTAGTTCATCCACGGGCCAGTCTGCCAATAAAGATAACATTGTTTGCAATACACTCTAAAACACATAACGATGCGCCCCGAGTGAGGTGGGTACCTAATGAGGTGACTTTGCGAAGGGAAATAAAACCTTAAGGGTTGGCCCAAGTGAGGTGGGTACCAAATGAGGTGACCTTGCGGAGGGGTCCGAAGAGGATAATATTGTTTGTTGTACACTCTGATAAGCACAACAACGCGTTGGTATTTGATTTGTGAAATGGCTCGTAAGAGCAAAGACTAGTATCAGGAAATGTAAATGACTTGTAAGTTTGATATGTGACTGCATACTTTGCATTTCAAAGAATGTGTTTTGTACTGATGCATTGGTATTTCTTCCTTTTTGGCATGGATTCATGATTTTGATAAATGTTGAATGATTTCAAGTTAAATGATAATTGAATTGTTGTTTGCATGATTCAGCATGGCTAAATTGATCTCTATAGATTTATCTTGATTTTGTTTATATAAAAATTGTGTTTTATTCCACTTACACAAGCAATTGCTTGCTGAGGCATTGCTTTGATTTGCAATGCCTCAGATATAGAGAATAGTAGCAAGTTTGGCACGTTAACAGTATCTCAGAATAGAGGGCTCCCAAGGAATAGGAGCTGCTTATTGACAGGAGCACACTAATAGAAGCTTTGGGAAAGGACAGGTAAGAATTGGTATTTGAATTGAAGTTATCGTATTAGAAATAAGAAAGAGACTGCATTGTATGTAATTATCGGTATTTGAAGACTTATGTGACTGGATTGTGCTACGGAGGTTTTGGGTGTGTAGTGTTGATGTAAATTGCTTTTGTTTTGTTAGATGTATGAGGAGACAGAGTCTCCATTGATATTGTAAAATTGTCAACAAATGTTTATTAGGTACTTTGAAATGACATGCGTTAAATGTCATATGCCCAAAAAACAAAGGAAACTCTGCCGGATTTTCTATAGAAATGAGTACTCATTTCACCAAGAATCCTTGTTTTTGAGAAAAGAAAAATGATACTTAGGGATTTTCAAAGTGAATTTAAAAGAAAAGATTTTCTACTGCATTGCATTGTTTTTACAAAAACTATTTCAAACTGGATCGATCCTACATTAGAAATAAATTTGTATTTAAAAATAGATATGAAAACCCAGGTTGTCACAGTTACTTACTTTGGAACGCTAAAATGCCCTTGTTTGACCAAGCTACTTCCATGCCTAGGAAATATTTAAGTGTTCCTAAGTCCTTAATTTCAAACTCCTTGGCTAGAAATTCCTTCAACTTGATCATCTGCTCTTCATAGTCTCCAGTCAAAATAATATCATCTACATACACAATTAGAATAGCAATTTTCTCATCAAGAGAATGTTTGACAAACAGAGTATGATCTGACTGTCCTTGAGAATAACCATACTTCTTTCCCACCTTTGTGAATATGTCAAACCATGGTTTAGAAGGCTGTTTCAAAGCATACAAGAACTTTTAGTTTACACATTTTGTTGGCATTGCTTGTTTTTTCAAAGCTTGAAGGAATTTCAGTGTAGACATCTTCTTCCAAGGAACTATTGAGGAAGGCATTTTTCATGTCAAGTTGATGCAAAGGCCAATCTGAATTAGCTGCCAATGATAGTAAGACCCGCACTGTGTTCAGTTTTTCCACAAGCGCAAAAGTCTCTTGGTAATCTATCCCATACATCTTAGTAAACCCCTTTGCAACAAGTCTTGCTTTGTACCAATCTACACTCACATCTGCCTTATGTTTGACCATAAATATCCATTTACACCCAACAGGTTGCTGCCTAATTGGTAACTCTGAAAGTTCCCAAGTACCGTTCTTCTTGAGTGCACAAATTTCTTCTTCAATGGCCTTTTTCCATTTGGTTTTCTTGATAGCTTCACGAACGTTCTTCAAAATCTCTATTTTGGAAAGATTAGAGACAAAAACATGATAACTAGGCAACAATCCTTCATAAGACACAAACTTGGTAATCAGGTGTTGAGTGCAAGATCTCACACCTTTCCTTAAGGTAATAGGTAAATCAAGATCATTATTAGGAAACCCATCAAGACTAGTATCAACAACTATGTTACCTGGGATTGATTCAAGATTTATAGTACTCAGTTCCAGTCCTCGCTACATTCCGAATGTGTGAGGTGCTCTATATCCTCTTAGGCTTTACGTCTCCTTATATAAACACGTAACTCATTGCCATTTGCATGTTGTGTGTGTGTTTGGAACTCAGGATTTTCTGTGATTTCCAACTCAATATTTGATTCAGGATTAATGATGGGAGTTAGTCTAACAGGACACTCAATGTTTGGCCAAAACTGATATTGTGTCATCAGATTCTCCCCCTTAATATTAGTTTTGGGATAGTATGGCTGATTTTCAAAGAAAGTTACATCCATGAAACTGTAAAATTTTTGCCCTACAGATGAGTAGCATTTATAGCCTTTCCGATTAGGAGAGTATCCAAGAAACAGACATTTTATGGATTTTAGATCAAGCTTACTCTGTGCTGTTGGCAGATATGGACAAAAGCAAAACAACCAAAGACACGTAAAGCAAGATTGGAGATGAGTCGTGTTTGAGGATAGGCATGAGTGGAGGTGTCACATGGTGTTTGAAATTTGAGAATACATGAAGGCATTCTGTTTATTAGGTAAAGTGGCTAGGAGAGCTGCTTCACCCCACAAAATGTTAGGAACATGAGTAGTAAACATGATGGATTGAGCTACTTCAAGGAGGTGTCTGTTCTTACATTCGGCTACTCTATTTTGTTGTGGAGTGTCTACACATGAACATTGATGTAATATTCCACTTTTTGCTAAATATTCTCCAAGAATAGAATTAAACTATTCTTTAGCATTGTCAGTTCAAAGGACTTGAACTGAAAATGAGTTTAGACCATGGAATGGAAGTTTTTGAAAATAACTAACTTCAGCTTTCTCTTTCATAAGGAATATCCAAGTAATCCAAGTATGATCATCAACAAAAGAAATAAACCACCTTGCACCGATCACATTATTAATTCTAGATGGCTGAGCCCCCCAATGTCACTGTGAATAACAGGATGAGAAATTTTGTATGGTTGAGTGGAATAATTATTAGGAACACGCTTGGATAATTGACAAATCTCACTTGGAAAAACTTCGAGTTTGTATTAGCTTGGAATAATGAAGAAAACAGTTTTTTCAAATATAAGAAACTTGGATGCCCTAATTTATAGTGCCACAACATGATTGGATTTAGAAATAAACAGAGAATTCCTAAGAGGTGGACCTTCTAAGGAAGCACACTGTGCACTTTGAGCTTGTCTTCCAATGAAATCATTCACCTTGAGAATACAGACCCAAACACACTTTAGCATTGCCAATCATCTTCTCTAAGCTCAAATCCTGAAATTCACAATGTGAAGTGAAAATTTTAGCAACACAATGAAGTTCCCTTGTGATTTTGCTTATGGACAGTAGATTGCAATTTAATTTTGGAACCAAAAGAACTGGTTTCCAAATTAGTTTCTCTGAAATTGCTAGAACCTGTTCCTGCCATTTTGGAAAGTGTTCCATCAGCAATCCTAACTGTATAATTCTCAGAAGACCGTAGGTGTGAAATAATGATGCATCTCCTTTCATGTGATCTGATGCACCCGAGTCAACAACACAAGCACTTAATTTTTCACTTTTGACACTTAAAGCACTGAAAAAATTACCTTTCTGAGTTACAGTTCCAATTCCAATCATAGGTTTTGCAGAGCTTTGTTGAGACTGGCTAAACATCTTTTGCAGCAATTCAATCTGCTCTTTGCTGAAGAGGCTTGTTTTTGAGGCTGAGTGGTCATCTATTGCGACCATATGGCCACAGCTTTCCCTCTCAGGTGGAGGTCAAGAAAGCTTCCAATCCACAGGTTTGCCAAGGATCATCAAACAAGTCTCCTTAGTGTGTCTAGGCTAACGGCAATGATTGCACCAGGGTCTTCCCGTCCTAGTCCGATTGTCATTATTCTGGAAGTTGATTCCACGAATAGCAAGTGCAGAACCATTGTCAACAGCAGGATTTGTAGTGAAATTGGAGCCTTAATTCCCCATCATAACTTTCTTTTTGCTCCCCTCCCAATGAACTTTGGAAAAAGGTTTTCGAATGTTTGGTAATAGCTTCAAACGCAGCATTCTCCCTCTTACTTCATCCAGATTTTGGTTAAGTCCCAGCAAGAACTTAAAAATCCTCTCCTTCGCGACTATCTTCCTATATCTGACACCGTCTCTGGGGCAGTCCCATTCTAGCTTGTTAAAGTGGAGCCAAAGAGAGAGATAGAGAGAAACACTTAGAATGGGTGAACGTCTGTTGGTTATTTTGCACCTCGAACTTAACTCATATATATATATATATATAGACACACACACACACACACACACACACACACACACACACACTAAACAGGGATAGTTACATGCTCCTAACTGTGCAATGTGAGACTAAAAATAAAACAAAACTAAGACTAAGGCTAAGGCTAAGTAAAGCTATACAATACAATGCTATATTCAACACTCCCACTCAAGCTGGAGCATATAAGTCATATGCACCAAGCTTGTTACAAATATATTTAATTCGAGGTCCTCTGAGAGATTTCGTCAAGATGTCTGCTAGTTGATTATTTGAATTGACGAAGCTAGTAGCAATACATCCTGACAAGATCTTTTCGCTAATAAAATGACAATCCACTTCTATTTGTTTGGTCCTTTCATGCAAAACGGGATTAGATGCAATATGTAAGGCTGCTTGATTATCACATATTAGCTTCATACTTCCATCCTCTTCAAATTTCATCTCCTGGAGTAGTTGTTTTAGCCAAATAAGTTCACATGTTGCCAGAGCCATGGCTCGGTACTCAGTTTTTGCACTTGATCTGGCAGCTACATTTTGTTTCTTGCTTTTCCAAGATACTAAAGTTACCTCCAACAAAAACACAATATCCTGAGGTAGAACGCCTGTCTGAAGGAGAACCAACCCAGTCAACATCTATGTGCCCAACAATTTGAGTGTAGCCTTATCTTCATATAACACACCTTGACTTGGTACTCCTTTAATATATCGAAGAATGCGAACCACAGCATCCCAATGACTATCACACGATGACTGTAGGAATTGACTGACTACACTTACAGCAAAAGAGATATCTAGTCGAGTAATAGTGAGATAATTCAGTTTATCCACAAGTCTCTTATATCTTCCAAAGTCTACTAGAGGCTCCCCCTATCCTGATACAAGCTTAACATTCAAGTCCATGGGTGTGTCCACGGGCTTATAATCTAACATACTAGTCTCTTCCAAGATGTCTAAAGCATATTTTCTCTATGAAATGACCATACCTGAACTAGACTGAGCTACCTCAATTCCTAGAAAATACTTGAGTTTTCTCAGGTCTTTAGTCTGAAAGTGATGGAAGAGATGTTGTTTAAGTCTCTAAATGCCATACTGATCACTGCCTGTGATGACAATGTCATCCACATAGACCACTAGATAGATACACTGACCTGGAGAGTTGTGCTGATAGAAAATAGAATGATCTGCTTCACTCCGAAGCATTCCGAATTCCTGAATAACAGAGCTAAAGCATCCAAACCATGCTCGAGGAGTTTAAGCGTCCCAATTTGCACACTAAACCAAACTCCCCCTGAATAACAAAGCCAGGCGGTTGCTCCATATGAACTTTCGCTGCTAGATCACCATGAAGGAAAGCATTTTTAATATTCAGCTGGTAAAGAGGCCAATGCCGCATAGTAGCCATGGAGAGGAATAATAGAATAGAAGCAACCTTCGCAACTGGGGAAAAGATATCACTATAGTCAAGACCATAAATTTGAGGATAGCCGTTAGCAACTAGGCGGGCTTTAAGTTGATCAACTTGTCCATCAAGACCCATCTTAACAATATATATCCAACGGCAACCCACTATCGTTTTACCAGGTACCAAAGGAACCAACTCCCAAGTACCATTCGTATGCAAAGCAATCATTTCATCTACCATGGCCTGTCAGCAGCTAGGATGTGAAAGGGCCTCACTGGTGCTTTTAGGAGCAAAAATAGAGGATAAGGAGGAAACAAATGTATAATATGATGAAGATAATGGATGGTAACTCAAAAAATTATAGATAGGATGAGGATTATAAGTAGATCGATTACCTTTTCGAAAAGCAATAGGCAAGCTATCAACCGGATGCAGGGCCGAAGTAGATGAAACCGGTGGGACAGGGAGTGAGTCACCAGGGACTTCAATGGAACCTGCAACAACTTCAAGAGGAGGCCGACGATGATAAAATTGAAGAGGATGAGAGATCATCCGCAAGCATGGAAATATAAGGAAGAGGTAAAATTTCAAAAATGGAGAGAGACTCAACAGTGGATGAGAAGAATGATGACTACCCAAAAAAAGTTACATCTGCTAAGAGAAAATACCAATTAGTGTCAGGAGAATAACAACGATACCCCTTCTGAAGCCTAGAATATCTCAAGAAGATGCATTTTGTGGCCTTTGCGGAAAGCTTATCTTGCTCCGGTGCAAGGTTGTGTACAAAACAAGTACATCCAAAAACACGAGAAGGAAGAAGATATAGGGGTTATGTGGGGAAAAGAATGGAATGGGGAAATCGATCACGCAACACAGAAGAAGGCATACAATTAATTAAGTAGCAAGAAGTGAGAACAGCATCCCGCTAGAAATGAAAAGTAACATGACTGCGCTGAAGTAAAGTGCGAGTTGTCTCCATGAGATGACGATTTTTGCATTTAGTTACTCCATTTTGTTGAGGAGTGTGGGCACACAATGACTGGTGAACAATTCCTTGTTGAGACATAAAGGAAGAAAAAGGTGTAGAAAATATTATCGTGCATTGTCACTACGTAAAACACCAATAGCAAAATCAAATTGAGCTTCAATTTCAGCACAAAATTTCTAAAAAATTGAGAATAATTCAGATCGATTCTTTATAAGGAATAACCAAGTATATCGAGAATAATCGTCAATAAAAGTTACAAAATATTGAAAACCCAAACTAGAAATAGTACGACTAGGACCCCAAACATCAATGTAGACAAGTTCAAAGGGGGGCATAACCCGATTATTGAAATGCTTTGGAAACGAAACACGAGTATGTTTTCCAAGCTGATAAGACGCACACTCAAGAGACAACAAAGTAGAAAAATGAGGGACCATCTTTTGAAGTTTGGAGAGACTAGGATGGCCCAAACGATTGTGAATAAGAGCAGGAGAATCAGTGGAGATGCAAGCGGCAGGAGCTGCAGGTGATGTGAGATGGTAAAGGCCTTGAGACTCACGCCCTGTACCGTTTGTCTTCCTTGTACCTTGGTCTTGCAAGATTATAGATTTATTAGAAAAAGTGAGAGAGCAATTAAGAGCGCAGGTCATTTTAATGATGGAAATAAGATTAAACGGGCACTCAAGAACATTAAGCACAGAGATGAGAGGAAGATTAGGAAGGGGATGAGTTTTGGAACTGCTGGCTAGATTGACAGTAGGTAAAGTAGAAGAACTAGTAAGAGACGAGAAAAGGTGTTTCTTACTAAATATATGATCAAAAGCTCCAGAGTCTAGAATCCAGGAGCCAATAGAAGAAGACTGAGTAAAGCAAATAGTGGGATTACCAGTCTGAGCGATTGAGGCAATGGAAGATGACTTGGCTGCCTGATATTGGAGGTACGCATCATAGTCACTACCAATTAGGGTAATACTCTGAGATGTGGAGCCCTCAGATGAGTCAGGTAACTGGGTGTCAGATGACTGGGCGATGTTGGCAGTGCTAGGAGGTCACCCGTGTAGTTGGTAACACCAATCTCAAGTGTGTCCAATCTTATTACAGTATGTGCACTAAAAACGCAGGCCTCGATTACGACCACCACCACGGCCACCTCGAGTGTTTGCCTGAGAGCCCAAAACTGAGGAATCTGAAGAGCCATCAAAAGTAACTGTCTAAGTAGAGGAGATACGCAACAAGTGAGCAAATACTTTATCCAATGAGGGCATTGAAGGGCTAGCAAGAATTTGATCTCTGACAAATTCAAGGTAAGTGCAGAGCCTTATGAGAGTCAACACCATGAAAAACTTATCAGTTTGTGTTTGTTGGGCTTCTGCACCATCAGTAGGAGGCATTAGAAACAAGAACTCCTCCTTGAGGGATGCAATCTTTCCGATGTAAGTCGAAGGACCCATGTCCTACTGTCTAACATGAACAATGTCAAAAACAACTTTGTAAAAACATTGAATACCATTCATGTAAAAGCCCTTGGCCTAGGTCCAAAATTTGAAACATGTTTTATCGGCACAAGGATTATATAAAACTTTGGGGTCCACCGATTGCCATAATAGGCCTCATAATTATGCATCAATCTCTTTCCATTACACTTTGTCTACAGCAAAAATATCTTCCTCTTTCTTGACCAAATGGTCTTCATAACCCTAACCCATAAACCATAATTCTATAGAGGCAGACCAAGACAGATAATTTTCACTACCAATTAATTTCTCCGGCGTAATAACAGGAGATCCAGATATTACAAAAGTGCAAATACAATTTTTGGGAACTCTAGAAACGACAGAGGGATGACCGGTAAAGAAGCACGGTTGCCAAAGGTATCGCTGAAATGGATACATAGCCAAACCAAAAAGGGAAAAAGAGAGGGTAGATAATTAGGGTTTCTCTTATGGCTCTCATACCATGTTGAAGTGGAGCCAAGAGAGAGAGAGAGAGAGAGAGACCCTTAGAATGGGTGAATGTCTGTTGGTTATTTTGCACCTCACACTCAACTCATATATATACTAAACAAGGATAGTTACATGCTCCTAACTATGCAATGTGGGACTAAAAATAAAACAAAACTAAGACTAAAGCTAAGTAAAGCTATACAATACAATGCTATATTCAGCACAGCTCTTCAAACATGTCCAACTGCTGCCAATGGCAATTGAGGGTGTTGAAATATTAAGTGGCGGAGAGTTCTCCCTAGCGAAGAACATGGAGAATATTCTTTATCTCGAATGCTTCAACTGTATTCTCGTAGTCAGAATATGTTTCCTTAGTCGCATCCCAAATATCTTTAGTTGTTCCATAGAACATAAAATTTTCTCCTATCTCATTGTTCCTTGAATTAATTAACCATGTTATTCTCTAATTTTTCGGTTTTGTACTTTGGACCTTCCTTCATTTGAGGCATTGCATTACCGATGAGACAATCATCTTTCCCTTTGCCACAAACAACATCATCACTAATTGGGACCATTGAAGAAAATTGTTCGCATTCAATTTGTAACTTGTAATGGGAAGTAGAGAGTTGTCTGATCCTCCATTCTTGCTAGAGATTCTAGTTCTTGCAGTGGCGGTCACCTCGAAAGTGCCAGAAGAGATGCTACTATCTTTCTAGTGGTCATCCCGTACTCAGTCATCTGAGAATCATAGGTTCAAAGGTTGCTCTAGTAACATGAAGTGTTGGATGGAAAAATAATTCTTATTTTCTCTACATTGAAACAATACAGAACCAACACCTAAATAGTACAATGGAGGCAACAAGTTTGCCACTCAAATCCCTTAATTCTAAGGATTAAAAAAAATTGGAAACTAATCACATAAAATACAAGAAATAAACAATCAGAATAAAATTGGATAATAGCTATCTGATTCTCATTTAATTAGGAAATAAACACTCCAGCAAAGAATTAAGAAATCCTCCTAGAAATCTGGGACTCATACACAGAAATCCATAGAGTGGTGCTAGTCTATGAAGATTTCCTTGAAAAACAAAGAAGTTTAAATATATTAATGGAGTGGAAAAACTACCAAATGAAATGATAACAAATATGAAAGGTGGGATGCTGAGAATTATATGGTGATGTTTTGCCTACTTCACTCGATGGAGTCCAAAATCAGGAAGACCTACAAGCGACTACCCACAGCCAAAAGATTTAGGATGCTGTGAATATAATATATTTCAAAGTTGGTTTTGTTACACAAATATTTCAACTTAAGAAGCAAATTTACAACATTAAACAAGGGTCCATGAATGTCATAGACTATTATAACACACTAAAAGGACTGCTGATAGACTTAGACTTGTATCAAAATGTGCAGCTGCAATCCTCTAAAGATACAATGATGACAAAGGATCCTACGGAAAGGGAACATGTAGTACAATTTTTATCGAGGCTCAATTCTGAGTATGATCAAGCAAGAGATTAAGTACTCCGGAGAGATCATCTACCAAATCTTAATGAAGCATTTGGTATTTGAAGAAAGCAACAAGGAACTGGTGGGCACTAAAACCCCTAGAGGGTGGAGAAACAACCACAAAAATTTCTATAGTGGCAATGAGTAAGTCTGCAGATAAGAAAAAAATCCAAGACAAGGACAATCTTTGGTGTGACTATTGCCATAAACAGAGGCACACACAAGCTTCAAGCTAGAAATCACACGGGAAGCCACAAAACCATGAATCAACTTGCCAACAAAGGAGCTTTTAGTACAATAGTACAAGACCCCTCAACCCAAGAACCAATCCGAGCGTACTTCAATACCTATAACACCTCAACCTACACAAGATGCAGCGACGGATATTGAAGCATGGAAAACACCCACTCCAAAGCTGTATTCTAGGTGGAAAAGGCTCACCATCACTTCTCAAGATCCAATTTTCAACCTTGAATCAGCTAATGAAAATGATGAACCTACCCTATATCTCTTCTTGCAAATGATCTTGATTTACTTATTATTCTAAGAAAGGGGGTTCGAAGTTGTACCCCACACCCATTTCTCATTTTGTGTCCTTGCAAAACCTTTCTCCTCAATATAGTCCTTTCCTCACATCTGTTATATCCCAAAAAATTCCTACATCTCTTTAGGAGGCCCTAACTCAAAGCCATGGAAAGAGGGCATGAATGAGGAATTAATAGCCTTAGAGAAGAATCAAACATGGCAAATTATGGATTTGCCCTAAATATAAGAAGAATGTTGGCTACAAGTGGATCATCATCATCATCAACACCTTATCCCAATTAGGGGTTGGCCTCATGAATCTTATTCCTTGATTCCTCTCTATTAAGTACCATGGCTTCATTTAGTCCCAAAGTTTTTAAATCTTTCCTCACCACTTCTATCCACGTTCTTTTGGGCCTTCCCCTTACCCTTTTAGAACCTTCTACTCGTATTGCCTCACTCCTTCTAACCGGTGCCGTTGTTGGTCTCCTTTGAACATGTCCAAACCATCTAAGTCTAATCTCTCTCATCTTGCTACCTATTGGTGCTACCCCAAAATTTCCTCTAATATTTTCATTCTAATTATATCCTTTCTTGACTTACCACTCATCCATCTCAACATCCTCATTTTTGCGATGCTCATCCTATGAGCAGATGTTCCTTAACTGCCCAACACTGATCCATAGAGCATGGCCAGCCTTATAGCCATCCTATAGAATTTTCCTTTTAGGTTGAGTGGCACCTGCCGATCACACAAAACTCTAGATGCACATCTCCATTTGTTCTAACCCGCTTGGATTCTCTGGGTAACCACCCTCTCAATCTCTCCACTCTCATGAATCATTGATCCTAAGTACCGAAAATGGCCTTTTATGGGGACTTCTTGGTTATCAATCTTGACTGGTGTTCCACTCCTACTCTTCTTGCTAAAATTATATTCCATATATTCTGTCTTAGTTCGGCTAACTTTAAATCCTTTAGATTCTAATGCTTCTCTCCATAACTCTAGCTTTATGTTTACACCCTCCCTTGTCTCATCAAATAAGACTATATCATCTGCAAATAGCATGCACCAGGGAATCTCCTCGTGTGGATGTTTTGTTAACTCATCCATAACCAATGTGAAAAGGTATGGGCTCCATGCCGATCCTTGGTGCAACCCTACAGTGACAGGAAAATCACCAGTCTCGCCACTAGTGGTCTTAACATTTGTTACCGCTCCCTCATACATATCTTTAATTATGTCTATATACCCATGCCAAACCCCTTTATCACCCAACACCGTCCATATTAACTCTCTAGGGACTCTATCATAAGCTTTCTCTAAGTCGATAAAGACCATGTCGAGGTCTTTCCTCCTCTCCCTATATTTCTCTACTAATTGTCTTAGTAAGAAAATAGCTTCCATGGTAGACCTCCCAGGCATGAAACCAAACTAATTCTCCGATACACTTGTTTCATGTCGTAGCCTCTTCTCAATCACTCTTTCAAAAAGTTTCATAGTGTGGCTCATAAGTTTGATCCCTCGATAATTAGTGCAGCTCTATATCTCTCCTTTTTTCTTATAAATTGATACAATAGAGCTTTTCCTCCACTCATCAGGCATTTTCTTTAATTTTATAATCTTGTTAAACAACTTGGTCAACCAAACTACCTCAATATCTCCCATATGCTTCCAAACCTCTATTGGTATACCATCGGGCCCCATGGCCTTTCCTGATTTCATCTTTTTCAAGGCCTCTTTCACTTTAGGTATTCTAATCCTACGTTCATATCTATAATATCCAATGTTATTTAGATTTATGGTATTTTCAATCCCTATATTCTTAGAGCCATTGTCATTTAACAATTTTTGAAAGTATATATCCCACCTTTGTTTGATCTCATCATCTTTGACTAATACCTTTTGATCGCCGCTTCTAATGCACCTAACATGATCTAAGTCCTTACCCTTATGTTCTCTTACTTTTGCAAGTTTAAACATCTTTCTCACCTTCTCTTGTTCCTGGTCTGTTATAGAGCTCGTCATATGCTTTAAGTTTAGCCTCACTTACCATTCCCTTAACAACCTTTTTAGCATTCTTATATTGTTCATAGTTTTCATTATTTCTAGTCTTCTGTCATGCTTTAAAACACATCCATTTTTCCTAAATAACTTTTTACACTGTTTCACTCCACCACCATGTTTCCTTTACTAATTGCCTTTTACCTTTAGATACTCCTAAGACATCTTTTGTCACTTTCTTAATGGACTCAGCAATATGAATCCACATGGTGGATATATACCATAAAGTGCAAGCCTAATTGAACACTTAAGAGATATAAAGCAAGAATTGTTGGGAAAGGATACACCTTGACTTATGGGATAGACTATCATGAGACATTCACACCTGTGGAAAAGATTAACACAATCAAGATTGTCTTGTCTTCAACAACAACGAGGAAATGGCTAATACGCTAACTGGATGTGAAGAACGCATTCCTTCATGGAGACTTGGAAGAGGAAGTTTACATGGATAGTCCCCCAGAATACTAAGAGAACTAGAAAAAAGTCTCTCTAAGGTTCAAAGCAATCACCACGAGCTTGATTTGAGAAATTAACCATAGCTATAAGAAACCAAGGTTATATTCAAAGTCAAGGTGATCACACTCCATTGATAAAGAATTCCATGAAAAAGGAAATTACAACTTTGATTGTGTATCTAGAAGATATCATTGTGACAGGAGCTAATCATGAAGAAATAGCCAATTTGAAAGCCTATCTTGTAGAAGAATTTAAAATTAAAGACCTGGGAAACTTGCCATACTTCTTGGGAATTGAGGTAGCTAGGTTACGACATGGAATCTTCATCTTTTTAACAAAAAGTATACTCAAGATCTACTTTAGGAAGTTGGAATGGCCAGCTGCTAACTGATTGATAGTCCAATTGAGGCTAATCATTGACTTGGAGAATTAATGATGGGAGTAGAACCAATGGACAAAAAGGAATATTGGGGAATGGCGGTAAACTTATATTCTTGTCTCACACAAAACCAGACATCAGCTATGCCGTTAATATTGTTAGCCAATTTATGCATGTTCCTCTAAAAGCTCACCTTGAAGCTGTCTATAGAATTCCAAGATATTTGAAGGGAACCCTAGGTAAAGACCTTCTATTCAAAAAGGTGAAAGACTTGAGCCAAAGGCTTACACAAATGAAGATAGGGAAGGTTCCAAGATAGATTGAAGGTCAACTATTGGGTACTCTACATTCCTAGTTGGGAACGTAGTTACTTGAAGGAGTAAAAAAACGGCTGGTTGTGGCACACTCTAGTGCGAAGGCAGAGTTTTGAGCCATGGCCCACATAATATGTGAACTATTGTGGCTAAGAATAATTCTATCTGACTTAAAAGTCAATATTGAGGGTCCTATAATGCTATACTGTGACAACAAAGCCGCAATAAGCATTGCTCACAACCCAATTCAACATGACCAGACTAAGCATGTTGAAATCGATAAGCATTTTATCAAGGAAAAACTTAGACTCCAAACAGATTTGTGTACCCTATGTTTCTTCTTATGATCAACTAGCAGATGTCCTTATGAAAGACTACCCAGTACCACATTCTAGTGCTTAATCAGCAAGCTTGGAATGCAAAGGTCTTTGCATCAGCTTGAGGGGGAGCGTTCAAACGATGCTGTAATCAGGCAGTATTCAACATGTAAATATAATTGTATACATTCAAGGTTTAGTAAATAGTTTCCTATAGTTAATAGTTTCCCTTCAGTTTCTTTTACTTTAGTTTTATTGTTCAATTCATTACTAAGGTTTTGGATGTTTCCACCCTTCATAAGTGTCTTAAGTAGGGAGATTTTGGTCTTTTACTTGTGTCTTTATGTCTAAATATCACAATTAGGGTCATAAAACATGATTATCAATTTTGAATGACAAGAGCAGCAGCCTAATAGCTTTACTAAGGTTTCTTTACAAATCATTTTGAGATATCAGCTAGAAAATTTCCACTTGGTCAATATTTCACAGCATTAAGTGGCCTCAAAGCAGGTTGATCGCTGCAAATTTTTCTGACTTGCATCAAGGATGTGCTAGTTGTCAAGAAAATAGTCCCATATTGAGAAGTATCTTAGAAACTCTCCAAGCTTGCGCGCATGCATGCGCCAAATGACTGGGGCAATGGCAAATCGGCAAATCCAGAAGCAAAAAGACAATGTTGAAAAGGTTAGGGATAGCCACCATGTGTCATGGATCAACCAATTGCTTATCCAGCACTCGTTCCCAGCATACAATAGTAGGAAACACGATTACCTCTTAAATGTGCTTCCCTTTCATCTTTTAATGGCAAACTCCATCTCTAAGGGTTCTTATATCAGCTGATGGAAGTGAAGAGCTTTTTCAATTACTGCAATATCCTGGAATATCAGAAAGCCAAGGTGGTAGCCTTCAAACTGAAACGAACAGCATTTACATAGTGGGAGCAACTTCAAATGACACAAACTAGGATCGGAAAAATATCAATCAGTGCTTGGCCATATATGAAGAAATCGATAATGATACAGTTCTTAGAGATTGTAACCGAATATTGTTTCAAACAATACCATAATTATCGACAAGGTGCTCAAGATTATGCCATTGGGTTTTTTATACTCTCAGTTTGCAAGGGTTGAAACCAGCTTTACAAGAGAAGTAGTTATGCAGGAAATATGAAATTAATAAAACTATTCGGTTTCCATATAAAGGCCAATATGTTAGGGGGTCGTATATAGGGGATTTCCCAAAGGTTTGATGAAGCACATAATAAAGGGAAAGAAGTGACTATGGTTCACCAGCAATTCAGTGTGGATTCAAATTCAATACTGAATATTCTGCAGTTACACAGATATATCAGATAAATTATGCACCTCCCTGCCAGCAAACTTGACCAATGCAACCATAGAATTAGCAGCCTAGCCCTAATGCATATATGGGAAATAGATATTTTCATTAGGACAAAAAATGGGCAAATCCCTAGTAATTGCTTGAAGCCATGTACTAGAGGAGGAAAAACTGTTGTTTAGAAAGACGATGAACATCTTGACCAGCCAATAGATGATTTCGTCGGTGATAGCAACATAGAGGATGATGTATTAGGTGATGCATAGCAGGATTTTGCAGATGACAGAAGTTTTGGACTAGTAGAGAGACTTTCAAATAATACCAAACAACTTAAGCCAAATTCACAGTGCCGCAAAATGTTTCAAATTAAGTATACTGGTATGTGTTATCACAGTGGACAGTGGTTGTGAAGAGAATATTATGGCCAAAGTTGTGGTTCATGAACTAGGAGCGAATGCAACACCTCACTCAAAACCCTCTCTAGCTGTTTTGATACAAAATGGACATCAAAAACGGATTACCAACTAGTACAAATGAAGTCCCTACGCAAATCAAGGACTACCCAAAATTTTTTGAGTAGAGTGTTTCCTTCTCTTATGCAAAATTCAAAGAAGAGGCTGTAGAGATTGGGGAAGTTTATTTCTTGATTGACAATGCCTACGTTGTTGACATTCCTCCTGAACCTCCTCTAGCAAATTCAAGGACGAGTTCTTTGCAAGTGGACGAGACTGATGTAGGGATGTAGGCACAAGCTTATTTGGACCATTTAAATCGATCTAAAGCTATGATGAAGAGTTAGAAATTAAGGCAACAGAAAATAGGAATCTTTTACTTTACTATTTAATGCATAAACAAGAGGGTTTTGGATGTTTCCATCCTCTATAAGTGGTTTTAAGTATGGGAATTTTGGTCTTGTACTTATGTTTTCATGTCTAAATATCACAATTACGGTTGTAAAACCATCATCAATTTCTAATGAAAAGACCATCAGCCTAAGGGGTTTCTTTGTGAACCATTTTGGGATTTCAGTTAGCAAATCTTTGCTTGATTAATATTCCACTGCATTACACTACCTCTAGTTCATGCTTTTCCCCTTTTTTCTTTGCACCTCCTATTGTGAACATGTCATTAGCAAATGGTCTTTATGGCATAAACATTTAGATCATCCTCATCACAAAAATCTAAAATTGATAGTGCTTGTTCTGCTGCTAAGAATACATATTAACCATTTCCTATAACTCATAAAAAACCTGATTCTATTTTAATTTGATTAATATTGATGTCTGGACATCCCCATTATCTCGTTGGGGTCATAAATACTCTGTTACATTTTTATGACTTTGGTCAATACATTTTCATCTATTTTATACCACACAAGTCTCAAGTTTTTCAATCTTCCGAGACTTTCTTAATATGATTCAGACATAATTCCATCAAAGAAATTAATGTCTCACCTTCTTGATTCAGGGGGAGGATGTTTATCTACTCAATGCCAGCTCTTGTTGGGAGGAAAGAGTTCATCAACGAATTTGTCCTCATAATCCTAAATAGAATGGAGTGGTTGAATGCAAGAATACACATATCCTTGAGGTCACTCCTTCCCTCTCATAGAATCTCACGTTCCTCGTACTTTTAGGCTGAAGTTCACTGTCAGCTCAGTCTTTCTTATCAATTGCTGGCCATCTTATGTGTTAGGTAACTCCTTTCCATAGTTTCAACTTTTTCAAACTCCTCCATAGTTTCACACTGATTTCATCATGTGTTAAGTTGTTTGTGCTCTGTTCTCCCCCATTAGCATACGAGTTTTTAGGCATGGTGAAAATCAGAAGCAGTGCAGTGATTATTACTCATGTCAATTTGTTTCGCTAATATCCAATATTTCACATTTGTGTTCTGAAAATTCTCCTCTTGTTCTGCCATCAGTGTTCATCTAGAGACTCTTTTGCTGGCTCCTTCCTCTCCCACTTCCATTTTTTTTTTTTTCCTTCCTAGAGATACACATGTCAAATTGTGACGAACTAATAATGTAAAGTGAGCCTCCTGATCAGTTTGGTTTACCTTTTAAAATTTGTTGCTTCACTAGATTCTATCTTCATTTGTAGTACCTATAAGCAGGCAGCTAAACACTGGTGTTGGAACAATGCTTAGTAAAAAAAAAAAGACACGAATTGAGGCCAATGATACATGGGACTTGTACCTTGGCCTAATGATTCCCCTGGTATAGGAAGCAAATAGATATTTTCTTCCAAACGTAAACCTGATGAAAAATTGGAGAGAAGAAAGATGTGGTTAGTAGTTCTCAGAAATAAACAGGATATGGTATTCATTACGAGGAAATGTTAGTAGCAGAGGCCAAGATGACCTCCATTACTACACTTCAAACAGTGCTGTAATGCAGTGATGGCCTTTATTCCAAATGGATGTCAAGAACACGTTTCTTCGAGGAAAGTTGAAGGAAACGGTCTAGATAAAACCACATCCTGGGCTTTTTGTTCCTGGTAATCATTGTATGGTAGCTCAATTGAAGAAAACATTATATGGTATCAAACAACCACATCCTGCTTAGTTTGAATGGTTCCGCTATGTTCTTAAGAACTCTAGCTTCCTATACAGATGGAATGACTACTACTTATTCACCAACCATATCTCTCCACGCATCACTATCCTTCTCATGTATGTTGATGACATCATCATTTCTGGGATGATCTTACTAGGGTTGTACAACTAAAGAATCTCTTGAGGGCAAACTTCAAAATGAAAGACTTAGGTGATCTCACCTACTCTCTGGGTCTTGGGATATCCTCCACCCCTCTTGAGTCTTCAGACTAATCAAAGGAAGTATGCACATGATCTTGTTACATTGGCACATCTCACTAAGGATACGACTGTCAGTACTTCTCTTGAGTAGAATGTCAAAAATAGTAAAGATGATGGTGACAAGATTCCAAATCTTACCGTTTATTGACAATTAGTGGGCACCCTTTTGTACTTGACAGTGACTTTGCCTGACATTTCCCTTGCTACTAACATTGTCAGATAGTTTGTATCTGACTCCGGACAACTTCACTTGATTGGGGTCCAACTTGATCTACACTATCTTCCTGGTACTATGGGCTACAAACTGTTTTATGCATTGTCCTCTTTTCTACCCTTGACAGGGTACTTGGATGCTGATTCGGGAGGGTGTCATGACAACCTTCATTCTACTATACAGTAATGCATTCATATCATGGAAATGCAAGAAGCAGTAGTCGGTGCCTAAATCCTTGGAAGCTGATTCCAGATGGTGTCATGACACCCTTCGTTCTACCACAGGGTAGGTGCATATTTATGGCTGACTCACTCATATCGTGGAAATTCAAGAAGCAAGACTAGGTGTACAACCTCAGCTAAGGTTGAATATCATGCTAACACTACTACCCTTGAGATTATCTAGATCCGCCTCTTGTTGGCACATTTTGTATTATTCTTACACCACTCACACCTCAATATGATGGTAACATAGGTGCCATCTATATCACCTCCAATCCATATTTCATGAATAAAGATGGGTGAAAAATGGAGCATCCAAATGGATTTCTAAGAATAAAGATGGATGAAGTTCCTTCAGTAAGAAAACAGTCTTATAAGATACCTAAGGACATAACAAGCAGCATATGGAACTACAAATATATCTAAGAGATTTATGTCTAACCATACATATGTAGAGACGAGGGAATTTGCCATGTGGGGGGGGGTAAGTTTCACTTTATGCAGAAAAGAGTATACAAGAAAGAGAAGCAACTGCCCTTTTCTTTTCTTACTGAATTGCAAAAGACAAGCAACTATAGGACTAAAAATCACATTATGTAAGCTCACATATTTTTAATCAGGTGTTTCAAGAGCCAATTTGCTAAAACAAGCGACCTAAAAACAGAAAGGATACCTGCAGGGCAACTACGAAGTAAAATCTGAATGAATGAATAACTATTGGTTCTGTGATTCAGTCAACGTTTGAGTACAAGGCCTATTTATGTAACTAATTTTTTCACTAATGAAATTTCAGTCTGTAATGTAATAAGAAATAATACAAAGAAAGGAACACAAAGTTTAACATCAATATGAGGAATGAAGAAGGGAATTAGCTTAGACACAAGCAGAAATGGCATCATCAGCTGTAAAACTTGAGCGGGCATCCAAGCAACAGTACAACCACATAAAAACAATGATATTGAACGTAACAAGAACTAGGCAAAGTAATAGCCAACTTAGGAAAAACTTTCATCATGAATTTTTGAAAGAATACTCTTCACTAGACTGGAGATATGATCTCATTGGACCTCTGACATTTTGCCTTTTTATATCATGTGGCTCCAAATACTCCAATTTTGTATCGTCATGATTGGAACAAAATATCCGCCATTATACTAGATATAGCAGGTTATTGAAACGGCCGATACAATATTTTGGCTCATATATCTGCTAATACACCAGATATTTCTGATAAAACCATGAGATATGGCCGATTTGAAAAAATCTGCTACATCGAATGGTCCTGCTATTTTGTTCTATGTTGTCATGCAGTAGAATCGACCTACTTAACATCTGACTTCACCTTCAAATTTCTATGTCGAGAATGATAATATGTTATCATGTCATAAAAGCAGAATCTGCACACCTTGAATACATCACAAATGGAATCAAATACATCTTTTTTGGGAACGGAATAAGGTATGTACTGTTGCTGAACAGAAATTTTAGAGAAGAAAGTCCAAGTAAAGGGCGCCATAGCTAAGGAAAGAAAGTACAGACCAATTGATTATGTGAAAACACATGAAAAGAGTTAAGCAATTGTCGCAGAAGAACAAGAATGAAGACAAACTTACTTGTATCTGCCCACCTTGTCCACTAACCATATCAATCATTTTAATATAAGAGCCCTCTTCCACAGGTTCATAGACCTAAAGAAGAAATGATCTGACATAAATCTAATTCCATAACAAATTTAATGAAACACAATCCCATAGCTAAAATAAAATTTAAGCTGAAGGAACCTTCTCATAATTGGCTAGACGTGTTTTGAAATCTTGCAACCCAGCTTCGAAATCTGGCCTGCAAACAGCACCAACTGCTTTAAGACATTATACATGTAGATGAGAGCATAGTGGGTCTGCATTGTACAAATGCTAACAGCTGATAACTCACTCTTCTGCATAGTCAGGACTTTGTTGAATTTTTAGACGAATATTTCTTTCAATTATGTTCGGATCATTGCACAAGGTTTCCAAAAATATAATCTGAAATAAACATGTAACATGTCAGATGTAAGGTTTTAGAACACTACACTACAGCAGCTTCAATCCATTAATTACTGCAATAGAATTATGATTTTATACATCAATAATATAAAAACAACAGAAACTAGAGAAATAAAGAGCAATAAATTGGAGGATGGAATGCATTTGAAGCAAAAAGGTTACTGTTTAAATCCTTGGTTGCCTCCTGCCATCATCAAATCGCATTAAACCAGCTGTCTGGATTCTTACCTTGTCAGCAGATAATTTTTGCTAAAATTTCATGATATCCATTCTTCATCTACCATTTTATCAGACAATATCATTACATTGCTCATAAAACAACCAAAAACTCCCCTCCTCTAATGAAAAATGAATGGCTTTCATCACAGACGATGGAGACTTCTATTATGCATATCAAAGATAAATGTGGAAGAAGCACTAGAAGTTTAACAGAAATCCCAGAGAATACAAAAAAACGAAGATTACCAACCCAAGGCTTACCTAAGATGGAACTTTCCCTAGATCTTTGTCATAAATGATTCAATCACAGGAAATAAAACAATATCTTGTGGCAGTCTAACTCATTCAGTTCAAACACACTTCATCTCATGGGAAACTCTGGATTCCATTTTAACCATTACATCATGCAGATGTTCAGCAAAGTACCTTGCTTTTACCTTCGGCCATTTTCATGAGCATATTCCTTCGATTCCTGGTGCTGTTTGTGGCATCAAATATACCTACCTATAGTATAAAAAGATCGAGTGAAAAGTTAGCCATGCTACCAAGAAAGTTGAAGCTCTCGAACTTTACCTGGCCACCTTCTTGCATCCAGGATAACATGTCATCCATTGCCAAAGCTGCTACCTAGCAACATAAGATATTTTTAAACACAAGCATATGAGAAAAGGTTAATCTAGTGAAGAAGAATAGAAAAGGACATACCAACAAATAATCAAAAACACAGAAAACACAACTGTGTCACTAGTTAGAAATATTTTCTTAGGGAAATGAAAGAAAAGGGACATCAGTCCAGTTAAACAGAAAATGCGCAGTGCTGAACTGCCATTGGTAAAATTTTAGTTCTGCTCTACTCTTTTCACCGCAATACTTGAAGATGAAGTAATCTCAAGGTTTCTTTTCTTTTGGGTAGGAAGCTGGATCTTTATGGATAACCCCATAACCATGAGTGCCTTGAACCCGTGACTTGACACAAGAGAGGCCCTTCTTGCACCACCGTGGTAGAAGGTCGTTGCTCATGATTTCTTGGTTTGGTAACTTGAAGATGTTTGTTTTCCATGCCAAGAAAATCCAAATTTGACAGCATGATAGAACCACAAAAGCCAAGGTTCAAAATGGTCAAACTAATCTAATAGTGTAGAAGGAATTCAAATAACCAAAATTGCAAATAATTGATCAACTAAAAACCAAAACTAGCAGGAAATGAAACAATGCTCCATGAAATCAAAACATAAAGACTATACTGTGCCAGAAATGGAGTAGGATTCACATAACACTCACCTCATTGCGTGCCTCAATACCTTCTGGATTGTCAGCTCTAAAAAAGTCAGCAGACTGCACAGAAAATATTACAAAATTTCAATGCCCCACACTTACAGTAGGAAAAGAGATGACAAATAGAAAAGACAAGACAAAAACACTGAGAAGTGAAAAAGTAAAGCTGCAAAAAAGTAACTTCTCTGTAAAATGACAATAATACCCTTACTCTGGGGTAAAATTTTCAAAACAGTGTCCTTCAGCTGTGAAAAAAAATCACACATGACTAGAAGTGCATCCATATGTGCACCCACACGTGTCGACACATGCGTCAGGCCAAAAAATAGCTGCAACCACGAATCATAGGTCGAAAGAGAAGCAGATTGAAATCTGATTCTCTTCCATCTTATAAGAATATAGGTGTATCACTCGTTTACCCAAAAAGAGTATGGACAATTAGACAATCACAACCTTGTCATGAAATTTCTGAGATAATCTAATTATTTAGAAAAGTTAGTGCCTGAATTATTCAATAAAGATTGTCTAATGTTATTCAAGATGGGACTTGAGAAACAGAGTGTTAAATGGTCAAAATGTGAGCCCTAGTATTTTTGGCCACTGGTTCATAAAGAAAGTATCAAGATATATGCCCCATCCGAGTGGATGAGCATCTTTTGCCATTTAGTTTGTTTTCTAAAGAGCAAAGGGACTCTTAAGGTCTAAAGCATTTAGCTTCAATATAAGTAGCTCCATCTTTCGTATTTTAAATCAGTTATCTATTTACAAGCAAGGACAAGGCTTTTACAGTCCAAAGAAATCATTACTTGGATTTCTTCTTACATAGATTTTACACTGATAGGTGGAAGAAATACAATTTTAGAAGGTGCAGATTGTTATAGTATAAGTGACCCTATCTTTGGGTGCTCATCAAAAGATTTGCCAACATATGTCTTCCACTAAAGAATGGGCTCACATAAAGTGGATTACTAAAGACTGGGATCATAGAGACTTTGTGTTAATTGTATAAATTGCATATGACTAAAGGTAAAAACAACTTTTATGTTGTATTAAAAAGTCCAGAAACAGAAATGAGATAGGTTTCTAAATGGATAACATTTTTGTTCCATTCAAATCCAAGTAGGACCGAACTTTCATTATCCCAATTGTGACCCAAATTCCATAGCAATAGCTAAACCTACAAGAGGGCTTTTATCAGGTGATTCTAGCATTAATTATTCTAGTTTTTACCAATATCATAGTTTTACTAGTCAAAACTCGATATTTTCACATTTGTTGCAGTGTTATATAGCATTTTAGAGATACTATAAATTAGAAAGGACCATAGTTTGGGTTTTGAAATGGTAAATTAGTCATTTCACAAAATTTTGGATAACTTTAGTATTTTAGATTGCATTGGAAACTATTGTATTGATAAGGAGCAGCCCAGTGCACGAAGCTCCCTTGTATGCGGGGTCTGGGGAAGGGGCGGACCAGAAATGGTCTATAGTATGCAGCCTTACCTTGCATTTTTTGCAAGAGGATGTTTCTATGCCTCCAACCCATGACCCCAATGTCACACAACAACAACTCCACTCTACAGTTATGCCAAGGCTCCCCTTCTATGGTACTCATAAGGCAGCCAGGTGCACGAAGATCCTGCGTATGCAAGGTCCTAGGAAGGGGCGGACCATAAAGGTTCTATCATATTGATAAGTAAAAGAGGCAAATTCTTGTGGGTGTTTTCTCATTTAATGAAAAAGGGAGATTGCAACAGAAGAACAAAGATCAAATGCATGCTAACTTAGTATTGCAGGGATCATTCAGTACTTAATAAATTATAAACAAAAGGACATTTGCATGAATATGCATAAGCATATTACCTAACAATTAAAACAAGTCCAAATACGTGTCTCTACCAAATAAAGGGCTGCAGATATGACAAAGATATTGGTATCGGAAAAGGGTGATGTCTTGAGGGTATTTTTATCATTCTATGAAAAAAGCATAGCACTGTAGAGGGAAAAAGTAATCTCAATGCATACAAAAAATTTTCATAAATGCTGCCTTTATTTTTCTCTTTCCATTCTCATAGTAGCAGTAGTGGTGGTGAGCATAGGAGGTACGTGGCAAGCAGAATCAAATTCAGGCTATGTGGTGATCAATACAAACCACAAGATATAGGAATTTTAACAAATGCTTATGATAAAACAGAAATTATAGGAAGAGATTTCATCTGGATCAAGCAGGTCGAAATCCAAAAGGCCTCTTCCCTTTGTATAAGAATATGTGGGTTGGTGGAAAAACAAAAAACAGACACAAAAAACTGACTATAGTAGACATTAGTTTTCTTTATGGACTTAAAGCAAAACCACATAGATAACGCAACCAAATATATACTCATGACATGAAAGAAATGAACAGATAGAAACTGAGAACAAATTCAGAAAGAAAAAGCTTCAACTTTTAAGTGAACCAAGAGTAAATATGATGTTGCAGAGATTAGTATCTCATCATAAATTTTGCCAACCATTTAAGGAAACTTAGATGGAGAATCAATTATCTTACCTGATTTGCTCCATGCTTGAGGCGTCGATACTGTTCAATAAAGTTGACAGCAAAGCAATAAACCGCAAGTCTTATTAGACTATATTATAGCAGGGAAATATTTCAGTGCACAATGAACCAGAAAAAGGCCTGCAACTGGCAAACAAAAGGATCACCTTCCCAACATTGAAATGTTTAGTTTCATGACCCAACCAACGAAGATATCGTGTAAGCTTAGCTGCAGTGAAAGTCTTCCCTCGGGCTGGCAAGCCAACCTGAACCACCAACAAAAGCTACAAATCATCATCTCAGAATGAAAGGAACCAAAGAATATTTAAACTGAAGGCCAAAAAAAAGAAGCACCCAAAGAGGAAAAGTTTTAACTAGCTATTTATTAACTCTACCTTAAATAAGAATAACTTAGAAAGAATGTCAACTTAGATCATGTAACTGCATATTTATCATATAAAATTGAGTTTTGGAGCCAGCTGAAGTTGGTGAAAGGAGCCCCTGTTACTACAGACTACTTTTACATACCCTTTTCCCTGAAACTTCAGAGGAATCAGTGTTACTAATTCTTTCTCCCCTAGTCAAAGGACAAACCATACTGACCAGAGCAGAAAATAAGTAACCTGCAATGTTCTAGAGCCCAAAAACACAACCCAAGTTGGACTGGATAGAGAAGCCAGTGGGACTTGAGAAACAGAAAAAGATGTGCTTAGATATATAAAAGTTTCAGCAATTGTTTGGCATACTTGACAGTTAAGAATGAGCAGCCAATAGTTACAAACCACACAAAATCTATCAAGCATCAGCATTCCTCAACAAGTACATCAGGAAAGAATTGAAACTCTAATTGGGTTATGATAGATCTCCTGGTTCAACTTCTGTGGAAAACTCCAGTGAGAAAGAAAATGAAGCTAATTTTATTGAGTAGGGGGTTGATTTACAAAGGATCCCCCTTCTCCCTTGCTAATTCTCCCCCTTTATCTTCCCTCTCTCAACCTCCTCAACCGAATATCTTTAGCTGGTAACTACCTAATATTCTGTAATCATCCCTCAACAGTTTGGATGCTAACTATATCTCTTAACTAACTGACTACATCTCTTACCCAACTGGAATGTAACTACATGATCTTCCCTCAACTGACTGGAAAATCGTCTTCCAACAGACCTGTGTAACAACTCTGCATCATTTGTAACTGCTTCTTTCTTCTAGAATAGGTCTGGTATATTGGTGATGTAACAGGTTATTACGGGGAAGAAAAAAGAAAAAGAAAATTGACAAGTGAGACCAAAAGTTCCTCTTCAAGATGAAAGACTACCTACCTCCATGCTTTCCAGGACTTCATGATTTTCACTGATTTCTTCTCCTAAGAAGTGCACAGAGAAGCAATAGCTGCACTGCTGGGATATTGACATATTTATTATGTGAGATAGTTTTCATGATTTCTTCTTTCTTTTTCTTTTTATCTGTTTTGAAATGAACTTTCCATCATTTTTTATAAGAGATCCATCCTGCTCCAATCATTAATGTTCAATCCTTTTGCAGGCTTGCCACTTTCTATTGGAGGTTCATCAAGAATTCAGCAGTATCATAGCTCCCATTATAAATCGGCTCCAAGCAGAAACATTTCAATGGACTGACAACCATATGAGGAATTCAAGGTATTGCCTACCCAAGCTCCTTGTCTTGCATCACCAGACTTTTCTTAATTGTTTGCATTAGATTGTGACTCCTCTCATGTGGGCATTAGAGATGTTTTAAGCAAAATAAGTGACCCATTGTGATTGGTACCATATTAAATTACCCGGTTTATGATGGATGCACTATCTTATCCATCAAGATTTTGTTATATATTCCGACCATGAAACCTTGATATTCATCATTTGGCAACACAATCTCAACCCTTGTTGTGCCAAATGGGTGGCATATCTTCAAGAATTTTCATTTTCCATGAAGCACAAGGCTGGTAATGTCAATAGGGTGGCAAATGCATTAAGTCCAAGGCATATCTTACATTGTTGCAAGTTAAAATCATGGTGTTTGATCTTCTTTGGGAACAACAACTGCAGGAACTATTCTTCAGTCCAATTATTTCAAATCTACCACTGAAAGTGTTTTTCAATTATTTATTGGTTGATGGGTATCATTTTAAAAGCACAAGCCTTTGCGTACCAGATACTTAGATGCACCACTTCATCATGCAAGAAACCCACAATGCTGATCATTTGGAACAAGATTATTGCCTCAATTTGGGGAAGGTTCTTCTAGCTAAATATTGATAGAGAAGTCTCCAAGTTCATCAATATATGCACATTTATTAATCTTAAAAGGAAAATCTTCTAGAATAGCACTTTATACGCCTCCTTCCACTTTTTACATGGACATATGTTTCAATTGATTTCATACTAGGATTTCCATGAATGTTCTATGAAGTGGATAGCACCTTTATCTTTGTTGAACGTTTTCCTAAAATGGCTTATTTGAGATTTTCAAGTAGATTTGAAATAGCAGGAACCCAATTAGTCCTGTTAACCAAGCAGTTAAGCTCGAATTCAATCTTGAGTAGATTGTGATCCCAGAGACCTAGACACAAACTTGTGCTGGAAACATATTCCTATAGGCCGATAGACAACCTTGGTTTTAAAATGAGTCATAAGATTGGTTGGAAGCTGAGTTTTAGCTATGTACCCAAATGTTCCTTAAGCTGGTTTAGAAACGAACTAAAAATTTTGTATATCTATCAAAAACAATAGATTTTGGCAGTCCATGGAACCATGCAATCTAGTTAAAGAAAAGTTGGCAACTTTGTTAGCATCATCATAGTCTTGCAGGTGAGAAAATGAGCCAGTTTAGGAAAATGATCAACGACCATAAGGAAGTTACCCACTCCAAGAAACTTGTGCAGCAATCCTAGTATGAAATCAATTGAAACATCTGTCCACAGAAAAGTTGGAATATGAAGAGGTGTATGAAGTCTCGCATTACATGTTCCTTTTTAACTGCACATCTTGACGAACTTGATATCTATAATTTACAAGAAGACCCTTTCACAAATTAAGGAAGTAGTCTTGTCCCCACCAAAATTATCAGGGTTGTGGGATTCTTGCATGACGATGAGACGCATCGAAGTACTCAAAACACAAAGACTGGGATCTTTCAAAATATCCATAAACCAAAGAATAATTAGAGAACTTAATCAGGACGAAGAATGGGCTCCAAAGTTGTTGTTCCCAAAGAAGACCAAACCCTTAACATCAACTTGCAACAATCAATCAAGATATTCCTTACAATTTATGCATCTGCAGCACGATTAACATGACCAGCCTTGTGCTTGATGGAGAAAGAAAATTCTTGAAGATATGCCACTCATTTGGCATGAAAAGAGTTGAGGTTATGTTGTCCGTTAATGAATTACAATGGTTCATAGTCTGAATATAGGACCAAATCTTGATGAATAGGATAGTGCTGCCAAACTTTAGAAAGCAATGGGTCACTTGAAATAAAAAAAAGTAATTTAATACGGAACCAAATCAATCCAATATTGAATATTTGGCAAAGCAGGAAGCTCATTCAGTAACTATTTAAAGAAGGCATCCTTTAATTCATCTAGCATGGTTTGTGCTTCTTATGGGTTTAGACATGTATCATTGGAAGCCACCAAATGCTTTAGAGTCAATAGAGAAGAAATATTGGGAAGACTTTTCTGACTCCTCATTCTCCTCTACTGCAAATGGTAGACTATTTATCTTGTGGTGGTGAAACAAACTTATAAAGCAATAAGAACAAATGACCATATTTGGTCACTGGGTAACTACTTGTGCAGCAATCATGACTGATAGGCAGATCATATTCCCATGGGCATCCATGGCAATCATGAATTGAGACAACACGGCACCAGCGTACAGCGTCCTTGTAACTATCTCCAATAGAAAAAGTCACAAAAGATAGTTCTATTACACAAACTTCATTACTCCTGGTGAACCAAGAAAGTGAATATGGGCACAGATTCTGCTCTGTCCTCAACTTGAGTTTAGAGATAGCTTTGAGCAATAGAATTTTCATAGCTGCTGGGATCTATGATAAGTTTGGCTGAGTGTCACGCAAAAGTTCAGCCAGTTGAAAAGATGTTATTCACCTGCCTCTATTCATCATATCCTATGAGCTGATAGCAAATGCATGATGGTCAAGGTTGGCCAGGTACATCTTCATAAAAGATGCACTCATTGTTATCAGAAGCTCCATGTGAAACACCCATTGAATCAGAATGATTCTGGTCAATGAAAACAGCAAACAGGACCTTGAGAAGCTACAAGCAGTGGTGATAGCTCCTGGAAAGGTAGTGAAATTTGGTGTAGCTGAACTGAAAGTATCAGAGAAGTTGAAAGGTTGCAAAACCAAGAACCTCGATCAAAGAAGATTTTTGGACTTCTTCAGTGGTAACAGCCCAAAATATGGGGTGTCAATATCAAGAATAAATCGGACACACAGAACAAAACAGATGGAGGGTTTCAAACCACTCATATAACAGGACAGGACCAGAACTTTGGTCAAGCCTACACAAGCAACAAGTTGGTGAAACTCCTGTGTTGATTAATGGACTTACCTCAGATTGTTTAACTTGTCAAAAAGATTATGACGATGATTTGGAGGCAAAACACCTGGTTCATGAGAGAGCTTTCAGTTCAGACTCGAAAACTTGTTCTTATATTGATTAAAAGACTCAGTTCCCAGCCTCACATCTTTTAACTAGTTAAAAAGATTAAGACAACAATTTTGAGAAAACAACAGCCAATTCATGAGCTTTCAGTTAATAGGAGACTCGAAAACTTGTTCTCATTGTGTTTTAATTTACTGCCAACAAGCAGTAACTCCACTCTAAAATGGATAACGATATAGGACTCTGTCTTGTTTGTTAGAAGTCGGGAATATCTTTACAGATTAAATGTCTTCTACTATACCAAGCCAATCAAAAAAGTGTTCCAGCTCTACCCTATGTGGTCACAGGCGCAAGGCGCACCCAGGCGCAAGGGGTGTGCCTTGCGCCCAGAGGGACTAGGCGCGCCGAGGCATCAAGGCTCAAAAATAAGAATTTTAAATATTTAAAAAAAGAAAAAAATCAGAATATTGATGAGTTGTAAGAAAAAACGTCAAAACATTGTATTGATAAGTTGTTTTTAGCATTCCTAGTATCATCCTATGATGACACTTACACATTTGTTACAAAGATGGAAAAAATAAAAAACCCTTACTGTTTTTTATTGGTTTCTGTAAAAAAAAAAAGGACAGTAAAAAAAAGGTCAATTAAGCTCATGGTCAATCGTTTTTAGCATTATGATGGTGAGGATATGCATATTTGCTTTAAAAAAATACGGATTACTGATGTATTTATCATTTTCAGGTAAAAAATTCCAGAAAACTACAAATTTACTGCATCATACACTAAATCAATGAAAACGGATGGAAAGAATGAAATGGAGTTTTCGTTTTTACCTTTAGAGTATACATATGTTGAGTTTTCAAAGAAAAAAGAAGCATTATGCAAAAAAAATGAAAAAACGATAATGGTTTTACTGTTTTTTTACAGAAAAACAAAAACAACAAAAACAATGAAAGTAAATACTAAATACAAGTTACAATCTTACGATTCTTACCTCAATTACTTGGAGTTGGATGGAAGATCAAAGGTTTAGAAAGGAAGTAGTCGAGTGGGGAAAAAGAAGAATGAAAAAAAAAAAAAAAACCCATAACTAGGGTTTTATTTTTAAGACTGTCGATGCACCTGGAGTTAGGGGCGCATTAGGCGCAAGTCACATCCAGGTGCGCGACTAGTCGTGCTGCGACTTAACTCACTGCGCCTGGGGTAAGTCGAGTCGCATGCCGTGCACCTACCTGCGCCTAGCTGCACCTACGACTACATAGGCTCTACCTCCATTAAACTTAGGTATCATGGCCTTTATACCACCATCCCGTTGACATTGTTCATTATTACCACAAGGGGTCAGAGGATCACGCCAGGGCATTCATACTCCAGTCGCAGCCCTAATTAGGCATCTCAGCCTCTCCCTGCTTTATAAATGCTTCTTTCCAATGAGGGATATGTGTGTTAGCTATACAACAGTACCGCTGGAACATCAACTGCATCCAGGCAGTGATTTCTAAATTATTTGAGTAGTTATCTCTTTTGCCAATGCCTGAAATTTTTCCCTCCAAATTTGAGAAAATCCTTGAAAAGCTTCTTCAAATCTATCTTATTGTGTTTGAGAAAATTCTTTAAGGGAAATTTTTGGATTTCATTATCATGGGTTTGAGGAAACCCTTGAATCACCTCTTGGATCATCTATGCAACTTCATCTTTGGAAGGTTTCACTTGCTGTAGTTCTATCACCCAAGCTCTGGTATTAAGTAAAGCAGAAGTCATCAAGAGAACAAAAAAATCTGCAAAGATCTTCATAACTAAAATGACTAAACTGGAGACGTTTTGATTGAGTGTCGAGGTATGTGTTGTAATTCACAGCAATAACACGCCTCTATCTTGAGTTTCATTCTGGGTTTGAACTCTTTTCTGGCTTTTTACCCAAAAAGTCAGAATAAAATTTTAATGAAATAGAAAATGACTAACAATAGAAAAAATAATAATAATAAATTAAAATTTTGAATTTCATTCAGTAACAAATGCTGAAGAATCGTCCCCTTTCATGTATACATAGGCCCTTGGTGACTTGGACAATAAGTAAAGGACTCTACTTTCCTAACTTGTAATAGAAAGAAGAAAACTACAAAAAGAACAAACTTAACATGGACAAGAAGAAAACTTAAGCATTCCTGGAAGAAATGTCCCATATTAAGTTTCCACTTTCTTGCAACTCTTTAAAAAATAAAAGGAAATCATGAAAGAAATCCAGTTTAAGTCTGTGGCCTATGTAGTCACAGGCGCAACCAGTCGCGCGACTAGTCGCTAGGCACAAAAAGGCACATGGGGTGCAACTCGATTTTGGGTAAGCGCAAGGGGAAAAGTAGCAGTGCGACTAGTGTGCCTCGTGACTTTTGTGCCCTCAATTCCAGGTGCCAGATCGATCTCAAGGTCGTTGATTTTGCTTCGTCAAAGATGGGTACAAGTAAGATGAAAGCAAGAGGAGAGAGAAATGCAGATTTTGCCAAAAAACATCGCTGAAGAGAATGATCGACTCGACCTTCGTCTTCTTCGGCGAACCGCTGCAATTCCGACAAACCGCAACTCTCTTTCCCTTCTTGCTGGCATGTTGCGGCTTTCCCCGGCAAGCTGGCCTCTTCCCCTCTCTCTCTCTCTCTCTCTCTCTCTCTCTCTCTCTCTCTCTCTCTCTCTCTCTCTCTCTCTCTCTCTCTCTCATCTTCTTCTTCTTCTTCCTCTTTCTTCTCCCCTCTCTCTCTCTGGTTTTTTCGTTTTCTTCGTCAGATCCGAATCAGGTCTGTTATGTTTTTAAGGGGTGCCATTATCAATTCTGGCCCCTCCCTTTATAAGAAAATTCTAACTTATATTAATGGTTTTTTAATTTGCACCTTGTTGTCAAGTCACGCGACTAGGCACGCCTAGTCCCTCTAGGCACAAGTAGCACCCCTTGCGCCTGGGTGCGCCTTGCTCCTGCGACTACATAGCCTGTGGCCCTTCCAATTCACGCCCTCATAGGGCTTTGAAGCCTTATCGATTGTGGATCCCATGATTCAAACCTTTTTATGTCTTCTTACATACACAATGGAAATTTTAGGGTGTTCCTCCTGGCTTAGAGTCCTAGACACTTGCCAGCCAAGTTTTCAATGTTAGTTGATGCTCCAGAGTCAAAATTTCAACACTAGAAGCTATTGATGAGTCATCCCACATTACTAACATTTACTTCAACTGCAACTATTTGTCATTCATCTATAAAAATGTTCCAAATATTACACATCAGCATTGTATCACAGGTACGTGCTGCATACACATTAGTTTTGAAGCAACAAGTATCAAAGAGAAGTAACAGTCCAAAATTAGGTAACAGTTTGATGATTGTAAACATACCAGAACAATTGCCAATTTCCGATCTTCTTTTGGTCCAAGCATCTGATCAGCTACAGCTGCTGCTGCAACGGCTCCAGCTGCTGCTGGCATGGTCTTCTAACGATTAGTACAAAAGAACAAAGTATAAGAAACACCACTGGAAATAAAGAACAAAGGTGGTAAGTACATTAGCAGCCTTGCTTCTTATAACATTGTAATGCATCTGAGGGAGACTAGAAACAGAACTGATATAAATGCATAACTATTGGACCCATGGAATAAGGCCATTACATCCTTCTGTCAGGGCAACAATTATGTATATCAGAAGTTCTAATACCATAACCTGTACAGGTGAACACAAGTGCTTCCTATGATAACCAGGGAAGTATCTCACACGAATAGGTGGAAAATTTGAGAAAAAAAGTTAAAGTAAACAAATCTTCAAATTCATACCTTTGCTTCAGAATCCAGTTTGAGATCGTCAGTGAAAGCAGTGGCACTAGCTGATTTGACAAGACGAGGGGAGCCCACACCCCTATCCACAAAAAGTCCTCTATGACTATCCTGCTTTTGCAAGGGGGAAAATGTACCCACAGATTTTGATTCAACTATGCCTGAAGTTGGAAAGGCTTTGGAAGGATCTGGGATTACCACTTCCACATCCTGTATTAACAACCAAAACACATCAACAGATACATAATAGTTAGACCCAACCAACACACAGAAGGTCACTGCCAAAGAAGATAAAGATAAATTCATATCTGCAGTCATAATTGAACATAAAGGAATGAAAAAAAATGCCATATCAAATTAGCAACTGAGAAAGAATAAACTAAATATTTACATTGTATGCACCAGCCTGGATTACTTATTCGTAGTCACATAACCTTGAGGCCAAGGCATGAAACAGTTTCAATGCTGAATAGTTCAACGCCCCTGATTATCTCCAGGCTTGGGAGCTTGTTCACATATTTTGAACTGTATATCCAATTCTCTAGCAGAAAGTTTAGGATGTGGATACTATCAATTAGTTTTAGCAACTAGCTAGAACTATTTTCTTTCAAGATGTTGCTTAGGCAATAGCTTTGGCTAGTACATGAATGGGAAGATTCTGAAATAAGAAAACTTAGCAGGGAACTAATAAGTCTGGAACATCCATGTGGCTAGTCATGTTAAACTTATGATTGTTGCCACTTTAAGCTTGTTTATCTCCTTAATGGAGAAGGCAATGGCATGGTCTCAGGATTTATAATCATATGCAGCACATATTCCCATCAAAGTAAAATGTACAGTGCAGAATACCTGCTTACCATTATATATGCTTTATTTATGCTTCGTGGAGATCAATCAAACAATAATTCCTCAGCCAAAATCTGTCTGGCACAGTTGATGGTAGACAACAAGGTGCTTCTCCCCATTATGATTGGTCAGAGGTTTGAGGCAGCACTTTCCTCCTTGTTGAAGTTTCAAGTAGATGTAGGTATTAGGATAATAGGTTACAAGGTAGTTAGCTTTGTAATTATTCACTGTATCCCAGAAAAGATAAAAGAAAAAAACAGTGATTCCTCAGTCACAACACAGATCCTATTCCAAGATGTGCATTAAGATTATAATCCCATGACCAATGATCTACTGAAACTTTCATATCTAGCAGGTTACAATGATGCTGGATCTTCTGAAACTTCAGGATCATGGAAACGGATTGGGTATTAAGGTTTAGTTTGTTTATACTCTAGAACTGTTAAATATAGCATAGTATTGTATAGCTTTACTTATCCTTAGTCTTTGTTTTGTTTTGTCTTTAGTCCCACATTGTACAGTTAGGAGCATGTAACTATCCTTGTTTAGTATATATATGTGTTAAGTGTGAGGTGCAAAATCACCAACACACATTCACCCATTCTAAGGGTTTGTCTCTATCTCTCTCTCTCTTGGCTCCACTCTAACATGGTATCAGAGCCATAAGAGAAACCCTAATTATCTGCCTTCTCTTTTTTTTCCCTTTTGGTTTGGCCGTGTATCCATTTCGGCAATTCCTTTGGCGACCGTGCTTCTTTACCGGTCACCCCTTTGTCATCTCTGGTGTTCCCAGATCGCCGCTACTGCTGCCAAATTGTTGTTGCCGCCGATCTTCGCTGCAGACCACCTATATAAGTAATCATGGCATCTAAAAATGGTATTTTCACTTCTATAATTTCTGGATCTCCAGTTATTATGTCGGAGAAATTAATTGGCAGTGAAAATTATCTCTCTTGGTCTGCCTCTGTGGAATTATGGTTTATGGGTCAAGGTTATGAAGATCATTTGGTCAAGAAAGAGGAAGATATTTCTGTTGTAGACAAAGTGCAATGGAAAATGATTGATGCACAATTATGCGTCCCTCAAGGAGGAGTTCTTGTCTCTGATGCCTCCTATTGATGGTGTAGAAGCCCAACAAACACAAACCGATAAGTTTTTCATGGTGTTGACTCTCATTGGCCTCCGCCCTGACCTTGAATACGACAAAGATCAAATTCTAGCTAGCCCTTTGGTTCCCTCATTGGATGAAGTATTTGCCCGCTTGTTGCATATCTCCTCTACTCAGACAGTTACTTTTGATGGCCTTTCAGATTCCTCAGTTTTGGCTTCTCAAGCAAACACAAGAGGCGGTAGTGGTGGTGGTGGTGGTGGTTGTAATTGAAGACAATGTCCTCAGTGCACATACTATAATAAGATTAGACACAATCGGGATCGGTGTTACCAACTACATGGACGACCTCCTCGCACTGCTAACAGCGTCCAGTCATCTGACACCCAGTTACCTGACTCATTTGAGGGCTCCACATCTTAGAATATTACCCTGACTAGTAGTGACTATGATGCCTACCTCCAGTATCAGGCAACCAAGTTATCTTCCATCGCTTCCGTCACTCAGACTGGTAATCTCAGTGTTTGCTTTACTCAGTCTTCTTCTATTGGCCCATGGATTCTAGACTCTGGAGCTTCTAATCACATATCTGGTAACAAACACTTTTTCTCCTCTCCTACTTGTTCTTCTACTTTACCTACTGTCACTCTAGCCAACAGTTCCAAAATTGTAGCTAAAGGAATTGGTTTGACTCATCCCCTTCCTACTCTTCCTCTCACCTCTGTAATTTATGTACCTGAGTGCCCGTTTAATCTTATTTCCATCACTAAAATGACCCGCACCCTTAATTGCTCTCTCACTTTTTCTGATAAATTTGTAATCTTGCAGGACCGGGGTACTGGGAAGACGATTGGTACAAGGCGTGAGTCTCAAGGCCTATACCATCTCACATCACCTGTAGAGGAAGTTTATATGGAGCAACCGCCTGGCTTTGTTGCTCAAGGGGAGTCTGGTTTAGTGTACAAATTGCGTCATTCTCTATACGGTTTAAAACAATCTCCTCCAACATGGTTTCGACGATTTAGCTCTGTTATTCAGGAATTTGGAATGCTTAGGAGTGAAGCAGATCATTCTGTTTTCTATCAGCACAACTCTTCGAGTCAGTGTATCCATCTAGTGGTCTATGGGGATGCCATTGTCATCACAGGCAGTGATCAGGATGGCATTCAGAGACTTAAACAATATCTCTTCCATCACTTTCAAACTAAAGACATGGTAAAACTGAAGTATTTTCTGGGAATTGAGGTAGCTCAGTCTAGTATAAGTATTGCCATTTCACAAAGAAAATATGCTTTAAACATATTGGAAGAGACTGGCATGTTAGATTGTAAGGTCGTGGACATACCCATGGGCCCGAATGTTAAGCTTGTACTAGGACAAGGGGAGGCGCGCCTAGGCGCTAGTCTACGGTTAAGCGCCTGGGACGGGGCCAGGAGCAGAGTATATGAGGCGGGCTCGCCTAGGCGAGCGCCTATGTGCGCCTGGGCGCCCCTTTCAGGCGCGGCTCCAACTCCAGGCACAGACGACTTCACCCGATAACTTATAAAACTCGTTTGTTTTTTTGTTTTTCACCTTCCAACCCTAATTTCAATCTTCCAACCTCCTGAGAAGGTGAATACGACCATTCCTTTTCAATCTTTCACAGATCTAAGCAAAAAAGGGTATGGATTTATGAATTTTAAAATGTGTATATGGTTTCTGTAAAAAACGTAAAAACCAGTACCATTTTTTCAAATTTTTTGTTTTTTGTTAACTATTTTCCATAGATCTTGATGGGTTTTAGTTCTATATGTATATAAAAACATTCCATTTGAGTTTTATACTTCTTTGCTCTAGATTTGAGTTTGTTTTTAGGTTTTTTATTGTTTTTCCAAAAAAATCAGTTACGGAAATAAAAAAGTCTTCGTTTTTTTGTATTTCTTCATTGAAATGTATTTCTATCAACATATATAGCTTTCCCATGCTTGTGTCTTCGTGTGTGATAATTTTTTCATCTTTTTTTGCAATTTAGGGTTATTTTTTAATTTTTCCGAAAAAAAAAGTTATGCAAATTAGGAAAAACTTGTTCTTTTTTATATTTATTAGTTAATACCTATTCTTATCCACATATATAGCTTACTCATGCTTGTATCTTCATGTACGATGTACTTTTCATGCTTTTTTTGCATTGTAGTGTTATTTTGTTCAATTTTTCCGAAAATAAAACTTGCAAAAATTAGAAAAAAAATTGTTTTATTTATATTTATTAGTTAATACCTATTCTTATATACATATATAGCTTTCCCATGCTTGTGTCTTCAATGTATGCTGTATTTTTCATGCTTTTTTTGTATTGCAGTGTTATTTTGTTCAATTTTTCCGAAAATAAAACTTACGAAAATTAGAAAAAAAATTGTTTTATTTATATTTATTAGTTAATACCTATTCTTATATACATATATAGCTTTCCCATGCTTGTGTCTTCATGTATGCTGTATTTTTCATGCTTTTTAAGAATTTATTAATGATTTTTAGCTAATTTTAGCTAATTTTTAATTATAAAAATATAATTTTGCGCCTCAGGCTCCAAGTGCTCGCCTAGGCGCCCCAGGCTCCAAGCGCACCCCTTTGCGCCTTGGTGCACCTCGCGCCTTTAACTACATAGGGGGAGCCTCTAGCAAACTCCAGAAGATATTGGCGACTTGTGGGTAAACTGAAGTATCTCACCATTACTTGACCAGATATCTCTTTTCCTGTAAGTGTAGTCAGTCAATTCCTACAGTCACCGTGTGATAGTCATTAGGATGTTGTGGTTTGCATTCTTCAATATATTAAAGGAGCACCAGGCCAAGGTGTGTTATATGAAGATAAAGGTCACACTCAAATTGTTGGGTACACAAATGCTGACTGGGCTGGTTCTCCTTCAGACAGGCGTTCTACCTCAAGATATTGTGTTTTTCTTGGAGGTAACATAGTATCTTGGAAAAGCAAGAAACAAAATATAGTTAGAAGAGAATGGAATGGGGAATCTGATCGTGCAACACAGAAGAAGGCATACTATTAATTAAGTAGCAAGCAGTGAGAACAGCATCCCCCTAGAAACGAAAAGGAATATGATTATGAAGAAGTAAAGTGCGAGCTGTCTCTATGAGATGACGATTTTTGCGTTCAACAACATTTTGTTGAGTGGCAGCACACAATGGCTGGTGAAGAATTCCTTGTTGAGACATAAAAGAAGAAAAAGGTGCAGAAAAAATAATCTCATGCATTGTCACTACGTAAAACACGGATAGCAACATTAAATTGAGTCTGAATTTCAGCGCAAAATTTCCTAAAAAATGAGAATAATTCAGATCGATTCTTCATAAGGAATAACCAAGTACATCGAGAATAATTGTCAATAAAAGTTACAAAGTACTGAAAACCCAAACTAGAAATAGTCATACTAGGAACCCAAACATCAATGTGGACAAGTTCAAAGGGGGACATAGCCCGATTATTGAGACGCTTTGGAAACGAAACACGAGTATGTTTTCCAAGCTGACAAGACTCACACTCAAGAGACGACAAAGTAGAAAAATGAGGACCATCTTTTGAAGTTTGGAGAGACTAGGATGGCCCAAATGATTGTGAATAAGAGCAAGAGAATCAGTGGAGATGCAAACAGTAGGAGCTGCAGGTGACATGAGATGGTAGAGGCCTTGAGACTCACGCCCTGTACCAATCGTCTTCCCTGTACCCCGGTCCTACAAGATTACAGATTTATCAGAAAAAGTGAGAGAGTAATTAAGAGTGCGGATCATTTTAGTGATGGAAATAAGATTAAACGGGCACTCAGGTTATTAAATTACAGAGGTAAGCGGAAGAGTAGGAAGGAGATGAGTCAAACCAATTCCTTTAGCTACAGTTTTGGAACCGTTGGCTAGAGTGACAGTAGGTAAAGTAGAAGAACAAGTAAGAGAGGAGAAAAGGTGTTTGTTACCAGATATGTCATCAGAAGCTCCAGAGTCTAGAATCCACGGGCCAATAGAAAAAGACTAAGTAAAGCAAACACTGGGATTACTAGTCTGAGCAACGGAAGCAATGGATGATGACTTGATTGCCTGATACTGGAGGTACGCATCATAGTCACTACCAGTCAGGGTAATATTCTAAGATGTGCAGCCCTCAGATGAGTTAGGTAACTAGGTGTCAGATGGCTAGACGATGTTAGCAATGCAAGGTCACCCGTGTAGTTGGTAACCCTCTCGTTGCTAACACCGATCCCGAGTGTGTCCAATCTTATTACAGTATGTGCACTGAGGATGCTGTCCTCGATTACAACCATCGCCGCCTCTAGTGTTTGCCTTAGAAGCCAAAACTGAGGAATCTAAAAGGCCATCAAAAGTAACTGTCTGAGTAGAGGAGATATGCAACAAGCGGGCAAATACTTCATACAATGAGGGAACCAAAGGGCTAGCTAGAATTTGATCTTTGACGTATTCAAGGTCAGGGCAGAGGCCAATGAGAGTCAACACCATGAAAAACTTATCGGTTTGTGTTTGTTGGGCTTCTACACCATCAATAGGAGGCATCAGAGACAAGAACTCCTCCTTGCGGGACGCAATCTTTCCTATGTAAGTCGAAAGATCCATGTCCTGTTGTCTAACATGAACAATGTCAGAAACAACTTTGTAAAAACATTGAATATCATTCGTGTATAAGCCTTGGCCTGGGTCCAAAATTTGAAACATGTTTTATAGGCGCAAAGATGATGTAAAACTTTGGGATCCACGAATTGCCATAATAGGCTGCATAATTGTGCATCAATCTTTTTCCATTGCACTTTGTCTACAACAGAAATATCTTCCTCTTTCTTGACCAAATGATCTTCATAACCTTGACCCATAAACCATAATTCCACAGAGGCAGATCAAGACAGATAATTTTCACTGCCAATTAATTTCTCCGACGTAATAACTGGAGATCCAGAAATTATAGAAGTGAAAATACCATTTTTAGATGCCATGATTACTTATATAGGTGGTCTGCAGCGAAGATCGGCGACAACAACAATTTGGCAGCAGTAGCGGCGATCTGGGAACACCAGAGATGACAAAGGGGTGACCGGTAAAGAAGCACGGTCGCCAAAGGAATTGCCGAAATGGATACACGGCCAAACCAAAAGGGAAAAAAAAGAGAAGGCAGATAATTAGGGTTTCTCTTATGGCTCTGATACCATGTTAGAGTGGAGCCAAGAGAGAGAGAGATAGAGACAAACCCTTAGAATGGGTGAATGTGTGTTGGTGATTTTGCACCTCACACTTAACACATATATATACTAAACAAGGATAGTTACATGCTCCTAACTGTACAATGTGGGACTAAAAATAAAACAAAACAAAGACTAAGTAAAGCTATACAATCATCATCATCAAGACCTTATCCCAATTAGGGGTCGGCCACATGAATCTTATTCCTCCATTCCACTCTATTAAATACCATGGCTTCATTTAGTCCCAAAGTTTTTAGATCTTTCCTCACCACTTCTATCCACGTTCTTTTGGGCCTTCCCCTTGCCCTTTTAGAACCTTCAACCTGTATTGCCTCACTCCTTCTAACTGGTGCCGTTGTTGGCCTCCTTTGAACATGTCCAAACAATCTAAGTCTAATCTCCCTCATCTTGTTACCTATTGGTGCTATCCCTAAATTTTTTCTAATATTTTCATTTCTAATTCTATCCTTTCTTGTCTTACCACTCATCCATCTCAACATCCTCATTTCTGCAACACTCAGCCTATGGGTATGATGTTCCTTAACTGCCCAACACTCTGATCCATAGAGTATGGCCGGCCTTATAGCCATCCTATAGAATTTTCCCTTTAGTTTGAGTGGCACCCGCCGATCACATAAAACCCCCGATGCACATCTCCATTTGTTCCAACCCGCTTGGATTCTCGGGGTAACCTCCCTCTCAATCTCTCCACTCTCATGGATCAATGATCCTAAGTATCGGAAGTGGTCTCTCATGGGGACCTCTTGGTTATCAATCTTGATTGGTGCTCCACTCCTACTCTCCTTGCTAAAATTACATTCCATATATTCTGTCTTAGTTCGGCTAATTTTAAATCCTTTCGATTCTAATGCTTCTCTCCATAGCTCTAGCTTTATGTTGACACCCTCCCTTGTCTCATCAAGTAGGACTATATCGTCTGCAAATAGCATGCACCTGGGAATCTCCTCATGCAGATGTTTTGTTATCTCATCCATAACTAATGTGAAAAGGTATGGACTCATTGCTGATCCTTGGTGC
The DNA here is from genome assembly GCA_035236585.1 of Warburgia ugandensis. NCBI lineage: Eukaryota > Viridiplantae > Streptophyta > Magnoliopsida > Canellales > Canellaceae > Warburgia > Warburgia ugandensis. The sequence continues at coordinate 48,759,055 of CP141127.1, read as the reverse complement.
AATCCGCCGGTGACAGAGAAATCACCGGTCACGCCGGTAGTGGTCTTAACATTTGTTCTTGCTCCCTCATACATATCTTTAATTATGTCTATATACCCACGAGAAACCCCTTTAACACCTAACACCCTCCATATTAACTCTCTAGGGACTCTATCATAAGCCTTCTCTAAGTCAATAAAGACCATGTGTAGGTCTTTTCTCCTCTCCCTATATTTCTCTACTAATTGTCTTAGTAAGAAAATAGCTTCCATGGTAGACCTCCCAGGCATGAAACCAAACTGATTCTCCGATACACTTGTTTCATGTCGTAGCCTCTTCTCAATCACTCTTTCAAAAAGTTTCATGGTGTGGCTCATAAGTTTGATCCCTCGATAATTAGTGCGACTCTGAATGTCTCCTTTATTCTTATAGATTGGTACAATAGAGCTTTTCCTCCACTCATCAGGCATTTTCTTTGATTTTATAATCTTGTTAAACAACTTGGTCAACCAAACTACCCCAATATCTCCCATGTGCTTCCAAACCTCTATTGGTATACTATCAGGCCCCATGGCCTTTCCTGATTTCATCTTTCTCAAGGCCTCTTTTACTTCAAGCATTCTAATCCTACGTTCATATCTATAATATCCAGTGTTATTTAGATTTATAGTATTTTCAATTCCTATATTCTCAGGGCTATTGTCATTTAACAATTTTTGGAAGTATATTTCCCACCTTTGTTTGATCTCAGCGTCTTTGACTAATACCCTTTGATCATCGCTTCTAATGCACCTAACATGCTCTAAGTCTTTACTCTTCTGTTCTCTTAGCTTTGCAAGTTTAAACACATCTTTCTCACCTTCTCTTGTTCCTAGTCTATTATAGAGCTCATCATATGCTTTAAGTTTAGCCTCACTTACTATTCTCTTAGCAACGTTTTTAGCATTCTTATATTGTTCATAGTTTTCATTATTTCTAATCTTCTGCCATGCTTTAAAATGCATTCGTTTTTCTTTAATAGCTTTTTGCCTTTGTTTCATTCCACCACCATGTTTCCTTTGCTAATAGCCTTTTACCTTTAGTTACTCCTAAGACATCTTTTGCCACTTTCTTAATGGACTCAGCCATATTAGTCCACATGGTATTTACTTCTGTTTCATAATTCCAATTTCCTTCTACCATCAACTTATTTTTTAATGAGGTTATTTTCTCTCCTTTTAAGTTCCACCACTTAGTTTTTGGATGTGTATTAAGTTCAGTTCTTTTACTCCATCTTTTGATATGAATATCCATAACCATTAACCTATGTTGTGAGGTTAAACTCTCACCGGGTATCACCTTACAATCCTTACATATAGATCGTTCATTATTCCTAAGTAGAAAAAAGTCTATTTGGCTTTTATGAAGTCCACTTTTAAAGGTTATTAAGTGTTCATCCCTCTTCTTAAAGAGTGTGTTTGCAATGGATAGGTTATATGACAAAGCAAAATCGAGGATATTCTCCCCCATCTCGTTTCGTTCACCTATACCATACCCTCCGTGTAAATACCACAACACTAAAGATAGAAATAAAGATACACGTTCTAATTAAGTGGATGTCTAGCCCATAAACTTCAATAAGAAGACAACATCAAGACACTATAAGTTAACAATGAGATTATCAAAGCATCTAATACCATTAGAACAGGATGCCAGTGCATGACACATCATCAGATCATGATTTGGGCTCTTTTCTACGATTTGGACCGATGGACTTATAGATTTGGCCAAGGGCCCAGAGACATTGTTTTCATTGATACTTGGCAAGCGCTACATGCATAGCAGTGAGCCGGAAGTTATGAATTTTTATGAGCCATGAGTTATGAATATTCATGAGCCGTGAGCTATGGACTTTTATGAGCCACGAGTTAAGGATTACATCTAGGTTTTGGACAGTCACTCCTAGAGTGCCCTAAGTCCCAGATCGCTAGGCAAGTGCACTATGTGAGTGTGCCATAAAGCCTAAAGGCCCTATGCTAGGAGATGGAGTTGGTCACTAACTTTTGAAATGAGATTGATATCAGCCCTACGATGGAGACAAAGGGCCCTAAGAGTACCTTCTCATAGGGAAGTACTCTAAGTGGTATCAGGGTAGCTCTCATGAGGTCCGGTGAGTCATGGCCATAAGGGTATCCATGAGGCGACGCAGAGGCCATAGTAGTCGCCAATAGGTGACGGTAGGGCCCTGCGAGCATAGGTGTCTGTGTGATGTTAGCATTGCATGCCAGTCATTCTCGAGAGTTGAAACCTTGTCCCTCGTGATAGGACTATATGTCGCTAATGCGTCCCTGGTGGTAGGACTATATGCCACTGTGATACGGAGCAATCAGTTTTCCACGATGATGTGGGCAAGGATTTGTGCATTACGAACTAAGGGCTATGCGCCTTGGTTCAGTTTCAGCTGTTTTGAGCACACTAGATTGATAGACTTATCAGATTCTTCTGGACATTGCAGATGATTTGAGATCACCAGTTTTTCTTCGTGGATCATTATTTTACTTGTCGTGACTTCTCGTATTCAGAAACTAGGTACACATATATGTGGAGATACATACACTTATAAACATGCTATTGTGTACCCTATTTTAGCCGTTCTAACTTGTATTAATTTTTCTTCCTATCATGAGTGGTTGTTGCTTACCCCCTACAACCAACATTTCAAGTGGCATAGCGGATAGCTCGAGCATGAGGGACTTAGGAAAGTGAAAGCACTTGGATCAGTTGAGATAAGGGGGCAGTCCCAGTGCACAAAGCTCCCCGTATGCGGGGTCTGGGGAAGGGGCAGACTACAAATGTTAATAGTACACAACCTTGTCACATGACGTCAACTCTACCATTGTGCTAAGGCTCCCCTAACACTTGGATCAGTTTAGATGTAAGACGAAAATGCCTTTGGCGTAGTTATGTTGATAGAATCCATGTATAGGACTTCATTTTGGTACTGTATATAATTTAACTTCTATTGACACATGGGAAGATTGTAAATATAGACTATTCTATTTATTTGAATGGTACGTGTGACTATAGTTGTGATAGTATGAGTGATCCTGTGGCACGTATCTCTAACCATGCTTAGGTTAGAAGACTATTAGTTAACATATATATGAAGTTTTTACCGTAACTCTCAGAAAGAAGTTGATGAATTTCTCAAAATTACATATATATATATATATATATATTATCACTCTAATCATTTTTTCTAAAACAAGGAATTTTTTGCTGCTTTCCAACTTAAAATTGATAAATGTTTGCAAAACCCAGGATGTTACAGGTTTTGGTATCAAAGCACATGCCATACTAATCACAATTAAAGTCACTAAGAGTCAATGTGTCAACACTTAGGAGGGTTAAGTCCTAGAATTATGTGGGGATATTAGTTATAATGGTTCAAAAAGAAGTCTCATTAGAATGTTAGTTGTTTTCAAATACCTCCACGGAGACATAGTGTTAGCTTGCCATCACCACTGGATGTGCAAGCAAATGGGGTCGAGGGCAGTACTAGGGCCCAGAGTGATCCGGCAAATGAGGTGTTTGACCTCATAATGTAGAGGTTGACCCGGAGGATGAGAACCTCGGCCAATACGTCTGCCATGGATGGAGTTATTGATAGGAAGGGAGAGGGGCATCCGCCAGCAGACAACCTTCTTGAGAGGTTTAGGACGATTGCTCCTAAGTTCACTAGTAGAGATGGCCGGAGGCAGTATATACATTTGTGCTGAAGAGGTGATGCAGCACAGTGGTGACCGATTGCTAGGAGAAGTTTCTTTGAGGGTGTCGAAGCGATTGCTTGGGACAACTTCAAGTTTGTCTTCACAAAGAAATCTTCCTCCACATCTTCAAGAGAAGATGGAGGTCAAGTTTTTTACCCATGTACAGGGTACAAGAACGGTTCCATAATATGTGGAGTTTGCACGGTTACGGAGATTTGCCCCAGAGGTGTGCTCTTCAAATCAAAGGGTGGCCGTGAAATTTGTTCGTGGGCTGAACTTCGATCTGAAGTGCCAGATTTTGACCTCACAGCCCACTATTATAGCATGGGCTTTGGAGCTTGCATCTAATTTGGAGCGTGAGTTGAAAAATCCCATCAAGGACGGGCAGATTTGTTGGCCATAAGCCATCTAAAGTAGGAGTTAGGAAGAAGAAGTTTGCTTCCTGGAGGACATTTGCACAGCCGGCCTAACTAGCACTGGGTTAGGTCAAAGGTAGAGATAGTGATCAGGGAATGTGTTGGAGATGTCAGTGTCATCATCTAGGCCGACAATGTTTTGCACCTGGTTGATGTTTTACTTGTGGTCAACAGGCCACATGGCACAAGACTATCCCGGAGTTAGTAGAATGGGACAGCCTTGGCGAGTTCATGGACGAAACCAGGCACCTCATCAAGCCCAGGCACTCAGGAGTCAGGGGCAAGTGTTCACTCTTACTACCGACCAGGCTTGAGCATCTAGCACTGTCGTGGAAGGTACTCTTCTTATTTGTAGGTAGATTCTCCCATGTGCTTATTGATCATGAATCCACTCATTCTTTCATTTCGCATAGTTTTGCTGCATGCTTTGATGTTTCTCCGAGTAGACTGGAATTTTTATTGGAGGTTAGCACACCGGTGGCCAAGGCGATGATAGTGCAGGAGTTTGTTCAGGATGTACCGATGATAGTCTTTAGTGACAAATTCAGCGCAAACTTGATTGTCTTGGGTATGGCAGATTTTGATGTTATATTAGGCATGGACTAGTTGACTGAGCATGGAGCTATAGTCGATTGTAGGAAGAAGCAAACGACGCTATACACCTCAGACGACGAGTTATTGTGCTTTCAAAAGAGATTTAGAGTTCCAAGTTGGAGACTGTATTTTGAGGGTATCTCCAACCAAAGATGTGAAGACATTCAGGATGAAGGGCAAGCTGAGCCCACATATGTAGGATTGTTTGAGATACTCGAGAAGATAAGAAGAGTTGCTTTAGGCTAGCGCTCCCTCCCTTGCTTGCAGATATGCATGATGTATTCTATGTTTCTATGCTGAGAAAATACGTCACAGATCCTACACATATCCTAGATTAGGTACCAATCAACTTACAACTAGTTTTAATATTTCAGGAATAGCCAGTGCGGATCATCAATAGAAAGGAGAAGGTATTACAAACTATGACGATTTGCCTCATCAAGGTTTTGTGGCAGCATCACTCGTATAAGGAGACCACATGAGAGGTTGAGGAAAACATGAGGTAGTGTTTCCTGGAGTTATTTTTACCTCTTTATCCATATGTATATAGTTTCAGGAACGAAAAATCTATGCATTTACAAAAAAAAAGAGGGTAAATTTTTCATTATTATTTATTTATATAGTGCATGTTTTATTTGTAATGGATAAGAATTGAACAAGCACAATGAGAAATTAGGTTAGGATAAGGTTTGATCATTAGATTAATCTGGAGATTTAGAAACAAATTTCCAATATAAAGGAGAAATTTAAAAATCACATTAAGTAGTTATTAAGTGTCTTTTTAAAAGAAATTTTTTAATTAAAATAGAAATTGTTGATAGATTTGGGAAATAAATAGGTCACTAATAAGTGAAAGTCCTAGCCTATGCCCAACCCAAATCCCATGAAAAAATTCTAACAAATGAACTTACAATGAAGAATATACTATGTTACTGGTTAAGTACAATTGCAAAACTAACCCTGACCAGGATATAATTGAAAACATTAGGCAAACAAGGAGATTTTTATTGGAAATCAAATTTCGAACATTTTAACATTAACGTGAGATATGGGCCATCCATGTGGGGGCACAAGCCAAGGGCAGCTGGCTCCCCACGAGTCTTTTCTTTCTTTTTTTTCCACTAGCATAATAGCCTAATGTTTAAAATGAAATGAACTATGGGCTGGGACAAATTCCAGCCCAAATGAACTGAAGGAGGGTGAACCAGTAAGGAAGAAGGAGAGGAATTGGGGGAGAAGGAGACTTGGGAACAAGGGGAAAATCAGTAGAGGAAATTGGTACTGGAGTGAGCTTTCTTAAGGATCTTTGAGAGAGAGAGTAGTGAGAGAGCAGAGAGGAAGACTGCTGGGGGGAGATTGATCTGAGAAGAGAGTAAGGTGCGTGGAGATCCAAGGTTTTGTTGCTGGGTGAGCAGGGAAGAGTAAAGGGGAACTTGGGGAAGACAACCAGGGAAGAGAGTGATTATATGGTTAACCTGGAAATCAGAAGGGGAGAGTAAGCTTAGGCAAAGAGGAAAGTGCACGAGTGGAAACCAGGGAGAATTCCTAAGGGGAGTTTCCCACAGGTGAACTGCCTGCAACTCAGGAAAAAGGGCGTGGAGCTACAAGACCTTTGAAGGATCTGAGATCTCGAATTCCAGGTAAGGATTTGTGGGAAGGATCGCTAATGTAAGCTCGGTTTAGCCAAGCAAAACCGAGTGATAAGTTTGATTTCCTGTAGCTAAAACCAGTACCGTGCATATTTCTAGAATTTTTACTCTTGCTGTCAATTATTTGCATGATGCTTAATCACTTTGTTGCATGAAACATTTATATGACCTTCGGCATGCATGCATGATTAGAAACCTATCCTTTGTTTAAATTCGACATTGTACAGGCTATTGTCATGCTCTGTTTCTCTTGACTGCAAGCAGTATGCAAGAACAGGGGACAGTTCACACATCTGAACACCCCTGTATTTCACTCTCTACGGAAAATCATTTCTGGGTTTTTCTCTTACTTGAGTGAACTTTCTTGCAATGTACTAAAGCATGAATTTTTGCAATAGTTAGTAGAGCATTAGATGTTACAGACCAAAACAGGAACTGGACGCACCTTGTTTTCCTGCACACAGGCAAGCAGATGACGCCCAATGCCAGCTAAAGGATCTTAATTTTGGCTTCAAAGTCTGAAGAACTAAATCATGGTTTTTAAAGGTAGCATGTCACTCTTCATATGCAACGGTAAAGATGTCGTCGTGTAACCTTGAGGTCACGGGTTCAAGACGTGGAAACAGCCTCTTGAAAAAATGCAGGGTAAGGCTGCATACTATAGACCCTTGTGGTCCGTCCCTTTCCTAGACCTCGCATAGGCGGGAGCTTCATGCACCAGGGCTGCCTTTTTACATCACTCTTCAAATGTAAGCACAACTTGCCCCACGAAATTGATTTTTCATTGTACTGTTTGATGGGCTCCAACAGGGAGAAACAGCACTGTTTCCTGCTTGATGCATGCAGGAAATGGCACATGTTTCTGCTACCTGCTGGATGTGCCTTAGTCTGGTATGATCAGGAGTGCAAATTGAATCAGTTGTCCTACAGTGATTTCATCCCAACCTTGATAACAGAGAGTTAAACAAACCAAAACCAAAACTGTAAGCACCATTTTCCTGCTCGAGTTATGCAGGAATACTGTGCCTTGTCCTCTTTCCTTGATTTATGATGCTTACTTGAATGATATCAGAAGAAGGGGAGCCTTGATGCAACGGTAAAAGTTGTCGTCATGTGACCTTGAGGTCATGGGTTCAAGGCGTGGAAACAGCCTCTTGTTAAAATACAAAGTAAGGCTGCGTCCTATAGGCCCTTGTGGTCCGCCCCTTCCTCAGACCCCACATAGGCGGGAGCTTTGTGCACCAGGGCTGCCCTTTTACTTGAATGATATTAGAAGTGGATGAAAAACCATTTTGATGATGAAGAAAAGCTCAAATGCCCAAACTAGAATTGCATTGCATTAGGAAATGCTTGAACTGCCTGGGCACTGGAAATGAGCATGTGTGAGTGTTACCTGGGCTAGAATTTGGGAATCATCGAAATCCCAAGGTACTGGAATTTGAGTGAACTTGAACTTCTTTATGTTGGAATTTGAATGCCTGAACAAACTCTTGGTAAAAACATGAATATACATGCTCCTTTATGCTGAAAATGTGAACATGCTAACTTTGTACTAAAATAATTAAGGCTTATAATGTTTGTTCTAAAAGATGGAAATGCTTAAACATTCTCATGCTGGAACTCAGGAATGCAGAAACCTACAACTGGAATTTGAGAATGCAGAAGTTTACACATGTATCAGGAATTCTGGAATACTGAAGTTCCTCTTAGCTGAAATTTGAATATGTCAGAAACTACACCTATGCTATAAATGTGAACATTATAAGTTACCTCAGGCTGGAAAATGCGTGCACTCAAGCTACATCTTGTGCTAGACAGTGTGGGAATACATAAACCTTGTGTCGAAAATTTTAGAGAAGCTTAACTATACTTGTATGGTTTAAAATGCTTATACTACTAAGTTAAAATTCTTAAGCTTTAGTCTCCTTCAACTCACTTACCCATAAAATTAGTCACCTAAGACTTAGGCTCTTATACCTTAACCTCTAATGACTTAGACTCCTATGTCTTAACCTCTAATGATTTAGACTCTTATGCCTTAGTTCCCATGGAATTGTCCCCTATAACATGAGTTCCCTTATATCTTAGTTCCACATGCCTTAACCAAATTCAGCCCTAAAATCACCTATGACTTAGTTACCTAAGCCTTAGTTTCCTAACACCTAGTCATTTATATCTTGATTCCTTATACTTAGTCTTCAATGACTTAGTCTCTTTCCTTAGTTCCCAAGGACATAATCTCCTATGACATAGTTTCTTATGACTTCAGCCTGCTACGCCTCAATCACCTAAGCCTTAATCATTTATGCCTTCATCATCGATGCCTTAGTTGATCTAATCCTATAAACCTAGACAAGGAAAATACACAACTTGTTGCATCTAAGTCTTCGAAATTACATTCCTAAAATGGGCAAAAAGAGCAGCCCCGGTGCACAAAGCTCCTGCCGAAGCGGGGTCCAGGGAAGGGGCGGACCACAAGGAACTAAAGTACACAGCCTTACCTTGCATTTTCCAAGAGGCTGTTTCCATGCCTTGAACCCATGACCTCAAGGTCACACAACGACAACTTTTACCATTGCGCCAAGGCTCAGAAATTACATTCCTATGAAAGTAATTATAGTGAGGTGAACACTTAATCATACCTAGAACCTAAATTTAGGTTAACTATGACTAACAACACTATAAATGGACTAACAAAAAAGATTAAACCTTCTGAGTTATATGATTAATGCTACAAAAAGACTAACCAAGGCATGGTGACAACATGACATCAAGAGTATCTTGATCTAAGAACCTAGTTGAAGTTCACACACCCGTAGATTATAAGAACACTTAGTGACTTAGGTACATAACTAAGTAAACTCAAGTAATAAAAAGAAATACTACATGAAAGGAATGACCTAAACTGAGGTAAGTAAGCTACTAACCAAAGAAGGAGCATTAAAATATTAAATACCACAACATTAGATGTGGAAATAAAGTTACATGTTCTTGTTAAGTGGATGTCTAGCCCTTAAAACTTCAATAAGAAGATGACATCAGTGCATGACACATCATCATATCATGATTTGGGTTTCTTCCTGCGATTTGGACCGATGGATTTATAGACTTGGCCAAGGGCTTAAAGACATTGTTTTCATTGATACTTAGCAAATGCTACATCTACATGCATAGCAATGAGCCATGAGTTGTGGATTTTTATGAGCCACGAGTTATTTCATCAAGGTTTTGGGCAGTCACTCCTAAAGTGTCCTAAGTCCTAGATCGCTCAACAGGTGCACTGTGTGTATGCCGTAAGTCCTAAAGACCCTATGTTAGGAGGTGTAGTTGGCCACTGATCTCTGAGATGAGATTGATACCAGCCCAACGATGGAGGCAATGGGCCCTAGGACTACCTTCTCATAGGGAAGTGCTCTGAGTGGTAGCTAGGTAGCCCCCATGAGGTCCAATGAGTCATGGTCGTGAGGGTATCCACGAGATGACGTAGAGGCCACAGTAGTCGCCAATGGGCGACGGTAGGGCCCTACAAGCATTGGTGTCTATGTGATGTTAGCATGTTAGGCATGCTAGTCATTCTCAAGAGTTGACGCCTTGTGCCTCGTGGTAGGATTGTATGCCACTGATGCATCCCTGGTGATAGGACTATATGCCACTGTGATATGGAGCAATCAATTTTCCATGACGATGTGGGCGTGAATTTGTGCATTGCAGACTGAGGGTAATGCACCTTGGTTCGGTTTTAGCTATTTGGAGCACACTAGATTGACAGACTTATTAGATTCTTCTGAACATTACAGATGATTTGGATCACCAATTTTTCTTTGTGGATCTTTATTTTACATGTCATGACTTCTCATTTTTAGAAACTAGGTACATGTATGTGTGTGTATATATATATATATATATATGGAGACACATACACCTACAAATATGATATTGTATGGCCTATTTTAGGCATTCCAGCTTATATTAGTCTTTCTTCCTATTGTAAGCGGTTGTTTTGCTCACCCCTTACCACCGACATTTCAAGTGACATAGCAGGTAGCTCGAGTGTGAGGGACCTAGGGAAGGTGAAAGTACCTAGATCAGTTTAGATGTGAGATGAAAATGCATTGCGTAGTTATATCTATAGACTCCAAGTATAGGATTTCATTTTGGTACTATATATAATTTAACTTGGGTTGACACATGGAATGACTGTAAACATGGACTGTTCCATTTATTTGAATGGTATGTATGACTTTAGTTGTGACAGTATGGGTGATCCTGTGACATTTATCTCTAACCATTCTTAGGTTAGAAGACTCTTTTACATATATGTGGAGGTTTTATCGTAGCTCTTGGAAAGAAGTTGATGAATTTCTCAAAATTACATATGTATTATCACTCTAATCATGTTTTCTATAACAAGGAAATTTTCACTATTTTCCAACTTAAAATCGATAAATGTTTGCAAACCCCAGCATGTTACATTTGGCAAGGAAAAGAGAGAGAGTGGAGCACCAACAAAGATTGATAACCAAGGAGTCCTCCTAAAAGAACACTTCCAATACTTGGGATCGATAATTCATAAGAGTGGAGAGATTGAGAGAGAGGTTACCCAGAGAATCCAAGCGGCCTGGAACAAATGATGCGCTTTTGTAGTTTGTGTGATCGAAGGGTGCCACTCAAACTAAAAGGAAAATTCTATAGGATTGTTGTAAGGCCAACCATGCTCTATGGATCAGAGTGTTGGCAGTTAAGGAACATGTACATAGGATGGATGTCGTCAAAATGCGGATGATGTGATGGATGAGTGGCAAGACAAAAATGGATAGAATTAGAAATGAAAACATTAGAGGAAACTTAGGAGTAGCACCAATAGGTAACAAGAAGAGGGAGATTAGACTTAGATGGTTTGGACATGTCCAACATAGGAGTGAGGCGATCCAAGTCGAAGGTTCTAAAAGGGCAAGGGGAAGGCCCTAAAGAACGTGGATAGAAGTGGTGAGAAAAGATTTAAGAAGTTTGGGACTAAATGAAGCTATGACACAGTAGAGGGGAATAGAGGAACAAGATTCATATGACCGACCCCTAATCAAGATAAGGTCTTGATGATGATGATGGAAAAAGGTAGAGTAATACAAGTATACTGTTCAGAAGTGAGCTTTTTGGAAAATCACATTCCAGGACAACTATGCTTGGGTATTTTTATAGAATAAAGTTAGCAACTTAGAAGTCCAAAAGACAAAAGAAACAAGGTCTACAGGAGTTCAGCACAGTTGATCAAACTAGACAGTTGCAAGCAAAGTTAAGTTGGTTAATGTTAAAGGAAACTACAACTTTAGAGTAATGGACAAAAACCCAGGGACAATTATCTTCAGAACCTCAATCTAGAGAAAGCAAGGCATCCTCACCTGGAAATAGTGAATTCAGCGAAAGAAACACAAGAAGTATCTATGTTAGTCTTCACATTAAATCAGGTAATTGATCTGATATTTCAGTAAATGGTTAACAGTAAAATGGCATTTTCATACTTGGAGCAATTGTAGGAGGAAAACCTTTCTAATCGCAGATCGATCAACAAAAGCAACCCCTTTTGAGGCACCATTGTTAGAAAAAGTTCCAGCATGAGTCAATGATCTTGGAGATGCGGTCATATTAGCTGCATAAACCAAGCCTGAGTTTGCAGCAGTTGTTGGAGCAGGAACAACATAGTGCTCTAAATCAAGCTCCAAACTGGCTGCAGAGCCATTCTGTGGAAAGACAAAAACAGATTAGTCAGCAAGATTATGGTTACCATATAATATGGAAACTACACCCAAGTTCATGTGCACTTGTGGAAGACCAACATGCACACTTTCAAATAACGATGTACCAGATATCAGATCTACATGATACTTTCAAATAAGGATGTGTAATATACAAATAATTGAAGACTGAAACAAACAATGCGCAACTTTCATGGAACTATTAGATTGCATTTTAACAAGTAAAAGATGAAAAAATTTCTTGAATCTTGCTCTAGAAGAAGAAAGAAAAGAAAGGAAGAAGAGAAACAATGTTGCAGTACTAGGGTTTTCTTATTGATAATGGAAAGATACAACTTATATGGAATCCGACTTAAATGAATTATGTGTAGGCTTGAAAAAAGAAGACAGTCCTACCTGCATGCAAAACTGGCCTTAAGCACATTTGGCTACTTTGACAAAACAAAGGAATGCAAAGAATATGTATAAAGATATACAAACTGATGTGTAACATGATACATATCATTTTAAGTTTGAGTCCAGGTAGGTGTACACTCTCTTAGCGTGTGAAGAAGTCCACGCCCTATTTTTCATGTGTGGTGAAACTTTATTCCACAGATCTAACCCATTCATCATGTTTAAAGTACACTAGATAGGTTAGAGATCAAATTTGATGTTCACCGGATGCTTTTAGCATATTCTTTCATGAGCAAAAAAATGGCACCCAACCATTTCTTTTAATTTTTCAAGGGTCCAAAACAAGTAGCTAGGATTATTCAAATGCATTGATTTCTGGCATTGAGAACATGATGAATGGCTTAGATCTACAAAAATAAATCAACATGTATGAAAAAGGAATGACGTCGACTTCTTCTCAAGCTCAAGAATGTGTATGCCTACCAGGACTCTTTTAAGTTTAACACCCACCACTCCACCTAATATTGTCTCCTCAAAGATATTCAGCATGATGATCAAGTAAAAATCACTCCCTGAGTTCAAGACTTGTATCAAGATATCCAGAACCTAATCTACACAGAGATAATGTACGAACACATCTCTACTTCCACTTTTCACAAACGAAGTGGAATTTAGTCTCTATCTACTTTTTCCTGGTCTCAGACAGAGGATTATGCAACACCTTAATAACACTAACTGTGAAAAGAATAACATAAAGGCATCACAACTCAAGAATAAACCCCAGCATTAAAGCAGACTGAAACTAGCAAACCACCTTTATCAATCATAATAATCATAGAACAATGTACCAACTATCAAAGAGAAAAAATTCAGGATACAGATTTCTTCACTAAGGAAAAAGAAAATATTGTAGTATTTTTCAACGGATAAACAGTAAATGTTTATGGTAATTCATGAACAGTGATCTTATATATTGTTTACAAACCCTCTAAATCCATTAGAACAACAAGGGAGAAACTACAGTTCTCCTCCAAGGACCACAAATTTTTTATACATTGAAAACAACCAAACATTAGTGACTAGATACACTCTTATTGTAGAAGGGTCATTCCTTTTCCCTCTGATTGTTGAACAGCCATGGCATTTGATTAGAGTAGTTCTTCCAGTGACAAGTTTGGACTGGGACCGGTGAATCATGGTGGATCAAAATGATCTGTTCTCCTCATTACCGGACACAAATTAAACAGTCAAAACTATCTTCAATGGGCAAAATCTATGATGGTGTTTGTCTCAGGGAAATGCAAAGACGACTACCTTCCTGAAGCTGCAGTTCCACCAAAGACAGATGATCCAAAATTCAGAGGCTGGAAATCTGAAAATAATACGGTGACGTCCTGGTTAATCAATACCATGGATAATGAGATTAGGCAAAATTTCCTGTTCTACAAAACTGCCAATGAAATATTGATTGCCGCCAAAGAAACGATTCCGACAACGAAAATACAGCTGAACTTTTGGAAATCAAAAGCACCTTTCATGACCTTAGACAAGGTGATCTATCCGTGACTCAATACTACAATTCCCTCAGCCAGCTTTGGCAGCAACTTGATATCTTTGACAGCCTTGATTGGGAGTGCCTTGGAGATGCAAGCAAGTACAAGAAAATTGTAGAAAAGGAAAGAATCTTTAAATTTCTACTAGGTTGAAGAAAACCCTTGATGAAGTTAGGGGAAGAATTCTTGGAACCAAGACCCTTCCATCAATTCGAGAGGCCTTCTCAGAAGAGAGTAGGAAGAAACTCATGATGGGGACTCAATCTCCGTCAGTTGCACCGGAAAGTTCAGCCCTTGTTTCACGAGGGATGAACTCAACAGATGACAATCGACACTGAAAGGGCAGACCTTGGTGTGACCACTGTCGCCGATTAGGTCATACCAAAGAAACTTGTTGGAAATTACATGGGAAGCCAGCAGATTGGAAGCCGAATAAACACACCCAAGAGAAGGAGAACCGGGATTTGTGGCTACCTCAAAAGAAAAGTCTGCCAATGAACCTGCTCTCTTCAGCAAAGAACAAGTTGAATGGCTGCACAAGATTTTTAATCAATCTCAAGGAATACCTACTACTACTGTTGTCCCCACTGGATCCACTGCTCAAAAAGGTACCCCTTGAACGCTCTCCATGTCAAAGGCCGAGAACTCATCCAACTAGATCATCGACTCTGGGGCCTCAGATCATATGACTGGGGATGCTTCATTATTTCACGAGTGTAACCCGTGTAACAAAAACTACGAAGTCAGGATAGCAGATGGATCCCTTTCCACAGTATTGGGAAAGTGATCATCTCAAAGACTGATTCATGAATCAGTTCTTTTGGTTCCCAACTTAACTTGCAATTTACTGTCCATTAGTATAATCACTAAAGACTTGAATTGTATTGCTAAATTCTCTTCCACTCATTGTCTTTATCAAGATTTGGATTCAGGGAAGATGATTGGCAATGCTAAGGAGAGCGGGGGACTCTACAATATTAGAAAGCCCATCCCGTTTCCTCCTCTACAAATAATAATTTTTCCTCTAGGAGTATAAATTGATTTTCTAATTCCAATAAAGAAAGTGTAATTATGTTGTGGCACTTTCGTCTAGGTCACCCAAATTTCATGTACTTGGCAAAGTTGTTTCCATCATTATTCATCAATAAAAATCCAAAATTTTTCTAGTGAGAAATTTGTCAATTGTCTAAGCATTGTCGACATTCCTATCCTCTTTACAAGTACAAACCGTCACAACCCTTTTCGGTTATTCATAGTGACATTTGGGGTCCCTCTCGTGTTCTTAATATCATTGGTGCTCGCTAGTTTGTATCCTTTGTTGATATCATACCCGAACCACATGGGTGTTTCTCATGAAAGACAAGTCAGAGATAGGATCTATATTCAAAAACTTCCATTCCATGATTCAAAATCAATTTCAGGCCAAAATTCAGGTTTTAAGATCAGACAATGCGAAGGAATACTTCAACTCTGTTCTTGGAAATTATCTCCTGGATAATGACATCATTCACCAAAGTTCATGTGTTGATACCCCACAACAGAATGGGATGGTAGAGAGGAAAAATAGACACCTTTTGGAGGTGACACTATCTATTATGTTTACAAGCAATGTCCCAAAGCAGTTCTAGTGAAAAGCTGTGCTCATTGCAACTTATCTTATCAATAGAATGCCATCAAGAATCCTAAAATTTGACACACCCTATCAGATTCTCTCTAAAACTTACCCCCAAAATCGAATCACTACAGATACTCCTCCTAAAGTATTTGGATGCTCTGCCTTGTTCATGTTTCACCTCATCAGAGAAGTAAACTTGATCCAAAATCAATCAAATACCTTTTTCTAGGGTACTCTCCTGACCAAAAGGGCTACAAATGCTACTCTCCTTCAATTCGGAAAATGTACATTACTATGGATGTGACCTTTCTTGAAAAACTACTACAAAACTCATATTCAGCAGGAGATTCCTACATCACAAGAAGAATATCAGTTTTGGCAAGATCCTCTCACTGTCCTTGCCATTACACCTCACTCACCTATGACCAAGTCACCTATATTATCTCAAGCTCCTATATCCCCCTCCGAGCCTCACGACTTGGATGATCCTTCTATACCCACTCCTATTCATTATCCTCAGGGAGGAAACAAAGAACTCAAGGTCTACTCAAAACGTCAAAAAGATTCTAAAGAAGTGGATCAACTCATGCTTCCTGAGCCTTGCCAAGCAGACACCCCGAGTTCAACTCCTACAGCTATAATCCAAGGTAACACAAATTCATGCTCCTCTATGGATGTTTTGTGTCTACTAATGATCTTAATATTCCTATTACCCAAAGAAAAGGAGTCAGGTCTTGCACTCAGCATTCTATATCACACTTTGTCTCCTATGAGAAGTTGTCTCCCAACTATCGTGCTTTCACTGTCAACCTTAGCAACATAGAGATTCCAAGCTGCATATAAGAGGCTCTAAAACAACCTAAGTGGAGAGAGGCAGTAAATGAAGAAATACGGGCATTACAGAAGAATGGTTCGTGGGAACTCTCTCAACTTCCTCAGGGAAAACACCCTGTGGGATGCAAGTGGATATTCAATGTCAAATAAACACAATTCAGGTCTTGTTATCCTTGGCAGTCAATCTTGACTGGCCCCTGCATCAATTGGATGTCAAAAATGCTTTCCTTAATGGTGATCTTGAGGAGGAAGTCTACATGGAAATTTCTTCTGGTCTTAAGAAGGCAAGTAATGCTAATCAAGTTTGCAAACTTCAAAAATCTCTCTATGGGCTCAAACAATCCACAAGAGCCTAGTTTGAGAGATTTACTAAAGCCATCAAGAAGTA
Source organism: Warburgia ugandensis (assembly GCA_035236585.1). NCBI lineage: Eukaryota > Viridiplantae > Streptophyta > Magnoliopsida > Canellales > Canellaceae > Warburgia > Warburgia ugandensis. Next base: position 48,742,132 of record CP141127.1, on the reverse strand, counting down.
GGGATACTCTCAAGGGCAATCTAATCATACTATTTATCAAGAGATCTTCGAGAAACAAGATTACTATACGTTCCGTCTATGTTGATGATATAATCTTGACAGGAAATCACTAAGAAGAAATGATTCGGCTAAAAGGTATTCTTGCCAGGGAGTTTGAGATCAAAGACCTTGGAGCTTTGAGATACTTTCTTGGAATGAAGGTAGCACGGACAAGTGTGGGCATCTCAGTGTCACAACGAAAATATACTCTGGACTTGTTGAAAGAAATAGGTATGCTCAGTTGCAAACCTTCTGAAACTCTATGGATCCGTTTAACAAGGTTGGCTCAAAAGAAGACACAGCTGCTTTTGACAAGGGTAGATATCAAAGACTAGTAGGGAAACTAATCTACTTGTCTCATACAAGACCTGATATTAGCTTTGTAGTCGATGTCGTTAGTCAATTCATAAACCACCCTACTGAAAAACACCAAGATGTAGCATACAGAATACTTTGATATATAAAAATGACTCCAGGAAAAGGATTACTTTTCAAGAAGGGAACGAGTATAAGCATAGAAATTTTTTCTGATGCTGATTAGGCTGGCTCACCAACAAACAGGATATCAACCTCCGGATATTGTTCTTATGTATGGGGTAATCTTGTTACTTGGAAAAGTATGAAATAGTCAATTGTAGCGCGAAGCAGTGCAGAAGCTGAGTTTCAAGCTATGGCACATGGAATATGCAAGGGAATGTGGATAAGAAGACTCTTGGAAGAACTCCAATTCCCAACTACAACCTCAATAAAGTTACCGTGTGACAACCAAGCTGCCATAAGCATTGCAAAGAACCCAGTACATCACGACAGGACCAAGCATGTCGAGATATATAGTCACTTCATCAAAGAGAAGATAGAATATGGAATCATTGAAGCAGTTATACACCTACACGACATGAGACGGCAGACATCCTCACCAAAGCTGTGCCTAGAGTTCTATTTGATACACATCTATCCAAGCTGGGAATGATTGACATATACTGCCCAGCTTGTGGGGCAGATGTATTGAACCTTTCAACGAGATAGTGCTTTTTCAAATCTCTCAAAATGGAATATGTTCCAAACATATATGCCATGGTTCCTTACTTCGACAGGGTGCAAATATCTAAATTTCACCCTTTTAGATACTTTTTCAAACCCATTGCCGATACTAAGTAGCAGTCAAAAATTTGTATCCATTTTTCATGATATTATGCATGGATCAGATATATCACGGCCAATTCCTCAGAAAAAGTTGTGGGCGATTCTTCCACAATGGAATCTGATAAGTGAGATTTCGAGTAAGTGTTTACAGAATCTTCTTTTGTCCGAAGAAATGATTCGTCGAAATAATGAGTCACCCATTCCATTGATATGGACACATCTGAGATCACCAAATGCTCGGGAGTTCCTCTATTCAATCCTTTTCCTTCTTCTTGTTGCTGGATATCTCGTTCGTACACATCTTCTCTTTGTTTCCCTAGCCTCTAGTGAGTTACAGACAGAGTTAGAAAAGATCAAATCTTTGATGATTCCATCATACATGATTGAGTTGCGAAAACTTCTGGATAGGTATCCTACATCTGAACTGAATTCTTTCTGGTTAAAGAATCTCTTTCTAATTGCTCTGGAACAATTAGGAGATTCTCTGGAAGAAAGACGGGGTTCTGCTTTTGGCGGCAACATGCTATGGGGTGGTAGTCCCGCTTATGAGGTCAAATCAATACGTTCTAGGAAGAAAGATTTGAATATCAATCTCATCAATATCATCGATCTCATAAGTATCATACCAAATCCCATCAATCGAATAACTTTTTCAAGAAATATGAGACATCTAAGTTGTACAAGTAAAGAGATCTATTCATTGATAAGAAAAAGAAAAAACGTGAACGGTGATTGGATTGATGAGAAAATAGAATCCTGGGTCGTGAACAGTGATTCGATTGATGATGAAGAAAGAGAATTCTTGGTTCAGTTCTCCACCTTATTGACAGAAAAAAGGATTGATCAAATTCTATTGAGTCTGACTCATAGTGATCATTTATCAAAGAATGACTCTGGTTATCAAATGATTGAACAACCGGGATCAATTTACTTACGATACTTAGTTGACATTCATGAAAAGTCTCTAATGAATTATGAGTTCAATAGATCCTGTTTAGCAGAAAGACAGATCTTCCTTGCTCATTATCAGACAATCACTTATTCACAAACCTCATTGGGGCTAATAGTTCTCCTTTCCCATCTCATGGAAAACCCTTTTCGCTCCGCTTAGACCCATACCCTTCTAGGGGTATTTTAGTGATAGGTTCTATAGGAACTGGACCATCATATTTGGTCAAATCCCTAGCGACAAACTCCTATGTTCCTTTCATTACGGTATTTCCGAACAAGTTCCTGGATGACAAGCCTAAAGATTATCTTATTGATGATATCGATTTTAATGATAGTGACAATATCGATCTTGATGATAGTGACGATATCGATCTTGATGATAGTGACGATATTGATGACCTTGATACGAAGCTGCTAACTATGACGAATGTGCTAACTATGTATATGATGCAGAAAATAGACCAATTTGATATCACCCCTCAATTAGAATTAGCAAAAGCAATGTCCCCTTGCATAATATGGATTCCAAACATTCATGATCTGTATGTAAATGAGTCGAATTACTTATCCCTCGATCTATTAGTGAACTATCTCTCCAGAGATTGGGAAAGATGTTCTACTAGAAAGATTCTTGTTATTGCTTCGACTCATATTCCCCAAAAAGTGGATCCCGAATAAATTAAATACATGCATTAAGATACGAAAGCTTCTTATTCCACAACAACGAAAGTACTTTTTCATTCTTTCATATACTATGGGATTTCACTTGGAAAAGAAAATGTTCCATGCTAATGGATTCGAGTCCATAACCATGGGTTCCAATGCACGAGATCTTGTAGCACTTACCAATGAGGCCTTATCAATTAGTATTACACAGAAGAAATCAATTTTAGACACTAATACAATTAGATCAACTCTTCATAGACAAACTTGGGATTTGCGATCCCAGGTAAGATCGGTTCAGGATCATGGGATCCTTTTCTATCAGATAGGAAGGGCCGTTGCACAAAATGTACTTCTAAGTAATTGCCCCATAGATCCTATATCTATCTATATGAAAAAGAAATCATGTAAGGAAAGGGATCTTTATTTGTACAAATGGTACTTCGCACTTGGAACGAGCATGAAGAAATTAACGATACTTCTTTATCTTTTGAGTTGTTCTGCTGGATCGGTCGCTCAAGATCTTTGGTCTCCATCCGGACCCGATGAAAAAAATTGGATCACTTCTTATGGATTCGTTGAGAATGATTCTGATCTAGTTCATGGCCTATTAGAAGTAGAAGGCGCTCTGGTGGGATCCTTATGGACAGAAAAAGATTGCAGTCAGTTTGATAATGATCGAGTGACATTGCTTCTTCGGTCTGAACCAAGGAATCCGTTAGATATGATGAAAATGGATCTTGTTCTATCGTTGATCAGAGATTTCTATATGAAAAATACGAATTGGAGTTTGAAGAAGGGGAAGGAGAAGGAGCCCTCGACCCGCAACAGATAGAGGAGGATTTATTCAATCACATAGTTTGGGCTCCAAGAATATGGCGCCCTTGTGGCAATCTATTTGATTGTATCGAAAGGCCCAATGAATTGGGATTTCCCTATTGGGCCAGGTCATTTCGAGGCAAGCGGATCATTTCTCATAAAGAGGATGAGTTTCAAGAGAATGATTAGAAGTTCTTACAAAGTGGAACCATGCAGTACCAGACACGAGATAGATCTTCCAAAGAACAAGGCTTTTTTTGAATAAGTCAATTCATTTGGGACCCCGCAGACCCATTCTCTTTCCTATTCAAAGATCAGCCCCTTGTCTCTGCGTTTTCACGTCGAGAATTCTTTGCAGATGAAGAGATGTCAAAGGGGCTTATTACTTCCCAAACAAATCCTCCTACATCTATGTATAAACGCTGGTTCATCAAGAATATGCAAGAAAAGCACTTCAAATTGTTGATTCATCGCCAAAGATGGCTTAGAACCAATAGTTCATTATCTAATGGATCTTTCCGTTCTAATATTCTATCCGAGAGTTATCAGTATTTATCAAATCTCTTCCTATCTAACAGAAGGCTATTGGATCAAATGACAAAGGCATTGTTGAGAAAGAGATGGCTTTTCCTGGATGAAATGAAACATTTGATTCATGTAACAGGAGAAAGATTTCCCATTCCTTAGTAGGAAAGATATGCGGCCATGAAAGAGGGATTAAGTGGAACATAATTGACCAGGTGGTAGAGTCGTGGAAACACTTGTTTATTCCTTCGGACCTTAGTTCCATGGAACAATATGCTACTGCTGAAACATGGAAGAATAGAAATCTTAGATCAAAACACTATGTATGGATGGTATGAATGCCTAAACAAGAATTCTTGAACGGCGAACAACCAGAGCCTATTACTCACTACATCAAACAATTTCCATTAATGAAACATGTAAATCCATTGGAAAATAAAAAAGATGCATGTCCGATGAAATGGTTGTTGCTATCTACTCCAATAATGAATCATTGGTTGAACTGAATAACTAAATAGATAGACCTTTCTCTTTGCATCAGGTCGATGGATCTTCTCAATTGGAAGATCTCCTATATGGAGAATACACAGTTGACCGAGCCTAATTCTAATTGTTTTGTTCCGAAGCAAAGATATCCACGGGGGCCGGTTCGTCCTATTCAGATATTCACAACCAAGAGGTACTGGATTCTCTTTCGGATAGGCTCTGAAAGGAGAAGGAAGGCTAGAATGCCAATAGAAGTCTATTATCTAATTCCCCTGACCTGATAGTACCCATTTTGGGAACGTCCAGTGCCAAAGTCACTGAATGGGGAAGTCGCCAATCCCTAAAACGGACTATGTAATGTACTTTATCTGCTGGGTGCAGGGCAGACGATTTCAAAACGGACTCCTCATTCATTAGATTAGATAGAGAAGATCGCCAAGAAATAGGAATCAGTGTTATCAAAGGATTTCCTACCCATGTCAACATATTTCATTGTCTAGGAGGGATCACACTTACTTGTTTTTTAGTACAAGTGGCTACGGGTTTGCTATGACTTTTTATTATCGCCCGACCGTTACAGAGGCCTTTGCCTCTGTTAAATACATAATGACTGAAGCCAATTTTGGTTGATTAATTCAATCAGTTCATCGATGGTCAGCAAGTATGATGGTCGTAATGATGATTTCTCTTCATGATCAAATTTTTGAGGTGCTGTATTTCACAACAATAACACACCTTTGCCTTGAATTTTCTTCTAGATTCTTACAAAAACATAGTTGAACTGAAGGAAAAAAATCCAACAAAAATGAAGAAAAAAATTTTATTCAATAACAAAGATTCAGATACAGTCTTCGATTTTCTGATGATTCCTAATCTCAAACACTTTATAAATAATAGTTACTTATTCTCCAAACAAATCCTTAAAAACCAGGAAACTAAAAGCAACTCAAATCAAACTAGTATAGAAACTTCTTAAAACTAAACAAATCTTTCAAAAATTCCCTAATATCCTCAATCTAAAGGACTTCTAATAGAAATCTACAAATTTTTGAGGGAAGAAACTTGAAATTTCTATCTTTATTTCTTGAAAGTGCCACATCAACATGATTCTATGCTCAAACACAGCCATCTTTCTCTGTCTTTTTTGTTGTAGCACTAGCATGACTCACAAAAAAGAGAACCTTAAAAATATAAAGAAACGACTTTGACACTAAAACCAGTAGGCTAGGGCAATTCCAAAAGTTTCATTTGACTAGGTCAAAACTCAAACTTTGACTTTGACCACAATTTTCCCACAATCAGTTCAGTCAACATAGCATCAACAGCTTATGGTTAATGGCCTTCCCTTCAATCAAACCAAAATTTAAACATAACTATTAGAATTCAGCTAGATCCAATGGCAAGTTCAAGAGATGTGATCCCACCAACAGGCCCATCTTTCTGAGACTCAACATTCACTGTGTCTGCCTTCTTGTGCTTGTTTTCTACCTTTGAATTTGATATTGATAGAATCCTGCCTCCTTGGAAAGAGCTCACCAAGAGTTAACGGCATCATATCCAAAGATTTAGGGTCCCTCGTGCAGAACTGTTCGTAATTATCCCATGTTACCTTTCTTCATCTCTATTCCAATAAATTAGTATACAATCTACCATGTCACTTAACCTTTTAGCACGAATGTCCTTGATGTTATCTTTATATCCATCTCAATAACAACAAAGATCTATGACGTTAAAGGTTAAATTATATTCCAAACTGATGTGGCAAATAAATCTTGTACACGTTCCCATCGATCTTCTCGAGAACTTTGTAAGGACCAATCTTCCATTTGCTAAATTGAATAATATCACCTCCCGACAGTTTAAGGTCCCCTTAGTTTCTTGGCATAAGCTTTGTATTGGGTGTTGAATTCTTTCGCTCTTCAAGTGGATTTTCTAATGAAACTTCATCTTTCAGATCATCTGTCACCCTTTTGCATTTGCTTTGGCTTGTAGCAATAGGAACAAGACCAACAAAATGGTTTCACTGTCTCCCACAAGCTATCTCAAAAGGAATCTTAACCATAGTACAATTTCTTGAGTAGTTTGTGCAAACTCCGCCTCACCTGCTATTTTCTCTATGAAAGGGATCGGACTCATGGGACCTACAAATGCCATTAGGGACATTAGATCAGTTATTTTTAGCAACTTTTATTTTCATATGTTTGTGTATTTGTACGGATAATTCAGTACTTTAACAAACTTACGGTTTTCTTTCATGTTCCCCTAAGTACTTCCAAAACGACACTTAGTGGACAGTTTTTAAGATAGATAATTTGAAATTTGTGATTAATATTTCCTTCAAAGATTGCTTTGTCAAGTGTGCTAGCCCACAACCTTCTTCAATTGACTCTACTATTATTGTTCTACATCAGATTAGTATCACAGCCACCTGAGAAGAATGCTTATCAGCTTAGCCCTTGAGTTTGAGCAGTACCTAAAGACACGTCTTTAAAGAGAACGCATTCCAAATTGGGCAGTCTTGCACATTTCTTGTGGTAGAGAAGACAGGTAGGTAATGCAATCACGGCCACAAACCACAATCCTACTATAACCTGTGGTAGAGAAGACGGTTAGTTAAGGCAATCACAGCTGGGTCCTCTACCCCAGATGTCTGTTTTAAATGACATAAACCAAGGTACCATGCATATCAACGCCCCTTGCAAAATCTGTATTTGGGAAAAGGAGATGAGGAAGTAGCAGATAAGAAGTATGCTGGCAAACCTAAAACAAGTGCCAGCGATGTTGATGAGGAACTTGAGATGGAAGCACCTCCTGCTACATCGTAAGTACTTAGTTGTCATTGTTACACCTAAGAAAGAAGATGATTGAATAAACACCACTACTTTTCATAGATACATTAAAGTTGGCGACCTCAAATGCAAGGTCATTAATGATAGTTGTAGTTGCATGAATGTTGTCTCCACAATTACGGTTGCAATTGAAATCAAAACTACATCCTCAACCATACAAAGTGGCTTGCCTAGATAAGACATCTATGTGTGTGATTTAAAGGTGTTTAGTACTCATTTAGTTTGCCGCTCACAGGGCCGATATATAGTGTGATGCTTTGCCCATGAATACAAAAGGGCAGCCAGGTGCACGAAGCTCCCACATGTGGGGTCGGGGGAAGAGGCAGACCACAAAGATCTATAGAGCACAGCCTTACATTGCATTTTGCCAAGAGGCCATTTCCACACCTTGAACCCGTGACCTCCAAGTCACGTGGCAACAACTCAACCATTGTTTTGCCCATTACTCACTACTAGAAGTGATGGTAGCTGGAGGATGTGTGTAGATAGTCGAGCTGTGAACAAAATTATTATCAAGTATAGTTTTCCCATTCCTAGACTTGATGATATGCTAGATTAAGTGCTGGATCTGCAGTATTCTCGAAGGTCGATTTACTCAGCAGATATCACGAGATCAGTATCAAAGAGGGAGATGAGTGAAAAACAACATTCAACAAAAAAGATGAACTGTATGAATGGTTGGTCATGCATTCCGGACTAACCAATGCACCTAACAACCTAACACTTTCATGAGAGCTATGAATCAGGAGCATTGTCATTTTATTGTTGTTTCCTTGCAGATTACTATGATGATATCCTTATTTATAGTAAAGCTGCGCAGAGTTCTAGAGGTCCTCCTTTGTGAGAAGCTCTATATCAATTTGAAAAGTGTGCTTCCATGCAATCTTTCATTATCTTTTCAGGTTATGTTGTTTCTAAGGAAGGAGTCGCAGCAGATCCTGAAAAGGTGTGAGCCATTGTAGAGTGGCCTGTACCATTGAGCATTCATGAGGCCAGAAGTTTCCATGGTCCAGCTACTTTTTATAGGAGGTTCGTCAGGGGTTTCAGTCTCTTCATGGCCCCGATCACAAACAACTTGAAGAAAGGAAGTTTACATGGAGTAAGTTAGAGGCTCATGCATTGAAAGTGCTAAAGGATCTCTTGTTGAACGCTTCTATGTTAAGAATTTCAAATTTTGCTAAAGTCTTTGAGGTTGCTTGCAATGCCTCTAGAGTCACAATAGTAGTGTTAAGTGAAGAGGGTTATCCTAATGCCTATTTTAGTGTGAAGATAAATGAGGCCGAACAAAAGTACTCCACCAATGATCGAGAAGTCTATGCAAGGATTCAAGCTCATAGGTATTGCTTTGTACTTGATATCCAAAGATATTATCTCGACTCCGATCACCAAGCTCTATAATACTTGAACTCTTAGAAGAAGTTAAGGCACCAACACGCAAAGTGGATTGGATTCTTGCAAGAGTACACTTTCATGCTCAAACATCATGATGGGGTAAATAATAAACCCGTTGGCGCTCTGAGTAGTTGTTTGCACACTACGAACATGGAGGTAGTTGGCTTTGACCATCTCATTTGACATTGTCCCATTTTTCCAGATTTTGATGAGATATGCACCTCATTGACTAGTGATTCACCAATACAAAGTGCATAATTTGCTATTCGTGATAACATTTATTTTAGGGTACTCGCCTATACATTCCTAGTTCATCCTTGTGAGATTTTCTTATTTAGGAATTACATGCAAGTAGAGCAACTAGCCATTTTGGTTGGCGATAAACCACTGCTACGATTGAGGATAGGTTTTATTGTCCTCGTCTCAAATGTGACGTGGTGTGTATAAATTCCCAATGTAATGTCATAATTGTCAGACTAGTAAAGGCAAGAAATAAGATACAAGCCTTTACAAACCTTAACATGTTCCTCATACTCCTTTGTAGGATCTTAATATGGACTTTGTGTTAGGATTACCAATACAATCAGGGGACATGATTCAATTTTTTTGGTTGTAGATTGTTTCGGTAAGATATTGCATTTCATCCTATGCAACGAAACAACCAATGCATTGCACATTGTAATGTTGTTCTTTAGTGAGGTTGTAAGGTCACATGGTCTTCCAAAGACCATAGTGCCCGACAAAGACGTTAAGTTTATGAGCTATATCTGGCAAACACTTCGAAAAATGCTTAACATGCACATCATGTTTTCTACTACATATCACCTTCAAATTGATGGTAAAACTAAAGTCGTGAGCAGGAGTTTAGGTAACTTCTTACATTGTGTAGTTGATGACCATGTCTCTAGTTGGTATAACATCTCACCAATGGTCGAGTTTGCATATAATGGTTCATCAATAGGTCCACAGTGTTCAGTCTATTTCTGAATGGCATTAGTTATCAACCCAGGAAACCTGTGATTTAATCCCTATTCTCATTGCATCTAGGCCCACTAAGTCTGCACAGTCATTTGCACAACACATCCATGATTTACATGTTCGAATACTTTCAAAGATTAATTTAAGTAATGAAAACTATAAAACTATCGTAAGTGTACATCACAGGTTCCAAGAGTTTCTTGAGGGAGACGTGTTGATGGTTCCAGTTTGTCTTAAAAAGTTTCCCATGATGACATCAAAGAAATTACATGCCAAACAAAGCGGGCCATATCACCTATGTAATTAAAGGCGCGAGGCGCACCAAGGCGCAAAGGGTGCGCCTGGAGGCTGAGGCGCAAAATTATATTTTTCATAATTAAAAATTAGCTAAAAATGTTAAAATTTTAAAAAAAGCATGAAAAGTACATTATACATGAAGATACAAGCATGAGTAAGCTATATATGTGGATAAGAATAGGTATCAACTAATAAATATAAAAAAGAACAAATTTTTCCCAATTTTCGTAACTTTTTTTTTGGAAAAATTAAAAAAACAACCCTAAATTACAACAAAAAGATGAAAAAATTATCACACATGAAGACACAAGCATGGGAAAGCTATATATGTGGATAGAAATACGTTTCAATGAAGAAATATGAAAAAACGATGACTTTTTTTTTATTTCCGTAACTGATTTTTTCAGAAAAACAGTAAAAAACCTAAAAACAAACTCAAATCTAGAGTAAAGAAGTATAAAACTCAAATGGAATGTTTTCTTATACATATAGAACTAAAACCCATCAAGATCTATGGAAAATAGTTAACAAAAAACAAAAAATTTGAAAAAACGGTACTGGTTTTTACATTTTTTACAGAAATTGCATACACATGCTAAAATTTGTAAATCCATACCTTTTTTTGCTTAGATCTGTGAAAGATCGAAGAGGAATGGTCGTTTTCACCTTCTCACTAGGTTGGAAGATTGAAATTAGGGTTGGAAGGTGAAAAATGTAAAAAAAAAAAAAACGAGGTTTATACTTTACCGGTAAGTGGTCTGCGCCTAGAGTAGGGGGCGCGCCTGAAAGCTGCTCGCCTAGGCGACCGCGCCTCATTTCCTCTGCGCCTGGCACTCTCCAGGCACTTACCTGTCGACTTGCACCTAGGCGCACCTTTAACTACATAGCATATCACATCTAACTACGAATTGGTACAAATACTTATGAATTGATGGTGATGATTCGAGTTTGTCCTCAAAGGTTTGCATGAGGACATCAAAGAAATTAAATGCCAAACGGATAAAACCATATAGCATTTAATGCCAAATTGGTGCAAATACTTATGAATGATGACTCCCAAGTAACATAGGGATTCTTCCTATAACTAATGTGGAGTACTAGACTTTATACCATGAACCTTCTGATGTACCACTAAATCCTTCTTCTTCCCCATCTCCTGCCTCTAATGATGCCACTGCTCCTCCCTTGACACCTATCAGTAATTTTATTAATCTACCACCAACTTTACTCTTATCACCAATACTGCTTTTGAAACTATTGATAGAGCAACACTGATGAAATTGAGGTTATTGTGGATGAGTCCACACTTTTGACACACAAAGCTTTTGCAAGTTTTTAGTAAAGTGGCATCATCGTTCAATCTCAAATTGCATTGGAGTACAAAATCCAAACTTTAGCGACTCAATCTCTTAGAGCTATACTAGAGCTTTCATTTGCAAAGTTGAATCCTACCAATCTAGGTAGAGAGGATTGGGATTGGACTTGTGGGACACGCAAAGGCAATTAGGGATGTAAGGTCAGTTATTCTTAACAACTATTATTTTCTTATGTTTTATTATTTGTAGGGATAATTTAGTACTTTTACTAATCTAGGATTTTCTTCTATGTTCCTACTAGCAATTGTAAACGGCAATCAACGAACAGCTTTTGAGATTGATAATTTGAAATTTGTGATTGAAATTTCTTTTGAAGTGTGGTTTGTCGAGTGACATAAAGCCACAATCCACAACTTTCTTTGATGGTCTCTACTATTATTATTCTATATTACTCTCATCTATTGGATGTTTCTAGCTAAACTTAAGAAATCACCAAAACTCCTATAAATTTCCATCAACCTGGGCACAATGTGAACTGCGTTGATGCAAATCAAATTAAAAGAAAGATAACAAAATCAAAAGGGAAAAGAGGACAGGTGCAGTTAACATATAGCCTTAGAAACAAGATTATCTTTGTCGGCACATATCTCACGAATCGGCCACTGGATTGTGTTGAATTTTGGATATAATGTGGTTGCCTTTAAGATAGATTGGGATAAAGGAAGACCATTAATTGTTTTCATTTCATCAGTGGACAAAATAGACTATATTTTCCGGGTATTGTTAAAGCCAACCCGTTATAGCACCCAAGCTTAAGAGATTTTGGATGAGAGCAAGCTTTAGTTGGGTTCTAGTTGTATTTCTACTAATGCTTTCCAAGTCATGTCTTTAGAAAGAGCCCATCTAGTTGTTGTTCTTTGAAAGTGTTTAGAATGAATTTTTAGGTTTTGCTCCCAACTAGGTCCTAGAATTAGAACCTGCTATTTCCATTGGAGTTTTCTAAGATTATGTCTTTGGTGAATAATGCATAAGAGCACTATTCACATTTTAGTGTTCGCCAATACAAAGTGTTATTTAAAGGGAAGCCTTAGGCGCAATGGTAAGGTTGTCATTACATGACATTGAGGTCACGAGTTCGAGGCATGGAAACAGCCTCTTGCAAAATGCAAGGTAAGGCTGTATACTATTGACCATTATGGTCTACCCCTTCCCCGAACCCTGCATACATTGGAGCTTCATGCACCGGGCTGCCCTTTCTTTACCAATACAAAGTGTTATTTCCACTCCTTTGTGAAGAAACTTATATACTATTCCTACTCACTAATATTTGGCCTTTACCTCCAATTATTTTGATTGTTTAAATCTGCTTTCTGGTTTTGATTTGCTTCATCTATACTAGAGAACCCAATCCAAACCTCTACCAAGAATTTCTCCAAGGTGTTCTAGAAATTAGTAATAGGGCATGGGACATATATTCTAATGTGACCCCTGGATGCCTAAGAATTATACATCTCTTGACAACTCCAAATCACTTTGTCTTGGGAGGTAGATAACTGGTGACTTGAACCGAAATCCTCTTGGTTGGTGAGACAAAGAAATTATCCAACTCCATGTATCTAAACTAATGCTTTCTTGTAATGAACAATTAGGAACAAGTAACTGGTTCTCTCAAAAGAGAAGTCATGACAAACAACATATTCTTCTTGTAGCCTCCTCAATGCTCCTTTAAAGTAGGAGCAGAACAATGGTCATAGAGATATAACTTCTCAATAACGAGAAGGAATCATACCTGACTACTATGCTAGACTGAACCATAGTTGCTAGAAGCTTCCAGGGATATCAGCAAAGCTCACTTCCCCAAAGCTTCAGTAGCAGCAAAATTCACAGAAGCACGCTTCATTTTAGGGTTTTTTTTTTTTTTTCTAAGAAACAAATTGCTTAGCAAGACCGTAACTTGAGACCTTAATGCATAGAACACTCTTTTTGGCTTATTACTTGAGATTTCTACAATTTTTCTTGAACTTTTTTTTTTTTTTTTTTTTATAGCATTTACTGCTCCATGCTTCCCACACTCCAAAAACATAGCTTCACTTCCCGCCTTGACAACCAGGCCAAGAGCATCAACCAAATTCTACTAGCTCTTGACATATTTCTCAACATAAAAGTGATATCCAATAAAGAGGAAACCTATTGTGCATGTCATTAGTTCATTCTTTTGTTATTGTCAATATGCTTGAGCACTTAATGATCTGAGAATCAAACAAAGTTCCCCCAGATCAAATCAATCCTCCACTAGAACTTGAATAAAGTGCAGCCCCAGTGCACGAAGCTCCCGCCTATGCTGTGTCCGGGGAAGGGGCGGACCACAAGGGCCTATAGTAGGCAGCCTTACCTTGTATTTTTTACAAGAGGTTGTTTCCACGCCTTGAACCCGTGACCTCAAGGTCACATGACGACAACTTTTACCGTTAAATGAGAGAATAAATTATTGATAATAAGTGTTATAACAAGGTGAAGCCACATTCACCTTCTCAGTGTGATAAGATATAGGGTGTCCATCTTGACTAAAGGACAGCTCCAGTACCAACTCGAAAGTATTAAATTCAACTTCAGACACCTTCATAAAGCTCAACTAAGCAAGGCCTATGTAGTTAAAGGCGAGAGGCGCACCAAGGAGCAAAGGGGTGCGCCTGGAGCCTAGGCACGCGCCTAGAGCCTGAGGCGCAAAATTATATTTTTCATAATTAAAAATTAGCTAAAAAATAACACTAAAATACAAAAAAAGCATGAAAAATACAGCATACATGAAGACACAAGCATGGGAAAGCTATATATGTATATAAGAATAGGTATTAACTAATAAATATAAATAAAACAATTTTTTTCTAATTTTTGTAAGTTTTATTTTCGGAAAAACTAAACAAAATAACACTACAATACAAAAAAAGCATGAAAAGTACATCATACATGAAGGTACAAGCATGAGTAAGTTATATATGTGGATAAGAATAGGTATTAACTAATAAATGTAAAAAAGAACAATTTTTTCCTAATTTTCATAACTTTTTTTAGGAAAAATTAAAAAAATAACCCTAAATTACAAAAAGAAGATGAAAAATTATCACACATGAAGACACAAGCATGGGAAAGCTATATATGTGGATAGAAATACGTTTCAATGAAGAAATACGAAAAAACGACGACTTTTTTTATTTCCGTAACTGATTTTTTTGGAAAAACAGTAAAAAACCTAAAAACAAACTCAAATCTAGAGCAAAGAAGTATAAAACTCAAATGGAATGTTTTCTTATACATATAGAACTAAAACCCATCAAGATCTATGGAAAAGAGTTAACAAAAAACAAAAATTTTGAAAAAACAGTACTGGTTTTTATGTTTTTTTACAGAAACTGTACACACATGCTAAAATTCGTAAATCCATACCTTTTTTTGCTTACTGTGAAAGATTGACGAGGAATGGTCGTTTTCACCTTCTCACTAGGTTGGAAGATTGAAATTAGGGTTGGAAGGTGAAAAACGTTAAAAAAAAAAAAAAACAAGGTTTATACTTTACGAGGTTAAGTGGTCTGCACCTGGAGTCGAGGGAGCACCTGAAAGGGGGCACCCAGGCGCTCGCCTAGGCAACCGCGCCTCATTTCCTCTGTGCCTGGCCCCCTCCCAGGCGCTTACCTGTCGACTAGCGCCTAGGCGCACCTTTAACTACATAGAGCAAGGCCAGGTGTTGTTCAAAGCTTCTCTGTGATTAACTAGAAGCTATCTTTAGCTTCTTTTGACCAGTGTAAGTTACGTTTCTTCAGGCCATCAGAAACGTGTGGTGCTGAAAGATCTGATAAAGCAGCAATAGAAAGAAGTGGAATTCCCCAATCCTTTCTTTAAAGGCAGTAGTTCCCTTATATCTTCAACATGGTCTAGCTTTAAGTCATGTGGTGGGGGCCCTATTTCTCTATTTGCAAGTTAAGTCACTACTTCCCTTCCTTTCTTTAGTTTGCAACTTTGCAGGAGTCTTGTTTGCTTCATCTTAGAAATGGCTATTTGATAGAGTGAATGACGAGAGTTGTGGCACACACCAAGAAAGAAGAACAGAAAATCATATGTTCTATATGTGGGCAAACAACATCGATGTTAAGAATTATTGATCAATAAATTTCATTTCTCTTTGAGAATTTTTTCTAGTATGTTGATTCTCAAGTTCTTAATGTTGCTGATTCGAGCTGTTTCCATCAAAATATAGGTGCAGATCCCTACACAGTTATTTATGTCTTGGTATTACTTACGAGTTTGCTAGAAGAACACAGCAGAAGCATCAACTGAAGTAAAGAACACTGCATAATATTCCGAGTACTGTCTTAATACTGCTGACAGGGTATCATAGTAATATCGTCAATGGATATCAGTAGTATTTATCAAGTTCTTCAATTTTCCTGTTTACAATCTCCAATTGCTTTGGTTCCTGCCCATAACCAGACAATTGTCATAGTTCTAGTCAGAAAATCTGCAGTTTTCTTGTGCTGCTAGAACCACCACTTGTTTATAACTACTGTGGAAAATTCTTGTTTACTGGTATACTGTTAGAATTTTTCAGTTTTATTAGAATCTGCAAAGTATTTCAGCTCCAATTAGCATCCTGCACCAAGTTTTAGTATCTGGTGAGACGCCATGTCAACTAGGACTAGCTGATCCTATTAGGATAGACTTACTGATGCTCAATGAGATGAGTTCTTGCTCATGTTAACTAACAGATGGAATAGCTATCAGCAGAGTTCAAAAACATAAGCGCACATTTGGAACATTTAGAATCCAGCAAAAACAAAAAACTCAATGCACCAGCCCCAATTCCAACAGCAAACATGTATCTAGGCAAATTATCAGTAAAGGAAGCAGATTAAGTTGACTCACTTCTCCATGACTGTCAACCTGCACCGTGATGACAGCAAACACCGTTAAACAACCTCCCAGCTGCACTCAGTCAACTTCATGGAGACGATCAATCCATATGATCTCACCATCAATCTAGTGGCATTGCAAAACCTGGGCGCCTTGTCTGAAAGCTTAGAGCCTCAAGCATCGCATCCCTACAGGATTATTTTGATTGGTATGATATGGATGACGACCACCATTTTCTATCTACCAAGATGAAAGGGATTTTGCACTTGTTTGGTGCAGAAGAATTGATGATGGCTTGCACAAACTTGGCAAACCACTTATCAGTCACTAGGAAAAAATGAAATTAAAAATGAAAGAGAAATACCTTTCTCCTGACTATGAAAACATGCTTTGCAACTAACTGGCCACACTTCGGCAAGGTGGAATAACTGTGGAGGAATATGTGTAAAGATATAGTGTCTGCTGCAACATTGCCAAGGATGACAAGCAAGCTCTTTTTCATTTCAAATCAGTCTTAGGATTGATATCCAATGAGTATGAACAGCTGCTAGATTTTATGGGCTTTGACGAGGCCTACTAGATGGCATTAAAGATTGAACAGCAACTTAAGCAGCATTTTGGGAGAAAGTATGGACAGTGGGCTTGGAGATTGCAAGAGTACTAACACTTTCAGGACAACAAAGAATAAATATGATTTAATAACACCCAGCAAGATAATTAAAAGCACCTTCATATGGTGGAAAATTAGGGTAAAGCAATTACTGGATGTCGTTCTCGATGAGAATTGATAGATGCTAATTGTTTTAGGTGCAGAGGAAATGGTCATTAGGTAGCCAATAGCCCAATATGCATCCCACTACATACAATAAAGGCATAAAAAAATCAAAAAGAACGATGTTACATTTGAAGAAGATGAGCATTCCGAAGCTGACTATAAGAGGAAAAGGACACTTCACTGGTGGTTGGTAGAGTACTTGCAATACCTAAACGAGGGGACACCAATGATTTATTATGCACCAAAATTTTCCACATTATGGTCCAACGAGAAGATAAGATTTGTTGCTCGGAAATAGAACGTGGCTGCAGGATGAATACCATTTCTAAAAAGAATAAAATTAGTGATCAAGCTAAAGTTGCCAGTTGAGAAGCACCCTCATCCTTCCAATGTTTCTTGGGTAAATCGATGCTAATACTCTGTTTGTGAATAAGAGATGCTTGGTCACTTTAAGATTGAAAAAAATGAAGATTCCTTTTGATGCAAAGTCATTCTGATCGATGTTGTTCTTATTCTGTTGGGAAGTCATGGATTTATAACCATCCCCGACCCTGAACATTCACTAGAAATCACCGAGATGTTTCATAATTTTTCAGATCTTCTACTGGAAGAATTGCCCAAAGCAGCTCCCTCAACTTCGTCATATTCAGCGCGCTATCAACCTAGTTCCAGGGTCTACACTTCCTAATCCACCAGCCTACTGAATGGATCCTGCAGAACACGCAGAGTTGCAATGGCAAGTATAGAAGTTGTTGAAGAAAGGTCTTACACAATAAGCAATAGCAATCAACGACTTGACCTACTGTTCTTTCAATGCAACAATTTGAGGTCAAGTAAACACGAAGGCATTATTATGCTTTGATTGCATGTGAAGTGAATACAGTTGAAGACTGTCCCCTACCTAAACCTAATAGGGACCATCATCCCACTTTTTTTTAAGTTATGTTATAATTTAGTTTTACTTTAGATACTTACCAGTAAGGGTATTAGGTTTCTTAGTATGTTGTGACTTAAGTAGGGGCAATTTATCTTTTTCCTAGATTAGGGTTGGATGTCCCATACTTGAGATCTTTTTCTGTTTTGTGTAAGGAGTTTTTTTTATGAATAATGAATGGAGATTTTGTTAGACTTGGTGGATTCCTTGTTCTAGCTTCCTTTCCGTAGGCATGAAGCCGCATTTAGTACAAGGCCGAATTACTATCATTTCATCATGTTCTTTGAGTCAGTATTTTTTCTACTTCATCTTTTACGGAGGATCTCTCTACTGCATGTGGTTACATGACCTGTGTCAGTAATAATATATGATTATTATTTTGCATTAAACTCTTGAAACCTTAAATCCAAAGCTTAATCAGGACAGTTTCATCAATCTGGGGAACGATCCAAATTAAATCTTCGACTTTACCTTAATCGGTAGAGATCTGGGATGATCTGTAGATACTGTAATTCGCTGAAGGCTATTCATGCTTATTTAGGTTGTTTTTTGCAAGTCAAAATTGCTAGCAGTAATTTAATTATTATTTTTCATATTCAAATTAATTCTGATCTGATCTCAGCATATAGATTAGGCTGTTTTGCACGTTGTCCTACATCAAAATCCCAAACTGTGAACATTCCAGCGTTAGAAATCACCAAGTTGTTACATCATTTTTCAGATCTTCTACTGGAGGAATTGCCCAAAGAAATTCCCTCCACTTCATGACATTCAGCATGCTATCAAGTATCAACCTAGTTCCAGGTTCTGTGCCTTCTAATCCACAAGCCTATTGAATGAATCCTGCAGAACATGCAAAGTTGAAAGGCAAGTTGAGGAGTTATAGAAAGGTTTTATCCATGAAAGCCTTCACCCTAGAGCCGTTCCAGTTTTGGCACCTAAGTAAGATGACAGGTGGCTAATGTGCATGGACAATCTAACTATCAATAGGATAACAGGGAAATATCATTTTTCCATTCCACAACTCGATGACATGTTGGATATGGTGGCTGATAAACTGGTACAAGAGTTTTTCTAAAGGTCTATTTGCAGAGTGGTTACTATCAAATCCGGATCAAACCTGGAGATGAGATGGCATCACTAACCAATCATAAAGACCTTTTAGTTTTAAGAACAACTTTCAGTTCATGCAACATGTCTAGCATGCAATTTTGATGAGGTATTATAAAGTGATATTTGACAGTAGTGTTGTTGACTGCTTCGTGTGCACACATCTCCCCCATGGACCAGGCCGTACATGGATTCATGAACCTAGGAGGAACCCCTTTGAACTAACTTGTCTAGTTGGCATCGGACTTCACCATATTCCTTTGTCTCATAAGAGAGTGCCTGATGTCAGGTAAACTAGCACAAATCATCAAATCACTAATAAATCATCAGATAGGATCATAGTACCCCCTCGGTTTCCAGAACGGGCTAAACTCCATAGCCTCATAGGTACATCTAGCTGGTCTTCCTTTCATTCTTTCATCATTAGCACATTCGCAACCCCACTAACCTTGAATTCTTCCACAGATTATTGAATTGTTATTAAATATTTTCCCTGTAAGAAACTCCATTTTGAACGTGGGTGCCAGAACTACATTCATGCCATACTCTAGGCAGCATAGGTATTCTTATCCTCAAGACAGATAGTCTTTCTACGAATGGCCATATGGGTGAGTGACAATTAATGGCAACCCTATGAATCAATCACATCATGTAGTTTCTGATTGAATACTTTTTACCAATAGGAAAAGTAACATGGAACCATGAGTTGCCTTAACATAACCAACTTTCTTAAACCATGCAATTCATCTTGGTAACCTTTTTTCTTTTCCATTTTTTCTTTTTCTTTTTAGGTAAACTTGCAGGTCATTTTTAAACAAACCTAATTCTCACAACTATCACTGTCCAATAAGTGTGTTGCACAATCTTCTTTTACAAGTATACATATAGAGGGAGCTATTGCACAATAATCCACCTTTGGTTGCTTTGGAAATAATGAGAACACACCTCACCATGAGGGCAGCAGCTTGCATGTCATCAGAAACCATCTCACCATCATCTTGGTGAAGCAGCTATTCATATGCAGAATCATTATACTGATTCTTTTCTTGTTCAGCCTCACAGGCTCCCATCTCCATCATAAGGCTAGTGGATGAGCAAACCTTCCCAGAATCATTATAATAAAGTATTCTCTTTCCAAAGCAGCAGATAGTGTTACTACTAGCAGCACACTGTTGGAAGCAAAGGACTGTGTCCTTCCTCTATCTTATTGTAGACAAAGTCAACAAAGCAGCCCATCAAATCAAAAATGTAAAAACTGTTCTGCAAAGGTGATAAAATCTTTCCTTGCAAGAGGAGACATCATGAATCCCTTGTAGTTGACGACAACTTTTACCGTTGCGCCAAGGCTCCCCTTCTCATGAATCCCTTGTAGTCTTTCCTCTAAATCATCAAGCAGATTTTGTCTCATTCATCTGACAGTACTTGATGCTGGCAAATGATCTAAAAGGTTGGGCATCTTCTGAAGTCAGTCATGGTAGATCTGTTGTCCTTTTTAATATTCTAAATTTCAGATGGAAGAGTGAGCCTACAATCTTTAGGTAATTTCGTATCAAAGTCTTTGAGGGCTTTCACAACTCCAGCAGATGATATATCAAAAAGTTCTGCAAACACTTCATGAGTACAAAGCAGTTCAACCAGTCAACCAAGAGTTCATATTTATATAATCACACTCATTCATATGATGCTGCTTGATGACAGCAAACTAATCTAATTAACTGCGGCTCTCTTGAAGGTTGTCATGGACCTTCCTTAGAGTCTAAACTTTGGACTGAAGGGTAAGGTGTACTCACTTCAGATTATTGCAGAGAGTGGTCTTCAAGGGCTTTCATACTCTCTGGGAGATGATAGCATGATATTTCAAGAACTACAAACAACCTCTCAGGAGATAAGGAGGAATTCAGCTAGGCAACTATTAGCTAATCTTCAAATAACCATGGTCAGGGTTCTTCTCAAGTTCAACTTTTGTAGAATCTAATCTATCTTATTTCAACTAGATATCATGTGGGATGACTAGGCCTTGCAAGTGAGGAAGGATGAGCTTGAGCATGGAAAATGGCATGCCCTCTGAGGAGCAAGTAATTATCATGCTTGAGCCTGATCTTAAGAAATTGAGGGTCCAAGGGAGGACAGCAAGTAAAGAGAGGAAATAGAGAGGTGATGAGTGGGGTGGCACCTGGAAAGCAAAAAACAAGTTCAAAAAATCAAGGAGTGGGTGGTGCAGTGGCTGGATATTTTATAGCATCTGACAAAATTGTTACCAATGAGAAAACCCTATGTCCACAAAGCTTTTCTTCTTCTACTACTTCTTTGGTCTTATCCCTTATTTATATTCACTTCCAAAGCATATTTCTTATGCATCTTAATTCCCATGTTAGGTAATAACATAACACAGTCACATAAAGATCATCCCCTTCTGCCTCTCTTTTTCCTTCTTCAAAATCACCTTTTTTCTGGCCCCAGACCATACCACCAGCCACATCCCATATCTTATTTTATTTTATTTTTTCTCTTGCTGTCTTGTTCCATCCAAATCTGATCATTCAGATGACAAGATATGTTCCTTCTATTTCTATCCCCTTTAAATCTTCCATTTTCCTTTTCTTTCTTCAAATGCAAGATATAAAATACAGATTGGAAACATAACATTTAAATGCATAGCTACATATACAAGTGCAGACCAAGGGCCTGCAGTTTCCCCATGTACTAGCTAAACTTTTATCCTCCCTGCAAATGCATTACCTGCCCAACCAAAAATCTAGGCTGGAAGCACTTCGTTCATCTATCTACATACATAAGAACTACTTGAACTGCTTATATAGCAATAACTAGCATAAGGCAATGTGGGAAAACCGTGTATATTTAGTTAACTATTTTAGCAAAATCTTTTGTTACAGATTGTGTCCTTAGAATTAGGCATATAGAGCTAAGTTTCCTATTCTGTTAGTTTCCTATTTTCTGTTAGGATATCCCACAAATCATGAAATCTGATTTAGTAACTTACAGTTTTAGGTGCTAGGGTTGCTGTATATATTTGGCTGTAATATTCAGATTGAAAATATATTCCTCTTTTCAAAGTTTCAACATGGAATCAGAGCTTTAGACTCAAATCTGGGAAAGTTGTTTTTGGCCTTCATTGCCAAAATTCAAAAGCATCATCAACCTTCATTGTCGACTTTTATTGCCTCTTGAAGCTCTTTTTTCTTGTTTTTCACCCTCTGTTTTACTCAATTTTTCATCCCCCAAATAGAGCAACCAGTCTAGCCTCTTTTTTTTTGCCAACGTTGTTACTTTCTGCCAACATCATCATTGTCTCGCTATCATTCAAAATGTCAGAGATCGGGAAGACTACTACCACAGCCCAATCAGAAGAGGTAATCCGACCCCAACAACCGGGAGAAATGCAGAGTATTCAGACCTCCTACAGGTTAGATGGGCAAAACTACCTTAAGTGGTCTCAACTCATCCGTACGGTGTTGAAAGGAAAGGGAAAGATTAGTCATCTTATGGGTACAGGTCCTAAACCAAGGGATCCAAAGTTTGAAGCATGGGATGAAGAAGACTCCATGATCATGGCGTGGTTGTGGCATTCTATGGTTCCAGAAACAAGTGACACATGCATGTTTTTGGCTACTGCCAAGGACATATGGGATGCAATTCAGCAAACCTACTCCAAAGCCAGAGATGCGGCTCAAGTGTACGAGCTCAAGGTGAAAACTATAGCTGCCGAACAAGGGAAAAGACGGTCACTGAATATGCAAATCAACTGAAATCCTTATGGATGGAATTGAATCACTACCGAGTGATAAAAACCAAATGCCCCGATGATGCAACAGTCCAAAAAACTTCATTGAACAAGACAGGGTTTATGATTTTATGGTTGGACTTAAACCAGAATTTGATCAAGTAAGGATACAAATTCTTGGCAAGCAAGAGGTTCCATGTTTTAACGAAGTAGTAGCTCTAATCTGAGGTGAAGAGAGTAGAAGAGGGTTGATGCTTGAACCACAAACCACTGATAGTTCGGCTATAGTGGCTAATGGTAGCAAGAAATCAGTCATGAACATGGAGAAAGAAACAACAATTGAAGGAGAAAAAGGTAGCTAGCCAAAAACCCAACACCGTGACGGATTATGGTGCACTTACTACAAGAAGACTCGCCACACTAGTGAAAAATGCTGGAAACTTCATGGAAAGTCTCCAAGCCGAGAATAGGGCCAAAAAGGAGGTCAGCAACAAAACAATGGACGATACCACATTGCTACAGTACCACTAGGCAATTTGGCATCACAGGAGCCACATAGCCTCAACCCAAAAGAGATTGAGAGAGTGAGATCACTTATCAATAGTCTTGGAAAACCTGAAGGACCTCCAGGTACTTGTTCTTTGGCATATTCAGGTGAGTTTCCATCTTCCATTGGATTAAATGTCTCGGGTACAATCTTCACCAACTCCTGGGTCATGGACTTAAGAGCAACCGATCATATGACCCATTCATCCAATATTTTTTTAACCTACTAGCCATGTTCAAGCAATAGGAAAATAGCCATGGCCGATGGATCCTTGACCACTATAGCAAGTTTAGGGGATGTCAAAATAAGCCCATTAGTGACTTTAAAAAATGTCCTTCACGTTCCTAAATTATCTACAAACCTAGTCCCTAGACATAAACTCACTCAAGATTTATATTGTAATGTGATTTTTCACAATAGTTATTGTATATTTTAGGACAAGGATTCGGGGAGGATGATTGGCGTGCTAGAGAAAGGAATGGCCTCTACTACCTTGAAGCACCAAATCAATTGAACATGACCAAGGGCAGACTTCCCTCTTCCTTCATATCAGAATGTGTTGTCCAATAATAAATAAAAAAAGTTTACTTCACCATTGCTGTCTTGGAAATCCATCATTTAGGGTTATTAAAATTATATTTCCCTCTTTGTTTAGAGATTTAGATGTTGAAAATTTTCAGTGTGAGGTGTGTGAACTTGCTAAAAACAAGCGAGTACCCTTTCCAATTAGTAATAAAAGAAGTTTCTTTCCTTTCTATCTTATTCACAGTGATATTTGGGGTCCATCTACTGTTTATAATGTTTCTAGGGCAAGATGGTTTGTTTCTTTCATTGATGATTGTACTAGCATTCCCTGGATTTTTCTCCTTAAACATAAGTCTGATGTTAGTACTGTGCTCCAGAATTTTTCTTCTATGATTAAAAATCAATTTGGGGTCAATATCAACAGGTTTAGGTCAAATAATGCCAGGGATTATTTCAATCAAATTCTTACCCAATATTTTTAGAAAGAAAGAATAGTACATGAGTCATCTTGTGTCAATACCCCACAACAAAACGGGTAGTAGAGAGGAAAAATGGTCATCTCCTTGAAAAAAGCCGAGCCTTGTTGTTTCAAAAAAATGTGTCTAAGGTCTTTTGGGGGGAAGCAGTTCTTACAACCACCCATCTAATAAATTGTTTGCCTTTAAGGATTTTGGGTTTTAAGAGTCATATGGATATACTTTCAACATTTTACCCGAACCTAAACACTACAAACAACCTTGTTTCTAGGATTTTTGGGTGCGTGTCATTTGTCCATGTTCATAGTCAAAACAGAGGGAAATTAGATCCAATGGCTCTAAAATGTATCTTTATGGGCTATTCTTCGACTCAAAAAGGGTATAAGTGTTACCACCCTCTGTCAAAGAAATTCTATCTTGGTGGATGTTACATTCAATAAACAAGAGTCTTATTTCACTAATCCTTATCTTCAGGGGGAGAATTCAACCAAGGAAGATAAGGAAGATTTTTTGCTTGATTTGTCATCAATTCCTATGTCTAAAACCTCAGATCCTGCACCCGCACCTCCTTGTTCATCTTGTTTCAATCATTGGCCTGAACCCACACCCAGACTTGAACCCGTACCTGAAACACCAAATGAACCACAAGAAAAAGCTGATTCTGCTCTGGGAAATGTGAGATTTGGCAAAGGCAAGGCGTTCACAAGGAGGAAGATGGCTATTCCTGAACCTATGCATGTCCTAGAATCCAACTCAGATCCTTTGAATGAGGTAACAATTTCTAACCATCCATTACAAGATGAAACTGAATTTCATGTGGATAATGATGACCAGGACCTTCCAATTGCCATTAGGGAAGGAACCAAAAAATGCACAAAGAAACTATTATACCCTCTTACACATTTTTTGTCATTTAAGAATTTTTCACCATCTCACAAGACCTTTCGTGCAAGCCTAGATACCATCACAATTCCTACCACCTTATCCAAGGCTTTGTCCAATGAAAAATGGAAACAAGGTATGAATGTGGAGATTGAGGCATTAGAAAAGAACAAGACTTGTGAGTTGGTGAAGTTATCAGCAAGAAAGAAACCGGTGGGCAGTAAATGGGTGTATATGGTGAAGTATAGAGCAGATGGGTCAATTGAGAGATACAAGGCGCGGTTGGTAGCCAAAGGGTATACTCAAACCTATGAAATTGATTATCTAGAAACTTTTGCTCTTGTTGCAAAGATGAACACAATTAGAGTATTGTTATCACTAGCAACTAATTATGGTTAGGAGTTACAGTAGTTTGATGTCAAGAATGCTTTCTTACATGGGGAGCTAGGATATGGGAAGAATTTGGCTGCTCATACTGTGTATAGATCGAAAAAGGCATTGTATGGCCTTAAACAATCACCACAGGCATGGTTTGGAAGATTTGTAAAAGTTAAGTTGGCTATGAGATACAAACAAAGCTAAGGAGATCACACATTGTTCATTAAACACTCCTTCAAGGGGAGTTACAGCCCTTCTGGTGTATGTTGATGACATAATAATGACCGGAGATGATGTTAAGGAGAAACAAGTCGTGAGCCATTATTTGGCTTAAGGAGTTTGAGATTAAAGCGTTAGGGAGATTGAAGTATTTTCTCGGGATTGAGGTGGCTCACTCTAGGCAGGAAATTTTTATCTCTCAACAGAAGTATGTCACAGATCTTCTCAAGGAAATTGGCAAGACAGCACGCAAACCAACAAGTACTCCCATGGATCCTAATGTTAAACTTGGGAAAGCAGAGGTGGATGCTGCAATAGATAGAGAAACATATCAACACCTAGTAGGAAGACTCATTTATCTACCTCACACATGACCAGATATAGCATATGCAGTAAGTGTGATTAGTCAGTTTATGCATAGCCCAAAGGAAGTTCATCTACAAGCAGCTCATAGAGTACTACAATATCTTAAGGGAATGCCAGGAAAAGGTATCTTGTTCAGAAGAAATGGAGGATTGGTACTTGAGGCATACACCGATGCCAATTATGCTGGATCAATTGTTGATAGCAGATCAACCTCAAGATATTACACCTTCCTTGGTGGGAATCTTGTGATGTGGTATCTCTGTCAAGTGTAGAGACTAAATTCCGGGCGATGGCTCAAAGAATGTGTGAACTACTTTGGTTAAAGATCATCCTTGAAGATTTGAAGATTAAGCGGGATGGCCCTATGAGATTTTATTACAACAACAAATCTGCGATCAGCATAGCTCACAACCCAGTACAGCATGACCGAAGCACATTGAAGTCGACAGACACTTTATCAAAGAGAAGTTGGAGAGTGGATTGATTTGTACACCTTATGTATCTACATATGGTCAACTTGCTGATGTTCTTACCAAAGGGTTGAGTAAGTCAATTTTTCAGACTATGTATCCAAGTTGGGAATGGAGAATACCTGTCCAGCTTGAGGGGGAGTGTAGGAAAACCATGTATAATTACTTAACTATTTTAGAAAAATCTTTTGTTACAGATTATGTCCTTGGAATTAGGTACACATAGTTAAGTTTCCTATTCTGTTAGTTTTCTATTTTCTGTTAGGGTGTCTCACAAATCATGAGATCTGATTTAGTAACTTATGATTTTGGGTGCTAGAGTTGCTGCATATATTTGGCTGTAATATTCAGATTGAAAATATATTCCTCTTTTCAAAGTTTCAATAGGCAACAGAATAGAAGATCAAGATAATACTACCAAAAATAAGCCAAAATTTCATATTGAAACAATTGGAAGATAAGTAAAAAGGCAGCCCGGTACACGAAGCACCTGCTTAGGATGGGTCTGGGGAAGGGGGCAAACCACAAGGGTCTATAGTAAGCAGCCTTACCTTGCATTTTTGTAAGAGGTTGTTTTTACAATTCATACCCATGATCTCAAGGTCACACGACAACAACCCTACCATTGCGCCAATGCTCCCCTTCTAATTAGAAGATAAGTGTCAACTACCAATGATGATATGGTAAATACCAAATGCATTACATGATAAAAAATCCACAGCTGTATGTGCAATTATTATGAGTTTTAGAAGTGTTCTCTATCACACCAAAAAGGACATTGAATTCAATACAGACAAGTGGACGAGAACAAAACTCAAGAAGAGGACCAAAGAAACATGCCCATGTGCACAAATGATTTGATAAAGGCACCATAGACACCAGTAATTGGCCCATGCAAATGGAAGCATCACTAAACTAAATACAAATTACAGGTCTAGCAACTAACTTTATACAGGTTCATTAGATAAATCAAAGGCCCAAAACAACATGTTCTTTCTGAGGTACAATATAGTGTACCACCATGTCTTTTGACGAAAAACATTACCATATGCATGTAAGCACCAGTAAATAGAGCCAGATTCACATCAACAGTTCTGACCATGTCAATTATGACAAGATAATAACTTGAATACAAGAGAAACCAGATTCCAAATCCGCAGATATACTCATACCTCAAAACCTGTCTCAGGCACTGCATTTATACTAACATCAGGAATCCCACGAACAGTTGAAGGCTGAAAATTCTCCTGATAAGCTCTCCAACTAGCAGCAAGATCAAATGGAGAAACTCTATCCGCTTTGATAAGCACATGATACTCAAGCAACTCATCACTGCTAAGCCTGAACAAAGCCAGCCTGGCATCACCTTGCAAAGCCCCTCCACTGAGCAATCGATTTGGACCCTCCTCCACAATGCAAGGCACATTATTGTACTTGGGTTTCAAAAGGAACTTGAAATCCAAAGTTTCTGAAAACCGAGGATCAATTTGATAAGTTCCTTCTTCCAAACTAACTAAAACTAAGCCTGCAAGGCACACTAATGTACCTGACTGTCAAAAGGAAGTTTCTAAAACCAAGGATCAATTCGTAAGCTCCTTATCCAAGATGACTAAAAATAATAAATGAAAATTGCAATTACCATGATTAGGGGGCACAACAAAGCTCAATTCCCACATGGAAGTGGATTCTCGTTCCATGGAAAGCTGTATATACGTAAAGGAGAGAAGAACAGTCGAATAAGTGAATGGAACTCCAAGCAGGTCTATTTCAAACATAGAGATAGAGATTACAGCTAGCAATAATGAAATAAGGGAATGAAATTCCAAGTGAGTATATTTCTAACATAGATAGAAAGAGAAAGTGGGATTACAGCTCTAGACGAATCCCAGGAGCCCACAAGAGGGACAGAACCAAATACATGTGGAATGAGTTCGCCTTTGGGTTTGTAATTTTCCATCTTCAAGGAGACGTAAAGTTGCCCACCTGCATGGTCAAGACCTTCTTCTCTCTCTTCATTGCTATCTTGTGAATTATCGGAGTTCTTTGAAACGCCTGTTCCCATTGTTGCACCTCAAATTCGAGTTGCCAAGAAGACTTATTTGGGTCCTTACCGCGAGTTATCTGCCACAGCCGCTGCTTGTCTGTTTGTCTGTTTAGAGAGAGTGTTGTGGCTTCGGGGCGGAGAGAGAGTAGTTGTTTTGGGATAGGAAAGGATGGGGGCTCTTGTTTTTTTGCTTTGTTTTTATTCGCGGGTGGTAGGGAGAGAAGCGGAGACGAGTTTCGGATGCGGTGGTTTTGTTGGCATCGTTCGCAGAAAGTCGGACGGAAATACGGACATGCCCAGTTTCATTGCCCACCACTTTGGTTGGACCCACATGCCACTGAAGGCTGGTAGTTAGCGGTGTGTCACGGCCCTGCTTTCGGTTAATCTGGCCCGTTGATCTTATTTCTGCAGGTTACTATATCAAGAGTCCCGGTAGGAGTGTACAAGATGTATATATGCCCATTTTTTCATACAGTGTAGAACTTTCATTGCAGATAATATGTATAGCCGGGAAAACATATAAAATCCACAAATATCTGTTTATCTATTTTAGATCAACGATTTGGATCAAAGAATTTAGATCCATTTAAAAAACAGATCAAATCAGTTCGGTCCATTAAACCATCCATGGATATTCCCGTATATCCATTTATAAAAGTATATTGAGAATTAAAAATGGGCACAAAAAAAGGCTAATCATTCATGCATGCTAAGTTCTTTTGTAGATCTAAGCCATTTGTCATGCTCTCCATGCCAAAAATGGTAAACCTGAGAAATCAAGCATTTAAATAATCCTAATCACTTGTTTGCCAATAAGTCAATGTGTAATTGGGGTGAATGGGCCCACTATAGTACGTCTAGCAGATGAATGTTTGGATCATCAACTTGGTAGAGCTACCAATACTTTTAGCAACTCAATATCTTATCAATTCATTTATGATAGTATTACCGCAAATTATCTACTTTATGAAGCAAAACATTATTCATATACTTCAAATCCTTAATTAAGGACCTAAATTATGACTCACCGAAGAAAACATTATTCATATACATCAAATCCCTTGATTTTTACATAAATCATGGTTAATGTTAGAGGTAAGAAGGCCTTGATGGTTTGATCTTTTCCTTTGAATTCTCATCAACATTATCAACTCTCTCTTTTTATATTAATGAGAATTATAAGTATTCCTTGTGTTTTTGTTTTTGAAACAGTTACCAATCATTCCTTATTGTTCATGAATATCAACAAACCCATTACATGTCACGATTGAATATGAATTTGAATTTTTTTTGTCCCCTATTTGTGTGGATTTAATGTCTCCAATATGTTTAGATCCAAATTCAAAATAATTAGATTGGATTTGATCTGTTGATCCATTTTGCTAGCTCTAATATTAGGAATGGCATGGATAGGCTAGAACTCAAATTTCATGGCCATTGCAAGGTTATAGCTTATGTTTTCTTGGTAAAATTACAACCATCCATTTTTATTAAATTTTTAAAAGATCCAAAACAAGTGATTATGATAATCTATATGCATTAATTTATCATTGATTACCTACTTTCGGCATTCTAAACATGATGAATAGCTTACATCTATCATAGAAATTCTAACTTGGATGGAAAAATGAGCATGTAAACATTTCTCTCATCTTGAGCGCACATGCTTAGTCAAACTAATATATCAAATAGACCAGGATAGCATGTACACTCATTTACTTTTTTAATTTGAAGATGAATACCGGCAATAAAATGTACTTTTCACATAGAGAAATGGTTATTAAGAACTAGGCTATTAAGAACTTGGTATAAACAATTATCGGTAAAACTTTTTCCTAGACAGATACCACATTCCTTTCTATTGGATACTGCATACTAGGATAACAAATAATAACCGTGAATAGTCTTGAGAAAAAGGTTATTTTTATATTCTTTTAATGCATAAAAAACTATCATGAAGGTTTATTTGCTAATGCCAAATAGTCCATTGAAGCTATTGGTTTTCCTCATAGTTCCTACTTTAAAATTTAATGTATGAAAAAGATTATCATGACTCTAGTACGATACTTTGCATCAAGAAATATCCATTGCAATCAATGCATACAAATTGGCATCACTCTTGAAGCACGGGCTCAGTCATTGTTTCTCCTTTGGCTAGTGATAAGATTTAGGAGTGTATGCAAGTGATTGACTTTGTGATTCTTCACTTGTACCAACAAAAAAAAAACAAGTACTATACTTTGTAGATAAGTACCAACATTTTTTGATGTAGGCCTAAAGGTTGAACTTCTCTCAATGTTCTATAATGTGGCAATGACTTCCTCCCCCAAGGACACATCATGCACGTATTTATGAGAAATAACAAGGCAATGACACATAGCAAGTTATCTTGTGTCACCTTGTAATTGATCTTGACCATTCATCTAATTTACCAGCAAAATAAATGCTTTATGTCATTGGATATGTATGGAAATGCTTGTAAAAGATTAAGAATTGCACTTTATTTGATACTAGAACTTTAAAAATTAGTCATGATAAATCTTGAATCATGTAAATTAGAAGCTTTTAAATTTGAATTAGTGAAAAGTGCATCTTGCAAAGGTTGAAATTACAATCTCTCCAGTATGTTCATCACTAACTGAGAATCAGTACTTCTAGCTTCTTCTTCTGCTCTTGAAGATAGCTCCAAGTTCCAACTTTTGAAAACCAAAGAGAAGAAGAAAGTCATAAGATTTTCCCTCAAGAGAGCTACTCCAATGGAGAGCTTTTATTTGGTTTCTCTCTCTATTGTGTTGCTTATATAGAAAGAAAGAGTCCCCACAAGTCATTCTTAAGTTAGAAATTTTTTATATATCTAGTTTGACTTTGATTAGCTTTTTAGGTATGACTTTTCAGGGACCTCTCAAATATGGTACCTCTCTAGTTTTTTCATCAAGAAACCTCTTTCTTAATTCAATTTGAACTCTTCTTAAATCACAGGCATTGTTTTTTTATACTAGAGATGAAGATGTGGCATCAGGTAATTCCACCCACCAATAACCACATACGGCCCACATTAAATTGTTAGTTATATAAGTACTCTTATAAATAAATTACTATTATATCATCATGAGTAAACTATAGTGCACTTCCTCCTAACTATATTCTTATGTAAAACCAATACGTGGTGTGTGGAGCCACTTAACCTAGGCTTGTCACATTTATACATTTAAGTGCTATGGGCCCCATCTTATAAGCTTCAAATCTCTTTCAAAACTCCTTTTGAAAATATCTTACTTTTAGTAGACATATGCATATAAAATCAATTTGATAAACTTTTCATCATAAGTACCAAAAGCCTTGGGTTTTACCAAGTTCATTTATAAGATCGTTAGCTATGAATATCTTTCTCTATATAAGAGCATAGGTCTCATGTTGGATGTCCTATATTTTTTAGGAGTTTATAAATGTCTAAGTGCACTTTAGAATTTAACCTTTAACAGGTATTTTAGGAGTTTATAAATGTTCAAGGGCAATTTAGAATTTAATCTTGAATACATACCACCAGTAGATGCACCATATGTAAATATTAAATCTCATTTAGATATATAAATCCTCAAGTTTAGGGATTTTGTGTGTGTGTGCGTGCGCGCATGCGCGAGCGCGCGTGTGTGTCCTGTGTGTGAAACACTTTCACACACCTTAATATATGTTTAAAGTCTCTGTCTAAGATGACCTAAGAATTAATTATCCCTATCCAATGGCTACATCATATTTGACAAGTGTTAGAGAGTTGGATTTCTCATCCTATTCTTACTTGAAGACTATTTAATGTTTGTTAAAGAACTAGAATTCAATTTCTCCTTGACTATGATTCTCAGTCATCTTGTTGTAGAATTTCCATTATGTTATATAAGGCTCAAAAAATACGGATTGTTAGAAACTATCTATAAGCAATCATTCACATCCAACAAGTAAAAGTACAATTTCTAAGTTACTAAGTCACTTCATTTGGCCTAATATTTTGGTCAAATATCAAACATAGAAAAATCAAATGAACAGTCTAGATCAACCCAGAGAGGAACCAAACTAGAAAGTAGAGATGACAATTGATGATGAGTATCTCTATTAGAAATGCTATCATATGGTGCAAGCACTTAGCAAAGTTACCTTATGGCCACATTTCATAGTGGATACAACATTTATTTACTTGGATGCAAACTCAATTTGGGTTAATAGATACTAAATGTTGGAAATATAAGATGAATGGTCTTGGTAAACCATACATGGGCCCATTTTTTGAAAAGTACAATCATCCATTTGCTCTAAAATTTGTAATAGTTGTAGCAAATATTGGAAACCAGATAAATGCATTCATCCAAAGGTGGGCCTACTAAAACACATTCTAGGATACCACAACTATCTACGTGGCCTAATTTTATGTCATTAGATACCAACATCGAGAAACCAAGTAAAAGATCTTAGATCAACCAAAACTAGAACACGCCCATTAACAAAAAGTGGCAAGTAAACAAGGTAACTTGCTATTGCACCTTATGGTAATATTGGTCTCCATCTTAAGCTTGTAAATGGGTTTTACCCCTAGATATGGCCAATTTGATCTACAAATTAAACAAGTGGGCCAATATTGGCAAATTTTAAGCGGCTTGTAAAACCCCAACCCATGATGGGGTTCATATTGGTGCAGATTATGGGCCAAATTAGCACCTTTAATTAAAATTGGAATTTAGGATAAAAACTTTAAAACAAAAAAACCAAACGAATCCTGATGAGGAGAAGTAGCCAGAGGAGGAGGAGGGCGAAGTAGGAAGAGGAAAGAAGAAGAGAGAAAGGGATGTGAGAGGAAAACCCATTTTATGGGCTGCGGAGATACTAGATCGTCTAGAGCAGAGCCGAACAATTTGGGTTTTATGGGCTATTGTCTGGTACCATCCTGGGTTGGCTTGATGGAGGCAAGGGCTGGTGTTGGGCATATCCATGGCCTTGATCTGACTTGGGTGTTGTTTGGTTCAGACGGTCCTTGAATCACATGGCGGGTGGGA
This sequence comes from Warburgia ugandensis, assembly GCA_035236585.1. NCBI lineage: Eukaryota > Viridiplantae > Streptophyta > Magnoliopsida > Canellales > Canellaceae > Warburgia > Warburgia ugandensis. Next base: position 48,708,259 of record CP141127.1, on the reverse strand, counting down.
GTGAAACTGCTAGGGGTGAAGATGGACGGCTGAAAGCAAAGGAGAACGAAAAAACGACGCCTGGGCGTGTGGCCGGTGAAAAAAAATGCGATGGGTTGGTGCGTGGAGGAGAGTAGAGGTGGAGAGGTGAAAATGGAAAAAATAAAATAAAATGACGCCTTTGGTCTAAGCGTCATCTGGAATAGAGTTGGTAATGGTTTCAATCAAGGGTTGTGACACCCTGGGCTTTTTATAACATTTTTTTATAATAATAATAACAGTTGTAGTCAGGATCCCAAAATAAAAAGATTCTATTAATTATTTATTAAAACATTTATTGAAAACCTCCAGGTGTTATTTTCTTTTTCCAAAACATCACGATTATAATTTAAAACATAATTAAAATTTTGCGGTGATACAAATGAAACAATACACATGTCAAACCAACATCAAATCATTAATGCCTTTATTTTCAAAATAATAAATATCCAAAACATAATAACAATGTGGCTCAAGGTCTATCCATCATAACATCCCACATCAATGTCCATCGTATATATAACTATCATAATCAATTCCATAAAATAAAAGTATACAGTCCATAAAGAAAATCAAATGGTAGTCTGTTTATTAACTCACATCACTGTCTATCAGTCAAAGTAAATGAATCTCCCACTGCTATCATGGTCTCTCAATAGTCTTTCCCTACCTGCTGTCATGCTCAAGATCTAAGGCATTGCAAAACAAAGCAATGCCTCAGCAAGCTATTGCTTGTGTAGGTACATAGACATTTAATGTAATAATGATGGAATAATCGAATAACAGTGGTGATATAATAAGAAGATCTATCATCTATGAAAGTAAAATCACTATAAGCAATGCCAACATCATGTCATGGATTTAAAACATGATATGATCTAATGTAAATGAGCATACAATTATAACATGGCACCCTAAGGTACGTGGGTCCATAAGTGTCCCATACACTCGTATAAACAGATCATGAGTACTCATATCACTCCTCTGAGTGTCGTCACACCCAGGTATATAACAATATCTCCATGCTCATCATGCAAGCATACAGAACAAGAGTATGGATCGTCATGCCGCAGTGGCAACCCCCTAAGGTCTCAACCACTGCCGCTCTCCATCAACACCATAACGGGAGACTTAACGTCCGTCCCCATGGAAAGCCCCAGACCGATAGTGTGGACTATCCATGTTACCAAACCCTTACCAAAAGCTATCTGTGGGTACGTGTCTATCATATCACAATCACATCACAAATCTCAGAGGGTGGGTGGCCGACCCTACTGCCTCCTAGCATGGCATCCATCAGGTGAGAGCATCTGTCATAAAACCCCAAACACAAAAAACACATATCTCAAAAACCAAGAGCACTCATGGCTCGCAATCCCCAAGGCATGCCCCTCATCTTGGGGGTTAGCCTTTAAAAGGACCAGCCACTAAGCCTCCCATGTCCTTTCTCAGGAAAACCTATCAGTTTCAGTAATGCAATAAAGAAAGATAATTTCTAATTATGCATAAATGCGGAGTATCAATCTCATAAAATCATCGATCATAATTTCATTCAATATATTATCAAATTCTAGTATCGATCATAACATGAAACGTGGAGTCTCATAAAATCCTAAACTAAAAGAACACGTGTCAATTAAATCACAATCAATCATGATACTATGATAATGTAAGGTCTAAAATCAAAACATAACATTAAATGTCGTCAGCTACCTCGATGTGCAATCACTCAACTCAAGCATATAATCCCCTTATCTTAAACGTTCAGATTTACATGTCAATACCACAGTACTATTTTATAATTTTTTCTAAATTAAAAGTTGTCACTTATAAGTTTTTTACTTAAATCTAGGTCTGCATCATCAAGACTATCACAACGGATGTTTCCAATAGTGATTTGGACCTCTATAGCTCTAAAAATCAAGTTTTTTGTGAAAATACTTTATAAATTAATATTATTAATTTATAGGGGTCAGGCGGTGCATTAGCACCAGTTTACATTGGCAGCCCGGGTTTACATAGGCAAAAACCAGCATCACCAAGACGCAACAGTCCCAGGGCACGCAGCAGGATGCACTGCGTGCGTTCTGGTTACTGTGACGCACTCTCATGTGCGTCTCAGTCGCCAGGACGCAGGGCATCCCGACCGTTGGTGACAGCGCGCGCAAGCACTCCCATGCGTCGCGCGCACAAGACGACACACCTGTGCTGCATTCCCACTGAGGCATCCTGCTCGGCGTCCCGTGTCAGTGTGTGACGACCCAGGTTTTTATATGATGCAAATTTGATAAAAAGGCGAGATCTCTTGTTTTATAAATATGAAATGCATGAAATGTCTTTTTCTTTTGGAAAACAATCTTTCGTAAAAAACCCCGAGTGTCAAAACACAATTTTCAATTTATTTAGCCATGGCATAATTTTAAATTAATATTATAACTAAGAAAGTGTTAGTCACAGCCTCAGCTATAGAGAGTAACTACAATCAAGTAACATTGAAAGATAAGGTAGGGGTTTACTTACTTGCACATAGTATGGGTGTCTTTTGTCACAAGCGTTCCTTGCCCTTAAGTGTTTACTTAGTGTCTGAAAAATGTTGAGGATTGGGTGAGTATATACTATACTCAGTAGGAGTCTATCACTACTAGTTTTATAATGCATGCGATGTTTAAAATCATATGCTTCTTTCAAAACATGTGCATGTCTGAATACTCAAGTTCATTATCGAGATTAAAAACCATCATCGAATTGGAATATTGACGACTTAAGGAAATCACATAATCCAAGTTGAAAGTATCATATATATATATATATATATCATAACATAATGATATGCATAAGATGCCTCACTGAATCCAACTCATGGATATCTAGTATGGTATGGTCGACCAACCTCATATCATGCCATATGCAATGCAAATAAGTCCACGAAACCATAGGGTCCAACTATGCCCACGACCTCACCATCGTGTGGTCCCCGGGTACCTGAGGACACTCGGTCATAGCCTCAACGGGGCCTATGACACGCTGACCCTTGTACCACATGCAGTCGACGTAGGGATGTTGCCCTTTTTGGGCGTGGTACCCATCCACCTAATAGTGGTAGAGGCTGAAGACCAACCTAAACCTCTCGGCATAGCGCCCACGAGCTTATCAGCCCAAATCATAATCAGATCAAACAAGCGAAAACCTCTTTTTCAAAACCTGTCCTCTTTGAGTCTCTCACAACTGCCTACCCAGCATCTTTTGGGCACTCCAGCGTCTTGTGGTAACCCTCAAGGACATGCAGTCTGTCAAAAACTTAATGCTTCACAAATCATACAAAGTATGCAATTGTTTGCAAAACATATCTATGCATAATGTATATGCAATTATTTACAAAACATATCTATGCATAAAGCATTTATCATATGCTGAATTAAGTCATGCTAAACAAGTCATATACTTAAAACATGTATTCTTAAAACAATCATGGCTCTTTTGAAAAGTCTAGTAGCGATAGAGCATCTACCTGGCTAGGTCGCGCTAACCCCTTTGTCCTCGTATGCTCCTGAACATGGTTTGGGGAATCAAGGTTAGTTTGGCCTATCTTTTATAGGTTTTAGAGTGGTTGGTCTTATTACTTAGGCATTAAGGGTTCATCCCCATGCCTATGGGTATCCTAAGGTCCTAATTGGGCCTTAGTATCATCAGTTTTCCAAAGGTCTAACGGCCATGCGCCACCATCCTATTCTAAGGGTCGTGCCCACCTTTGATTAGGCCTTGATCAGGGATTTTATAGTTTAGGTGTGTCCGCATTGTCGACACGGACACAAAGCCTTTTGCGGCACCTCAATCGGAGCTCTAGATCTCAAGTTAGAAGCTTTTTAGTATCACATGTACATAAGGGCCTTTAAGAGGTGGAAATCCCAGAATGCTAGCGCGCTGCGCGTCAACGGCATGCGCCCCAACGGGCGTGTCTGCAACGCGCTGGATTTCCCGCCCGTCTTTTCCTTTTGCAAGCGCGTCCACGAACGCACCCGCTGGTTTCTCTCGAACGCGATCGACGTGTTCTGTGCGGTGGGGAGCGTTTCGCTCATTGGGGGACCGAGGCGTCCTTGGGACGCCCTGGTTTGACCTTGTCGAACCAGTGCGGCCCAAGGATCGTCCCTGGGTCCTTTGTGACTCTCTAAGGCTCTATTTTGCATGATTTTTCATGCAAAAACTTAGGGAAGCTGAGCCTAGGACTAATGTGAAGACGGGTTTTGAGGGATCTTGGGCATACTTGGCTCGTTGCTGGGTTTTTCTCCACTTTTCTCCTCTTGGTTGCTTCTCCAAAATAGGTTTTTCCCAAGCTTTTGGGCTTCCATTAGAGGTGCCCAAGAGCTCTATTTATAGAGCTATAAGATGGTTCTGGAGGGGGCTCTCACCGCCCTTGAATAGTGGTGATTTCTCCTCCAATCATCGCCGTTCTAGAACCCTCTAGGAGGTTGAAGATGAGGGGTGCCTGTATCAAAACGGCCCCCTGTGTTTTGCAGGCTAAATCTGTTTTTTTAGTGAAAATTATATTTTTGCCCCTGAACTTCAAAGGGCCATAACTTGCTCATTTTAACTCCGTTTTGGGTAATTTTGGTCTTGTTGGATTCCTTTTTCCGAGACGCACCTAATGGTACCATTTTTAGGACCAAATTTATGGGTTCAGTCAAGGTGAATAGACCAAAATACCCTTATCTTCAAAAACTGAACTTTTAATTGCTAACTTGGGATTTTAATGTTACAAAACTGGAGTTATTACATTCTTACCCCCTTAGGGGAATTTTGCCCCCGAAATTCTATAATATATATAGTCAAAAGATCTTGGGGTACTTTTCTCGCATTTCTGACTCCGATTCCTAAGTCTCTTCTCATACCATCCCACCAATATTGTCTCTTTACGTCTTGGTACATCTTAGTTCCTCCCGGGTGTATAGTATACTTAGACCGATGAGCCTCTTTTAAGATTTCTTATCTTAACTCTTCATTAGTCGGTACCACTAATCTTCCTTGCATGTAGATGCTACCATCTTCCTCTTTAGTAAACCCTAGTTTTCCTATGAAAGCTTGTATATCCGGATCTCCTTTCTGTTCTTGCTTAACCTTTTCATTAACAGCTGACTTTATTGTTAGGCCTGCCATAACGATCTTGTGCTTACTTATATTTGGTTTCCATGTGATTACTTCTTGTAATAGCTTCCATCTCTTAATTAATAAACTTGCACACATCCCTTGGGTTTTTCTACTTAATGCATCAGCTACCACATTAGCTTTTCCAGGGTGATAATGAATGGAGAAGTCATAGTCTTTTAAGTATTCCATCCATCTTCTTTGTTGCATGTTTAAGTCTTGTTGGGAAAAGATATATTTAAGACTCTTGTGATCTAAAAAAACTTCAAACTTTTCCCCATATAAATAATGTCTCCAAATTCGCAAGGCAAAGACTATGGCCGCTAATTCCAAGTCATGGGTCGGGTAATTGAATTCATGCTTCTTGAGTTGTCAAGAAGCATAAGCAATTACCTTCCCATGTTGCATAAGTACGCAGCCTAGTCCTTGTTGCGAGGTATCGCTGTATATCTCAAATCCGCCACTTCCTGAAGGTAAGTTAAGGACAGGTGCTGTAGTTAACCTTCTTTTTAGTTCCTGGAAGCTTTCCTCACATTTATCAGTCCATTCAAATCTTGTGTCTTTCCTGGTCAGCTTAGTTAGAGGTAGAACAATTTGTGAAAAACCCTCAATGAATCTCCTGTAATATCCGGCAAGTCTTAAGAAGCTTCTTATTTCTGTGACTGTCTTAGGTCTTTCCCAGTTCTGTACTGATTCAACCTTAGTGGGGTCCACTGCTATGCCATCCTGAGAAATAATGTGCCCTAAGAAATTCACCTTTTCCAGCCAAAACTCACACTTACTGAATTTTGCATATAACTTGTGTGCTCGTAGGGTGCTTAATGTTATCCTTAGATGTTCCTTATGGTCTTTAGGAGTTTCAGAATATATTAAGATATCATCCACAAACACTATGATGAATTTATCTAAGTACTCCTTGAACACCCTATTCATGAGGTCCATAAATGCGGTTGGAGCATTAGTTAAACCAAAGGACATCACTCTGAATTCATAATGGTCGTATCGAGTCCTGAAGGCTGTCTTGGGATATCTTCTTCTCTAACTCGAAGTTGATGGTATCCAGATCGTAGATCAATCTTAGAGAAGACTCTGGCTGACTGAAGTTGATCGAAAAGGTCATCAATTCGGGGAAGGGGGTACTTATTCTTAATGGTGACCCTATTTAGCATCCGATAGTCTACGCACAATCTCATGGAGCCATCCTTTTTCTTAACAAAAAGGACTGGAGCTCCCCACGAAGATACACTAGGTCATATGAACCCTTTGTCAAGTAGTTCCTATAACTGGGTCTTCAGTTCTGCAGGAGCCATTCGGTAAGGAGCTTTGGAAATGGGGGAAGTACCAGGCATAAGGTCAATGATAAACTCAATTTCTCTTAGGGGAGGTAGACCTAGTAATTCCTCAGGGAATATGTCAGGAAATTCTCGGACTACCTTGACATCCTCTAGCTTTGGTTGAGGACTCTCGACAGATTCAATCTTGGCTAAGAAGAAGGGGCATCCTTGAGCAATGTGCTTAACTGCTTTCATGGAAGAAATAACACACGCTCCAAACTAATCCTTTCTTCCTTGGAGGGTGAAAGTGTCTCCATTAGGTAGGGTAAAAGTGCACATTTCTGGCGGCAATCAACAAAGGCTTGATGAAAGGCTAGCCAGTCCATACTTAGGATGATGTCGAAGTCATTCATATCTAAGTGAATAAGATTGGCATGTAGCAAATGGTCCTTAATCAAAATGGGGACATCCTGGAGATAAGAATACGTGGGAAGTGCCTAGCCTACAGGAGTCATGACTTCTAGAGTGAAGTCCAGGTCCTGTGGTATAATGTCCAAGGATGATGCAAACTCCCGGGATATGAAAGAATGAGTGGAGCCTGTATCAAATAAAACTTTAGCAGGTGTAGCATAGATAGAAAGAATACCTTCAACTTCTGCATTTGAAGCCTGGGCTTGACTGGAAGTGAGGGCAAAGACACGTCCTTGGCTTTTTGGAACTTGATCTTCTCTACACTCTTGCATTTTCCTTTTTGGACAATTACTAGCAAAATGTCCTAATTCTCCACAACTATAGCAAGTGATGTTGAAAGTGGGACATGATTTGCCTGAATGATTTCTGTTACACCTGGGGCATGCCTTCCAGTCTAGTCTTCTTCCTCTATTTTTAAATGATTTCATGAAAGGTGGCTTAGGTCCAGATGATTGAAATGGTCTCTTTCCTTTATTTCTCATGGTGTTGATGTTCTTAGTTTCCTTTATTGCCTGGTTCCTTTGATAATCTTTTTCGTATAAGGAGGCCATTTCTACTGCCTTGGCTACGGTGGAAGGTTGGAAACCTAGAACTCTACTCCTGAGTCCTGGGTTGAGCCCATCTACAAATCTTTCTACCGCATCTTCCTCATCAGCACAAGCATGTGGTGCAAATCTTTGGAGGCTGATGAATCTATTTTCATACTATTGGACAGTCATATTCCCTTGTTCTAAGTCCATAAATTCCTTTTCCTTCTGTTTTCTTACGTGTTTAGGATAATATTTGTCATTAAAGACCTTTTTAAACTCTTTCCATCCTATTGTTTCTTGCTGGTCGAAATAAGTTCTTTCTGCTGTTTCCCACCAAAAGGTAGCCTCTCCCCTAAACACAAATGTGGCCATGGGTACTTTTCTTTCTTCAGCTATGTTCATGGCTTTAAATATCTTTTCAATATCAATTAACCATTTTTTAGCTGTAGATGCTTCATCTTCTCCCGTGAATGAGGGAGCTAGTTTCTGAAACCTTTCTAACTGAACCTCAGTCCTATCTATTACTATATCAGGGGAAGGATCTCGAGTGGTAGGAGTTTGGCTTTGACTATTCATGTACTGTCCCATATTCTGTAGGAATTGCTATAATAATTCAGCCATCCCATTCTCGACCCAGTGGAGTCCACTGGTGGGGCTTCAGGTCTTGGAACATTGCTTCCTTTCTTCTTATGCATCTGCAATCACAAGGTAATTTACCAAACCTTAGTATGTGTTATCCTATTACCCCTTACTCTTTCATGGATGAAACTTGATTATAAGTTATTCTCCTCATAACTGGGCTGTGAGTAACGTCAAACCGTGCTCTGATACCAACTGTGACGACCTGGGTTTTTATATGATGCAAATTTGATAAAAAGTTGAGATCTCTTGTTTTATAAATATGAAATGCATGAAATGTCTTTTTCTTTTGGAAAACAATCTTTCGTAAAAACCCCGAGTGTCAAAACACATTTTTCAATTTATCTAGCCATGGCATAATTTTAAATCAACATCATTCCCAAGAAAGTGTTAGTCACAGCCTCAGCTATAGAGAGTAACTACAATCAAGTAACATTGAAAGATAAGGTAGGGGTTTACTTACTTGCACATAGTATGGGTGTCTTTTGTCACAAGCGTTCCTTGCCCTAAGTGTTTACTTTGTGTCTGAAAAATGTTGAGGATTGGGTGAGTATATACTATACTCAGTAGGAGTCTATCACTACTAGTTTTATAATGCATGCGATGTTTAAAATCATATGCTTCTTTCGAAACATGTGCATGTCTGAATACTCAAGTTCATTATCGAGATTAAAAACCATCATCGAATTGGAATATTGACGACTTAAGGAAATCACATAATCCAAGTCAAAAGTATCATATATATATATATCATAACATAATGATATGCATAAGATGCTTCATTGAATCCAACTCATGGATATCTAGTATGGTATGGTCGACCAACCTCATATCATGCCATATGCAATGCAAATAAGTCCACGAAACCATAGGGTCCAACTGTGCCCACGACCTCGCCGCCGTGTGGTCTCCGGGTACTTGAGGACACTCGGTCATAGCCTCAACGGGGCCTATGACACGTCTACCCAGTGCCGTGACACCAGTGGTAGCCCCCTGTACCACATGCAGTCGACGTAGGGACGTTGCCCTTTTTGAGCATGGTACCCATCCACCTAATAGTGGTAGAGGCTGAAGGCCAACCCAAACCTCTCGGCATAGCGCCCATGAGCTTATCAGCCCAAATCATAATCAGATCAAACAAGCGAAAACCTCTTTTTCAAAACCTATCCTCTTTGGGTCCCTCACAACTGCCTACCTAGCATCTTTTGGGCACTCCAGCGTCTTTTGGTAACCCTCAAGGACATGCAGTCTATCAAAACCTCAATGCAATTATTTATAAAACATATCTATGCATAAAGCATTTATCATATGCTGAATTAAGTCATGCTAAACAAGTCATATACTTAAAACATGTATTCTTAAAACAATCATGGCTCTTTTGAAAAGTCTAGTAGCGATAGAGCATCTACCTGGCTAGGTCGCGCTAACCCCTTTGTCCTCGTATGCTCCTGAACATGGTTTGGGGAATCAAGGTTAGTTTGGCCTATCTTTTATAGGTTTTAGAGTGGTTGGTCTTATTACTTAGGCATTAAGGGTTCATCCCCATGCCTATGGGTTTTTCTCAAGCTTTTGGGCTGCCATTAGAGGCGCCCAAGAGCTCTATTTATAGAGCTATAAGATGGTTCTGGAGGGGGCTCTCACCGCCCTTAAATGGCGGTGGAGAAACCTCCAGAATGGTGGTGATTTCTCCTCAAATCACCGCCGTTCTAGAACCCTCTAGGAGGTTGAAGATGAGGGGTGCCCGTATCAAAACGGCCCCCTGTGTTTTGCAGGCTAAATCCGTTTTTTTAGTGAAAATTATATTTTTGCCCCTGAACTTCAAAGGGCCATAACTTGCTCATTTTAACTCCGTTTTAGGTGATTTTGGTCTTGTTGGATTCATTTTTCTGAGATGCACCTAATGATACCATTTTTAGGACCAAATTTCTGGGTTCAATCAAGGTGAATAGTGAAATGACCAAAATACCCTTATCTTAAAAAACTGAACTTTTCATTGCTAACTTGGGATTTTAATGTTACAAAATTGGAGTCATTACACAGTGCCAGGGCACCGATGAGAGAGTCGGTGCCGAGGAAGACTACCGGGGTTTGGTCATCATTGGTGACCCCACAAGCGCCCAATGTTCCCGATTTTTGCACCATTTTGCTCAGAATTTCATGTAGTTTCCATTTTTTGCATCCCTTTTGATTGATGTTGACAAAAACTAAGATTTTTTCTCTATTTTTCTCACGTTCCTAAATTTCTCATACATACTGTTCTTCATGATTTCCAGCGTCCTCCACCGTCGGATCTCCCTCAAAGTTAAAGGGTTTGTCCGTGGGTTTCTTATGCACTAGATGGACTGTCTGATCTCTAATCTAACACTGTTTCATCAACTTATTTCCATAATATTTGTAGGGTACATGGAGTTCCTATTTTTCACAAATCCGACGGATCTTTTTTCACCGTCGTCTAGCCGGGCAGTGGAACTAGACTTGGTCTAAATATGAGGAAAGGATGCCGAGAAAGGTTTATAATGACAAGAGGTTGGGGGTTGCCAGTGGTCTGCCGATCAGGCATTGGATCTGGGTTGCCAGTGGTCGTTGCTGTGCTGTCCCTGCCAACGTCCCTGTCTGGTGGAGAATGAATGGAGCAAGGGCAACTAGAGAAGGAAACATGCTGGGAGGAGCAAGGGAACTCTTCCCTTATACGCCTTCCCTCTGACAATTTTTCCAGTGAAATCGTCGGATCTGATAAGGGAGGATGGAAGGGGTGCTGTTAGCAAAACAGCCCTGCATTTGGGTCCCCTCCAAATTACCAAACCACCCTTCTAACTTCAATGGCTCATAACTTCTTTGTTTATGCTTCGTTTTTTGCATTCTTTATGTCGTTGGAATTCTATCAATGCTTGCTTTCTAGTTTTTGAGTTTTTAGAACCAAATTTTATGCATAAAATTATTTATTTAATTTTATCACTAATTTAAGATTAAAAATATAGGATATTACATCCTTCCCACCTTATTAAAATTTTGTCCTCGAAATTTTGATACATACCTCTATGTAAATAACTCTAGGCGGATCCTCTGCATCTCCTCTTCTTTCTCTCATGTAGCCTCCTATAGTGAATGATGTTGCCAAAGTACTTTAACTAATGAAATAGTTTTAGTCCTCAACTCCTTGACTTTCGTATCCAGTATGCGCATAGGACTCTCCTCAAATGTCATATCAGGCTGCAACTCTCCTGGGATCTGCTCCAACACGTGTGAGGGATCTGACCTGTATTTCCTCAGCATGGATACATGGAAAACATCATGTACATTTGCCAATTGTGGTGGTAAGGCTAGCTGGTACGCTACTGACCCAACTCTGCATAACATCTCAAAAGGTCCAATGTACCTGGGGCTACGATTCCCTTTATTCCCAAACCTCATCACTCCTTTTATGGGGGAAACCTTTAAGAACATATGCTCACCTTCAGGAAACTCTAAGTCTTTCTGCCTCTTGTCAGCATAACTCTTTTGTCGGCTGTGAGCTGTTAATAATCTCTTCCAAATAAGTCAGACTTTCTCTGCGCACTCTTCCACCAACTCAAACTTCACTATGTGCCTCCCTCCTACATCACTCCAACATAAGGGTGACTGACAATGTCTGCCACAAAGTGCCTTATATGGAGCCATGCCAATACTCACATGATAGCTATTATTATAAGCAAACTCGACCAGTGGTAAATGATCTTCCCAGTTGCCCTTCCAATCCATAACACAAGCCTATAGCATATCCTCAATCATCTGGATGGTCCTCTCACTCTAACCGTCTGTCTGAGGGTGAAATGTTGTGCTAAATTTTAGCCTCGATCCTAGAGCCTCTTGCACACTCTTCCAATACTTTGAAGTAAACCGAGTATCTCGATCCGATATAATCATTAAGGGAACTCCATGTAGACTCACGATCTCCTAGACATACAATTTCATTAGGCTGTCCACCATCTGATTCTGTCTGGTAGGAAGGAAATGAGCGGACTTGGTTAACCTGTCCACAATATGATCCCACTTTCACTCAGGAAGGTCCAATGTCTGAAGTAGTCCTGATGGACACTAATGCTTAGCCTTGACCTGCTGAAAAGTTAGACGCCGTGCTATGCACTCTTCAAGATCCTTCTTCATACCATTCCACCAAAAATGTCTCATGAGATCCTGATACATCTTCGCACCTCCAAGATGGATCGTATATTGGGACTGGTGTGCCTCCTGAAGTAACTCACGCGTCAAACCCTCATCTGATGGTACTACCAATCTACCCTTGAATTTGACTCCTCCATCTGGTCCTCTTGCAAAATCTGCCTTATCTTCCAAATCCTGTGTCTCCAGAATTCTATCAAAGAACTTAGACCGAGTTGATAAATTGGCAATCATTACTCCATACTTCCTACTCAGGGCATCTGCGACGACGTTAGCCTTCCCAGGATGGTACTATATGGTGAAGTCGAAGTCCTTGAGATACTCCATCCATCTATGCTGCCTCATGTTCAAATCACTCAGAGCAAAGAAGTACTTGAGGCTCTTATGATTAGTGAATACCTCAAACTTTTTGCCATATAGATAATGTCTCTAGGACTTCAAGGTGAATATCACTGCTGCTAACTCGAGATCATGTGTTGGGTAATTTACCTCATGTGTCTTCAACTATCTTGATGCATAGGCAATTACCTTCCCACGCTACATCAACACTGCTCCTAATCCTTTGCTTGAGGCATCGCAATAAACTACGTAACTGCCTTTGCCTGATAGTAATGTCAACACTGGGGCAGTAGTAAGTCTCCTCTTGAGCTCCTGGAAGCTCTCCTCACAAGCATCAGTCCAAACGAACTGAATGTCTTTCCTAGTCAGGGTGGTCAATGGTAATGTAATCTTCAAGAATCCCTCCATGAAATGATGATAATATCTTGCCAAATGAAGAAAATTGCACATCTTAATCACTGTCTTGGGTCTCTCCCAATGTAGTACTACCTCAACCTTCGCCGGGTCCACGACCACTCCATCTTTAGATCTAACCAAAAATCACACTTACTGAACTTGGCATACAATTGATGTTGACAAAGTATGTCCAATGCCATGTGAAGATGCTCCATGTGTGCCTCATGACTAGGTGAGTAAATCAAGATGTCATCAACGAAGACAATCACGAAATTATCCACGTAAGCTCGAAAGACACGGTTCATTAGATCCATGTACACTACAGGTTCATTTGTCAATCCAAACGGCATAACTAAGAACTCATAGTGGCCATAGCAACTCCTAAAAGCAGTCTTTGAGATGTCCTCTTCTCTAACTCTCAGCTGATGATATCCTGACCTCAAGTCTATCTTGGAGAACACTCATGTTGATTGGAGCTGATCAAATAAATCATCTATGCGTGGCAAAGGGTATCAGTTTTTTACAGCAACACTATTCAGTAACTGATAATCAATGCATATTCGCAGTGATCCATCCTTTTTCTTCACAAAAAGGACTGGTGCTCCCCATGGTGATTTGCTCGGCTGGATGAAGCCCTTATCTAATAACTCTTGCAACTGCACTTTAAGCTCTCTCAACTTTGTTGGAGCCATTCGATATGGTGCCTTAGAGATAGGCGATGTACCTGACACCAAGTCAATGGCAAAGTCAATCTCCCTACTCGGCGAGAATCTTGTCAAATCCTCAAGAAAAACATCTGCAAACTCACGAACAACATCAATATCGTCAAGCTGTAGCTGCCTCCTATCCACAATAGTCACATACGTGAGGAACGCTCTGCACCCTCATGAATAAAATCGTGCCGCCTTCATAGTAGAGATGATGCATGTACTTGCTTATCCCTTTCTGCCCTAAAACAATATCTTTGGTTGCCCAGGTATATGAAAAATAACCCGCTTCTTTCAGTAGTCTATGATAGCCCAATAGTTAGCTAACCAATCCATCCCAAACATAACATCGTAGTTGAAGTTAGAGTCCATTCTCACACCTGATACCTCCATAGGTATCTCCCTGAGATACTCAGTAGTCTTTACTGTCTCTCCCACAGGTGTCATAATATCTAACCCAAATGCTAATTTATGCACGCATACATCAAGGCAAGATGCAAAAATGAATGATATAAAAGAATAAGTTGACCCTGTGTCAAAGAGGGCCCTGACATGTCTGTCTGAGACTAAAAAAGTACCTTCAACGACCTAGTGTGATGCCTGCGCCTGTCCTGATGTGATGGCAAATACTCATCCCTGACTATGTGGCATAATATCTAACCCAAATGCTAATTTATGCACGCATACATCAAGGCAAGATGCAAAAATGAATGATATAAAAGAATAAGTTGACCCTGTGTCAAAGAGGGCCCTGACATGTCTGTCTGAGACTAAAAAAGTACCTTCAACGACCTAGTGTGATGCCTGCGCCTGTCCTGATGTGATGGCAAATACTCATCCCTGACTATGTGGAGCAGTAGCTATCTCTACACCCATCTCGGTCTACCTCTCTCTCTGCCCCTTAGGACAATCTTTAATGAAATGGCCTACATCTCCACAGTTGAAACACCTATATGGCTATCTCTGGAAAGGTGGCTGGTGCTGTCGCTATGGTTGGGACTGCCTCTGATGCTGTGGTTTGTCGAATCTATTGTACCCTTGTCCATGGTGCCAACCCTTGCACCTGTCACATCTCTTCTTCTCTGTGTCTCTATTAGGCTTGGTCTATAGCTAGTAACCTGGTGCTCTATGTGCTTGCATAGCACTAAAGGGTCTCTTGCCCTTGGTGGGCTGGTACGCGCTCCCTCTGGTCCTGAGAGAGTTCTTCTCTATCATGGAGGCCATGTCCGTTGCATCTCTCACAGTAGTAGGTCGAGAAGTAATCACCCGATCTCTCAGCCAGGGTGTCTGTCCATCCACGAATTTGTCCGTTGCCTCCTTGTTTGTCGCAAGCACATCAGGAGCAAACCTCCTTAGTCAGGTAAATCGGTTCAGGTATTGCTAAACTGTCATGCCTCTCTACTCGAGGGTGGAAAACTCCTTCTTCAATGATTGCAATCCATGTGGTGGAAAGTACTGAGTATCAAAAGCTTGTTTAAAGGCCGCTCATGTCATCATCTTTATAGGATCTGGTCATGTAAGTGTAAAGGTTTGCCACCAAAAGCCTGCCTCACCCTTTAGTAGGTAGGCAGCTACCCAAACTTAATCCTCTGGTGCAATCTTCATCGTGTCAAATGTCTTTCATCTTTTTGCCTTATTGATCTTCATCTGATCTGCACTATTGAAATTAAATATAAGCCATCCAACCCTCCTTTAGTTGATCTACAAGACAAAAAAAACTAAATTAGAATCATCTAAACCACACATTAATCATCTAATAAGCTCTAACGATCATCTAATCGTTGATTTTGAAAAATTATGGTTTAGATGGTCAATTTGAGCTAAATTTAAAATCAAGCTAAAATTTGCAATTTTGAACGGTTAGATGATCTAATTGAATGCTAAACTACGGGTTTTTTAGCCAAAATTAAGCACTTAACACACACCCCCACCAGCATTTTGCTAGTCCAGAGCAAAACATGTAGACAACTAGTTTACACAAAGCTAGTACAAGGTGTCACTTTCGTAGGTACTCACGATTGCATTTAACACATGCAACAAGCCCTTGAACCCCTAGGTTACCCCTAATGGACGAGTTAGGCCTTGTGAGGGTTTACAGTGAATATACCCACAAAATTCAATAAGGTCGAGTTCCCTATTTATCTCAAAGAATCCTCATTCATTAGCAATTTTACTAGTTTTTACAACGTAATGAAGAGGTTTTGACAATTTTACTCACCATACATATGTTAAAGACATTTTATTTGATCTATTCCTTAGAGTGCATATGTGTGTACAGTCACATAAATCTTAAATTTTAATTAGATATGCTTACATTTCATTGGAAATATGCCTTGACCTCAAATCCTCACACATATACGCTCAAAAATAAAACTCTCAGATAAGGGGTTTAAACATATTTCTTTCATTATGTGACAGAATCCAACAAGCTGATGGTTCCCATAATTCTTTTAAATGCTCATGAGACAAAGGAAAGTGATCCCTAAGAGTGGATGTTGTCGCCAAGAATATGAGGGGTCTTTTATCTTAATTCTTTCTTTTTATCTCCTCTTTAAGGCTATGTCCACATAAGATCAATAGGTCTTTAACTAGGACAAAATGTAGGCTTAGGACAGGTTTAGAAAAGAAATGTATAAATATTTCAAAGGTTCAAAATTGAGTAGATGTCTTTAATGAATATCTGCTAGGACAACTTTTCTTTTCGGTTTCTACTTGAAGTGAATTTCTTTTTTAAAATTTTCTCTTCTTTTTTTTCTCTCTCTCTCTCTCTCTTTGAAAGAAAAACAGATAATTTTTCTCACTTCTTTGACTTTTTTGTCCTATTTTTGATTTTTTTTCTACTCTACTCATTTTGAAGATGGGTAATGGTTATTTATTTTAGGTTATTCTGGGTTACGATGAATGGGGTTAAGAAAGAAAAAGCTTAATAATAGGCTTAAAAGGATAACTAGTGGTATAATATATTAGGTAGGCTTTATGTCTTTGGGCTGAGCATGTATGGCCTATATCATTTCTTAGGTTTCCTAAAGCCTATCAGATTCAATAAATTTCTAAAATTAAAGCTATTACTCATATTTATTCTTGATGGTTAACCAAAATAGGTATAACAGGATCACACTAATGTATGTACGCTGAAGAATTCATGGACTTACTTATAACTCTCTAAAAAAAGATAGTCTCAAACTTTCACTAGGTTATAGGTTTCCACGGATTTTCCTTAAGGTCTTTAAGTCATACCTCTATATTAGTCTTGATTATGTGCTATGTGTAAATGGTTTCCAAGAATTAACTTTCATAAAATGCTTCAACACATGCATGACATGCAAAACTAATCATATGCATTCCCATTGAGAGATGAAAATAGTATATTTACTAAATTCTAAACATCCAGTTCTCATCACAGTAAGGGAACTCCACTTTAAAAACTTTTCTCTCTTTTTTTTTTCAATTTTTTTCCAAAAATGTTCAAATTTCTTTTTTTAGCTCAAGAAAATTCAAAATATCTAGTGCATCTACACCCCCAACCTGAATGAAACATTGTCCCCAATGTTTGAAAACATAGGATTCTATATGAAAGTAGAGGGCTGTAGACTCTAAACCCTTGGGTTGCCTCCCAATCAATGCTAAGTTTAACGTCTTCAGCCAGACATAATGATGATGTACTGCTAGGCTCCTGGAGAGGTAATCTAAGGTGGATCATGATAGTCAGGTGTCTCTAATAGTGTCTCATCAATTTCAAGGTTAGGCAGTTCTAGGAAAGGTTTTAACCTTTGACCATTGACCTTTTGGATTTATCCATCCCTTTCATTCTCGATGGCCCCATGAGGATAGATTGTGCATACTATATAAGGTCTAATCCATCTAGATCTAGGTTTTCCTGGGAATAGATGCAATCTAGAATTAGAAAGTAAGACTTTTTGACTTGGTATGAAGGATTTTCTTAGAATATGTCGATAATGTACAGCCTTCATTCAATTTTTGTACAATCGTGCAGACTCATATGCATCATTCCTCAATTCCTCCAACTCATTGAGTTGGAGTTTTCTGTGGGTTCCAGCAGAATCTAAGTCAAAATTTAGCTTTTTGATAGCCCAATATGCCTTGTGCTCTAACTCTACCGGTAAGTGGTAGACCTTTCCATAGACCAAGCGGTAGGGTAACATTCTTATAGGGGTTTTAATATGCTGTATGATAAGCCCATAAAGCGTTAATACGTCTCAGAGACTAGTCTTTCCTATTTGGATTGACTGTCTTTTCTAGAATCCACTTTATTTCCCTATTGGATACCTCTACTTGACCACTAGTCTAAGGGTGGTATGAGGTAGCTATCCTATAGTTGACACCATACTTTTTCATTACATTCTCAAACACCTTATTACAAAAGTGTTTCCCCCCATCACTTATTATGGCTTTGGGAGTACCAAACCTTGCAAAAATATTTTCTTTTAAATTTTTTACCACAACCTTGTGGTCATTGGTTTTGCAGGGTATAACCTCCACCCACTTGGACATGTAGTCCACTCCCACTAGTATGTATGGATTTCCAAAAGAATTAGGAAAAGGCCCCATAAAATCTATGCCTTAAACATCAAAAGGTTTTATGACAAGGATTGAGTTTAAGGACATCATATGTCTCCTTCTTAAACTTCCTAACCTTTGACACCTTACACATGCCTTGCAGTAAGCATGTGCATCCTTAAATAAGGTGGGCCAATAAAATCCACACTGCAAAATTTTTGCAGCTGTCTTTTTAGAGCTGAAATGGCCCCCGCATGCATGATCATGACAAAAGGAGATGATTTGATTTTATTCACTATCTGGTATGCATCTCCTAATTACTTGGTCAGGACAGTACTTAAATAAGTACGGGTCATCCTAAGTAAAATATCTAACCTTAGTTAAAAATCTCTTTTTATCTTATGAGGTCCAATGATTAGGCATTTGTCCTGTAAAAAGATAATTAACAATATCTCCATACCAAGGTAACTAGGAAACATGCAATAATTGTTCATCTGGGAATGACTCAGTTATAGGCCCTTGATCGCTAGTGTGCTCCACCACTAATCTGGATAAGTGATATGCTACTACATTTTCTGAACCTTTCTTGTCCCTAATTTCTAAGTCAACTCTTGTAGCAGTAGTATCCAATGGATCAACCTAAGTTTTGTATACTTTTTAGAAAGGAGGTACTGTAAAGCCGCATGATCCAAGTATACTATAACTTTATACCTTGACAGGTAAGATCTAAACTTATCCAAAGCAAACACTACAACTAACAACTTTTTCTTAGTAGTAGAATAGTTGAGTTGCGCATCATTTAGTGTTTTACTAACATAATATATCACATGGGAAAGTTTATCAATGCGCTGCCCCAAAATAGCTCTAATGGCATAATCCCATGGTCACACATTATTTCAACCCAATCTGGTGGTCGAATAATAGGTGCAGAGGTCAATTCAGACTTAAGTCGCTCAAATGCTTTCCTACAATCCTCATCAAAGTCAAAAGTGGCCTCCTTTGTAAGTAAATTACATAGGGGCTTGGCAATTTTGTTAAAATCTTTGATGAATCGTCTGTAAAAGCCAACATGTCCTAAAAAGAGCGAATTTCTTTTACCGTCCTTAGTGGAGGAAGGTTGGCTATTAAATCTACTTTTGCCTTATCAACTTCTATCTCATTGGGTGATATTATGTGGCTTAATACTATCCCACATAAAATGGCACTTTTCCCAATTTAAGATAGGATTCTTCTCCTAACACCTTACAAGGACTAATGTCAAGTGGTGCAGGCACTCGTCAAATGATGACTCAAATACTGAGAAGTCATCCATAAACACCTCAAGGAATATTTCTACCATGTGTGAGAAAATGCTCAACATACACCTTTGAAATGTAGCTGGAGGGTTACAAAGCCCATAAGGCATACGTCTATAAGCGAAGGTTCCAAAAGGGCAGGTGAAGGTGGTCTTCTCCTGACCCTTTGGTATTATAGGAATTTGGTTATAACTGGAATATCCATCTAGAAAATAGTAATAGCTATGTCCGGCTAACCTCTTTAGCATTTGGTCAATGAAAGGTAAAGGAAAATGATCTTTCCTCGTGCCCGCATTTAACTTTCGATAGTCAATACAAACTCTCCACCCAGTGGTCATGCGGATAGGGACTAGCTTGTTATCCTCATTTTTGGCTACTGTGACCCCAGATTTCTTAGGTACAACTTGAACGGGGCTGACCCAAGTACTATCAGAGATAGGGTATATAATGCCAACATCTAAGAGCTTTAAGACTTCATCTCTAGCCACGTCCTTCATGTGGGGTTTCAGTAGCCTTTGAGTTTCCCTAAAAGGTTTTGCATTTTCTTCTAGATGTATCCTATGCATGCATACAACTAGACTTATCCCTTTTATGTATGCTATTGTCAACCCTAGAGCAGTTTTATGTTCCTTAAGAACATCTAAAAGCTTACCATCCTGTTCTTTATCTAAGTCTGATGCTATTATTACAGGTAAGGTGTCATCTGGCCCTAGGTATGAATATTTCAAGTTATTAGGCAAGGGTTTTAGGTTCAGAGATAGTGGTTGCTCTATTGATGGTATGGGGATAGATTTAGATGGTGGGAGTGGTTCCACATAAGGACCCCACTTAGAGGTATCCATGAGTGGTGCGACATCTAAAAGATTGTTTACCTCCTCAATAGACTTGTCTATATCACATTCTCCATTAAAGTGCATCAGACAAGCCTCCAGTGGGTTTGAGATGGACAATGGTGAATGAATCTCAGTAATTAGACTCTCTATCAAGTTGACATCATAGGGACCATTGAGGTCTAAATGTTGTTGATCGGCATTAAAATGTTAAGCTTAACCTTCATGTTGCCGAATGAGAGTTTCATTACACCATTCCTACAATTAATAATGGCATTGGACGTTGCCAAGAATGGACGTCCAAGGATGACTGGGATTTGACTACCAGGTCGGATATAGGTTGGGTGTCTAACACAATGAAATCAACAGGGTAATAAAACTTATCCACCTGTATCAAGATATCTTCAACCAAACCACGAGATATCTTGATAGATCTATCAGCTAATTGCAGCGTGGTAGTGGTTCATTTTAACTCACCAAGTTTTAGTTGCTCATAGACAAAGTATGGCAACAAGTTAACACTAGCCCCTAAGTCAAGAAGTGACCCATCTATGACATGATCTCCAATGACGCAAGTGATTGTAGGACATCCTAGGTCTCTAAACTTTGGTGGGGTCTTGTGTTGAATCAAAGAGCTCACCTGTTCGGTGAGAAAGGCTTTCTTTTGCACATTAAGCTTTTGCTTTGTTGTGCAGAGCTCTTTTAAGAATTTGGCAGAGGCAGGGATGTCTTTAATTGCATTGAGTAATGGTATATTGATTTGTACATGTTTAAATACCTCCATTAACTCATTGAAGTTTGATCCCTTCCTAGCTTTATTCAGTAATTGGGGAAACGGGGCTTTAGGCACATAGGGTGCCTCCATTATAGGTTCTACATGATTGTTCTGTCTTTTCTCTTTTTCCTGTATTTTTGTTGCCTCTTTTTCCTCTATAGTTTCCTTAGCCTGCCCTTCTTTATTTTCAATTTGACAACCGTTCCTAAGGGTGATTATGGACTTGGCATGCTCGTGAGGGTTAAGGTTTTGAGAACTTGACCCTATCTCAAATTGACCCTTAGGGTTAGGGATGGGTTGGCTAGGAAACTGACCCTTTCCTCTATTATGTAATTCAGCAGACAATTGGCTTAATTGCATCTCTAGCTTAGCTATGGCTTGAGAGTTGACATTGGCTGACTGTCTACTCTCATTTGGCAATTGGTGTAAGGCCTTTTCAATGTAGTCATTATCTTTTACAATTTTTTCAAACATGGTGTGGATCTTTTCCTCTGAATATGGTTTCTTTTGTTGTTGAGGTTGTTGAAAGTAGGTGTTTGATGGGGAACTATAGTTCTAAGAGGAAAGTTTTAGACATGGGGATTTACAGATGGCCCCCCTTTGTGGTTATTCTTTGACCAAAACAAATTGGGATGCCTAGCCCATTCAAGGTTGTAGGTCTCAGAATATGGGTCGTCACTAGGTTGGCGATATGCATTCAATGCATTCGCTAGTATGTAAGATATTCAGGGAATACTTTATTAGATGGACACACTGAGGTTAAATGGGCTAAACTAGAACAAGTAGTGCATACCTCTTGTAGAGGTTTTTGGGATAATGTAATAGCCAAAAAAGATTGAAACATAGTTTCAAGCTTGTCCATTCTTCCATCTAATTTTTCAGTGACAGAGTTGAGCTTATTGGATAGATCAGTATGTGCTCCTATCTCATAGATACCTCCTTTCTTAGTGGGCTGGTTAGTTCTTTCTCTCTTATTTGAATAATCTCATTGCTGAGAATTATTGGCTACAGTTTGAAAGAATTCCTATGCCTCACTTTCATCTTTTAAGATGAGGGTTCCTCCACTCACTGCATCTATCATTTGTCTATTTGAGGTGTCAATGCCTCATAGAAGTATTGAACGTGCTACCATTTCTCAAATCCATGGTGAGGGCATTTTTATAGCAGTTCATTCCACCGTTCCCAACATTCATAATATTATTCATCATCCCTTTGTTGGAAATTTACAATTTCACGACACAAGGCATTTGTTTTGTGAACAAGGAAGAACTTGTTCAAAAACTTTTTAGACAATTGGTCCCATGTATGTATGGAACCTACCTCCAAGGAATTAAGCCATGACATGGCTTTATTCTTAAGTGAGAAGGGGAAAATAACCTTAACCTAATCGAATCATCCAAAAAATTTCTAAACCTAAATGTGGCACAAATATCAAGGAACTCCTTGATATGTAGGCATGGGTCTTCTCGGTCTCGACCATAAAAAGTAGGGAGTAACTGAATTACTCCTAGCTTTAACTCAATATGGATGGCATTAGTTGGAGGTAAAGCTATGCAGGAGGGGTTATTAAGTTGGAGCGGAGCATAAAAATCTCTAATAGTCACGCGCTCAATCTCTGGTGGTGGTTCAACCATAGGGATATGAACTATGTTTATTTCCCCTTGGTGATAGATGCGTTGAATCTCTGGGTTTAACGCTAGTAGATTAGAGTTCTGAGATTTGATTATTGCTTACCAGTTAAGTTCTGTGCAAAGTGGTTAATACAACCCTCATGTAAGGAGGCGTTTAGACCTCACAAATGTCAACAGGAGGCGAGGGAAAAGCGGGGCTCTATTAGACAACCCCTAATAACCATAGTGCTCAAAAGCCACTAGAGTGACAATAAATCGCATCTTAGTAAGAGGGTCCTACGAGCATGTGATGGCCCTATAGGTCTCTTCTGATTAATTTTAACTTGATTTGAATGGTAGGGTAGCATGCTTGAGGTAATTATCCTAGGTGGGCCAAGGAGTGGTGATGAAATCCACCCTTAATCTTATGGGGATAGGTGCCCTTACTAATTAATTCCACACTCCATGGCAGTTTGATCAACATATATATCACCTTAAAGCATTAACCGTGTCCTAAGATGTAATGAAAAGTAAAAAACTAATGCAAAACCCTAAAAATGCAACAATTATAAAGGATGCTTTCTATATAAGTTACACTACCAAACAATGCAAATTTACTCTAAATGGAAACCCTAATCTAGAAACTAAATGAGTGAGAAGACTTACAATGGGGTTTCTGATGAAGATCAAGTGTGGGCTACCTTATCCCACACTTGCCCCGTATTATTATAACCCTTTAAAAATTGAAATTAAAAGTACAAATTACAAAGGGGCCTCACTACAAGATTCACTCAAAAAAAAAAATATATTCTAGGAAAGCAGGAAAATTTCCATGTTGATGAAGATTTTCTTGCCAATTTGCTCCACTTTCTTGTTTCCCTGAAAAAGGAAATTAGAAATAAGTACCAATTTCAAGAAATTAGGTGGTTATGCATTAAATTTTTTTGAAAAAAGGCACCTAAAATTGCCTAAAATGCTAAAACTCTACAATTCCTATAATTTTTTTTTTGAATTTTTTTCTTCCAATTTTTGGATTTTTAATTAATTTCTACAAAAACTTCATTGCGGGTCCCTAGCAACGGTGCCAAAAACTTATTGATATTTTTCGCAAGTGCAAGGGATATTATAGTACAGCTATGCAAATACAGGTTGATCCCACAGGGATGCGCTTTAAAAATAAGGTGTTTAAACAAAATTTAAATATCTAAAACTTAAAGAAAATAACAGGATTGAACTAACTATTCAACTTTATTCAAATGATGCAATTTACATAAATTTCAAGTCCCAAAATCATAAAATAAAACTAATTAAACATCCCTGAATTATACTATTCGTGGAGAGCACTGTTCTTGGATAACACTGTTAGAAGATGGATAAAATAAAACTTGAATAGAATAGGGACACATATGTAAATAAAATAGGGATACATATGTAAATAAAATAAGGATATAGATGTAATTAAAAGAAAAGGACGAAAATGAGATTTTGATTAAACAACTAAGGGCAAAATTGGAATTTAGGATAAAAACTTTAAAACGAAAAAACCAGATGAACCCCAACGAGGAGAAGTAGCCAGAGGAGGAGGAGGAGGAGGAGGAGGGGGAAGAAGGAAGAGGAAAGAAGAAGAGGGAAAGGGACGTGGGAGGAAAACCCATTTCAGGTTTCCATCTCCTAACCGTCTGGTGAAGAGAAAAACGCTGGAGCTAGACTATTGGAGATGGTCGGTGCTGCAGAGATACTGGATCGTCTGGAGCAGAGTCGGACATTTTGGTTTTTATGGGTTGTCGTTTGGTACCGTCCTGGGTTGGCTTGATGGAGGTAGGGGTCGGTGCTAGGCGTTGTCCACGGCCTTGATCCTACTTGGGTGTCGTTTGGTTCAGACGATCCTTGAATCGCCTGGCGGGTGGGAGTGAAACTGCTAGGCTAGTGAAGATGAACAGTTGGAAGCAGAGGAGAATGAAAAAACGACACCTAGGGGTGTGGTCGGTGAAAAAAAATGCGATGGGTTGGTGGGTGAAGGAGAGTAGTGGTGGAGAGGTGAAGATGGAAAAAAAAAAATGACACCTTTGGTCTGGGCGTCGTCTGGAGTAGAGTTGGTGATGGTTTTAATCAAGGGTGAATGTGGGAGTGGGAGTGAGAGAGAGAATGAGATTGAGATTGAGAGAGAGGGAAGAAAAAACATGGTAGGGGTTGGTGCGATGATGGGGAAAAAAAAAAACTTGGGAGTTGGTACGGTGCGGTGTTGTGTGTGGAGAAAGAACGATAGATGGAGATAAGGAAAGGGAAGTTGGAGGCAACCTGAGGAGACTTCGACCAGTGTTGGAAAGGTACAGATAGATTGAGTAGCCTAGCTTGTGTGATAATGGGGATGATGCAGTAAACAGATGGAAAGTAGGATTAAGAACTCAAATTGAATGCAAAGCAAACAAAGAAAAACACATAAGAACTTCCCAAAAAAACAAAAATGCAAAAACTCCCCCAAACTCCTTACTTTTTCCCCTTTATAACTTTCCACTTCCTTATTTTCTCAAACTCTTTCCTTGAAGAGGTAGATTCCTATTAGGAAACTCCTCTTCCAATTAGGACTCCTTCTTCTTTTTGAAATCCTTCATCTTTTTGCCTTATTGATCTTCAACTAATCTGCACCATTGAAATTAGATCTAAGCCATCCAACCCTCCTTTAGTTGATCTGCAAAACAAAAAAAACTAAATTAGAATCATCTGAATCGCACATTAATCATCTAATAAGCTTTAATGATCATCTGATTGTTGATTTTGAAAAAATAATGTTTAGATAGTCAATTTGAGCTAAATTTAAAATCAAGCTAAATTTTGCAATTTTGAACAGTTAGATGATCTAATTGAATGCTAAACTAGGGTTTGTTTAGCCAAAATTAAACGCTTAACGTATCTCTCTCTCTCTCTCTCTCTCTCTCTCTCTCTCTCTCTATATATATATATATATATATTGCCTCTTGCCATCCTTTCCAAAAAAGAACTCACTTGAATTGATGAAAGATAAGGCCTTCATGCAAAGGTGGGGTACAAAGATAATTGACCATGTGATCCATTATGGCATTTTTGGCACAAATATATGCTATTGAGTGTGATGAGTTATCCATAAAAAGAAAAAATGGCTAGCAAGGATGGTTTTATAAAACAATTTCCTAGAAGTTCCTAAAATTCACATATGTCAAAATCTCTACTAGTGAAGAGGCAGGTGGGTATGTGCATATAAAATTGGAAAACAACACAACATGGAGAAAGGCACACTTAACAAAATTAAGAAACACTGATCCTAAATTGACATCTTTTGGTAGATAGAATCTGATAATGAATAATTTTGATCAAGAATTAGTACCACAAAAATTTCTCAAAGCAATAGATATACAATATAGGGCCCATCTAGGGTCTATTGCAGCAAACTTAAAAATAAGTTTGTCATTGTATTTGAGTGAAATATTCAACTAACGGTAGAGATCTAAAGATTAATGTTACCAATTGCTTGCATAGTTACCCAGTTGGCATTATAGTTTACCATAAAGCATAAGTAGATAAGAGGAGAAAAGAATGGGGTTTGAAGATGGGTTTTTTAGGTGCTTGGAGATAGGAGAAAAGGAGGTGAGATATACAGGAGTGAAAAGGAAAAGTTGAAAAGGGATCGATTTTGTTTCTCAAGATGGACGATACTTGAAAGAGGACATTGTAAAACCTAACCTTTCACCACAAGAATAGACAAAAGAAACCCCATGCAAATGCATAGAGATGTTTTTAATTGTGTCCAGTCAAACCTTTTATCTATGCTTGCTTGTTCTAATTGCAAATGCAAACCAAACTACAATTTGCATATTTCAAATTTATGTTTTAATAAAGGGTCACCGCTTCTTGCAATCCATTGGCATAGTCAGAGTAGCTGGAAACAAAATTTTCAGCTTCATTCAATTATAATTATTATAAAAGAAAAGATAGTGATTTAAGAGTCTTGAGACCCATCTCTATCTTTTTACTTTTTCTTCTCTTCAAAGAGAGACTATTTTTGTTTTCCATCATGGGTCTACTCTACCATAAGTCCTTTGTCATTTTCTTTTTCCAATTATTGGATTATTGGGTCTCTCAGAAGTAAACTAATAACCAAGTACACTTGATCAAGTTTTAATACAATTCAACAGTTATAATGTAGCCACAAATTAATTTTAAGTAATGTTATGATAGACCTTAGATGGCCCTTGGAGTACAATAACATGCATTGTAGTATTTGGATTGACCTTCACTACAAGTACCTAAAGATTGAGGGTTGAGACATGTTTTCCATCCTGAATAGGCAATAATCATCCAAAATATTCTCCATTAGATGATTATCTTTGTCTTGTAACTCTTCCATGATCAAGACAAACATATGTAATTTGTGGTTCATGTCCAACAAAATTGCAAAATGAGAAACAATTTTCATACTATACATGACTACCACAAAATAAAAGGAAAATAATCCTAAGAAAAAATAGATTTGCAAGTAATAAATTTTTATAATGACTTTCCATTTTTACTCTTATTTTTTTCTTTGCTATACTTTCTATATTTTACTCTCTTCTAGGTTTAGTTTATGAAAAGAAGAAGATGATGATAGGGTCCTATTATTCGTAAACTCAGGATAAATAGTTGTCATCATATGACCTTGAGGTCATGGGTTCAAGGTGTGGAAACAACCTCTTGCAAAATGTAAGATAAGGCTATGTACTTTAGGACCTTGTGGTCCGCCCCTTTCCCCAGACCCTACATAGGCAGGAGCTTTGTGCACCAGGGCTGCCCTTTATTTTCTTTTATAAATGTGGGTACTAGAAGCTGTTGTACATAAGATATAGAATATTTTCTTCAATATAAAGATATGGATACTGCATAGATCAACTAATATATATATATATATTATAAGACAATATGCCATTTCATAGCATAATGTCATGCCTCAATTTTGTCTTTTCTCTTTTTTACTTGTGTTTGAGCTACAATTTTCTCCTTTCCTTCAATTACAAAATGCACATCCCTTACGTCCTTCTAATATTTGTGTCATTCCGTAAATTTGTCTATATATAATGCTTATCCATTCAATATATTGGAATATGTCCATTGATTCCTTCCTAGCATTCCTTTTTTCACTTTTCTCTCTCCCCCCCTCTCTCTCTATGTCTATGCATAATATATATACATATATATGTACAATTGCCTACTTTTAGTAGTTTGAAGGTGCAACGAGGGAAGATAAAAAGGACAAAACATTTGGGGTATTTTCAACTTCTAAAGTATGACTCAAAATGAAAGATAGATTCTCATTAGATATTCTTAATCAAGTATGTATAAGATATCCTATGTAAAGTATTTATTCATGGAGGAGGCTGAGTCATGTTTGAGTTGTTCATTATTAGGTTTGTATTGATAAACCACCTTGATTTTATGAAAGTGCCTTCTTTTTAGGATCTTCAAATATCAACTCTTGGTAGAAGTTGATCATTGATCTAAGATAGAAAGGTCATGAGTCCAGTGATTGATTAGTGCTTGGTTTTTAATTTTCTATTTGTTTGGGGGTGGCTAAGTATAGGGTTGACAATTTAATCTCTGGAGTTACCCATGGATAATTTTGTTAATGCTTTCCACCAATGCCATTATTACGTCACAACAAGAAAAGAATGTATTCCTAATAGAAAAGGGCCACTACAATAGATATAAAAAATGCAATTAAATGTTTTTTAGGTGACTTAATCTTCTACCAATGGGTACAAGAAACCACCTAATAGATCATGGTGCTATAATGATTGCTTCTCTTCACTTTTGGGGGCATCGATAAAGGGTTATTTAAGATGATAAATATTATATCACAAATAATTTTTATGGCCCTTACAACCCCCAACCCACTATTAGAGTGTTTAAGCTTTCCAAAAAAAGGTGCATAGCAGCAATGCCAACTACCACTTTTTTTGCCACATTGTTGTATTTTATTGCTCACTTTTAGTGGTGGATGAAAATACTCATAGTTCAATACAACTAGTTTGTTAAAATGTTTTTTTATAATTCTTTTCGAAATGCAAGGCTCTTGTTTGATTTTTTTATTTTTTATTGAAAACAAATAGCAGAACCATTTTTTTATAAAAAGACTTTACCAAAAACCTTGAGTGTCATTTTTGTAGACTAAAATACATTTCACAAGTTTGGAAAACCCCAATATTTTACATTCAAACAGTTCAAAACATATTTTACTATTTTATAGAATTTGTCTAGTCACAACTCATAGTTCAATATGTATAGGCATATACATGTCCAAAAATATCAATTAGAAGTCAATTAGGTACAATGTTAATGTGGTTCTAATTTGTACTAGATTTCTTTAATTGAATTCCTCACCTTTTAACCTTGTTGTACTTATTTCTGGTGTTGGTGAGGTGAGTATATGGGGATATACTCTGTAGACAGAACTAAGATTACATCCATGTAATGTATTCGATGAATATCCTTAGGTATTTCCCCCAAGAATAATAATACATGTATATTTTATAGCAGTCAAGAATACATCATTTGCATATTATCTACACATCCAATCTAGGGTTCCAAATTCAGCCTTATTTAACATAAGTATATGTAAAAAACCATGAAAAACATATATATATATATATATATATATATATATGCACAATGTATTAGGGCAGCAAAATACAACACGATAGATAATAGGACTCAAACTCAACATGGATTTAGCAAGTTATGGTCGATTCTTATCGTGTTCATGTTATTTTTGGGTCGACCTGCAAATTACACACCAAAAATCATGTCGTGTTCAGGTCAACCCACATAACTAAAAAATGACACGATTGCAACTCGCATAATAAAATAGGTCGTGTTGACCAATGTGACCTGTGAACTGTTAACCTAGTTAAACAAGTCATGTTGACCCATATGACCCTTGACCTATGAACCTAATTAAACAAGTCGTGTTGACCAGTGTAACGCGGGACCTGTTAACCCAATTAAATAGGTTGTGTTGACCCATATCACTTGCAACACTAATACAACTCGATGTAACTATCTTAATCAGAAAAACCCTAGCTTTTTATTAGCTTTAGCATTTATCAAAGAAAACTTAAGGGAAATCCTTACTAGGTACGCAGCGAGCTCTCTCTTTGCATGGGTTTTGATTGTAGGTGGGGGAAGAATTGTTGCTTTGATTAGTGGGGGAAGAACACCAACAAAGCAACAAATCGTGAAGGGTGTGTGATTTTTTGCAACTTCGTAAGTCCCTTTGATTTTATTTTATTCCTTAAAATTGGTAGTTTGTTTGACTCTAATTCAAGCGTTTTGATTCTCTTATCATGTTATCACTCATTGAAACCTCTGATGCTAGGTTTTATGATTCCATTATTCTTCATAATGTTGCAGTTTTGAAATTTGTTCAATTGAAAAACTCACACAGAAGTGTTTATTGAATAGTTGAAGGCATGGTCTCACAATGGGCAACCTAAATGAATCTCCACATTATGGTCTACATCATTGCTCAAATCTCCTCCAAATTCTAATTTTTTAATGCATGACCCTGTGTTCCTTTTGGTTGGTTCTGGATTTTTGTATTGGGTTAATGTTCTTCATTTTATCTTTAATAGTTTGCCTACATGGATTTTCTCCTATTTTACTTAGTTTTTTTAATCTTTTCTGATAAGAACTTCTAGTTGTGGTTAATTTTTTTTCTAGAAATTTTTTATCATATGAATCGACATGGCTATTAATTTTTGGGTGTCCACAGATTTTGCTTTTGGGGTCCTAGTCAGTTTTTCCTTTGTAGGATTTGAGGCTGCGTTGCTTCTTGTGTTTATTTGAGTTATTTCCCTACTTTGTGAGATTTGATGCTTGCTAGTACCCAAGTACCGATAATGATCATATGGTTGTGTAGCTTCCAATGCTACTATCATTAGAGATCTTCTACCATGCCATCTACCATATGGAAGATGTCGGAATGGAGTTATGATATATAACATAATGTTAGTCCCCTGTTGCATCAAAATTTTGCTAGTTTCTTTTATTACCTAGTTATTAGATTAAGAGATGTTAAATTTTGTCCTAAATTAATTGAGAAATATATGGAATGTACTTGTATTTTCCCTTAGAATGTCTATTAAATAACTACTAATGCTAAATAGTGAACAGTTTCCTCTGTTTATCATGGAATTGACATATTCCATTCAGTTTTCAACATTGGTCCTGACCATATTTCAGTGCAGAAATGACTCTTAGTGTGGTTTCTCTCTCTCTCTCTCTCTCTCTCTCTCTCTCTCTCTCTCTCTCTCTCTCTCTCTCTCTCTCTCTCTCTCTCTCTCTCTCTCTCTCTCTCTCCAATTTTTTAGTTTTTAATCATTCATGGGTTGCTACATAAAACTTGAGTTTATTGTATCACTATTACATTCATGGATTTGTTCTTTAGTGAAATACTTGTTGCAAACTAGCATGTAGTATAGAAAGTTGATTTTGTCTATTTTTTGCACTTCTATACTATCATGCTTATCAGCTTGGAGCAAATAGTGGTTTCAAGAAGGTTCTTAGTAAAAATAGAAGCTGGTTTAATTGTTGAATATGTAAGTGTGAATCAAATGGTTGAATTCAATTGTCAAATATGGGAATGTGAATATTATTTGCCTCTCAATGTATCTCTTACATGTTTAGTTAATAAAAATAGATGGAAATTGAAATCCTTCTACAAAAGTATACTGAGAAATGTAGCACAATATTTAGTCCTTCCACCATTCATGAAACAAAAGAAAGTATTCATCCTTTGGCTTGGATAACTATCTCAAATGGAGTCATCACTTCCACAAAGTTGTATGAGAGGCCTTTCTTCTAGTAGTTCAGTTCAATTGTGTTGTAGAATTGAGAACACCACAATGTGGAAAATAAATCCCAACCTTTGAACGAACCCAAAAGAACAAGAACAAAAAAAAAAGAAAAAGAAAAGTATTCCCTTACAACATGCTACCTATCAAACATTTACTCTCTTATTCCTAGAAGAGGTGTATTTTATTAAGTTTATTTATACCTATTATAAACATGCTTTCTAATGTGTATGTATGGGTGGTTTCAGAGGCTAAAATTCAAGGCCTTTCAGTTGTTTAATCTATATTAGTACTAGGTTAAGGATTTTATTCTTTCCTAGTAGCATTGGACTTGATCTTGTCTTTAAGTTTTTATGTTTATTCATATAAAAAATTAGCTATGTTTGACTGTCATTGGATTGTAATTTAAGTATTGATTTTTTAGTTTGTGAAAATGATTTTAGAGGCTCGTATTCTAGTGGCTTTTATTAGTTCAAAGATATCTTTAGGCATTATGTGAGTAGATTTCCGAATCTGCTCATTTTGTTTGTTTTCACTATTGTTGGACTTATGTGAATTTGTTCGCTTTTATCTTTGTTCGATGTTGTTTTTTATAATATTGTTACATGGGATAAATTATGTTTGTACTTTGTTTGATTATTTTCTAAATATTTAGAAAAAATAATAGGATTGTTATTTCATGGAAAAATTGTTCTCAATTTTTAGAGTGCTAATTTTAACCATTTACATGGGGATGATTGTGAGAGATGAAGCTAAAACTTCGGATCTGTTACTGGCATGGGCTTAGACTACTTGTAGCATCATAATCTTGGGTCTAGAAGATAAAAACATACCTGCTACAAGAAACACCTTTCTGCACTTGAACATAGCTCATTTAAGATGTGGGTTTTTCTTTTTCCTTTTGGAAATGGTGACTGGATTCTGACCCACAACTTCTAGGTTGTGTCAGAGAGTGCGTAACCAAATACAATAGTGCTCAAACCCATTATAGTGATTTGGAGGAGTTAATAAGTCTCATTCCTGGCATTTTTTAGATAGCTTTTCATGTAAAAACAAGTTTCCAAGTGACCAATGGATAGTTTGCATTTTCATAGGCCTTGTTCACTTGTGGTTAATGACATTCTATCACATTCATGAAATGTAAGGATTTAATTGGTTTTATTTTGAAATTTTATTTTGAAACATTAGGTTATGCAACTTTTGTTGTTTTATGTTGCATGTTACTCAATGTATTTGCACAAAAAGCTATAGAATTTCTTTGAGGAATTGTTTCATTCATTATTTGCTATGTTCATGAACTGTTTGGCATACTTTTCTTGTTTGCATAAGAAGTCATGGGAACTTCTTTTTGGGGGTTACGTGGTTGCTTGAACCCACTACTTCCTGTAGTGAGACAAGGCACTTAACGTACTTGATTAAGTCCACATGCATTGTATTTTGAGATTCCTCTATGTTTTAGTAATGGTTATAAGCAGCATCATCTTTAGGGACTGTGGCCTTAATGGACCCACTTGGTATTTCTTAAGATGCCATATCATCTTTGATATTATGAAACATTTAACATGCCTCTATTGATACACTAGTGCACAAAACATATGCTTGTAAGAGATAGAGAAGTTAAAGATTCTTAAGAAACTAAAAACTAGCAAGCTAAACATAACGAAGCCAGTCTAACTGGAACAATCATGCACCCAAACTTGTATATAAAAAGAAATAGACAAGGTCCAACATCTTGAAGGATGAACATAGATTTAGCAACTTGATGCTTACCTAATAAACATGGTAATCAAGAACCACAACTAAAGGCGAGAAGATTTAGTAGAAATATATTACTTAAGAGTTGAAGAAAGTGTACATCAAAGAGAATACCAATATGGTAATGTCAAACATAAATTTGATAATAATAAAAATCTCTTCCAAGACTAAATAGATCATTTTTTTTATCTGCAGCAAGAGTCTTATTCATCCCTATATTTAGTAGATATAGAAGCCAGCAACTGATTATTTACAATACCTCAAAGAGTCTATAATTAATAAATAAACCATTTTTTTACTCTAAAATTGGAAAAAAAAGAAAAGAAAAAAAGAGAGCTCAAACCAACGCACAACATCAAAGAAGAAGGACCACAATAGGTGTAATCTTGATGGAATTTGACACCTAAGGCAGTAAAGCTAATCTTGGAAGGTGGTTGCTCTTCATGAGACTAATGGTTATCAAACCTTATGACTAACTAAGAGCATGCAATGAGTCATTCTCATTAGGGCTGCATAATGCCCAACTACCAGTCATGGATAAAATACCTCAGCATGTAACAAGTCATAAAATGATAGGACTAACTAAGAAGAATAAGAAAAAATTAAACAACAATTAACACCATCAATGCAATGTCTGGCATAGGATTGGCAATTGGTTAACCAACTTAAGGGAGATATGTTCTAGTTTCTTCTTATTCCAACAACTATTGCTTCAAGCTAAATACAAGAGTACTAAGCATTTAGTGGGAAGTACAAAAAAGTAGGAAAAATTCAAAAGGCCAAGACCAAACTAAGAATAACTCAATCAGGTCACTTTGCATTTTTAGGGTTTTTCCACCATAAAGGGTAGATACCTCATTTTATGCTAGATCTATAAAAATAAATAGTGGATATTACTTAATTTCAATATTATATCATCATTAAAACAGATCCCCAAGATCTGATCATCTCAGATCTTGAAAGTTGGAAACTTATTTCATAAATACAGAAAGTTTCATAAGAAATTTTCTAACTTTTATGATTTCAGAAGAAAATAGATGAAATAAGATTTCCATAACTTCTTTTCGATCTCAATTTGGAGTTCAAACAACTCTCTTTAATTGAGCTTTAAAGTTCACAGTCCTTCCTAGGGTCCAATTTGATCTGGGCCCATTGGAACAGACAGCCTATATTCATTCGGGTGGAACGTACTGGGCCAAACTTTTTAGTTAGCGGTAGTCAGGCGGACAGTTTGCGCTCTATTTGGTCTCACGTGCACCTGTCACTGGGACTTCCACATGATGCGTCCTCCTGGGACCATCACTGTTGCATGGTCATCCCACTGGGATGACGTTGCACGCGCACTGCACGTGCAGAAATTTCATCAAATGCATGCGCTGCATTGCGTTTCTAGATCCGATCGGGAGATCGGACAGTCCGTTTGGACCATCCAATAAATCCCACTATAATTGCAGGACTTAAATGCTATGAAATTTGTTAAAATTTCTAACCTAGGAGTTTTGAACCATTCTGGATCGATTGGATGGATCAGATTTTCCATCTGAGTCCTCCATCATCTAGAATTGAAGGATATGATCCTTACTTTATTTTTAAAATTTTTAACCCAAAACTAATTACAAAAAAATAATTTTTTTTTATAAAACAACAATAAATAAGTTTAGGAAGTACCTACTTGATTGGAAAAACAACTTAGATTTGATGCCCAATTTGAGAAAAATACCCGTTGATGATAATATAGCCCGATAATTCCTTGTTCTATGATTTTTTGTTGATTTCACCATTGGATCTTGAAATTGATTTGGAGTTTTTGTAGATAAGGTAGTCTAGGACAATTTGGATGGTGGGATTGGTGAGATTTGATCTGGAACAGACTGCCTCATTGAATTTAGGTCTCTTGTTCCAATTTAGAGAGAGGAGAGAGAAAGTGAAAGAAAAGGGATTTTTGGGAGTTTTGGAATTTTGGAAAGGGATCTATGTATGTTTTTGCAGGGGAAGCAAGATAATTTCATGGGAAATTTTATGAACATTTTGGAGGATTTTTGGGAGTGTATTTATAGGCATTTTTGGTGTTTTTCATGATTATGTGTAATTATTATGTTTCAATTCTTTTAGATATTTAATTAACATTGGATCCTCCACTACCACCTCCTTCTCCACTAGCAGCTAGTAGTGGTTTGACCACTCATTACATGTTTTCTAGCCATTGGATTCATTTGTGGGCCCCTTGTGGGTTCCACTTGCATAGTAGATGAAATATGAATTATTATCTTTTCTCTGTCCTAGTACTACTCCAATAGCATAATCACTAGCATCACTCATGATTTCAAAGGGTAGACTCCAATCATGTGGTTACATGATAGGTACAGTGGTTAACTTGTCTTTTGGCTTTGCAAAAGCTTCTTGGCAATCACTAGTTCATTTAAGTGTTCTATCCTTTGTAAGGAGGTGACACAATAGTCTAGATATGACACTAAAATCTTTAATAAACCTCTTATAAAATCCTGCATGACATAGGAATGAGTGAATGTCCATAATAGATTTAGGGTTGGGTAGATTGACAATTAAGTCAACTTTGGCTCTATCTACCTCTATTCCTTTGGAGGACACTATCTAGTGAAGGACAATTCCCTTAGAAACCATGAAATGGCATTTCTCCCAACTAAGCACTAAGTTCTTTTCTTCACAATGACTTAAGACTTTTCTTAGATTTTCAAATAAATCACCAAAAACAGAGAAGTTGTCCATGAAAATATCTAAAATTCTTTCTACCGTATCACTGAAAATGCTCAACGTGCAGCATTGGAATGTGGCAGGAGCATTACATAATCCAAATGGCATTCTTTTGTAAGCAAAAGTGCCAAAAGGGTAGGTAAAAGTCGTCTTTTCCTAATCCTCTACACTTATCTCTACCTGATTATACCCTGAGTAGCCATCTAGAAAATAATAGAATTGATGATTAGTTACCCATTTTAACATTTGATCCACAAAAGTCAATGGAAAATGATCCCTCTTAGTAATAACATTTAATTTCCTATAATATATGCACATATGCCAACTAGTGGTAACCCATGTAGGAATTAATTCATAGTTGGCATTAGTGATCACTATCACTCTAAACTTCTTAGGTACAACTTGTGTAGGTCTCACCTAATTGTTATCACTTATGGGGTAAATGTTCCCCACATCAAGAAACTTAAGGATTTTGCTCTAACCACATCCTTAAATTACGATTTAACCTTCTTTGTAACTGACAACATGGTTTAGCATCATCCTTTAAGTAGATTCAATGTGTGCATATCAAAGGTCTAATATCTTTAATGTCTATTAGGGTTCATCTTATATCACCTTTTGTGTTCCTGAAGGGTTTTGAGTAATTATTCCTCTTGAGAATTTTCCAATTGGGAGGCAATTATAATAGAAAAAGTTTCTTCATCTCCTAAATAGGCGTATTTGAGTTCAAAAGATAGACGAATGGGAGTGGACTCCATCAATGGAAGTTTCTCAAAATGAGGTTTTCATCTTTCTGTGTCCATAGGAGGCACAAAATCTAGGAGGGCATTAACTTCCTCTATTAATACATCCTCCTTAAAATCATTTAAGTGGGCTAAATAGGCCTTAAGTGGGTTTGACAAGAAAGAGGTTATGAAATGATTGTGCACGACTGATATTATTATATTGCGATAGTATAAATCATCAAAGATTTCTCCCGATTGCTTACAGATATCAAAGATGTTCAATTCTAGTATCATGTTGCTGAAGGAAAGTTTCATGACACCATTTCTGTAGCTTATTAAGGCAAGACATAGCCAAAAATGGGCCTCCAAGAATGACTGAAACTTCCTTTTGCTCATTCAACACTAGTTACGTGTCCCAAACTAAGAAATTGACAGGGAAAAAGAATTGTTCTATTGGGACAAACACATCTTCTATCATACCCGTGGTTATTAAAAACTATTGATGTATTAGCTAATTGAAGTATAGTAGATGTTGGCTTGAAATCTCCCAGTCCTAGTAGAACATAGACTATGTAAGATAATAGATTAACATTGAATCTTAAATCTAGTAAGGCTTGGTTAATCTTATGGTTGCCAATGATACAAATGAGAGTAGGTTAACCTGGATCCTTGTATTTTTGAGGTGTATGGTTTGAATAATTGAACTTACTTATTTAGTCACAAATGCCTTCTTTTGCACATTTAATTTCCTTTTGATTGTGCATAAATCTTTTTAAAATTTGGCATATAGTTTTGTTGTATCTAAGATCGATATGTTAATCTTGACTTGCTTGAATATCTCCATAATCTCACAATTAATGTTACTCTTTATAACTTGAAGCAATCTTGGAGGGAGTGGAGTAGGGAATGGACATGTTCTAATAGGTGAAGTGGGGTTCCTTTCTTTAGATTTTTCTTTATTTTTAGTGGGTTTTTCTACCTTATCGGTCTTTGGTGGCTCATCTTTCTTAATTATTTTACCACTCATAAGAATGGAGATGGCCTAAGTCTATTCCATGGCAGCGTTTGATAATGCATTAGGTGCATTATTGCCAACCACATGCACACCCTTAGAGTTTGCTTGTGGTTGAGCTAGAAACTTTTCTTTTTTCATATTTTACATCATTTGGATCATCATATTTTTCATTTCATTCATGGACTGTGTAGCTTGTTTTTGCTAGATTTCTAATTGAGAAGTTTTCCTCTCCTGATTTTCAATAAGTTGATGTACATTATCCTCTACAAACCTTTTGAGTGGGGACAAGTAAGGTCTAGGGATAGGAGATTGATGAGTTTGGTATGAGGCTTGAGTAGGAGGTCCATGAGTTTATTAGTGAGGCTGATATGGGACAGGTTGTGAGACATTGGAGTAGGTCCATTTCTTTGACTAAAATTTGAATGATTTTTCAAGTTGGGATTCTATGTCTTTAGGTATGGGAAGAAAAGTCTTTTATGAGTATTAAGGGCATTAGCCTGATTATAAAGTACCTCTTGGAATGCTGGAATGGTGGGACATTCTTGAGTAAGTTGTACAGTACTTTCAGAGATGTTACATACTTGTTCATCCTTTTTAGAGATATTCTTCCCCATTTCTATGGCCTTTAATTTTTGGTCTAGGGATGCTATTTTTGCATTAACATCATCTCTTTCAGACATGGCATACATGCCTTCCTTAGCAAATGTGGTGGTGGACTTAGTTCTATCTGATGTTCAACTTTTTTTGAATTAACCCAAGTTTGTGCACTTTTAGCTGGCTATGCTAAATACTCTTCCGCCTCCTTTGGTTGTTTATTCAAAAAGTTGCCATCACACGTCATCTCTACAAAACTAGCGTATGTCAAAATTAAGTCCCTCATAAAAGAAGTTGAGGGTGGCTATGGTTCATAGCATGATGTGGGCATGTGAGTAATAAGCCTTGAACCTTTCTTAGAATTGGTAGAATGATTCTTTATCCTTCTGGGTAAAGTTCATTATCTTTTGATGAAGTGTATTTTTTTTATGTGCAGGGAAGAACTTTTTTAAGAATTCCATAGTTATTTCATTATAGGTCCTCATGGAACCTGCTAGTAGTGCATTGAACCACATTTTAGCCTTTTCCTTTAAAGAGAAAGGAAATAACTTAAGCCTTATAGTATTTAAACCAATGTTCTATGTACGCTGGGTACTACATGCCTCATCAAACTCTTTAAGATGTAAGGAATGACTTTCACTATTTAACCCATGAAATTTGAGATGTAATTGGACTACACCTATTTTTAATTTTCGTGCACCAGCATTCAGAGGAAGAATGACACAAGATGGTGTACTGATGCACATAGGCTAAAGGTAATCTCTTATTCCATGAATATTGTGATAAAAATCATTATCTCCACGGTCACTCTATTGGTCCCACTCTCTATTATTATTCCTTCTCCATTATTTATTTGGTGGATGATTATTCCTCCTTAGTGGAGGTTGATACTCATCATCCATTAGAGGTGATGGTCCATCATTCAGGATGATTGGAGGGCTTTTATCACCTCTAATACTTCCACGGGGTGAGTTACCCATGGATTGTTAATCAATCATTGAAGGTAACTGATCTGGTTGTATGTTGTCTTGGTCATACTTGACTAACTTTCTGATTTTGTCGCATATCAAGAAGTGCATACAACAAAATATTTTTCTTTTATCTTTTTAATGGGAAAAACTACCGTATATGATGTAACCAAAATGGTAATGATGGAAAACAAAAGAGCACACATTTCAAACAACCCTAAGGCTAGCAAGTAGACAATTTGATTAACATCTAGATTAACCTAATCTAATGTTCCTCCTCTCTTTTAGACTTGTCACACTACTTACCAATTAGATCCTAACCTAACCAACTACTTCACACCCTCCTCAATTAGTCATCGGTAATCTAAATAATAGAATATGCTGATAGAGCTAATCATTTAAATACAGTGCAGTTAGTTAAATAGGGGCACTAGAGTGGCAATGGGTAGCCTCCTTCCAAGAGGGTCCTATGAGAAATTGATGGCCTCTATAGGTCTCTTCTAATTAATTTGAAAGGTTAGGTTATGCACTTATGGTCATTATCCTAGTTGGACCAAGAGGTGGTGATGAAATTCACCCTTGATCTTGTGGGATAGGGTGCCCTTATTAATTAATTTTCACACTTCATGAAAGATTGATCAACATATAAATCACCTTAAAGCAATAAATGTGTAATGACCCCAATTTTTGTAATATTAAAATCCCATGAAAAGATTAGTTTTAAAGATAAGGGCATTTTGGTCATTTCACTAGTTGCCTTGACTGAACCCAGAAACTTGGTCTTGAAAATGGTACCATTAGATGCGTCTCAGAAAAAGGAATCCAACAAGACCAAAATCACCCAAAACGGAGTTAAAATGAGCAAGTTATGGCTGTTTGAAGTTCAGGGGCAAAACTATAATTTTTACAAAAATGAATTTAACTGCAAAACACAGGGGCCCGTTTTGATACGGGCACCCTTCATCTTCCACCTCCTAGAGAGTTCTAGAACGGCGATGATTGGAGGAGAAATCACCGCCATTCTGGAGGTTTCTCCACCGCCATTCAAAGGTAGTGAGAGCCCCCTCCAGAACCCTCTCATAGCTCTATAAATAGAGCTCTTGGGCGCCTCTAATGGCAGCCCAAAATGTTGAAGAAAACTCGTCATGGAGCAGTGTCCTAGAGGGGAAAACAAGGAGAAAAACCCAGCAACAAGCCAGGTATGCCCAAGATCCCTCAAAACCCATCTCCACCGTAGTTCTAAGGTCAATTTCCCTAGGTTTTTGCATGAGAAACCATGCAAAATGGAGCCCTGGAGACTCACCAAGGACCCAGGGACATCCTGTGGGCCGCACTGGTTCTACAGGGTCGAACCAAGGTGTCTTGAGGACGCCCTGGTTCCCCAACGAGCAGGACGTTCCTGTTGGAACATCCCACGTCGTTTTCGTTTGAAAAACCAAACTAGCGCGTCCAGGGACGCGCCCGCAAAAGAGAGAAATAGGCAGAAAACCCGGCGCATCTGCAGACGCGCCCACTGAGGCACACACCAAAAGATTGCATGTCCTTGAGGGTTGCCAAAAGACGCTGGAGTGTCGAGGGCCAGGCAGTTGTGAGGGACCCAAAGAGGACAGGTTTTGAAAAGAGGTTTTGGTTTATTTGATCTTATGTGATTTGGGCTAGTAAGCCCGTGGGTGCTATGCCGAGGGGTCTGGGTTGGCCACCTGGCCTCTACCACTATTAGGTGGATGGGTACCACGCCCAAAAAGAGGCAAGTCCCTACGTCGACTGCATGTGGTACAGGGGGCTACCACTGGTGTCACGGCACTGGGTCGACGTGTCATAGGCCCCATGGAGGCTATGACCGAGTGTCCTCAGGTACCCGGGGACGACACGCGAGGAGGTCGTGGGCATAGTTGGACCCTATGGTTTATGGACTTATTTGCATTGCATATGGCATGATATGAGGTTGGTCGACCATACCATGATAGATATCCATGAGTTGGATTCAACGAAGCATCTTATGCATATCTTAATGTTATGATATATATGTATATGATACTTTCGAGTTTGGATTATGTGATCCTTTAAGTCGTTAGTATTTCAGTTTGACAATGGATTTTAATATCGATATTGAACTTGAGTATTCAGACTTGCACATGTTTTGAAAGAGCATATGATTTTCAAACATCTCATGCATTGCAAAACTAGTAGTGATAGACTCCTACTGAGTATAGTATATACTCACCCTATCCTTAACATTTTTCAGGATAATTCCATCCACGAGTAGAGGACATCTATGTTAGTGTTACGAGCAAGTGAATAAACAAAAGAGACAACTATACATGTGAGTAAACTCTCTACTCTTTAGACATGTATATGTATTTATTTACAGTTGGGCTGTGTGTTGCGACTGGATAGACCTGGGGAAAAACATTTATGATTTCTGAAGTTTTTCAAGAACTACCTTAGTTGTTGTGAAAGCAAATGACACTCGGGGTTTTCAAAAATGAGTTTAAAACTAAAAAGTTCTCCGTTGCATTGCATGGTTTTTATAAAATGGTTTTCAAATAGGGATGCATCCCGCCTTAGGAATTAGATATTGCATTAAAAAAAATGCATGAGAAAACCCGGGTCGTCACAAAATGTGCCCTATGAATGCGAGGAAAAACGATAATTTAATGCAAATCCTAAAATGCAACATATATAAAGTATGCTATCTATATGCAATTATACAATCAAACAATGTAAAATTATTCTAATAATGCAAACCTTAATCTAGAAACTATAAGGATTTAGGACTACTTAAAGTGGGATCCTGATAAAGTCTTCTCATACAAGGGTGGGATCATTTACATTCCACATGTACATCCATGTTACGATGGTCACCCTTAACCTGTATATTACAATCCTTTTAAATGAATTATAATTAATAATAAATACAATTCATCCTCACTATAATTCATTTAGAATAAAAAAAATTAAGCTATCTTAATGGAAATCCTTCTCTAATTTTCTAAGAAAAATAATAATATGTATCAAATTTTAGGAAATAGAGTGATTATGGAATAAAAATTGAAAAATGTGCCTAAAAATGCTTATAATGCTAAAATAATGCAATTCCTAAAATATCTATTTTTTGAATTTTTATTAAATTTTATGAAAACTTTGTTGCAGGTCCCTGGTAATGGTGCTAAAACTTATTTATCTTCTACAAGTGCACAAGTTATTGTAGTATAGTTGTGTATGTACAGGTTTATCCCATTGAGACTTGGCTTAAAAAGAGGAGTTTAAATAAAATTTCATTGCTCAAATTAATAGAAATTAAAGAATAATGTGTAAAAAACTTATATATATTAATTACCTATAAAATACATAATTTTAAATTTAATTAAAAAGAAATTAAGCTAAATAAAAACTAATTCTACTTTCCTAGCTTAATTGTAGAAAAATTCTTCAAATCTAGTCACATCTGGGTCTATCAACCTTCACCAATCTTTTGCTCATGTCTTTGATTACTATTTCAATGGTTGAATTAAGCAAATCTTTCAAAAAACTAATGATTTGGATCAATGGAAGAAATTGAGATTTGAACAGCTTAGATTAATTATCTAGACTCATATGTAAGATCAAAGGCTATGGATCAATTATGAATTGAATTCTTATGAATTTGAAAGTGGATTAAAAATTTGAAGAGAAAAATAACAGAAACTGAGATGGTTGTACCAGTTAAAGTTGAACTGTTAAAGTGGAACCGTTGATTTGGTTTAGTTAAAACCAAAAGGGACTAATATAGAATTATTTAGGTTCTTTTGTGAGAAAAAAGATAAAATGGAATAAGAGAGAATAGGAATAAGATGAAACAAGCCTTGAATAGATTTGAAATAAATGAACTAAGTGAAGAAATGAAATTTTTCCTAAAATATACTATTATTTCAATAGTACCTAGGGAAGAAGATGAAGAAGGATGATGATGTAAGGAATGTAGAGAAATTAAGGAGAAAAAATAGGGATAACTAACAAAAAAATGGGAAGGATAGTGAAGTTCGAATAGTGAGAAAGCAAAGATAAAGCAAGGAGGAAAACACTAGACGAAAATTGGGGTAAATAGGTGAAGAAAACAAGGGAAATTATGGTGATCAACATCGACTGAACAGTGGTGGAAAAACTGAAAAACTTAGATAGAGACAAAGGAGAGAAGCAGGGAACAAGACAAATAGCACTAGAATGATGGATGAGTAATGATGAATACTATGATGATGAGAAATTGGCAAAGAGATATGGAATATGAAAAAAATTGGGAATTAGAAGGTTCTTCAATTTAGCAAAAAGGAGAAGTTTTTGATGAGAACATTGAACAGATGGGGATTTGGTGAACACAGGAAAATAGTGATGAAACAAAGGAAAACATAGTGAAAAGTAGTGAAAGAGAGAGAAAATGAGAACAAGGGGTGACAATAGAGAGTGAGAAAGTATTGGGAATAAGGGAGAAGAGTACTTCAGTGATCCCTTCTTTTGTTCCTTTCGTCCTTCCTAGTATGAATTCCCCCTATGGTCCTGCTATTCTCCTCTGTATAAAGCTTTAGTCTTTCCTTCTTTTCCTTTATCTTCTACCTCCTCAATTAGAAGCATTCCAAAAAACATCTTTGCTAAGATATTGTTTCCAATTAGGAAACAACTCCCAAGTTCTTAAGAAACTTTTTAAACATGTCTTTATCAGCTTCCCTTTCTCTTTCTTTCCTAGCATCCTACATACCTCTTTTTAATAATTCAAGCACCACCTTGAAAACTTCTAAACAACCACATTCTAATTAGCTACCCTACGCTTCGTGAAAGGCCACACATGTCCTTCTCTTTAGTGGGCTCTATCTTGAATGATCTGGTCCATTTAATTTGATCCAAGTCATCTAATTCTACCATGGTTGATCTACAACATATAAAACTCAACTAGAATTATCTTAATCATGCTTTAATCATCTAATCAGCTTTGATGATTGTCTAAGCATTAGATTTTGCAAATTAGTGGTTGAATGATCAATTAGA
The DNA here is from genome assembly GCA_035236585.1 of Warburgia ugandensis. Lineage (NCBI taxonomy): Eukaryota > Viridiplantae > Streptophyta > Magnoliopsida > Canellales > Canellaceae > Warburgia > Warburgia ugandensis. The sequence goes on along the minus strand of CP141127.1, from coordinate 48,663,893 downwards.
GCAAAAATGCATATTTATTCTAAAATTTCAAAATTAATTGATTGTTTGTTCTATTAGATGCAATATTAGGGGTATTTTATTTAAAATTGAACACTAACACACCCAACTGGCATTTTGCTAGTGCTGAGCAAAACCGTGAAATCTCAAAATTCTAAAAAAAATTATTTTCAAGTAACTCCCACTTTTTTCTCAAAGAATTCTCTTCAATAAATCTATCAACTTTCACATACTAATAAAATTAAATAATAAATTCAAAACCCTATCCATAAGTTAAATACATTCTAATTTAGCTCAGATCTTAATGTGTTTGTGTTTATAGTATACATATGCAATAATCTTTATCTCTAAGTAAACTATAACTTTTAAACTCTATCTAAACTATATGTTTTAGTCTCAATTGTCACTAATGACGTAGCTCAAAAATAAAACTCTAAAAAAAGGGTTCAAATCATATCTCTCTTTTAAATATGTGAGTAAGTCAATAAAAGTAACTTATTGAATATTTATTTATGAAGGAACAAGAGTTACTAAGGAATTTAGTTTTGATCCCTTTAGAATGAATCAGATGCCATTACTTTTGAATGCTTAGATATGTTACTCTTTAAATCCTATTAATTCATATACTCATCAAGACTATATTCCTCCTAGAATCAATAGATCTTCAACTGCTATAGAATGTAGGCTTAGGATAGGGTATAGAAGAAAGGGTATCGGTATTCAAAATTCTTCATAATTAAGTAGAGGTCTTTTACTAACAATTGACTATTCTTTTCTATTTGTAACAAAGTGAATATTCCTTCATTTTTTCCACATTCTTTTTTTATAGAATTTTTCTTTCTTTTCCTTTCTTTTCATAACTTTTGAATATCTTTGAAGAACATTTATGTTCTCGCTATTCACTTTTCTAATTTTATTGAACTAAAAAGTATATCTTTATTCATATCGTACTTATCTTTCGAAGAAAATAGGTAATGGATAATTTATACTAGGTTACATATGGGTAAGAGGATAATTTGGGGTAAGAAAAGAAAATGCTGATATAAAAGGCTTAATTTGGCTAACTAGTGGTAAAAATATTTTTAGATGGGCTTTATGTCTCTAGTTTATAACAAATATGGTATAAATCATTTCCTAGGTTTTATATAACCTATTAGATTCAATAAACTACTAGAATTTTAAAGGTAATACTCTTATAATAATTAGATAAAATTTAAGAGTTGGTGGGATCAAATGTAATTTAAGCACACTGAAGAAAAATTGGAATACATGTATAACCTCTAATAAAAAATAAAAAATGGCTCCAAAACTCACTTAAGTTCTAGGTCTCCATTGAATTTTTTAAGGATCTCTAAGTTATAACTACTTGTCAATTTTGACTACGTACATGCAAGTGTATGTATAGATGCAATTTGAGATTTAGCGTTCATGGAATACTTTAAAAAATGAGTAAAATTATGAATTAATCATATGAAATTTCATTAATTAGATAAAGTTAGCTAGACTATACTTCAAAAAATACAGTGCTCATTATAGTGTAGGAATTGACCTAAAACCTACAAAATTCATTTTTATTTTTTAAAAAAATCAAGGAAATCAACTAAAAAATAGAATTTGCTAGAATTCTAACCCCCGCCCCCCCCCCCCCCAACTTGAAAGAAATATTGTTCTTAATGTTTTAAAAGTAAGACCTAAAATGAATATCGGTGATGCAAAAAACAATGGATTTGAAAATACAGAGGGATCAAATCCATTCAATTTTGATAAACAGGATCCTCCAGAGCTATGGACATAACTTCTGGATTCTCATATTCTAGGAAAGTTTTTAAACATTGACCATTCACTTAAAAGTATGACCAATCCTAGCATCCTTAATCTTGATGGTCCTATATGAAAAAAACTTCTTTAACTTGATATTTAAGCTTCTCAGGAAAGAGGTGAAGTATAGAATTGTAGAGAAGAACTTTCTAGGCTGGAGTCAAGGATTTTCTCAGGATATTCTTATAATGAAAACTTTCATTTTTTCTTTGTATATCCTTTTACTCTTATATGCTTCTTGCCTCATCTCCTCAACTCATTCAAATGGAGTTTTCTATATGAGCATGCTTTATCCATGTTGAAATTAAAGAGCTTTATTGCATAGTATGCTTTATGTTCCAATTCCACTCGCAAATGACAAGCCTTATTGTAGATAATACGATATGGAGACATATCAATTGGGGTCCGTTGTGCAGTTCTGTAAGGCCAAAGTCTATTGGTTAGTCTAAGATACCAATCCTTACGATCTAGATTAATAATCTTTTGAAGAATTTATTTTATAGCATAATTAAATACTTCAACTTGTCCATTGTTTGTGGGTGATATGTTGTTGCAAATTTAATAGTGATGTTAAAGTGCTTCAAATGCCTTGTTACAAAAGTAGGTACTGTTATCACTTATAATGGCTCATAGCATCCCAAATCTAGAAAAAATGTTTTCTTTTAAGAATTTGACAACTATTTTATGGTCATTATTTCTACATGGGATAGCCTCAATACATTTGGACACATAGTATATAGCCAAGAAGATATACATATAGCTAAATGAAGGTGGAAATCATCCCATAAAATCAATGCCCCAATTGTCAAAAACTTCAATGAAAAGGATAGGGTTTAAAGCATCATATTTCTATGGGTTATTCCTCCCAAATTTGGCATCCCTCAAGCAATTTATTGAACACATGGGTGTCTTTAAATAATGAAGGCCAATAAAAATTAGATTACAAAATCTTTGTAGTTTTCTATAAAGAAAATGTTTACCACATGTTTTTGAAAGATAGAAAGAGATGACACTATTTTGCTCTAGGTCTAGTATGCATCTCTTAATTATTTGATCTAGGAAGTCCTTGAATAGGTATGGATTATCTTATAAGTAGTTCTTAACATTGGAAAAGAATTTTGGCATTTTTAATATGTTCCAATGTTTAGAAATCTTAAATAAATAATTTGCAATATAAAAAAACCATGAAGGATGGCTCATTGGGGAACATGTCCTTAATTCACAACATTCTCTATGTTCTAATTCCATTGGCAAATGATAAGCCTTACCGTATACAATACGATATGAAGACAGACCACTCAGGATCCGGTGTGCAGTCCTATAAGCCCAAAGCATATCGATTAGTCTAAGAGACCAGTCCTTATGATCTAGATTAATATTCTTTTGAAGAATTTATTTTATTGCTTGATTACATACTTTGACTTGTCCGCTTGTTTGTGGGTGATATGGTGTTGCAAGGTGATGTTATATTTTTTCATGAGTGCTTCAAATGCCTTGTTACAAAAGTGAGTATTGTTATCATCTATAATGGTTCGTGGCATCCCAAATCTAGAAAAAATGTTTTCTTTTAAGAATTTAACAACTATTTTATGGTCATTACTTCTACATAGGATAGCCTCAATCCATTTGGACAAGTAGTCTATAGCCAATAAGATATAGAGGGAGCCAAAAGAAGGTGGGAATGGTCCCATGAAATCAATGCCCCAATAGTAAAAAATCTTCAATAACAAGGATAGGGTTTAAAGGCATCATATTCTATGGGTTATTCATCCTAATTTTTTACATTGCTTACACAATTTATAGAACACATGTGTCTTTAAATAATGAGGTCAATAAAAACAACACTGCAAAATCTTTGTAGCAATCTTCTATGCAAAAAAATGTCCACCACATGCTTCTAAATGACTGAAGGAGATGACATTATTTTTCTTTAGGTCCGATACATTTCTCCTAATTATCTAATCTATGCAATACTTAAATAGATATGGATCATCCCAAAAGTAGCCTAGTACTACTCTGGCAGTTTAATCACTAGCATCACACATGATTTCAAAGGGTAGACTCCAATAAGGTGGTTGCATGATAGGTACAATAGTTAACTTGACTTTCAGCTTTGTAAAAGCTTCTTGGTCATCAGTCCACTCAAATGGGGTGTCCTTTGTAAGAAGGTGGCACAATGGTCTAGATATGGCTCTAAAATCTTTAATAAACCTCCCATAAAATCCTACATGACCTAGGAATGAGTAAATGTCCATAATAGATTTAGGGATGGATAGATGACAATTAGGTCAACTTTGGCTCTACCTACCTCTATTCCTTTGGAGGACACTATCTAGTGAAGGATAATCCCCTTAGGAACCATGAAATGACATTTCTCCCAACTAAGCACTAAGTTCTTTTCTTTACAATGACTCCAAGCTTTTCTTATATTTTCAAATAAATCACCAAAAACAAAGAAGTTGTCCATGAAAACCTCTAAAATTCTTTCTATCGTATCACTGAAAATGCTCAACATGCAACATTGAAATGTGGCAGGAGCATTACATAATCCAAATGGAATTCTTTTGTAAGCAAAAGTGCTAAAAGGACATGTGAAAATTGTATTTTCTTGATCCTTTAGAGCTCTCTCTATCTAATTATACCCCAAGTAGCCATCTAGAAAATTATAGAATTGATGACCAACTATTTGTTTTAACATTTGATCCACAAAAGGCAATGGAAAATGATCCTTTCCAATGATAGCATTTAATTTCCTATAATCTATGCACATATGCCAACTAGTGGTAAACCTTGTATGAATTAATTCATTGTTGGCATTAGTGATCACTGTCACTCCAGACTTCTTAAGTACAATTGGTGTAGGACTTGCCCATTTGTTATCACCTATACGATCCCCACATCAAGCAACTGAAGGAATTTTGCTCTAACAATATCTTTCATATTAGGATTTAACCTTCTCTGCAACTAATGACATGGTGTAGCATCATCCTCTAAGTAGATTTTATGGGTGCATCTTTACTGGTCTCCATCTTGCATGATTTGTTCCTTTTAATTCGATCTAAGTCGTCTAATTCCACCATGGTTGATCTACAATATATAAAACTAAATTAGAATCATCCTAATCATGCTTTAATTATTTGATCAGCTTTGGTGATCATCTAGCAGTTAAATTTTACAAATCAACAGTTAGATGATCAATTAGAGCTAAAATACACATTTAATCTAAAAATTCAAAATTGGTTGACTAGATGCTCTATCTAGATGCAATTTTCGCAGCATGTTAGTTAAAATTGAACACGCAACAGCTACAATACATTTGAATTGGTTTATTAGTGATTTTATAAGTAATCCCTAAAGTTGCATACATTACTCATTTGTAGATTAGTTTCTGAGTATTTTAACTGCAATACTATAATCCTTTCTAATTATATATGAAGTTAAAATTTAAGAAATAGATGTCTTCTATAGTATATATACTAAAATAAAAGTAGGGGTAGCAAAAATAATAGAAATTAAACTTAAAAATTATAATGGTAATGGGATGAGTAAATGCTAAACTAATTGCACTATGGTTGTGGTCTAGCCAACACATTTTTATGGAGCCTACCTTTGAATGATCCTACTTGTTCATGTCATTGCTCCATATTTAGATAATTTATAGATTAAAAATCATGTGTTCTGGATGAGTCAAGAATCTAAAAAGTATTTGACAAAGTGCGGTTAGAAATAGATAGTTTAAAAATTGTAAAAAATAAACATAATTTCTTAAAAGCTAGAATGATCAATTCCATATGATTATTGACATATAAGAAAACTAAATTTCGAGTAATGAGATCAACGATTCCTATCATGCAAAGATGTGCACTAAAAAATGTAGTTGCTCAACTACACCTACAATATAGTTAGTTTTAGCATTTCTTTGCTAGTGTATCACTAATTTGTTTCACCTCACTAGTAGAGTGGATTCGCAATGTACTTTCCATGGCAATATTTTTCAACAAATGTTAAGCCAAAGGCTGTATAGGGCAGTTCCCTAGAAGCACCCCCCTCTTTTTTTTTTTCATGATGAGGCATATGTTTAAACTATAAGATCGGCTCATTTGATTGCTCTAGCTTTGCATGACTCATAAACCAAAATTTGCAATGGGCATATGAACTTAGTATCTTAAAAGCCATGTTTTGGAACTTAAATTTGATCATGTGTTTATATTAAGTTTCTAGACATTGGTTATTTCTAATAAAAAGCTATACTTTTTTATAGCTAGAATTATCCTATGTACTTGCTATTTAAAACACTAGATATCTAGTGCTACAGTAATTAGATTTCTGGTTATGATCATTCAAAGGTGGCCCCTTCAGGAAAAAACATGAGGGCTTCTTCCAGGGAAGTGACCTATTGGGCCTTGGCCTAACATTTCTTATATTTTTCATAGTTAAAATATACATATCCACTTACATCGACTCTTGGATTATTAAATCCTTATGGTTTTTTTTTAGCAAAAATGTCATTACATTTTTCCATATTTGCAAAAAAGTCCAACATTTTTTGAGTTTTGCAAATTTACCATTAAGTTTCTATGAGCTTCGCAAAATCATCCTCCATTGTTAGTTTTTATGAAATTTCAATATTACCCTTCTCTAACAAACCTACTACCTCACAGACCTAGACATGATTAACTTATCAATTTTGGGCATTGTTCCATGACTTTTCGATGGAAACTTTAATGGAACTTGATATCTAAAATAATTCAATAACAAGGAATTTAATAGTATAGTTAAATTTTAACAAAAACCAACCAATAGTGAGATATTTAATCGCAAACATACCATGTTCACCAACTTACTCAACAGTACTTGTTAAGCTTTTCCAATGAAATTCAACAATTTAAACTTCAATTTCTCACTAAAAAATAATATACAACTATTTATAACACAAATTAGAACATAATCAATACTTTAGATCAATAAAAAATATAATAAATTAAAAAAATAAGTTTAATATATGAGCAAAATGTGTTACTATGATGAGTAGCAGACTTCAAGCTTTTCGTTCAATGCTTTTTTGAATGAAAATTAAAAATATAAGATTTGAATCTTCTTTTTCGTAATGTCTTCTATATATAATGATTAATTTTAGAGATTTTTATTCATTAATGAAGTAGGAAATCATGTGCAAAGTCCCCTTATTTACCGTTGTTTATTGAAAGAACAACGAATAAGAGAACTTCGTGCATAATTTTCTACTTTGTTAATCAACAAATATTTTGCTTCTATTTTAAACTTAATTTTTTTTTTAAATTTAATATGTTTTGATTGATCCAAAGAATTGATTGTATTCTAATTTGTGTTAAAAATAGTTTTATATCATATTTTTAGTGAGAAATTAGTTTAAATTGTTAAATTTCATTGGAGAAGCTTAACAGGTTTTGTTGAGATGAAGATGGAATGCTTGTGATTGAATATCTCACTATGTTGGAAAACTAACAGAATGCCAATTTTGCAAAGCTCATGAAATCTTAATGGCAAATTTGCAAAATTTAAAAATATTGAACTTTTTTTGTTGTTGCGAATACATCAAAATGTAATGGCGTTTGTAAAAAAAACCCAATCCTTGTTTGCGTGCAGTGTGTTCCGAACGTGAGGCCCCCTGCGCTTACTTAATTAGGGTTCAATATAAAGCCTTGCAAAGGCCCCCTTGTTTGTTTTAGCCTAGCGTCGCGGGAGGGTTTCCAGGAAGAGCTAGCGAGAGGCGACTGAAGGGTTTTCATCTCATTTTCCCCCATCATGCGAGCTAAGGTCAGAGAAACAATTCTTCTCATTTGCTTTTAGTTTGTTTCAAAAATCTTTCAGTGTTCTGAAACAGTGGCTTCTATGTTTTTGATTCTCAGTGGAAGAAGAAGCGTATGAGGCGGTTGAAGAGAAAGCGTCGAAAGATGAGGCAAAGATCCAAGTAGAGGACGACTTCTGCTTGTAGTACTTCATTTGGGTCTGTCGAGATCGTTTCCTTTCTGAGATATTCTATTATCTGTAGTGGATATTAGCGCTAATTAAGCCCGCTTATTTGGACATGTAGTTATTCTATCTAATAATCGGATTTAGACTTTGATTTTTTTGTTAGTTTTTAGTTTCTGAAATATGAAATATATCTTTTAGGTAATGAATTTCAATTCCATTGCTGACAGTGCGTAGGCTATTTAATTTAAAATTTTAAGGTTTCTTTTATACGGATAGTTACTGTTATGGGGTTTTCTTCTTTTGTGTTTTTATGAAGAACTTCATTGTTTAAATCGAAATGATAAATAGAGTGTGAGAAACAAACCAAAGTTTGCCCACGTTTGTGATTTAAGTGTTTGCGTTAGTTGTACTGGTGGCTTGGATGATTCAGGTTGTCAAGGTTTCGGTAAGTTCGTTGTGGTTTGGTACAGGTTATCTATGATAGCTCAAGGATGGAAGGAGCTAGTTTCAGGTCCTATTTCGTTGTTTTACAGTTCTGTGTTTTATGTGAATGCCGGTTATAGCTTGTATGTGTTTAGGTATCATTTTGCATGTGAGGTTGTTGTCCCGTTTACGTCATTCAAGTTCAAAACATTGCCAAGGGATGGGATTATATCGTACTAGAATCTATGATATTTATTTTCTTATCTCTCAAGACTTTCTGTGTGATTTTGCATTATGTCTGAGTTAAATCAAATTGAACCAATGTCTGGATTCTGCTAAGATCCTTCATAGATGGTCCGCTTGGTGCAAATGATGTTAGGTGCAAGGTTAAATGTTTCCTCCAAAAACGGAAAAGTTTTCCAAATTATCCTGAATATGATTCCCACTTTAGCATTTAAGAACTTGAATAAATCCAGTGTCTTGAATGTTTCTGAGTTAGGAGCAAATTTTCAACTCAAATTATCAAATGTGATTGCGCAAATAATCAGCAAAACCTTCCATATGTTCTTAAATTCATGACAAGCCCAAAATTACTAATGGAACATCACATTGGAAGTTGAATGCACGTTCTAATCCAGTGGCAGTATATGAGTAGACATCGACTTGTTTCTGTCTTTAAAAAGCAAGTGTATGCATTTCACTGTGCATATTTGCTGCAGAAAACATGCTTTCTGCTTGTAACTTCTCTCTAACTCTTTGGTAGCTCCGTTCAAATGGTTCCTCGTGCTTTTGGGTGTTTTTACATTGCTTAGTATGCTTGTAATAGTTAAATCTACATTGGATCTTGTTAAGTCTCTAGGGTGGTATGTTATTGTCCACGGCTTTGGATTTTCGTGGTTTTGATAAGTTTGCTGAGTATTTTGGTGGTGCTCCATTTGGTGAAAGTGGTTAGGTGCAACTATAAGAAATTCATACGTCAAAGCTTTAGTAGGCTATTCCGTACCATATAAGAATTATATTCAATATGTTAGAATAAATGTTATTCTGAAATTGTGATCTCTCTTCGCAGATCTACTTTATTTTGCAGGATTTCTTGTACACGTCTGTATTTATGTTACTTGTGCATGTGTCTACTATAATCACGGGTTATGTGAACTAGCATGTGTTTTGTCATATAAATCTGCTTGGAGGCGGAAGCCTCTATTACCAGTGTATCAGCTCAGATTAGATCAGTTGTATGTTTCTCATTCTAGATAATGTATACTGCATACTCGTTGAGCTTAAAGTTTTCCTTACCTAAAAAGAAAGCGCATACTTTAGGCATGCAACAATCTCATGATTGTGTTATGCTGAAGATTGTGTTATGCTGAAGATTGTGTTGAACGGGTTTTGAAAGGTTGGCTGAATTGTCGTAGCTAAAGAGATCTGGACTTGTGGCTTTAGCAGTGCCGTGGGAATCCACGGGACTTTCTCATTTTATGTTTGGTGGGAGATGGACTTTGATAAAGTGGTCGCTTTAAGGACAATGTTGTGTAGGATTTTAGTGGCAGTTTATGAGCTTTGGACGCTTTGCGTTCTTAAAATTGATGTTCTTGAAGAGGGAAACAATTTTACTATGAGGTTGACTAGAACACTTGCAAGTTGCAAAATATGATATGACACAATAACACGATTTGAACCTGACACGAATTTAGCGGGTTCGGGTCGAGTCTTATCATGTTCATGTCATTGACCCAAAAATGATACGTCAAAAATTGTGTTGTGTTCGGGTCAATCTATGTTGACCCATCGTGTCGACCTGTTTGACACGCGACCTATTAATTTGTTGTATTGACTCATCTAACCCACGATTGAAAATATAAGATGGTTCTTTAAAAACCGTCTTATATTACAAATACAGGACGGTTCATATGAATATTGGCTTTGTTTTTAGTTACGTAGAAATCAGGGACTAGTCAGGCTTTGTAGTGCTAGGGACTTTTAGACGGCACGCTTTCCATTGTGACATCAAATGCCTAGGAATAAACCTTGTCTAGCTTCATTACACAATCGCAAGGAGATGTTGTCTTGAAGTATTTAGTACCGAATCAGGCCATGTCTCTGGGATGCTTGGAGGTGGCAGGTCTCGGAAGCTCAGCATTCACAGGAAGAAATCGAGAATCTTCCATGAAAATTGTTGGTTATCGGATCATTTCCAGTTCTAAGAGGTTTATTGTAGGTAAGAACCATGCCTGCTTTCTGATAGGTCCCAGTCAAGCTGTTAACAATTTTGAAAAGAAAAGAATTCTACTTAGGGTGAGAATGAACCATAAAAGTTTGTTTTTTTAATAAGCCCCCTTTATTATCAACTGAGGAAGCATTTAAATACAAAACGGACTTAACAACTTTTCCTAATTCTCAGATATTCTCCTAAGAAATAGGACTCTACTACTTCCAGCAACAAGTAGCTGGTTAAACTAAATGAAAATCAACGGTTAAAAATATAACTAATTGACCTATTCTTACTCAAGCTGGTTACAATACTAATATTGGACCAAGTCTTGTACCAATTCAAATTTACCTATGCACGTAGTTACAATGCATCAGTCAATGTACTTAGGATTTGGGACTGGTACCCTTGTATACCTTCTTGACTTATCAATACCACCCTCCTTAACTGAAACCTTGTCCTTAAGGTTCATGAATCTGTCCCGTACTTCAAGAGCATTCTCCCATGTAGCATCTTCCGCAGGTAGTCATTTCCACTTTATCAGAATTTCCTCAACAAACTTGGATCCTCTTTTAATCCAGTGTGTATCCAAAATTGCTTCTGGTTCCACAACAATGTCACCATCTGTGACGACCCAGGTTTACCCATACATTTTTTAAATGCAAGATCTAAATTCCTAAGGCGGGATGCATCCCTATTTGAAAACCATTTTATAAAAACCATGCAATACAGCGGGAAATCTTTAATTTTAAACTCATTTTGAAAACCCCGAGTGTCATTTGCTTTCACAACAACCAAAGTAGTTTTTGAAAAACTTTAGAAATCATATGTGTTTTTCCCAGTCACAGCTCACAGCCCAACTGTAATTAAATACAAATACATGTTCAAAGGGTAGAGTGTTTACTTACATGTATAATTGTCTCCTTTTGATTTTTCTTGCTTGTAGCACTAACATAGGTGTCCTCTAATCGTGGATGGAACTATCCTGAAAAATGTTAAGGATAGGGTAAGTATATACTATACTCAGTAGGAGTCTATCACTAGTTTTACAATGCATGCTATGTTTAAAATCATATGCTCTTTAAAACATGTGCATGTTCGAACAATCATGTTCAATATCGATATTAAAAACCATTGTCAAACGGGAATACTAATGACTTAAAGAATTGCATAATCCAAGTCGAAAGTATCATATATATATCATAAACATAATGATATGCATAAGATGCTCAACTGAATCCAACTCATGAATATATGGTATAGTTGACCAACCTCATGTCATGCCATATGCAATGCATGTAAGTCTACGAAAACATAGGGCTTACTATGCCCACGACCTCGCCGCCGTGTGGTCCCCAGGTACCTAGGAACACAGGGTCATATGCCTCAACGGGACATGTGACACTTCGACCCAGTGCCGTGACACCAGTGGTAGCCCCCTGTATCACATGCAGTCGAAGCAGGGACATGCCCTTTTTGGGCGTGGTGCCCATTCCACCTAATAGTGGTAGAGGCTAGAGGCCAACCCAGACCTCTCGGCATAGCGCCCACGAGCTTATTAGCCCAAAATCATATAAGATCAAACAAGCGAAAACCTCTTTTTCAAAACCTGTCCTCTTTGGGTCCCTCACAATTGCCTACCCAGCGTCTTTTGGGCACTCTATCGTCTTTTGGGTAACCCTCAAGGACATGCAATTTTTCAAGAACTCAATGCTCACAAATCATGCAATATATGTAATTATTTGCAAAACATGTCTATGCATAATGTATTTGTCATATGCATGCTGAATTCGTTTATAAGATTAAGTCATGCTAAACAAGTCATATAACTTATACTTAAAACATGTAGTCTCAAAACAATCATGGCTCTTTTTAAAAGTCTAGTAGCGATAGAGCACCTACCTCAAAGTCTCCTGAAGTCTCGTCCTTTATTACTCAACCCGTTCCTGGGTCTCATTTATAAACTCCTGGGTACGAATGGATAACAAGGAGTTCTTATCAATTTCAATCTATTGAGACATTAGATCGCTAGATCTGCCTTTTAGGGTCCATGGGTCCTTGCCTAATTTATTGTCACGCTAGATCCTATGATATGGATCTACTATTCAATAGTTAAACTCTGTAAATTGTCCTCTGATCCTACTTTAAAGTCTCATTAGGTCCTCGTGTCCCAGTTCCCAGGACACCCGTGTATCCTGGTTGAACCGCGACCGCATCACGTTCGTGCGCGCCCAAAGGCCATGCCAGGGACCGCGTTTTGCACGCGCACATGCATGCTCAAGCGATGCGCTATGACGCGCGTCCTGGATGGCATTGCGCGAACACGCCTTTGGCGTAGGCGAAATGCGCCTTGGCTCCCGGGCCGCCCATGCGTCCCGGTCGAACCAGGACTGTGTCTGGGACGCACCGAGGCCACACTCATACACAGTCGCGCGCCCCCCGTGCACAGTCGTGTGCCTGGGGTCCGTCCATGGGCTCAGTCGGGTGTGCATCATGCACCACGCCTAGGATCGTCTCCTTCGTTGGTCCGGTCCTGGGTCCTGCGATTTTTGGCTGGAAAACGCCAGATCCGGCCTGGATCTGACCTGGGGAAGTGGAAGGGAAGAGGAGGGGGAGCCTGGGCAATGTCTGGCTCGATGGGTTGGCAGACCCATCGAGTCTGGGTTTGCTTTGTGCTTCCCAGCCGGAAAATTCCCAGATCCGGCATGGATCTGGTCAAGGAAGAAGGGAAAACAGAGGGGAGTCGTGAGGAGCTTACCTGGGCAAGTTTGGAGCGATGCTTACTACCGGTGGTGGGGTTTCTTCACTCTGAAACCCTAGTTGTTGGAATCCCTCTTGAACCGTCAGAGAAAGTGGAGGATAAAGGGACGACTGAGGAGGAGGGAAAAGGGCTTTTTATAGCCTTGCTATGGCGGTGCCACCATTGGCGGTGGCAGAAACCTCTGGAAACAGGGTTTCTAGAGAAGTCTAGAGGAAGAAGACAATGGGGTGCTGTTATCAAAACGGCCCCTTGCGTTTTCTGTCTTTTTCGTTTTTTTTTGTTTAAATTACAGAACTGCCCCTGTTCTTTAAACGGCTGTAACTTCTTCATACTAACTCCGTTTTCGGCGTTCTTTGAGGCGTTGGATTCTATTTTTCGAGTAGAATCTAATGGTACCAAGTTTCCTTACAAATTCCTTCATTTACTATTTTAAATAAGGTAAAACATTTAACCCAGTTTATTTCCCATAGAATGTCCAATTTTTTGTTAAAAATAGCGTAAATTACTCGGGCATTACACCATCATCTGCAACAGGTGGCAATTCTGTACTAGCTGAAACATCATCTCCAATTTTTTGTTTGAGAAGTGATCCATGAAAAACAGGATGTATGCGAGATCTTTGTGGAATTTTTAGTTTGTAAGCCACCTTCCCAATGCGTTCTTCAATTTGGTAGGGCCCATAGTACCTGTTAGCAAGCTTTTGATACGCTCGTTTGAACGCAGATTGTTGGTGGTAAGGATGGAGCTTAAGAAACACAAATTTGCATTCTTGATATTCAACATCCCTCCTCTTAGAGTCAGCCTGTTGCTTCATCCTGTTGTTAGCAACATGTAAGTTATTCTTGAGCTGTTGTAGCAAAACATCTCGAGAAACTAGACGCTGATCCACTTTATGAACTGGAGAGTTGCCTTCCTGATATTAAGGAACTACTGGTGGTGGTTGACCATATAGAGCCTGGAAGGGAGACATTCCTGTAGATGCATGATAGGTTGTAGCATACCACAATTCAGCCCAAGGAAGGAAAGAATGCCATTTACGGGGCTGCTGGTATGTAAAACATCGAAGATACTACTCAATGCAACGATTGACCACCTCAGTTTGCCCATCTGTTTGAGGGTGGTAGGCAGAGCTCATCTTCAATTGTGTTCCAGACATATGAAAGAACTCCCGCCAAAAATGGCTTATAAATATCGGATCACAGTCACTGATGATAGACCGAGGTATTCCATGAAGTTTGATCACTCCTTCGACAAACTTGTCAGCCACATTCTTTGCTGTGTAGGGATGAGATAAGGCTATGAAATGCGCAAATTTGCTCAATCGATCAACGACCACCAGAATGGTGATTTTCCCATTTGAAGAAGGAAGGCCCTCTATGAAATCCATGATGATATCGTCCCAAACCCGATGTGGAATTGGCAGCGGTTGTAAAAGACCAGCTGGTGACAAAGTTTCCGCTTTAGTGCGCTAGCAGATATCGCAAGAGGCTACATAATTCTTTACTGTTTGATACATAGATGGCCAATAAAATTGTTGAGCAATCTTTTTATAGGTTCTGAGCACTCTAGAATGCCCTCCCATAGGTGAATCATGGAATTCGTGTAGGAGTTGTTGAATAATGCTGCTATTAGGTGGAACCATTACATGATTCTTGTAAAATAACAGCTCATTCCGCCACATATATGGACTTCTTGGTTGTGAGGATGCTTGCTTGCCAATTTGGCCTTGTAAGGATGGTCTTTTGATTGATCTTTGATTGTATCCCATAATGGTGTTTGAGAAACAAACAATGTATCAATACTAGGACTGCCCGCTACCCTTGATAGTGCATCTGCTGCGTTGTTTTCACTGCCTAGTTTGTAGAGGATCTCATAATCATAGCCAAGCAACTTAGAGACCCATTTTTCCTGTTTTGGTGTAGCAATGCGCTGGTCCAACAAGTACTTGAGGCTGCGTTGATCGGTTTGTATGTAGAATTTTTGCCCAAGCAAGTACGGCCTCCATGTGCGGATGGCTTGAACAATGGCCAGCATCTCCTTGGCATATGTGGACCAAGATCATTTCGTGATGCCCAAGCTGAGGCTCATGAATGCTATTGGCCTCCCCTGTTGTGTTAAAACTACCCCAATGCCGTTAGCTGAAGCATCTGACTCAATAATGAATGGTTCATTGAAATTCGGCATGGCAAGAGTGGGAGTGGTGGTCATGGCTTTTTTCAGCTCTTGAAATGCAGCCTTTGCCTCCTCTGTCCACCCAAACAGCCCCTTTTTTAGAAGATTAGTGAGAGGCCGAGCAATGACACCATAATTACGAACAAATTTTCTGTAGTAACCTGTAAGGCCTAAAAAACCACGTAACTCAGAAATATTAGTAGGTTTAGGCCAATGCAGCATGGTTTTAATTTTGTTTTGATCCACCTTGACTCCATGTGAAGTCACAATATGCCCTAAATATTCCAATTCTTGTCGCCCAAAAGCACATTTGCTAAATTTAATACAAAACCCATGATGCCTTAATATTTCAAAAGCTTGTCTAACATGTTCAAGATGCATGGTCTAATTGGGGCTATAAATTAGTATATCATAAAAAAAAAACGAGAATGAATTTACAAAGAAAAGGATGAAATATAGAATTCATGATAGCTTGAAAAGTAGAGGGTGCATTGCAAAGACCAAAGGGCATTATTAAATATTCATAATGGTCGTTGTGGGTACGAAAACCATCTTATGAATGTCTGGAGGGTGTACTCGTACATGGTGATATCCAGCTTTTAAATCAAGCTTTGTAAAGTAACAAGATCCATGGGGTTCATCCAACATATCATTGACCGTAGGAATGGGAAATCAGTCTTTGATAGTGGCAGCATTAAGGGCTTGATAATCTGCGCAAAAGCGCCATGTACCATCTTTCTTTTTGACCAACAGTATAGGAGATGAAAAAGAGCTAATGCTAGGTCAAATAAGCCCCAACTGTAACATGTCATGAACTTGTTTTTCAATTTCAGCTTTTTGAAAATAGGCATACTTGTATGGTCTTACATTGGTGGCTTCTGTCCCTTCCTTCAGGTTAATATGATGATCAATCTCTCTTCGGGGAGGTAGCTGCGTTGGTTCTTGAAACAAATCTTCAAATTCGTCCAATAATTGTTGCAATTTAGGAGGGTTATCTGAAGGTGATACATCTGCTAAAATCTGTAAACAAATGGCAAGTGCTGAATCCTTACTTCGCACCTCCTTGGTGATAGCTTTCATTAATGCTGTTTGGATGCATTGTGAATCCATTCCTTGCAATCTGTGAGTCTTTCCGTTCCACTGAAATTCCATTGTTAACTGTTTCCAATTGCACACTACTGTTCCCAATTGTTCCAGCCAATGGACCCCTAATACCACATCCAACCCAATTAGCGGTAAAGCATAGAGAGTTAGGATAAAAGGAATACCTTGGAGCAAAATTCGGACATTTTCGAATCTGCCTTGGCATTCCAATGATCTTCCATTAGCCACTTTAACGTTGAAAGGTGTAGTGGGGATCACGGGCAAATTCAATAAGTTGGCCATTCTTTCACTAATGAAATTGTGAGTGGAACCGCTGTCAATTAGGACAATCAGCTCTTGCTGCCCGATTTTTGCTGTCACTCGCATAGTGTGATAAACTGACCAGCCTGAAAGTGCATGTAAAGATATTTCCGGTGCATGTTCCTCATCTGAATCATCGATGTTGCCTTCTAACAGCAGGAGTTGTGGTCCACGACACCTGTGACCAGGTGTAAATTTACTGTCACAGTTGAAGCAAAGTCCCTGCGCCCTTCTCTTTTGCATTTCATCCCAAATTAAGCACTTCATGGTTGATGCTGGTTTGAGAGTTGCTGGAGAAGAATCATCCCCCTTGAATTTCGATGGAGAAGAAACTTCAATCATTGCACGGTTAAAAGGTCAAATGAATTTCTGTTGCTTGCTCACTTGATCGTCTCGCATTCTAGCAAGACTTATTGCTTCTTTCAGTGTTTTTGGTTTGAAAACTCTGATGCCATCAGCAATCTCAGCCTTGAGATCCCCCATGAAAGTCCCCACTAGAGCCTTTTGACTCCATCCCTATACTCGATTTCCCAGCCTTTTGAACTCTTTCTGATAATCACGCAAAGAACCAATTTGTCTGACCAAAACGAGCCCAAAGCTCTTGCACAAACACCTCCCATGTCACCTCTATACCCTCCTCCTTGTAAGCCCTTCGAAGCCACTGCTACCATTGGTTGGCTTCACTTTCGAGGTGGAATGAAGCCAGTGATACCTTCTGAGTTTCCAAGGTACACTGGTACTCGAAGAACTGATCTACTCGAGTAAACCATTCAGTTGGGTCCTCACCAGAGTATTTAGGGAACTCCAATTTGGCTAACTTGGATGAAAACATAGGCCTCCCCCCTGCAGACCCTTCCTGCGAATTGTCTCTCGTGTTCTTGGAACGCCCTGTGAATGGACTCCCATTATGGCTGGTGTTACCAGGTGGCTGGTCTTGTTTAGACAGCAATGCCTCAGCTATCTTGCTGATGGTAGTTTCCAGCTGATGCAACTTATCTGTTACACCCACCTCGATTCGGCTGAAGTTGTCTTGAAGCGTACCAAGCCCAACTTCTAGATTTTCTATCCGTTCTTTGTTTGTTGACATAGTGAGCACAGCTCTGATACCACTGATAGGTCCCAATCAAGCTGTTAACAATTTTGAAAAGAAAAGAGTTCTACTTAGGGTGAGAATGAATCACAAAAGTTTGTTTTTTCGAATAAGCCCCCTTTATTATCAACTGAGGAAGCATTTAAATACAAAAAGGACTCAACAACTTTTTCTAATTCTCATATATTCTCCTAAGAAATAGGACTCTACTACTTCCAGCAACAAGTAGCTGGTTAAACTAAATGGAAATCAATGGTTAAAAATATAATTAATTGACCTATTCTTACTCAAGCTGGTTACAATACTAATCTTTGACCAAGTCTTGTACCAATTCAAATTTACCCATGCACGTAGTTACAATGCATCAGCCAATGTACTTAGGATTTGGGACTGGTACCCTTGCAGACCTTCTTGACTTATCACTTTCCCTATGTGTGATAGCAATAGTTATGGGTTCAGGTCCCAGTTGCTGAACCGATATCCAAACATGCCATGATCATTGGAATCATGGGGTTTATACTCTTGCCGGCTGCGTAGTTCTTTGACCAGATTTGTATCGGAACTTGTATAATTTGGATGTACTGTACATACCAGCCATCTTTGTTCTGGAGGAAACTCAAGGGTCTGGTATTCTTGGTTTCTATCTTAAAAAGGTGTGTTAACTGATATATAGTTGCTTAGAGTCAAAGTCTCACTTTTTGTTTGAACGGCCCCGACTTGATCCAACTCGTTTATCCAATTTTTCTGGCTGTTAGTATCTTGTAAACAAAAAAGCAAGAAGTCGATGATGATAGCATCCTAAAAAGTAATGAATTTGGTTGTTGAATTTAGTCCATGTATCTATAGAGTTTGCCAACCGTCTTTTCTGTGATCAAAATTACAAAATTTCAGATATTACAATTGTCCAATCTGCCTCCTAGATACCCCCATCCAAAGCTGGAGCAATCGGATGAATGTGTAACGTTAAGTATTCTGTCGGTTGATTACTTGTTAGATGAATGTGTCATGGGTATTCGCCAGGTTGGATTACTTGTTAGATGTTTTTGCCAACGATGAATATTCCAAAGTCAGATGTTCGGCAAACCAGTAATAGATTTGGTCTTTGGCAGTGGGTCTGTGCAGGAATTTAGTGGGTCCGACTTCTATAAAGAAATCCGTCTTGTAAGGAGTCGAAATATGGCAATGTGTGTACTCAATGTTTTCTTCAGTACCTTACTATCATAGTAATCGACAAGGTTTTTATTTTTACTTTTTACTTTTTGTGTTTTGTTTTCTTTTTCTTTTTTGAAAAATTGGGAAGCGTTTATGACAGCAGAATCTTTTTTCTTCCTAATTCCTGTATAACTGATTCCAAGTTTTTAGCTTATGGTTAGTTTTGATTTGAGCCCCAGTAAGAGTATACGTTAAAGAGGAGTGTAAGGAGTACAAGCCTGTTTTTTCATGCATATAGCACTTCTTTTTGCAGATCTAACCCCGTTCATCATTTTATGAATGAATTAGATAGGCTGGATAAGAAATTACGTGGCCATTGGACATTTTAGCCTATGTTTCTTTCTGTAAAAAATATGACCATACTAATTTTTGCAAAGACCAAAACTAGTGTTTGGGATTGTCCAAATGTATCAATTACATATTTTTACCCTTCATAACATAATGAATGGCTTAGATATGTAAAGAAAAGTTTTACATATATGAAAAATAGGCGTGTACTCCTTATTGAACCATTAATATATTGAACACTCATACATGGGCATTTCTTGTGTGAGCGCGAGCATGCGTGCGTGGGTATGCTTACCCACGGGTGACTTCTCTCTACCTTGAAAGTCTCTCTCTTTGGAAAATTTCCCTTCTTCAAAATGAACTCTTAAATTGTATGGTCCTTTTCTCAATATAGATGACGACAGAACTTATACTTTAGGAAAAACATTGTCTACCAGGTATTAGAATTTTTTGCTATTTGCATTAAGTCCGTAAGAATGTGACAAAAAATTATCAACCGACACTGGTTATGTTGCTCAACCTTACAACAAAATTAACACGAGTTTGTTATCTAAGAGCAGCAATTCTGATGTTACCGGCCAAATTTAGTGGCGAAATTCCTTCTATGATTGCCATTTTTGCTTCGGCTTTCGATCTTAGATTTTGTAAGTTTTCCTTCGTAAGTTGGTGGCTCTCCCATGTTTCAAATTGAAAAAGCAAGAAAATAAAAGAACTTCTCTATTCAGCTAATAAGAACGACAGTGATTATCAAAATACATTCTTTTGGCCACTTATTTATGGATTCTAAAATAGGGGAATCTTCAATATTTAACCACCATGAAGACATCATAAGCCTCTCGATCTTATTTGTATATCTTTTTGACCAATCGTACATTACCTTCAACCTAATAAAAAATTTCAATCCCTGTTTTTATCAAAAGGAATGGTAAACCAAAGCGTTCCTTTTACATGATCAGCATAGTTCATTTTATTGCTTTGGCTTTGAATGTCTCTTATGTAAAAAATCATGCAAATCCGTTTCATTGATGTCTAAAACTTTGTAAACAAACGATATACAATCCTAAACATGATCTTAGAACATGATAATATTTTTGATTTTCTGTCTTCAAGATATTTAAAGGACGAGCAATTTGATACATATTTCAATCGTTCAAAGCGTTTTGAGACCAAACACTGACGAGCGATTTGGTTTGGTTTACTATTCCTCTTTTCACAATTATAAGAATTGTACCTCAGCCTTACCTTGAGATCAGCAAGACCAGTGGTATAACTGGTAAATCTAGACTATAATCTTAGAGTTGTCTCCATCTTGACAATCATTTTCTTTTTACAGAAATTTCCAACCTCAACGAATTTGAGCTGTATTTTCAATTATCAGTCAGCAGGGGCACCAAATATATAAGGCTTAAAGTGGATACCTCGCAAATTTAGGAAGCGTCTATTCCATTGGACGTGGTTGAGTGGCTCTTCTACCAGGCCTCAATTGAAAATGAGAAACCCAGCATGTGTGGAGGAAGCGTCAACTCCTTCAGACGTGTTGAGCATCTAATCGTACCACTTTGAAGGGGTGGGGTGGGGTGGGGTTGGGTTTAGGGGTGCAGTATTTAACAATTAAACTGTGTAATTAGTTTAAGGAGTTGTACATAATGAAAATACTAGAAATTACATAGATTGTCAGTTAATTAAATTGCCCAAAGCTAATTCCATTATTGGTTACGTCATAATGCAACCAATTCCATGGCCACAACCCCCACTTAAAAGTAAACCATGACCATCTGATAATGGTCCAGGTCTCAAATTTATCTAACTTGGTTCTTACCCTTACGACATTTTCCAATTTACTTTTTTGGAAAAGAAAAATTCATTAACAAGTTAAATTTTTACAAAGTGGCGATATTCTACAAAAGAAGGACATGAAACAAAATATTAACCAGAATTAAATCTTGATTACATTCATATGTGATCAAAATGCGTGCTACGAAAATGATTAAGGAGACTAACATTTGGTCTTCATCATCTGAACTAACCGATTGGTGTTTTTCTTTTGTATCACTTTCCTATGCACGCTTTCTATTACCAGCTACGAATCTCCTTGAACCTGCAGGAGAAGAAGGTTATTCTCAAGTCCAGATGAAGCCTAAACAAAAGCGCTTCCCATTCAGCAGTGTTGTCAGTTTTTTTGGGAGTGAAGAAAGCAAAAGCGAGAAGAAACCTGATTATTCCAGACCCCGTCAATCCTGGATTCTCCTTTGATACGCTGTCAAAACCTAGTTGGACAAATGCAGGCTGAGAGGGCCGCCATTTAACAGCAAGGCTATTATTTGTGATAACAATAAAATTACGTTGGTTCCAATCATTAAGTATTGCACATGAAAAGGAAGAGCCAGGGACGCTTGAGTGCAAAGGTTGGTCATATCAGTGACATTAGCTCGTCATTCCCTTATATTTTCCCATACAATAGCTAAGCGTCATATAACTGCCATAAATGATAAAGTCAGAATTTGAAATTCCATCTTTTGATTCAGAAATTGAAAGCAAACTAAATGCTAAGAAAGTGTTTCTCAGATGGCATGTGCAAAGCTTGATACAATGTTTTCAATAGCTTGACACTGCAAGAACAGATGAAATTCGGTTTCTTCTTCGTCATTGCAATATGGCACAGCCTTTGAACTTCAAAAAGGCCAACCAAGGTGTTCTCGACGGGTAGCCTTATATGACTAAGCCACCAAAGAAATATGTGGAGCCGGTGCTGGAATTTGATTCTCCAAATGGCATCCCAAGCATTGGTCTTGGGTTTCGGCCCGTGTTGAAGGGTAATAAAGTTATAAGTAGATTTAAAAAAAGAGAGGGTATTATTAGATTGGGCCAATACTAATTATTAAGTGTTCAATTTTGATCAAAATACCCCTAATTTAGCACTCAATTAGATCTAATAGATCAAATTTGCAATTTTTAGCTTAATTTTGATTCTTGCCCCAATTGATCACCCAACAATTAATTTGTCAAAATTAACAGTCAGATGATCATCAAAGCTTATCAAAAGCTTAATGTACGGTTTAGATGACTCTAATTTGGTTTTTTGTTTTGTAGATCAATTAAAAGACATGGATGGATCAGATTGAATTTTAACAGTATAGATCATCTTGAAGATCAATAAGGCAAGAGGGGATGGTTTCTTAAAAGAAAATAGTTCTAATAAAAAGAGGAGATCATGCATAAAATTTAAAATAAAGAGAAAATTTCTTAGTAGAAAATTAACTCCAAAAAGATAAAAAAAATAGCGAGAGAAGAAACTAATAGGACTATAAGAGGGAACCTTGGAGCTCAAAAGGGGAGGCTGGTTATTTTCCTTTCCTTTTCTTGTCTCTTTATTTCATCGTTTTCCAGTTCTTTCCACTTAATTCTGTTCTTTGTTTTTTTGTTTCCCTCTCAAGCACTAGTACTCTCAAATCTCCATCGTTCTCTTTCCCTCTTCTCCACGCTCCATTGCCCAACTCTCCTGCGTTGTTCTTCTCCGCACCGTTGTCTACCTTTAATGCACAAGTCAGTTTTCCACTATGTCGCATCAGCCTCCACTGGCACCAGAAGACGCCACATCGTTTTCCATCGCACCCGAGCTCCAGATTGTCGGCGTCGCTCAGCCAGGCTGCCCCTGACTTCCCAGCTCCCTTGACCAAACTAGCATCGGTCCTCTATTCATAGTCTTCGTCTGTCTTCTTGAAGCAGACAGACCGACATGCTCTTCCCTCGCGTCTCCGTGAACCAGTCAGAATCCAACTCCTCTGACTGCCTGACTCCCAACTTCCAACACCGGACGTCAACTCATTGGGTTTCTCCATCTGATCACCTGCGTTTGGCCCTGCTTCCACCCATCTCTGGCCTCCGCTGTTTGCCACGCCCAGCACCACACCAACCTCTCCACTGCCCTGTTCGTCCGTCTACCCCCAGTCCTCTGCGGCTTCCCCTATTCACCGGCATCATCATATTCCCATCTCTAGAGTGGCCACTTTAAAAATTTATAATTCCTTTTTTATCCATGCCACTTTTCTTAAATTCCTGATATGTCCTATTTTTAATTCCGACAGATTAACTAAGGCTTAACTTAATCAACAGGTTAGCTTTCACCACAAAGATCTCTCTGTTTCTTATCAGATCTTTAATTACTTTTAGATTTCCTTTTTAAGACATTCCTTGGTTTAATTAACATCTCTGATCTTAAATCTAAAATTTAGAAAGTGATCTAAATGGTGCAAATCTCAAAATCCTTATTTTGCCGAGATCGCTCCCATTTTTTAGAATCTGCCTAATCCATTCGATGAATAATAAAACAAAAGTATCAAGAAGAGATTGATAAAGGTTGATTGAAGTTTAAGAGACCAAATTTGAAGAATTTGATGATAATTGGTTTAGGAAAGTAAATTTTTCATGTCTCTTTAGTTAAATTGCTGTCCTTTTGAATTGAATTTCTACAATTTTCATTTATTAAATACATTTGAAGTTTGATTGCACTTTTTATTACTTTTTTATTTAATTTTAATTTTTAAATAATTAAAATTTATTAAAACTCCAAATTCTTAAAGCGATTCTTTATGGGATTGACCCGTTCTTGCGCTATACTATAGTAGCTTGTGCACTTGCAAAAAATGCAACACTAATTTATCCTTTTGATTATAGTGTGTCTTATTGTTAATAATAATTCCCCATGCCTCCCCTGAAAAATACAGAAGCTTTTGATGGTCCCAATCGTTTCCCTCATAATTGAACAAGAAGTTTACCTTCGAGCGAGAAGTAGTATAATCCAAGTTTGGACAACAAGCATGAAAAGTTGAGAGATAATCAGATAGAGAGAGCCCAATCGGGTCCAATTGTCACTCCACAAGCGAGCGATAGAGCCATCACCAATGATCCATCTAAGGAGCTTTTTCGCAGATATTAAGCCTGAAATAGGTTCATCCAAACCGAATTATCGTTATTGAGACTACTCCAAGCGAGCTTGACTTTAAATCCCTTTTGCACTTCAGAAATTTTATGGATACCAAGCCCGCCCAAAAATTTAGGCTGTTGAACAGCACCCCATTTGAACCATGTGAGTGTCGTGCCCATTTCCTTGGCCGTTCCAGAGAAAAGATCTTTGGATTTTGTTACATTCATAAAGAAGTTTGCTGCAAGAGGCAGAGCCGATAAGGTGTCGCGGGGGATGCTAGCAAGAACGGATTTAATGAGTGTTAATCTTTCAACTTTGGTTAAGAGCTTCCGCCAAGAAGAGAGTCTCTTACGAGGTTATTCGGGATGTTCTGAAAGTGGGAAGCTTTAGGTTTGCCAATAAAAAAAGGGAGTCTTAGACAGTCTGAGCCAAATAAGTTTTGGTGCATTCTAAGGCTTCTGTTAAGCTGTTTTTGAATCCAACGATGCACTGAACGAGAACATGCATTAAAGGATAAGAATGGACAACCTGCAAGCCAGATAGAGAACCAAAATCTGAAGAAAGTTTGGCGATCTTCCTTTTCTTTTTGTTGGGGCCTGGCAGACATGACATGTACGATGGTTTGGATCTCCGCTGTTTTTCCAGAATGTACAACGGGCCTGACGGCAACGTATGTCGGATAACTCAATAATCACTGTGGAGCCTGTGAGTGTCGGTCAAGCTTATCGTCACCATTTGGTTGTCTTGTCATCTGATTCAGTGAAGAAAAAAAGTACACTATAGGCCCTACACGTGTTGACTGATTGCTCAGATCACGACAAGATAATTCATTTACCCCGCAAGCGAGACCGCAAGAGTGTTACGGAGGTAACTTGGCCTACTCTCTATCAGCTTAACTTTCCTTCGGGATCCATCCCAACTAAATTAGACATGGATGCTAGATTGCCGTCTCCTTCACGAGATTCTTTTGTTTCGGGCGCGCCCCGTCTTTTCCAGTCAAAGTGAAACCTCTTTATCTAAACCTCTCTCGTGCAACCCGAGAGAGAGAAGAAAATTTGCTAAAAGGGCACGCAATGTGGAAATTTAGGCACCTTCCCGTCATTCCATCCTATTGGTGCTCTTGCTCCATCTCTATGCCAAATGGAGTTTCCAAAGGCGAACTCAATCTCAAGGGATTGAGAGTAAATTTGTGGTCTCAAATGTACAAGGAGTACAAATTGTGAATGCTGCTGATACTTGTACTAACGATGATGGTTTGGATGCTGCAGTGATTGCTTCTTTGCCCATTTTTCTGTTCAAATCGGAGAAGTATAACGGTGGAGTGGAGTGTGCGGTTTGCTTGAGCACGATGGAGGATGGTGATAAGGGAAGAATCCTTCCCAAATGCCAACATGCTTTTCATGTTACATGCATTGATAGATGGCTGCTTTCAAACTCAACCTGCCCAATTTGCAGAGCTCATATACTCAAGGATGCTTTCTTGGCTACATTTGTTGTAGCGGAGGAGGCTAAAGAAGATCCATTGCAAACTTCAGGTTGGTCAGTTGTGGTAGAGAGCGGACGGGATGGAAATTATTTGTCTTGAGGTTTCAATTTATATACCATCGGATTTAAGGCTTGAGATTGAATTAGCCCAAAGATGATTCTTCATCTTCTCCATGGAATTGCTCCCTTAGAAGAATGCTTAGTTTGACTACATCGGAGCGTAAAGTGTATCCATTTGCTCACGATAATGAGAATTGAAATATTTTGTGAATCCATTGGAGTCTCTTTCATTTTTGTGTTTTTGCTTGCAGAGAGAGAGAGAGAGAGAGAGAGAGAGAGAGAGAGAGAGAGAGAGAGAGAGAGAGATTCATGGTGCTATAAAGATTTAAGGAGATATTGTTCGTATGATCCATTTGCAACTCAAAATAGAAAAGGGTTTGCACCATCAAATGAATAAGATTTTCAGGAGTTTATGACACAGAAACTGTCAGAATCACCCAAAGTTGGGTCCAGAAGATGGAACAATTTTCGACCCTATACTCTTGCAGTGGATACTCTCTGCTGCATCTTTCTATTGCCAACAAACAACTCTTGCATAATACTCTGTAGCGGGCTGCATTGTCCCCAACGACATTCACCTTGGTACGATTTTGGCTCCAGCTTTCGGGGATTCAAGCCATTCTTCTGTTATATCTCGTCCACACCAGCGGCTTGAAACAGCTTTTCCAACTATTGGTGATCCAAATCATTTGTATCCTCCGCCTCATGAGCTCCATCTTTTGATCATCCAAACTTCGTCTTTCTAGTGCAGTCACTAGATAGTTCTAAATTAAACCAGCTGCTAAAAGAACAAGTTGGGCCAAGATTTAAGTGAACCAAACCTTGAGCCTGTAGCCCACCTATCTTAGATAAGTCTGATGTGATGACTAAAACTACAACCCAACGGAACGATTTGGCGCTCGTTTGTTGGGCCTTGCAGACAGCTCGACAACAGAGTAAAGTACAAGCCAACCTCATTGAACCTTATGATGAGTGCAATATAAATAACTGTCATGGAAAGATCGCTGTTGCTCGAGCTTAGCTCCAAATTGAAAGAATGCTATTGAGGAGCATCTTTCCAGTCCCTAGGTGCGATTTACCCTTCATTTCAATGGCCCAGGCATAACAGTATTCTTAAATCCGTCTCCTGCAGATTTCTCACATGACCACTTATTAATTAACAATTTTCCTTTCACCTTACCTATTTCTGCAACTCATTTTTCTAGAGTCTACTAACAACGAAGAAAATTTAAGCTACCAGAGACAACGTCTTCCCTCTTTATTGTAAGACTCTGATCTATAATATAACAACACTGTCCAAGCAAAGCTTTCTCCCTAGTGGAAGATAAGAGGATAGATGACGATCTTTTTCGATGGATGATTTTTTCCCCACTTTTGAATGGTGATGATACGGTCAGAGAATGAGAGAGAACTGACATTTAAGGGCTGCAGGAGGTAGTCTAAAGTGAGACCAAACATCAAATTAAATGAAATCAAAGCAGCTGGCTAATCTCCGAGGATTGAGCTCAAGCATAAGAAACAAAATACTTGTAAAATTACTCCTAGACCTTTGACAAAGATACAACCGAAACTTAAAAGAGAAAAGAAGCCCATAACGCAAGGAACTCTTAATCAACTGCTGCCAATGCCCTCCAACAAATAAGGTGGATACGTTTGCATCAAATTAAATCTTCAGAAGAGGAAACTCCAGATCAAATTAAAGTTCTTTGAAAAATTCAAACCAAGCTCTACATCTTTATATATTTCAGATTATGCTAGATGAAGCATGAACTTTGGCTGAACCAAGACACAATAACTAGTTTTAGCACTATCTTGGCAATGCAAAAAACTATTAACTTCTGTCTCCTCATATAGCTTAAAAAACTATTAACTTCTGTCTCCTCATATAGCTACATTAAACATGGTACCGCAAAACACTATCCAACTTAAGCCTCCAACACTATCTCATCTGCATTCAGTAGCTGTCTCTCTCCATCTTGACTTTGACATCATATCCAAAACATAATTCACCGAATGTTTTGTGTGAGTGAATCCCATCTTTAATCATTCGGCCCGTTTTGTCATTTCTTTGATTTTATCTAGAATCTCCAAGAGATCAGATTGTAGAAACTCACCACAATGATTGAATCTACTTCTACATTAAAAGATGTCAATGGGTTATTCTTTGGTATACAAGGCCAATACTTTTGCTTTATCGGAATTTAAATTATACACAGTCTTGGAAACATAAATATGGCCTCACCTTCATGTTTATGAAAAGCTCTCGTCGCACCCCAGTAAAACAGATTACTGAATGACACACCATCAGAGTTTAGTCTAAAAGTATCCATCGGGAAAGTCTGCAGCAAATAGGACAAATGGAATTTTGAAGCATCATGTCATCTTCTAATTTTATCTAATTATCAAAGCACGAAGTCTTTGCATTCCTTCAATATAAGTCTATTCACATAGTTGACAAACGTTGCAATCAAATAACCACTTTGAAGCTTACATTTGTTGTTAAAAGTTTAATTAATTTTTTCTTTCAAAAGAAGCCATTGTGAGGTCAAAGAGTGGCCGAAGGGTGGGGGGATGGTAAGGATTTGGGCCCTTTTGTAGACTTTGAACAAAACTACTTAATAACCAAGACAATTTAGAAATGAAAAGTTTGACACACAAGAATCGATGTATAAGAAAATTTATAGTGATATGGCCTTCCAACCAAGGCATCTACTTCAATTCTCTCAACATAACACCTATTTTGAGTTGCATAATCAACCTGTAATAATTTACACACTAGTTGATATGGTGCTAGAAAGGAAAAGAGCACTTGTAGCAAGGCCTTCCTTTCTACAAACACTTGAAAAATCATCCAAGAATAAGAGAGCTACATTATTTTCCTCAAATACAAAGAACTCATGGAGAAGAAGATTTCTCTCTCAAAAGTTAATACAACTTAAAAAAGATTACACACACATAGAGAGAGAGAGAGAGAGAGAGAGAGAGAGAGAGAGAGAGAGAGAGAGAGAGAGAGAGAGAGAGAGAGAGAGAGAGAGAGAGAGAGAGAGAGAGAGCTTATATTTAACCCAACCATGTAAACCTTGAAAAAACATTTATGAGAGTTGATATGTGATGCCCGAGCAATTAACACTATTTTTAACGAAAATTGGACATTCTATGGAAAATAGACTGTGTTGAATGTTTGATTTTATTTAAAACATTAAATGAAGGAATTTGTGAGGACACTTGGTACCATTAGATTCGACTCAAAAAATGGAATCCAACGCCTCAAAAATCACCCAAAACAGAGTTCGTATGAAGAAGTTATAGCCATTTAAAGATAGGGGTATTTCTGGAAATTAAACAGAAAAACGTTTAAAACAACAAAGGGACGAAAAACACAGGGGGACGTTTTGATAATGGCACCCCCTGTCGTCTTCAAGCTTAAGAACCCTCCAGAAAACCCTAAATCCCGATTTCTCTAGAAAATCCCAGGGGAAAGGGCAGCACCGCCATGGAGGGGCATCGCCTTCTCCCCTCTATAAAAACCCCATCTCCCCTCTCCAAAAAACACAAGTTTTCCAGCGTTTTTCTAGCCGTTTGAGACTGGGGTTTTTGAAAAAATCAGAAACCCGTCTCTCTACGTTTTTGGGTAATGGCCAGGCCCAAGTCAGGCCGGCCATCCCGTTCCCATTTCTCCCTCTCTCCTCTTGTTCCGGTCTGACATTGGGGTTTTCCCCTTTGTGGGTTCGGACAAACACAGAAATCCGGCGAGAAAGGGTCTCAGACGGAAATGGGGTTCCATCACTGGCAATGGGCACTCCCCAGGCTGCCCAGGTAAGACGTCCTTACCTCCCTTCTCTGGTTCCTCCACTTTTCAGGCTAGATCCATGCTGGATCTAGCTTTTCCCAGCCGTTTCCAGCAGGAATTCCTGGCCGGAAGAACGCCCCAAGCCAGTTCCAGACGACCTTGCTCCATGTGCGCTTGGGATAGGGTCCTAGGGAGGGGCTCCAGGCATACGACAATGCGTACACTGTCCCAGGTGTGGCCCTCGGGTGCACGCGCGACATGGGGCACGGGTCCTGGCTCGACCAGGGTGCATGGGGTGCCTTGGGAGCTGAGAAGCGCCATGCTACAAGGTGTGTCCGTGAGATGATGCGCGTCATAGCACGTCGCTTGAGCATGCATGTGCGTGTGCAAAACACGGTCCCTGGCACGGCCTTTGGGCACGCACGCACGTGAGGTGGTCGCGGTCCAACCAGGATGCACGAGTGTCCTGGTAACTGGGACACGCAGACCCAATGAGACTTTAAAAATTAGTATTAAAGGATAAATTGCAGAGTTTAACTATTGAAAAGTAGATCCATATCATAGGATCTAGCCTGACAATGAATTAGGCAAGGACCATTGACCCTAAATAGCAGATTTAGCGATTTAATAGATTAAAATTAATAAGGACTCATTGTATCCATTCATACCCAGGAGTTTATAAATGAGACCCAGGGACGGGTTGAGTGCTAAAGGACGCGACTCCAGGAGACTTTGAGGTAAGTACTCTATCGCTACTAGACTTTTAAAAAGAGCCATGATTGTTTTGAATGCATGTTTTAAGTATAAATTATATAACTTGTTTAGCATGACTTATGTTATGGCTTGTTTAGCATATAAATGAATTCAGCATGCATATGATTAAATACTTTATGCATAGACATGTTTCACAAATAATTGCATATATTGCATGATTTGTGAGCATTGAGTTCTTGCAAAATTGCATGTCCTTGAGGGTTACCAAAAGACGCTGGAGTGCCCAAAAGACACTGGGTAGGCAGTTGTGAGGGACCCAAAGAGGACAGGTTTTGAAAAATACATTGTGCATGTATTGCCAAGACATGTGCTACATGCATAGATTGCATGATAAGTGTAGCCTTGACCGATGAGGGCGGGCTGATGAGGGCGGGCCAGAGAGAGCTGACAAGGCTTCTAGGCTGGCAGGCTTCTAGGCTGTCAGGCTTCTAAGCAGGGTTATGACTTTGAATGCAATACTAGTATGAGCAGATTTTATGCATTGCATGCACATTTTGCAACCGATTGCATAAATTGCATGATTTATGACGAATACGTGTCATAGGCCCCGTTGAGGCTATGACCGAGTGTTCTCAGGTACCCGGGGACCACACGACGGCGAGGTCGTGGGCATAGTTGGACCCTATGGTTTCGTGGACTTATTTGCATTGCATATGGCATGATATGAGGTTGGTCGATTGTCACGACCCAGGTTTTCCCATGCATTTTTAAATGCAATATCTAATTCCTAAGGCGGGATGCATCCCTATTTGAAAACCATTTTATAAAAACCATGCAATGCAGCGGAAAACCTTTAGTTTTAAACTCATTTTGAAAACCCCGAGTGTCATTTGCTTTCACAACAACCAAGGTAGTTTTTGAAAAGCCTTAGAAGTCATAAGTGCTTTTCCCCAGGTCTATCTAGTAATAGCACACAGCCCAACTGTAATTAAATACAAATACATGTCCAAAGGGTTGAGAATTTACTTACATATATATTGTTTCCTTTTTGATTCACTTGTTCATAGCACTAACATAGATGTCCTCTACTCGTGGACGGAATTATCCTGAAAAATATTAAGGATAGGGTGAGTATATACTATACTCAATAGGAGCCTATCACTACAAGTTTTATAATGCATGAGATGTTTTAAAATCATATGCTCTTTCAAAACATGTGCATGTCTGAATACTCAAGTTCAATATTGATATCAAAATCCATTGTCAAACTGAAATACTAACGACTTAAAGGATCACATAATCTGAAATCGAAAGTATCATATACATATATATATCATAACATTATGATATGCATAAGATGCTTCATTGAATCCAACTCATGGATCTCTAGTATGGTATGGTCGACCAACCTCATATCATGCCATATGCAATGCACATAAATCATCAAACCATAGGGTCCACTATGCCCATGACCTCCTCACTGTGTGGTCCTCGGGTACTTGAGGACACTCGGTCATAGCCTCCACGAGGCCTATGACACGTCGACCCAGTGCCGTGACACCAGTGGTAGCCCCCTGTACCACATGCAGTCGATGTAGGGACTTGCCTCTTTTTGGGCGTGGTACCCATCCACCTAATAGTGGTAGAGGCCGGGTGGCCAACCCAGACCCCTCGGCATAGCACCCACGGGCTTTCTAGCCCAAATCACATAAGATCAAATAAGCCAAAACCTCTTTTCAAAACCTATCCTCTTTGGGTCCCTCACAATTGCCTGGCCCTCGGCACTTCAGCTTCTTTTGGAAACCCTCAAGGACATGCAATTTTTGCAAGAACTTAATGATCACAAATCATGCAATGTATGCAATAGTTTGCAAAACATATATGTGCATAATGTATATGCAATCATTTACAAAACATGTCTATGTACAAAGCATTTATCACATGCATGCTGAATTAAGTCATGCTAAACAAGTCATATAGTTAAAACATATGTTCTCAAAACAATAATAGTTCTTTTAAAAGAATCTAATAGTGATAGAGCACCTACCTCAAAGTCTCTTGGAGTCGCGTCCTTTAGCACTCAACCCGTCCCTGGGTTTCATTTATAAACTCCTGGGTATAAATGGATACAAGGAGTCCTAATTAATTTCAGTCTATTTAGACATTAGACCGCTAGTCTTGCCTATTGGGTCCCTGGTTCTTGCTTAATTCATTGTCAGGCTAGATCCTATGGTGTGGACCTACTATTCCATAGCTAACTCTGTAATTTATCCTTTAATCTTAGCTTTAAAGTCTTGTTGGGTCCACGTGTCCTAGTTCCCTCACGTGCGTGCGCACCTAAAGGCTGTGTCAGGGACTTCGTTTTTGCACGCGCACATGCATGCTCGGGTGACGTGCATCATCGCACGGGCGCACCTTGTATCATGGCGCGTCTCAGCTCCTAGGGCACCCCATGCACCCTGGTCGAGCCAGGACCCGTGCCCTATGTTACGCGTGCACCCGAGGGCTGCTCCTGGGATAGTGTACGCACTGTCATACGCCCAGAGCCCATCCCTGGGACCCTGTCCTAGGCGCACATGGAGCAAGGCGTCCCTAGGATGCCTGGCTCGTGCAAGGTCGTCTGGACCTGGCTTGGGTGTTGTGTTCATGCAGGCCGTTTGAATGGCTTGGGAACGTCCTCCAGCCCAGAAATTTGGCTGGAAAAAGGTCAGATCTGGCATGGATCTTGGCCTGGGGGAAGTGAAATGGAGGAAAGGGAAGGAGGGGCTTACCTGGGGACGCCCTTTTCTGGGTGGTGTGGCTCCTCCTTTCCGCCTGAAAACCCTTGGCTGTTGGAAACTCAAAGAAGGGGAAAACCCCGTTGCCAAGACCGGAGAGAAGAGAGGGGAATGGGGAGACGGGAATGGCCGGCCTGACTTGGGCCTGGCCATTGCCGGAAAACTCAGAGAGATGGGTTTCCAATTTTGTCGGAAACCCTAGTCTCAAAACGACCGGAAAAATCGTGTTTTTGGAGAGGGGGGATGGGGCATTTTATAGCCCTGCTATGGCGGTGCTGCCAATGGCGGTGGTAGAATCCTCCAGAAAATTCGGGATTGAGGGTTTCTGGAGGGTTCTTGAGGTTGAAGACGACAAGGGGTGCCATTATCAAAACGGCCCCCTGCGTTTTTCGTCCTTTTACGTTTTTTTCGTTTTTCTGTTTTATTTCTAGAAATACCCCTATCTTTAAATGGCTGTAACTTCCTCATACGAACTCCGTTTTGGGTGATTTTTGAGGCGTTGGATTCCATTTTTTGAGTAGAATCTAATGGTTCTAAGTTTCCTCACAAATTCATTATTTTACTATTTTAAATAAAATCAAACATTCAACATAGTTTATTTCCTATAGAACATGCAATTTTCATTAAAAATAGTGTAAATTGCTCGGGCATTACATCGACCATACCATACTAGATATCTATGAGTTGGATTCAATGAAGCATCTTACGCATATCATTATGTTATGATATATATATATGATACTTTTGACTTGGTTTGTGCGATTCTTTAAGTCGTTAGTATTTCAATTTAACAATGGTTTTTTATATTGATATTGAGCATGAGTGTTCAAACATGCACATGTCTTGAAAGAGCATATGATTTTAAATATAGCATGCATTGTAAGACTAGTAGTGATGGACTTCTACTGAGTATAGTATATACTCACCCTATCCTTAACATTTTTCAGGATAGTTTCGCTTACAAATAGAAGACGCCTTAGGAGATATTAGTGCTACAAGCAAGAGAATAAACAAAGGAGACAACTACACATGTGAGTAAACTCTCTACCCTTTGGACATGTATTTGTATTCATTTACAGTTGAATTTGTGTCTTTATCGGATAGACCTGGGGAAAAATATTGATGATTTCTGAAGTTTTTCAAAAACTACTTTGGTGGTTGTGAAAGAAAATGACACTCGGGGTTTTCAAAATGAGTTTAAAACTAAAGATTTTCTGCTGCATTGCATGGTTTTTATAAAATTGTTTTCAAATAGGGATGCATCCAGCCTTAGGAATTAGATCTTGCATTTAAAAATGCATGGGAAAACCCGGGTCATCACATGATCAAAATCTCACGCCAAAATCTTATTACATATATGGTGAATACATCCCAACATATAAAAGCAAAATACCAAAGTCACTTATGCAATAACACTTTCATCACTTATAGTTGATGAATATTCAATCCACCATGCCACATTAACTCTCCACTTACTCTAAAGTACTAAATGAGATTTGAATTTCTATTTCATTGGAAAAAATTTATTTCCATTGTTTGATAATCCAAGTTGTCGAACTTAGACAAGCAAAGATGGAAAGGTAGTAGATAATCACGCTGTAAAGTGTGGCCTTTAATAATATGATTCTTGCCTTAGAAATATTTTCACTTCCATGAAGCCAATACATTAACACCCTTTGACCATTGAATCTCAAAGAATCTCACTTATTAGCACATAAGGATTGAAGCAACAAATGCTACCCACAAATCATTACCTTTGTCATGTAATAATATTACCAGTTTATACCTATCATCCATGATTTACTTCAACTTTGTCTATGTGATTTTATGATCTTGTAGCTAGTCCCAAGCTCAGATGAAGGAGGAGGATTGCATTAGGTTGTAAGCTAGCATAATATCTTTTAGTAAATCCTTTAACATGAATACAAAGATTAAGGCATTTCCTCATGCTAGATTGTTCCCCATAAGCGATTCACATCATCAGACCCTAGATGCAGTGGGAGATGGGTAAGAGCTGCTCAGGCATTCCCTCATAAGTGTTGTGCTGTATCAGATCTCATATATAGTGGACAATCGATAAGGGCGAATGGACCATTCCCTCGGCAGTGACATGATGCATCATAACCTATGTGTTGTGCAGAGTAGGTAGGGGTTCTAGTGACATTCTCGATGTGGGTGGGTAAGAGACTAGCTCAGGAGAATAAGATTTATACAACCACATAAAATATAGGCACATTGGCATATAAGAGTATGGAGTTAGTAGATATGATGAAATGTATGAGAGTCAACATAGCTTGTGTCCAAGAAACCAAGTGGATAGGGGCTAAAACTGGAGAAATCAACGATTATAAGCTTTGGTATGCAGAAAAGGACAATAGTAGAAATGGTATGGATAAAAGGGCTAAAACTAGAGAAATCAATGGGTATAAGCATTGGTACACAGGAAAGGACAATAATAAAAATGTCATAGGGATAATGGTGGATAAAGGGGCTAAAGGATAAAGTTGTAGACATTAAAACCAGTGATAGAATTCTCCTAATAAAACTTATTCTAAGAGAGAAGGTCATAAATATTATAAGTGCATATACCTTACAGGTAGGGTTACAAGATAGAATGAGGACACAACTTTGGGAAATTATGGAGGGAATAATGCAAAAAATTCCCAACACAAAGGAGATATTTATAAGAGTAGACTTAAATGGTCATGTAGGAAAGAAAAGGAAGGATATAATAGCGTACATGAAGGATATAATATTGGAGAAAGAAATGAGATGGGGGAAGCTATCCTCTATTTTGTTTTGGCAGACAACCTATCTTGACAAACACATATTTTAAGAAGAGGGGTGGACACTTGTTAACCTTTAAAAGTGAATCATATAAAATCCAAATAGACTTTTTATTTTTTATTTTATTTTTATTTTTTATAACTTTGGAATACCAAAAGATTAATGTGTAAAGATTGTAAGGTGATACCCAGTGAGATTTTAACCACATAAGATAGCTAATGGTTTTGGATATTTACATTAACATATGGAAGAAAGGAAATAAACTTAATCGGTATCCAAAAACTAAGTGGTGGAACTTAAAAGGATAGAAGATAGCATTATTCATAAATAAGTTGATAGTAGAATGAAAGTAGAATAATGAAATAGAAGTAAACACCATGTGGAGCAATATGGATGAGTCCATTAAGAAAGTGGCAAAAGATGTTCTAAGAGTATCTAAAGGTAATAAGAAACCAATAAAGGAAACTTGGTGATGGAGTGAAAAAGACCGAAAAGTTATTAAAGACAAATGGGCGTGTTTTAAAGAATGGCAAAGGACTAGAAATACCAAAAGCTTTGAGCAATATAAGAATGCTAAAAAAATGGATGAGAGAGTACTGAGTGAGGTTGTAGTCAAGGTGTATGATGATCTTTATAATAGAATAGGGTAAAGAGAAGGTGAGAAATATGTGTTCAAACTTACAAATATAAGAGAACAGAAAAGTAAGGACTTAGACTGTGTTAAATTCATTAATAGTGATGATTAAAAGGTACTACTCAAAGATGATGAGATCAATCAAAGGTTGAAAAATTACTTTAAAAAATTGGTAAATGACAAATATCCTCTGAATATAGAGATTGAGAGAACCATAAACACAAATAAAATTTGATTATATAGATATGACTGAAGGATGAGGATACCTGAACTGAAAGAGGCTTAAAAAAGATGAAATCAAGAAAGGCCCTGGAGCATGATGGTATAACAATGGACTTTTGGAAGAATATAGGAAATACTAGAATAGTATGGCTAACAAAGTTATTTAACAAGATTATAGAATGAAGAAAATTCAAGATGAATGGAGGAAAAGCTCTATCACAACAATTTATATA
Source organism: Warburgia ugandensis (assembly GCA_035236585.1). Lineage (NCBI taxonomy): Eukaryota > Viridiplantae > Streptophyta > Magnoliopsida > Canellales > Canellaceae > Warburgia > Warburgia ugandensis. The sequence goes on along the minus strand of CP141127.1, from coordinate 48,626,938 downwards.
AATAAAGGAGACATATATAGTTGCACTAATTATCATGGGATCAAACTTATGACTATACTATGAAGACTTGAAGTGATACAAAAGAGGCTACAACATGAGGAGTGTATGGAAAACTAATTTTATTTCATGCTTGAGAGGTCTACCATGGAAGTTATTTTCCTACTTAGACAATTGATAGAGAAATATAGGGAGAGAAGGAAGGACTTTATTGATTTAGAAAAGCTTATGACAAGGTCCCTAGAGAGTTAATATGCTGGGTGTTGGGTAAGAAAAGGGTTTCAATGTGGTATATAGAAATAATTAAGGATATTTATGAGGGACCAGTAACAAATGTTAGGACCATTAGCAGAGAGACCGATAATTTTCCTATCATGATAGGATTGTACCAAGGATCTGCATTGAGCCAATACCTTTTCACATTAGTTATAGATGAGCTAACAAAACACCTACATGAGGACATTCCATTGTGCATTCTATTTGCAGATTTCATAGTTTTGATTGAAAGACAAGGGAGGGTGTAAACACAAAGCTAAAGTTATGAAAAGATGCTATAGAGTCTAAAGGATTTAAAATTAGTGGGATTAAGATACAGCATGTGGAAAGCAATTTTAGTAGGGATAGGAGTAGGAATGAAGCATAAGTAAAGATTGACGACAAGAAGCTTCCCCCATAAGACCATTTTCGATACTTAGGATTGATAATTCATAAGAGCAGAGAGATTGAGAGGGATGTTATCCATTGAATCCAAGTGGGTTTGAACAAATGGAGATGTGCCTTTGGTAGTTTACATGATTGCGGGTGCCACTCAAATTGAAAGAAAAATTCTATAAGGCTACTATAAGGCTAGTCAAGCTCTGTAGATCAAAGAGTTGGATAGCTAAGGAACATCATGTACATAATATGAGCTAGCTAAAATGAGGATGTTAAGATGGCTGAGTGGCAAGATAAGAAATGAAAAGATTAGAAGAAACTTAGGGCTAGCACCAATATGTAACAAGACGAGGGAGGGTTGACTTAGATGGTTTGGACATGTCTCATAGACATTGAAACATCATTGGTTAGAAGGAGTGAGTCAATCAAAGTTGAAGGATCTAAAACGGCAAGGGGAAGGCCTAAAAAGATAATGATAGAAGTGGTGAGAAAATATTTAAAAACTTTTGGACTAAATGAAGCCATGACACTTGATATAGAGGAATGGAGGAACAAGATTAGCCAACCCTTATTTGGGATAAGGCTTTGATATGATGATGTTGATGATTTATGATTTACTTCAATTCATTCACTTAATAGATACTACTTCACAACAACCAAAATAGCTTCCATATTTAGTGCTTAATTTATTACGACAAACACAAAATTAAGGGATATAAACAAATAGAAAAAAGTAATGATCAAACCACACCGTCCACAAAGAGAGTAAGATTTAAGTGGTTTGGCTATATGCCTGCGTTTATGGGAAAAAATAATCAGAGAAGCTTTACTATGAGAAGATTGCCAGTAGAATAAAGCTAACCCAATCTTAAAGAAAGATCTTTTTTTTCCTCCATACTTTCTACATATAAGAGTTCTAAAATAAAATGAAAACCTTTGAATTTCACATTCCAAAAATACATGTAATCCATGCTTTGAAATGCAACCACCTATGGCAATATCAAGAAATCCTAATAAGGGTCTTGGGCTATTCTCCATTAGAACTCAAGACAACTCAACATGATCTAAGGGAGCGGCAGCCATAATTATTATGTCCTTTGCAAATTGTGAATGTGGCACATGTATAATTAAATGTTCTTGAAACTTTTTAATAATCATGACAAAACTTCATTGTATATACAATAATGAAAATCATGTCAAGAAAATATGTTAGCATTAAATGCAATGCGCCATTAATTATTAGAAGACATCACAAAAAATTGCTAATCATAATTTTGGTTCTACTTATACCTGTTGGACATTTATGAAATCTATGTACAACAAGTCAACATACTAGTTGTTTAGGTCACCAAATGAGTTTGACCCACTTAATCAAATCCATTTTGGTTTAGACCAACATGTATGATGATAAGTATAGATTTTATAATCAAGACCTAACTCATTTGATGATCCAAAGGACTATTTCTTGGCTCATTGTAGTTATAAAACTCCAAAGTTCTAGTGGACCCATATTATGATTAGTATATTTGGTAACCAAATGTAGACCATTGACATAATTTTCTATGTTAAATAGCTAAAAGTGAAGTACTGCCTTTCATTTGCTGTTCTCCATGGAAAGAAAGAAATAAGAAGCTTTTATTGTTTTTTGATAAAGCTCAATCTTTGAATGCCTTATGTATGTTCATTAAACATCAAGTAGTTGGATGGTCTAAAGCTATAAAAGTTTGTCACAACCATTCTTATTATGATATGTTCAATAAATGGAAAACCACTATGACCTTCAATACATTTTCTCTCATCCCAAGCCTACTTGAGAGTTCCCGCATACTGATGTCTTTAAGATCAACTATGGTGGCTTTTAGCTCAGGAAACTAGGGTCAGCTAGATATATTTACATTGTAACCATTATGAAGATGTGATTTTTTAGGTTGAAGGGCTCGCTAGGGTTATTGATTCATCTAAAGTAAAAGAACATGGCAATTTATCATAACATCTAGATGCAAGTGCAAAAACTTCTTTTAATAGTTGAAGAAAGCCCTTAATGTTAACAAATGGTTTAGTAATGAAAGGAATCTTCCTAGAGATTCTTGAAACAAGGTTGGACATAAGGCAAAGACAATAATGTTGATTTACTTGCCAAGGAGAAATTTTTTATGTAAGATGTAGAGTTCCAACTCAAAGAAATCAATCAATCATTTTTAGGGTTTCTCACGAGGGATGTTAGTTTTTTTTTTTTTTTTTCCTTTTTAAGAAAGGTAAAATTTATTAGATAGGGGGAGAATCGTCCTCCCATGGCCATATAAAATATCAAGATGATCACATACGATTAGGAAGTACAAAAGAATTAGAGAATATTATCCTAAGTAAGAGGGATCATAGCTCTTTATTACTCTCATTTACTGGATTTTGGTTTTTCTTTGTCTTAATTTTTGTTTGCTTTCAATTTTGGCCTATTTTTGTCTTCTTTTCTGAACTTTATTTTTTATTTTTATTTCTTTTGTATGATGAATCTTTTATGTTTTATCTCCTTAATCACTCTCATAGATATGTTTCTCATTGATTAATACATCTTACCATTAAAAAATAAGAATTTTTGCTTCATTGTTCTCTTCTTTTTTGATGCATGATGACACCTATTTGTAGATCTTTGAGACCTTGCTAATAAGGCACTCTTACTTGTGAATGTGGCAAGAGCTTGAAGTATAGCTACTTCGTAGTAGTATACTTAGTTAGCTGTAAAGAGAAATGGACCAATTTTGAAAAAAATTCACATATCCACCTAGCTTCTTAAGAAACATCAACTGCCACCTATATTTTAAAAATTTTCAAAGACCACCCATCTTTTTCCTTTCTCCTTCAAGGACTCACCTACCATTATGTTTTTGAATGCGATTTCACCAATATGTGGTTTGCTTAGAGAAAGATATTAATCCCCCCTCACTTACATTAATTAGTTTAGTAAGTAGGAAATTCATTTATATTTGGGTTCAAAATTATAGATCTTGGAATGAATTTCTCCAATCAGTATATTATGGATTTTATGAGATATATTTGTGTTTGATGACTATCTTCTATAGCATCATAGTGGTGGCCAAACATAATGGTTGTTTGCTCTTGTCATTGTTCCAATGTGATGCTGTAATGGAATTTTCAAAAGTTGCTGATGTTCAACATCCATTTACCAGTCATGTATTATTATAGTTTTTATTCCATGAACTCCTTGAATTTCATGTGCATTGGATTATGTAAATGCTGACCAATGTCAAGCCTCATGTTGGTCATGCACATATGAACATTCTTCTCCTTAATGACATCTTAGGGATAATGTGGTGTAAGATTCCTCCATCTAGACATGAAGTGATATATCATCTCTTAAGCACCTATAAAAGTGCTAGTCACCATATGACCTCTTTTTACATGTAGCATAATTTACACAAAAACATCTACCACAACTATTCCCAGTTAGTAATTGATGCATGGACTAGTCAAGTGTACCAATTGAATGTATCTATAGACAATGTCTAATTGAATTGTTGAATCATGAACCCCTCTATCTTTGCATCAACCCTCTCTCATCCTGCTTGCATAGCTAGAAAGTCTTTAGGCCTAAAGAGAGTGGAACCTCCAAGGCAATAAATAGTCAAGGATGAGTCATGACTCTCAAACTATGATTATGAAGAAACTATAAGAGATCTAGTCATGCTTCTAGTCATGGGCCTTGATCTCGATTTTATGGCCCTAAACTTAGAAAAATTCTTTTGAGGTCTACCTTTTCCTCTAGGCACCACCTCGCCATGGTGGGAGTAGTGCATATTTTAAGGGCACATCAAATGTAGTAGGTTTTAGCTCAAAATTAGTTGCTCAAAAAGATGAAGCACTACATGTCTTTGCAGTCCTTTTTAGCTTCTTGTGCTCCCTCACTGTCATCTTTCACTTAGGAGAGACTTTTTTAGTCTAAGTTTCTAATGCTGATGTTAAGGTAGAGATCAAAATGCATGTGGCTACAAAATCTTGATCCATCGAAAGTGGAATGAACCCTGCACCAATCGTAAAATCCACTAATCAATATTTTTGCATTCAAAACATAAAACAAGATCCTTTGGAATCCATTTTGGCTAAAGCCTTCTTAAAGAACTTTATTCTATCTCCACTCCCTTTCCTCTTTTCATCTTGTTGAGTCTTCTAAAGAGTAGCAATTTCTTCTTCACTATCATCAATAGATGATTCGATTTCTTCATTATCAACTTTGAGAGCTATTCCCTTATGTTTCCTTTTTTTTTTGGCATCTTCATCTTTGATCTTTTCATTGATTTCATTGGTCATCAATGAGTCTATAAGTTGATCTAGTTTCAATGTCTTTAGGCCTATATCCTCTTAAATGGCTATAGCCTTTGGATTCCATGATCTTGGCAAATATTTCAAAATCTTGCTTACCAACCCAATATTTGAGAGTTCTTTTCTAAACATTTCAATGTATTGATGATGTTGATTCTAGTTTCATTCACTTGGTTCTATTCCTTTATGAGTTACTTGAAGCATATCCTAGAACTCTTTGGTTGAAATGTAAGTAGAGATTCTACTAAACTCATTTGCATCTATATCACAATAGATCAAATTCATTGCCTTACCATCCATATGAGATTTCTTGAAATCTTCTTTAGTTCATTCACTATTTGGCGTCTAATGAAGCATACCATCTTCAGCTAATTTCCATATATCATATCCTTTAGTTTTGATTTAGACCACCAAATTTGTCTTTTAGTAATTCTAGTTTATTCCATCAAAGAATGGGGGCTTGTGAATGGTATTTGTTTTAGGAATGATTCCTAAGACTTGTTATGCCATTTTAGAAGATATAAATCTGATCTTGGACTCCTTTTAAAACTAGAGTTCTTGCTTTGGTACCAATTTTGAGGTCTATAAAAGAATTCAGCCCAATAATAAAATTTTAAAACTTCTATAAAGTGTCCAATCTCCATGAATAATTTCAAAAACTTATTTAGGTCTTTTGAGGTCCTCAAATTACATTTTTGTAGCTAATTGATCCATAAGAGATTATAATCTAGTACATGGAAATCAATACAGCTCACCAAGGGTTAAATTTCAAATTTTGAAATGATAGCTGAATAGCTTGTTTGCTAAAATAGTTGATTGTATTCCTTTGGACAGCTAGCTATTTTCATAAATAGTAAAAAATTCATGGATTGTCCTCCTCGACAATTGACTTATTCTTCCTGTCTTTAGTTGTTCATTTTAGCTAATTCTTTGACCCAAAGTGAAGCATAACCCACAAATACAACTAAAAGTTGTGAAAATTGTTGACTTAAACTTTTAGCTATAGTGGTCCTATAATATCTCTATTATTTTTGCAATAGCCATAGAAAATATTTGACTATTTTTCTTGAGCAGCCAGCTAGATTGTCAAAACAACTGAAGTCTTCAAATTAAGTCAACTTTTCCTTTTGCTATAATTCATCAGGAAAATTCTACATTCTTATCAAAAGTTACTGGTGCATGATAATTACCTAGATTTTAAGCTTCTATTGATTGTTTTTGACAAGATAGCTGAATTCTTCAATGTAGTTAATTTGTTCTTTCAGTTGCAATCCTACCTTGAGCATATTTGCTATTCCATTATTAATATTTCAAGACAGTTAACTATTTTTTAAAAAATAACTGACTTGATTTGCATGATCTAGAAAATAGTTAACTGGATTTTCAATGTCAATTGGATAGATTCCTTAATCTCTTTGCCGTTTAACCAAAGCAGTTAGCTAATTTCCATTTCTAGTTAATTGAAGCATTAGTATTTCAACTAACTAAAGAGCTTAAAGTCTCTTAAGAAGTCCTGCCTATATGGATTCCTCCAGAAAGTTTTATGCCCTCAAAGTTGCTAGAGGTTTGCCTAAAACCATCACCACCATTCTTACTACACCCGCTTTCTCCTTGCTTGCAATGGAATAATCAAATCCTTGAAATTGGCTAAAAGCCAGTACAATGATCTTGACATTTGATGAATCTTACCCATCTAGAGGCATTCCTTTAATAGAGATCCAGTATAATCTCCATACTCTAGATTCTTATTCCATCCATCTCTTTAGGTATAGAAATGAGCCAATTGGGGTGAAGCATCTAGCAATTAGTCCATCAACCATATTTATTGATAATAGAGAGACAATCACCTCTTTATTGCTGGCTTGCCTAATTTATTTATTTTTATCTCAATATCCCAAAAATATTTGACCTAACATTTCAAATCATTAAGAAAATAAAATGCATCTCTAACAGTGCTAACCAAAGATCTATTCAGGATTTCCATTTTTTGTTTAATCTTGGCACTTAGAACTTTGGTTTTCACCATAGGGTAAAAAACTTTACATACTGTGAAGTCTACCTAATCAATACCTCCTTGAAGGAAGGTTTCCATTCCACTTTGATGTGAATTTGATTGGAAATTGCTATCTTCCACATATGATATCGTAGTCATCTTCTTAGATGGTCACCTCTTCCTTGTTCTATCTGACTTGACTTATTCGTAATAATGGTGGATTTATCAAACTTACTCTGCTGTTTATTACAATTTTACATTATATACAAACTTTTAAGTTCTAAAATATGTAAGATCAATACCTCCAGTCTTCCTATCCTCTCCTATTTCTAAATTCTATGAGTTTTGTCATCTTTTTGGTGATCCTAGATTGTGCCACATGGTAATCTTCATCCAAGTTCCTTTCTTCCCGGGATGACACATCATCATCTAAACTCACTTTTGTAGAGGATTCTGAATTAGACCCCCACTCTTTTCCATGAATCTAACCTTTTTGTTTTTCTTCTTCTCTCTCTTTTCCAACTCTTCACACCTCCACATCTTGCAAATGAGGAAAAGAAAACACTATTATGCGGGATGTCTCAACTCACCACCATATGGTGAGTGGAACCCTTTTTTTTATAACCTATGGGAAATTTTTTAATTGGAAATATATACCTTGGAGAATGGGTGAATTGAGGGATTATATAAATCCCTTATATGATCCATCTAGTTCAAATTTTCTAGGCATTTTAGAAAAAGGGGTGGAGAGAGGGAGGGAAACTAGCTTATATTTCTAGATTCTTCAAGGGTTAGAGAAAAGTAAAGAGAGAAGGGCATATGTAAAACTTCAGGTTTGTGAGATTCATCCAAACCATTAGTTTTGCACTTTGTTTTCTCTAATTTCTTATAGTGAAGAAGGATGGTTTTGAGGAGTAGGCACGATGCCAAATCATTTAACTTGTTTTATCTTTGTATTTAATTAATTAATTTTTTTTTGCATGCATCAATGTTGCTAGTTTTTTCAATAATTGGTATAAGATCCCTGGGTTTGTGTCAGTGATCTGTGACAGCAACCATAAAGACAAAAGGATTAAAGTTAGAGATTAAGATGTTTGATCAAAAGAATCACTTCACTATCTTGCAGCGAAAGGTAAAGGCTCTCTTGACTTAGCAAGATCAAGTTGGCACCTTGATGAGAGAAAGACATGTAGTTATGGAAGATCATGAATAGAAGAAGCTTGAGGTGAAAGCAGTGAGCACCATTCTATTATGCTAGGATGAGGTTACGTACAACATTCTTGATGAAGAGTCTCCACCAAAGTTGTGAGAGATGTTGGAGAATTTATACATAACAAAATCTATGATAAATAAGTTGTATCTGAAGGAGCAACTCTATGCCCTAAAGATGGTAGAAGGACTAAGTTTGAGGAGCATCTTAATTTATTAAATAAAATGATAAGTGATTTATTGAGAGCTGACATAAAGATTGATAAAGTGGATAAGGCATTGATGTTGTTGGCTTCTCTTCCCCCTTTCCTACAATCATCTACTCGCTACCTAGAAATGAGACTACTAAAACAAACTAGGAGAATACTACTCTTTTATCTAATGAGATGATGAAGAAGCATACTAGAGGAGATGATTCTCAAGTAGGATTTAAGATATAGTTAAGCCAGGTCCAAGGAAGGGCTAAGGAAAATTTTTGATCAAACAGGAATAGGATGAGATCAAAATCAAAGATGAAAGAAGTTGAATCCAAAAGTGACCAAATGGGTTGTGGTTTTGATGAAAGGGCAAAAAATTGGAAATCTACATAAGACGATAGGGAGTATGGTTGTAGGTGGAGCGCTCTTCATTTTTGGATTCCTACTCATATGATACAAATTTGTGGCATATGTGGTTGGGAATATGAGTGCAGCATGATGGTAATTGACAAATGACAATTTTTGATGTGAATAAAGCCAAATAAGTTAGACTTACATTTTTTATAGAAAGCAATGTAGGCTAAGATTTAAAACTACAACCCATAAAGGAATGGTATTCTTAACTATGCACACTCGATCTTTTGGGGACTTGTATTTTTCCCTAACAAGGGGAAGCTTGAAATTTTATGAGCATTATTGATGGATTTTTTAGGAAAAAATATAAGATTTTTGCTAAATTTAAATAGTGGAAAGTAGAAGTAGAAAAGCAGTCACGGAAGCAAAGGAAGGGTCTCAGGTTAGATAGTGGGCTGGAGTATAGGGAAAAAGTATTCGTCGAGTTTTGTAAGAATGAAGGTGTCACTAGGAACTTTACTATGCAAAACATACAAATAGCTTTCTTTTGGAGAGAGCAAGGTGCCAAGATTCCATGTGGGGTTACCAAAGAGTTTTTTTGGTTGAAGTAGTTCATATGTCATGTTATGTTGTTAATAGATCACCGTATATGGTGCTTCATTGTAAAGTGGCAGCAGAATCATAGATAGGAATGGAGGTCAATGATCTTACATTGAGGATATTTGTATATCTTGCCTATATTCATGTGCTGAGAGGACAATGGTCTAGATTAGATTCAAAGTCAAGAAAATGCATATTTCTTGGATATGAGAAAGGGGTGAAAAGTTGCATGCTCTGAGACCCAAGTGCATAGAAAGTTCTCATCAGCAGGGATAACATATTTGATGAATCCTAAATGGTCTAGGAGAGCTAACAAAGGGAAGACAAGTTAGAGAAAGTTGGTGATGGTGAGAAAATGCTAATTGAGGTGGTGTAACATCATAGTTTTTTTGAAATAATATTGGAAAAATCTTTTTGAAAGCCACATAATTTCCTTTATTTTATAAAAGGGTTAGAAAACACATAGTATATGAATAATTGTAAAATTCCCATCTCTCATTGGGAGTTACTTTCACCAATCTGCACATATAATTAAAACAAGTGAGTGCATGCAAATAAAATATAATGAACTTGCCACAGGATCAGTTAGTCGCAAACATAGAATACCAACCATTACAACCACACAAGCAAATAGTCCTCGTAAGTTTAAAACTTCATAGTGCATTAACCTTAACTTATAGATCCAAAATACTAAACAAAATTAAGTAAAAAATATCAAGGCCAAGGTATATCCAACTTGCCCTTCACCTACATTGTGAATCACATGTCTAATAGCTTTGCCTTCCCCTTCGCATCTGCATTGTATCTAGCCAACATCTCTCCTGAAATTGGTTGTGTAGGGAGGGTGAGCAAGAAATGTTCATAAGGAAGAAGGCAAATACATCCACCTTGCCCAAAATATGTGACAGTCACTTATACATATACAGTCTAGGTTTTACATGAGTCTTATCAATGTACTACAAATTGATTCAAATCAACTTAGCATTCTTTATAATATTACAAGTGTACTCCTATCTTGGATTAATTAATTGAGAATGCAGATACTAAAATTAAAAGTGTGATCAAAATGAGATTCATGCTATATGGATGCACTTGCTATTATTTTAGAAGTTGAAGTCATAAGTTTATAAATAAGTTGACATTCAGTTAAATAATCAATGCAATAAACCACAGTGCTATGCAGAGTCTAATAAAAGATTCATGGCCACATACTATTCTATCATGAAGGATTAGTCCAACCTCTCAAGAGTGATTGACATGCTCATCATGCACACATATCCAGATTCCGGTGACCATAGGGCACTACCTTCACCAATAGGTCACTACCATCACTATACATTGCCTGGGTACCCCATGGTCTCTTTAGCAGCTGTCATGGCAGTTACCTGCTATCTGAGAAGCAGTCCCCATGATAGATTCTCCTAAAGTTAACTCCAAGCTAGTACCATGTAATCATCTAAGATATTAGAGGGTAGTGACCAACTACACCTCTGAGCTAAGGGTCTCAAGTCTTATAGCAGCATTATAAGAGCTTGTTGTAGTTTACTTATAATCGCTTGTAGAGCACCAACCCAAAACATCCACCAAATAGCACAAGAAGGTCTTACGGTGGCTTATAGAGCACTTGTGTAAAGTATAGATCAAATGGCATCCTTAGGACTTATAGGTACTCATTGAGTGCTTGGCTAAATGTAAATGGAGTAATGTTTCCAAGACTTACAACCACTTGTGGAGTGTCTCCCTAAACCTTATTTCAAATGATCAAGTGAAATCCATGTGGTTGTAAAACATGATGTTTCCTACTATCTCATGCATTGTGTAAACATCAATTCCTTATTCACAAGGATTTCCTTGAGTTATTATATCACATCAACATGGTGATTTATGCATGTTTCCCTCAATCTTGTTAAGCACTTGGAAATTACTGCGTGACCCAAGTGCTATGCATCCTTAATCATTAGTTTGGTTTTGAATTTAGTGTGATTCTTTGGTTTACCTTTACTACTTGTAACAACCCTAAATGTTGGACCATTTTCTATGAATTATATTGTACTTTTAATAAAATAAAATCAGGACCTATGGAAGTGACTCCTTTGAAAGTTCAAAATTTGGACTTAGAACTATCAAATTTAGAATGCACGCATTGAGATGATTTCAACGACACTAATTTTTCACAAAAAGGAGATTGGGGTGGAAAAACCCCAAAATTTGAGAGGGGCTAGAATTGATAACGGCACCCCATTGTTGTTGTGTTGTGACATGCAGGGGACGTGTCACGCAATGAGCAAGCAACACGTGGCGAGTCAAATCACCACATGTTGCTTGACCCAGAATGTGTTAAACCAAGAAGGGACACCAGAGAATCGGTTCCTACTTGCCCCCTTTTTCTCGCTCAATCTCCCTCCCTGATTGTAACAACTCCAATTTTTATGAATATAATTGAATTATTTAAAAATTAAAAGTTAAGATTTTGAAAGTGGAATTGGAACTTTGAGTTCTAGGAAAATTATTTTTTTATATAAAATAAATTGAAGACTTAAAACATGGATATTTGTAATGTACTAAAAAAATTGATCAGAATGACTGTAAGTACGTCAAATTCTGACTCTAGATGAAAAATCCTTATTTTTCTCCAATTTTATGAATAAAAGGATTAAATAGTAATTTTACTTACAACCGAGACCTAAGACATTAAAATTTAGAATCTACTCATAAATACTATTCCAACGCCACTAAGTACGCTCAATTTCGAGTTTAGGAGAATAAAACAAAATTTTCTCCATAAAAGGGCAAAATGGATCTTTCACACCTCTGTGGGGCCCACAAATGATCCAACGGCTAGAATACATGTAATCATGAGTCAAACCACTACCAGATGCTAGTGGAGGTGGTAGTGGGAATCCAATGCCAATTTAATAATTAAAAGAATTGAAACATGATAATTACATACAATCATGGAAAATTAAAAAATCCCTATAGTAGCCCATAAAATTCCCCAAATTTTTTCTTAATGTTCTTCACGAGGTCTTCTACCATGCCATGAAATCCCAACTCCAAAATCCTCCCCAATCTTCCCCAAATTTTCTTTCTTTCCTCTCTTGTTTTCTTTCTTTGTACGAGTGTCTGTAGACGCACCCAGCACTCCAAGCTCATTGAAGACGTTGGGTGCGTCAATTGATGCATCGTCCTTGTTAAACCAGGGTTTCTACTTGGGAAACCCTATTTGAATTAGCCATCCAATTCCACCCGTTAGAATCAGATGTACACCATTGGATTGATTTGTGATGAGGTGATCTACAAAAGCCCTAAAGTCTCACGATGATCCACCATCTAGATCTTTGGTAATTTCAAAACAAAATTCAAGCACCGATGAATCACAGTCTTCGGCAAGTTCTACACTTAATTTTGGCCCATCGAACCAGATAATCTTGATCTTAAACCATTGATAGATTCTGAATTTTGAGATCTACAATTGCCCCATGATTCCAGATATTTTTCTACAACGGCAAGGGAGAAAACTCCGCTTATATATGTTTCTGACAAAGCTAGGGTTTTTAGTGATGTTCCTAATCTCCAATGAAGTTTTCTTCACCGGCCAGCCCAGGTAAGTGCTGCCCTTCCTTCCTACCTTCATTCCAGTAAATCATCTGCAGTTTCCGGCACCTCCCTTGGGTAATCCGGCCTCCAGGTGATCTCCCTAGCCATTGATCCTTTAGGAATGATGGATCCAGTAGCAGGGTTGAGATCCCACCCATTCACAGCTCAGATGAAACTTCTAAGCAGTTGGATGGATTCCTAGGGCACAGAAACTGCAGGAGATGAAATCTGGGTTCTTGATTTTAAGAGAAGAGGAAGATCTAGTGATGGGCGATTCGACGGTCCAGATCTGGACCATCTCGCCTATCACTGGTCACCCGTCCCTGGTGATGGGTAATCCCAGGTAACAGGTGCGAGCTAACCTCCCGTTTGTCATTTTCTGGTGGAATGATCTCAACCGTCCAATAATTGTACTGAAACCTTGTTTCTTCAATTAAGAGCTCATTTTTGCTCTGATTTTAAATCAGAAAGTTGCTATGAATTTCTAATGTTGTGTAGAATCTAATGGATATATTATATTTATGTTTTAAATTGTATTTACTTATGATAATCACTAAAATCTCTCCAATAATAATGGATCATGATTAAGATGACCTTAAAATGGAAATATGAACCGATGGATGGATTTAGGAGGTCCCAAAACCTTATGGACCATGATCATAGTAAAAATTTTGGATACTTAGATCAATTAATTGAACAAAAATAGTAAGATCAATATTAGCCCTTAAAATGGGCTAAATCTTAAAATCCAAATTCTGATCTTAATTTAACTCCAAATTGAGATAAAAAGGTTGGGTTAGATTCCTCTTGATGAGGAGAACCTATTGAACTTAGAAAATTTATGTTTTGATGCATGTAAAATTCTGTTAATAAAGAAAAGTATTACTAATTCCTATGATCAGTGAAATTTGGAATGATCAAACTCTACAATTCTGATCCACTGAAGATCTTGTGGTTTTAAAACATGGAATCAATGGTTAGAAGTGACTGATCTATGCTTAAGTAAGAGATCTAGCCTTAAAAGTGGTAAAATCCATAAAAATGAGTGGTAATTTCCTTGATCAAGGATGATTTGACAGTGTGGATGTATTTGGATGATGATATAAAGTTAAGATCATATGGATTGATGGACTTGATGATGATAATTTGTGATAGATTAAGATCTATGCCTTTAAATTGGATAAAATGATTTAAGATCTTTTTGATTGGTTGGATCAAGGAGGATCAGATCATTTGATGAGATGCATCAATGATCTATTGATAAAATCACATTAAGAAAATGTATTAGATGTATAGGAAAATGAAAGATCAAGATCTAAACCCTAAATAGGATGAAAAATGAACAGAAATCAAATATAATTGTTGGATCATGATGAATAGTTATGGCATGTTAATTATTGAATGATATTGTAAATGTCTTTTATTGCTTAGTAGATTTAATTATTATTTTTACTTACTTATTTATTTATGCTTTAATGCTTATGTTATGTAAATTACATTGAAAATGTAATTAAATGAAAAATAGAGTTGAAGGACATTTACATGGAATGAATGACATAGACTTAATGATAGTAAGGGCTATAGTTAGTAGGACAATATAAGGATTATCAAATCCTTGGCCCAAACTAGGAGAGTAATAAACCCCATGAAAGACATTTTAAATGTTTATGGACTTAATTAAAATCAATTAGAAAGAGTACTTAGGGTTTAAATGCTCATAGCAACCTTATGAAAGGTTGAGCTAAGGTCACTCTAGTGAATGCTAAACATGGTGGTTAAGGGGGTTTTCTAATAGAGCCTCACTCTTCCCCTACCTTTTGTTGACGTTTGTGAGGCCTAAACGCCTCCTTACATGAGGATTGAAGTAACCACTTTGTGTTCAACCATTCAACTAGCAAGCCTTAGTCAATTGGAAATAAGAGAAGTAGTCTAGACTTAGGATGAAATAAGCTATCTCCAACCAGTAAAACATTAACTGGTTGAATAATAATAATAAGAGCATAAAAGGTTAGTAAATTATTTAATCCTAATAAAAATTGTAAAGTAAGATAAGGATGATCAAACAAGATCCATAGGATCTTGAATGATCAATAATAATAAGAATCCTAATGTTGTATTTTATTATATATCCATGTATGTATGTTGTAGACAGATCTAGATCATTAGATTAGATAATCTAAACCCTTGATCAAATATGATTCAAGCAAGAGAACCAAGATCATCCTCCTTAGGGATGATCAAATAACTGAACTTAGATCAAAGAAGAACTAGATGATAGAAGATATAGGCCCTCGATCTTTATCAATAAGTATAGATTGTTGTTCAAAGGATCTATGAAAGAGTAAGATCAAAGAGATGGATACACAAAGACATAGAGATAGAAAATACTTAGATCTGAAAGATTAGAAGATCATTCTAACCCTCAGATCTATTGATCAATAGGATAAATACTATCTAAGGAAGATAGATTATATGGATGATAGGAACATAAGACAGATCTAGATCCTTTATATCAAAGGACAAGATTGGATATTGAATATAGATAGGAGATTATCCAAAATTGTATAGATAATGACAGTATGTATGTATTTACATATTACATACCTCAATCATGAAGGATCTAAAGGGATGGATTACTATAAGAAGGTAGGTGGAACTTTAAGAATACAACTTAGTATATCTAAGTATGGTTGTTGATGTTTGAGATAGTGACTATTTTTCACGATTTTTGACCATGTATATATATATATATATATATACACATATGATATAGTGGTGAGTGGTTTGGAATTATTATAGTGGATGTTACATGATAAATTTTATGATAGAAGGATCATATATGGTATGGTTCATTGAAATTGAATTATGTGATTCATATGGAATATGATGATTTTGGATACTGTACTTTTAAATTATACATTTCCATATGTTCTTGAATCCCCTACCAAGCATAGCTTGCTGAGATATTGTAAATGTTTGAATGTTTACAATATCTCAGATACAGAAGAAAAGAATGGAGGAATAAGACATGGGAAGATGAAGACCATACTATTGATCAAGACCACATACATTTGTGAAAGGATTGGATTGTACTTTGATTTGTGTATTTTGGACATAAGATGTAATGAAGGGGCTGTGTATGTGAACCACTGGATCGATCCTACAATTTTAATAAAATAAGTTTCTTTGGAAACATATGTTGTACACAAAATTATGTATGTATATGTGAGTGAAATGTGGCATTCGGGTTTTCTGAAAAGAATTTCAAAGAATTTTTTTTTTTTCGTTACTTAAGTTTTCAAAATGTTTACAAATTTGGTCGACCACCATTTGAAAATAATAACAAAAATGTATTTCAAAAACCCAAGTCGGCACACTGATCTCCCATTTTCTTAGATGAGGTACCCTCCTTTGGCTCCAATGTGTAGCCCATCTCCCCTTCCCCTTTCTTTGTTTATGACGGGCCCAGATAGTGATTGGTCTAACAACCATTGTCAGTCGTAGTATCCTCCATGTGTGCGCTCTCTCCAACGACACATAGTGGGGTTTTCTCCATTTTCTTTTTCTGTCAACAAGATTGGCCAAAAATGCTCCTCCCCGTTCTCCTTATTCCCTAGATGATGAACAAGTTACATGCATGTGAAGCCCTCCTCCCAAGATAGATCTCCCATTTTTCATATGTCCCTCTCCATTTGTCTTTCCTTGGCCTACCAGGACTGTCGGCTAGATGACGTCCCACCCCTTCCTTCCCTTTTCCCTTTCCCCTCGATCGGGTTTCTCTCCTCTGCAACCAGTCTGAATCACTTGTGTGCTTAGGCCAGTTGCACAGGCTTCCCCCTACCTTTTTTCGTCGAGGGCTCAGCCAGGCCATGGGTGGACAGATGAACAAGAACCCATTTCCCCCCTTCCTCTGTTGGGTTGGGGTGATGACCGCACCATAGCCATCGCTGACCACCATCCCTCCCCTTTCTGTTCTTTCTCCTTCCTGTTGGGTTTAGGCAGTTGATGACGTGACAGTCATTGGTCATCTTCTTCCCCTTCCCTGTTTTCCCTCTCTGTGAGTTAGGGGAGAGTTGACTCGCCGGGTCAACTCACACTCGACTTGTTTTGGCAGGGGGCGGGGGGACTGAGTTGACTCAGTGAGCTCTATTAAATCCTTGAACTTCTAATCTAAATAGGTTATTATGATTCTCATGAAGTGTAGATCAAGATCCATACAAGATATTTTGGATTTGAAGCATTCTTGGAGATGAATTAGCCGATCTTGATCAATGACTTAGATTAACTGAGGATTGAGGTATGAAATTGGATCAAATTCTATGATCCATACTGTTCAGATTACTTAATTGGATTAGTTAGTTAGAAATACTAAATTGTTATTTGATCTAGGGTGATTAGGTGTAGAATTGTGCCTAGATCAGCATGGATATCTAAGATTGAGCACATTTGAGGTGATTGGTTGATGAATCAGCCAAGCAGACAGCTGACTTTGCTTAGATTGACTTGTACAAGGTAAGATTACTATCTTACCAATTTAATTGGTTGATTTGACATAATTAGATAAGATTGAGCTTGAATTTCATGTAATAATGCCAGATTGGATAATTAAATAATAAATTACCTAATATTGATATGATATGATCTAAGCATGACATCTTTATAATACATGATGACACAATTAAAAAGAAAAAAAAGATATTATTGGGGGCCCAATTTGGTGTGAATTGAATTATTAGCCAATTAGGGCGGGCCCCGGCAACCATTGGATTGTATTGAAACATGATATATTAAGATATGAAAATAAAAGATTGATTTATAATTAAAGAATCCAACTTAGATAATTTGGGTTCTAAAGGAGATTTAGATTGATATGTATTCAGGTGATGAGACTGTGGCAGACTGAGCTAGATTGGAGTCTGATTGATTTGAGAGGTACAGACGAATGGTTCTTCATCTGAGGTAGGTGACTACATTTAGTATTTCTGTGATTTTATAAATCATGATTATTTAATAGATGACTTTATTCACATGGACCGTTTGATGCATGGATATGTAAACGAACCCCATGACTTCCTTGAGATTATCTTTCAACATGTGTTGTCGATGCTTATACTACTCATTTTAAAGGATTCATGCAATGTTCTTGATACATTATATGCTTCATTGATTGGATTATTTGAAGATGTTATACGTGAATTTCCAATGCATGATTATCGATACATTAAAATACCTTATTGACTTGATTTTATCGAGAATGATTATGCATGGATTTCTAATACTTGGTTTCAAGTTTTTGTTGATTTATGATGGTTGTTTATTGTAATGATTCAAAATTTTAAGATATTCTGGTCAAATAATAGTTTCAATCACAATCAATCATTGTGTTTGTAACTTACAAAATTTTTATATGTTATCTATTTTGAAAAATAATTATATTGGATGGGTGGATAAATGTTCTATTTTATTTAAAATTATGTAAATATAGAATTTGTTGAAAATATCTCCATAACTAGATTCTACTCAAGAAATGGAATCCAACGCCTCAAAGATCACTAAAAAAGGAGTTCGTATGAAAAAGTTATGAGCGTTGGAAGATGAAGGGTATTTCGATAATTAAAAGTTAAAAAAATGCATGGGGCTGTTTTGTTAATGGCACCCCCATTATGTCATAATTGTGTCATCCAGGTGTCATCACTTATGTCAGCCCTCATCATCTCCGTGTTTGTGCCAGAAATCTAGCAGACGCCGACCTTCTATGGCTTTCTTCCTCTACGGCACCGAGAAAAATGGCGGCACTGCCACGGGATGGCACCGCCTTCACAAGCTATAAAGAACCCTCTCCTCTCTCTCCCTGATCATCACCTCCTCCATCTCTGACAAAAACCCCTCTCCTTCCACTCTAGTTTCCCTTGATTCTTTGTGTTTTTAGGCGACATAGGGTTTCGAGAAAAACCCAACTAGAAAACCCTTCTCCCATTTCCTCTGTGTTTCTGGCATTGGCCCTGAGTTCCCTTTCTTCTTTCTTCTCTTTCCCACCCACCACTGTTTCCTCTACATTCTCTGGCATTTAGGGTTCTAGTGGCACTGAGAAGATCGCACCGCCAGAGACCTAGAACCACCATCTGCCTGGCTCAAATCAGGTAACCATCTCCCTTTTTGCTTTGTTTCTCCTGTTTTTGATGAAGATTAGCTCAGATCCATACCAGATCTGCTCTCACTGGCTGAACATCACCAGTGAAAACAGATCCGTTGGATCTGATTTGGAAAACGAGTAAGGATTGCTCGGATGGTTGATCTGAGTCGTCTAATGAGTTGGTGGGACCCCAAAAACCTAGAAAACCTAAGATAGTGAAAACACTGAAGCATCCTGGAAGTTGATTAGGGACTAGGATGATTGAAGGGTTTAGATTGGATTGCTTCATTTGGTCGACTTGATTAGGTACCCAGGACACACGCGCGTAACGCACATCTAGAATGCGCGCTCTAGAGCATCCTTCAGGTGCGGTCTCGGTTCGACTGGGACACACACGCGGCCTAGGAACCGTGATGCACAGACCTTGTTTTGTAGAATCTGGATTGTTTATCTGACCTATAACACTAAAATTGAAATTAAGAAGGTTATATAACTCTGATCGATGATCCAAATGGACTGTTGCATTCGTCTTGATGACATGAACCTAATTATACATAAAATTTAGGATTGGAGGATTATTTAATATGACTATAGCCTAAAAACCATATAAATCTCATAGATAGACAAGATTAAAGATGATCAGATCTCATAAATTGATCCATTGGATGCATTAGAAGATCAATATTCCAAGATCAACACTAAATCACATAGATCAACCATTATAAGTGAGATCTAGCTTTGAGACACACAAATCAGAGATCTATAGCCTAAAGAATAGATCTAGCCATGGATATGTAAATCTAATTGATTTAGGACTTGAATTGAAGAGAAACACAATCCAAGAGACATCTAGGTAGGTAGTATGATGTTACTAAGTTTTCAAATGCAGTCCAAAATCTAATTGATTTACTAGACTCTATTACTAGGTTTAGTATGCTTTTTGAGATATGATATTCTTATAACGAGCATGCGAAATTGTCTTCATGATTTATGGTCTTGAATGCGATGCTTGCATTGAACATATTTTATGTATGCATTGCTTGCATATTTTGAAACTAATTACATAAATTGCATGATTTACGATGATTGAGATTTGGATTATATGTATAAATCTTTTTGGGCTAATGAGCCTAGTGGGCACTATGCTGAGAGGTTGTTCATGTATGGGGTTGGCCTCCCAACCTCTAACCACCAAAGGTGGTAGGTATCACTGCCCAAAGCAGCATTGTCCCTTCCTCGACTGTAGTGGTAAATAGGGACGACCACTAGAGGTGTTCACAGTACCCTTTTCGAGGGCATATCCATAGTCACCGTGGAGGCTATGGTGGGGTGGTCTTTAGATACCGGAGACACACGATTCCAGAATACGTTCTGATCATGAGCATAGCTGACCTTATGATTTTGGTTTTGATATCGATAAAAGCATTGAGATGGTTGTAGTCGAGTACTCGTGACCAGTCGGCTGGATATGTTCATCGACCCATCGGCTTGATGTGTTCAATGAGATATCCACATTCATGATATCTATTGTTGGTTTGAAATTCTGCCATTTAATTTGATCGATTACTACTTAAAGATTTTTAGTAATTATTATTATTGATTTTGAGCAGTTGGCTTGATGTGTTCACTGAAAATTCCAGTGCATGAATTGATTGACTGCTACTATTTTTGTAATGTTTATATTGCTAATTAATGGATTCAATAAAAGTTCCCTGGTTTGGAAATGTGTAAATGAGTTTTATAATTTAATCATAAATACCCATGGTTACACAAAATGGAATTGCACAATCTTGTTACTTTTCTGGAAAGTATGCCTTTTGCATGCCATATTTTCAGAGAGTGTTAGTGCTACAGTCAAGTGAGTGAAGGTAAGGGTAAGTGAGAAAATAATTGTACCAGATTTCATACTGAGTGATCCTTTTAGTATTTGATGTAAAATTGGTTTTAAGTAATTATTTGTAACTTGGGCTGTGATTAACAATCTTGAGAATGGTAATTATTCATTTTTATGTTTTGTCCAAAATTTTTCGTGGCATGATTCATTATCTATTCATTGAGATTAATTAATGACACTCAGGGTTTTCATGAAAAAGTTTCAAATAAAAGAAAATTTTTGCCGCATTCATTTTGAAAAATTATTTTAAAAATAGAGATCGATCTTGCAAGTAAAAGCTTATTATTTTAAATTTGCATTAGAAAAGCCCAGTTTGTCACATTTATGCCCTGTGGATGCTATGTTAGGAGGGTCATAAGGTTGGCCACCCACTCTCTGAGTTTATATATTATAGACACCACCCTAATATTGGGCAATTGCGTGTGGTTTGTGGTAATCATGGGGCCACCCACGCATGTTTGATCGACTCCCATGCCTCTGTAGACACTAGTCTCTCATTTTGGTTTTGATGGTGAGTGGTAGTGGCTGATACCTCGGAGTGGTTGCAAGTGCAACATAGCAATCTATTCTGTGTGCACATGCAGTTATAGGCATTCCAAGATTGTTATATCTTGATGTACTCACGGTGTGGCGACACATCCCTGAGGGGTGATTGTGCAGTGTGCAACCCTGAAAGCAATAGGCATGGGGAAATGGTATGGCCGGTTATGTGAGGGACGCATTAGTTGCGTGCCTTATTATTCATGACATGCATTTAAGCCATGATATGACAGATTTGATTGTATTTAACTCTACTAGTTTCATAAGCATGCATTATCCATGTTATGCATGCCATAGTATTTGGTTATGATACTTCTACATTTTATGCACCGAAATCATATCTTCATCAGTTATTGTATTTGATTCTGACAGATTATTCATGCATTGTTTCTCTCTTGGATATTGATGATTTGACTTATTATATGAGTATTTTTGTATCCATGAGATTTATCATAAGCTCTGGTATTTATACGTCACACTATCTATTCTTTATTGATATTAAATGTGGTCACTTACACCAGTGATTGCTTGTTGAGGCTTTGCTTTGGTTTGCAATGCAAACAATGCCTCAGATACAGAGAGAGGAAGCAGGTATAACATGTATACAAAGTAGCAAGTGCAGTGGCAACCTTGAGCGATGTCTGGAGGAGATTTTAGAAATGGACTGCATATTAGTATGATTTACACTGTAACTTGGATTCATGGATAAATTCATGTTCGATGGGATGGATGTGTATGGACAAACCCTAGGCAATGTTGTCATACCGTTGATTTTTTTATATTCAATATTGAAGTATATATATATTATTAAGTTTTGTATTTGATTTGGATGGATGGGCAAGGAGACAGAGTCTCCTAGGTGTCATGTTAAGTTATTGTATTTATTAGGTAATGTTGTATCACATGTGTTATATGCGATTGTAAAAAATACAAAGGAGAATCTATCGAATTTTAAATAAAAATGGGGATATCATTTCACTGTTAAAATCTGTAAGTTTGTGGTTGTATGACTCCTAGAATTTTGAAATGAATTCTTTTTATTCAAGTTTTTGTTTTTAGTCTATTTTAAAATCAGAGTTCTAAAATAGGGATGTTGACAATTTAAAAGAATTGGTACTATATTGTTGTGCATAACCTAGGGTGTCATAGTTTGGTTTCAAAGCCCATGTTTACTCCATTATAGCCATTCCAACAAATCCAAAAGTCATATACAGTCCATTGAGTAGAATGATTCCTAAATATGAGTTACAAAGATAACTCATATGATGGATATTGAGGATTACGAAATAGAGGATGCCATGAAGGTTAGCAGATTTTCTTAGAGAATATAAGACTTTAAATCCTTGTCTGAGTACAAGGAGGTACATTTTTATGGGAAGGGCATAATTCTTAGAGTAACAGATCAGAATAAAGAACGTAAGTAGTATTTCTGGTGAGAACCTTATTATATATATGATAGAAGATATATATATATATATTATATGGATTGCTTTTGAGAGTCCAAGTTCTAACTTGGACGATGTGAATAAACTTTTGGAAAAGCCTAACAATTATTATAATAATAATAGTATGATAAGAATGATGAAGGACCAGAAATGATTACAACTAATGAGAACTCTAGAAAGTTGAGAGCGTATTGTATTAATTTAAACTTGAAGTGGATTTATTTGATGAATAAATTCTAATAGGGTGAAAATCATTGAAAATTTGATGAAGTAAGATCCTAATATTTCTATGAATGAAATATCTAAACTATGAGATGAAAATTTATGAGTTCTTGTGCATATAGAAATATTGATAGCCAGTCATCAATGAGAAGTGAATACTTATGAATTATTCTGAGGGTTTTATTTATGTTCTGGAATGATATTAAACAATCTCCTAGTTAGTGGAAGAGATGGTAGAAAAATTAATTTGTATATCATACTATATATGAGTATTTGATAAGATTTTTTATTTGATTTTAAATCAGAAGCATCTATCATATGATGTGAATCAAGTAGAGAGAGATACTGATTGAAGTAGATATGGAGAAAAGATATTGTTGTGACAATAAGGTGAGATAAAAATTAATGAGTTTTGTGCATACAAAAATATTGATGCCAGCCATTAGTGAGGAGTGAATACTAATAAATTATTCTGAAGATTTTAATTATGATTTGAAGTGCATATTGCCTAGTGGACATGACAACTATTTTATAAGAATAATTATTAAATAGTGATGATTTTGTAATAAATCAATTAGGAAGAAAGACAGAAGAAGTGAATGGGGTAAGATGAAATTTATTATAATTGGTTTACATCCAACACTTATAGAGATAATATTGTGGTTTCTGATGACTAAGAAAGTTATTATGAAAGATCAATTACATTTACTATGAGATTAACAGTTGTAAAAGGTTTTGATTGATATGGCCATGAAATAATTTATTAGTTAAAGGTAATGGAATGGTGGAGATGAGGACACCGAAAATGTAATTATGAGAATTCTAATGATGGTCGTTTGAGATCATGTGTTCCTTCATTATTGAGATTTTTATCTTGAAGGCTCTTAGGAAGGCCCATAATGATCAGTATCTTTGCCTTATGGGTAACTGGTGATATAAAGAGAGTTGCCACCTTAAAGTATAGAAATTAGACGGTTCAATGGTATTGAATCAGTGTAGATAGTTGAGGAGGCTTGTCCCTAACTCCTTTACTATGGGTAAGGCAGCTACAAATAGATTATGTTATGTTGACACCTGAATTAAGGAATAAGGCGATTGTAGCTCA
This sequence comes from Warburgia ugandensis, assembly GCA_035236585.1. Classification (NCBI taxonomy): domain Eukaryota; kingdom Viridiplantae; phylum Streptophyta; class Magnoliopsida; order Canellales; family Canellaceae; genus Warburgia; species Warburgia ugandensis. Next base: position 48,602,663 of record CP141127.1, on the reverse strand, counting down.
TCCTAAATTAGTGACAGAGGTTGCAGACATGGCCTCTATATTAGAGAAGGATTCTCTTAGGACTAGGGCTAGCCATAGAGACTCGGACATGGATAATTTGAGTTAGCCCAGTAAGGGCAAGAGTCCCTTTGATTGATACAGTTATAGAGGCCACTGAACTAGTGACATTTGAGTAGACAACATTGGGATGCGGATACAAGAAGATACACTAGTTACAAGTTCAAGCACTTGGATAATTATGTCATAGATTTGGCATACAGTCACAGCAGTGGTAATAGCATCAGTAGCCATCATTAAAGTGACAATTCTTTTAATGTTTTGACAATGGAGAGTTAGGGCATTTCTTTAAAGATTGTCCTAGAAGACAACAAATTAAACAAATTGACATTGGAGACAAGGTAGAGATGGCCCCACATTGGCAGTGATGAAATTTTTGGCATTACTTGAGGTAAGTGCAAGCCTCAACCCAAGTTATGGAAGGTACCCTCTTGATTGCTAATAGATATGTTAGGATCGTCCTTGATCTAAGATTCAATCATTCTTGTATTTTACTTGTTTGCATGCTAATGAGAGAGTTATTGAAACTTGTAAGTATTTTCACAGGGTATTGGTGGAGATGATAAGTGAGAGGATAGATACTAATCTCATCTTACTTGATTTGATTGATTATGCTATCATCTTTGGAATGGATTCTATTTGTTGGAGGACAGTTGATTGTTGTGAGAAGAAAGATATTTTTAGTATACCTGAATGGCGATTGACCTCGATTGTGTAAGAAGGGGCATAACTAAGGTTGTATTATTTATGCATTTGAGGGCAGCGTGGTACTTTTTTGACGTGCCGAGTCCTTGTTGGGGTGATAGTGAATGACAGATATCAGCTATAGATTGAGCACATATATGGTATGCAAAAATTCACAATCTTTCCTGAGGAGGTTCTAGGATATTTTTTGCCTCAGGAGAATGATGTTGATATTGATTTAGCATCAAACATAGTGACATTTTCTAAGGTTCCAGGCTAGATGGACCAGGCTAAACTAGAAGGGTTCCAGGTACGGAAGTTAACTGACGAGGGTTTATTAGACCTGGTGGGTCTTCATAGGGTGCATTAGTATTCTTCATGAGAAGAGAGATAGATCCTTATTGCTATGCACAGATAGCACAACAGTGGAGAGCCAATATTCTCTATCATGTATGGACGATCTATTTGATCCACTTTAGTGGTGTATGATGTTTGTGGAGATTGATTTGAGATTTGGTCATCACCTACCAAGGATTGTGGAGCAAGGTATCTTTAGAATGATTTTTAAAATTGACTATGATTTCTACGAGTCTGGGTGATACCAATTGATGGAACCAATACATTGACAATATCTATGGATATGATGGGCTGAATTTTCAAATGTTACTTAGACGAGTCATGATTATACTAGTGGATGATGTTTTTGTATACTCAATGGCATGGATGAGCTCAACAAATCCTTGTACATTATTATAAGTATCTTAAAGACTCATCTCTTGTGATGAATCTATATGAGTATGAGTTATGTTTGAAGGAGGCAAATTTCTTGGACCACTATACCTCTATTGATAGAGAGACAGATTATTGAACCGATGGGCTGGGGTTAGCCCAAATTTGTGACTGAAGTTCTTAGTTTCCTTAATTTGGTGAACTACTATCCCTAGGTTATTGAGTTCTCTAGGATAGCAGTGATATGTATGTTATTTTTATATTATATATATAAGCTTGATTTCTCATGAGATGAGAGGTATGATAGTGATGTATGCTTTATATAAAGACATTTTCTTTTGTGTAATTAGAAATTGATCTATGTCCTATACTTGTGAGTAACTAATGAGGGCAGCCTAAGGGGATGATCGACGATGGCTGGTGCAAAAGGCACTGGTAGGCTTCTAAGTGGTGAGCTTCTAGGTGGCAAGCTTCTAGGTGCTTACAATATGATCATGTTGTGAATTGGTTTTGGTTAGCATAGATAGCCTGTTCATGAGTTGATATGCTATGACTTTGATTGGTCTACATTGCTTATTGGTGGGATAATGTGATCGGGTACAGCATTGGAAAATTCTTGTCAATTTTTGCTGAGAGCTAAGATACTCCAATTTTTGTTGATATAGAGATTTTATTTAGTAATAAGGTATACACAGACAACTAACTCTTGGATGAGAGTTAAGATTATGCTAATGGCATTATATGTGGTTATGACACATTTTAATCATAATATGAGCTATTTGATTCAGAATGGTTTGACACATACATTGGTTTATATATATGAGTTGGTATTTGAGGGGATGACCTAATGTTGAATTGTTTCATTATGCCGACTTAAGAATTATTGGTGCGATTAAGTTATCTTGTAATATGGGATGTTTCTAGAATTGTCTAAAGAGTAACATGGAAAGAATTTCAGGGACAAAATTCTTATAAGGAGGGAAGGATGTAATAACCCTAAATTTTGGGCCATTTTCTATGAATTATACTGTACTTTTAATGAAAATAAAATAAGGAACTATGGAAGCGACTCCTTTAAAAGTTTGAAATTTGGACTTGGAACTTTCAAATTTGGAATGTACGCATTGAGATGATTCCAACAACACTAATTTTGTACAAAATAGAGATCGAAGTGGAAAACCCCAAAATTTTGCTAATTTGAGAAGGGCTGAAATTGATAACAGCACCCCATTGTTGTTGTGTGGTGACCTACAGGGGGCGTGTCACACTATGAGTGAGCAACATGTGGCAGGTCAATTCAACACATGTTGCCTGACCCAAAATGCGTTAAACCGGGGTAGCGTTGGAGAAGAAGGGGAGAAACACCCAGCATTCGCTTGCCCCATTTTTTCCTGCTTAATCTCCCTCCTTGATCTCCCATTTTCTCCGGCGAGGTAGCCTCCTCCGGCTCTGATGCGTAGCCCATCTCCCCTTCCCCCTTCTCTGTCTTTGGCAGGCCCAGAAGGTGACTGGTCTGACAATCATTGCCGGCTATAGCGTCCTCCCTATGTACCCTCTCTCTAGCGACACATAAAGGGGTTTTCCCCATTTTCTTTTTCTACTGGCAAGATTGGCTGAAAACCCTCCTCCCTATTCTCCTTATTCATTAGATGATGAACAGGTTACCGGAATGTGAAGCCCCCATCCTTGGGTAGACCTCCCCTTTCTAGCATCTCCCTCTCCATCTGTCTTTCCTCGATGCTATCAGGATTGCTGACCAGACGACATCCCACACCTTCCCTCTCTTTTCCCTTCCTCCCCCCCCCTCCGGTCGAGTTTCTCTCATTTGTAGCCGGTTTGAATCACCAGTGCGCTCAGGTCAATCGCATAGGCTTCCCCCCATTGCCTTTTTCTGTCATGGGATCAACCAGGCCATGGGTGGATTGGTGAGCCTGAACCCATTTTCCCCTTACTCTATTGGGCTCGGGCAATGACCGCACCATAGCCTTTGCCAGCCACTACCATCCCCTTTCTATTCTTTCTCCTTCTTGTCTAGTTTAAGTAGGGGACGACCTAATAGTCACTGATCATCTTCTTCCCATTCCTTGTTTTCCCTCTCTGGCTAGTTAGGGCAGAGTCGACTCTATGGGTCAACTCGCACCCGACTCATTTTGGGGGGAATCGAGTTGACTCATTGGGCCCTATTAAACCCTTGAACTTTGATGCTCAATTTTGACCAATCCAAGAAGGATCTTAGAGATCCAAGATAACCCTCACGATCCTTCAATGAGAGGAAAAATAACCATCATCACATTCATTGATCAGGGAAGATCCAATCATCGATTTGATTAGACCTTTGATCGAATATCAGATCATCTAATCTGTGATAATCTAACCTTATTTAATGATCTAAATAGTCCATTATGATCCTCATGAAGTGTAGATCAAGATCCATACATGTTATTTTGGATATGAAGCATTCTTCGAGATGAATAAGTCTATCTTAATCAATGACTTAGATCAACTGAGGATCCAGGTATGAAATTGGACCAGATTCTATGATACATACTATTCAGATTACTTAATTGGATTAGTTAGTTAGAAATACTAAATTGTTATTTGATCTGGGGTGATTAGGTGGAGAATTGTGCCTAGATCAGTATGGTTATCAGAGATCGAGCACATTTGAGTCGATTGCTTGATGAACTAGCCAAGCAGACAGCTGACTGTTGCTCAGATTGACTTGTTGTAATGACCCAACATTTTGGAGACATTTTGTATAAAGAACAAACATAGTGGGATGTACTAATGATCTTGTAACTTGACTATTTTGGAATAAATATATGTTTATTATATGTTTAAGGGTCTTATCAGGTGATTGAATGTTTGATCAAAATTCTCATAGGGAACTTAGGAAATTGTGAATAAAATTAGTACCAATAGATACTACATGAAAAATGAAATCCAACGCCTCAAAGAACGATGAAAACGGAGCTTGTATGACGAAGTTATAGGCATTAGAAGATTGAGGGCATTTTGGTAAAATGTACCTAAAAACAAAAAAGTCAAAAACAGCAAGGGCCGTTTTGATAACGGCACCCCCTGTCTTCTTCCTCCTCTAGCCTTCTCACGATTTCTCCAGAAACCCCTGGTTTCCAGAGATTTCCACCACCGCCATTGGCAGCACCGCCTTCTTCCCTCTATAAATACCCTCCACCCGTTCTTCCCAAATCGCGCCTCTCCTTTCCAATTTCTCCCAAAACCAGATCTTGCAATAGGGGTTTGGAGGCAAGTTCAAGGCTTTGTTGCGTCGCGTGGAGGGCTCCCTAGGTACGTCTCTCTTCCCCATGTCATTCTCCACTCTTCCCTCACTCTTTTCCCCAAGGTTTCGGGCTAGATCTGGGTATCTCCCAGCCGGAGAACGCCTTGGTAAGCAGGGTTTGTTCTAGAACCCTCAACCCGCCAACCATGGTTCCGGCAGGAGCCGAAACCACTGACCAGGGCGCCGTTCCAGGCTGCCCAAACTGGCCCTTGATCCCCTTTCCTTCCCAGCCTAGATCCACGTCGAATCATGGTGCTTTTCTGGCTGGACATCACCGGCTTTTCATGACCCAAACCACACGGGTGAAAACCCGTCAAGAGAGAGAGAGAGAGAGAGAGAGAGAGAGAGAGAGAGAGCCTCCCAGGGCCGCACGAGCGTCCCAGGGGCGCACGAACGTCGTAGGGTGCACGGCGCAGTCCAGGATGCTTGGCTTGACGCACACCCATGCCAAGCTCCCTGGGGGCTGTCCTCGCGCACGTGTCGCGTGCGAACAATTTTCTTGGCTCGACTAGGACTCATGGGATGTCCTAGGAGCCAAAGCACTCCATAGCTATGCCTAAGACGCATCCGTGCAACAATGCACACCCTGGCACACCATTTGAATGTGCGCGCATGACCCAACCTGGTTGCGGTGCGACCAGGACGCACACATATACTAGAAATCGTAGAGCGCGCATTGTAGAACTATGGCGCGCAAGACCCTAGGCGCTACATTTGGGTTGTCCGTTAAGGCGCGACCTTTTAAAATCCAAATTTGGAGCCTATACAATAAAATAGCATATATTAACGCCTAGATCTTATGTTTGAACATCACTCAGGACCTTACCAAGATATTCTCAGACTCGAGGTGAAGACAGGCACGAGCGACGTAACAACGCACGAGGTAGGTAGTCTGATCCTACTTTGTTTTCAAAATACATCCTAAACGTTCATTAAGTTACTTGTTTTAATACTATATTAAGCATGTGGTTTAAACTATGGTGTTCTTATACAAGTATGCGAGACCTGCTTGCATGATTTATGTATTTGAAAAATCTTGCATTAACTGAAGAATGCTATTGAGAAATAGTGTTTTTATACACGTTACGGATTCATGGCATTTTACGCAATGCTTGCATACTTTGAAAACAAAGCCATAAATTGCATGGTTTTATGTTGATTTGAGGTTTGGACTATGTATGGTTTTGGGCTATTAAGCCCAGTGGGCACTATGCTGAGGGGTATGGGTTTGGCCTCCCAGCCTCTACCACCAAAAAGGTGGATGGTATCGCTGCAAAAAACAGCATTGTCCCTTCCCTGACTGCTGTGGTCAACAGGGACGGCCACTGGAGGTGTTCACGTTACCCTTTCGGGGACATATCCATAGTCGCCGTGGAGGCTACGGTGGACTGGTCTCTAGATACCGGAGACATGCGATCCAGAGTGGTTCTGGTCGCAAGCATGGTGACCCTATGATTTCAGTAGTATGGATATGCATATAGCATTTAAATTGGTCGTAAACGAGTACTTGTGACCAGATGACTTGAGATCGGTGCATGTTACTTCGTGATGCTATCATTTACTTCATATGTAGACTACTTTAAGTATTTTCTGCTCATTATATACTACGAATGTCTTTGACATATGGTGTAGATCTCATAACCGGGATATGGCGAATCTATTGATTTTGACTTTCTAAACTCAGACATACTGTTAGTATTGCATACTAACTCGTGATTGATAAAGAATTTCAATACATGGAATTACTTACACTTTATGCATACATTTGTGCACCTATTACAAATTTAGCATGACTTTCATGCAACCACTTTGAACTCTGTATGATGCATTGCTATGTTTTCAAAAAGGGTAGTGTCAGGTTACCTACTGAGTATGATAAATACTCAACCCAATCTATTATTTTTCAGATCAAATAAAAGACAAATAGAAGAAACATCAGGAGGCGTTAGAACCAAAGTCAAGTAGGCAAAGGTACGATTTAATTAGTAATTTCCTTTAGTAACTACTATAATCTTGATTGTAAGTATTTGTTGTAGCTGTGGCTGTGACTAACAATCCTGGGAGTGATTACTTGTTTTGATTTGATTTATAAATTGCCATGGCACTATGCATTGAGAGTTCATTTTGACACTCGGGCTCTTTATACAATGTTCTTTGAAAAAGAAGAAAATTTTCTTGCATTCTTCTGCATAAATTGTTTTAAAACTAGAGATCGATCTTATTGTTACAGGCATTCCTGGATGGTTATATCCTGATGTACCCACGGCGTGACGACACATCCTGAGGGGTGATTGTACCATGGGAAGCCCCAAAAGGAACAAGCATGTGGAAATGGTGTGAGTACTAATGGTTCGTTAGGTGAGGGATGCAGTTAGTTGCATGCCTTGTTATTCATGACATGCATTCATGCCTTGATATGAAGGATTTGATTGCATTTGACTTTACCAGTTTCATAAGCACACATTATCCATGTTATGCATTCCATAGTATTTGGTTATGATACTTCTACATTTTATGCGCCGAAATCATATCTTCATCGGTTATTATATTTGATTTTGACTTATTATTCATGCATAGTTTCTCTACTGGATATTGATTATTTGACTTACTATATGAATGTTTTTGTATCCATGAGATTTATCATAAACTTTGGCATTTATATGTCACACTACCTATTCTTTATTGATATTAAATGTGGTCACCTACACATGTGATTGCTTGTTGATGCATTGCTTTGGTTTGCAATGCCTAAGATAAGGAGGAGCCAACAGGTATGACATGAAGACAAAGTAGCGAGTGCATTGGCAGCCTTTAGCAATGTATAGAGGAGATTTTAGAAATGGAAATGGTTTATTCAGAACCTTACATCAGTTTTATTTTATGGATTGATGGTATGATTTACATTATGACTTGGATGCATGTCTACATTCATGTTGGATGTGATGGATGTGCATGGACAGACCCTAGGCTTTGTTGTCATATAGTTGATTTTTGTGTCATATGTTTTTTTATTTAGTATTGTATTTGATTTGGATGGATGGGCATGGAGATTGAGTCTCCTAGGTGTCGTGTTATGTTATTGTACTTATCAAGTAATGTTGTATCGCATGTGTTATATGCGTTTGTCAAAAATATATAGGAGACTATATAATTTTTGGTAGAAATGGGGATATCATTTCATTATTAAAATCCATATTTGTTGTTGTATGAATCCCTTGGATTTTGAAATGAATGGCTGGCAAGAAGTTGCTTAGATGAATCAATTTCAAGAAAATAGTCCTGCTGGTTATGTTGGAGTGCCTCTAGCATAAGGTGGGTGTTTCAACCCAATTCTCATCCTATTTCTAGGAAATTTTCCACTATGATTAGACCTCCATGATCCTCACTTATCATGCTTCATTTCCACATTTTTACACTCTCCAAATTGGATGAGTAGATGGGTGGAAAAACAGGGTGCAAATTGGACCCAAATTCTTGCTCATTTGGGTAGGAGAATGGGTCCTGTTACACCTTGTTTTTCACGTGCCATTTGGTGGGACTTCTACATCTGATTACAATCAAGCCTAGCATCCACATACAATTTAATTTAATTCATAAAATAGTGATGGATTGCTTTTGGTTACAGTGGGAATGATTGTTTAATACAAATTCAAATGTAAACTCCCTGTCCAAGCATATCATTTAAAGGCTCTTCATACCAACTATCAAGCATGGAATTCATGATGGAACAATCAAAGAAAAACTACTTGGAGTCCACATGTTATGGCAGCAACAAAGCTAGCATGCATCTTGGAAAAAAATGCCTTTTTTAAAAACCATCTAACTCCTAGATTTTTATGGTTAAGATGGTTGGATTAACCATCCTCCTAAATCCCCCTACCTCTTATGAAGATACTTAAAGCTTCTTTGGGTTCTTGATACCATCTCCTTTTAGCTTCTTTGGAAGTAGAACACCAAATTCATGGGACGTCCAATGGTGAGACCTGACATCCTTCAACTGCCTTCTTCTTCTCCTTCACTCCATTTCTTTTCTCATCCTTCTTTCACTCTCAAATGACAGCTCCCTCCACCTTCTTCCCACTAATTTTCTCCATGGTTTTCTGATAATTGTGGAGCTGGTATTAGGCTAGGCGTGAATGGAAGTTAAGGGTGGAAGAAACGAGCCCAATTTAATAACATTTACCTTACAATTTTGCATGGTTGGATGACATGGATGCAGCCAACACAAAAAGGTTATCATTGTATGTGTTGGGGCTGGTTTGCATACATGCACAAATCGACTATGAAATTCCAATTTCAATTGTATTCTTTATTTCTCTACTACTCTATTAAATCCTTGATTCAAGTCCTTGTTTTGCAATCACACACCAAACTCCAAATTCAACTTATCTCCCATACCTTATTCACTCTCCTTTGCATAAGTCCTCACCTTGTAGTTACTAGCTCTCCACCCAAGTATAGATTTCACCAATTACAGTTATTGTCAATATTCTCACTGTGTTAGTTTTCAATCCTACCCTACACTCTCACTGTCTACACCCAAGGTCCCTTTTCATAATGCTTATGACTGTGACTTTATTATCATACCTAGATCATTCAAAACTTGTTCTAACACTCCTAATTTCACTCTCCTTCCTCTTCTTGCTTAATTAGTTGAAATAAGAAAAGGCAAATAGATGAATTGGAGAGACAGAGAGATAGCAAAACTGATATTTTTTTCTTTTGATTTTTTATAGATTGTATAACATATGTGGGATTTATATTATTTTCTCATATTATACTCTCCCCCCCTTATAAAAATTTCATCCTCAAAATTGTGTGCTAGGATGAGATCAAAATATCTTAAGAGGGTTTATTTAACTGCGTATGTTTGGCGTCTCTATTGACACATCTCCTACAATATTTCCTATGACATCTTCTGTGATATCTGAGATATGTGTCATATGTTCTGTGATATATTTTGTGATATCTGAGATATTCCATTTGTTCTGTGATATCTCTGGTGATATCTTTAGTGATTTTTTTGGTGATATCTTTGCTTGCAATCAACAGAGACAATATCAACAATTTTTCAATTGTTGGACAATGAGAATTTACTCTAGCAGCTAAAAATACTACTATCATTCTGTAATGCTATTGTAAAACGAGACACAATTACGTTGCTATTCTATTTCACTATGCAGGCCCCATTGTGACTGATTTTATTATAGCTTGCCAATTTTTAGGCTCACATATATTGGATTTGAACAGGTGATAACTGTATGGACTTCTTAATTTCTAACGGTTAGTGTGCAATATGCATGTTATTATAATTTAATGCATCATGTACAGGTTGCCCATGAATGTTAGGCCACTTATTTGTACGTGTGCTTTATAGTGTAGGTTAGCACATAAATGTCGATCACTTAGCTAAATTGATACAATGAGCCTCCATTGCTTGCTAATACAAGTTATTACAGCTTACCCATGACTTGATACAGTGGGGCCACCATTGTAGGCTTATCAGTTAGGCCCACTAGCAAACATTCTTGGGTTATTTTTTCTAAATAGCTATAATATAGTAAAAAAAATAAAAATGCATAGATTTAACAGTAAAAAAAATAAAATCATAGAATATTATTGCTCAAACCTCACCTTTGCGTATACAGGAGGTTCTAATTGCTTTGTGGACAGATTTAAGTAACCTTAGTTTTTAACTTATTCATCATCTTGAACACTCGTTTGAACAAATAGGTAGCAAAATGTTTTTTGCAGCCTAATGAATTTAGAGTCTACATAACAACTGATAACTTCAAATTGGTAAAGAAGTGGGATAACGAGGGAGCCAGCTGCCTAATCTCTGAGCTTCATTGCTTAAAAGTCCAATCTTCACATTTCAATAGAAAATGCATCCTCAACTGTAGATTTTGATCATCTCTACTCAAGTACACACATACAATGTGAATGAAAGGATTTGATTCACAAATTCAGTCTTGCAAAATGCAAATTGAGAAATGGGAAACATAAAAATTAATCTTCATCCTATTCATTTCTCTTATATGAAACAAGTGTATCCTCCTTACGTATATGCAGAAATCACAAAAGAGAGAAATAATTCTAATGATTAACACTAATAAGCTTAATGATTCACTACACATAGACTTTCGTAAAATAACATAAGAAGGAATATTAGTTCTACCTTGGTATCAAAACAATGCAGTTTCACCATCAATGGATTCATGATCAGTTTTGCATGGCTTTCGATCCAAGTGAAGTGAATTGCCACTTCGGTGTGGGTATATGCTAACACATTAAGCACCTGAAAATCAAGGAAGTGCAATTACAAAACATCAAAGAAGAAAGTGAAATTCAATATGGTGAGATAAAGATTGACTAGGTTCATTGAGACATGGCAAGTAAGTAATGCAAGATGCAATATGCCGCATAACGGCTTCAGTCTCTCTCATATTTCTTATCACTCTTTTCCCTCGAGACCCTGAAATTCAAATCAAACAAACACATGTAAGAAGATTAAAACAAGGCTTTAAAGAGTAAACATTCAACTTTTTTCTTCTCGCTAAGTAGAATATTACCCATTTTCAATAGACTCTTTGTTAGTCTCCAAATTGAAATTCCATCTCTCCCATACTTCACCTGATGCCTTGATCATATGCAAGAAAATGAAGGGAACAAATCCATTAGATAGCTAAGAAGGTATGTTGCAATGAAGGTTTTCATGCCTTGGTCTATAGTTAGTAGCATTAAAAGCCCCTATTTCTTTAACTTGGTGAAACTTCCTTCTAGATACAGTGAGTTCTTCAATTAGCATAGCAGTATCTTCATAAATGAAGTAAATGTAGTTTAAAAAAATAAAATTTACATAAACATAGAGACAATCATTAAAATGATAATAACAAGTAGAAGTCCACAAAGGAGATATGCTATTGCATTGAATGATGATGATGGGGCGTTAAATACAACGGTGACATGTTCGGTCCCTCTATCTTATAATGCATTAGTGGACTTCGACGCCACATTTTGATTGAACCTCCTATCATCCAACAGCTCTCTCCGACGCATTGTGGTCACAATTGGTGATAAGGGTGGTAGCTCAATCGGCATGTACTCATCAAGCTAGATGAACCATCCTGTATGTTGTTCATTGGTAGGGCAACGAAAGTACCGCTTGCCATGGTTAGGCTGAACACACCTGGAGTAATAACATAGGCCCTTGACTGCATGCACACAAGGGGTGGGGGTTTTGCTCCATTCCTGTAAAAAGGCAACATGTGCATATATTTTGCTATATTAATAATACACATAATTAATATAAGCAATTATCATTTAACTTTTCATGACAAACTAACTGAATAGACTAAAAAACAGTTTCAATATAGATTACAAAAGAGTTCTAGTACAACAAAATATTTCTTATCATGATGGCATACTTACTGGTTGTTTCTATGAACATAATCAAACCAAAGTTTCTCCGCCTCATCCTAATGTAGCACTTGCATTCCTACGTTGAACCTTTCCAAGTCTACAACCATGAAAAATTCATTGTCTGAATCACTAGTCAATAGTACATTGTCATTATCATTGTCGCATTGAGACTTAGGATTCTCTCGACTCTCCTCTGCCTACCACATGTCATTAAAATATTCCTGTTGCATAAAATTGTGTAACTCACATAATGCTTTCACAAGATTTATTTGTGTCCTAAGAGGAAAGGAAGGTGTAGACTTGAGAATGGGAAATTTGGCTTTTAAAACACTGAATGTTAGCTTTATTATGTTCCTCAAAGATGCCTGTCGAAGGTTGAACAACTCCCCTACATTTTGTGGTTGTTGCATCCCTTGGCCAAACTCCTTCAAGTGATACCTGATCTTTCGATAAGGGGCAAGGAATTGTTGTCCATTTTCATAACCATCAACTAGGTAGTACTTCCCTGCATCATAACTATGTTAGTGATCAATGACGAACCATGAAGGTAGAATCTATGAATGTGAAAAGATTAACACATAATAGATTTATCCTCAGCAATTGTCAACCATGCACCTTCTCTTGCAAGAGCTTCTTTCAGCACAGTGGAGTCATGTGCAACCCCCTCAAAGCCAGTAAGCGCATATATGAATTGCATGTCAAAATTGCAACACATAAGAAAGTTTTCTGCAATGAACCCCTTCCTATTACCCCACTTTATCAGATCGTGAGGACCCACACCAAAAATCCTAGCTGGGATCAATGTCCCATCCATAGCTCCAATGTAACCTTGTAAATGAAATGACAAAGTGATTATTAATTGTGGAGCATCCCAAATTGTTGCAATAAAGATCAGAGAAGACAAATGGAGGTACAATGAAGTGGTTGTCTCTTTGATAGTTGTTTGTAATCTCTGGGTGATCTTCTGTTGCTTGAGGAGCCATAAGGCTACTGTATAGTCTCAACAATGCACAAAGGACCTTGTGAAAGTTGGTATTGATGGTATAAGTGGACCTAAAAAGATCCTTTGCTGCAGGTTTGTACCTCAAATCCTAACCAACAATCATTAAGAATGTTGCTGCCATCTCCTCTACTATCACCCAACGGGTTCTGGATAAAGGCCAGTGTTCTAAAAAATACTAACCAACTTATCAAACTAGAATTGATGCATTCTGTATAATTTTTAAATCTCATCCCAACTTCATCATAAACTTCACAAAGTTCCAAGTAACTTTGAGTATTCTTTTTTGCACGCATTGGTCAGGGTGTTTGCATGTGTATTGCAACGTCCTCCTCGTGTTGCAGAATTTGTGAAGTATTGATGATGCAGTCATGCTTACCACATGCTGCACTTCATAAAGCACTTCATAGTTGAATGCAGTGCTCCATGGAACCTCATCGTCCATTGCCCTGCATTGTCATAGTGAAAATAGAGATGGGTAAACAACAACATTAGTGCAATAGCTACAAACTTAGATAACAACAACAATTTGCTTTAATTTTAACAAAATTTTGGCAGAGTCTCTATTTTTTAGACATTTCACAATTCATGCATGTGACACGTTACACCCAATAATCAACATTTTCAAACATAGAAAATCAACATTTGCAATCATATGGCTACATTTACTTTAACAAGACACTAAAGATCCTCAAGAAATAAGATCTGTTACTACGAAAAATTAATATCCATGATCCACCAAAGAAACCCACATAATAATTATAATGAAACTACATAGATCTCCCAGAAAGTGCACTCTCTTACAAATTCATCCTCAGATACATCAATTGTCTATCCTCTGGCCAACTAGAAAAATTTTCCCTGAAGCCTAGATGTGTTTGTTGCAAAAGACTATATGGCTCAACTCTCTCTAACTCAATCAGACCCTCCACGACGTGTTGTCTAGACCCGCAAGTCTTTCTAGCCTTGATATAATGGAAGGATCAATGAATTAGTGGGGATCCTTAGATGTTGAGGTTGCTACCTAACTGGGCTTTTTTCCTTTTCACCTCCCTCGTCGTGGTTTAGTAGTCCTAGATGAGGGAATTGAAGATGATGTTGTGGAGGTAGCTTGGCAGACATGGGATTGTGGAAGATCTTCTGATGGATCTTGTTAGTGCAATCCATCATTGTCCTCTTGTACTTCATCCCTATAATATGGGACCCGTGAGTTAAATGCATTAGCATCCATGTTTGACAAATTCGGTCTATATACTTCCTCAACAAGTTGTGCATATTGATTGCCGGTTGTGCTTGATTCTCAGAGTGCAGCATCTTCTACAAAAATATTAATCTTGGAGCAAAACTCTCCCGTGGCACTACTCTCCACAAAGACCATCTCCAGGTGTTCATAGTTCCATAAGTTCCTACCAAATAGCAGAGCCACCGGATTCTACTATACAGACATATAAATATTTGTAAGTGCATTATAAAAGTAATGTAAAGTACTATGGTGTTGAAACACTTGCGTTACCTGCAAGTTGGTATTCATGATCTCTGAACTTGCAAGGAAGCAATTTCTCTCTGCGTCCCACCCTAATCCCGACTCTCCATTCTTCAAATTTGCAAGTATAACATACTTACTCTTGAAAAGCCTTATCTTTATATTTAACTTCTTCATTGTCAAATCAACTCCAAATCGGGTTTTGAAATGAAGCAGCAATTCCTTAATCACTACACCCTTTGGCATACTCCCAATTGCAATGAATCTACCCTATGTGATCTCATCATAGAGTGTTTCAAGAATAAAGTCCTCTTGTTCCTTAGTCCATTAATTATAAGTTCCCTTGTCTCCCTCAACTACGCCTTCAGACACTACGTCTGGATGTTCACCATCAACTAGATTAGGTGTCATAGGCACTCTGTCCTTTCTTTTGCGTGGCATCTGAAAAGAAATAAATTTGCTATTTAGGCTATCAAAAGGTCTCAAAGAGGAGTAATTAACGCTGAAAAGGAATGCATTATTGGAGAATTGGAGAGCATTATACAAGAGCAAAGAGGAGTAATTAATGCTTAGTGAGTGGAATTGAAGTTGCTTCATGAAAAGATAAGCAACGAAGCAAGGCAAATAAAGTCTTTGGAGCAGGAGTGAGATCGACTTCATTCTAAGATTTCTTTATTGGAGGCTAAGGACTTCTTAGGAGAGCTATACTACTCACACTAATATGTTGCTTGTAGTTACATATATTAAATTTGTCAGTTTGTGGTATCACTATATACTTTGCCCATTTATAATGTTCTATTTGATCCAACAAAGGATTGCTTGTTATATAAGCTCTTCCACATATTATGGTTGTCATGTTTTTGTGCTCTTCATGTTTCTGATCTAAATGCTAACTTTTATTGATTATGGGTAAAATGTTATTGGCTGCATTGTTTTAGTTTAATTTTGTTTTAGTGGAAAGAAGAAAGCATACATTACACAGTTTCACATAATATGATTCATAAGATAACAAGCAGTTAAGGCACTTATATTAGTGGAAAGAAAGAAAGCATGAAGCTACAAAAGAACTTCATCTCTAGATTGATCAAGTACACCCAAGTCAAGCAGCTACATTGATCAATAAATGAAACAAAGATATTCATAATACAATAAGGATCTCATTTTCAAGATAATCTAAAGACATGCCATTTTAGAAGATTCTGCAAAGGTGCTTGTTTATCCTAATCATCTTTATCCTTTAATATTTTCCAAAAAACTTTCTTTTAGAGATATCTCTGTGCCCTCTAACTTGGTTTTGTAGTGAATAGAATCTAAAAATAAATTCTGCAGTGAATGTCCTCTTAGAAACTCATTTAGTGAATAGAATCTGAAAATAAATTCTGCAGTGAATGTCCTCTTACAAACTCATTGTCTCACCGCATCATATTATCAAGCACAACATGTTGATCTTATTTTTGTTCACCTAGATGCACATTTTTTGTTTCATTTTACTTGAAATAAGGAAAAAAAAAAAAATCTATAGAACACAAATTTTTAGGAGGAAAACCATCACTTTTTCCTTTCTTAGAAATCTCTGAACTTCCAATTCTGGGCTGATAGTTACTGAATTTTCATTTTTCATTTTATTAATGGATGAATTTTATTAGAAGATGGGAAATCTAACATTGGATCAAGGAGATCTTATGAAGCCCTCCACACCCAAACATATAAAAGAAGGGTTCACCCAAGGGTCCCAAAAGTGTAGGAACTACCACAAACCACTACATGAAAACAAACAACTAATGAAAAGGTTCCAAGAAGGCAGCAAGCTCACCCTTGAAGTTGGCAAAGGTGATAGCAGCTGGAGTTAGAAGAGAAAACAATAGATGATGGGAAAATGATAATAGTAACATAGCATCTCCCTCCACAAGGTTCCGACCGATCACCCACTGCCTTGCTGGTGAAAGTTGTCCACAGTTCTACACAAGTAATGCCTTCCTTTCCTATCTGTGGCTGATAGTCATTGGATTGTAAGGCATTTTTTAGTCTATGTTCTTAAGTTATCTTATTCCGCAGTCTTCTTAATCTGTGGGCATTGCCATAGTAAATATCAGAAGTAACAATTTTTCTAATATGGAGATGTTACTAGGAAATGCCTCAATAAGCCCCTGCAACCGTGCTAGACCCCTGTCAGATAGCATAAGCTATAAAAAAAGTGCAATATTTCACTTGCACACAATTTCTTTCATAGTCGTAAAGGATTGGTTCTGGAATGACCCATTAAATTGTGAAATGGGTAATTATATAGGAAATCACCATTACTACCATCTCATATCTTGTTCCTTTGATGGGAAATTTGGTCCACTTGCTTAAGTAAACTGTGGGATTATCCATTTCTCCTATTGGTGCTTACAATCAAAATGTGTGTTGAGTGAGCTTCAAAAATCAGATAATTTTCAATACATATTACCCTAGTGGAGAATGGAAAGATTTAAGATAGACTAGTTCAGTAAAAGAGAAGTTGAAGCAGGCCAAAACAAGTAGTTTTCTCTTATTTCATAAATTGCAAGGTTGCAGACATCTTGACTAGGGACCTACTAAGAGAAAGGCATTGTATCTTGTAAAGGAAGCTTTCAATATGCAATCCTGGATCTGGACTTAGTGATGTTGCTAGAGAGACAATTTTAGTTGTTTATTACAATTTTAAACAATGAGGGTAATAAGTTATGCTACTCATAAATCAGAATGGGCAGTTCTGACAAAAACATCAAATTTTCTTTCTCAAACAAACGTGTATATAAAGAAAAGTAGAAAACACAATGGGTACAAAGTCTATTTTCATCACATGGAAGTTGTCATTTCCTCCTTTCTACTCCTTTCTTTCCACTTCAGGGATAGAACTACTAGTCATGCTTAGTTCAAGTCACTTCTTAAGCCCAAAGGAAATGTCAATTCAAAGAAATTTAGAGCCTCTCCTTATCATCAAAAGGATCTTTTCTTGGGTAGTTCTTGTTTAACCCTTTTGGTGTGGTTGACTTCTTTGTCATAATGGGTTCATCATCAAAGTTTACCTACGCAATTAGGTAGAGAACAAGCTATAACAGATGCCAACTATCTTATGTACTAGTTTTATACAATGAACAAGACCTTCACTATATCAATTTATGACTCATGAATTAACTAATGTTTCATGCACTCAACAAGATTATGAATAGTCTAGAAGAGGGAAATTTAGAAAGTAGAATAGGTAGGGAGAGGAACGAGGTAAGCAAGCTGAAAGACTCAAGGCAGCATCATTTCTAGGTTTGTCCTTAAATCAGCTAGTTTTACCCTTCAATTCGGACAAAAAGTGTGAAATCCACAACAAATCGCAGACCAAGAACTATAGAATACAGATCATTCCACAATAAATGAGATTTCACAGAAGAAAAGCATACCTTGCACGAAGTCACCAAGACTTGAGAGAGAGAGAGAGAGAGAGAGAGAGAGAGAGAGAGAGAGAGAGAGAGAGAGAGAGAGAGGAAGGCAATCTAGGTTTTACGCCCTAGCAAATCTAGGGTTTTCAATGAGATGCTAGATTTTCTCCCAACGAACACGTAGTGGGTTTTTGCACGCGACTGAGATAGATCTTGTGAACCACATTCGACGAGATCTGGTGCCACGAACTTTTTCCCCCCTACTTGTTAGGACTTGGATTTGGTGTTAGCGAACTAGTTTTCCCCTTGCTTGTCGGGACTTGTATTTGGTGCTGATGATCTATTTTTCCCCTCTGCTTATCGGGACTTGGATTCGGCATCTGGCAAACTGCTTCCCTGCTCCTCTTTGGGCCTTCCTTTACGGGATGAAGAAGATGACCTTTTTTCTCTCTCTAAAAAGCCTTCATTTTCATTTGATTTTTCTCTCTCTAAAGAGGAACAAACTTTACACTGAAATATGATTTGGCATATTTGAAATAACACCAAACATATCAACCATGGAAAAAGTTAAATAAAACTAATATTTCAAATATGTTGAAGATATCACAGTTAAATAAACTTAATATCTCAGATATGCCAAAGATATCGTGGTTAAATAAACCTGATATCTCACTTATGTCAAAGATATCACGGTTAAATAAGGTGCACATTTGAGATATACCATGATATCTTAGAAATGCTAAACATATGCGGTTAAATAAACCCCCCTTAGAAATCTCCGTCTCATCTCACTCTCTACCTCCCATTTTGCCTCTTGAATGAATGATGCTGCTACAGAACTTTGATGATGGGATACTCTTGGTTCGTAAAGTCTTCTTCTTCCTATCTAAGATAGGTACTAGCTGCTCATGAAAAGTGAGATTTGGTTATAGCTTGGCAAGTATCTAATCCATGATGTTGGGTCTAGAAATATACTTCCTCAGCATGGGTACATGAAATACATCATTCACCTTCGATAAAGAGGATGAAAGTGCTAATCATAGGCAACTATGTTTTAAGATCTCAAATAGGTCCACAAATTGAGGGCTTAACTTGCCCTTCACTCCAAATGTCATCACTCCCTTGGTTGGGGACATCGTCAAGAAAACTTGGTCCCCAATCAAGAACACGAGATCTCTCCTCCTTAGCTCAGCATAGCTCTTCTGTCAGCTATGCACCACCATTAGGCACCTTTGAATTAGTCTAACCTTCTTGGCCCATTATTTTATGAGCTTAGTCTTGATAAATTGTTTCACCCTACATGGCTCTAGCATGTCAGTGTGCAGTATAACCTTCCATAAAGCACCTCATACAAAGCTGATAAGTGTGTAATTTTGCATAAAAATCACTCAATTCGTTACCCATGTGTTACAACTTATATGGGTAAATTAGGATTTTTAGACCAAAATTTGTAACACATACATGTTTAACCTACTAAAGCAAAATTTGTTATTTTGTATGCTTAGAAGCTAATCCAAGGTGAGCATGTGATTAATAATATTTTCTAGGATTTAATTAGGATTTTTCACTTTTTGAAAGAAGTAAGATGGTCATCTAATAGTTGAGATTGATCGAGATGAATATTGAATATCATGATCATACGATTGAGTCAAAGCCCAGAATCATCAATCCAACATGAAAACAAAGGTTAAGATCATATTGTGGACCACTAATGGATGCAATTAAAGGAGCTAAAGATGGCCAAAGTGGGCCCATGAAGTAAGCCATGCATTCCCACCACCTTTGCATGGAAGCCACTTAAGCCACCTTAGCTAAATAAGCCATGAGAGAAGGTGGCAAGCTAAGGAATTCAAGCCGCTCAAGCCAATGGATTGAGCCATGAAGCAAAGCCAAGGAAGCTTCCAAAGCCAGCCATGAGACTAAGTAGAGAAGCCTTCAAAGTTAGCAATCATGCCATCAAGCTAAGCTAAATGGAAGGCTAGGATTTGATGAAATTGAAGAGAATTATCCATGACATTTTAGGGGTTATTTTAAGAATAATTAAGGGAAATTTTATTAGGATAAGTTGGCACATGGACCAATAGGATGAGAGCCTTCCAATTTTGATGTTTTTCTTACTTTTTCCCACCTTTGTGTCACTTTCCACCTCACCACCAAAGATTGTAACAGCTGAGGGCTCACACAAGCAACGATATTGTCTGCTTTGGCAAACTGGCCTCCCATACAACCAGCCCACCGCACAGTTTTGTTCTTCCCCCTTAGGGGAAAACCAATCGTTGCAAGGAAAGTCCTCACCACTCTTATCAATAGCCCAGTTTCTTTCCCCTTAGCGATGTGGGACTACCTCTTAAGGTCTCTTGCTTCACAACTGCCTCACCCACACTTTGGAGCACTCCAGCGTCTTTTTGCTCACCCCTCACCCCCACTAGGGAACGAACGTCCATGTCTGTTAGCCAGCCACACACCGAGTCAAAGGTAGGCTCTGATACCAACTATGATGACCTAGGTTTTTTGTAACACATTTTGTAATACATTTTTCAAAGGCAGGGCCCCTAGTAGTAATTTTTTTTTGCAAAACAAAGCAACAAAAATTCTTTTCTTTAGAACTTTTTTTGGAAAACCCAAGTCATCACTTCATACATAACATAATTAGAATTTTTGTATAAGATAAAATTGCATTGAAGGAATATACTTTTATTAAATTCCAAAATCTATCCAATGGTTCACATTACAGCTCGGGTATCAGTACAATGCAATTTCCATGCTCACCATATAATAAAAACTCTCAATACAATACAATACAATATTCTCATATTAATATATACCTTCATTCGGTCTACCCTGATGATTATTCTACCAAGTCTTCTTAAGTATTGAGCTACTAATTCCCCTTCTCTGTATCTGAGATATTATAAACATTGAAACATTTACAATATCTCAACAAGCTATGCTTGGTAGGGAATTTAAGAAGCATAATAATTTGATAGTATAATCTTAATATTTCATAATCCCATTATTCATACTCATGGAGCAATCTCTTTACTTTGTCATATATGTACATCCTTACACATACATAGTATACATACATATGGTATACTATGTATATATATATATGGTCAAAATTGTGAAAAATAGTTAATTTCTCAAAACATAATCATACCCACATTATGCTGAGTTGATAAATAATTCAGACTCTGTTGGAAATATTCCCTCATTTGGGTAGTATTGGTAATCCACTATTATCCCACATCTCATCAGGCCATATCATAAGGTATTTCACTATGCCATGCCTCATAATGCAAAAATACTCAAAGGACTACTATGCATGGAGTTAGAATTCGTACCAGTGTGACGGATAATTGCCTAATAATCCACCTATACCATCCTTGATGGAAATCACAATATCCATGTCTGTATGGGAGGACCATGGCTGTCACAGTGGTGGCCTTCCCATAATTGCCCCACCTGACTTTTAACCTCATTTAGGTTTGGTATCCATATATTAACAAGTTTCGGAGAGTGGGTGGCCAAATCCTACTAACTCTCCTAGCATAGAATCCCTAGGCCTATGCCTATTTAAAACAAAACCACAAGCCTCCATACTTGT
The DNA here is from genome assembly GCA_035236585.1 of Warburgia ugandensis. NCBI lineage: Eukaryota > Viridiplantae > Streptophyta > Magnoliopsida > Canellales > Canellaceae > Warburgia > Warburgia ugandensis. The sequence continues at coordinate 48,580,985 of CP141127.1, read as the reverse complement.
ATGTAAAGTAATTCTCATACGTATCAGACAATCTGTTTGTTTACTTAGGGCTGAAATATCTTCTAGTTCCATATTCACTTAGAGTCTAGTCTTCAATTTTAACTTAACCATTTTATATATGTTTGGTTGGATCATAAGGGTTGCAGGGGATTTAATACAAGTATTAACATTACACTTGTCAACATTTCTAAACATAAGATCATGTATTCAACATGTACATCCAATGTAGATGCATTCATAAAATCCTCCTACCTTCAAGTAGTGATCCATCTCTTTAGACCTTCCTTGATCCTTACAGACGTATAAAATCTGTAAATCCATACATACTGTCAATATTTATACAATATGAATAATCCTATATTTTTTTATCCTATCACAGTCTTTGTCTAATCTTGTCCTTTGATATAAAGGATCTAGATCTTGTGTACTATCATGATCTATCTCCCTCAGATAGTATTGATCAATAGATCTGATGGTTAGAATGATCTTCTAATCATTCACATCTAAGTATTTTCTATTCTAAGTCTTTGTGTATTCCTTTGTTTGATCTTGATCTTTCATAGATCTTGTGATCAATAATTTATACTTGTTGGTAAAGATCAAGGGCTTAGATCTTCTATCAACTAGTTCTTCTTTGATTTAAGTTCAGTTGTTTGATCATCCCTAAGGAGGATGATCTTGGTTCTCTTCCGTGAATCATATTTGGTTGAAGATAACTTATTTCAGCCTAAGTCTAGACTGCTCCTCTTATTTCTAATTGGCTAAGGCTTACTACCTAAATGGTTGAACACAAAGCGGTTACGTCAATCCTCATGTAAGGAGGCATTTAGACCTTACAAACATCAATGGAAGGTAGGGGAAGAGCGAGGCTCTATTAGAAAACCCCCTTAACCACCATGTTCAGCAATTACTAGAGTGACCTTAGATCAACCTTTCATATGGTTCCTATGAGCATTCTAACCCTAAGTACTCTTTCTAATTGATTTTAATTATATCCAAGAACATTTAAAATATCATTCATGGGGTTTATTATTCTCCTAGTTTGGGCCATGGATTTGATAATCGTTATATTGTCCTACTAACTATAGCCCTTACTAATATTAAGTTAAAGTTATTCACTCATCTTAATTGTCCATGAAACTCTATATTCCATTAGTTTACATTTTTGGTGATTTATGCTTATCATATCTTAACAACTACTTAACAATTGAATCTACTAATAAAATTTGACAACAATTAAATCATAAACTTTAAAGCATAAACCCAATATAAATTTAACAACTATTTATACTAACATGTTTCCTATGAATGTAACTTAACCTAATGAAATAAAACTATACTTAAACTAGCATGATCCTAAGTTATGAAATACATGAAATTTTACTACTAATCTAATGGGATCATGCTAAAATCTCAAATTTAAACTAACATGGCCCTAGAATAATTAAATCTACCAACCTATTATAATAATCTAATAACATATAGTGTATAGCATGCTAACATTTAAGAATTATACTATCATGCTTCCTAATTTACAACATAAATTACATTGACAATTCTATTATCAAATAAAATACAATTAAATTAATTAGATTAAGATTATTAGAAACTTTTACTTATGATCCAACCATTAGATGTTAGAACTTTTCCTTTAGATCAAGGGTTTTAATTACTTTTAGGGTTTTTTCTCTATTAAGATCCAAAGATCATATCCACTTGTTTTTGTTATATTTAATCCATGATCTAACTGGATTCCATCATAATATCATTCATTCAATCCATCCCAAGTGTCTAATCAAACTTGATCTTATTGATCAAGTGGGTACCTCTGCATTTTTAGGGTTTTTCTACCATAAATGGTAGATTCGTCATTTTATGTTGGATTTGTCAAAATAAATCATGGATATTACTTCATTTCAACATCATATCATCTTTAAAACAAATCCCCAAGATCTGATCATCTCAGATCTTGATGATCTTAACAATTGGAAGCTTATTTCCTAAATATAGAAAGTTTCATGAAGAATTTTCTAAATGTTATGATATTAGAAGAAAATAGATGTTACAAGCTTTTCATAGCTTCTTTCCAATCTTAATTTAGAGCTCAAATGACTCCACAATTGATGACTGAGGATCACAGTCTTTGCTAGGGTCCAAATTTGATCTGGGCCCAGAGGAACGGACGGCTAGAATCAGTCGGGAGGAACCGTCGCCATGCTTCCGTCACCGGGACTTATGCGAGAACGAGCTCCTCGGGACTGGCGTTAGCGGGCGACCATTCTATCAGGATGGTGTCAGACGCAAAGCAAGCGTGCAGAGAGGCTCTTGCAGGGTGCATTTTCGTGTGGCATCCCGCAGCGGCATCCTGGGATTTCGATCTTCTTAGGAAGATGGGATAGCCCATTTTGGACGTCCAATCAATTCCTCTTTAATTAAAGGCTCAAAACTTGATAAAAATTCTTAAAAATTCTACCCTTGGGCTTTTGGACCTTTTGGATCGATTGGATTGCTCAGATTTTCCATCTGAGTGCTCTATCATCCAGAAATTAAGGTTTCTTATCCTTACTTGATTTTTATAATTTTTAACTTAAAACTAATTTAGAAAAATAAAATTTACATAAAATAACATGAAATAAGTATAAGAAGCGTTTCCACCTACCTAATTGGAGAAAAACGTATATTTATAGCCCAATTTTAAATAAATATCCCTTTGATGATAAGATAGCCCAATAGCTGCTCGTTTTGTGATTTGCTGTTGATTGCACTGTTGGATCTTGAAATTGATTTGGGGGTTTTGTAGATAAGGTAGTTTAGGGTCATATGGATGGTAGGATTTGTGAGTTTTGATTTGGAACAGAGTGCCTGATAGAATTTAGGTCTCTTGTTCCAATTTAGAGAGAGGAGAGAGAAAGTGAAAGAAGAGATAGTTTTGGGAATTTGAAGTGAAACAAGATCTAGTTTTTTAGGGTAAGCAAGATAAATTTTTTTAGAAATTTAATGAACATTTTTGGAGGATTGTTGGGGGAGTATTTATAGATGTTTTTGAATTTTTCATAATTACTTATAATAATTATGTTGCAATTCTTTTAAATATTAAATTAACATTGGATCCTCCACTACCACCTCCTTCTCCACTAGTAGTTGGTAGTGGTTTTTCTAGTCATTATATGTTTTCTGGCCGTTGGATTAGTTTGTGAGCCCCTGTGGGCCCCATGGAGGTGGAAAAGGACCATTTTGCCCTTTTATAGAGAAAAATTCATTTTATTCTCCCGAACTCAGAATTGAGCGTACTTAGTGGCATTGGAATTGTATTTATGAGTAAATTCTAGATGATGATGCCTTAGTTCTCAGTTATGGGTAAAATGATCAATTTATCCTTTTATTCATAAAAATGAAGAAAATTAGGGAATTTTCATTTTACATCAGAATTGAACGTACTTAGTGTCATTTCGATCGGTTTTTTGAGTACATCCATAATTTATGGGTTTTAAATCATGTTTTAATATTTATAAACAGAGAATTTCTAATAACCTAATATGTCAGCCCAGAATTTCTGAAAATTCAAACTAAATTGATTTTCTCAATCAATTTACAAAAATTGGGGTTATTACAATCTTCCCCCCTTATAATAATTTCACCATCGAAATTTGCATTTTGACTTACTTATGTGTTTTCATTAACTCATTCATAAGTTTGCTCATATGGCCTTGCCACTTAAGGAAACCTCTATTTCCCTTCATTCATAGTTCATATCACCTTCTCTTTCAAAGGAAAAATCACATTTTTAGGTCATAAACACATATCTCACTAATAATGCTAATGCATTAATTACTTAAGCTAATTATTTTCTGATTTTTATAAAAGGATTAATAACTGTCAATTGAGTTATCCCCTTTTTTCTTTCAAAATTCTCTATTTCTAGTATCTATTTCCTCAGAGATTTACATTTTATTTTCCTATGAAGGTTGAAGTTATTTCATCTATTTCAAATCTCAAACCATCCAATGATTGATTTATGCAAATTCATAATAAAGAAAATTTTGCATCATTATAAGGAATAAACAAAGCACCTTCCATCTTTCCTTTGGATGGTTCAGCTTGGCCATCAGTGATAACGAATACCCTTCCTTGATGTCAAGGGATATTCTTCGGATTCGCCTCCTTAACTACCAAAGGTTTGTTGCAGTTGTTTGCAATGTGCCTAATTTCCCTGCCATTATATCATTTGATAGGGGCCTTTGCTGTATCGCAGTAGGACACATATTTCCAAGGTGGAACCTTCTACATTTGGACATGGCTTTCTTTTTGTATGATTTCTTTGATTTCTTAGATGTCCAAAATTGTTTACGGATCTTTTGCCCTTCTAAAAAGACATTTGATTATAGTTCCCACCTTCACCAAATTTAGTGATTTGTTTCTTTTGTAATTCTTCTTCAAACTTTAAAGCCATCTCCACACAATCTGCCAAAGTTGTGGGTTTAGTACACATTACTTTCACCTTCAGCTTTGGGTGCTACCCTTCCATGAACTGATTCACTGTGTGTGTTTCAGTGTTACATAGATGAGTCACAAATCTCCTTAACTGTATAAATTTATTATTTTACTCTACCATTGACATGTTTCCTTGTCTAAGTTCCAGAAACTCAATAAGCTATCTTGCTTGTACATGAGTAGGGAAATATTTGTGGTTGAAGACTTCCTTAAATTCCTCCCATGTAGTATTTTTAGAATTTGAGAAGAAGGTATTATTAGCTGATCTCCACCAAAATGCAGGTTCTTGTTTTAATAGATAGGTGGCAAATTTAACCTTTAACTCTGGAGGAGTACGTAGTGCACTGAAAGTCCTTTTTATTTTATATATCCATTCCTAAGCCTTCATAGATTCACCCGTTCCATTATATCCCATAGCCATCGTTTGAAACTTTTCCATCATTTTGTCAACCTTTTCTGGGGCTAATGGAGAATTTCTAGTTTCTTCACTTGGTACAAGGGAAGATTGACCTTGTACTAGTGTGGGAGTATTTGGTGTTAGTGTATTGTGTCTCACTTCAGGCTGAGCTTGAGCCTGAGTACTTGGTACCTCCACTAGAGGTGATGAACTTTGGGGCCGTTGAATGTGAGGAAGAAGGTTCCTCAATACTCTTGTTACCATCTCTTCCACATTATCCATTGCTATTCTCTCCATATTATCTTCTGGAGTATTTTGAGCTGTCTACCTTGTGATTCTCTTTGGCGGCATCTACTCATAAACCAAAATTCCTTACATGAGGATTGAAGTAACCACTTTGTGTTCCACCATTTAGCTAGTAAGCCTTAGCCAATTGGAAATAAGAGGAGTAGTCTAGACTTAGGCTAAAATAAGTTATTTTCAACTAGTAAAACATTAACTGGTTGAATAATAATAAGAGCATGAATGGTTAGTAAATTATCATGAAAGATCAAGATCAAAGAAAGGAATACACAAAGACTTAGAATAGAAAATACTTAGATTTGAATGATTAGAAGATCATTATAACCATTAGATCTATTGATCAATACTATATGGGGGAGATAGATCATGATAGGACACAAGATCTAGATCCTTTTTATCAAAGGACAAGATTAGACAAAGAATATAGATAGGATGAAAAATATAGGATGATTCAGATTGTATAAATATTGACAATATGTATGGATTTATAGATTTCATATGTCAATCAGGATCATGGAAGAATTGAAGAGATGAATCACTACTTGAAGTTAGGAGGATTTTATGAATGCATCTACATGGGATGTACATGTTGAATACATGATCTTATGTTTAGAAATGTTGACAAGTGTAATGTTAATACTTGTATTAAATCCCTTGAAACCCTTATGATCTAACCAAACACATATGAAATGTTTAAGTTAGATTTGAGGATTAGACTCTAAGTGAATATGGAACTAGAAGATATTCCAGCCCTAAGTAACTAGACAGATTGTCTGATAACTATGAGAATTACTTTACATATGAGCATAGAGGCTTGTGGTTTTGTTTTAAATAGGCCTAGGCCTAGGGATGCTATATTATAGGAGAGTTAGTAGAGTTTGGCCACCTACTCTTCGAAACTTGTTATTATATGGATACCAAGCCTAAATGAGGTTAAAAGTTAGGTGGGGCAATTATGGGAAGGCCGCCACTGTGATAGTCATGGTCCTTCTCATACGGACATGTATATTGTGATTTCCACCAATGTGACACCCCGGGTATTTATACACATTAGAATAATATTTTTCAAAAATAGTAGTCGGGATCCCTGTTTTTGAAAGAAATATTTCTAAAGTGACCAAAAATAAAAACTTAAACAAAAGCATTTCTTTCAAAGTCTGAGGAGTCATACAACCACAAAACTACGGATGTAACAATGAAATGACATACCATTTCTACCAAAAATCCGACAGAGTTTCCTCTGTAATTTGGACCATTGCACATGACCAGTGCAATACAAAATCACCTGATAAACAATGTATAATGCATATCGTAAGGGAGACTCAGTCTCCACACCCATCCACAACCAAATGTTGTTTTCAATAAAATACACTCCAACAGTGGATAAGAAAATACAATCACTACCAAATACCCAGGGTCCCTCCATACAGCCATCACATCCAACATAAATCCACATTTTTACATCCAGGTCACATTACATTTTTAACTAAAGTACAGCCCATACTCAAACCCAAAGTGAGGTCTTGAGCAAACCTGGTCATCTCTGAACATCGTCTATGCTTCGCTGGAAGCTGCCATCACTTTTACTTGCTCTGTCAGCACATCAACCTGTTGTCACTCTCTGTATCTGAGGCATTACAAATCAAAGCAATGCCTCAACAAGCTATGCTTGTGCAGGTGATTACACTCAAATGAAGTTTAACAAAAGTTTACAATAGGCTTCTCATAAAGGAAGCATACCCAAGAAATCTTAATAACCGAATGCTTACAATTACAGCTTTCACAAAACAGATATCGAGTTAAATCAGTATAGCATGAAAGGCATGATTAAAATACAAAGGTAAGTACATCAAAACCATACTAGTCTATATCCATGGGATAATATGCATGCATGCTATCATAGATAACAAAACACTGTATCAAAATGATACCAAAATGCTCCAATATACTCAATCACTGGTGATGTGTACCCATACTAACTTTGGTTCCTCCCGTGCAGGCCGCATCAGCCCCCGGAGTCCTCACGGCCTAGGCCCGGCTTGCCCCGGTTCACCCAACATATAAAATCCATATGCACATGCACAATAACTATATGGGTCACTATGCTGCAGTGGCAACCCCATCAGGGTCTGAACCACTGCCGCTCCTCGTCGACACCAAACGAGAGACTTCTTCGTCCCCATGGGAAGGAATGGACCCGTAGTGGGGACTACCCATGATACCACCCCTACGTACCTGGCCCTGTATCACTCTAGGGCGGTGTCTAATCATCATCATCCTCACAAAATCAGAGGGCGGGTGGCCAACCCTACAACCCTCCTAGCATAGTACCCACCGGGTGACAGCACCCGTCATAAATCATTGGCAAGATATAAATCTTATAAACCATGTAAATGTGCTATAAATAATTCCAATAACACGATTAAAGCCCAGCATACATTTTTATTACCAAATTGAAAAGTCATGCTACAACACAAAAATAGGAATCTAATCATGTGCATGAGAAAACATAAAACACATGTCTCAAAGCTTTAAAAATGCACTCATGGTTACTGAAATCATGAAATAATTGAATGGAATCACCTACCTCGTGTGGCGAGTTCATCCATTGTCCACTAGTTGATCGATCTCGTACGCTTCAATCTATACAAGACATAAAAATTCTTTTCTTAATACCTTCACTTACATATAGTTATGATTTAACTATCTGGTCTTATTTCCTTATATCAAGGGTTGGATTTACCTCTAAATTTAGTATTCTCCACAAGATGACAATGACTGATCAACTATATATAAATGATCCATATATTAAGATTGGCTAAAGATGGTCTAATCCACATTTTTCAGGTAATCCGATGGTCCACATTTACTAAGAGTGGTCAGATCCACCCTTTTCAAGTGATCTAACTGTACATATCTACTAAGAGTGATCAGATCTACCTTTTTTTTTTTTAGGCAATTCGATGGTTAAGATCTACTCTGATTGGTCATGTCCAGCTAATTTAGGATCATAGGAGTCATCCGTAGTGTTTGATTATCCGTCAGACGTTCAAAAGTTACTATGTGAACAGTAACCGATCGGACTGTCCAGATCGTCCGATCTATTTTCTAGCACAGATCGTGAATTCCATCAAATATGACTTATCTCAGGCATCGATCTACCCATTACTAAGCATGGATTTAGAATTTAACAGTTGGATCATCTTTAAATTTAGATCTAAGATCAAAACTCACGAATTTATCAAAATTTCAACAAATCAAGATCAGGGTTTTGTAGATCTTACCTAAAGAATGCATAGCCGTGCTTTTTCCCTTACTGGGCGTGCTAGATTGGCTCCGATCTGCTGTGAACGATCTGTCCCTAACCGCGCGCACTGTTCATGGCTCAATCCGCAGCTATTTCTTCTCCGTTCGTAGCGAATCCAAAGGGGTTTTGCTCCCAACTTCATGTTGAAGAGAATGAATAGATTTGAGCCTGAATCCATGCCGCCATTTTCTCCGGCGGCCTCTGCAACTCCGGAAAAATAGAAACCCTACGTTTCTACTCCTTCATCATGGCTGGGTTCTATTCTCCAGCACACAATCTCTCCTCTCCTCTCCTCCTTTTCTTTCTTTTCTCCTCTCTTCTCCTTTCTCTTCCCTCTTCCCTCTTCTTCTTCTCCTTCTTCTTCTTCTTCTTCTTCTTCTTCTTCTTCTTCTTCTTCTTCTTCTTCTTCTTCTTCTTCCCCCTTTCTTTTCTTCCCATCAGTTTCCCCCTTTTCATCGGGGTTGGGACGTCTGTTTCTCAATTTCGTTTAAGTGAGGGGGTGCCATTATCAAACCGCCCCCCCACTTTTTTTTTTTAAAAAACGAAGATGTTTCAACTAAGCATGGTATAGGTGGATTATTGGGCAGTTATTTGGGCTCGCTGGTACGGATTCTAACTGCATGCATAGTAGTCCTTTGAGTATTTTTGCATTGTGATGCATGGCATAGCGAAATACCTTATGATATGGCATGATGAGATGCCAAGTAATAGTGGATTACCAATACTACTCAAATGAGGGAGTATTTCCAACAGAATCTGGATGATTTATCAACTCAGCATAAGCTGGGTATGATTATGTTTTGAGATATTAACTATTTTTCACAGTTTTAACCGTATGTATATATCTATACACAGTATACCGTATGTATGTGTAAGGATGTACATATATGACAAAGTAAAGAAATTGCTCCATGAGTATGAATAATGGGATTATAAAGTATTAAGATTATACTGTTAAATTATTATGCTTCTTGAATCCCCTACCAAGCATAGCTTGTTAAGATATTTTAAATGTTTCAATGTTTATAATATCTCAGATATAGAGAAGGAGAATTAGGAGCTCAAGACTTAAGAAGACTTGGAAGAATAATCATTAGGGTATACCCCTTGAAGACCTGTATTTTTATTTGAGAATATTGTATTGTATTGAGAGTTTTTATTATATGGTGAGCGTTGAAATTTGGATTATGTAATTTGGAAAAGTATTCTACGAATACCTAGGCTATACTGTAAACCACTTGATGGATTCTAGAATTTAATAAAAGTATATTCCTTCAATGAAATTTTATCTTGTACAAAAATTCTACTTATGTTATGTATGAAGTGATGACTTGGGTTTTTCAAAACAAGTTCTAAAGAAAAGAATTTTCGCTGCTTTGTTTTGCGAATTTTTTTTACTATTAAGGGCCCTGCCTTTGAAAAATGTATTACAAAATGTGTTACAAAAACCTAGGGCATCACAGTTGGTTCAGAGTCGACCCCTAACCCGGTGTGTGGGTGGCTAGTGGACGTGGATGCCTGTTCCCTAGTGGGGGTGAGGGGTGATCCAATAGACACTGGAGTGCCCCAAAGAGTGGGTGAGGCAGTTGTGAGGCAAGAGACTTTGAGAGTTTGTCCCGCATCGCTAAGGGGAAAGAAACTGGGCTATTGATAAGAGTGGTGAGGACTTTCCTTGCAACGACCAGTTTTTCCCTAAGGGGGAAGAACAAAACCATGTGGTGGGCTGGTTGTATGGGCAACTAGTCTACTAAAGCGGACAATATCGTTGCATGTGTGGGCCTTCGGGCTGTTACAAAGACTACCATGAATTTGACTTTCCATTCAAGAATCCTACCATCCCATAACTCTTCCAACTTCCTAAACTCCCATCCTAACCACCCAACCAATCCTAAGCCTTAGGAAATCAATTAGCCAATAAAAAACCTCCATCTCACCTCACTTTCCTAAGTCTTTCCTACACCCCACTTTCCTCCCACCTTCTTTTCCTCTTATCATCTCTTTCCTACCTTATCATCTCACCTACCTTCCTAATTTGGAGGGCTTCCACTATTTTTAAAGTGGGGAGACATCCATCCCTAAAAGAGAGGCATCTCCCACTTACTGCACATCAAAAGGCAGCCATCTTATCCCCATTGTTTCCTATTTGAAAACCCTAGCCTTCCCCCTATCCTAAGCATCCAAATTGAAAAGATTTCATCCGCAGGGCATCTTGTTCTTATAGTACGCTAGAAAAAATTAGAAAAAAAGTATAGAACTCCACAAAAACCTAAGTTGGGAACACTTCTACAATTAGAAAAAAAAAGAAGTCTCATACCTTTGAAGGAGACGCCCTCTTCCTAAGCCCCTCTCTTCACTACCTTACTTTGTTTTGTGGATCTCCCTTGAGTGATATTGCTTTTCCTAGGGTGTGAGACTTCTCTCCAAGCCATGTTACATATGGTTTTAGGGTGTTTGCTTTAGCTTTCAAGGTTGGTTCTCTGCACTTATTCTTTTGTTTGATCTTAGTGTTTTGTTGTTAGCTTTTGTCTTGCTTTTTTTGTTGTTTCCTTGCTTTTAAAACTAAGATTCAAGGGCTGGTTTTCCCTTGGAGTGACAGCCAAGGAAATTCATCTTGAGTATAGTTTTCCCTTTTTCTATCATAGCTTTTGAGTTCTCTTTTAAGTTTCCATTGATTTCGAGCCTCGCTTCCTTGAGTTCATGTGAGTTTAGCCTTATTATTCCATAAGATTTTCCCTTGATTTTAGCATGCTTATTCATGATTAATTGTTGGAACAATTGAAGAAGGATTGGCTTGTAATTAAAGAGTGATTAAAGATTAAGTGAACTTCATTGTAATAGAATTTATATTTCAGATTTGAATTACATGTATGGGACATCATGTTGAAGATTTTTGATGTGATTTGATAAAGTTATTTGGAATTTCAATTCATATGTATGTCGAGAAGTTAATGATCTTTGTCACTGAATGTTTAATTACATTAGAAGCAAGTAATTCCATGTTTTATGTGTTCTATTCATTGAATAATTCAATTACTATGCTGCTGAAATTTCTTTTAATGAATTATTTATGTTAATTTCCAGCACCATATAACTCATGTACATTTCATTTTTCAAGAGCCCAACTAGATTGTAGATAGCTTAGTTAATGTTAGAATAAGATCCCATGCTGAGGTTTCCAAAGTAGATGATTAAATCCACTCCTATCCAGTGAATCATGCATACCATTCCATGGTCACATGCATGATACTTGCATAGATTTCCTTTCATTGTTTGTTAAGTGATTGTTCCATCATCATTCTTTGAATTCATTGCTTCTTTAATCTAGTGTGGAAAGCATATTTCAATTCATGTTGAAATTATATATGCTATCCATAAGTAATGTGCGTGTTTTGAATTAATTAAAGGAATGAACTCCATGTTAGTCGTTTTCTTTCATGTTTGGAAGAGTAATCTAGGTAGTGGTTGTTTGTTTGATTTTCATGAGTTTGTTGCATGAAGTTGCTTAGATTTTAGTTGTTAAAGTTTTCCTTTCCATAAATTTTGTTTTCTTGCTTTAGTATTTGCATGATTATGAAATTAATTGTTAAAGCCTGTTTATTTAGATTAGTTGTTAATTTCACATTTAGGAAATTTACTTTAAGAAAGTTGTTTAATTGCATTTAGGAATGTTTCACTTTAGATAGTTTTTATTTTAGGAAAGTCATCAAATTAGAAAGTCTTAAGTTCAAGAAAGTTTAATTTTAGGAAAAGCATATTTTAGGAAAGTTTTCAATTGTAGCATGTTTCCAATTTTTGCTTAGTTTCCAATTTCATGTGATAATTCCCAATTCTAATTAGGTTAAAAATATCTCTTGAATTTTGGCTAGGTTAGATAGTTTAAAGTAGGGACCACTAACATCACATTAGGTCAACTCCTCATGGGATCGACCTCACTAGCATATTATATTGCAAATGATTCATGTGCTTGTGAGTTTTTATTAAATAATAATAGGAGCCATGCCAATGCTAGTGATAGCTGTTGTTGAAGGCAAACTCTACTAATTGTAAATGCTTGTCTCAACAATCCTTCAAGTCAAGTGCATAAGCCCTCAACATATCTTCTAATGTCTAAATGGTCTGCTAGACTGATCTTTAGTCTAAGGTTGAAAGGCAATGCTGAAATATGTAGAAGTGCCTAGCCTTTCCTTCACACTCTGCTAAAATAAAAAAGTGAATCTATTGTTCTTGTTTGAAATAATCACTAGTGGTACTCAGTGGAGGCTCACTATTTCCTTGATGTATAGCTTGGTGAAACTCTCAAGGGATTTCCTATGTCAAATTAGCAGGAAGTGATCCAAATTGGTCAGTCGATCCACAATGAACCAAAGAGCATCACACCCACTAGAAGTCCTGGATAGTCCTACAATGAAGTCCATGGTCACATGGCGCCACTTCCAAACAGGAAGCTTGTGTGTTTGTAATAATCCGACAGGCCTTTGATGTTCTACCTTGACTCTTTAACATGTCATACACTGCGAAACACAGTCCCTTATATCACTAAAACTACCTCCTCTTATCATGATATATCTTGGTATTTGCTGCATGCATAGCAAACTTAGAATAGTGAGCTGCCTTTAGCAACTCCTACCTCAATCCTGTAGTAACTGCCACAACTAGTTTTCCATGGAACTTGACTTTGTGATCTGTCCCCTTCTCAAATCTATCCATCTTGCATAAGCTTTGCGTCTCTATGCACAACTATGTGCCTATAGAATTTGGTCCAAAAAGGTAGAGAAAATGGCAATATTAGCAATTGTGTCACCCAACTTCTTGATAAGTGCATCTGTGACTTGGTTGGTTTTACCCGAATGATATTGAATGATAAAAATTAAGGTCTTGCAAGTACTCAAGCCAGCACCTCTGTCTCATGTTGATTTAGCTTTGTGTAAAAATGTACTTGAGGTTCTTGGAGTTTGTAAATACATAGAATTTCTCCCCACAAAGATAATGCTACCAAAATTTCAAGGCAAATTCAATGGAAACAAACTCCAGATCATGTGTGGGGTAGTTTTGCTCATGTTTCTTTAACAGTCTAGAGGCATATGCAATCACTTTTCCATTCTACATGAGGTGCACCCTAAACCCTTTCATGAGGCATCATTATAAACTATGAAACCACCACTACCATCAGGTAGGGATAGAACTGGTGCGGATATGAGCCTCCCCTTCAACTCTTTAAAGCTCCTATTGCAGTCATTTGTCCATTCAAACTTCTAATATTTCTTAGTTAGAGTAGTAAAAGACTCTTCAATGCAAGAGAATTCCTTTATAAAACGTTTGTAATAACCCACAAGGCCAAATAAAGTATGCCCCTCTATCACAGTCTTGGGCTACTGGTAGTTGATCGTTGCTTCCCCTTTTTGAGAATGAACTGCCACTACATCCTTGAATATGATGTGTCCAAGGTAATGAACCTACTTTAGCTAGAACTCGAACTTTGAAAACTTGGCATATAACTAATGCACTTACAAGGTGCCCAACATAGTGATCAAGTGCTCCTGAAGCTCCTCAATACTATTGGAGTAGATGAGGATATCATCAAAGAATATGATCACAAACTTGTTTAGGAAATCATTGAACATGCAATTCATCAGGTACACAAATGCTTCCAGGGCATTCAGCAACCCAAATGGCATTGCCAAGCACTCATCATGGCCATATCGAGTTATGAATATGTTCTTTGGGATGTCGTCATCCTGTATCCTCAGATGATGATATCCAGTCCTCATATCAACCTTTGAGAACACTTTGGCTGATTATAACTTGTCAAAGAGGCCATTGATATGGGGAAGGAGGTACTTATTCTTCACCATGACCCCATTCAACACCTTGTAATCCACACATAGCAGCAAGAAGCTATCCTTCTTCTTTAAAAATGGGATTGGGGCTCCCCATGCAAAACACTAGGGTGGATGAATCCTTGATCAACCAATTCCTGTAGTTATACCTTCATCTCCTTAAGCTAGCAAGAGCACTATAGTAAGGAGCCTTTGAGATGGGGGCTACACATGGCAATAGCTATATGGTGAATTGCATCTCTTGCCTAGGTGGCAGCCCTGACAACTCCTTTAAAAATACATCTCCATACTCCCTCACTATGTCAATCTCCCTAATGCTAGGCACGATCATCTCTTGAGTCTCTACATAGGATAGATGCACCTAACATTTGTTGGATGCAAGTTATCTCGTTTGATTGGCAAAAATAATGGTCATGCTAGATGTACCTAGTCACCCTTGGAATATTAGATTGTCTCCTCTTGAGTATACAAAGTCACCTGCTTCCTCCTGTAGTAGATTAGTGCCCCATGCCAGGCTAGCTAATCCATGCCTAAGATGACATAGAAGTCTATCATACTTAGGATGATAAGGTCACCCTAAGCTCTTGACCCAATATGGATAAAAGCACATCCTACATAAACTCCTAAGCTATGACTGATTCCCCTACAAATGTGTTGATCTCTAGAAGAAAACCCAATCTACTCAATACCATGTCTAAACAAGATGCAAAGCTAATTGATATGAAGGAATGTGTAGGTCTTGGATCAATCAGTACATGTGCCAGTATATCAAACACTAAGCATGTACCTTCCACTACAATGTTGAATGCAGTAGCTTGATCAATCGTATGGTGAATGCTCAAGCTTGACTCCTAGGGCCCTAATCTTATCATGGAACTGTGTCTTACCACTACTTTAGGTCTTGTCACTACTTTTGACCAAACTATGGTGTATGATCCTATCATGTGCCTGGTCTAGCCATGGTTGACCTGCTCTCCTCATCTTGAATTATTCGCATAAATAGGGACTTGTCTAACCTCAAAGGAAGCATTTGATGGTTTACTCAAAATATTGTCTGCTAGGATGGAATTTATGATGACTTTGACATGTTCCTTGCACATCCTCAATCCTCCTAGGCTAACTCCTAAACTGCCTCATAGGTAGCATCTCTAGATGAGCCTCTCAACTCCCTCTCTAGGATGGAAGCTAGCTCCACTGCCTTAGCTATAGTAGCAAGTTGAGACTTAGGATCGTGCTTTTCAAATCAAAGTTAAGTCCCCAAACAAATTTCTATGTGGCCTTCAACAATGCACTATAGATCTCAAGAGAAAATCCTTGTAGTTGGACAAACTCAACCTCTTACTGGGCTATGGTCCTCGTGCCTTGCGTAAGGCTCATAGACTCCAACTCTAGTCACTCCTACATATGTGGAGGGAAGAACTTGCTCATAAAAACAACCTTAAAGCGCTTCCAATATGTGGCGTCACCACTCTCAAAATAGTTTACTTGGCTGTTGGCCACCAATGTGTAGCCTCACTCGTAAGATCAAATGTGGCCACTCCCACCTACCTCTCCTCTGGTATCACCATGGTTGTGAAAATCCTCTCAATATTGTACAACCATATCTCTACCATCTCTGGCCCATCCTTGTTGGAGAACTTAAGCACAATCTGCTTAAATCTTTAGAACAAGTTGCCCACCTTGAGACCATTATCTTCAATATCCATTTCTCCTATTGGCTCTCCTCCTCCTCGAGAGGTCTATAAGTTTTTCCTCAACCTATGTAAGAGGAGCTTGACCACATCATCTACTACATCTAGTGAATCCTCTGTGTGCCCTGGGCTCCGATGGTGGTCAATCTAATAGTGAGAGGGGGAGGATCCTCTTTATGTATAATGGGAGCTATATGAAACCAACTAAACTATAATAAGTTTCTTACTTCAACGACTTCCTAGTTTTCCTATAGACTTGACCCCTAGAGGTTGATACTTGTGTTTTTCATAGTATTCTAGTTTGTGAATAGCTTGGAGTGAGCTATGATACCAAAATCTATAACATCCCAATTTTTCTGAAATAATATTGGAAAATTACTTTCAAAATTAGTGAAATTTCCTTTATTTTATAAAAAGGGTTAGAAAACATATAGTATATGAATAATTGTAAAATTACTATCTCCCACTGGGAGTTACTTTTGCAAATATCCACCCATAATTAAAATAAGTGAGTGCATGCAAATAAAATAGAATTGACATGCCCTAGGATTTGCTGGTCATAAACATAGAATTCTAACCATAAAAACCACACAAGTAAACAACCCTCGCAAGTTTACACCGTCATAGTGTATTAACCTTAAACTTATAGATCCAAAATACTAAAAAATATTAAGTACTAAATAACAAGGCAAAGGTATGTCCAATCTTCCCATCACCTATGTTGTGAATCATGGTCCAATAGCTTACCTTCTCCTTCTTGTCTGCACTATATCTAGCTGACATCTTTCCTAAAATTGGTTGTGTAGAATGGTGAGATGAAATGCTTACTAGGAAGAAGGCTAATACATCTAACTTGCGTAAAATACTTGACAACTAGTAATATATACATAATTGCGTGCATGCGTGCACACACACACACACACACACACACACACACAAAAGTTTAGTTCTCACATATACATATACAGTCTAGATTTTACACGAGTCTTATCAATGTATTATAGGATAATTCAAGTCAACTTTGAATTCTTTATAATATTACGTGTACTCCTATCTTTGATTAATTCATTGAGAATGAACTTATAGAAATTAAGAGGGCAATCAAAATTATGTTCATGCTTTATGGATGCACATGCTATCATTCTAGAAGTTGCAATCATAAGTTTATAAATAAACTGACATTCGGTAATATCGTCTATGCAGTAAACCAAAGTGATATGGTCAATTGAATAAAAGAAGCATGTTGTTTCCAAAGATGCTCATCAAATCCTCAGAATGAAATCATGTTGGAAATCTCATGGCGGAGAAAACATGGAGGCATTGGGTACCTACCACTGAAATGATGGAATATGGTCCTCCCATCTAGATGGTGACATACTGTCTTAATACAACAGATCAATCCAACCTCTCAAGAGTGACTAGTTTGTCCATCATTCCCACATATCCAGAATCCTATGCTCGTAAGGTGCTACCAGCATGAATAGGTGACTACCATTACCATACATTGCCTGGATACCACATAGTCTCCTCATTGGTCCTCATGGCGGTTGCCTATTATTTGAGAAGTAGTCCCCATGATAGAATCTCCTCAACCTCACTCCAACTAGTGCCATAGTGGCCAACTACACCTATTAGTGTTAAGTGTTCATTTTTGGCTAAAATACCCCTAATTTAGTGTTCAATTAGAGCATCTAGGCCATTAATTTCAAGATTTTACATAAAATATTTCATTTTAGCTTTAATTGGCCATCAACCATTGAATTGAAAGATTTAGTGGTCAGATGATCATTAAAGCTAATCAGAGGAATACTGAACGGTTCAGATGATTCTAATTGGGTTCTGTGCAGTGCAGATTAATCAACTCAGGCGTGGAGGCTCCAGATCGAATCAAGGATATCAGATGAGAATGATGAAATTTCATAGAAAAAGAAGACTTTGAAGAGTCCTAGGACAGGACAAAGTTGAAGCCAGAGTTCTAGCAAGACTAGGAAGCTAGTGGACCCCACTTTCTCTCATCTTTTTTCTCTCTCTATCTTTTCTCTTATCTCTCTCATCTCTTTCTCTTTTTCCCTTATCTCCCACTCTTTCACATCTCTCTCCCTCTTCTTATATTTTCACTTCTCCACTCCCCAGGGAGGTTGTTTTCTTTCTCTTTTGGGGTTGGTCAACTCTCCCCATCTCCTCTTCTCATCCATCCCACAACTCTCTTCACGTCCCTCTTTCTCTCTACCACTTCTCCCCCTCTCTTGGGCTAATTTTTTCTTAAGTTTTGTTCTCTGTCAACCCCCTTCTCTATCGTTTCATTTTTTTTTCCATTTTTTCTCTCTCACGCATAGCACCTTCTCTGCCAACCCTTTAATACTCTCTCTGCTATCTCTTGCTTCCATCTCTCTCTCTCTCTCTCTCTCTCTCTCTCTCTCTCTCTCTCTCTCTCTCTCTCTCTCTCTCTCTCTCTTATCTCCCAGCTCTCTCACTCTCGTTTCCTAACTGGCTGGCCATTGGTGCGTGACACACCAAGTAGGCCTAGCATTTTCTCCCTCTCCCTCTCTACTCTCTTTCCCACATTCTCTCTCTTGCTTGTTCTTCTCTTTTCTAACCCAATTCCTCTTCTCCCTCTCCACTCTGTAGCCCAGACCAGGCTCAACCCTCTATGAGCCTTGCACGCCCCAGTTGGATGACTTAGGTGTTTGAACTAGACGCGAGATACTTTGCCCATAGTCTTCGTCTGTCTGCTTGAAGCAGCCAGACCAACACGCACTTGCCCAAGCCAAGGAACACCATGCTCCCTGCGTCTTCACTCCAACCCCGACATCTTTGGTTCCCTATCCACCCAAACCCATCATCAGCCCTTTAAATTGCACCAGACTCCCAGTCGCTAAACCAGTCTAGATCCAGGCTTTCCACAGTCTCTGAACGCTCAGGAGAAGGAAACCCGAATTGAGTCTCCACTCCTGCGTTCTTGTTTCCCCCTCTTCCCCCTCTTCCTTCTCCATTCTCCTCTTTCCTCATGTTCCTTTCCTCACTCCCATTTCTCCCTCATTTTTCTCTAGTCCAGCCGGCCATAGAGAGAAAACCCAGATTGGGTTTTCTCCCCATTTTCTCTCCATCTTCTCCTATCCCTTTCCTTCTTTCCTCCCTCTTCCTCTCCTTCTTCCTCGTCTCCTTCTTCCTTATTCCTTATACCTTCTTCCCCCTTCTCCATTTTCATTATTTTCACCTGGTTTTTCATTTAAAACTAGAAACCTGAAAAGTTACAAGTCTGCCCTAGCAAATCTCAGTAATTCCAAGACTATCCTTTGTTTGAAATACCATCTGGATCCCC
The DNA here is from genome assembly GCA_035236585.1 of Warburgia ugandensis. NCBI lineage: Eukaryota > Viridiplantae > Streptophyta > Magnoliopsida > Canellales > Canellaceae > Warburgia > Warburgia ugandensis. The sequence continues at coordinate 48,561,637 of CP141127.1, read as the reverse complement.
AGTTTAATTTCATCTGAGTCCCTAATTCAATACCAACTGTGTCCCTATGCTATTTCAATTTTAACTTATCCACATTCTGACTATACAGGGACAGGCTTATCCAGGACTGCTTATTTAGTGTCATTTTCTGTTTATTTCGGAATAAAAAACTTGTTGATGTTTTCCACAAGTGCACGGGCTATTGCAGTATAGCTTATGCAAGTACAAGTTGATCACATGAAGACTTGATTTAAAATGATAGAGTTTTCAATAAAATTCAAGTAATAAAAGAACTAAAACAAAGAATATACCAGAATTAAACCATCAATAAAATAAAATTTAAATTTATTCAACTGTTGCAATTTACACAATTATTTATTCCAAAAACATAGAAAATGCAATGAAATAAGTAGTCCTGGATAAGCCTGTCCCTGTATAGTCAGAATGTGGATAAGTTAAAATCGGAATAGCACAGGGACACAGTTGGTATTAAATTAGGGACTCAGATGGAATTTAACTGGGGATCCAGATGGTATTTCAAACAAAGGATAGTCTTGGAATTACTGAGATCTGCTAGGATAGACTTGTAACTTTTCAGGTTTTTGGGTTTAAATGAAAAACCAAGTGAAAACAATGAAAACTAGAGAAAGGGAAGAAGGAATAAGGAGAAGCGGAAGAAGGAGTGGGAGGAGAGAAGGAAAGGGATAGGAGAAGATGGAGAGAAAATGGGGAGAAAGCCTGATTTGGTTTTCTCTCTATGGTCGACTGGACTGGAGAAAAACGAGGGAGAAATGGGAGTGAGGAAAGGAACGTGAGGAAAGAGGAGAATGGAGAAGGAAGAGTAGGAAGAGGGGTAAAGAAGAATGCAGGAGTGGAGACCTAGTTCGGGTTTCCTTCCCCTGAGCGTCCAGAGACTGTGGAAAGCCCGGATCTGGACTGGTTGGCGACTGGGAGTCTGGCGTGGTTTAAAGGGCTGATGATGGGTTTGGGTGGATAGGAAACCAAAGATGCTAGGGTTGGAGTGAAGCCGCGTGGAGCGTGGTGTTCCTTAGCTTGGGCAAGTGCATGTCGGTCTGGCTGCTTCAAGCAGACAGACGAAGACAATGGGCAAAGTATCTCGCGTCTAGTTCAAAGACTGTAGTCATCCAACTGGGGCGCGCAAGGCTCATAGAGGGTTGCGCCTAGTCTGGGCTATAGAGTGGAGAGGGAGAAGAGGAATTGGGTTTGAAAAGAGAAGAACAAGCAAGAGAGAGATCATGGGAAAGAGAGTAGAGAGGGAGAGGGAGAAAATGCCAGGCCTGCTTGGTGTGTCACGCACCAATGGTCGACCAATGGGGAAACGAGAGTGAGAGAGCTGGGAGATAAGAGAGAGAGAAAAGAGAGGAGAGAGATAGATGTAGAAGAAGATAGAGATGGAAGCAAGAGATAGCAGAGGAGAGTATTAAAGGGATGGCAGAGAAGGTGCTATGAGTGAGAGAGAAAAATGGAAAAAATGAAACGGTAGAGAAGGGGGTTGACGGAGAACAAAACTTAAGAAAAAATTATCCCAAGAGAGTGGGAGAAGTGGTAGAGAGAAAGAGGGATGTGAAGAGAGTTGTGGGATGGATGAGAAGAGGAGATGGGGAGAGTTGGCCAACCCCAAAAGAGAAAGAAAACAACCTCCCTGGGGAGTGGAGAAGTGAAAATATAAGAAGAGGGAGAGAGACGTGAAAGAGTGGGAGATAAGGGAGAAAGAGAAAGAGATGAGAGAGATAAGAGAAAAGAAAGAGAAGATAGAGAGAGAAAAAAGATAAGAGAGAGTGGGGTCCACTAACTTCCTGGTCTTGCTAAAACTCTGGCTTCAACTTTGTCCTGTCCGAGGACTCTTCAAAGTCTTCTTTCTCCATGAAACTTCATCATTCTCATCTAATATCCTTGATTCGATTTGGAGCGTCCACGCCTGAGTCGATTAATTTGCACTGCACAGGACCCAATTAGAATCATCTGAACCCTTCATTATTCCTCTGATTAGCTTTAATGATCATTTGACCACTAAATCTTTCAATTCAATGGTTGATGGCCAATTAAAGCTAAAATGAAATATTTTGCGTAAAATCTTGAAATTAATGGCCTAGATGCTCTAATTGAACACTAAATTAGGGGTATTTTAGCCAAAAATGAACACTTAACACAACCCCAACTAGCATTTTGCCAGTCCCGAGCAAAATATGCAGACAACTATTTCGTAGGTACTCACGATTTCATTTATCACATGCAACAAGCCCTTGAACCCCTAGGTTATCCCTAGTGGATGAGTTAGGCCTCGTGAGGGTTTGCAGTGAATGTACCCACAAAATTCAATAAAGTCAAGTCCCCTATTTTATAATAGAGAATCCTCATTCATTAGCAATTTTACTAGTTTTTCACAACTTAATGAAGAAGATGTGACAAATTGACACACCAAAGACATATTAGAGGCATTTTATTTGAGCTATTTCTCAGAGTGCATATGTATATGTACAGTCACATAAATCTTGACTTCTAATTGGATATGTTTACATTCCATTGGAAATATGCTTTAACCTCAAATCCTCATAGGTATACGCTCAGAAATAAATGGTTCACATAATTTTGCTCATTATGTGACCGAATCCAACAAGCTAATGGTTCACATAATTCTTTTCAACGCTCATGAGACAAAGGAAAGTGATCCCTAAGAGTGGATGTTATCACCAAGAATAGTAGGGGTCTTTTACCTTAATTCATTATTTTTATCTCCTCTTTAAGGCTATGGGCACCTAAGATCAATAGGTCTTTAAATAGGATGAAATGTAGGCTTAGGACAAGTTTAGAAAAGAAAGGTATAAAGATTTCAAAGGTTCAAAATGGAGTAGATGACTTCAATGAATATCTGCTAGGACAACTTTTCTTTTGGGTTTGTACTTGAAGTGAATTTCTCTTTCAAATTTTTGGTCTTTCTTTTTCTTTTTCTCTCTATTTTTTTTTCTTTTTTTTGGAAGAAAGACAGCTAATTTTTCTCACTTCTTTGACTTTGTCCTATTTTTGAACTTTTTTGTACTCTACTCATTTTGAAGATGGGTAGTGGTATTTATTTTACTGGTTTATTCTGGGTTAAGGTGAACGAGTTTAAGAAAGAAAAGGCTTAATAACAGGCTCAAAAGGCTAACTAGTGGTATATTATATTAGGTAGGCTTTCTATCTCTGGGCTAAGCAAGGATGGCCTATATCATTTCCTAGGTTTCCTCAAGCCTATCAGATTCAATAAATTTCTAAAATTAAAGCTATTACTCCTATTTATTCTTGATGTTTAACCAAAATAAGGATAACAGGATCACACTAATGCACATACACTGAAGAAATTATGGAATTCCTTATAACCCTCTCAAAGAAGATAATCTCAAAATCTCACTAGGTTTTAGGTCTCCACTAATTTTCCTCAGGGTCTCTAAGTCATATCTCTATATTAGTCTTGAATATGTGCTGTGTGTAAATGGTTTCCGAGAATTAACTTTCATAAAATGCTTCAACACATGAATGACATGCAAAACTAATCATATGCATTCTCATTAAGAGGTGAAAACAGTATATTTACTAAATTTTGAACATTCAGTTCTCATTACAGTAAGGGAACTCTTCTTTAAAAACTCTCTTTTTTAAAAAATTAAAATTTTTTTTTTCAAGAAAACTCAAAATCTCTAGTGCATCTACACCCCTCAACCAGAATGAAACATTGTCCCTAATGTTTGAAAACATAGGATTCTTTATGAAAGTAGAGGGATGTATACTCTAAACCTTTGGGTTGCCTCCCAATAAGCACTAAGTTTAATGTCTTCAGCCAGACATTACCTAACCTAACTTTCTAAAACTAGAACTAACTAGGTCAACTTTATTTGTCCTAATCCCAACCCTAAGATGACAGGGTGAGAATTCTCACGCCACTTCAAAATTTTGCGGTAATCTATATATGGCCTCCACCTTGAAATTTTAGGTGGTGAAATGAAGATAATACAGTAGATCACCGCAATTGTAAAAGTAGTGGGACCATATTGTTGATCTCCCATCTTTAATATTTCACGATAGTCAATATAAATGCTCCACCTCATGGCGGTTACCTATTATTTGAGAAGTAGTCCCCATGACAGACACTCCTCAACCTCACTCCAACTGGTGCCATAGTGGCCAACTACACCTCCTAGCATAGGGTCTCAGGTCTTACAGCCACATGTGGTGAGCTTGCACTAGGTACTTACAATTGCTCATAGAGCAGCTGCTCAAAACATTGATCAAATAGCATGAGGTCTTAGGGTGACTCATAGGGCACCTACCTAGAACATAGATCAAATGGCATGTTGAGGACTTACAACTACTCATTGAGCCTTGCCTAAATGTAAAACTAGTCATGTATCCAGGACCTACGACCACTCATGGAGTGTTTGCCTAAGCCTCATTTCAAATCATCTAGTGAATCCATGTGGTTGTAAAAATATGACGTTTCTTGCTGTCTCATGCATTTTGTAAGCATTAGTTCCTAATTCATGAGGTTTTTCTTAGGTTATTATATAACATTCCATTGACTTGGTGATTTATGCTTGTTTCCCTTTAATCTTATTAGTTACTTGGAAATTATGGCATGACCTGAGTGTTAAGCTTCCTTAATCTACTGTTTGGTTTGGAATTTAGTGCAATTCTTCATTTTAACTTTACTACTTAAGCATTTCTCTATATAGTTCTCATTCGTGAGGATAAAGATCACCTTGATGTCACATGAAGTTATATTTTGAATGAACGAAGTTCAAGCACTTAACATCTTTGTTTGCTACCTCTTATAGTCTTCCACTTAGTTTCACCCACTTCCCACAATTGGCTAAGTGAAGTTACTTATCCTTAAGTTTGTGTACTTATAGTGATCCTCGTGATTCATTTAAGAACATAATAGTTCTTGTATTATGTCTCATGATTCATTTGAAAGCTTAGTAGTTTAGGTATTATGTGGTACAAGCCAAACAACCCATATCCTTGTTATCTACAACTAGTTGTACATTTTTTTGTCATTTTCTTCAGATTCTTGTGTTAGCTTAATAAACTACATTTGTGCATGAGAATATTCAAGATTATTAAGTAAATGACATGAAATTCTTCATGAAACTTACTCAAACACGCAATTTCTAAGTCATATGTCCATTTGCACACTCAAGCTATCAAGTCAAGAACACATTACACTATATCATATTCAGTTTAGTTTGAAGGGCTAACCCAGCTAATCTGAAAGCATATTATCACATGTTGCTGGTTTGTGATCAAATTTATATCATCTCCAATATCTTAGATCAGTGAGATCAAGTATCTAAGTCCCTATCTTGGTCATACATCTTAAAGGTACTCCTGCTGGTTTGGTAGGGTACTCTAGAGAGTTGAGAGTAGTCCTCCACTAATTTAACTTGGTTATTAGGGTCTAAATTTACAAGTTACAATATCAAACCAATGTACAATAGGTCTAGAACTCATGCACTCAACACTAGTGAGTTTTGGTTGCTCCTAGAGTCTAAATTTCAAAGTATGTCCTTGTTGGTGCAACAGGGTACCCTTTTGCATTTGAGGTGAGTCTAAGGTCAAACTGCAACATGATTTGCTAGAAAATCTCATATTTTCATAGGTTAATATCATTCCTAGGGTTTTATGATGGAATTTGGGTAGTATGCTCTGGTTTGGTGGAACTTAAGTCAGCCTAATGCCTCACCTCATCACACATTCTCCTACTGGTCCTGTAGGGGCATGTTTTTCATCTCTTATTTTTAGCTCATTTTCTCTTGGTTCCAGGTAGGATTTTAAGTAAACTTTCTCTAGTATCTTAGATTAAGCAATTTCAAGAAAACAGCCCTACTGGTTCTTTTGGAATGCTTTCAGCACAAGGTGGGTTTTTGGACCTAATTCTCATCCAATTTCTAGGAAATTTTCTACTATGATTAGACTGCAGTGATCCTAACTTATCATACTTCATTTCCACTTTAGCTCAATCTTCACTCAAGTCCAAAATTTACTTCCACCTTAATTTAGTCCATAAAACAGTGATGGATTACTTCTAGTTACAATGGGAACGTTTGAGCCATTTCCATCAAGAAAACCCCCATGCATTTCAATGGGCAACAATCCATGTCCTCCCCCATTCCTTGTTTCCCACAAATTCAAATGTAAAATCCTAGTCCTAGTGCATCATTTAAAGAATCATCATACCAAATATGAAGCATAGAATTCATGATGGAACATTCAAAGAAAAACTTCTTGGAATCAACATGTCATGTTAGCAACAAAGCTAGCACACATCTAGGAAAAAAATGTCTATTTTAAAAACCATCTAATTTCTAGATTTTAATGGCTAAGATGGTTGTATTAACTGTCCTCCTAATTCCCTCTACCTCTTGTGAAGATCCTCAAAGATTTTGGGGTTCTTGATGCCAACTCCTTTCAGCTTCTCTTGAGGTATAACACTACATCAATGGGATGCCCAATTGTGAGACTTGACAGCCTTCAACTTCCTTCTTCTTCTCCTTCACTCTCTTTCTTCTCTCGCACTTCTTCCACCATCAAATGGAAGATCCCTCTACATTCTTCCCATTGATTGTTCCATGGTTTTCAACTGGTTTTGGAGCTAGTGTTGGGCTGGCAGAGAATTGGAGTGAAGGGTGGAAGAAACCAACTAAATTTAATAACCTTTACCTTACCTTCTTTGCATGGCTGGTTTACATGCATGCCGCCAACACAGCATTACATGTCTTGGGGATGGTGATAAGTAGTCAATTTTGTACAAAAATTACAAAATTAGCAGTCCATATGTTATGAATTATTGGGCATTGTTACAGAAAATTTTCAAAATTCATGACACACAATTCTGAGCTAATGATCCAAAAATCTAATATTTATGCAGTTTTAGAACCTAATCCAGATTAAGTATGTGAATTGTTATAATTTTCAAAGAATTAATTGTGGTTTTTGATCTTTTGTAGGTATTGAAAGTATGATCCAACAAGCAAGATTACTTTAGATGAGAATCAATGATCCATATCAACCTAGAGGGCAAGGACCCATTTTCCTTCATTCCAAAATTCAAGCAAGGGTCACGATCATTCCAAGGCAAGCTAATGAGTTCTAGAAAGCAATTGGAAGAATCAAAAGTGACTAAAATGGACAATACAAAATTCATGCAATTCCACCACCTTTGCTAAGTTTTGGAGCCATGAAGTCAAAGAAGCATGTGAAGAAGCCATCAAGCCATTAATGAGAAGTGAGCCATTCAAGCCATCTTAGCCAAGGCCACATGGGACCACACAATTCGAGAAGTTTTCAAGCAATTATTCCATGTAAACATCTTGAAATGCACAAGGATTATTAGAAGGAAAAATGGTGATTAACACATGAGAAGATATGCATGCAAGGTGGACCAATAGGAGAACTCCAATCTCTCCCTATCTTTCCAACGTGTTTCACTTAGAGGGAGATAACACATGATGTCATGCTATCTCCCCCTTCCCACTTGCTAATTTCATGCCCCTCCACAATCTCCCATCTTTATCTCTCTTTCTAAGTTTCCTATATTCCTAATTTTCCATGTCATATCTTCACGCCCTAGAATCCCACAATTCCCATCGTCTGAGTCTCCCACTTCTAATATCCACTTTCCTAATCTTCCATCCTTATCTTCCCTTCTTATCTTGCCATATTCTATCCTCATTCTTATCTCTTCTTCCCCCACTTCCTTAGGCTAAAAATTATCTAGAGACTCCTTTACCTATATATAGGGAAAAAACGTGGAGAGCAAGGGAGCGTCTTTTTTTTTTCGTGCAAATTACCTTGAGTTCCCCTCAATGCTTTGTATGCATTTTCTATAGCAGCCCTCCACCCATCTCTCCTTTAGCTTTCAACACATTTCTAGGTTGGTTTTCAAGTTTTTCTTCTTTCCTTGTTGCCTTGTATTGTTTTCTTGTTGCACACACATAGTTTTTAGGTAGATATCCATTGTAATTTGGTTTAGTTTGCTCTAGTTCTCTTTGAGTCAAGGGAATTATCTCTTGAAGTGACAACGAAGATATAGTAGCCTTTGGATCATCTTTGCTCTCTTTTCTTGCTTGCTTGTTCCTTGCTAGTTATCATCTTTCCTTGCCCATATCTTAATTTCGTTCCCATCTTTCACCCCTTCTTGGATGATTCTCCATTGGTTCACATGCATGCATATAGTGGTTGTTGGATATTTTAGAGATTAAGGGTTGATGTTTACATCCTCACTCTTATTATAAGATGCTATAATCAATAAATAAACTCTGATTTTATGTGGATCATCATGCTTTGTATCATGCATTCTTTTCCAGATTTATGTGCACTATTCTTTCCATGCTCCATGTGCAATATTTTGATTCAATCTCCTCCTTATGCATGCCTTGTTAATCTTATAAAATAAATATGCTAAATCTTAGTTACATGTTCCATGCACACCTTTGATGCTTGGTTCCATGCGACAATGCTTATCAATCTATCATGCACGTTTGTTTATCCTAGTTGATGTTATGATTCATCTGTACACTTCCACGGGTCATGCACACACTTTTGATTTTTGTTTCTTAAATTGAATGAACGTTTCATTGATTAGTTCTACTTCTTGTTTAAGTTAGTTTCTTTGTTAGATTGGTTTAATTAGTTCTAGTTTTGGTTTTAGAAAGTATTATTTTCAAAAAGTTTCCTTAGTTTTATTTCTAAATTCATGCATGTTGTTATTTTCATGGCTTTAGTTTTTATAATACATCAAAATGCAATTTTCTTTGGCTAGATCCAATTGCATACAAATATGTTAGATTCCTCATGGGATCAACTTCACTCACGTACATTTACTACTTTGATTTGTGAGCTTTCCAATATATTTTGAACTACACTAAGTTTTTAGTGCCGTTGTTGTGGAATCACAATGCATTTATGGTTGGATTTTAGTTTAGATTGATTATCTCTAGTCATAGTTTCAGGTTACATTTGTTTAGGTTTTTGCCTCCGTTATTGCATATTTTACTAAATCCTCAAAAATTGACACATTTTCTTTATTTTGTGTGAGGACATTTAGCAAAAGATGTGGCAGTGATCCTATGGGCCAAGGCTTCATCGGATTAATTAGGATTTCCTTGCTTTCCTAGATTAGAATTTTATTTTTGAAAGAACTTGTAGTGAGGCCAAGTTGTAATTTTTATTTAAAAATGGATTGTAATATTACAGGTCCCACACGTGAATGATCCAAACTTCATTAGAAACCTCATAGTGAGTTTCTAACCCTCTCTTTATTTGTCTAGTGTAGTTACATTTAGTGTAAAATTCATTACTAGGTGGTAGTTTAATCCACATAGTTTAGTTCATGCATATTAACTTGCTGCATAATATTTAGAGTTGTGGCATTAGATTTGCACCTATTTAACAAAGGATAGCCTGAGCTTAGCTATAACTAAGGCATAGGCTATTTGGTTATAGTGCCTTATCTGTTAAGGTGTAGACCTTTGTTAGATTGTATATAAATAGGCATTAATTTACTTTTCCATGTATTTCATTGCATGTTTGCTGCTTTATGGTGAATGTTCACATTGATAGTAATGGCCCCATAGGAACCCTCATAAGATAAGGATTGAATTTCATCACCAGATCCTGGGTTCACCTAGGTAATCAAATCAATCCTTGTATGTTCACAATCCTAGCCCGTAAATTTTAATTTAAGATTAAGTAGCGAGAGACTTATGGTTTTGAGCTAATGGGAACCTTTTTGAAGGAGTAGATCTATTGTCACTCCAGTGGCTTTTGAGTATCATGATTATAGGGGGCTTGCAAAATTCAAGTGATTTTCCCACGCCTTTCATTGATGTTTATTGAGGTCTAAATGTCTCTTTACATGATAATTTTATTTATCACTTTAGAGCTGAACCTAACTACTAAGTAGAAGTTGAGCTTGGATAAAAGGAGGAGCTATCTAGATTTAGGTTTGAAAGCTACCACCTTACATATTAACATATATTAACAAAACATCTTGTTAGTGAACCACTAGTGATTGACTATGCATTATTTAGACTTAGGAGTCACATGTAGTTAGGATTATGTCATAGTGAATGCACAATCTCCTCTCTCAAATCATAGATTTAGCACCACTTGATTCTAAGATTGAATGTACCCTTAGATAAGGGGTAAAAAATCAAATATGTAACCCCATGGCAAATCCATCCACTGTAGTTGAAGCTTAAGATATTTTTATGTTCCACTCCAATTGAATTTTTCCTCATGCATAGCATTACCACTTACTAATGCAGACGATTTTGAGCTTAAACCTAGACTCATTACTTTCAATCTATTATGGTTTAGAGAGAGAGAGAGAGAGAGAGAGAGAGAGAGAGAGAGAGAGAGAGAGAGAGAGAGAAAGAGAGAGAGAGAGAGAGAGAGAGAGAGAGAGAGAGAGAGAGAGAGAGAGAGAGAGAGAGAGAGAGGATCCATACCTTCATATCAAGGAATTTCTTAATATATGTGCCCTATTCAAGTTCCAAATTTTTTTGGATGATTCTATTAGACTTAGGTTGTTTCCATTTTCACTAAAAGACAAGGCCAAATCTTAGCTTAAAGGTCAGTTCCATTACCACATGGGACTAGATGTCTAAAAAGTTTTTGAACAAATTCTTCCCCATATATGAAACCAATGCCCTCCATAGGGAGATCATAAATTTGAAATAAAGAGAAGATGAGTACCCCACCATGGATTCAAGAAATGGCAGCAAGTTCAATATTTTTATGAGAGACACCTCAAAATAGAAGGATGCTAGATGCTGATAGTGTAGGGATCTCATGATAAAAATGAGAAGAGGCTTGGCAATTTTTTGAAACATTAGCTGAAAATTCCCAGCAATAGGGTTATTCTAATCGTTGAGATAGAAATTCCCAACCTCAAAAGAGATGAGCCTTTTATGAAATAAAAGTGACCATAGACATGTCATTTAACCTTGACTTCTTGGCTGGAGATGGACATGATAGAAAATATGTTCTAGAAAAATGATTTGAGACTTGATGCCTTCATGGTTGAAAGTGCATCCATAAAACCTCCATAGGAGGTTTGTTCTACTTGTTTTAGGTCTACATATTTGATTGTAGCTTGTCCATCTAATCACGTGTACCTTGAATACCTTTTAGAACAAGCAAATGCTATGAATGCATATCACAATACTAGCAACAACCTATATTCTGAGAGTTACAATCGAGGATGAATTAGGCATCCTCATTTTTCATTGACTAAGAACACTCATCAGGGAGGTCCATCTACAAACCCCATATTCAAAGTTTCCCTAGAGCTTCAGTTCCTTAGTAGCCTCATAGTTTTTAGTTCCCTCAGCAACCAAAGAAACCAACATTTGAAAAACTATGTAGTTATTCATGGAGAAAATCCTTAAAAACCCAGGATGAGACTAGAGAAGCCTTAAATCATCTCCAGAATAAGAGTCATCAGATCTCTATTGTAAATTCCCAAGCTATTGCCAAACTAGAGATACCAATAAGTCAGTTGTTAGCAGCACTGAGTAATATAGTTAAGGGAACATTTCCAAGTCAGCCAATTCCAAACCTTAAGGGATAGTTTGAAATAGGGTCCTCTTCAAATTCATAGCGATTACCTAAGAAAGTCAAGTCTATAACTACCCTTAGGAGTGGCCATCAAATAAATAACTAGGTAGGGCAGACAGAGGATAAAATAAAGGAGAATAATCAAGTTCCAACAAAGGAGAAGGAGATTAGACAAAAATCTCCAACTCCATTTGAACCTACCTATAGTGGAGGCATCTTATGTACCAAAGCTCCATTGCCTCAGCTTTGAACCAGACAAAGAAAGGGACTAATTTTCATGAGATAATGGATGTGTTCAAACATGTGCAAATTAATATTCCATTGATCAATGCTATTAAAGATATCCCTGCTTAAGCCAAATTTCTTAAAAGAGCTCTGCACACAAAAGCACAAGCTTAATGTGCAAAAGAAAGCCTTCCTTACTGAGCAGGTGAGCTCTTTGATCCAACACCAGACCCCTCAAAGGTGTAGAGATCTAGGTTTTCCTTACCATCTCATATATTATTAGAGACCACATCATTGATAGGGCACTATTATATTTAGGGGCTAGTGTGAACCTATTGCCGTATTATGTCTATGTACAACTAGGGCTCGATGAATTGAAACCAACCAATACCACATTACATATTGTAGATAAATCAGTTAAAATTTCATATGGTATGGTTGAAGATGTCTTAATATAGGCGAACCATATCTATTTCCCTATTGATTTCATTGTCCTAGATACCTAGCTTGTATCGGAACCTAGTAGTTAGATCCTAGTTATTTTTGGACGTCCATTCTTGGCAATGTTCAATGTCATCATCAACAATCATAATGGTGTGATGAGATTATCTTTCAACAACACAAAGGTGAAGCGTAATATGTTTGATGCCTATCATCATCATCATCCAAACCTTGATGACTCATGTGTAGTCAACTTGATTGAAGGTCTAATTTTAAATGTCATCGTCTGCCATAGATCCACTTGAGGCTTGTCTTGCACACTTTAATTGTGATTTTAACATAGATAGGTCCATAGATGAAGTGAATAATCTCTTAGATGTTGCACCAATCATGGATATCTCTGAATGGGGAACTCAAATGAAACCTCTTCCCCCATTCATTTATGTTTCTATGGCATCAGTTGAAAAACCACTCACTTTAGTCTTTAAACCTTTGCCTAAAAATTTGAAATACTCTTGCTTAGGACCTGATGATTCCTTGCTCGTGATCGTTGCTTCAGATCTTAATTAAGAACATGAAGGAAAGCTACTTAATGTTCTACATGAACATAAGACATCTTAGGGTGGACCACAGTGGAGATAAAAGAAATTATCCTTGTTGTGTGTATGCATCACATTCTCTAGAAAAGAATGCTAAACCATCTAGGGAAACACAGGAAACTAAACCCTAACATGAAGGAGGTTGTTAGAGACAAAGTGCTAAAATTACTAGATGTGGGCATCATATACCACATTTTTTGTAACATTGGGTTAGCCTAGTTCAGGTTGTACCTAAGAAATCAGGTATCATGGTAATCCGCAATGAGGATAATGAACTGATCCCCACTCACATGACCACAGGGTGGAGAGTTTGTGTAGATTATTTAACTAAACTCGGTCACTAGTGGGGACCACTTTCCTCTTCCTTTCATTGACCAAATGCTGGAAAGGTTAGCTAGCCATAAGTATTATTATTTTCTTAATGGATTTTTATGTTATAACCAAATCCCATAGCACCTGAGGACCAAGGGAAGACTATCTTCACCTACCCTTTGGGACCTTCGCCTACCATTGTATGCCCTTCAGATTGTGTAATGCCTGGCTACTTTCTAAAGCTATATGTTAAGTATATTTTCTGATATGGTCAAGAGGTTCTTAGAAGTGTTCATACATGATTTTTTAGTATTCGAATCATCCTTTGCTGAATGCCTACATCCTGTGAGATTATTCCTTGCTAGGTGTTAGGAGAAAAACTTAGTGCTTAATTGGGAAAAATGTCATTTTATGGTACAAAGTGGCATTGTTTTAGGACACAATGTCACACAGTAGCTTAAAAGTCAATGATCTTATTTCTATTCTTCCTCAACCCCTAGGACAATGAAGGAAATCTGCTATTTTGAGGCCATGCTAGATTTTATAGATGATTCATCAAGGATTTCAGCAAAATTTCTGATCCCCTATATAATTTACTTATGACAAAGCTAATTTTTGAATTTGATGAAACTTTTACGAAAGTATTGTGCACCTAAAGGCTGAACTCACTTTTGCATCTATCATTCGACTATCTGATTGGAGGGCACCATATTAGATAATGTGTGATGCTTTAGATTACATAATCAATGCTGTGTTGGGGAAGTGTATTGATAAACTCTCCCATGTGATATATTATGCTAGTAAGGCTACTTAATGATGCCAAAATCAATTATTCTACTATAGAGAAAGAGCTGTTGGCCGTTGTGATTGCCTTGGACAAATTTAGACCTTATTTGTTAGGATCTAAAGTCATCATCTATTTGGACCATGTAGCATTGAAATACCTTCTTTCTAAGAAGAATGATAAACCAAGATTGAAATAATGGATTTTATTGCTCAAGGACATTGATATAGAGATTTGAGACAAGAAAGGTTCCAAAAAATGTGAGGGTGACTTTAGCACAAAGAAGACAGCTACAAAAATTTTGTAGTGCAGTTTCTATTTTCCTACCATTTAGGAGATTCTCATGCTTACTACATTGCATATGCCAGATGTCAATAGTTAGGGAGTATAGGTGAAAGAGATAGGATGCCTCTAAACCCTATTGTAATTATTGAGCCTTTTGATGTTTGGGCCATCTACTTTATTGGGCCTTTTCCCAATTCATTTAGTTATCTTTACATTCTTGTGGGGGTGGAATATGTGTTCAAATGGGCGAAAGCCATAGCTTCTCAGACCAATGACCATAAAGTGGTCGTTAAGATTTTGGAAGAGAATACTTTTGTGCACTTTGGTACTCCATAAGCCATTATTAGAGATAGGGAAAAACACTTCTATAATAGTGTTTGAGAACTTAATGAAGATATATAGTGTTTGAGACCTTCATGAAGAAATATAGTGTTACACATAAAATTGCAATCCCATGCCATGTCAAATAGGAAAATAAAGAAAATATTAGAAAAGGAGATGTGACGACCTGGGTTTTAGAATGCAATTTTATACAAACACAACAAGATCGATCTCTATTTTTAAAACACTTTGTGCAAAAGAATGCAGGGAAAATTTTTCTTTTCCAGAAATCATTGTATAAAGAGCTCGAGTGTCATAATGAACTCTCAATGCATAGTGCCATGGAAATTTAGAGACTAAATCGAAACAAATATTACTCCCAGGATTGTTAGTCATATCCACAGCTATAAATAAATACTTACAATCAAGATTACAACAGGCATCAAAAGAATCACTAATTAAGTCTTACCTTTTCCTACTTGACTGTGGGTCTAATGCCTCCTGACACTCCTTCTATTTGTACATTATTTGATCTGAAAAATAATGGATTGGGTTAAGTATTTATCATACTCAGTAGGTAACTTGACACTACCCTTTTTGAAAACACAGCAATGCATCATACAAAGTTCAAAGGGTTTGCATGTACGACATCAGGATGCTTAATTTGAAATAAGTGCACATTTGCTGGGTCAATGGCAAAACCATCTTTGGATGTAACATGACCTAAAAAATTTACTTTTTCCAGCCAAAATTCGTACTTGCTAAACTTTGTGTATAATTTGTGTACCTTAAGTGTATCCAGCACCACTCGTAAATGTTCTTTATGGTTTTCAAGGGTTTCTAAGTAGACTAAAATATCATCCACAAATACTATTACAAACTTATCTAGATAGGCTTTGAACACTCGATTCATAAGGTCCATGAATGCGGCTGGTGCATTTGTCAGTCCAAAAGACATCACTCTAAACTCATAATATCCGTATCTAGTTCTGAAGGTTTTCTTTGGAACGTCTTCTTCCCTGACCCTAAGCTGGTAATATCCAGATCGTAAGTCTATTTTAGAAAAGACATGGGTTGACTGAAGCTGATCAAATAGGTCATCAATACGAGGTAAAGGATACTTGTTTTTCACTGTAACCCTATTCAACATTCAATAGTCGACGTAGAGTCTCATTGACCCATAATTTTTCTTGACAAAAAGCATTGGAGCTCCCCAAGGAGACAAACTAGGTTTGACGAATCCTTTGTTTAACAATTCCTGTAATTGGGTCTTCAGCTCTTTTAACTTTGCTGGGGCCATCCGATAGGGTGCCTTCGATATGGGGGTCGTGCCAGGGTGTCAATAGTCAAATCTATCTCTCTTTTTGGTGGTAACCCAAGTAAGTCTTCAGGAAAAACATTGAGGAATTCACTAACCACATCTACCTCTTCTAACTTAGTCTTCGCGACTTCCGTGACTTCTAGCTTAGCCAAAAAGAATGAACACCCTTGAGAAATGTGCTTTGCCGCTTTTATAATAGAAATAACACATGCTCCTGCGTTCTCTCTCCTTCCTTGTAAGGAGACCACTCTCCCTTTGGGAAGGTGACAAGTAATCTTCTTCTTTTGACAATAAACTGTGGCATTATACGAGGCTAACCATTCCATCCCAAGGATGACATCAAAATCAGTCATATCTAGGTGGATGATGTCTACGCTCATTTGATTGCCCTCGATTAAAATTGGAACATCCTGGAAGTAGGCTTGTGTGGAAATTGACTTGCCTACTGGTGTCATGACTTCTAAGGAGAAGTCTAAGTCTCGGACTATCATATCCATGGAAGAGGCAAACTCGCAAGATATGAAGGAATGAGTGGAACCAGTGTCGAACAATACTTTAGCACATTTATCATATATATGAAGCGTACCTACTACTACAGCGTTGGATGCTTGCGCCTGTCCTGAGGTAATGGTAAATACTCATCCTTGACTTCGAGGAATGTGATTCTCCTTCTAATCTTCTTCTGTCTTTTCTTAGGGCAAGTCCTGGCTATGTGTTCTGTCTCTCCACAGTTGTAACAAGGAAATTGGGGTAAGGTACATGGCCGACCGGGGTGATATCTGTTGCATCTAAGGTAACTTTTGACATCTAACCTCTTTCCTTTAGGATCGAACGGTCTTTTGTGTGGGTGTCGAGGTCCAAAAGTTTGGAAAGGTCTTTTGCCTTTATATCTTTTTTCCCTTTATTATTGTTCTTTGCATCCCTAGCAACTTGTGTCCTTTGAAAATCCTTTTCAAAGAGAGACGCCATTTCCACCGCCTTTGCTATAGTGGTTGGTTGGAATCCTATCACTCGGTTCCTGAGGCCTGAATGCAGTCCATCAACAAACTTCTCTTCAGTGTCTTCCTCTGTGGAGCAAGCATTGGGTGCAAATCTTCGAAGACTTATGAACTTATTTTCATATTGTTGCATGGAGAGGTTACTTTGTTCTAAGTTCATAAATTCTTTCTCTTTCTGTTTTCGCACGTGGCAGGGATAGTACTTTTCATTAAATACTATAAATTCTTCCCAAGGTATAACATTATTATAGTCAAAATAGGTTCTCTCGGTCATTCCCACCAAAAGCCTACCTCACCTTTAAGTATGAAACTGGCCATGGCAACCTTCCTATCCTCTAGAATTTTCATAGCCTTGAATAATTTTTCAACGTCAAAGATCCATTTTTCTACTGTTGTAGACTCATCTTCTCCTGAGAATGATGGGGTCATTTTCTAAAATCGTTCAAGCTGGGCTTCTGTTCTATCAACAATTCTTCCTAGAGAAGAGGCTCTTGCCACTGGTGCTTGTGGTTGGTTCTGCATGAATTGCCCCATATGTTGCATGAATAGCTGAAAGGCTTCAGCCATTCCATTACCAGATCCAGCGAAGTCAGCTGGAGGGTTATCAGGTCTTGGGGCTGCACCTCTTCTTCTCCTTAGTGGCATCTGTTTTTACAAGACCAGTACCTACCTTTTAGGGGACTTTATCATGCCATCGTAATGGTTTTTCCTATTGATGTAACTTGATTATAAGTCTCCATTTCATAACTGGGCTTTGAATAACATGAACTTGGGCTTTGATACCAACTGTGACGACTCGGGTTTTAGAATGCAATTTTATACAAATACAGCAAGGTCGATCTCTATTTTTAAAAAAATTTGTGCAAAAGAATGCATGGAAAAATTTTCTTTTCCAGAAATCATTGTATAAAGAACCCGAGTGTCATAATGAACTCTCAATGCATAGTGCCATGGCAATTTATAGACCAAATCAAAACAAATATTACTCCTAGGATTGTTAGTTACAGCTACAGCTATAAATAAATACTTACAACCAAGATTACAACAAGTACCAAAAGAATCATTGATTAAGTCTTGCCTTTCCCTACTCGACTATGGGTCTAACGCCTCTTGATACTCCTTCTATTTGTACATTATTTTGGGAATGAATATATGTTTAATGGTCTTAATAGGTGGTTGGATGTTTTATATTAATTAACATATGAAACTTATGAATTTGAAAAGAAAATTAGTGCCAATAGATTCTATACTCAAAATGGAATCCAACGCCTCAAAGAACACCAAAAATGGAGCTCATATGAAGAAGTTATAGGCATTTGAAGATTGAGGGTATTTTTGTAAATTATACCTAAAAACGAAAAAGATGAAAAACGTAGGGGCCATTTTGATAATGGCACCCCTGCCTTCTTCCTCCACCAGCCACTTTTCCTTATTTTTCCAGAACTTCCAGCACTGCCTATGTAAGGCTGTGCTAGAAGAAATAGCGGCACCACCATAAGGCGAGCACTGCCTTAGTATGGCTATAAATCCTGATTCTCCACTCCTCCCCAACCATCCTTTTCTCCCTCTCCTTCTCATTTTATCTAGATATCCTCACCCAAAAACATCCGGCAGGCTAGGGTTTAGCATAGGAAACGGCCCGCACCCACTGGAAGAGGTGCCATTACAGGCAGTCAGGTGAGTTCCCACTTTTTCCTTATTTTTCCCCTTCTTTCCCTCCCAGATCCAGGCTGGATCTAGGTGTTTTTCAGCTAAAAATCACCAGGGGAAAACCCTTAGCGTGATGGGTCTCCCGACCCGTCAAACCAGATAGTCCCAGGGACGCTTGGGTGTGATGCGCGCCCAGAATGCACTCCTGGAGGAGATCCTCGAGCGCACGTCGCGTGCGGGTGGAAACCTGGCTCAACCGGGATGCATGGGGCATCCTGGGAGCCAAGACGCATCCTGCCCGTGTTGGGGACGCGTCTGCGGGATGTCTACTGGGACACGCACTATAAACATCATCAGCTAAGCATGGAACTTTTCAATAATTGATATGGACATCATCAACATCACATTTGTGATGACCCGGGTTTTAGAATGCAATTTTATACAAACACAACGAGATCGATCTCTATTTTTAAAACATTTTGTGCAAAAGAATGCAAGAAAAAAATTTCTTTTCCAGAAATCATTGTATAAAGAGCCCGAGTGTCATAATGAACTCTCAATGCATGATGCCATGGCAATTTATAGACCAAATCAAAACAAATATTATTCCCAGGATTGTTAGTCATAGCCATAACTATAAATAAATACTTACAACCAAGATTACAGCAGGAACCAAAAGAATCACTAATTAAGTCATACCTTTTCCTACTTGACTGTGGGTCTAACGCCTCCTAATACTCCTATTTGTACGTTGTTTGATCTGAAAAATAATGGATTGGGTTGAGTATTTATCATCCTCAGTAGGTAACCTGATTCTACTCTTTTTTGAAAACACAGCAATGCATCATACAAAGTTCAAAGGGTTTGCATGTACGACATCGGGATGCTTAATTTGAAATAAGTGCACATTTGTATGACAAAAAAATGTAAGCAATGCCATCTATTGAAATTCTTTATTAAACCTCAGTATGCAATGCTAGCAATATATCAAATTTCAGAAAGCCGAAATCAATATAAATCAATATATCCATGTCATGAGATCTACACAATACAAAAAATCAATGAGTCGTAAATAATGATCAGGAAATACTTAACATAGTCTTCATGTGAGTCAAACGATAGCATCATGCACAGGGTCTCAAGTCAACTGGTCACGAGTACTCGTTTATGACCATTTCAATGCTATATGCATATCCATATCACTGGAATCATAGGGTCACTATGCTCATGACCAGAATCCCTCTAGATCAAGTGTCTCTGGTATCTAGAGGCTAATCCACCATAGCCTCCACGGTGACTGTGGATATGTCCCCGAAAGGATGCCGTGAACACCTCCAGTGGTCATCCCTGTTTACCACAGCAGTCAGGGAAGGGACAATGCTGTTTTTGGCAGCAACACCATCCACCTTTTTGGTGGTAGAGGCCAAGAGGCCAAACCTGTACCCCTCAGCATAGTGCCCACTAGGCTTAATAGCCCAAAAACATTCATAGATGATCCAAATCTCAATCAACATAAGTCATGCAATTTGTGCATTTGTTTTCATAGTATGTGAGTATTGCATAAAATCTATTCATGCTAGTATCTTATGCAATGTTATGAATCTGTAACTCGTATAAAAACATTATTTCTCAACAACATTCTTAATTCAATGCAAGATTTGTCAAATACATTAATCATGAAAGCAGGTCCTGCATACTTGTATAAGAACAGCATGGTTTAAAACACATACTAGATACAGTCATAAAAACATGTAACTTAAATAGAGTTTGGGATGCATTTTGAAAATAGAGTAGTATCAGACTACCTGCCTCGAGCGTTATTTCTGAGCTCATGCCTATCTTTAATTCGAGTCAATACCTTGGTAAAGTCTTGAATGACATTCAAACATAAGATCCAGACGTTATTTCTAGGTTTTACAGGGCAAAGGTTAGATTTATATGATTTGTCAGCTTCTAGGGGTCACTTTATGACATTCTTGGGTTGATCTAATCTCTTGATCCTAAATTTTTAGCATATCATTAGGTCCGCGTTGAAATTACGGGGGCAATGGTTCTTTCGGACTGTTAATTGGAGTCCTACAGCTCCTCTAATTGTCTTTTTAGTGTTGCAAGGTCACGGACGAACCATGATTGTCCCTATAGGCCCGCGCGTCACGGTTCCTAGGACGCCCGTGCATCCCGGTTGAGCCGCAACCGCAGTTGCACGTGGGCGCATGCTCGAGTGGCGCTACAGTGCGTGTCCTAGGGGACGTCCCGCGGATGCATCCCCGACATGGGTGGGATTTGTCTTGGCTCCCAGGACGTCCCATGTATCCCGGTTGAGCCGGGTTTCCACCTGCACGCTATGTGCGCGTGAGGACCTCCTCCAGGAGTGAGTTTCAGGCGCGCGTCACGCCCGAGCATCCCTGGGACTGTCTGGTTTGACAAGTTGGGAGACCCATCGCACCTGGGGTTTTTCCCTAGTGATTTTTAGCCAGAAAACACCCAGATCCAGCGTGGATCTGGGAGGGAAAGAAGGGGAAATAAGGAAAAAGTGGGAACTCACCTGGCAGCCCTAATGGTGCCTCTGCCTGTGGGTGCGGCCCCCTTCCTACGCAAAACCCTAGCCCGCCAGATGTTTTTGGGTGATGATATCCAGAGAAAATGAGAAGAAGAGGGAGAAAAGGATGGTTGAGGAGGGAAGAATAAGGATTTATAGCCATGCTAAGGCGGTGCCACCATTTCTTTTGGCACCGCCTTATAGGGGCAGTGCTGGAAGTTCTAGAAAAATTGGGAAAAGTAGCTAGAGGAGGAAGGAGACCAGGGTGCCGTTATCAAAACGGCCCCTTGCGTTTTTCATCTTTTTCATTTTTAGGTGTAATTTACAAAAATGCCCCCAATCTTCAAACGCCTATAACTTCTTCATACGAACTCCGTTTTCAACGTTCTTTGTGGCGTTGGATTCCATTTTGAGTGTCGAATCTAGTGGTACTGATTTTGTTCACAAATTCCTAAGTTTCATATGTTAATTAAGATAAAACATCCAACCACTATTAAGACCATTAAACATATAATAAACATATATTCATTCCCAAAATAGACAAGTTACAATATCGTTGGCAAATAGCAACATCATGATTGTTCTTTATCCAAAATGTCTCCAAAATTTGGGTCATTACAGGAGATTAGTCCTAGTTGGAAAGACTAGTCTTGGAGTCTAATGATAGTTTCCAATTTTGCATAAAAAGTACCCAATTAGTAGCCCATGTGTTATAAAATATAGTGTTAATTTTTGAGTTTTTCTAGAATTTTTGTAGCACATGCATTTCTAACCTAATAATTCAAAAGTGCAATATTTTGCAGGTTCAGAGGTTAATCCGGAGTAAGTATGTGAATAATCATATTTTCTAAGATTTAATTAGGAATTTTTATCTTTTGTAAGAAGGTAATCCAATGGCTAAGATTGATTGTGATGGAAATTAAAGTCATTCAGGAGGTTTCCTAATCTAAATAGGAAACCTAAGAAAGTGAAGGCCTAAATGTCATCAATCCAAAGTGTGAACAAAGGTCAAATCATGGATCCAAGGAAGCAATTAGAAGAGCTAAAGGTAATTAAAATTAGCCTCCGCACAGCCATGCATTTTCCACCACCTTTGCATGGGAACCATTCAAGCCACCTTATCCATATAAGCCATGAGAGAAGGTGATAAGCTAAGGAAATCAAGCCAAGCAATGAGCCATCAAAGTGAGCCATCAACCCAAATTAGTCAATGCCACATGGAATTACATTATTTGATGAAGATTTCAAGCAATTATCCTATGTTATAATTGTGAAAATTTAAGAGGTAATTAGTAAGGAGTGGATGAGATTTATCAAATGGTAAGATAGGACAATAGGTGGACCTATCAAAGAAGAGTCATCCTTTATCTTCTTCCCAACTTTCTCTCTCCATATCTCTCTCTATCTCTATCCCTCTCTTTAAGGAAGTTGACATGGGAACAATGGAGAGGCATCTCCTTGAAATGGGGCACCTCCCACCTTACAAAAATCCCTTAAAATTCTATATTTTCTACCTTAAAAACCACTTTCCATCCCCCTTCCTAGAATCCATACGAATTTCTCATCCAAAACCTCCTAAAATCTCCACATCCAACTCTTAAACCTCACCTTCCTAGCACTTTCCTAGAGTCCTACTTCTAATTACATCTTGATTCTCCTACCTTATCTCTATCCTTGTCCTCTTCTCTCTTATCTCTTAAGATTAGAATTCTAGCAACCCTATAAAGCTAAAATCCTCTATAAAAACCCAAGGCATCCCTTTCTACCATGCATATAAGGAGTTCCACACCCCCTCGTAGGCTGGTTATCCATGTTTTCTTCTCCACCAAAGTCCTCCACATTTTCATCTCTTAGGATTCTCCCCACACCTCCTTCAAGTTTAGCACTCTTTCTCTTTGTTTGCACTTCAGTTAGGTTGGTTTTCCTTACTGTTTTACATTCCTTGTTATTTGGTTTGTTCTTTGTTTCATGCTTTAAGTTTTTCCTTTTCCTTCTTGCCTTTAGTTTTGTTCTTTAGTGTAAGGCCCCGACCAATTTACGCTATTTAACAAAAATGAATTGGATATTCTATAGGAAATGAAAAGTTCACTTTTTGGAAATAAGGATATTTTGGTCATTTCACTATTCACCCTAACTGGACCCAGAAATTTGGTCCTGAGAATGGTAACATTAGGTGCGTCTCGGAAAAAGGAATCCAATAAGACCAAAATCACCCACAACGGAGTTAAAATGAGCACGTTATGGCCCTTTGAAGTTCAAGGGCAAAAATGTAATTTAATTCAAAAATGGATTTAGCCTAAGAAACACAGGGGCCCGTTTTGATGCGGGCACCCCTCTTCTTCAACCTCTTGGAGGGTTCTAGAACGGCGGTGTTTAGGGGAGAAACCACTGCCATTCTGGAGGTTTCTCCACCGCCATTCAATGGCAGTAAGAACCCCCTCCAGAACCCTCTTGTAGCTCTATAAATAGAGCTCTTGGGCGCCTCTAATGGAAGCCCAAAAGCTTGGGAAAAACCCATTGTGGAGAAGGAGACAAGAGGAGAAAATGTGAGAAAAAGCCGGCCACGAACCAGGTATTCCCAAAACCCCTCCAAACCCGTCTCCCCCTTAGTCCTAGGCTAAGTTTCCCCAAGTTTCTGCATGAAAAATCATGCAAAACAGGGCTCTAGGGAGCCACAAAGGACCCAGGGATGGTCCCTGGGGCGCATTGGCTTGATAGGGTCGAACCAGGGCGTCCCTAAGACGCCCAGGTCCCCATCAAACCGAAACGCGTCTTGTGCGTTAATAAAACTCGACGGGCATGTCCGTGCACGCGCCCGTAGATGAGAATCATAGGCGAAAGCCCGGTGCATTTGCAAACGTGCCCACTGGGACGCAAGCCACTGACGCGGGACGCGTTAGCGTCCCGGGCTTCCACCTCTTAAAGGTCCTCTATGTACACTCGGTACTAAAAAGCCTATAACTTGAGTTCTAGCGTTGTGTCTGTATCAACGACGTGGACACACTGAAACCATAAAATACCTGATCAAGGCCCTATCCAAGGTGGGAACGACCCTTAAACTATGATAGTGGCACAGGGCCACTAAACCTTTGTAAAATTGACTATACCAAGGCCCAATTAGGGACCTTAGGAGACCCTTAAGCATGGGAATGAACCCTTAATGCCTAAGTAGTATGGTAAACTATTCTAAAACTTATAAAAATAGGCCAAGCTAACCTTGTTCCCTAAACCATGTTCAGGAGCATACGAGGACAAGGGGATTAGCGTGATCTAGCCAGGTAGGTGCTCTATCGCTACTAGACTTTTTAAAAGAACCCATGATTGTTTTGAGAATGCATGTTTAAGTTATATGACTTGTTTAGCATGGCTTAATCTTATAAACGAATTTAGCATGCATATGACAAATACATTATGCATAGACATGTTTTGCAAACAATTGCATATATTGCATGATTTGTGAGCATTGAGTTCTTGAAAAATTGCATGTCCTTGAGGGTTACCAAAAGATGCTGGCGTGCCCAAAAGACGCTGGGTAGGCAGTTGTGAGGGCTAGGCAGTTGTGAGGGACCCAAAGAGGATAGGTTTTGAAAAAGAGGTTTTTACTTGTTTGCTTGTATATGATTTGGGCTAGTAAGCTCGTTGGCGCTATGCCGAGAGGTCTGGGGTGGCCACCCAGCCTCTACCACTATTAGGTGGAATGGGTACCACGCCCTAAAAAGGGGCATGTCCCTACGTCGACTGCATGTGGTACAGGGGGCTACCACTGGTGTCACGGCACTGGGTATATGTGTCATATGCCCCATGGAGGCTATGACCGAGTGTCCCCAGGTACCCAGGGACCATACGGCGAAGAGGTCGTGGGCATAGTGGGCCCTATGGTTTGAGGATTTACTTGCATTACATATGGCATGACATGAGGTTGGTCGACCATACCATATATCCATGAGTTGGATTTAGTTGAGCATCTTATGCATATCATTATGTTTATGATATATATGATACTTTCGACTTGGATTATGCGATTCTTTAAGTTGTCAGTATTCCAATTCGACAATGGATTTTAATATCGATATTGAACATGATTGTTCAAACATGCACATATTTTAAAGAGCATATGATTTTAAATGTAGCATGCATTGTAAAACTAGTAGTGATAGACTCCTACTGAGTATAGTATATACTCACCCAAATATATAACATTTTTCAAGACAGCTCCATTCACAAGTAGAAGATGCCTCAGGAAATGTTAGTGCTATGAGCAAATAAATAAAAAAGAGACAATCATACTTGTAAGTAAACACTCTACCCTTTGGACATGTATTTGTATTTATTTACAGTTGGGCTGTGAGCTGTGACTAGATAGACCTGGGAAAACATTTATGATTTCTAAAGTTTTTCAAAAACCACTTCGGTTGCTGTGAAAGCAAATGACACTCGGGGTTTTCAAAATGAGTTTAAAACAAAAGATTTTCCACTACATTGCATTGTTTTCATAAAATGGTTTCCAAATAGGGATGCATCCTGCCTTAGGAATTAGATATTACATTTTAAAATGCATGGGAAAACCCAGGTCATCACATTTAGATCCTTGTATTCATGGGCCTTAATTCTCTTATAGTGATAGCCAAGAGATAGAAGTCCTTGGATCAAGTTAGTTACTCATTGAAATCCTTGAAATCCTTGCTTGTCTTTTGTGTCTTGTCATCTCTTTCACCCTTCTTTCTCCTTGGTTCTTATTTGGATAACAAGCATGTTACCTAATGGATGTTGGATAGGAATTTGGGTTTATTTCATGTCTTGAAGATGTGTACTTTTCTTTCTAGACATGTAATATGCACACCATCTTTTGTAGAAATTCCAATTCAATAAATCTTATGTTTCATGCATTTTTGTTTGCTTGTTCCTAATGCTTAAAAGTTCTTGATTATCATAAGATGATTTGTGCTTACTTTTCCTGCACCTAATGTTCAAGTTACCATATGCATCTGTCATGTTCTGTTAGATAAATTTTCCATCATAGTCTCATACACATCATCCTAGGTTAAATTGCACTCAATTTTTCCGCACACCACATTTAAGATCATCCGCATCTCTAAGGATTATGCTCATGGTTTTGAGATTTGTTCCTTGTTTAAGTTGTTTATGTCATGATCAATTCTTGCCTATATATATCCATGCATTAGTTTAGGTATGACTTATGTGCACCTTTCATGTCTCTCTCATGCATTTTAGTTACTGAGTTTCATATGCATATTCACATTACCCCATGCGTACCATTTTACTTTTGCTTTGCATAGTTTAGTTCATTAGTTTAGACATGTTTAGATTGCATAATTTATTTCTATGTTTAGTTTCCATTTTAGATTAGTTTGGATAGTTTCTAACCAATTTTTAGAAAGTTCTAATTTTAATTGAGGAGAGTTCTATTTTTAAAAGTGTGTTTTTAGGAGAGTTTCTAAGTTTAGCTTATTTAAATTTAGCATTTTTCATTATTGCATGTTTCTCATTTATGTTACATTTCCATGTTACTTCAATCACTAGTTTAAGCTAAAAACCAACTCTTTTGGCTAGGTTAGATAATTAATGTAAATATCCATCCAATAAAACCATCAAATTCCTCATGAGATCGATCTCACTCATGCGCATCTACTACAATAGATTCTTATGATTGCAAGTTAAAGTAAAACACTCAACAATTATGTGATGCATTATGGGCTTATTGTACTACATTCACAACCCCTATAGGAATGTCACCCTTCCATCTGGTCTATAGAAAGGCTTATCATCTCCTAGTTGAACTTGAGCATAAAGCATATTGGGCTGTTAAAAAGCTCAATTTTGACTCAGATAGTGTTGGGACCCATAGAAAAACTCTCTAACTCAATGTGTTAGATGAACTCAGGAAAGATGCATATGAGTCTACTAAGCTATACAAGGACTAAATAAAAGCCCATCATGATAAACACATCTTACATAAGTCCTTCACATCAGGACAAAAGGTCCTCTTATATAACTCTAGCTTGCATCTCTTTCCAAGTAAGCTTTGTTCTTGATGGACAGGACCCTACATTGTTTGTACTATTTATCCTCATGGAAGCGTCTAGATCAAAAATGATAGGGAGATGTCCAAGGTGAATGGTCAAAGGTTAAAACCCTACCTGGAATTGGTAAACCCTAAAGTAGAGGAGATTTTGCTAGAGGATCCTATTTAGTAGGATCCATCATAGCATGTTCCATGATATCTGTATTCATCATGCCTTCGTCTTTATATTCTATCACATATGTCTGGCTAAAGACATTAAACTTAGCACTCACTATTTCATAGTCTCATTTTTCTACATTAACCAGTCAACATATAAGGATTCTATGTTTCAAAACACTAAGGATAATGTTTAGTTCAAGTTGGGGGTGCAGATATGCATGATATTTCTAAATTTTATTTTACTTTTCAAAAAGAAATTTTTTTCCTAGTTTGTCGAGTCTTCAAGGTTGAGTTCCTTTAATGTGATGAGAATTGGGTTTGCATAATCTTAGTATTTCTCCTAATTTTAGTTCTTAATAGACATGCATATAATTAATTTTGTATTTATTCTATTTCTCCTAATTTTAGTTCTTAGTAGACATGCATATGATTAATTTTGTATTTATTCATGTTCCAAAATATTTTTATGTAGTTAAATCTTGAAACGCACTTACACATAGTACATAGTCTAGACTGAAGATGATTATGACTTAAAAGCGTTGAGGAAAATTAGTGAAGACCTATACCCAATGAGTATTAGAGACTATCATCTTTTTGAGGGTTATATAAATTTCATATTTTCTTCAATGAACATTAACTTAGAAAGATCCAGTATCTTTGTTTTTATAAATTGCTAGGAATCACCAATGGAAATACTAACTTTCCTAAACATTTATTGAATCTGATAGGCTTTAAGAAACCTAGGAAATGGTGTAGTCCATCATTGTTTTAGCCCTAAGATATAAAGCCTATCCAGTATTAAACTACTAGTTATGTGGCGACCTAGGTTTTTATAACACATTTTATAATACATTTTGTAAAGATAGGGCCCTTAGAGTAAAAATTTTTCGCAAACCAAAGCAGCGGAAATTCTTTTCTTTCGAATTTGTTTTGTAAAACCTAAGTCACCACTTCATACATAACATAAGTAGAATTTTGTATAAGATAAAATTCCATTGAAGGAATATACTTTTATTAAACTTCAGGATCCATCCAGTGGTTCACAAGACATGACCCATTGTATCCTTACAATACTTGACCAAATATACAATCCAAATTACAAAGTTCAAAATTCAATACATGTTCTAATACAATGTTTCGAGGGATATACCCTGATTACTTATTCTTCAATTGTTCCTCAAGTCTTGAGCCCCTAAGTCTCCTTCTCTGTATCTGAGATATTGTAAACATTCGAACATTTACAATATCTCAGCAAGCTATGCTTGGTAGGGGATAAGAATGTAAGTGATTGACAGTATAATCTCAATATTCAAGTATCCCATAATTCGTTCTATCATAAACACATTCATTAATAACTATTAATTATAAGGACATCTCATTTCCTTGTCATTTGTGTTCACCTTTATACATACATATTGTATAAGGACAAATCCATTAAAAATGTAAAAATAATCAAGCATCATTTCTATGCAAAGCTGATCAACTCTTTTCATTATAAGAGATTTGTATTTCAGCTAAGCATTATACAGTGAATTTCCCTTCTTGGGAAAAATATTGGTAATATACAATTACACGACATTTCACATGTCATCCCTTAAGGAATTTCACTATGCCAATTTCATATGCATCATAGTGCAAAATAATCAAGGACTACTATGCTTGCCGATCTGATCCGTCTGGCCTTGGGATAAGCTGTTCAATAATCCACTTATACCATTCTCAGTGGAAATTACAATATCCATGTCCATATGGGAGGACCATGGCTGTCACAGTGGTGGCCTTCCCATAATTGCCCCACCCGACTTTTAGCCTTTCTTAGGCTTGGTATTCAATATCATCAAGTTTCAGAGAGTGGGTGGCCAAACCCTCTTAACTCTCCTAGCATAGCATCCCTGTGCTTATGCCTGTTTAAAACAAAACCCCAAGCCTCCAAGCTTGTATGTAAAATAATACTTATACATATCAGACTATTTGTCTGTTTATCTAGGACTGGAATATTTTCTACTTTCCTATTCACTTAGGGTTGTTCTCAATTTGACCATTTAATACTTATTTTCCTCATCATTTGGTTGGATCATATTTTAATTTGAGGTATTTACCTTAATATATTGGTATCATACATGTCAATACTTCAAAACATAAGATCATGTATTAGACATGTATCTTCATGTAAAGGCATTCTTAATAATCCACCTACCTCACTAAGGTATTCTTACTCCTTGAAATCTGCCATAGTCTCGATCAACATATATCTGTCAAATCATATATATAATGTCAATTTTCTAATCAAGGGTACATACTACATGGTCTTTTGATCATCCTTATGTAGGATGATCTGAATCTTTCTTCCTTGAATATCCTATATCCATGGGTTTAATATCATCTATACAAATACTATCTATATCATACATAACAATCTAATTTACCTAGATGTTTCTTTTTCCTTATTGTTTTTGATCATACAAGATCTCATCTTGTTTGATCATCCTTATCTCACTTACTATTTTTATTAGGGTTAGATAATTTGCTATCTTTTTATGTTCTTATTATTATTCAACCAGTTAGTGTCTTACTTGGTTGAAGATAATTTATTTCTTCCTATCACTAGACAACTCCTCCTTATTTCAGGATGACCAAGTACTTGCTTAAAGGCTGCTCAAAAAGTGGTTAATACAACCCTCATGTAAGGAGGCGTTTAGACCTTTCTTACGTCAATGGGAGGTGAGGGAAAAGCACTTGGCTCTTGTATACCCCCTATAACCACAATGTTCAGAGTCCTCTGGAGTGGTACTAGCTCAACCTTTGACAAGGTTCCTATGAGCTCTTTACCTTAAGTCCCTTCTCTAATTGATTTTAATTAATTTCCATGGATATGCACAATGTCATCCATGGATGTTCATTATTTTCCTATTTTGGGCCAAGGAAATGATAAATCATTCCTTATATTGTCCTACTAACTATAGCCCTTACTAAGTCAAAATCATTCATTCATCTTAGTTGTCCATGAATTTCTATATTTCATTAGTTTACATTTTTGGTGATTTATGCTCCTTATATCTTAACAATTACTTAACAATTGAATTAAATATGACAATAAGTAAATCATCAACTTGAAAGCATAAATCAAATATAAATTTAACAACTAAGTACTAACATTCTTCCTACGAATATAACTTAAGCTAGTGAAATAAAACTAACATGATCCTAAGTTATGAAACACATCTTCTATCATAATGAAATCATGTTTAAATCCTAATTTACACTAACATGATCCTAAGATAATCAAATCTACTAAAAAATTACTCATTTAGGGCATATCATACTAAAATTTAAAGATTACACTATCATGCTTTCTAACTTAGAACATAAATCACATTTACACTTCTATATCCAATAAAAGACAATTAAAACTTAAAACATAAATCACATTTAAACTTATATATCCAATAAAAGACAATTAAACTAATTTTATTAAGATTATTATAAACCTTTAAATATGATCCAACCATTAGATCTTAGGTGTTTTCCTTTAGATTAAGGGTTTTAATTAACTTTAGGGCTTTTAATCCATTAAGATCCAAAAATAATATCCACATGATTTTGTCACATTTCATCCATGATCTAACTGGATTCCATCATCATATCACCCCTTTAATCCATCCCAAGGATCTGATCATACTTGATCTCATTGATCAAGTGGGTCCCTTTGTATATTTTTATTTTTCTTTTAGGGTTTTTCTACCATAAAGGGTAGATCCCTTATTTTATCCAAGATCTGTCCAAATTAACCATAGATATTACTTTATTATATTATTATATCATCACTAAAATAAATTTCCAAGATTCGATCACCTCAGATCTTGAAGATCTTAGAAATTGGACACTTATTTAGAAAAATACAGAAAAATACAGAAATAAATTTTAGAAATATTATTACTTCATTAGAAACTAGACATTACAAGCTTTCCATAGCTTCTTTCTGATCTCAATTTGGAGTTCATATGACTCCACAATCTTAAATTGAAGTTTTCAGCCATTCCTAGGGTCTAGATTTGATCTGGGCCCACCAGAATTAATCTCTCTCAATTGAGGGTCCAAACCTTGTTAGATTTTCTTGAAAATTGTATCCTAGGGGTTTTTGACCCTCCTGGATTGATTGGAAAGCTCAGAATTTCAATCTGAGCTCTCTATCACCATAATTTGAAGGGGCTGGTATTTACTTTATTTTTACCATTTTTCATTCAAATTAAATTACAGAAAAATAAAAATTATACTAAAACATAATAAATATGAATGGGAAGTAATTCCACCTACCTGATTGGAGAAAAACAATATAATTGATGCCCAATTTGAGAGAATTACCGGTTGATGATAATATAGCCCGATTATCCACCTTTTCGTGATTTTCTGTTGTTGGAACCGTTGGATCTTGAAATTGATTTGGGGATTTTGTATATACTGTAGTATAGGATGTTATGGACGGTGGAATTGATGAGATTCTTCCTGGAACGGAGTGCCTAATTGAATTTAGGTCTCTTGTTCCAATTAGAAAGAGGAGAGAGAAATAAGGAAAAGAGAGTTTGGGGAGGGATGAAGGGAAATTGGGGGGATGAAATTCCAGGGAAGGTTTTGAAATTTCGTGGTTAAGGTTGTGAAAATTTTTGGAAATTTTTGGGACATATTTATAGCCAAATTTGAATTTTTTATCATTGCTTTTGATAAGATATTTTATTACTTTAGAATTTTTAATTACTAATGCATTCTCCACTCCCACTACAATCTCCACTACTATCTCCACTACCAGCAATAATGCATTGAGAAATTATTGGTGCTTCTAGAAACTTGGCCCACTTTGTGGGCCCCACTTTATGTGAAAAGACCTTTTTGCCCTTTTTAACTCTAAAATTGGAGAATAATAGGCAATATTTGTCCGAACTCGTAATCGAGCGTACTTAGTGGCGTTGGAATCGTATTTCTAAGTACTTCATGAATATTGAGGTCTTATTTCTTGGATATGGGATATGGGTAAAATTACCATTTTACCCCCAAATGGAAAAATTAAGGAATTTTCATTTTAACCCAGAATTGAACGTACTTAATGTTGTTACGATCG
The DNA here is from genome assembly GCA_035236585.1 of Warburgia ugandensis. Classification (NCBI taxonomy): domain Eukaryota; kingdom Viridiplantae; phylum Streptophyta; class Magnoliopsida; order Canellales; family Canellaceae; genus Warburgia; species Warburgia ugandensis. The sequence goes on along the minus strand of CP141127.1, from coordinate 48,529,252 downwards.
CTTTCCAAGTACATCCATAATTTCTATTTTTTAATTTATAATATAATCTCTATAAAAAGAGAATTTTCAATAACCTAATATTCCAAATTTAATTTCTAAAAATTCAAACTTTATTAATTTTCCTTAATAATTTACAAAAATTCGGGGTCATTACAATCTTTGCCCCTTACAATAATTTCGTCCTCGAAATTTGTAATACTATAACTTAATCAAATAAACTCGGATGTGTCTTCCTCATTTCTACCTCTGTTTCCCATGTAGCTTCTTCGACAGAGTGATGTTGCCATAGGACTTTGACTAAAGGAATTGTTTTGGTCCTTAATTTACGTTCCTTATGGTCCAAGATCCGTATCGCTTTTTCTTCAAAGGTTAGATCCGCTTCAGTTCCTGCGGTATTATTTGAAGTATGTGAGTATCATCTTGTAGATATTTTCGTAACATGGATACATGAAATACATTGTGTACTTCAGAGAGTTGTGGTGGTAAGGCTAATCTATAAGCCACTAGACCAATCCTTTCTAATATTTCAAATGGACCAATGAACCTAGGATCTGAGTTTGCCTTTGGTTCCAAATCTCATAACCCCTTTAGCGGTGATATTTTTAGAAACACATGCTCTCCCACATCGAATTCCGCATTTCTACGTCTTTTGTCCGCGTAACTCTTCTCGACGACCGTGTGTCCGTTAACAACCTTTGCTTTATCATTTTAACCTTGTCATACCTTTGTTCCACTAGTTCTGACTTCATTAGTTTCCTTTCTCCAACTTCACTCCAACAAGTTGGTGATCGGCATGGTCGCCCATACAATGCTTCATATGGTGCCATACCAATACTTGCATGAAAACCGTTGTTATAAGCAAATTCCACTAATGGAAGATGTTCATCCCAATTTCCTTCCAATCTAATGCACATGCCCTTAACATATCTTCCAAGACCGAATAGTTCTTTCGATTGACCATCCGTTTGGGGATGAAATGTCAGATCGAATCTAAGTGAAGTTCCCAATGCTTGTTGTACGCTCTTCCAACATCTTGAAGTAAATCTCCCATCTCTATCGAGATGATGGATAAAGGAATCCCATGAAGACTTACTATTTCTTTTATGTACAACTTAGCTAGATTGTCAGTATTTGGTTTTGTTTAATTGGAAGAAAATGTCTTGACTTTGTTAATACGTCACAATTACCCAAATCATATCATGACCTTCCGTGTTTTTGGCAATCCCACCACAAAATCCATGGTGATATTGTCCCATTTCCATTCCGAAGTTCCAAGGTTTGTAACATTCCAGGTGGTCTTTGATGTTCAGCTTTTACTTGTTGACAATTCAGACACTTAGCTACAAACTCTCCTATGTTTCTTTTCATGCCTTCCCACCAAAAGTTTCTTTTCAAATCCTGATACATCTTTGTACCTCCAGGGTGTATAGAAAATTTAGATTGATGGGCTTCTTGTAATAGTTCTTTTCTCAAGTACGTATTTGTAGGAACCACTAATCTCTCCCGAAAACGTATACCCCCATACGTACCCTTACAAAACCCTGGCTTTGTACACAATCACTGAGTTACTGTATCCCCTTCTTGGGCCTTGAGGACTCTTTCTACAAAAGCTGATTTAATGGTGATATTTGTAAGTCTGACTCTTGTTTGTCTACTTAATGCATCGGCGACTATGTTTGCTTTTCCAGGATGGTAATGGATGGCAAAATCATAGTCTTTGATGTATTCCATCCATCTCCTTTGTCTCATATTCAAATCAGCCTGAGTGAAGATATATTTGAGACTTTTATGATCTGTGAATACATTGAATTTTTCTCCATACAAATAGTGTCTCCAAATTTTTAATGCAAACACTACAGCTGCTAATTCCGTGTCATGTCTTGGATAATTTATTTCATGTTTCTTCAATTGTCTAGATGCATATGCAATGACCTTCCCATTTTGCATCAATACACTCCCTAACCCCTTGCCTGAAGCATCACAATATATTTCGTATCCCCCACTTCCTGATGGCAATGTCAATACTGGTGCTGTAGTTAACCTCTTTTTTAGCTCTTGGAAACTATGCTCACATTCATCTGTCCAAGTGAACTGTACCCCTTTTCTAGTTAATGAAGTCAAAGGAAGGGCTATACGAGAAAATCCTTGAATAAATCTACGGTAATATCCTGCCAAACCCAGAAAACTACGTATTTCTGTTATAGTCTTAGGTTTTTCCCAATTCATTACTGCTTCAACCTTGGCGGGGTCCACTTCTACTCCATTCTTGGAAATTACATGACCCAAGAAATTGACCTTCTCTAACCAGAATTCACACTTACTAAATTTACCAAACAGTTTATGAAGTCTGAGGGTATTTAGTACAATTTGTAAGTGTTCTTGATGTTCTTCCATACTGGTAGAGTAAATCAATATATCATCAATAAATACAATTACGAATTTGTCTAAGAATTCCTTAAAATTCTGTTCATGAGATCCATAAACACTGCAGGTGCATTGGTCAGCCCAAAAGACATGACTAGAAACTCGTAATGTCCATACCGAGTTCTGAATGCTGACTTGGGTATATCTTCATCCTTAATACGCAATTGATGATATCCTGATCTAAGGTCGATTTTTGAAAAGACCTTAGCAGATTGGAGTTGATCAAAGAGATCATCAATGCGAGGTAAGGGATACTTATTTTTCACTGTGACATTGTTCAACATTCTATAGTCCATGCACAATCTCATAGATCCATCCTTCTTCTTCACAAATATTACTGGTGCTCCCCATGGTGAACTACTTGGTCTAACAAACCCTTTGTCTAACAATTCTTGTAGTGACCCTTCAATTCTTTCAACTGTGGGCCATCCTATAAGGTGCTTTAGAAATTGGAGTTGTACCAGGAATTACTTCAATGGTAAACTCAATTTCTCTACGTGGGGTACTCCTGGAAGTTCTTACGGAAAGACGTCTGGGAATTCTCGACTATGTCAATTTACATTATCTTGGGTTTGTTTCACATCCAAAGCAACAAGCTTGCTAAAAATGCTGACGCCCTTTGGACATGTGTTTGACAGTCTTCATAGCTGAAATAATGGATTTGTCTAAGTCATGTTGTTTCCCATATAGTAATCGCTACTTCCTCACCAGGTATGCTAAATGTGATTTTCTTTTTGTGACAATCCATAATTACCCAATATTTTGCTAACCAGTCCATACCCAAAGATGATATCAAAGTCCACCATGTTCGGTAAAATGAGGTCTACATCTCTTCTTTTTCCCAAGTACTTCTATTGGTACATTATGAAGGTATTCTTGTAATTTAACTTGTTTTACCCACTTTGGAGTTGTTACATCTAGATTGAATCCCAAGTTTTTCACTGGCAATTGTATACTAGATGCAAATACGCAAGATATAAAGGAATGCGTAGATCCAGAATCAAACAATACTTTGGCATGGTTGTCAGATACAAGTAATGTACCTTCAATTACCGCATTAGACGGTCCAGCCTGGCCATCAGTGATAGCGAATATCCTTCCTTGATGACGAGGAATATTGTCTGGTTTCGCCTCCTTAATAGCTAATGGTTTGTTGCAGTTTGCAGAGATATGCCCAAATTCTCCACAATTAAAACATCTGATTGGAGGTCGTTGTTGTATCGGAGTGGGACACATATTTCCAGGATGGAATCGTCTACATTTCGGACAAGGCCTTCTTTTTATGTGATTCCCTTGATTTCTGGGGGTTTTGAAATTGTTGAAAGGTCTCTTGCCCTTCTGAAAAGGCCTTTGGTTGTAGTTTCCTCCTCCAAACTTAATGGTTTGAGTCTTCTTGAATTCATCTTCAAACACGGAAGCCATTTCTACACAATCGGCAATGGTGGTGGGTTTAGTACCCATCACTTTCACCTTCGATCTTTGGTGTAGTCCCTCCATAAATCTATCCACAGTGTGCCTTTCGGTATCACACATATGTGTAGCAAATCTCTTTAATTGGGTGAACTTATTATCATACTCCACCACTGATAGGTTCCCTTGTTTAAGTTCTAAGAATTCTTTCTCCTTCCTTGATTTTACATGGGTAGGAAAATACTTAGTATTAAAAACTTCTTTGAATTCCTCCCAAGTAGTCTCATTAGAATTTGAGAAGAAGGTGTTGTTGGCTGATCTCCACCAGAAAGCGACATCTTGTTTTAATAGGTATGTAGCAAATTTGACCTTCAATTCGGGAGGAGTACGTAATGCATCAAATGTTCTTTCTACTTCGTAGATCCATTCCTCTGTCTTTCTGCTTCACCCTTGCCATTATATCCAACCACCATCTTCTGAAATCTTTGCAACATTTGGTCAATCTTTTCTGGTGCTAATGGAGAATTGCGAACTTCCTCACTTGGTACAAGGGAAGATTGGCCACGTATCTTGGTGTAGGAATCTACGGTGTTGGTGTATGAGGTCTAACTTCAGGTGAGCTTGTGCACGTATACTAGGAACTTCAGCTGGAGGTGATGAACTTTGGGGCAGTTGAATATTAGGAATAAGGTTCCTCAATACTCTTGTTACCATTTCTTCCATATTGCTCATTGATAATTCCTCCCTATTGTTTTTTGAAGTACCTTGAAATACCGCCTTGTAACTCTCTTGAGGCGGCATCTGCTCATAAACCAAAATTTCTATAAGTATTCCTCATACTATATCTATCTTAATCTAAATTTGGATTGTCAATTCTCCCTTGGACATATTGGGATTGTCTTGTATTGGATGAATGCTACGATACCAAGCTGTGGCGACCTAGGTTTTTATAACACATTTTATAATACATTTTGTAAAGATAGGGCCCTTAGAGTAAAAATTTTTCGCAAACCAAAGCAGCGGAAATTCTTTTCTTTAATTTGTTTTGTAAAACCTAAGTCACCACTTCATACATAACATAAGTAGAATTTTGTATAAGATAAAATTCCATTGAAGGAATATACTTTTATTAAACTTCGGGATCCATCCGATGGTTCACAAGACACTGACCCATTGTATCCTTACAATACTTGTCCAAATATACAATCCAAATTACAAAGTTCAAAATTCAATACATGTTCTAATACAATGTTTCGAGGGATATACCACGATTACTTATTCTTCAATTGTTCTTCAAGTCTTGAGCTCCTAAGTCTCCTTCTACGTATACGAGATATTGTAAACATTCGAACATTTACAATATCTCAGCAAGCTATCTTGGTAGGGGATAAGAATGTAAGTGATTGACAAGATATAATCTCAATATTCAAGTATCCCATAATTCGTTCTATCATAAACACATTCATTAATAACTATTAATTATAAGGACATCTCATTTCCTTGTCATTTGTGTTCACCTTTATACATACATATTGTATAAGGACAAATCCATTAAAAATGTAAAAATAATCAAGCATCATTACTATACAAAGCTGATCAACTCTTTTCATTATAAGAGAATTGTATTTCAGCTAGAATTACTATCTGAAATTTCCCTTCTTGGGAAAAATATTGGTAATATACAATTACACGACATTTCACATGTCATCCCTTAAGGCATTTCACTATGCCAATTTCATATGCATCATAGTGCAAAATAATCAAGGACTACTATGCTTGCGATCGATCCGTACGACGCGCCAGGATAAGCTGTTCAATAATCCACTTATACCATTCTCGGTGGAAATTACAATATCCATGTCCATATGGGAGGACCATGGCTGTCACGATGGTGGCCTTCCCATAATTGCCCCACCCGACTTTTAGCCTTTCTTAGGCTTGGTATTCAATATCATCAAGTTTCAGAGAGTGGGTGGCCAAACCCTCTTAACTCTCCTAGCATAGCATCCCCAGGCTTATGCTGTTTAAAACAAAACCCCAAGCCTCCAAGCTTGTATGTAAAATAATACTTATACATATCGGACTATTTGTCTGTTTATCTAGAGGCCGGAATATTTTCTACTTTCCTATTCACTTAGGGTTGTTCTCAATTTGACCATTTAATACTTATTTTCCTCATCATTTGGTTGGATCATATTTTAATTTGAGGTATTTACCTTAATATATTGGTATCATACATGTCAATACTTCAAAACATAAGATCATGTATTAGACATGTATCTTCATGTAAAGGCATTCTTAATAATCCACCTACCTCACTAAGGTATTCTTACTCCTTGAAATGCCATAGTCTCGATCAACATATATCCACAAATCATATATATAATGTCAATTTTCTAATCAAGGGTACATACTACATGGTCTTTTGATCATCCTTATGTAGGATGATCTGAATCTTTCTTCCTTGAATATCCTATATCCATGGGTTTAATATCATCTATACAAATACTATCTATATCATACATAACAATCTAATTTACCTAGATGTTTCTTTTTCCTTATTGTTTTTGATCATACAAGATCTCATCTTGTTTGATCATCCTTATCTCACTTACTATTTTTATTAGGGTTAGATAATTTGCTATCTTTTTATGTTCTTATTATTATTCAACCAGTTAGTGTCTTACTTGGTTGAAGATAATTTATTTCTTCCTATCACTAGACAACTCCTCCTTATTTCGGGATGACCGGTACTTACGGTTAAAGTCTGCTCAAAAAGTGGTTAATACAACCCTCATGTAAGGAGGCGTTTAGACCTTTCTTACGTCAATGGGAGGTGAGGGAAAAGCACTTGGCTCTTGTATACCCCCTATAACCACAATGTTCGGAGTCCACTGGAGTGGTACTAGCTCAACCTTTGACAAGGTTCCTATGAGCTCTTTACCTTAAGTCCCTTCTCTAATTGATTTTAATTAATTTCCATGGATATGCACAATGTCATCCATGGATGTTCATTATTTTCCTATTTTGGGCCAAGGAAATGATAAATCATTCCTTATATTGTCCTACTAACTATAGCCCTTACTAAGTCAAAATCATTCATTCATCTTAGTTGTCCATGAATTTCTATATTTCATTAGTTTACATTTTTGGTGATTTATGCTCCTTATATCTTAACAATTACTTAACAATTGAATTAAATATGACAATAAGTAAATCATCAACTTGAAAGCATAAATCAAATATAAATTTAACAACTAAGTACTAACATTCTTCCTACGAATATAACTTAAGCTAGTGAAATAAAACTAACATGATCCTAAGTTATGAAACACATCTTCTATCATAATGAAATCATGTTTAAATCCTAATTTACACTAACATGATCCTAAGATAATCAAATCTACTAAAAAATTACTCATTTAGGGCATATCATACTAAAATTTAAAGATTACACTATCATGCTTTCTAACTTAGAACATAAATCACATTTACACTTCTATATCCAATAAAAGACAATTAAAACTTAAAACATAAATCACATTTAAACTTATATATCCAATAAAAGACAATTAAACTAATTTTATTAAGATTATTATAAACCTTTAAATATGATCCAACCATTAGATCTTAGGTGTTTTCCTTTAGATTAAGGGTTTTAATTAACTTTAGGGCTTTTAATCCATTAAGATCCAAAAATAATATCCACATGATTTTGTCACATTTCATCCATGATCTAACTGGATTCCATCATCATATCACCCCTTTAATCCATCCCAAGGATCTGATCATACTTGATCTCATTGATCAAGTGGGTCCCTTTGTATATTTTTATTTTTCTTTTAGGGTTTTTCTACCATAAAGGGTAGATCCCTTATTTTATCCAAGATCTGTCCAAATTAACCATAGATATTACTTTATTATATTATTATATCATCACTAAAATAAATTTCCAAGATCTGATCACCTCAGATCTTGAAGATCTTAGAAATTGGACACTTATTTAGAAAAATACAGAAAAATACAGAAATAAATTTTAGAAATATTATTACTTCATTAGAAACTAGACATTACAAGCTTTCCATAGCTTCTTTCTGATCTCAATTTGGAGTTCATATGACTCCACAATCTTAAATTGAAGTTTTCAGCCATTCCTAGGGTCTAGATTTGATCTGGGCCCACCAGAATTAATCTCTCTCAATTGAGGGTCCAAACCTTGTTAGATTTTCTTGAAAATTGTATCCTAGGGGTTTTTGACCCTCCTGGATTGATTGGAAAGCTCAGAATTTCAATCTGAGCTCTCTATCACCATAATTTGAAGGGGCTGGTATTTACTTTATTTTTACCATTTTTCATTCAAATTAAATTACAGAAAAATAAAAATTATACTAAAACATAATAAATATGAATGGGAAGTAATTCCACCTACCTGATTGGAGAAAAACAATATAATTGATGCCCAATTTGAGAGAATTACCGGTTGATGATAATATAGCCCGATTATCCACCTTTTCGTGATTTTCTGTTGTTGGAACCGTTGGATCTTGAAATTGATTTGGGGATTTTGTATATACTGTAGTATAGGATGTTATGGACGGTGGAATTGATGAGATTCTTCCTGGAACGGAGTGCCTAATTGAATTTAGGTCTCTTGTTCCAATTAGAAAGAGGAGAGAGAAATAAGGAAAAGAGAGTTTGGGGAGGGATGAAGGGGAATTTGGGGCTGAAATTCCAGGGAAGGTTTTGAAATTTCGTGGTTAAGGTTGTGAAAATTTTTGGAAATTTTTGGGACATATTTATAGCCAAATTTGAATTTTTTATCATTGCTTTTGATAAGATATTTTATTACTTTAGAATTTTTAATTACTAATGCATTCTCCACTCCCACTACAATCTCCACTACTATCTCCACTACCAGCAATAATGCATTGAGAAATTATTGGTGCTTCTAGAAACTTGGCCCACTTTGTGGGCCCCACTTTATGTGAAAAGACCTTTTTGCCCTTTTAACTCTAAAATTGGAGAATAATAGGCAATATTTGTCCGAACTCAGAATCGAGCGTACTTAGTGGCGTTGGAATCGTATTTCTAAGTACTTCATGAATATTGAGGTCTTATTTCTTGGATATGGGATATGGGTAAAATTACCATTTTACCCCCAAATGGAAAAATTAAGGAATTTTCATTTTAACTCAGAATTGAACGTACTTAATGTTGTTACGATCAGTTTTCCAAGTACATCCATAATTTCTATTTTTTAATTTATAATATAATCTCTATAAAAAGAGAATTTTCAATAACCTAATATTCCAGCCCAGAATTTCTAAAAATTCAAACTTTATTAATTTTCCTTAATAATTTACAAAAATTCGGGGTCATTACAAGTTAGACTCTTCAAGCCTCTTTGTAAGCCTTTTCTTTTCAAAACCCATCTACCTTAACCTAGAAACCTAGTTAAATATCCATTACCTATAATTTAAAAATGAGTAGAGGTGGTAGAAAAAGTTCAAAAATGACAAAGATCTTAGAAGTGAAAACATCAAGTGTCTACAAAGAAAAGCCTTTCTTTAAAGAAATACAAAGAAAGTAAAAAAGGAAAAGAATTATTAGGAAAAGGAAAAGAAAAGTTGTTAAGAGAGAAAAAAAATAATAGAAAGATATTCACTGCAGTGCACTCAAAAGTAAAGCTATCCAACATTCATTGAAGATCTCTACTGAGACTTGAAACCTTTGAATCCTTTTACCCTTTCTTTCATAACTTATCTTAAGCCTAAGTTTCGTCCCATCCAAAGACCTATTGATCATAAGGTGGAAGATAGCCATAATGAGGATATAAATATAAAGGGATTAAGGTGAAGTATTTTCAATGGTCTTGGTAATGACATCTATTCTTAGGAATCATTGTCTTTGTCTCATCTATGCCCATAAAATTATGTGAACCATTAGTATTGTTGGATTTTGTCACATATTAAGTGAGTTTTGTTTGACTTTTTTCTCTAAGAGCTTTATTTCTAAGTATATACCAGTGAGAATTTGAGTCAAAACATTATTCCAACAAAGTATAAGCATTTTTTTTAGAAGTACAAACTTATGTAGTCTGTACACACATTGTGCTCCGAGATACAATTATAATAAAATGGCTTTGGCATGTGGGTAAGTTGTAGAATTTTTCATTCAAATTTATTAAGTTGTTAAAGATAGTAGAGTACTAATGGATGAGAATTCTCTAAGAGATACTAAGGAACTTAGCCTTATTGAATTTTGTCGATATGTTCACTACAAACCCTCATGAAGCCTAACTCGTCCACTAAGGGTAACTTAGGGGTTTAAGGGCTTGTTACATATGTTAAATGCAACCGTGAGTACCTAAAATGACAATCATTTGTATTTTCATGATTTTTTGCATATTTGGCTTGGGACTAGCAAAATGATGGTTGGGAGTGCGATAAGTAGTCAATTTTGTATAAAAAGTACCCAATTAGTAATCCATGTATTATAAATTATATGACAATGTTATAGAAAATCTTCAAAATTCATGAAACCAACAATTCTAAGCTATTGATCCAAAAATTTAATATTTTGCAGGTTCAAAAGCTAATCTAGAGTAAATATGTGAATTGTTAAAAAAAAATTTAAATTGATTAGGGTTTTTAATCTTTTGTAGGTATTAAAAGGATGATCCATGACCATGATTGCTTTAGATGAGAATCAACGATCTAAATCAACTTAGAGAACAACGACCAATTTTCCATCATTCCAAAATTCAAGCAAGGTTCAAGATCATTCCAAGGTAAGCTAATGAGTTCAAGAAAGTAAATGAAAGAATCAAAGGTGACTAGAATGGGCCCATGAAAAATCCATGCAATTCTACTACCTTTGCATGAGATTTGGTGCTACGTAAGCCATGAAGTCACGGAAGCAAGCTAAGAAGCCATCACATTGGAGCCAAGTGAGCCATTCAAGCCATCTTAGCCAAGGCCACATGGGACCATACAATTGGAAGATTTTTTAAGCAATTATTCTATGGAAAAATCATGCAATTCCAAGGATTGTTAGGAGAAAATATGGTGAATATCACAGGGGAAGATATGCATGCAAGGTGGACCAATAGGAGAAGACTTTACATTCTGAATTTCTCTCTTTTTCTCTCCAATCTCTCCTTATCTCTCCAATGTGTTTCACTTAGAGGGAGATAACACATGATGCCAAGCTATCTCCCCCTTCCCACTTGCTACTTTCACCCTCCACGATCTCCCATCTTTATCTCCCTTTCTAAGTTTCTCGTATTCCTAATTTTCCATGTCATAACTTCACTCTCTAGAATCCCACGATTCCTACCTTCTAGTCTCCCACTTCTAATCTCCACTTTCCTAATCCTCCATATTTAGATTCCCTTCTTATCTTGCCTTATTCTATCCTCATTCTTATCTCTTCTTTCCCCTCTTCCTTAGGCTAGAAATTAGCAAGAGACTCCTTTATCTATATATGGGGTTAAAAGTGTGGAGAGCAAGGGAGTTTTTTTTTTTTTTTTTCATGCAAAATACTTTGAGTTCCCTTCTATGCTTTGTACCCATCTTCTGTAGTAGCCCTCAACGCTTCTATCCTTTAGCTTTCAACACACTTCTAGGTTGGTTTTCAAGCTTTTCTTCTTCCCATGTTGAGTTATTTTGTTTTCTTGTTGCATGTGCATAGTTTTTGGGTTGTTATCCATTGTGATTTGGTTTAGTTTTCTCTAGTACTCTTTGATTCAAGGATACTATCTCTTGAAGTGACGGTCAAGAGATAGTAGCCTTTGAATCATCTTTGCACTCTTTTCTTGCTCGCTTGTTCCTTGCTAGTTATCATCTTTCCTTTCCCATATCTTAATTTTGTTCCCATCTTTCACCCCCTCTTGGTTGATTCTCCATTGGTTCACATGCATGCATATAGTGGTTGTTGGATATTTTAGAGATTAAGGCTTGATGTTTCCATGCACACTCTTCTTGTAAGATGTTATAACTAATAAATAAACTTAGATTTCATGTGGATCATGATGCTTTGTATCATGCATTCTTTTCAAGATTTATGTGCACTTTCTTTCCATGCTCCATGCTCAATATTTTGATTCAATCTCCTCCTTATGCAGGTCTTGGTAATCTTATTTGATAATGTGCTAAATCTTAGTTCCATGTTCCATGTGACAATCTTTATCAATCTATCATGCATGTTTGTTTATCCCGTTATGATTCATTTTCCCACTTCCCTGGGTCATGCGCACACTTATGATTTTTGTTTCTTAGATTGAGTGATTGTTTCATTGATTAGTTTTTGTTCTTATTTAGGTTAGTTGCTTTGTTAGATTAGTTTAGTAAGTTCTAATTTTGGTTTTATAAAGTGTCATTTTCAGAAATTTTCCTTAGTTTTAGTTTTTAAATCATGAATGTTGTTAATTTCATGTGCTTTTAATTTTGAGAATACATCAAAATACAATTTTTCTTTGGCTAGTATAAGCAATCTAAGCAAGATCCAATTTCATATAAACCTGTGAGATTCCTCGTTGAATCGACCTCACTCCCATTCATCTACTACTTTGATTTGTGCTCTTCCAATTTCAATTATATCCTTGATTTTTCCACTACCTTATTAAATCCTTGACTCAGGTCCTTGTTTTGCAACCACACCTCAAACTCCCAATCCACCTTATCTCTTATACATTATTGACTCTCCTTAGCATAAGTCCTCACCTTGCTTAATTACAGGGTCTCCACCCTCGTTTAGATTTCACCAATTATGGTCATGGTCAATGTTCCCATCATGTAGGTTTTCATTCCCACACCACGCTCTCACTTTCTACACCAAAGGTTTCCTTTCTTAACCCTTATGGCCATGACTTCACTATCGTACCTAGATCATTCAAAACATGTTCTTACACTCTTAATTTTTCTCTCATTCCTCTTCTTCCTTAATGTAGATGAAAGAAGGAAAGTAAATCCATGAATTGGAGAGAGAGAGAGAGAGAGAGAGAGAGAGAGAGAGAGAGAGAGAGAGCAAAACTATATATATATATTTCATTTTTTTGTAGATCGTATAATATATATATATATATATACGCATATAGGATTTACATTATTTTCTCAAATTATAGGTGGGCTAGATGAGTCTAAAGCTATAGAAGAAAACTCATTTGGCCAAGATATTTAGTAACCATAGGTGTAGGAGAACGAACTACTAAAGCTCTAAAGAAGTATGGTTTCAAAGAAATGCTTTTTTTTGTTTAAGTAATCAATAGTTGGGATCCATCTTCTTTTCAAGATGCAATATCATGTAAAGATAGAGATAAGTGGATAATAGATATGGAAGAAGAGATGGAATCACTATTGAAGAATGAAACATGGGAATTGGTTGAACTACATAAGGGCAAGAAGGCTATAGCTAGCAAGTTAGTTTTAAGAAGAAAGGAGGCATTGAGAGGAAAAAGAAGGTAAAAAATTTAAGGCAAGGTTAGTAGCAAGGGAGTGCCCATAGAAGGAGGAAGTTGATGATAATGAAGTATTCTCTCTTATTGCAACACGTACTTCTATTAAGATGTTGCTAGCTATGGTAGTAGAGTTTGATATGGAGCTTGATCAACTATAAATATGGATTTTCATCATAGGAATTTGGAGGAAGAGATTTACATAGGAAAACCATAGGGAATCAAAATGCTTGGGAAGGAGAATCATGTGTGTAGATTGAAGAGGTCACTTTATGGGTTGAAGCAATCCCCAAGGTAATGGTGCAAGCACTTTTACTACTAATGGTCCAGATTGGCTACACCCGATGTGACTATGTTTGTTATGTTTACTTTAAGGTTCTTATCATCGTTCTTCTATTATGTTGATGCTATATGTCATAGACATATTGATTGCTAGAAAGAAAGGTTTAAAATGGATCTTTTAATGTCCTTATTGAGGAAGGAGTTTGATATCAGGGATCTAGGTGCTGCAAAGAAGGATAGAGATACATAGGGCTAGGACTACAAGAAAGTTATGGCTTCTCAAAATAAGTATGTGAAGGTGTTATAAAGGTTTAAGATAAACGATGCTAAACTAGTGAACACTCCTCTAGCTAATCATTTCAAGTTGTTTGCTAAGTTATGTCACTACAAATCATGAGGTCAATTATATGTCTTGAGTGCCATATGAAAATGTAGTAGGTTGTCTTATATATGCCATTGTATGCACAAGACTTGATATTTCATATATGATTAGTGTGGTTAGCAAGTATATGGCTAATCCAAAGAAAGAGCATTGGAATATAGTAAAATAGATCATGAGGTACTTTAGTAGTATTAAAGATTACATCATTATGTTTGAGAGACAACAAGCGTCAAGGACCATAGTTAGATATATAGATGTAGATTATTCAAGAGACTTGAATGAGAGAAGATCTACTACAAGGTTTGTGTTTACATTAGCTGAAGGACCTATTTGTTGGAGATTTGTGCTGCAGTAGACATTAGAAATATCCACAATAGCAGCAAGGCATGCTACATCTACATAAGTAGGGAAAGAAGCTTTGTGGTTGAAGAGGTTGGTGACTCAGTGTAATGACTCCATTTTTGTAACATTGAAATCCCAAGTTAGTAATGAAAAGTTCACTTTTTGGAGATAAGGGTATTTTAGTCATTTCACTATTCACCTTGACTGGACCCAGAAATTTGGTCCTGAGAGTAGTACCCTTTGGTGCATCTCAGAAAAAGGAATCCAACAAGACCAAAATCACTCAAAACAGAGTTAAAATGAGCAAGTTATGGCCCTTTGAAGTTCAAGGGCAAAAGTGTAATTTAAATTAAAAACATATTTGGCCTCAGAAAGACAGGGACCCGTTTTGATACGAGCACCTCTCTTCTTCCCAAATCTCCTAGAGGGTTCTAGAACGGCGGTGTGCAGGGGAGAAACCACCGCCATTCTGGAGGTCTCTCCACCGCCATTCCATGGTGGTAAGAACCCCCTCCAGAACCCTCTTCAAGCTCTATAAATAGAGCTCTTGGGCGCCTCCAATGGCCCCAAAAGCTTGGGAAAAACCCATCGTGGAGAGGCAGGCAAGAGGAGAAAATGTGCAAAAACCCTGCCACGAACCAGGTATGCCCAAAACCCCTCCAAACCCATCTCCCCCTTAGTCTTAGTATGAATTTCCCCAAGTTTCTGTATGAAAAACCATGCAAAACGAGCCTCTAGGGAGCCACAAAGGACCCAGGGACGGTGCTTAGGGTACACTAGTTCGACAGGGTCGAACCAGGGCATCCCAAGGACGCCCTGGTCACCATGGGACAAAAACGTGTCGACCGCGTTAGAGAGAAACTAGCAGGCGCGTCCGTGGACCGCTCGCAAACGAAAAAGTCGAGCGGAAGCCCGTGCGTCTATAGATGCGCCCGCTGGGATGTGCGCTGCTGACGCGGGATGCGTCAGCGTCCCAGGCTTCCACCTCGTATGGGCCATATATGTACACTTGAGAGTAAAATGCCCATAACTTGGGTTTTAAGGCTCCAATTAAGGCACCGCAAAAGGCGTTGTGTCCGTATCGATGATGCAGACACATCGAAACCATAAAATACCTAATCAAGGCCCTATCTAAGGTGGGTACGACCCTTAAACTATGATAGTGGAGCGGGGCCACTAAACCTTTGTAAACCTGATGATACCAAGGCCCAGTTAGGACCTTAGGAGACCCATAGGCATGAGAATGAACCCTTAATGCCTAAGTAGTGAGATAAACCATTCTAAAACCTATAGAAATAGGCCAAGCTAACCTTTTTCCCCTAAACCATGTTCAAGAGCATACGAGGACAAGGGGGCTAGCGTGACCAAACCAGGTAGGTGCTTTATCGCTACTAGACTTTTAAAAAGAGCCCATGATTGTTTTGAGAATGCATGTTTTAAGTATAAGTTATATGACTTGTTTAGCATGACTTAATGAATTCAGCATGCATATGATAAATACATTATGCATAGACATGTTTTGCAAACGATTGCATAAATTACATGATTTGTGAGTATTGAGTTTTGAAAAATTGCATGTCCTTGAGGGTTACCAAAAGACACTAGAGTGCCCAAAAGATGTTGGGTAGGCAGTTGTGAGGGCCAGGCAGTTGTGAGGGACCCAAAGAGGACAGGTTTTGAAAAAGAGGTTTTTGCTTGATTGATCGTATATGACTTGGGCTAGTAAGCTCGTGGGCGCTATGCCGAGAGGTCTAGGGTGGCCTCTTAGCCTCTACCACTATTAGGTGGAAAGGGTACCACGCCAAAAAGGCACGTCCCTGCTTCGACTGCATGTGGTACAGGGGGCTACCACTGGTGTCACGGCATTGGGTTGAAGTGTCATATGCCCCGTGGAGGCTATGACCCTGTGTCCCCAAGTACTTGGGGACCACACAGTGAGGAGGTCGTGGGCATAGTGGGCCCTATGTGTTTTGAGGACTTACTTGCATTGCATATGGCATGACATGAGGATGGTGGACCATACCATATATCCATGAGTTGGATTCAGTTGAGCATCTTATGCATATCATTATGTTTATGATATATATGATACTTTCGACTTAGATTATGCTATTCTTTAAGTCGTCAGTATTCCAATTCGACAATGGTTTTTAATATTGATATTGAACATGAGTGTTCAAACATGCACATGTTTTAAAGAGCATATGATTTTAAACATAGCATGCATTATAAAACTAGTAGTGATAGACTCCTACTGAGTATAGTATATACTCACCCAATCCTCAACATTTTTTAGACACAAAGTAAACACTTAAGGACAGGATATACAGTGACAGACCCGTGATAGAGAACGTCCAAACTAAGTGCCAGTAAGTAAACCCATACCTTATCTTTCAATGTTACTTGATTATAATTACTCTTTGTAACTGAGGCTGTGACTAACACTTTCTTGGGAATAGTGTTGATTTAAAACTATGCCATGGCTGTATAATTTGAAAATGTGTTTTGATACTCGGGGTTTTATACGAAAGATTGCTTTCCAAAGAAAAAATATTTTCATGCATTTCATATTTATAAAACAAGAGATCTCACCTTTTTATCAAAATTGCATCATCAAAAACCCAGGTCGTCACAGTTGGTATCTGAGCGAGGTTTGACGTTACTCACAACCTAGTTATGTGGAGAATAACTTATAATGAAGTTTCATCCATGAAAGAGTAAGGCGGAATAGGATAACACATACTAAGGTCAGGTGAATTACCTTGTGATTACAAATACCTAAAAAGAAAGGAAGCAATGCTCCAAGACCTGAAGCCCCACTAGTGGACTCCACTGGGTCGGGCAACGGGAGGGCTAAGTTATTCCAACAATTCCTACAGAATATGGGACAATACATGAATAGTCAAAGCCAAACTCCTACCACCCGAGATCCTTCCCCTGATAAAGTAATAGATAGGACTGAGGTTCAGTTAGAAAGGTTTCAAAAACTAGCTCCCTCATTCACAGGAGAAGATGAAGCATCTATAGCTGAAAAATGGTTAATTGAGATTGAAAAGATATTTAAAGCCATGAATATAGCTGAAGAAAGAAAAGTACCCATGGCCACATTTGTGTTTAGGGGAGAGGCTACCTTTTGGTGGGAAATAGCATAAAGAACTTATTTTGATCAGCGAGAAACAATAGGATGGGAAGAATTTAAAAAGGTCTTTAATGACAAATATTATCCTAAACACGTAAGAAAACAAAAGGAAAAGGAATTTATGGACTTAGAACAAGGAAATATGACTGTCCAACAGTATGAAAATAGATTCATCAGCCTCCGAAGATTTGAACCACGTGCTTGTGCTAATGAGGAAGATGCGGCAGAAAGATTTGTAGATGGGCTCAACCCAGGACTCAGGAACAGAGTTCTAGGTTTCCAACCTTCCACAGTAGCCAAAGCCGTAGAGATGGCCTCCCTATATGAAAAAGATTATCAAAGGAACCAGGCAATAAAGGAAACTAAGAACATCAACACCATGAGAAATAAAGGAAAGAGACCATTTCAGTCATCTGGACCCAGGCCACCTTTCAAGAAGCCGTTTGAAAACAAAGGATGAAGACTAGACTGGAAGACATGCCCTAAGTCTAACAGGAATCATTTAGGCAAACCATGTCCCATTTTCAACATCACTTGTTATCTTTGTGGAGAATTAGGACATTTTGCTAGGGATTGTCCTAAAAGGAAAGTTGAAGAGCGTAAAGAAGATTAGGTTCCAAGGAGCCAAGGTCGTGTCTTTGCCCTCACTTCTAGTCAAGCCCAGGCTTTAAATGCAGTAGTTGAAGGTATTCTTTCTATCTATGATACACTTGCTAAAGTTCTATTCGATACAGGCTCCACTCATTCTTTCATATCCCGGGAGTTTTCATCAACCTTGGACATTATACCACAGGACCTGGACTTCACTCTAGAAGTCATGACTCTTGTAGGCCAGGCACTTCCCACCTATTCTTATCTCTAGGATGTCCCCATTTTGGTCAATGATCATTTGCGACATGCCAATCTTATTCACTTAGATATGAATGACTTCGACGTCATCCTAGGTATGGACTGGCTAGCCTTTCATCAAGCCTTTGTTGATTGCTGCCATAAACGTATCACTTTTACCTTACTTAATGGAAACACTTTCACCCTCCAAGGAAGAAAGGATTATTCTGGAGCGTGTGTGTATTTCTGCCATAAAAGCAGTCAAGCACATTGCTCAGGGATGCCCCTTCTTCTTGGCCAAGATTGAATTTGTCGAGAGTCCCCAATTAAAGCTAGAGGATGTCGAGGTAGTCCGAGAATTTCCTGACGTATTCGCTAAGGATTTACCAGGTCTACCCCTGCCAAGAGAAATTGAGTTTATTATTGACCTTATACCCAGTACTTCCCCCATTTCCAAAGCTCCTAACTGAATGGCTCCTGTAGAACTAAAAGAATTGAAGACCCAGTTACAGGAACTACTTGACAAAGGGTTCATATGACCTAGCGTATCTCCGTGGGGAGCTCCAGTCCTTTTTGTTAAGAAAAAGGATGGCTCCATGAGATTGTGTGTAGACTATCGAATGCTAAATAGGGTCACCATTAAGAATAAATATCCCCTTCCCTGAATTGATGATCTTTTCGATCAACTTTAGTCAGCCAGAGTCTATTCTAAAATTGATCTACGATCCGGGTACCATCAACTTCGAGTTAGAGAAGAAGACATCACCAAGACAGCCTTCAGGACTCGATACGGCCATTATGAATTCAGAGTGATGTCCTTTGGTTTAACTAATGCTCCAGCAGCGTTTATGGACCTCATGAATAGGGTTTTCAAGGAGTACTTAGATAAATTCATCATAATGTTTGTGGGTGATATCATAATATATTCAGAAACTCCTGAAGACTATAAGGAACATCTAAGGATAACATTAAGCACCCTACGAGCACACAAGTTATATGCAAAATTCAGTAAGTGTGAGTTTTGGCTGGAAACGGTTAATTTCTTAGGACACATTATTTCTCAAGATGGCATAGCAGTTGACCTCGCTAAGGTTGAATCAGTACAGAAATGGGAAGGACCTAAAATAGTCATAGAAATAAGAAGCTTCTTAGGACTTGCCGGATATTACAGGAGATTCATCAAGGGTTTTTCACGAATTGCTTTACCTCTAACTAAGCTGACTAGGAAAGACACAAGATTTGAATGGATTGATAAATGAGAGGAAAGCTTCCAAGAACTAAAGAGAAGGTTAACTACAACACCTGTTCTTACCTTACCTTCAGGAAGTGGCGAATTTGAGATATACAGCGATGCCTCGCAACAAGGACTAGGCTACATACTTATGCAACATGGGAAGGTAATTGCGTGAGAAAACCCGGGTCGTCACACCCCATGGAGGCTATGACCGAGTGTCTTCAGGTACCTGGGGACCGCACGGCGAGGTGGTTGTGGGCATAGTTGGACCCTATGGTTTTATGGACTTATTTGCATTGCATATGGCATGATATGAGGTTGGTCGACCATACCATACTAGATATCCATGAGTTGGATTCAATGAAGAATCTTATGCATATCATAATGTTATGATATATATGTATATGATACTTTCGATTTGGATTATGTGATCCTTTAAGTCATTAGTATTTTAGTTTGACAATGGATTTTAATATCGATATTGAACTTGAGTATTTAGACATGCACATGTTTCAAAAGATCATATGATTTTAAAACATCTCATGCATTATAAAACTAGTAGTGATAGGCTCTTACTGAGTATAGTATATACTCACCCAATCCTCAACATTTTTCAAACACAAAGTAAATACTTAAGGGCAAGGAACACTTGTGATAGAAGACACCCAGACTAAGTGCAAGTAAGTAAACCCCTACCTTATCTTTCAATGTTACTTGATTGTAGTTACTCTCTAATAGCTGGGGCTGTGACTAACACTTTCTTGGGAATAATGTTGATTTAACACTTTGCCATGGCTAGATGAGTTGAGAATGTGTTTTGACACTCGAGGTTTTTATGAAAGATTGTTTTCCAAAAGAAGAAAGATTTTCATGCATTTCATACTTATAAAACAAGAGATCTCACCTTTTTATCAAAATTGCATCATATAAAAACCCGGGTCATCACAGTTGGTATCAGAGCACGGTTTAACATTACTCACTACCCAGTTATGAGGAGAATAACTTATAATCAAGTTTCATCCATGAAAGAGTAAGGGGTAATAGGATAACACAAACTAAGGTACGGTGAATTACCTTGTGATTACAGATGCCTAAGAAGAAAGGAAGCAATGCTCCAAGACCTGAAGCCCCACCAATGGACTCCACTGGGTCGGGCAATGGGAGGGCTGAGTTATTCCAACAATTCCTACAGAATATGGGACAATACATGAATAGTCAAAGCCAAACTCCTACCACCGGAGATCCTTCCCCTGATAAAGTAATAGATAGGACTGAGGTTCAGTTAGAAAGGTTTCAAAAACTAGCTCCCTCATTCACAGGAGAAGATGAAGCATCTATAGCTGAAAAATGGTTAATTGATATTGAAAAGATATTTAAAGCCATGAATATAGCTGAAGAAAGAAAAGTACCCATGGCCACATTTGTGTTTAGGGGAGAGGCTACCTTTTGGTGGGAAATAGCATAAAGAACTTATTTTGATCAGCGAGAAACAATAGGATGGGAAGAATTTAAAAAGGTCTTTAATGACAAATATTATCCTAAACACGTAAGAAAACAAAAGGAAAAGGAATTTATGGACTTAGAACAAGGAAATATGACTGTCCAACAGTATGAAATTAGATTCATCAGCCTCTGAAGATTTGCACCACGTGCTTGTGCTGATGAGGAAGATGTGGCAGAACGATTTGTAGATGGGCTTAAACTAAGACTCAGGAACAGAGTTCTAAGTTTCCAACCTTCCACAGTAGCCAAAGCCATAGAGATGGCCTCCCTATATAAAAAAGATTATCAAAGGAACCAGGTAATAAAGGAAACTAAGAACATCAATACCATGGGAAATAAAGAAAAGAGATCATTTCAATCATCTAGACCCAGGCCACATTTCAAGAAGCCATTTGAAAACAATGGACATACACTTAGTCAAAGTTTTGTGGAGAAATGCGCACATGGAAGAAGAGACTTGGGAACTGTAGTCAGAAATGTAAGAAAAGTACCCCGAAATCTTTTGACTGTATATACAATAGAATTTCGGGGAAAAATTCCCCTCAGGGGGTAAGAATGTAATGACTCCAATTTTATAATATTAAAATTCTAAGTTAAGCAATGAAAAGTTCAGTTTTTGAAGATAAGGGCATTTTAGTCATTTCACTATTCACCTTGACTGAACCCTGAAATTTGGTCCTAAAAATGGTACCATTAGGTGCATCCCAGAAAAAGGAATCCAACAAGACCAAAATCACCTAAAACGGAGTTAAAATGAGCAAGTTATGGCCCTTTGAAGTTC
The DNA here is from genome assembly GCA_035236585.1 of Warburgia ugandensis. Classification (NCBI taxonomy): domain Eukaryota; kingdom Viridiplantae; phylum Streptophyta; class Magnoliopsida; order Canellales; family Canellaceae; genus Warburgia; species Warburgia ugandensis. Next base: position 48,507,473 of record CP141127.1, on the reverse strand, counting down.
AGGGGCAAAAATGTAATTTTTATTAAAAAACGGATTTAGCCTGCAAAACATAGGGGCCCGTTTTGATACGGGCACCCTTCATCTTCAACATCCTAGAGGGTTCTAGAATGACGGTGATTGGAGGAGAAATCACCGCCATTCTGGAGGTTTCTCCATCGCCATTCAAGGGCGGTGAGAGCCCCCTCCAGAACCCTCTTATGGCTCTATAAATAGAGCTCTTGGGCGCCTCTAATGGCAACCCAAAAGCTTGAGGAAAACCCATTTTGGAGAAGTAACCAAGAGGGGAAACGAGGAGAAAAACCCAGCAACGAGCCAGGTATGCCCAAGATCCCTCAAAACCTGTCTTCATAGTAGTCCTAGGCTCAGTTTTCCTAAGTTTTTGCATGAAAAATCATACAAAATAGAGCCCTGGAGAGTCACCAAGGACCCAGGGACATTCCCTAGGCTGCACTGGTTCGACAGGGTCGAACCAGGGTGTCCTGAGGATGCCCCGGTCCCCCAACGAGCGAAATGCTCCTTACCGCACAGAACACGTCGACAGCATTCAAAGAGAACCAAACGGGTGTGTCCATGGACGCGCCCGCAAAATGAAAAACCGGGTGGGAAGTTCAGCGCGTCTGCAGACGCGCCCGTTGAGGTGCATGCCGCAGACACGCAGCACGCTAGCATTCCGCCTTTTCACTCTTAAGGTCCTTATGTACGTGTGACACTAAAAAGCTTATAACTTGAGATCTATAGCTCCGATTGAGGCACCGTAAAAGGCGTTGTGTCTATGTCAATGACGCGGACACACCCAAACTATAAAATCCTTGATCAAGGCCCAATCAAAGGTGGGAATGACCCTTAGAATAGGATGGTGGCGCATGGCCGCTAGACCTTTGGAAAACTGATGATACCAAGGCCCAATTAGGACCTTAGGACACCCATAGGCATAGGGATGGACCCTTAATGCCTAAGTAATAAGATCAACTACTCTAAAACCCATAAAAGATAGGCTAAACTAACCTTGATTCCCCAAACCATGTTCAGGAGCGTACGAGGATAAAGGGGTTAGCACGACCTAACCAGGTAGGTGCTCTATCGCTACTAGATTCTTTTAAAAGAACTATGATTGTTTTGCGAATACATGTTTTAAGTATATGACTTGTTTAGCATGACTTAATTCAGCATGCATGTGATAAATGCTTTATGCATAGATATGTTTTGTAAATAATTGAATATACATTATGCATAGATATGTTTTGCAAACTATTGCATACATTTCATGATTTGTGAGCATTATGTTCTTGCAAAAATTGCATGTCCTTGAGGGTTACCAAAAGACGCTGGAGTGCCGAGGGACAGGCAGTTATGAGGGACTTGAAGAGGATAGGTTTTGAAAAAAGAGAGGTTTTCGCTTGTTTGATCTGATTATGATTTGGGCTGGTAAGCTCGTGGGCACTATGCCGAGAGGTTTGGGTTGGCCTCCAGCCTCTACCACTATTAGGTGGATGGGTACCACGCCCAAAAAGGGCAACGTCCTTATGTCGACTGCATGTGGTACAGGGGGCTACTACTGGTGTCATGGCACTGGGTCGACGTGTCATGGGCCCCGTGGAGGCTATGACCGAGTGTCCTCAAGTACCCGGGGACCACACGGTGAGGAGGTCGTGGGCATAGTTTGACCCTATGGTTTTGTGGACTTATTTGCATTGCATATGGCATGATATGAGGTTGGTCGACCATACCATACTAGATATCCATGAGTTGGATTCAATGAAACATCTTATGCATATCATAATGTTATGATACTTTCGATTTGGATTATGTGATCCTTTAAATCGCTAGTATTTCAGTTTGATAATGGATTTTAATATCGATATTGAACTTGAGTATTCAGACATGCACATGTTTTGAAAGAGCATATGATTTTAAAACATCTCATGCATTATAAAACTAGTAGTGATAGCTCTTACTAAGTATAGTATATACTCACCCAATCCTCAACATTTTTCAGACACAAAGTAAATACTTAAGGGCAAGGAACGCTTGTCATAGAAGACACCCAGACTAAGTGCAAGTAAGTAAACCCCTACCTTATCTTTCAATGTTACTTGATTGTAGTTACCCTCTAATAACTGGGGCTGTGACTAACACTTTCTTGGGAATAATGTTGATTTAACACTTTGCCATGGCTAGATGAGTTGAGAATGTGTTTTGACACTCGGGGTTTTTATGAAAGATTGTTTTCCAAAAGAAGAAAGATTTTCATGCATTTCATAATTATAAAACAAGAGATCTCGCCTTTTTTATCAAAATTACATCATATAAAAACCCGGGTCGTCACACTTTGCCTTGCGAATTTGGAGACATTATTTATATGGGGAAAAGTTTGAAGTTTTTATAGATTATAAGAGTCTTAAATATATCTTTTCCAAACAAGACTTAAACATGCGACAAAGAAGATGGATGGAATACTTAAAAGACTATGACTTCTCGATTCACTTTCACCCTGGAAAAGCTAATGTGGTAGCTGATGCATTAAGTAGAAAAACCCAAGGGATGTGTGCAAGTTTATTGACTAAGAGATGGAAGCTATTACAAGAAGTGATAACGTGGAAACCAGACATAAGTAAGAGCAAGATCATTATGGCAGGACTAACTATAAAGTCAGCTGTTAATGAAAAGTTTAAGCAAGAACAGAAAGGAGATCCGGATATACAAGCTTTCATAAGAAAACCAGGGTTTACTAAAGGGGAAGATGGTAGCATTTACATGCAGGGAAGATTAGTGGTACCGACTAATGAAGAATTAAGACAAGAAATCTTAAAAGAGGCTCATCGGTCTAAGTATACTATACACCCGGGAGGAACTAAGATGTATCAAGACTTAAAGAGACAATATTGGTGGGATGGTATGATAAGAGACATAGGGGAATTTGTGGCAAAGTGTCTAACATGTCAACAAGTAAAGGCTGAACATCAAAGACCTACGGGATTGTTACAACCCCTTGAGTTACCCGAATGGAAATGGAACCATATTACCATGGACTTCATCGTATGGTTACCCAGGACCTCTAAGGGTCATGACATGATCTAGGTAATTGTTAATAGATTGACTAAGACAGCCCATTTCCTTCCTATACGCAATACCCAATCCTCCGACAGCCTATCTTAGTTATACATCAAAGAGATAGTGAGTTTACATGGCATACCCCTTAGTATCACTTCAGATAGGGATAGCCGCTTCACTTCACAACTCTGGAAGTCCGTCCAAAAATCCTTAGGATCTTCCTTGAACTTTAGCACAGCCTTCCATCCATAGACCGATGGACAGTCAAAGTGCACGATCTAGATAGTCGAAGATATGTTGTGAACCTATGCCCTCGATTGGAAGCAGAGCTGGGATGAAAACCTACCGCTAGTAGAGTTCGTGTACAACAACAGCTTTCAGTTGAGCATTGGCATGGCTCCGTACGAGGTGCTCTATGGGAGACCCTGTCGATCACCCACCAGTCGGAGTGAAGTTGGAGAGTCCAGGGTGCTCCAGTCTGAGTTGGTAGAACAATGCGCCAGAAGGTCAAACTCATAAGGAGACTACTCCTCACAGCTCAAAGCCGACAAAAGAGCTATGCTGATCAAAGGAGGAGACCATTAGAATTAGACATAGGAGAGCACGTTTTCCTGAAGATATCTCCCACTAAAGGAGTTATGCGGTTCGGTATCAAAGGCAAGCTTAGTCCGCGTTACATAGGACCTTTTGAAATCCTAGAGAAAGTGAGAAAAGTGGCCTACAGGATCGCACTACCCCCTCAGTTATCAGAAGTGCATAACGTATTCCATATATCTATGCTAAGGAGGTACGTGCGTGACCCTACTCATGTCATCAATCAGGTACCCATAGAGTTGACGGAGGATCTCAAGCTAGAGATAAGACCAGTTGAGATTTTGGATCGTAAGAGTAAGAAGTTGCAAAACAAGGACATACACTTAGTCAAAGTTTTGTGGAGAAATGCGCACATGGAAGAAGAGACTTGGGAACCGAAGTCAGAAATGCGAGAAAAGTACCCCAAGGTCTTTTGAACGTATTTATTATAGAATTTCGGGGGTAAAATTCTCCTAAGGGGGTAAGAATGTAATGACTCCATTTTTGTAACATTGAAATCCCAAGTTAGTAATGAAAAGTTCACTTTTTGGAGATAAGGGTATTTTAGTCATTTCACTATTCACTGTAACTAGACCTAGAAATTTGGTCCTAAGAGTAGTACTTTTAGGTGCGTCTCGGAAAAAAAAATCCAACAAGACCAAAATCACTCAAAACGGAATTAAAATGAGCAAGTTATGGCCCTTTGAAGTTCAAGGGCAAAAGTGTAATTTAAATTAAAAACGGATTTGGCCTGAGAAAGACAAGGACCTATTTTGATACGGGCACCCCTCTTCTTCAACCTCCTAGAGGGTTCTAGAATGGCGATGTGCAGGGGAGAAACCACCGCCATTCTGGAGGTTTCTCCACCGCCATTCCATGGCAGTAAGAACCCCCTCCAGAACCCTCTTTGAGCTCTATAAATAGAGCTCTTGGGCACCTCCAATGGCAGCCCAAAAGCTTGGAAAAAACCCATCATGGAGAGGCAGGCAAGAGGAGAAAATGTGAAAAAAACCCGGCCATGAACCAGGTATGCCCAAAACCCCTCCAAACCCATCTCCCCCTTAGTCTTAGGATGAATTTCCCCAAGTTTCTGCATAAAAAAACCATGCAAAATGGGCCTCTAGGGAGCCACAAAGGACCCAGGGACAGTGCCTGGGGCGCACTGGTTCGACAGGGTCGAACCAGGGCGTCCCAAGGATGCCCCAGTCACCATGGGACGAAAATGGGTCGACCGCGTTAGAGAGAAACTAGCGGGCACATCCAGCAAACGAAAAAGTTGGGCAGAAGCCTAGTGCGTCTGTAGACGTGCCCGCTGGGGGGCGCGCCGCTGACGCGGGACACATTAGTGTCCCGGGCTTCCACCTCGTATGGGCCTTATATGTACACTTGAGAGTAAAATGCCCATAACTTGGGTTCTAGGGCTCCGATTGAGGTGCCACGAAAGGCATTGTGTCCGTATTGACAACACAAACACACCCAAACCATAAAATACCTGATCAAGGCCCTATCTAAGGTGGGTACGACCCTTAAACTATGATAGTGGCGCAGGGCCACTAAACCTTTGTAAACCTAATGATACCAAGGCCCAGTTAGGACCTTAGGAGACCGATAGGCATGAGAATGAACCCTTAATGCCTAAGTAGTGAGATAAACCATTCTAAAACCTATAGAAATAGGCCAAGCTAACCTTTTTCCCCTAAACCATGTTCAGGAGCATACGAGGACAAGGGGGCTAGCGTGACCAAACCAGGTAGGTGCTCTATCGCTATTAGACTTTTAAAAAGAGCCCATGATTGTTTTGAGAATGCATGTTTTAAGTATAAGTTATATGACTTGTTTAGCTTGACTTAATGAATTCAGCATGCATATGATAAATACATTATGTATAGACATGTTTTGCAAACGATTGCATAAATTACATGATTTGTGAGTATTGAGTTTTGAAAAATTGCATATCCTTGAGGGTTACCAAAAGATACTACAGTGCCCAAAGGATGTTGGGTAGGCAGTTGTGAGGTCCAGGCAGTTGTGAGGGACCCAAAGAGGACAGGTTTTGAAAAAGAGGTTTTTGCTTGATTGATCGTATATGATTTGGGCTAGTAAGCTCGTGGGTGCTATGCCGAGAGGTCTGGGGTGGCCTCCCAGCCTCTACCACTATACCACGCCAAAAAGGCACGTCCCTGCTTCGACTGCATGTGGTACAGGGGGCTACCACTGGTGTCACGGCATTGGGTTGAAGTGTCATATGCCCCGTGGAGGCTATGACCCTGTGTCCCCAGGTACTCGGGGACCACATAGTGAGGAGGTCATGGGCATAGTGGGCCCTATGTGTTTTGAGGACTTACTTGCATTGCATATGGCATGACATGAGGATGGTGGACCATACCATATATCCATGAGTTGGATTCAGTTGAGCATCTTATGCATATCATTATGTTTATGATATATATGATACTTTCGACTTGGATTATGCTATTCTTTAAGTCGTCAGTATTCCAATTCGACAATGGTTTTTAATATCGATATTGAACATGAGTGTTCAAACATGCACATGTTTTAAAGAGCATATGATTTTAAAGATAGCATGCATTATAAAACTAGTAGTGATAGACTCCTATTGAGTATAGTATATACTCACCCAATCGTCAACATTTTTCAGACATAAAGTAAACACTTAATGACAAGATATACGGCAATAGACCCGTGATAGAGAACGTCCAAACTAAGTGCCAGTAAGTAAACCTGTACCTTATCTTTCAATGTTACTTGATTATAGTTACTCTCTGTAATTGAGGCTGTGACTAACACTTTCTTGGGAATAGTGTTGATTTAAAACTATTCCATGGCTATATAATTTGAAAATGTGTTTTGACACTCGGAGTTTTATACAAAAGATTGCTTTCCAAAACAAAAAGATTTTCATGCATTTCATATTTATAAAACAAGAGATCTCGCCTTTTTATCAAACTTGCATCATCAAAAACCTGGGTCGTCACACTTAGCTAGGTTAAAACATGAATGTATCTTGTTGAATTGTGATAACTAAGGTGCCATTTACTTGGGTAAGAATGAGGTGTACAATGCAAGGACTACACACATAGACGTGAGGCATCACAAGATACGAGAGTGGATTTCTACATGAGATATATTTCTAAAGAGGATTCAAGCAAAGCATAATGCAGTGAATATGTTTCTAGAGTCTGTTCCTAATGAGAAATTTGGGCATTGCTTGGATTTACTTAACTTTGCCCTTTATTAAAGATCGGCAGATCACTTTGGGTTAGAGATGCAATTAGGCTATCTCTTAGCTTTAGACATGGGAGGATGATGCAAAAATCTTCAAGATGGTTGTGATTGAGCCAAGGTGGAGATTTTTATGTAGAGTATGTCAACTCACCAACATATTGTGAGTGGGAACCATTTGTTTAAAAATTGTAGGAAACTTTCCTAGTTGAAAATAGATACCTTGGAGGATGGGTCAATTGAGAGCTTATATAAACCCCTTATACAATCCGTCTAGTTCAACTTTTCTAGAGATTTTGGGTGGGGGGTGTGGAGAGAGAGAGAGTGGCAAAAAATGGTTTTCTCTTGGCTTGTAGTTTTAGGTTCTTCTTCAATGATTTGAGAAAGGGAAAGAGAGAAAGGTGTACATGAAATTTTAGGCTTGCGGGATTGATCTAAGTTAGTACTTTTGTACTATTTTTTCTTTGATTTCTCATAGTGAAGAAGGGTGACTTTGTGGAGTAGACAGATTGCTAAATCATATAACTTATTGTATCCTTGTGTTTGATTTATTTATTTATTTTTAAGCATTGTAGATGGTAGTTTTTCGACAAATATAGATGGCAAAGAAGAGTTAGGGCAAGAGAATGAAAGATTCAAGCCATAAAACGGGGTTTTAGTGATCGACTAGCTTCTGAATTCACCTACCACTCCTCTTGAGCCTCGGTCGGATATCTATTTTCTGGACCCTGATTACGCAAATGGGGACCCAAGGTAAGTTGCTGATCGACTTCACACTTTTCATCTATGGGCCCATCTTTTGTTCATTTGACCTGCTTATCTAAGTTTGGATATCTTATAACCCGAAAATCACAAGGATGTGATGATTTTAGTGTGCTAAAAATTGTGGTTTTGCTCGTTGAATTTGGCCTCTTGTTTATAGCAAGTTCCTAACTTTCCATTTTCAGTGTCAAAAGTAGATTACCTCATATGCTAGAATCATCTATCAACAGAAGGTGAGCAGCTGGCAACTCGCCATATGGTAGACTTTTGCACCTTAGTCTAGTTGGGTATTCCCTTGTCCACAACCAAGAGCATGTGGGTCCAAGTCTACAATGTGGTTCCATCCTATGGTGGTATTCCTCCCTTGTAAATATTTTACTTTCACAAAAGGTTTTAGCACTCGAATCACTTGATGGCATGAGACTCTGTAAAGGTACATTCCTTTCTATGTACAATTAGGTAAAAGAGCGACGAACACTGAGAGCTAACATCCAGGACTTTGTCACCACCTTTGAGGTCATATAAAAGAGAGACCGATCATGGAGAAAGTGGTTGTCACGATCCGGGTAGAAGCCCAAAGTTGTGGATCCACTTATAAAAATCAATGTGTTAATCTATGCCATTAAACTTGCATACGAACAGCAGATGACCAAATGGATCGTTCCCGCCACAAAGTCGAGTAGCTCGGCAAGAGGCGCCTCTGCCATTGACGCTAGGTCGGCATTTGACGTCGGTACCCTCCATCCCATTAGAGGATGGATAGATCTAAGAGAATGTCAGTGGTTTCGTTTCTAGTTCTTTTGCTTGTACTAAAAAAAAAGTAGTGCCTTCCTAGACGGATATTTGAATTTACAAGGTATAGTTCCAACAATGATCAACGGTTCACATTTTATACGCAAAACTCAAACAAAGCAACGTGAATCAGGAGTCTAGGATCATCTAATCTAGACGGAATCAAAGGTAGTGTGACGGATTTGTAGCAGACTTGGATCACCGATTTGAACTTTCCCACATGCCTTTCTTCCTAGCAATTGTTGTTAACACCTTTGGAACATGATATAATATGTAAGCGATACTTGCGAATCTTCTCCAACTCTACATCGTGGTGTTTATTTTGCGTTGCTTATGTTGTTGCGTCTTGTTTATTGTCGGAGAGAACATATGAAACTCTTTAACTCACAATCTCCGTTGCAAACAGAAGGTAGCGCCGCAAACTTGTTTTATTATGGTAGTTAATTTAATGCATGTTTAGACTAGATAGGCTTTGGTAAAAACCTAAAATCAATATCAGTTTCCTCAGTGAAGTTATCGGATGACAGCGTACCCCATGTTGCCAGGTCAATTGATCGGGTCATCCATCGAACATCTGGCTCATTACTAAACCCCGATGTCAACTATGCTGATAGTACTGTTGGGATCAAGAGGCCACCGACACGGTTCTGGCATCATGCTTGTAGACACCCCCCTTTATTTATCTTTTTCTTGCGGGTGGCGCGACGAGTGTACAAGTTGATATCTAGCTTACACAAGGAACAACGGGTGATTCACATGCCACTCAGAGGCAATGCCAGTTTGCCCGAATAGACGGGTTCTGTTGGGTCCTCAAGCTGACCCGGTCGATATGACTGATTTTGTGCAAATCCAATGACCCTTGGCAGGTGGCCACGTCCACATTAGCAAACAAAATGTCTGTGCGCTTTGTTACTAATGGAGGGGACAATTAGCATACCTCACAGGTGTAACTATACTTTGTTACCAGTAAGAATCATCAAGCACACCTCACGAAGGCACGGATAGCAGTTTTTATCACCTCTTCTCCAAGCATTATACTAATCTTGTGATTTCTCGGTGGGATATATCACCCCAACTTGTGCAAGATTATCATTGGCCCAGACACAGCGTCACCCATCAAGAATGGAAAAAAGGGCATATGATATGTTACCTCTGAATTTCCTCTTCGATATAGTCGGGTTCATAACCTCCTACCCGTCCTGCCTCAAAAGGGGAAGAATCCGCTGAAAGCAGCCTCTACCCATGCCTTAAATAGAGACAAATGAGGGATAACTTCCTTTCCTTATCAAGCATTCAGTGCTAGTCCTTATATGTACCGGAGAATCTCTCCCAAATACATTTGGAATGATTGTATTAACTGACTCTGATAACGGGGGCTGGTTCATCTGCATTTTTTCCAAAACATTTAGATTGTCCTCCGTTGGCCATGAAAACACCTAAAGTGACTCAAGTGTTATGTCAACACCACTTTGCCTATATAAGGAGGACGTTCCTATCAATCCACTCTTCTTTTCCGGATGGGCTCTTCTTCTAAGTTTTCTCTAGACTTATTTCTTCTTCCAAATCTTTTCCATTCTCTCCGTTTTCTTTGCGTTTCATCCTTGTAAGCTTATTTGGGTTTTCTTGCAAGCGTACAGTAGTCAGTAGTAGTGATGCAAGGTCAAATGCACATGGAGGATATAGTATGAAAATATAGCACCAAATCCTAAACTAATGCATGAAATATGAAGTTCTGTTATACTTAAACAAGAGAAATTAAATGACTTAAACTAACTAAATCGCTAGAACTAAAACAAGAAATTGCGTTTCATCCTTGTAAGCTTATTTGGGTTTTCTTGCAAGTGTACAGTAGTCAGTAGTAGTGATGCAAGGTCAAATGCACATGGAGGATATAGTATGAAAATATAGCACCAAATCCTAAACTAATGCATGAAATATGAAGTTCTGTTATACTTAAACAAGAGAAATTAAATGACTTAAGCTTACTAAATCGAAGCTAGAACTAAAACAAGATGAAAGATAATGCTAAAGACATATAACAACCACCATAACCAAACGATGAATTAAAGAATAAACTTAAAATCAAAATATGACAAAATAATAACTAAAGTTACTGAAATTAACTTCCATTACATTCAATCCTTTGAGCATTACAATGAATGAAAATAAGAAAGACAAAAAACAAAAGACTAAACTACACTTCCCATAAATGCTGAAATAGTTGGTAGTCCATATTCAATCTTCAAATCCACTTTCTTAAATGAAATACCCAAAATTTCCATCTCTTACCAGCGTTTATTCAAGATAAACCAACTAAGGACTGGTGTAGAATGTCCAACCAATCTAGGAGAAGTAGGAAGGAGAAGATGAATATAGCCAATCAACTAAACAATGAATGCACTTAAAAGAATCACTAATCAACTAGGAAGAGACAAGAACTAATGATTAGAACTAATAAAAAATGAACTAAACTAGATGGAAAATAATAAATAATAGATAAAACATAATAAAGACTAAAGGAGAACAACTTAGCACAATAGCTTGCTACCAATAGAGAAAATAAAATATGATTTTATTTTATTTTTTGAATGTCTAAAGAAAGATTGATCAAGACCACAACCTACAGGCCATATTTTTGCACCAAATTTCTTGTGCATGTTCCCATATTGATGATGAACAAAAGAAAAAAAAAAAAGGACGAAACCAATACCATAGTAAGGTAAAAACTGGTATTATCAGCAGAGTGCAGTAGAGAAAGATTGGAGAAGAGTGGCAAGAAACCATTGGAGGGTTGAAACTACTGTAAAACTCACTTCCTAATAACCTTAGAAGCCTATGGAACTTATGAAATCAATGAAACTTAAAATAACCAACTCTACAAAGAGAACAATATACGAAATAGTAATATGTTCTAGGGAAATTGCGGCAGAACCTTCTATGATTCCTTATCGAAAACTAACTTGTTTGGCCTTGATTTCTCCCTATAAATCTATCCTAATTATTCCTAAGATATGTGATTCCCTTATATAAGCTTTTGATTTATTAAAAATGAAAAAACAATTGAAGAAAAAAGTGTGGGAAATTGAATGTGGGAACCTATCTGCTACAGATTTCTATAGACAGCTTCCTATCTTTCCTTCTTTAAAACTGAACGGATTGAGTTTTTCTTCTTCTACTCGCTCTCTAGAACATGCATGAGACTCTTCTTTACCTTAATCTTCTCCTGGAAAAAAAAAACAAGAAGAAGTTGTGCTCCAACTATCCTTCCAAGTCAAACATATCTAAAAAAATTAGACGTGTTTCTCCTCTAAGACCCAACCTCCATGACAACCTTTTCTGCTTTCCTAGGTCTCCTCCTTTATAGACGACACCACCTCTTCCACATAAAGACTTATAGGAATACATATCCTTTGTATGTAACATTCTTTCGTCATTGTGTAAATCACATCCCATTCTTTCCTAACTAATTTAGATAGCTTCTGTTGTGTCATCCCTTCACTGGTCCAAATTAAACCTAGATCATATAATTTCTTTACAAAATCTCTTTCCATCACTTATTAGCATTAATCCAAGATAAGCCAGCTAAGGACTAGTATAGAATGTCCAACCAATCCACAAGAAGTAGGAAGAAAAAGATGAATATAACCAATCAACTAAATAATGAATCCACTTAAAAGAATCACTAACCAACTAGGAAGGGACAAGAACTAATGATTAGAACTAATAAAAAAATCAAATAAACTAGATGAAAAATAGTAAATAATAGATAAATCATGATAAAAACTAAAGGAGAACAACTTAGCACAATAGCTTACCACCAATAGAGAAAATAAAGAATGATGCTTTTTTTTTAATGTCTAAATAAAGATTGGTCAAGACCATAGCTTACAGGCCATATTTTTGTGCCAAATTTCTTGTGCATGTTCCCATATTAATGATGAACAGAAAAAAGAAAGCAAAAATATGAAGTATGCAAGGAGAACCAATACCAAAATGGTGTGGTAAAAATTGGTGTTATCAGCAGAGTGCAGTAGAGAAAGATTGGAGAGGTGTGGCAAGCAACCATTAGAGGGTTGAAACTATGAAAAACTTACTTCCTAATAACCTTAGAAGCCCATAGAACTTATGAAATCAATGAAACTTAAATTAACCAACTCTACAAAGAGAACAATATACGAAATAGTAATATGTTATGAAGAAAATGCAGCAAAACCTTTTATGATTCCTACTTAAAACTGACTTGTTTGGCCTTGATTTCTCATTGAAATCTATCCTAATTGTTCCAAAGATATATGAGTGCCTTAAAAAAGCTTTGAATTGATTGAAAATGAAAAAAAAAAAAAAAAAATTGAAGGAAAAAGTGTGGGAAATTGAATGTGGAAACCTATCTACTATAGATTTCTATAGACAGCTTCATATCTTTCCTTCTTTAAAATTGAATGGGTTAGCCTTTTCTTCATCTACTCTCTATCTAGATCATGCATGGGACTCTTCTTTACCTTACTTTTCTCCTGGAAAAAAAAACAAAAAAAATACTCGAAGGAGTTGTGCTCCAACTCTCCTTCCAAGTGGAACATATCTTAAAAAGCCATACGTGTTTCTCCTCTATGACCCAAACTCCAAGATGACTTTTTCTTCTATGCTGGATCTCCTCCTTTATGGACCATGCCACATCCTCCACTTAGAAACTTATATGAATACATATCCCTTGTATGTAACATCCTTTCGTCATTGTGTAAATCACATTCCACACTTTCCTAACTAATTTATATAGCTTCCATTGTGTCATCCCTTCACCGGTCCAAATTAAAGCTAGATCCAAGTTCATCCAACCTTGTTTGTTTCCCTCTCTCTCTCTCTCTCTCTCTCTCTCTCTCTCTCTCTCTCTCTCTCTCTCTCTCTCTCTCTCTCTCTCTCTCTCTCTCTCTCTCTCTCTCTCTCTCTCTATATATATATATATATATATATATTTCTTCCTAAAAGTCTTTATTCTTATGTTGATTCTTTCCATGGAAATAATACACTTCAGGTAACTTTAAATGTGCAATGATCTCAACTATTAATTCTCACCCATAACTTTCCTATTTTTTTACACTCCAAAGAGAAAAACATTTTAGATCCTATATTTTTTCTCAATATATGCACTTCTTTTCCACTATACTTCACCTCTTGAAAACTTATTTTTTCCTAGCTAAAATCTAAGAAGAAATAATGTTTAATAATGTAGCATGTGTGTGTGTGTGTGTGTGTGTGAGAGAGAGAGAGAGAGAGAGAGAGAGAGAGAGAGAGAGAGAGAGAGAGAGAGAGAGAGAGAGAGAGAGAGAGAGAGAGAGAGAGAGAGAGAGAGATGCAAGTGGGCCATGTCTGCATTGCTTTTTGAACTTAGAAAAGATGTAGAAATATATAGCCCTTTTTTTGGCCTAGCTTGGGACGTCCCACATAGTGCGATGCGTGCATTTCGTCATAGATAGTAAGGTGGTGGAAACTTGCGTGAGATCATGCCACCTTTGTGTGTAATCTTAACCGTCTAGAAAATGATGCTTGCTCAGATGTTCTAACTATTTTGAAAATGATAGAGACACTTTCTTTTGCATTTGAAATGTTAGTCATTGATTCTTGACTTGATCTGGATCATTCAAGTTCCGTCTAGATTGATTTGAACCATTAGTTTTTATCCAAGCTTAATTGGAGTTCCGAGAGGTTGACTAACTTGATATAACTCTTTCAATTTGGTCTCCCACCTACAAAAAAAAAGAAAAGAAAAGAAAAGAAAAAAAGTTAATATTATTTTACAATTGGTTTAATCATATAATTACCCCAAAATGTTTTCTAACCCTAAAAATGCACTAGTTCATGGTTAGATGATTAGTAAATGTTTTAGTGCAATTATACCTTATAAATGTGAAATTGAACATCCAAATGCACTTAAACAATGTTAATTAGGGCTTTTAGTATAAAAATATGCACTCAACGCATCCATAACCATCATTTTACTAATCTCAAGCAAAACATGCTAAAAACTATTTTACAAATTCCCATTTTCATAGGTAATCAAGACTGCATTTAGCATATGCAATAACCCCTTAAACCCCTAGGTTAATTCTAGTGGATAAGTTAAGCCTCGTTAGGGTTTATAGTGAATTTACCCTCAAAATTCAAAAAAATCATTTCTAGTTCACTTCCTATTTTTATCTTAGATAATTTTCTTCAATAACCATCGAATTTAACATGCTAATATAAATGAATGAAAAGTTCAAAACCTTACTCATGTGCTAAAGATATTCTAATTAAGCTCAGATCTTAGAGTATAGTGTGTGTATAGTCTACATATATAATCAATTTCTATTTCCAAGTAAAATACAACTTCTAGAACTTCATCTAAAATATGTTTTGATATCAAGTCTCACTAAAAACATACACTCATAGGGGTGTAATATATCTCTCTTTAATATGTGAGTAGAATTAATAAAAAGAAAACTATCTCCTATATACTCATGAAAAGAATGAGAATTACTAAGGAGCTATTTTTATTGATCCCTTTAGAAAGGATGCTATTACCAAAAATTTAAAAATACTATACTTTAACTCCTATCCATTCATATCCTACTCAAGACTATATTTCTCTTAAAATCAATAGGTCTTATAATAGGATGAAATGTAGGGGATAGGGTATGAAAGGAAAGGATATAATGGGTTTCAAAGTCTTCAACAAATAAGTAAAGGTCTTCTACTACAAAGTTGACAAAAAAAAAAAATCATATTGAAGTGAATTTTAATTCATTTTTCCTTCATTTTCTTCTTTCTTTCCCTTTTAAAACTTTTTTGCACTTTTCTATGTACTTGCAAGTGTAATTGTTTTATTCTTCTTAACATTCACTTTTTTCTTTTTATATTGCAACTTCAAGATATTTCTTCAATCATGTCTAACTTATTGTTGAACAAAATAGATAATGGATAATTTATACTGGGTTAATATAGGAAAAAGTAACATGTTCTAAGAAAAGAAATAACTTAAAGAATTCTCAAAAGGCCTAACTAGTGGAAAAAATATCTTTGGATAGATTTTATGTCTCTAATCAACAACAAGGACGACCTACATCGTTTTCTAGGTTTTATATAACCTGGTAGATTCAATAAGCTTCTAGGAAATTAAGTGTAATACTCCAATAATTCTTTGATAATTAGTTAAATCAAAAGAATGATGGGATCAATTATAATTTGAGCATGTTGAAGAAAATAGGAATTTATTTATAATTCGTATAAGAAAAATGGCTCTAACACTCACATAGGTTATAAGTCTCTACTAAATTTTTTCAGGATCTCTAAGTCATAACTACTTATCAATCTAGACTACATACATGCAACTATGTGTACAATTGTGATTTGATATTTAATTTCCATGAAATACTTTAGAAAAAGAGTAAAATGATGAACTAATCATATATAATTCCATTAATAAACTAAAGCTAGAAAAATTAAACTTTAGAAAATCCAATTCTCATCATGGTATAAGAATTGACCTAAAAGCTAAAAATAGTTTCATTTTTAATTTTTTTACTAAAAATTTCAAAAATAAGGGAAAGCAACTAACGCAACAAGAAAAGATTAGGATTTCCTAGAATTCTACACTCCCAAGTTTAAATGAAACATTGACCACATCTTTGAAAAGTACGACTGAAAATAAACGTGGGTGATGTAGAACAAGTAACTAATTCTAAAAAAAAATGTACAAAGTGGTATAGAGTGATTGAATCCACTCAATCTGAGTAAATATGATCTTCTATAGTTGTGGACTTAACTTATGGGTTATAATTTTCTAGGAATGACTTTAGATGTTGAACATTCAGTTTAAGAATATGTCCAGTCCTAGTATCCTCAATCTCAATGGTCCCATATGGAAAAACTTCTTTAACTACATATGCGCTAGTTAATCAAAGTGACCAATCTGTACAATCGAGGTTAATATTTTTTTGAAGAATTTGCTTTATAGCACAATTAGAGACTTCAACTTGTCCACTTGTTTATGGGTGATATGGTGTTGCAACTTTATGTGTTATATTATATTTTTTCTAGAAAGCTACAAAATCTCTATTACAAAAATGAGTATCAAGGTGTCCCAAATTTTAAAAAGATGTTTTCTTTTAAGAATTTGACAACCATATTGTGATAATTATTTCTACAAGGAATAGCTTCAATCGACATGGAA
Source organism: Warburgia ugandensis (assembly GCA_035236585.1). Taxonomy (NCBI): domain Eukaryota; kingdom Viridiplantae; phylum Streptophyta; class Magnoliopsida; order Canellales; family Canellaceae; genus Warburgia; species Warburgia ugandensis. The sequence continues at coordinate 48,490,846 of CP141127.1, read as the reverse complement.
ACATAAGCTATAGCTAATAAGATGTTTAAATAAGTAAAAGAAGCTATGAATGGCTCCATGAAATTGATGCACTAGCAACCAAATACTTCAACTACAAGGATGGGGTTTAGGGGCATCATATTTCTCTAAGTTATTCCTCCTAACTTTTGATAGTGCTCACATAATTTGCATAAGTCACTTGTTTCCTTAAACAATGCGAGCCAATAGAAATCGCACTATATAACTTTGGTAGGGAGTTTTTGTGCAGAAAAATGCCCACCACATGCTTCAAAATGACAAAAGGAGATGACACTATTTTTTTCTAAGTTAGGTACACATCTCATAATTATTTTACCCATATAGTACTTAAAAAAATGTGAATCATCCTTGAAGTAGTGTTTAACATTGGAGAAATATTTCTATTTTTCTCGCGCATCCCAATCTTCAGGTATCTTTCCTGTAACTAAATAATTTGAAATATCAACAAACTAGGAAGGATGGGAGATATGTAAGAGTTGTTCATCGGAAATTGTATCTATAATTGGCTACTCTTCCAAAGGTTCCATAGGACAAGGTAAGACAATTGGTTAGCTACTATATTCTATATTCCTTTCTTATCATTAATTTCAATGTCAAATTTCTAGAGTAGGAGAATCCATCTAATTAGTCTTGGCTTAACATCCTTCTTTGAAAGAAGGTACTTAAGTGCTGAATGGTTTATTAATATGAATATCTTAGAGCCAACCTATTAGGATTTGAACTTATGCAAGGCAAATACAACTATGAGGAGTTCCATTTTCATTATGGATAATTCATTTGGGTATTGTTTAGTTTCCTACTTGCATAAGAGATGACATATGGCTTCTTACCTTTTCTCCACTCTAACAATGCTCCAATACCATAATCACTAGCATCACACATGATTTCATAAGGTAAACTCCAATCAAGGAGTGAATATCTCTAACTGATTTAGGGATGCATAGATTAGCTAGAGATCAACCTTAGCTCTATCTACCTCTACACCATTGGTTGAGACTATATGGCCAAGTACAATTCCTTAGGAACCATGAAATGACATTCCTCCCAATTCAACATTAAGGTTTTTTCTTCACATTGGAGTGAGACTTTTCTCAAGTTGTGAAGACATTGCTCAAATGAATTTCTTAACATGAAGACATCATCCATAAAAACCTCTAAAATTCTTTCCACCATATCGTTGAAAATGCTCAGCATGCATCATTGAAATGTAGGAGCATTACGTCATCCAAATGGCATTTTTTTGCAAGAAAAAGTACTAAAAGGATAAGAAAACATTGTATTTTATTGTTCTTTAAGTGCAATTTCTATTTGGTTATACCAAGAATAACTGCATAGAAAATAGTAAAAAATAATGATGAGCCATTCGTTCTAGCAAATTATCCTCAAAGGGCAATGGAAAATGACCTTTCTCATTCTAGCATTTAATTTCCTATAATCTATGCGCATAAGTCAACTTGAGTAGGAATGAGTTCATTTTTAATATTAGTTACTGTGCTACTTGAGATTTCTTAGGAACTACTTGGGTTCGACTCACCCATTTCCTATCACTTATGGGGTAAATAATCTCCACATCAAGCAATTTAAGGACTTTTGCCCTAATTACATCCTTCATATTAGGATTGAGCCTTCATTGTAGTTGATGGCATGGTTTAGAATCATCCTCTAAATAAATTCTATGGGTATAGATTAAAGGGTCCGTGCCCTATATATCAGCTAGAGTCCATCTGTTGAGTGTTTTCCTCAAGTGCACGGCTGTTGTAGTCTAGCTAGTGCAAGTTCGGGTCGATTTCCTTGGGGACTCGACTTAAATGTGGAGTTTACACAAATTTCAATTAATAAAAGAACCAAAACAAAGACTATACTAGAATTAAACTAACAACAAAATAAAATTCAACTTTATTCAACTATTGCAATGTTCACAATTATTTATTCCAAAGAAAACAAAAAATAAAACCAAAAGACGTCCTGGATAAGCTTGTCCCTAGATAGTCAAAATGTGAATAAAACAAAACCAGAATAGCACAGGGACACAGATGTAATTAAAGTGAGGACACAGTTGGAATTAAAGCAGCAACTCAGTTGGAATTTTCGACAAAGGACCCAAATGGAATTACATTGAGGATACATTGGGAATTTCTGAGATCTGCCAGGGGCAGAAACGTAATTTTTGGGGTTCTGATTTTTAAATGAAAACAGAAAAACGTACTGGGAGAAAAATGAGGAAAGTACTGTTCATGAAGAGTACCAACTGTTCATGCGCAGTACGAGGGTGAAATCGACGGGGAAGAAGAAAAGAAAAAGAAGAAGAAGGAGAAGGAGAAGAAAAGAAGAAAGGGGGTGAAGATGGGAGAAAACCCAAGAAAGCACTGTTCATGAACACTACGGAGTTACTGTTCATGAATAGTACTCGATTACTGTTCATGAACAGTAAATCAAAACAGAAATGGGGAGAAGAAAAGAAGAAGGAAAGGGAGAGAAGGAGGATCTGGGCATGCTAACAGAGAGAGAGAGCGGGAGATGGGGATGCGGGCAGCGGATGGAGGGAAAAACAGAGATGGGTTTGCAAAAAAAAGAGAAATGAGAGGGGTTCCAAGGAGCAGAGGAGCAGAGAAGCAGAGGAGAGGAAAGGCTAGGCCTGCTTGGTGTGTCACACACCAATGGCCGGCCAGTGGGAAGACGAGCATGAGAGAGCTGGGAAAGAGAGGTGTGGTTGGTGAAACACTAGGAGACAGAGAGAGAGCAACAGAGAGGAGAAAAAGTGGGTGAGAGAGAAGGTAGTCGTGGGAAAGAGAATAGAAAAGGAGAGGCAGGTGCGGCGAGGTTCTGGGTGACAGTAAAAAGGGAGACGAAGGCAGGCTATGTGGAGAAGAAGATGGTGCTGGGGATAGTGGAGAAGAGAAGTGAGAATAGGGAGAGCATGAGAGGGAGGTGGAGAGAGAGTGGGGAACGGCAGAGACGGAGAGGAACAATCCTTCCATCTCTGTCCGTGCAAGGGGCAGAAGCCGAGGGAGAAGAGGGGAGCACCCGAGAGAGAAAAGTGTTTGGGAGGAGCTGCTTGCTCCTCCCCTTGAAGGAAGCAAAGCTAGCCTGAATATATTATTTTTTTGTAAAACGTGCAGCTTGCCCATGTCTTGCCCATGCCTTGCCCATCATATCTTGCAGCATGCCCATGTGATGTTGCCTACTATGTGATGATGCCATATGCATCATTGGTCAGCTTTGCCCAAATTTGTGGCATGGGACCCATTAAGCAAATCTGATCCGTCTAATGTATTCTGGCTTACCTGCAAAAACGTAATATAAAATTAGAATTATTTTATGTGGATAATTAGCTATAATAATCATCCAATCATTAACTTTTCAAATTAACGGTTGGATGATTGATTATAGCTAAAATTGATTTAAAATCACAAAATTATCTTATTAAATTATCTAATAAAATAGTAATCTAATGTTATTTTTGACAAAATTAAGGACTCAACACACCCCCCAACCAGTATTTTGCTAGTCCCTAGCAAAACATGCAAAAAATTATTGAGGACAAAATAGTCGTCATTTTCGTAGGTACTCACGGTTGCATTTAGCGTATGCAACAAGCCCTTAAACCCCTAGGTTACCCCTAATGGACGAGTTAGGCCTCGTGAGGGTTTGCAGTGAATATACCCACAAAATTCTAAAAGTCAATTCCCTCTTCTTCTTTTTTCAAATAAATCTATCACTTTAGCATGTGAATGAAAAATTCACAACTCTACCCATATGCTATAGACATTCCAATTTAGCCTAGTTCTCAGAGTGTGTGGGTGGATGCAGTATACATATAAAATAATCTTTATCTTTGAATAGACAACAACTTTCAACTCCATTTGAAACATGTTTTAACCTCAATCCTCACTAATGACATACACTCGAAAATAAAGTCTCTCAGATAAAGGTTCAAATCATATCTCTCTTAAATATGTGAGCACAGTCAATAAAAGCAATTGTTTTTTTTTTTTTCACATATGCTCATAAAGGAACATGACATACTATAGAATATAGTTTTGATCCCTTTAGAAAGATGCCATTACCTTTGAACTTTTAGAAGTATTATTCTCCAAACCCTATATTTTCATATCCTCATTAAGACTATATTTACCCTAAAATCATTAGGTCTTTAACTAGGACAACATGAAGGCTTAGGACAGGGTACAAAAGAAGAGGTAAAAGGATATTCAAAGTTTCTTCAATAAGAAGTAGAAGTCTTCTAAAGTTGACAATTCTTTTCTTTACATTGCTTGGACTAAAGTGAATATTTCTTTTTCCACTTTTCTTTGCATTCTCCAAACTTTTCTTAATATATATATATATATTTTTCACTTGAATCTCTTTTGAAGAAAATTTCTTTTCTCAATATTCACTTTCGTGCTTTGATTGCAACTAAAAAGTATATTTTCATTCATCTCTAACTTATCTTTTGAAGAAATAGGTAATGGATATATTATAGTGGGTAATATGGGTTAAGGTTAGTTGGGTGAGAAAAAGAAAAGGCTTATATAAAAGGCTCAAATTGGCTAACTAGTGGTAAAAATATTTTTGGGTTGGCTTTATGTCTCGTGGTTAACGAAGATGGCCTAAATCATTTTCTAGGTTTTATAATCTATCAGATTCAATGAACTTCTAGAATTTAAAAGTTAATACTCTAACAATTCAGGTAATTAACCAAATTTAAAAGTTGATGGGATCAAGTTTCTTTAAGCACGCTGAAGAAAATTAGAAATATTTATAACCTCTCAGAAAGAATGAATGGCTCTAAAGCTTACTTAGGTTATAGGTCTCTACTGAATTTCTTCAGGATTTGTCAATCATTGCCACTCATCAATTTAGATTATCCATATGCAACTGCGTGTTCATATGTGATCTGAGACCTAGCTTTACTGGAATGTTTTAGAAAATGAGTAAAATTATGAGTTAGTCATGTTGAGGTCCATTAATAAGCCAAAGTTATTATAGTCTAGGAATTGACTTGAAATTTTTTTTTTTTAAAAATCAAGAAAATATCTAAAAACCTAAAAAAAATTAGAATTAGTAGAATTCTACACCCCCCAACCTGCGAGAAACATTGTCCTCAATGTTTAAAAAGTAGGATGATGATAATGCATTGAGAAATAAAAAATTGAGGGATATAGAAAAAAGAAGAAAAAAGAAGAAAGTAAAAACTAAGCTACATTCTTTATTTTCAGAAGAAAATTTTCAGAGGAAAAATATTACTGAGTTTGAAACTTCCCTGGGTCCCATACGAAATAAGCTGGATGGGCCTCTAAAAAGGAATGATAAATAATTTTATCTTGCAATTTAAAATTTTTCATTTTATCACTATGCAAGATAAGTTTATCTTCAGGTTGCTTTTCATAAATAAAGACATTTGTAGGAGCTCGGTGCAGCTTTTTTGGAAATGGAGCAAAGATGTCATATTCTTCAGTGGTTATGACAAATTTATCTCTTTTTCTAATAGGTTTGAACAGTATTTCAACCATTTTAGGACCAAATTTCTCAATTTTGTTACCACTAGGAATAATGGTAATTGCCTTTGTTTGTTCCATGCTTGTAAGTGAAGAATTAATCTCACCTACCATATTAGTATCATCAAGGTTTTCATTAGGTGGAATAGGACATTGACCTTGATTGGTAGTTTGCATCATTTGGGACATCATATCCTTCAATTCAATCATGGAATCTGTGTTCTCTTTCAATTGGCCTTGAATTTGGGCAATTGTCTTCTCTTGGTTTTGCATGTTTGATGGAAATTATCCTCGACATTCCTCTTATGTGGAAGAAGGTAAGGTACAAGAGTAAGTGGTCCTTGTTTTTGGTGATAGGGTTGGTATTGGGCCTTGTGTGAGACATGTTCATTTTGATGAATACTCAAGTTGGGACTATATGTCTCTGAAGATGAGGAAAAATGTTTCTCATACAAATGGGTCGGTTCATAAAGTGCACCCTGAAATGCAGGAGCAATAGGACATTCTTGAGTTGGGTGTGTATTACTTTCACATGTATTAGACACCTGTTTGACTTTCTTAGAGGAAAAACTTCTTATTTCCATTGCCTTTGTTCTAGCTAGGGATGTTATTTTCATATCATCTTTTTCAGTCGTAGCATAAATGTCTCCCCTAGTGAATGTGGTGGTGAATTTAGGCTCAGTTGAGTAACCTACGTTTTCTGAATGAGCCCAAGTTTGTGCACTCTCTGCCAGCCATTCCAAATACTCTTCCGCCTCTTTTGGTTGTTTATTTAAGAAATTGCCATTACACATTATTTCAACAAATTGGCACATATCAGAATGGAGTCCTTCATAAAAGAAGCTAATAATGCGCCAAAGTTCGTATCCATGATGGGGACAAGTTAACAACAAATCTTTGAATCTTTCCCAGCATTGATAAAAAGTTTCTTTATCCTTTTGGGTAAAATTCATTATGTTTTGACGAAGAGCATTAGTCTTATGTATAGGAAAGAACTTATTTAAGAACTTCCTAGTCATTTCTTGCCATGTTCATATGGAATCTGCTGGCAGTGAATGAAACCACATCTTAGTTTTTTCCTTTAAAGACAAAGGAAATAGTTTGAGTCTTACAATATCTAATTCAATGTTTTATGTATGTTGCAACATGCACACTTCATCGAATTCTTGTAAATGCGTGTAAGGACTCTCACTATCTAACCCATAAAATTTTGGAAGTAATTGAATTACTCCAACCTTTATTTTAATCATACCAGCATTTGGAGGTAAGTTTATACATGAAGATATGTTGGTATAATTAGGTTGTAAATGGTCTTTTAATGTTCTTCTAGGAGAAATTTCATTGTGACCAATAAAGAAATTGATTCAAAACTAGAATGAATGAAACTAACTAAAGGAAACTTGCTAAAAATGGGACTTTCCTAAATTAACACTTTTTTAAACTAGAATTAGAAACTTTCAAAAAATAGAACTTTCTAACACTTAATTAGGAAACTTTCTAAAACTAAACTAGCATGCAAACAATGAATTAACTACTATTAAACTAAGATTAACAAACTAAAAAATGCAATAATCAAAGAAACTTCACCCTAGTACCATGCACATGCTCCATGGGATGGTGTGTGGTTCATGGGTAACAAGATAGCCTAAATTACTGAATTAAAAACAAACTAACCTGCAATATAATCAAAGGACTTAATAAAAAACCTAAACAGTTAAATGGGTTCCTAAGGATTTAAGAAAATATGATGAATAAAGCGCTGCATATTAAGAATGAATGTTGAATGGAAAATTTCCATATTTCAAACACTTAAGAACTACAAATCAAACCAAGCATGGAAAGTAATCGAACTACACTTTTTATGCAAGATAGAATTCAAAATTAAAGTAATATGCTACAGAAATTCAAGCATGAATAGTAATTCTCAAATAGCTTCATTGATTGAATGGGAAAATACATTAGAAATAGTGCGTGTGATACATAGATGTAAATCTGAAAATAATGCACTTTTATTAAGTCTAAAACTTGATTCATATCCAATCCAATCTAATGCTCTCAAACTAAACTAGGATGACATTTAATTGAAATCCAAGAGAGAATCAAGAGAATAGATGGATGGAAAGATGGAACTAGTTAAGGCAAAAGATGCTTAAAACTAGCTCTCAAATTCAAGTAAAAAATGTGGAATTCAAAGTACTAACCTAGAATTGATGTGCTAAAGTAAAGTAAAATACTTAAGAATCTAAAGGTCTAAAGGAAGGATAAAACAAAAGAAATCCAAAGTCCAAGGCTCTAAAAGATCCCAAGCTAGAGTGTTATTTTCAAGGTTTTGTCACCAAACCTCTACTTTTAAAAAAACATGGAATTCAAGGGGTTTAATAGATGGCTGTTTTCCAATTGAATGAAGGCTTAATCTAATAAGGGTGTGGATCTAGATCTAGGGTTTCAATGAAGAAAAGTTAGGTGGAGGAATGAGGTAAGCAAGTGATGTCATGGTGGTGCAAGGTGGCTACCATGTAAGTAGAAAGTGGGGAAGCGTCACCTTCTTAGGAAGGTGGCTTAGAGTTCCTTCCTTTTGTAATTGCATTGGTATTTTGGTTGTACAAAATTGAGAAAAATAAAAAGGAAAATGGTGGGAAATAATGATAAAAATCTAGGGTTTTAGAAGTTTTGATTTGAAGTAGATCTTGTGGTTTCCTAATTAGGAAACCACTTAATGTGACAACTAAGCAAGGGGAAGCCATCACCTTCTTAAGAAGGTGGCTCCCTCCTTAAGCCAAAAATGTGGAAACCCAAATTGGGTGGAGAAAAAGGTAGAAAATGGAAAGTGGAAAGTGGTTTTCTCTCTTGATTGGTCAACCTATGTATGATCATCTTACCTTTTACAAATATTACTGAAAACCTTCTAATTATCCCTTGAAAATTGCACTTTTAACATAAGATAATTGCTTGAAAAGTCTCCTCTAATAGTATGACTCTAAGTGGTTTGATGGCTTACTTTGATGGCCCATTCCTTGATAGCTTGAATGGTTAAGTCCTTTAACTTTAAAGCTTGAATGGCTTAGCTTCCTTAGGTTTCCTAGTTAGACTTAGAAACCTCATGCATGGCCCCGAATGTCATGCAAAGTGATGGAATTGCATGCTTTTTAGCATGGAACATTTTAAGCACCATTGATGCTTTCCTTACCTTAAGATGGTGTTATACATTGATCACACTTTGGATTGATGTCATTTAGGATTTGGTTTGATCTTTTTGTCTTAATGTTCAATTCTTATCTCAATCAATCTTGGCCTTTGGATCACCTTCTCAATACCTACAAAAGAAAAAATTATGATAATTCACATACTTACTATGGATTAGCTCCCCAAACTTCCAAATATCAAACTTTTGAATTATCAGGTTAGAATGCATGTGTTATGAAAATTTGGGAAAACCTTAGAAATAACTCTGTAATTAATAACACATGGGCTACAATTAGGTACTTTTTATACAAAATTGAACACATATTACACCCTCCAATTAGTATTTTGCTAGTCCTGAGTAAAACATATAAAAAATCATAAGAAACAAAATGGTTGTCATTTTCTAAGCACTCATGAATGCATTTAGCATATGCAACAAGCCTTAAACCCCTAGGTTACCCCTAGTGGATGAGTTATGCCTCGTGTGGGTTTGCAGTAAATATCCCCACAAAATATAGTAAGGCTAAGTTCTTTATTTTATCTTAGAGAATTCTTATCTATTAAATACTAGTTTAACAACTTAATAAACATGAATGGAAAATTCTACAAGTTATCCACATACCAAAGCCATCTTATTCTAGTTTCATCTTGGAGTGTAGTGTTTGTACAACTACGCAGTTCAAGACGTGTAAAATAGTAATGCTTATTACTCCATTGGAATGATGGTTGGACCTCAAATTCTCACTAGTATACAGTCAACAATAAAGCTCTTAGATAAAGGGTCCAAGAACATTCACTATGTAACTGAATTCAACAATCTGATGGTTCACATAATCTTTTAAGCACCAATGAGACAAACATATGATCCCTTAGAATAGATACCATTACCAAAACTAGTAGGTGTAGTTCACTATAATTTCTTCCTATTTATATCCTCATTAAGGTTATCTTCTACCTTAAGATCAATAGGTCTTTAGATATGACGAAACATAGGCTTAGGAGTGGTTCTGAAAAGAAGGGTATATGGATTTAAAGTTTCATATCTTTGTGGGGGTCTTTAGCTATTATTAGGTATTGAAGTGAATATGTTTTCTTCTTTTCCTTCTTTTTCGTTTTTCGTTTTTCTTGCTATTTTTCGTTTTTCTTTTTCTTTTCTTTGTATTTCTTTTTCTTTAAGGGAAAGACTTTCCCTTTTCAACACTTTGATATTTTTCACTTCTTATACTTTTGTCTTTTTGAACATTTTTTTTACCATCTCTACTCATTTTTAAAAGATAGATAATGGATATTATTTTTATTGGGTTTCTTTGGGTTAAGGTAAAAGAGGTTTTAAAATGAAAAGTCTTACTTAGATGCTCAAAGATTTAACCAATTCTTTATATCTTTGGGCTAAAACAAGGATGGCCAATGTCATTTCCTAGGCTTCTTGAAACCTATCAGATTCAATAAATGTTTAGGAAAGAAAGTTAGTACTCCTTTTAATAATTCTTATCAAATGACCAAAACAAAGAGAATTGGGATCTCTCAAATTTATGCCTGCTAAATAAATTATGGAATTATATATAAATGTAAAAAAAATGATAGTCTCTAACACTCACTTGGGTATAGGTCTCCACAAATTTTCGTCAAGACCTTTTAAGTCATAACCATCGATCAGTCTAATCTATGTATTGTGTGTACGTGTGTTTCGAGATTTTACTTTCAAGAAACTCTTAGGACATGAATAAACTGTAAAATTATCCATATGCATTTCTATTAAGAAGTTAAAGTAGTGAAAACACTAAACTTTAAACAATCCAATTCTCATCATAGTAAAGTAACTTTGACCTTAAAAGCTTTTGAAAAACTCAAAAAATTTATTGTTGTTGTTGTTGTTTTTTTTTCAAAATATATGAAAACTCAGAAATCTCATACATATCTACATCCCCCAATCTGAACTAAACATTGTCCCCAATGTTTTGGAATATAGGGCACACATATGATAAATGAGTGATGTAGAACAATGAGACTCGAAAAACCCTGAGTTAGCTCCCACTAAACACCAAGTTTAACACCTTTTGCCAGACATGCAATGCAATAATATTGATGAATGCAGGTGTCATGGGAATTGCTAAGGTGGGTCATGATATATTGGTACCTCAAGTAATGTTTCTTCCGCTTCAAGGTTTACCAACTCTAAGTAGGGTTTCAACCTTTGCCATTTCACTTTGGAGATCTTTCCATCATTTTCTATCTCGATTACCCCATGAAGAAATATAGTACATACAATGTAGGGTTTAGTCCATTGAGATTGAAGTTTTCTAGGGAATATATGCAACTGAGAATTATACAAGATGACCTTTTGTCCTGGGATGAAGGACTTTCTTAAGATATGCCTATCATGATGGCTCTTCATGTAGTCTTTTTATAGCTTTACAGACTCATATGCATCATTCCTAAGCTCATCCCATTCATTGACTTGGAGCTTCCTGTGGGCTCTAATAGTATCTAGGTCAAAATTAATCTTTTTGATGGCCCAATATGCGTTATGCTCAAGTTCTATTGGGAGGTGGCAAGCCTTTGCATAGACCATGTGGTAGGGTGACATGCCTACAGGAGTCTTATATGTAGTCAGTATGCCCATAAAGCGTCACTAAGTCTTAAAGACCAACCTTTCCAATTTGGATTGACTGTCTATTCTAAAATTTGCTTTATTACCCTATTAAACACTTCCACTTATCCACTTGTTGGAGGATGACAAGGAGTAGCTATTCTATGGATAACACTATATTTCTTCATTAAATTCTCAAATACTCTATTACAAAAGTGTTTTCCCTCATCACTGATTATGGCCCTTGGAGTCCTAAAGCATGCAAATATATTTTCCTTTAAGAACTTGACCACTACCTTGTAGTCATTGGTCTTACACCGTATGGCTTCTACATATTTTAACACATAATCTACCCCACAAGAATGTATAGATAACCAAAGGAGTTAGGAAAAGGTCTTATAAAATTAATTCTCCAAGCATCAAATGGCTCAATGATCAAAATGGGGTTTAAAGGCATCATAGTTCTTTTTTCCTATGCTCCTTAACTGTTGACATCTAGAACATGCAATAAGCATGTGAATCCCTGAAAATTATAAGCCAATAAAAACAACACTAAAAAATCTTTGTAGCTATCTTTCTATAACTAAAATGACCCACGTATGCATGGTTGTGACAAAAGGAAATGATTTTCTAAGGTTCACTGTCTGGTATGCATCTCCTAATTACTTGATTAGGATAGCACATAAAAAAATATGGATCGTCCCATGTAAAGTGTTTGACCTTGGTAATATAACTTTTCCTATCTTGTTTAGACCAATGATTAGGCATTTGGCCTGTGACAAGATAATTGACTATATCTATGTACCAAGGCAACTAGGAAATATACAACAATTGTGCAACTAAAAATGTCTTAGAGATAGGCACATTGACTCCACAACTAGTTTGGATAAGTAGTATGCTACAACATTTTTGGTACCTTTCTTATCCTACATTTCAAAATCAAATTCTTGTAGCAAAAGTATCCATCAGATTAGCTTAGGTTTTACATTCTTTTTAGAAAGAAGGTATTTCAAAGATGCATGCTTCGAATAGAAAATGGCCATAGATTTTAGCAAGTAAGATCTAAATTTACCCACAGCAAATATACTACGAACAACTCTTTTTCAGTAGTGGAATAATTAGTTGGGCATCAATGAGTGTCTTGTTAGCTTAACATATCATGTGGGAAAGCTTATCAATATGTTGCCCAAAATAGTTCAATCACTTAGTCTAAAGCGCCATACTTTATCACAAATAGTGCACTCTAATTTGGTGATCAAATAATAGGTGCAAAAGTCAACTCAACCTTTAGGTGCACAAATGCTTTCAAACAATTTTCCTCAAAGTCAAAAGTTGCCTCCTTCATAAGTAAATTACATGAGAGCTTGGAAATTTTGCTAAAGTCCTTGATGAATTATCTATAAAAACCAGCATGGAAAAAATGAGTGGATTTCCTTCACCATCGTTGGTGGAGGAAGGTTAGAGATCAAATCCTCTTTGGTTTTGTCTACTTCTATGCCATTATGTGATATGATGTGGACTAAAACAATGCCATTTTAAACTATGAAATGACATTTTTCCCAATTTAATTATAAATTCTCTTCCTGACGCCTAGCAAGGACATGTTTTAAATTGTGTAGGCATTCATCAAATAAAGACCCAAACACTGAGAAATCATCCATAAAGACTTCTAAAAACCTCTTCACCATATCCAAAAATATGCTCAACATACACCTTTGAAAAGTCGCTGGGGCATTAGAAAGTTAAAAGGTATACGACATTACATGATGGTCCCAAAAGGGTAGGTGAAAGTAGTCTTCTCATAGTCCTCAGTGCTATGGGAATTTGGTTATAACCAGAGTATCCATCAAGAAAGCAGTAATAACTATGATCGGCTAACCTTTCTCACATTTGGTCTATAAATGGAAGAGGAAAATGGTCTTTCCTCGTCACTGAGTTCTCTTTTTAGTAATTGATACAAATTCTCCATCTGGTGGTCATTCGAGCAGGGACTAACTCAATATCCTCATTTTGGATTATCATGACTCTAGACTTCTTGGGGACAAGTAGAACAGGGTTGACCCATGTGCTGTCAGATATGGGGTAGATGACATCAACATCAAAGAGTTTAAGCACTTTATCTCTTACCACCTTTTTCATATTAGGTTCAAGCCTGTAATGCTTGAGCAATTTATGCTATTTTTAAGAAAAATGAATTGGACATTCTATAGGAAATGAAAAGTTCCCTTTTTGGAGATAAGGGTATTTTGGTCATTTCATCGTTCACCCTAACTAGACCCAGAAATTTGGTCCTAATAATAGTACCCTTAGGTATGTCTCAGAAAAAGGAATCCAACAAGACCAAAATCACTTAAAACAGAGTTAAAATGAGCAAGTTATGACCCTTTGAAGTTCAAGGGCAAAAGTGTAATTTACATTTAAAACGGATTTAGCCTGAGAAACACAGGGACCCGTTTTGATACGGGCACCCCTCTTCTTCAACCTCCTAGAGGGTTCTAGAACGGCGATGTGCAGGGGAGAAACCACCGCCATTCTGGAGGTTTCACCACCGCCAAATGGCGGTAAGAACCCCCTTCAGAACCCTCTTCGAGCTCTATAAATAGAGCTCTTGGGTGCCTCCAATGGCAGCCCAAAAGCTTGGGAAAAACCCATCATGGAGAGGTAGACAAAAGGAGAAAATGTGGAGAAAAACTCGGCCACGAACCAGGTATGCGCAAAACCCCTCCAAACCCATCTCCCCTTAGACTTAGGGTGGGTTTCCCCAAGTTTCTGCCTGAAAAACCATGCAAAATGGGCCTCTAAGGATCCACAAAGGACCCAGGGACAGTGCTTGGGGTGCACTAGTTCGACAGGGTCGAACCAGGGCGTCTTGAGGACGCCCCGGTCCCCACAAGACGAAACGCGTCGACCGCGTTAGAGAGAAACCAGCAGGCGCGTCTGTGGACGCACCCACAAGTGAAATAGATGGGTGGAAGCCTAGTGCGTCTGTAGACGCGCCCACTGGGGCGCTTGCCGATGACGCTAGACGCATTAGCGTCCCGGGCTTCCACCTCGTATGGCCTCTATGTACACTTGACATTAATTTGCCCATAACTTGAGTTCTAGGGCTCCGATTGAGGCACCGTGAAAGGTGTTGTGTCTGTATCGACGACGCGGACACACCCAAATCATAGAATACCTGATCAAGGCCCTATCTAAGGTGAGAATGACCCTTAAACTATGATAGTGGAGCGGGGCCACTAAACCTTTGTAAACCTGACGATATTAAGGCCCAGTTAGAACCTTAGGAGACCCATAGGCATGGGAATGAACCCTGAATGCCTAAGTAGTGAGATCAACCATTCTAAAAGCTATAGAAATAGGCCAAGCTAACCTTTTTTCCCTAAACCATATTTAGGAGCGTACGAGGACAAGGGAGCTAGTGTGACCAAACCAGGTAGGTGCTCTATCGCTACTATACTTTTAAAAAGAGCCCATGATTGTTTTGAGAATGCATGTTTTAAGTATAAGTTATATGACTTGTTTAGCATGACTTAATGAATTCAGCATGTATATGATAAATACATTATGCATAGACATGTTTTGCAAATAATTGCATAAATTGCATGATTTGTGATTATTGAGTTTTGAAAAATTGCATGTCCTTGAGGGTTACCAAAAGATGCTGGAGTGCCCAAAAGATGTTGGGTAGGCAATTGTGAGGGCCAGGTAGTTATGAGGGACCCAAAGAGGACAGGTTTTGAAAAAGAGGTTTTCGCTTGATTGATCATATATGATTTGGGCTAGTAAGCTCGTGGGCGCTATGTCGAGGGGTCTGGGGTGGCCTCCCAGCCTCTACCACTATTAGGTGGAAAGGGTACCACGCCGAAAAAAGGCATGTCCCTGCTTCGACTGCATGTGGTACAGGGGGCTACCATTGGAGTCACAGCATTGGATCAAAGTGTCATATGCCCCGTGGAGGCTATGACCCTGTGTCCCTAGGTACCCAAGGACCACACAGCGGTGAGGTCGTGGACATAGTGAGCCCTATGGTTTTGATGATTTACTTGCATTGCACATGGCATGACATGAGGTTGGTCGACCATACCATATATCCATGAGTTGGATTCAGTTGAGCATCTTATGCATATCATTATGTTTATGATATATATGATACTTTCGACTTGGATTATGCGATTCTTTAAGTCGTCAGTATTCCAATTCGACAATGGTTTTTAATATCGATATTGAACATGAGTGTTCAAACATGCACATGTTTTAAAGAGCATATGATTTTAAACATAGCATGCATTTTAAACTAGTAGTGATAGACTCCTACTGAGTATAGTATATACTCACCCAAATCCTTAACATTTTTCAGACACAAGTAAGCACTTAAGGATAGGATACGCCCATGACAGAAGAAACCCAAATATATCATTTTTCAAGACAGCTCCATTCACAAGTAGAAGATGCCTCAGGAGATGTTAGTGCTACAAGCAAGTAAATCAAAAAGAGACAATTATACATGTAAGTAAACACTCTACCATTTGGACATGTATTTGTATTTATTTACAGTTGGGCTGTGAGCTGTGACTGGATAGACTTGGGAAAACATTTATGATTTCTGAAGTTTTTCAAAAACTACTTTCCTTGTTGTGAAAGCAAATGACACTTGGGGTTTTCAAAATGAGTTTAAAACTAAAGACTTTCTGCTACATTGCATGGTTTTTATAAAATGGTTTTCAAATAGGGATGCATCCCGCCTTAGGAATTAGATATTGCATTTAAAAATGCATGGGAAAACCTGGGTCGTGACAGTTGGTATCAGAGCCCAGGTTTTATCCTTTCACAGCCAGTCTAGCATGTCCAAGGGTCATAAACAATCGAGAAAATTAAGAAGAAGTAGTAGAAATAGAAATAGTAGAAATGACTAGCATATTAATGCTCAAGGCATTTCACCATAAACAAATAGGCGAAAAAAGGAGATGGGTCTAGCAAATACTTAGATATTGGATGGCTTAAATCTTATCAATAAGGATTGTTGTGCAATGGTGCAAACAGGGAAACTCATATATAAATTAGATTATGATGAGAATGATGAATGAAGATGTTGGTGAACTTGTTAGTAGATAGTTCTAACCTGTAATAAATTAATCTCACCAAAGATGAGAACATCAAGAAACCTAGATGGCTATCTTACCATCATAAAGAATATCAGAATATGAGCACACTATCACAAGGGATATGATATGAGTATGATAGGGGATGTAAAAGATAGACTTTGAGAAGATTTTGATGATAATCTAAGAGGGATGAGAATGCAAGATGATATTAGGAAATAACTGTGACTCGTACTAGATCACAAAGGTATGGATCCTGAAGGACTTAGCTTAATTTTTGATAACTTCATTGGAGTCTTATGAAGAGTGAAGAGCTATCGAATAATGACAACCTGAGTATAATGGAGCAGATCAGAAGATGTGTGCAATTGACACATTATGTGATTAAGAGGAATATAACACGAATATGATAGGGAATTGTATTTGACAGAGTTACCAAAAGATTTTGACGATAATATTAGGGATGATAGATCTGTGATAATAAATTGATCTTAACATGAACTTATAAGAGAAGTATAGCATGACCAAAACGTCAATGCCATTATTAAGACACTAGATGAATTTTATTGAGGCTATAGGCAATTAAGGATTTCAATGATATTAGTACAGTTTAGCATTTCTTAGAAGCATTCAGTTTATCATATCTGTTAAGTAAAAGAGTAGATGTAGTATCAATTATATATAACAAAGCATTGATCTACGTAGACAAAAATGAGGATTTTGAAGAAAAGAGAGAAAGAGATAGAGATGTAACTATAAGTATTCGATGAATATTGAATATTCAAAAGAAGAAGATTATGACTCTATGGAGATACATACAATTCTTTCATCTTGAATCCTATAGGAAGGTAGATCAAACAAATGCAAAGGAATAATACTAGATGAGTTGGTGATCTTATTGTAAAAGAGTATAAAAGAGAGAAAGCATATGGGGTTTAAGACTTTGAGTAGAGTATCAAATTTCAGAAGATTATGTGACAAGAAATTTCTGAAGAGGAATGGTGACCAACTAGAAATTAAATTCTACAAATGGTTTGATATCAATTATTACAATTAGATTCTTATCAAATCCATTAGCTTATGGGGAACACCAATGGATATAGTCCATAAAAAAGGAAAATTTGGTGATATCCTACATTGCCACTACATGAGTAAATAAAGTATATTGAAAAAGGAATTAAGCCGAGACAGTGACTTGTCCATTTGTCTTTCTTCAGCAATTAGGTACCATCAAAGATCGAATTGAGGTCTGCTATCATATATTTGGAAGAGCAAATATCTTAAGACCATTATTTAGTCATTACCTTTAGAGTACTGTTGACTAAATAAAGGTATCCCACCCTATTTAATCAAATATGTTAGTAGTCGAAGTTATATACTCAGAGGGATATTATAAGTATTTAGACATGAATTTTACCTAAAAGAAGTTACTTGTTAGACTAAGTCATTTGAGGGTATGAGGTCAGTTGATTAGGCCACATCATGGAGGAGCAACGAGTACAATGAATACAGTAACAATTGAGACAGAAGCAAACATAAGAAGCGATCTAAACCAATGTGAAAGATTTTCCAAGCCTTAATAGCTACCATGACAAACCATAGAAATCACTGTGGATCTGAAAGATGCTGCTGACTTGGATTGAAAAAAAAAAGGCAGATAAGCACTGATCTCTTTATAGAGATTGTTGAGCTTATAACCTATACATCTAGATAGAGATCAACAGGTAATTGAATAAATTCTCTTTCTATATGTCTACAAAAATGTTCTATGATTACCTGAGTGTTGTTAAACTTGTTGATTTAGCAGCATCAGCACAATTTGATATAATCGCTATTGAATGAGAATTATTGTTATAAGCTAAGTATGAGGAGGCACTTGAAAGATAAAATTTGAGGAATTGAGAAAACCACTACTTATGATGATGATACCCCCTGATAATTAAGACTGAATAGTTTACGGTAAAGCATTAATAAAAGATTGAACAACATATTGATATAGGGAATGGAAGGCAAAAAGTTGAGGTGGCCAGCACAATATAAGGTGAGATTTGATGTTACATAACCTTTAAACAAAAAGTTAGTCGTTATGTGCATATACCAAGTACGAAAAACAAATTGAAGGAATTTCCTAAGGACTAACCTTATTAGATGGTTTGGAATTTTATTCTAGATGAATGATGTGCATACACATAGCAGGACTAATCCCTTTGATGTCCGCTATGGTCCACTCTAAAGCTGTCTTATGTTCTTTGAGAACATCTCCTAGGCTATGATGACAGGTGATGATTCATCTGGGCTTAAGTAAGAATGTTTTGGTTTCTCAAGTAATGGCTTATAGACCAAGGTAGGTGGTTTTTCTATTGAAGGCATAGGGTCATAATTAGAAGGGGGAAGTGATTCAACTAGAGGTCCCCACTTTGAGGTATCCATTACAGGTGCAACATGTAACAAATTATTTTCTTCATCAATGAACTTGTCTATATCTAACTCACAGTTAAAGTGCTCTAGCCCTGCCTCATGTAAGTCAAGGAAAGATGAAGATGGATTAGCATCTTGAAGTAGACCTTCAATTAAATTGACTACACAAGAATCATTTAGGTCTAGATGCTGATGATTAGCATTAAAAACATTGAGTTTGACTTTCATATTGGCAAAGGATAACTTCATCACACCATTTTTATAGTTGATGATGGTGTTGGACGTTGCTAAAAATGGATATCCAAGAATTATCGGGATCT
This sequence comes from Warburgia ugandensis, assembly GCA_035236585.1. Taxonomy (NCBI): domain Eukaryota; kingdom Viridiplantae; phylum Streptophyta; class Magnoliopsida; order Canellales; family Canellaceae; genus Warburgia; species Warburgia ugandensis. The sequence goes on along the minus strand of CP141127.1, from coordinate 48,471,717 downwards.
GATACAGGCTAGGTATCTAGGATAATAAAATCTATAGAAAAGTAAAATTGGTCCACTTGTCTTAAAACATCTTCAACCATACCTTGTGGAATCTTTATGGATCTATCTACTAATTGTAAAGTGGTTTTAGTTGCCTTTAGATCACTAAGCCCTAGTTACTCATAAACAGAAAATGATAACAAGTTAACACTAGCCCCTAAATCAAGTAGTGCCTTATCAATGACATAATTTCCAATAACACAATAGATGTAGAACAAGGATCTTTAAACTTAGGATGGTTTGGTGTTGAATTAAAGAGCTCACCTGCTCAGTGAGAAAGGCTTTTTTTTGCACATTAAGCTTTTGCTTTTGTTTGCAGAGCTCTTTAAGGAACTTGGCGTAATCAGGAATGGCTTTAATAGCATTGAGTAATGGAATATTTATTTGAACATGCTTAAACACATTCATTATCTTGTTGAAATTTGTTCCTTTCTTAACCTTGTTTATTAGTTGAGGGAATGGAGCTTAGGCACATAGGGGGCCTCTACTATAGGCTTAGATGGAATGGGAGAGTTTTGCCTTTTCTATTTCTCGTATATTTTATCTGGTTCATTCTTAGTCTACCCTAATTTATTATCAACCTAATAGCCACTCCTAAGGATAGTTATTGACATTTCTTGCTCATGGTGGGTAAGGGTTATTGCTAGGGTTGCTATATGCATTCATTGCATTCATCAGGTTCTAAAAGATTTTTAATATACATACTATTGGGCGAACAAGTAGAAGTTAAATGTGTTGGGCTAGAACAAATAGAACAAACCTCTTGTGGAGGTTTTCTAGATGCCTGGACAGCCACGAAGTTTGGAACATATTTTCAAGCTTGTTCACTCTTCCATCCAAGGATTCAAACTTATTCATTCTATTAATCACATAGTCAAGCTTATAGGATATTTCTGAGGTACTCTTGTTTTGTAAAAGCCTCCATTCTTTTGAGGTTGGGTATTTCTCTCTCCTATTAGAATAGTCCCATTATTGAGAATTGTTTGCTAAAGTTTGAAAAAATTCCTAGGCCTCTATTTCATTTTTCAACATGAGGGCCCCTCCATTAGTTATATCAACCACTTTGTCTATTTTGAGCTGTAAGTGCCTTATAGAAGTACTAAAATTGTTGCCATTTGTCAAATCCATGATGGGGACACTTTTTTAGCAATTCATTCCACCTTTCCCGCCTTTTCTAGCATTCATAATATTGTTCATCATCTCTTTGCTGGAAATTAATAATCTCCCTATGAAGAGCATTAGTCTTATGGCAAGAAAGTGTTTAAGAACTTTTTAGACAACTGGTCCCATGTGGCGATGGAACTAACTTCTAAAGAATTCAACCATGATTTGATCTTACCTTTCAATGAGAAGGGAAAGAACCTTAGTCTAATAGAATCATTTGAAACATTTTAAAATTTGAATGTGGCACAAATATTAAGAAATTCCTTTATATTTAGGTATGTATCTTGTTTCTCATAACCATAGAATGTTGGGAGTAACTTAATGACTCTAGGTTTAAGTTCAAAGTGGTCTACATTGTGGGTGGTAAAGCGATGCATGATGGAGTATTTAACTAGAGTGGAACAGAGAAATCTCTAATACCCTTGCCCTCAACTTTTGCTGGTGATTCTGCCATGGTGTTAGGAACTTGGTTTCTCACCCCTTGCCTAGGGGTACATTCAATCATAGGATTTAATGGTACTAGATTAGTGTTACTAAGATCGACGACCTTGCATGCACTACAATGAAAATCTATCTAAATGATGTAACCTAGCTCTAAATGATATGCAAATAAACAATCTCTAATGCTAGCAAGCTAGATTTTATGATCTTTGTTAATTTGTGAGGTTGTAGCTTTTAACCTAAAGCTGGACAGCTCCTCCTTTAATCCAGAGCTGACTATTGCTTACCAATTAGGTCTTGCCCAAGGAGGTTAATACAATTCTCATGGAAGGAGGCATTTAGACCTCAATAATTGTCAACAAAAGGTGTGAAAAATCGCTTGGATTTTGGATACCCACTATAACCATAAAGTTCAAGAGCCACTGGAGTGAAAATAGATCACGTCTTTCAAAAAAGGGTCCTATGAGCTCAAAACCCTAGGTCTCTTACTACTTGATTTTAGATTAAAATTAATGGCTAGGATTGCAAGCATACAAGAGTCAATCTAATTACCTAGGTGGGGCAAGGTTTTGTTGATAAAATCTAGTCATTATCCTATGATGGTTCCTGTGGGGCCCATACTATTAGTTTGTTTCATCCACATATAGTAAATAAGCAATGCAAGTACAAAGAAAATAAACTACTATCTCCTATATGCTATCTAACCATGCACAACTAATGCAACAACCCTAAATAAGATGCAATAAGTTTAATGAATGAACCTTATCTATATGAATTACACTACCAACCAATATGCAAATTACACTAAATGCAACTATACTAAGAAAATAAAAGAGAGTGAAAAAGACTTACAATGAGGTTTCTAATGAAGATTAAGCATGAGCCACCATATGCCACACTTGCCCTAAATTAATACAACCCATTAAAATTTGAATAAACAAATTGCAAGTTATAATGATGCCTCACTATAAGTTCACTCAAAAAGCTATTCTAAGAAAACAAGAAAATCCAATTTCCCTTCACACAAAAATAAAGAAAGATAGGTCAAGTTTTGAGAAATTAGCAAGATATGCAATTATGATGCAAAAACACTAATCTAATGTAACCTAAAACTATGACTAAATATAAACAATCTAAATAAAGATCTAACCACAAATCTGTTGTGACTCCCCGACAATGGTGTAAAAAACTTAGCATAACTTTTAATATTACTGGTAAGCGCACAAATCAATGTAGTATTAGAATGCGAGAGAGGTCGATCCTATGAAGAATATAAATAATCTATATAATGGATGGATCTTATTTAAATTGCTTAACATTAGCCAAAATGAGAGATTGAATTCGACTTGAATTTAAATTACGAAAGTAAATGATAGCAGAAAGGAAATATGCATGAAACTAGAAACTACAATTAAAAAAATTTGTAAAAGGACACCCATGTAGTGGAATTAGAAACTATCATGCATTCAATAAAGAAACTAATGCAAAACTAGAATGAATGAAACTGGGAAATTAAATTAAAGGAACTTGCTAAAAATGAGACTTTCCTACATTAACACTTTCCTAAACTGGATTTAGAAACATTCTAAAATTGAAGTAGGAAACTTTCTAAAACTAAAATAACATGCAACCAATGAATTAACTAATGATAAAGTAAGATTAACCAAATAAATAAATAAATAAATCAAAGAAACTTCATGCCAGTACCATGACATGCTCCATGGGATGGTGCACATGGTTCATGGGTTACAAGATGGCCTAAATGACTAAATTAAAAGAAAACTAACACGAAATATACTCAAACCACTTAATAAACAACTAACAAGATAAGTGGGTTCCTAAGGATTCAAGCAAATATGATGAATAAGTGCAAGAAATTAAGCATAAAGGTTGAATGAAAAAAAGTTCATATTTCAAGCACTTAAGAAATTCAAATCAAACCAAGCATGGAAAGCAATCGAACTAGCAGTTTTTATACAAGATAGCACTCAAAATTAAAATAATGCTACTAGAATTCAAGCATGAACAATAATTCTAAAATAGCTTTATTGATTGAATGGGAAAATACATAAGAAATAGATAATGCGATACATTGGTGTAATCTAAAAATAAAGCACTTTTCCTAAGCCTAAAACTTGATTCATATCCAATAAAAAACACCCTCTAATTCTCTCAAGCTAAACTAAGATTACATGTATGTGAAATCTAAGAGAGAATCAAGAGAATGGATGGATGACATATGAATTAGTTAAGGCAAAAGACGCCTAAAACAAGCTCTCAAATTCAAGTAAAAAATGTGGAATTCAAGGATTCAAGCTTTTCCTTATCTTGGATGTTACTACCAGAGGAGAAATAACTTGGGTCTTTGATTCGTAAGTAATAAAAAATAATAAAATGAAGTGAAGATTGAAGGGAAAATAAGGAAGATCTATGGTCTAGAATTAAAGAAGCAAAACAAGAACATGTAAGGAATGAAAACAAGAAACCTAAACAAAAGTATTGAGTTGGAATTGAAGTATAAAAGAAAAGGAAAATAATTAAGAATCCAAAGGTAGAACATCCCAAAAAAAATACAAACTCCAAAGCTCCTAAAGATACCAAGCTAGAGTGCTCTTTTCAAAGTTTTGTCACTAAAACTCAACTCTACTTTGAAAAAACATGGAATTCAAGGGATTTAATAGATGGGTGTTTTCCAATTGAATGAAGGCTTAATCTAACAAGTGAAAGTGGATCTAGATCTAGGGTTTCAATTAAGTGAAAGTGGATTTTCTCTCTTGATTGGTCCACCTATGCATCATGAACTTACCTTTTGCAAATATTACACAAACCTTTTAATTATCACTTGAAAATCACAACCTTAACATAGGATAATATCTTGAAAAGTCTCCTATAATAGTATGACTTCATGTGGCTTGATGGCTGATTCCATGATGGCTTGAATGGCTTGGCTTCTTAGGGTGTCCTAGTTAGACTACGAAGCCTCATGCATGGCCCCAATCCTCATGCAAAGTGGTGGTATTGCATGGATTTTTGGCATAGACCAGTTTAATTACCTTTGATACTTCTCATTGCCTTCTTATGCTTGCCCAAAGATGGTCATGAACCTTGATCACACTTTGGATTGATGCCATTTAGGGTTTGTTTGATCTTTTGATCTTGATATGCAATTCTTATCTCGATCAATCTTGGCCTTTGGATCACCTTTGCAATACCTAGGAAAGAGAAAATTTATGACAATTCACATATGGATTAGCTCCTAACCTGCAAAATATGAAAATTTTGAATTATTAGGTCAGAAATGCATGTGTTATTAAATTTTGAAAAATCCTAGAAATAATTCTATAATTTATAATACACGGGCCACTAATTGGTTTATCCTTGACCTATATTATTACAACCTTTGAATTTTGATAATGATACAGGTTTCACTACAATTCCACTTTAATAGAAAAAATTATAAAAATATATATATATATATATATATATATATCCTAAGCTGATGGTGCTTTGGCCACATGATCACTTCCCTACAACAATGCCAAAAACTTTTTTGAGTTTTTATGTAAGTGCATAGTAGTCAGTTGTAGTGATGTAGGGTCGAATCCTTAAGGAGGATATAGTATAGAAATATAGCACCAAATCCTAAACTAATGCACAAAGCTATAAAGTTCTTTTATGCTTTAACAAGAGAAAGTAAATGACTTAAACTAACTAAATCTAAGCTAGAATTAAAACAATGTAAGTTCGAACTACTCTAGGATTAAACATGAAAGACAATACTAAAGACATGAATAGCAATCACCAAAACCAAACTAGGAATTAAAGCATAAACTTAAAATCAGACATGACAAAATAGTAATTAAATTTACTAAAATTAACCTCCATTACAGTTGGTAGTCCATCTGTAACTTCCATTACAAAAGAAAAAAAAGAAAAAGATAGCTAAATTAAATATTCCATAAATGCTAAAATAGTAGGTAGTCCATCATCAATCTTGACACCCACTTTCTTTAATGAAATACCAACATTTCCACCACTTTACAACATTAATCCAAGAAAAACCATCCAAGGCTAGTGTAGAATGTCCAACCAATCTAGGAAAAATGGGAAGAAGAAGATGTATACAACTAATCAACCAAAGAATGAATTTACTTAAAATAATCACTAACCAAGAAGGAGAAGACATGAACTAATAATCAATGAAATTAACTATGAAAAAAAATAATAAATAGCTAAAATATAATAGAAAGTAAAGGAAAACAACTTAGCATATTAACTTCATACTGATAGAGAAAATAGAGTATGTTGTTTTTCTAAATGTCTCAAGAAAGATTGATCAAGACCACAACCTACAAGATATATTATTCACCAAACTTCTTGAACACTTTACCAACTTGATGATGAAAAAAATAAGATAAAACAAACTAAAAAATACATAGTATACAGGTAGAACCAACTCAAAAAAATTGGTGTTATCACCAAAGTACAATAGAGAAAGATTGGAGAGAAGCAGTGGCAAGCAACTATTGGAAGGTTGAAACCACTGTAAAACTCACCTACTAATAATATTACAAGCTTATAAAACTATTGAAATCAATGAAACTTAAAATAACTAACTCACCAAAGAGAAAATATACGAAATGATAATAGGTTTTGTAGAAATTGCAGTAGAACTTATTTTAATTCTCTATTGAAAACAAACTTGTTTGGCCATGATTTCTCACTGTAAAGCTATCATAAATTATTCATAAGATGTATGGTTGCCTTGAGGAAATCTTTATATTTGATTAAAAATGAAAAAGATATCAAGACAAAAGTGTGGAAACTTAATGTAGGAACCTGTTTGCTATAGATTTTTCTAGATAGCTTCCTATGTTTCCTTCTTCAAAACTGAATGAATTGACCTTTGCTTTTTCTATTCACTCACTAAAACTTGCATTTCACTATTCTTTAACTTTCATTTCTCTTGGAAAAACAAAAAAACCAAGAAGAAGTACTTCTTCAACTCTCCTTTCAAGTGGAACATGATTAGAAAAACTAGATGTGTTTCTCCTCTAAGACCCAAACTCTAGGATGGCTTTTTACACTATGCTATGTCTCCCTCTATAGACCACACCACCACCTCCACTTGGAAACTTATAATAATTCATATCCCTTGTATGTAATATCCTTTCCTCATTGTGTAAATCACATCCCACTCTTTTCTAATTGATTTAGATATCTTTCATTGTGTCATCCTTCATTGGTCCACCTTAAATCTAGATCATATAATTTCTATGTAGAATCTCTACAAACTGTCTAAGTTCATCCCCCTTTCTCCATGTCCTCCTCTCTTTATATTCATCCTAAAACATTTATTGTTAGCATCATTCTTTCAATGGATAGAATACACTTTAGGAAACTATAAATGTGCAATGGTCTCAACCATTAATTCTCAACCACAGAGTTCGTGTTTTTTACACTCCAAAGTGAAATAGATTTTAGCTCCTATTTTTCTCAATATATGCACTTATTTTCAACTATAATTAACCTCTTGGAAACATATTTTTTCCTATCTAAAATATAGGAAAAAATAATGAGTAACAATGTAGCATGTGGCTGAGAGAGACAGATAGACGTAAGTGTGCCCTATCTACGTGGCTATCTGAACTCAGAAAAGCTATAAAAATATGTAGCTCTTTTTTAGGCTATCATGGGATGTCCCATGTAGTGTGCTTCATTCATGACTTCTTCATAGGTAGTGAGATGGTGGAAACTTGCATGAGAACTTGTCACCTTTGCATGTAATCTCAGCTGCCTAGAAAATGATGCTTGCTTGGGGATTTTGGCTATTCTAAAAATGATTTGGACACTCTCTTTTGCATTTGAAAATGTTAGCTACTAATACTTGACTTGATTTTGGATCATTCAAGTTCCATCTAGATTGATTTGAATGATCAATTTTTATTTGAGCTTAATTGGAGATTTGAGATGTTGACTAACTTGATCTAACTCTTAGATTTTGAACTCTCACTTATAGAACATGGAAAAAACTAATTAATATTATTTTATGAGTGGTTTGATCTTATACTACCCTCAAATTTTCATCTAACCCTAAAAATACACCAATTCATAGTTAGATGATTAACAAATGTTTTAGCACAATTATACCCTATAAATGTAAAATTGAACATCCAAATGCACTAAAACAATGTATAACTTAGCGTTTTTAGTATGAAAATAGACACTCAACAAAGATTTTCTTCCAAATTCTTGGGTTTTCATCTTGAGAAACATAATATCCAAGATAATAGGAATGCCAAAGTAGAAGAGTTAGCCAACTTGTAAGTAAGAGATGAAATGATGTAGAAAGATCTCTTATGATTTACAAGAGAGTGACTGTGTACACCCGAGTTTGTATATAAACTTTATTTTGTTGGACCTAAAGCAAACCTTTACAAACTCTTTTTCACTTGGATATCAGACTCCAAAAACCAATGGCTGTAGTTGGGTTAGCATCACTTGTGACTTTGTATGTAATTGAGTCATTAGCCTCAATCTAATGGCTCCCTTTGTCATAAGTCCAATCAATTCCACTCCCATTTGACTTCTTGGCCTAAGAGATCACAATATATCCAATATCATTGAGAACACAAGTCCAGCTCCTTTAGATATTAACCAACTATCGAATCTCACACATTTTAACCTCTCTAATTCCGGTTTCATGAGTTGAATTCCACTTAGAACTTCATGCATGATGATATTTTTTTTGCTAATATTTCCACTTTTATCTATGTCATTTCTCCTTTGTAGCTCGAAAACCCATTCATCTTTGAACATTTCTTGAATTTGAGAGAGAGCTTTTTCTAAACTGAGCAAATATTTTGGCACTGGGGTAATGGTTTCCCTTCTTGGCGAACTACTTTTCTTTGCAGTCTCTCCATCTTAGCTATTGTGGACTGCAAGGAGAATTCCTTGCAAGTATATTCCAGCTTTAAAAGCTAGAAATTCTTGATATATTGAACAATTCTCTGCTTCTTGGAATTTGCTACCAAAATTTCTTGAGAAGTTTCTTTGGGTGTCAATCTTGGTAATCTATTTTGAGGGATTCCTTCCAAATTTGACTTGTAAGCTAAAACATTTGGCTAACTTAGTGACACAAGAGTGTCTCACTTCAAAAAATTGATTTTGAGCCACACAAGTGTCCAAACAATCCCTAATATAAGGTGATCAATTAGCATTACATGGAAGCCTAATGGCTAATTTCTGGTGCTATTTAAACTCTATATGATGTAAATTATGTTCCTAAGTATATATTAAGCTAAAGTGTCATGTAAATGTCTTTTGGTATTTCCCCCATAGTTAAATTTGTATAGAAGACTAGTCTTAGTGTTTAGTCAATCAAAATTCTCATTTGTTACATGAAATGTACCCAGAACACTTATTTATGCCTATAGGGCAGTTCCTGTGCTCTACAAATTTCCATGGCTCATGAATACAATGACTTTTGATGTGTTCTTTTCATTAGAAAACTTAAGAGTTCCTATTTGCTTTCCTTCTCTATATCTCTTGCAAAAATACCCTAGAGGTGGTGAGAAACCCCAAGCATTGTAAGCCTAAGGTGGTGGATTTATTATATACTTAGAATGGCGAGCTTGTTTATCTAAAATCCTTGGGTAGGTATCAACTTGGTATTAGATATCCTTCATGGCTGTTGGTGGTAGCTGGGTTGAATGTGAATATGTGTGATAACCCCAAATTCTAAATTCTATTTCATGTAAATTTTTATAATTTTTAATTAAAATGAAATGTTAATTTGGAATTCTGCTTTTCGAGTCTTGAGGGAAAGAATTTTTAAGAAACAAAAAATCAACCATAAAAACCTCAAAATTTAGAGCATGATTGAAAAGAGCTTTCCAACTACACCAAAAATGCAAAGGGGTTCAGACTAGAAAAACCTAATTACCATAAATAAGGTTCCAAAATTGATAATACCACCCCATTATTTAATATTTTAAGGGAGGTATATAAGAGAAGAAGACAACCATACAAACTAGTTGACTACCCTCCCTCTCTTTGTGATTTCTCTCTCTCTCTCTTAACCTTTTTTCCTTTTATTTTGACATCCAATTTTGCCATGACAGAGAGCTGACGACACCCTCCTTCAATATCTCTCTCTAGTAATCATTGTTGAAGCCATTGAAAAATCACTATTTTTTTTACGATAGGCATCCACCTAAAAAATTCATTCTTCACTGGTGATCAAAGTCCAGTTTCTAAGTATTTTGTAGGAATTTGGGTGAATGACAAGCACTTTTTGGTACTAGATCTACCCTAGATAAACACTATTTTCTATCTCTAAGAGTAAATTTTCTTCTATCATCTTCTCTGAACCCTTTTAGAAATCAAGTTGAATGACGTTGGTTCATCCAATTTTGGGTTTTGATCATCATTGGAAAGTAGATATAAGATTTTAGGTCTTCTTTAGCTCGATCCAATTTTTCCATTATTTTCGTATCTGTAATAGTGCAAAAAGAAGGCCCGGCTCCAAGTTGTTCAAGAATAGTGGCGTTGAGTTTCTTGACCCTTTGCCTTAGGATTAGTCAATTCTATTTCTCAATGGAGGCAGGGAAGGGATATAACTCAATGGTAGAGTGTCACCTTGACGTGGTGGAAGTCATCAGTTCGAGCCTGATTATGGCTAATAAGAACATAGTTGTTGTTCTATGCTCTCACTCCAATTTGTTCATCGAAGTTAGTTGGAACTAGACTTGATCTTTAGATGATTCTCCTCTTAGATTTCACTTTCTAATTGATTGTGAGAAGCTAGATGCATAAGTATTTAGTCTTTATCTTTAGATCGGACCACTAATCAATAGCCAAAACCATCAATCCATGAGCCAATCATCCCCCCCCCCCTTCAGATTTGTCACTAATATATTGTTGGAATGACTGATTGGGAGCTTTTCAATGTTCTTCATGTAGGTCCTTGGCTGCAAAAGTATATTTGAGCCATCACTCACCGATCAACAACTGGAAGTGTATATTAGTGAGTTTTGATCCCTTTTTCTCTTTGTTGTTCATCAATCTACAATTAAAAGTGTAGATCTATGATTCTCTCCCTCCTTTTCTCAGTTTTTAGCCATACATGTCAATCTACACTCTATCTCCTAGATGTGATCATCAATCCATGATCAAAATAGTAGATTAGTGAATTTCTTAGACTTGGAAGTGGGGCTATAGCTAGAAATTATTTAAATGATTCTTGTACAGTTATCAACATTCAAATTGATGATTGACTAATCTCAAAATATTTGAACCATTAAAATTATAAGTAGGTGGTTTATAAATTACCAAGTTTCATCATGATTTGATTTAAATGTTGAAAATGGCATGAAATGTAGAACTACCATTTGTAACCTTTCCCATGCTGGAAATGCTTGGATGTTGTTTGAATCTTATTGCAAATTTATAACTTGAGCTTTTGTTAGTTGGTGAACATGGTTAGTGACCTACTTGATTTGAAATTACTGCCTGAGAATTGAAATTCTAGCATTCATTTAAGATATGTTGCATGAATATGCTCTATATGAGTTCATGTTGACTTTGAGGCCAATTACATCTCTGTTAGCTTTTGATTTTATGATCAAAAGATTGTTATATCTTAGTCATTATAGTAAATTTATGTTTATAATGAAATTCATGATTTGTACATGAGTAATTCATATTTCTTCTTGAATGCAAGCATGTGGCATGTGTGGAAGTTTAAGCATTTGAATTCCCTTGGATGATCATTGTTAGAGGTCAAATTGCAAGATTTAGCTTTTTCTTTTTGAAGTTGAAGTTGGGAAGCTTGTGTTACATTGATTAGATAAAGTTCCTAAAAGATCGAGAGATTTGAGCATTGAAAAGGTGATACTCTATTACTTTGATAGAAAGACTATTTGAATTTAAAAATCTAATTTAGAATGGTGCATCCTATTGAATTGATGGAAATTTGAGTCCATCTAGTTTGATCTTTGATAAAAAATCTATGATTTGAGTTTCAATAGAAAGGGAAACCATTTGAACATGACTTTGGGTTGAAAAAACACTAAGTACATCTATTTACTATCTTAACCAAAATGGAGTGTATTTTTAAGATTGAATTATCTAAATCTTTGGTTTTTCTCTATTTAAACATCTTTATTCATTGCCATCTCCTGGATTTACAACTTTACCCTCTTTTCATGGCATTCCCATTTCATTTCTAAATATTTCTAGAGTACGATACCCACGTGTTTTTGATGGCTTGATCATCACATTGAGTTGATCTATGGTTGACTTTTAGATAAAGTGGGATATTGAAATACCCCAAAATTTCTTGTTTTGAAAAGGCAAATTGGGATGGACCTGGTGGTGAAAGGGCCATTTCTGGGTATGGTAATGTAATGACTCCAATTTTGTAACATTTAAATCCCAAGTTAGCAATGAAAAGTTCACTTTTTGGAAATAAGGGTATTTTGGTCATTTCACTATTCACCCTAACTAAACTCAGAAATTTGGTCCTAAAAATGGTACCATTAGGTGCGTCTCAGAAAAAGGAATCCAACAAGACCAAAATCACCCAAAACGGAGTTAAAATGAGCAAGTTATGGCCCTTTGAAGTTCAAGGGCAAAAATGTAATTTTCACTAAAGAACGGATTTAGCCTGCAAAACACAGGGGGCCCGTTTTGATATGGGCACCCCTCATCTTCAACCTCCTAGAGGGTTCTAGAACGACGGTGATTGGAGGAGAAATCACTGCCATTCTGGAGGTTTCTCCACTGCCATTCACAGGCGGTGAGAGCCCCCTCCAGAACCCTCTTATAGCTCTATAAATAGAGCTCTTGGGCGCCTCTAATGGCAGCCCAAAAGCTTGAGAAAAACCCGTTTTGGAGAAGCAACCAAGAGGAGAAACGTGGAGAAAAACCCAGCAACGTGCCAGGTATGCCCAAGATCCCTCAAAACCCATCTTCACATTAGTCCTAGGCTTAGTTTCCCTAAGTTTTTACATGAAAAATCATGCAAAAACGGGCTCTGGAGAGTCACCAAGGACCCAGGAACGATCCCTGGGCCACACTAGTTCGACAGGGTCAAACCAGGGCATCCCAAGGATGCCCCGATCCCCCAACGAGCGAAACGCTCCCTACCGCACAGAACACGTCGATCGCGTTCGAGAGAACCAAATGGGCCCGTCCGTAGACGCGCCCGCAAAAGGAAAAGACGGGTGGGAAATCCAGCACATTTGCAAATGCGCCCACTGGGGCGCATGATGCTGATGTGCAACGCACTAGCATTCTAGGATTTCCACTTCTTAAAACCCGCTGGGGCGCATGCCGCTGACGCGCAGCGCGCTAGCATTCTGGATTTTCACCTCTTAAAGGCCCTTATGTACATATGATACTAAAAAGCTTATAACTTGAGATCTAGAGCTCCGATTGAGGGGCCACAAAAGGCGTTGTGTCCATGTCGATGACGCGGACACACCCAAACTATAAAATCCTTGATCAAGGCCCAATCAAAGGTGGGCACGACCCTTAGAATAGGATGGTGGCGTGTGGCCGCTAGACCTTTGGAAAACTGATGATACCAAGACCCAATTAGGACCTTAGGACACCCATAGGCATGGGGATAAACCCTTAATGCCTAAGTAATAAGACCAACTACTCTAAAACCTATAAAAGATAGACTAAACTAACCTTGATTTCCCAAACCATGTTCAGGAGCATACGAGGACAAAGGGGTTAGCGCGACCTAGCCAGGTAGGTGCTCTATCGCTACTAGACTTTTTAAAAGAGCCATGATTGTTTTATGCATGTTGTAAGTATAAATTATATAACTTGTTTAGCATGACTTAATTTAGCATACATAAGATAAATGCTTTATGCATAGATATGTTTTGCAAATAATTGCATATACATTATGCATAGATATGTTTTGCAAATGATTGCATATACATTATGCATAGACATGTTTTACAAACAAATGCATATATTGCATGATTTATGAGCATTGAGTTTTTGAAAGATTGCATGTCCTTGAGGGTTACCAAAAGACACTGGAGTGCCCAAAAGACGCTGGGTCATCACAGGTAATCCCATGAGTATTTTCTCCAGGATATTAGATGACATCCCATTTTTTATGTTTTTCTTAGCACGAAAGTTAGTTTCAAGTGTACCTTTTTGGTTGGTAATGAGTACTCATGAAACTCGTACGAGGTTTTATGATTTTTCAACCGGTCCTAAGCCCAGATAGAAGAGGAGGGTTGTGTTAGGTGCCAACCTACATAAAATTATTTGGGAAATCCTTAGCATGTATATAAAGCATAATGTATTTCCTCAGGCTAGGACATTCCCCATTTGCAAAGTGTGCATGAGAGCTCAGATGTAATGGGAAATGGGTAAGGGATGCTAGGGCATTCCCCTATAAGTGACACGCTGCATTGGATCATGGATGCAGTGGAAAATAGGTAGGATTCCTACGCCATTCTAGACGTGTGTGGGTAAAGAGACTAGCTCAGAAAAATAAAATTCATTTTACCACATGGAATATAGCACTACTACACATGAGACTTTTAATGTTGGTTAAAAACACTATTAGAATTTGGTTAAGAAATTGAATTCTATCGAGAAACTTGAAATTTTGATAAGAAAAGAAGTCAGAAAAAAAAAAATTTGACTTTTAAAGTTGGTTCATGTAACTATCTTTAAAAGTCCATTCATAACTGAATTTGAAAGTCAGGAATTCTAGAAGAATTTTGAATTTTTAAAGTTGAAATTCTAGGAACTTTTAAAATCGGTTTCTAGAATTCTAACTTTAAAAGTTCTAGGTTTGGATTGGAATTCAAACAATTGATTTTAAAAGTTCCATTTTTTTTCTTTTGTTTACAATACTTTATTTACCTACCTTTCTACATATATTCAATGTACCACTTGTTACATTGTTCTTGCATTCTTTAAACACATGAAAAAGAAACATACATTCACTTCTACATTGCTTGTAAAACATCCAAATTCTTCATCAATCCACATCTATCATAAAAAATTGTCATTGCAGAAGGAAGTATGAAAAGATATATATCATAGACTCTATGGAAATGACCAGTAAAGCAGCGAGATATGAAATTGCCTACTCAACAGTTACAATGTTTTCCATTTCTAAAGGAAATGATAGGTATTCATTCACATTCAAATCCATGGTAGTGGAAATATGTCTAGTGTGTGGAGGCATACTAATTTCATGCAAAATGGGTGATTAAAGCTTATAACATGGACCAACTATGACAATGTTTTGATGGGTATCCAAAACCAATAGGCATTGACCCAGCATAAATAAAAAATACATCATACATTATAGAGGTTGAGATAGGAGAATTACAGAAGGACTATGAAAATGTTTTGGTTCCTATGTAATACCTCCTTGGCGAGAGTTTCTCTTATAAAGCACGCAAGTTTTCCTTCATGAACTTCTTTGGTAGAAGAATTGCAACTAAAATTTGATGGAGGTATAGGGGTTGTACGAGAATGAAGTCCAGGGGAATGAGAAACTATCTCCAAACCTCCTTCATGTAACTACCTAAGTACATTTATTTTTATCTTGTCCCACATCACCATGTAGGCCTCTCATCTTCAATTGGTAGTATTTTTTGACCAAAGAATTTGGAAGGAACAATATCATGCAATATGCCTCTTGCTTGGCCAAGGTGGTCTTTCTTGCGCACAGACCTATATAGGATGTCATCATTGGTAGTAGTGCTACTTAGAGTTCCTGTACTTATGCTTTCTTGGGTAAGAATGTCCTACAAAATCTAATTAGAAGGACTAGTTCAATTAATTACTTGTATAAAATTGAAGGAAGTCACAGGTAGATGGATGAAACCACTTACAATGTGAGAAGCAACTTCTGCCGTAGCTTCATCCATGAATGTTTAGGCATTATAGCCCACAAAATGCATCATCTTCTAGAGGAGAGTGTGGTCAATGGGATTCATAATTCTAGCTTTCTTTTGCTATTAAGTAAGACACTATAGTTAGATAATGAAACATATATAACTATAATATATTTTGAAAAGAATAAATTGTCTCAGATACTTACTTCATGTTCTTCTAAATTAGGATAGCCCAATTTGTATAGGTGGCACTACATATTCATTTAATGCACCTTTCTCCCTATCACACTCTTTCCCTACACATTTATATGTACATAATCAAGTGAATTAGATGTTATATATAACTAATTAAATGAAATATTATTTTGGCATGTACCTCAAATTTAGTGGATGTGTAATCCTTAACAAATTCATTCCACACACCCTAATAAGTGTTTAGTTTTGCATAAAAATGACCAAATTAGTACTCATGAGTTAATACTCTTAGTGTTAAATTAGGACTTCTAGACTAAAATTCATAGCGCATGCATTTTTGACCTAATGAAGCAAAAGTTTGTCATTTTGTAGGTGCAGAAGCTAATACAAGGTAAGTATGTGATTAATCAAGTTCTTTTAGAATTTAATTAGAAATTTTAATTTTTGTAAGATGTAAGATGTTGATCTAATGGCCGAGATCAATTGTGATGAAATTGAAGATCAAGATCAAAAGATCAAGTCAAATCCTCAAATTTATTACATCAACATAAACTAAAGGCTAAGATCATCTTATAGACTAGCTAAGTCATTCAAGCCAAGGGGTGGGTGAAGCCAAGCAAACAAGCCAAGGAAGCTTCCTAAGCCAACCATGAAGCTTAGACAATGAAGCTTTCAAAGTGCACCATCTAACCCATTAAGCTAAGCTAAATGGAAGGCTAGGATTGGAGGAGGTTTAAGATAATTAATGTAACATCCCTAATTTCTAAATCTCAATTTTAGTGAATTTTGGAAAATAGTAAATTGGGAGGAAAGGAACATATTAAAATTTATATTTTTGGAGTTTTAAAAGTGAGAGACTAGATAGACATCTAATCTAGCATTGAGACCTCTATAATTGGATAGTACTCGAAAAGACGATTCAAACGACACCAAGTTAGCAGAATTCGGAGTTCAGATGAAGGAGATATGAGTATTTGAATGTGAGAGGCAATTTTGTAAAAATGAGATAGAAAAAAGAGAGAGGACAAAATGCCTTAAACGAAGGGGGCCAAATTTGATACTAGCACCTACCTCACTTAAGGGAACTCAACACAATGTCAGGTTTGTTCTTCCCAAACCCAACAGACCAGGAAAGAAAAAAAACAGAAAGAAAGAAAGAGGAAAAAACCCAACGAGGGAGAGCAGAGGAGAAAGGGAAGAAGGAAAGAGGAGAGAGGAGAGAGGAGAGAGGAGAGAGGGAAGAGAAGGAGAAGGAAAGGAGATGGGAAAGATGTCATTCACCTAAAAGCTTAGTTCAGACCCGAGGAGAATGGATCTAAGGTTTTTCATTTATCAGAGAGGCAGAGCTTGTTGGCAACAATGGCGGCTCTGATCTCAAATCCTACCATTCAATCGTCTCCTCACAATGGGAGGAATAAAAGCCCCTTGGTTCCACTGTGATCTGAGGAAGAACGATGCAGGATAGATGGGGGAAAGTTGATCATGTGAAACAGTCGCTAAAAAAGCATCAAATGGCATCTCCTCTAGCGATGATTGGAGATTTTAATCGCTACTGAGGTGAGTTCTTTGCAAACCCAACCTTGTTTTGCTTTGGCTCGTTAGGAATGCATGCTAGATCTAGGGTTTTTAGTAAGAATTATATGCAGATTCTAAAATTTTAGTTGAAAGGCATTATTAGACCTTCAATTAGCTTGATCTAGGACTAAAGAATAGCATTGTAGGAGTGATGACCTACTTGTCTGAGGTTTTGATCATCTTATTGGAGCTCGGACCGGAATGATCCACCTCCTAAAGCCTAATCCACATTGATCCAACTGTTTAAATTGTAAATCATGCTTAAAAATAGTTGAATATGCACTTTATGTGGTGGGGATTTGACAAAGTTGGCAATCTATGCTAGAAAATAGATCGGACAATTTGCATCATCCAATCTATTATAGTGTAAACACTAACTGAAAACATCTGATCGATGATTAGATGTTGTTAGTGAGTTTTCCATCCTTAAAAATGATAGGATGACTAGAATTATATGAAATTGAAGTGAAACAAATCAGATAATCTAGGTCGTTCGATCTGTCACTATTCAAATAGAGACCTTGTGATGTCAGATCAATGATCAGAGTCACAGATGGATTCTTAAGTCTTGAATTACCTTAGATATGATATAAATTATGGAATTTGGATAAACATATATCAAAATTGTTGTGATATGAACTGTTCATGATGCTCATTATATCAGTCTGATTTAGGAATACAATTATAGGTTGTATTGAGGACTATAGTATGAAAAACAACATCCTACTCCAACTTAAGAGTTGATCTGGTTAGGAATCAAGTGATAGGACCACAGAGTAGTGCAAGTGACTTGCAATCACTTAAGAAGAGTGGTGGATAGCCAATCCAAGGCCAATGGCATGAATTGGAAATTCAGTAACCATTGGTCATTTAGTTAGCTATCAACTAATAGCTAATGAAATGACTTTAGCATAGTAATGAGCATTGTCACTTCGTCTTGTGAGAACTAGTGCCAAGGACTAACTTCAAGGAAACTTCCATGCTAGGAAAGTTAAAACAAATCCTAGAATTGTACATCTAAATGTGTGTTTGTATTGTTACAGAGGTGTGACCGATCAGGAGCGTGTACGAGAACTAAAAGAATTATGTGCTTTAGAAAAACCTAAAGATCTCCATTTGAGGTAGGTGGAATTAAGATTGCTAAGATTTTCTCTATATATGTATTTGTATATGAATTTCAAGCATTAAAATATACAAAAAATAAGATGAATGTGCATGCTAAAATTGAATCATGTTTAAACTACTCATGTATAAACACTTATTTTATATTGTGATGCTTCAGTCCATTTGTTTGTTCATGACAAGACACGTTCTAGACCAATGATTGTGGGTATCCATCTCCTGGCTAGAATAGATCCTTGAGGCTTGACTATGGGTAGCCCATCTCCGCCAAAGAGGACAATATTGTGTCTATTGTGTACTTTGATCATGAAAGGATGCATTCAGAGGAGGTCCCCTGTGGGTAGCCCATCTCCCTCCGTATGAAACAAATCCTTGACCGGTAACTGTGGGAAGCCCATCTCCTGGCGAAAACATACGCCATGACCGATGACTATGGGTAGGCCATCTCTCGGATAGCTGACAATATTTTGACACATTCTGAGGAGGTCGACTATGGGTAGCCCATCTCCCTTTGTATGATACAACGCCGTGACCGGTGATTGTGGGTAGTCCATCTCCTGAAAAACTGATTGTAATGACATGTATCTGCATACTTTGTGATTTAAGGAAAAGTTATTTTGGAATGGTGCACTGAGATTGCTTTCTTATTAGTAGTCTACCAAAATTATGTCTTAAATAGATTTTTGTTATATGGAATGTATTATGAATTCATTACTATAGTAAATACTTAACATATTTCAAACTACATTGTAGTAACAGGTTTGGCATGTTGACATTATTTCAGAGTAGAGGACTCCCAAGGAATAGGAGTTGTTTACTGACGGAACATGCCAATAGAAGCTTTGGAAAAGGATAGGTAAGAATTAGTTTTTAAATTAAAGTTATGGTATTTGATGAGAAAGAGCATCCATTGTATGTAATCATGGGAATTTGGAAGACTTATGTGACTGAGTTGTGGAGGTTTTGGGTGTGTTTTGTTGAGGTAATTTGTTTTAATTTTGTTAGATGCATAAAAAGGGAGACAAAGTCTCCAATTATGTTTTAAAATTGTCAACAAATGTTTATTAAGTACTTCGCAATGACATGCATTAAATGTCATATGTCCAAAAAACAGAGGAAACTCTATTAGATTTTCGGTAGAAATGAACGCTCATTTTACCAAGAATCCTTGTTTTGAGAAAAGAAAATTGACACTCTAGATTTTTCAAAGTGAATTTAAAAGAAAAGATTCTTCCGCTATTTTTTACTCTTTAAAAATGATTTTATTAGAGATTAAGCTCACTAAGTCAATGTCTTTTTGTATTTAAAAAGTGTTATGAAAACCCAAGTTGTCACAATTGGTATCAGAGCCCAAGTTCAGTCCACTCACAGCCAGTCACATTGAGTGAGTCTTAAGTAGTCTCTAAAGTAAGATGTTGGAATCGATGAGTAGAGAGTAACTCATAAAAAGATCTTGTGATAAAGGGAAGGATGCCACCTAAAAGGATGAGTCTGAGGATAACAAACCCCTCTGACGAGGCATCTAATTAGGGGAGCTTGATGACAGACTTCATGGCCAATATGATGCAAACCTCAGTCAGCTGAGGCAGCTACACCAATAGATGCAACCCATGAGGGTTGGAAAATTTAAGAAGATGATAGATGCTTAGTCTTGGTATGAGTAAGAGGAGTACTCTTATGAAATTAGTACAGTTCTTAGTGTAAGAAACAATAGTATAAGAGTACAAAATTAGTATATTTGAATGAAAACGTTATCAGAGATAGATCCAAGTTTTAATGTTGAAGTTTCGTATAAACCTTTGAGGATTATGATGACTATTACACAATAAAAAATTTATTATAATGAAAAGAGGGTAGAGAATAATCACAATGGAAAAGAACTCATGAAAAAATTAAGAGAATTACAACATTAGTTTGTAAATGTTATGGATATATTCAATGAATAAATTTCAGTATCAGGAAAATCAGTGGCAGTTGATCTAAGTAAATAAATTATTGATTGAAGGAATAAAAACGAGTTATTCCTTATATATCTATAAATACTAACAGTTAGTTATCATTGAGAAGTACATGCCTATTTAAATGATTCTTAAGAGTTCTAGTTATGAATTGGAGATGCATAATGCATAAAGGCTATGAAAACTGGTTTATAGGGATGATTATTAAATGACATGAAAGAAAAGCAGATGAGTGGAGAATTGAAGCATGAATACAGAAACTTAGCGAATAAGTTCAAGCTCTAACTTGGACAGTGTGTATAAACTTTTGAAAAGGCTTAACAACTATGGCAATAATTGCAGTATGAGAGTAATGATGAAGGATCAAGAATGATTACAATTCATAAGAACTCGAGAAAGTTAGAGAAGCATTATATTAACCTAAACTTGAAAGTGGATTTATTTGATGAATAAATTATAGGATGGTGAAAATCATGGAAAATTTGATGAAATAAGGTCCTAGTGATTTTATGGATGAATTTTTCTTAGCTATGAAAATTAATGAGTTCTTATACATACAAAAATATTGATGGCTAGAATTAGTGAGAAGAGAATGTTTATGAATTATTGTGAGAGTCTAATTATGATTTGAAATGCATATTGCCTGGAAGACATGACAGCTATTTTATAAGAATAATTATTAAATAGTGATGATTATGTAATGAATTAACTAAGGAGAAAGACAAATGAAGTGAATGGGGCAAGATGAAATTCATTATAATTTATTTACATCCAACACGAATAGCGATGATATTGTGGTTTCTAATAATGAAGGTTATGATGAAAGATCAGTTTCATTATATGTGAGATTGACCTAGTTGAAATTGATTTTGACTAATATGACCATGAAATAATTCATTAGTTACAGGAAATGAAATGGTGGAAGTGAAGACACTAAAATTATAATTATGGAGATTCTAATGATGGTCATTTGAGAGGCCATGTTCCTCTATTTATGAAACCTTTATATAGAAGGCTCTTGGGAAGGTCGATAACAATCAGTATCTTTGCCTAAGGAGTCACTAGTGATACAGAGAGAGAGTTGGCTACTTTAAAGCAAAGAGATCAAACAGCTCAATAGTATTTAATTAGGATTACAAGCTGAAGAGGTGTGTTACTTGCAAGGGCAAGTACCTAAATAGTTATGTCTTATAGTAGATGCCATAGTAGTGGCAATAGTATCAGCAATTGCCATTACAGCAGAAATCTTTTAGATGCTTGACTGTAGTGAGTCAGTGCATTTCTTTAGAGATTGTCCTAGAGGACAACGAGTAAGACAGATTGGCATTGAGATCAAGGTAGAGATGAACCTACATTAGCAGCGACGAGTTTCAACTATCACTTCGAGGCAAGCACGAACGTCAAACTAGATGGTCGAAACTATTTTCCTTATTGTTGGTAGGCATGTTATGATCCTCCTTAATCTAAGACCTATTCATTCTTTCATTTTATGTTCTAGCATCTTACTTAGACATGACTAGATGTGTTATCCTTTTGATTGGATGTTATGACTTCAGTGGGAGAGTTATTGAAGCCTAATGAGTGCTTTTAAGAGGTACCTATGAACCTAGTAAGAGAGAGATGATAAACTATGATCTCATCCTACTTGATATGGTGGACTATAATGTCATCTTTGGGATGGATTGGCTGATTTTACCTTGAAGGTAGTGTGGTACTTTTCAAAGGGTGCCAAGTTTTATTTTTGTTTGTGTGATAATAGAAGACTATTAGTGGTCGTGGATTGAGCACAAAGATGATGTGCAAGAGTTTCCAGTCTTTCCTAAGGAGTTTTCATGATATTACTGCAAGAGAATGGTTCCAAAGTGGATTTGGCATCAGGTATAGCATTATTTACCCAGAATGCCATATGGGATGGCCCAACTAAGTTGGCAAAGCTCTAGTTATATGAGCTTTTAATAAGGATTTTAATAGGCCTAGTGGGTCTTCATAAAGTGCATTAGTCTTCTTCATGAGAAGAGAGACAGATCTGTATTGCTATGCACAAATTGTCGTTTGTTTGATAGTACCTTAGTAGAGAACCGATATTCTTAATCATATATTGATGATTTATTTGATCAACCCAAGATGGTGCATGGTGTTTGTGGAGATTGAATTGAGGTGTGGTTATAATCAGCCTAGGATTCTCTTTTTATAGAGATAAAAAAACATGATTTAAAACTTAGAAATTATGAATGTACTAAAAAAACCGATATAATGGCACTAAGTACATTCAATTCTAAGTTAAAATGAAAAATTCCTAATTTTCTCCATTTTATGAATAAAAGGGTAAAATGGTAATTTTACCCATAGCCAAGAACTAAGACCTCAATAATTAGAATGTACTCATAAATACGATTCCAACGCCACTAAGTATGCTTGATTCCAAGTACAGGGGAATAAAACAAAATTTTCTCCATAAAGGGCAAAATGGTCTTTTCACACCCCGTGGGGCCCACAAATGAAACCAACACCCAAAAAACATGTAATGAGTGGTCAAATCACTACCAGCTAATAGTGGAGAAGGAGGTGGTAGTGGAGGATCCAATTTTAATTTAATATTTAAAAGAATTAAAACATAATTATTACATGTAATTATGAAAAATGCAAAACACCTATAAATACCCCTCCAAAAATCCTCCAAAAATTGTCATTAAAATTCCCATGAAATCATCTTGCTTTCTATAAAAACCAAATATAGATTCCTTCCCAAAATTCCAAAACACCCTAAAATCTCCCTTCTTGCACTTTCTCTCTCCTCTCTCTAATTCTAACAAGAGACCTAAATTCAATTAGGCACTTTGTTCCAAGTTGAATCTCACGAATCCTACCATCCTAGACTACCTTATCTACAAAACCCCCAAATCAATTTGAAGATTCAATAGTGCAATCAAAGGGAGACACAAAACAAGGGACTATCAGGCTATCTTATCATCAAAGGCTATTTATTTCAAATTGGGCTTCAAAACTATGTTGTTTCTCCAATCAGGTAGGTGGAACACTATACTCATTTCATGTTGTTTTATGTAATTTTTATTTTTCTGTAATTATTTTTAGGTTAAAATTTTATAAAAAATAAAGTAAGGACCCAAACCCTTCAATTCAGGATGATGGAGGGCTCAGATGGAAAATTTGAGCCTACCAATAGATCCAGAAGGTCCAAAATGCCTAGGGTAGAAATTTCAAGAATTTTTATTAAGTTTTGAGCCCTTAATTGTAAAGGGATTGATTGGATAGTCTAAAACAGACTGTCCGATCTCCCAACTTGGATCGGTTCCCAGAACGCCGCACAGAAACACGCCACCTAGCAATGTTTTCAACGTGTGGATGTGTGACGTTATCCCAACGGGACGACTGCTGACAGTGTTGGTCTCAGGCGGATCGCGTCACACTTGCATCTGGATGACGGGCATGTGCCAACTCGTCTGCCCGACTAGCCCGTTCTACTCGTTTGATCTAAACCGGCTGTTCCGGTGAACCCTGAGCAAATCTAGACCCTAGGAACGATTGTGAACTTCACAGTTCAATTATGGAGTCATTTGAACTCTAAATTCATATTAGAAAGAAGCTATGGAAAGCTTATAACGTTTATTTTCTTCTGAAACCATAATATTGATAATAAAAAAACATTCCAGAAACTTTCTATTTTCTAGAATTAAGTTTCTAATTTTCATGATCTTCAAGATCTTAGATGATCAGATCTTGGGAATCTGAATTACTGATGATATAATGTTGAAATCAAGTGATATCCATGATTGATTTGGACAGATCTAAGATAAATTGAGGGATCTACCCTTTATGGTAGAAAAACCCTAAAAATACAAAAGGGCCCACTTGATCAATAAAATCAAGTATGATCAGACCCATGGGATGGATTGAATCAATGATATTATGATGGAATCCATTAAGATCATGGATTGAATACAACAAAAACAAGTTGATTAGATCTTTAGATCTTAATGGAGTAAAAGCCCTAAAATTAATTAAAACCCTTGAATAGAAGGAAAAGATCTAAGATCTAATGGTTGGATCATAAGTAAAGGTTTCTAATAATCTTAATCTAATTAGTTTCATTGTCTTTTATTTGATAATAGTATTGTAAATGTGATTTATGTTATAAGGCATGATAGTTCTTAAATTTAGCATGCTATGTTCTATGTGTTATTAGATTGTTATAGTTTGATAGATTTAATTATTTTAGGACCATGTGGGTATGATTTTATGCAATTGTAACTTAGGACTATGCTAGGATTTCATATTAGATTAGACTATGGTATGAGATGGTACCTTAGGTCCATGATAGTTTAATTTGAGTACATTAGTTAGAAATCATGCTAGTGCAATCTTAAGTACCATGTACCATTATCATTAGGTTGTTCAATTATGTAGTTTTATGCTTTAAAGTTATAATTCATTTGTGGTTAAATTTTGTTAGATTTAATTGTTAAAGTAGTTATGAGATAAAGAGCATAAAACACCAACAATGGAATCTAATGAGAAAGTAGAGTTTCATAACACAAATAAGAGCAAATTATTTAGCTTGGACTTAATTAGTAAGGGCTATAGTTAGTAGGACAATATAAGGATTATCAAATCCTTGGCCCAAATAAGGAGAATAATAAACCCCCTAAATGACATTTTGAATGTTCATGGACTTAATTAAAATCAATTAGAAAGAGTACTTAGGGTTAACATACTCATAGGAACCTTATGAAAGGTTGAGCTAAGGTCACTCTAGTGAATGTTGAACATGGTGGTTAAGGGAGTTTTCTAATAAAACCTCACTCTTCCCCTACCTTCCGTTGATGTTTATAAGGTCTAAGCGCCTCCTTATATGAGGATTGAAGTAACCACTTTGTGTTCACCCATTTAGCTAGTAAGCCTTAACCAATTGGAAATAAGAGGAGTAGTCTAGACTTAGGCTGAAATAAGTTATCTTCAACTAGTAAAACATTAATGGATTAAATAACAATAATAATAAGAGCATAAAAGGTTACTAAATTATCTAACCCTAATAAAAATTGTAAGTAAGATAAGGATGATCAAACAAGATCTATTGGATCTTGAATGATCAAGAACAATAAGAATAATAACATTGTATTGTACTTAGTATGCATGTTTATTGAGAATAAAAAATACTTAGATCTAAAAGATTAGAAGATCATTCTAACCATTAGATCTATTGATCAATAGGATTATTCAAATTGTATATATATTGACAGTATGTATGGATTTTTAGATTACATACATCAATCCGAATCATGGATGATCTGGAGAGATGGATCACTACTTGAAGGTAGGAGGATTTTATGAATGCATCTACATAGGATGTACATGTTAAACTCATGACCTTATGTTGACAAGTGTAATGTTAATACTTGCATTAAATCCCTTGAAACCCTTATGATCCAACCAAACACATATGAAATGGTTAAGTTAGAATTGAGGACTAGACTCTAAGTGAATATGGAACTAGAAGATATTCTAGCTCTAAGTAAACAGACAGATTGTCCGATATGTATGAAACCTATTTTACATACAAGCATGGAGGCTTGTGGTTTTGTTTTAAATAGGCATAAGCCTAGGGGATGCTATGCTAGGGGAGTTATGAGCGTTTGGCCACCTGCTTCCCATAATTTGATGATTTGATGATACCTTGCCCTATGAGAGGCTAAAAGTCAGGTGGAGCAATTATGCAAAGGCCACCACTGTGAAAGTCCTGTCTCCCCATATGGGCAGTGACACAATCTTTTCCACTATGGTATCAGTGGTGAACAGGGCAGTTATCCGAATGCGCTAGTACAGATCAGACTGCAGCATGGTAGATTACTAGTATTTCCCAAAAAGGAAAATTCCCAGTATAGGACTAGCTGAAATACTAATTTCTCATAGTGGAAAGAATTGATCAACTTAGTTGAGAATGATATTTGACTACTTTCATAAATTTGACTGATTTATCCATGTATGTATGTATGTATGTATGTATGTATGTATGTATAAGGATGTACAAATATTACAAAGTAAAGAGTTAGATACATGAGTATGTTTACGGATAATGGGATTATAAAGTATTAGAATTATACTGTCAATTATTATGCTTCTTGAATCCCCTACGAAGCATAGCTTGCTGAGATATTGTAAATGTTTCAATGTTTACAATATCTTAGATACAGAGAAGGAGAGTTGGGTGCTCAAGACTATAGAAGACTTGAAGAGAATAATCATCAAGGTATACCCCTTGAAGACATGTATTTTGTTTTGTTTGAGAGTATTGTATTGTAATGAGAGTTTCATTGTATGGTGAGCATTGAGTTTTGGATTATGTAATTTGGACAAGTATTGTAATGGATTTGGGCTGTACTGTGAACCATTGGATGGATTCTGGAATTTAATAAAAATATATTCCTGCAATGGAATTTTATCTTGTAAAAAAATTCTACTTATGTTATGTACGAAGTAATGACTTGGGTTTTTCAAAACAAGTTCTAAAAAAAAGAATTTCTACTACTTTGTTTTGCAAAAAAAATTTACTACTAAGGGCCCTGCCTTTGAAAATGTATTACAAAATATGTTACAAAAACCCTAGTCGTCACAAGAACGAATCTAGGGTTTTTTGTTTATCATAGAGATAGAGCTATCATGCAACAATGGCGGCTCTGATCTCAAATCTGACCGTTCAATTGACTCCTCACAGCGGGATGAATAAAAGCACCTTGGTTCCATTGTGATCTGAGGAAGAATGACGCACAATCGATGGGGAAAAGTCAAGCATGTGAAACAGTCGCCGAAAAAGTATCAAATGGCATCTCCTCCAATGATGATTGGAGATTTTAATTGTTATTGAGGTGAGTTCTTTGCAAACCCAACCTTGTTTTCCTTTGACTCATTAGGAATGCATGTTAGATCTAGGGTTTTTAATAAGAATTATATGGAGATTCTAAAATTTTAGTTGAAAGGCATTATCAGACCTTAGATTAGCTTGATTTAAACTGAGATTGCTTAATCTAGGACTAAAGAACAGCATTGTAGGAGTGTTAATCAACCTGTCTGAGGTTCAATCATTTGATTGGAGCTCGGGCAGGAATGATTCGACTCCTAAAGCCTGATCCACATTGATCCAACTGTTTAAATTGTAAATCATGCTTAAAAACAGTTGATATATGCACTTTATGTGGTGGGGATTTGAAAAAGTTGGTGATCTGTGCTAGAAAATAGATCGGACAATTTGGATCGTTCAATTTGTTATTGTGTAAACAATGAATGATAACATCTAATCGACGATCAAATGTTGCCAGTGAGTTCCCCATCCTTAAAAATGATAAGATGATTGGAATTATATGAAATTGAAGTGAAACAGATCAGATAATCTAGGTCGTTCAATCTATCACTATTCAAATAGAGACCTTATGATGTCAGATCAATTATCAGAGTCACAGATGGATTCCTGAGTCTTGAATTACCTTAGATATGATATAAATTATGGAATTTGGACAAACATATATAAAAAATTGTTGTGATATGAACTGTTCATGATGTTCATTATATCATTCTAATTTAGGAATACAATTATAGGTTGTATTGAGGACTGTAGTATGGAAAATAACATCCTGCTCCAACTTAAGAGTTGATCTAGTTGGGAATCAAGGGTTAGGACCACTAAACCATGAATGTGACTTGCAATCACTTAAGAGGAGTGGTGGATACCGGAAGGGAGATTGTATAACCTTGACTTTAGTCATTAGGGCAAGTAGCTAAACTGAGGTAGCCAATCTAGGGCCAATGGCATGGATTGGAAATTCAATAATCATTGGTCATTTAGTTAGCTATCAACCAATAGCTAATGAAATGCCCTTAACACAGTAATGAACACTGTCACTTTGCCTTGTGAGAACTAGTGCCAAGGACTAACTTAGAGGAAACATCCATGTGAGAGAAGCTATGAGAAATCCTAGAATTATATATCTAAATGTGTGTTTGTATTGTATAGAGGTGTGACCAATCAGGAGCCTATACACGAACTAAAAGAATTATTTGCTTTAGAAAAACCTGAAGATCTCTATTTGAGGTAGGTGGAATTAAGATTGCTAAGATTTTCGCTATATATGTATTTGTATATGAATTTCAAGTATTAAAATAAGTCTTTTCAATTTATGTGAAAAATAAGATGAATGTGCATGCTAAAATTGAATCATGTTTAAACTACTCATGTATAAGCACTTATTTTATATTGTGATGCTTCAGTCCATTTGTTTGTTCATGACAAGACACATTCTAGACCAATGACTATGGGTATCCATCTCCTGGCTAGAATAGATCCTTGAGGCTTGACTGTGGGTAGCCCATCTCTGCCAAAGAGGACAATATTGTGTCTATTGTGTACTTTGATCATGAAAGGACGCATTCAGAGGAGGTCGCTTGTGGGTAGCCCATCTCCCAGGAAGAGGATAATATTATGACTGTAGCCAGTGACTATGGGTAACCCATCTCCTTGCGAAAACAAAAGCCATGACCAATGACTGTGGGTAGCCCATCTCTCAGATGATACTATTCTGACGCGTTCTGAGGAGGTCAACTATGGGTAGCCCATCTCCCTTCGTATGATACAAAGCCATGGCCGATGACTGTGGGTAGCTCATCTCCTAAAAAATGGACTACAATGACATGTATTTACATACTTTGTAATTTAAGGAAAATTTATTTTGGTATGGGGCACTCAGATTGCTTTCTTCTTAGTAGTCTGCCTAAATTAGGTCTCAAATGGATTTTTGTTATATGGAATGTATTATGAATTCATTACTAGAGTAAATACTTGACATATTTCAGATACATTGTAAATGATTATGGTTTTGCATGATGCAGTGTGAACAATTGATTTATGTGGTAAACTATGATTTGTTTATGTATAATTACATCTTATTCCACCTACACAAGTGATTGCTTGCTGAGGCATTGCTTTGGTTTGCAATGCCTCAGATACAGAGAATAGTAGTAGGTCTGGCATGTTGACATTATTTTTGAGGCATTGATCTTTGCGTATATGCCATAAGATTTCCTTTGAATATCAAGCTTTGTTGGAAGAAAAATCTTTATTAGTATTTATTTTTGGATTCAAGCGAGAAGGAATAGTGGTGTGTTTCATTCAAAAGTGGAAAGCAATCTTCCATGTAATCCATTGTATGCCATAAACTTTTAAAGATTAATGGAATGCTTTTTACTTAATTATTGCCCATGCTTCTTCTTAATTGTTTTCTTTATGTTGATGGGATATTAAGGACATGAATGTTTACTTGTAGAATTTCCAGCAATCTAATTAAAAGACCTTTAAAACCATGCATCCAATCCAAGTATGGATCACATGATTAAGAGGGCCTTTAGGGATGAAAGTGGAAACCTTGTAGAATTGCTTGTTTACTTATTGATCCATAGTTTTAAAATTCCATGTCTACTTATTTGATATGCACTTATCAAAACATGTTGGAACTATGCATGTAAGCCATGGCTAGAACACATAGCTTTGATTGACTGAGTAAGTGAATAGATTCCAAGTTATGGCATTCATTCAAGTAGGAAAAAGTAACTAAGTTGATCTTGTTTAGTTGTTAAAGTTCATCCTCTTGACTCCTATTGCATTCCTAAGACAATTTCATGATTAAGAAAGTATATGTTCAAGCATGTTTTCCATAGAATAGTTGATTAATTTCATGCTTAGGAAAGTTAATTCAAGAAAGTTGTTAAATCTTCATTAAAGGAAAGTTTTTACTTTAGGATAATTTTTATTTTAGTAAAGTCATCAATTTAGAAAATCTTCATTCAGAAAAGTTTAATTTTAAAAAGTGCATATTTTAGGAAGGTTTTCAATTTAGCTTATTTCTTGTTTTCACATAGTTTCCAATTTTATTTTATAGTTTCCCTTCTTAGTTTAGGTTAAAAATCACTTGAATTTTGCTAGATTAGATAGTTTAAAGTAGGGACCAATAATATCACATTAATCTAACTCCTTGTAGGATCGACCTCACTAAGCGTGTGATGTTGCAAATGATTCGTGCACTTGTGAGTTTTAATTAAAACAACAACAAGTTTTTCGCACCGTTGCAGGAGAGTTGAAACAATTTTTGCAATGTTTCATACTTTATATTATTTTCCTCTAGTCTAGGTTTAGGTTGCATTAGATTAGAGTTTTTGCATACCTTTTGCATTAGTTGCTATTTTCCTCATATTGACTAAATCTCTTTGATTTTTGTGTGAGGAAAATTGGCAAAGGAGCGGCAGTGATCCTAGGGTCCACTGCTTCATCATCTTAGATTAGGTTTTTATTATTGTCCTAGATTAGGATTTTTGTGTCGTACTTGTAGTGAGGCCCATTGTAATTTTTAATTTCTTTATTATTCAATTTAGGTTGTAATAATATAGGGCAAGTGTGGGGTATGGTGGCCCACACTTGATCTTCATTGAGAACTCCACTGTAAGTATCCCTCACCTTCTTTTCTTTTCTTTTCAAGTTTTGTTGCATTTAGTATAATTTTGAGGCCCATTGTAATTTTTAATTTCTTTATTATTCAATTTAGGTTGTAATAATATAGGGCAAGTGTGGGGTATGGTGGCCCACACTTGATCTTCATTGAGAACTCCACTGTAAGTATCCCTCACCTTCTTTTCTTTTCTTTTCAAGTTTTGTTGCATTTAGTATAATTTTGCATTTGGATGGTAGTGTAAATCATATAGATTAGGATCATTCATTGATAATTGTTGCATCTTTACTTAGGTTGTTGCATTAGAGTACCTATCTAACCTTGGTTGGATAGCATATAGGTTGCATTAGTTTGCTTTTGTATTGCATTGCATATTTATTTGCTTTATGGTGGAATGGAATTAATGATAGTATGGACCCCATAGGAACCCTTATAAGATAAGGACTAGATTTGATCACCAATTCCTTGGCCCACCTAGGAATCAATCAATCTCCTTGGATGTCATGATCTCAACCCATGAATATTAATTTAGCATCAAGCAGAAAGAGACTTAGGGTATCGAGCTCATAGGATCCTTTTTAGAAGGACCCAATGTACTGTCACTCCAATGGCTTCTAAGCACTGTGGTTATAGTGGGTGTCATAAAATCCTAGTGATTTTTCCATGTCTTTCATTGACATTAGTTGAGGTCTAAATGACTCCTAACACGAGGATTGTATTAACTACTTTTGAGCAGAATCTAACCAGTAAGCAATAGTCAAATTTGGATATAAGGAGGAGCTATTTAGATCTAGGTCTAAGAAGCTACCACTTATGCACTAAACAAAGATAATCAAAACAATGCTCAATTAGTGCTTACTAGGATTTGATTGCGCATCACGTAGAGTTAGAGTTAGCATATAAATCAGGACAATTTAGATTAGGGTAGTTTATGTAAGGGCGTCGATCTCAAAACCCAGAGCTAGTACCTTTTAACCCAGAGATTCAACTCAACCAAAGACAAGGGGAAAGAAGCCAAGTTACTATCCCCATGGCTGAACCACTAGTAGAAGTCGAGCGCAAAACAATTTGAGATTTATATGCACCTCTACAACTTAATACCCCATCCTACATAGCTTTACCTCCTACAAATGCTGACCACTTTGAGTTAAAACTGAGGGTTATACAATTACTCCCCACCTTTTATGGTCGAGACTGGGAAGACCTTTACCTACATATTAAGGAGTTTCTTGATATTTGTACCACATTTAGGTTCTAAATTTTTTTTGATGATTCTATTAGGCTTCTGCTATTCCCATTCTCACTTAAGGACAAAGCCAAGTCATGGCTTAATTCCTTGGAGGTAGGTTCCATACATACATGGGATGAATTGTCTAAGAATTTTTTGAACAATTTATTCCCTATTCATAAAACAAATGCCCAGCGTCGTGAAATTATCAATTTCCAACAAATGGACGATAATCAATATTATGAATGTTGGGAACGGTGGAATGAACTGTAGCAAAAATGCCCTCATCATGGATTTGAGAAATGGCAGCAGGTTCAATACTTCTATGAGGCATTGACACCTCAAAATAGACAAATGATAGATGTAGCATGTGGAGGGACCCTCATGCTAAAGGATGAAAGTGAGGCATGGGAATTCTTCCAAACTGTCGTTGATAATTCTCATCAATGGTGTTATTCAAATAGGAGAGAAAGAACCAACCAGACCACTAAGAAAGGTCTCTATGAGATAGGAGTGCATACTAATCAATCCCATAAGCTTGACTCTATAGCTAAAAAATTAGATGGAAGAATGGACAAGCTTGAAACTATGTTTCAATCTTTCATGGCTACTAAATTATCCCATAAACCTCCACAAGAGGTATGTGTTACTTGTTCTAGTCCAGCACATTTAACCTCAGCTTATCCATCCAATAAAGTATTCCTTGAATATCTTATAGACCAAGCAAATGCATTGAATGCATATCGCCAACCTAGCAACAACCTGTATTCTGAGACCTCCAATCTTAGATGGGCCAGGCATCCTAATTTTTCTTAGTCAAAGAATAATCACCAAGGGGGACCACCAGTGAACCCCCTACCCAAAATTTTCCTCCTAAACCAATAATTCCTCAACAGCCACTTGGCTTCCAACAACCTCAGCAACCAAAGAAACCATCTTTAGATGATAGAATTGAGAGCATGATAGCAAAACAGAATAAAGAAACAAAAAGGGCTCTAAACCAATTCTAGAATATCAATTCCCAAGCCCTAGCCAAACTAGATATGCAGGCAAGCCAATTATCAGTTGAACTACATAACAGAGGAAAGAGTCAATTCCCTAGTCAACCCATCCCTAGCCCTAAGGGTCAATTTGAGATAGGGTCAAGTTCTCAAAACCTTAACCCCCATGAGCATGCCAAGTCTATAACCACCCTTGGGAGTGGTCATCAGATTGATAAAAAGTAGGGAAGGCCAAGGAAACTGTAGAGGAGAAAGTGTGATGACCCAAGTTTTTGTAACACATTTTTCAAAAGCAGGGCTCTTAGTAGTAAAACAATTTTGCAAAACAAAGCAACAAATTTTTTTTTCTTTAGAACTTGTTTTGTAAAACCCAAGTCATCACTTCATACATAACATAAGTACAATTTTTGAACAAGATAAAATTTCATTGAAGGAATATACTTTTATTAAATTTTAGAATCCATCAAGTGATTCACAGTACCGCCCGTGTATCATTAAAACACTTATCCAAATTACATAGTCCAAATTTCAAGGCTCACCATACAATAAAAACTCTCAATACAATACAACACTCTCAAATAAAAATACATGTCTTCAAGGGGTATACCCTGATTGATTATTCTCCCAAGTCTTCTTCAGTTTTGAGTTCCTAACTCTCCTTCTTTGTATTTGAGATATTGTAAATATTGAAACATTTGCAATATCTCAGCAAGCTATGCTTAGTAGGGGATTCAAGAAGCATAATAATTTGATAGTATAATCCTAATACTTCATAATCCCATTATTCATACTCATGGAGCAATCTCTTTACTTTGTCATATATGTGCATCCTTACACATACATACGTTATACTGTGTATAGATATATACGTACAGTCAAAACCGTGAAAAATAGTTAATATCTCAAAACAAAATCATATGCAGCTTATGCTAAGTTGATAAATCATCTAGACTCTGGTGGAAATACTCCCTCATTTGGGTAGTAACGGTAATCCACGATTACCCGGCATCTCATCGTGCCATATCATAAGGCATTTCACTATTCCATGCATTATAATGCAAAAATACTCAAAGGACTATTATGCATGCAGTTAGAATCTGTACAAGCATGCTCGGATAACTGTCCAATAATCCACCTATACCATCCTTGGTGGAAATCACAATATCCATGTCTGTATAGGGAGGACCATAGCTATCACAGTGGCATCCTTCCCATAATTGCCCCACCTAGCTTTTAGCCTCATTTAGGTTTGGTATTGATATAATAACAAGTTTCAGAGAGTGGGTGGCCAAACCCTACTAACTCTCCTAGCATAGCATCCCCAGGCCTATGCTTGTTTAAAACAAAACCACAAGCCTCCATGCTTGTATGTAAAGTAATTCTCATATGTATAGACATTATGTTTGTTTACTTAGAGCTAGAATCTCTTCTAGTTCCATACTCACTTAGAGTCTATTCCTCAATTCTAACTTAACCATTTCATATGTGTTTGGTTGGATTATAAGGATTTCAGGGGATTTAATACAAGTATTAACATTACACTTGTCAACATTTCTAGACATAAGATCATGTATTCAACATGTACATCTTATGTAGATGCATTCATAAAATCCTCCTACCTTCAAGTAGTGATTCTTCTCTTCAAATCTTCCATGATCTTGATTAACGTAGGAAATCTGTAAATCCATACATACTATCAATATTTATACAATCTGAATAATCCCATATTTTTTATCCTATCAAATTCTTTATCTAATCTTGCCCTTTGATATAAAAGATCTAGATCTTGTGTCCTATCATGATCTATCTCCCTTAGATAGTATTAATCAATAGATCTGATGGTTAAAATGATCTTCTAATCATTCAGATCTAAGTATTTTCTATTCTAAGTCTTTGTGTATTCCTTTTTTTTATCTTGATCTCTCATAGATCCTTTGATCAACAATTTATACTTATTGATAAAGATCAAGGGCTTAGATCTTTCTATCATCTAGTTCTTCTTTGATCTAAGTTCAGTTGTTTGATCATCCCTAAGGAGGATGATCTTGTTTCTCTTATGATGACCAAATTTTTGTAACACATTTTGTAATACATTTCTCAAAGGTAGGGCTCTTAGTAGTAAAAAAAAAAATTCACAAAACAAAGCAGCAGAAATTTTTTTCTTTAAAACTTGTTTTGAAAAACCCAAATCATCATTTCATACATAACATAAGTAGTAATATACAATTACCTGGCATTTCATCATGCCAAAACATAAGGCATTTCACTATGCCTATCTCATATGCATCATAGTGCAAAATAATCAAAGGCCTACCATGCTGCAGTCTGATCCATACTAGCACGCTCAGATAACTGCCCTATTCACCACTGATACCATGGTGGAAAATATTGTGTCACTGCCCATATGGGGAGACAGGACTTTCATAGTGGTGGCCTTCTCATAATTTCCCCACCCGACTTTTAGCCTCTCATAGGGCAAGGTATCATCAAATTTCAGGAAGTGGATGGCCAAACCCTCATAACTCCCCTAGCATAGCATCCCCAGGCTTATGCCTGTTTAAAACAAAACCACAAGCCTCCATGCTTGTACGTAAAAATAGGTTTCATATGTATCAAATAGTCTATCTGTTTACTTATGGCTATTGGAATATCTTCTACTTTCATACTCACTTAAAGTCTATTCCTCAATTATAACTTAACCATTTCATATGTGTTTGGTTGGATCATAAGGGTTTTAGGGGATTTAATACAAGCATTAACATTACACTTGTCAACATTTTTAGACATAAGATCATGTATTCAACATGTACATCTCATGTAGATGCATTCATAAAATCCTTCTACCTTCAAGTAGTGATCCATCTCTTCAGACCTTCCATGATCCTGACTAACGTATGTAATCTATAAATCCATCCATACTGTCAATATTTATACAATCTGAATAATCCTATCTGTATTCTTAGCCTAATCTTGTCCTTTGATATAAAGGATCTAGACCATTTGTCTTATCATGATCTATCTCCCTCAGATAGTGTCTATCCTATTGATCAATAGATCTGATAGTTAGAATGATATTCTAATCTTTCAGATCTAAGTATTTTCTATCCTAAGTCTTTGTGTATTCCTTTCTTTGATCTTGATCTTTCATAGATCCTTTGATCAACAATTTATACTTGTTGATAAAGATCAAGGGCTTAGATCTTCTATCTTTTAATTTTTCTTTGTTCTAAGTTCCGTTGTTTGATCATCCCTAAGGAGGATGACCTTTATTCTCTTCCTTGAATCATATTTGATCAAGGGTTCATATCTTCTATTTTATTTGACCTAAATTGCAAGCAACATATATTTATCATCATCAAGAAGTATTTATTTCTTTTTATTGTTCTTGATCATTCAAGATCGCATGGATCTTGTTTGATCATCCTTATCTTACTTATAATTTTTATTAGGATTAGATAATTTACTAACCTTTTATGCTCTTATTATTATTATTATTATTATTATTATTATTATTATTCAACTAGTTAATGTTTTACTGGTTGAAGATAACTTATTTCAGCCTAACTCTAAATTACTCCTCTTATTTCCAATTGGCTAAGGCTTACTAGCCGAATTGTTGAACACAAAGTGGTTACTTCAATCCTCATGTAAGAAGGTATTTAGACCTCACAAACGTCAACGAAAGGTAGGGAAAAAGTGAGGCTCTATTAGAAAACTCCCTTAACCACCATGTTCAGCATTCACTAGTGTGACCTTAGCCCAACCTTTCATAAGGTTTCTATAATCATTTTGACCTTAAGTACTCTTTCTAATTGATTTTAATTAAATCCATGAACATTTAAAATGTCATTCATGGGGTTTATTATTTTTTTAGTTTGGGCCAAGGATTTGATAATCCTTATATTGTCCTACTAACTATAGCCCTTACTAATATTAAGTCCAAGTCATTCAGTCATCTTAATTGTCCATGAATCTCTATATTTCATTTTGGGTGATTTATGAATATTAAGACATAACCACTAATTAAACAATTATTCTACTAACTTAAAGACAATTAAGATGCTTATACTATACTTTGACAATTCAAATAATCATACACTTTAAATCATAAGAGAATTGTACATCTATATCATTCTAAGAGCATTTATACTCTAATATACTAACATGGATCCTAAGTTATAAAATACATGAAATTTTACTACTAATATAATGGAATCATGCTTAAACTTCAAATTTAAACTAACATGGCCCTAAGATAATTAAATCTATCAACCTAATAACAAACTAATATCATTTAGAGCATGGCATGCTAAATTTTAAGAATTACACTATCATGCTTCCTAATTTATAACATAAATCACATTTACCATTATATTCTCAAATAAAAGACAATTAAACTATTAGATTAAGATTATTAGAAACTTTTACTTATGATCCAACCATTAGATCTTGGATATTTTTCTTTTAATCAAGGGTTTTAATTAATTTTAGGGCTTTTACTCCATTAAGGTCCAAAGATCATATCCCTTTGTTTTTGTCATATTTAATCCATGTTCTTAATGGATTCCATCATAATCCCATTCACTCAATCCATCCCAAGGGTCCGTTCATCCTTGATCTTATTGATCAATTGGGTCCCTTTGTATTTTTAGGGTTTTTCTACCATAAAGGGTAGATCCTTCAATTCATCTTAGATCTGTCCAAATAAATCATGGATATTACTTTATTTCAACATTATATCATCAGCAAATCAGATCCCCAAGATTTGATCATCTCATATCTTAAAGACCATGATAATTAGAAGCTTAATTCTTGAAAACAAAATTTTTTTGAAATGTTTTTTATCAATATTATGCTTTTAGAAGAAAATAGATGGTACAAGCTTTCCATAGCTTCTTTCCTATCTCAATTTGAAGTTTAGATGACTCCACAATTGAACTTTGAAGTTCACAGTTATTTCGAGAGTCCAGATTTGATCTAGGCCTAGTGGAACGGATGGTCCGATCATTCGGACTGATTTGATTAGGCGGAATGATCATTGCTCGCCCGTCACTAGGATGCACGCGGTAACGCGCTCCCTCGGGACCTGTGCTGTCGTGCAGCCTTTCCGTCGAGATGGCATCGCACGCGAAACACACACGTAGAGACGCTCTCGCAGGGCGCGTTTCCATGTGGCGTCTCGCACCATGTCTTAGGATCCGATCTCACTAGGAAGATCGAACAGTTTGTTTTGGACCGTACAATAAATTCCTATATAATTAAGTGCTCAAAACTTAATGAAATTTCTTAAAAATTTTATCCTAGGGATTTTGGACCGTTCTAGATTGATTGGACAGGTTAGATTTTCCATCTGAGCCCTCCATCATCCAGAATTGAAGGATTCAGTTCCTTACTTGATTTTTATAAATTTTAACCTATAACTAATTTTGAAAAAATAAATTTTACATGAACTAACATAAAATAAGTATTAGAAGTGTTTCCACCTACTTGATTGGTGAAAAACATAGATTTACAGCCCAGTTTTAAATAAATATCCCTTTGATGAGAAGATAGCCCGATAACCACTCGTTTTGTGATTTCCCATTGATTGCACCGTTGGATCTTAAAATTGATTTGGGGGTTTTGTAGATAAGGTAGTATAGGACAATTTGAATGGTGAAATTTGTGAGATTTGATATGGAACAGAGTGCCTAATTGAATTTAGGTCTCTTGTTCCAATCTAGAGAGAGGAGAGAGAAAGTGAAAGAAGAGAGAGTTTGGAGAGTTTTGGAAATTCAGGAAGGAATCTAGATCTGGTTTTCCAGGGTAAGTAAGATGATTTTGTGGGAATTTTAATGAATATTTTTGGAGGATTTTTGGAGGTGTATATATAGAAGTTTTTGAATTTTTCATAATTACTTATAATAATTATGTTTCAATTCTTTTAAATATTAAATTAACATTGGATCCTCCACTACCACCTCCTTCTCCACTAGTAGTCATTAGTGGTTTGACCACTCATTATATGTTTTTTGGCCTTTGGATTCGTTTGTGGGCCCCTTATGGGCCCCACAGGGGTGTGAAAGGACCATTTTGCCCTTTTATGGAGAAAAATCTATTTTATTCTCCCGAACTCGGAATTGAGCGTACTTAGTGGCATTGGAATTGTATTTTCAAGTACATTCTAAATATTTATGTCTTGTTCTTGGTTATGGTAAAATTACCATTTTACCTTTTATTCATAAAAATGAAGAAAATTATGGATTTTTCATTTGACTCAGAATTGAGCGTACTTAGTGTCATTTCGATCGATTTTTCAAGTATATTCATAATTTATAATTTTTAAATCATGTTTTAATCTCTATAAAAAGATAATTTCTAGTAACCGAATATTCCAATTGAGAATTTCTGAAAATTCAAACTAAATTGATTTTCTCATTCAATATACAAAAAATGGGATTATTACAGAAAGAGGCAACTAAAACACATGAGGAAGGGAAGAGACAAAAAAATCCTATAGAACCTATAGTGGAGGAATCCTATGTGCTTAAAGCCCTTTTTCCTCAGTTACTAAATAAAGCTAGGAAGGAAACAAACTTCAATGAGTTAATGGAGGTATTTAAACATGTACAAATCAACATACCATTGCTCAATGCAATTAAAGACATCCCTGCCTATGCTAGGCTCTTAAAAGAGGTATGCACAAGAAAAAGAAAGGTGAATGTACAAAAAAAGCCTTTCCTCATCGAGCAGGTAAGCTCTTTGATTCAACACAAGACTCCACTAAAGTTTAGAGTCCCAGGATGTCCTACAATTACTTGCATCATTGGAGATCATGTCATAGATAAGGTACTTCTTGACTTAGGGGTTAGTGCTAACTTGTTGCTATACTTTGTCTATGAGACCCTAAGACTTGATGAGTTAAAGCCAACTACTACCACACTACCATTAGCTGATAGATGAGACAAAATACCTTGTGGTTTGGTTGAAGATGTGTTGATACAAGTAAACAAGTTTTATTATCCTATTGATTTCATTGTACTAGACACATAGCCTGTATTTGAACTCAACAGTTATATTCTAGTCATCCTTAGATGTCCATTCTTGGCAACGTCTAATGCCATTATTAACTATAGAAATGGGGTAATGAAACTGTCATTCGACAAGATGAAGGTTAAGCTTAATGGCATTAATCCCGATCAACAACATTTAAACCTCGATGATTCATGTGATGTAGATTTGATCTAGAGTCTAATTAATGAGATTCATTCACCATTGTCCATCTTTGAACCACTAGAGGATTGTCTCATGCATTTTAAAGGAGAAATTGATCTAGACAAGTCTATTGAGGTGGTAAACAATCATTTAGATGTTATGCCAATCATGGATACCTCCAAGTGGGGTCCTTATGTAGAACCACTTCCACCTTCAAAATCTATCCACACACCCTCAATAGAGTGAACATCATCTTTTGTTACGACCCAGGTTTTCCCATGCATTTTTAAATGCAATATCTAATTCCTAAGGCGGGATGCATCCCTATTTGAAAACCATTTTACAAAAAACCATGCAATGCAGCTAAAAATCTTTAGTTTTAAACTCGTTTTGAAAACCCTGAGTATCATTTGCTTTCACAACAACCAAAGTAGTTTTTGAAAAACTTTAGAAACCATAAATGTTTTTCCCCAGGTCTTTCCAGTCATAGCACACAGCCCAACTGTAAATTAATACAAATACATGTCCAAAGGGTAGAGAGTTTACTCACATGTATAGTTGTCTCCTTTGTTTATTCACTTGCTTGTAGCACTAATATCTTCTGAGGCGTCTCCTATTTGTAGCGGAACTATCCTGAAAAATGTTAAGGATAGGGTAGGTATATACTATACTCAGTAGGAGTCTATCACTACTAGGTTTGCAATGCATGCTATGTTTAAAATCATGTGCTCTTAAAAACATGTGCATGTTCGAACAATCATGTTTAATATCGATATTAAAAACCCACTGTCAAACCGGAATACTGACGACATAAAGAATAGCATAATCCAAGTCGAAAGTATCATATATCATAAACATAATGATATGCATAAGATGCTTCACTGAATCCAACTCATGGATATCTGGTATGGTATGGTCGACCAACCTCATGTCATGCCATATGCAATGCAAGTAAATCATCAAACCATAGGGTCCAACTATGCCCATGACCTCGCCGCCGTGTGGTCCCCGGGTACCTGAGGACACTCGGTCATAGCCTCACCTGGGTTGCCCTTTTTGGGCATGGTACCCACTGAGGCGTTGACCCAGTGCCGTGACACCAGTGGTAGCCCCTGTACCACATGCAATCGACGTAGGGACGTTGCCCTTTTTGGGCATGGTACCCATCGACCTAATAGTGGTAGAGGATGGAGGCCAACCCAAACCTCTCGGCATAGCACCCACGAGCTTATCAGCCCAAATCATATCAGATCACACAAGCGAAAACTCCTTTTTCAAAACCTGTCCTCTTTGGGTCCCTCACAACTGCCTAGCCCTCACAACTGCCTACCCAGCGTCCTTTGGGAACTCTAGCATCTTTTGGTAACCCTCAAGGACATGCAATTTTTCAAGAACTCAATGCTTCACAAATCATGCAATATATGCAATTGTTTGCAAAACATGTATATGCATGCTGAATTCATTCATATACTAAACAAGTCATAAAATAAGTCATGCTAAACAAGTCATATAATTTATACTTAAATCATGCATTCAAAATAGTCATGGCTCTTTTTAAAAGTCTAGTAGCGATAGAGCACCTACCTGGTTAGGTTGCGCTAATCCCCTTGTCCTCATATGCTCCTAAACATGGTTTGGGTAATCAAGGTTAGTTTGGCTTATCTTTTATAGGTTTTAGAATGGTTGGTCTTATTACTTAGGCATTAAGGGTTCATCCCCATGCCTATGGGTGTCCTAAGGTCCTAATTGGGCCTTGGTATCATCAAGTTTTCAAGGATTTAGTGGCCCCGTGCCACTATCATAGTCTAAGGGTTGTGCCTACCTTATATTTTTCCTTGATCAGGCATTTTATAGTTTGGGTGTGTCCGCGTCGTTGATACAAACACAACGCCCTTCGCAGCGCCTCAATTGGAGCCCTAGATCTCAAGTTATAGCGTTTTTAGTGCCGCGTGTACATAAAAGGGTCAAACAAAGCAAGGTGGAAGCCTGGGATGCTAATGCGTCCCGCGTTAGCGGCAGGCACCTCAGCGGGCGCGTCTACAGACGCACCTGGCTTCCACTCGACATTCTCTTTTGTAGGCATGCGCCCGTCTGGTTTTCTCGACGCACAGCGTGCGTTTCGTTCGTTGGGGGATTGGGGCATCCTCGGGACGCCATGGTTCGACCCTGTTGAACCAGTGCGGCCCAAGGATCATCCCTAAGTCCTTTGTGACTCTCTAGGGCTCTATTTTGCATGATTTTTCATGCAAAAACTTAGGGAAACTTAGCCTAGGACTAATGGGAAGATGGATTTTGAGGGATTTTGGGCATACCTGGCACGTTGCTGGGTTTTTCTCCACGTTTCTCCTCTTGGTTGCTTCTCCAAAACTCGTTTTTTCCAAGCTTTTGGGCTGCCGTTAGAGGCACCCAAGAGCTCTATTTATAGAGCTATTAGAGGGTTCTAGAGGGGGCTCTCACCGCCCTTGAATGGCGGTGGAGAAACCTCTAGAATGGCGGTGATTTCTCCTCCAAACACCGCCGTTCTAGAACCCTCTAGGAGGTTGAAGTAAGGGGGTGCCCATATCAAAACGGGCCCCTGTGTTTTGCAGGCTAAATTCGTTTTTTTAATGAAAATTACATTTTTGCCTCTGAACTTAAAAGGGTCATAACTTGCTCATTTTAACTCTGTTTTGCGTGATTTTGGTCTTGTTGGATTCCTTTTTCTGTTTTTGGGTTCAGTCAG
Organism: Warburgia ugandensis; assembly: GCA_035236585.1. Classification (NCBI taxonomy): domain Eukaryota; kingdom Viridiplantae; phylum Streptophyta; class Magnoliopsida; order Canellales; family Canellaceae; genus Warburgia; species Warburgia ugandensis. The sequence goes on along the minus strand of CP141127.1, from coordinate 48,428,684 downwards.
GGTGAATAGTGAAATGACCAAAATACCCTTATCTTCAAAAACTAAACTTTTCATTGTTAACTTGGGATTTTAATGTTACAAAATTGGAGTCATTACATCTTTAGACCTAAAACCCTTACCTGATAGCTTGAAATATTCATACTTAAGCCCCAATGAAACCTTACCTGTAATAATAGCATTAAACTTAGATAAAGAATAGGAAGGTAAGCTTTTAAATGTTCTTAAGGAACAAGAAATTACTCTAGGGTGGACGATAGCAGACATAAAAGGGATTAGTCCAACTGTATGCATGCAAAGGATACATCTAGAAGAAAATGCAAAACCTTCTAGAGAAACGCAAAGACAATTGAACCCCCACATGAAGGACCTGATCAAAGAAGAAGTGCTAAAGCTCTTAGATGTTGGCATCATATACCCTATCTTTGATAGTACTTAAGTTAGCGTCGTTCAGGTTGTAACTAAAAAATCCAGGGTCACAATAGTAAAACATGAGGATAACAAGTTAATACCCACCCGCATGACTGCCCGATGGAGAGTTTGTATTGACTATCAAAAGTTGAATGCGGTCATGAGGAAAGATCATTTTCCTCTACCCTTTATTGACCAAATGCTAGAGAGGTTGGCTAGACATAGATATTACTCTTTTTCGAATGGATATTTTGGTTGCAATTAGATTTGTATATGACTAGAGGATTAGGAGAAGACCAGCTTCACTTGCCCTTTTGGAACCTTCGCTTATAGACGTATGCCTTTTGGGCTTTGTAACGCTCCAGCTACATTTCAAAGGTGTATGTTGAGCATTTGCTTTGACAGGGTAGAAAGATTCCTTGAGGTGTTTATGGATGACTTCTTAGTATTTGGGTCATCATTTAATGAGCCTGCACCACTTAAAGTTAGTTCTTACAAGGTGTTAGGAAAAGAATCTTGTCTTAAAATGGAAAAAGTGTCATTTTATGGTACAAAGTGGGATAGTATTAGACCACATAATATCACCCAATGGGATAGAAGTTGATAAGGCAAAAGTGGATTTAATAGCCAACCTTCCTCCACCAAGGACGGTTAAAGAAATTTGCTCTTTTTTAGGACATGATGGCTTTTACAGATGCTTCATCAAGGATTTTACCAAAATTTCCAAGCCCCCATTTAATTTATTAAAAAGGAGGTCATTTTTTACTTGGATGAAGACTGTAAGAAAGCATTGGAGCAACTCAAGGCCGAGTTGACTTCTGCACTAATTATCCAGCCACCAGATTGGAACGCACCATTCGAGATAATGTGTGACACGTCGGATTGTGCCATTGGAGCTGTTTTGGGGCAGCATATTGATAAACTTTCCCATGTGATATATTACACTAGTAAAACACTAACGGATGCACAACCATTGAGAAAGAGTTGTTAGATGTAGTGTTTTCTTTGGATAAATTTAGATCTTACCTGTTAGGGTCTAAAGTTATAGTATACTTGAATCATGTGGCCTTAAAGTACCTCCTTTCTAAAAAGGATACAAAACCTAGGTTGATCCATTGGATACTACTACTATAAGAGTTTGACTTAGAAATTAGGGATAAGGTTCAGAAAATGTAGTAGCAGATCACTTATCCAGATTAGTGGAGCACATTAGTGATCAAGGGCCTATAGCTGAGTTATTCCCAAATGAACAGTTATTGCATATTTCCTAATTATCTTGGTATGGAGATATTGTTAATTATGTTGTTACAGGACAAATGCCTAATCACTGGACTAAATAAGATAAAAAGAGGTTTTTAACTAAGGTTAGATATTTTACCTGGGATGATCCATACTTATTCAAGTACTATCCTGGCCAAGTAATTAGGAGATGCGTACCAGATAGTGAACATAATCAACTCATCTCCTTTTGTCATGATCATGCATGTGGGGGCCATTTTAGCTTTAGAAAGACTACTGCAAAAACTTTGCAGTGTGGATTTTATTAGCCTACCATATTTAAGGATGCACATGCTTATTGCAAAGTATGTGTAAGGGGCCAACAGTTAGGAAGCTTAGGAAGGAGACATATGATGCCCTTAAACCCAATCCTTGCCATAGAACCTTTTGATGTTTGGGGCATAGATTTTATAGGACCTTTTCCTAATTCTTTTAAAAATCTGCACATCCTAGTAAGAGTGGACTACGTGTCCAAGTAGGTGGAGGCTATACCCTGCAAAACCAATGACCACAAGGTCATGGTAAAATTTTTAAAAGAAAATATTTTTGCATGGTTTGGTACTCCAAAGGCCATAATAAGTTATGGGGGAAAATACTTTGTAATAAAGTGTTTGAGAATTTAATGAAAAAGTATGGTGTCAACCATAGGATAGCTACCCCATATCACCCTCAAACCAGTGGCCAAGTAGAGGTATCCAATAGGGAGATAAAGCAGATTTTAGAAAAGACAATCAATCAAAGCAGGAAAGACTAGTCTCTAAGACTTAATGATGCTTTATGGGCGTATCGTACAACATATAAAACCCCTATAGGAATGTTACCCTACCACCTATTCTATGGAAAGGCCTGCCACTTACTGGTAGAGTTGGAGCACAAGGCATATTGGGCTATCAAAAATCTACATTTCGACTTAAATTTTGTTGGGACCCACTGAAAACTCCAACTCAATGAGTTGGAAGAATTGAGGAATGATGCATATGATTCTGCATGACTGTACAAAGACCAAATGAAGGCTATACATGATAGACATATTTTAAGAAAATCCTTCACACTTAGTCAAAAGGTCATACTATATAACTCTAGATTGTATCTGTTCCCAAGAAAACTTATATCTAGATGGACTAGACCTTATACAATATGCACAATCTATCCTCATGGGGCCATTGAGATTGAGAAGGATGGGAAGATCCAAAAAGTCAATGGTCAAAGCTTAAATCCTTTCCTAGAAATGCTTGACCTTGAAATTGAAGAGACACTTTTAAAGGCACCTCAATATCATGACCCACCTTAGATTACCACTCCAAGAGCCTTGCAATGTACCATCATCTCACTCATCATTACATCTGGTTGAAGACATAAAACTTAGCGCTTCCTAGGAGGCAACCCAAATGTTTTTCAAATCTCCATCTTCTACATCCTTCCATTGTCATGTAGGATCCTATGTTTTTCAAACATTGAGGACAATGTTTCAGTTAGGTTGGGGTGTGTAGATGCATATAGGAATTTTGAATTTTTTTGAGTTTTCTTGATTCTTTTGAAAAAAAAAAATTGAAAAGAAAAGTTTTTAAGGTAGAGTTCCCTTGTCGTGATGAGAACTGGATGTTTAGAATTTAGTAATTCCATAGTTTTCACCTCTTAATGAGAAGGCATATGATTAGTTTTGCATATCATTCATGTGTTGAAGCATTTTATGAAAGGTAATTCTTAGATACTATTTACACACATAATCAAGACTAATAGATAGGTATGACTTAGAGATTCTGAGAAAAATCAGTGGAGACCTATAACCCAATGAGATTTAGAGACTATCTTCTTTCAGAGAGTTATATGTAATCCCACAACTTCTTCAGCGGGTATAAATGAGTGTGATCCTGTTATCCTCGTTTTGGTTAAACGTCAAGAATAATTAAGAGTAATAGCTTTATTTGTAGAAAATTTATTGAATCTAATAGGCTTTAGGAAACCTAGGAAATGATATAGGTCATCCTTGCTCAGCCTAGAGATATAAAGCCTACCTAATATATCATACCACTAGTTAGCCCCTTTGAGCCTATTATTAAGCTTTTCATTCTTAACCCCAATTACCTTAACCTAGAACAAGCCAATAAAATAAATATCCATTACCCATTATCAAAATGAGTATAGTTAGTAGAAAAAGTTCAAAAATAAGACAAAGAGTCAAAGAAGTGAAAAAAAATTAGCTATCTTTCTTCCAAAGAAGCTAAAGAAAAAGAAGTGAAAAAAAAAAAAAAAGAATTAAAGAGAAAGACAAAAATATGAAAGAGATATTCACTTCAAGTACAACCTAAAAGAAAGTTGTCCTAACAAATATTTAGTGAAGACCTCTACTCAATTTTGACCTTTGAAATCCTTTTACCCTTCTTTTCTGAACCTCCTATGCCTACGTTTCATCCTAGTTAAAGACCTCTTGATCTTAAGTGGAACCTAGCCTTAAAGAGGAGATAAAAAGAAGGAATTAAGGTAAAAGACTCGTAATATTCTTGGTGATAACATCCACTCATAGGGATCACTTTCCTTTATCTCATGAGCATTTAAAAGATTTATGTGAACCATTAGCTTGTTGGAATCAGTCACATAATAAGAGAAATATGTTTAAACCCTTATCTGAGAGTTTCATTTATGAGAGTATACCTATGAGGATTTGAGGTCAAGATATATTTCCAAAGGAATTCAAGCATAGCCACTTAGAAGCCAAGATTTATGTGGCTATACACACGTGTACTCTAAGAAATAACTCAAATAAAATGTCTTTAATATGTGTATGAGGTGTAAAATTGTCCAATCTTTTTCATTAAGTTGTGAAAAACTAGTACATTGCTAATGAATGAGGATTCTCTTAGATAAAATAGGGAACTTAACCTTATTGAATTTTGTGAGTATATTCAATACAAGCCTTCATGAGGCATAACTCATCCACTAGGGGTAACCTAGGGGTTCAAGGGCTTGTTGCATATGCTAAATGCAATTGTGAGTACCTACAAAAGTGGCACCTTGTATCAATTTTTGAAAAATGAATTTTCACATGCTTTGTTTGGGACTAGAAAAATGCTGATTGGGGGGTGTGATAAGTGTTTAATTTTATATAAAAACTACCTAATTAGTACTCATGTGTTAATATTCTTTGTGTTAAATTAGGACTTTTAGACCAAAATTTATAACACATGCATTTTTTACCTAATAAAGCAAAAGTTTGTCATTTTGTAGGTCTAGAAGCTAAACTAAGGTAAGTATGTGATTAATCAAGTTTTTATAGGATTTAATTAGAATTTTTACTTTTTGTAGGAAGTAAGATGTTGATTGAGCAGCCGAGATCAATCAGGATGAAATTGAAGATCAAAATCAAAAGATCGAGTCAAAGCCTCAAATTTATCACTTCAACATAAACCAAAGGCCAAGATCATCTTATGGACTAGCTAAGCCATTCAAACCAAGGAAACCTCCTAAGCCAGCCATGAAGCTTAGCCAATGAAGCTTTCAAAGTGAGCCATCTAAGACATCAAGCTAAGCTAAATGGAAGGCTAGGATTGGAGGAGATTCAAGATAATTAATCATGAGATTTTAAGGGATATTTTGAAGATAATTAAGTAAAATCTTATTAGAATAAGTTGGCATGTGGACCAATGGGATAAGAGCAACTCATTTTTGGTGTTTTTCTCACTTTTTCACACTTTTTCTTCGATTTCCACCTCACCACCAAAGACCACCCCGAGTTTGACTTTTCATCCAAGAGTCCCACCATTGCATAACTCTTCCATCTTTCTAAACTCCTATCCTAACCATCCAACCAATCCCAAGTCTTTAGGAGACCATTCAGCTAATCAAAATTTCCCAAATCACATCACTTTCCTAATTTTTCCTACTCCTCTCTTTCCTCTCACTTTCCTTTCTTCTTCCCATTTTCCCTCCACCTTATCACTCCACTCACTTTCTTAACTTTTAGGCCTTCAATGATTTTTGAAGGTGGGAGACGTCCCTTCCTTAGAAAGTGGGCGTCTCCCACCAACTTCCCTTCCTTATTCCTAGCCACCTTCCACCCACCTTTCTAATTGGACACTCTAGCCTTTCCCTTATCCTAACCATCCAAAATAGCCTAATTTAATCTCCACCACACCTTGTTATCTAAGAACCCTAGAGAAATAGGAGAAAAAGTATAAATCTCCATAAAGAAAACCTACGAAAAGGAGAACTTTCACAAAGAAAAAAAAAAAAAAGTCGCCTCCTTCATTGAAAAGAGACGTCCTATCCCTAAGCCATCATTCTTCTATATTTTGCTTTGTTTTGTGGATCTTCCTTGGGTACTACTTCTTTTCCTAGGATGTGAGGTATCTCTCCAAGCCATTCCACATCTGCTTTAGGGTGTTTGATCTTCTTTGAAGGTCGGTTCTCTTCCTTTATTCTCTCTTGTGTGATCTTGAACTTTCATGTTAGGAAAATCGTTTAACATTCTCTCTTCCTTTATTCTAATTGGACACTCTAGCCTTTCCCTGCCTGAAAAACTTGAATTCAAGGCTGGTTTTTCCTTGGAGTGACAAGCAAGGAAAATCGTCTTGAACCTAGTTTTCCCTTGTCTTTTCATAGCTTTGGAGTTCTCCTTTAGATTCCTTTAACTTCCAGCACTATCTTTCATTAGTCTCCAATGATCTTTACGTATATGCCATAAGATTTCCTTTGAATATCAAGCTTTGTTAGAAGAGAAATCTTTGTTAGTATTTGTTTTTGGATTCAAGCTAGAAGGAATAGTAGTGTGCTTAATTCAAAAGTGGATAGCAATCTCCCATGTAATCCATTGTATGCCATAAACTTTTAATGATTAATGGAATGCTTTTTAGTTGATTATTGCCCATGCTTCTTCTTAATTGTTGCTTTATGTTGATGGGATATAAAGGACATGAATGTCTACTTTTGGAATTTGCAGAAATCTAATTAAAAGACCTTTAAAACCATGCATCCAATCCAAGGATGGATCACATGATTAAGAGGGACTTTAGGGCTGAAAGTGGAAACCTTGTTGAATTGCTTGTTTACTTGTAGATCGATAGTTTAACATTCCATGCCTACTTATTTGAAATGCACTTATCAAAACATGTTGGAACTATGCATGTAAGCCATGGTTGGAACACATAGCTTTGATTGGGTAAGTGAATAGATTCCAAGTTATGGCATTCATTCAAGTAGGAAAAAGTAATTAAGTTGATCTTGTTTAGTTGTTAAAGTTCATCCTCTTGATTCCCATTGCATTCTTTAAACAATTTCATGATTAAGATAGTATATGTTAAAGCATGTTTTTCATAGAATAGTTTATTAATTTCATGCTTAGGAAAGTTGATTCAAGAAAGTTGTTAAATCTTCATTAAAGGAAAGTTTTCACTTTAGGATAGTTTTATTTTAAGAAAGTCATCAATTTAGAAAATCTTCAATATAGGAAAGTTTAATTTCAAAAAGTGTATATTTTAGGAAGGTTTTCAATTTAGCATGCTTCTTGTTTTCACATAGTTTTCAATTTTTATGTTATAGTTTTCATTCTTAGTTTAGGTTAAAATCACTTGAATTTGACTAGATTAGATAGATTAAGGTAGGGACCACTAGTATCACATTAGTCCAACTCCTCGTGGGATCGACCTCACTCAGCGTGCTATATTGCAAATGATTCATGCGATTGCAAGTTTTAATTAAAATAACAAGACATCCTGGTCAATTACATTGGAATAAATAGCAGTCACTATGTACATCCTTGAAGTATCATTGACTTATGGAGCTATGTGATTGTGAACAAGATAGTTCTTTCATTTTCTCTACTGTTCACCAACTCCTCACAAAGCATGCATCTTCTTGTGCTCAGTACCTCAAAGGTAGTCCACTAAATTCAAAGCACATTACTATATTTGAAAATAAGAAGATAACATATGTTATAAATTATGTAAGACATAATATTTTTACATGCTTTCACCATCTCCCATATTGATTCATTTATTTTTTGTGGCACACATCACCAATGATTAATTTGATAGGCACTATGCTTCTTATTGTGGAGTAAAGAAAACTACTATGAGATGCTGCACTCTCACTATCTCTTGCCCTTTACTATTGTATCAGATAGTTTCTTTAATTCCCTTCAACTTTCTCTTCATAACCTTTTCCATTGTTGATCATATTCTTGATTTTGTTCATAGTCTTTATGTTGATGTTGTTCAAGTTCCATCTTTACTATAGAGAAGACAATAATGATATCAGAATAATGAAATTAAATAATCCATGTAAAGCATTTAAAGAAAATAAAAGTAGGACGAAACATAAGAAACATGCTTTCTTAAGTACAAAGGCATGATTAGCCTGTGAATTTATAGTGGTATTTAAATGGAAACCATGGCATCAACAGCTCATTTTGATTTTCTAATCTAACAAAAATAGAGGGTAATGTATTTATTTATGTAAGCATTTTATGGATATAATGCAAAAGCATGCAATAGAATGAGAAACTAGTGACTTTACCTCTTTGACATAAATGAATTAAAATCAAGCTCTAGATGATTGATGGCAAGGATGTGTTCCAATATCCTAAAACATTAAAATAAATTCATGACACGATTAAAATAATCCATAATAGAAAATCGAGACAAAATAAAAACTACTAGAGAATGTAAATGTAATAATCACTAAAGCCTCTAAAAATATCTTAAAACTCCAAGGATTTAGTAAAGACCACCTACAATAAGATATTATTGAGTATAAGCCATTATTAACATGCTTATTTCCAAATCAAGATCAAAATTTTATTTAATGAAGAAATTCCATGGATCTAACTTTTGTCTTTAAACAATATGATAACACTGAACCACCTAGCACTTAACAACTTCTCACCAAAGCATGGGAAGAAGAATAGAAATGGAATCCATTAGTTTATATCATATATATGTATATACAAATGTAGAAACATTATATATATATATATATATACACTTCTATATTTAGTAGGTTTTAGCCTAAAACTTTCTAGATACATTTGCATGCATGCATACCACCTTCTAGATAGTAAATGCATGACACTTATCAAGATAGGTTCATACTCATGGAAGCTTTGCATGTTTAGTTTTTTCAAGCATCATACACTTAGTCCATAACCTAGCATCCAGTCATCATTTACTTTTGCATGCTTTATAATAGAGTTTGTTTCCTTATTCATGAGAAAGCATAAATGTTAAGTAAGAAATTTTCCTAATTAGAAATTAATTGGCTAGCAAGCAGTTCTAATTTCCTTTCTCTTTCTATTTGCTTAGATCTATTGCTTTCTTATGAGTCTGATGTTAAGTGTTCAAATTTGGCTAAAATACCCTGTATCTTCTTTCTAATTACATTATTTAATTGATCAAATTTGTAATTTTAGATTAAATGTTAATTTTAGTTCTAATTGATCATCCGACCATTGATTTACAAAATTTATCCATTAAATGATCATCAGTGTTGAACAGATGGATAAGGAGCTAATAAGATGATTCTAATTTTGTTACATGTGTTGCAGATCAACCAAATTGGGAAATTGATGGCTTAGACCAAATCAATGGACTAGATCATCATTAATGATCAAAAGGCATGATGGATCATGGTTTCCTAATTGAGAACCAAATTAAAGAGGAGGTCTAGAAAAGCTTAAAAGAAGGGGAAAAGCCATATAAGGAAAGGGCACCTAAACGAAGAGATCAAAGAAGGAAAGGGGAACTTAGAAAGCCCATGATCTAAGAAGGAAAGCCATCTCTTTTGATATTATTTCTAAGCGAGAAAGTAGAACCTTCAGAAGGAAAGCTGAAGAAAGAGAAAACTTTATAAGGAAGTAAGGGAAGATGTGGAGAAGGCAGCCATAGCAAGCTCTCTCCCTTCACCTAAGGAGGAAGGGAATTCACGATCTCTCCCCCTTCACTATAGTTCTATATGAAGATAGGAGGATCGAAAACAAGACTACGGCATAGGAGGACCAAGGTAGAGAGTTTCCCTATTCTTCCCATCACAATCATTCCCTTTCAATCATCATTTTTCATTACTGTAGAACTTTAGACTTGTAGAACTGTTGCAAAATTTTAGCTACTTCCAAAGACAACTAAATTAGCAGTCAGCTCATTACCAATCTCTCCCTCAACTTCCATTCACTGTCATAGTGCACAACCTCTCTTTCTCCTAGTTTCTGCATCATTCTTCTTCCTTTCTATGTCATACTTTCCTTCCCCTATTCTTAACCATAATTTTTTTTATAGTTTTTCCCACCATTTTCTCCCTTTTCTTCCATGAGTTTTCCCCCAAAATCCTTCTTTTTCCTTCCTTGCATTGTTATGGAGAAAAACCAACTTGGTTTTCCCCAAATTCCTCCTCTTTCCTACCTTTTTTTCCCTCCCTAATATCTTCTTCTTCTTCCTGCTGGGTTTTTCTCCCTCTTCCTAGTAGAATATCAATTAGTCAAGTTTTATATATGAAAATGGTTTTTTTCATATATAAAGTCTACTAAAAAAGAAAGGCACTCACACTTTTATATGCAAGCCACACTACCTGATCACAATGAAGTCTATTTTCAATCCCATTCTATCCCCATCAAGATGCACTTAACATCCTTTTTTAGCTCATTGTAATGTTTCTTGAAGATTTTTAACTCATTATTAAAATTAGTAAGGGTTTTCTCTATCTTGGGTTGACTAGGAAGTTTAAGGAGTACTTTAGTTTTGATGACAATGAGGCATTGGTTCTCTTGGTCGAAGTGCACACCCATGTTGGCTACGTTAATCAAAATATCCAAAAGTGCAGCCTCTTCCAGGATCCATGTCTTATGAGTTCTACTAATAAAATTTAACCATAAATGAATTATAACTTTAAAGCATAAAACTACATAATTGAACAACCTAATGATCATGGTACAAGGTATTTAAGGTTACACTAGCATGATTTCTAACTAATGTACTTTATCTAATAAACTCAAATTAAACAATCATGGACCTAAAGCACCATCTCATACCAGAGTATAATTTAACATGAAATCCTAACATGGTCCTAAGTTACAATTGCATGAAATCATACCAACATGGTCCTAAGTTACAATTCATCATTCATAAATAATTTTATGAATATTTAAAATGAAGTTATACTAAAATAAGCTATCATGGATCCTATATTCATGAAATAAATAAAATGAAATCAATGCATAACTCAAGCTAACCCATTTCTCATTATTAAAGATTTTACTTATGATCCAACCATTAGATCTTAAGTCTTTTCCTTTTAAATCAAGAGTTTTAATTGATTTTAGGCTTTTACTCCATTAAGGTCCACAATCATATCCCTTTGTTTTCAGTCGTATTCAATCTATGATTTCAATGGATTCCATCATAATATCATTCATTCAATCCATCCTAAGGATCTGATCATTCTTAATCTCATTGATTAAGTGGGTTCCCTTGTATTTTTAGGATTTTTCTATCTACCCAATTTATCTTAGAACTCTCCAAATAAATTATGAATATCACTTGATTTTAACAATATATCATTAGTAGATCAGATCTTGAATATCATGAAAATTAGAAACTTAATTCTTGAAAACAGAATGTTTCTAGAATGTTTTTATCAATATTATGATTACAGAAGAAAATAGACATTATAAGCTTTCCATAGCTTCTTTCCAATCTCAATTTGGAGTTCAGATGACTCCACAATTGAACTGTGAAGTTCACAGTCGTTCCTAGGGTCCAAATTTGATCTGGGCCCAGCAGAACGAATGGGCCGGATTGATCGAGCGGAAGGGTCAGTGCGCTCCCATCACCGGGACTCATGCGTGGCGCAATCTGCACAGGACTGGTGCGGTCATCCCATCGGGACTACATTGCACGCAATGACGCTACCACAAGGGCGCATCTTCTTGTGGCGTTTCATCACGCGTCCCACCATCCCACTTTGATTTGGGAGATTGGACAATCTATTTTGGACCGTCCAATCAATTCCTTTATAATTAAAGGCTCAAAACTTAATAAAAATTCTTAAAATTTCTACCATAGGGGTTTTAGACTCTTCTAGATCGATTGGATGGCTCAAATTTTCCATTTGAGCCCTCCATCATCCAGAATTGAAGGGTTCTGGTCCTTTATTTTTATAAATTTTAACCTAAAACTAATTATAGAAAAATAAAAATTACATAAAACAACATGAAATGAGTATAAGAAGTGGCTTCACCTACCTGATTGGAGAAACAATGTAGTTTTGAAGCCCAAGTTTAAATAAATACCCTTTGATGATAAGATAAGCCGATAGTCCCTTGTTTTGTGATTTCCCTTTGATTGCACCATTGGATCTTCAAATTATTTGGGATTTTTGTAGATAACGTAGTCTAGGATTGTATGGAGGATAGGATTTGTAAGATTCAACTTGGAACAGAGTGCCTAATTGAATTTAGGTCTCTTGTTCCAATTAAAGAGAGGAGATAGAAAGTGCAAGAAGGGAGATTTTTGGGAGTTTTGGAATTTGGAGAAGGAATCTAGAACTGGTTTTTCAGAGTAAGCAAGATGATTTTGAGGGAATTTTAATGAACATTTTTTGAGGATTTTTGGAGGGGTGTTTATAGGTGTTTATCATTTTTCATAATTACATGTAATAATTATGTTTTAATTCTTTTAAATATTAAATTAACTTTGGATCCTCCACTACCACCTCATTCTCTACTAGCAACTAGTTCAGTGTTCAGGGTTCGTTTGACCACTCATTACATATTTTCTGGGCATTGGATTCATTTGTGGGCCCCTTATGGGCCTCACGGGGTGTGAAAGGACCATTTTGCCCTTTTATGGAGAAAAATCCATTTTATTCTCCCTAACTCAGAATTGAGCATACTTAGTAGTGTTGAAATTGTATTTCCAAGTACATTCTAAATATTGATGTCTTAGATCTCAGTTATGGGTAAAATTACCATTTTATTCATAAAAATGAAGAAAATTAGGAATTTTTTATTTTAACTCGGAACTGAATGTACTTAGTGTCATTTCGATTGATTTTTTGAGTACATTCATAATTTATATGTTTTAAATCATATTTTAATCTCTATAAAAAGAGAATTTCTAATAACCTAATATTCCAACCCAAAATTTCAAAAAACTCAAACTTTATTGATTTTCTCAATCAATTTACAAAAATTGGGGTTATTACATGTACACTGTGTCCTGGGGACACCGTCTTTTTGCATTTTGGATCCAAATTTTGATTTGGATTGTTAAAAATTGATCTAAAACACTAAATTGACAATTTAGGAGGCTATATAAGCCTAGTTTCTAATCCTATCGACAACGCATATATGAATTTAGCGTCAGAATTTTGATCTAATCACATCTAATAAGATCAAAATTTTTAAGTGTCATCCAATAATTTTGATTGGGCCGATCAGGGGATGATGAGGTCTTTGGACTTAGACAATGATATGATCAAAGAGATGGATTGATGGATATAATGACCAGATCATGTATATCAGTGCTAGAGTTGTGCTTGATCATTGATCTAAGCAAGAATTTTAGAATTGATCGATCAGAGAGTGATCGCATCATCAGATCCAGATACAAATCATAGATATACACTTGAATTATTAAATAAACATGGAATTGAACTAAATGTGATAATTAAGACTGGAATTAGTGATCTAATTACAAATCGAGGCCTGAAATCCAACGAGATGGAATAATTGAGCCTTTTTGTGATGTGGAGACATTAATTTAGCCAATCACAACTTAGATTGACGATCAAATATAGCAGATGATCACTAAGATGGAGTGCAAACTAATTATAAGACATAGATTAACTTGAATATGAGTAAATTAAATGATCTAGACCATTGATCTAGATCATATGCTAGATCAGAGGATTGTGAGACAAATTGACTTATAAATTGAGATCTGATGAACAAAAATTGATACAAATGAAGAGTAAATTTTATAATGGAATACATAGAGGGCCATGACTAACACGGTATAGAACTGTGGTACTAGCAGGTATATCAGAGCTCGTGAGTTGAAAGGCACACGCACCTAATTTGATTATTTCTCTCATTGAGGTAGGTGACAACATTTAATGTTAGCATATTTTCTTTTTGAAATCTTATACTATCATGACATTGGTTTTAGAACTTATAATGAATGCAAACCATTTTCATCATGGAATCTTGGTCGATTGGGATTTGTATGTAGCATGGATTCTTTTACATCTGTATTCGTGATTTTTTATTTTATAAGCTATCATGAACATGAGATTTTGATGGTGTGTTGAGGAGATTTGATTATTGATCTTTCTTATGGGTTTTGTTACCTGTGAATCTTATATACCTTTTATTCGATGAATCATATGCATCCTTTTTATTACTCACAGAAAATTTGATGATTTTCATGGTATTTGGATTTATGATGGGTGCTTTCACCCAGTGGATGTCATGCTAAGAGGGATCTATAGCCGCCCACCCACCCACTGAGATTATGAGATGATATACACCTATCCATAGATGGCGAGCACTGTAGGGAGTGGTATCATGAGTAGTCTACGCTACGGTTCCGATTCCCACGCATGTGGAATGGATGCCAAGTCTCCTATTTTGGTGTCGACAGGGAGCGACAGTTGGTAAACCTATGAGCATGGTTACCATTGTAGCATAGCGTTCCATACTATTGTTCTGTGTGGTATGCATTGTGAGCATTTTAGTATTAGCATATAATTTTGAGCCTAGGTGTGACAACACCCAAGGGATTGGTATGAGTACTCATGACATGTTGTATGAGTGCATAGGACACTGGTGGGACCCACATAACTTGGGGTGCCCCTCCCATTGACATTATGCCCATTCGAGATTTTTATCATATCATGCCTTACATCGATGTGATCCATGTTTTAATGCATATGATATAATTATTCCCCACATTTGCATGATTTATTGCATTTACATTATATGAATACTAAGAATTATGTTCATACTAATTATTTGCTATTCGAGTTATTTGATTCATGCTATGATTACGTTACATTAAATGTCTATGTACCTACACAAATAATAGCTTGTTGAGGCATTGATTTATTTTGCAATGCCTCACATATTGAGTGTGACAGCAGAAAAGGCAAACAGGTGGAAGATTAGTGAAAGTAGTGGGGACCACTAGTATCTCGCCGTGATAGGCAGTTGATGTAAGTCGCTAAGCAAACTTCATTTTAGGTTTAAATATGGGTTGTACGTATACATGATTAAGTTTGTTTAGGATGCGTATATAATTGTGGACTTATTACTCAATGTATGGTGGAATGTCATGATGGATAGTCCCTGGGCCAATTTATTATGTTTTCTCAACCTCTTGTTGTTACATTGAAGGCACCTCTCGTTTTGGCTTTGGTTTTGACCTTGGCTTGATATTGGATTTAGTTTCAATTACCTTGCAATATATGTAATGGTCTTTATAATTGATTTTTTTATGTTCTTGTGAATGGTATAACATGCGGGGATACCAAAAGAATGTTTTGACCTAATTAGCAAATAAAATTTTGACTCAAGGTTCCCAACTATATTATATTATATTACTATTATTATTGTATTAAAAATGTGTTATAAAAACTCGAGATGTTATAGTTGGTATCAAAGGCCAGTATATTCCATCACAATCCTTTTAAGGGTCCACTTATATATGACAGCCCATGAGTCATTATTGAATAGGACTAAGAGGGAGGAATTTATACTTAATCATATTTGACAAATGGCACCTCGAAGAAAAACAAGGTCCACCCCTGCTCCACCAGTTGCTCCTCCTACTGAGTCCTCTCGGCAAGGAGAACATGAAGCAAACTTAGTAACCAAGATAGTATATGGTTTAATACCACATATATAGTAGCATATTAGGGTTGCACCGCAGACCATAAACATAGCACGCATAGTGACGCCTACCGCAACTCCAATGGGTTCATCAGTCCAATCGACTCATCAAGTGCAGGTACCATCAACACCTAAGGCTACTGAGGGTGATGTCTCATGGAGTTCTATCAAAGTAAATAAATTGCTAGAACGATTTCAGAAGATGGTTCCACATTTCTATAGGGACGGTGACAAAATGGAGGTGAAAGATGGCTATTTGAAGTTGAAAGAACATTTGATGCCATGAAAGTTCCCACTAATAACCAGGTTCGAGTAACTGTCTACCTACTCAAGGGCGAGGCAAGTTTTTTGTGGTAAACCTTCCAATGGAGACACTCACCTTCTACAAAGACGATCACCTAGGAGGCCTTTAGGAAGGCTTTTTATGACCACTATTTTCCACTACATGCATTGCAGACATCGAAGAAAGAGTTCGCCATCCTGGAGCAGCAAGATATGACGATTCAATAGAATTTGAACCGATTCACCAGACTAAGGAGATTTGCTCCTGACACGTTTGCCTCAGATAAGGAGGCTACGAATAGATTTGTAGATGGGTTGACACCCTGGTTGAGGAGTCGAGTGATTATTTCATGACCTATGATTGTACGGGAGGTTGTTGATATTGCCTCAATGCTAGAGAAAGATTCTATCTATTTTAGTGGAAGTTCAAATCAGCCTACCAAGGGCAAGAGAACTTTTAGCGCATTACAGTCACAGAGAGCTTTAGGTCATCAGCAACAAACTGAGCTCAGGAGAGATGTGGATAGGAGATGTAATAAGTGCAAGGGTTAGCACCCTAGGGGACTATGCATCAAATCTGACATACAACAATAACAACAACCCCCTTAACAGTAGCAAATACCTTTTCGGAGAACCATTCAAATATTTTGGCTATGGGGAGATAGGGCATTTTTGTAAGGATTGTTATAAAGAATAGAAGGAAAATTAGATTGAGGTAGGTACAGAGGCAAGGACTATCCCACGTAGTCAGGGGAGAGTTTTCGCCCACACATCGGAGCAACCACAGGCCTCTAATCAAGTCGTTGAAGGTACTCTCCTAATCTCAGACAGACATGCTAGGGCCCTTTTTGATTCAAGGTCCACTCATTCTTTCATTTCATGTGCTTTTGCATCTTGTCTTGATGTGTGCGTGCATAAATTAGCCTTTGGATTAGATAATTTGATGCCCATGGGAAAGATTATTGAGGCCACTGAGTATCTTCAAGGGATACCAGTTGAGATATCAGGTATGCGGATGGACTCAGATATGATGTTATTGGATATGGTCGACTATGATGTCATACTAAGGATGCATTGGTTAGCTACATATTGGGCTACTGTGGACTGCCGTAAAATGCAGATTACTTTTTATGTACTTGGGCAAACTGTGATTGTGTTTCAGGGTAGAAAGAGCATTACTAGTGCATGTATTATTTTTGCCACGAAGGCGGCACAGTTTTACAAACAAGGGTGCAGAGCCTTCCTCGCATATGTGATTATAGAGGACAGCAGGCAACCTCATGCTGAGGATATTGAGGTCGTACGAGAGTTAATAGATGTTTTTTTAAGGAGTTACCAAGATTGCTATCGAGTAGAGAGATTGACTCTACCATTGATTTAGTGCCAAGTACATCGCCCATCTCTACGGCACCCTACAGGAAGACTCCAACCGAGCTAAGAGAGTTCAAGGTCTAGCTACAGGAGTTGCTTGACAAGGGTTTCATTAGGCCTAGTGGATCTCTATGGGGAGCACCAGTTCCTTTTAAAAACAAGAAAAATGGATCATTAAGATTATGTATAGATTATCGGTTGCTAAACAGTGTTATAATGAAGAACTGATATCCATTGCCCCATTTCGATGATTTATTTGATCAGCTCCAATCGGCACAAGTATTCTCGAAGATAGATTTGGGATCAGGTTATCACCAATTGAGAATCAGAGAAGAGGACATATCATCTCTAAGACTTCCTTTATGACTCTTTATAGTCATTACGAGTTCCTAGTGATGCCTTTTGGGTTGACTAATGCACCCGTAGTGTTTATGGACCTGATGAATCGAGTATTTCAAACTTATTTCAATAAGTTCATTATTACTTTTGTGGATGACATCTTAGTCTACTCTCTCAGTCGTGAGGTTCACAAGGAAAACCTTTATATAGTGCTAGACAACTTTTGTCGCCACCGCTTGTTTGCTAAGTTCAGCTAATGTGATTTTTGGCCAGAGCAGGTGTAATTCTTAGGCCACATGGTATGAAGGAATGCAGTGGCCATGGACTCAACCAAGGTAGAGGCAGTACTGAATTGGGAGAGGCCTACGATAATGATTGAGATACATAGTTTTCTCAGTTTGGCGGGGTATTGTCGTACGTTTATCAAGGAATTCTCAAGAATTGCATTGTCGTTGACTACCTTGACTAGAAAAAACACTAAGTTTGTGTGGACTAATGCTTGTGAGGAGAGCTTTCAAGCGCTCAAGAGGAGACTTGCCTTTGCACCAATGTTGACACTACCCTCAGGTTTTGGTGGTTACATTATTTATTGTGATGCTTCTAACAAAGGGTTAGGAGTAGTGCTAATGCAATGTGGGAAGGTAATTGCCTATGTGTCTAGGCAGCTGAAGACACATGAGGTGAATTATCCAACTCATGGTTTGGAATTAGCAATTGTGGTATTTGCATTGAAGTCCTAGAGACATTACTCGTATGGTGAGAAGTTTGAGGTGTTCACTAATCACAAGAGCCTCGCCGTGGATGCAGAGATACATGCCTTAGTAGATAAGGCTGATTTCACTAGAAGATTGAATAGTGGTATTCAATTTTAGGACAGACTAATAGTTCCTATGACTAATGATTTGAAGTGTGAGCTACTACAGGAGGCTCAGACATGTCTTATGCAATGGGATGGGATGAAGCAAGATATTGGGGAGATTGTGGCATGGTGTGTGACTTATTAGCAGGTCAAGGCTGAGCATCAAAGATCCTTAGGGTGACTTCAAACCTTAGACTTACCAGAGTAGAAATTGGATCATATCACCATGGATTTTATAGTTGGTCTTCTGAGGACTGCCAGTGGACATGATATGATATGGGTCATTATGGATAGGTTGATGAAATCTACACATTTCCTTCCCAATAGACAAGGTCAAAAGGCTGACAGTTTGGCAAGATTGTATGTTAAGGAGATCGTAAGTCTACATGGGATTCCCTTGATTATTGTTTCAGACAGGGATACTAGATTCACCTCCAGGTATTGGCAGAGTGTTCAAGAGGTTTTGGGTTCAAATTTAAGGTTTAGCACTGCTTTCCACCCTCAGACAAATAGTTAGACAGAGAGAACCATCCAGACTATAGAAGGCATGTAGAGGGCTTGTGTCATGGATTGAAAGGGTCTGAGAAGATCACTTATCAATTGTACAGTTTGCATATAATAACAGTTACTAGTGAGCATCGGCATGACCTCGTAGGAGGCACTTTATAGTAGACATTGTTGGTCACCTTTATGTTGGAGTGATGTAGGAGAGAGATGCCTCATGAAATCTGAACTAGTGGAACAATGTGCTGAGAAGGTCCTGCTAATCCAAAAACAATTGTTGACAACTCACAGCCATTAGAAGAGTTATGCATACAGTAGATGAAAGGATCTTAAGTTTGATGTTGGTGAACATAAGGAGTGATAAGATTTGGTAGTATGGGAAAACTCCATCCTAAATACATCCGCCCTTTTGAGATTTTACAGATGATTAGGACTGTTGCTTATCAGTTGGCTTTACCCCCACAGTTGAGGGATGCTCATAATGTCTTTTATATATCCATGTTGCAAAAATATGTGATAAATCCTTCCCACATACTTGAGTAGATCCCTAGAGAGTTGAGATTTGATTTGACATTCAAGGAGTGGCCAATATGAATTCTTGATAGGAAAGTCCAAGAGTTGAGGACTAAGACTGTTCCACTAGTCAAGGTCCTATGGCAATATCACTCTACACAAGGGGCCATTTGAGAGACAGAGAAGAATATGAAAAGTACATATCTCGAGTTGTTTGTATGACTATGTTCAAATTTTGAGAACAAAATTTTTATAAGGTGGGAAGAACGTAATATTTTTGAATTTTATTAAAAATTTCAATTATAAAGTGAATTCATGAATTAGAATTTTATATAAATTTAATTGAAGGTTGAAACATCAATATTTGGATTGTACTCAAAAAATAAAATTCAACGACACTAAGAATGGTCAAATCGAAGTTCAGGCTAAAAAAGTTGTGTAATTATTTTATAAGGGCAAAATAATAATTTCACATGTGGGTCCCACATTGCATGGATGCAAGTCACAGATCCAGGACAATCAAAAGTTGGGACATAATGATTAAAGTGGGTAATATTAGGTCACCCATCATTACCCATGGTAAGAAATAAATACAGCCCCCCCCCCCTTTAATTTACCATTCATCTTCCCTATTTTCCCCCACCCTCATTTCGCGCATGATCAGCCTGCTACAGATCTACTAGTGACCAACATTGCTTTCCGATCACATCCTCTCCCCCCTCATTATTTCGATAGATAACATGAAGATCATGGCGACGCATCTTCTCTACACTCTCCATCTCCGGCAAACTCCTTAATGATCGAATTTGCCACCTATCTGATAGGTAAGACTCTATTCCCTTCTCATTTTTCCATTCCACAGTATTTCTTTCATAGTTTTCCACCTTTCCCCACCATCCAAATTGAGTTTTTTCAATTGGTGAAGTTTAATTGTGGAAAAAACATGACACAAAAGAAAGCCCGTCTCAATGATACCTTAGATGGATGATCTGAGTCGTTCATTAAGTTTCTAGATCCTCAAAACCCCAGGAATGGTGAAAAAAATAAAATAAAATTGGACAATCTAGGCTATAGATATACTAAAAACAAAATGGACAGTCTAGGAGCAACGTCCCTGATGGACGACACACCTACAATGCATCCATCTGGCGTGCAGGACAACAACACATGTATAGGCACCGTGTGTGACGGTTTTGGCAAGGATGAGATGCCATGCATCCGAGACATCCATTGGACTTATCTCGATGATGCAGACATGAATTTAGTATCAGAATCTTAATCCGATCACATCTATTAAGATCAAATCTTTAAAGTATCATATAATAATTTTGATTGGGCCGATCAAGGATGAGTAGGCCCAAGGACTTGGACAATTATATGATCCAAGAGATGGATTTATGGATCTAATGACCAGATCATGTGTATCAGTTTTAGAAGTGATCTTGATCATTGATTTGAGCCTGAATTTTAGAATTAATCGATCGGAGAGTGATCGCACCGTCAAATCAAGATACAAATCATAGATATACACTTAAATTGTCAGATAAACATGGAATTGAACTGATTGTGATAATTAAGATCAGAATTAGTGATCTAATCACAAATCAAGGCCATAAAGAACGATTGGATCCCCTCGAAATCCAATGAGATGGAATAATTGAGCCTTTTCGTGATCAGAAGACAATAATTTAGCCAATCATAACTCAGATTGACGATCAGATGTAACAGATGATCACTAAGATGGAATGAAAACTGATTATAAGACAGATTAACTTGAATAAGAGTAAATCAAATGATCTAGATCAGAGGATCGTGAGACAAATTGACTTATTAATTAAGATATGATGAACATAAATTGATATAAATGAAGAGTAAATTTTATAATGGAGTACATAGAGGGCCATGAATAATACAGTATAAAACTGTGATATTGACAGGTACATCAAAGCGTGCAAGTTGAAAGGAATACGAACCTAATTTGATTATTTCCCTCATTGAGATAGATGACAACATTTAATGTTGGCATATTTTCTTTTTGAAATCTTGTACTATCATGACATCGATTTTATACCTTGTAACGAATGCAAACTGTTTTCATCATAGCATCTTGGTTGATTGGGATTTGTATGTAGCATGGATTCTTTTACATGTGCATTTGTGATTTTTTATTTTATATGCTATCATGAACATGAGATTTTGATGGTGTTGAGGAGATTTGATGATTGATCTTTCTTAATGGATTTTGTTACATGTGAATCTTATATACTTGTTATTCAATGATTTGTATACATCCTTTTTATTGCTCACTGAAATTTAGATGATTTTTGTTGTATTTAGATTTATAACGGGTGCTTTCACCCAGTGGATGTCATGCTAAGAGTGATCTAGAGCTGACTACCCACCCCCTAAGATTATGAGATGATAGAAACCTACCCATAGATGGTGAACACACCAGAGTGGTATTATGGGTGTCCACACTATAGTTTCTATTCCCACCAATGCGAGATAGACGCAAAGTCTCCCATTTTGGTATCAATGAAGAGTGGTAGTCAATAGACCCAGGAGCATGGTTACCATCACAGCATGACGATCCATACTATTGTTTTGTGCAGTATGCATTGTGAGCATTTTAGTATTGGCATATCATTTTGAGCCTAGGTGTGACAACATCTAGGGAATTGGTATGAGTACCCATGACCTATTGTGGGACCCATATATTTTGGAGTGCCCATCCTGTTGACATTATGCTCATTCAAGATTTTTATCAAATCATGCTTTACGTCAATGTGAGCTATGTTTTATTACATATGATATTATTATTCCTCACATTTGCATGATTTATTGCATTTGTATTATATGGATACTGTGAATTATGCTCACACCAATTATTTGCTATTCAACTTATTTGATTCATGCTATAATTTTGTTAGATTAAATGTCTATATGTTAAGTGTTTAATTTTGGCCAAAACATGCCTAATTTAGCATTTAATTAGATAATCTAACTTATCAATTTGATGATTTTTTAAAATTTAGCTCAAATTGACCATCAAACTGTAAATTATCAAAATTTAACGATTAGATGATCATTCGAGCTAATTAGATGCTTAATGTATAGTTAGATGACTCTAATATAGTTTTATATCTTACAGATCACACAAATCATAGTTTGAATGGCTAATCAATGGTGCAGATTTTCCAAGGGGGCATTGAACAAACTAGATCACTCACAAGCTAGATTAGATAGTTTCCTAAAAGAAGAAGAATTCTAATAAGAAGAGGAGATTATGGATAAGATTTCGAATGAAGAAGTTTCCTAATAAGAAACTAACTCCTAAAGGACAAGGAAAGAGGGGGAGAAGAGAATTAAAAGGGAGAAAAGCTTTATAAAGAGAAAACCGTGAGTCTTAGAAGGTTTTAGCTTTCCTTTTGTTTTCCTGTACTTGCCATTCTTTTCCTGGGATATTTTCTTTTGTTTCCTGTTTGTTACGATATTCCTCTTCTCCATATCTCCCTTTCTCACCATCTCTCATCTCTATTTGACACTGCCTAGCCCATCACCCTTCCCATTCGTTGTCTGTCTCCATTTACTTTTTTAACCACACCGCATCACCGCCCAATCCCCCCTGTTTCTTCCCCGTTCACTCACATCAGACTTCTTAGACCCAGTCACCAATTTTCTATTCTGTTCCACCCCGATCAACCCACCCGCTCCCATCACCGACCAAATTCCCAGCCCACTACTCCAATCCTGTTCTCCATCTATTTCATCGTTCCCCACCTTCTCCTTCATCCATCTGACACACTCCAGCACATCGTCTGCTCTCTTCCAACACCCAACCAGACAACGTTCTGCTTGAAGAACATCAGTTTCCACCAATCGATCACCGGCACCTACCTTGCAGTCATTTGCCCCTCTGCAAGTAGTCATCTCCATCTTCCACCGGCGTTCTCTGCTTCTTCATCTCCATTGTCTTCCACGCACCAACAGCGGAACCCAACAATGCTAGACAGACCTGCCTGAGGCGGACACACCTGCTCAGCAACACCACTGATCTACCACTGCACCAAACTCCCATCATCGGCTGGACCCTCTTCTCCCCCCCCCCCACCCCCCCCCCCCCAACTTCATATTTTCCTCTTCTCCACGTCGGCTGCCAACTCTAAAAGCTAAACGAAGCCCCAGGCTCCCTTGTCTGCCACGCTTCACCGCCCAACCTCCATTAGCTCCATCGGTGTCTTCTTCAGCACCAAATAGACGCCCAATCTAGCCCAACTCAACCGCTTCTTTTGATCTATCTCTGCCACACCCAAGCACCAACGTCTATCACCACACCGAATGGTTCTCCAAAGAAAACCCAACGCGGGTTTCCCATTTTCACCCTTCTTCTCCTCTGTCATTCCTCTTTTCCCCCTCTATCGCCAGCTTCCTCTTCCTCTCCAGCAGTTTTACATGTTTTTCATTTTAAACTAATTTTCTATTAAATTTTCTATTAACTCTTCGCTCTTTAATTAAAATTTCCTCTGTGTCCCCTTTTTAATTTCATTTGTATCCCTACTTCTATTCCAATTTTATTTTGTCTGTGATCTATTATCTAATAATTGTATAATTAGAACTAATTTAATTAAGGCTTAACCTAATTAACAGGTTAGACTTAACAATAAAGATCTCTTTATTTCTCCTCTATTTCATATCATATCTTTAATTAATTTTCATATTACATTCTTAGGACATCCCTTGGATCGATTAAGGTCTCTGATCTTAAGTTTGAAATCCAAAAAGTGTTCTAAATTGTCCAAAACTCAAAATCCTTATTTAGCCCAGATCTCTCAAAATTTTGAGAATCTACCTAATCCATCCAATAGATCATCAATTAGAAGTATCAGAAAGATACTAATGATGGCTTATCAAAGTTTATGAGACCAAATTTGAAGGAATTGATAATAATCAATTTAGGAAAGTAGATTTTTCTTATTTCTTTGGTTAAATTTCTGTATTTTTGGATTGGACCTCTGTAATTTTCTTTGATTAGATATATCTGAAGTTTGATTCCACTTTCTATTAATTTCTTTCATTTAAATTTAATTTTTGAATAATTAATTTTTATTAAAACTCTAATTTTTTAAAGCGAGTCCATGTGGAATCGACTCTTACATACACTATACTACAATAGCTCATGCACTTACGATAAAACAAACACTATGTACCTCCTCATGCAATAGCTTGCTGAGGCATTGCTTTATTTTGCAATGCCTCAGATATTGAACGTGGGTTTTGCTATAGCTGAACACGAGGGAAAGATCTTTTCCACCGATACTGACAAGATTGTTTTATTAGGTAATGGAGACACTACTATAAGCATTCCATTGCTTATGTATCAACGTTCCAACAAAAATACCTGTATGCACCAAAAGCCTCAAGTTCAACAGGGTAAATGCCTTAAAAAGGGACAAGGAAAAGGGGAGCAAAACTATTTATTCTCTAGAATCTTAAGAGAAATCTATCTATTATCATTAGCTCTTTCTAGAAAATACCTATAGATTACTTGTAGGGATGGAACAGAACTCCCAAAAAGGAAAACTTCCACTACCCCAGCTTTTGACCTTGACCTAACCCTTTAACAACCTAGACCTAGCTATTAACCTGTGCCTACCCTAGCCATCTTTGATCTAGCTGGCTTGAGAAAATGGAAAAAGAAAATCCCAGACTATCTCAAAGGGGGACCACCCACAGGACTTCACACTAGGAAGCACTCGACGACTGTAATGTAAACATTTATCTCATCCCTTGCTTAACCCCCTTGAGGACCAAATACTCAAACCTAGGCAAGCAGGAAACACACTCCCTCTTCCAAAGTCGAGCAAACAAGTGGAAGATTAGTGAAAATAGTGGGGACCACTAGTAACTCGCTGTGATAGATGTTTGATGTAAGTGGCTGAGCAGACTTCATTTCAAACTTAAATATGGGTTTTACGTATACATGATTAAGTTTGTTTATGATGCGTATATAATTATAGACTTATTACTCAATTTATGATAGAATGTTATGATAGATAGACCTTGGGCCATGCTATTTTATTTTCTTGAACTCGTTGTTGTTACATTGAAGGCACCTCTGGTTTTGGCTTTGGTTTTGACCTTGGCTTGATATTGGGTTTGGTTTTAATTACCTTGCAATATATATATGAACTCTATAATTGTTTTTCTTATGTTCTTATGAATGTTATAACACTCGGGATTCTAAAAGAATGTTTTGATCTAATTAGTAAATAAAATTTTTTACTCAGGGATCCCCACTATATTATATTACTATTACTATTATTATTGTATTA
The DNA here is from genome assembly GCA_035236585.1 of Warburgia ugandensis. NCBI lineage: Eukaryota > Viridiplantae > Streptophyta > Magnoliopsida > Canellales > Canellaceae > Warburgia > Warburgia ugandensis. The sequence continues at coordinate 48,402,925 of CP141127.1, read as the reverse complement.
AAAATGTGTTATAAAAATCCATGATGTTACAATGTAACATTTGGCTATACATCTATCTTTCAGTTGTGATTTTGTACTTATCTTTCAAAATTTTCATGTACCTCTCAAACTAGTACATCCATCACAAGTAAACTGGCCCATAGAGTCTAATCTCATAGATGAGGTGCACTATTAAGTGTACAATGATGTTAAAGAAGGTTGGTAAAGATTGTCTCAAGCCTACATAAAGTTGTTAGAGAATTTTCTTAGATTTCTTGTAATTTTGAAACATACACCACCTTCTTGCACAAAATATTGAAGAAGTAAAAGAATTTTGTAATAGATCTTTTAACTTTATTTGACAGTATTAAATATATTTCTACATGCAAGAGTTGTTGCATCAATGCATGATAATCGTATAACTTTATCCCTAGCACTTTTAGCTCTTCCATAGAGCTAAAGTTTGAAGAGTAGTCATCTGAGACTTTGAGCTTGGACAAGGTTTTACACACTATTCTTCTCTCCTCTTTATCAAATATATAATTTGCTTTAGGCAAGTATGTTCCTCGACTGCCCCTATCATATAGATACAACCTTCTCTTGAAACCCATCTTCATAAAATCCATTCAAGCTGCAAGTCCATCCTTTGTTTCTCCTAGCATATCAAGCAAGGTACAAGTCAAGCTTTTACACACATTCTTCTCAATGTACATGTAATCAAGCACATAAGGTAGATGCAGTGTTTGTCAGTATATAAGCAGAAAGAATATTGACTTCTTCCAACAACTTTTGAAGTTGTTTTCACCTGCACATTTATTTGCTTTCTTCTTACCCCACAAGACATTAAGGTTCTCAATGTATTCCAATACTTATTATCCTATCAACATCTTTGGAGATGTCCTTGTCTCTACATAACTATTAAATTCCTCCTTAAAATGGTACAGATGGTGTTTGTGCAACCATCTTATGTGGCTAAGCAATGCCATGTTCCTATCATGTTTAATTGTTGTGACATATGTTTGGTCACTACATATAAGATAAGCATTGTATACCTTCATGGTGCATCTAGAAAAATTATCATATGCAAAAAAGTTGCTTATTGTCCACAACAGTATAGCCTTTAGGGTAAACGGCTCTTTCTTGTATATACAATAAGCTTCAACACCTACTTTTCATAATGTCTCAAGATCATTGACCAAGATAGCTAAGTAGACATCAATGTCATTCCATGACTGCTTCGAACCTGATATTATGATAATAACATCATGAACTTCCTCTTTACGTAGAGAAATAGTGGGATATTACAACCAACCAATATAACAATCCAACAATTGTACATGCTGCCCATAGAACCATGAGAATTAATCCTACATATAATGTAAATCATAGATTTTTAGGTTTTTATACAAAATTAGGCCACAAGAAGTCTACAAGCTTCTATGCTAGGCTATCTAGTGGATGGCATGAAAAGCTATTAACTACTCTCTCCTCAACATGCCATATTAATTTCTTTGTTATTTCTATGATACAAAGCCTTCTTTTGAATCTTAGAATAGGGAAAAACACCATAAGACCTTTGTAAGAACATCCGTCATCATCTCAATTAAATTCTT